>OX336392.1:34644858-37296821 GCA_946902985.2 Meconema thalassinum
TACAGCCCTACCTGTCTTTTTGGGAACAAACACAACCACTTTATTTATTCCCAAAAGCACATTCTCGACATGCACACTCATCCCAAAAGAAGTTTTTTTTAGTTTTCCATTTACGATTTATATTACAAAAAACAATATGACTACTAGTCATTAAAGTTACTAAAAAAATACTATTACTCATTTCATATTTACAAACACTACAACTTTGTACCAACTCGGTTAAATTTAAAATTAAAATACAAATAAGGTTGCATAGAACTTTTTTTAAAGAGCAAAAGGTTCAAGTGGGTTGCCACTATTTGCAAAAAATACTATTTACAATGACAAAAACCAATATTTACAAAATACAAAATACTATATCTACAATTTACAAAAAAAAAGCCATGTCCCTAAACGAACAAACAGTGAAATCACACCTCCTCCTTCTTGCGGTCATAACCCCAGGGCAGGCTCGTGAGCAAGTTATTAGCCCACACACGCTTGTTATCCATGGAGGCGAGGGTGCGTTTTCTCTGTTCTACAAGATACAAATGATGGTTGCTGGATTGTATCCTGCACTGTGTATGGGACATAGCTTTGCCAGTGCGTAAAACCGCTAAGTAATCGTCTACACGTAGCGATTTTACCACTGCCCTACCTACACCTTTTGCTCTTTTGGCTTCCTTACAGTCTAGTGTGCGATAAGCATACATTTTCAAAGCCAAACCTACGAATTCCGTCATAATGGAATCACCGCATTCATCTTTTAAAACACCCATTTCCTTCTTGTTTATTATGGGCAGCTGAAACATGTTGTCAGCACTATACGAAGAGGTGTCGAACCAGTCACTATGCTGCCTCGTGACGTCATAGGGGTTGCAGTGGCGAATGTGGTAAATGAATGAGTCCGTATCCATATACAAAAGAGAGACGTCCTCAAAATGGCGTTTGGCAAAACTCATAGTGGAATCGATACATGACCGATTTAGAAAAGTCTAAAATGACTTGGCCCAAGTAAATGGGATTATCCATGGTCATGCTGGTCCTATTCAATTCAATAGTGGCCAAATCCTCATCGATAATGTTGATCGATTTGAAATTTGGCTTGGCAATGTACCGCCTGGCACCGTAACGTCCTTTCCAGACATTCACCAGTTTAATGTCACGGTATTTGCGGACATTCTCCATGGACTGGCCATAGATGCAGTTGTTAATTAATTTGAAAAAAAAATCAAACTGCTGAGTTGCCATTTGTCGGTGCTCTGTGTTGAGTTGCATGTAAGGCTTGAGCCATGGTTTTGGAGCAAAAGAAATACCCCTGTGGATTTTCTTCAACACCAAGCCTTGGGCGAGGCATTGCACCAACATTTGGATATGTAACGCATACCGATTTTTGTTGTAAAGTGTGCCCATGAGTTTTTCAATTTTCACTTTACTCTCAGGGGGAACCACTTGCGCTAGGCAGAATGGGAAATCGGCATGTTCATCATACAAGGATGAGGGATATTCAATATCCACTTCTAAGACATATCCACGGTCTGTTTCTTGGCTAGCCATGTTCACATCAAATTCTGACACTTGTTTGTCTGTCAGCCAAGCAAACTTCCCATAGGGCAAAGGCTGATTCATGGCGTAACCATACAAATTATGCACGTCATAGTACATTAAGTATGATTCCGGTTTGTCTAGTGAATAATAAGGCCTGTAGACATTGTTCGCTTCGGCATGGCATTGGTTAAGCGACACAAAGCCGCCATGAATGCCCTTTTCAAAAAATAGAACCATGTCTACATCAGTGAGTAAATCCAATTCCACTTGAGTGTATTTCAAAGCGGCATCGAACGAGAGCCCAGGACTCGTATCTTAGTGAGCCGGGTCAAGACCATAAATGTGCTGACACAACTCACGGAATTTTTGAAACACATCGGTGAGTAGCAATACATCCAGTTTTAGGTAATGCATAGCATATTCACTTAGCATCTTCATGTCAAACACTCGCCAAACTTGACATGCATGTGCATAGTCTTCATCGGAAACGGTTTCGAGTAAAATTTCTCTTGTGGTGGGAGTTTTGTTTGCTTTAACACGTCCCAGCTGTTGCAAAAATCATACGGGAAAATACCTTTCCGAATGCACAATTGAAATTGCTTAGGATCATTAAAATGCATTCTGGTATTTTTAAATTCCTCTTCATTCAAGCCATTCACAAGTCTGTCTAGCGAGAATGCCATAAACTTAAAGGAATCCAAAAATCGAATGCTAAAGTTGCTCAACCGCCATGTCAGGGCTGTAAAACGCTCATGGTTTTGGGGGATAATGGTAAACGAGCCCTTGTTTACATGAGCCAATTCACGAATCAAAAACTGAATGTCATAATTTGCCAGATTGTGGAAAAAGACACTGATGAAACGAGGAGCTGGAAAGTTCAAATTGCATTTACTATGCGCAGCTCCACGAAACTCTCCCGTAAAGTGCGAGTGATCACGAACGGTGTCTTCAGCACTGATCAGTAGCTTTTCGCGAATATGGCATGTCGTGGCATGCTCATACTGCCGCTGCTGTTGTGGCGTTAGGCTCATGGGTACTGGGTGGGCCAGTAATCCCTGTACATGTTCGGTCAACTTTACAAGTTCATCCAAAAACCATCTGGCACAATCTGGCCCCTCACGGTATTTGTAAACGGATTGTGTGGGGTCATAGGCAAACACCACATTAAATCCTATGGCAAAAGGTTCATGTTTTTGAATGGGTGTGGTTGAGCTCATGGTGGGATCTGGTTCACATACCGCCATGGGTGTGGTGAGAGCTTCAAAATCTGCATACACCACATAGGGAACATTGTCACGCTTATGAATATCCTTAAACTTTAACACAGCCTTGTCCCCTTGTGGCAATATCAGTCTCACCGCTTCCTGAGAAACACAATCTACCCTATGACGTTCTAAAAGCGTAGGGGTTTTAAAATATTGCCAGCAACGATCACAAATATGTTTTGAACGCTTGTCCTTAGACATTTGACTGCTTAGCAATCTACATAAGCTTTTAATCAGGCAATAGTGATTCACCTCTCCCTCAGATAAATATAAAAGATGAATGTGGTGTCGTTTCGGTTCTTTTGTGGCATAAAGAGGACCCACAATCTCATCACCATCAAGGCCATACACCATGAACGAAAAGTCCTGGTTATCTTGTTCAAACCTATGGATCTCGGTTAAGTCCATAGGGAACGACACTCGAGTTAAATTTAATGTTTGTTTTAATTCATCAAACATGGCCTTGTACTTTACTGATCTGTTAACATTACGATCTTGAGCTGGCTGCAAATAGGCAGCCACAGCCCACAGAAAGCAATCATTGTCCTGGTTCTGAATATTCAACACCTTCTTTTTCGAAGCTATTGCTGGTGGTATGTCAATAAAGCTAGACCCAGCATTCAACGGGTTGAAATGACAAATGTTGATTTGTAGGTAATGGATTTTTTCTAACGCTAAACCACTTGGTCTTTGTTGCAGTTTATCAAATTTTGATAGCAAGGCAATCACCACATGGTTTGGTACCACTCGTTCAGATTATCGGCTATCAAAAGCTCTTGCATTTTACTGCCAATATAAAATGGTTTTTTATGCTCACCGTCCTTGTTTTTATATATGGAATCGCACAAGAGTTGTGTATTGACCTTTAAAGCCGTAAGCAACATTTGCGCTGTACAAATTTGTTCTTTACAAATTTCAAAACAAGATTCGACAAAGTCTTTAGGGATCAAACTCTCTCTAACATTCACTATGCGGCCAGAGCACACATGTGACTTGAAACAGGACTCGAGCGGCTCCCAAGTTAATGTATCTGTAGCAGTGGCAAAAGACATGATTTTTATAAAAAGAACAATCTCACCAGAGTTTTCAGCCGGTAAGCAATAGCCCCAAACACACACGTTGCGGGTTTTCAGCAGTGGCTGTAGTGGACAAGCCTTTTTCCAACACACACTAAAAAAAGAAATAAAATAAATAAATCACCATGAGTATATCTATTTCAAATAGCACCTTTCATAAACAAAAATAAATAAATAAATAAATAAATAAATAAAATAAAAAACAGGGTTTTTATATATAACAAAAAGCCCTGCGTTTGCCTTTCCCTAGGTTCGAGTGGAATGGGGTTTCTGTCCCCCAACACCAGGTATGCCAATTATCTAAAACAAAACAAAAATAACAATACATCAATCAAATGTTGAACCAATAATCATTTAATCATTGATTAGCATAAAATAAAATAAACAGTGTTATTCCAACACTTACCTCAAATATATAATGTATCCAATATAGTAACCAACTGGGGTTGAGCACACGAATGCAATTAATTTTATTCACATAAGACACAGCCTATATTTACAGTGCAAAGTTTAAAACAGTAATGACTGACTGTGTGTCATAACATGATCAACACTCTAACACCCCCCTGCCCTCCTCTCCTCGCCCAGCCCCTCGCCCTGTGTTCCTCTTACCACAGCTGTTAACATCGCTCTTGCCCTGCAATTGGCTATGGCAATGGTAGGGGGAGGAGTTATTCTCGCTTACTGCATTATTTCTCTAACGTCGTTGCGATATTGTTCGATTTCCAAGTGACCTCTACGTCACGGTAATTTTCCATTGGACTGTTGTCTGCTCTGGCCACATTCCTGAAACGCGATAACATGTCACATCCTGTCACCCAGCCAGCCAAGCTTCTAGCAGGCCTCTCGAGCAGATATTCTGTTTTTTCCATTCTGGCTGCTAGTCTCATTCGTCTCATAGCATTATGAATTTTATTTGGTTACTGGTCAAGTTTGTACTAACCTATTTTAAAGATCGTCATAAGAGATTTTCGAAAATATTCGCCTTCATTCATCTGTCATAGGAAACAAAAAATATCGAAAAGCGACACCTCGTTTTGCCATACATCGCCCCCCGTCGAAATAGTCATTTCCCATATCAGCCATGGCCAATCATAGCCTCGTTGTAACATACGTCAAGCGCTACCGGCTCTCTGTCTACAAACACGCTTTTATTTAAAAAAATGCATAGTAGTTTTTTTAGTCCTAGAGACTTAACATTTATTATCATGGTAGAGGGGATAGGGATCTTTAATTTATGTTAAACAAAATTTTTTGTCAACGTGTTAGTTTCCAAAATAGTGAAAAAAAATTAAGGGTTTTCAAAAAATCTCAAAATATAAAAAAGATTTATTATAAAAAATAAAGGTCATAGAGACCATTGGTTTGAACTATGGCACAACATTCTATCATGTTTAGTTTTCAAACTATCGCCTACTTTTAAAAAGATTTTTTTTTTCAAAAAAAACCAAAAATATAACGAGTGATCTATAGGAAAGAGGACGTCAGCTCGAGTCTAACGACACCTCATTTGTTAAAATCCGACCATCCGTTCGCCAATGATCACCAATGTTAGCGAGAAAGTAGGCTATCATTTTGTTTTTCCTCCTACACCCTTGAAACTTTCTGTCCTCCTAGTGGGCATACCCACCTTTCATTAACGTCAAACAAACGTTTTTTTTTTTTCAAAATTCACCGTTTCCAAAATAGCGCCAATCCAATAAACAAAAATTTTCATTTTTTTTTCTAAAATACAAACACACATGCTTAGCCAAGAGAACGACATCCCAACGCCAACAATACCTCGTTCGTTAAAATCCGACCACGCGTTCGAGAGATATCGGCCAAAGTTTATATGAAAGAAGGGGGCGACACAGCAACCCCATTCTAGCACTACTGCACAGTTTTAGTCCTAGAGACTTGAAATTTATTGTGGGGGTAGAGGGGGTCAGGACTATTCATTTACGGCAAACAAAATGTTTTGTTAACACTTTAGTTTCCAAAATATAAAAAATTCAAAATTTAAGTGTTTTCAAAAAATCTCAAAAAATAAAAAAAGTTTTATTATAAAAAATAAAGGTCATAGAGACCATTCGTTTTAACTATGGCACAACGTTCTATCATGTTTGGCTTTTAAACTATCGCCTACTTTCAAAAACAAACATTTTCAAAGATTTTTTCAAAAATATGACAAGTGGTCCATAGGAAAGAGGACGTCAGCTCGAGTCCAACGACACCTCATTTGTCAACATCCGACCATGGGTTCATCAGATATTAATGATTTAACATATACAGTCGGGTAAAAATAAAATGGGTGAAGCAGAACCCGCCTTGCCCCCCTACTAACCTAAAGTCAAAGTTATATCGTAATGTCATCCGTCCTGTCGCATTGTACGGATGCGAGTGTTGGCCGACAACAACATTGACAGAACGTTGCTTGGGCGTTATGGAGACCAAGATGTTGCGATGGACAGCGGGTGTCACCAAATTGGATCATGTTTCCAGTGACAACATCAGTGAACGATTTGGAGTTGCACCAATCAGTGACAAGATGCGGGAGTGCCGTGTGCGTTGGTTTGGGCAAGTTCTACGAACGGAAGCGGACACAATCGCAAAGACTGGCTACAATATACAAGTCGTCAGCAAGAGACCTAAAGGAAGCATCGGTGGGATGATGCGCTACATGGAGATCTGAAGAACCAACACCTTCATCCTGACTTGGTCCGTGACAGAAAAAAATGGCGACAACGAATCCATATAGCGGACCCTGCAGCTATGCGAGACAGACGCTAAAGCTGGGAGCACACTGCCTCCGTTCTGTTCAGTTCGCATCGGTTCGGTTTCTCTCGTATCCGTTCGGATCAGTTCGCCAGCCGCACATTGCCCCAGTCTCCGTCCAGTCCTGGAACACACCACTGTGAGAGTAGCAATGTTCAGTTCTTTCAAATCGCACACACATTGACCGGGATCTATTCATTTTAAAAGAGTTGTACCGCTATGAAAGAATAAAATAAGACCTTAAATTAAATCTCAGTGATTGCACGATTGCTAAAGTCATTACATTCCCAGAATGTATTAAGACGAAATGTATGATTATTACGTTGTATATAACTTGTTCCTATAATTTAATAAATGCTCTTGTCTTCCGTAATATGTATTATTATTACTATCACAATAGTGTGCAACCTTAGAAACACACATTTGCCCTTTTATGAAAGTAAATATGAAAGAAAGGTGAAGTAAATAATACACATACCGGTACCTGGACAGTTTACGACCTCGCTAACTATCTCCCACCCATTCCTTGTCCTTGTCAGATCGTGATAATTTTTAGCCTACTTTTCACATATTTAAAAATGTGGAAAAAGTAGACTTATGAGATCGGGCAAATGTGTGTCTGTCTGGCTGGCTGTGTGTGTGTCCCCCCCCCCTATCAAATCCTAAACGGCTGCAGCAATCGAAACAAAATTTGGTAGGAGTAAAGATCTATACCTGAATATCTCACGGGCATATTTGAAAATGATGTCTGTGATACCAACTGCTGAAAAATCGCAATTGAAATTTGAGCTCCATGTTAGATATCTTGGAAGGTATGCATGGGAGCTATTTCAAAATTGCAGTTTAATTTCAAGGAGGCCATACATAGCAGTGTTGCCAAAATGATTAAAAGCCTGCCGATAGGTCCAAATTTTAAATGCATATAACTTCTACACTATCAATTGGATTTCAACCAAATTTCGTATGTGCTATGTGTACATAAACAGATATGACTAAGCGTATTCTTAAGAGCCACCAGGGCTGCCAACTGTTAATAAATGCTCTCATTTTTTATATCCAAATATCCATAAATCGGAAAGTATGCAAGCCTACAGCTTTAAACTACGCACACGTATAGTGCCTGACAATCTATATTAATTTGGAGTAACGTATATACGTCAGTGCTACCAACATGATTCTAAGTCTGCTGAGAGGTCCAACTTTAAATACATGTAACTTCTATACTATCATTTGGATTTCAACCAAATTTCGTGTGTGCTATGTGTACCATAACAGATATGACTATGCCGATTCTTAAGAGTAACCAGGGCTGCCAACTGTTAATAAATACTGTCTCTATTTATGTTACCCTAATATCAACATATCAGAGAGTATGCAAGCCAATAGCTCTAGACTTTGCACACGTATAGTACCTGGCATTCTAGATTAATGTTGAGTAACTAATATACGTCAGTGTTGCCAAATTGATTCTAAGCCTGCTGATAGGTCCAATTTTAAAATGCATGTAACATCTATACTAACTATGGATTTCATTCAAAATTGGCACAACAATAGATCTTATTATTTCAGATTATTTCTGACCAATACAGAAATTTGGTAGGAGTAAAGATCTATACCTGAATGTTGACAACATGATTTTACGCGCGCTGTTAGATCAAATGTTTAACTGCATGTAACGTCCATGCTATCCATTGGACTTCAACCATATGTTGTATTCTGTACCCTAAGAGATGGAACTAAGAATATATTCAGTCACCAGGGCTGCCAACTTTAGTGCTCTATTAGGCTACATTATGCCAAGTATTTCGAACTAATTAGAAATGTCGATATTACCAACTTAATTTCGTCAGGGGCGTGGTGGCCCAGCGGTCTAGCTGTATGCCTCTCACCAAGGCGGTCCGGTTTCGATTCCCGGTCAATGCATGTGAGATTTTCGAAGTGAAATGCCATGTTTTGTGGTTCGGATTCCACGTAAAAAGGAGGTCCCGTGGCTCATGATCTCGCGATTATCGGTCACGTTAAACTACAAGATTCCTTTTTTTAATTTCGTCATTATTCTAGATAGATCCATATAGATTAATCATTGATATGAATCTTAAATTTTAAGAAAAGTAGGCTCTTTAGTTCGTCACGGAACTTCTTGTTATCACTCAGATCGTAAAGATTAGGATGTCGTTTTACAATTTCAATAGTAGTTCCTCATTGATCGCACTCATTGCACTACAATATGTAACAAAGCACTACACTGCAATAGGAACCTGCCTTCCGTTTTCCGTCAATTTTGCTTGTCAGGGCAAACTTGCCTGAACGGTTGGGGGGAAGGGGTTGTGGGGAAGGGGATGGGGGGAAGGGGCTGATGGGTACGGAACTGATTCAGTGTGAGGCTGGACACTAGGTTGCATTGCCAGCAAGTCATCCAAGGTCAACTGAACTGAACGGAACGGAGGCAGTGTGCTCCCAGCATAAGGTTGAAGAAGAATACCCAGTTGGTAGCTGTTGGGACTCTTATGATAAGCAGTCATATCTACTAAAGCATACATCGTATACATACAAACTTGGATGAAAT
This sequence comes from Meconema thalassinum, assembly GCA_946902985.2. Lineage (NCBI taxonomy): Eukaryota > Metazoa > Arthropoda > Insecta > Orthoptera > Tettigoniidae > Meconema > Meconema thalassinum. The sequence continues at coordinate 34,654,050 of OX336392.1, forward strand.
CCATTTGTAGTTATGCACTTTACATGCAGTTAAACATTGAACGTATCAGCATGCGTATAATTATTTTGGCAACACTGCCATGCAAGGCGGGTTGTTAATCCTGGAAAGGTGGTGCTTGTTGATGCAACGTTAGAGGTGGTGCGGGGTACTTTCTGACCCCTATGACGGAACTTGCTCTGATAACAAAATTATTAAGTTTTATGTACCATACATTGATGTATTGGGTTTATTAACTCAATCGCATGTTATATTGAAAATAAATGCATTTTAGCTTCACAGCATAGGTTACCAAGCAATATACATGAATCCATGGATACCACACTAGCACAGGTTATGAAACAAATTTTAGACACCCAATGAGTTCTTCTTCTTCATCTATCCTTTTTGTCTCTCGGCGTCGGGTCTACCAGCCACTTTCTGTATTCATTCCTATTCCCTGCGAGTCTCCTGGTTTTCTGCAGAGTCCTCCCCTTCTTTTCCACTTCCTTTCCTGTCAGAGAAGTTAGATTCCATGTAGCACATCTCATCCGTCCGGCTCTTCCGCTGGTTCTCTGAATTTGATAAGCTTCACCCGGCGTGGGTCATCACCCCTACGCGAGCTAGCACGGAGGAGAGGCTGCCTCCTCACAGCTTCTGTGCCTACTGGACTTTTCTGCCAGGGTTGTTCCCCCTTATTTGAGCATATCCCGTTTCAAGGCGCCGGAAACTCACCCTCACCTCTCCCTTATGGGCTAGGATTTACTGGTTGCATTGCCAGGCAGAGCCTCCCAACTAGGGCAATTCTTAGTATTTACCAGAGACACCTACTCGGAATTGGTGTCCCCACCGAGGCCCAATAACCAGCCATCCACCCTCCTCCTTTCTCAACCCGGCTTGGGACCGGCTATGGCGGAGTTCCAATGATTTCATGGAGGTAATTATTACGATGTGCCCAGCACCTAAATGAAATACTAAGGAACCATCCAACTAATATTTACAAAACTTTAATCAACTATGGGGTTCTCTCACACGCACTGCTGGACAATAATCCCTGTTCCTAAGAATGAACACCTTTCACTACAATGTTACTGACCTCAGGAATGTGGCAGTCAAGATCTCTAAGTTTATAAACTAGCACACTCTAACATAATAAATTTTCACCAAGTCAGAAAAGCCACCACTCGCGGGTAAAAATAAATCTGAAACATTATGAGCTTCAAATGTGCCAATTTTGGAAGAAATCCATTTCTTGTAGTATGGATGTTACATGCAGTTAAACATAAAACCAATCAGGATGCTTAGAATCATGGTGGCTGCATGTGGGCTACGGAAAATTAATCTGAAATATGGTCTATATGTGTCCCAATTTTTTAACAGTTCCCATAACTACCTTCTGAGATATCCAACTTACGGTCCAAAATTCAGTGCTTGATAGCACTGACGTTATTTTCAAATATGGCCTTGAGATGTTCTGGTAGAGATCTTCATTCACACCAAATTTGGTTTCGATAGCTGCTGTCGTTTAGGATTTTATAGGGTGGGACACACTCACACAGAGAAGGACAGGCAGACACATTTGATCTTATAAGTCTATAATTTTATACTTTTTGATGTGTAACATCTTACCGCTCGGTTGCTGGATAGTTTTGGGGGAGTGATTTTGAAAATTGGGGACGGAAGTGGATCGGAACGATCGAACGGAAGTGTACTAGCTGGCAGTGGTGGAAAACGGAACTATGCACTGCCCACTCGATCAATCAAACGGAAGTGTACTAGCTCTCAGTGGTGGAAAACGGAAGTATGCACTGCCCGCTCGATCGATCGAACGGAAGTGTACTAGCTGGCAGTGGTGGAAAACGGAAGTATGCACTGCCTGCTCAATCCATCGATCCAGCGGGCAGTGGTGAGACCCAGCTGGCAGAGGTACGAGAAACAATGAGCGCACGGTGTCGGAAATTGATACCACGACGTACTCTCGGCCATGTGGAATGTATACGACATACTGAACGGTAAACGCTCATGCGAACTCTGGTGTCAAGTGATTGAAACAACATGGTACATGTTCGAAGTCTTCGTATCAGTATTTAAGTGGTAAAATGCCTTAATATCAAACATTGTAAGTAGTCGGCATTGCCGGTATTATGTTTCTGCACAATGGCTATTCAAATATTAACCCGCAAAACGGTAATGCAGTCATCAATATAATATAATCGTTGTGGTTATACGAGAATTGTGCAAGCCTTCATGAACTATTACTGAATACATTCTCTTTACTCACAAGAGGGCCTATTCATTAGGCATTTTAAACTCAATTTCATGCAGAGTCATTATCGAAACAAGCAAAATATGAATGAAACTTAATTCTGTAATGCAGTATTATTGGAACGTGGAAATAAGTCACCATCTTGTGCACAGAATTTGCGTTGATAAAATAGCCGTGGGGTTAGTGCTTATGACTGTGATTCTAGAGATTTGGGTTCGAATCCCGGACGGGCTAGATATTTTTGCTGCCAGATTATCATTTTAAACGATATTTACCATATCAATATGACTCATTTTAACACAACCGTATGAAATTACGTGTTGATCTGTGAATGAAGAGGACCTGTTTATAAGGAATTTAAGGTTATGAGAGGTGTCGCGTCTATTAATCTAGTTGATCCATATCGTATTCTTTATTTAGGCTAGTGCTGGTGGAAGCTACAAATCATCTAATAAAATGAGTTCCGTATTATATACTACAATATATGTAAAACACTCCCTTTTACAACAGATTAATATTTGTGCCAATAATAGTATAAAATACCGGTGTATCAACAATTTCACGTGAGGTTTCTTCTAGGTCAGATGTTACACATCATATGCGACTACTGTAAGGCTCGTAATTTTTTCCGAAATATGAAAGGTAGGCTAAAAATGAAAGGCGACGGTACCGTAACTGTCTGTTCACGTCACAAGTATGAAGACATGCGAACAGCAAATATCGTATGGAATTAAGTGCTGTAGGAGTGTTGAAATGAAATGAATGGTGCGGAGAAGCACGGTTCTTCTAGTTATTATTATGATTCTTGTATATGTGTATTATACCGGTATATGTATATATGTATTATTCAAAAGTAATGGTAGTTCGGAAATATGTGGAAGAAATTAAAACCAATATATAAATTTATGACTTCAGAATTGAACAAGTGAAACAACTTCGGTATCTCGGTAGTATAATCACAGAAGTCAATAGATTCTCAATGGAAGTGAAGGGAAGGATTGCGTTGGCAAAACAGGCATTTGTGACAAAGAAGAAACATATGAAAATAGATGTAAGAAAATCCTTTGCAAAATCATTTGTATGGAGTACACTGCTCTATGGAAGTGAAAGTTGGACTCTGGGTAAATTGGAAAAGAATCGACTTGAAGCTGCTGAAATGTGGATATGACGGAGAATGACAAGAACGAGCTGGATGGAAAGAAAACCAACCTGGAAGTCTTAAGGGAAGTCAAAGAAGAGAGAAGATTAATGAAGGAAATGGGAAAGAGAAAAATACAATTTATTGGACATGTCATCAGACACAACACTTTCATCGTTAACATTCTTGAAGGGAAAATGTTGGGAAAGAAAGGAAGAGGTCGGCTTAGGACGAAGTATTTGGAAGACATCAAGAATAGAATGGGATGTTACAATTAAATGGAAATTAAACGAATCGCCAACGAAGAGAGTGGTTGCATCGACAAGGCCTTTAGAATATGTATGTATAGGCTATGTGATTTAGAAGTCCCTGAAGAAATCTAACAAGGGACCTCTATTAGCGTCAGCGCCCAGATCGTATTGTAATTAGCATAGGATACTCTTGGAAGGTCACTCCATGCGATGGTAGTAAAATAATCGGCTCAAATTAACATTAAGCCTCTATTTAAAGCGGTTGAAAATACACGGAACAGGGAACAGGCAGCCTTGTCGAAGCGACCAGGCAGCTGCAAGCCTTCCATTTCCACGCGCTCACTCCCTCTTCCGCGTCTTTTCAATCGCCTTAAAAAGAGGCTTAATCTTATTTAGAGCCGATTATTTTGCCACCATCGTATTGTACAGGCCCGGGGGGCAGTACCACCTGGGAGCCACCCCCCATCTTTTACCAAAACCACCCCAACTGGCAACACCATAAGACCAGAACATTATCCATACACAGCAAGAGGCGGCCACCCAGCTCGGGAGGTTAGCCAACTACTTGCAACACATACATAAACATCTACATCAACAACTAACAGGGGCAGCTACAGTGACGTAATGCTGACCATGCAGCACCTAAAAGTATAAGAAGTGGAGTCCTAACTGGAGCCATTATCTGTTATACAGTGTGCGTCGCCAGCGGCCCTAGCCGACGTCTGTTCCAGTTTCATCATCAGGTGAGAGTCAGTAGTGCTCAGAATCCTTTATTTTGTGAACACCTACCCCTAATTTGTACACACCAATTGTATACTTGTCTACATTCCCCCAAGAGGGACTTACCAATTCACATCTACTGACCAAATAAACACATGGTCAGTAAACTACACTTGCATTTACTAATTACACTCCTCTTCACGTCCTAATACCCCGCCTGACCTTCGTCACGATTGTCCGTGACCGTAGTAGCCAGTAATTGCTTGGTCAGACTCCATTGTGCTTCCCGCACGCGACTCGACTGCCTAGCATCGAGCCGCTGACATAGCACGTTTACTGTTCCGCCCAGCTGGCAGGCCAGTATAGTAGCCTGTATTAGAGGTCCATCCCCTAACAAACACTCACATCTTTGCAGGAACATCCCCTGGAGATCAAACACTAAACAACACACTACACTAGTAAGCTCTCCCAGCTACGGGAAGCTGCTTTCATTTATGAACAATCTTCCAAATTAGTACAGTAACACAAAGCGTGTTTTATCCCAAACTACCCCCCCCCCCCCCCAACCAAGGGATTAAAACATATTTGGTGGAGTCGCTACTACCACGCACAATAAGGGTAGGACTCAAACAACGAGCCCTCGTGGTAGAACGACCCGTACCGCACACAGCCAAGCGTTAGTTAATTTTTTTTTGAAGACAGCATTATTTTTTTTCTCTTATCCCTTCACTCTAGAAATACAAGGGAAACTTTAATCAACCCACCCACCCCCACCCCCTGGAAAGCATCAGAAACATAATACATTGCAAAACACACACAGTTCTTTTTATACATACACTTGATCCAGCATGGCCCCTCTATACCGTCTAGCCGTGCTGAGGAACATTGGGGAGTACCAGGAGTTAATTGCCTGGCTCAAGGTCTTTGATACAAGACAGGACTACCTCAGAAAATACCAACAGCTCCTGCACGCACAGTACATTCCAGTCATTAAGACACTTGTCCGACCAAGGAGCACGGCTCAAAATAGGAGAATGAGAGCCAAAGTTCCCACCCTTCGCAGACAACTGAATCACTCCCACTGGAGCCTAAACTGTCTACACGACATAATGTTCCAACAGTATAATACACTTAGGGAACAACACAAACATATAGGGACTTGTGGGACAAAAGTCGCTGAGCAGGCCATACGCCTTAACAGGGAGAATGCCCAAATTTGGGATGACTACCGCGAACTCCAGGCCAATAACGCCATATTAGAGTTCACAGCAGGGCCGCCAGCAAAACCAAGAGAACACATAGAAATCGACACGATAACGCAGCAATTCGCACGAACATTCATTGCAGACACTAACAACACAAAGAGGAAGGAGGCAACCGTGACCATGCCACAGAAATTGGGCAGACCACCCTCCAACACATTGCGGGGGCAGACACACACACACAAACAATTTTCGGAACCGGCCCGGAAGCCTAACAGGACAGAGAACAGGCGAAACCGGGGACATGTCCCTCCAACACCAAGACAGGGAGGAACGGGGCTACCCACCCCGACGTTACGTAAAAGGACATTCAAACAAACAACTAGGGGGGACAAGGAAAGACACATTAGGGAAGAGCGAGGGAGGGCCTACAGGTGAACACACTACCGGGACTATAGGGGCCCAACTAGGACGACAGCAGGAGCACAAGCCACGACAAGGGATGAAACCCGCGATCGGCGGCGAAACGACATGATGGGGCGAAAGGGTGAGCGAGAGCGACACTTGCATGACATCTGGACATCCACAGTACAATATAACATGTTCACCAGGCACACGAGCCTGACTACGCACGCAATGGCTAATTCGACGCCAGGACCACGAGTGCAAGTGCAGACGTTGACACATACAGAGGTCCACACCCGGCACACATACATAACCACACACAGTTGGTAGCACATTATCCCATCCACACGAAATGACGTTCCAAATTTAGCATGATTACCGGGAACTCCAGGCCAACAAGGCCATTTTTTAGTTCATGGCAGGGCCACCAGCCCAGCCTAGAGAGGACATAAGCGTAGATACGCTAACGCAGAAATTCGCACGGATGTCCATCTCAGACACTAGCAAAACACAAGGGCAGGAGTCTACCGTGGCCATAGGCCAGAAATCGGTTAGACTACACTCCAATACATGGACACGACAATCACAGACAAATACACGACCTTTACCGCTAGTTCAGAGGGCAATTTTGCCAGAATGGAAGCGGGCACTAGCATGTGTACCCCAGGTGCAAATGCATAAGAGGGTGTTGCCTTCAGGCCCTCAGGGTGCAAACCGCACACCTGGGCACTCTGACCAGCCACAAACACGCAATACACGGAGCATACGAAAGGTTTTATTACCTACCCCACGAGGCCAGGCAGACAGGTGGACACACTCCCTATAAACACTGCTAGGGCAGCGCGGAGCGCAATCAGCTCCTCAGACACAAGCACACTCAGGCCAATATCCAGGCACTACGGTGAAAGCAGGCCCTGACTTACTTTGCTACAAACCCCTCCAGAAAATAGTAAAAAAGCACCCCAATGGGTATCAGGGGCCTACGCCTTAGTGACACGACGAAAGTATTCACCTTCTCGAGCAATGACGCTCGGACGTGGATAACAACTTTCACCATGGATATAACATACACTAATTTCACTTACATCACAAACATACACACGAGTAGGTTCTTTTACATGCAGGAAACACTACAATTGACACACAAAGGACAGGTTCCACCCCTGCAAACGGCAGACACACAGAGATTCAGGCACAAAACTATACATTTTACATGTATATACAGTGGAACATGGCTAAGTCAAAATTGTATAATTCGAAATTTTTCTTAATTTTTTCTTGGCCCCTAGCATTTTATAGGCCATCAACGGTTTATAATCGTGGTTAATTCAAAGTATATTCTGGACAATTCAAAGTTTTTAATGTACAAAGCCAAGCGGAAGCCAATCAGTTGGGACACGCGGCTCAGGTCCAGAAAGAACTGTCCCGAATGCAGCCTAAGCAACAAACCACAGCACAGAGCTTAGGCGGGTCTTTCTAAGTAGAAATGACTAAGTTGTTCTATTTTCCGCTCCTACAATTTGCTAGATTCTCTTGTGATGGCTGAGAGCCTTAATCGTAAGAAACAGTTAAGAATTTCAAACTATTTTTGAAAAATAGTAGATTTCTCTGAGACATCACTAGATTACTGCCTTACTAACGGCGTCAAATAGGTAAATATTACTCTCAGGTTTTACTTCCATTTGAAACTTTTGAAATTATTTACGGTACAATCTTTATAAAGTACCATCGTTTGTTAATTTGCTTTAGTCAACATAAATCACTATGTAAACGTGATACAATGTATTTTCTCTACTCTTTCTTTCTTAATTCGAATTTTGGATAACTTACTTTTTTTTACTAATCCCGTGAAGGTCGAACCATCCAAGTTGAACTATATCTATTTGATCCATAGGTACACGCTATTTATTACACGGCCTATAGCATGAATTTTTCTCGTCCCCCATAATAGCGCTCAAACTAAACATAAACACCATAGGGTGAAAACCCCAGACTTTGGGAAAACCCGCATATTTCTGGAAGGCACACAGTAAGCTCACATTGCCACAAAACATCAGTAACACTGACAAATCTGTCCCAGAGACACAAGCCCAAAAAGGCAACAGGAATGATTACCCTGGACAAAGACGGTCTCGAACCCGCGACCTCCTGAATACCAGGAATACAAGATCAGGTAACTATCCAATTGAAGGATATAACAATAAGGGACAATCATACTAACGGGAATTCATACGCACTAAATAATAAAACCACCTCCGACACCTAGTCACCAAACACGCAACTAGCGGCCCGGAGACACACATACATAACGACATCTAGTTACCACTAACAGGAATATATTCGCCCCACGCTTACAACGACACAAAATTTGGGGACACAAACATACAGAGAGGAAGGATCTTTTCCATTACGGGGAGCCAAGACGCGCTGTATACCCAGACATCAGAGAGACGTGTCAACAAACCTACACACATTGTCTTGGCACATACGGCGAGCGGGCCGCCCGACAAGCAAGCAAAGGATTTCCTGCACGGTTGTAACTTAATACCATCGCCAGGTCAGCGATAAGACATAAACATAATAATGCGACCTTCACCAGCTGCAAACAACCTACGAGCGCTCTAGCTCTGGCTGTAACACGCACAGTCATTCACGCTGTTTTCAAAGCTGGATAACTCCCAAAATTAGGGTACGAGGGTCGTTCCGAATAGCACAATATACCCACACTAACGTATATTTTCATACGAGTGTCACAAAAATACAATACACGTGCCATGGTACATACAATACAAAAATTGTAATACCAAGGCCTTAGTCCAAGGCGTGAACAAACACATAGAAACACAATACAAACGTGCCAAAATTGAAAGCTAAACAATGGCATTTTTGGCGCGAAAACACAATCAGAAGCCACACTAGGGACGCACAAATCCCAACAGACAACGCAGACATAAAACACGGAGCATTACACGGGATCGCGTGTCCGAATGCCCAATAAAAGCGGACACCGTGGAAAACAAGAATTGTCGACCGACGAAAGATTACTTACAGACAGTTACACTAATACCATCGCACAAATAGCATCCATACACCATCCCCTATAGAAAAAACCATAGAGTCCCATACAGACACTGTTCCCCATAGAAGGGAGCCAAGAATGGGAATAGGCATTAGACTGTTTAAAATATACATATATAAATGGCATGTTATCACAGAGTACACGCTTTAAACATGTACTAGAGGTGGCAAAGGCATTGCATTTGGACCGTATACAAGCACATAAGCGGTTGAGCCACACAATTATAATAACAGGGAGGTTCTTTAACATACCTACAGGAGCATAGATTCGTGCCAAGGTACTCGCTACAACAGCCTACCCAGGGCATTAGCGACCCCGGGACTACCAATAGGGGCCGTACCGAAAGCGCCAGACTCCTACGGAGACCACAACACACTTTCCTTTGAACCATAGCGCCAAACACCTAAAATACGGGGCACGCCACTCTCACAGACACAAAACAGGTAACGCCACATTTTTATGGCCAGAAATCATGCCAAAATTTCGATTACCCCGAACATGGGCAATAGACTTCTTAGACATGAATTACAGATAATTACACAAGGCATAGGTCTTGCGGAAGAAATGCCTACACAACATCGGTAGCAAAAACAGCACAGATTAACACATTGCCCCCCTCCCCCCAGAATGTCAAACAATGTCAACACACGGACATTGGCAAAAGTCACGTTCCGTCAGCCGCCATACGTAACATCAGAGACTTCCCGTATACAAGGACATGAAAACAAAACACTGAGTTGCGAATTCTAGCGCTTTGCAACACTACTGTCGGCAGACACTCCTGTTATAACAGAAGTGACAATGAAATGCGGACATGACCACAAAAACAAACAATAATAATAGCATACAGTTGACACAGGATTCAGCGCTGTTACAATAGGTATAACATTTAGCAATGTACAGATACTATAGGCCGGATTTATCTTAGGGCCACAGGAGCATGTTTACAAGGATGTTAACAAGCCACACGCGCCACCTGACAATCAGCCACGCGACACACGATAAAACTTATCCGATAACAGTCCACCCGCCAGCGTGCTGCAGCGGAACGCAACCACACACACGCAGCTGCGCTAATCACAGCTACGGCCTCGTCCTTCCCACACGCGCCCACTAATCAGGGGCGAATACAGACAGATTCCCTGAGGGAACACTCCCCCCCCCCCCCAATAACTACTTCTCTTCCTGTTTTTTCTTTATCTTTAAAAAACCATCATAGGCGATCAGGACATGACCAGTTACACTCACAATCACTTGCTACCTTAACATTATACGTGAGAGACCACATTAGCCCGTGACGTCACAGCGTCACCGCACTTAACCATCCCAAGGAGCGGATAGAAACCCAATAGTGACCAAGTGAGGATGACAGGAGCAGAGATGGATATCGCCATCAGAATGGCCAAAATACTAGCTACGGGATACTATCCTAGCACCCCTCTCCCTACATAACCTGTCACCAACAACACTATTCAACACAAACAAACAGACACATAAAAACAGCTAAACTACATGCCAAAATATACATCGGGGTTGATAGACTTCATGCGTCTACCCAAAGAGCGGATACACTACACCCTGGTTCTAAATGCCTACACCCGAGTATTAGGGGTGAGTCGGAAACAGAATTAAGCATAATGCACATCTCTATGTAAAGAGATGAGGCCGCATTTACACTAACAAATATTTTCTTACTAAATAATCCCGCATGCAAGGGACATAGAATTATTATACCTCGGCCCATACTTATCCTCTAATGAGAGCGGATACGCCTCATACCCATCCTCATGCATGAAATATCCCACCTACATACCAGGGATATCATTATTATTACACATGCATGGAATTTTCAAAATGTTTACACACCTGGGAAGTACCTACCCCGTCCACTCACTGTAAGTACATCCTAGCAGCATCACCGGCTCCCGGCCACCATTAACATGGAGTCCAACGATGTGCAACCCTCTCCTACCACGCTTTAAGCCCATCCAGCAGATAAAACCCCCGGATCCTAATAACAAGGGACCCAACGCCATAAAAACCTATTAACGCCTCCAAGAAAATTACCAAGGCATTATCGGTGGAAATCCGACATGGCGACTACAGGCCTAAAGTAGTCCATGCACTTAGAAGATTCTACAACCCCAGAACACTTAAAAATTTACATAATTACACAGTAAATTACTTACATATCACACTTATTTTTTTTATATAAAAAGGAATCTGATGTCACACTGAATGGTGATGAGACGTAAACAGAAAGGCAGGGACGGGGCAAGACACCAACAGATCCTGACCCAGACCAAAAAGACGGAACTACGTAAGGTTGAAGCATTGATGGCCTGGCGCGGGCAAACGCCAAAACCGGGGGTGCGTCTAGCCTACCCCTCGGCAAAGGAAAGTTACACCCACTATGCGCCACGGTCGTCGAAGCCAAGACCTGCAGGGGAGACTTTTTGACGGACGGGGGGAGAATTAGCCAGCTCCACACCGGACTCAGGAGATGACCCTAGGGACGACCACATTAGGACTAGACTCCTAGTTAGTATGTAAGTTAAGTAGAGCTTCTATGGCGGGAAGTTAGTCTTCTACTCGCAGAAGTGAAGAAGAATCTCAGGATTCAGCGGGACCAATCCTAGATTCGCCAAGTCCTCGTCCCGCGTGACGGGGTGAAGACGACCAAATAAATGATAATCAACAAACAATGAACAATATACATGAAATATGAATAATATGGAATGAATGCGATCATTCGGTTCCGTGCCCACATAAATGGACGACACCGAGTCGCCAGAGCTTAAATGGTCACGCGCCGGGCGGCCAGAGATATTAAATAGGTATGCAGCGGGCTGCCAAGAGGGGTTCTCGTGGGCAAACCCAGCAATGATAAATATATCAGCAAATCACCAATGAAGAATGATGGCAACATAGGCAAATACAACGGCGATGAACAGGATACCCGGCGAGGCGTCTGCTCTTCAGCAGCGCAGTCGCCCGGGACTTTATTAATTACTATTTATTAATTATTAATGTAATGTCGACAATTAGTTATTAAGGGGAGAACCCCACGAAACACATGGATGACATTGTGCAAGGGAGGTCACTAGGTAGGGGTAACTCCTCCTAGGCGCAAGGTAATTCCAAACTACTATACGTACGGGTCCAATGGAGGAGCCGTGTTGAGCACGAAACGTAGTGCCCAAACCACAATCTGCATGCGTAGTCACTCGGATTACCGACACCACACTGCAAATTGGGCGAAGGTCCCTGGGTACTATATGCATGCTCGCGTATTTCGACAGTCAAAGGCGCAGGTAAGCCCTAGTAGGCACCCGTAATCCCAATACCCCCCTACACATTGCACGCCATCAAAATTCTAGTAGGTAAGGTAGTTGCATTTGGAACGCAACTTAGATGTAAGCAAATTCAATAAGCGCTGTTGCTAAATAATAGCACAGCACATTTCGGCATTAGATTAAGGTCCACTCGGCATGTACATACAGCATATTCTTACATTTAAGTACTAATTAACATAACTTAAGGCATTTTTTTTAAATTAAGATAAAGCCATTCGGCACCTGGTAACCAAAAATCCGTTGCCAGGGTAAGCCCGACAATATATTAACATAAATTACACTAAGATATAACCGCTCGGCACCTGGTGACTGGAAATTCGTCACCAGGGTAAGCCCGACAACATATTAATATAAATAGGATTAAGATAAAGCCGTTCGGCACCTGGTGACCAAAATCCGTTACCAGGGTAAGCCCGACAACATATTAATATAAATAGGATTAAGATAAAGCCGTTCGGCACCTGGTGACCAAAATCCGTTACCAGGGTAAGCCCGACAACACTAGGCTAAGATAGGTTAACATAAGCTAACCTAGAAGTAAGTTAGACTTCAGTGGCGCCACACTTAGTTTTATAAATTAAGCGCTGCCAAGAAAATGTCATATATAATGTCTTGTAATGTATTGTCATGTATTGCTAACAACTAATCCACTTTCCCAAACACAGGAAAACCAGGGAGCAACGCGTCCACAGATATACACAACAGAAAAAGAGTTGCCATTAATATATTTTTATTACAGATAACAAGGAGCATGAGCATGTCTATTGTAAATATATTTCCCACACCAAATTACACATACCCTTATCTCTGTCACACAAACACACTGCTCCTCATCATCCTTCAGTCGCGCCAATAAGGTGACGGCGCCGCGATCAGCGACGTAAGGTGACGTGGGGCACCGAGCGACGCTGACGCAAACACACGTAGGGATACGCTTCAATAATAAGCAATATACGGTCGCCAGGGGCGTTGCAGAGGTTGTGAGCACCCACCCTCGCTGCCAAGGTGAATTTTTCCACCCACGGGGAAAATTTGCGAAAGGTAAGGTTAACGGCATGACCACTAACCCACAGCCATAGGTGAGAGGTACCTACAGCTCAGCGAATAGCAAAGTGAAGGGAGAATGAGTGGACAGACGAGAGCGCTACATAAGGCCTAGAGGATGAGGCAAGGTACCAGGCTCATGAGCAAAGCGATCTAGTAATAAGATTATTATTTTATGTTATATCATGCTTGTAAAACAAAATGTAAATGCAAATCGTACACAAATATACTAATGCTCAAGTGTACACCTACGCACATAAACTTGCAATATGTCACGCCATTCAACACTGCCATAATGTCAACACTGAATACACTGTTTTGTTTTTTCCTTTCTACTCTACTAACGCCCAAATTTGTGAAGGTGTCTCGTTTCATCCCAAGAACAATAAACCATTATGATATACCCCTTTAACTTATACCCTGGGACACCTGTTTTTTCTATTCTCTTCCATCTTTTAAACTACACACTGCAGGGAGCATTTTTTTCTCCATACAGCGCCGGACGGCACAACCATCTGTCCAGCCATGGTTTTTTTCCTCCCTGGATAATAACAACATATATATATAACGTCAAGACCATGCATTATTTTTCTTTTATTATTACTATGTCAACTTTCAAAAATGAACTATGCCAAATTTACTATGTATAACATGTATAACCCAAAACCTACCCCTCTGAGCACACGCTGAACTCACATCAACACAACATCGACACACCTACACCAACACGAAAGAAAAGAAGAAGAAGTACAAGGATCAATCAAGACCAAACCATCACATCGACGCGCCCACTCTACTTCCAGTTCGCGGGGACGCGAACTAATCGATGAGGGGTCTTGTACAGGCCCGAGGGGCAGTACCACCTGGGAGCCACCCCCATATTTTACCAAAACCACCCCAACTGACAACACCATAAGACCAGAACATTATCTATACACAGCAAGAGGCGGCCACCCAGCTCGGGAGGTTAGCCAAATACTTGCAACACATACATAAACATCTACATCAACAACTAACTGGGGCAGCTACAGTGACGTAATGCTGACCATGCAGCACCTAAAAGTATAAGAAGTGGAGTCCTAACTGGAGCCATTATCTGTTATACAGTGTGCGTCGCCAGCGGCCCTAGCCGACGTATGTTCCAGTTTCATCATCAGGTGAGAGTCAGCAGTGCTCAGAATCCTTTATTTTGTGAACACCTACCCCTAATTTGTACACACCAATTGTATACTTGTCTACATTCCCCCAAGAGGGACTTACCAATTCACATCTACTGACCAAATAAACACAAGGTCAGTAAACTACACTTGCATTTACTAATTACACTCCTCTTCACGTCCTAATACCCCGCCTGACCTTCGTCACGATTGTCCGTGACCGTAGTAGCCAGTAATTGCTTGGTCAGACTCCATTGTGCTTCCCGCACGCGACTCGACTGCTAGCATCGAGCCGCTGACATAGCACGTTTACTGTTCCGCCCAGCTGGCAGGCCAGTATAGTAGCCTGTATTAGAGGTCCATCCCCTAACAAACACTCACATCTTTGCAGGAACATCCCCTGGAGATCAAACACTAAACAACACACTACACTAGTAAGCTCTCCCAGCTACGGGAAGCTGCTCTCATTTAGGAACAATCTTCCAAATTAGTACAGTTACACAAAGCGTGTTTTATCCCAAACTACCCCCCAACCAAGGGATTAAAACAGTATAGAGGGAATTTCGAGGAGAATCATCTGCCAATTACAATCTGATCGGGTGGTAGATGCTACCAGAGGTTCCTTGTGAGCATATGAAGAAGGTACGTGATGTTAAATTTAAAACTCCTAAATGGTCATTTTAGATCAATCTATTAGGGAAGTGGTTTACTTAGTCGATGTTGCCTTGTTTACTATTTGTTGTTTATTTATTTGTGTTAAGTTGGCTGTATGGTAAACAACAGTCTAATAGCTATTCAGTAAGTAAATAATGTAAAACTTCGTACATCATAGGCCTACCTGAATATTACGGACTCGCGGTCTTCGTGAACAGGGTTCACTGTGGAGTGGAGAGTAATGACATTCAAAATAAACTCAAGGTCATGAAAACAGAATTTAAAAAAAATAACAATTTGAAGAATCACAGTATAAAGAGTGAAACTTGCAAAAGGGTCGTAGTACCATAAACGAGAAAATATAACTTTCCAATGGATTCTGGGCCCATGTGCCAGTAGCACTGACAGGGTTGAAGTACTGAATACATTTTGACAAATTTTCTGGATGTGAACATATTTATTTATGTTTCCCTCAAAATTTTGTCTAGTGGCACTTCGGCCTTTACACACATTAGACTATTATTTATTAGAATTGATCACGTCTGTGATGAAGGACATTATTTTACGCAACGTTTAAGTATATCTTTCAGAACTGCGATCTCCGAAGTTATTGACGACCGACATCACGTTCCCAATGAGGGCCTCCATGACCGCCATGATGACCGTGTCCACCATGTCCGCCATGTCCTTGATGCCAACTAGCTGGCCCGTAATGATCATGTCCATCTTCTTCTGTAGACCAGTAATCTCCATCTTCATAACTTCCGTGATCTTCATCACTTCCATCCTCTTCACTCCCGTGATGGTACATGTCATGAGTCTCCGATTCGTGCCCATCTCCATAGCTAGAGCCGATGATAACTGACAGCTGGTCTCCATGGCCACCTCCCACTAAAGGTCTCCTGCCTGGAAGGTTGTTGTATATTCCATCAACAGGACGTGATATACTACCAAGGGTAGGTCCCAACTGGTTGCCGTGGCCGCCATCTCTACTACCGGGAAGAGGGATGTTGATCACAGAGACCGGGCGCTTAGCACCTGTTGATACACTTCCTCCACTGCTACCTGGCAGGTAGTCCTCGTATTTCTCGGGTATGTGAGCCCAAGCCGTGACCACCAGCAGCAGCATCTAAGAAACAAGACACAGATATACTCTTAATCTTAATCAGCAATGGTTCCAAGGCAGAGTTGGCGTGTAATGCGTTACCAGTAGCAATTACTATTTACCGTAACGGGAGGGTAATGACGTCACTTTTATGAGTAAGGAAGTAACGAAAATGCTCGTTTCTTGTTTCAAAATGGAGGCAATAGCGGGTGGGAATGGAACCAACAACTTTCCATTATAGATTTGAAAGGTTCGAGTATCTGTGCCTATATGTTCCCCTTACGTACGCCCGCTCTGGTGCCATAATAGTACATTATGCAACGAGCCTATAATGGCAATAATTAAGACACGAGTATGTTTATAAAACGAGCGTATGCGAGTTTTATAATTTTCATACGAGTGACTTAATTACCATTATAGGCGAGTTGCATACGACTGTTTATGTTTGACGATAATTATTATAACTATGTTATGTTCAAACATAAATATTCATAAATATCTGCCCAGATTTCGCCAGTTTTATGAACTGAACATAGCGCATGAGACGCATGGAATGCCTTGTATTTGACCATGGCATCCTCGATTTCCCTACTATGACACTAGGCCAGGCAGTGAAATTTACATTAGAAGGCCGTGGAACTCAGCGCATCTAATTATCTATTTGGTCAAACAACTGTTTCTTGAGCTCTGATTGGTGGGAGCAACTGTTTCATAATGAAAAATAGTGTTATAATGAACCTCATTATAGTACAGTTCTCTGACATATAATAGTCAGGGTCGAACATAAATGTTCCAAATGCTTTTTGAGCCGCAATAGTTCTGACATGTCTCTGTGTAGGTCATATACTTGGAGGCCTGCGGATAGAAAGCTTCCCACGATCTTCCTTAATGCATATATGGCCTCTGCAAAGATTTATTAGCGGTAGATGACCTTGTAGTTGCACCCCTTAAAACAACAATAACTAACTAACTAGACTTATTATTTATTTATTTATTTATTTATTTATTTATTTATTTATTTATTTATTTATTTATTTATTTATTTATTTATTTATTTATTTATTTATTTATTTATTTATTTATTTATTTATTTATTTTGCCAAAAGAACACCCCTTTTATGGCAAAAATATTGTTATGTTAATTTTAATTTTTAAATTTCTTCTATTATTGTAATTTTATTTTTATGATTTTTATTATTTCTATGTTTAGAGTATCTTTGATTTTTACACTTTAATTGTTAATGTATTCAGTTTTTTTAAATTTTATCCAACACATTAGGTCAAGTACACACGTATATAATATTTGATTTTTAGAAACACTAGCACTTCGGCGTGATAATTCTCCGAAATATGGCTGAAGGATTCAAGCATCAGCATATTTGAAAGCATATATTGTCCTAATGTTTGTTGGATAACACAGAGACCAGTGCTTGATTTTTAAAAATAGATGTTCCGGTACTGTGGACTACCGGATGGTGGTAGGAGGGGGGTGGGGGCTATATGTACTATTGAAATATAGAGTTCTAAATAAGATATTTTTACGCTTTTCTGAACACCTTTAAAAATGAATTACTGGACAAAATAGCAATCTTAATATTATATTTTAATTTTAAATTAAATTGAGACTTCTGTAGCAACATTTTTCTTACCATATCCGTTGGCCTGTATTCAATTTTAATGTAAGCCAACTAGGCTACCATTCAAACAATGTGCATTATTTCAATTTAATTTTTTACGTAATTTAAAAAATTAACTACATTCGGTTAGAAACTACACACAAGTTAACCAACAATCGTTTATTTTTGTTTTATAATTTTGTCTTGACAGTTTTCAGAAACAATTATTTATTATAAAAGGTACTGTACTCAAACATGTTTTACCTCACAGTTTATAAAATTGTCCAAAGTCCAGAAATGTTTTCGTTGTATGTGCCTCCTTGCTGTTAGTATCCAGACGGAGTGCAGTCCCCACGTACTTTGAAGGGTCAAAACGAGTGAGTGTTGGGCCATTCGGCTTCAGGAAAAGTAGTGAGGAGGCAGTTTGTGTTAACAAAGACGCAAAGAGGTTTCGGTACGGCGTACCGGTGCGTACCGTCACAAATCTAGCCCTGACAGAGACCAATATCCCATAAAAGGTTAAAGAAAATGGATACCGTAACGTGTAATGATATTTTATCACTAGCGTCGATAAATACCTTGAGGGTCATAACATCGAGCTCATCTGCCCCTATACGAGATAAG
The DNA here is from genome assembly GCA_946902985.2 of Meconema thalassinum. Classification (NCBI taxonomy): domain Eukaryota; kingdom Metazoa; phylum Arthropoda; class Insecta; order Orthoptera; family Tettigoniidae; genus Meconema; species Meconema thalassinum. Next base: position 34,672,643 of record OX336392.1, read on the forward strand.
GGTCCATATCTAACTCACGGGTAAAAAGGGAAAAGAAAAAGAAGCAGCTCAGTAATCCCTCGAGGTTGCGAACATCCAAGCATACAAGCCCTAATCCCTTGTAGATAATCACGATCCAAGGTGTACCATGCATGGCGGGGCTACAAGAACGATGGCCATTCAGGGTCAGTTAAAATAGGCAGGGTATACCATGAGAAAAGTAGAGGTCTAATCTCTCGAAAATCGAGTGTATCAGAAAGGAAAAACATGGTCCAATTAAGGCTGTAAATGCATGAAACCTTAGGTCCTTATAATCTAATACCTAATATTCTAATAAGAGTTGACCAACGTTAAAAATCGCTCAGTATGCCTTCCTTCTGAGGGGAAGTAAAGCCGGCGCTCCCACGTCATAGATTTATGGCATGAAAAAGAACCTTCCACTAACTACACTTGTGGAATCTAAAATGTGAAGGCTAGTTTTATAACGCTATATTATTTCCAACGTTCGCCGCTAGGTACTGACTGCGATGGCATTTAGTAGCCACGTCCGCAGCTAGGTGTCGTGGACGGCAGAATTTGGTAGCAAAAATAGGAACTACTTGAAAAAAATAATCGTCTGCAGTCCTTCTACCTGAATTACAGATAACACACACTAATACAGCCATCACAATTAACACCGGTTATCAGACAAATTCTACACACATCCAATGTACACGGGGCTACATGGCAACGTTGTCACAGCCCCTAAACTAAGGAACCAACCAAGCCTCTCAGATGAAACAACAATGAATTATACGAGAATTAAAGATACCTCTTACAACCAGCATTTTAACTTGACTGGTTACTGATCCCAAACAAGTAATGTAATCTATGCTGCTATCCAGTAATTCTTCAAAAATACAAATCTCTATATTCTATGAAATCTAGACTACATAAAAAAAACATTATTCGACCAAGTTGATGTTTTCCTGTCAATTACGTATCTGAGAGTTAGAGCAATACATGTACATATATGCGCTTTTTAATCCTTTGGCCTATTTGATTCTTCAGTATGTGACCAATATCATCAGCAAATCTCAGAGTTGAAATTATTTCTTCTTGAATCTTTACTCCTACTTTGAATTTTTCTCCTAGTTCCTGGTCATTGTAGATCATTTTATTAGGGAAGTTTCTTATCTGGTCGATGTTGCTTAGTTTACTATTTGTTGTTTATTTTTGTGTTAAGTTGGCTGTACGGTAAACAACAGTCTAAAAGCCATTCAGTAGGTAAATGTAAATCTTCATACATCATAGGCTTACCTGAATATGACGGACTTGCGGACTTCGTCAACAGGGTTCGCTGAGAGTAATGAAATTAAAAATAAACTCAAGGTCATGAAAACAGAATTTTAAAATAATAATGACAATAATCACAGTATAAAGAGTGAAACTTGCAAAACGGTCGTACATTATGCAGCCTATAATGGCAATAATTAAGACACGATTATGTTTATAAAACGAGCCTATGCGAGTTTTATAATTTCCATACGAGTGTCTTAATTACCATTATAGGCGAGTGCATACGACTGTTTATGTTCGACGAAAATTATTATAACTATTTTATGTTCGAACATAAATATTCATAAATATCTGTTGAGATTTCGCCAGTTTTATTTACCGAACAGAGCGCATGGGGCGCAGACAATGCCTTGTATTTGACCATGGCCTCCTCGATTACCCTACTATGACACGAGGCCACGCAATGAAATTTAAATTAGAAGGCCTTGGAACTCAGCGCAGGTGCGATGCCATCCTTATCTAATTGGTCAAACAACTGTTTCCTGAGCTCTGATTGGTGGGAGAAACTGTTTCATTATGAAAAATACTGTTATAATGAGCCTCTTTATAGTACATTTTTCTGACATATAATAGTCAGGATTGAACATAGCGAGAAAATATAACTTTTCAATGGATTCTGGACCCATGTGCCAATGCGAAGTTGCACTAACAGGGTTGAAGTACTGAATATATTTTAACAATTTTTCTGAATTGTGAACAGATTTATTTATGTTTCCCTCAAAATTTTGTCCAGTGACACTTCGGCATTTACAGTACACACATTATTATTAATAGAATTGATCAAGTCTGTGATGAAGGAGATTATTTTGCTCATCGTTTAAGTATTACTTTCAGAACTGCGATCTCCGAAGTTATTGACGATGTGACGTTCCCAATGATGGATTTGTCCACCTGGCCCGTTCGAAGTACGTCCTCCAACTTCCTCTCTGCCTTCATCACTTCCATCCTTTGCAAACCCGTGGTTCTTTTCATCAACCTTCTATTCTTTCTCATCTCGCTGTTTATTTCCAGACCTTCTTCTACCTTGTCCTTGTTCATTTCCTATAAATCCGGGATCACTAGTGCCGATGATAACTGACAGCTGGTCTCCATGGCCACCTCCCACTAAAGGTCTCTTGTCTGGAAGGTTGTTGTATATTCCATCAACGGGACGTGATAGACTACCAAGGGTAGGTCCCAACTGGTTCCCGTGGCCGCCATCTCTACTACCGGGAAGAGGGATGTTGATCACAGAGACCGGGCGCTTAGCACCTGTTGATACACTTCCTCCACTGCTCCCTGGCAGGTAGTCCTCGTATTTCTCGGGTATGTGAGCCCATGCCGTGACCACCAACAGCAGCACCTAAGAAACAAGACACAGATATATTCTTAATCTTAAGGTTGTGGTGAATTTCTCCCCCCTCATTTTCCTAATTTTTTATTTTTTATTTTTATTTTTTATTGTGGATTCTCAAAATATTGGATTATCACAGGAACCTTGTTTGGAACAAAAATGTTAATTTATTTCCGAGATATGAGCTTTTGAAGTTCGTCAACTTTGGCTAATACCTACCAATTACTGTTGCAGTCATTTCTTTCACAGTCATTTCCCACTACTTCCCTTCTTAACCTAATAAGTTATCTCAGAGAGTACAGCACCGATCTCCCTGAAATATTCTTAGTATCTTTATAATTGCATGTACATTAATCTGACCTAGAATAACAGCTCCAGTATTATGTAAAGTGAGGGAAAATGATTTGCTTAAAAAGTGTAAGTAGGCCAGTTCTTTTAAAGACTTTTCAAAGAAAATTTTTCAAACAGTGTGTTTGAAGAACTAGAACCAAGATTCTTGGTTGGATTCCAAGCGATGAATTCTCTTTTAAGTGTATTGTACCCAATGGGACGGATGCTGACTGGCATCGAACTCGGGACTCTCAGGAGAAAGAACCATAGCCATGATTTTCCCGAGAACCGAACCATTGATCTCTGAGGGGGAACAGCAACATAGAACCCGAGAGACAGTGGAAATAAAAAGTACTGAGATAATTGAAGCTTAATTCCATGTCTGAAACAGGAATTAGAAGCAATGCTAATACAGAATATTGTATAAACTGTGAGCCAGTATACAAAAATCTTGCGCAGATTCTGAAACTTGGAACGACTTGACAGGTGACATATCGCTCTGGAAAGTGGGAGGAGCAGACTGTCTCCAGTGAACTATTTTCAAGTGTCACAGGGGGAGAATGACAGTTATAAATGACCCTAAAAATCCCCGGAGGACAAGGAAGAGAAGATGGAAGGGGATGAGTGCCAAGAGAAATTAATTAATTGCTGACAAACGAAGCATTCAAATGGGATGAGACTAACACCAAGATGCTTGTAATCAAAGAAAGGTAATTTAGGGATGTTGAGACACCTAAATTGAAGCCCAGATAAGATTGTAGGGAAAATCACTCACTGAGTGCGGAAGAACAGCAAATAGCGGAAAGACAAAGGGAAAGAACCGGAGGGTAGCGTCAGGAAGCCGTGGAGAAAAACAATTAATATTAATTAATTGAGCGAGCGGATCGCCTGCACGCAAGTAGATCTGAAACCTCCGTGAAAATACGATCAGGAATTACGCATTACCTCGTCGGTAAATGCGGTGTGTGAGTATAGAGTCGCTCCTGTAGTGAAAAGTGTTTTAACAGGATCCTTTATATGGTCGGAGGAGCTTGGAAGAGTCAGTTTGTTGAAAGTATCGTGAGGGAGACATGCTGTCCGTTGGAGTAGAATAGTGCGCGCAGTACGCAAGTTTGTCAAAATCAGGATCGAACAGATAAACAATGAAAGGTGCATTATGCAGCCTATTAAATGTATTACTACATTAGAATTATGAACAGTCTACAACATGCATATAATCAGTTATTATACGCGAACGTCATTCAGTACAGTGTAGGAAAATCGCAGTAAGTTGTGATAGACAATGGACTTATCCGCAGGGATAATAATGATCTTTAGAGTATTGTGCAGTAAACTAGCAAAGTATACAATGGATCATGGGAGCAAGAAAGGAATCACAGGTATTTGTGATAAAATGCTTAGAGAGCAGACACTAGAAGGGAGAAGATAGGAACACAGTAGAAGACGGGAGATGTACACATCTACTCGAGATAGATTTTCGATGGAGACAAGCAGATGTCAGGGTATTGCAGCAACGCAAATCTGAAATCACGCAGTAGAGAAAAGCCCAATAAGGCATCGTGTGTAAAAATCCAGTGTATAAAGTTTGTGTTAAAGTTTTATAATATAATATGTTTTAAGTGTGTGATAAAAATGTGGTATAATTTAAAGTGTGAAATGTATCCATTCCGAGTTATAACCAGTGCTTTTAAACCACAAAAAGTTTTAATTGTAATGGAAATGGCAGTGTGTTAGAGCCATTATGGTGGGTAAGCTGCTGTACTATTGGATTAATCCAGCCCGCAAGAAAATGTGAGTACCATCCAAAATGTTAATATGATTTTATAGCTCACCATACAACATATCATTCCATTAAATACTATAAGAATTTGCAATAAATATTGTACGAGTTCACATTCCTCGTATTGCCGTAAATAACTTGAATTGAGAATGATAAACTTACAACAAGTAATGCGTAAGATGATATGTCAATATAACTATAACGTTAAATGATGATGATAATAATAATCAAAGGTCAAAGTTGAAATAAAAACGTAAAATCGGCATGTTGATGCCTTAGAAACGTGTAAATTGTATCATGTCCGATAAAAGAATTCAGTGTTATTGTATGTGGAAGAGTGAGAGATATATATTAGAGAGTGTAAAGAGAGTTTACAGTATAATTGATATGCTAATAATAATAATTGCTATATTGCTAAGCATGAAAGCCAATAATAATGCAGATAATGTAATTGCCCGTAAAATAATACCTTTAATAAGAGCTAGTGTAGAGCCATGGTATAATAATTATTAAAGCAGGGAAGTAGAGGAGTGCATTATGAATCGGATCATCTAATAGAAATGTTGTTGTAGCCGCAGTAAGCTCGCAAATGTAACGTAGAATCCAGTGATTTACGTAAATAATCGCAGGGACCATCCAATTAGCTTGCGCGTCGAAGAATATAGTGAGCCAATCTACGAATCTACAATGTATTTTGTACAGCCTAAGAGCGTACTGTACCCTTATATCTGGATGATCCACCAATATCCTCCGGCTGGAAATAATCTGGTATTGTAGCATCTTGACGCCCCGGCTAAAAACGACATGGTGCCACTTGGCGAAAACACTCAGAATAAGGGACAGGTATTTTCTCAAACGGAATGTGCTGCAGTATCTAACTACAGAACAGTAGGGTCATCTAACTACTTAGGATAAAGAAAAATAACTCTATAAAAATCTCGGTCGTAAGGATACGGATTAAGTCCCTCGGGAACTCCTACCCTACTGCACATTCCTCTACCATCTAACTACAAGTATAATGCCAGTTTCCTATAAAACAATCAGGAAATCGTCAACAATAATCCGTCTATTTATTAAAAAAGACAATACACATCTAGTGTCACCGAGCTTTGATTAAATGCTCTCGAAAATAAACCATGAATTAGAATATGAATGACTAAGTGTCATTACTCCATATACAAGTACAAATTGTTTCGCTAAGAAACCGTAAAAAATGTTACGTGTAAGCTTAAATAAGATTCTATACAGCGAACAACTTCTGTGCCCTAGGTGACGGGAGTTTATAACAAGAAAAATGTTATAAGTAAAAAATTTAGATAATCCCAAAAATAAATGACGTTACCCATGACGTAGATCTCCGTCATTACAAATACTAATCATTACTCTATACAATTCATCTCCCGCACCCAAATATTAATATTTCTTCCTCTAAGAAGCGCAAAATCTCTACAAAAAGTTTTAAGGTTTAAATTTAAAATATAAAACACTCCTAAATCTATTTACGAATTTATCTGAAATACGTTTAATATAACATTCTATACAATGAAAATAATCACGTCGTAGTTTGTCAATTACTTACTTAGAAATAAAATATTTACAACACGTTCGTTACTTTCTCCCGACAATACAACATGTAATTGTCCTTCCACATTACTTCTAAATCTCAACGGGCTTCAGAAAAATATTACTTCACTCTACTTAGTCTTGTTCGTGTTTTACGTTAACATCTGGGATTCCATAATCCAGACAATTAAGTAGAGACTAGTTCAAAAACCTCCTACAACTTATCTGTTCATGTAATAAAAATACACATTTCCACTCGTTGAATAATTACCATAAATGACAAACATTAGGATAAGAACCATTTAATAAATCTCAGTTTACTCTCAGCTTCAACAAAGATCCATTAAACCCTATAATTTCTATCAGATTTAACTTCATCCAGGATCCGCTGTCCTGTGAATTTCAAGGAGTTTCAACTCTATTGAGACTATTTCAATAACATCCACAATTAATAAACTTCCGTAACAATTCTCTTATAACTTCTTACTTTCATGAAATACATGCGTCTGTCCCTACAGGCATTTCCGCAAGAATAGATCAATGGCTACACACTGGCTCATTGTCTCGCAACAAATACCTCCGTCTACAACGGGAATAATAAATCTCATCCATCGAGATACTTCGCAAACTTCCATAACATTTCTTTCTCTACACTTTCCAATAATAAACTCTTCTTTCAGTCATCACAATCTTAATGAGCATATAATAAAAAATACTGGTTCTCTCCCTGCCTCAATTTAATAGGTAATGCGATAAAATGATAATCTTTAAATAAAATCTTATTTCTTTACTTCACTCACATTTCTCATAATTCTTTCAACAAACTGTAACATTTCTTCCATTTCATCATTACGTTATTTCTTACTTCAAAATATGCTCTCGTTCGCATCTGTTAATTCAATATTATAATGCTTCACAAATTCTTTCTTTACTGTCTATTCAACAAATTCTAACACTTTCAAAAAATACATTACTTACAAACTTTCTTCACTAAATTCGTTTCATTATTTCTCAGTTCGTGACTTTCTCTAGATCTCTACAATAGATATTTCGAAATTACATTCTTTGACATATAATTCCTTTCACATACTTGGAAAACATTTCCACTATTACATTTATTAATAAAACATAAATATTGTTCGATTTAATACACGTTTGAACTTTACAATAACAATTCTGAACAAACTATAAAATCCTGAGCTAAAGTATAAAATCTGAATTAAACTATAAAATCTCCCTTCAAATTTCGAATATCGCAAAAATTGAAAAATCAAAATGAAAAATCCCTAAAATTCCGAAGTCGTCGAAAAATACTATCAAACATCCGCATGATGTTTTTACAAATATAACATTGAAAACTGCAATAAACTAATAAACAATATAGAAAAATGGCATTCAACAATAGTTGTCGGATATTCAAGATCTACAATTCTACATAGTGGGATATTTAGCGTTGGTCCTTGGTCTACCTTGTGCTGGGTTAGAGTTGACATGAAGTGGACTCCCTTTGGTTACCCATTAGAAACGGCATGTTTCTAGCGGCTTAAGACTGCGTGTTGGTCAGCATTCTTGTCTAAATCTCCCTCCGAATATATCGTGCGGTCAGGTACTGGGATTCGAACTCGATCAACATCGTGCTGCCTACTCCTTCCGCCGATGACTCTTCTGATTGAGATGGGATAGCCCTTTCTCTCTTCGGCACCGGGTAATTCCCTGGTCGCCCTCGTACATGAATAACTTGCAGTCTTCTTCCCCCATAGTTCCCTGTAGATCGTCATTTGAGATGGTAAAATGACTGATGATTGTAGACTTTCTATTACGGGAGAGATGAGATGTTAATCTCCCCCGAGATGTTGATGTTAAGTCCTTTCGGATGTTCTTTATGCCATCATAGCGTTGTTCCCATAATTGTTTAAGCGTTCATCACGACGCCTGTAAAATCTTCATGAAATTCCTCCCTCAACTTTTGAATTTTTATCATCTTGAAGCTGTAGCTTTGTCGTATAAATTTAATATTGTTTCCTCGCTGAATATCTATGTTAATATTACATGCACATTACTGAGTGCCTTCGATGAATAATTCTATCTCTTTCGTTCAACTTGGAGACTAGTTCGTTGTAACGTCCTTCTACTTCGAAGTCGTGGTAGATAAGAGCCTCGCTTCCTCTCGTCTTTTCACCGCGTCTCTTTTCCAAAAACCGCGTCCTTTTCAATCCATGGCTCTGATTGGTTGCTTGTATTAATTGATCAAACTCTTCATTAATAACTTAAGAACTCGGCTGTAATTATATTCAATCGTTCTTAATTATCATTTAACACTCTTCATGATGGTTTAATGCAATAACGTTGTCATAGTAATTATATGTGTTAATTACTCCGTTGATGTTAATTTTAATAGGCGGCTTCCCATTGGTCATGGTCGCGTGTCGGCCTCGCGTCGGCTCCCCTCTTCTTTCTCTTGCCAAACGCTTAGTTCCTCTCCCCATTCTTTTTCACTCGGGCGTCCTCGTGACTGCTCGGGTTCTTAGTCATCCTAGCGAAGCTTCTTCCGAGTCCCCTTGCGACTACTAATTTGCTATTGGCCGGCCGAATTAACTCAGTTAATTCACTCTCTAACCAAACCAGTTTTGTGTTCGCTTCCAGCATCGATAAATTTTAACATGGGCTAATTTAGAAAACTTTCCACTACTTGTATAATTTTCTGTCTCGTCTCCCCAAACGCGTACAGTACCTATGGATAGCAACAGCGTTGGGGCAGGTATGGCACTTGTAACCCACTGTCAGCATCTTCGAAGCTGCAATGGGATTAACTATGACACCCAGTGTAAGCTAATTAAATAATTGATCTGCCCGTGGTGGTGAGACAATTCGTCGTGGAGGAATCATGGTGATTCCCTACCATATTCGTACTCGTGCAGCGGGAAAACAATGAGAAACCCGACTGACACCCATTTAAGGGCCACAGATTACATCTTTAGGACGGCAAAGCTAATGGAAATCCATTCCTTGCTAAGAATATTAATTGAGAGCCATATTGAGCCAATTAAAGACCCTAAATGTAGGAGTTAAATAATTAGATCGATTCCATTCATTAAATGACACATCCAAACCCTCACCTCTATGGAAGGAGGGCAACCTTCATGGCTTTGTTTACAAAAGTTTAAAGTCTGTCAGTGAGACCAGACGTTGTAGTGAGAGAAGCAGCCATTTTGAAAGAGGGTGGAGCTGAGCGAACCTATTGTTCACGCATCAGGGGTGCTAGGCTGACCGCCGACCCTTTAAATTACTACTGGAACACTGAAATCTCTAATCTCATCTCTTGAAATAATTAAATAATGGTTGATATTATGGTATAAAATTAATTACACGCATCATATCCGTGCGGATATGTTGTTGGATCGTAAAAATCGGATAATATTTGGCCAAGTTAGTGTCTTGTGACATTTTAACTGCGCTAAATAATGAGATACGCTTTTAAGGAGTAATTACCCAGTTAAAGCTAATTTACTCAGACGGGTAGCAGTAATGCAAGGAATGGCACATTTGTAACGTTAGTAACGACTCGATTAGACCTAAAAGATTGTTGTATGGTGATGCTAAGTCATTAATTATTTGTGTTATGGAGAGAGAGGTTACTCATAAATGCGTTTGAAACACATGGGAAAGAAAACGACTGTTCACACAAACAACGCAAGATTAAGCAAAGAAATGTAACGAGATTAATATTGTAGAAACATAAGTAAAGTTAAATGTTCCGATTCAGAACGGACAGTATAGTTGGATCAGTAATGATTGCATTTAAAGACTATTCAGTGATAACTTGTGTATTTAGTAATTTGTTATGTTGTGATATGCTAATGAACATTCGTCAATGTCAAAAGTATACATTTTAGGAAGTGTAGGGTAGATTTGGGTGCGGAAGAGCGCCACACATAATAAAGACTCACAGTAGAGATGTTGCAGCATGCCTGAGGATGTCAGTGCATTAATATTGATCGGATATTGATCTGCAAGTGCAGATGAATCAAATTAGGTTTTATGTGATTATGTTTAATTATCATCTGTGCACCCCTATTTATTTGTGTTGTGGGAAGTAAATGTACATTATTTGTGTTTTTGTTGTATTTTGCCATGATTTTAGTATCATTAAATTCAGTATTCAGGAATCTGTTGTGTTTCCATGTAGAGTAGTCACCTGGTAGACTCAAATCCTGAGCATGTGGTCGTACAGTGGATTGGACGTACCATACCTCGAAAGACCGTGAGCAAGCTGGGATACGAATACGAGCTCCACATAATGTTACAAGGGTACAGTATTTAGTTTCAAATCCTCAACATTAATAGTTAAGTAATTAGTGTACCTTTTGCTTAATGTTTTCTTTTAATTCATTAATTGTAAGGTTGGTAACAGTGAAGGATATTGCTTTCTCAGTAACAACTACTTTGTCTTATAAAGGGAGTATCAACATGTTGAAGAACTTTCATAACAATTGATCCATAATTTTGGCTGGTGTGAGCATATTAAGAAATTGAAGTGTCTTCTTCAAATATTCAGATAACGCCACTTTAACTAGCAATAGTTCCAAGGTAGGGTTGGCGAGTAACAATATCATATTTCCTGTCGACCTTCCTTGGTCATTTCATGTTCTCTTTCGACCCCGATTGTATTAGGGTATCTGAGGCCTAGGGAGTATTTCCCTTTTCCGCCTTAATTGGCCCTTGTCTCATCTTTCCTGATCCCTCCTTCTTTAAAGGGTCAGACCTCTTGTTTCTCATTTCAAGATATCTCCTGCCAACTGCCTAAGGCCTTTAAGGAGGCAGGGTGTATGTAACCCCACCTGTTATGGTGCTACACCCTCAAGGACTCAGGGCTGGTGAGTTCGGGAGTTGGCAACCCACAGGGATTCCTGAGCTGGGTCCAGTTTTCCCCTTTTGGGGCGGACCCTCTCCTCTTTCATTTTCCTGTCTACCTTTCATGGCTCTATTTCCTTCCAGGTCCCTTAAACCTCATCTTCGAGAGTTGAGGGCATTTCTAATCACTGACTTTTATTTCCCTTATCCTTTTTTTCTGTCCTCATCTTCTTCTAGTAAGTAGGCCTAAGTTAGTTGTAAGTTCCATGTTATCTTTCATTTTGGCGGCTTCGCTGGCGTAGTTGGTAGCATGCTATGCCCAAGGTCACGGATTCAAACCCGGCCGAAGTTGTCGGATTTTTTAAGAGCGTTAAAAATCCGTCAGTATGCCTTTCTTCGGAGGGGAAGTAAAGCCGGCGGTCACATGTCATAGATGTATGGCATGAAAGAGAACCTTCCCCTAACTACACTTGTGTGAAGCCAAAATTTGCAGGTTAGAATTGATAACGCTCTAATAGTTCCAACGTTCGCCGCCAGGTGGTGACTGCGATGCCATCTACTAGCCAAGTCCGCAAGCTAGTTGTTGTGGACGGTAGCATTTGGTAGCAAAAGTAGGAACTACTTGAAAATTCTTGTCTGCAGTCCTTACTTGTATTAAAAAACAGATAACACACACTAATACAGCCATCACAATTAACACCGGTTATCAGACAGATTCTACACACACCCAAAGTACACGGGGCTACATGACCGCGTTGTCGCAGCCCGTAAACTAAGGAACCAACCATTACTTCCGTTTCTATGGGGGGGTCGTGATTGAGGTGGTAGTCTAACGTTTAGTACATGAAATATAATATGATTCAATATAAGACTTTGCTAGAAAAATAGTGACAACCTCATGGTGTAGCGGCTAGCATTCATGGTTGTTGCAACGGAGGTCCGAGTTCGATTCCCGGCTCTGCCAAGAAATACAATACTTGTCTGAGGGCTGGAACTGGGTACACTCAGCCTCGTAAGGCAAAACTGTAATAGCCAACATGTTTCAAGTCCCTAAAGAGGTGGGAATTGACCCCGATTTTCCGTGGTTTCCCACTTCTACTGCCGAGATGGTTCCAACCTCAAGACCAAGGTCCCCTCCTTCCTAATCTCATATTAGTTACAAATACACCCAAGTACACAGGGTTAAATGATCACGATGCCCTTCTTCTTCATTTCCCGTTTCCAGCTTCCTGGGTCGGGTTGTGAATCAAGGACCTCCAACGTTGCCTGTCTCTCCACCACTCCTCTCCCCCTTTAAGTACATCTTCAGGTTTTCCTCCCTTCTTCTCCACGCACTCCCACACTGTATCTGCCCATCTCTTTCGGGGCCTTCCGCGCGGTCTCTTCCCCGAAACCTTTTCCAGAAAAGCTTTCTTTGGCACTCTCTCCTCTCCCATTCTCATCATATGTCCATACCACTTTAACTTGGTTGTTTCTATCCTGTCCTGCAGCTTCAAGATTCCTGTCCTCCTCCTTATCTCCTCGTTTCTGATTTTATCTCTTCTGGTCTTCCCTTCTATACCTCTTAGGAATTTCATCTCCGCTGCTTGTATTCTACTCTCCTCTCTTTTTGTAGTGATCACGATGCCCAATTCCTTCAAATGAAACAACATAGGTCCATTGACGGAAGTATCATGATATTCTAACTCTCTAAAGCTTGTGCTCAGTGCAAACAGTTGTTCTTGTTGATTCATTTAGGGTCTTTGCGATATCGTGGTCTTGTAGCCCCGTGTACTTAGGTGTGTAGAATTTGTCTGATAACCCGTATTATTATGATGGTTGTTTTAGTGTGTGCATTTTCAGGGGCCGCTCGTGAGTTAGTACCGGTGTACCAATGTGCCCTCTCAATAACAGTGTGAATTAAATTAAAATTTCAAGGAAATAGCAAGCATTATCTTATCCTGCATTCATTTGAACGAGCGCGCGAAATGACATACAGTACGCTCTGCCGGTGCTTTTCTGAATGAGTGAGCCAGGTCTCACGGGCTCCACCTCCGAAAATCAGACTCAGTACCAATAAGGGCTAATTTGGCTTGGCTTTGCATTTGTTGTATTGTGTTGTGTTGGGCCACTGATTATACCGAGGTAGAACCAACAGCCACATGGCGCATTCACCAGAGTGCAGCTTGTATTCTCAGGTTCGTTAACTTTTTTGGTGACATTGCGAGTGTTTAGTAGTAGCCTCGTTAAATTATTCTTGTGTTTAATCTGGTGCAGCGGGTATCCTTACCAAATTTATATAATAAGGTAGTGTTGACAGTAGGACATCATGTTCGTTTTATTTTATCTGTTTATTTCACGGTGGCAAATGAAACTGTGTCAAAGTTGTATTGTGCGTCTCGTACAATTACACAGTTAAATACTATGATTTTTAGCCTATTTCCATTTATGAAAAAATAGGCTTATGAGATCACCATTTTTCCGTGTGTCGGTGTGTGCGTGTGTGATTCGTGTGTGTGTGTGTGTGTGTGTGTGTGTGTGTGTGTGTGTCCCCTAATAACTTCTAAACAGCTGGAGTGATTTCAACGAAACTCGGTAAGTTCGTAGCACTATTCCAGGCGACCCCGACCGTGCCCTTCAAATTTTGTTACGTCTCACCTATCCAACATGGCGGCTGTGCGAAATATTTCACCAGTATTCAATATCTCGAAAACTATCACCTATATCACCCTGGAATTTTGTACGGTGATAATGGAAACTACTAGATGTTTACCAATGTGACTTTTGAAAACCTGGCAACTACGAAACCAACATGGCGGCCAAGCGAAGTTGCGAATGTAAATAGACGTTTCTCGCGATTTAACCAACCAAACGCAATGAAATTTGGTGAAGTATATGTTTATATACATTGTAATGCGCCGATATCTAACTTCGTTCAATTGTTTACATAACATCAAGATGCCGGCTGTGCGAAATATTCCACCGGCATTCTATATCTCTGAAACTATTACAGGTATCACCATGAAATTTTTTACGGAGATAAAGGGCACTACTGGAAGCTCATCTATGAGACTTTCAAAAACCGGTTAGCTACAAAACGAACATGGCGGCCAAGCGAAGTTGAAAGATTTAAATAGACTTTTCTCGCGATTTAATGATCCGATCGCAATGAAACTCGCTACTACAAATGTTTATACACATTGTAATGCACTGGTATCTAATTTAGTTCAATTTTTACATAACGTCAAGATGGCGGCTGTGCGAATTTTAAAATTAAGTTTTTAATTCTTTTTGTCGTAATCATGCGATCGAAGTCAAAGTTTGAATAATGAACCTACCCAATAATTTTCCTTTAATGGTGCATGACTCTACGGCCTTTACATAAAACAATCCAACATGACGACCATCCGAATTATTTAGCGGTAATTAACATAAGTAGGTTATATGAAAATAGGCTTTAGTTCTTCACGGAACTACTTGTTAAACTTAGGCCTATAGATAAAATATACAGTGTCTATACTTGCAACGTTTCAAGGATTTGATTGCAATTTTTTAATTTGCTGGCACCACCAAGAGACTTATTACAAGCCGCCACTGTGCATTTGTAAGTCAAGTGAGGATTGGGAAGTAGACGGCCGTATCCTTCAGTTAGGAACCATCCCGGTATTTTCTCAGAATAAAAGGGAGGAACCACAGAAAATCACTTCCGAAGTGACGGAGGTGATATTAGAACCCACCTCTTCTCTCTCAGTTTTGCCAATCAAGGCTGAGGGAGGTTTCAAAGCCTCCATGTTATCTTTTATCTTGGCGGCTTCGGTGGCGTAGTTGGTAGCACGCTGACCTTCTATGCCCAAAGTCGCGGGTTCAAACCCGGCCGAAATTTATGGCATGAAAACGAATCTTCCAATAATTACACTTGTGAAAGCAAGGATTTGTAGGTTAGTTTGATAACGCTCTATTAGTTCCAACGATCGCCACCAGGTGCTGACTGCGATGGCATTTAGTAGCCGCGTCCGCAGCTAGGTGTCGTGGATGGTAGCATTTGGTGATGAATGTAGGAACTACTTGAAAAAATTAATCGTCTACAGTCTTTATACCAGAATCACAGATAACACACACTAATACAGCCATCACAATTAACACCGGTTATCAGACAGATTCTACACTCACACCCAAAGTACACGGGGCTACATGACCACGTTGTCGCAGCCCCTAAACTAAGGAACCAACCAACCAAAGCATTAAGCACTCGATAAATAACTATTTAACCTACTTTAATTTAATATCTACAACGTTGCAAGACTGAGAAATGGCGATTCCATTCGCAAACAGTATCAGTAGGCTGCTGAGCCAAGTGTTTCAAAATGTTATTACAGTTACGTTACTGAAGCATGGGTGGTGTTGAGAAATGGCATTCAGGTCCAATGATGCTGTTGACAGCAACGACAAACTACCCCACTCCTCACGTCACCTAATACGCCTCAATATAGCAATACTTGTACATAACTCACGCATGTGCCTTTTATGGAACCAACTAGCGTCTGAGCTGATATCTTAACAGATACGAGTAGATTTGAAGTTGTTTCATTTGAGGGGCTTGGACATCGTGGACATGTAGTCCCGTGTACTTGGGTGTGTATTTATCGTGTTGGAAGCAAATTTTTAGTTTTGCTTTAGTAATCGAAATGTAATGTTCTTCGGTCGTTGAACACGATTGTACTTAATTGTAAAGGGTGGATCCCCAATCCTGGAAAACAACATTTACATGAAACTAACCTTTATTATTTAGTTAGTTAGTTAGAGAACACAACTTGTAAATACTTCACGACCTCTGGCGTGATTACAGATAAATAATGTCTTAACCTTTAACTGGGGGGTGTTGGGTGCTGAGAACATCCCGCGTGTAATATTCGCTTGTTTTTTTTTTCTGACAGAAGTTGGCCACACTGTTGAGGAACTCAGTACTTTCTTTAATAAGCTTCGACGACATTTGCATTGTTTAACGTTGTGTCTATTATTGCCGACAATAGCATTTATAGGCCGGGGAGCCGTCAGCACGCCGCATACCCAGTACGTTACACATCGTGTCTACTTGGTTTCTACCTCGCAAATTGAGCTGTCGCTCCTGTGTGAAATGCATACTTCTTTAGATGAAACGCAGAAACGGATCAGTTTACATATTTGTGTTCATAAAATATTGTCTGTAAGTGATTAAGAATTGAGCATGAAAATTTACATGCAGTACGAAACCAAAATATTAAGACTTTGGGATTGGAAATCAGTAGGCCTAAGGTATTTATTCTTATAACTGTGCCCTGTGGTGCCAAATATCTTATGATAACATTTTTAAGGTAGTAATAAAGATTGAATTTGGTATGTTTGGTCTTTATTTAACATTTGTAAAAGAATAGTGCGAGATTTAGTTGGGGTATCGTGAACACCCCACCTATCCGCTTACGTAACTCTTATCCACATACCTAATTAATAAATACACTTGAATGATTAGATTCGATGGTCAAGCGATCAACATCAGATCCTTTACACTTAGACTAGGCCCTATTAAATCTATGTCTACAAATAGACCGTATGAATTATGATTATGGTCATGTAATATCTTTTTCAGGGTTAGTGAACCACCATTACAATAGGGATGTATACAACTTGCACCAACAGAGCGCACTGCTGTTGTCCTGGGTAAGCGCACGGCTTACCTGTGTTTTCATGCCGCTAATATCCACGAATTTAAGTTCTTTAATTTGTTATTTTCATTACTATGCCGAGCTATTGCAGTGTTCCTCTTTGCAAAAAAACAAACAGAGAAGCCCGTTTTCGTTTCACCAATTTCCACAAAATAAAGAAATGAGGAAGAAATTATTGCATGCTATTAGAAGAAAAAATTTCGGTTACAAAAATCTGACGAAAATATTGAAGTGTGTTGCCATCATTTTCAACCCGATGACTTCACACGAAAACTGTGTTGGGTAAGTGTGATTTACAAAGGGAAATAATTCCTATTTTGTACCTATAAACTGATTAGACATTTCGATAACAACCACTGAATTTATGCGTGTGTATTTGAAGGTGATTGTGAATGGTTCTGCTCGCAGGGATAGTACTGCTGTACTGACTCAGTGAGGAAAGCAATGGCACAATACCTCACTCCTCACCTTGCCTAGTACACCTCATTGTAGTGCTGCCTCGGTTTTGTGGGTTTCTACCACGTAACCTATGGTGGTGCTATTTGAGGATCCAGCCAACCTCTAGGCTGACCACGTGGCAGACGGACAGAGCAAGATTAAAACCGGGCGCTGTCCATCGCTTTTTCGGTGGACCACGAACACAACAAAAATAAGGAAGAGGCCATACACAAGAAAATTGCCGGATTGCCACGATAAGCCTACAATATCGGAATCTGCAGAAATCATCTCCATTGAATGACGGGAAGACATCATCAATATACACGAAGAAGTGAATGTAACATTTGTGACTCCCATTTTCAAAGACATCAATACTCGGACAAATACTTCAAGAATAAATATCTCAACATTAATAGTCAGAAACGTATTATGGTTGGTTTCTTGAAATCAGAATTAGGCTAATCGTCAATGATGGGAACACACTTCAATATTTTCGTCAGATTTTTGTAACCGAAATTTTTTCTTCTAATAGCATGCAATAATTTCTTCCTCATTTCTTTATTTTGTGGAAATTGGTGAATGTGGTAGCGACTGACCTCTACATTCTTGAGACATAGTCAGATGAATGAAAACAGTTCGTGGCCCTAAAGCAGGGATTCTCAAAAATTTTTAAAATTGTACTCCTAAGTCGTTTCCAAGGGGTACGGGAACGATTCTTATTGAGAAATCGACAAAATGACAAAAGAACCAAACGTTGCGATGAATTTTCGAGGTATACGATACCGGTATCAACTTTCTTTGATTATATTTGCTTTAAAACATGATAGTTTCATGTAAGCTATCAACCTAGACATCAAGCTAGACATGAATCGAAGTCTATAAGCAAGGGGAGCTAGTGAATATCTCTATTTATGATATGTCTTATGGAGATATATTTATCAATATAGGTCTACAATACTCAACTAATTGTAATCTTTAGGAGAAAGCATGCTGACTCCTATTCATTATTTGAATAATAAAGCGTGTTCGAATTTTGTTACTACCGCTGTATTAATTATTCTTCCTTCCTCCCGCTAGTTTTAGCGCCTCTAGTCCGTAGCTCATTTTGCAGCTGTTTAACGCTTGAACGCTAGAAAACGTCCATAATATGTTAGGGGATGTACATATAGAATTAATTAACATAGTCTTGGAGTAAAATTAGAGAAGATATAATTTACTTTAGCTTAGAAAACTCGGTCACTAGGCCTATCTATACATTCCTCGCAGCTGACTGGGAGAAATATAAGACGATCGCCTCGCGCTTACCCAGTAGTACACGAGCGCTATCTAACGCGAACTTTCTCCGGCTACATCCCTATTGGGTAAAATCTTGTTGACCGACTGAAAATAACAAAATTTCGATTACTAGGGTGTGTGTAAAATTATCCTGTGGTATTGTGGTGGCTGTAGTAGTGTGCGTATTCGTAATTCTGGGAAGGAGGCGGCCGTGGCCTTAAGTTAGGAACCATCCCGGCATTCGCTTGGCGTATAAATGGAGAAAGGCGGCTTCGGTAGCGTAGTTGGTAGCATGCTGAGCTTCTATGCCCAAGGTCGCGGGTTCAAACCCAGCCGAATTCGTTAGATTTTTTAAGACCGTTAAAAATCCCTCAGTATGCCTTCCTTCGGAGGGGAAGTAAATCCGGTGGGCCCATGTCATAGATTTATGGCATGTAAATGATTTGACTGACGCTCTTATGTTCCAACGTTCGTCGCCAGGAGCCGACTGCGGTGGCATCTAGTAACCAAGTTCAGAACTAGTTGGTCATTGACGGTGGCGTTTTGGTAGACAAGGTTGGAACTACTTGAAAATCTAATGTCTGCAGTCCTTACTTGAATTAAAAACAGATAACACACACTAATACAGCCATCACAATTAACACTGGTTATCAGACAGATTCTACACACACACAAAGTACACGGGGATACATGACCGCGTTCTCGCAGCCCCTAAACTGAGGAACGAACCAACTAGAAATGGACAAATCACTTCCAGGATGGCTGAGATGGGAATGGACCCCACCTCTTCTCAGTTGTGCCTCATTAGGCTGAGTGTACACAGTTGGCAGCCCTTAGTGCCGGGAATCGAAACCGAACCCTCGGGGCGACAGACAAAATAAACTACTTACGTAGCACAGGTTAGGCATGTTTGGTCCACGGGTTGTGTCCTGAGTGTGGCCGTCAAGAGCAAGCACTACGAGAAGGGATCTTATCAGAGAGTATTTATACCTGAGACCAAGCGCTATAGCAACAACAGCTCCATTACTGTGGACACTCAGATAATACAGAGCCAATCTCTTATACAGGTTATGGAGAACCATAAGTGGCAAGTTTACCCCAAGCACAACCTATGATAACCCATACTGACATATGCAGCTGTGACCAGGGCCGCCGCGTGGATTTAAGGGACCCTATGCAATGTATTGCTCGCCCCCCCCCCCCCCGCCCCCCTGAAATACGTTTAATTATTACTATCCACAGCTATTCTGGAAGAGCAATGCCATTCTGAGAAAAGCATCTGATGCTCAGTCATCATTATTATTTCAGTAGTATGCATCCCTCCTGCGGCGCTCACAAGCGACCGTTCGTGACAAATGAGCATTCAAATGAAAGAGAATAGACATTAGCAGTGACAAATTGCACTTGAATTTCATAAATATCTATAATTTCTCTAAATAATAATAATGTTATTGGTTTTACGTCCCTTTTAACTACACTGGCTTTCTCTAAACAATCACTTTAAAAAGTATACAAATTGTGCGATGTGCAGATACTGTTACTGTAGGGAAATACGCTCCATAATTGCTGTCCACTTCACATTTTGGCCGCTGTGACGCCTGTTTCATGTTATTTTAATATTCTGAGGTATTTCCTTTATCATTTTGCATGGATTTCAGAAACAGTAAATCAAATTAATGAGTACTCAAATAATTTCATAAATATCGAATAACCGGTGAGTGTTATGATGATCCAATTTTCAGTGATTGCCTTCTTATGTTAGGGAACGTAGAACATGGAATTCTAACTGAAATGTAAATAGTGTTCTATAATCATTTGGTTGAAATAAAAACATAACAACCTTTCTCCTTAATAAGTCTCTCATTATAAACTTATTGGGGGATTTCTCGCACGGGCCCGCTAGTAATTTTAAAATAAGGTTATCACACATACCCAAGTACACGGGGCTGAATGACCACGATATCCAAGCCTCTCAAATGAAACAACATCAATAGAGCGTAGTTGGTGACTGGCACTCATTTCATGAACTGACAGCTTATTATACAGCTTACGCCAAGAATGATCTTTTTGCCGGCCTTCGTCAGTAACTAAAACTGACTTAGGAAACTCAGAGTTCTGACCAAGTAATCTGCAAAGAAAGGAATATATTGATTGATTTGTATCCCTCCATACTAACCATTCTCTACGAACACATTGTTCATTCTGTAGTTTTGAAAATCAAACTGTTCTAAGGAAGGGTCTTGTCCCGTCACTTGGAAGGTTATTACGCATTGCAGGGGGACCTCTTCGAACAATATCTCCAATAACACCTACAATTATTGTCGTACCAGGTTTTAAATTAATATAAATTTAAAATAAGTAAAACAATATTTGTAAGAAAATGTAAAGAATCACAAACGCGCCATCATTGCTCTTGCATTTGCTTCCCTTGCCATCCCCCCGCGCCCACTTCTCGCCGGCCCTGGCTGGGACATGGACGACGACTAAAAGGGAAGAGAGCAGGATACAGGCAGCAGAGATGAGGTTTCTAAGAAGCATCGAAGGAACGAGAAGGAAAGATAGAGTAAGGAATGAGGAAATTATAAGTGCGACAGAGTCCGTAAACTCCAGGATAGGATAGAAACAACTAAACTGAAGTGGTATGGACACATGATAGGAATGAGTGAGGAGAGAGTACCACAAGAAATATTTTTGGTAAAGTTAACAGGAAAGAGATCACGAGGAAGACCCCGAAGAAGATTGATGGATTCAGTGGAGGAGTGTGTAGAGAAAAAGGGAGGAAAACGAGAAGATGTACTGCAAGTAGGAAAGGAGTGGTGGAGGGTCAGGCAAAGATGGAGGTCCTTAGTTCACAACCCGACCCAGAAATAGACTGGAACCGGGTAATGATGATGATGATGATGATGATGATGATGATGATGATGATGATGATGAAGACAAGATGGGAAGGAGTTGTCATCGCCCAGCCATCTTTGTCTCAGGAATTACCCTGGTACTCATCGCTAGGGACCGGATATTTAAGCACTAGAAACGATTAAGATATGCAAGCAATTATGGTCTAAAAATGTAGAAGATTTGCGTCAAAAATTGAAAAATATGCAAAACAATGCGCCAATCTTCTTCACTCTTCTTTCCCTCTCTTTGCCGGAACATGTGCGGTCGTTTTTGTATGTTGTTAAATCTCTTTTCACATTTCACTTCCATCGAGCATATTTGGCAATAGTTGGATAATCACCAATACCTGACACCCTCTGATTTAATAAATACTCTGTGCTGCTCTTCTCTTTATGCATTTTGAGCAAAGAATATGCAGACTAAGAATAAGGTTTGTTGGTTGGTTCCACAGTGTATGCAGGCGCTGTGACAACGCGGTCAAGTAGCCCCGTGTACTTTGGGTGTGTGTAGAATCTGTCTGATAACCGGTGTTAATTGTGATGGCTGTATTAGTGTGTGTTATCTGTTTTTAATACAAGTAAGGACTGCATACATTCGATTTTTCAAGTAGTGCTACCAAACGCCACCGTCAACGACCAACTAGTTCTGAACTTTGTTACTAGATGCCACCGCAGTCGGCTCCTGGCGACGAACGTTGGAATCTAAGAGCGTTAGTCAAATCTTAACCTATAATTTAGCTTCACACAGGTATAATTACTAGAAGGTTCTTTATCATGCCATAAATCTTTGACATGGGACCGCCGGCTTTACTTCCCCTCCGAGGGAAGGCATACTGAGGGATTTTTAACGCTCTTAAAAAATCCGACGGCTTCGGCCGGGTTTGAACCCGCGATCTTGGGCATAGAAGCTCAGCATGCTACCGACTACGCCACCGAAGCCACCTGAGAATAAAGTAGCACCTTAATTGAAGAAACTCCTCACTAAACTAACCCCGGGCTACTGGCTGTCGAGATGGTGAAAGGAATGTCCCACCCCATTCCCTTCTTGAAATAGCCAGGCTTAGAATATTGTTACCGCGTTATCTGTTGCTCAGAATGTTCCTTACCAGGGTTGTCCAAACACGCAGACAAAACCAATTTTGTTCAAGATGTTTTAAATTATACTTGACATAATTTGAAATATGCTAAGAATATGCAATAAATCCTATAAAGCCCCAAAATATGCATTTTCAAAAAAATCGATCCCTACTCATTACTATTGAAGGGAGGGAGTCCATTGTTGCTCACCTCAAAGTACCCTACACGCGAGCCCTGGCTGGTGCTAAGCGGCATATCTCTTTCCCGGTCAATAATGAACATGGAATATAACCAAGGAACCGCCAGTAACAACGCCGTCAGAACTTTATCAATTTAAATAGCTGCTTCTGTTTGGCTTTTTAAAGTAGCAAGACGCCAAAACTTCAAGTTGGAGGGTATACTTATTGGAGTGCCTTTGTGTGAATTAATGATCTTTAAATATAAATTTAAGCAATATATGTTTGTTTTGTAGCTTTAAAATGTGTAAAACCAAATTAATAGCATGACTTATACTTTGTCATTTGTTGAAAAAGGGGAAATTCAAAAAAGATGTTTGCAAGGATATGCTATTGTGAACCTACTATTTATTCTGTGGAAAATTACATATTGTATCTGTAAAGCCACACGCTAAATCTATATATATAAAGCTCAACGTTTGTCTGTCTGTCTGTCTGTCTGTCTGTCTGTCTGTCTGTCTGTTATGTATACAAATCCACACCGTTTCACCGATCTGAACCAAAATTTGTATACTTACCCTTCGGATCCCTGCGGGTAACCCTGTCCACTTGAAATTTCCGACAGACCACACCATTCCCTGCATTTAGGCCCTTTGTCCCAAATCTACACCGTTTCACCGATCTCAACCAAAATTTGTATACTTACCCTATGTAACCCTGTGAATAACACTGTCCACTTAAAATTTCGGACAGACCACCCCATTTCCTGCATTTAGGCCCTTTGGCAAACTTCTACACCGTTTCACCGATCCGAACCAAAATTTGTATACTTACCCTTTGCAACCCTGCGGGTAACCCTGTCCAATTGAAATTTCGGATATACCAACCCAATCTCTGCATTTAGTCCCTTTGGTCCAAATCTACACCGTTTTACCGATCAGAACCAAAATGTGTATACTTACCCTTTGCAACCCTGCGGGTAACCCTGTCCACTTGAAATTTCGGACAGTCCAACCCAATCTCTGCATTTAGGCCCTTTGATCCAAATCTACACCGTTTCACCGATCAGAACCAAAATTTGTATACTTACCCTTTGGTACCCTGCGAGTAACACTGTCTGCTTGAAATTGCGGACAGACCACTCCATTCCCGGAAAGTGGACAGGGTCCGTCCCAAAGGCAATGGAAAAAAGGGTAAAACCGGACCCGCTCAGGAAACCTTCAGGGTTGCCAGCTCCTGAACTCACCAGCCATGAGCCCTTGAGGATGTAGCACTATCCAGGGTGCACCAGGGCTACACACACCCTGCCTCCTTGAGGGTCTTGAGCAGAAGATAAGAGATATTAAGAAAAGAATGAGGCTATCAGGAATGATTAGACAAGGGCCAATTAAGGCGGGAAAGTGAAAGAGTCGCTAGGCCTCGGATAACCTGATACCATCGGGGTCGGAAGAGAACAAGAGTTTGACCAAGGGAGGCTGACAGGAAAGAGAACTGAAAGGTGCCCGGCACCAGTAAGTAGAAGCAATGCCGGACTCAGCTGGGGTACCGTGGTCGCAAACCCACGTCCCACAAGTTGTGACCCTGGTGGGTGGAGGGGGGAAGAGGGGGCAGGGGTGAGAATAGCTTGCTCATTCATCGCGAGGTGACATGAGAAAAATGTCCAGACCCCGCCGTGTTACCTGTTATTGCTGACTATGCTGATGTTCATACAGGGTCTTTGCTCAAACCGCTGTAGTGTTACGAAAGAATGAGTGATTCACCGGTCAATGTGAATAGGACCGGGAACCCCCCCCCCCCCCCCCCGAACGTCTGTCATCATATATCGTCATCATCTGCGATATTTTCAGCTACGTGCAGCTTGGACCCGAGCAGTACTCGATAAGCTCTTTCACTACACGCATCGAGTATAGGCCTAAGCCAGAATATAACGTTCATACTTTGGAAGACATCGAAGGTAGTAATCTGAATTACCTATATCAGATTTAAAATTACACCATGTTCGTTTAGTAGTCATTTTTCATTACCTTATTATTATCATAAGGGCAAATGACCTAGATGTTACACCCTTTATACCACTAATCACCACACACAATAAGTCTTCATTGCCTGTGAATTTTGAAATATTTCTTTCTATCACGGTAGTTTGTAAGTTTGTCGTGTCAATTCAACAGTAGTTTTCATTACCATCCTCATCAAAAGGGCAAATGACCTAGATGTTACGTCCATTATACTACTAAGTAACACCACAGTCTTCATCGCCTGTGATTTTTAAAATGTGTATTTCCATTAGTTTGTAAGTTTGATATATCCGTTCAGTAGTAGTCGTCTTCATTATCATCCTCATCAAAGGGGCAAATGACCTAGATGTTACGTCCATTATACTACTAAGCAACACCAGAGTCTACCTAGCCTGTGATTTTAAAAATGTGTATTTCCTTTAGTTTGTAAGTTTGATATACCCGTTCAGTAGTAATCGTCTTCATTATCATCCTCATCAAAGGGCCAAATGACCTAGATGTTACGCCCATTATACTACTAAGCAAACCAGAGTCTACCTAGCCTGTGATTTTAAAAATATTTATTTCTATTAGTTTGTAAGTTTGATATACCCGTTCAGTAGTAGTCGTCTTCATTATCATCCTCATCAAAGGGGCAAATGACCTAGATGTTACGTCCATTATACTACTAAGCAACACCAGAGTCTACCTAGCCTGTGATTTTAAAAATACGTATTTCCATTAGTTTGTGAGTTTGATATACCCGTTCAGTAGTAGTAGTAGTAGTCTTCATTGTGATCCTCATCAAAAGGGCAAATGACCTCTCATTCCTTTAAAGTATCAATTATTCCCATTCGTTGATAAGTTACATGTGCCAGTAGTCGCTTCTATGTTCATCATCACTATGTAGAAGATGTTTTGCGTCAGAAGAAAAGACAACTGGATGCTCAGGAAGGTTAACGATATATCGACTGCGAAATCTGGAAGCTTCTCTTTGAGGAATTGCTTCAGACATTTATCGTACAGTTTAAACCTTAACAAGACGAAACTTTTAACCAGATAGCGATCTAAGTGGGAGCACTTTGGCAAAAAATAAACAAGTCTTTCCCGAAATGTGAGTCCTAAAAATAACTTTTTCTATTATTTTCTAAGTTTCATATGTCAGTTTATGTAGTAATTTTCAATATCATCCTGATCAGTAGGGCAAATTACCTAGATGTTACGCCCTCAACGTCATTTGGGGTAAATGACCTAGATTTTAAGTCCATTATATTTCTAATCACCACCACATAAAGTCTTCTACGACTGAGATGTCACGAATTCTGGGACCGCTAACGACATATCTCGACTCGGACTGAAGACAAATATCACGAGAATGATCATTATTTTACAGAGCCTTCCCATAGTGACTTAAGTATAAACATTGTCACTGGGTTTGATAATGTAAGAAATGAATACATAAATAAATATAATTTATGACGTTGAGTGTTAAGGAGACTGAAATATTATCATCTTTCCACCGGGCGAAGCCGGGTACTACTGCTAGTAAATAAATAAAATAAAAAATAAATAACACTACGGTATTGAAGAATGAGCTGGGTCGTAGAGAGCGATCACGGGTCCGAGCAGTAGCGTAGCCAAGATTGACCAATGGGAGGGGTTATGGTAACTGGGGGTAACCGTAATTCGGGGAATCGCAGGACATAGTAATATGAAGCAACTCGGGTAACTCCTTCAAGGAGTTAACAAAGATCTCCAAATTAGTGTCAATGTGCTCAAAGAATTTTCTAGGACGACTAGGACGTATGTTAAATTAAAACTAGATTAATTTATATACAACTTCCTCACGCTAAGATAATAAAGAAAGCTAATTGTCCCGCCAGGCGGGATTTAAAAGTAGCCTATCTGGGGCTAGGCTCAGTTTGAAAAAGGAAAAGCGGGGATAAATATAGAGTGGCAACCCTGGGAGGGCGGAGTTATGGCTTGTCATGAAGACGTGAGTTTCCGGGCCGAAAGGCAGTGATGCAGACACAAATCACAACCATACGATTTCCCACAAAATATGTTATAGACTTATCTGCAAGTGCCATTATTTAACTTAAGAACTGTTTATTTAGCTTATTAATTATTATCATTTTCTGTTATTTTTGTTAAAATTCCAAATGGGATGGGGGATGGGTATGTTATAACCCTCAGTAACACACCCCTGACTACCTCACTGGGCCCTAGGACTAGTTCTTCCAGGCCCCTCCATTTCTATTCAATCCGGGAAATAATTTTGGGATTACGGTATTAAGCTTCCAAATTTACCCCCCCCCCCCTCCCTGAAGGAAAAGCTAATCGTTGTTCCACCCCTTAAAACATCAATCATCATCATCATCTGTGCAATTTAGCTTGCCCAACTGATTTTTAAACTACAGTACTTTGTTTTTAGTAATTCAGTCACTCTCCTTCTATTTCTGGCGGCTTCGGTGGCGTAGTGGATAGCATGCTGAGCTTCTATGCCCAAGATCGCGGGTTCAAACCCGGACGAAGTTGTCGGATTTTTAAGAGCGTTAAAAATCCCTCAGTATGCCTTCCTTCGGAGGGGAAGTAAAGCCGGCGGGCCCATGTCATAGATTTATTGAATGAAAAAGAACCTTCCACTAACTACATTTGTGGAACCTAAAATGCGTGGGTTAGTTTGATAACGCTATATTAGTTCCAACGTTCGCCGACAGGTGATGACTGTGATGGCATTTAGTAGCCACGTCCGCAGCTAGGTGTCGTGGACGGTAGCATATGATGGCAAAAGTAGGAACTACTTGAAAAAATTAATCGTCTGCAGTCCTTCTACGTGAATCACAGATAACACACACTAATACAGCCATCACAATTAACACCGGTTATCAGACAGATTCTAAACACACCCGAAGTACACGGAGCTACATGACCACGTTGTCGCAGCCCCTAAACTAAGGAACCAACCAACCAACCGTTGTTCCATTACTTCAAGATTTTGATCACTGTGCATTAACAATTCCATTTGCATTGTATCTGAAGGTGTTCAGACACCACTTTCAGAAATGTATGAAGTAAAGAGTCAGTAATTTTAGCCTATTTTCATTTTATGAAAAATAAGCTTATGAGATCACCTTTTGTCCGTGTATGTGTGCGTGTGAGTGTGTGATTCGTGTGTGTATGCCCCCCTCCCTAATAACTTCTAAACGGCTGGAGCGAATTCAATGAAACTCGGTAAGATCATAGCATAGCACCATTCTGGCCAACCCCGACCGTGTCCTTCAAATTTTATTGTGTCTCTCCAATCCAAGATGGCGGCTGTGCGAAATATTTCACCAGCATTCAGTATCTCCGAAACTATTACTGATACCACCCTGAAATTTTGTACGGTGATAAAGAGCCGTACTAGAAGTTCACCTATGAGACTTTCAGAAACCTGGTAACTACAAAACCAACATGGCGGCCAAGCGAAATTGAGACTTTTAAATAGACTTTTCTCACTATTTAACCATCCAAACGTAATGAAACTTGGTACGGCAAATGTTTATATATATTGTAATGCACTGGCGTCTAATTTAGTTCCATTGTTTACATAACCTCAAAATGGTGGCTTTGCGAAATATTTTATTGGCGTTCTATATCTCCGAAACTATTACAGAAATATCACCTTGAAATGTTGTACGGTGATAAAGGGCACTGCTACAAGTTTATGTATGTAACATTCAAAAACCTGTAAATTACAAAACGAGCATGGCGGCCAAGCGAGTTTGAAACAGTTTAATAGACTTTTATCGTGATTTAACCATCTGAGCGCAGTGAAATGTGGTACAGTATTATTTTTCCGCTGCACTGGCATCTAATTTAGTTCAATTGTTTACATAACCTCAAGATTGCGGCTGTGCGAAATTTTATAATTAACTTTTTATTTCTTGTGTCGTAATCATGCGATCGAAGTGAAAGTTTGAATAATGAAGCTACGCAATAATTTTCCTTTAATGGCACATAACTATATGGCCTATACATATAACAATCCAACATGGCGATCATCCGAAATATTTAGACGGTTCTCCATATCTACGAATCTATTATAGCAATCAAACTGAAATTTTGTATGTTGATAGAGGCAATTAACATGAGAAGGATGTATGAAAATAGGCTGTATAGTTCTTCACGGAACTACTTGTTTTAGATTGAATTAGAAATGCAAAGAACTCTTGAATATAGGAACCAACCAACCAACGTAGTTAAATGGAACGTAAAACCAATAATATTATTATTACTAACCCTTCCCCCTCGTCGTAGTTCTGTCGACTACAATAACACAGTGCGCTGTCACGTAAGCTATACCGTACAGTTCTCAGAGAAAGGATGGAAGCTAGTGGTTTATTGTGACCGTTAATCTCACGATCATGAGCCACGGGACCTCCATTTTTACTAGGAATCCGAACCACAGGACGTGATATTTCACTTGGAAAATCCCAAATGCATTGACCGAGAATTGAACCCATTCCACCTTGGTGAGAGGCGAGCAGTAGTTCTCAGAGAAGGGGAATCTCCCCAAGAAAACAGGTCAACACTCTGCCTTCTAACCGTGCTACTCATTATAGCGAGGAGACTTGTGACACAGGTTCGTGTTATCAAACCAGAAACTAGCACAACAGTGGCAAATAGTCTACTCATTTAAGAAAATTCATTTACGAAGTCATTAGCTTTATCTACTGAACTGGCCATTAATGTAAAAATAGCTTGTTGTCGTCTTCACTCTGAGAATTTTCTTGGACACTCAAACAGATACTTTTCGCTGAGGATCAAACTTGGCCACTAACGCTGCTTAAGCCAACCTTTCTATATTTATTTTTATCGCGTGTTCAAAGCCGGCGGAAGTCGTCGGACTGTTTAAGAGCGTTGAAAATCCCCCAGTATGCCTTCCTTCGGAGGAGAAGTAACGCCGGCGGTCCCATGTCATAGATTTATGGCATGTTAAAGAACCTTCCACTAATTACACCTGTGTGAAGCTAAATTATAGCTTAAATTTAATTTTAAACAACGTTCTACGGTTCCAATGTTCGTCGCCAAGAGCCGACTGCTGTGGCGTCTAGTAACCAAGTTCTGAACTAGTACTCGTTGACGGTGGCGTTTGGTGGCAAAAGTAGGAACTACTTGATAAATTCAATGTCTGCAGTCCTTACTTGAATTAAAAACAGATAACACACACTAATACAGCCATCACAATTAACACCGTTTATCAGATAGATTCTACCTACACACACCCAAAGTACACAGAGCTACATGGCCGCGTTGTCGGAGCCCCTAAACTGAGGAAGCGACCTTTCTATATTTTATGGGTCACTTGAGTATGAATTACCCTTGGAATTTGACGAACAATTTACGCCATTATTTTGCAACACCACGAGTTTAATTAAAAGGGAATGCTAAAAATTGTTAGATTGTGATCATACGGGGTTGTGAAATTTGGTTGTTGCTTATTGTGGGGGCTGTGACATTGTGGTCATACAGCTCCGTGTATTTGGGTGTCTGCGTGGAATTTTTGTGATAACCTGTATTATTGTGATGGCTGTATTGGTGTGTGTATTTGTATTAGAGGTAGCCTTGGGAAGAAGGCGGCCGTGACCTTACTTTAGAAAGGGAGGGGGGTCGAAACCACGGTAAACCACTTCCAGGATGGCTGAGGTGGGAATTGAACCTTCCGCTTCTCAGTTTTGCTTC
Source organism: Meconema thalassinum (assembly GCA_946902985.2). Taxonomy (NCBI): domain Eukaryota; kingdom Metazoa; phylum Arthropoda; class Insecta; order Orthoptera; family Tettigoniidae; genus Meconema; species Meconema thalassinum. The sequence goes on from OX336392.1 coordinate 34,703,079, forward strand.
ACGAGGTTGAGAGTTTAAAAGTAAAATTAAGAGTGCGTTTCATGGTAGCAAAAAGACATTTTATTCCCCGTTATGTTTGCAAATTCCTTACCTCAAATTAAATGTACAACGCGGTTGAGTCGTGCCAGTTATATTGAGCACCATGGCCACGTGGGCAGCTTCAGGACGTCCGGAGGTTCGAATCTCGGCTATCCTGAGTGTGGTTTTTCCACACTCCCTCCAGACAAATACTGGGATAGTACCTTACATCAAGTCCTTGGGCACCTGTCTCAATACAGTTATGCACACTACTACGGTCATCACAGAAATACAGCGTAATGGACGGGGTACAAGGAAGGTGCCTCCCCGTAGATCGTTCCGCAGATAATATGCCCTTACAGACGATCGGGCGTACCCTGGGCAACGTTAGGAGTTATCCTAGTGGCAGATCCTTCCAGCACCAGGACAACGATAATGAGTCCAAAAGGCTTTTTATTTCAAAGCCAGCTCTGATAGTAATCTCCATTAATATCGAAGGGATATCGTATAAAAAAAGGTTTTTTATCAGACATATGCAAACACACAAACTGTGACTTTCTTTTGATACAAGAGACCCACAGAGGCCCAGATGTTCGGAGGCCAAAGGTAAACGGAATGAACCTGATCATTGAAAGACCACACGCTCAGTATGGGAGTGCAATAATTGTAAAACCGGACCTTCTTATTCTATCCACGGACTTATCCGCAGAAGAAGACTTAGAAATCCTGACTGTTGAAGTCCAGTCATGCACAGTAACATCAGTGTATAAACTACCCAAGACAGACTTCAGTTTCAAGGAACCAAATAACTTCTGCAACAAAGAAACTGGTTATGGGTGGCTTCAATTGTCACAGCTCATCATCGGCATACAGGGAAACGGACAAGAATAGAGAAGATCTTGAAGATTGGGCCGAAACCATGGAACTGAAGCTCATACATGACCCGAAGAAACCACCATCTATCAATAGTGGGAGGTGGCGCTTTGGATATAACCCCGATAACATTTTCGTAAGTGAACATATAGCACACCAGTCGAAGAATGATGTTATGGAACCAATACCACGCTCTCAGCATCGACCTATTATCTGTGTTGTGGAAGCAGCTGTGGTACCACAGAGAGTCTCATTACAAAGGCGATTTAATTTTAAGAGAGCGCAGTTGACTAATTTCGCAGATGATCTGGATAGTGAAGTGGAAAATGTGGAACCTCTCCCAGAAAAGAATGATCGGTTTGTCGACTTAGTGAAAACCATCTCACGAAGACATATCCCTAGAGCCTGTAGAACTACATACATTCCTGGACTTGACAACGATTCAAAAGCACTGCTGGGGAAGTACGAACAACTATTCAATGAAGATCCCTTCTCTGAAGAAACAATTCAAACAGGTGAACAGCTGATGTCTACCATATCTGCTTCCAGAAGAGAAAAGTGGTGCAATCTGGTGGCACAGTTAGACATGAAGCATATAGAGAATGGGTACGAGAGAGGACAGATTACAGGTGTAGCATTCGTAGATCTAACAGCTGCGTATGACACAGTAAATCATAACAAACTCGTAAGGAAAATTTATACCATCACCAAGGACTACCGATTAATGCAGTTCATCCAAATATCTACTACAAAACAGACTGTTCTTTGTCACCTTGAATAGCAAGAAAAGCCGATGGAGTCCAGAAGAACTGCCTTCCTCAAGGCAGTGTGCTGGCACCGTTGCTATACAATATCCACACCAATGACCAACCTGTCGGAACGAACACAAGATCTTTCATTTATGCCGACGACACAGCAGTTGCAGCCCAAGGATGTACGTTTGATGAGGTGGAAACGAAGCTGACTACAGCCCTCGAGGTCCTGGCAGAGTACTATGACAATAACCACCTAAAACCTAATCCAACCAAAACACAGGTCTGTGCGTTTCACTTGATAAATAGACAAGCTAGGAAGAAACTGGAAGTAACTTGGAGGAGAAAACAACTACAACACTGTACCACCCCTACATACCTCGGAGTAATGCTCGACCGCTCACTTACGTTCAAAGATCATTGCGAGAATATGAAGCCCAAAGTCTGCAGCAGAAATAATATGATACCCAAGCTCACTAACAGCACATGGGGGGCTCAACCGAGTGTACTACGTACGTCTGCTCTTGCTCTATGTTTCTCCATTGCAGAATATGCAGCACCAGTCTGGCAGAACTCCGCACACGCCAGGAATGTTGACACCGCTCTCAACGAGACAGGCCGCATTATAACAGGTTGCCTACGACCAACTTCAGTTGACAAAATCTACCATCTTCTAGGCATAGAACCTCCGGATATTAGACGAAGAACAGCGGCAAAGGTTGAGAAGAGGAAACAGGAAAATGTTCCTAGGCATGCCATGTTTGGAAGTGAAGCATCACGTCCCAGGCTGAAGTCGAGAAAGAGCTTTCTTCGAACAACTGAAGCAATTGCAACAACATCTTCCGGTCGCCGTATAGAACTATGGTGAAACAGGACACCTGGAAGTAATGGTCAAAACTGAAAGGAACAGCCGGCTGCTGGTTTTCAACTACCTTACCAGACGAGGAAGACTTTGAACAGACTGTGAACTGGAGTGACGCGGTGCAAACAAAATTTGAAGCGGTGGAGCTACATTACTGAAGATGCAACCTGCGAATGTGGAGAAATTCAAGTTGTCCACCTCTTGGTCTGCCCGAAATTGCCTGAAGCCTGAACGCTGGATGACCTGGTTTCAGCAAATGCTCCTGCAATCAAGACTGCCGAATTCTGGGCCTCAAAATCAATTTAATATGTACACAATTTGTGTGCATACGGTATTGAAAATATGTTTTAAATTTGTTAATAACTGTATTGTACTGTCCTGGATCCGAATATATATATACAGCGTAATAGACAGGTTCAACACTCACCCAACTACACGGTGCTGATGACCAAGATGCTCTAACCAGGGCTGGCATGCGAAATTAAATTCATGGCTGTGGGGACGAAAATAATTTAATTTCGCCGTAAGCGCGATATTCGGGAACGAAATGATAATGATTGTCGGCGCGTAATTAAATCAAAGCGAAACTTAATTCGAAGCGAAATTAATTTCGTTCCAGACTTTTAATTTCGCTCCCGGCGCGAAATTAATTTAGTTCTAGACTTATAATTTCGCTCCCGGCGCGAAATTAATTTCGTTCCACACTTTTAATTTCGCTCCAGGCGCGATATTAATTTCGTTCCAGACTTTTAATTTCGCTCCCGGCGCGAAATTAATTTCGTTCCACACTTTTAATTTCGCTCCAGGTGCGATATTAATTTCGTTCCAGACTTATAATTTCGCTCCCGGCGCGAAATTTATTTAGTTCCAGACTTATAATTTCGCTCCCGGCGCGAAATAAAATTCGTTACAGACTTTTAATTTCGCTCCCGAGGCGAAATAAAATTCCCAAACGGCATTAAGTTTCGCTCTCCGACGTGTATTTAAAATGCATGAAACATTTAATTTCGTTGTTGAAATTAAAATACAGTATATTCGTTTCGAGAGTTAAATAATGTTCTGTACGATGTTCAAAGTCCTGACGTCTGTCTGTTAGGTAGTCAGCCCGAAGGCTGGTTGGATCCTCAAAAAGTACCGCCGGTAGGTTATGTGGGTAGATACCCACAAAAACTCAAGGCAGCGCTATAGTGAGGCGTACTAGACAAGATGGGGGGTGAGGTAGTTTGCCATTGCTTTCCTCACTGAGTCAGAACAGCAGTACTAACCCTATGAGTAGAACCCTTCACAGCATCCACAGGCACTGACTGCCCTGAATTTCATTACTAAGCACCACCCATACCTCTGTAGCTTCCATATAATCACAGCCATGTGTAAGACTGGGACATCGGTGAAAAGCCACATTTTATTCTAGCCCGTGCCAACAGTCAAATGCAAATGAGTCGTCCAGTTACAAAACTCGTTTAATCAACTTGTGAATAAGGATCATTTTCATGAGAAACGTTTCTCTGGACTTTGCCTCACGTATCTTTTGTGTTTGTTGTTTTCTACTTTTGGTTGGTGTATTTGTGTTTGCTTTGTGCTTTTGCTTTTGAATTTGACTTATTGCTTTTCTTTCTTGGTTTTGTGTTTGTGCTCTGCTTTTGCTTTTTTGAATTTTGCTTTATGTCATTTGTTTTTTGTTTTCTGCTTTTGCTTTTGTTTTTGAATTTTGCTTTTTGCTTTTTGCTTCGTCTTTTTTGTTTTTGTTTTGTGTTTGTTTTCTGCTTTTGCTTTTATGAATTTTGCTTTTTGCTTTATGTTTCTTGTTTTCTGATTTTGCTTTTTTTGTTTGTTCTGCTTTTGCTTTCTGCTTCGTCTTTTTTGTTTTGGTTTTGTGTTTGTTTTCTGCTTTTGCTGTTTTTGAATTTTGCTTTTTGGTTTGTGTTTCTTTTTTATTCTGCTTTTGCTTTTGTGTTTGAATTTAGCATTTTACTTCGTGTTTTGTGTTTTTTGTTTTGCATTTGTTTTCAGGGAAATCAAAATAAAACAAAATCAACAAAACAAAATAAAAACAAAAACAAAATAAAACAAATAAAACAAGACAATTTAAAACAAAATAAAACGAAATAAAGTAAAACAAAAAAATAAACAAAACAAAATAAAGCAAAATAAAATAAAACAAAATAAAATGAGGTAAAATAAATAAAATAATTAAATAAATAATTTTACGACATGATCCTTATTCACAAGTGGATTAAACGATTTTTGCAACTGGACGACTCAAATGTAGTGCACGGGGTCGTTGGAATGAGGGAGATGGCTACCTGGGAGGCTTGTCGTAGTATAGTATCTATGTGTGCAGTATATGCAACGACCGTCGTCTGGTTATCCAGTGGGAGATGGTCCGCACGGAGGTGATTGTTGACGTAGGCGCGGTATTCCTGCCAGTTTGCTGTGCAGAAATTCTGGACCATCCTGGGAGGTGGTAGTGGGGGAAGAGGGAAGTTGAGTAAGACGGGGGCATGATCACCTCCTTTGAGTGGCAGGACAGACACGTCAAACAGATGGAGGAGGGAGTTATGAGCAATGACTGCGTCGGGGTGGTATTGGAGGAAGGACGGGTAGATTCTGGGAGATGGACGAGGGTGGCGTCGATGTGACGTAGGTAGATGTCTAGGCTATGAAGTTCTAGGGCCGAACGGGAATGAAGGTTGAGGTCGGCCATTAGAATTAAATGGGGGAAGACTTCAGACACGTAGGTAATGCAGTCTTTGGGGATGGGGTGGTAGGGACGAATGTAGATGGTGGCTAGGTGTAGGACGCGGGAACAAATAAGGCTTTCGGGGAAGAAAAGAAACAGATTTCATTTCAGAAACAAAATGAAAAATGTTCCATGCATTTTAATTTCAGGCCGGAGGGGGGGGGGGACTAAATGCCGGGAACGAAATTGATGGTCGTTAACAAATTTTATTTCGCGCCAGGAGCGAAATTAAAAGTCTGTAATGAATTTAATTTCGCGCCAGGAGCGAAATTAAAAGTCTGTAACGAATTTCATTTCGCGCCGGGAGCTAAATTAAAAGTCCGTAATGAATTTAATTCCGCGCCAGGAGCGAAATTAAAAGTCTGTAACAAATTTTATTTAGCGCCGGGAGCTAAATTAAAAGTCCGTAATGAATTTAATTCCGTGCCAGGAGCGAAATTAAAAGTTTGTAACGAATTTCATTTCGCGCCGGGAGCTAAATTAAAAGTCCGTAATGAATATAATTTCGCGCCAGGAGCGAAATTAAAAGTCTGTAACAAATATCATTTCGCGCCGGGAGCTAAATTAAAAGTCCGTAATGAATATAATTTCGCGCCAGGAGCGAAATTAAAAGTCTGTAATGAATTTAATTTCGCGCCAGGAGCGAAATTAAAAGTCTGTAACAAATATCATTTCGCGCCAGGAGCGAAATGTTATTCCATTGAACAATTTCATTTCTCGACGCTAAATTAAATTGATAATGCATTTCGTTTCGCATGCCAGCCCTGGCTCTAACCCCCTGAAATGAATTAACAACCAAAAAAACTCAAAAGAAATATGTGTGGTGTAGACACGATAGATACAATACAGACTAATAACTTGTTGTTGGGTGTAGTTTTGTGAAACATACACCTAAGCGTTTTATACCTTACTAGCTGAAGTACCCGTGCTTCGTTTCGGGTCATAAATAAATTAAAATGTGAAGGTGACAGTTAAAACAGGGGATAGGCGAGGTGCTGCGCGGAGGGAGATTAAGGATGGAACATTGTGTCTAACTACACCGCTCGGCGTTGACCGTGTTTTATAGCACACATTTAGGTTTTATTCGCTAACCGTTGGAGATACACCAAAAGTGATGAGGACCCTTCGGATAGAAAATTACATTTTATACCTCGTACATGCCATCAAAAGTTTTCTATTTCTTAGCGTTCTCTTTTTATTATTTACTAGCAGTAGTGTCCGGCTTCGCCCGGTGGATTTATTTGTTTTATGGATGATAATGAATACTACTACAGAACTGGCACATGATACTTAAACTAACAGAATCCAATATTTTAAAAATATAACTTTTTGTGGTGGTGGTGGTGGTGGTGGTGGTGGTGGTGGTGGTGGTGGTCATAGTGGGGGTGATAAGTAGTACAGTATAGCCTAATGGACGTAACATTCAGGTCAATTTCCCGTAATGATAATTATGAATAGGGAAACAGCTATTTACTAACTACAGCGCTGACACATGTAATTTACAAAAAAAAAAAAAAAAAAAAATAGAAAGAGCAGTAAGTGAAACAAAAGACACTGCCTAGGGCCTATATCTCATTGGCTGTTATAAATGTAGAGACCAATAGTGTCGTCTTTTGTCGCATAGCGCCGTAGGAAAATAATCAGAACTCTTTGGCAAACTTCGGCTGTCCCGAGCTACTGAGGTAGCAATAGTATCATTTATCGCCACAAAGCGCTTAACGATAAGTTTCACAATAACTGAAGGTAAATTTGAAAACACCAACGCTCATTGCAGCTGATAACCTCAATGTACTGCACCAACACCATTGCACTTATACAGAGGCATAATATTTTCATGATGATAACTGTTTAAAGGGGCCTAAGGAATCTTTTTGCACTAATTACTCCCCGTGACTGCAATTTATAAACAGCGCAAGATGCAACTATTTTCGCAATTCTGCACCAGAACACTGGTAGGGGTGACGTGATGCAGCCCGAATGGCCGTCAACAACAGACTTATTAAAATACTCTTACTGTTACACTACTACGGACATGAATGGTTCTAGGGCCTTAATACGTGGTTTTCAAGTTCATTTTGTCTGTTATTCTAAATGTAGGGAATGGGGGGGGGGCGTTGTCCAAAATATCAAGTGAACAGTGTTACCAGCAGGGTTTCAAAGTGTATGTAAAATTTGGTGCAATTAAGAGAAACGGTGTAGATTTGTGATGAAGGGCCTAAATGCAGGGAATGGAGGGGTCTGTCCAAAATTCAATGTAGACAGTGTCACTCGCAGGGTTCCAAAGGGTAAGTATACAAATTGCCGTTCAGATCGGTCAAACGGGGTAGATGTGTGCCAAAGGGCCTAAATGCAGGGAATGGAGTGGTCTGTCCGAAATTCCATGTAAACAGTGTTACTCGCAGGGTTCCAAAGGGTAAGTATCAACTTTTGGTTCAGATTGGTGAAAGGGTGTAGATTTGTGCCAAAGGGCCTAAATGCAGGGAATGGACTGGTCTGTCATAAATTTCATGTAGGCAGTGTTACTCGCAGGGTTACAAAGGGTAAGTATACAAATTTCAGTTCAGATCGGTGAAACGGTGTAGATTTGTGTCAAAGGGCCTCTCTCTCTTAAGTTAACAGCCCTGGGGCTGGTTTGCAGCAACTCGCCAATCTTCTCTATTCTCCGCCATCCTCTTCAATTCACGATATGATTTTGTGTTCGTGTCTGTCATTAACTGTGTGATGTATGCAAGTGGTGGTATTCCTCTAGTGATTTTCCCTTCTAACATCCCTTCGATGACTCTTGCTGGAAGGCTATTATGTCTGAGAATAAGTCCCAACATATTTGCTCTTCTTGTTTTCAGGCTCTTCATAAAGCTTCTATTTTCTCCTGCTCTTCTGAATACCTCTTCATTCGTCATATGTTGTATCCAACTGATCTTAAGCATTCTTCTCCAGCACCAAGCCTCAAAAGCCATCAACTTCCTCTCTTCTGACTTCCCTATTGCACCAGGTCTCACTACCATACAAAGCCACACTCTACACGTATGTCTTCAACAGTCTTTTTCTTATTTTTAGGTCTATACTTCTGGATGTGAAGAGATTCTTCTTTCTATAAATGGCGTTCTTTGCCTGAATAATTCTACACCAAATTTCTCGTTTGCTGGTTCCATCATACGTTATCAAGCTTCCCAGATACTTATATTCCTTCACATGTTGTATTCTATCATTCTCGATGTAAATTGCTGGTGCTCTTCTATGATCTTCCTGGTTCCGACTGCATACGAGTATTTTTGTTTTATTTTTATTCATCTTCATGTTAAATTCGTTTTTAAGGATGTTATTCATTACATGAAGTATCTGTTGAAGATCATCTTCATTATCTGTTGTTAAAGCAATGTCATCTGCGAATCGGAGCATGTCAATCTTTTCCCCATGTGTATTTACTCCAACTTGAATCTCTTCTCTTATCCTATTTATGGCATCTTGGACATACAAATTAAATAAGTAAGGAGATTGCGAGCATCCTTGTCGTACTCCTTTTCTTATTTCAACCTCTTCCTGGTTGTTGCCAGATCTTATTATTCCCCTTTCATTCTTATATAAACTATGTATTATTGTTCTATCTCTATAAGAGATTCCCACTTTCTTTAGTAACTTGAACAGTATATTCCAATTCACGTTGTCAAAAGATTTCTCCAGATCCACGAATGCTAGATATATTGTTATTCCTTTTCTAATTCTCTTTTCAATTATTTGTCTTAGAGTTAATATTGCTTCTCTTGTTCCAATGCTCCTTCTGAATCCAAATTGGTCTTCTGTAATGTAGTTATCAAGGTTGTTCTCTATTCTCCTAAGTATAATACGTGTAAGAATTTTAGATGCATGTCTTGTCAGGCTTAATGTCCTAAATTGATCGCAATTTTATGCTCTGGCCTTCTTTGGAATTGGAATTATTATGCACTTAGTAAAGTCAGTTGGTACTATTCCAGTTTCATACATTTTGCATATCATTCCATACATTGCATCTTCAGCTTTCTCTCCGCAGTTATTTAATAGTTCTGCAGGGATTTTATCTACACCTGGTGCTTTTTTGTCTTTTAAATCTTTCAGTGCTCTTTTAAATTCCGATTTTAGTATTTGGTCACCTCTATTCTCTGCATCTGTCTGGTCTTCTTCCTCTATTACTTCCTTATTCATAACTTCATCTCCATAGAGGCTCTCTAGATATTCTTTCCATCTCTTCCCAACCTTTCCCTCTTCATACAGGTATTGTCCATTCTCATCTTTAATACCACATGTCTTCTGTTTCTTCTCACCAAAAAATTGCTTCACATTTCCATATTGTTCCGGCTGTGAGTTTGTGTCATCGCTCGCCGCTTGAGTCACAACTGCCCCAGGGGCTGGGCTGTGGCATGCCTCCTGTATTGCGTGTGCCTTATGCAACAGGGCTACTAAGACAAAGGGATAGTCCAGAAGATTCGTGATTGGACCAGCGATGGAAGCCTCGAGAAGCCGTGGACCCTGGATGGATCTAGAACCATTTATTGAGTCACCGGCCTGCTATATAAGAGTGACCCGTGAAGCAGTTGTGGTTGTTGTGTTTTACGAGCTAGTGCGAGCGATTATCTTGTGCGACAGAAGTGTGGTGACTTGCGAAACCCCTAGTGTAGCGGCGAAGTGAGGAACATACAGGGGACTGCCGTGTTCTGAGTAAGTGTGCTTTCACTGAGTGTCAGATATTGTGGTGTCGAAATCCTGTGACATTGTTTTCTCCCAGCTTGTGAACAGCGTACTTCAAGTGCTCGTAAGTAACTGTATTTGTTTTACCTGAGGAAGAGGGGCAGGTAGCTTCTGCCAAGGCCACCGGACTCATTAGGACGGATTAACTTCTGTGGTCTGTTGCAAGTGAAAGGGGCCAAGAGCGCATAAGGAAGAGGCTTGAGGAGACTGGAGAAGGCTCCTAATTGCTTGTATTTGCTTATTAGTGTAATTTTCTGGCCACAATAAAGATAATTATTTCTTTAAGCAGTAATTGGTGTTGTGCTTTGTACCCCTACCGTAATCCAGTTAACAAAAGTGCCACTAGGGGGTGGCACGCAACAACTGGTGTCAGAAGCCGGATTACGAACTCAAGCACAACACCTGACGGTCCTGGTTTCAAAACCCGAGCAGGTCATTTTCTCTAATTTTCCTGTGAGTGCATGCCCTTTACAAGACAAACAACTAAAATGGAGGAGAAATTGGCAGCACTGCTAGAAAAGTTAAATGGCATGGAAACCAAGATGGAGGATGGCCAGAAGAAGTTAGCAGAGGACCTGAAGGACAGCCAGAATAAGTTAGCAGAGGACCTAACTGCCAAATTTCTGGATGGCCAGAAAAATCTGGAAGAGTGTCTGCTGACGAAATTAGAGGAGAGCCAAAGGAAATTAGAACAGGGCCTACGTGAGGAAGTCGCGGCAGTGGAGGAGAAGTTCAACACCTTGCAAGTGGAAGTTGCCGAGCTGCGCCAACGCCCGCTGATGGGGGTGGAGGAGAGATTCAACGCTCTACAAAAGGAATTTGCTGAGCTGCGCCGACTCCCGCCGACAGGGATGGAAGATAGATTCAAAGCCCTACAAGAGGAAGTCGCCGAGCTGCGCCGACGCCCGCCGACCGGGGTGGATGAGAGAGTCAAAGCCCTACAAGAGGAAGTTGCCGAGCTGCGCCAACGCCCGCCCACCGTTACACCGGGAATATCAGGAACGGGACATAGCAGAGTGACGCCCCCAACCTTCGACGGAAAGGTCCCGTGGAGCACCTACTTACGTCAGTTCGAGGCGGCCTGTTCCATAAATAACTGGAACAACACAGAAAAGGCTACAGCTCTCATTGTAGCGCTGAGAGGTGACGCCCTTAACGTCCTTCAGGCCATCCCGACTGGATCCCAGGACTACCCTTCACTGATCGCCCATATGGAGTCCCGATATGGAGATAGCCATCTTCAGCAGGCCTACCAGATGCAGCTCCGGACCCGGGTACAGAAGAACGCGGAAACCCTGCAGGAGTTCGAGATGGACATCGCACGCCTCGTAAGGCTCGCCTACCCAACAGCGCCGGCCGACTTTCTGGAGCAGATAGCGACGCAGACCTTCACCGACGGGCTACGGGACTCGGACACTCAACAGGCGCTGCGTCTCGCGCGCAATAAGACCCTGGCAGATGCGCTGAGCCACGCACTTGAATTCGAGACGGCAAAACAGGCATCCAGAATGCACGCGCGGGTGCGTCAAGTGGACGTCGATGAACCAGCAAAAACCAACGAGACCAAGCCCCTGGCCGACGAATTGATGGAGGCGCTAAGCCGTTTCTTCGATAGTCGCGGCACCACCAGCAACGACACAGCCGGAAGACAACCGGAGAGGCGGCCTGGAAGAGGACTACCGACCTGCTGGGCCTGCGGTAAGAAAGGCCACCTGAGCAAGGACTGCGGTGATCGCCGCCGCCGAGGGTATCCGACGGGAAATCAGTCGTCTGAAAACCGCGCGGCCCAGGGAAACGAGTATTAGCCAGCCTTGGGGGGCAAAGGTTGGCTTGTGACAGTCGTCAAGCCCCGGCAGTCCAAGTGCGTGTGACGAAGTTACGGAGGGACAATAGCAGCCTGATGGTCGATGGAGTCATCAACGGAGTGAGCTGGCCCATGCTGATCGACACGGGAGCATCGAGGACCATCGTCAATCCCACTGTGATCCCGAAGTGGAGAGTGCAACCCACACAAAGGAACCTCCAGCTAATAACCGCGACCGGAGAGACCGCACCGGTACATGGCGAAGCATCACTGGAGTTCGTCATTGGTCGACGGGTGATAAAGCATCCAGTGCTTGTGGCTGACGTATCAAACGAAGTGATCATCGGACTGGACTTCCTGGACCAGAACAACATCATCTTGGACCTGAGTACCAACACTCTGCACTTCGGACGTGAGGAACTTGCTTTGCAACCTGCGCACGAGTCCATCACCGCACGGCGAGTAAGGCTGAGAGAAGACGTCATCGTTCCTGCCAGGACGGAGGTCAGCGCTGCCGTAATTGTCGACGGAACTGCTGAGGGAGTGGCGGCTGTCATCGAGCCAAAATATGAGGACATCCAGACAAAAGGATTGCTAGTTGCCAAGACTCTCATCAACACGACGTCTCGGCCGTACGTCCGCCTGTCCAACCTGAACGACTACGACATTACGGTTCACCGGGACACCAACCTAGGAATCTGCGAGCCCGTTACCTGGATTGCCCGCATCACAGATACGACAGACAGACACCTGCAGACGGACAACCGAAGAAGATGCACACTGCCAGAAGAACTACAGAAGCTGTACCAAGGATCCCAGGACCATTTAGACGAGGAACAATCACGCCAACTTCAGGACCTGCTACGCGAATTCCAGGATGTCTTCTCCGTGGGGAGCAAAGACTTCGGCAGGACAAGCTTGGTCCAGCACAGAATCGACGTTGGGGACAGCGCACCGATTAGGGCCCCATTCCGACGTGTCCCGCTCGCCAAGCAAGCCGAAGTCGACCGGATGGTAGAAGAGATGAAGGAGCAAGGGGTGATCGAGCCATCACATAGTCCTTGGAGTTCTCCGGTCGTGCTTGTGAAGAAGAAGGACGGTTCCACCAGGTTCTGCGTGGACTACAGGCGGGTGAACGACGTCACGAAGAAGGACAGCTACCCTCTACCCCGGATCGACGACACGCTGGACACCATATCAGGGTCAAGATGGTTCTCCACCTTGGATTTGAAGAGTGGCTACTGGCAGGTGGAGGTCCACCCTAAGGACCGCGAGAAAACGGCGTTCTCTGTGGGCAGCGGGCTCTGGCAGTTCACCGTCATGCCATTCGGTCTGTGCAACGCCCCTGCGACCTTCGAAAGGCTAATGGAGTCCATTCTGAGGGGACTACACTGGAAGACCTGCCTGGTCTACCTAGACGACGTCATCGTTCTGGGGAGAAGCTTCGAGGAGCACTACAGCAACCTGAAGGAGATCTTGTTGAAGCTACGGGCTGCCCAGCTGAAGTTGAGCCCCAAGAAGTGTCAGCTCTTCCAGAAGCGGGTCCAGTACCTTGGGCATATCGTCTCCGAGGAAGGGGTGCGCACCGACCCAGAGAAGACCGCAGCTGTGAGGGAGTGGCCAGTTCCGAAGGACAAGTCCCAACTACGAAGCTTCCTGGGACTCTGCACTTATTACCGTCGCTTCGTGAGAGGATTCGCCGACATCGCCAAACCTTTACATCGACTGACTGAGAAGGACCAACTCTTCACGTGGACAGCAGAATGCCGCAGTGCCTTCGAACAACTCAAGCAGGCTCTGTGCACCGCACCTATTCTGGCCTACCCCAGACCTGGAACAAGGTTCATCGTCGATACCGATGCCAGCGACTTTGGCATAGGGGGAATCCTGTCGCAAGTAGTGGACGGCGAGGAGAGAGTAGTGGCCTACTTCAGCAAGGCCCTGTCAAAGCCAGAAAGGAACTACTGCGTCACCAGGAAGGAGCTGCTCGCCATCGTGAAGACCATTGAACACTTCCACAAGTACCTGTACGGGCAAGAATTTATCATCAGGAACGACCATGCATCCCTGCGGTGGCTCCTGAACTTCAAGCAGCCCGAGGGTCAACTCGCGCGGTGGTTAGAGAGGCTTCAACAGTACAACTTTGAGATTCAGCACAGGAAAGGCCAACAGCATTCTAACGCCGACGCCCTGTCACGAAGACCGTGCCCCGAAGACTGCACCTTCTGTGCCCGAAGGGAGGAGAACACCGGGATACTGTGCCGACGGACTACTGTTGAACTTCAAGGGAACTGGAGCCGCGAATCATTCACGCGGGCACAAGCAGAGGATGATGACCTGGGACTGATAGCCGAATGGAAGAGGGCCTGTGTCCCCAGACCCGGGTGGAACATTGTGAGTGACTGCAGCCCAAAGTTTAAATCCTACTGGGCACAGTGGGACTCGCTGATTGTAAGGGATGGCCTCATCTGCCGTACCTGGGAGAGCACCGACGGGAAGACATCTCGGGAACAAGTCGTCGTTCCAAAGGCTATGACGGAGGAAGTCCTGAAGGAAGTTCATGGAGGATCATCTGGTGGACACCTAGGGATAAAGAAGACCCTGGAGAAGCTGAGAGAGCGGTTCTACTGGATCGGATGCCGAACAGACGTGGAGAACCACTGTGCGAGGTGCCACGATTGCGCAGCCAGCAAGGGCCCAGGACGAAGACGACGGGGTCCACTGAAGACCTACAACGTGGGCGGCCCCATGGAGAGAGTGGCCATCGATGTTGCTGGGCCATTCCCGTTAAGCGAGGCAGGGAACCGCTACATATTAGTCGTCAGCGACTACTTTACCAAATGGCCGGAGGCGTATGCGCTCCCTAACCAAGAAGCCGCGACGATTGCAGAGACCCTGGTGAAGGAATTCGTCAGCCGGTACGGAGTACCCCTGGAGCTGCACTCCGACCAAGGGAGGAACTTCGAGTCGCAGGTGTTCCAGAACCTATGCCAGCTGCTGGGAATCCGGAAGACAAGGACAACGCCACTACACCCTCAGTCCGACGGGATGGTAGAGCGATTCAATCGCACCATCGAGAACCATCTTCGAATAGTCGTCAGCGAGCACCAGAGGGATTGGGACAAACATCTTCCACTATTTCTCCTGGCCTACCGCGCCGCCGTGCATGAAGCCACCGGGTGCACACCAGCCCGGGCCATGTTTGGGAGGGAGCTCCGTCTACCTGTCGATCTTGCCTTTGGCCGACCTGGGAATGATCCGATCCCGGTAAGCCAGTATTGTCAAGAACTGGTCGACCAACTGGAGGACGTGCACGCGTTCGCGAGGAGGAAACTGCGGATCGAGACCGACCGAATGAAGACCCGATACGACCAGCAGACGGATGCCGGCGGATTCCACGAGGACGACCTGGTCTGGCTCTTCAACCCATTACGGAAGAAAGGCCTGTCACCCAAACTTCAGAAGTCCTGGGAGGGCCCGTACCGAGTCGTGAAACGGATCAACGATGTCGTCTACAGGATCCAGCGGAGCCCGAGGGCGAAGATGAAGATTGTGCATCGAGATCGCCTGGCAGCCTACGGAGGGACACAGACGGACCAATGATTGATCGGGACGATCAGCCTTTTTAGGAAGGGGGTGGTGTTACGGCTGTGAGTTTGTGTCATCGCTCGCCGCTTGAGTCACAACTGCCCCAGGGGCTGGGCTGTGGCATGCCTCCTGTATTGCGTGTGCCTTATGCAACAGGGCTACTAAGACAAAGGGATAGTCCAGAAGATTCGTGATTGGACCAGCGATGGAAGCCTCGAGAAGCCGTGGACCCTGGATGGATCTAGAACCATTTATTGAGTCACCGGCCTGCTATATAAGAGTGACCCGTGAAGCAGTTGTGGTTGTTGTGTTTTACGAGCTAGTGCGAGCGATTATCTTGTGCGACAGAAGTGTGGTGACTTGCGAAACCCCTAGTGTAGCGGCGAAGTGAGGAACATACAGGGGACTGCCGTGTTCTGAGTAAGTGTGCTTTCACTGAGTGTCAGATATTGTGGTGTCGAAATCCTGTGACATTGTTTTCTCCCAGCTTGTGAACAGCGTACTTCAAGTGCTCGTAAGTAACTGTATTTGTTTTACCTGAGGAAGAGGGGCAGGTAGCTTCTGCCAAGGCCACCGGACTCATTAGGACGGATTAACTTCTGTGGTCTGTTGCAAGTGAAAGGGGCCAAGAGCGCATAAGGAAGAGGCTTGAGGAGACTGGAGAAGGCTCCTAATTGCTTGTATTTGCTTATTAGTGTAATTTTCTGGCCACAATAAAGATAATTATTTCTTTAAGCAGTAATTGGTGTTGTGCTTTGTACCCCTACCGTAATCCAGTTAACAAAAGTGCCACTAGGGGGTGGCACGCAACAATATGCTTTTTCTAAGTTATTTGCTTTAAAATCGGTGTCTATTTTATCACATAAGTATTTTTCTTTGTCTCGCTTGCTTTTCCTAACGATTTCATTTCTCAGTCTTCTATATTGTTGTTTTCCTTCGTCACTTGTGGCGTTTTTGAACCTTCTTCTTTCAGTTATCATTTCTACAACTTCCTCACTTATCCATGGTTTCCTGCTGTTTTTATTTTTATTTTTTAGCAGTTCCTCTGCAGTTCCTAGTATTTCCTCCTTCAGAATTCGCCACTGACTTTCTATTGGTTTCTCGAATATGTCAGTATTTCTTTCAATCATTTCATCTGTTCTTCTTTGGAACTCATGTCTAATATTTGGCATCTTAAGTTTTGTCACCTTAGATACTCAGTTTTTCTCGTAACGATGTTCTTATATTTGAGTTCCGCGTGCATCATGACTAGATTATGATCGCTTACGATATCTGCACCTGGATAACTTCTGTAATTTTTAACCTGGTTCTTAAACCTTTCTTTTACCATTATGTAATCCAATTGCTCTCTTCTCGTGTCTCCAGGAGCTTTCCAAGTGTATCGTCTTCTCTTGGGATGGTTGAAGAGTGTATTTGTTATGACTAATTTATGCCTAGTGCAGAATTCTACCAAACGTTCACCTCTCAAATTTCGGACTCCCAGTCCAAACTTCCCAACAGTTGTTCCCTCTGTTCCTTCCCCTACCGTTGCATGCATGTCCCCCATAATGATTACAGTGTCTTCTGCTCTTGTTCCTTCTAGCAGATGATTTAGATCTTCATACATTCTTTCAATTTCCTCGTCATCTTCATTTGTAGTTGGCATATATGTTTGAATTATAACAGTATTGTTAGGCTCCGTATTTATCTTGACTAGAATTATCCTATCACTAAGCTGCACATATCCCGCTACTCTGAGTCCCATGGATTTTTCCATAATCAGTCCTACCCCATTTCTTCCGAGTGGTCCGTCTTCCGGCTCTGAGTAGATTATTCTGTAGTCATCTGACCAAAAGTCACCCGTGCCAGGCCATCTCATTTCAGAAATACCGAGAATATCTATTTTTAATCTCTTCATTTCTATTTTCAGGTTTTCCAGCTTCCCCACCTTTAATAATGTGTTAACATTCCATGTTCCTATTTTCCTTACGCATTTCTGTTTCTTGCGTTTGTTAATAATCCCATTATTTCCTTTAGTTGCCCCCGCCCGGAGATCCGAATGGGGAGCTATTTTACCTCCGGAGAATTTAACCAAAGAGCTTTCCATC
Organism: Meconema thalassinum; assembly: GCA_946902985.2. Classification (NCBI taxonomy): domain Eukaryota; kingdom Metazoa; phylum Arthropoda; class Insecta; order Orthoptera; family Tettigoniidae; genus Meconema; species Meconema thalassinum. The sequence continues at coordinate 34,720,525 of OX336392.1, forward strand.
ATGAGCTGCTGATTCTTGGGATATCCAATCGGATCTTTAATGGAGTGGTTTCCCGTTGCCTTCTCCATTCTATGCCGTTGGCCATCTGTCGGCTCTTCCGCCTTTAGGAGCAGTTTCCCACCCCAAGGGCAAGAGAGTGCCCTTCTTCTACCCGCTCATCCGCCCTCCTAAAAGACCGTTGGCACTTGATAGAAGGTGGTCTCCTTATCCCGGGAGAAGTTCGGTGTCTGATATATGCCTATTATATGGACATATACATTTTACTCATTATCCCGAGTACTGGGCTGCCTCTTCCGCCATCTACACTGTTCCGTAGTCCATCTACTCCACTGTCTATGCCGGTGAGGACTTCACCGTAACCCTGGCAAGGGACCCTTACAAGGTACTACCATCCGGGTCAGCTGGACCGAGGTTTATTATAGAGGTGTTACTCCTCTATCACTCACTACTTTACCTGGCTTGTGACAGGCAGAGCCTGGCTTCCCAAACATTGGGCCCAGGTTGGCGGGGTTTCAAAGGGCCTAAATGCAGGAAATGGAGTGGTCTGTCCGAAATTTCATGCAGACTGTGTTACTCGCTGGGTTCCAAAGGGTATGTATACAAATTTTGGTTCTGATCGGTGAAACGGTGTAGATTTGTGCCAAAAGGCCTAAATGCAAGGAATGGAGTGGTCTGTCCGAAATTTCATGTAAACAGTGTTACTCGCAGGGTTCCAAAGGGTAGGTATACACATTTTGGTTCAGATCGGGGAAAAGGTGTAGATTTGAACCAAAGGGCCTAAATGCAGGGAAGGGACTGGTCTGTCATAAATTTCACGTGGACAGTGTTACCATCAGGGTTCCGAAGGGTAAGTATACAATTTTTTGGTTCAGATAGGTGAAACGGTGTACGTATCACTAACCATAACGCCAGCGCATGAGAATAGAGCTGTTCGGGAGCGCTTGTTCTACCGACTTACTGAACAAAAATCTATCTTGAAGTTTACCTGAGAGGTGTAGCCTAATGCTACATAGCCTAAACTATTCCTCTTGAATCAGGCTATCATATAAAACAAGTAGTTCCATGAAGAACTATACAGCCTATTTTCATATATCTTTCTTATGTTAACTGCCACTATCAACATACAACATTTCAGTTCGATTGCTGTAATAGATTCGTAGATATTGAGAACCGACTAAATATTTAGGATGGTCGCCATGTTGGATTTTATATATGTAGGTCCTAAAGTTATGTACTGTTACATGCAGATTATTGTGTACGTGTAGCATTCAAACTTCAATCGCATGATTAGCACACAAGAAGTAAAAACGAGATTTTAAAATTTCGCACAACTGCCATCTTGTGGTTATGGAAAGAATTAAAATAAATTAGACGCCAGTGGATTAACATTCGTTTAAGGATTTACTGTACAAAGTTTCACTACACTCGGATGGTTAAATTGCGAGGAACGTTCATGTGAATATTTATAATTCGCGTCGCCGCCATGTTGGATTTGTGATCACCAAGTTATTAAAAGTCCTATAGGCGAACTTAAGTTCATAGCCCCTATGAACATTAAAAAATTCAGTTTGATTGCTATAACAGATTCGTAGATATTCAGAGCCGTCTAAATATTTCGGATGGTCACCATGTTGGATTGTTAAATGTATAGGCCATAGAGTCATGTACCATTAAAGGAAAATTACTGCGTAAATTCATTATTCAAACTGTCACTTCGATCGCATGATTACGACACAAGAAATAAAAACCTAATTTAAAAATTCGCACAGCCGCCATCTTGAGGTTATGTAAACAATTGAACTAAATTAGACACCAGTGCATTACAATGTGTATAAACATTTCCTGTACCAGATTTCATTGCGTTTGGAACATTAAATCGCGAGAAAGGTCTATTTAAAATTTTCAAATTCGCTTGGCCGCCATGTTTGTTTTGTAGTTAACCGGTTTTTGAAAGTCTTATAGGTGAACTTCTAGTAGTGCTCTTTATCTCCGTACAAAATTTCAGGGTGATACCGCTAATAGTTTCAAAGATATAGAATGCCGGTGAAATATTTCGCACATCCGCCATCTTGTGGTTATGTAAACAACTGAACGAAGTTAGATGTCGGTTTATTACAATGTGTATAAACATATACTGTACCAAGTTTTATTGCGTTTGGTTGGTTAAATCGCGAGAAACGTCTATTTAAAAGTCGCAAATTCGCGTGGCCGCCATGTTGTTTTTGTAGTTACCAGTTTTTCAGAAGTCACATAGTTGTACTTCTAATAGTTCTCTTTATCACCGTAATAAATTACAGAGTGATATCGGGAATAGTTTCGGAGATATTGCATGGTGGTGAAATATTTCGCACAGCCGCCATGTTGGATTGGTGAGACGTAACAAAATTTGAAGGGCACGGTCGGGGTAGCCCGCAATAGTGCTATGAACTTACCGAGTTTCATTGAAATCGCTCCCGCCGTTTAGATTTTATTAGGGACACACACACACACACCTCACACACACACATACACACACACACACACACGCACACACACACGCACACACACACGGACAAAAGGTGATCTCATAAGCCTATTTTTTTCAAAATTGAAAATAGGCTAAAAAGAATCTTTCGAATCGGACTGGTAGTTCCAGAGATTAGCGCGTTTAAACACATAAACACACAAACACACAAACTCTTCAGCTTTATTATATTAGTATAGATGGAAATATGACAGTTTGGAACCATAGGGTGTAGTGACGTCATTAAAATGGTCGCCATCTTTAAATAGAGAAAAATATCGAAATCAAAAGTAGCCTATATGTTAACCAGGTAAATCAGCTACTTCCATGTAAAAATCATGTAAATCGGACTATTGACTCTTGCGTGATTGAGTAATACACAGACACACACCATCTCATTTTTAGCCTACTTTTCACATTTTGCAAAAATGAGGAAAAAGTAGACTTATGAGATCGATCTGGGAAAATGTCTGTCTGTCCTTCTGTCTGTCTGTCTGGCTGGCTGGCTGGCTGTGTGTGTGCCCCCCCCCCCCCCCTATCAACTCCTAAACGGCTGCAGCTATCGAAACAAAATTTGGTATGATTTAAGATCTATACCTGAATATCTCAATGCCGTATTTGAAAATGATGTCAGTGCTACCAACTGCTTAAAAATCACGATTGAAATTTGACCTCAATGTTGGATATCATGGAAGGTATGTATGGGAGCTATTTCAAAATTGGCACACGTATAGATAATAATATTTCAGTTTAATTTCCCGGAGGCAATATATGACAGTGTTGCCAAAATGATTATAAGCCTGCTGATAGGTCCAATTTTAAATGCATATAACTTCTTCACTATCAATTGGAATTCAACCAAATTTCGTTTGTACTATGTGTACGTAAATAGGTATGGCTGAGCGTATTCTTACGAGCCAGGGCTGCCAACTGTTAATGAATGCTCTCAATTAATTTTATCAAAATACCAATATATCAGAAAGTATGCAAGCCGACAGCTTTAAACTATGCACACTATAGTACCTGACATTCTATATTAATTGGGAGTAACTAATATAGGTCTGTGCTACCAACATGTTTCTAAGCCTGCTGATAGGTCCAACTTTAAAAACATGTAACTTCTATACTATCATTTGGATTTCAACCAAATTTCGTATGTGCTATGTGTACCATAACAGATATGACTATGCGTCTTCTTAAGAGCAACCAGGGCTGCCAACTGTTAATAAATGCTGTGTCTTTTTTGTTACCCGAATATCAATATATCAGAAAGTATGCATGCCAATAGCTCTAAACTTTGCACCCGTGTAGTATCTGGCATTCTAGATGAATTTGGATTAACGGATATATGTCAGTGCTGCCAACATGATTCCAAGCATGCTGATAGGTCCAATTTTAAGATGCATGTAACTTCTATATTAACTAATGGATTTCATTCAAAATTGGCACAACAATAGATCATATTATTTCAGATTATTTCTGACCAACACATGCATGACATTGTTGCCAACATGATTTTATGCGCGCTGTTAGATCCAATGTCTAACTGCACGTAACGTCCATGCTATCCATTGGACTTCAACCAAATTTTGTATTCTGTACCTTAAGAGATGCAACTAAGAATATATTCGGTCACCAGGGCTGCCAACTGTAGTGCTCTATTAGGCTACATTATGCCAGGTATACTGTATTTTGAACTAATTAGAAATTTCGATATTACCAACTTAATTTCGTCATTATTCTAGATAGATCCATATAGATTAATCATTGACATGAATCTTAAATGTTAAGAAAAGTAGGCTCTTTAGTTCGTCACGGAACTTCTTATTGGTTATTGGTATATTAGTACCGTACAGATATGATCAGTGGCGGCTGGTAATCAAAATTTGCAATCAAAGCATTTAAACGTTGCAAGTACAGACAGTGCATATTTTATGCTATAAGTTTCAAAACCACAGTATATAATTGTGTAATGTACAAGACGTGCAATACAACTTCGACACAATTTCAGTTGCCACCGCGAAATAAACAGGTGAAATGAAATTATCAAGATCCCCCACCGTCAAGAGTACATTACATACTGATATAAACTAGGTAAGGATATTCACTGCACCCAATTTTATTATACACAAAAATAATTTAACGACGCTACTATTAAACACTTCCAATGTCACCAGAAAAGTTAAAAAATCTGAGGACTCGCATTTGTATTCGCGTTCTGGTGGGTGTGACAGAGTCGCCAACTTAAACCAACGAAACAAAGTAAAACTTACTGCAAAAAGTCCAGATTGTTAGATTATAAATAGAGTAATAATTATTCCCGCCACTAATATGAGTGTGAAAAAGTCGCTAAATGTCTAACAAGAAAGAACTACATCTTGTATACATTTCACAGTCACCATTAAAATCATTAAATTGGGAGCCCTGAAGGTCCATCATCTGCATTGTGCTACCATATGTTGTACTCTGGAGGTTGAAATATAAATCACTTCAGGCAGTTCTAGCTTGCTCTTATTAGCCTATATGCGCAAGTTGCAAGCTTACTGTTTGAAAAATTGATATTGGCAATGCTGCATAACAATCTATGAAGCGCGTGCGCCAATGAGGGTTCTCCCCGCTGTCCCCGCACTGGCCGCACTGTGCTTTGTCATCCACTGTCAGTCGATTGTCTAGTCCAATAGTAATACTTTGTGTTAGGGATTCGCCACGTTTTGTGTGATTTGCATACGTCAGTTTGTATGTAATGTGTAATATTGTTCAATTACGGATTACAATGTAGAATGCGTATAGAGTGTTTTTATTGAAACTTACTATGAGTTGCAATTACAAACACAAATCAGTTGCTCAGAAAGGGAAGGAAAGAGATGACTCGGAGTTGAAGGAAAGAACATCGAAGATAGGTCAGCTCTCGCTTGGACTGATTTTAAAATGTCCTCCTTCATCATCGTCAGTTACAGAAAAAGGTAACATTACTAATAGGCCCACCGATAGTAATAGTTATAAATTAGGCTAGATGTTTTACCTACAAATGAACAACAAAATGAAATCGAATCAAACAAGGAAGAACCAGTTCCCATCACTGAAACAGGGACTGCTAGTCCTATTCAGTCTGTGTCGCCTCCGAATATTGAATCTAACAAAGGCCGCAAACCGCCTTAACCTTTACCAGACAAATATGTTGATGTAGGTGAGCCTACATTCGATAGCAGCCGGTACTTGAATACCCTCATGTTCCTTTGCCTGAACAATTTCCTGTGGATTCGGTAGGCTATTCCGTTCCCGTGTCGGTCTTCCAAAAGAAATTTGCAAATGGTGAACTGATTACTCGTGATTGGCTTGTTTGAAACAAGGTTAAGAAAGCGTATTACTGTTTACATTGCAGAATATTCAGTACGTTGCCCCAGTCAAAACGATTTTCGTTCGCTCTTTCTGAAGGATATTCTGCGGAATAACGCTGGAAAAAACTCGTCAATAAAGTGTCAGAACATGAGAGTAGTTCCAGTCATAAAAGCTGCTATGTTGAGTGGAAGTCAGAGGTAATCAAGTCAAAAAATTATAAATCACTAACGGACTTAATCTTTCACTCCATTCAACAAGAAAAGGACAAGTGGCGTGATCTTTTAAAGCGACATCTTAATGTCACTTTATTCCCAGCTGAAAGAGGACTTGCTTTTCGGGGTAGCATTGATAAAATCGGGAACCCCTCAAATGGCAAAAAATTTTGGGAATTTTAGAACTGCTGGCCCATTATGATCTAGTTTTGAATCTAGTTTTGAATGAACATTTAAATAGGGTCCGCTCGTTTCAAGAAAAGGGAGAAAGAATGCAAGTAAATTATCTGTCCGATGATATTCAAAATGAGTTTAGTACTCTTTGCGCTGCCCAAGTTACGAAGAAAATTTTAGAAAAAAGAGAAATGGCAAAATACTATGCCATAATAGTTGATGCAACACCAGATTCTGCACATGTAGAACAGAGTGCGTTTCTTTTGAGATACGTCTATTTTACTGAAAATGAAACTGAGCCTTACCTAGCAGAAGCAAGGCTACTTTGCTTTGCCGACTGTACCAAAAAGAGTGGAGAAGCCATTGCAGAGCTTATTTAGATAAGCTAAAGGAGTTTGACATCCCATAAAAAGACTGTAGAGGCCAAGGCTACGACAACGGGAGTAACATGAAAGGAGGGTAGAAAGGAGCTCAGGCGAGAATAAATTCTGTCTGCTAACAGTGAAGCAGTTTACTCGGCTTCCAATTGTAATTCCTTGAATCTGTGTGGAGAACAAGCAGAGGAGAGCTCTGTGGCTGCAGTAACATTCAGCTAAGCTTGTAAGGTGCTATTCTAATGACATAGGAAACGACCTTTCTGATGAATTACAAAACCTGAAATAAATTTACCAAGCTAACTTTGGTAGCAAAACTCTTACGCCCTTGGACCTTCTCAATAAAGTTAAAACTTAAAATTTGGAAACCCTATTTCCTAATCTTAATGTAGCATTGAGAATATATGTTACCATCCCCGCTACAGTTGCGAGCGCGGAGCGCTCTTTCTCGGTTCTCAATCGCGTAAAAAAAACATTTTCCGCTCGATAATGTGCCAAAATAGACTTTCAAGTTTGGGTGTTTTGGCTGTTGAAACGGAACTTGTGAAGTCTACCAATTTGGTCAATATCATCGATGATTTTTCCCAGAAAACGGCCAGAAAGGGGGTCTTACCCTAAGTTAATATAACTGTTTGTATTGTAGGTTTGTTTTGTACATGTACCTACATGTGCCATTAAAGATGTACGTTTATGGTGAATTTAGTGTTTTAATATCGTTACGTGCCACCCCCTAGTGGCACTTCCGTTAACTGGATTACGGTGGGTAGAAAGCACAACACAAATTGTTCCTTTAAAGAAACGTATTAGCTTTATTGCGGGCCAGAAAGATACACCACACAAATAGCAGATACAAGCAATTAATATCTCACTCTAGTTTCCTCTTGTAGGGAACACTTGCCTTTCACTTGTCAATAAGCCACAGAAGTTAATCCCTCCTAATGGGACCGGTGGCCTCGACAGAACTACCTGCAACACTTCCTTGAATACGCAAGCTACAGTTATTTACGATAGCCGGTCACTCACCACTACACTCTGCTTCGCTGTCCGCTGGTTAGGGAAACAGCCCCCGGTGTTTTCGCAATTCACCACACTAACCACTCTTGCACTGGAAAACACACTCGCTCAAGATACAGTTCCTCCGTAGGCTTCACACTCCTTCTCTGTCAAGAGAATCAGCTTCTCTAGGGTTTCGCAAGTCACGTCGCCAACAACTGTCGCACAGGTAAAAGCTCGCACTAGCTCGAAAAACACTGCCCAACTCGCTGGTCAGGTCTCTCTTATATAGCAGGCTGGTGACTCAATGAATGCTTCTAGATCCGTCCAGGATTCACGGCTTCACGAGATTTCCATCACTGGCTGGGTCACGAATATTCTGGACCATCCCTTTGTCCGCGCAGCCCGTTGCGTAAGGCGCAGGTAATACACCGAGGCAGACATAGCCCGGGGCAGCTGTGACTCACGGGGCGAGGCGACGAAACAAACTCACAGCCGTAACACCACCGCCTTCCTGAAAGGCTGATCGTGCCGATCAATCTTTAGTCCGTCTGTGTCCCTCCGTAGGCTGCTAGGCGATCTCGATGCACGATCTTCATCTTCGCCCTCAAGCTACGCAGGATCCTGTAGATGACATCGTTGATCCGTTTCACGACTCGGTAGGGCCCTCCCAGGACTTCTGCAGTTTGGGTGACAGGCCTTTCTTCCGTAATGGGTTGATGAACCAGACCAGGTCGTCTTCGTGGAATCCACCGGCATCCGTCTGCTGGTCGTATCGGGTCTCCATTCGGTCGGTCTCGATCCGCAGTCTCGTCCTCGCAAACGCGTGCACGTCCTCCAGTTGGTCGACCAGTTCTTGACAATACTGGCTTACCGGGACCGGATCATTCCCAGGTCGGCCGAAGGCAAGATCGACAGGTAGACGGAGTTCCCTCCCAAACATGGCCCGGGCTGGTGTGCACCCGGTGGCTTCATGCACGGCGGCGCGGTAGGCCAGGAGAAATAGTGGAAAATGTTTGTCCCAATCCCTCTGGTGCTCACTGACGACTATTCGGAGATGGTTCTCGTTGGTGCGATTGAATCTCTCTACCATCCCGTCGGACTGAGGGTGTAGCGGCGTCGTCCCTGTCTTCCGGATTCCCAGCAGCTGGCATAGGTTCTGGAACACCTGCAACTCGAAATTCCTCCCTTGGTCGGAGTGCACCTCCAGGCTGACGAATTCCTTCACCAGGGTCTCTGCGATCGTCGTGGCTTCTTGGTTAGGGAGCGCATACGCCTCCGGCCATTTGGTGAAGTAGTCGCTGACGACCAATATGTAGCGGTTCCCTGCCTCGCTCAACGGGAATGGCCCAGCAACATCGATGGCCACTCTCTCCAAGGGGCCGCCCACATTGTAGGTCTTCAGTGGACCCCGTCGTCTTCGTCCTGGGCCCTTGCTGGCTGCGCAATCGTGGCACGTCGCGCAGTGGTTCTCCACGTCTGTTCGGCATTCGATCCAGTAGAACCGCTCTCTCAGCTTCTCCAGGGTCTTCTTTATTCCTAGGTGTCCACCAGATGATCCTCCATGGACTTCCTTCAGGACTTCCTCCGTCATAGCCGTTGGAACGACGACTTGTTCCCGAGATGTCTTCCCGTCGGTGCTCTCCCAGGTACGGCAGAAGAGGCATCCCTTACAATCAGCGAGTCCCACTGCGCCCAGCAAGACTTAAACTTTGGGCTGCAGTCACTCACAATGTTCCACCGGGTCTGGGGACACAGGCCCTCTTCCATTCGGCTATTAGTCGCAGGTCATCATCTTCTGCTTGTGCCCGCGTTAAAGATTCGCGGCTCCAGCTCCCTTGAAGTTCCACGGTAGTCCTTCGGCACTATATCCCGGTGTTCTCCTCCCTTCTAGTACAGAAGGTGCAGTCTTCGGGGCACGGTCTTCGTGACAGGGCGTCGGCATTAGAATGCAGTTGGCCTCTCCCCTGCTGGATCTCAAAGCTGTACTGTTGAAGCCTCTCTAACCACCGCACGAGTTGACCCTCGGGCTGCTTGAAGTTCAGGAGCCACCGCAGGGATGCATGGTCGTTCCTGATGATAAATTCTTGCCCGTACAGGTACTTGTGGAAGTGTTCAATGGTCTTCATGATGGCGAGCAGTTCCTTCCTGGTAACGCAGTAGTTCCTCTCTGGCTTTGACAAGGCTTTGCTGAAGTAGGCCACTACTCTCTCCTCGCCGTCCACTATTTGCGACAGGATTCCTCCTATACCAAAGTCGCTGGCACCGGTATCGACGATGAACCTTGTTCCAGATCTGGGGTAGGTCAGAATAGGTGCGGTGCACAGAGACTGCTTGAGTTGTTCGAAGGCACCGTGGCATTCTGCTGTCCACATGAAGAGTTGGTCCTTCTCAGTCAGTCGATTCAGTGGTTTGGCGATGTCGGCAAAGCCTCTCGCGAAGCGACGGTAAAAGGTGCAGAGTCCCAGGAAGCTCCGTAGATGGGACTTGTCCTTCGGAACTGGCCACTCCCTCACAGCTGCGGTCTTCTCTGGGTCGGTGCGTACCCCTTCCTCGGAGACGATATGCCCACGGTACTGGTCCTGCTTCTGGAAGAGATGACACTTCTTGGGGCTCAACTTCAGCTGGGGAGCCCTTAGCTTCATCAGGATCTCCTTCAGGTTGCTGTAGTGCTCCTCGAAGCTTCTTCCCAGAACGATGACGTCGTCTAGGTAGCCCAGGCAGGTCTTCCAGTGTAGTCCCCTCAGAATGGACTCCATTAGCCTTTCGAAGGTCGAAGGGGCGTTGCACAGACCGAATGGCATGACGGTGAACTGCCAGAGCCCGCTGCCCACAGAGAACGCCGTTTTCTCGCGGTCCTTAGGGTGGACCTCCACCTGCCAGTAGCCACTCTTCAAATCCAATGTGGAGAACCATCTTGATCCTGATATGCTGTCCAGCGTGTCGTCGATCCGGGGTAGAGGGTAGCTGTCCTTCTTCGTGTCGTCGTTCACCCGCCTGTAGTCCACGCAGAACCTGGTGGAGCCGTCCTTCTTCTTCACTAGCACGACCGGAGAGCTCCAAGGACTATGTGATGGCTCGATCTCCCCCTGCTCCTTCATTTTTTCCACCATCCGGTCAACTTCAGCTTGCTTGGCGAGCGGGACACGTCGGAATGGGACCCTATTCGGTGCGCTGCCCCCAACGTCGATTCTGTGCTGGACCAAGCTTGTCCTGCCGAAGTCTTTGCTCCCCACGGAGAAAACATCCTGGAGTTCATGTAGCAGGTCCCGAAGTTGGCGTGATTGTTCCTCGTCTAAATGGTCCTGGGATCCTTGGCACAGCTTCTGTAGTTCTGGCAGGGCGCGTCTTCTTCGGTTGTCCGTCTGCAGGTGTCCGTCCGTCGTGTCTGTGTTGCGGGCAATCCAGGTAACAGGCTCGCAGACTCCTAGGTTGGTGTCCCGGTGAACCGTAATGTCGTATTCGTTCAGGTTGGACAGGTGGACGTACGGCCGAGACGTGGTGTTGATGAGAGTCTTGGCAACTAGCAATCCTTTTGTCTGGATGTCCTCATATTTTGGCTCGATGACAGCCGCCACTCCCTCAGCAGTTCCGTCGACAATTACGGCAACGCTGACCTCCGTCCTGGCGGGACTGATGACGTCCTCTCTCAGCCTTACTCGTCGTGCGGTGATGGCCTCGTGTGCTGGTTGCAAAGCAAGTTCCTCACCTCCGAAGTGCAGAGTGTTGGTACTCAGGTCCAAGTTGATGCCGTTCTGGTCCAGAAAGCCCAGTCGGATGATCACTTCGTTTGATACGTCAGCCACAAGCACTGGATGCTTCACCACCCGTCGACCAATGACGAACTCCAGTGATGCTTCGCCATGTACCGGTGCAGTCTCTCCAGTCGCGGTTATTTGTTGGAGGTTCCTTTGTGTGGGTTGCACTCTCCACCTCGGGATCACGGTGGGATTAACGATGGTCCTCGAAGCTCCCGTGTCGATCAGCATGGGCCAGCTCACTCCGTTGACGACTCCGTCGACCATCAGGCTGCACTTGTCCCCCGTAACTTCGTCACACGAACTTGGACTGCCGGGGCTTGACGACTGTCACAAGCCAACCTTTGCCCCCCAAGGCTGGCTAATACTCGTTTCCCTGGGCCGCGCGGTTTTCAAACGACTGATTTCCCGTCGGATACCCTCGGCGGTGGCGATCACCGCAGTCCTTGCTCAGGTGGCCTTTCTTGCTTCAGGTCCAGCAGGTCGGTAGTCCTCTTCCGGGCCGCCTCTTCGGTTGTCTTCCGGCTGTGTTGTTGCTGGTGGTGCCGCGACTATCGAAGAAACGGCTTAGCGCCTCCATCAATTCGTCGGCCAGGGTCTTGGTCTCGTTGGCTTTTGCTGGTTCGTCGACGTCCACTTGACGCACCCGCGCGTGCATTCTAGATGCCAGTTTTGCCGTCTCGAACCCAAGTGCGTGGCTCAGCGCATCTGCCAGGGTCTTAAATGCGCGCAAGTCGCAGCGCCTGTTGAGTGTCCGAGTCCCGTAGCCCGTCGGTGAAGGTCTGCGTCGCAATCTATTCCAGAAAGTCGGCCGGCGCTGTTGGATAGGCGAGCCTTACGAGGCGTGCGATGTCCATCTCGAACTCCTGCAGGGTATCCACGTTCTTTTGTACCCGGGTCCGGAGCTGCGTCTGGTAGGCCTGCTGAAGATGGATATCTCCATATCGGGACTCCATATGGGCGATTAGTGAAGCGTAGTCCTGGGATCCAGTCGGGATGGCCTGAAGGACGTTAAGGGCGTCCCCTCTCAGCGCTACAATGAGAGCTGTAGCCTTTTCCGTGATGTTTCAGTTGTTTATGGAACAGGCTGCCTCGAACTGACTTAAATAGGTGTTCCACGGGACCTTTCCGTCGAAGGTTGGGGGCGTCACTCTGCTCTGTCCCGTTCCCGATATTCCCGGTGTACCTGTGGACGGGCGTCGGCGCAACTCGGCAACTTCCTCTTGAAGAGCGTTGAATCTCGCTTCCATCCCCGTCGGCGGGCGTTGGCGCAGTTCGGCAACTTCCTCTTGTAAGGCGCTGAATTTCACCTCCATCCCTATCAGCGGGCGTCGGCGCAGCTCGGCAACTTCCACTTGTAAGGCGTCGTACTTCTTTTCCACTGCTGTGACTTCCTCACGTAGGCCCTGTTCTAATTTCCTTTGGCTTTCCTGTAATTTCGTCAGCAGACACTCTTCCAGATTTTTCAGGCCATCCAGAAATTTGGCAGTTAGGTCGTCTGCTAGCTTATTCTGACCGTCTTCCATCTTCTTCAGGTCCTCTGCTAACTTCTTCTGGCTGTCCTCTAATTTGGAAGTTAATTCTTCGGCTAGATTCTTCTGGCCGTCTTCCATCTTCTTCTGGCCGTCTTCTAGTTTGGCAGTTAGGTAATTGGTTAAATTCTTCTGGCCGTCTTCTATCTTGGTTTCCATGCCACTTAACTTTTCTAGCAATGCTGCCAATTGATCTTCCATTTTAGATGTTTGTCTTGTAAAAGGCATGCACTCACAGTAAAATTAGACAACTGTGGTAAAATGACCTGCTCAGGTTTTGAAACCAGGACCGTCAGGTGTTGTGCTTGTGCTTGAGTTCGTAATCCCCCTTCTGACACCAGTTGTTACGTGCCACCCCCTAGTGGCTCTTTCGTTAACTGGATTAGGGTGGGTAGAACGCACAACACAAATTGATCCTTTAAAGAAACGTATTAGCTTTATTGCGGGCCAGAAAGATACACCACACAAATAGCAGATACAAGCAATTAGTATCTCACTCTAGTTTCCTCTTGTAGGGAACACTTGCCTTTCACTTGTCAATAAGCCACAGAAGTTAATCCCTCCTAATGGGACCGGTGGCCTCGACAGAACTACCTGCAACACTTCCTTGAATACGCAAGCTGCAGTTATTTACGATAGCCGGTCACTCACCATTACACTCTGCTTCGCTGTCCGCTGGCTAGGGAAACAGCCCCCGCTGTTTTCGCAATTCACCACACTAACCTCTCTTGCACTGGAAAACACACTCGCTCAAGATACAGTTGCTCCGTAGGCTTCACACTCCTTCGCTGTCAAGAGAATCAGCTTCACTAGGGTTTCGCAAGTCACGTCGCCAACAACTGTCTCTCAGGTAAAAGCTCGCACTAGCTTGAAAAACACTGTCCAACTCGCTGGCCAGGTCGCTCTTATATAGCAGGCTGGTGACTCAATGAATGCTTCTAGACCCGACCAGGATTCACGGCTTCTCGAGATTTCCATCACTGGCTGGGTCACGAATATTCTGGACCATCCCTTTGTCTGCGCAGCCCGTTGCGTAAGGTGCAGGTAATACACAGAGGCAGACATAGCCCGGGGCAGCTGTGACTCACGGGGCGAAGCGTCGAAACAAACTCACAGCCGTAACAATATTTTATTTCTAACCTTTCAGTTCAGTTTACAAATAAGGTAATGAAAACTTAAACAATCGATTTTAATAACAAATGGATTGGATTTTTAAGTTTAAAAAATTTAGTTATATGAACTGCATTGTTTTTAGAGTGAATGGGTTACTGTTTATTAGGGAGTGAGAATTATTAAAACGAATTGGAGTGCATACATAACTTGATATTTAAACTTTACAAAACTATGGTTTAAAATCGGTAATGCATTTTATGGAGAGTTATAAATATATGTGTATGTATAATATACTAAATACAGTACATGGCTGTGATTAGTGAATTTGGGTTGCACAAAATTGCATAAATGGCAGGGACCCGAAATACCCGCCAGCACCGGGGCCCACGGCCACTCTCTCCGACCCTGACGGTGTAGACAATAAGATACTAATACAAATATATCTATGGACTTTAGGAATACCACCATCATTTCTCTTTTTCATAGCACATTGCAGTCACACCGGTTCACATCCAAGCACCTCCATCCATGCCTTATGGAAACATTTCAACAGTTGTGTTTGTGGTTTGTACAGCCGCCACTATTATGCAATGATCATATCCCTACTCTGGTCTTACCATAGATGAATCACTATCTAGGAATGACCAAGTTGCAACCATTTGTGCTAAGATAGTTCCAGCCATTGGTTTTTAAAGTTCACTGAAATACAAATTTTCTCGAGGATTATTGAAGAGTGTTTTTCAAGCACTCGTTAAAGCCCACCTCACATACATGATTTATACCTGGGCATACTGTGTTCAAGATTGCTTTGAAAATGTCAACATATTGCATTAAAGAGAACTAAAGATTCTCTTCAATCTACCAATTTTTGCACCAAGCAAACTTTTTTATTTATAGTATGGTTTTTAGTGCCGGGAGTGTCCGAGGACATGTTCGGGGGTCATGACCCCCCCAAACGGAGACCAATTTTTTTTGCAAACTCAAAAAACTAAAACACAATAACCAGACAAATAAAACTTAAAGAATTTTAACTGAAAAATAGTTTTTTTTCATATTATTCAACAATGAAATATCTTGATTGCAATTGTTATGTTCTGTTACAACTGTACATATTTACAACTTCATACCTGTTATATAAAAACGATTATTTATATAACAAAATCAACTCGTCTATTTTGTTTAGCAAACCTTGTGATTACCGAATCGATGTCTATAGTGATGTCACGATGAATGTGCAGCAATGCACGGAAAGGAATTTGGGGCTTTTTTCGCACCAAAAAATTTTGCCGACGTCCAAACTGCAAGCTTGGTTGGCAATTATACTGTGATTTTCTCCCTTTGTCGGTACCAACTCGACTTGCCGAAACTGATATTTTTCTCGAAGTTCGATGTAAAAGTCGCAAAACACGCCGTTGCAATTTGTACGAATATTTTTGGTGCGCTAAACGCATCAAATTTCTATCCATGCAGTTTGCAAATAAAATTGGTCTGGTTTTGTACGTTTGGTTATTTTGTGATTGCGTTTTTAGTGATACCATTTTTCTTAACAATTTCGATTCTCTGACCCCCCCCCCAAGCCAAACTCTAGATCCGCGCCTGCCTGAGTCTGTAGCTGCTTCCAGTGGACACCCTAAAGGGTGAGCTACAAGTTCCGTTCAATTTCAAGTAGTTCCAACTTTCGCCACCAGATATCAATGATACCTAGTGGTGAACGTTGAAACTTGGATAGAGCGTTCTGACGAAATCTAACCTAACAATTTTGCTTTACATAAGTTTAGTCTGTGAAAGGATCTTTTACATGCCATAAATCTATGACATGGGACCGCCGGTTTTACTTCCCCTCCGAAGGGAGGCATACTGTAGGATTTCTAACGCTCTTAAAAAATCCGACGACTTCGGCCGGGTTTGAACCCGCTATCTTGGGCATAGCAGTTCAGCGTGCTACCGACTACGCCACCGAAGCGCTACCAAGCAAACTGGTATACCGATATAGTAATGAACTTTCTATAAATAATCTCCGCAATAAATCGTCTGCAATCATGCTGTATAAAATGAAAAATAAGGTAGTTCATTCCAATACATTAAGCAAGTTGAACTCTGATTTGCATGCGCATCAAACAAGAGGAGTTAACAAAATTTATTGCAACCCCATTCACTCGTCGAAGTCTTTGTGGCATTACTCTATTAATTACTTCAATAGTCTCCCTGAGTACATACGAGAGGTTCTTTCTCTACCGGAATCTAAAAGAAATCTTGTTAATTACCGTACTTGAAATTATAAATGTTTATACAGTTTTGCTTCTTTATATACTGTACATTATGTTACTTCTGTTCAGGCACATTGTAACTTGTAAAAACATAATTCTTTTCTCTGTCACCAAATATAATGTCAATGTACTGCACCATGACGAGCCACGGCTCAGGTGTATATTTTAAATAAATAAGTTTAAATTAACTTTTTTAAATAAGGGAATGGTACAGGGAAAATCCTAGGAGAATAAGAATTGGAACCAAGAAAGATCAAATAGACATAAATTGCTTGGGATTCGCAGATGACTTAGCATTACTGGCTAATAATATTCAAGAAGCCAGAAATCAAACAATAAGCCTACAAAATATAGCACAAAATATTGGACTTCAGATATCATTTGAAACGACTGAGATAATGGTAGCAAATCCACTTATAATCATTCACATACCAGTAAATAACGATCAAGTTAAAATAGTGAAGCAATTTAAATACTTAGGAGAAATTATAACTTACAACTTGGATGAGAAACCTGCACTGCAAGAAAGAACTAATAAAATGTATAAAGCCCAAAAATTAACATGGTCTACATATAAAAGAAAATGTCTATCAATCACAACAAAATTAAAGCATTACAAGATGGTGGTTCAACCAGAGGTGACATCTAGAAGCGAAACTCTTTTTAAAGTTACTCTAAAACAGAATCAACAAAATTTTAAAAGTAGAAAGAAGAATAGCTAGAACATGCATAAATAAAAAATATCAGAAAGGTGGACAAAGGCGGATAGTACCAAATGAAGTGGTATACAGAGAACTGGAGCCCATCACTGATACTATTCGAAAGAAACGGATTTCTTTCTTTGGTCACATTATGAGGTCACCGGAAACCAGATTATTTAGAAAAAATGTTGAGAAACTTTGGAATATGAAACAGCAAGTAGGAGGGATTAAGGAAATTAGAGAAGATATGAAAAAATTAGAAATAACCTTGGATGACTTGCAAAACAAAACAAAAAAATAAAATAAAAATGAAAGACATAAACATAAGATTTCAACCCAAATTAGACAAACGTCATACAGTAAAAAGGTTATTTACAGATGAGGAATGCCTGAGAAGATCCAAGAGAATGAAAAGCTACCGGGCAACACGGAAAGAAAACTTACTGAAGCAGAGGATCAAGAAATGATTGAATGAAGTGGCCCAATGAGGCCGTAAAAGCAGAAGAATAAGAAGAAAGAAATGTCATCAAACTTCATGCAAGTTCGCCTTGTGGTGTTAGAAGCTTTTTGGTAGCATGGGAACAGTCAGCAAGTGAACATCGTAAAATATTCATGCATGTTGCATGGCTTTCTCGGCAAGTAAGAAGAATCTGCTCTTAGAGCCTCCTGATTTGCATTGTACTTTGAAGTAAGTTGTTCTCGTATGAAAATAAGTTAGAAGATAAGAGAAGATATATGTAAGGTTTAGTTATATTTGGAATGAAAGGTTTTACATGTTTGTAAATATCAGTGATGCCATTATTGCCTCCATTTATCAGTGAATAATAATAATACTTTTATTGCAGCCAAATAGCCATTGAAAATAAAGTATAAATACATACACTAAAATTGCACTCTGTCACTTTGAGTTGCATAGTCTTTGATTGATTTTGTCCTTTTCCTATAGAGTTCTAAGTGGTAGCGATCACATGCTTCTTCACATAGTTGGCATACACACGTCACTGTAGGTTCATGGAAATAAGGTGATGAAAACCATGGACCGCCAGACGTGTAAACACATGCCTCAACTCTAAGTTGGTTGTTGTCCACATCCGGTCGATCATGGCTGTGGTTCCATAAAATTCTTGAGGTATGGCTTCTCGTTTTTTCTTCAATGATGTTAGTAGCTTTTCCGAGGCTCTGGTGTTTGGTAGAGGTAAATGGTTTCTAAGGTCTTCTATAAGAAAAGATTCTCGTGCGAGGAGGTAGACGAATCGTGACCTAGTAGTTTTTGACACTCCGATTGCCTTTTTCTTTAGGAATGATGCCTTCACTCATTCTTGAGAGGAAAGGTTCTTTTCTGTTAGGTGTTGCCAAATGACTTAACTAATATGTAATTTTATTCAGGAATTTACATATTTTGTCCCCATACCCAATCGTATTGGGCAAAACGTTGTTGACCGACTGAAGAGTCACAATGATTTGCAAAGGCAACACTGAAAAGATTGATTTGAAACTTCAGAACACCATCAACTGTGTGTTAGGTTTTCTTATGAGCCTATGAGGCTACGAGTGCTGGTGGTCGAGGTGGGAACTGCCATGCTGTCAGTGTGCTTGGTTGTCTAGCACAGTCAGGTCCAGTAGCCTCAGTCTCTGTGGTGGCAAGTGCTCCCGTTACGCTTAGCTGTGTTGTTAAGAAACAATTCTGTGAACAGCACCTTCATGTCATACCAAGTACCCAAGGACCATTAAACCGAATATAATAATAATAATAGTAACAATAATCTTTCTATTGCAACTAAAATCCGACATTACAATACGGTAATCAAGCCGGAAAGTCTATATGCTTCAGAATGTGTGTTTTCCATTAAAAAAGGCCAAAGTAGAAGAGCTCGAGAAAAAGGATAGAAGGATACTTAGAAAAATATTGGGACCATTAAAAACAGAAAGTGGAGAGTTCAGTTAGAGAAAAAATGATGACCTCTACAAAAATAAAGAAATTTCAAAAATCTACGATACGATCAGGAAAAGGAGGGTTAATTTCTTTGGACACGTAATGAGGATGAATAATACCAGACTCACAAAACAAATTTTCAGTCATGTATACAAAAGCAAGAATGGTAATCAATGGTAGAAAGTATAAAAAGGTATATGGAAGAGATGGAAGTAACAATAGATATTATTCAGGACAGAACACTTTTCAGAAATATGATCAAACATTTCAAGGGTTTCCAGAAGAAGGAAAAGAAGAAGGATAATTCAGGAAATCTTATCTGGACGGAAGAGAGAAGAAGGAGACAAAGTGAAGTAATGAAGAACTACTGGAAGGCAAGAAAGGATAAAGGAAATAAGAGACAGAGAATGCAATGGGTTATTTCATGCGATATAAAGATGGACAAAATCGAGGAAAGGAGTAGAAGAAGAATGTTTAAAACGAAAAGTGCCTGTCTAAAAGTCTTAAAATAAGGCACTACACTACAGTGGTAAAACCAGAATGCCTTTATGCAAGTGAATGCCCAGTATTAAATTATAAACTAGACAAACTTGAAGTACCAGAAAGGAAAATTATGAGAAAAATCTTAGGCCCAGTGAAAACAAAAGAAGTATAGAAATTAAGATCTAATATAGAAATATACAGGACTATAGAAAGCATAACAGAAGCGATAAGAAAAAGGAGACTGATATATTTTGGACATATTTAGGGTACCGAATGGATGATTTCAGATTAACAGAAAGGAAGAAAAGGTGAACAACTAGCTGGACTCAAGAGGTAAAGAAAGATTTAGAAAGGAATAAGAGAAGAAGACGATGTGGACAGAGAGAAGGTGTTAAGTATGGAAGGATTCCAAGGAGCAGTGGAAAGGAAATCTGGGGCGAAGTGGTCTGAGGACACAGAGAAGCAGCATAGTCTAAGAATGAAGAAATATTGGGAAGAGAAAACAACAGTGTGAAGAATTGAAATTGGCGCATGGTCCAAAGCAGGATTATCGGAAAGAAGAACTACATTAATATATAATAATAATAATGCAAAAAGCATTTCCTATCTCTCTCCCTCAAACGTGCCGTCTGTAATAAGGTTGCAGTGTTGCACAACAACCAGAATAATTCAAGAAAAATAATACTGTAATAATATTTTTTGTAATACAAGCTGTATGTTCCTTTTATATGTATGGGAATTCATAATTTTATTCTTTGATAATTCAGGAAATCTTATAGTTAGTTACTGTAAACTGTTTGAGAAAGCCAAGCGTGCCAACTGTCTAGGAGCACTCGTCCGATTGGTCGTTGCCCGCTGAGTGCAACAAGGAAGCCGAGATGTGGATGGAGACATCCGTGATGCTCCGTCAACTGCCGATACTATATCTTGGAATGGAATTTGCGCGTGACACTCGCGGTTCTTTCTCACCCTCTTATACAACTTATGTTGTTTTGTTCTCGTCAAGGTTTTCATGTAGACTAACTTATAATCCATTTAATCCGATGACATAATGATGTTCTCTAAATTGCGGCATTCGTGATGAATGAGGTTCATTCATTTTACCACGCAATTGAATACAGTGTTCTCTGCTATCAAGCAGTCTTTTACCCTACCCCACTACCCTTAATGAAAATGGTGCAACACTCAGAACAATTATCTGCCATCCGCCACTGGATTCAGCACTCACCAGGCATGCTGCAACTGCTTGTATAACTCATGCAGATAGGATACATTTACGTGTGGACAGTCGAGTCGAATCAGCATCTATTGTGTTACTCATAAAACAGGGATGTCCAATTACTTTTACTGTAGAATAAAAATACTACCTATTTTACAAAAGCATAACATTTCTGACTATCAAAACTTGTAATGTAAACATTATCATTCCGGTTCGTGCAACAAATTTGAATTTCAGAATGGATCTCAGGGGAGTTTGTGCTCGTATGATGAAAGCACCAAATTTCATTTAAAGAGCACCGGGTTGAGAACACGTGGTTTAACACAATGTTGCCTGAGTTATGTGAAGATGGCAGTCTGTGAACGCTCTGTCCCCCTCATCATCCTGCAGCCAAGTTCAATAACACTCGTATTATCATTGTAAATGATTATGTCGACTTTGCTGGGGTCTGGGGTTACGTTACGGTGATGGGACGAAATGTACCGAGAATGCACTGAGGTGTGTGACGTCATAGTACTGCTTGAGCTTCCTCCTTTCCCCGCGTGCTCCGTTGAGCGTGACGTCATCCAGCCAGCTACCTCCTTTGACCTTGGTTTGCACTTGCTTTTCTTTTTTCTTTTGCTAACGGACTTCTTGTTCACGCAGCATTTGTAGCATTTAAAATGATATAAAGTGTAGTCTTTCAGACTGACTATCCGTGATTTTTGAAAGGCTAATAATCAGTGGTGGTTCAGGAATGAATAGGATGGTGGCGCATTGATATATGCAAAGAAATTAAAGAGAATAATGTGTATGCTTTCACGAACACATTGTCCATACTGTTTTCTTTTAGGTATTTCACGAGTTTCGTAGCTGGAGGGGAATCTTTGAGCTTTAGAATACCCATTGCATTCTCAAGGAATATGCACATTTAAATTTTCCTATTTTTCATTGGCATAGGCAAATTAAATCTCTAATTTCCGGTACTATTCTCTGTAGCCACGGTGGGATTGATGCGAGCTTCTCAGCGCGGGACTGAGCGGCCAGTGAGTCTCCTTTGTAACAGGCTCAAGTATCTCTGGGTGGAGAAGGCAATTGCGCATGCGCCAAGCGGAAGGTTGATAGCTGAATGCGTCAGCAGAGAGCCTAGGCTCCAAACAGTGCATTCGTGAGACGGGCGGTATTTCAGCGCGTGCAAGTTTGTGAGTTTCAAAACATGGATCAGTGTAGTGATATAGTGTATTTAATATCAAGACCAATTTCTTCGTTGTCCTATGAAGAGAAGTGTGCAGTGAAACAGAGAAGACCAAACCCTCATCTAAATATTGTACAGAGTGATAAATATCAGTCACATAAATTCCAGTCTCAGTGGTATGAGCATGAGCAGTATGAATGGTTAACAGCAAGTGTAACGACGGGCACGATGCACTGTTATGTGTGTATTCTGTTTGAAGTGAAACTGGGATTGCGTGTATTAAAAAGTTTCATCGTAGAGCACGAAAGCATCAAATTTCTAAGAAACATATGATCTTCTGGGACAACACAGAACAGAGCGAGAAACACTAAGACAGGAGTTTATCTACAAGAAACTACAGGGCGCCCGAGAATGTTCTCTGCAGTGGGTACGTGCAGCTGTGAGTGGTTGAGTCATGAGTTTAGTTGGCTGCACTGCACTGTGTCCTTCAAATGGGGACTCCCCCGTGTGGGCTGTCAGTGTGAATTGCGATAAGCGAGCGAGCCTGCATGTCTTCAGCGTGTATTACAGTCAGCGAGCGTTTAGATAGATTATTGGAAGAGTGCAACAGTATGCAGGCGGTAATGTTTACTACTGAAGAGAGAGTTTTTTTTTTTTGGTGGAATACGTTTTTCACGAAAGCGATTGGTTTACAGAAAATGTAAAATTAAGATTTCAGGCGCGGTTTCCTAATTCAACGTGTCCAAACCGTGATACCGTTCGGGATTTGGTAAGTAAATTTCGAGTGACTGGCTCAGTTCACGATGTACCGGGAACAAGCAGGCCTACGCTTTTAACAGACTAATAGCTTGATGAAATCTCCGATATAATGCTGCCTAGTCCAAGTAAATCAACACGAAAATTAGCTCAACAAACAGGAATCTCTAAGTCGACAGCACATAAAGCTGTAAGAGACAAGCTTCAGTTGTTCCCTTATAAAGTTACCGTGGTTCATGAATTAAAACAAACTGATTACGGAAAAAGAGTCATGTACTGTGAATGGTTCCAGCATCTGTTATGAATGGCTGTGGTGAGTACGAAGATTATTGTTTATTTGTTATGATGCAAGCGGCAGCAGTGCTACCAACGTAACTGCTGTATCTAGCTCTCGCAGACGCATGTAGGGGCTGCGGAGAACATTCCCGGACTCACTGTATAAGGTATGAAATTTAGAATACCCAGTGGCATGAATGTAGCTTCGCCACTGCATTTTACTAATGTTTCAATATTAATATTTTTGTATTTCTTATCTTGGAATATCAAAATGTAAAACATTGTTGTTTCCTATGGCTAGCCCGGATTCCAATCCATCAGCTTTCTTGAGTTCCAATAGAGTTGTGTGAGGCTTCCTGAAGTTCTAGCAGTCACATCAAGTTTGTTGCAATGTAGCAGGTGCCCCTTATCCATTTTACTTCCAGGTTCGTGACAAAGTGTGCATTCTTCAAGCCCAGGATGTTGATTTGCTTCAGATGAGATGGGGATGAAGTTACTCACGTCCGCAGCATACCTTAAGCTGTACGTGTCCCCTAAACGAGTAACAATTTTGGCAAAAACGTTCCAGAATATAAAATGTAAAACATATTACACACGAAACACGTCGCTATCTAATATACGAACTGCACTGTAACTGTTACAGTACAAGATTGCTTGAAATGAGAGCAATGTGGATGAGCAATCACTGGTGACTGACGACTCGCTTGCTGGCTGAATCGCATCACGGAACTCTTGTTGCCATGGTTACCGCTGACTTCCATTCCCCTTCCAGCCTTACTTAATCATCATGGCAGGGACGTTCTTGCCAGCACATTCCTGTCGCATCAGGCTAGTTGAACAACGCGCCAGTAGATTCGCCACCGTGCCGTATCGTGCTGCTTGAAGGTCGATGTTCATGCCTTATTTCTATTAGTAGGCCTAATACGAATATACTAATAAATTCCATAATTGATACATTATGAAACATCTACTGTATTTGGAACCAGTCATAACTTGAATATTATACTGTGTCTCTCTTGAGAAACATGCTCGCTGCTTCCACGAGACAGTGTTAGAATTTGCATTTGAATTGCCTCGCGGAAGCAGCGAGCATGTTTCTCAAGAGCGACCCATCATGATTTATATACTTTCTTAAGATATTCAAGCTATGACCGATTCCAAATAGATGTTAGTCGCCCTACACAACCACAAAAAGATGTTTATATTTGAGGTTTTGACATAATACATTGTTCTTCACATGACGGGGCTTGATCTATCTAGTCCTCTTGACTTGGATTTCACTCATCTCCACAACAGAGATTGTTATCTTATGTCAGTCAAATGGTCTGGTCCAAACTAAAGGTTTTTCACAGAAAAGATGTTTCCATACAAATTCAACACACCAGAAGAAATATTCCAGCTTTTATAACATTATAGGATTTCTCAGTATAATGGAACAATGTGTCCACATTAGACTACAGGGTGGTCCAGAAGTGGGTTTACCCCCTCCCTTATTTTCAACATTATGATAGCTGTTATGGTTGAATGTTTGATATACACAGTTACCTTGAAGTCTAAAGAGTCATATACATCAATATGAGCACCATCCTTGTCGTAACACAGCTGAATTCAGCGCCATGTTTACACAGACGTTTTGCGAAGATACTCCTGAGTCACGAAGGTGAAGGTGTGTTCGTAATTCCTTGCTTGTGGGATATCGAGTGTTTATTTCTTGTTGCTTTATGAAACCGCAGAGAGCATTGTCTGGTGTCGTCAGATCAGGACTTCTTGGGGGCCAGGCAAAGGGAGATGGTAAAGATGGGGAACTTCTTGCAATCCACCGGCCGGCCTTTCTTCTTTGAAGATAATGTTAATGGACATTCTTACCAGAAGATGCTTAATGAGTGGTTGGTGCCACAATTGCAAGAAAAATTGTATCGAAGACACTGTTGTCTTACAACAGGATGGAGCACAAGCTCACTTTGTGATTCACGTGCGCAATTACCCGAATCAGACCATTCCTGGCCGGTTTCATAAAGCAACAAGTAATAACACTCGATATAACACAACCCAGGAATTACGAGCACCTGTGGAACACACCTTCACCTTCGTGACTCCAGAGTATCTCCGCAAAACGTCTGTGTAAACATGGCGCAGAATTCAGCTGTGTTACGACAAGGTGGCCTGTTTACCATCTCTTGATGAATGCAGTGCATTTGAATTTGTCTGTTGGCACAGGCTAGAGTATCACCGCTCTGTCAGTCTCACTCATGGCTGTGATTATATGGAAGCTACCGAGGTATGGGTGGTGCTTAGTAATGACATTCAGGGCACAGTCAGTGCCTGTGGATGCTGTGAAGGGTTCTACTCATAGGGTTAGTACTGTTGTTCTGACTCAATGAGGAAAGCAATGGCAAACTACCTCACTCCTCTTCTTGCCTAGTACGCCTCAATATAGTGCTGCCTTGGGTTTTTGTGGGTATTGTGCCCGTCAGAGGAGTTGCCAGGACAGCCAACAACCGAAATGACTTCCCTAACATCTCATCCGCCGGACCTAACTGCCGAGAGTATCAGGTGAACTTCCATACAGGCCAAAGCGGCACGAGAATCCATCATCCACAGGGATCGTGGTACATGGTGACTAAAGGTCATAGACTGCCTAAGGAAAGGTTCACCTTACAAGCTAGACTGAGGAAA
The DNA here is from genome assembly GCA_946902985.2 of Meconema thalassinum. Lineage (NCBI taxonomy): Eukaryota > Metazoa > Arthropoda > Insecta > Orthoptera > Tettigoniidae > Meconema > Meconema thalassinum. Next base: position 34,746,008 of record OX336392.1, read on the forward strand.
GAAACATACAGACTTATGTAAAACATCGTGAAAATTTATTGTAAAATTCACAAACCCCTATCCTAGTTCGGAGGGTTTCTATCGGCTAATCCGCAAGCTAATAGATAATCAAAAATAAAGAGCAGGTCCCTACCTGAGAAGTTACAGTAAACCCTCGCGAAAGATCTATCTCACAATAATAAAAGCAACAACAGCAACACTAGGAAAATGGTACGGCGCAAAACCCTACATCAAGTTACAAGATCAAGCTAATATCGGAATTTACATTTAACAGGGTAGCAAAACAAATCTAAGTTAGGATGATACCATTTTCTCATTTACATTTAATATTAATTCATCTAGCTAAGTCCTACCAATTAGTTACAAAATTTACGGCGGTGACGTCCGTAATATCAAACAATTACAATCAAAGCTATGTGACAAGCCATAAAAAACATCTAAAACACTCTTACAAACTGGGTGCTAATCAGCACACAAAAGGTGACATAAAGGATTTGCACACTTTTACATCAATAAATCAATAAATACAAGACCACAGTTTTATTCAAAGCCTACCTACACCTTGGTTTACTGTTTGTAAGCCATAGTCATTTAACGGTGACGACTCCTTAGTGAAGACTACGTCTAACATCGTATGGCCTGCGCTCCACCAACTACGAACTAAAGGTTCGAGCAAGCCTCTGTCGCTACAAAAAGTGTCAGCTGTCCTAAAGTCATTTCCTCCAGGAAATACTTTCATTGGCACGGCTATGTCAGCAGGTTCCAAATGCAAATGAACAAGGTTAAATAGAAAGGATTCGTTAGTTATATTTTGTTTATCAAAATTATGCGTTTTATTATTAAGATGTCGGTTTAAATTATCGTTGGTTTATGGCGAATAACAGCTGACTAGCCTGGCATAGAGCGTCTCTGAGAGATCATCTCTGCCATAAAGCCTCGACTCAAAAGTCGGAATACTATCAACGAGCAATAACAACTCGGACACACAATAACACAAGTTACCAGCGGCGCACAGCTCGCGTTCAATAACTCTGGGACGGGCCTGGACACATCAGTTACCCTCCCTAAATATCTGGTCGACGGGAACAGTCCCGGACATGGTACACAAAATACCTTCACACATGAAAAAACCCTCATCACGGGACTAGCCTCCAACATAAAATAAGAATCCTGACATAACTGTACTCGTCGAAACAACGGTACACGCAAAAGGCGTTTAACTAACAAATGACAATCTAAAGAACATGTGAGCAGATACAGAAATGGACTCTGGGTTCCATGAGCTATCAATGCAATGAAAAGTAAATGAATGCTACAAGCATTCTGTCCTGTGTTAACATAAGTCTGTCTCACTTGGAAGCAAGCGCTCTCACTCGTGCGCTGGGAAATATTCACAAACCTGTCTGAGTCACAGCAAGTTGCAGGCTCCCTGCACTATTAGACACAACACGTTGACTGGGCCGGCAATTCAGGCAAGAAAATAACTATGAAACTGGCCTCATAATAATACCTTTACCATAGGCTATAAACATTAAAGAATGTGTGCATTAAGAGCACGCTATAAAGCTGAATACAAACATAAAACTCTGTATTTCATAGCAAAGACGTTTAAAAGATAGCAATGTCACTCATTGCTGGAGCTCTTTGCTCTCAAAGATAAAATACTTCAGTAGTTTCTTGTATCAAACATTCAAATAATCACGTGTCATCACACTTGACACAAACAAAATAATATTATGGCGCAAACTCCACTCTGCTGGATTTGCTTAATGATACGTTGGGAACTGGGTTCGATGCTAGGCTACAACGAAACATCCCTTTCACTTGCAAGGTCTACACTTGACCTGGATGGCTTCTGAGCACATCATGAATGAAATATAAATGCAGTTACAAAACTGGTAATTACAGTCGAATACCTAAATGATACGACTTCTCTAATGAAATCAGGGGCGTAACATTGACTGTCTGCTATGAGTGCAGTTAAAGAAATATGATCATGGCATCAACTTGCCATAACAGGAGTCTGCTAAGACTCGAAAATCATCCCAGATAGGGTTAAACTAAGTAGCCTTGGAATGACTACGGTCACGTTTAGCAATAGACAGGAATTGGCGTCCTATGACGTCCATCAGGTTGCACCAGGGTTGAACAAAATATCAAACCCAAGGGTGGCTCACAATCACTGTGGATAAATAACATCTAGTTATACTAATTACATTCCCTACCTATGAAATGGCTGTCACTAAGTTCGGCTGATTTACAATCTACACTAATCTAACTATACCACCAATGACTAGAACAAAGAAGGGTTGTACAAACTCACGATCTGAAGAAGCCCACACTTAGCTCTCTGTCCAACGACAAGGGTTGAACAAAAGCACCTCTGGCTTTCAGGATTGGCATCGTCCGTATCAGAACTTCCATCTTGGCTCTCCTAAAGACCAGGGTTTGGTCTGTCCCTGTAGTCGACATCGTGAATGGGTTGGACATGCCAAGGAAAGGCATCCTCGACTCCTTCCTTCTCGTTCGACGTTCTAGAAGTTCCACATCATGCTCGTTCCATCCGAGACATCTCCCTCATACCATAACGGTACTTAGCCCATGGTCTCCGACTCGAACATGGTGTTATAAATGTCGAACACGTGGTCGGTAATATTAGACATCATGTATTCCATTAGTAGTTGAAAATTGCGGTGTGCTTTGTAGCTATCACAGGCGTTACACATATATTTAGCAACACAGCCTCTACACTTTGCAGATATCATTAATAAATGGCCATGCACTGATCTGCTGGTTCACACGTGCACAGACTCTACTTTTGCAATCTCGTGGCATCCGTGAAATAGGCGTCGATTTCTGGCGGATAAATCCACCGTAGCAATTTATATACGGAGTGGTTTTAATATCACACTCGTTCAATGTAACTTTATCACAGTTATTGGTATATTTAACACTAGGCTTTAGCCCTCCACAAATCACGTGGGTACAAAATGTGGTGCTACAGAATCGTAGAAAATTCACAATATTTTAAATACGTTCACAATGCAATTTGTGCTGATCACTACACTTTACAAATCGTGATGCACAGTACGATGGTGCTCGACGACACTTGATAAATATTTCTTCGCTAAAAAGCGGACTGTTTCCACGTCTTACATGACGGATATTTCAACACGCCTCAACAGGGCAGATTCTCCTGACGTAGTGCTGATCACTACACTTTACAAATCATGATGCACAGTACGATGGTGCTCGATGACACTTGATAAATATTTCTTCGCTAAAAAGCGGACTTTTCCCACGTCTTACACGACGGGTATTTCAACACGCCTCCACCGGGCGGATTCTCAAGACGTAGTGCACGGAACTGCGTTCCTCGTGGAATCAAGTCGTCAAACTAAGTCGTTGAGCGACTATTTACATCCCTTCTTGCGTATCTGCAATGATATTACCGTACCTTAGAGTGAAAAAACATTCTCCAAAATGTTTCAAAAATACTGAATGACGAAATGGAATATTCTGAGTCTCGTAGAAAGGTAAAGTTGATTAATAAGACCTCAGATAAATAATTAGCCGACTTCATCAAAGTCAAAAGTGCGATCCTCCGCTACTCCAAAGAGAATCGTATAAGCTCTCAGCTTCTGGTTGCTTTCTGGGTGTGTTCAAAGGTAATACATCCCATCATAAATGTGTTGTCATGAAAAATATCACATGAACCTTAGCTCAGCGGGTTCAGTATCTACCCACATAACCTAACGGCGGTACTTTTTGAGGATCCATCCAGCCTTCGGACTGACTACCTAACAGACAGACAGACAGACAGACAGACGACAAGGATGGTGCTCATATCAATGTTTATGACTCTTAAGACTTGAAGGTAACTATGTATAATAAGCATTCAACCATAACAGCTATCATAATGTTGAAAATAAAGGGGGGGGGGCTATGCCCACTTCTGGACCACCCTGGAGTGCTAACAGTGAATGACTTTCTAACTTCAAGCAACGTATTCATATTAAAACACATGTTGTCATAGACTTTACACATGTTTTTAGAATTTAAAGCAATTTTAATATGACAAGGTTTTTTTACTTTAATTGCACGCTCATACCGGTACCTGGAGTGAATCGGCATGGTGTGGAACCCACCACGTTCTTATGTTAAATATTAGCAGTATGTTAGGTGCTGATGTAAGAGCCCATTGGTTCATAATATGTCGGTATTATTTAATTTGAATCAGTGATTTTATATGGATTGTTTCTATAAGTGACAATTGTATACTGTAAATGCTAAAGGCTGAAGAAAGGAGAATTGTTGATCCCCCGAAACATGTCCCTTAATTAAATTGACTATCTTGAACACGATTATAATGTTATTAAACTATGGATATTAATTATAATTTTCCCAAATCTTTCATCGTTCATCCTCTTTACTGGTCCAAACCATCTCAATCTGTTCTGCTTAGCTTATCCTTCACTTCCTTTCGAATGTCTTCATTCCTCACTCTATCTCTCCTGGTCTTCTGTACCATACTCCACAGGAATTTTATTTCGGCTGCCAGTATTCTACTTTTATCTATCCTGGTCATCGAACAAGTTTCTGTTCCATACGCCATTATTGTATAACATATGAGTGACAATGTCGAGGAAGAAGCAATTGCATCAAATGCAGTTGCTGAATCAATACCAACTAAGGTACTGTTTCAATTACGAGGCTGGTTCATGAAGTAAATGCGGAAGGTGAGTTGGATGAAAATGTCATACTATTTGACTCTGGGCTTCAGGTAGTAGCTTCTACCTTTGGTACACCAACCAAATGAGAGACAGAAGGACGTATGGTGACAGTGCAAAGACTTATTAATTTGAGTGCATAATGAATCATGCTATATCGCCAGGAGGAAATTACTCCATGGTATGGGCATGTCACTAGAAGTGATGTGAACTCAACGGCCCTCCGATACGATCCAGCAGGGCATTGACCCCGAGGGCACCCAAAGAAACATTGGATGGATAGAATCAATGAAGACCTACTGGAGTGCGGTCTCAAGCCTGAAGATGTCCTTGACAGGAAGAAGTGGCAAACAACAACCAAGCAAGCGGACCCTGCACCATCGCGGGAAATATGCTAGGACAGAAGAAGAAGAAGAATATTTGAAAGGAAAAGGAAGGAAGCTTGTAGTTTAACGTGACCGTTAATCTTGAGATCATGAGCCACGGGACCTCCTTTTTACGTGGAATCCGAACCACAGGACATGGCATTTCACTTCGAAAATCTCACATGCATTGACCGGGAATCGAGCCCGGACCGCCTTGGTGAGAGGCATACAGCTAGACCGCTGAGCCACCACGCCCCTAAGAATATTTGAAACAATTTTATTATTATTTCTGAATTATATTTGGATTGTAGCAAATGGCCATAGCTGGGTATGTTTCATTGAACCCTCGTAAGTTCCCCATCAAGTAGTTCCAACGTTGGCTACCAGAGATGCCACTGTCACAGACAACTAGCGGCAAACGTTCGAATATGATACAGCGATTCTAACCAAATAACCTATAAATTTAGCTACACACTACCAATTGTAGTGGTAGGTTCTTTTACATGCCATAAATCTATGACCGCGGGCCGCTGGCTTTACTTCCCCTCCGAAGGAAGGCATACTGAAGGATTCAAACCCTTCTAAACGACTTCGGCCGGATTTGAACCTGCATTCTTGAGCTTAGCAGTTCAGCATGCTACTGACTATGCCACCAAAGTCATTTGAAACAATTTTGCACTGTAGAATTTCTGATTTTCTTATTGTTTGAGTCTTCAGTCTTTTGACTGGTTTGATGCAGCTCTCCATTCCTCCCTGTCCTGAGCTAATCGTTTCATCTCTACATAGCTACCACACCCTACATCCAAGGCAATCTGTTTAACATATTCTAACCTTGGTCTACCCCTACAGTTCTTGTCCTCGACCCTTCCTTCCAAAACTAAGCTTGCTATTCCTGGGTGTCCTACCAACCTATCTCTTCTCTTCATTAGCAGTCGCCAGAAATATCTCTCCTCACCCACTAGTCTTAATACCTCTTCGTTTGTAACCCTATCTACCCATCTGATCTTCATCATTCTCCTGTAACACCACATTTTAAAAGCTTCAATTCTCCTCTTTTCTGCTGAACCAATAGTCCAAGTTTCACTTCCATAGAGCGCCACGCTCCAGGCAAAGGCTTTCAGAAATGACTTCCTAATACCTAAATCTATATTCGATGTCAACAGATTCCTTTTTTGTAGGAATGCTTTCTTTGCCTGAGCCAACCTACTTTTTATATCCTCTTTGCTTCGTCCATCACTGGTTATTCTGCTTCCTAAGTAACAGAAGTCTCCTACTTCCTTCAGCTTTTCACCTGCCAATTTGATCTCCATAGAGGTTTCTGATTTATTTCGGCTGCATTCCAGTATTTTTGTTTTACATTTATTAATTTTCATCATGAATTCTTTCCGTAAGACGGAGTCCATACCATTCAAAAACCCATTCAAATCCTCAGGCTTGTTCGCCAAGATGACGATGTCATCAGCGAATCTCCAACTACAATATCCTGGGTTTAGAAGACTGAGCACAAGTAAGAATCAAATGGAGCAATTTCTGGAAATAGCATGCATATTCTGTCAGCCGTTGCTAAACTATAGAAAAAACATTCATTTATTATTAATCACAAATGTGCACAAATTGTGCAAATTACACAGATACAATGACTTGTGTATTGTACGGAACCAGGGGAGTGCTACATTGGAAATCCAGAACAGAGTGACAAAAGGTACCACGTTCTTCTATCAGGTGCGACACCTAGTGAGGGACAGAGCAGTCCCTGTAAACGCCAAACATGCAATGTTCAAGTCTTACCGCCTACCAATTATGACATATGGGTTGGAGACTTGTGTGTTATTGAAAAGAGACATCAGCAAACTGCAAGTAATCGAAATGAAATTTTCACTATCGACTATGCAAAAAAGATACAGTCAGTCTGAGAGACTAGACGTTATATAATTTCAAATGATGCATGCTACAAATGGTACACATGTTAGAAAGGCTCAGGAGGGCTTCTCGCTTCGCCAAGGACTCTTTGCACACTGCTGCATGACGTCACGCACTCGCCGTCGCCGTTCGCATAACGGCAGACCCGAGGAGTAAACTCAGACTCGGTGCATATGCACTGAACAACATGATGACGTCACACACTAAGTAACCGTGACGCATAACGGTAGATCATTTGAAATGATAAAACAAGAAGAGACAGAGTGACCTATACGATGGAAGAAACAGTTGAATAGAATCCCCAGACAGTACTTAGAAATGGCAATTCCTGGAAGGAGACCTGTTGGATGTCCAAAAAGGAGGTGGCTGGACCATGAAAATGCAGACCTTATCAAAAAAGGAACAACACTACACAATGTGGAAGGAGAAGAACTCAATAATGACAGGAACCGATGGAGGCATATTGTCCGTAAGTATCCTAGCTGGCCTACTGAAAGGATACCCAGACGATGATGATAATGACAATTACGTGTGTATTCACCAGTTTGTGCATGATGGATTTATCACGTTTTATGCAGTTAATCACATGGTAGCGTTTACATTTGTGGTCACAGAATTCACAGATGCACATCGGGTTGGGTTCATGGAAGCATTTCATCTTACACATGAAGTGGTGGTAGCCATGCACCGCTAGAGAGTTGACAAAAAGTCATAAGTCTTGGTTCACTTCTTTATTTAGGGTTTGGTCTTCTATTGACCTCTTCCAGGATGAGACTCTACTAATCGCTGGATGCCTTGAAGATCTACAACTGATGACGGATAGAGAGGTAGAAGCCAGCGAGAAAAGTGGGTTAACTCTAAATGTTAAGAAAACCAATTTCACGGTAATTTCAAAAGAGAATAATCCAGGAAATTTGATCAGTTCAAAGAGTTCAGAAATACAGATATTTAGGAGCCATAGTTAATGATACCAATGATTTCTCTCAAGAAATTAAGGCAAGGATAGGGCAAGCCAGAAGTGCATTCAAATGAGAAATTTATTGTGCAGTAGAGACCTTAGAATTTAAAACTATGGTTGCTGAAATGTTATGTGTTCTCGGTACTCTTCTATGGTATGCAAGCTTGGGCACTCAAACAAGATATGATTAACAGACTAGAGGCGTTTGAGATGTGAACATATCGAAGGATCTTATGAGTAAGCTAGATGGATGGAATCACAAAGTTACAATAGTTGGGTCATATAATGATAGGAGACAGGTATCGTCTTCTACAAAACATTATTCAAGGGAAGGTTGAGGGCAGAAGGAGTCGAGGATGAAGAAGGATCTCTTGGTTGGGCAACCTAAACAAATGGTTCAAGTGGAGTTCCAGTGAACTTTTCAGTGGTGCTAGATCCAAAAACCGGATTGCTGCGATTATCGCCAACCTTCTTAGAGCAGACGGCACTTGAAGAAGGAAAAGGTGTCCATAGATGGCAGCAAGAACTTGTATCTCAAATCCTCTAATAGTTCGTATACCAGCTTTGAGCCTTGAAACTTGCAAGTATAGCCTTCAGATATCTCGCGTTGACCTTCTCCAGCATTAATTCAGCCCTCCTATAACATTTGTAGTGTGTGTAACTGCAGTCATGTCCTAGTTTGTGAACCATGCATAATGGCCGAGTGGTCTGACAGTCGGGATACCAGTTACTATGGAATAGGAGTGGGCATCTCAGTTTGCAAACAGGGCCACTACTGGCCCTTTGGGAGTAATGGACATTATCCCAGTGGACTGGTTTTAAGCCAGCCCAGTGGTGTTGGGATAGCGCGCCTGCCTCGCACCTAGAGGCCCCAGGTTCAATTTCCAGCTCTGTCAGGGATTTTAGAAACTGACATGAGGGCTGGAACAGGGTGCACTTAGCCTCATGAGAGCAATATTGAGTAGCTGTCTGCTAGTGAGACAGTGCCCCAGTTATGGAGACCAAGATTAACGGCTGAGGGGAACCGACGCACTGACCACGCGTCACCCCATAATCTGCAGGCCAAATGGCTGGGCAGCGGTCGCTTGGTAGGCCTAGGCCATTCATGAGCTGTTTGTTTTGTTTGGACTGGTACTAAATGAGGCCGAATTTTTCTTTAATTTAACCATACATTTTGAGTGGTTCGCCTTAGAAACGTATAGAAAAGACACAAACTCATTATACTGTTCAGTGTGCTTGGCATTTTCAAGCATCTTCAAAAAATGTACAGGAACAACAGAGCTGTTAATAGTTTCATAATTCAGAAGAGTCTATTTACAGTGTGTCCCACTCCCAGCGGGGCCGGCGGGCACACAACATGTGCGCTCCAAGCGGTGTATTCATAACTGCATGCTGACTCTCTGCACACCCACGAGGCAGTCAGTTACTCGAGTTTGTCATGTTTCATCACATTTAAATTATTGAAGGTGAGACGTCAGGCATGTGGAGAAGTTACACAAACAGCCAAAACGGTGGAGAAAGAAATAGTAGAAGAACCAGTCATTACTCTGGCAGAAGTGGAATGGGCAGTTAGGAAGATGAAGATGGGGAAAGCTGTGGGAATCAACGAAGTGGCAATAGAAATGATCAAGGCGGCAGGACCAGTGGGACTGCAGTGGACATACAAGCTTCTCAGGAGTGTGAGGAGAGAGAAGAAAGTCCCTGAAGCCTGGAAAAAGGGAATAATATTGCCAATATTCAAGAAAAGAGACAGGAAGGTGTGTGGTAACTACCGAGGAATCACCATCATCTCGCATGTTGCCAAAGTAATGGAAATAATCCTAGAAAAAAGAATTAGAGTAAAGGTAGAAAGCCAAATAGAGGAGGAGCAGTTTGGATTTAGAGGGGGCAGGTCAACAGTGGAACCCATTTTCATTCTGAGACAGAACATTGAAAAGAGTTAGGAATATGGGAAGGATATGGTAATGACTTTTATTGATCTAGAAAAGGCCTATGGTAGCATCCCTAGAACAAAAGTTTGGGAAAGCTTAACAAATAGGGGGATAGGCAAGGAACTGAGAGACATGATAAAAGGAATGTGCATGGAGTGCTACAGTAGTGTGAAGACTAGAGTTGGGACATCGGAATGGTTTAAAATTAACACTGGACTATAGCAAGGAAGTGTGTTGTCACCATTATTGTTCGTAATGGTGATGGATGACATCATGAAGGCAGCAATGAATGAATATAGTAGGGCAAAGATGAAGGTAATGTTGTTTGCAGACGACGTTGTGATCTGGGGCGAGGATGAGATGGAGGTACAAGAACAGTTAGACATAATACATGAAAAGATTGAGCAATGGAGATTGAAGATAAATGTGGAGAAGAGTAAAACAGTGGTGATGAGTAGAGATAAGAAAGAAGGAAAAGGAGTGATCAAAGTAGGAGATAAGGAATTGGAAGTGGTGAAACACTTCAAATACTTGGGAAGTGAACTAACTGAAGATGGAAGACTAGATTTGGAAATTAGCAGAAGAATACAACTCGGGAGTGCTATCTACCAACAGGTACGGGGACTAGTAGGGAACAAGGATATACCAATTAAGGCTAAAGAAGTTATGTACAAAGCATATTATGTTCCTATAATGACATATGCAGCAGAAACTTGGACAATGACTAAGAGGGATGAGAGCAGAGTACAAGCAGCTGAGATGAGATTCCTGAGAAGTATGGTCCAGAAAACGAGGAGGGACAGAGTGAGAAAGGAAGATATACGGAAAGAACTGGGAGTACAGAAACTAAATGACAAACTGGAGCAAAACAGATTGAGAAGGTTTGGACATGTCAAACGGATGAATGAAGTGAGGCTACCAAGACGAGCACTGGAACGACGGATGACAGGGAAGAGTGGACGAGAAGACCAAGAATGCGTTGGATGGACTCGGTGGAGAATAGTATTTGAAAACGGAACCTGGATTGGAACAACGTGTCGGAAGAGGAATGGTGGAACGACAGAACAAAGTGGAGAGGAACCATATTTGCCCCCACCCAGTGTCAACTGGAAAAAGGGAAATGAAGATAATGATGATGGCTTTTAGTGCCGGGAGTGTCCGAGGGCATGTTCGGCTCACCGGAGGCTGTAGCTGCTTCAAGTGGACACCCATAAGGTGAGCTACAAGTTCCGTTCAATTTCAAGTAGTTCCAACTTTCGTTACCAGATGAGACTGTTACCTAGTGGTGAATATTGGAACTTTGATAGAGCGTTCCAACGAAATATAACCTAGAAATTTAGCTCCACACAAGTGTAGTTAGTGGAAGGTTCCTTTACAAGCCATAAATCTAAGACATGGGCCCGCCAGCTTTACTTCCCTCCGAAGGAAGGCCTACTGAAGGATTTAAATGCTCTTAAAAAATCCGACGACTTCAGCCGGGTTTGAAACCGCTATCTTAGGCACTGCAGTTCAGTATGCTACCGACTACGCCACTGAAGCCGCTATGTTTCATCACAAAGCAAAAGGTATTGGAACACTGAAAATCCACAATTATTTCATGAAGTTCCTTCACATGGCCAGCTAATTCGTGTATGGTGTGCTTACTTACTTTACTTTCCGTGTCCGGGAGACACACTAAATTCTTCCTTTCCAGAACTCTGCAGCTCTTATCCCTCGGTCTGTGGCCAACACAAGGTCTTCCTGGCTGCAGGTTTCATTAAGATCTTTGCACGTGAGCAGGTATTGTGGAGTCTGGATTTCTCCACAGGCACATCGTGGATCTTCTGCATAACCCCACTTCACAAGGTTGCTACGACACTTACTCCTGTTCTCATCCGGTTTAAGGACCTCCAGGTGGAATAAGGCAAATGACTACCACTGCTCAGGGGCGCCGAATCCATGGTCGAGGTCTAGCGACCGCTAGACCTGACGAGGGGGTGGGTCTCCCGGTCCTGGGTTCCGTTGGGGGGTTACGGATAGAGGAGGAAAGGGAAGTAGAAGGAAAAGAGGAAAGGAAAGAAGGGAGAGAGAAGAGAAGGGGAGAACTGTGCGAAATAAGCTGTAAAAACGTAATTATTGGGGTAGGGGTCCGGTTTAACAAGGGGGGGGATCCCACAGAACGAGAGGGGTGGGTGTCTGCTAGACCTGAAAAAAAAAGATTCGGCGCCACTGCCACTGCTCAGTTCTTCTTAAGGAGTAAACCCCTCTGGTACTATTTTTTTCCAGAGTGACACACGCTGGACGTCTGGCTTGGTATGGAGGGGTACTGTTCTCTTAATAAAACTCTTCCTGGATCTTAGGCGAGGAGTGGTCACCTTGTGGTTGAACATAGAATGTCTGGGATCTGTTTTAAGCTTTTGTCTCTCTTTCTCTGCTGCCACCCTGCGTCGAATAGCTGGAGGTGCAATGCCAGCGAGAGGGTGGACCTTCCGCACTGGAGTAGGTCTCAGACATCCAGTGACAATACGTGTGGACTCCTTAAGAGCTATGTCCACTTGCTTGGTATGGGCAGATGCTCCCCACACTGATGATCCGTACTCTCCTGCTGCGAAGCAAAGTCCCAATGCTGTAGAACGTAGAACCTGAGGGTTTGCTCCCCATGTTGAACCTATCAACTCCCACATTATGCTATTTCTTGAGCTGATCTTGCTGTAACTGCAGAATGGCCCCATATTTTTCAACAATGTCATAAATCCCGAGAGATTCCGCACAGATATTCTCGCACCTCTTTTTCAAATGTTGACAGATAATGAGATAAAACAAGTATTCCGTGAAGAACTATACAGCCTATTTTCATTTATCCTACTCATGTTAATTGCCTCTATCTACATACAAAATTTCAGTTTAATTGCTGTAACAGATTCGTAGATATTGAGAACCGTCTAAATATTTCAGATGGTCGCCAGGTTGGATTTTTATTTTTGTACTCTTACATTAAGATTATTGTGTACGTGTGGTATACAAACTTCAATCGTATGATTAGAACACAAGACGTAAAAACGAGATTTTAAAATTACGCACAGCAGCCATCTTGTGATTATGCAAACAATTGAAATAAATTAGATGCCAGTGGATCAACATTTGTATAAGCATTTAACGTGCAACGTTTTCACGGCATTCGGATAGTTAATTCGCGAGAAACGACCATTTAAATATGTATACTTCGCGTCGCCGCCATGTTGGATTTGTGCTCACCAGGTTACTGAAAGTCCTATAGGTGAACATATGTTCATAGTCTCTATGAACATTAAAAATTCAGTTTGGTTGCTGTAAAAGATTCTTAGATATTGAGAACCGTCTAAATATTTCGGAAGCTCGTCATTTAGGATTGTTATATGTATAGGCCATAGAGTTATGTACCATTCAAGGACAATTATTGCCTAGGTTCATTAATCAAACTTTCACTTCGATCGCATGATTACGACACAAGAAATAAAAACTTAATTTTAAAATTTCGCACAGCCGCCATCTTGAGGTTATGTAAACAATTGAATTAAATTAGATGGCAGTGTATTACAAACTACAAAATCATTTACTGTACCACATTTCACGGCGCTCAGAGAGTAAAATCACGAGGAAAGTCTATTAAAATATTTCAAATTCGCTTGGTCGCCATGTTCGTTTTGTACTTTACAGGTTTATGAAATATACATAGGTAAATTTGTATCAGTACCCTTTATCACCGTACAAAATTGCAGGGTGATATCTGTAATAGTTTCGGAGATATAGAATGTCAGTGAAATATTTCGCACAGCCGCCATTTTGAGGTTATGTAAACAATTGAACTAAATTAGACTCCAGTGCATTACAATGTGTATTAACAATTGCTGTACCAAGTTTCATTACGTTTGGATAGTTAAATCGCGAGAAAAGTCTATTTAAAAGTCTCAACTTCGCTTGGCCGCCATGTTGGTTTTGTAGTCACTAGGTTTTTGAAAGTCTCATAGGTGAACTTCTAGTAGTGCCCTTTATCACAGTACACAATTTCAGGGCGATATCGGTAATAGTTTCGGAGATATTGAATGCTAGTGAAATATTTCGCATAGCCGCCATGTTGGATTGGTGAGACGTAACAAAATTTGAAGGGCACGGTCGAGGTCGCCGGAAATAGCGCTATGAATTTACTGAGTTTCATTGAAATCGCTCCAGCCGTTTAGATTTTATTAGGGGACACACACACACACCTCACACACACACACACACACACACACACGGACAAAAGGTGATCTCATAAGCCTATTTTTTCAAAATTGAAAATAGGCTAAAAATGGCTATTCCCAACAGGATTCTGCCACAGCTCATACTGCACATACTTATTTTCATGACATGTATGAATAATAATAATGTTATTGGTTTTACGTCCCTTTTAACTACACTGGCTTTTAGAGACGCCGGGGTGACGGAATTTTGCCCCGAAGGGGATCTTTAACGTGCCAGTAAATCTACTGACACGGCTCCCTCGCATTTGCGCACCCTCAAATGCCAGCCGACTGCGCCAGGTTTCGAAGACATGTATGATGATGGGGTAATATTGAAAGGGGGTTGTGGCCTCTCCACTCCCCCGATCTTACTGTGTGTAACTTTTATTTGTGGGGAACCCTAAAAAAATAATTTTAGAGAAATAATCCTCTCACCATAGATGAACTTAAAAACAATATAACCCCAGAAATAAGGAACACTATGCACCAGGAACTTATTTATATATTTATCGTATTGCTTTTAGTGGCGGGAGTGTCCGGGGACAGGCTGTAGCTGCTTCAAGCAGACACCCATGGGGTGAGCTACAAGTTATGTTCAATTTCAACTAGTTCCAACTTTCGCTACTAGATGTCACTGATACCTAGTGGTGAATATTGGAACGTTGATAGAGCATTCTGAGGAAATCCATCCTAGAAATTTAGCTTCACACAAGTTTAGTTAGTGGAAGGATCTTTTACATGCCATAAATCTATGACATGGGACCGCCGGATTTACTTGCCCTCCAAAGGAAGGCATACTGAAGGACTTTAATGCTCTTAAAAAATCCAACGACTTCAGCCGGTTTTGAACCCGCGATCTTGGGCACAGCAGTTCAGCATGCTACCAACTACGCTACCAGGAACTTATTCATGTGAATAGCTATCTTATTAGAAGACGCCAGGAATGTTTCAGTGCTGAAGGACAGCTCTTTCAACACCGCCTGTTAAAACGAGGGTTAGTACTCATGATAATGGTAATTGCTTGCAATATAATAACATAGGTAAGAGAATGCCGTCCGCCGCCAGCCCCGGGCGCTGGGAGTTGGACACACTGTATATGACATTGCACTTATTCAAGCTTGCTACGGTGGGTGAGTGGTCAGCGTGTCGGTCTACTAACCCCAAGATAGCAGGTTCGCTCCTGGCCGTGGTAAGTGATTTTTGAAAGGCGGCAAAAATACGACGCGCATGTTATACGATGTTGGCATGTCAAAGAACCCATTTGAATTCAGTAGGCCGTGTTCATAATGGCAACATTCATCTCGGGAGTTTCCGCCAACACAAAGTTCCTCATTTCTCTACTAGAAAGCGCTATAGTGTTCAAGGAGGTTAGATATCTAACCTCCTTGACTTTCATAGTGATTCAAGGAACAACGAAATTCGACATGCAAGCTACCCTCTGGGTGTCAAATTACAAAGCTTGCACCCGGCACCCGAGGCCATACGATATTATTATTATTATTATATTATTATTATGCTCTTATTCAAATCTGCAGTTATAATTTTTTTATCATTTCAATAGCCCAGAGGGTTTCCACAATGCCCAAGTACGGGGCATTTTGTGGATTCGAAAAGCAACCAAATACAGTATTTTATTCACAGCATTATCTTTAGAAGCCTCCGTGGCTTAGGCGGAAGCACGCCGGCCTCTCACCGCTGGGTCCGTGGTTCAAGTCCCGGTCACTCCATGTGAGATCTGTGCTGGACAAAACGGAGGCAGACAGGTTTTTCTCCGGGTACTCAGGTTTTCCCTGTCAACATTTCATTCCAGCAACACTCTCCACTGTCATTTCATCTGTCATTCATTTAATCATTGCCCAAGAAGAGTGCGTCAGGCCTCGGCAGCCAGCACAGTTCATATCCTCGCCGCTAGATGGGGGCTTCATTCATTCCATTCCTGACCCGGTCGGAGACTGGAAGCAGGCTGTGGATTTTTATTTCATTATCTTTAGACTGCCAGGGTGTTTCTCCTATTGTTGTTGCTGTTAATTCATAAGGGACACTGGGACTGAAATTTTAGTGAAATATGTAAAAAATATCGATTTTCCTTTTTTTCCATATCACCGTAATACACCCCTATCCCCTGCGGATCAGAGAGGAGTGTTTTTATATCAGAATTTCACCACTTTTAAAGCCGTAACATAGCTTTTAAATGCAGTCCTTTAAACACCCCGGCACAGTAAGTGTCCTGAAGGTTCTGAGTCTTGGTGCTTCTATAATCGAAGTATCACAGTTGGTAAAACATCACAGAGTCATGACCAAATGGCTGTAAAGCTTTCAGAACCCTTAGTTGTCAAGATTATCCCTGTTTATCAAAGGCTGGCATCAGATGAGCTACTATCCAGATGCATCCAGGGTGCTACTCAAAATCAGAATGAATCTCTGCATTCTGTTATCTGGAGGAAGAGTCCAAAAGAGATTTTTATTTCATGGAAGAGTCTTGAAATTGTTGTTTGTAATTCTGTAGCAGAATTCAACATGGGGTGTAGTGCAACAACAGAGTTGAAATCACGAATAGGACAAACTTCAGTATCTCATGTCACAGCACAGACCACTTGAAAGATGTGACTGTCGCAGGAAGTATGAAAGTCTGCGGTCATCATTGGAGAAGCAAAAGGCAAGTCGACGGAAGGTGAAACTGACAAAAATGAAGAAGGAGGCTGCAAAAAATAAGAAGAAGGAGGGTGCCACCTATGCTGCAGGACAGTTCTAATGTCCTTGGTAAGCTGAAACCTTGTAAATTGTGCATCGTTTTTCAAAATTGATGTTTTCTCTGATTCACTTTTTCAAGCATTCAAAATGTTACATGCATCATAAATTTATGATACTGCTTTCAAAATGTGCATGTATTATCTTCATTGCAATGAATATAAACCTGCGGATAGATTTTTAGATTGCACTTTTGGTCTGGCTGCAAAAAAATATAAAACGGGGAAAATTCAAGATATTTTGTAGAATAAAAATTGGATATGAAAAAAAAATCTTTACACTCATTATTGCAATTCAAAAACGGATCCGTAGGTTCCTTTCAATTGTTATAGTGCAATAGTGCAATAGAATATTGCCTAAAAGTTACACTAACTTGATTTGTTTAACGCAGCTGACCTTTATAAAACTTGAATAATTTGCACAATAAATTTACAAAATAGTTAATATCTCAAGAACTAATCAACTTACAATGCTCAGGTTTCCTACTGTGGTTTATAATATGACTGTTCATAACCATATAAAATTTTAAAGCTTTCTTTCAGTTTACCGTACATAGAATTTGGAAATTTCAGTCCCAGCCCCATATGGTTGGGTTTGTGTTGAGCTTGTCTGATAACCTGTGTTTCTGTGATAACTGTAGTAGGTTGTGTAGCTGTAGCAAATAAACATTTCTGAAGCAGTAGAAAAGCACCTCACAAAATTTAAACACTTAGAACTAAGGTTTTTCGAGCTTTTGTAAGCGGCAAAAAGTTCTCATTTCTTTATTATTTAAATCAAATACAGGTAAAACTGTCTCATTGTTATTGCTATCCAGTAATAATCTGCAACTGTTCCGTGGGAACACTGTCTATAACTCTTGGATATTGATGTTCATTGTATTCATTTTAACAGTGTCACTATTTTCACCCTCAATCTAACCACGTGGAGTTTCCCCAAACCAAACTAACACATCATGACTTGAATTCATTGTCACACAATAATTGCACCAAAATTTTATATAATAAGTTTCGAACCATGAAACAACATAAGATAGTAATACCGTGTATAGCAAAACTATAATGCACAGAGATTACTGCCAACATGACTGATCGTGCATGGAGCAAAATGCTCGCTGCTGAGAGAAGATCATAATTTCTCTGTCCATGTATCATCACAAGGTCATTATTATTTATCGTTGGGCAATATAATCAATACAAGATTTCAGAGTACAAAGAAAATCACTTTAAAATCTACTGTACATTATTTTTACTATTTACACTATTTACAGTCTCAGGTCTAATGAGTCTATCCATTGGACCAGGTCAGGTGTCGCCAACAGGAAGTCGATCCAGTCCCCTCCAAATGCCCTCAGAGGACAGTTAGTTGTAATGTGTTGGATGGTTTGATTAGGAGCACCACAATCACACTGAGGAGACGAAATTTTTCCCCATTTGAACAAAGTTCCATTGCATACTCCGTGGTTTGTCCGAATCCTATTGAGAGTTGCCCAAGCCCTCCTAGGCAGATCGGAACCTGGAGTGGATGTTCTTGTAGGGTCCAGGAAGGAGCTCGACTCAGAACAAGCTTTTAGTGTCCATTCACTACTCCACTGCATGCTGGAATCAAAATGGTTTCTTACAAGCCTCTGGGCATGACAAATGGGTGGCTTCCTGGATTTGAGCCTGTTCATTTGAAGAGAGGGGAAATCTTCATGAATAGGCAGTGTAGGGTGATCCATAATCTTGTAGTACTCCCGTAGCAAGGCGACTTCTCTATGAAGGTGGGGTGGAAGAATATTGCTGAGGGCTGGAAGCCAATATGCTGGTGTAGTTCTTATACAACCAGTGATTAGTCTCATGGTGTTGTTCAACTGGGTGTCAACGAGTTTGACATGTGGGCTATTGAGCCAAACTGGGGTGCAGTATTCAGCCACAGAGAAGGCTAGACCTAAGGCAGAGCATCTTGTAGTAGTGGCAGAAGCTCCCCAAGATGTTCCACATAGCTTTAGCAATATATTGTTGAGGCTTCTAATTTTAGCTGCTGTGCTCTGGAGGTGTTGCTTGTAAGAGAGTGTTCGGTCCATTATTACCCGTAAGTACTTTGGAAAATTGTTATATTTCAAAATCTTCCCCTCAAATTTTACATTGGGTTGGGTATTAGCCAATATGTTGCTCAGGTGGAAACAAGATACCTCAGTTTTTGTAGCACTGGGTTGGAGCCTCCATTTGTGGAAATATCTTCCAAGTTTAGCCAAATCATCTTCAAGTACATTTTCCAAATCTTCCATATTTTGGTGTCTAGTGTCCAATGCTATGTCATCAGCATAACAAAACTTTTTTGAGTTTGTTTCTGGTAGATCCGATAACTACAGGTTGAAGAGGAGAGGTGCCAGTACTGAACCCTGTGGGAGGCCATTAGTTAGCTTCTTTCATTTGATGATTTTTGATCCCAAGACAACCTGGAAATGTCTGTTGTTAATCATATTGTCAATGAGCTGGGCCATAGATTTACAGGGAATCACTTTTAGGAATTTATACAGTAGACCTTCTCTCCAAACTGTATCATACACAGCAGTTAAATCTAAGAAGGCAACGGCTGTTTTCTGGTGAAGTTGGAAACCAGCTTCTATGTGAGATGTAAGAGCGAGAACTTGATCACAGCAACTTCAGTTTTTCTGGAATCCAGCTTGCTCAATGGGGATGTGTTGGGTGGTACCGGGGCTGATTCTGTTCAAAATCAGTCTTTCAAGAAGCTTATAGGTGCAGCTAAGTAGGGCTATATGTCAATAGCTCTGAGGCAAATCTTTTGGTTTCCCAGGTTATAAGATGGCAATTATTTTGGATTTCTTGAACTGCTTTGGGAGTATTCCTGTTCGGAGAATATCAGAGAAGAAAAGAGGCAGCCATTTTTTAGCATTGTTTCCCATATGTATGAGGAACTCTGGATGGATACCATCAAAGCCTGGTGCTTTTCTAGCTTTCATGTCCTTCAAGCCAATGTTGATTTCTTCATGAGTGAAGGGTTCAGAGTATGCAGAATGAGTTGGTGAAGAGGCTTTGAGTTGTTTTAATTTTCTTTTCACCAGTCTTGTGTGATTTACATCCTGAGTGATTCTGGAAGTTGAGACAATGTGTTTAGCAATCTCATCTGGTGTAATGTTAGATTTCTCTTTTATTATTGGTGTGCTACCCCCAAGTTTCCGCAGTAAGCTCCAAGCTTTTCTACTGGAGTGAAGAAAATCCATCTCTTCAACAGTCTTGGACCATTTTTCCCTGCGTGCCACATCTAAGCTTCGTAACAGTTCCTCCGCTACTTCACGGTCTCCATTTCTTAGATATTCATTGTAGAGTGTATCACTCTGCTGATTCCATCCTGGAACATACTCTTTTCTGAAACCTCTTGGAACGTATTTCTTTGCCACAGAAGTCACGAGGCCAACAAACTTTTGGTAGCAACTGCTTTTTGCCGGAATAAACCTGATGCAGTTATCTAAGTCGGTTGAGAACTTCTCCCAATCTGCCTTCAGGAAGTTCCAGCGAGGATGAGGAAATTATGTAATTAAGTGGATAGATAGCCCTACTTCTATAAGTACTGGTCTATGTTGGCTTCGTGGAAAGTCAGCTAGTACTCTTCTTGTTGTAGGTAGGAATTGACCCTTCTTGTCGCTAGAGAGAAAACATAGGTCTGGGTTATGCTCATTCTTTCAAGCAGCAGATCGGAATATCCCTCGATCTTTTGCATCAAAGATAAGATGTAGGTTGAGTTCATCAGCCCAGTCAGAAAGAGCAACACCGAAGTCATTATTCTTGGCGTATTTCAAATTTTCATGGTTACTGTTGAAAACACCAGCGTAAATTGCAGGATGGTTCGCAGGTGAGAGAACAGTAGCAGGCCAAGGAATTGTAGATGGCTTGTAGATATTTACAACTGCAATATCTTGCAGTTTTACTACAACAGAATGAATGTTGTTGTCAGAACAAGCAGAAATAAGATGGATATCTTCCAGATTGTTACGAGCATATGTTACTACTCCATATGTGTTGTGATAAGTTGCACCAACCATTGTGTACCCACAGATCTTGCCTCTTTTTCCGAGTTCATCCTCATTGCTAGTGTGGGTTTCCTGAATAAGAGCCAGATGTACATTATTCTCACGGAGAATCCGAGATAGGTAGTCACATTTGGATCGACTGATACCTTCAATATTTAATTGGCATATTTTAACACCTTGTCCAAGATTTCGTGTCAAGGAGTTCTGAGAAGAACTGTTTGGTACAGTAAACTGTGATGTATGCATATTCAATTTTGTCAGGAGATCTATAAGATAGTCTGACAGCCTGTTGTTGTTGCTTACTTAGCACCACCCGGGGATCACGTGTAGGGCACTTTAAGGGTAGAACCTACGGACGATCACAAGGTCATGAAAACATGTGACAATGCACTCATCCCCTCCTCAAAGCTGATGTGGGAAGGTAACCTATACCGTCGCTCAAGGTCAAAACCACAGGCTGTTTAAAGCGCAAGCTACTTTTCAAAAAATGTGAGCATTTTGCTCATATTGTGACCACTGGCGGGTTATTGTGATAGCTATAGCAGTTTGAAAGATGAAAATACACTTGATTCCATCTAGTCAATGCTAATGTTTTTAATGTTTATATACTAGTAGATGTTTCGGAGCTTACTATTTCCACAAAAAATCGGCTCCTTCATCAGCTAGTATGGTACTGGCCAGTCACCATGAACATAGAAACTAATGACAAATGCTTGATGTGGATGAAATGGAAACATGTGAGAGTGTTGTACTTACCAGTGGCGGCTGGTGATTTTTCACTTGGTGGTGCCAGCATATTCAAAATTTGCAATAAAATCATTCAAAGTTGCAGGTACGGATAGTGCATATTTTATGCAATAAGTTATATGGTTGGTTGGTTGGTTCCTTAGTTTAGGGGCTGCGACAACGTGGTCATGTAGCCCCGTGTACTTTGGGTGTGTGTAGAATCTGTCTGATAACCGGTGTTAATTGTGATGACTGTATTAGTGTGTGTATCTGTTTTTTAAATTCAAGTAGGGACTGCAACTTTGAATTTTCAAATAGTTCCTACTTTTGCCGCCAAACGCCACCGTCAACGACTACTAGGCCTAGTTCAGAACTAGCTACTAGACGCCACCGCAGTCGGCTCTTGGCAACGAACGTAGCAACCTAAGAGCGTTGTTTACATTCTTAACCTATCCAATTTAGTTTTACACAGGTCTAATTAGTGGAAAGATCTTTAACATGCCATAAATCTATGACATGGGACCGCCGGCTTTACTTCCTCTCCGAAAGAAGGCATACTGAGGGATTTTTAACGCTCTTAAAAAATCCGACGATTTCGGCCGGGTTTGAACCCGCTATCTTGGGCATAGAAGCTCAGCATGCTACCGACTACGCCACCGAAGCCGCTAATAAGTTATATGTTTAACATTATTTAACTGTGCTATTGTAGAAGACGTTTTTAATTGAAGTGTCAGCTGAAGTGAATTGAGAAATTGCATAACTACTACAAATATTTTAGTCTCGGGATTTTTCGCCAAAACAAAAGTTCCTCCTTTCTCTACTAGAAAGCGCTAAAGTGTCAAGGAGCTTAGATATCTAACCTCCTTGACTTTCATGGCCCTCCAAGGAACAACAAAAATTCGACAAGCAAGCTGCCCTTTGGGTGTCAAACAACAACGCTTGCACCTGGCACCGAGGCCATACGATATTATATCATACACATATTTTGATCCATATGCATTTTAAATAAAAACCACTTTTAAGAATTATAATTGAACAAACCTCTCAGAAAAATAATTTGAAGAAAACAACATATGCTAGGCCTACTCATCAAAAATATTTGTTCCAAAACCTCGATCAACACCTTCATTTGAATTAATAAGAGCGGTCCTATCGCTAAATGGAGATTGTAACAACTCACTTATTTTATTCATTGTTACACTTCCGAAAGGTGACACAGAGCTCATTGAGATTCCTACGGCTTCGTAAGTTGCGCTCGAGCTATGCGATCTTCAAACATGAAACAAATCAAATTTTATTAAGGAACCTAGCTTGCACGTATCGATTCAAAAAGCACACTTATTAGATTAAAACGGTGTTTATATGGTCAATGCCGCATGATGCTATGCAAGTTTATGTAACATGTCTATATAGGAAAAAATAAGCATGGCTATTGCTAACACACACGTGATCACAGCCTCTTTGTCGCAATTTCAGTTGCTGTCTCAAAATAAATATGTGAGATGAAATGAACATGATGACCTACCTCTAAGACAACCTTACTTATCGTACATACGGATTGATTGGAAAGGATATCCCCTGCATCTAATATAAATGAACACAAAAGCTATTTAACGACGGACACTATTCATACACATTTGCAGTCAAACTTGAGAATTTGTGTTTACGCTTGGGACGTGAAACTGTGCCGCCAAATTAAATTAACGAAACACAGTAAAACTCGTTGAAAATTCCGATTTTTTACATTACAAGGAGGGAACAAATAATCCCCGTCATCAATATGAGCCTAAAAAAGTTGCTAAATGTCAAACAATAAAGAACTAAAACTATTTTGTGGTTTGAATTTATTTAATAGTCAAGACACAGTGATATATCGTCAAGCTGGTGCCACTGGTGGTGTGCTGCCATATGCTGTACTCTAGTGGTTGAAAGATAAAGCAGTTCAGCAGTTCTAACGTGTATGTAGTGTGTGCTTGTACCTGTGACGTGCTGCTATCTCGTGGATAGAATTGAAGCTCCGCGTCACGAGGCCGTTGGCTCTACCTCAGGGTAATATGCGTCTCAACACAACACAAACAAACTCAAGCCAAACTAGTCCTTATTGCAGTACAGTGTCTGATGCGGTCTGATGTTCGTAGGTAGTGCCGGTTGGCTCTGGCTCAGTACTTCAATAAAGCGCCACCAGAACGCATGTCAGTTTGCGCGCTCGTTCAAATAAATGCAGAATATGTATACAATTTCCTCAAAATGTAAATGTAATATAAACTGTTCTTGAGAGGGAAAAGTCACATATTCTCTCTTCATTACACTGGTGGTGCCATGGCACACGGGCACCACCTCAGGAGCCGCCCCTGGTACTTACATTAAAAAACCCTTATAAATATTGCACACGTTAATAAAAACCTTTCAAATCGACAAATGAAAAAACACTTTAAAATGTTTGTTGCACTGGTATTAAAAAATTGTTCTTAAAATCCTACTCTACTGATTAAAAATGCTGGTTTATAATATCATGTCCATTTCACTTGATCTTGTTGTTATTCACCTCATCGTCGCATTTGACTTATTTTTGTTCGACTATTGATCAATTTGTTTGGTCCAATGTTGTTATTATGGAAATTGCCTGTTGAAAATGTTGATGATTGCTTTGTATGTTTCGGTGATCGGAATTAATGCATTCTCCTCTGCTGGATCGATCATGAACAATGTTGACTGTAAAGACAGATATCAAAGAACTATATTATTGAGTAGTCTTTTCATTAGTGAAATGTTAAAGTTACAATGTCTTGATTGGAAAAGATAAACGTACTAATAGCACGTAGGGAGAACTGCGGAGCCTTGTATTAGCGTTTCAGGTATATTGCTGATGTGGCTGTTGTTAATTAGTATTGACTAGTTGGAATTAAGTGTATTTTCAAATTTCAAATTAATCATCGTCAATATGGACCAATCATGAACAATGTTAACAACGTTAACAATGTTATTAATCTCAAGCTATAGCAGTGTTAGAAAATGCATTTCCTGCATAGCTTTGTGTGGCGGTCGGTATGCTACTGTGAACTGAAACATTGAGTGTTCAAATATTCATTGTGAACAACTGTGAAGTTTCTTCTTTGTACACATACAAACGTGTGTGGTGGCCATTTTACTTTGCATTCCCATGGAGTTAATTGCATGCTTGGCTCATCATCATCATCATCATCTTCCTTCCAAGTATTGGGCCAAATGTCCCGTTACGGTCTTGCACTTTCCCTCCATCTCTTCATCGGACGTCCTATCGATCTATTTCCCCATGGCTGGTAGCGAAGGATCTCCTTTGGTAATCTTCCAGGTTCCATCCTTTGGACATGACGCTTCCAGTTCTCTTGGTAGTCACAAATGTATGTAGTTAATGGTTTCACTTTTAGTTCCTTCAGCACATCCTCGTTTCTCTTATGATCCCATTTAGTATAGCCTGCTGTTCGGCGCATAAAGGTCATTTCGCGTGCTGTGAGTCTGGAGATGTCCTGAGATCTTATTGTCCATGCTTCTCTGCCATAGCATAGGATTGGTCTGGCTAATGTGTTATACAAACGTAAGCGTGTTTGCCTTTGGACGAGAGATGGCTTCATGGCGTGATTGATGATTCCTGTTGTTCTGGTATAATTAGTTATTTTTGCAGTTATGTCTCGTTCTTCTTGAAATGATAAATGATATCCTAAATACTTGAATGCTTGGCTCCTCAACACAAATTGTTAAATAGCCATTAACTATGTTTCACAGCACATTAAGCTTCAATGGGGATCATGGTACTGAGCTCCTGTTGAATTGGTAATACTGTTGCTCTGACTTCAGGGTGTAGAGACTAGGTTTGTAGTTTTTGACGTGAAAACATCAAATGAATTGTTGGAATACAGTGACATTTGTTCAAAAGTGATACAGTGAAAGGTGATGATATTGATTTATCTCTTCTGCTGCAACGCTCTCTCTCATCTGTTGCTGCGCTCGAGTGATGCTACTGTCGTTGGACTTCTATCTCAGGGATTTGGAATATTGTTTACAGAAACTAGTGTGGTATAGAAAGCCTTGCAGCCATTTACTGTGCTGCCTTATTAGAGTGTGATGAAACTACATCACTTTACATAGTACTACATCACTCAGTCATACCGGTAATCATGTGTATCATATATTTTGAATGCCAGTTGAACTTAAAATGAGCCTAGATTTAGTCCTCTACAAATTCATATACCGGTACAGTTCTTGTGTTAGTAATGGTTTGCATCATTTATGGACCAAAGAAATTATACTTCCAGAACCTGGGTAACAATCTCCAGGAAAAGAAGTTGTGTGCATAGTAGTGCGAGATAATTCAAGAGTATCTCCACTACCACACTCTAACACACCAGGCTGCAACAGGAAGCTATAAAAATCTCAAACACCCCAACAATTTTAATCGGAAAGAAGAAATCAAAAGGGTACATAATACATGGACCCTGGCCGTTGGGAATACCAAGGTTGAGATATCCCACACACATCAACCAGTGGAGTTGGGATATGGGGATAGACAGTCTAGTCAGATCCCAGAGGGAACACTAGGCCCACAGGGTATATATATGAGCAGCAGCGGAGCAGTCAAATACCTTCAAATAATCCCTAACAACAATAATCCAACAAGATACTATTCCATTTGCACTTGAAAACACTCCAAAATTGAAATAGACCAACAACCAATCACAGCACAGCTCAGAACCAAACCAACCAATCACTGCCAAGCAAACACAAAAATTCAAATCCAACAGTCAACAATTACAGTTTCAACAACAAACACTACATCCCCCATTCTCATCACAAAAGGCGGGAGCTGAAGCCTTTCCCATTGCAATAATAATTGCCGACCAACGTTCAACCTACAATAGGTCTATATTCTTGATTTCCTAATTATTACTTAATCAACCGGTCTTTCTATTTTCAAATAAAATACGAAGCTGCTGCACAATTCAAAACCATAACACACACAGCAAAAATCACACACACAATTACCATGGCAAACAAGCGAGTCATAATAACATCTCTGGCAACGATGGGGAATAAGACGGTCATCAGCTGATTCAGCTCACAGCTATGACCAAAAGTAATTTCTCCATCGATTAGCCACTACGATTAGTAGAATCTCAAAACCCTTAATTTCAAGTTTCCAAATCAAAATATAAAATCAAAAGCACGTCCTAATTCCTAATTCATACTAAAATAATCTGGCCTAAGCGCTTTAAGGCTAAGCCAGAGTAATACAGTGAGTCCTGGAATATTGTCCGCAGCGCCTACATGCGTCTGCGAGAGCTAGCTACAGAAGTTACGTTGGCAGCAGGGCTGCCTCTTGCATCATATTAGCCTTTCACGAAATGATTGCCGGTGTTCGAGATGGGAACTATTCTTTGTTTACTTGCGTCACACGTCAGCCTGCTTCGTTGACAGGTACAGTTGCTCGAGTAGGATATGACTCAGCTCCAGTAGCCTCTGTCATCATTTAACTGTCTGTGGTGACATGAGCTCCTATGACGCGCAATGCTGCTTGACTTATGTGCAGAATGCATTCTGTCATCGCTGTGTTCCCTAATAACAAGCAAACAGTATACTTTGTACTCACCACAGCCATTCATAACAGATGCTGGAAGTGCTGATGACACATTCGCTCACTAATTGCAATACACAATGACGATTTCGACAGGCTACAGCCCACTCGTGTGGGATTCACCCTGTCAAAGACACCGTGCTACCAATTAAACCGATGAGGCAACCACTCACAGCTGCACATAACCACTGCGGAGAACATTCTCGGGCGCCCTGTATAAATATATTATTTTATCATACCAATTAAAAAATCTCACCCTCACAATAGAGTAAAAGGAGCCCGACTCAACCTCACATGGGCACCCAAAAGGTGCTGCTAGCAAGCCCGAGATTACTACTACAGTCCTCTGATAATGCCGAATGCAGTCTTCGGCAAAACGTCAGGAGGAAGATCCCGCTTGGACCACAGCGTGCAAGCCTACACAACCCGTACATACAGACGTGTGCAAATTATTAGAACCAAATAAAGAATTTAATAATAATGTTTTATTGCGCACAAGTTGTGCAAAATTACAAATAACATGCAAGGAAAGATGCACTTCAGCCTATGCAGTGATCTATGATGGGTTTCCCTCTATTCCTACAATGAAGAACGTGATAACGTTTACAGATTCCGTCACACAGCTCACAGACACAGGCCGGGTCCAGGTCATGGAATGTCTTTGTCTTGCACATTCTATGTTGGAAACCGTGCACAGCCAAAGAGGTCACAAAGTGCCGCCAGTCCTGGTTCGGTTCCATCCATGCTCTGTTGATCATAGCCTCGGTCGAGTAGAATTCTTTCCAGATTTCACTTCTTTTCAACGTTCTTTCTGCTAGAACCCTCTTCCAGCAGGTCGTAGTAGGCAAAGCGAACTTGAATCTAAAATCCTCCATCAAGAAGAGTTCCCGAGTGAGCACATACACTAATCTTGATCGCGAGTATTTGGATACTCCAAGGACAGCCTTCAAGTATCTAGCCTTTACCTGTTCCAATGTTCGGAGGTCTCCTATGCTTAACTAGTCCCAAATTATCTCTATGCCATACGTGAGGATTGGAACAATTTTTGCATCGAAGAGTGCAATGGCGGATCTCAAGGATAGTCTTGTAATGGCTCTGATTAACGTCGATTTCTTCAGTGAGTTTGTTCGTCATGAGCTTTGTAAGTATCTTTAATAAATTGCTTTCTAGGCCAATCCCTCTGTAGGAGTTGGGGTCACACACATCTCCTTTTCCTTTGTGTAGTACCTTTATTGTAGAAGTTTTCCATGACAATGGGATGTCTCCTGATTGTAAGCATAGGTTCATTAGGCCTGTAATAGCTGAGAGTAATACCGTAACTGCTGTCTTAATATGCTCATTAAAGATACCGTCCGGTCCGGGTGCTTTTCCGTTTTTCAAAACAGACACAGCATTTTGAACCTCCTCTGTCGTGAACGAGCAGATATTGGAGCCGTCAGAGTCGATTTCTTTCTTATGATAAGCTGTTGTGGATCCATTCTGGTTCAGAATAAGTGTAAAATGTTCCTCCCAGGCTGACATATCGATTTTTCCTGCAGCTTGTGTTTTCCAGGGTCTGAGAGCTAAGTAAGGGTTTTTCTTTGCTTCCTCCACCATCCTGTATGTTTCAAGTTCGATGAAGTAATTTCGAATTTTCTTGAGTAAATTCTTATATTCCTTTCTCAGGTGACTATACGTTGTCAGGTCTTCTTGCTTATTGCTAACCTTTGCTTTGTGAAGGGCATGCAATACTCTTTTCCTTTCTAAGTAGCAGGTTTTATTAAACCATTTTTGTGATTTTCGTTCCGTTTTTGTGGCGGTTGAGGATTGAATTATATTCTCTAGCGCAATAGCAGCAGAATCGAGATCGTTCGCTTTTATTCTATCATTAAAGTGGGTGAGTTTGTCTGTACATTGCAGGAGCACACTTTCATTCAACTTTCTGGAGATATTCTTTGTGATACATTTCTCATTCTGAACTTTAGCATTACCGGTAATTACGAAGCATGCCACAACAGGACAATGTTTCTTAAGTGGTGCTTCTGCTCCTGAGGAACGAACTTTGTAGTCCAATAATTTCATCCCGACTCCCCTGAAGAAAATTATTGACGAGGGTAAATCCTTCTTCTTCCATTAACAATAGTAATTCTTTGCTCCTGATGTTGTCGGTATCTAATCTGCAGTTGAAGTCACCAGCAATGATTACATTAGTTTTAGGGTTTGCTTTCGTTAGTGCAGTCAGGACCGTTGTTATGACATCCTCTAAGGATGTTGAAGGTTCTATATAAAGGCCTATGTGTGTTAAGTTCTCTAATTTGATTATTATGGTCTCCTCGTCACTGTAGGCAGCTAGTAACTTTCCAATTGTGGGTTTGAAGTAACAGGAAATACCTCTCATAGGTCTTCCTCTTGGTCCTTGGGTAGCGAGGACATGCTCTGAGTAAAATCCGGTAATATGTATTGCCTTGGTAGCAAATGTTTCAGTTAAGATGAGAATGTCTTGTTTATCAAATATATTTCTCGGGGATAGGTCGAT
Source organism: Meconema thalassinum (assembly GCA_946902985.2). Classification (NCBI taxonomy): domain Eukaryota; kingdom Metazoa; phylum Arthropoda; class Insecta; order Orthoptera; family Tettigoniidae; genus Meconema; species Meconema thalassinum. The sequence continues at coordinate 34,775,777 of OX336392.1, forward strand.
GATGTTCTTTAATCCTTCCACATTCCAGATTAGTAGATTAATCCGTAAATCTTGCTCCTTGCCATTTGGAGCGAAAAAGACAATATCTTCTAATAAGAGCTCCTGTTGGCCAGAGTTCAGGGATGACAACTTTGTTGAGATCTGTAATGGGGATTCCAACTTTGAAGGATTTGAGTGTACCTTTGGATTGAAGTTCTTCACAATCATATATCTCGTCTACTTGCAGCTTCTTTAGATGGCTCACTATTTTGTCAGTGGTCGCACTCGGAAGTAGTCGTCCAATGTACAGCCATGCTCGATGTGATACTGCTTGGAGTTCATCACATTGTCTTTCCTTTTCTTTTTCTACAGAATTATGTTTAGTCCCTATGAATTTGAATTAATCACAATTTTATCATTTCTAATGATCTTGTCGACTTCATCGTTATGCTTTGGTCTACCGTTATGCGTCACGGTTACGGCGTGTATGACGTCATCATGTTGTTCAGCGATGTCATGCTGCAGAGTGCACCTCCCGATCTCCGTTCCCCGCGCGGGAAGCCTAAGTTAATGGATAATGGAGTCTGTTGAAAGAGCCCTCCTGAGCCTTTCTAATATGTGTACCATTTGTAGCATGCGTCATTTGAAATGATATAAAGTCTAGTCTCTCAGACTGACTGTATTTTTTTTTAATTGAAAATCATCTTATTGGTTGTACAGATTATTACATGCTATATGGAAGGACAATAAGATCCCTGATGACTGGTCTAAAGGTTTAATAGTGCCATTGTTTAAAAAAGGAAACCGGAAAAAGTGTGAGAACTATCGTGGAATTACTTTGTTATCCAATGTTCTAAAGATCTTGGAAAAAATAATTGTGACTTAGAAAAGGCTTTAGAAGAACAACATGGCTTTAGACCAGGAAGGAGTACTATTGACTTGATCTTTGCTGCAAGAATGCTTATTGAGAAACATCTTAAAAAGGGAAAGAATTAGTAATGGTATTTCTAGATATAGAAAAAACTTATGATAGCATTGCAAGATCAAAAATTTGGGAATGTTTAGAAAGGCATAATGTCCCAAAAGGCTTGGTAAACAAGATCAAAATGCTGTATGAAAACACAAGGGCATGTATAAGAATAGGTAATGGGGAAAGCAGATGGTTCACAACAAAACAAGGAGTCCTACAAGGAAGTTTACTGTCTCCATTACTATTCATCACAGTGATGGACATAATCCTGAAGAGAATAAAAGAAGAAAAGGGTAATGAAACAAATGCCCTTGTCTTTGCAGATGACGTCATGATTTGGGGAGAAAGTGCCAGAGAGGTACAAGAAAAACTGGATTCATGGGACAAGCTGTTCAAGGAGTATGGGTTGAAAATAAGCCAAAGTAAGACAGTAGGACTGTCTAATGCAACCATTTACTTGAATAATCAGCCTCTACATATTGTTGATCTCTATATATATAAAAATGAAAGTTTGTCTGTTTTTCTGAATTTCCACGGAAATTTGCGATATTTGCGCGTTTCAGGCTGTTTTATGACGGATGCACGCAAAAATAATGTTTTTGTCTGTCTGTCTGTCTGTGGACAACTTCTACGAGTCCTTATAACTTGAGAACGGCTGGGAGGATCAACGTAAAATTTGATACAGGTATCCATCAGAGGCACCACACTAATCATTGATGTAAATCTTCTCCATACCTCTCATAAAAGGGGCCCTACCCCTTTAAAATACATGCTGAAATAGGCGTAGAAGGGTGAAACAAAGCTCATTTTCAGCCCCTCAATGTGAGAAACGAACATTTTAAGGCCCTAAAACCAACAGTTTTTGAGATATTCCCAGAAAACTAATTTCACTTAATAAATTAATGAAAGAATGCATGGCGGTAACCATGGCAACTGAATCTCAGAGGTCCATCTATTTCTGTGAGACGCAATGCAATTCCATTTATTACATTACTGTGAAGGTTTGCAAACGGCTATAAGGTTATAATGGATCCAAATTAAGCTGAAATATTCCTTAATACATACAATGCGCTTAAGGGGTCAATGGGTACTCTAGAATTTTTTCACGCGATTTACACGTGCGGGTGTGGTACGGAAGGTCTATTATATCCCTTCTCTATTATATAAAAATGAATGTTTGTCTGATTTTTCGGCTTTTCTACGAAAATTTGACATATTTGCCCGTTTCAGACTGTTTTGTGAAGGATGTACGCAAAAATATATTTTTGTCTGTCTGTGGACAATTTTTTGTGTCCTTATAACTCGAGAACGGCTGGGTGGATTAACGTAAAATTTGATACAGATATCCATCAGAGGCACGACACTAATCATTGATGTAACTCCTCTCCGTACCTCTCATAACAGAGGGTCTACCCCCTTAAAATACATGCTGAAATAAGCGTGAGACAAAGCTTATTTTCAGCCCCTCACTGTGAGAAACGAAACTCGGGGGCCCTAACAGGACCCCGAAAACCACATTTTAAGGCCCTAAAACCAACAGTTTTTGAGATATTCCCAAAAAACTAATTTCACTTAATAAATTAATGAAGAAATGCATGCCGGTAACAATGGCAACAGAATCTCAGAGGTCCATCTATTTCTGTAAGAAGCAATACAATTCCATTTATTACATTACTGTGAAGATTTGCAAACGGCAATAAGGTTAAAACGGATCCAAATTAAGCTGAAATATTCATCAATACATATAATGCGCTTAAGGGTTCAAGGGGTAATCTAGAATTTTTTAACGCGATTTACACGTGCGGGTATGGTCCGGAAGGTCTATTATATCCCTATCCCTATTTTGTTATATTATTATTATTATTATTATTAGTTTTATTATTTTAATTATTATCATTATTATGGTGTACAACGAAGAGACAAAGCTCATTTTCAAACCCTTGGGGTCAGAAACAAAACTCGGGGCCCCTCAAGAGCCGTAAAGGGTCCCCGAAAACTATATTTTAAGGCTCTAAACCCAACAGTTTCTTAGATATTCCCAAAAAACTAATTTCATTTAATAAACTAAAGAAGGAATGCAAGCCACTAACCATGACAACAGTATCTCAAGAGGTGGCATCCAACTTTCCATCTATTTCTGGAATAAGTAATGCCACTCCATTTATTACATTTCGGTGAAAGGTTGCAAATGGAGTACCCTAGATTTTTTTCACACGACTTACACGTGCGATATGTCGTACACAAGGTCTATTATATCGCCAAACATCAACATTATTTTCAAAAATTCCTGAATAGAAATAGTAGACTGTTTTTTGCTGATTTTAGGAATTTGGGCCATTGGAGGCTAAAAACACTGAATTTTTATGCACCACAAGCCTTTATAATTTATAAAAGGGGTCTTCCTGTAGTTGGGCACTTGACACAACAGTTAGGGTCAGTTCGTATGTGACGTGCATTGCGATTCTTCTACGAATTTTTCAATTTTATTTTCACGCCAGGAAGAACACGTTAGGTAAATTTAGTTTGAGAGCACATTTTAACTAATAATTTTTCTTTGCCAACAAACAGGTTCCAAGCCCCTAAACATTGCAACAGTAGCTCAATTGATAACATCTGGTTATTAATACCGAAGACCGTTCGAAGAATGGGTACTTCTGCTAGTCAACTTATATATCTTGGTAGCACACTGAGTAAGGATAACAGCAGCAACAGTGAAGTAACAAATAGAACTAGTAATGTAGCCACCTTCTAGTACAAGTTAGAACACTACTGTGGGATAATAAGGTGCCCGGGAAGTGTAAACATATACTGTTTAAGACATACTACATCCCAATTCTAACTTTCGGAGTAGAAACATGCACCCTGTCCAGAAGAGAAGAAAGTTGGATTCAGGCATCCGAAATGAAGTTTATAAGAACAATGCTTCAAAGGACAAGGAGAGACAAAGTAAGGAACAAAATAAAAGGACAAAGGCTGGCATACTCGTAGATATCAGTGCTACAAAATATTTGCAGAAGCAACTATTAGGATGGAAGATGAGAGGACACCAAATGCTTATTTCAACAAGATTATCCCAGGAAAAAGACCAGTAGGAAGACCAAAGAAGAAATGGTTGGACCAAATCAAGGATGATCTTGAAGACAAAGGGCTTGACTGGAGAAGGACCCATGAAGACCGACTATTCATGGACAGGAAAAGGTGGTGAGGGCTCGTTAACAGCACCCGGGCGACTGGAGCTGGAATTTGATGATGTTGATGATGATGATGATCTTATTTTATCTTTATTGCCCTACTGTGTAATGTTTTCTCCCCTGTGGACTCACAATTTTTCCCATAAGGAATTAAATCTGGAAATTTTCGAAATTGGAGATTCTGAGGGACACTTGAGGTGGATCCAGTTTCCTTTATTTCATTGTCTTTGGAATGTTTCCTCTAAATCGGGAGATTTCAATCCATTGTCCATGAATCTTTGAATCGTTCAAGAGTGGGCAATTAGTAACAAAAGGACTTCTAATCTCTCTGGTGTAAATTCACATGAAGATTAGAATAAGGTAATAAACAAAACGTGTGGCAAGACTCCCCTTTTAGTGGAAACTGTAAAACATTAGTTTACTGACAGATTCTTTAAACAAATGTTATTAAAACCATTCATTAAACATTCTCTGTGACCGCAAGATCCCTTTGCACGTCAAGACTAAGATCTATCAAACAGTCATCTGCCCTGTTGCCTTGTATGGAGCTGAATACTGGCCTAATACAAAGAAACATGAACAAGCCTTGAACTCAATGGAGATGCAGATGCTACGATGGTCCGTGGTAATTACACGGCTGGATCATACTAAGAATGAAGACGTCCGCAATACTCTTGGAATCGCCCCTATTCCAGCCAAAATGAGGGAGACTCGGTTGCGTTGGTACGGACATGTAGCCCGAGCAAATACAGAGTCCATTGTAAGGAAGTCACTTGCTCTTGAGCCTGATGGACAAAGACCTCCAGGACGACCAAAAAGGCGTTGGATGGATACCCTACACGACGATATGCGCATCGTAGGTCTTCGTCCTATAGATGCAGCAAACCGCAACAAATAGAGAGCGTGGTGCAGAGTGGCGGACTCCAAAAAGTAATTGGGAACAACGCTAGGAAGAAGAAGAAGAAGAATTAAAAAATCTCACCCTCACAATAGAGTAAAAGGAGCCCGACTCAACCTCACATGGGCACCCAAAAGGTGCTGCGAGCAAGCCCGAGATTACTACTACAGTCCCCTGATAATGCAGAATGCAGTCTTGGGCAAAACGTCAGGAGGAAGATCCCGCTTGGACCACAGCGTGCAAGCCTACACAACCCGTACATACAGACGTGTGCAAATTATTAGAACCAAATAAAGAATTTGAATCAATCACAATTTTATCATTCCAAATGATCTTGTCGACTTCATCGTTATGCTTTGGTCTACCATTATGCGTCACGGTTACGGCGTGTATGATGTCATCATGTTGTTCAGTGCATATGCACCGAGTCTGAGTTTACTCCTGAAGTCTGGTGTTACGCGAACGGAGACGGCGAGTGAGTGACGTCATGCAGCAGAGTGCACCTCCCGCTCTCCGTTCCCCGCGCGGGAAGGCTAAGTTATTGGGTAATGGAGTCTAACATGTGTCATTTGAAATGATATAAAGTCTAGTCTCTCAGACTGACTGTATCTTTTTTTTATTGAAAATCATCTTGTTTTATCTTTATTGCCCTACTTTGTAATGTTTTCTCCCCTGTGGACTTACAATTTTTCCCATAAGGAATTACATCTGGAAATTTTTGAAATTGGAGATTCTGAGGGACACTTGAGGTGGGTCCAGTTTTCTTTATTTCATTGTCTTTGGAATGTATCGTCTAAATCTGCTGATTTCAATCCGTTGTCCACGAATCTTTGAATAGTTCAAGAGTGGACAATTAGTAACAAAAGGACTTCTAATCTCTCTGGTCTAAATTCATATGAAGATTAGAATAAAGAAATAAACAAAAAGTGTGGCAAGGCTCCTCTTTTAGTGGAAACTGTAAAAAATTAGTTTACTGTCAGATTCTTTAAACAAATGTTATCAAGACTATTGATTAAACCTTCTCTGTGACCGCAAGATCCCTTTGCGCCTCAAAACTAAGATCTATCAATCAGTCGTCCGCCCTGTTGCTTTGTATGGAGCCGATTGCTGGACTAATACAAAGAAACATGAACAAGCCTTGCACTCATTGGAGATGCGGATGCTACGATGGTACTTGAGAATTGCGTGGCTGGATCATATTAAGAGCGAAGACGTCCGCAATACCCTTGGAATTGCTCCTATTCCAGCCAAACTGAGGGAGACTCGGTTGCGTTGGTACGGGCATGTAGCCCGAGCAAATACAGAGTCCATTGTAAGGAAGTCACTTGCTGTCGAGCCCGAAGGACAAAGACCTCCAGGATGACTAAAAAGACGTTGGATGGATACCCTACATGACGATATGCGCATCGTAGGTCTTCGTCCTATAGATGCAGCAAACCGCAACAAATGGAGAGCGTGGTGCAGAGTGGCGGACCTCAGGAAATAATTGGGAACAACGACAGGAATAAGAAGAAGATCAAACATTTGCAATAATTTCAGCGCCTTGCAAAACATTTCCACTGTATTAGGTCACAAAACGTACAAAGTCAATGTTGGAAAACTGCCTACCATCGAGTCTAATAATTAGCACACCTCTGTAGCAGTCCCTCACTCCACTGTGTTAAGTCACTAAACATACACAGTAAATGTTGGAAAACTCCCATCGAGTCTAATAATTTTCACACCTCTGCAGCTATGAAAATTAACTCTGGATTTTGCTCCATATCATCCATTTGTTCTTCATTTTACACAACTTGTCAAATCCATTGGCAAGTGTGATGTAGCCTAAGGCCTAGTAGCATGATTCATAAAACTTTAACCTTCAAAACCCAAGACTGCAAGTTGATTCAGGTTCATCTGATAGCATTTAAAGATATTTAAATGTGACTATCTTGTGCCAGTGGATTCACAGGCACACTAATGATCCCCTCTAGGGCAAAATTCAAGCACCCAGGTGTCTCTCCGGCCATAGCAGTTAAAACAGATGTTAAACCCATAACAGGTTAGGCTTTTACGGGTGGTGTTCATAGCTACGCACTGTCCTCGCATTATATGGCTGCCGGTGAGCACCGTTGCATTTAAAGAAAACGAACCATCAACTCCTCTACTCCTATTCATAAGACATTACCCCACATTGTGGGGAGCGTGAGTTCTGATGGCCGACTTAGCATAATGCAGTCGGCACACTCATTAGTGCTTGCCACATTATTGTTGGTGTGCCAATTTGAGAAGTGTCTTTAGTGAGGCCAGTACAGTCGATATGCCTTTCCCACAAGTAATGACGTAGCTCTCCGGCAGAGATACAACGTGGGCACAGTACAAGTTATCTGGGCTTGTAGGCCATGGTTCAGGCAGGAGCTTTTCTCCTGATGTTTCACTCAAATCAAATCAAAATCACTTTATTTGCAATGAGGTGTCAACCTCGGTGGCAAATGAGGTACATAATTTACAAACACTACACAATATTAAAAGAATACAGTAACTTAATGTACAAGCACTTCACAATATTAAAAGAATACAGTAACTTAATGTACTATTCACACATTGGTTGAACTCCCCTTTCACAACTGCTGTAGGAATTACATAGCACGTATAATGTTTCTAGGAATACAGCACTAAGTTATACCACTTCTTTCTTTTCCCTGGTTTTGTCTACTCCGCTCTTGAATAACTGGACTGATTTTGGAAAGGGATCAAACACCGCCCTTGGTAAACTGTTCCATTCCTTCACACCCTTCCCAATGAATGAAAATGTACCCCAATCGCTTCTGCTAAAGTGCCGTCCAATTTTGAATTTGTGGTCTGCCCTGCCAATATAATTACTGTACTTTCCAATTGAAGCCTCTCACGGATTTCCCCCCATGCTTCCTCTCCTGTATATGCTCTATATAACCCTACAAGTCTGTTTTTCTCCCTTCTCTTACTTAATGTTTCCCACCCAAGCTTCTCTAACATATCTGATACACTGCTTCTTCTCCTAAAATCCCCTATCACAAATCTTGCTGCTCTCCTTAGAACACTCTCAATTTCTTTTATTAGGTATTCCTGGTACGGATCCCATACACTGCTTGCATATTCCAATATTGGACGAACCAAACTTAGGTAACTTTTCTCTCTTATTTCTCTGTTGCATCCTTTAAGTAGTCGCATAATGACATGCAACAATCTGTATGCTTTCCCAACAATGTCTTCAACATGACCCTTCCAGTGAAATTTACTATCAAATCTCACACCTAAGTATTTGCACTTGTCATCTTTTGGTACGATTACCCCATCCAATGTATATTGAAATTCAGTTTTTAATCTCTTGTTTGTGAATAGCATGGCATTATCAGTCCACTGCTGGTCCAAAGGAGCGAACCCTTGATAATGTTGATCATAGTTTTGGTGAAACGTCGCAAGCAAACTTCCTGCTTGGACCATGGTCTACAGGCCCAAACAACTTGTACATGGCTAAAACCTATGATATTATTATTTTTATGTTTGGCTTGATATAGGCCTACTAAGTGCTATGGTTATGTGTGTGTATAGTATTCTACCATCCTGTATGTCTTTGAATTTCTGATAAGCATGACAGTTGTCTGTTTATTTATTTCTTGTGTCAGAAACATACAAATGTACAGTTGCTATACATATAAGGGTGACATTGTCTATTTATATAGCACGTGCCCAAAACTGAGCTACATCCAAGGCGCTCGGAGTGGCTAGCAGGAGATCTTCCTCTGCACAAGATGAAGGGCACAGAGGGCAATGAAGCATGTGTTTTGTGGTTTGTTCTTGTCCACATTCGCAAGACGTGTCACAAGTACTGAGGCCCGATCTCCTCAGATTGTCTCGGGATCTTCCAACTCCTGATCGCAACCTGTTCAGGGGTTTCCACACCAACCAGCTTTCGGTGTGTCCGGGTGGTAGTTCTTCAGCTACTGGCATCCAACCGCAGGGGTGAGGGGTCGACTTCCATAAGTCCAGCCTTACCTTCGCCGGAGAGATGGTAAGCATCTCGGATGTCCTCAGGACCTCAGCTGTTGCTGAGGAGGATTATATCCATGCAGTGGGTGGGCGCTGTTCTTTTCCACTCTCAGCCTCTCCCTGTTGGCAGCCACCTCTCTGCGTACACAAGGTGGTGCTATTCTAGCCAGGTAGTAGAGTTTATCTGTTGGGGTAGGCTTTAAGCGATCTGTTATCAACCTGCAGGTTTCGTTCACAGCTGTATCTACCTGTCTGGCATGAGATGACCTGTACCAGACTGGGGAAGCAAATTCAGCAGTAGAATAGCACAATGTCATTGCAGAAGTGCGAATAGTCCCTGGATGTGAGCCCCATTGTGTCCCTAATAGTTTGCGAATCAGGTTGTTTCATGTGGAGATTTTCATTTTATAATTTTTACAGTGGGTTTTGAATGTAAGAGCTCTATCGAGGGTTACTCCCAGGTATTTAAGGGTGTGTGTCTGTGTTGCTGTACTTGAAATAGGCCTACAGTATTTGCATTTGTTTCTAAACATGTTCCGGTAATCCATAAAGTGCCAGGAATTAAATGCATTCTTACCTTCATTTTTTCTTCTTCTTAGTGTTTGTCCTGCCTAATGGCAAGTTCTGCTATGCGGATTCACTGTCTCAATTTACTTTGGTATTGAGTGATGTCTTCAGGTCATGGCCCATCATTGCCTTGATCATCCCATGGACTTCTTTCCATATGCTGACTTAGCCATTGTATTGTCCTCTGCACGCAACACTTGCTCAAACCAGCTTAGATGGCTTTCCTACATTTTCTCCTGGTGCAGTGTTGCACAACGACCAGAATTCTATAAGGAAAACAATTAAGGTAATACTGTAATAATATTTTTAGTAATAAAAGCTGTACGTTTCCTTTTATATGTATAGGAATTCATAATTTTGTACAGTAATTCAGGAAATCTTATTATTAAGTTACTGTGAACTGTCTGAGAAAGCGATGCACGCTGTCTGGAGCGCTCGTCCGTTTGGTCGCTGCCAGGCCCAAGCATTGACCTGATCTCAATAGTGAAGGGTATGGCAGAGTAAGTCCTATACCAACAGTTGACTCTGCTGGTCGTTGCCCGCTGAGTGCAACAAGGGAGCCAAGGCCGGACGGAGACATCCGAGATGCTCCGTCAACTGCCGATACTAGCCTACGTCTTGCAATGTAATTTGCGCATACTTGTCACACTCGCGGTTCTTTCTCGCCCTCGTGTATAACTCTTTTTATTCTCGTAAAGTTTTTTATCATTTCAAATGATCTTGTCGACTTCGTCGTTATGCTTGGGTCTACCGTTATGCGTTACGGAGACAGCGAGTGCGTGACGTCAGACAGGAATACAGGGTGACATTTAACGAGGTGTACAGTATGTTAGATTCAATTCAAATACAGGGTAACCCTTAAAGAGGTGCCCGCGCGGGACACCTAAGTTAATGGGTAATGGAGTCTGTTGAAAGAGTCCAGGGGCTTCGAGCGAAGCGAGAAGCACTCCGGTGCTTTTCTAACATGTGTAGCATTTGTAGCATGCGTCATTTGAAATGATATAAATTCTAGTCTCTAAGACTGACTGTATCTTTTTTTCATGTAGACTATTATAAACCATTTAATCCGATGATAATGTGATGTTCTCTGAACTGCAGAATTCGTGATGAATGAGGAACATTCATTTTACCACGCATTTGGATACAGTTTTCTCTGATATCAAGCAGTCTTTTACCCTATCCCCCTCACCCCTTAATGAAAATAGTGCAATGCCCAGAATAATTATCCGCCAGCCACCACTGGTGTAACTCTAAAGTGTTTCCATAATATCGTCATTTGAGACATGATCCAGTCTAGCAATGCCACCCATCCACCTATGTGGACGCTTAGTTGACGTTTCACCTCCCTTATAAGTGGTCAACACTCAGTGCCACAGAGCGAGAGGATGGATGACAGTTCAGCAAGTTAGATCTTGGATTTACTTTCACTACTTCCTATTTTGTCATTGGCAAGCTCAGATGAATTACAGATGCACCACTAGGCAAATGAACCATCAGATATAAGGTCGACTACAGAGGCTCAATCCTGAGGTTGATTCAAGTATAAACTGGAGATGTCTTCACCACCTGTGAGGAAGACAATAGAACTACGAGTATGTACATGTGTAGCATATGGAAGACAGAAATGTAGTGAGGGATTAAAATACGAAACAATTCCAGCAGCCTAAAAACTTATAATTTGGTACCAGAAGATCCTTGAAGAAATTGCCTTTTTCTCAACACTTTCCTATGAGTCTGAGTTGGTGGGTTCAAATTAGGAGACTCAGAGGTAAAGCACACTAATACCAAAGAAAGGATTTTATTTAGTCCAATGAGAACTTACTTTCGAAACTTTCTAACATGTCGATGTTACATTTCTGGTAAATCCTTGACCTCTTTAATCACCTGTGTCCATTCCTCTCAGGCCTCATCTCTCCTTCCCCAGCATTTGACCCCAACTTGTGAAGGTCTTCTTCAACATTGTCAAGCCATCTCTTCCTGGGCGTTTCATTTCTCCTTCTTTTGAAGGTGCAAGTTTCTGGCATTCTCTGAACATGACCAGTCCACCTTATTCAATTTCAGTAATAGCTAAACAAACTACCTCCAAATGATGAGAAGTTGTTCTCCATAACCCAAGAGGCCTGGCGCTTGGGTATCTTTTACCAAAAGCTTAAATAATGCTTTATATTTTCGTTTTGGTCAGCCCTTATTTCCTATCACTTACTGTACCTTCCTTCCTAGCCTTGAACTTCACCCTGCAAAGAAACATGTCCATAGCTTTAGGAGTACTCAAGTTATTTCTATATTATTTACGGTCGGGTCAGATTTACCCATGGCGCCAGTCCTCGCGTGACAGTTTTCGGCTTAGTCGGAACAATCTTAAAAAAAAAAAGGGGAAAAATCCAACTATTTTTTGTGCAGCACAATAATATAGCTCACGTGCTTGTTGATCCATGTTTAGAGTCTAGGGTCACCTTGGTCATCAGATCCTTTGTTCAAAAAATTGAAGATGACTGCTTTACCACTGGTATCAAGGCCAATTCTACTCTTACGAAAATTATTGTGATCTTTCTGCGTGTTAAATTTGAAAAATATAAATAAACCTCATTTTATATTGGGAATAGTTCATAGGAAGACACCAGGTGTATAATTACTTCATTAAATTCCGTACAACGACACAAACCGGGTGTTCTCGTGTTATACTTTTTCACGCCAGTTCTCAAGGGTTAAAGATCTTGCACCTATTTACCGATTTCCAATACTGAAAGTCAAGAAAAACACTTCTAATTTCATCATCACTGGATGGTGGGAGACAATTGGTTAGTTTACACAGATTACAGTATCTTGTAAAGTTTGTGTCCTGTTTGGAAGTGGTTGTTGTTAATTCATTTAGGGCTTTGCAACATTGTGGTCATGTAGCTTTGGTTGCCACGGTCAATAAGAACGTGGGACTCGTGTCGAGAATTGAAGAATACAAAAGATACATTTGAATAAAAAAAGCAGAGAGCTACCAATTTACTGTTAACAACCTGAAGGATTTTCTTCTGTGGTGTCCATACAAATTCGTGTCATTCAAGTAATCAGTACAGAAACTAGAAAATATAATCTACAAAATCAAAATGATAAGCTCACTCCCATATGGTAGTGGAAACAGTTCCTTCATTTATTTGCAATTGTGGGTGTGTCCTCCGGTATTAGGTATACATAACAAATAAACACTTATACATAACAAGTGTGTTGTCACCATTATTGTTCTTAATGGTGATGGATGACATCATGAAGGCAGCAATGAAAGAATATAGTAGGGCAAAGATGAAGGTAATGAATGTTGTTTGCAGACGACGTTGTGATCTGGGGCGAGGATGAGATGGAGGTACAAGAACAGTTATAGTAAAGCCATCATAACTTCCGACTTGACGTTTCACTGTTAGCCTAGTGTTATCTAGCGGTCAGAAGGAAAATAACTTTAACTAGACAATCACAGGCATTCATTCAAATCGATAGATCACGATATATTGAGTTTTGTTCGTGATGTCGCGGTTTAGCGAACGAAACTCTAGCCTAACACTGAAACGTCAAGTCGGAAGTTATGGTGGCCTTACTATAGATGTAATAAATGAAAAGATTGAGCAATGAGGATTGAAGATAAATGTGGAGAAGAGGAAAACAGTGGTGATGAGTAGAGATAAGAAAGAAGGAAAAGGAGTAATCAAAGTAGGAGATAAGGAATTGGAAGTGGTGAAACACTTCAAATACTTGGGAAGTGAACTGACTGAAGATGGAAGACTAGATTTGTTAATTACCAGAAGAATACAACTTGGGAGTGCTTTCTACCAACAGGTACGGGGACTAGTATGGAACAAGGATATACCAATTAAGGCTAAAGAAGTTATGTACAAAGCATATTATGTTCCTATAATGACATATGCAGCAGAAACCTGGACAGTGACTAAGAGGGATGAGAGCAGAGTACAAGCAGCTGAGATGAGATTCCTGAGAAGTATAGTCCAGATAACGAGGAGAGACAGAGTGAGAAATGAAGATATAGGGAAAGAACTGGGAGTACAGAAACTAAATGACAAACTGGAGCAAAACAGATTGAGATGGTTTGGACATGACAAACGGATGAATGAAGAAAGGCTACCAAGACGAGCACTGGAACGACGGATGACTGGGAAGAATGGACGAGGAAGACCAAGAATGTGTTTGATGGACTCGGTGAAGAATGGCATTAGTAAACGGAACCTGGATTGGAACACTGTGTTGGAAGAGGAATGGTGGAACGACAGAGGAAAGTGCAGAGGAACCATATTTGCCCCCACCCAGTGTCAACTGGAAAAGGGGAAATGAAGATGATGATGATGACATAACAATTCAATAACAATTAAACTGGAGTGTTTACACAAATCGTGTCTTTTCTTAAACACACCTCGAGGACATCAAACAACTACACTGATAGGTGATCACAACAGTGGACATAATGGACGAACTGAGCCTCTTTATAATGATGGCATTTCAGAACTCTTTTTTGGTACTGAGCCTGCCTTTTCATAAGAAGTCATTCAGAGAGTAGAGAGTAGTCTATTTACAGGCATCAACACAGAAAATTAGCATACCTGGAAGGTATGGCTTTCCACAACATGTACAGGTGGGAGGATAGGACTTGTACGGTCACATAGCCTTACTGAGAGACGAGTACATTCTATTCATGGCGAGTTGCATCTCTCAGTCTGGGACATAACGTATCCATGCAGTGGCCACATTATTAGTAATGCCATGTCTGCACTATATTTTGTCTGTTGGTCGTGTTTTATTTTTTGTAAAGTGCCTGTGGTCTGTCAGCAAATGTGAAGTTGGCATACGTTCAACAGACACAGCTCTATGCACTCCTTGCGGGCAGTCCTGCAATCACGTGTACAACTGTGTTTACTTCCACTATCTCGACTCAACGAACAGACCTTAAGCAATTTATGTACATTTTAGAAAATATTATGGACCTTTCCGTGCGGGTTCATCATTCCGTCGATATTAATAGATTTCAGCAGGATCTGTGTCGAATCCACATATTTCTCTCTCATGAGTCACATGTGAAGTGGAGCCACAATGAACACAGTGTCCTCTTCATTTTTAACCTCGGTAGTTTCTCCGCCAAGTACTGTATGTTGTTTTGTGATTGGTGTTTCTTCTTCCACTATCTTCTTGCTTGAAACAGCATTTTTCAGATGGGTGATTTGTCATTTTGCAGTAAGTATGTGGGGGAAAATTCTCTTCTGTACTTGGAAGTATCATTCACCACTTTGAATCCTGTCACAAGTACTAAATGGTGAAGTCTGTTGATTCTTGGAGTCTTGTTGTTGTTGTTTCGTTTGCTTAGACTTCTTGCATTCATTCGGAAAATAATAATTTCCTCCGCAATTGTGACACCTGGTATATTTCCTGATGGTGTTGTTGTTGCTGCTGCTAGTAATAAGTCTGCAAACCATCTTTGGCTGTTCACCTCTGCCTTTAATTTTGTCTTCTTCACTGATCAATCATGTAGACCTCTGTTTAAATATTTAAACATCCTCCCACTACCCTGCATTCATATCTTTGAAAGTATTATGTTTTTTTTTAAGAATTTAATGAATAAAGAAGTTTTTCTCAAAACAAACAATGATGTTAAAGGCATAACACAAGACAAAATCAAAACAATCATATTTCACACACACACACACACACACAAGCATATATCAAAAAGGAACTTGTCACACAGGAATTAAATTAAACAATAAGCTACCCCAGTATATAAAATTGGCCCCAGAAATAAAAACCCTTCGAAATAATGTTGAAAGCCTATCGGCAGTGCCATTGTTTTACTCTGTAGTTGAATATTTTAGCGTATAAGAGCAATGAAATCTATAATTATATTTTACTTTTCTATTTTAATTGTGGGATACAATGGTTGTACCGAGTGACGATGACAGCATGGAAGGAAAGGAAGACCCCAGAGGACTGGAAAAAGGGAATAATTGTCCTGATCTTCATGAAAGGTAGTAGAACAGAATGCAGAAACTATCGGGGAATAACACTGATGAGTCATTGTGCAAAGATGTTTGAAAAAGTTTTGGAAAAGAGAATTAGGACAAGGATAGAAGGAGGGATGAGGGAAGAACAACATGGCTTCAGAGCAGGAAGGTCCACAGTGGATTTGATTTTTGCTGTAAGGCAGTTACACCTCCTCTTGGTGCTTCTACATTTGTATCAGGATAATCTAGGTTACTCGATACAGGTGAAGATCCTCTGCGTGGTAAGGGGGACTAGTAGCTCCTTTCTTGAGATACTGTGTGGAGCCATGTGTGGTAACCAGGCATTATACAAGAAGGAGGAAGCTAAAACACCACCCACCCCTGTGGGAGGGGGGCATAATAATACCCCCACGGTTACTAGCCCAAGCCAAGACTTGGAAGTGGAGGCCTCAACCATACCTGCTAGAGAGGCATCCATGGTCCCTCCGCATGGGTGAAACAGTGGTTTAGGTGAAGTGGGTGCTGGTGATTGAGGTGAAGGCTCACTGCGATGAGCTGGAACCAACACATCACTTTGCCCTACGTAGCCTGGACGAGCTGCGGGTTGGGAATGGGGCGAACCCAATCTAGGGGGGAAACCATGGCTGTGAACTCGTCATGGTAATGCCAAGTGGTTACCACGTGAGTAGGTCTACTGAAGGCGGTACAAACCTGGCTTGATGGTTCGGGCCAGGGGCGGATTGCTGGATGGACGACTGAGGGGCGTGGTTACTGCTACGGAGAGCCTGAGTTGCGGGAGGCCAATACCTGGCTTTATGCCTCCTCACGGAGGGTCAGAACGTCGCTCAGGACCCTAGAAAGGGCAAAAACCCTATTATGAGGTTTGGACAATCAGAAAGAACCAACTTCAAACCCCACATCAAAGGAAGCCATGGAAGCTCCAGCAGAGCAGATCAATGTGCAGACCGGAGATGAAACAAGATGTTCAGTAAAGAACATATAGCCTACTTTCTCCCAAATGCATGGGTATTGTTATAACTCTTTGTCCTTTTCAAGGAGTATGATTGAATGTTGGTTGTAGTAGCTTGTTGAAATACAACGTGCTATAGGGATATTAAACATTAATATGAGGTGCCCTTTGCTAGTGCTACCTCTGTAAAAAATTTCATTCAATTCGGTTTCACCTTGTTTGAAATGATATGGGGAATGGATTTGCACACATACATGGCCGCTATTTGCAAACTATTGGGCTGATGACCTTGTAGTCAGTCATAAGATGCTTTCCACAAAAAGGCATGTTGTTGCAAAGTCCGGTAGAGATCAAATTATTAGGATGGTCGTAATTTGATTTAAGCTTTTAACATATGGGTGGCCGTCATTCCGTTTCCGTCAAGATGGCGGCGATATAAAACAAGACACTGAGGTGCCCTTTGCTAGTGCTACCTCTGTACCAAATTTTGTTCAAATCGGTTTCACCGTGTTCGAATTGATAGGGAGAATCGAATTTCACACAAATATGGCCGCCATCCGCAAAATATTAGGCTAATGACCTATTAGTTTGGTCAAAGGATGTTCCCTCCATAAAGGTATGTTGTTGCAAAATTTAGTAGAGATCGAATGATAAGGTTAATCGTAATTTGATTTAAGCTTTGAACATTTGTATGGCCGCCATTATGTTTCCGTCAAGATGGCGGCGATATAAAACATGAGACTGAGGTGCCCTTTGCTAGTGCTACCTCTGTACCAAATTTCGTTCCATTCGGCTTCACCGTGTTCGAATTAATAGGGGGAATCGATTTTGACACAAATATGGCCGCCATCCGCAAACTATTAGGCTAATGACCTATTAATTTGATCAAAGGATGCTCCCTCTATAAAGGTATGTAGTTGCAAAATTTGGTAGAGATCGGATGATTAGGTTAGTCGTAATTTGACTTAAGCTTTGAGCATTTGTGTGGCCGCCATTACGTTTCCGTCAAGATGGTGGCGATATAAAACATGACACTGAGGTGCCCTTTGCTAGTACTACCTCTGTACCAAATTTCGTTCCATTCGGTTTCACCATGTTCGAATTAAAAGGGGGAATCGATTTTCACACAAAGATGGCCGCCATCCGCAAACTATTAGGCTGATGACCTATTAGTTTGGTCAAAGGATGCTCCCCCCATAAAGGTATGTTATTGCAAAATTTGGTAGAGATCGGATGATTAGGTTAATCGTAATTTGATTTAAGCTTTGAACATTTGTATGGCCGCCATTACTTTTCCGTCAAGATGGCGGCGATATAAAACACGACACTGAGGTGCCCTTTGCTAGTGCTACCTTTGTACCAAATTTCGTTCAGTTCGCGTTCACCGTGTACGAATTGATAGGGGGGGGGGACAGACATTCAGAGTACACACACTCACACACACACACACACACACACACACACAGGCACACACACATACACACACACACACACACACACACACACAGACAGACAGACAGACACACTTTTTTTCGCCCTGTGTTGATCTCATAATTCTACTTTCATTTTTTGCAAAAATCGAAAGTAGGCTAAAAATGGAGGCAGAAGTCCCAGAAGGACAGGCTGTCTCCAAATCCAAAGAAGAAATGGAAAAGGCAACAGAAGCTACAGTAGAGCAGACTACAGGACCAAGTAGCACAGGAGATTCCACCGAGAAAGACCTGAATATATCTGCATCAAAGATCAACAGGAAGCACATAGAAAATAAACCTCGCACGAGTGCATATTACAAAGAAAAGAAGAAAGCGAGGAAGAAGCCAAGATAGCGGCTGGAACTTGGGTGGAGAAGAAGCCTAAGAACAGAGATCGGCAAAATGCTATGCCACCGACAAGGTCCAAAAGACCAAGGTCGGAGGACAGCTCGCCGCCATGTTCGGCTGTAAAACCACTCTCCAAGAAACAGAAGGAGGAAACAGTGATGTCCTTTTCGGAACAACTGACCTCATCCAAGGTCGCGATAATACCTAAGACCTTTCCAGATTGCAAGCTCAAGGAGGAGGATATGACGGAACTGTCAACCGTCTTGAAAGCGCAGATGAAGCCGCTGTCAGATGGGTGTCTGCCAGGCTTCCTCGAGTCACCAAGGCTGGAAAATGGAGCAAGGTACTGCAATCCAGAAACTAAAAGTTGGCTGGAACAGACAGTATCCAATTGTAATCCCTGGAAAGGGGGAGAATTTAGAGTTGGCGGACGCTAAGAAGGTGTTGAACACTATCAAGGTTATCACCAAGTTTCCACCTCCTTTTGACAAGATGTAAGTGGAAGACGTTCTTGTCAGAATACACCAGCACGACACCAAAATTCTGACGAAAGATTGGAGGGTGCTGAATGCATCAACAACTGACGAAACAGGAAGGACAGTCGTTATGGCCCTTGGTGAACGAGACTTTGAAGAGCTCAAGAAGAGAACCCTGAAGGCTAAACTCGGACTTGGGCAAATCAGGTTTTAGGTCATCAAAGGAAAAACGAAACCCAATGTTAGCAAGGATGGTACTGAAAGTACTTCAGGCCTACCTTCAACATAAAGAAGTAGCTGTGGCCAATTTCGCCAGGAAGTTCCAGTCCGAGGCTATTGACGTGGCACTTATTCAGGAGCCATGGGTAGTCAAGGGCAAAGTAGCAGGACTGGGGGAATCTGGAGGTAAGCTAATGTACGATACAATATCGGAAATACCCAGAACGTGTCTTCTTGTGAGTAGGAAACTACAGTGTCTTCTATTGCAGGAGCACTGTTCACGGGATTTGACTGTGGCCAAGATAAAACTTGGAAATTGGGAAAGACCTAGAGAAATAATCATAGGCTCTGCGTACTTCCCATATGACTCAACTAATCTGCCTCCAACAGAAGAAGTTGAGAACTTAATTTGCAACGCAAAGAGGGAAGGAGAACATCTAGTCCTGGGAGCTGATGCAAATTCACACCACACGACATGGGGCAGTACCAACTGCAATGCAAGAGGTGAGTCTTCACTAGAGCAGGGACCCGGAACAGAACGTAACGCGGAACGGAACTCTTGTCTATGTGCATCGGAGAAATTCCGTTATCTCCAAGGTTATTTCCAAGTTGTAACGTTACCGCTGTCTGTTCCAAGCGTAACGTTACCGTCCTGGAACGGAACTGATTCTGAAACCGTACCCGGTATCTGGAACAGTGGAAAGTTAGCCGAGCCTGTACCGGTACAGCGTATTGGAGACGGGTGGAACGTTACGTTGTCCCGTACCGAAATGAACAGAGGAATATCCGATACGTTACAGTTCGGAACGTTCTACTTATAATAACGGAACAAACAGACGGAACGGAACGTTACAAATTTAACGGGATTGTATTGTTACAAGGCTGCATTATGACGTCTCAAGGTCAAGCAGAAGGCGTGCGATATAGCTGTTATTTTTATTGGGACGACGTGCATGCATTTACTCACTCAATCCCATTTTCCCGCTCACGTCACAGCACGCCAGCCTTCTGATTCAGCAAATGTAGATATCCTGTACCCCAAAAGAAGCTGCGCGACTCCGTCCCCTCGTTGTGATCGGTTGATCAAAATATCTTTTGGATACCGTAGGACAATGGGCAAAGCACAGTGCTATCAAGCGGTTCCGTGGCAACTTTTCCGTATATAACTAAGTATATCTAAGTTGCGGGAACACCGTAGTGTTTGTTTGTACTTCAACGTTGATTATCACCGAGACATGAGGTTTGAGACCACATATAAAATTTATACATTTCAAGCTGCCTGGAGTTGGAGAGGCGAGTACAGAAGATTCTCTAGTTTAATCAAATTTTGGTTGGCTTACATATCATTGACAATCATTTCATGTCCCTGCTTTCAGAATAAGGCTATATTATGATTACCCACATCGTCACTCCAAGAGGACAGCGAAATACTTATTATTAGACTATTGTTATTATTATTATTATTATTATTATTATTATTATTATTATTATTATTATACAGTTATGTTATTATTCTCTTCATAAATATTAGTCAATAAAGATTATTATTAGTATACTGAAAAAAAAAATCCACAGCCTGCTTCCAGTCTCCGATCGGGTCTGGAATGGAATGAATGAAGCCCCCATCTAGCGGTGAGGATATGAACTGTGCCGGCTGCCGAGGCCTGACGCACTCCCCTGGGGCAATGATTAAATGAATGACAGATGAAATGAAATGATAGTGGAGAGTGTTGCTGGAATGAAAGTTTTTGACAGGGAAACCCGGAGTACCCGGAGAAAAACCTGCCTGCCTCCGTTTTGTCCAGCGCAGATCTCACATGGAGTGACCGGGATTTGAACCACGGACCCAGCGGTGAGAGGCCGGCGTGCTGCCGCCTAAGCCACGGAGGCTACATTATTAGTATACTATTATTATTATATATTTTTTTATTATTCTAGACAATTGAGTTTGTACAAAAATTCGCTATCCAGCAACTGAGAAACTACCTTATACTATCGGGGCGCAGTTAGCCTATTATTAGGGACCGGATTCTTAGTTTCTTATCTATTTTTCCCATACTTCTAAATACTTTTACGAATCACACTGAAATTCCGTACTACCTAGAAAACTAAATGATACGCGAGTATCTAAAAATAACTAATTGCAGTTTTGTACCATTTATTGTAGTATATTTCAAATTTTGTCCATAATCCTTGAAATTAAATGTGAAGATAGTGTTTATTCCTAGCTCCAGTTGATTGAAAGCAATCCTACCTACAGGAAAAATGAAATATTTTCAGCACTTTCCAACTTATATATTATTGTTAGGTTATTTACGGAGAGGAAAGAGCGAATAAATCTCTTATTATTTCCAAGAATCCAATATTGTAAAGAAACAAAATTATTTGAACGAGATAGATTGTGAAAATCATCTCTGAAATCCTTGGCTTTATTGCAATCCCTAAAAGTGTAAAGTTATCGGTGATAATTTGATTACGCATCATTATGTAAAATATTTACTCTCTCGTTGCAATCAGATTGTCTAGTAACAATGAGGTATTAATTTTAAGCCTTATGTAATGTATGCCAACTTTCGCTACCCTTTAAACATAAGAACCTATTGTAAAAACCCATTCTACCTTATAAAAACCTAAAAAGAACAATTTTATGTTTTTGAAAACGTAAAATGACAATTTTAAAAACCACCAAAATCCGGCCCCTTTTTATTATATTCTGATGGTTGGGTGGTAGAGCAGCGGACTCTGTACTGGGATAAACGCCAGGAAAGAAGAAGATGGTTGGTTGGTTTCATAAGTAAGAAAACAGAAACATGGAAACAGAAGAGTGGAATAAGGCAAACTTCAAGCTGCGACACGTTTTCACGAGGACCTCGGCCCATGGGTTTGATCACAGGTTCTGCGCAGAGAGAGGATTCCACACCTGCACCATATGTGGACACGGTATCATATACTGTACTCACCTGCCAAGCTATGACAAACTCACTAACTTTCTATTCTCAGAATGAAAACTTGTAACATTTACCCTATTGTTAACATCTGAACGCATTGTGTTTAAGAAATATTGTTATAACTCAGCAAAAAAATTGTATTAATGGTCCGCTTTGAAACGATTTTACCACATTTTCCCAAATGAGGGAATGGAATGAAACCTGGCAAATTTATTCGCGGAATCGCATCCATACAATTTGGCAAATTTTTAAGATCTTCTACCCTTATTAAATTACGTCATAATTGACCCCCTCTAAACGTAAGAAAAATGAAAGGTTGTGGTAAATGCGATAGTACTGCGGAGTTTCGGCTAAGGAGTGTTGGAACTTCACGGACTTGCTATTGTATATAGTTACACCTCCGAACGGAGGCACCCGTGTTTACCTTAGGACCTCCGTGTAGATCTAACCGAATTTCCTGACGCGGGACTTGCCACGGAGGCACCTCGCTAGTTGTCCGGATCATACAGGGCCCACAGCCACTCCTATTTCAGTACACGAGCTATCGAGTCTAATACCAACCGGCCGAGTGGTTCGAGGCTGGTTGGCGTACCTCTGGTCGTATTGGGTACTGACGAGCCCTCTATAGTTCGGATATTGCGGCATTTGACGCACATTGGTAGTATATGCTAAAAGCATAAGTTGGCGTCGATAATTTAGAGGTGGAACACCCGATTCGGCGAGTCAGCTGGGCATCGGGCTGGTCCGGAAGGCACCAGTAGCCAGCCTAACGCCACTATGGTGGATACTGTCTAGCATTCTCAAGGTTGCCGGCCTTTCTGAACCGTAAGCCGCAGAACCATAGTCTAGCCAGTACACGACGAGGGCTTGGTAGAACCGTAGCAGCACCGCTCCGTCAGCCCCCCAAGTAGTGCTACTAAGAAACTTGAGCATGTTCAGTTTCCTGAGACATGTCGTCCTTAGTTGCCGTATATGGTGCTGCCAAGTTAATGTGCTGTCAAAATGGAGCCCCAGGAAGCGATAAGTGTCAACCAACGGCAACGCAGCATACCTGAGATGTAGTTCAGGGTGTAAGTGTAGCCTTCGAGGCCGACAAAAATGGACGACGGAGGATTTCGCTGATGAAAACCGGTCGTGAGCCCACCTGTCGACCCGGTTAATAGCTATCTGCAATTGCCGTTCCACGATTGACATAATTCCAGAGCTGTAAAGCAGAGCTATATCGGCTACATACAGCGATGGAACTATCGTGGGCCCGGTGGCGGTAACAATGCCGTTGATGGCAACCTCGAACAAGGTGACAGAACAGAACCCTGAGGAACTTCGTTTTTTTGGGTATAATATTGCGATATGTTCTACCGACCCTTACACGGAAGAGTCGGACTACATGAAATTCACAATGAAAGTCGGTAGATTACCACGGAGTCCCCACTCTTGAAGGGTGGAAAGGATCTCGTAGCGCCATATGGTGTCGTAGGCAATTCGGAGAAATGCCTCCTGTGTGGCGCTCACAAGTCGCACCAGATGGGCGGTGGTGGACATATGGGAGCGAAATCTAGTCTGGTACCCTGACAGTAAGCCTCTCTCTTCCAGGAACCACACCAGTCGACGGTTCACCATCTTCTCTCGCAGCTTACATAGGGCATTTGACAGGCAAATGGGCATATAGCTGCTGAGAAGTTTGGGATCCTATCCAGCCTTGGGAACCGGTATCACGATCCACTCTCGCCATTGAGATGGAAACTGCCCATCAATCCATATACGATTGAAGAGGACCAACAATTGCTTTATACTGGATTCGCACAGATGTTTTAACATTTGATTCTGTATGTTATCCGGTCCGGGAGCCGTATCCCTACACAGTGAAAGCGCACTGCGCAGTTCCCAATCAGAGACTGGTACATTGTAGGACTCCAAAGCAGCAGTGGCAAAGGACAAAGGGTGAGCCTCCGCCTCCCGCTTCTGAGTCAGAAACGTAGGATCGTAACTCCAGAACAGGATATATCATTGATGTTCGATCCAATACTGTTGGCAATGGCGAGTTGGTCCGTGATGATGTCTCCGATGATGGAGACTCCGTGTGCCATCAATGATATCGGGAGTCCGGAGATCCGACGAAGCTTAGTCCACACTTGAGATGAAGGAGTATGTGTCGTCATAAACAACACATACTTTTCCCACGTCGTTTTCTTACTCTCCCGAATCAGAAATCGGGCTCTAGCGAGGATCCTTTTGAAGGTGATAAGGTTGGCCATAGTGTTTTGCCTCCGATAGCATTTGAAAGCACGTCGACGATCTTTAAAGGCTGCTGCAATCTCGGCTGTCCACCAAGGCACAAGTTTCCGGTGGGAGTTGCCGGATGAGGAAGGTATTGTTTCCTCAGCAGCAGCCAATATACCATGCGTTATGTGAATGGTATGATCATAGACACTCTCAAAGATATCTTCGGCAAAATCCGCACGTGCTGTGAAAGTTGTCCAATCAGCCCGACGGAGAAGCCATCGACTTGGTAATTCGATGGCTCTCTGGTTCGGAAGAGTAACGATAATCGGGAAATGGTCACTAATACAAAGGTCGCCGTGTACACCCCACTGTAGCAGGGGAACCAGCGCACGACAGCACAAGGTGATATCGACACTTGAATAAGTGCCGTGTGCAATAGAGAAGTGCGTAGGTTCCCCTGTGTTCAACAAATACAGCTCCAGCCGCCTGATCTGTGTCTCAAAATCTTTCCCGCCATCACCATTGGTAGCGGGGGGGAGCTGAGAGACTAGATCCACCAGCTGGTTTCAATCCAGTTGAGATTCAGGTGGAATGTACACGTTACATACTGTTGCCATTACTGGCAACGAAGTACGAACTGCAACTGCTTCTAGCTGAGTAGGCAACGGAACCTCTTCACTAAAGAGGCTAGAGTGGACGAGAATGCAGGCGCCACAGACGGCCACAGCTCCATCCACAGGGTCTTCAGAGAAGAGTTTGAAGTAACGCATTATTGTCTCATGTCCAGGACGAAACCTGGATTCCTGAAGACAGACAATGGTTGCCGAAAACGAAGATATTAATTGACGTAACTCATTGAGATGACCAGAATAGCTATTATAGTTCCATTGTAAGTAGAAGTGGGTCTTCTACTTACGCTTGACCGTTTGCCACCATTTCCCATCTCTAGTTGGAGATGATGGGGCAGGAGAGCGCACCTCAATCTCCACATCTCCGTCCTAAGACGAAGAAAATGGAGCGGGCAGTCCCCTGGATGGCGCGCGGTCCTCGTCGGACTTCACGAGCTCGCTCTTGGGGAAGAGCGAGAGCGGTGTCGAGGGACTTTCTCCCGGTACGAAGACTGGGTGTCTGTCCCCGACACGTCCCAAAGAGATTTCTTTCTTGATCGGCGCTGACGTCTATTTGAGGAAGTAGATGGTCGCTTCCTCACAGACGCCAGTTCCTCACAAAACATGGCCGCTCTTGCTGACACCGCTCCACTGGTGGTGGTGGGAATGGAATGGCCAGCAGATACCTGAGCAGCCCTGTCTCTAGGAGAGGAAGAGAAACGGCGCCGAACCGTTCCTCTCTCCTCCGCCGATGTATTTTCCTATTTGTAGAGGAGTTCCTCCATACGGACGAATTTGGCTTCAGCCGGCTTCGCTCCCTTGATGGTCGTGGGAGCGGGAAGGCCAGCATAGTCAGTAGCCACTCCGTCAGGAGGAGGGCGAGGGAGACGGCGACGAACCTTCTCTCTCATCTCCACTACTACTTTTGTCATATCGGGTGGACTGGAAGAAGGACCAGCCCTGGTCGGCAAACTCTTCTTTCCCCTGTTAACTGAGGAAGACGTGTTAGCTGACCGGTTCGAAGAAGAAGAAGAGGACTTCTCCGATTTCGCCGTTTTAGAAGGTATAACTGTCGCCTTCTTTTCCTTGCCCGAAGAAGGTTGTGGGACCTCCTTCGGGCAGACAATTTTCGCTGGTACAGCGAGGGGTGATTTCAAATCTGCTGAATTACCGGACGTCGAGGGTACTACACTGGGAACTGTGACAGCAGGGGTGAATGAGCGCGTCGCTGCGGCCACAAACGTCACCCGAAATTCAGAGGCATCCATATCACGGTACCTCTTGCGAGCACCGTGATATGAAAGCCGATGCAATGTTCTGATTTCTTGGTTTGTGGCTTATTTACAGAACTCAGGGCACTGCTTCGATCGTGGAGAGTGACTTCCTTGGCAGTTAGGATACATCGGGGGAGGCGTACATCTCTCACCCTCATGTGTCCCCTTGTCACACTCTCTAAACACGGCCATGGCAGTGCACCTGGCAGAAACATGCCCGAATTTCTGGCATTGATAACACCACATAGGTGGAGGGATGTACGGTCAAACATCGCAGAGGTTCGATGTGATCTTCATCTGCTTAGGTAAAACATCACCCTCAAAATGGAGAATAGAAGCGCCGGTATCGACGATGTTCTCTCCAATCGTTCGGGTGATGCGCCCAATCTTGGTGACGCCTATCTTCCCCAGATTCCGCAACAATTCCGCATCGCTATTCAAAATGAGGTTACGATAACTCCACGGACCTCATTCAGCGTTTCGTGTTTTGAGACCTTAACGGGAATTTCGCTGAAATGCGTGCATTCCAGCAACGTTTCGGTTTGCTGTCGGCTAATTGTATGCAGTAGGAGCTGTCCGTTCCGGAGCTTGGAAATCCCGTTTAGATCTCCAAATTTCCCCTCGAATTCCTCGGAAAAGATTATTGATTTCACCACTTAGAAATAATCCCCGTCTGTCCTGATAGCTACCAGGTAGCGATGTGACTTGTCAACAGGGAAACGTGCATTGAAAGTTTTATCCCTGATCCGACACTATTTAAGGGGGCCACCCTCTGATGATTTATTGGGCCGCTTTCGCGTCATCCCGAAATCATCCTCCCCGAATACAACCTACTCCGAACGAGGGTCATCACTGTGGGCGCCACCAAGCCAAGGCAATACCCACCTGGTATAGCAGGTATTGCCCGGGGTCCCAGTGCCTTAAATAGGCATTTCCCCCTCGGCAGTGATATGTTTGGCGCAATTATTCAGCCGAGCAGGGACCTCCGTTGTGAGGCAGATACCACTGCAAAGGTACATTGCGCACCCACCTGACGGGATGGGAAATGCCGTCCAGGCTTTCTGGCCAGATGGCCAAGTTGGTGGCCCTTCCCCATGCAGCATGACGTTTATTTCTAAGGGTCAAACAAAACTGGGACCGGAAGTCGAAAAAGACCTTTTATGACAGGCAGGGGATACCGTAGATGAATTTTCTGTTCCCATCCACAGGGAGTCTTCAAAATCAAAGTCAGTCATGTCAGTCTGTCTTGTCGGCCCTATTAGTGGCCTCCTAGGACAAGCAGAGCATCCCGTGTGTGTATTCTAACCCGCAACCTACACGGGGGTGTACCTAAAAGGATGTCTGTCGCACCCAATGGGGATTATCCACACTCCAGTAATGCATATTATGGCGATAGACAGTTCCATTGTTGTGGAATCGTGCTTCGTCCATAAATAAGATGGTAGCTAGAAAAGCCGGATCAGTTTCCACAGAATGCCACCCGGGCTTCGAAATCATGACCATGTATCTCCAGGTGTAAGTGCAGATGGTACGGGTGAAACCAGTGGGTGTGCGTTATCCGCATAACAGACACTCGGCTGATGTTCGTCTCCAGTGCAATGGCCATGTGCTAGTATGAGGGTGACGCCGGATAGCGTCAAATACAACCTCTTCATTGTGAGCAAACGTCACGCGATGATCTCAATCAGGCCGTGTTTTTCCCAGGGATCCAGTATCTCCCAGGCGTCATTCCACACTCAGAAATACCATGCCTGTCGGTCGTTGTCTATCCGGATAGAGTTCTTGGTACAGGCGATGCGCCTGGTATGCATTCTGTCGAGCTCCTCCATAAATATAACATATTCATATACTCATCGCTGGAATACATCTCGAGGCAGTGAATACGCTTCGTGTTTTGAATTACTTCGAAGGAGCGAGTTCGCGCAGCTACATACGGACTTGCCATTGCATGTTGGTATCGTTCCAATGGGGCACACTTTGCCCTAACTGTGGTCTACGACGCTTGGAACATGTACGACGTAGCTAACTGGTTGCCTGTGCCCTAGCCAGAGACAATCACCTCCTCATCCTCGTCCAATCCAGCACCATAGCTTATGCAACGATACACACGGTCCTCTTTTCTTTTTCTTTTTATTTGATCGCTTACCCTCCAAGCTCGGCTTTACCCTCGGACTTTGCGAGGGATCATTCCTCTACCGTTGAATTCCAGGACAGTGTCTCGGAGCTGAACACACCTTGACAGCAGATACAACTGGGGATGGTGACAAGCCAATCGCCTAGGTGACCACGAACTTGGGTCTAATGAAGGAAAGGGCAGCGAAGGGAGTGGGAAGAAAGATGCCGTGGTCCGGTCGAAAGGAACCATCCCAGCAATCGCCTGGAGGAGAAGTGGGAAACCACGGAAAACCACTTCTAGGATGGCTGAGGCCGGAAGCGAACCTGCCTCTACTAAGTTTGTGTGCCCCACGAGGTTGGGTGAACCCCGTTCCAGGCCTCAGACCAGGAACAAAATTTCGTGGCAGAGCCGAGATTTGAACCCGGGCCTCCGCAGTGACATTGCTTTTTCAGAGCCAAATAAACAAATCGTGTCGCCTCCGTGGTGTAGTGGTCAGCGTGCATAGATACCACCCCGGAGGTCTGAGGTTCGATACTCGGCTCTAACAGGAAATTTGACAAGTGGTATGAGGGCTGAAACGGGGTCTACTCAGCCTCAGGGAGAAGAGTAGAGTGGGTTCGATTCCCACCTCAGCCATCTTCGAGTGGTTTTCCGTGGTTTACCACTTCGTCTTCGGGCAAATGCTGGAATGGTTCAGTACATAACCAAAGGCCACGACCGTCTCCTTCCCTCTTCCTTGCCTATCCCTCTCACTCTTCCCTTCCCCTCATCAGGCCCCTGTTCACTTCGCAGGTGAGGCCACCTGGGCGAATTGCTAGTCACACTCCCCAGTTGTATCCCCCGATTCAGAGCATCAAGCTGCAGGACACTGTCCTTCGCTTAGTCCGTGGGAAAAGCCAACCCAGGAGGGTAAAACGATAACGAAAGAAAAAAGAAATAACAAATCAATCTGTGAAAACTATTAAGGGCCACTTGCGAGGCAACTCCAATCGCGCGCTTGCCATGTGAGCTACTGCGACATTTTACCTGCAGCGCGCACCTCCCGGTCTATACAATACCTGCTCTCGGTGTGTACGTGCACCTCTTGTTTACAAGTATGTGTTCTGCGTATCTGTGCTCGTTTAACGGGTTCATTCGAGGTACCCATACTGAATTAATAGTGGCGCTCACGATTCCTGCTGTCTTCTATCTCGTAAACACACATCTCGTTATATTACCCCGGTTTAGGGAGAGGGACCTATGTCTTTCAGAATTGTAGTACATGTGACAGAATGCATAAAACTGGATCGCAAGGGGCTAGTGGACCATTCGGTATGTAGGCCATAGAGTTATGTAGACTACTATTACCTGAAGATACCGGTTGAGTTAGCCGTGCTCGTTACGGCGTGACTGCAGGCAGTCGCTCACATCCGGTAGGCGAGGAGGCTCGAATCCCTCCACCGGCAACCTTGAAGATGGTTTTCTGTAGTTTCCTATCTTCCTTCCAGGCAAATGCCGGGTGGAAAGGGGTGTACCAAGTGGATGTGGTACATCCTAAGGGATTTAGACAGAATGAAGTTTCGGGCACAAAAGGTGATAATGAAGGACAGAGCGGGAAAAGACCAAAAAGTTAAGATTTAGATTTAAATGATATTTATTTAATATAAAGCGAATATGTCGCCAGGAATGATAGCTTCAAAGAAATTACTTTAAAAACTGACAATAAAAAATTAATAACAATTAAAAAGTACTTGTTTCTCCAGGAAACGTAAATAGAGCAGTGACTAACTTTAAAGTATTAAATATAAAATTACTAAAAAAGAAGCATAATAATTTAAATTCATTCCAAAGTGGATTAAAATGAGATACTCTTCTGACGGAAAGAATCCGGGCAGAATAAAGGACGTGAAAGGGTACCACCTCTTCTAAGGTACGATACAAGAAGTATCAGGCCGGCAGTCGGAGGTCCTCAGTAGCTGGCGGCAATTTAGTGCGCCCGCTCTGGCGGCGCGAGGTCAGTCTGACATGTTCCAGGGTTCCGGGTTCGGAACTAGAGTAGATGATGATAGGTTCTCCCAAAGATAGCGACCAGCATAGAGAGGCTCTTGGTAATACCTCCTGCGGCTGGTGAAATGATGTTCTCAGAATTACGATTTGCAGAGTAGATCCATGTTGAAGATTTTTGGTTGAAGTGCAGGCTGATGAATTTAGACTGCCCGGCCAGGCCACCAAGTCCAGCAGAGAGATTATGCCGGCGGAGAAGAGACTCCGGCCGCCAGAGGTACCCCGAGAGGGCAGTAACCCCAGCAGGGATGTTGGTGAGCAGATGTGATCCGTTGAGAAGAGTGGACAAGAGTAGGCACTGAAGGCCGGGAGACCTCAGGCTATATAGCGGTAGTGACGTCAGCGCGCGGAACCTTCTAGCATGAAGGTGTGGCGAGAGAGCAGCCAATCACAGCGCAGCCCCAAGCACAATGCGAGCGTCACCGCTGGAGAGAGCTCAGTGCTCGTGAGAAAATGTGACGGTATAGTACGTCTAGAAAGACACTACAGAAAACAGGTGAGTAGACATGAATATTACAGAAAAGCAATTAAATTGAAACACCAATATTAAACAAATCAGAACACCGCGTTCAGACTGCAATTCACGAAATTAAAATAATGGGGCAGAAAAATTGAACGTTTGTTTCACACCGTAAGGGAAACATAGCCAACAAAAAACATTCGCAAAGCGAACACCGGGGTTAGTCCCCAACTATAGGCCACAGCCGCTACCTTCCAATTCATCGTCCTTACATTCACACTTTCCTCGCCAGACAACCACCACACGTGACGGTACTTGTAGCTCAACCCATGGGTGTCCGCATAGAAGTAGCTTCAAACTTGAGCGAGCCGAACATGTACTCGGACACTCCCGGCACTAAAAGCCATACGCTTAAAAAATATAATATAAAAACATGAAGATTATTGCGTAAATGTATTATTCAAACTTCAATCGCATAATTAGGACACAAGAAATAACAAGTATATCCGTAAAGAAATGTATAGCCCATTTTCATTTATCCTGCTCATGTTAATTGCCTCTATCAACATACAAAATATCAGTTTGATTGCTGTAATAAATTCGTAGATATTGAGAACCGTCTAAATATATCGGATAGTCGACATGTTGGATTGTTATATATGTAGGCCTTAGAGTTATGTACTATTACATGAAGATTATTGTGTAAGTGTATTATTCAAACTTCAATTGCATGATTAGGACACAAGAAATAGTAAAAACGAGATTTTAAAATTTTGCACAGCCTCCATCTTCTGGTTCTGAAAAAAAAATTGAAATAAATTAGACGCCAGTGGATTAAAATTTGTAAAAGCATATACAATACCAAGTTTCACTGTGCTCGTCCTTTTAAATATTCGCATTTCGCGTCGCCGGCAGGTTGGATTTGTGATCACCAGGTCATAAAAGTTCCAAAGGTGAACTTATGTTTATAGACTCTATCAACATACAAAATGTCAGTTTGACTGCTGTCAGATTATCATATTTTGTGATCCGTCTAAATATTTTGGATAATCGCCATGTTGGATTGTAACATATGTAGGCCATAGAGTTATGTACTATTAGATGACTCTATTATTGCGTAGGTTCATTATTCAAACGTTGACTTCGATCTCATGATTGCGACAAAAAACATTAAAACTGTATTTTAAAAATTTGCACAGCTGCCATCTTGAGGGTATGTAAACAATTTGACAAAATATATGTCAGTGCATTGCAAAGTGTATAAACAATTGCTCTACCAAGTTTCACTGCGTCCGGATTTTTAACTCGCCAGAAAAGTATATTAAAATGTTTAAACTTCGCATGGCCGCCATGTTCGTTTTGTAGTTAACAGGTTTCTGAACGTCCCTTGAACGATTTTGTAGTAGTGCCTTTTATCACCGTACAAAATTTCAGGTTGATATGAGTAATAGATTCGGAGATATAGAATGCCAGTGAAATATTTCGCACAGCCGCAACGTTGGATTGTTGAAACGTAATAAAATGTGTAGGGCACGGTCGGAATCGGCCAGAATAGTAGGCTACTATGACCTTACCGAATTTAATTGAAATCCATACAGCCACTTAGATTATATTAGTGGGGGGAGGGGGGGGGGGCGCACACACGGACGCACACGCATGGACAAAAGGTGATCCCATAAGCCAATTCTTTTCATAAATAGAAATAGGCTAAAAGCGAGATTTTAAAATTTGACACTGGCGCCATCTCGTGGTTAAAAAAACAATTAAGTTTGATTGCTGGCACAGACTAGTTGACATTGAGAATCGTCTAAATATTTTGGATGGTCACCATATTGGATTTTTATATACTTTGTAGGCCAAAGAGCTATGTACTATTAGATGATGATAATTGCGTTGGTTCATTGTTCAAACGCTGGTTTCGATCGCATGATTAGTACACAAGAAATTAAAGCTTAATTTTAAAATTTCGCACAGCCGCCATCTTGAAGTTTTGTAAACAATTGAGCTGAATAGGATGTCAATGCATTACAAGGTGTATACCATTTGCTGTACCATGTGTGACAGCGCTCGGATGGTTTAAATTCGAGAAAAGTCTATTTAAATACAACTACTTCGCTTGGCCGCCATGTTCGTTTTGTAAAGAGGTTTTTAAGAGTCCCATCGTTACACTTCTATTAGTGCTTTTTTCCACCATACAAAACGTCAGGGTGATATCTGTAATAGTTTCGGAGATATGGAATGCCGGTGAAATATTTTGCAGAGTTGCCATGCTGGATTGGTGCGATGTAATAACATTTGAAGAGCACAGTCGGGTCGGACAAAATAGTACTATGACCTTACCGAGTTTCGTTAAAATCGCTCCAGCAGTTTAGATTTTATTAGGGAGGGGAGCGAGGCGACCGACACATGCAAACACTCACATACGTACACACACATGGACTATATGTGATGTCATAAGCCTATCTTTCATAAATGTAAATAATAAAGGAAGCTTTTCAGTCGGTCAACACGACTGAATAGCTTTCATTATTAGAATTAAGCATCACTGAAAAATGGCTTCTATCACTACTAAATGAAAGTAGGCTAACAAGTAAACGAAAAGCAAGAACGAGAGGTTTAATTTAGAAAAGAAATACTATTATTGGTCACAAAGGAGCTAAAGTTTCACTAACGCGTACCTTGATGCTCGGTGCAGTTAGGAGGCGAGTTCCGACTGTAACGTTCCGCTAACACGTACCTTGATGCTCGGTACAGTTGGGAGTCGAGTTCCGACTGTAACGTTCCAGGGCTGTAACGTACCACATGCTCGTACCGAGTTCCAAGTTACAGTTCCGGAACGATACCGCAAGCCAGCTCGGGGCCGCGGTATGTCGTATGTTACGTAACGTGGAACACAGCGGTAAGCAACGCATTTTAGTTCTGTTCCGGGTCCCTGAGATTAGTTTAGTCGTTTATTAATGTTAAGTTTTGACCAATTGAGTAGCTACAATTGAGATTTGGTAAAGATGGCGGCAAAATAAACATGACAGTGAGGTGTCCTTTTCTAGTGCTACTTGTGTACAAAATGTCGTGTTTCAATTGAAAGGGGGGAGCAGACATATACACAGACACACAATATTTCTTGAAAAAAGTCCCTTAATACTAGGCACGTTCTTTCACTGGCAGTGATCTGTAAGAAAATCAGGCATTTTTAGCCTACTTTTCACATTTTGCAAAAATGAGGAAAAAGTAGGCTTATGAGATCGAGCCGGGAAAATGTGTGTCTGTCAGTCTAACTGTCTATCTGGCAGGCTGTGTGTGTGTCCCCCCCCCCCCCTTCCTATCAACTCATAAACGGCTACAGCAATCGAAACCAATTTTTAGTATGAGTAAAGATGTATACCGGAATATCTCAAGCCCATATTTGAAAATGATGTCAGTGCTACCAACTGCTGAAAAAACGCACTAGAAATTTGAGCTCCATGTTGGATATCTTGCAAGGTATGCATGGGGGCTATTCCAAAATTGGCACACATGTAGATAATGCTATTTCTGTTTAATTTCCAGGAGGCCATACATGACAGTGTTGCCAAAATATTTTTAAGCTTTCTGATAGGTCAAGTTTTTAAATGCATATAACTTCTGCACTATACATTGGATTTCAACCAAATTTTGTTTGTAATATGTGGACATAAACAGATATGACTGAGCATATTCTTAAGAACCATCAGGGCTGCCAACTGTTAATAATTACTCTCTCTATTTTTTTTATCCAAATACCAATATATCAGAAAGTATGCAAGCCGACAGCTTTATACTATGCACACGTATAGTACCTTAAATTTTAGATTAAATTGGAGTAACTTATATAGTCAGTTCTACCAACATGATTCCAAGCCTGCTGATAGCACCAATTATTAGCCTATTTTCAATTTTGAAAAAATAGGCTTATGAGATCATCTTTTGTCCATGTGTGTGTGCGCGCGCGTGTGTGTGTGTGTGTGTGTGAGGTGTGTGTGTGTCCCCCCTAATAAAATCTCAACGGCTGGACCGATTTCAATGAAACTCGGTAAGTTCGTAGCACTATTCCGGGCGACCCCAACCGTGCCCTTCAAATTTTGTTACGTCTCACCAATCCAACATGGCGGCTGTGTGAAATATTTCACCAGCATTCAATATCTCCGAAACTATTACGGATATCACTCTGGAATTTTTTAAGGCGATAAAGGGAACTACTACAAGTTCATCGATGTGACTTTTGAGAAACTCGTAACTACAAAACCAACATGGCGGCCATGCAAATTTGCGACTTTTAAATAGACGTTTCTCGCGATTTAACCAACCAAATGCAATAAAACTTAGTACAGTATATGTTTATACATATTGTAATGCACCGACATCTAACTTTGTTCAATTGTTTACATAACCACAAGATGGCGGATGTGCGAAATATTTCACCGGCATTCTATATCTCTGAAACTAATAGCGGTATCACCCTGACATTTTGTACGGAGATAAAGGGCACTACTGGAAGTTCATCCATAAGACTTTCAAAAACCAGTTAACTACAAAACGAACATGGCGGCCAAGCGAATTTGAAAATTTTATAGACCTTTATCGCGATTTAATGTTCCAAACGCAATGAAATCTGGTACAGGAAATGTTTATACACATTGTAATGCACTGGTATCTAATTTAGTTCAATTGTTTACATAACCTCAAGATGGCGGCTCTGCGAATTTAAAAATTAAGTTTTTCTTTCTTGTGTCGTAATCATGCGATCGAAGTGAAAGTTTGAATGATGAACCTACGCAATAATTTTCCTTTAATGGTACATGGCTATATAGCCTATACATTTAACAATCTAACATGGCGACCATCCGAAATATTTAGACGGCTCTGAATATCTACGAATCTATTATAGCAATCAAACTGAATTATGTTATGTTCATAGGGGCTCTGAACATAAGTTCACCTATAGGACTTTCAATAACCTGGTGATCACAAATCCAACATGGCGGCGACGCGAATTATAAATATTCACATGGACATTTCTCGCAATTTAACCATCCGGGTGCAGTGAAACTTGTTAGAGTAAATCCTTATACGAAGGTTAATCCACTGGCATCTAATTTATTTCAATTGTTTCCATAACCTCAATATGGCAGCTGAGCGAAATTTTTAAAATCTCCTTGTTATTTCTTGTGTCCTAATCATGCGATTGACGTTTGAATGCTACACGTACACAATAATCTTCTTGTAACATTACATAAATCTAGGACCTACATATATAAAATCCAACATGGCGACCATCCGAAATATGTAGTCAGTTCTCAATATCTACGAATCTATTACTGCAACCAAACTGAAATTTTGTATGTAGATAGAGGCAATTAACATAAGTAGGATATATGAAAATAGGCTGTATAGTTCTTCACGGAACTACTTGTTAAATACATGTAACTCCTATACTATCAGATGGATTTCAACCAAATTTCGTATGTGCTATGTGTACCATAACAGATATGACTATGCTTATTCTTAAGAGCAATCAGGGCTGCCAACTGTTAATAAATGCTGTCTATATTTTTTCCCTAATATCAATAAATCAGAAAATATGCAAGCCAACAGCTCCATACTTTGCACACGTATAGCACCTGGCATTCTAGATAAATTTGGAGTAATCAATATAAGTCAGTGCTGCCAACATGATTCTATGCCTGCAGATAGCTCCAATTTTAAAAAATATGTAACATCTATACTAACAAATGGATTTCATCCATAATTGGCACAACAATATATCATAATATTTCAGATTATTTCTGACCAGCACACGCATGACATTGTTGCCAAACATGCTTTTACGCGTGCTGATAAATCCAGAGTCTAACTGCATGTTAAGTTCATTGGACTTCAACAAAATTGTGTATTCTGTACCTTAAGAGATGGAACGAAGGCGTATAAATTAAGTCGCCAGGGCTGCCAACAGTACTGCTCTATTAGGGTACATTATACCAGGTATATTTCGAACTAATTAGACATTTCGATATTACCAACTTAATTTCGTCATAATTCTAGATAGGTTCATATACTCTAGATTAATCATTGGCATGAATCTTAATTTTAGGAAAAGTAGGCTCTTTAGTTCGTCTCGGAACTTCTTGTTAGAGTTTTAATATGTGTTTGAAATTTGTTGCAAATTATTATTTTATCATATTTTCATACTCATGTTACGGCATGTTGATTTAGGCGTTCGATTTTCCATCCTTCTTTATGGTGCACCATATAAGGTTTAATACCAAGTGACTTTTTAATGTTACGCTATACATTTATCTTGTGTCTTTGATATTTATCAATTCATTCATATCAGCTGATGTTGTTGTTTGAGTCTTCAGTCTTTTGACTGGTTTTATCGCGCTCTCCATGCCTCCCTGTCCTGAGCTAAGCGTTTCATCTCTACATAGCTACCACACCCTACATTCGAGGCAAACTGTTTAACATATTGTAATCTCGGTCTACCCCTACAGTTCTTGTCCTCGACCCTTCCTTCCATAACTAAGTTTGCTATTCCTGGGTGTCTTAATATGTGTCCTACCATCCTATCTCTTCTCTTCATTAGCAGTCGCCAGAAACATCTCTCCTCTCCCACTTGGGTTAATACCTCTTCGTTTGTAACCCTCTCTTCCCATCTGATCTTCATCATTCTCAGTAACACCACATTTCGAACGCTTCAAATCTCCTCTTTTCTGCTGCACCAATAGTCCAATTTCTACTTCCATAGAGGCCAGGCTCGATGTCAACAGATTCCTTTTCAGTACAAATGCCTTCCTTTCCTGAGCCAATCTAATTTTATATCCTCTTTCCTCCTTCCGTCACTGGTTATTTTGCTTCCTAAGTAACAGAAGTCTTCTGAGATTCGGAGATATAGAATGCCAGTGAAATATATCGCACAGCCGCCATGCTGGATTATTGAAACGTAATAAAATTTGTAGGGCACGGTCGGGGTCGGCCTGAATCGTACTATGACTTTACCGAATTTAATTGAAATCCATCCAGCCACTTAGAATTTATTAGTGGGGGATGGGGCACACACGGACGAAAGGTGATCTCATAAGCCTATTTTTTCATAAATAGAAATAGGCTAAAAACGAGATTTTAAAATTTGACACTGGCGCCATCTCGTGGTTGAGAAAACAATTAAGTTTGATTGCTGTCACAAATTAGTTGACATTGAGAATCGTCTAAATATTTCGGATGGTCACCATATTGGATTTTTATATACACTGTAGACCATACGTCCATGTACTATTAGAGGCTGATTATTG
The DNA here is from genome assembly GCA_946902985.2 of Meconema thalassinum. Lineage (NCBI taxonomy): Eukaryota > Metazoa > Arthropoda > Insecta > Orthoptera > Tettigoniidae > Meconema > Meconema thalassinum. The sequence goes on from OX336392.1 coordinate 34,813,835, forward strand.
CGTAGGTGCATTGTTCAAACGTTGGATTCGATCGCATGGTTAGGACACAAGAAATTAAACCTTAATTTTAAAATTTCTCACATCCGCCATTTTGAAGTTATGTAAACAATTGAGCTGAATAGGATGTCAGTGCATTACAAGGTGTATACCATTTGCTGTACCATGTGTGACGGCACTCGGATGGTTTAAATGCGAGAAAAGTCTATTTAATTACAACAACTTCGCTTGGCCGCCATGTTCGTTTAGTAAAGAGGTTTTTAAGAGTCCCATCGTTACACTTCTATTAGTGCTTTTTTCCACCATACAAAACGTCAGGGTGATATCTGTAATAGTTTCGGGTATATGGAATGCCGGTGAAATATTTCGCACAGTTGCCATGTTGGATTGGTGAGATGTAATAAAATTTGAAGAGCACAGTCGGGTCGGACAAAATAGTACTATGACCTTACCGAGTTTCGTTGAAATCGCTCCAGCAGTTTAGATTGTATTAGGGAGGGGAGCGAGGCGACCGACACATGCAAACACTCACATACGTACACACACATGGACTATATGTGATGTCATAAGCCTATCTTTCATAAATGTAAATAATAAAGGAAGCTTTTCAGTCGGTCAACACGACTGAATAGCTTTCATTATTAGAATTAAGCATCACTGAAAAATGGCTTCTATCACTACTAAATGAAAGTAGGCTAACAAGTAAACGAAAAGCAAGAACGAGAGGTTTAATTTAGAAAAGAAATACTATTATTGGTCACAAAGGAGCTAAAGTTCCACTAACGCGTACCTTGATGCTCGGTGCAGTTAGGAGGCGAGTTCCGACTGTAACGTTCCACACGTAACGTTCCGCTAACACGTACCTTGATGCTCGGTACAGTTGGGGGTCGAGTTCCGACTGTAACGTTCCAGGGCTGTAACGTACCACATGCTCGTACCGAGTTCCAAGTTACAGTTCCGGAACGATACCGCAAGCCAGCTCGGGGCCGCGGTATGTCGTATGTTACGTAACGTGGAACACAGCGGTAAGCAACGCATTTTAGTTCTGTTCCGGGTCCCTGAGATTAGTTTAGTCGTTTATTAATGTTAAGTTTTGACCAATTGGGTAGCTACAATCGAGATTTGGTAAAGATGGCGGCAAAATAAACATGACAGTGAGGTGTCCTTTTCTAGTGCTACTTGTGTACAAAATGTCGTGTTTCAATTGAAAGGGGGGAGCAGACATATACACACACAGACACACAATGTTTCTTGAAAAAAGTCCCTTAATACTAGCCACGTTCTTCCACTGGCAGTGATCTGTAAGAAAATCAGGCATTTGTAGAGTTTTAATATGTGTTTGAAATTTGTTGCAAATTATTATTTTATCATATTTTCATACTCATGTTACGGCATGTTGATTTAGGCGTTCAATTTTCCATCCTTCTTTATGTTGCACCATATAAGGTTCAATACCAAGGGACTTTTCAGTGTTACGCTATACATTTATCTTGTGTCTTTGATATTTATCAATTCATTCATATCGGCTGATGTTGTTGTTTGAGTCTTCAGTCTTTTGACTGGTTTTATCCCGCTCTCCATGCCTCCCTGTCCTGAGCTAAGCGTTTCATCTCTACATAGCTACCACACCCTACATTCGAGGCAAACTGTTTAACATATTCTAATCTCGGTCTACCCCTACAGTTCTTGTCCTCGACCCTTCCTTCCATAACTAAGTTTGCTATTCCTGGGTGTCTAAGTATGTGTCCTACCATCCTATCTCTTCTCTTCATTAGCAGTCACCAGAAACATCTCTCCTCTCCCACTCGTCTTAATACCTCTTCGTTTGTAACCCTCTCTTCCCATCTGATCTTCATCATTCTCCTGTAACACCACATTTCAAACGCTTCAAACCTCCTCTTTTCTGCTGCACCAATAGTCCAATTTACACTTCCATAGGGGTGGCCTCTTTCCATTTCTGTAGAAATGCCTTCCTTGCCTGAGCCAACCTACTTTTTGTATCCTATTTCCTCCATCCATCACTGGTTATTTTGCTTCCTAAGTAACAGAAGTCTTCTGAGATTCGGAGATATAGAATGCCAGTGAATTATTTCGCACAGCCGCCATGTTGGATTGTTGAAACGTAATAAAATGTGTAGGGCACGGTCGGGGTCGGCCAGAATAGTACTATGATCTTACCGAATTTAATTGAAATCAATCCAGCCACTTAGATTTTATTAGTGGGAGGTGGGGGCACACACTCGGGCGCACACACACGACAAAAGGTGATCCCATAAGCCTATTTCTTCATAAATAGAAATAGGCAAAAAATAGATTTTAATTTGACACTGGCGCCATCTCTTGGTTAAAAAAACAATTAAGTTTTATTGTTGTCACAGACTAGTTGACGTTGAGAATCGTCTAAATATTTCGGATGGCCACCATATTGGATTTTTATATACTTTGTAGGCCATTAAGCTATGTACTATTAGATGATGATTATTGCATAGGTTCATTGTTCAAACGTTCGTTTCGATCTAATGATTAGGACACAAGAAATTAAACCTTAATTTTAAAATTTCGCACAGCCGCCATCTTGAAGTTATGTAAACAATTGAGCTGAATAGGATGTCAGTGCATTACAAGGTGTATACCATTTGCTGTACCATGTGTGACGGCGCTCGGTTGGTTTAAATGCGAGAAAAGTCAATTTAAATACAACAACTTCGCTTGGCCGCCATGTTCGGTTTGTGAAGAGGTTGTTGAGAGTCCCATAGTTACACTTCTATTAGTGCTTTTTTCCACCATACAAAACGTCAGGGTGATATCTGTAATAGTTTCGGAGATATGGAATGCCGGTGAAATATTTCGCGCAGTTGCCATGTTGGATTGGTGAGATGTAATAAAATTTGAAGAGCACAGTCGTGGTTGGACAAAATAGTACTCTGACCTTACCGAGTTCGTTGAAATCGCTCCAGCAGTTTAGATTGTATTAGGGAGGGGAGCGAGGCGACGGACACATGCAAACACACACATACGTACACACACACGGACTATATGTGATGTCATAAGCCTATCTCTCATAAATGTAAATAATAAAGGAAGCTTTTCAGTCGGTCAACACGACTGAATAGCTTTCATTATTAGAATTAAGCATCACTGAAAAATGGCTTCTACCACTACTAAATGAAAATAGGCTATCAAGATAACGAAAAGCAAGAACGGGAGGTTTAATTTAGAAAAGAAATACTATTATTGGTCAGAAAGGAGCTAAAATTTGGTGTGTAGGTTACACTCTGCCTTATATGGCAACACTGCGAGAAGGTGAGTTGGATTCCCATCTTAGCCATCTTAGAGTGGTTTTCCGTGGTTCCCCACTTCTACTCCAGGAAAATGCGTGGATAGTTCCTATGTCAAGGCCACGGCCTACTCCTTTCCAATCCATGCCATCATTACAAGTACACACGTTACTACAGACATCACAATAACAAAGTTTAGGCCTATCAGACAAATTCCATATAATCCTCAACTGCATGGACCGATGAACAATAGCCTATGTTCTAAACCTTTATATGGAGCAACAATAAATATTTCGAATCAATGGGATCCATCGTATTGTTTTTAGGAAACATATTTCTAACGTAGGCTACAGTATGACCGCGATCGAAACGAGCAAGGTGCCTTGCCCTGTCTGATGCAGCACGCACTCAGACTGAAATCAATATTTTTATTTTTATCTTTTTTGATATTTCAAGAAGTAATTATCCTATTTTTGAATAAATAATTTGCCTGGAATTGCATATGACATCGTTCAAACTGGGATAGTTTTTGACGCAGAAAAAACGGATCTTTTTTATCAGGGTTCTAGGTAGGACTGTAGATACTGAAAAACATCCTTAGGCTAGATAGAGTATTTCGATATCATGAAAGAAATGCCCCTAGATAAGATAACAGGTATGTAATTGATGTAGATGTTGTGTAATTAGGCTATTATGTGACAGTTTGTAACAACCAGCGTAACAGTGTAATAAACGCAGTGTTACAATTGCCGTGGTAACTAAATAGACTGTGTAATAGCCGTAATAGTCTACGTAATAATTCGGTGTAATAGCCATAATGGTTTTAATAGCTAGTGTACAGTAGTACCGGTAACAGTCCTGTAATAGTCTGTAGGCCTACATACATTTTGGGAAATGCTGCTGTACTGTTACAGGCTCTGTACCGTTCCACTTTCCGTTGGAACATGAGAACCTGGAACGTTACGCATAGATACCGGGTGGCTGGTTGGTATAACCTGGAACGGTACACAGTGTAACCGGGTACTGGTGGAAACGTTACTCTATTTCGATAACCAAGAACGGTACGCAGAGTAACTCTCCAACTGGTAACGCTGAGGAATCGTTCCAGTCATGTACCGTTCCATACGTAACGTTCCGCTAACACGTACCTTGATGCTCGGTACAGTTGGGAGTCGAGTTCCGACTGTACCGTTCCAGGGCTGTAACGTTCCACATGCTCGTACCGAGTTCCAAGTTACAGTTACGGAATGATACCGCAAGCCAGCTCGGGGCCGCGGTATGGCATACGTAACGTAACGTGGAACACAGAGGTACGTAACGCATTTCAGTTCTGTTCCGGGTCCCTGCACTAGAGTTTATCATGAGAACTGAAATCATGATACTAAACCTAGGAAATAAGCTTATATTCATAAATAAGAATCGTAGGGAGGTAATAGACATTACATTCAGCACTATGCATATTGCAAATTTTATTAAAGATTGGAAGGTGCTGGAGGAACCATCACTGGCAGACCACCAGCATATCCAATTTGCAATAGATGCGAGACAAAATAGAATCGAAATGTACAGAGACCCCAAAAGAACTAACTGGGATGGATACAGAGAAGTTCTGGTGCAGGCTGTGCAGAAGATCCGAACTGATGTGAGGGTACAGAGAGAATTGGATGAGGCAGTGGAACTTTTAGAGGATGCCATTATAGACTCATACCATACAACTGTCCTCTCAGAGAAAAGAAGAACACCAAAAAACGTCAGGTGGTGGAACAACAACCTAGCCAAATTGAAAAAAAGAGGTTAGGGCTTTGTATATAATATCATCTAGATATGGTATGTGGAATATATCATAGGAAACTCACTGAGTATAACCTAGAAATACGGAGAGCAAAGAGAAAATCTTGGAGACTGTTCTGTGAGAAAGTGGAAACACACACTGAAGCATCAAAGCTTCAGAAGGTTCTCAAAGCAACTCACATAAACCAAGTAGGAACACTGGAAAGATCCGATGGAACATTTACTCAGGGAGGGAGGGACACGCTAGAGATGTTGATGGTGTGTCATTTTCCTGAGGCTGAGGAGATGACAGAGGAAGAAGAGATTGGAACAGAGGCCAATGCTCGAAGAGCAGACTGGAACTGTGCCAAAAGACTAGTAAAACCCAATCAAGTGAGATGGGCAATCGACACGTTTCAACCCATAAAGGCTCCGGGGCCGGATGAGATACTTCTGATACTCCTTCAGGAAGGATGGGAGATACTCGTTGAGGCCTTGACGAACCTATTCAGAGCCAGTCTAGCTCTAGGGTACGTGCCAAAATCATGGTCTGAGGCTAAAGCGGTATTTATACCGAAGCCTGGTAGGGTGAATTATGCTCAAGCCAAAGCCTACAGACCATTATGCTTAAATTCCTCCATGCTAAAAGCAATGGAGAAAATTATGGATAAATACATCCGAAGAACAGTGCAATTGAACTCAATGATACATGAAAATCAGTTTGCATACAGACCAGGCAGATCCACTGAAGCAGCACTCCATCAATTGGTTTGCAAAATAGAGAAAAGCCTAGAATATAAAGAAATAGCACTGGCGGCATTTTTAGACATAGAAGGGGGGGGGCCTTCAGTAATACAACCTATGACTATGATCAAAGCAGTAGAAGAGAGCAAGGTCAGCAAAACCGTCGTAAAATGGATTAAATCTATGTTGGACGGAAGAAGGATAAAAGCAACCCTGTTTGATGAGACGCTAACGGTTAGGGCCACTCGAGGCTGTGCTCAGGGAGGAGTGTTATCTCCTCTGTTGTGGAACCTTGTAGTGGACAAAATCATAGCCAGGCTCAACAAAAAGGGTATGTATACACAAGGATATGCAGACGACCTAGTGATTGTAGTACGAGGTAAGGACCTCATGCAGAGATCACTTAACCTTGTAGAGAACTAGTGTCGGGAAGAACAACTTTCCGTTAACCCGAATAAGATAAATCTGGTCCCTTTTACAAGAAAGAAAAAATTAGAGGGAAAGAGAACACTGAAGCTCTTTGGGCAAGAAATCTATATGGAAGAACAGGTACTATATCTTGGAGTAGTGCTAGACAAAAAGCTAACCTGGAATCCGCATATAGATAGGAACATAACCCGGGCCAAGAACTTACTCTATGCGTGTAAGAGAGCTGTTGGGACAACATGGGGTCTAAATTCGTCGGTGGTAATGTGGATATACACAATGATCATTAGACCACTGATAACCTATGCTTCAATCATTTGGTGGGAGAAAGCAAAACAAGGAAATGTCGGCAGCAGATTAAATAGTCTGCAGAGAATGGCATGTGTTGCTATAACTGGAGCTATGAAAACTGCGCCGACAGAAGCCTTGAATACATTACTGGATCTCCCATCTCTAAGCAACTTCATAGAGGGACAGGCTAGAATGAGTTCATATAGATTGGAACAAACAGAATGCTGGAATGCACAAAGGCCCAATCTAGGACACTGCAAAATTAACAGAGTTATAACAGGGGAAGTACTATACATTCCTTCTGATTACATGATACCAAAGTATAACTTTGAGAAACCATTTGAGACCCAAATAATAAAAAAAGGAAGACTGGGATATCAACAAGTGGAAGACCGATAGAGAGGATATGGTGAGGTGGACTGATGGCTCAAAAACTGTGAGTGGTACAGGAGGGGGGATCAACGGGAAAAGACCTGAGAGATCAATTCAAATGAGCCTCGGCAGACACACTACTGTCTTTCAAGCGGAGGTGTTAGCTATCACCACGTGTCTTGAAGAAAACCTGAAAATGAAATATAAAGATAAGAACATTTTCATTTTTACGGATAGCCAAGCAGCCATTAAGGCACTAGAGGCTGTCCGGATAACATCCAAAATAGTTGGTACTGCCACTCAGTTCTCCTGAAGCTCTCAGAGGACAACACAGTTAAAATAATATGGGTACCAGGGCATGCAGGTATAGAAGGTAATGAAAGGGCAGATGAACTGGCCAGAAAAGGAGCAGAGATACATTTTGTAGGCCCAGAACCTGTATGTGGGATCTCTTACAGACAAGCCCGACATGTAATAGGTAAATGGGTACAAAAGAAGCAAATAGAAAACTGGAAAAAGACTCCAGGTTGCAGACTTGCAAAGGAACTGATAAAAGGACCAAACAAGAAGCACACTAAAGAACTTCTACAACTTAGCAGAGGAAATATAAGATGGGTAGTGGGACTATTGACAGGACACTGCCATCTTAAAAAACACCTACATAGAATTGGAGTAATAAGAGACAATATATGTAGGAAATGCAATGAAGCAGAAGAATCAGCTGAACACTTACTTTTTGAATGTGAGGCGCTGGGAAGAATTAGAATCTCCACACTGGGGCTACCGGGTGAAGGAAGAGAGAAAATCCTAGAGGACCCAATAAGATTGATCTGCAGCTTTGTGAAGGGAGCAGAGATATCCAGGTGGGAATGAAGGAAACACATGGTAGCAAAAGATCTTGGAGGTCGACGCTTAACAGGAACTTGGAAACGAGAGGCTCCATGAATATAAGAAGAAGAAGAAGAAGGCAGTTACAAGAACAGCACTATGAGTATGGAACAGATCTACTGATGGCCTTCCTGGACATTGAGAAAGCATATGACAGTGTATGCAGAAACAAAGTATGGAAGTCCCTGGAGGACAGAGGAGTAGAAAAATGGACTATACGGAGGATAAAGAAGATGTACAAGGGAAGCGTGAGCTGTGTGATAGTGGAAGGAGAGAGATCGGACTGGTTGGAACAGAGAAACGGCCTGAAACAAGGAAATGCACTGTCACCGTTACTTTTCATTGTGGTGATGGATGACATAATGACCTGAGTGGCACAAGTAATTGGGGAAGGAAAGATGAAAACAATGGTGTTTGCAGATGATTTGAGGAAACAAGGAGGAGGAAGTACAGGAGCAGATGGACGTGTGGGAAGGAATAATACAAGGATATGGGATGAAATTTATCATAAATAAGAGTGAGATGGTGATCACAACAAGGAAGAAGGAAAGAACCCCAACGGGAATAACAATTGGTGGGGAACAGCTGAAGAAAGTGGAGAGTTTCAAGTATCTGGGAAGCCTGATACAAGATAATGGAAGAAACAAGAATTGGAGAAAAAAATGTGTGGGGAAGACAAGCAGAAGCATTCCGGAGGAGTGTGAGAAGCATGGTATGGAGCAAGGATGTCCCTCAGAACAGCAAAACGATCATATATCGAACATACTATGTCCCTATACTGTTGTATGCCTCGGAGACCTGCGTTATGAAAGGAAGGGAGAAGAGCAAAATACAGGCCAGTGAGATGAGGTTCTTGAGAAGCAGTATTGGAGCTACAAAGATGGACAGAATAAGAAATGAGAGGACCAGAGAATTAATGAAGGAGGAACTATTACAGGAAGGTATAGAGAAATCTAGACTTAGATGGTATGGACATGTAAAACGAATGGAAGAGAAGAGGATGCCCAGGGGGATACACGAGACGAAGTGGGAAGGAGAGAGACAGGTGGCTGAAGGGGGTGGAAGAAAGCATGAAGAAGATAATAATAATAATAATGTTATTGGTTTTACGTCCCTTTTAACTACTCTGGCTTTTAGAGACGCCGGGGTGCCGGAATTTTGCCCCAAAGGGGATCTTTAACGTGCCAGTAAATCTACTGACATGGCTCCCTCGCATTTGCGCACCCTCAAATGCCACCTGACTGCGCCAGGATACGAACCTGCAACCTTGGGCCCAGCAAGCGAGAACGTTACCCCTGAGCCACGCAGCCAGACGCATGAAGAAGAGAGGAGAAGACTGGACAAGGGTGGAGGCTGAGAGATGGTGGGAAGACAGAAGGCGTTGGAGAGGCTTGTGTTCCAAACAGACCCGGCCAGTGGCTGGAAACTGTGCAAGATGATGATGACCTAGCTGTAAGTTGTATTTATGGAATTAAGATTCCGTATTATGATAATAGAGTAAGGTGTAAATAGTTGTACAGAAATATTGTATCTCTTAAGATCTATTATTATAATATTTTATAAATAGTTATTGTATTTGTAATATATACCTGTCATTATCATCTTGCCCAGTTTCCAGCCACTGGCCGGGTCTGTTTGGAACACAAGCCTCTCCAACGTCTTCTGTCTTCCCACCATCTCTCAGCCTCCACCCTTGTCCAGTCTTCTCCTCTCTTCTTCACATTTTCTTCCGCCCCCTTCAGCCACCTGTCTCTCTGTCTCTTTCCTTCCCACTTCGTCTCATGTATCCTCCTGGGTATCTTCTTATCCTCCATTCGTTTTACATGTCCATACCATCTAAGTCTAGATTTCTCTATACCATCCTGTAATGGTTCCTCCATCATTAATTCTCTGGTCCTCTCATTTCTTATTCTGTCCATCTTTGTAGCTCCAATACTGCTTCTCAAGAACCATCTCACTGGCCTGTATTTTGCTCTTCTCCTTTTCTTTCATAACCCAGGTCTCCGAGGCATACGTCAGGATAGGGACATAATACGTCCGATATATGATCTTTTTGCTGTTCTGAAGGACATCCTTGCTCCATAACATGCTTCTCACACTCCTCCGGAATGCTTCTGCCTGTCTCCCCGGCTCATTTATTTCTCTATCGTTTCTTCCATGATCTTGTATCAGGCTTCCCAGATACTTGAAACTCTCCACTTTCTTCAGCTGTTCCCCACCAATTGTTATTCCCTTAGTGGTTCTTTCCTTCTTCCTTGTTGTGATCACCATCTCACTCTTATTTATGCTAAATTTCATCGCATATCCTTGTATTATTCCTTCCCACACATCCAACTGTTCCTGTTTCCCCAAATCAACAAATCATCTGCAAACACCATTGCTTTCTTCTTTCCTTCCCCAATTACTTGTGCCACTCGGGTCAGTATGTCATCCATCACCACAATGAAAAGTAACAGTGACAGTGCATTACCTTGTTTCAGGCCGTTTCTCTGTTCCAACCAGTCCGATCTCTCTCCTCCCACTTTCACACAGCTCACGCTTCCCTTGTACATCTCCTTTATCCTCCTTATAGTCCATTTTTCAACTCCTCTATCCTCCAGGGACTTCCATACTTTGTTTCTGCATACACTGTCATATGCCTTCTCAATGTCCAGGAAGGATATCAGTAGATCTGTTCCATACTAATAGTGCTGTTCTTGCAACTGCCTTACAGCAAAAATCAAATCCACTGTGGACCTTCCTGCTCTGAAGCCATGTTGTTCTTCCCTCATCCCTCCTTCTATCCTTGTTCTAATTCTCCTTTCCAGAAGTTTCTCGAACATCTTTTCACAATGACTCGTCAGTGTTATTCCCAGATAGTTTCTGCATTCTGTTCTACTACCTTAAGTTCTTTTATTTTATAGATGCAATTTCTGACGTGTCCTATATCAAAACTGTATTGTATACATGTAATTGATCAAATGGTTAAATAAAAAATCTAAAATCTAAATCAATCTTGATTTCAAATGTAAATTTTCTTTTTATCCTAAGATGTTGAGTTCTAAGCACTAGGAGAGTGGGCATATGCATTAGGTAGCACAGAAAGTATGGTTGTCTTCTTATGATCATAGTGTCATAAATTTTTGTATCAAGTCCATTCAATCTAAAAACCAGAGTTTGTATTTCAGCTGTGTTGGACATTATGTAATGTGACTTGTCAAATTTAAAGTTGTAGAATTCACATAGTAACTGACTCTTTTGCAGCTCTGAATCTTTCTTATAAATATTGGCTAGTGTTAAAAACATTTCATAAGCATTCTCGCATGACTTTACCGTTGTTTTCACAGTTCTCATAATATAGTAGGCTACCGGGCTTGCAAGTGCATCCTTGGTCCCCATTCTTCTATCTGCTTCATCAGTGTTTTCTTTTTCAGTACCATGTACTATAAAAGATGGTACATTGGCTTTCACGGCCAGTGAATTAAAACTCAACTATTACTCTAGGTTTGTGCCGTGTCTTGTGTGGGGTTTGCCTAGGACAACACGCTGGCTCATCAGCGGGCTCTTGATGACCCCGCCCGGAACCCCACAGGAGTGGCGAACTGCGCACTACCTCCCTTTTTATGAAGCACACCTGCGCCTCGTCACTGCGAGAACTAAAAGCTAAAGTAGCCATAACCTCCATATGAAGGCTTGCAAAAAATTTTAAATGCTACTTGTTTTTCATTGCGAATTGGTAATTAAAGTGAAGACTTACAGAATTGCAAAATATTTCCCTATGCATGTTAACTGTATTAATTTTACTCAAAATTTTTGTGCACTTTGCAAAATATATTTCTTCTTCTCGCGGTGGGTCACTTAGGACCACGCGGTGTCTTCCTCCTTGCCCAATAGCATGGATTGTTGTAGTTTCTGTTCCTCCGACCATGAACGTCGCGTTAGTTTTTTCTCATCTTCCTCAAATCCCCTTGTGTGAACAATATTCCTGATTACATTTCTATACATCAGATCTGGCGATCCCATCTCCACTAGGCCCCTCTCCACCTGTTTGTACCATTTTGGTCTTGTTCGTTTGTTCTGCAGAAATTTGTGGATTCGGTAAGTAAGTCTCGTATGATTCATTCTTTCCAAATGGTCCAAAAATTGAATTCGTCTCAATCTCATTGTATCGGTAAGTTTAGAAATTTTCATATATATTTCAGATTTGGGTTTGGGATAGTGTATGCCATTTTTAATTCTGGGCCCTAAGATCTTTCGCATAATTTTCATTTCCTCAATCTCTAATTGTTTCTTTAATGTTTTAAGTTGTAAATTGAGCGTTTCTAAAGCATAAAGAGCTTCCGGTTTAATCACTGTTAAGTAATGGCGAATTTTACTATCCCGTGACAAGCTTTGCTTGTTGTGAACATTTTTTGTGTATTGAAAAGCAACCTCAGTTTTATGGATTCTTGATGTTACAGATTTATTTTCATTGCCATTTTCTGTAACCCATTCGCCTAAGTATTTAAATATATTTCATAAAATAAATGCTATAATGTGAAATCAGATGTGTATGCTTCTTTAAATTATGACTGTGCATTAGAAGCTTTTCTCAAAATGGCATTGTCTTTTCAGAATAGTAGTTAGTAATAATTAAAAGTATATTTCAAAGGGGGTAGAAAAATATTCCATAGGGGCCCTTAAATCCGCTCAGTGGCCCTGGATATGCAACACTGTTTGTAAAGAATCCATGGTACTACAGTCCATGAAAGGCCTAGGCCTATGTGGTTAGTACGTCGTGTCCCCTCGACCGTTAATCTTGGTTTTCGGGACCGGGGCGCTGGCTCACTGTCCGACATCTATTCAATTATCTTCACGAGGCTGGGTGTAGCCTACCCCGTTCCAGCCCTCACATCAGGTTCTAAAATCCCTGACGGAGCCGGGAAACGAACCCGGTATACCATACCAAATCATTTTAATATACAGTAATCAATATTTTATTAACACAACTCAACATCACATCCAGACATTCCAAAGACACTACACTCAAAGATAACAAAACCAAAACTATGTAAATCAAAACACTGTCTATTTTCTAAATCAAAACACTGTCTATTTTCTACAGGAAGTTGATTGCTCGAACGAGCTTTAGTTCACTTTCTCCACATTCTCCCACCTTGCAAAAGGTAGTTTTGCAACACACACTCATAAACTAAAGTAAACATTCCAAACTTATAGTTGAACATTGAGCTCAGGAATGTGAACCACTATAAGTCTAGTTTCTTGAGTTGCCTAACAGTTCTACCACAACAAGTCTTGAATTCACTCTCCTTTTCAGTTCCTGAGTTACTGCAGGGAATATCTTCATTAAGGACCGGCTCACTTAGTCGGTGTTGTGAAGTGTTGATAGAATCACCTTTGTTAAGACAGTTTATCTCTAACGGATAAAGTCGCTGTACTGGACGAAGTAGAATGCCAGTTGCTGTCTTAATTTTAACCAGACCAGTCACATTGTCTCTTCCAGGTAACAGCTCCACCACTCTTCCTAAGGGCCAGTTGATCCGTTTCTTGTTGTTGCTCTCCACCAGTACTATGTTTCCTACTTGTATGGATCCCTGTTGATTTTTGCTCCGTGATCTGAGAAATCCCAGGTATTCTTTTTTGAAGCGATTTCTCAGGCTCTGGCAATTTTAATGGGTTAAGGGGGTCTCCGCCCAATCAATACAAATTTGTATTGATTGGGCGGAGACCCCCTTAACCCATTAAAATTGTCATTGTACACGTCAATACGGACCTTGCGAAATGGATAATCCTCCAATTAATTCTCAGGCTCTCCCGAACAGCTTGTAGATAACGCCATCTGTCGTTTAAACTGCTGGTTTGAATTTGGTCTAAGTCGGTTACATCATTACCCTCTAGGCTCTGTAGGAACATGGAGGGTCCGAGTGGCTTGAGTTCATCTTCTTCGGAAAGATAAGTCAAAGGTCGGTTGTTCATCAGGTTCTCACAATCGCACAGAAGAGTACACAATCATTTCCTCATAATTTAGGCAAGCTTTACCCAAATTACGGCGAAGCAAATCCTTTAGAATCTTAATCAACCTTTCCCAGAATCCTCCCCACCAGGCTGCAGTGGGAGGGTTCAGCTTCCATTTAATCTTCAGAAGGCTGCACGTCCCCTCTATTTCAGTCCAATCCAATTGTTTCATGGTTCTGTGAAGTCCTGTGAAATTCGACCCATTGTCCGAATTCATGGAATTCTTCTTCTTTTTCAAGTGCCTCGTCCTCCAAGAACATTGGCGATCAGTAGCATGATCTGCTGTTTGTCCATTGCTGTTCTAAACAGTGACACTGTATAAGTCCAAACCACTGGCTTAAGCTCTTTAGCCAGGATATTCGTCTACGTCCTGGACCCCTAATGCCATCAATCTTCCCTTGGATGATTAATTGCAAGAGGTGGTATTTGTTGTTGCGCATAAAATGGCCAAAGTATTCTAGTGTTCTCCTTTTGATCATAGTGAGAATTGTTCATACGCCGCAGTACTTCCACATTTGTGACTAGCTGTCCATGATATCCTTAAAATCCTGCGATACGTCCACATTTCAAATGCTGTCAGTTTCTTACTTAAAACCTCGGTAAGTGACCATGATTCAACTCCATAGAGCAGGACACTAAAAACGTAGCATCGAAGCAGTCGGGTGCGTAATGACAGACTTAAATCACGGCTGATCAAAACTTTTCTCATTTTCATGAAAGAACTTCTGGCCTGCTCAATTCTACAGCGAATTTCTTGATTTAAGTCCCAGTTATCATTGATTTGACATCCTAAATATTTATATGATGAAACCCTTCCAATTCATTCATTACCAAGTGTAAGAATGCCCTGAATTTCATCTTTGTTTCTACTAACAACCATCCACTTTGTTTTTTGTGCATTTAAATGTTATCCCATGGCATTACTCTCTTCAGAAATAGAATCCAGTAGTGTTTGTAGATCATCCATACTTGTTGCAAGGATGACAGTGTCATCAGCATATCGGATGTTATTAATGATAGATCCATTTACTACTACTCCTTGAGACTTTCCATCAAGAGCTTCTTGGAAAATCTTTTCAGAATAGATGTTGAAGAGGAGTGGAGAAAGAATGCAACCTTGGCGAACTCCCTTCATAATCGATACTTCTCCAGACAGCTGACCATCAACACGTACAGCAGCACGTTGATTCCAGTACAGATTTCCAATTAATCAGATGTCACGTCCATCTAGTCCCAGGTCACATAAAATGTTCATCATTTTATCGTGTTGAACAGTGTCAAAGGCTTTTTCATAATCGATGAAACACATGTAAACATCGACACGAACATCACGGCATCGTTGAATCAACACCTGAAGACTGAGCAATGTCTCCCGAGTTCCGAAACCACTCCTGAATCCAAACTGTGTGCCACCAATGTTTTCCTCACATTTATGATATAACCTTAAGTGCAGGATTTTAAGGAATAACTTCAGGGCATGACTCATTAAACTGATCATTCTATAGTCATTGCAGCACGTTGCATTGGTCTATTTGGGAATCGGTATAAAAGTTGATTTGAGCCAATCATGTGGTATGTATCCACTTCGATAGATGCTATTGAACAAACCCACTAGCAAGGAAAGAGATCGTTCATCCTTGAGAAGCTTTAGTATTTCAATGTGCAATTCATCTGGACCTGGAGCCTTTCCACTCCTCGATATTGTTATGGCATGTTCAATTTCAGCTCTTGTAATATCTATGCCATCGCCCGTTCGAATACCATGATCAACACTTCTGTTGTCTTCGAATAGTGTTTCAATGTAGTCCTTCCATTCTGTCAACTTCTCTTCAGTACTAGGGAGAATGAGGTAATGTAATATCTTATACTGCAGGATTCATGTGTTTGTGTGTACATAACCTTACATATTAAAACACTGATGGAGTTCTGGCAAGATCTATCACCATATAAAAGCGTACGGGTATATTTCGTTATTCATAGCAGTCGCTATATAGGCGGCATTGGGATTTCAGAGACGTGTCCCCGTTGAAGCAAGGAACTACAAAAATATCCAATCAAGGCTATATAAACAACATGGCAGCTATTTATGATACCAAAACACAGTTCACAAATTGATGAAACCATTCCAACAAGACAGTATCCATCTAGAAGATAGTATGCACTCGCAATGGGAAATCCTTAATAATTAATGAATTCACTTGGTGATCCCTTAAAAACAGCATAAATACCATTATAAAAACAAATATGATGCACCACATCGCAATTTAGGTCTTATCATGGCCACCTGGAGGTGCATTGTATTCACTCTTCCTTTTCTTGCCACAAATCGTCGTAGTGCTTGGATATATGCTACCGTACTAAGTGAAGTGATCAATTCCAGATGTACAGCCTGATAAACCGCACAAGTGAATATCACAATCCAACCCTTTTCTCCTCCTCGTAGAAACACAGGGCCGGCCAAGTCTGTGCCCGTGATCTGGTAAACACTCGATGCCTTGATTCTATCCTGTGGCAACGGAGGAAAAGGTACCTCAAAACCTTTAGCAGAGTTATGACGACAGATCACGCATTTCTGAACAACTGCTGCCACCGTCCTACTTCCTCTAATTATCCAAACCCTTTAGCGCAACAAAACAAGCAGTGTGTGCGTCTCAGCATGGTTATGGAATCGATGAAATTGTTCAATCATTCTTTCAACCATCACATGTTTTGATGGAAGTACAACTGGATAGGTATACTCAGGAGTGTCGTCAGAATCAATGACTCTTGACTTCATGCGCAGAATTCCTTCATCATCTGTGAACACCCCCAGATTCTTCAATTGTTCTTTTCTCTCTTCTCCATAAAGTGTTTCATTCTGGATAAGGAAGTACAGTTTCTTCTCAGCACTGAGAAACTCTTCGCTATCAATTTTCGTAGAAATGTGGTCTCTACGATTCCTTTGTTTCAATCTCAAAATCCCAGCAATGGTCCTAACGATTTTGATGTATCCAGAGAATCGTGAACTTAATTGCAGTAAAATCGTTTCCACAACAGTGTTCTTAGCAGCTACAACTGCTTTCCTCCTTTCCCTCTTGACTTCTTCCAACAATGGTTCAGGACAATTAAATACCCATACTTCTTCTTTACATTTAAGCCAAGACGGACCCTCCCACCATCTGGATCTCCAAAGTTGTGATGGAGAACACCCTCTAGACAGGAGATCTGCTGGATTGAGACTGCCCGGTATGTGTCTCCATGAACTAGCCTTACTGTACTCATGAATTTCCTTTACCCGATTCTCTACGAACACCGACCAAAGCCCTTTATTAGCAATCCAAGCCAAGACTACTGTTGAATCGGACCAAAACACTGTGTCTACGTCCAGCCGATGGCAGAATGCAACTGACGGGACTTCCCGGGCGCGACCTGCTTATATCAAGTAGGCAGGGCCGCGCGTACTTTGTCGAGCACTGCCCGGGAGGGCCCGTCAGCCGGATTCTCCTGCAACCGGATGCTTTGCCACACAAGGCGGATGCCCCGTTCTGCTGTGATCTTTATTAGGCTTAAGTACATAGATAAAATATACAAATTGTGATATAACAAAGGCCCTCGGCCCGAAACAAGAGTGTGTCTGGCCACAGAAGAGTCAGTATAAACACACACTACACTGGCGTCGGGCACTTCCTCGTCCTTAATAGTTCAGGTTGCTGCCATTATTGCTGCTGCAAGTTCACTTTCATTAATCGTCGCTGGATATTCAAACGCCTGGGCCCAGGCGAGTCTCAGACGGGGGATGATTCCAGCAATGCTGTTCGGTGTGGCGTCGGAGTAGACGCTGATCTTGGCTCCCTCGCAGTTCATGTTCCTCGGTGTATCCTTGAAGTCAGGCGTGAGAAGCTGGCGGGGCCAATAAGCTTCCTTTGAGAGGATGTGCTTGGGGATGAACATGGGCCAGTTCATCACCCAACATACCCAACTCAAGTACCCTGCGGCTTGCTGGCTCTGATGTTCGTCGTAGAAGGGAATATCACGCAGAATTTGAGTGATGCGTTTGCGAGTTCCGGGTTGCAGAGGATGCACTGCGCGGTGATGTTGATGACTACCCCCAGGTATTGGATGATGACCGAAGGGGTCAGCATACTCTTGTCACGATTTATGGCGACACCAACTACCACATTGAGAAACAGAAGTATCTCCTCCACAGGTAAATGTTCAGCATGAAGTAACCAGTCATCTAAATAAGCAATCATTTTAACACCCGGGAATTGTTCACTGATCAGTTCACCTATCGCCTGGGCCCAGCGTTGCATAATGCTGGGCGCCAGAGCGTGCCCCGTTGGGAGGCGTTGCCAGCAGTAATCCTTGTTCCCATATTGGATGCCATACGTGAAAATGTCTCGTGGCAGAAGGGGGATGTGATAAAAACCACTATTTAAATCAAGTTTAATGGCCACATGATTAGAAGGTATGTCACTGCGAGCTTCCGCTGCACTTTTCAAACTGAATCTTGGTTTGGTAATATAGTCTGTCCAGGTAGAAAGGTCGTGGATAACCCTGGCTTTCCCATTGGCCTTGGCCACCAAGAACATGGGAAAGGCAAAGAAAGGTTTAAATTCAACTATGATTCCACTTTGTACAAAATCGGCGATCACTTGGTCCATTAATGGAGAAACACGAGTCTTTCTGTACACCGCGGGTGCATTGGTGGGCTGCGGCAGGGATACCCCAACTCACATAATGCGAGTCGCGTACTGTCCGAGAGGAGTGTCACAATACGGCATCGAAGGCTCAACTGAGACATTCTAACTCCAAGGATTGCTCCCATCAGTTCAAGGCGGGGTAGAGTCAGTTCTTTGAGAGGCGCTACTCTAGATTTAGCCATCAGAAGACTAAGTTTGATCTTACCTTCTTCTTCCGTTCTCAGAAATATGCAACAACCAAACGCTCTTTTGCTAGCGTCGACAAATACATGCAAAGTGCTGTAGTCGTTCAGGAAAATCCTTCTAGGTATCCGACAGTCATGTAGGTATTGCAACTGCTGGGTCCATGGACAGAATTCCTCACAAATGTCTCCTGGTAAAACCTCATCCCATCCTATACTTATCTGCCATGTCTTCTGTAGAATGAGCTTGGGAATCAGAGTTACTGGGGCCAAAAATCCAATCGGATCAAATATTTTCTGCACGCTGGATAGTACCACTCTTCGGGTTACTAAACCTGTAGTCGGGCTGAAGTTACATCCAAGTTCATCTACGTCGCAATACCAATGAAGTCCTAAGACATTCTCAGTTTTACCAACACCACAATCAAAGGAATTCACCCATCCCCTCAAATTGAAACCTGCGGATAACATCAATTCTTGTGACTTTAAAATAAAGGGTCTGTTTAGGAACAAGTGTTAAACGGTTCGTCAGGCCTCACTTGCTTTGTGGCGAATCCCGTTATATCCACTGGTCGTGAGGGGTGTGCTTGCTACCTGCCCCACCCTGCGCCCAAGTACCGTACATTCCTGAGCCAGTGCCACTATTGTGCTAAAACAAGTCACCACGGGGTGAAAGTGCTACAGACCTGCTGCCATGCAAACTCGGAAGACTATATCGAACGAGTGACAGTGTATTAATGTATCAACATGTATTGTATATAACTGTGTAATATAATCTAATTAGTTAAATGTTCCACAGAAGTCCAGTGATTTGAAATCCCAGCACTATAAATTACAGTCCACCAGAGTATATTCTTCACATTTATTATCAAACTCTCTTCATGGTCCTACCGGGCCGGATTTCTGTGGAACAACGGACGCGTGTTATAGTTCGTGCATCATTTCTATTGACGCCTCGCATTGTGCATTGTAACGGTAGCCTCAACGCGAAGTATGAGCGGTAATCGTGTGTTTCTCCTTGAATGCAAGCTACTTCGATGATTCGTATTAACTACAGCGCGCAGTGGTGCATATTGAACCTCGAGACATTACACATGGAAGGAATTCAACTTTAAGCAGCTTCGGTAAGTACATACTCAGTTCTGGTTACCTGTATTCCTGTATGCTATTCCCATTATGGATCCTAAATTGAAAGCACTTCTCGTAAAGACTAGGGGCCTCGCAAAGGCAAATATTACTCGTTTGCATAACTTCGTCAAGAGCTTCCAACCAGGGTCAAGTATTAACGCAATAAGGGCAAGGTTAGACGATCTACCAAAATTAAGGCAGAAGTATGAAGACGCGCAGGAGAGATTAGAATTAGAAGACGAATCCTAGGACCACAGTGAAGATAGGAATACTTTTGAGACTATGTATTATGATCTCGTTGATAAAATGACCACGTTGATTGAAGATAGCATAGAGTTACGATCAAAACAGAACAATCCTTCGAGTACTAAAAGTGATGGTCAGTCTAGTTCCGGGAAGAGAGAGCTGACACTTCCTACAATTAAATTACCTTCCTTCGGGGGACAGGTCACTGAATTCCGTCATTTTTGTGACACATTTACTAGCCTGGTAATAAACAATCAAGCAATTGACGATATACAACGATACCACTATTTGTTATCTTCATTAACGGGCGAAGCACATGGCCAGATTAAGAACCTTCCCATAACAGGTCCTAATTTTAAAATTGCTTGGCAAACTGTCTGTCTGAGATACAATAATCCTAGATTAATTGCCACAGCACACATCAACAACTTGCTGAACCTTCCACGTGTACACAATGAATCACCCACAGAGTTACGAGCACTTCTAAATCAGGTATCAAGTAACTTAAATGCACTTGAAGCACTTGAACTTGAAATCCCTCTTCACGAAATCCTTCTAGCGCAATTAATTCTTGAAAAGACTGATGACGTCAGCAGAAAACAGTGGGAGCTGACGTCATCAAATTCACAATTCCCAAGACTGGAAGTGCTAAGTAAATTTTTAGAGGACAGATGTCAAGCCCTAGAATTAATCAATGGCAACCAAATTCCTACCCCAGTTGTCAATTCTACCACTCAAAACATCACTAGAAAGAAGCTCACGAACCAAGTCAGACAAGTGTATGTTTCAAGTAACAATAATTGTTTATTTTGTACTGGCGTGCACCCTCTTTATAAATGTCAAGACTTTTCCAGTGTTAGTGTTGCACAACGAACAGAATTTGCCAAACAGCATAAATTGTGTACAAATTGTTTGAGACATGGTCACATTGTTGGTGATTGTTCTTCAGGTTCTTGCTATTCTTGTGGTTTGAAGCATCACACACTACTTCACCGCAACCGAGGAACTGGTCGTTCTCCTACCCCACGGCCGCCTGATAACACGCATGATAGGCAACAGGCAAGACCCAACAACTCTATTGTTACGCAACAACGTGCCGACACAGCGTCCTATTGCTCACTGAAAATTAAACCGCATACTCATATATTGCTCTCGACTGCATTAGTGAAGGTGCGTGATGGGGAGGGCCAACTTCAGACTTGCCGAGTCCTACTAGACTCGGGCAGTCAAGCACACTTCATCACGACTGCCTGCACACAACGACTGAACTTAAAGAAGGTACGGAATAGAATTCCAATACAGGGTATAAGTAGTATCGACGCAGAGTCGCATCATAGTGCAAATATAGAGGTTCATTCCATTACTAGCAACTATCAAGTAGTTATTAATTGTGCTGTATTGTCGCGAATTTCAGCTGAATTGCCAGGATCATACATTAACTATCAAGACTGGCAAATTCCCGAAGAACTGACCTTAGCTGACCCCAGCTTCAACCAACCAGGTCAGATTGATATGTTAATCGGGGCAGAGATATTTTTTGATCTTCTTAGGCCTGAAAGACGCACGAGGAGCGGACCCTATCCAGTTCTTCAAAACACGGAATTCGGTTGGATTGTAGCGGGACAGTTTCAGATGGATAAGGCGAGCGGTCCGGGTTCACCACCTGTACAGTCGTTCTTCACTATGAATGACCATTCACTCGACCAGCAACTTCAACGATTCTGGGAATTAGAAGAGATCACTCAACCAATCAGATCGAATGATGAAATCGAGTGTGAAAGGCATTTTGTTGACACAGTCAGGCGGGATGCAGAAGGTAGATTCACGGTACGACTCCCACTCTGTGGAAAACCATCAGAACTTGGAAACTCACTAACAATGGCTACGTCACGGTTTCACAATCTTGAGAGGCGCCTTGAAAGAAACCCTCAGTTGAAGGAGGATTACGTCAGCTTTTTAGAAGAGTACGAGACTCTAGGGCATATGGAGCCTATAACCACGGCGTCTGATAAGGAGGAACAGAGCTACTTCATGCCCCATCATCCAGTGTTCAAGGAGTCAAGTTCAACTACAAAAACCAGGGTTGTATTCGATGCCTCTGCCAGTACTACCACCGGACGGTCACTCAATGACATCCTCAGGGTTGGGCCGACAATCCAGCAAGATATCTGGTCCATTATCACCAGATTTCGCACTCACCAAATATGCTTTACGGCAGACATTCGACAGATGTACCGGCAGATAAGGATTGATAGTCATGACCGCAGACTTCAGAGAATCGTGTGGCGATCATCCCCAGAAGATCCTGTAAAACATTACCAGCTCAACACCGTCACCTACGGCACAGCGTCAGCACCCTTCCTCGCCACTAGATGCCTCCAACAGCTCGCTATGGAAGAATCAGACAGCTTTCCTGAAGCAGCGAAGATTTTACAGAGAGACTTCTACATTGATGACTGTATGTCTGGAAGTGCGACCGTCAAGAACGCGTTAGACACTCAAAATCAACTCATCAACCTTCTACAAACTGGAGGGTTCCAGCTTCGAAAATGGTGTTCGAATCACCCCCGACTACTTGAAGCAGTTCCTCCGGAGTGGCGAGAAACCCAGCTCCCACTTCAACTAGATAATGGGGAAAACATTAAGACATTAGGCTTGCTTTGGCATCCTGCTAGTGACCAACTGCAAATCGTAAACGGCAACTTACAACTACGCAACCCAGTAACAAAACGGAAGGTACTATCAACCATAGCTTCAATCTACGACCCACTTGGGCTAGTGAGTCCAATCATCATCTCCTGCAAGTTCTTCTTACAGCAACTGTGGCAGCTACGTCTAGGGTGGGATGAAATTTTACCACCAGAGCTACTTCATCGTTGGCAGAAGTTGTGCGGCGAACTTCCACTTCTCAACCAAATTCGGATCGACAGACTTGTATTGGCAAGGGGAACTCCGTTGAACATACAACTGCATGGCTTTTCGGATGCATCTGAGAAGGGATATGGTTGTTGCATTTATCTTAGGTCTGAAACTCAAGATGGAGACTGCGTTACGAAACTGTTGAGTGCTAAATCCAGAGTTGCACCATTGAAGCGCGTTTCTCTACCCCGCCTAGAGTTGTGTGGAGCCCTACTTTTATCTCGGCTGATTAAGAAGGTCAACACAATCCTAAACCTGAATGTCACTAGCGTTCATCTCTGGACAGATTCCACAATAGTTCTTGCCTGGATTGCAGCGTCTCCCAACCGCTGGAAGACGTTCATTGCCAATCGAGTTGCGGAAATTCAGCAAACCACATCGATTAGGGACTGGAAACACGTTGCCTCAGCTGATAACCCTGCTGACATGATTTCTCGGGGGGTGACTCCAGAAACTCTCATTTCCAACGCCATGTGGTGGAACGGACCGTCGTGGCTTATGAAGCATTCGGCATCCTGGCCTACATCAGCCCCTTTAATAATACCTCAGAACGTCCCAGAACAGAAAAAACCTGTTGTTAGCCTGATAGCAGCTCAACCTCAAGATGATTTCATGAAGCGATTCTCCAAGTTAACGCGTCTCACGAGAGTAACGGCATATTGTATCAGATTTGCCGCAAATGCCAGACATCCTCGCAATCAAAGAAAAACGGGTGAGTTGGAGTTCGAAGAACTGCGTGTTGCATTACATGCATGCATCAAAATAGCCCAAGCTTCAGAATATGGTCCAGAAATTAACGATCTTCGGATGACAAGGGCCATTAGTAAAGGAAGCAAGTTACTACCTCTGAATCCTTTCCTCTGTGACCAAAAACTCCTTCGAGTAGGTGGTCGACTACAACAATCTGATCTTCCGTTTAACCAGAAACATCAGATAATTTTACCGCCAAGGCATCACCTAACTAAACTGATCATTGAAAATGAACATCTACGCCTGCTTCATGCTGGATGTCAACTACTACTGTCGCACAGTGGTCCGGATTCGAAAAAAAGCGGACAAAAATATTTTCCGTTAAAAGAAATGAAATACTTTTGTGTAAAACTTTAAATTAGATGTTACTATGAGGCAAATTTGTCGTAGTGCATAAAATTACTCACTTATTCATCCTCTGATCCGGATGAGTCGAATTCTTCTTCTTCCCCGTCCTGCTCCGTCTCGTCCTCGGGAATTGACAATAAAGTACAGACCTTCTTTACTTCTTCGGTAGACCTCCCGTGCTTGAAATTACTGGATCAGAGCTTAGCAATGGTCTATGGAACGAGTCAAAATTATTGGAAATTCTTGAGTATTTTCTGGTATGGTCTTCTCTATATTTTCTTAAGTCTTTGTTTCTAGACTCCAAGGCCTCTTCTGAAAGGTCTCCAATCGGCAAAATAGCTGCTTCTATAATGGAAGATCCATGGATAAGTATGTTATGGAGTGTTGGAAGCATGTAACACCACGGATATAGCCGTACATATAAGCTTGCTGTTTCGCTGCAGTAGGAATTGAACTCTGAACTATCAATTTCATGATCAGATGAAATTGCTTTTAAAATGATTCCGAAACGAGTTATTAACTCACAGTCTACCCCCGTTATTTCGGATGCTACTTGAGGTTGTTCAAAAACCTTCTGGCAGTGTTGCCATCATTGGTTGTTCCATATCCAGGCTTCGGAATGTCAACTAGAAGACCTAATCTCGTTCTGAATGTGTCTTGCACATTTTTTTATTTCTTTCGAATAAGTCTCGATTACCATCTTTCACGCTCACTTTCCACTTTTTACAACCCAGGCGGTATGAAATATGCAGGAGACTTTCAAGAAATCGGATGTGGGCGTGCAGAACTGATATTCCAAATTCAAGCTGTAAATTGTCGACGGGCTTTTGTGCCATTTTTGTAGATTGTTCATTTCTGAAATTTTCGCACCACAAATATAGCACTTCATGCTTGGAGACTGTCCTAGAGCATTGCATATTTTTCCATCTATCATTTGCAATATTAAGGAATACTGCACTTCGGTGTTGATAATAACCCAAGTATGTAAATTCTCAATTTGATCCTTTAGATACATCCTTTCCGTCCGTGTAATTTCCGATGTTTCATGAACCCACTGCATTCGAATGGGCCTGCAGAATCGTGTAGATGAGGTTCTTGGATTTTTCCACGCAATAATTCCTGATTTACTGTCAATGAGGCGCAGAGGCACGACAGATGACATAAATAAACTCTGGTCACTCTTTTCAGCTTCTGACCAGGTTTGTTTATATTGGGAATGGCCGGAGCTGCCATCAAAGCCCCATTTACAATATAATGTATAGCTCTTATCACTCACATCTGGTAACATTGATAAAATTCTGGAGGAATTGTGCTCCAGCAAGTCTTGTATTTTCACTTCACATTAATTTTCCTTAATTATTACATTTTGTGGATAAGTAGCCTTTTTAGCATTCAAAATAGCATAATAGCTAGGGTATAAATCATGGTTATGTTTATTAGCTCATCTTCTCATTATCACATACTGGTGCTTGGATAACTTTGCTATAATTAAGAATGATAAGTCTTCTTCCACTGACATTTTTGTAGATCGCTGACCCTCCTTTCTCCATGCATCCCGTATTCGTTTACCCCTTGTTGGTGTAGTCGTGGTAGCTTCTTTTAATAGCTTGGCTGATGAACCGTCTCCCTCTGCCCTTAAATTCATAGCGGTCGCATAGGCAAGCTCTGATGAAGTGGCACTCTCCTTAGGTCTTCAAGTTTTCTTCTTTTGCTTCTCTCCGTTAGCTCCTCAAGTTCTTTTGAAGGACGACCTCGATCTTCTGATTTTGCGGAGCCAGGCATACTCTGAATTGAAATCACAATTTCGTTTTTCAACAAGTCAGAATATTTTTTCAAAAACGCATGTTTAAAGAAGTGACACTTTCTCCGCCGGTCAAAATAAGGCAAAAAGAATGAGGTCCTTATTTTATTATACACTGTTTTCTAGACACTCTAGACTCTAAGACCTCTTCTGAAAAGTCTCCAATCGGCAAAATCAACATTTAATTGGAATTTGTTAATGAGATATGTTACCACAAACTTTCCTTGGCGAGCGCGAGACTGATTTTTGTTCTTTCGAATCTTGTTGTGAAGTTCATTGCGAATAATAACGAAATTCATTTTTCACACTTCACAACACACGCAACTACCACTAACCAATTAATTCTCGCGACTGAAGATTATTTTGGTTTCCTGGCGTCGAGATATCCCTTGCGTAGCATAAACAAATGTCTCAACAGGCCCTTATCTCGCGCGAGTGTTTATCCTCAGAGCGCGCAGTAATGTTCTTTCTCTTCTCAATCACGCATCTGGCGTGTTCTGGCGATGAAACCTTTAAGGATATATTCTCCAGTCTTCATTTTAAAACTTGCATAAGTTTCATGCTATACATATGTATACATTTTTTTGTAGGTCAAGCAAAATTTATTTTTCTTGAAAAAAATAATGCACTATAAAAGTATGTATAAGAGTCCTTATAAGAGATCTGAAATTGAAAATCATACTATAAACACATATATCAGACCCAAAACTACATACAGATACAGTATTAAAGACCCCGAGTTTCATTTTGAAGTTATAATGATATTTCAAAGTTTACTTAACGGAGTGCGGAGTTCAGAAACGAAGAGTTGTTTCACTTTTGCAGTAATATATCTGAGAAACACAGAAGCAATTTTCAAAGAAAACGTGAAATTAATGTACACTGACTAACATACTTCACTTGGAAGGTGGTTTGGCGTTTCTAAAGTTAAGTTGAAAAATCGATTTTTGACCGCTTTTTTACGGATCCGGACCACTGTGTGTCGTCGCTACGTGAGCAGTACTGGATACCTAATGGCAAGAGTACGATTCGTCACATCATTCATTTTTGTATTATCTGCCACAAACTTAAGGCAAAAAACGCTGAACAACTAATGGGTCAACTGCCAAATTACAGAGTAACTCCAGTCAATCCATTTATCCATTGCGGAATCGACTACGCGGGACCATTCTACATAAAGGCAGGCTCTCGCAAAACCAGATCCAAAATCAAGTGTTATGTAGCACTCTTCGTATGCCTTTCTACTAGGGCAGTGCATCTAGAGATTGTAAGCAGTATGACTACCCAGGCCTTCATTGCTTCTCTAAGGCGTTTCATATCCCGTAGAGGCAGGCCAGCCCATGTGTTTTCTGATAACGGCAGAAATTTCGTTGGAGCCAATAGGGAACTGGAGGAGATAAGAAGATTGTTCAACGAGGGACAGCATCAACGTGATCTATCAACCTTTGCAAGCAGTGAAGGAATTCAGTGGCATTTTATTCCTCCTCAAGCTCCGCACTTTGGAGGAATATGGGAGGCAGGTGTCAAATCTTTTAAACACCATCTTCGGCGAGTGATGGGCACCGCATACCTTACCTTCGAGGAATTGTCCACACTCACAACCCAGATCGAAGGATGTCTCAATTCGAGGCCTCTAGTCCCGGCATCCGATGATCCCGACGACCTAGTTGTCCTTACCCCTAGTCACTTTCTCATTGGCCGACCAATCACTGCACTACCCCAACCAGATCTGAGTAATGTGCGTGTAAGCTTGCTTTCCAGATGGCAGCAAATCCAAAGACAGTTCCAAGGATTCTGGAAGGCGTGGTCAACCGACTACTTGTCCCATCTACAACAGAGAGGAAAATGGAAGAAGGAAGGGCGCAACGTCCAGGCAGGCACGCTGGTGATCGTGAAAGAAGACAAACTTCCCCCACTGTGCTGGAAGCTTGCAGTGGTTGATCAGGTCCACCCTGGAGCTGATGGACTCGTACGTGTTGCCACTATACGTACCTCTTCCGGTACATTCAAGAGACCCATTACAAAACTTTGCGCACTTCCCATGCCAGACAACGGCATTTGTGAAGGTGGTGTTTTGACTAACTAACTATGTTCATTGCTTTATGTTCGTTTGTTTGTTGGTGTTATATTTCAGGTGACTGTTTCTGGAAAAAAGTGTTAAACTCTTTTTTGGCGGGCGGCATGTTTAGGAACAAGTGTTAAACGGTTCGTCAGGCCTCACTTGCTTTGTGGCGAATCCCGTTATATCCACTGGTCGTGAGGGGTGTGCTTGCTACCTGCCCCACCCTGCGCCCAAGTACCGTACATTCCTGAGCCAGTGCCACTATTGTGCTAAAACAAGTCACCACGGGGTGAAAGTGCTACAGACCTGCTGCCATGCAAACTCGGAAGACTATATCGAACGAGTGACAGTGTATTAATGTATCAACATGTATTGTATATAACTGTGTAATATAATCTAATTAGTTAAATGTTCCACAGAAGTCCAGTGATTTGAAATCCCAGCACTATAAATTACGGTCCACCAGAGTATATTCTTCACAGTTATATACAATAACTCTCTTCAGGGTCCAATTTCTTCCTTTGAAGTGACTCCAGTAAGACAGTTGTCCACATCAAATGCAGGTTTCATTTTTGTAGCTACTTCCTTCA
Source organism: Meconema thalassinum (assembly GCA_946902985.2). NCBI lineage: Eukaryota > Metazoa > Arthropoda > Insecta > Orthoptera > Tettigoniidae > Meconema > Meconema thalassinum. The sequence continues at coordinate 34,842,303 of OX336392.1, forward strand.
AATGAGTTGGGGGCTCGTCCAGAAGGTTGTTCAGTACCGAAACCAATAGGAAGGGACTGGAACAAACACCAAAAACCACCCGGCAATGTCGAAAAGTGGTGATCTTATCATTATCCCACCAGAGAAAACGGATCAATTATAATCTGCAGGAATGCCTTCTCTATATCAGCTATTAGACCTATAGGATAGGTTCGAAAATTGGTCAGCACTGATGGAACAAGGTCGATGAGGTTGGGTCCGGGCTCGAGGCAGTCATTCAAGGAATGACCATATCTGTCTTTGTTGGAAGCATCGAACACCGGCCTTATCTTTGTAGTGCCACCATCTTTCAGCACAGCTCTATGAGGCAAATAATGTGTAGGTCCATCCAAAACCTCGTTTTCAACACCTTCGATAATCCCTTTGTTTACCCATTCCTGTAACACTTCATCATTATCCTGGTTTGTCTGCATCCCTGTAACTTTCTTGAAGTGTTCAATAATCGTTTCTGAGAAATTTCATGATTCATTTCCAGAGAAGTACAACCATCAATCCAGGGTAGTTTGACAATGTAGCACCCCGATTCCTCTTCTCTCTTCACAATCCTATCGAAGAACATCTGAACTTGTTGTTCCCTCTCTTCCTTTTCTTATCTGTTCGCCAGGATCTTTAATACCCAAAGTCTCAATTTCACACAAATCCGGCACTCTTGTTGAGTTAAAGGAGAGTGTAAGACGAGGCAGTAGTTGAGGTGATCTCAGAAGAGCCTGTAAGTGGCCACCCTAAACAAGTTCTCACAGCTACTAGACTCATGTTTAAATGTACAAAGTCTGGCGTGATTATCTGAGCCCACACGTCAGCTCCTAACAATACCTGTATGTCAGTACTGTTGCCACCATTATCTTGGCCAACCTCACTAGGTTCTACTCCCTTGTCCCTCAGTAAATTAAACAAGTCAGCATCAACTAGGGGAGCACCTCCACAGATACTATCAGAGCCTAACACTGCAACCTCACATCTGTTTTCCTCGTTCATACCCCGCAAAGTTATTTGATAGGACTCGAAACAAACAGGTACTGTTTTCCTACCTCCAAATAATTCTTGACTTAATGTTTGTTACCTTTCCAGTTTGTTCCAACTCTAATTTCTTAGCACAAGACTTCTTTATGTAGCTTCTCTGCGATCCACTATCACACACAGAACTCTTATTCTGTGCGTGGATCCACCAAAAACTACTCTAGCAACTAAGGTCTGCAGATAGGTCACAATCATGTCCTTTATTACTATCTGCCATCATGCTAACTGTTTTTGGGACCGAATCACCTTTTGGTTCATCTGAGGCTGTCTTCGCACACATCTAAGCGTAATGTTTCCCCTTGCAAAATGGGCACTTCACAAACATCTTACACTTAACAGTGACATGTCCCGGTCGTAGACAAACTCCCTTTTTCTTTAACGTTCCTTGGCGTTCTTCTTGAGAATAATCAATAGCTACAGCACAGTCTTGAGAAAGATGTGAGGTTCTGCTACAGAATATACAAGCTGTATCTTTGTTATTTCTGTTTCCCTTACTGACTGAAACATCCTCTATTGAAATTAAAGAAGCCGCTGAAGGTACGTCCCTATTCTTAGTCTAGGTCCTATCGTCTTGCTTAACTCGATCCGTCCTCTCGTTAACTTCAAAAGAACTATGTCTTGGCTTAAGCCGTTCTTCGCCTTCTACCTCAGTCTTTAATAAGGCTAACAATTCACTCAAGCAGTCAGGTTCCTTGGTAGACGTTTCTTTTGATACACGATACCTGTCCCAAGTTCAAAACATAACCTCTGGCAAGGCAATCTCTACTAGTGGAAATAACATCGCAGCGTATTTCTCCTATGTTACTCCCAAGGAATCAAGTGCTCTCAACTGTCCCTCCAGACTGTTATACAGTTGGGCTATGGGTCTTAAACAATCCTTTAACACCAAGGATAAAAGTTCCCTAACATAGTATTCAATGAGTAACTCATCCTTCCCATACCTAGACTTCAACAATTCTATAGCCTTTTTGTAGTTTACCTTTGAAGGAGGAAAGTTTTCTACCAACTTCTGAGCACACGAAGCAGGTTCCATACACTGAATCAAATAAACAAATTTGTCTTCATCTTTAAGGCTGCTATCTTCATGTATTTTAGTAAATTGCGCCCAAAACCCAATCCAGCACTTCACGTTTCCATAATTATTTTTCTGTTCTAGTTTTGGTAGTCTTAGAAGTATGTGAACAGTTACTCGTATTAGCTTCAGAAAAGGCTTGATCTCCGACTTCTAAGGCCTGCACTTTTTTCCCTAACCTTAAAATATTTCAAGTCGTACTCACTGCAATTGTTGATCTCTGTTTCAAGCACGATGTACTCAAGGTCTTCCATTTGCAGCAGCACGTTTTATACTTCATCATCCAGACGTTTTAAGTTCTCGTAGCGTTCCACAAGTGAAGCATATCTGCTACGAATCTCCACGTGGTCACAATCGGCAAGCGCCAACAGTTCAAGTTTATTCACTTCACGTGTAAATACACCGCGTAATACTCGACTTTCGGTCACCGTTGTTCTGATTAATTATTTGATGTTGAAATTGCCAGTAATGCTGTCACAGTCGCCAGTTATATACCATACCAAATCATTTTAATATACAGTAATCAATATTTTATTAACACAACTCAACATCGCATCCAAAGACATTCTTCTCTTCTTCTTCTTCGCGTTACGGTAGTGGGCATAGTAAACTCTTTACCCAATTGCTACTGTTCAGAAGTACGTATCTTGAGGTAAACATCGACTACCGAGAAAAGGCGGAAGACCAGTGAGGAACGGGGTATACCAAACAAAAGTATGACGTAACGTGGAGACAAAAGGGTAAGGAAAACAGATGAAACTAGACTGGGACACAATTGGTATTTGACTCTTCACACCGAATTGACCCACCTTGGTGACTTGACATAGAGACGTACATGACTGGGTCACGATTATGGACCAGGTAAAAGGAATAACAGTTCAAGGTTATTATGTTTTGAATAAAGCACATTATAGCTATAGTGTTTTGAATAAAGGATATTATAGCACTTTAATAAGCACACACATCTGAATCTACATCTTAACACAATGAACAAATTACAACTGACATTGTCACAGAGTAAAAGCATATTTACACTCCGACCAAGTTCCATAGAGAACATAAACTAGATACATAATAGTCTCCCCCACTTATATAAAAACAAATAAAAGGAACTATTCATATTCATTTGGGCACATAGTCTTGCAGATACTGAGGAGGTCGCCTGTCTCTGGCTGATCTTCTTAAATAATTATCAGCAGGCGGTGGAAGGCTGTTTCGATCAGGGCGTTCATCTGGTTGCAGGATGGTCTGCCTTGTATCATCTGAAGTGTGGGTTGCAGGAGGAATATCCTCATTTTCTAGTCTTGACTGGGTTGGTGTTGGTATGTTTGGAACACCACGCACTGGAGGATTTGTTGGAGCAAAAGTGACATGCTTATCTTTCTTTGGCACGAGAGTCGATAATAACTGGTCAACATGCCGCTTTAAAATTCGTCCCGAATCCAATTTCACATCATAGTGACGCTGGCCGAGTTTAGTTTGTATAACACCAAACTGCCAAATATCACGGTTTTTCTGGTGAATCCGGACTTGCACTCTCTCTCCCACGTTGAAAGAGCGAACAGGGGGTGAGAAACTGGATGTAGTCAAGCTCTTTTGGTTTGGAAGTAGAGCATCCAACCGGATACGTAGCCGACGTTTCAAATATAGTTCAGCTGGAGACTGTCCACATGCCAATGGCGTTGCTCTGTATTGAAACAAGATGTTCTGTAACTTAGTCGATAATGGTGCCGGGTCATTTACAGCAGCACGAAGTCGCCTCTTCAAAGTTTGGATGTTTCTCTCGGCTAGCCCATTGGTTGCTGGGTGCCCTGGTGCAATATGTTTCTGAAAAATCCCTCTCTCCTTGCAATATGATCTGAATACATCACTCGTGAAGATAGTGGCATTATCTGACACAAGGACATTCGGGTACCCATGTACGGTAAAGATTTTGTCAAGCAGACTGATAGTAGTTGCAGTGGATGGAGCGTCTTTCACCATTCGTACTTCGACCCACTTGGATTTCGCGTCAACACACATCAAGAAATGGTGGTTATCAAATGGCCCCGCATAGTCAATGTGTATGCGTTCCCAATTTTCTTCTGGTTCATCCCAGGGGTGTATTGGAGCTTTTGGTGGATTTGAACGAGTCTGCGCGCACTCTTCACAAGATTTGATAAGCTTCTCAATGTCTTTGTCTAATTGCGGCCAGTAGACATATCGTCTTGCTAACTGTTTTGTTTTCACAATGCCGAGGTGTGTTAAATGTAACTCTTCCAAAATTTTTCTTTGTAGTTTCTTTGGGATAACAATTCGGTCTTGACGGAATAGAATACCATTTTCAACTGTATATGGTTCATCCAAGGATTGAGTTTGAAGACGTTGCAGGGTGGCACTAAGTTCTGGGTCTAACATAGTCTCGTCACGGATAGTTTCGTACGTAATGGCTTCACTTGACACTTGAAGAATCGTTTCAGCACAGAGTTGTGAAACTTCTGCATTTATTGATGTTTCAATGTTTGGCGAGGTAGATGCAACAGGGGCTCGGGATAGGCAATCAACATTTTCGTTATCTTTCCCTTTTTTCACTCTTACCGTGTAGTCAAACCCGGAGAGAAACGATGCATATCTTAGGAGCCTTGCGGATGTCATTTGTGGCAGGCCCTTGTTCTGATGAAAAATACGAGACAGAGGTTCATTGTCTGTCACAAGAATGAAATTTCTTGCAAAAATATAGTTGTAGAAGTGTGTTGTGGCGAAAATTATGGCCAGCGCTTCCCGGTCAAGCTGACTGTAATTACATTCTGCTGGTGTTAGGGCACGAGAGGCATAGGCGATGGGTCTTTCTTGGCCATCCATCTCATGACTTAATTCTGCTCCAACACCAGTAGGACTGGCATCGGTTGACAAGATGATAGGCAGTGATGGGTTGAATGGGGTAAGGACACGTTCACTACATAACTCGGACTTGAGATTCAAGAAAGCTGCTTCACAGGCTGCAGACCAGAAAAACCGTACACCTTTCCGCAATAACTGCCGTAATGGGTGGGACTTCGTTGAAAAATTAGGAATGAACTTTGCATAATAAGTCACCATACCAAGGAAGCGTCTCACTTCTTCATTGTTTTTAGGGCGTGGCATTTGTGACACAGCTTGAACTTTCTCTGGTGACTTGCGGATCTCATTATATGATACAATATGCCCTAGGTAGTCTATGTTTTCCTTGAAAAATGAGCATTTGCTTTTGTTCAAATGCAGATTATTTTTTGAAAGCCGTTCTAGACAGGCTATTAAGTTCTTGGTGCACTCCTCCTTCGTTGTACCATGTATTATGATGTCGTCAAAATAAGCTTCAGCTTTTGGAAGACCATGAAGGATCTGTGATAATATCCTATTAAATTCTGAGGGGGCAGTTTTGATGCCAAAACTCAGTCGGTGCATCCTGAAGGTTCCTTTGTGAGTGGATATAGTTTGAATCATACTACCTTCTTCATCAACCTTCAGATGTAGATATGCCTTGTATAAGTCTAACTTGCAGAAAAATTTTGAGTTTCTAAGACTATGTAGAACATCATTAACTGGTCTTATGGGATGGTTTGCAGAAATCAACCTTGAATTTACTCCACATTTGTAGTCAACACATAACCTAACTCCCCCATCCGGTTTTGGGATAACAACAAGAGGCGATCCCCAATCACTTAAAGCTGTGGGAGAAATAACTCCTTCTGATTCCAATGAAGCGAGTTCCTTTTCAACGCGTTCCCGAAGAGCAAAAGGGACATCACGTTCACGATTGAAGACAGGTTTCACCCCCTCTCTGAGTTGCAGTTTTACTTCAATATTGGGAACGCATCCAATTTTTTCTTCAAAGATTGTACTATACTGATGTAAAATATCCTGAATTGACTGCACTGAGTTGACAGATTCAGTGTGAAGTGAATGATTTGTGTCCTTGTCAATTTCCTTCAGATTAAGGCCGAGGCCCCTGATCCAAACACGACCAAGCAATGCGGCATGACCTTGCGGAACTACAAAAAGATCTGCAACAATTTCTGTTCCTTTGTATGATACTGTGACAACAATTTTTCCTCTGGGTTTGATAACATGATCGGAATATGATCGAAAGAAGACATTTGTTGGCTGCAATGGCAAACCAAGACCCAAGGTTGAACATTCGTTCTCTGGGATGAGTGAATATTTTGCTCCCGTGTCGACTTCAAACCTTTGTGATTTATTGTTGAGTTTAACAGTGATAAAATATTTATCTGATTCTTGTCCTACTTCAAAGAGATCTTCGATGCATTCCAGTTGTCCTATCCCGAAATTGGTTTCAGGGTGGTCATGCAAGTTGTCATCTATGTTCTCAGTTGCAATGTTGTGTGTATTTGACTGTTGAAGAAGTGTAGTGATACAAACTTTTGCAACATGTCCCACTTTCCTACATGACCTACATTTAAGAGAGTTTCTGTTTGTGCGACAATCTCTTGACCTGTGGTTTGAATTTCCACAATTCAGGCATAATCCATCAATACCTAGTGCTCTATAATTGACAGAACTACGGCGGCCCCTGGACTGTGAACGTGAGTGAGAGCCTGGGTTAGGCTGTTGAACAAAACGTGACTGAGTATCACTGCTATATTGATTCATACTTCGGTCATTATATGAACTTGTGGCTTTTGTTACTTTGTTTGTGTCCTCTATAGAGTCTGGCGGTGCAGTGAGCTGTTTTGACAGCTGATTACTCTCATACCGCGATGCTTCCAAGGCTATAGCCTTCTTCAGGAGATCATCAAATTTCGTGTCATTAGACTGGAGAAGTTTCTCTCTGATCCAATTGTCTCGCAAGCCACGTATAAATTGTGCACGAAGAAAAACATCCGCAATTGAAATTCTGGCGTCACATGTACACTGAATATAAAAGTCACAGTCTAGTAAGTGGCTTCTAAGAGTGGCAACAAATCCTGCAATATTTTGACTTTCTTTTTGATTGACGTTCAAGAAATAGTGTTGGGAAACTACGGTTGAGACTTGAGGTGACAATATTTGCTTTAAATGCTTTACTAGGTCATTATAACCGAGAGACTTGATTGGTTTATCAGGGCCTAAAAATGCAGAGAGATTGTTATAATGAATTGCCCCTATTGATGTACACAAGAGTTGAGCTTTCTTTGTTGGATCGGTGGCATTGTTGAAGTTTGCGTAATTTTCAAATCGTTCTAAATACGACACAAATTTTTCCTTTTCAGAATCAAAATTTTCAAAAGGTGTGATGTTAGTGGCTTGTGGGGTTGTGACGGGCTGGTGAGCTTGATACCTTTCAAGTAACTTCTCTTGAGAATTAGTAAAAATGTTCAGTAATTGTTGGAACTGATTTGCGTCCATCTTGACGGAACTTCGAAATAATTTTAAAAATCACAGTTCAAATATAATAAAATGTTTCAAGATAACAGAGTTAAAACACACTGGGTAGTGATCGATGACCGAATATTGTCCTGGGCTCGAGAAAAAAAAAACATTGCATAACCTCAAAGTTCGAACTGCGATACATATTATTTTGAATATGTGGCATGCAGGCACACGTAGCTGAATATACGATGAGTTGCTTAGGATCGTTTACAAGTACTCTGTGTACATTTCATGTCGATTTGCCTGATTCTTGATTTTACTCACGTGGCCGTTGAAACAGACGACGTAAATACCGTACTTCATTGATGTAGGCTATATCTGAACCGGAGGATCAAGTCCCAATTCCTCGTCGCCAACTATTATGTTTTGAATAAAGCACATTATAGCTATAGTGTTTTGAATAAAGGATATTATAGCACTTTAATAAGCACACACATCTGAATCTACATCTTAACACAATGAACAAATTACAACTGACATTGTCACAGAGTAAAAGCATATTTACACTCCGACCAAGTTCCATAGAGAACATAAACTAGATACATAATAAAGGTCTAAAATCAATGTTGTCAAAAAAGGATACTAGGCTACTGACCAGTGGAATGGTAGGATTAGAAACTAATGTGGCAACATTTAAAGGCAGTGTATACCCTAGGGAATATAAATCGCGCAACAGTATTGCACGGTGAAAGTCATATTGAGGGCATAGAAATAGAATATGATTTAAAGAGCCCTCCATATGCAAACACGAACACAAGGCATCATTACGTTGTTTTATACGGAATAAATACACCGGCGTTAATGCATGATTAAAGCGGAGACGAATAATTGTAATAATATGTCGTCGTGTGTATTTACCACCCTGGAACCAGGGGTTTCTTAAAATAGTCGGTTGTGTCCCAAAATAATGTTTGGCTTTCGTTTTTGCGTAGTTAGTCCACGTGACCTGCCAGTCATTCTGGATCTTCGAACGAATTATAGAACGCAAATCAGAAATGGGTATAGCGATATTATAAGCCTTACCTGTACCATTAGCCGCTTCTTTGGCGAGTTTATCAGCGATTTCATTACCTTCAATATGTGAATGGCCGGGGATCCACATGATACTGACATCAAAACCCTCAGTATGTAAAGTGTACAATTGATGCATTAACTGGCATAAAAACCAATTATCAGCCTCGAGGACATTTTGAAGTGATTGAACGACACTCATAGAGTCTGTACAAATTAGCGAATGGGGAATACCATGTTGTTTAATATAAAGACACGTCTGGCGAATTGCAAAAATTTCGGCTGTAAATATCGTGACGTCAGAGGGTAAAGTATACTGACATGAAATATGTAAATCGGGAGAGAAGAAGGCTGCTCCCACACGTAAGGGGTGAACCATTTTAGACCAATCTGTATAAAAAAGAATGCAAGATGCCAAATGGCTCGTTATTTCGTGAAACATACGAGGAATGATTACTGGGTTGTGTGGAAAAGTCTGATGTATTTGGGGTAAGGAATGCTGGAGGATATTCAGTTGAAAATGAGCTACGGAATACGGAATATTATATAAAGGCAGGCGACTAACTTTTAATATATTATGGCGGTACTGCTTAAGAATGGAATATGCGGTCAGCAAGGCGGGAACAGAAGCTGTGGGCAATAATCGACGAGTATAATAGTCTTCCAATAATTGTAATTTAGGAACGATAGGTGATACTGCTATCATCATTTTACGCAACAGGTACATACACGCAAGGTGTTGACGCCGATAATGTAACGACATTTCTCCCGTTTCAACTAAAAGTGCTCCTGTGGGAGTCGATGTAAGCGCGCCTATTATGAGACGCAAAGCAGTAAACTGTATTCTATCTAAACGGAGGAGCCTAGTACTTGACATTATATCAAAATAAAAGGAATTGTAATCCAGCACAGAACGAATTATATTACGATATACTATTAATAATAGTTCCGGGTCTGCTCCCCAAGTACGCCGAGTAAGTGATTTTAGAACATTGATTTTGCTGGTAAGATGACTCTTAAGGTATTGTATATGTCTCTCTCCTTGCATTTTCCTGTCAATGTAAATTCCTAAGTATTTTACATTCGTCACCACCGGAATTTGGTCTTGACGATATAATATAGGAGAACTGTCGTAACGTCGTTTGTTAGTAAATATCATCGCAGCGTTTTTTCCGACAGAAGTTTCAAATCCGTGTTGATGAAACCAGTCATGAGCATTAGATAAGGCGGTGTATATATCCCGACGACATGCGAATAAATCGTCCCTTGTACAATATATTAAAATATCGTCCGCGTATTGAAGGATGCGAGCGTGCGGTAATATGACTGTTTCTAGGGTACGAGTATAAATTAAATATAAAATCCCACTTAAAACATCTCCCTGCGGGACACCGTGAGAGGTGTATCGGGAATCAAATACACCGACTGGGGATTTTAAAATGATTTTACGATGACATAGCATGTTATATATTAAACACCGGAATGGAAGTGGGAATTGCATATCTCGAAGTATATTAATAAGAATAAATGGATCTACAGAATCATACGCATTTTTTAGGTCAAGGAAAATCGCTATAGTATGCATTTTCTGTCCTTTTGCGAGTAGTAAATCGGTGAAGAAAATGTTTAATGGATCAGATGTACCGAGATTTTTCCTGAATGCAAATTGCGTTTTAGGAAACAGGGTATAATATTCTAGACACCATTGCAGCCGTCGGAGAAGTGCATTTAGAAAAATTTTGCGGAAACAGGAGCCAAGTTGGATACCTCGATAACTACTCGCTAAGCGGGCATCTTTTGTGGGTTTCAAAATAGGGACAGTTTGAAAAACATTCCAATCTTCCGGAAATGTCCCGGTGCATAAGCTCGAATTATATAGTTGAAGGATGATGTCCTGAGCATTTACGGGAAATCGAGCGATCATGGTATAAGTCACTTCGTCAATTCCTGGGCTTGTTGACTTTTTGTGTCTGAATGTTTGTAAAAATTCGCTACGCATAATAGGCTGCATTAAACTGGAAAAACGGTCCAGCGAACCAGAGGCACATGATGTAGGCATACGAATAACAATGTCGGGTGTCCAAGTATGATACAAGTCATGGTATCCTTGCGCCGAAAGTTGAGAGGGAGAGGGTCGAGGGAGGGTATTCGTAAAATGTTTAATCGCTGACCAAATACTATTTAGGGACGTATTACTACTTAATTGGGTAATGTATAATTTCCACGCTTCGCGTCGTTTATGATTAAAGACACGTTGGAGTTGAGCGGTGAGACTCTTGTATCTCAAATAGGAGGCGGAAGTACCATAGTGCCGAAAAGCTTTTAAACTCGCTTTGCGACGTCGTACTAAGTGTTTTCATTCTTGATCCCACCATGAGGGTAAGGCAGAACGATTATTCGGAGGACATGATTTTGTAATATAAGGGTGATATGTATTAAAATAATCACGGATATTATTTAGTAAAAAATTATAACCGTTATCAGACTTTTGTAATGGCCGCGAAAGCCTGTCCTCTAAAAAGTGTTTAAACAAATCATAATCAAAATGCCGAAAATTCCTCTTAACTTGAAAGACGTTCTGCGAGATATGTCGATTACTCGAGACATCATATTCCACTATAATTGGATAATGATCACTTTGATACGTGTCCTTCACAGTCTGCCATGACAACTTATGGGCTATATCTACAGTAGTGATACTTAAATCCACCGCACTTTGTGGACTATTCGGTGGGGTAAGGCGGGTGGGTGACCCATCATTTAATAAATGTAGGTGTAATTCCTGAATAGCCGCAATGATGTGCCGTCCTTTCGGGTTAACTCGACCACTGCCCCACAAGGGGTGGTGGGCATTAAAATCCCCCAATGTAAGATGTTTAGAAAATGTCTTTATAAACTGAAAATATAAATACCATTGTCTACGTGAGCCTTGTATACCAGGAGGAGAGTAAATATGGCTTATATGGAGATCTTGAACAAGGAACGTTTGATGATGAGTGTGAGGCATGTAATAATTAGTAGAAAGGGGGGTGTACCGTAAATTATTTTTGAATAACGTCATGATACCTCGATATCCGGGTCCATCCTGACGTTCCACCTGATAATTAGCAATCTGAAATTTATACGAGGACCGAAGCCATGTTTCTTGTAGGAATATGATGTCCGGATCATATTCGTGAATTAACTGCAGCAATTCATGTTTTTTATTTAAGATACTTCTACAATTCCACTGGAGCAATAACATTCAGGATAATAAAGGGAATTAATTCAACGAGGACGACTATGAACCGGGTTGTGATAATGATAATTTGAGGAAGGAGGATTGGGAAAAGATCGAACAATCTGATTCACGAATGTTTTCCACCGAGAAGCTCAGGTCAGTTCAGTTCTTCCGGCGTGGGACGAGCTAATATGGACCCCATCGTTATGGGAGTCACTGGAGGCGGTAAACGGTAATACCTTGGCACGTAAGGCCTGTAACTTGGGACTCCACTGGGCATTGTTACCCAATAGCTGTATGAGGGCATGAAAATCTTCACAGATTGAGGTATATTCATCATTCGCAGACATTATTCTACTGCCTGAAGGGAAAGAAGTTGATGGCGCAACAAGGCTAGGCGGCGCACTGGGCGTTATCCGGCTGGCCGTGGGAGACGAAATGAGGGCATTATACGCCTGCCTATCTTATCCCAATGGTTGATATGTTTTAGGCGAACGAACGATCATCTCCGTGAATTTACGTTTACGGGGTGGTTGTATGGGAGGTGGCTGAGGGAACTGAGTGAGCGGGGGGAACTGTTGTGGCAAATTTTGAGGCTGGAAAGAGGGGGTGTCATACTGTTAATCACTTCGTGATAGGATTTATTCTCCGTACACATTTGTTTCGTTATTGCTTCTTGTTTAAGCCGTTCCGGACAAGTCAATGATGTCGCAAGATGATTACTGTCACAATTGGCACATTTTAAGTCAACAGACTGACAGCCAGTCGTATCATGGGGACCTACGCAGCGACCACATCTAGGGGTTCGCGCACGGCAATGTTGCTGGATGTATCCAAAGCGAAGGCACTTCACACATTGAGTTGGAGAGAATATAAATAATTGCACTTCAAGCAAGACATTAAAGATGGAAACAAACTCGGGTAAACGTTGGGCTTCAAAGTGGATTTTAACTGTTCCAGAAGGGATACGATCCATGACGCCATTATTATCCTTTTTTCGGTAAAACCGTTGAATACGAACGATCGGGACGGGGGATTGTAAGTATTGTAAAATTTCAGCTTCCGTTAGGGCAGTATCCACGCCCCGTATAAGCCCCACACGCTGTATGTTAGCAGACGGAATAAATGCATCTAACTGTTAAGCCTGGAGAATGGGGAGTCGTAAAAAGGAGTTGGCATGCAGGCGTGTGTCAAATACCACCTGCACCCTGTTACGTCCTTTTCTTTGAATGGATTGAATGCCAGGAATTTTCTGTTCATAAAAGATGCGTCCCAAAGCCATGGGGTGTAAATTTCCGAGTCTCTGATCCCCTTGTCCTTGCACAAATACACTGTATGGCCCCGTATGATGGGGGTAGTATGACATAGGCTGGCGAGCAGTAACCTCAGTGTTCTGTGAAGTCTGATTATTGGTCGCTGTTGATGTCTCGGGCGGTACAATGCCGGTCGCAGGGACCAGTATCATGCCCTCCATTGATACTGGGGGGTCATATTCAATCAGTTGCACACAGTCCGGCGGGCGGCCAGAATCCGTCCCATCACTCGTAGAGCCCATCACACTTACAGTTCAATGCACTATACACTCAGTGAAAATGACACAAAATCAAATCACCTACACCACACACACACACGCACGACCGACTCGAGGACGAGTAAGCAGGACCTAAAGCTTGCCCAACTGTACGCTGCGCAAACTGAGAACCGAATCCAAAGACATTCCAAAGACACTACACTCAAAGATAACAAAACAAAACTATGTAAATCAAAACACTGTCATTTTCTAAATCAAAACACTGTCTATTTTCTACAGGAAGTTGATTGCTCGAACGAGCTTTAGTTCACTTTCTCCACACCCGGGGCGTCCGGGTTCGATGAAGGCGCGCCAACCCAACACCACGGGGCCGGATGTTTGTATATTTAGTTTGTTTAATCATATACCCTTGCAATTTTGTCACTAAACATTCAATTTCTGAACCGTCCACGTATATTTTGTTCTAACAAAAAGACTTGCCATACTAAATTTCACTTCGTTCTGATGATTTGGTCATAAATATTTGAATATGAGTAGTCACTATATTGGCTTTGTTTTCTTGTGCTCATTGGGTTTATGAAAATTATCTACGGTACATGAACTTAATCCATAGCCCAGACTGTCATTACACAAAATTTCACGTTCATTCATTCATTCATTCGTTTATTTGCAATTGGGGGCGTGTCCCCCGGTGGCAAATTAGATATACATAAAAAATAAATAATTGTACATAAGAATTCACTAACAATTAAACTGGAGTATTTACACAAATAGTCAGTCTTTTCTTAAACACACCTATATGTTTGGGAAAAGGCTCTAAGACTGCGGCAGGTAGAGAGTTCCAATTATCAATGGCACGGTTTACGAAATAATATTTACCATAATTTGTTCGCTGTGGTCGGCCCTTAACTTTGAAAGGATGATCGCTCCTACCCATGTAAGTAGGCTTTTCCATACGTTTGCTAAGCTCACCCCATGCTGGTTGATTTGTATACGTGTTGTACATAGCGCAGAGTCTAGATTTCATCCTCCTAGCCTCAAGTGATTCCCACCCAAGTTTCTTTAACATACGGCTCACACTGTTCCTGGGATTAAAGTCTCTGAGCACAAATCTAGCGGCCTTTCTTTGTACCATTCCCAACTCATTTATGAGCCCTACTTGATATGGATCCCAAACCGCCGAGGCGTATTCCAGAATAGGTCTTACAAGTGACAAATATCCTAATTCTTTAGCAGAGGTACTACTTCCTTTTAATACCCTCATTATAAAGTGCAGGGATTTGTAAGCTTTAGAAACTACACACCCTATATGACTACTCCATTTCATATCATTTCTTACGTGAACGCCCAAATATTTGCAAGAATCTTCTTCTACAAGTATTTCCGAGCCTATGTTATATTGAAAATCTTGCCTTCGCACTTTCCCTATTTTTATTACACTACATTTTCTTGTGTTTATTTTCATTTTATTTTCAATCGCCCACTTATAGACCAGGTTCAGGTCATCTTGAAGTACTGCATTGTCTTGTGAGTCATGTATCTTTCGATATATTACACAATCATCCGCAAACAATCGACAGTCACTGCGAATCCCATTTGGTAAGTCATTTATAAACGCCAAAAATAACAAAGTTCCGATTACGCTGCCCTGAGGGATACCCGACGTCACGGTAATTTCGTCCGAGAATCGGCCTTCAACTTTCACTTTCTGGGAACGACCCGTCAAAAATTCTTGGATCCATAAAATTACTCTTCTATCAACCTTCGTCGAAGCTAATTTATGGAGTAGCATGTCATGCAGCACGACATCAAATGCCTTCGCAAAATCTATAACTACGGCGTCGACTGAAACTCCATCGTCTAACGATTCGTTAATATCTTGAAAGAGTGATAGCATCTGACTCTCGCATGAGTAACCTTTCCGAAATCCATGTTGCCTATCATTAAACCATGATAATGTTTCCCACTATTCCCTCCAGTAGTCGCAAATGAGATGCTCCATCTGTTTACAAACGATGGACGTAAGACTAACCGGCCTGTAGTTGCCCAATTCAAGTCTGCTCCCTCCCTTAAATATTGGGACTACCGTAGCTCTTTTCCAGTAATCCGGGATTTGCGCATTGTTTATGGACACATTAAAAATCACCTCTAAGTATCGTGCCACGGCCCTACCTCCTAGTTTAAATACTTCACTAACAATATTATCAGGACCCTTCGATATATTGCAACGTAATTTTTGTATTAGCTTTACAATTGCTGACTGGTTTATTTGGAGAAGTGGAGCCCCTGATTCACCGTTAAGGTCCAACACACAGCTATTGGATTTATTGAACACACTACCATAAAATACATTTAATTCATTAGCAATGGCTTGCTTCTCAGTAATTTACCGTCACCGGACATAATCATCGACAAATTATTTGAATTTCCCTTTCTTCTCCTAACATAACTGTAACTTTTTTCCACCCATCGCCTCCCGAACCAAGTAAACCTTGCATATAATTGTCATGAGCAGCCCTCTTTTTTAAGACGACCTCTCTTGATAAGGACTTAAATTTCAAAATATACTTGTCACTATCATGTCTTTTATTGTATAATTTCCTAATTTTCCGTTTAAGACTCCTGATTTCCCGTGTGTAATACTCAGGATCTGGGTTTTGTTTCAGTAATTTAAAAGGAACAAATTTATCAATAGCGCTATTTAAAATTTTCAAAAAGTTAGTCCACAGGATATTAATGTGATTTCCTTCCGATGCCCATCCTACAAATAACTCATTCAAATACCCCTGAAATTCGCCCTGATCCGCCCTGCGATACTGGAATATGATCTTCTTTGCTACATCAGTGTCTAATTTTGTAATGTCACCGTATCTAATATTTAATTCAAACCCAGAATGGTCACTAATTCCTGGTACTTTCAGACAGTTAATATACAGCTCTACAGGCCTTACGAGATAAACATCTAAGGTATTATTGCCTCTAGTTGGGAAGTCAACTACTTGGGAAAATCCCCCTCCCTTAAGAATTTGTTTGCAGCGCTCTGAGCTTGACCACAGCTAGTTGACTCACCAGACCAGTCTACTTTGGGGAGGTTTAAATCTCCGGCAATTATTATGCTCTTTTTCATAGCAATACCCGTACAAGTTTTATCATACAGTGTGTCGAGAAGCGAAAAGTTATCTTTCGGTGCTCTATACGCCCCTATCACCTGAAGAGTGAATTTATTCCCTTTATCCGAAATTTGTACACATAACATTTCATAATCCGTATCAGCCCACTTTAAGAAACTAGCTATATTTTTGCGCACACAAATAAATAGCCCACCACCTGGCTTCCCCCGATCCCTTCTGTACATTTCGTAGGTCCCTTGAATTATTTCATTACTATTTATATCCTCATATAACCAAGATTCAGTAGCAATGACAATGTCAGGAGAATACGTCTCTACAAGATTCCAAATTTCAATTAATTTATTTCCTAAACTCTGACAATTAACCTGCAGTAACCTTAGAGTCTTACCTCCGCAGCAAATATCTCGAAGTAGCTCCTTCTGTTCCCGTCGGCTGGCAACCTCTGGACCTGCTCCTCCTCACAATGGACGGCACGAACCGATGACCCTGTCATGTTGGCTCCCTAGGTTAAAAGCGCCCCGTCGATTTAAATGCAGCCCATCTCGAGCGAAGTCACGGCCACCAATCCAGCAGTCAGCATCTACGTACACTAATCCCAGTTGTGCACAAACCCAGTCCATGCGGTCATTTACAGTCTTAACTCGCCTTAACGGAACATCTCCCCGCCGAACAATGCCACTCATTATAATTTTTGCATTTCTAAACTTGCTTTTAGCTTTTCTGCCTAGTTCGTAGAGCTCCCCCATGATGTACTAGATTGTTAGTGACACCAACATTTCAAAAGCTCGTCAGAAGTGTGATGCAATAGTTAGTATTTACAAAGTCTTTTAAATCTAATTAAATCCAGCCATCAACATTTATTAGGTACTGGTAACATGCACATATATATTTGTCATATGATGAAAACAGGCTAAAACCAAATCGACTTAAATTGTATGATGGCTCGTCCACCTCATCATTGAGAGTAGACATAAGTTCTTGAAGCTGCAAATGTTTCTTGACGCCGAGTTGGTCAAATCCACCCTCACGCTATCAAACAATAGTATCAACAGCCTGAAAATGTTCTGTTATGTAAGGCTGGTCCGCAGATAAAAGTTAAAGCACAAGAAAACAAGAAAAAAACAGGTAAATAACAAGTAGTTCCGTGAAGAACTAAACAGCCTTTTTTCATATATCCTACTAATATTAATTGCCTCTATCAACATACAAATTGTCAGTTTGATTGCTGTAATAGATTCGTGAGATATTAAGAACCGTCTAAATATTTTGGATGGTCACCATGTTGGATTTCTATATTATAGGCCTTAGATTTATGTACTATTACATGAAGATTATTGTGTAGGTGTTTTATTCAAACTTCAATCGCATGATTAGGACACAAGAAATAATAGCGGGATTTTAAAATTTTGCTCAGCCGCCATCTTGTGGTTATGAAAATAATTTTAATGAATTAGATGCCAGTCGATTAAAATTTGTATAAGCATATACCGTATCAAGTTTCACTGCGTTCGGATGGTTAAAACGTAAGAAACTTCCATTTGAATATTTAAATTTCGCGTCGCCGCCATGTTGGATTTGTGCTTGCCAGGTTATTGAACGTCCGTAGGTGAACTTACGCTTATAGCCTCCATACACTTACTAAATTTCAGTTTGATTGCTGCAGTAGATTAATAGATATTGAGAACCGTCTAAATATTTCGGATGGTCGCCATGTTGGATTTTAATATATGTAGGCCATAGAGTTATGTACTATTAGATGATGAATATTGTGTACGTTCATTATGCAAATGTTGATTTCGATCGCATGATTAGAACACAAGAAATACAAACTTAATTTTCGAAATTCGCACAGCCGCCATCCTGAGGTTACATAACCAATTGAACTAAATTAGATACCAGTGCATTACAATGTGTATAAACATTTGCTGTACGAAGTTCCATTGCGTTTGGATAATTAAATCGCGAGAAAAGTCTATTTAAAACTTTCAACTTCGCTTGGCCGCCATGTTCGTTTTGTAGTTAATCGGTTTTTGAAAGTCTCATAGATGAACTTCCTTACCAAATTTCATGGTGATACCGGTAATAGTTTCAGAGATATAGAATGTCGGTGAAATAATTCGCACAGCCGCCATCTTGAAGTTACGTGAACAATTGAACGAAGTTAGATGTCGGTGCATTACAATGTGTATAAACATATACTGTACCGAGTTTCATTGCGTTTGGTTGGTTAAATCGCGAGAAACGTCTATTTAAAAGTTGCAACTTCGCTTGGCCGCCATGTTGGTTTTGTAGTCACCAGATTTTCAAAAGTCACATAGGTGAACTTCTAGTAGTACCCTTTATCACCGTACAAAATTCCAAGGTGATATCGGTAATTGTTTCGAAGATATTGAATGCTGGTGAAATATTTCGCACATACGCCATGTTGGATTGGTGAGACGTAACAAAATTTGAAGGGCACGGTCGGGGTCACCCGGAATAGTGCTATGAACTTACCGAGTTTCATTGAAATCGCTCCAGCCGTATATAAGTTATTAGGGGGACACACACACACGCACACACTGACACTCGGACAAAAGGTGATCTCAAAGCCTATTTTTTCAAAATTGAAAATAGTCTAAAAATTATGAGCCCTGGTGACTAAAGAATACGCATAATCATATCTGTTACGGTACACAAAGCACATACGAAATTTGGCCTAAATCCTATTGATAGTATGGAAGTTTGAAAATTGGACCTTTCAGCAGACATATAATCATGTTGGAAACACTGTCATTTACGGGCTCCTTAAAGTTAATCTGAAATATTATTATCTATTGAAATCATGCCAGGAGACGGCAGTTGGGTTTGAACTGCAGATGTCTTCCCGCTCACTGCGTAACGCGCATTCAAAAAACATTAAGTTGTTCACTACTTGCTTCACTCACTCGGCACATTCCTTCTTTCATTGGCTGTGTGTCGTCTGCTGCGATAACAACCATTGGCATGTGGGAAGCCGATTATTTAGGTTTGGAATAGGCAAGCCATGCCTGAGTAGGCTACTGCAAAATCCCCCGCACCCCGTCGCAGCGTGTTGAACTGCCATCTCCTGGCACGATGACAATATACAGGTTGTCTTTTATGTACCTTTGGAGAATGATAGGTCGTGTAGGGGACAGGCATAGAAGTAATTTGAGAAAGACAACTTGGGGTCGGAGTGGCCTCCTTAACCCCTAAAATAAGGGTTGATTCAGGCCCTCCACCTTGTAAGTTAGGCAACCGACCCAAGCCTCTATTACCTTTCTCAATCCTTTAACTCTTGGCAAGATTCATTTCACCATGTGGCGCTGGCGTAATGGATAGCGTTGTGATGCGAAAGGCCGGTAGTCCCGGGTTCGATTCCGGGCTTGGGCAAAATCTTGCCAAGAGTTAAAAGATTGAGAAAGGTCTTGGGTCGGATGCCTAACTTACAGGGTGGAGTGCCTGAATCAACCCTTATTTTAGGGGTTAAGGAGGCCGCTCCGACCCCAAGTTCCCTATCTCAAATTACTTCTATATCCGTCCCCTACACGACCATCATTCTCCAAAGGTACATAAAAGACACCCTGTATGTGTGACAATTTCGGGACAGTTCCCATACAAGTCTACCTTCTGAGATATTCAACTGAGAGTTCAAATTTCAACTGCTATTTTTCATCAGTAGGTAACACTGACGTCTTTTTTCATATAAGGCCGTGAGATGTCCTGGTATACAGAAATTTACTCACACCAAATTTGGTTTCGATAGCTGCAGCGATTTTTAGGATTTGATAGGGGAGGGGACGACGATGACGACACACAGACACACATCTGCCTGGGTGATCTCTATAACACTACTTTTTCATCGCTTTTTCAAAATGTGAAAAGTAGGCTAAAAATAAAGCTCATAGACTACGAAACGGTATTATTTATTATTTTTAAATTAGAAACACAATACAAAGAGAAAGAAAGAGCCAGTAGAGATTACTGGGGGTAAATGTTCCTCACTCTAACTGCGCTTGATCTCCGACGGCAGCAGAGGTCGCTGAAGAGGGGGCCGGATGTTGAGAATCTCCTCGTCCGTCAGGTTGGCGAAGCAAAGCGGGTGTTTGAACGCGCATGGATCATCTTGCACGCTCTTAGGAGGCTTGTAGATGTAACTATCCTTAGGACCAGGTCTGGCAGCGACCAACAAGACTGCTGCGATGGCCACCAGCAAGACTGCCAACTTCTGAAACAGAAACAACTTTCTTCAATTTCCTCCATCGCAAGTGCTATTTTTATCATTTCAAATGATCTTGTCGACTTCGTCGTTATGCTTGGGTCCAACGTTATGCGTTACGGAGACGGAGACGGAGACGGAAGTGACGTCATGCAGCCGCGCGGGAAGTGACGTCATGCAGCCACGCGGGAAGCAGAAGCTAATGGTTATTGGAGTCTGTTGAAAGAGTCCTGGGGGCGTCGAGCGATCTGGGGCTTTGAGCGATGCGAACACATGAATACAGGGTGACTTCTAAAGAGATATACAAGATGCCAGATAAGAATACAAGGTGACTCTTAAAGGGGTGTACAAGATGGCAGAGAAGAATACAGGGTGACCCCTAAAGAGGTTCACAAGATGTCAGACAAGATTACAGGGTGATTCCTAAAGAGGTGTACAAGATGTCACACAAGAATACAGGGTGACTCCTAAAGAGATATACAAGAGGCCAGATAAGAATACAAGGTGACTCTTAAAGAGGTGTACAAGATGGCAGAGAAGAATACAGGGTGACCCCTAAAGAGGTGCACAAGATGTCAGACAAGATTACAGGGTGACTCCTAAAGAGGTGTACAAGATGTCACACAAGAATACAGGGTGACTCCTAAAGAGATATACAAGATGCCAGATAAGAATACAAGGTGACTCTTAAAGAGGTGTACAAGATGGCAGAGAAGAATACAGGGTGATCCCTAAAGAGGTTCACAAGATGTCAGACAAGATTACAGGGTGATTCCTAAAGAGGTGTACAAGATGTCACACAAGAATACAGGGTGACTCCTAAAGAGATATACAAGAGGCCAGATAAGAATACAAGGTGACTCTTAAAGAGGTGTACAAGATGGCAGAGAAGAATACAGGTTGACTCCTGAAGAGGTGCACAAGATGTCAGACAAGAATAGAGGGTGATTCCTAAAGATGTGTACAAGATGTCACACAAGAATACAGGGTGACTTCTAAAGAGGTGTGCAGGATGTCAGAGCAAATTACAGGGTGACACTTAACGAGGTGTACAGTATGTTAGATTCAATTCAAATACAGGGTGACCCCTAAAGAGGTTTGCGAGATATCAGATTCAAATAATAGGTGACTCATAAAGAGTTGTAAAAGATGTCAGACTCAAATACAGGGTGACCCTCAAAGAGGTGCACGTGCGGGAAGCCTAAGTTAATGGGTAATGGAGTCTGTTGAAAGAGTCCTCCTGAGCCTTTCTAACATGTGTAGCATTTGTAGCATGCGTCTTTCAGACTGACTGTATTTTTTTTTTCAGGGGGAACGTGGGGGTATGCGTATCCCTTAACCCATTGTAGGGCAAAACTAGTCTTATTTTTATGTGTTTTTGCATGTTAATTCATTGTAATTATTATTATTATTAAGGTTATGTTTTTGTTTCTCTAATTTTAATGTATATATATTCTTTTGTCATTTTAAATGTATGTTCTTTTTAAATTTCAATGAATTTCATGAAGAAGTTTTAGGGCTGGGCACGCGAGGCAGTACCAGGGTTATTAATTGGATCCAACCGTGCGTTTTGAAACACATGCCGAGCAGCCAGATCAGGTGAACAAAGAAAAGAAGGATATTTACGAGCCTACAGTCCCATTCTACAAGGAACAAGAAGTTCCGTCACGAACTAAAGAGCCTACTTTTCTTGAAATTTAAGATGCATGCCAATAATTAATCTATATGGATCTATCTAGAATAATGACGAAATTAAGTTGGTAATATCGAAATTTCTAATAAGTTCGAAATACTGTATACCTGGCATAATGTAGTCTAATAGAGAACTACAGTTGGCAGCCCTGGTGACTGAATATATTCTTAGTTCCATCTCTTAAGGTACAGAATACAAAATTTGGTTGAAGTCCAATGGATAGCATGGACGTTACATGCAGTTAAACATTGGATCTAACAGCGCGCGTAAAATCATGTTGGCAACAATGACATACATGTATTGGTCAGAAATAATCTGAAATGATATGATCTATTGTTGTGTCAATTTTGAATGAAATCCATTAGTTAGTATAGAAGTTACATACATTTTAAAATTGGACCTATCAGCAGCTTAGAATCATGTTGGAAGCACTGACGTATATAAGTTACTCCAAATTAATCTAGAATGTCGGGTACTATACTTGTGCATAGTTTAAGGCTGTCGGGTTGTATACTTTCTGATATATGGGTATTTGGATTAATAAATATTGAGAGCATTTATTACCAGTTGGCAGCCCTGGTGGCTCTTGAGAATACGCTCAGTCATATCTGTTTATATACACATACCACATACGAAATTTGATTGAAATCCAATTGATAGAGTAGAAGTTATATGCATTTAAAATTTGGACCTATCAGCAGGCTTATAATCATTTTGGCAACACTGCCATGTATGGCCTCCTGGAAATTAAACTGCAATATTATTGTCTATACGTGTGCCAATTTTGAATTAGCTGCCATTCATACCTTCCAAGATATCCAACATGGAGCTCAAAGTTCAATTGCGATTTTTCAGCAGTTGGTAGCACTGACATCATTTTCAAATATGGCCGTGAGATATTGAGGTATAGATCTTTACTCCTACCAAATTTTGTTTCGATTGCTGCAGCCGTTTAAGAGTTGTAAGGGGGGGAGGGCACACACAGACAGACAGAAGGACAGACAGACAGACACATATTTGCCCGATCTCATAAGTCTACTTTTTCCTCATTTTTGCAAAATGTGAAAAGTAGGCTAAAAATATCACCTTCAAGAAATAGAAGTTATTGGGTTACTAGTGGGGGGTCGGAGAGCATTACCTTCTCTTTTTGCTGCTACGTGTAGAAAATTTCAGATCTCAAATGCCACCATTAATACCATAGCAGTAACAGCCCTTAAAGGATCCATTAGTATTATATTCATAACTTATGCGTATTTTAAGAATAGCTATTTTAATTAGGCTATTTATTTTTAGTTGTGGTTTGCCCACTCTTCAGGGTTTTTATTCTAATTTATGTGTATAAGATACATTTCATAGTTCAATACTCGTAGTTTGTTAACCTCCTCTTTCACCTTATTATGATGTTGTTAAGCTTTGTATATTAGCAGTCGAGGAAGCATAAGAAATAAAATGAATAAATTATTTTTGAATTGAGTTCTACAATTATTTTAATATATTTTATATTTGTATTTATTACCTTTTTATGTTACTTTTGTTATTGTAATTTTATTATTATGATTTTTATTTCTATATTTATATTTTTCACACTTAAATGTATTGTTAATGTTCTTAGTTTTAAGTTTTTAAATTCTATCCAGCACATTAGCCTACGTCAAGTAGATACGTAGCCTATATAATATTTGATTTTTAGAAATACTAGCACTTCGGCATGAAAATTCTCCAAAATTTGGCTTAAAGATTCAACTACCAGCATCTTTGAAAGCATAAACTGTCCTTATGACAGGTGGTTAATATAGAGTCCACTATCCCATAAAGGGTTCAACTTTTGAAAAGTGTTTAAGAAAAAATATTGGTACATTTGTATTGAACCCGAGGGGTTTATGCTGACTGATATCGAACGTGGATCTCAGAGACTGTGATCTCAGAAAAAAGGTTCCACCAGGGAACGAACCCGAGATCTGTTGAGGGAGTTTCATTGTAAAAACCCCTAGAGGAAAGTATATATTTAATCACTGGTGTGATTTCAGTTGATAATGACATTATTTATTAAAATAATGCAGGAAAAAGGAGCGGAATGCAGCATTATTGGACTACTTGGAGTAGGCTATGCTGGACTTAGAACGCAGAAGTAGAGAGTTTGACGTTTTACTAATAGGCCCAGAATAGTAGGAGGAGACTCTTTGAGCCTTGTCAATCTCGCTGACCTAGTTAAGTCGTCTGGAAGGGGTCGGGGGGTTGAATAATGACCTGGTTCTTCCCCGTTTGAGAAGGAACATGAGAGTGGGATGAGAAGATCCCAAGGAAAATCATTGATTACTCGTGATTGGAGTAACGCAATGACATGAGAGTTGCACACAGGTGAATCTTTAGCCAGGAGGCTAATTTTAGAGCCTTTAATCTGCGAAATTGACGCATATTTAATGGAGTGCGTAGGAACACAGGACGATGGATGTTCGCGGCTGGGTTTGACGATGTTGCCAGGGATTCCCACTGAAACCGCGTCCCCAAGCCATGGGAAAAGCAATTCATATTAATTAATTGGCCGATCGATCCTTCAGTACGCAGATAGTTCTGGGATCAGTGAAGAAAAAGGAACCCGATGAGCATTGTTTCGAGACCAGAATCACACTGGGAGAGGAGTTGAGATAGCGCGGGAAATTTAGCTCTAGTTTTTGTGCGAAACCAATATAAGGGAGTTGACCCTTAGCAGAAGACAGTCGGAGACAGTTGTTTTTGAACAGACTCGAGCGCGGAACGTATGTCGGTCCGGCTCAGGAAAGGACGCTCAAACAAAGACTTGAGCATTTGAGTGTTAACCATTATAGTCACCGCACATCGTAATGCACCAAGTGAGAAGATAATCATGCATGGTCATGAAATAATAAGAAGTACGGTAATCAACGAACGTTATTGTGTGAAATGCGTATTACCGAAGGCAAGGAAGGAGGCCCGGACTTCAACTTGGGAAGCCGCGCAGTAAAACCTTTAGAAGGCTTTATTAAGGACAGTGTAAAGTGTAAAGTCAGCAGTACGAGCAATGGTTTGTGTTCACATAGGAAGTACCGTGTGATATAAGTTGCAGAACTATTGAAGGTAATAAGCTGTGTAAAAAGTATGTACAATGTTAAGCGCAGTGTATAATGTATTGACTGGTTATACATGTCTTATTACGCTGGAATGCGCTGGGAGAAACTTTACGAAACATTTGGTAATGTCTTAAGAATACCAAATAGTAACGCTCAGGACGGAAGTAAGCATATTTATGCAAAGCAGGAAGTTTACCGTAGGATTATTGATAGACTGTTGGTGAATTCCGGAGGCAGATGAACCAGACTTTCAATCAGGAGTTGGTATGAGCACGGAAGATGCCGTCGACGCCTGCAATTCTGATATTTTGCCGGGGAATTTCAACCAATGAAAAGTGTAAAAAGTGACGTGTGTTATGTGTAAATAATATGTGAAAAATCTTTTAAATTAATGGTATAATAAGTGTCATAAAGTGTCATGTGTTTTGGAAGCAATAGCTTCTTTATAGAAACGCAAAGTGTCGTGTGGTTAGCGGAAGATATGTATCATAAAATGTGTGTATTCAAGATGCAAATGTCGCACTAAATCTGCATATGGCAGGCGACCCGGAAGGATATAAGTGGTTGGAGCCACCATGATGAGCCTATATATGTGAGTACCCCACAAATTATGATTATGTAGAAGTATAGGCCACTACATGTAATGTGATTTCAGAGTTATAAAGATGCCAGTAAAAAAATCAGTATTAGGAGGGAGACCCTCCAGGTTTAATTATTATTGTGTTGATTTTAGTAGAGTTGAGATGTTGATACATCAGTGAGTGGATTAATCGTTACCACTATTAATAAAATGGCAAATCAGTTATGTAAATGTAACGTAACGAACACTGTTGTTCGGATTTTAAGATGGTTAAGTTGTGTCGGATTTTGGTAATTTATGTCAGTAAGAATAATAATAATAATAATAATAATGAATAATAAAAGGTATGAATGAATACATCAGGAAATATGTGGTAAGCAAGAAATATTTACGCTAATTGGAAGACTTATCAATCTAAGCAGTAAGATTATACAGTAAGATTACATTAAGGGATTGAGAAAAGAATTTAATATTAAATATATTGTATTAAGGGGAATATAATTATGCAAGGAAATGGAAAAGCTTTCTAGTGATTTGAATTTGCAGCTTGTGTAAAAGCTTATAGAGTAATTGATAGATTTCTCTTAATAATTAACGGACGATTATAACATTAGGTCATGGAACCAGGTATTCTATTCGACGTATGAAATCTCGTATGCCGTGGGTATACTGGGATATGTGCTTTGTGCCAGAGTGTAATTAGTGTTGGACCCTAACTCTGATGATGGATATGGAATGTTCCGGGTTCGAATCCTGTGATAGGTGAGAGGAGAACGTTGGACTCCTCTGCATTCTATCTGATCGCCCGAGAACTTATTATTGAGTGATTCGGCTCGTGTGAAGCGAATCTTATGACGGCAGCATGTGGGCTGACCGCAGCATTTATTTAAGATACCGGTTATCCTACTAGACCAATGTTTTTATGAATCTCGTGCCTTCATGTTGAAATGGACCGATTTGGTGCCAGTTATTATTATATCCTCAGGGTAAGAATAAATGTTAAAGCTCATCCAATACCTATTTGCATAATATTCAGTTTAAATCCATTGGGATATGTGTGTCACTGTGACCACGGTATTGTCTTTAAAAATAGTAATACTGCTTGGGGAGATGAAGTCCAGGAATCAGGGAGACAAGGGTCGGTTTACAGCTGTGAACAACCCCTACTCCGTTCCATTGTATACAGACAGCTCCAAGGGGCTGGGTCGCTAAACGTACCATGAAGGCTAGCGTTTTGAGAGGAAAGATTTAAGACCTTGCTTGCATTGAAAGAAACATTGTTATAGTGAGTAATGAAGTCATGTGGTTTAAGAACACATTGGTAATTATAGATCACCCTGATGGTTCATGTTTTAGCAATCTAACGAATGGTTGGAGGTTGCATTTATTACTGTCACTGACAACTTTTTCAGAAGCTGGTTACTTAACGCCACAGGCTACGCGCGCAAGGGTAGTTTAATAGTACCGTCCGACACAGCGTTAACTAAAGTTTTAAGATGAAATCACAACGGCATGCAGTGGAGCTATATAAATAGAGGAAGTGTAGGGGTAGCTTTACGTAATTATGGAGTTGCACGTAGATTGTTGTGCAACACCTGAATAGGCTAATGCATGTAAAGCATTTGGTGGGAAGAGAAAGATCAAACACACACGGCACACATAATTGTCAAATTAAAACGAGGTTTAAGGAATAAGTAATTTTGTGAAATTAAAGAAGTCACATTGGATGACAGAAGAATTAAAGTACAGTTTGTTTACAGTTGTATGTGCATCAGCGCACTAGAGTGAATTGTAAAGTTGATATAAGGGTAAAGGTTTGAGTTATGATATGAGTTTGTTATGATGATATTATGTTAATATTAGTGGATTGTGGAAGTAATTTTTGTTTGATTTTGTTTTATGTTTGTTGGGATTGTTTTATTTGTTTGAAGCCATGATTTTATTAATGAATTAAAGTCTTAGAATAGAGTTGTGCCTTATCATTGTAGAGTTGATACCTTTTAGTTTCAAATCCAAAATGTGCAACTGCTCAATGGGGGAACGGTACACGCCCGAGTCCTGATGCTAGCTGGAGGCGGAAGCATATTTTCCATAGAGATTACTCACATGGGTGCAGTATATAGTCCGGCAAATATAACTTCCGACTTGAAATTTCATCGATCAGCTGGCGTCAACGCGCTGTTCAAATCAGTTGGAGAGAATTTCGAGTAGGCCTAATCCTCGATTTAAATCGATCTATCGAATCTGTTTCTTTTGGTCGGCAACTCGGCACTGAGCACGCAGGCTAGTGTTTGGAGGTGGGTTAGGTTATTATTTTGATTTTGTTATTACACTTGTTTAAAGGATTTTGTTTTGAAGGATGAAGAAAATAACGAACTATTTAACATCCACCCAGGCATCGAAAAAGCTGAAAGTTAATGATTTGAACACAAACAATGACTGGACTCTGCAATTTGCCGAAAATTGTAAGATAGTAGTCTAATGTTTTGTCGACTACAACTGAGAGTACCCCCTTAATTTCTCTTAGAAAAAAGCACTGAATATAGCTATAATAATTGGTGTTAATTCATTTTAAGTGCTTTGGAAATCTCGGTCATCAGCCACGTGTAATTCCATGTGTGCTGAATTTGTCTGATGGTTGGTTGGTTCCTCAGTTTAGGGGCTGCGACAACTCGGTCATGTAGCCCCGTGTACTTTGGGTGTGTGTAGAATCTGTCTGATAACCGGTGTTAATTGTAATGGCTGTATTAGAGTGTGTTATCTGTTTTTAATTCAAGTAAGGACTGCAGACATTCGATTTTCAAGTAGTTCCAACTTTTGCTACCAAACGCTACCGTCAACGACCAACTAGTTCTGAACTTTGTTACTAGATGCCATCACATTTGGCTCCTGGCGACGAACGTTGGAACCTAAGAGCGTTAGTCAAATATAAATTATAATTTAGCTTCAAACAAGTGTAATTAGAGGAAGGTGCTTTATCAAGCCATAAATCTATGACATGGAACCACCGTCTTTACTTCCCCTCCAAAGGAAGGCATACTGAGGGATTTTTAACGCTCTTAAAAAATCCGACGACTTCGGCCGGGTTTGATCCCGCGACCTTGGGAATAGAAGCTCAGGCTGTAGTGGGGTTGGCTGATTGGTGTTTCATTTGAGCGGCTTTGTCATCGTGTTCATTCAGCCCCGTGTAGTTAGTTGGGTGTGTGGAATTTATGTCTGATAACCTGTGTTATTGTGATTGCTGTATTAGTGTGTATATTTGATATTCAGGTTAGGATTTGGAAGGAGGCGGCCGTGGCTTTATGTTAGGAACCATTCCAACATTTGCCTGGAGTAGAAGTGGGACACCAAGGAAAACCACTTCCAAGATGGCTGAGGTGTGAATCGACCCCAACCACTTCTAAGTTTTGTCTTGCCAGGCTGAGTGTACCCCGTTCCAGCCCTCAACCAGAATTTAATTTCTTGGCAGAGCCGGGAATTGAACCTGGGCCTCTGAGGTGAGAGCCAAGAGTGAGGCTGTAGTGAGTAGTGGAGGGTATACACATCCCTTTGGTTTACTCCTGCATTTGTGGTATATTCTCAGGTAATAGTCATAATAATAACAGTTGTAGCTCTAGAGATCCTGAGATAACGGAATTTTGGCCAGGAGAGAGTCTTTAACTTGCTAGTAAATCTCCTAACATGAGAATGTCACATTACTAGGCAGCCAGGAACATATGATTCTCAAGGTCAGGAAGCATCGAAAGTACGTTACATTTGGCAACACCGCCTGCAAGCTTATTGAAAACTCCACAGCCTGCTTTCAGTCGACCGACCGAGTCAGGAATGGAATGAATGAAGCCCCCATCTAGCGGCGAGGATATGAACTGTGCCGGATACCGAAGCCTGTCGCACTCCCCTGGGGCAATGATTAAATGAATGACAGATGAAATGAAATGTTAGTGGAGAATGTTGCTGGAATGAAATTGTGACAGGGAAAACCGGAGTACCCGGAGAAAAACCAGTCTGCCTCCGCTTTGTCCAGCTCAAATCTCACATGGAGTGACCGGGATTTGAACCATGGACCCCAGTGGTGAGAGGCCAACGTGCTGCCGCCTAAGCCACGGAGGCTACTTACAAGCTTATTACCAACCAAAATAACGAGACATTACAAATTGATGTTATCTGAAAACATCAACAATTCTGAGAAACATAAACAAGATCTAAACTACAGTAACAGCTTAGCCCAAGGCTTTTAATCCCGGGAGTGTCCGAGGACATGTTCGGCTCGTCAGTTTGTAGCTGCTCCTATGCGGACACCCATGGGGTGAGCTACAAGTACCGTCACGTGTAGAGTGTTGTCTGGGGAGGAAAGTTTGAATCTAAGGACTAGGAGTTGGAAGGTAGCGGCTGTGGTCTATAGTTAGGGACCAACCCCGTCATTTGCCTGGAAGGAAGATGCGAAACCACAGAAGACCATGTTCAAGGTTGCCGGCGGGGGGATTCGAACCTCCTCGCCTCCCGGATGTGAGCGACTGCCAGCAGACACGCCGTAACGACCACGGCTAACTCACCCACCAAATCTATATTTGATGTCACCAGATTCCTTTTCTGTAGCAATGCTTTCCTTGCCTGAACCAACCGACTTTTTATATCCTCTTTGCTTAGTCCATCACTGGTTACATGCTTACAGGAGCTTTCTACTTCCTTTAGCTTTTCACCTGCCAATTTGACATCAATTGGGGTTTCTGATCTCTTTCGGCTGCATTCCATTATTTTTAATATAATTGTTGATTTTTATCAGGAATTATTTCCTCAAGACGGAGTCCTTACCATTTAAAACTCATTCAAATCCTCTGGAGAATCGGATAAAATGACAATGTCTTCAGCAAATCTCAAAGTGAAAATTATTTAATATAATTTGTGTTGATTGTCGGAGCATTTTGATTACCTATTAAGATAATGGCATTCTGTGGCACGGAACCACTAAGAAGTAAGATCTGCTTGGGTAATAACATTTTGGAAACATTAAACGATTTTAAATACCTTGGTTACAAACTGTCTTTTCTTGACGAAATGGACATACCCGAGAAAATCATTAAATTCAACAGATGTTTAGGAATCATCGATAAAGTCTTTAGAACATCATTAGTTCAAAAACACACCCGAACAAGATTCTACAAAACCTTAGCAAGACCAGTACTTTGCTATGGTAGCGAAGCGTGGACCCTGAGGAAATGCGAAGAGAGACGAATAACTACCGCCGAAATTAAATAGGCCTATATGCGACGAACAGCAGGAGTCACTCAGTGGGATCACAAACGAAACACACAAGTGCTGAATGGTCTTAACAGCAGACCTATATTGGAATTCATCCATGAATACCAAAGAAATTGGCTAGGACACCTCAACAGGATGGACAGACGCAGGATCCCTAAAGCAGTCGTCAACTACTGCCCCGGTGGGAAGAGATCTCTGGGTCGCCCCAGGAAAAGATGGCGTGAAAATTCAAATCTTTTGTGTAGACCGTAACAGTTCTTCTAGGACTAACACATGAAAGGATGATGATGATGATGACTAACCAATACGGCAATTTTCTCTCATTTTTTATAATGGTAAATGTTTTTGCTTTTTGATGTGTAACATCTTTCCACTCGGTATCTGGATATTTTTGTGGGAGTGATTTTTGAAAAGAAACTGAAGTGTATGGGACGGAAGTGGATGGGACGGAAGTGCATGGGACGGAAACAATGAGCGCGCGTGGTGGCGGAGATAGGTACAACGACGTACTGTAAGCCATGTGACTATGTGGAATATAAATCGCATACGGTTTAATTCAAGGTTTGGAAGCCCCATTAAAGAAATTCCTACAATAAATCATCAAGTTGTCGTTCTTTGGTGTGAAAATATTCATTGTATCATATTTGCTGAAAACAATTATGATTTATTAAATCTTCATACTTTTGCTGTATTCTTATTTAATATAAGCACTCGATACGTCGAGTGCTATATCGCATCAACCAACACTCCAAACAACGTAGGAATTCAGTATATTAACACAGACTACAAACAATAATTGAAACTTCGTTGGTCTAAACATATCACAGGGTGAAACGCATTTAATATACCTACTGCACACCTAATTTTTAATCGCGCCTATACTTGGCAGTGCGCTATATCGGCAATAAGAGGCCATTTTCAATAACATCTCTGGCATGGGTTCACTAACTGGCCGGTATAGAGCGCAGCTCGCATCAAGTAGGCAGTGGATTGCTCCCGCATACAGTTGCAGGTAGGCTATATGTAGAGTCCTGCGCGAATAGACAAACCGTTATCCGCATCCGCCCCGCATCCACACGACTGTTATCCGCATCCGCCCCGCATCCGCACGGCTGTTATCCGCATCCGCCCCGCATCCGCACGACTGTTATCCGCATCCGCCCCGCATCCGCACGACTTTTACCCACACGTTTGTTATCCGAATCTACTGGCATTACAATAATATTTCCAATGTGTTGCTTTATACTTTATCTTTTAGACATTTGAGCAGAAAGTCGAACCCTTAGGCTATGTACTGTATGTCATGTGATATGTCTCAAATGAATGTTATACAGCCAGAATTGCAACCCTTTTCAGTTCGGAGGGTTGATTGTGCTTAATGACATAATTTGAATGGGATTAGCATAAATCATCATGTTACATTTGCCATGGAAAAACATAAAGGAAAAGTATGATATGTCATAAACATCCGGGTCCTAGTAAGGGAGAGTAGGGGAAGTGAGCGCACTTAAGCAAGAATCGGTCTTGTGATAGTCTCATAATAAATAACACAGCTGCAGTTATGAATAAGGGAGCCTTAGTAACTTTATATTCGATGTGCAGAAACAAATTTTATTCAAAATTAAATTCGGTGGACTATAATTCGAAATCTCGCAAATATGCATTTGCGCACGATTACCCTCCCTGCAGGGTAATCATGCGCACGGGTTGGGAAATATGCGCATGGGATGAGTGTTGGAAATCCATAATAATAATGTGAATTGGCTGAAACTTGCACTGAACATTAATATTGGAATATTCAAATGCATTTTATAATAGCATAACAATGCAATGATACTAAAATTCTGCAGTTTTGGATATTAGAATAAAATATCTTCGTTTCGTCAGCATTAAAGTAGGCAATCATATTTAGGCTTGTTCCTTCAGGTCGTCTCAACGTTAATGCAGGATACCTCTTCAAGAACTCATACAACCAATATTTGCCTGCTAGAAAATTTATGGAAATTATGGGGAATCTTATTTTCCTCTGCAAACTTGAACTCTAACCGTCTGACAAGCTTGGTGGGCGTTAAGCCGTAAATTAATTTTGCCAATGTCAAAATGTATTCGGATAATTATGACTCCATTTCGTTGGTAAAAACAGCTTTACGGAGTAGACGAGGTGGAGCAAGACAATTTTGCAGCAACTGCTTTCGTAGAGTTGACTCTGGAATGTTGAAATTTCTCCCCACTTCCCTTATTTTCCTCCCATCATCCCTAATTGCACGTAGAGCTTTCTGCACATTTTCTGCTGGGTAGGAGTTTTTCTCCGTTTTCCACGTATAATTTCTTGGCATCTGGAGAAGAAGCAAGAAATATTTTGCCATTAATGTCGCGTTGTATTTACTTGTAGGCCTATCATATGTTCTGCGCACCATTACCCCACTCTGCTTTTAAAACGTAACTCACTGAATCCCGGCAAACTAATCTATTATATTGAAAAATAAATACATGCAAAACCACTGTAAAACTGGCATTTAAAACTACATTTAATTTTAAATAATTGAATCACAACTGTAGGCGTACCCTCTTATTTGCTGGCTACAGAAAATAACATGCAACATGTTAAGTTTCTTCATCCAAGCCTCACGGTTATCACATAGCAACTGGCATCATGC
The DNA here is from genome assembly GCA_946902985.2 of Meconema thalassinum. Taxonomy (NCBI): domain Eukaryota; kingdom Metazoa; phylum Arthropoda; class Insecta; order Orthoptera; family Tettigoniidae; genus Meconema; species Meconema thalassinum. The sequence continues at coordinate 34,876,206 of OX336392.1, forward strand.
TGACTGTCCCTATCTGATAGGTACGATGACAGCTTGAGGGTAGCAGTGAACTGAGTTGCTAGTTGTACTACCAACTCGAAAAACATAGGTGCGCACGATTTCCCGCTGCGCACATTACTCAACTTTCCCCACGATATTCAACAAGTTCGGATTGTATTCTAAAAACTATCCGCAAATTTACTCCAAACATTATCCGCAGCTTATCCGCTATCCGCGCAGGGCTTTAGCTATATGGCACTACTGAAGATGCATTGGAGAATCCTTTCATGTTTGCTGGCACAAGGTAGCACTAAGTTCATTCTTTAAAGAAATGCGAGTGAGTAATATGGAATTATTCGAATAACATGTCAGATGTTACACATCATATGCGACTACTGTAAGGCTCGTAATTTTTTATAACAACTGGCAACCATAATACTGTTGTATTACTTATGATTTGAGTTCCCTCTTAAGAAGAATCTTTGATACGCGCATGTCTCATTCTTAACCTGTTTAATTGTCTAGAAAATGATTCCCGAGAGCAGAGCTCTGTCGTGAGGAACAGTACATAGTTTATTACACAGATGACGGAATAACTAACTATACATAGGCTACCGGTAAATTATAATACATTTAGAATACAGTCAATGAAGTACCATATTACAATAACTATCCACTTAACAATACAATGTTTATCGATCACTTTTTTTTACAATTGATACATGTTTCGGCTCTTTGAGCCTTCTTAAGTCAAATGGCACAATACATTCTCACAGTTGAATCTAAAACTAAAAACCGTGACATTATGAATAAAATGTAAGATAGTCAAATGCAATAAAAATAAAGAAGTAAAATACAAAAAAATATTTAAAATTTCGGTTAAAATCACTCTGTCATTATTATCTATTAAGTAAAACAGCCGCCGAGTTGAATTTCATTTATTAATCGCAATGCATCTGTAACACGAAAAGCCCACTTAAAGACAATTTTTGTTTTGCGTGAAAGCCTTAAAAAAATTAGTGATTGATAAACATTGTATTGTAAAGTGAATATTTATTGTAGCATGTCATAATCAATACGGGAAAAGATAGAAACATGACTAGTCATTGAAGTGTATTCCAAGCGATGATTTTGACACATTACAGTTTCACAATACATGAATAAGGAAAAAGTGTTACAATATATTAGAGAGAATGAGAGTACTGTATAAGCAAACGAAATAGGAAATATATGTATTGGGTGTGTGCAACTACGATGCGTGACGATATCTGAGGGTGACAACGTATTCTCGGACTGATTTGTTTAAGCTGTCGCTCTTGCGAAATTTCAGCTTCGTATATTTTTTATTATGTATTTTGTATAACGGAAAGTTCACAGGTGAAATGAAGATAAGCCGAGTTGCACTTCCAGGGAAAACTCCAAACACAACCACTCTTCTCTGAAGTTTTAACTCAAAAAGACTCGACAGTTGGCTGCTGGCTGTATCTGGGTAATATGTTCGCCCGCTAGCTAGGCTGTAACTGGGGTGATAGACTCGCCCCTAGCCAGATCGTAAATTGTCGCCTCAGTATTTGAATGGAGATTGTTGGAAGAAATGAAAACGTAAAACTACTTATAGTGGGCGATGTATTGAAGCTAGAGATATGCTCTCCCGGGCTTTTTTTTTTGTAGAACTATTCATGCTGAACAATTCTTACACTCATAGTATATAGATATTTTTAACGGTTTGTCCAGCGTAAGGTTAAAAAGTGCATGGACGCCATGTGTTTCTTTCGACTTTTTCACTAAAATCGTCACTGCTCGGCTTCTTCTGATCATAAATGAATTGTTTTCTACAGAAATCTCCCTCGAGATATCCTTTACAGAATGGTGAAAACCGCATCGAAATCCACGTAGAGGTTCACCCGTGACATCCAAAAACGACGGTAGTGACACTCGAGCGCAGTAACAGAAGAGAGATCCAACGATTCCATCACCTTTCACTGCAACACCTTTTCACGAACGTCGCTGTACTCAAACCGTGTGCTAGACTGCAGAATGGGAAGCCATTTCTCTCTCCTTGACCTGGTCGATAGTCACGTCGTGCGTTCTTGCGCCACGCCTGCATACCTGAGGTGACTCGCTGTTGCTACATTGTTATCCGCGACTTCCTGAGTGTGTCGTGTTGAAGATAGCGGGACTCTCACATTACGCCATGGCTCTTTGGTCAGGTGCACGCGACAATGCGATCGTTGCTCTCTTTGTTATTCACCGACCACGATGAGGTCTGGTGGCACCGAAAAAGTTTGTCTACTGCAGTGGCGTAACTACCAGGAGGGAATTAGAGGGGTCAATCCTTACCCATCTCAAAGCCAAATGATATTAAAGAAAAAAAAGAATGAAATTCGTTGTTTTGAATTTTAATTAAGTTATAACCAAACTTCGGATTGACGATAAGCGTTGTCGTTGACTCATTTTGAGGATTTGCAGTATCCTCAGCGGTTTGAGACCCATATCAAGTAGGGCTCATAAATGATCTGGAGATGGTACGAAAAGAAGAAAAAAAGGCTGCTAAGGTATGAGCTCAACTATTTTAATCCTAGAAGTAGTGATACTCGATTGATAGAAAAACTAGGGTGGGAATCTCTGGAAGATGTTGTTTGAGTCTTGCCTTCCTGTCCTGAGCTAATCGTTTCATCTCTACATAGCTACCACACCCTACGTCCGAGGCAATCTGTTTAACATATTCTAACCTTGGTCTACCCCTACAGTTCTTGTCCTCGACACTTCCTTCCATAACTAAGCTTGCTATTCCTGGGTGTCTTAGTATGTGTCCTACCAACCAATCTCTTCTCTTCATTAGCACTCGCCATACACACCTCTCCTCTCCCACTAGTCTTAATATCTCATCGTTTGTAACCCTATCTACCCATCTGATCTTCATCATTCTCCTGTAACACCATATTTTATACGCTTCAATTCTCCTCTTTTCTGCTGCACCAATAGTCCTACTTTCACTTCCATAGAGCGCCACGCTCCAGACAAAGGCCTTCAAAAATGACTTCCTAACACCTAAATCTATATTCGATGTCAACAGATTCCTCTTCTGTAGAAATGCTTTCCTTGCCTAAGCTAACCTACTATTTATATCCTCTTTGCTTCGTCCATCACAGGTTATTTTGCTTCCTAAGTAACAGCAGTCTCCTACTCCTACTCGTCTGGAAGATAGAAGAACGAAATCCAGAATATGTTTAACACTTACACTAATCGGCCAGCTTGGGGAGAACTAAGCTAACGTCTGGGAAATCCCTCCTACCTGAGCAGCGCAGAGCATCCACACGAAGTCAAGGTCCGACCACAGCGAACAAATTATGGGAAATATTATTTCATTAATTATTGTGGCATTGATAGTGGGAACTCATTACCTGCCGCAGCTTGCCACGGTGGGTGGGTGGGTGGTTAGCGTGTCGGTCTACTAACCGCATACTTGCAGGTTCGCTCCTGACCGTGGTAAGTGATTTTTGAAAGGCGGCAAAAATTATGACACATGTCATACGATGTTGGCTTGTCAAAGAACCCATTTGAATTCAGTAGGCCGTGTTCATAATGGGAAAATTAATCTCAGGAGTTTCCGCCAACAGAAAGTTCGTCTTTTCTCTACTAGAAAGCGCTATAGTGTTCAAGGAGCTTAGATATCTAACCTCCTTGACTTTCATAGTGCTTCATGGAACAACGAAATTTGACATGTAAGCAGCCCTCTGGGTGCCAAATTACAAAGCTTGCACCCGGCACCCGAGGCCATACGTATTATTATTATTATTATTATTATTACCTGCCACAATCTTAGAGCCTTTCCACAAACATATTTATGTGTTGTAGAGTAACTGAAATTTTGTGCAAATACTCCGATGTAATTACTATAGTTCCCAAATGGCGACTTGCGTACATTACAGAAAGGAAGGAAGCTTGTAGTTTAACGTGACCGTTAATCTCGAGATCATGAGCCACGGGACCTCCCTTTTTACGTGGAATCCGAACCATAGGACATGGCATTTCCCTTGGAAAATCTCACATTACGTGTGTTTGTTATTATTTTTGGTTATACTGTATTCTATAAGTGTAAAATGTGCCACCGGGAAATTACCCCACTTTGGAAATAAATGTATTTAGTTAATCGTGTCGATAACATATAATATAGACTACACGTAAAACAATCCAGTAATTGGTGCTATAAGCATACATACGTTTCTTCATACAGTGGCTATTTTCATATGTAATGATTGAATGCATAAGAACGCCTTGGCGTCAAGAAAGCAACCGTTTTCCTTTATCGATATTGATCCGGTGACTACGAATGGTTTACTGTGCCTGCTCCATATTGGGGATTAGTGTAGGCTACAGTTGTATGTGTGAGGAATAATATAAATTACCTTCAGGGTTCTTGGCCCTCGCTGTAAGATCTTTAGTCACGGGTATTATTTTATACGTTGATCGAGCATATTCCTCCCGTGTATTCTGTGATCTAACCCTTCTACATCACTGAGCTCTGATTTACAGTAATATATGTGATGGCGATGACTGTAGTAGGCGTGTGTGTAGCTGTATTAGAGTCAGGGATGGGGTAGGAGCTCCGGGAATTGAAATTACTATAGTTTCCAAATTGCGACTTGCGTACATTACGTGCTTTTGTGGAAAAACAATTTTTTCGTTTAAGTCTCTTTTAATTACTGCGGCTTTTAGAGACACCGGGGTGCCAGAATTTTGTCCCGAAGGTGATCTTTAACATGCAAGTATATCTACTGACGGCCCCTCACATTTGCGCACCTCCAAATGGCAACTGATTGCACCAGGATTCGATCCTGGAACCTTGGGAACAGCAGGCGAGAACGTTACTGGTGCGCCACGCAGCCAGTCTGTGAGATTAAAAGCCAAAGAGTATAAGTCACATGTTCGAGTAAATCAAAGCGTTCAAACTCCACACATGGGAGCAGGATTACCACTGTTTGTAAAGTGAAAGAGAGGAATTTAAAATAATCAAAAGAGAATTCAATACATAAATTTCGATATCAGGATGTTTTTATGTATGTTCCGGATGGGGAACGATAGCATCACCAAGACGATCTTCAGCTTGATTAATGGCTACAAGACTGGCAGCTTGTGGCTTAATGAAGGGAAACAAGACTTGAATAACGCTGGCATATTCTTGACCGTTCTAAATGTTGTGATAGTGTTAACTCTTGGTCCCCCTCACACAGGAGAGGAAGGGCAAGTTATTGGCTGGACTGAGGAGATACTGGAGAACAAAGAAAGCATCGCTTACTGGGCTTAAATCACTTATAATATTAGAACTTACAGTATACGCTGGCAATTAACAACTGTACTTGCTTTTAGGTTCATCCGTAAATGCACGTTTTCTTTGAAGCGTTTCTATTCCCCAATGTATCAACAAATCATAATAAAGCACGTTAAATCAATCGCATCTGAGCTCAATACGGTAGACTACTGCGGCCAAATTAATGTAAATACAGGTACGAGTTACGATGTACGAGATCGAGATGATTTGAGTAGATTAGTGTCAAATATCGATGGTATTTGAGTATCGATTTTCGATCAATTTCAGTTTACGAATAATCAATTATTCGAAGCAAAAAGTCGATTAATTGCTACAAACAAAGATTAATCTATTGTGGGGGCGTGGTGGCACAGTGGTCAAGCTGTTGGCCTCTCACCAAGGTGGACTGGGTTCGATTACCGGACAATGCATGTGATATTTTCGAAGTGAAATGCTATGTTCTGTGGTTCGGATTCCACGTAAAAATGAGGTCCCGTGGCTAATGATTCAATGATTAATGGTCACGTAAAACTAAAAGCTTCCTTCATAATCTATTGTGTGATCAATCAACGTACTTCGCACTCACAGAAGCAAAACATACATTTAATTAACTAAAATATATTGTATCAGATAATCTCTCCCTATATTATTCTGCTAGGGTCCCATTCCAGTTTTTTACCGAAAATAAGGTCCCATTAACACCAACCTACACATATGGGGTACCTACAGGTTCAGCATAACCCAATGCGTACGCGAAACGCACTCACTTACTCTTTAAATGCCTCACAATTAAATAAATACCTTAAGACATGTATATTTACAATGAAATAATGAAAGAATGCAACACGGGGCAGATGACCTCGTAGTTCCGCCCCTTAAAACAACAATAACTAACAACACGGTAACCATGGTAACAGAATCTCACAGGTCCATCTATTTCTGTAAGACGCAATGCAATTCCAATTATTACATTACTGTGAAAGTTTCCAGACGGTTAAAAGGTTATCACTGAACCAAATTAAGCTGTAAAATTCATCAATACATACAGTATAATGCGCTTAAGGGGGTCAAGGGGCACTCTAGATTTTATTCACGCAATTTTCACGTGTTAGTGTGGTACGAAAGGTCTTTTTCACCCGACTATAAAGGGTCTCCGAAAATCACATTTAAAAGCCCTTAAATTAACAGTGTCTGTGATATTCCCAGAAAACAAACTTCGCTCTGATATACCTATGAAGGAATGACAAACCCCTAACCACTGCACCAGTACCCGAATTGATAAAGTCTGATTACTCATACCAAGGATAAATCGGTCATAGCATTCATGATTGAGATTTTGCTAAGTGTACTCTTTACAACTAGAATATTCGTGGGCGAAGCCGCGACGGGTAATGCTAGTATATATTATTTCAGTAGTATAGATCCCTCCTGCGGCGCTCACAAGCGACCGATCGTGACAAATGAGCATTCAAATGAAAGAGAATACACATTAGCAGTGACGAATATGCACTCTAATTTCATAAATATCTAGCCTATAATTTCTTTAAAAATTGACTTTTAAAGAAAGGTACAATTTGTGCGATTTGCAGATACTATTACTGTAGGAAAATACGCTCCATAATTGCTGTCCACTTCACATATTGGCCGCTGTGACGCCTGTTTCATGTCATTTTAACATTCTGAGGTCTTTTGTTTGTTATTTTGCATGGATTTCAGAATCAGTAAATCAAAGCAATGAGTAGCGTGCTCAAAATCGTAGACTATAGTTTCATAAATATCGAATAACCGGTGGGTGTTATGATGATCCAATTTTCAGTGATTGCCTTCTTAAGTTGGGGAACGTAGAACTTGGGAATTCTGACTGAAATGTAAATAGTGTTCTATAATCATTTGGTTGAAAAGAAAGAAAAAAAACCAATAACAACATAACAATCTTTCTCCTTAAGTCTCTCATTATACAACTGTAACGGCTACCTTTGTCGTTGGATATCGCTCTACAAGTTGGGCGATCATTTATAACGTTTCTACAGATATTACACTCAAGACTCCTTAAAACCACCTCATCGTTCTTATTTAGCATTGGCCTGTCTAGACAGACGACATACACTTTATTAATTTAGATTTACTGGGCGCCAGTTATCGTAGAGATAACACATTAAAATTTTATTTAGCCACGGCCGCTCCCTTCCTTGAGCCAAGATCTATCATCGGAGCGTAGGGCAATAAACTTGCTCCATGAGATACTCTTTGCATTCCAACTATCCTATATATTCAACTCCCAATGAACAAGACATTTTAACTAATACGGGTTTATTTACAACAAAATTATTAATAACATTTGATCTGAGGTTTCGAGCTGTGTACAATATGTGCATTAATATTCCCTAATTGCTAGGCAATATTGACTGTCTTCTCGCTAGCGCTGATCTTCTGTGTTGATAATAACTCGGTCCACATACCTGGTGCCTTGTGGTTCAAAGTCCATCTCGTTGGTCTGCTTGTAGGCTAATTTGAGATCTTACGCCAACACGCGTTTATTGACCTTTGAAAACATATGTTTTCACTTTGCTAACTGTACTTCGTCTAGTTGTTGTGGTTGTGGTTGTGGTTGTGGTTGTTGTTGTTGCTGCTGCTGCTTGTTTCTGAGTTTGATCACCATGGTAAGCAAATTTGAACAAACCAGGCTAATTGAATTCACTAAGTCCCATCTTACTGAGGGACTGACAGTCTACGACTCACAAAGTCAATGAGTGAGTGCGTGATCGAATAAGTGAATGACAGAATAGAATCTATAGAATAGCCAGTGCTGAAGTCGCGCTGGGCTTTTATACACTCTGAATGGTCCCGATGTTTCGCGGCATAAATTTGCCCGCGACCCATCAGACCAATTATAGCAAAGCATTTCTTAGTCCTCAAGCGACGCTGAAACTTCTCCGAGCGGGAATACAGGCCCGCGTACTTCAAATATTCCACTCAGAACCCGCTATTCCTCTCGTTGCGCATATATATATTCCGCCCAAATCTTTCTCCAAGCCCTTGTCTCCAGTCAGCGTGGCTTCGTTCCAGAAATACATTTTCTTGCAATATGTTGCTTCACCGTCCGTAACTTCTTCCAACCATGCCCGTCCTGTCTTTACAATTTAACTAATAAAACAGCCCTAGACCTCTATAAAAACCCTGTTTCTTAATCTAAGCACTTGACAATATTATATATGATTATGGTAATGACGTGAATATGGTATGGCCCCTCCCTTGATATTAATGGGTGATTAAAACGATATAACTTTGATATTTCAATAATAATAATAATAATAATAATAATAATAATAATAATAATAATTACACAATGACTTTAAAAATAATAATAATAATAATAATTTGTACCGTTATCATGATTACGTTACACAACTATTGGGGTAAGTGTGGTTTATGAACATGCGAGATTTCTCGCATGGGTTCGCTAGTCGATTATTAATCGACTAAACGAACATCTCTTATTACCAGCTCTGAAAAGGAGGACATGTCCATGGAAAAGCTGACAAATGGTGTTTGCCTCCATCCCTACACCCTTTAACCCTACAATACTAACATTATTCAATTGCTCCTTAATACTAATAATACGTTAAATGTACGTACATTACGAACTTTGTGCTAAGGCACCAATAGTTAAATGGTTGAAATTAATATTTATTTCGCATGTAACGCTATTTATATACAGTGGATCCTGTGTGGTCTCTGAAGTTTAATACGCTAAATTCCATCTTAAATACAACAAATACAGAAGTCGTTTACTTTGACGTAAATAGCAGTACGTAATCTCTCCAGCCTCTAATACAGCCTCTTTTTTATGAGGTTGTTTTTATAATACCTCTGAAGTGATGTGACATATCTACATCAAATTCCCCACCTCTTTGTTATTGCCATGGAGAAACCAATATGTTGTTTAATTCAAGGATAGTATCCAGGCAATTCTTTGCCCCATGATTATGCCTCTAGAACTGATTGGCATTAATAACAAAAGCATTGACATCACCACCAAAGGCCAGTAGAAGCACTGTTGGAAGATGGTTGGGTGGGGAATGATATAGAGGGAATTCTAAGCAGTTAAATTATTAATAAGCGTAAATTTACGTATGTTAGTATTGTAGGGTTAGGCCTAATCCAGGACGGACTACAGTAAGTGAAATGAGAGAGAGTTAACAGTACCAAACTTACCAGAGTGTTCGCCATGTTCCACTGCGTGTGTCTTGACCTGTAGACTGTCAGAGAGCGACTGCGTGACACACATTTCCTCTTCCCTGAGGCGTTATCAGGTTTCCATTATTTACGTGGAAGAAGCCCTCTAACCGTCTCAAGCCATGAATCACCTCCGCTTTCTTAATCCAAACTTCAGGGAAGTGTTTAGATAAATGGTCTACTGGGAACTTTCCTGTTCCTTTTTCAAGAACGTGTCTAGAAGATAGCTTGAGGTGGCCGTCTAGACTAACCTTTCCTTGCTCGGTCAAACTTGTTTCATCAGTTATGTGCTTTTTAGCCATCATCGCCTTGCATTACATAGCTTTTTTAAATGCATTTATTTATCGTATGGCTTTTAGTGCCGGGAGTGTCCGAGGACATGTTCGGCTCGCCAGAGGCTGTAGCTGCTCCAAGCGGACACCCATGGGGTGAGCTACAAGTCTCATTCAATTTCAAGTAGTTCCAACTTTCGCTACCAGATATCAATGACCCACAGTGGTGAACGTTGGAACTTTGATAGAGCGTTACAATGAAATCTAACCTAGAAATTTAGCTTCACACAAGTTAAGTTGTTGTTGTGTGAGTCTTCAGCCTTTTGACTGGTTTGATGCAGCTCTCCATGCCTCCCTGTCCTGAGCTAATCGTTTCATCTCTACATAGTTCCGACACCCTACATCGGAGGCAATCTGTTTAACATATTCTAACCTTGGTCTACCCCTACAGTTTTTGTCCTCGACCCTTCCTTCCATAACTAAGCTTGCTATTCCTGGGTGTCTTAGTATGTGTCCTACCAACCTATCTCTTCTCTTCATTAGCAGTCGCCAGAAACATCTCTCCTCTCCCACTCGTCTTAATACCTCTTTGTTTGTAACCCTATCTACCCATCTGAACTTCATCATTCTCCTGTAACACCACATTTCAAATGCTTCAATTCTCCTCTTTTCTGCTGCACCAATAGTCCAAGTTTCACTTCCATAGAGCGCCACGCTCCAGACAAAGGCTTTCAGAAATGACTTCCTAATACCTAAATCTATATTCGATGTCAGCAGATTCCTTTTTTGTAGAAATGCTTTCTTTGCCTGAGCCAACCTACTTTTAATATCCTCTTTGCTTCGTCCATCACTGGTTATTCTGCTTCCTAAGTAACAGAAGTCTCCTACTTCCTTCAGCTTTTCACCTGCCAATTTGATCTCCATAGAGGTTTCTGATTTATTTCGGCTGCATTCCAGTATTTTTGTTTTACATTTATTTATTTTCATCATGAATTCTTTCCGTAAGACGGAATCCATACCATTCAAAAACTCATTCAAATCCTCAGGCTTGTCGGCCAAGATGACGATGTCATCAGCAAATCTCAGAGTTGAAATTATTTCTCCTTGAATCTTCACTCCCACTTTAAATTTTTCTCTAATTTCCTTCATTGCTTGTTCAATGTAAAGATTGAAAAGTATGGGTGATAAGTTGCAGCCTTGCCTTACACCTTTCTGAATACCAGCTTCTCTCTCATGTCCTTCAACTCGAATGACTGCTGTCTGGTTTCTGTACAGATTGTATATCACCCTCCTATCCCTGTACTTTATTCCAATTGATTTCAAAATGTCAAACAATTTAGTCCAATCAACGTTATCAAAAGCCTTTTCTAAGTCTACAAAAGCCATGAACGTTCTCTTATCTTTCCTTATTCTACCTTCCAAAATCAGCCTAAGACTTAGTACAGCTTCCCTTGTTCCTACATTTCTCCTGAAACCAAACTGGTCTTCACCCAATTCCGTTTCTATCTGGCTTTCAATCCTCTTGTAAATTATTCTAGACAGGATCTTTGAAGCATGAGTAATCAAGCTGATTGTACGGTAATCTTCACTTCTGTCAGCTCCCACTTTCTTTGGTACAGGGATGATTACATTCTTCTTGAAATCAGGGGGTACCTCACCTGTCTCATAAATCCTACACACCAAGTTAAGTTAGTGGAAGGATATTTTATATGCCATAAATCTATGACATGGGACCGCGTGCTTTACTTCTCCCCCCCCCCGCAGGAAGGCATACTGAAGGATTTTAACGCTCTTAAAAATCCGACGACTTCGGCCGGGTTTGAACGCGCGATCTTGGCCACAGCAGTTCAGCATGCTACCAACTAGGCTTACGAAGCCGGTATCACATAGCTTGTTGTTGTTGATTAATTTAGGGGCTTTGCGACACCGTGGCCATGTTGCCCCGTGTACCTGGGTTTGTGTAGAATTTGTCTGATAACCTGTGTTTTTGTGATGGCTCTATTGGTGTGTGCAGTTGTAATTCAGATGAGGATGGGAAGGAGGTGGCCGTGGCTTTAATTTAAGAATACTCCTGGTATTTAGCTGGAGTAGAAGTGGAGAAACCACGGAAAACCACTTCGAGGATGGCTGAGGTGGGAATCGAACTCCCTCTACTCATTTGGAGCACCTGAGGCTGAGTAGTCCCCGTTCCAGTCCTCAAACCACGTTTCAAATTTCGTGGCAGAGCCGAGAATCGAACCGCGAACTCCCGGGGTGGCAGCTAAGCACGCTGACCACTACACCACGGAAGTGACTACACTTGGTTATTACAAGACGAAATTAATTAAATCTGAGTTCCGGTTTCAACAACAACAACTCTTTTCAGTGACCCTGATTAAAAGTACAGTAATTGCCTAAGATATAACATTTATAGTCTTGGTTGTTAAGAGTGTCTCATGGATACAAGATGGCCATTTATCATGCTTGGGTGATAGAAAGCTTTAAAAAAAAAAGAACAAGAAACAAGAGATCTGGCCCCTCGAAGAATGAGGGTATCAGGAAAGATGAGACAAAGGCCAATTAAGGCGGGAAAGTGAAATGCACCCTAGGCCTCGGATACCCTAATACCGTCGGGGTCGGAAGAGAACAAGAGTTGACCAAGACAGGTCGACAGGAAAGAAGACAGAGAGGAGCCCGGCACAAGTAAGTGGAAGCAATGCCGGACTCAGTTGTGGTCCTGTGGTCGCCAATCCACGTCCCACAAGTTGTTGTCCCCTGGGGGATGGAGGGAGGAGGGGGGGGGGGGTCTGTAAATAAATATTCAATTCGGGAGAAATACGTAGCCTACTGTGCTTCGTGCTGGCTCTGTGCTGCTCTGACGCTCAGAAGTCATTAGCACATTACTCAAGTGTAGCGCCTTGACTTCTGGCCCGTGTTCCTTGCCCTTCATGGTGCTTGAACATGACGGCTCGTACAGTAGTGGACATTGTTGTTTGAAGGGGTTATCATTTAAGTCAGTATTTCCCAAACCTTTGTGTGTGTGTACCACTTTCATAGACGAGAATCTCTCGCGTACCACGTAATGGCTGGGAGATATAGTAACTATAACCCCCATCACCATTACGTAGCAGACCAAAACATGGATTGTAAATTGTGTTAGAGTTTAAGTTCAAATAATACAGAGTGTGTCCAGTTGTTATATTATTTACTACAATTCGAACATTCAGAAATGAAACTGTACACATAATATTAATAAAAGAACTCTTAATAATTAAACATAAAACCCAAAGTTCAACTAACAACTTCAATATGAAGGGTGAGCTTGAAGATTAGAAGCCAGCTTAGGAATGTCTGGTTTAAGATTGCTGAGTCTCAAACGGAGATCGTTTTCCACTGTAAGGAGCCTATTACGGTATTTATTCTTGAGATAAACATATGAAGAAAATGCAGTCTCACACAAGTACGAAGTAGTGAAAGGCAGTAAAAATCTAACAGCTTTGTCAGCTATGTGTGCATAGTCTGCTCGCCTCTCAACCCAAAAGTTCACAAGAGCCATTTTTGAATAGGTTTGCCTTCCTTCTGTATCACAATTCTATTCATAACACTGCTCCTTATCTTTGGCCTTTAAGTCCTCCGGCAACATATCAATATGCTTTTTTTTAATTTTATATTTTTCGTAGCGTATCTAATATGCTTTTTATATTTTTCGTAGCATCACCACGTACCACTGCAGCAGTACGAGCGAACCACCAGAGGTACTCGTACCACAGTTTGGGAAACGCTGATCTAGGTCATCTGTCCTAATTATCAGGATGAAAATAATTATGATATTGAGGTAGACCCTATCTCCTTTCACGTTCCTATCGGCCTTTCATTGCTCTATTTCTTTCCAAGTCTTTCTGATCGCTCATTCATCGAGGGCTTTTCTTTGTCTTTCATTCTCCCAACTTATTTTTGTCTATTTCTTCTTCCAACTTGCAAGTTAGTTGTAAGTCAAATTTTGTTCTGGGGGCTGGAACGGGTTACACTCAGCCTCGTGAGGCAAAACTGAGAAGAGGCGGGTTCGATTCCTACCTCAGCCATTCTGGAAGTGGGTTTCCATGGTTTCCCACATCTACTCCAGACAAATGCCGGGATGGTAACTAACGCTAGGCCATAGCCTCTTCTTAGCTAAATCCTACCTCGATAACAAATATACACACTACTACAGACATCACAGTTACACAGGCTATCAGACAAATTTTACACACATCCAAGTACACGGGGCTACTTGACCATGAAGTTCCAATGCCCCTAAACAATCGACAATAACACGCTGTAAATCAGTATCAAGTTCTGTTGGAATTGTGGTAGCAGTAGTATAAAAGTCAATGGAAAAGCGGAAAAGACGGAACCCATTGGTTCGCCAACTTCAGAGCTCAGCAGCCGTGAGCCCTTGATGATGTAGCACTAACCAGGGTGCACCATGCTTGGTGGAGCTAAACACACCCTGGCAATAGAAGAGGCCAGTTCGTTATTCTAGCAGTCGCGGTGCGACCACATCTCCACCTCCACTCCAAACTTTATGCACGAAGTCATCACTCAGGGTCAGCTATCCGCAAAATCCAAGTTTCAAATGAGTCAAGCGTTCTCTGACAGCCAAATGGTCTGCAGATTGCGGGGTGTGTTCGCTATTCAGTTGAAATGTGAAGGAGTTGTATAAAGAAGGAGTAGACTTACGGAACGTAATTTATTATCAAATAAGTTACACTATGTATTGACGTAATCAGCAAAGGAGATCGAAGGAATAGGACAGTATATGATAACAGATAACACAGCTACTGGAATATTACAAGGCAAGTGGCGAAGGGGCATTATACACCATTATATAACTCCTAATACCACAAGAATTGATTTAAATAACGTTTTCCTAATTAATATGCTATAATTATTTAACAGCTAACATGAGTTATTATTTTTATTTTTTACATTGAAGAACACAGGATGCTTCTCACATGCTCTGACTAGGTATTCGTTTCACCGAATTCATTGATGTCACGCAGTGCGATTTTAGTTCTCTACAATAGAAATAAAATTTGTCTGAAAATTCTCAGCAAACTTCACAGTTTTGAGTCATGTAGTAACCTATAATGAAACACTCAATATGTAAGTAGACTACGTTCGGTAGAACAGGGGAGATTGAGTTCTCAAATACAGTCATGATTGATGAACAATCAGAATAGTAGCAACTGCTTGGTTGGCATGCCTCTCTGTACAACAGAATTGACTGGGCAAACACATGGCACTTTTAGAGGTCCTTTCGACAAATCTTGTTATTTTTAAATTGGTTTTGGGACGCCTGTTCTTCAAAGCGATTTGTAAGTCTTCACATAAGGAAACTACTTCAATTATACAAACATATCTTCATATTTACTGTCATAGACGGTTGTTTGGGATATATTACGTTCTATTGAGCAGCTTATGTAAATGAACGATTTTCACGCCAACTACTGAAAATGCAGGATTCAGTCAGTAACCATTTTAACACTTGTGGTTCGAGATAGCATATTAGATTCAAGATAACACATCATCATCATCACACTGGTAGAACTGTAGCCTGTGTCTGCCACACACTCGATGTCGCAAATGTTGGACTTGGCAATCATCACCAACATGACGTCACGAGACACACATGGCTGGAAGTGCTAGATAGCAGCACCTGCTATGTTAGCCTCGGATCCAGGACCTGAGGAACTTCTTGTGGTAGCCCCCGCCATAGTTCCCGTCCGCCTGGTTGACAGTCCCGCCGTAGGGTCCATACCAGTAACCTGCTCCACCATAGCCTCGTCCATTGCCACCATACTGCGCCACAGTCTGTTGAACCACGATCGCCAGCAGTAGCAGTACTAACGTAAACTGAAACATTACATTAAGGAGGAGTATAGTCTACACTACGGTATATCAATTATGACCACATTCATCAAGGATCTACAGAATCCACTGCTTTTGGCCGTCAGAGCGGCAGAGGTGATCCAGGGGCGTAAATAAGGGAGGGGGGGGGGGGGGGCGGAGGGGGGGGGGGGGCGCCCGCCCCCCAACATTTTTCTCACATATACAGTATTATTTGTTTATGAATTAAAACATTAAAAACAATATAACCATGTACTATTGTTACTAAGTGACGTTTGGCAACGTTGCAAAGCAAGGCGAAGGTAGAGCGATGTAAACAGTGTGACAATCAGTTTGCTCCTATCTTATGTGTAACAACATAACCTCTTATTACTCTCCAGTGCCTTCGATCTTATCAACGATCCAAGAACAGCAACACGTGCCCTTGAAGCGTGTGACAAAAGTTTTTCCCCCTAATATTTATACCCTTATCAAAATTTTGGCAAATTTGCCTCTCTCTGTACCTACCGGTACTGCCGAACGGAGCTTGAGTTGGTTGAAAACATACTTAAGAAATTCTACTTCTGAAAACAGACTCAACGGTCTAGTATTGTCATCTATTCACAGACACATACATCTCACTGACGATGAAGTTATGAACCGATTTGGCAATGCTTCAAGAAACCTTGACTTTATATAATAGTGTAAGTTGTAAATCAAAATAGTAACATTAATTCTTTCCATGTAAACACTATCAAGTGAGCAAGATCATTTTATTAATAACAAGTATCATAAAATGGTCTTAGTTGTGTTTGACATTAACCACACATAAAACATCACAACAAATTGGTTAAAAAGTGACGCCAGATAGCCTTAAAACTCATAATTTTGCACCAAATTATACAAAAGTATAATTCTATTCTTTGGGCCTATACCATACCCCCTAACCCGCGATTGGGCACCCCCCGAAATAAAACTCTATAAACGCCCCTGAGGTGATCACTGGAGTGGAAGGTTGGTTGGTTCTTCAGTTTAGGGGCTGCGAAAACGCGGCCATGTATCACCGTGTACTTTGTGTGTGTGTAGAATCTGTCTCATAACCGGTGTTAATTGTGATGGCTGTATTAGTGTGTGTTATCTGTTTTTAATTCAAGTAAGGACTGCAGACATTCAATTTCCAAGTAGTTCCAACGTTTGTTACCAAACGCCACCGTCAACGATCAACTAGTTCTGAACTTTGTTACTAGATGCCACCGCAGTCGGCTCCTGGCAACGAAAGTTGGAACCTAAGAGCGTTAGTCAAATCTAACCTATAATTTAGCTTCAAACAAGTGTAATTAGTGGAAGGTTCTTTATCATGCCATAAATCTATAACATGGGACCGCCGGCTTTACTTTCCCTCCGAAGGAAGGCATACTGAGGGATTTTTAACGCTCTTAAAACATCCGACGACTTCGGCCGGGTTTGAACCCGTGACCTTGGGCATAGAAGGGCAGCATGCTACCAACTACGCCACCGAAGCAGCCGATGATGATCAGATGGGCAGTTAGAGTAACAAATAAAGACGAGTGGGCGAGGAGAGATGTTTCTGGTGACTCCTAATGAAGAGAAGAGATAGGTTGGTAGGACACCCAGGAATGGCAAACCTAAGTTATGGAAGGAAGGGTTGAGGATAGGAACTGTAGGGGTAGAACACGGTTAGAGTAATGTTAAACAGATTGTCTCGGATGCAGGGTGTGGTAGCTTGTAGAGATGGAACGATTAGCTAAGATCATGGATGCGTGGAGCGCCGCATCAAATCAGCCAAAGGACTGAAGACTCAAACAACAACAGGAACATATTCTTCTTTCTTCGTTTAGGCCAGCTATGGACCACGTCATTTCAACTGCTTCCGTCTTTGGGCCTTGGTCTTAGCCCAGTGTTCAAGCATTCGCTGCCTGTGAAACTCCTTCTTTCATCACACCGTTTATAGCCGGTTTTATCATTTCAAGTGATCTTGTCGACTTCATCGCTATGCTTGAGTCTAAAGTTATGCGTTACGGAGACGGAGACGGTGACGTCATGCAGCCGCGCGGGAAGCCTAAGTTAATGGGTAATGGACGGCGAGTGCGTGATGTCATGCAGCCACGCGGGAAGCCTAAGTTAATGGGTAATGGAGTCTGTTGAAAGAGTCCTGGGGCGTCGAGTGACCTGGGGCTTTGAGCGAAGCGAAAAGAATACAGGGTGACTCCTAAAGAGGTGTACAAGATGCCAGAAAAGAATACAGGGTGACTCCTAAAGAGATATACAAGATGCCAGATAAGTATACAAGGTGACTCTTAAAGAGGTTTACAAGATGGCAGAGAAGAATACAGGGTGACTCCTAAAGAGGTGCACAAGATGTCACACAAGAATACAGGGTGACTCCTAAAGAGGTGCTCAAAATGCCAGACAAGAATACAGGGTGACTTCTAAAGAGATATACAAGATGCCAGATAAGAATACAGGGTGCTTCCTAAAGAGGTGTGCAGGATGTCAGAGCAAATTGCAGGGTGACACTTAACGAGGTGTACAGTATGTTAGATTAAATTCAAATACATGGTGACCCTTAAAGAGGTTTGCAAGATATCAGATTCAAATAATGGGTGACCCTTAAAGAGTTGTAAAATATGTCAGACTGAAATACAGGGTGACCCTTAAAGAGGTGCCCGCGCTAGAAGCCTAATTTAATGGGTAATGGAGTCTGTTGAAAGAGTCCTGGGGCTTCGAGCGAAGCGAGAATCCATCCTGAGCCTTTCTAACATGTGTAGCATTTGTAGCATGCGTCATTTGAAATGATATAACGTCTAGTCTTTCAGACTGACTGTAATTTTTTTAAATTTCGATTTTTCTTGGAATTGGTGGTGTGTTCCAAGCTTTTTCTTCAAAAGATCACGTTCCGTAATGTCAGCGTGGATGATCCCTACTTCTTGCAAATCCTTGTCTTGGTTTTCTTGTTAAGAAAATGGGTAAATATCCGATTGGCGATTCTCTCGGGTTTCATACGAGTTAAGTGGCCATAGAAAAATATTCTTCTCTTCCGAAGTACTTGAGATATCCTTTCTGCAGGATGGTACAGCTCATTGTTATGCCATCTCCTGTATTCACCATCGTCTCTCAAAGGCCCTAAGATCTTCCTCAGGATCTTCCTTTCCTTGGCTTCCAATTTCTCAACCACACCCTTCCTATTTACTGCCAGGCATTCTGCTGCGTACAGCGCCTCAGGTCGGATAACTGTACGATAGTGTCTTAGTTTATTATTATTATTATTATTATTATTAGTTTGCCACGGTGGGTGAGTGGTTATCGTGTCGGACTACCTACCCCAAGCTCGCAGGTTCGCTCCTGGCAGTGGTAGGCCTAAGTGATTTTTGAAAGGCGACACAAATCACGCCACGCATGTCATATGATGTTGGGATGTTAAAGAACCCATTTGAATCAGTAGGCCGTGTTCATAATGGCAAAATTAATCTCGGGATTTACCGCCAACACAAAAGTTCCTCCTTTCTCTACTAGAAAGCGCTGTGTCAAGGAGCTTAGATATCTAACCTCCTTGACCTTCATAGCGTTCCAAGGAACAACAAAATTCGACATGTAAACTGCCCTTTGGTTGTCAATTAACAAAGCTTGCACCCGGCATCCGAGCCCATACGATATAATTATTGTTATTATTATATATTATTATTATTATTGAGAAACGATTTTAATTTTAAAGAGCTTACAGCTCTAGTTAGAGGGATCGTTGTCTTAAGGGGCGGAACAGCGGGACCATGTGTTCCTACAAATTTTATCAATTTAATATTTAGAGGTGGACCACTAAATATGAAAGGAGCCTAATAATAATAATAATAATAATAAACAAAAAATAAATAAACTAGTAATTATAGTAATTAGCTGTCTCCTCGGAGGTCTGGGTTCGACACCCAGCTCTGTCAACAAATTTTAATTCTGGTGTGAAGGCTGAAACTGGGTACATCCAGCCTCGTGAGGCAAAACTGAGGAGGGTTCGAATCCCACCTAGGCCACCCTGGAAGAGGTTATCCACTTCTACTTCAGGAAAATGCTGGGATGGTTCCTAAGGCCACGCTTCTTCCAAATCCTATTCCCAATTTACAAATACACACACAAGTGCAGGCATCACAATAACACAGGTCAGCACACATCGCCAAAAATACACGGGGCTATATGACCATGATGTCGCAGGCCCTAAAATAAGCAACAATATTCGTTATGGTCATTCATTGCGCCCTCCCTGCGTCGGCGCTCTTGGTGGGGGCAATCTTTTCACTACGACCTTGCTGCTAGTCTTAAATTGTTTATTTGCATTCAAGGCCTATTCAGCAAGTGCGAGTCTCTTTTTAGCCTACTTTTCACATTTTGTAAATATGAGGAAAAAGTAGACATATGAGATTGATCCGGGCAATTGTGTGTCTGTATGTCCTTCTGTCTGTCTTTCTGTTTATCTGTCTGTCTATGTCTGTCCTAAACAGCTGCAGCTATCGAAACAAAATTTGGTATGAGTCAAGAGCTATGCCTGAATATCGCAACGCCATATTTGAAAATGACGTCAGTGCTACCAACTGCTGAAAAATCACAATTAAAAATTAAGGTCTATGTTGGATATCTCGGAAGATTTGCATGGGAATTGTTCCACTATTCACATACATGTAGATAATATTACATCAGGCTAATTTACAGGAGCCCATGCATGAGAGGGGGGTTTCTAACATGATTCTATGCCTGCCGATAGGTCCAATCTTTAAATGCTTGTAACTTCCATACTATCTATTGGATTTCAACCAAATTTCGTATGTGATTTGCACACCGGAGCTGATATAAAAATGCAACTTTTTAGTGTTAACAGGGCTGCCAACTGTTGAAAAATGTACTCTATACATTGTATCCCAATCTCAATATATCAGAAAGTATGCAGGCCAACAGTTCTAAACTTTGCATACATATAGTACCTGCAAATGTAGAGTAATTATCTGTAACCAGTGCTGCCAACATGATTGTACGAGTGCTGATAGGTTTAATGTTGAATCTCATGTAACGTCCATTCTAATGAATGAAGTTCATTCAAAATTGGCATGAGCATTGTGGACCTTAAGAGATGGAACTGTTTAGAGTCTCCAGGTCTGCCAACTGTTGATATATGCTCTTTATAATTTGAAGAAAAGGAGGCTCTTTAGTTCGTCACGGAACTACTTGTTATTTTTGTGTGCAGCATCTGTTATCATAACACAAGACACTTCTTAAGTAACAAAACTGTTTTACTTGTTGAACCGGTATGTGTATGTAGTATAATGGTAAGGCAATGTAAATCAAGGCATTAATAAGCAAACCATATGCTTTTCTTCAAGCTCGTTCCCCTCGTTGCGTAATGGTTAGCTTTTTAGGCTGGCCTCGCGGTGGCTGGGGTTCGATTCCCGGTTCTGTCAAGATATGTAATTCGAGGGCTGGAACGGGGTACACTCAGCCTCGTGAGGCAAAACTGAGAAGAGACAGAATCGATTCCTACTAGATCCATCCTGGAAGTGGTTTTCCGTGGTATCCAGGCAAATGCTAGGATGGTACCTCATTCGAGACCACGGCCACTTTCCTTCCGAATCCTACCTCAATTAGGCTACAAATACACACGCTAGTACAGGCATCACAGTGACACAGGTTACCAGACAAATTTAAACACACACCCAAGTACACGGGGCTACATGACCAAGATGTCGCAAAGTCCCTAAAAGAATTAAAAACAACAATAACAACATTTCTTCAAGTTCTTATATTTCAGACTGTAGGCAGTATAATCAAATCTCTCATCTATTGCCTTAATTTGACCAGCGGCTTCAGTGGTGTAGTCGGAAGCATGCTGGGCTTCTATGCCCAAGATAGCGGGTTCAAACCCGGCCGAAGCCGTCGGATTTTTTAAGAGCGTTAAAAATCCATCAGAATGCCTTCCTTCTGACAAGAAGTAAAGCCGGCGGTTCCATGTCATAGATTTAAGGCATGATAAAGAACCTTCCACTAATTACACTTGTGTGAAGCTAAATTATAGGTTAGATTTGACTAACGCTCTTAGGTTCCAACGTTCGTCGGCAGGAGCCGACTACAGTGGCATCTAGTGACAAAGTTCAGAACTAGTTGGTCGTTAAGGGTGGCGTTTGGTAGCAAAAGTAGGAACTACTTGAAAAATCGAATGTCTGCAGTCCTTACTTGAATTAAAAACAGATGGTTGGTTCTTAAGTTTAGGGGCTGCGACAACGCGGTCATGTAGCCCCATGTACTTTGGGTGTGTGTAGAATCTGTCTGATAACCGGTGTTAATTGTGATGACTGTATTAGTGTGTGTTATGTGTTTTATAATTTAAGTACAGACTGCAACTTAGAATTTTTCAAATAGTTACTACTTTTGCCGCCATGCGCCACCGTCAACGACTACTAGGCCAAGTTCAGAATTTGGCTACTAGAAGCCACCGCAGTCGGCTCTTGGCAACGAACGTAGAAAGCTAAGAGCGTTGTTTACTTTCTTAATCTATCCAATTTAGCTTCACACAGGTGTAATTAGTGGAAGGTTCTTTAACATGCCATAAAACAGATAACACACACTAATACAGCCATCAAAATTAACACTGGTTATCAGACACATTCTACACACACCCAAAGTACACGGGGCTGCATGACCGCGTTGTCGCAGCCCCTAAACTAAGGAACCAACCAACCTTAATTTGACCCCCAGACAAGTATTCTGCTCACTTGACCGAGCGAGGCGTTAGATCCCAGAACTAACACAGTTTACGTCACACCAATGGCATCTGTTCATATCCTAGACTTACCATTATTCCGGTCATTTCGCCTGTTGCCAGGTCGGCTCAGTATCTCTGCGTGCTGTGCTCTATTTTGCACGCGTTATATAGAGCAGTCAGACAATTCCCATACCCCTATTAATTGAATTAGTTGATCATTGTTAGGTGCCAGTCACGTTCATATGATCAACAGTCAATTGCCTTTTAGCACTTCGTCATCCCAGCTATTCACTTGTCTCTGGACTGTTCCGTAATCAAAAGTGAATTGCCTACCAAAGAGGAAGGAGATTGGAATAAAATAGGAATGATAAATTGACCACTTATCTTTACGTTAAAACTTATCTTTTCCCGAGTTTCTAGTTGCAGATGAGATAGTTCTTAAGCGTTTCGTGACTAATTGAATCGGCCGGAGAAGAAAAGCATTAAATCAGTTTTAACTACTTTTCAGGAGGCAGATAAAACAGAACTTAACAGACACACTATATTAGTCATCTATGTTGTGAAGCAACTATTCAGGTTATATTTAGGTTAGTGGAATATCAATTTTAATTTATGTTCGGCCCAGACTATTATATGTCAGAAAACTGTACTATAATGAGGCTTATTATAACACTATTTTTCATTATGAAACAGTTTCTAACCAATCAGAGCTCAAGAAACAGTTGTTTGGCCAATTAGATAAGGATAGCCTCGCACCTGCGTTGAGTTCCACGGCCTTCTAATTTAAATTTCACTGCGTGGCCTAGTGTCGTAGTAGGTTAATCATGGAGGCCATGGTCAAATACAAGGCATTCTCTGCGTCCCATACGCTCTGTTCAGTACATAAAACTGGCGAAATCTCGACAGATATTTATGAATATTCATGTTCGAACATAAAATAGTTGTAATAATTATCGTCGAACATAAACAGTCGTATGCAGCTCGCCTATAATGGTAATTAAGACACTCGTATGGAAATAATAAAACTCGCATATGCTCGTTTTATAAACATACTCGTGTCTTAATTATTGCCATTATAGGCTCGTTGCATAATGTACTATTAATAAACATATTGTTCAAATCAATTTTGGAAAAGTGACTTAATGCCTTTCAGCTCCGTGGTCAGTTCAGTGCGACATGAAGCCGTCCAGAATGAATATCTCACATGATATTTTATTTTCAAATGGATTTGTCACATAAAAACCACTTAACGCTGTACAAGTGTAATTTGTAATCGCACTTCAAGTAGCAGTGGTTTCTGGCTTAAACAGAAGGCTGACTTAATTCTTTCCAATGCCCTTCCAAGGCCCTTGGGTCAATGCTTCAAAATACTAATTCTTTAAAAAATGACAATTTATGACTTAATGCTTTCGGCTCCAATCGATTCAATTTTATTACCAAGCCCCGGATTCCTCGGTTCTGACCTATTTTATTCCTGACCTCTTACTCTCCTAATTTCAGTCTATTTTAATGTTTTAGGTACCAACGAGTAATATAAATGAAATGTACAGAGCCTAAATTGACCTCATCTAACATTAGGAACTAATAAAACCTTTTCTTATTGATAGAACCTAAAAGATACCTAATGAAACATCAATATATTTGAATATCTCGATGATTGGAAGTTTTTCCCCTGTCCCTTGAACACTCGCTAAATTGAAACAAGTAGTTCCGTGACGAACTAAAGAACCTACTTTCCTTAAAATTTAAGATTGATTCCAATATAGACCTATCCAGAACAATGATGAAATCAAGCAATAGAGTAATAGATTAACTTACTACACTTGGCAGCCCTGGTGACTGAATATATCCTTAGTTCCATTTCTTAAGGTATAGAATGCACATACAAAATTTGGTTGAAGTCTATTGGATAGTATGGACGTTACATGCTTTGTGATATTAGATTTATCAGTGCGTGCAAAATCATGTTGGGAACAATGTCATGTATATGATGCTCAGAATTAATCTGAATTATTACTATCTATTATAGTGCCAATTTTGCATAAAATCCTTTTGTTAGTATAGAAGTTACATGTGATTAAAATTGAAACTATCAGAAAGCTTAGAATCATGTTCGCAGCACTGAGAAATATAATTTACTCCAAATTAATTTAGAATGTCAGGTACTATACGTGTGCAAAGTTTACAGCTGATGGCTTGCATACTTTATGATATATTGATATTAGGATTAAACAAATTTATTAACAGTTTTCAACCCTGCTGGTTCTTACGAATACGCATAGTCATAACTGTTATGGTACACAAAGCACATACACAATTAGGTTGAAATCCATTTGTTAGTATAGATATTACATGCATTTAAAACTGGACCTATCAACAGGCTTAGAAGCGTGTTGGCAGCAATGATGTTTATAAGTTACACCAAACTAAGGCAGAATGTCAGGTGTGCAAATGTGCAAATGTGTGCAAAGGTTAGAGCTGTTGGCTTGCATACTTTCTGATATACTGTATTGATATCAGGGTTAAGACATAGAGTGAGCATTTATTAACAGTTGGCATCCCTGGTGGCTCTTTAGAACGCAAACTGTCTTATCTGTTGTAGTACACATAGTACATACGAAATTTGGTTGAAATCAAATCGATAGTATAGAAGTTACATGCATTTTGAAATTGGACTTATCGGCAGGTTTAGAGTCATGTTGGCAACACTGGTATGTATGGACTTCTGAAAATTAATCTAGAATATTATTATCTATATGTGTGCCAATTTTGGAATTAGTCGCTTGCATAACTTCTGAGATATCCAATATTGAGCTCATTTGCAGGTGTTGGTAGCACTGACATCAATTTCAAATATGGCCATGAGATACTCAGGTATTAATCTTTACTCTATCCAAATTTGGTTTCGATAGCTGCAGCCGTTTAGGTGTTGATAGGGGGGACACACACAGACAGACAGACGGACGGACAGACAGACAGATGGACTGAGAGACAGACAGACAGACACACATCTTCCCGGATCGATCTCATAAGTCTACTTTTTCCTCATTTTTGCAAAATGAAAAAAGTAGACTAAAGATCAATTTGAATTGGCCCCCTCGGTAATTGGAAGTTGTAGGAATTGCATCTTGCTCGCCGACATCCTATAATTTGAAGTCGCTGATTACAGTATTGTTATCATGCAATGATCTGTCGTTCTTAGATCGTAGGCTTTCGTGACTGGTGTCTAGTTTATCATCTACTGTCGACCAAAATATTATGTGCACTCGAGTTTGAAAGTTGTTTGTGAAGTAACCAATAGACCTACATAAAATCCAATAACATCATCATTTTAGTGGTTCTATTTTACGTTAGTTCATGTAGTTTGGAATTTTTAATTTATATTATAATATTTTTTATCGCACTTGAAACACATAAAGTGCCCGTTTTTAAGCGTGTTTCAACCATGCGTCACACTTAAGAATTATTATCTCACAAACCCGTCATCAGATCGAATCCACACAACACAATATACATTGGAATGTTGTATAACTGGTTTATTAATTTCAAAGTTTTGTGTGTTCAAGAACGAAAGTTGTTATCATTTTTGTATGGTAACTTTTTCTCGTTTCGGGGTCGTTGGAAAATGTAGTTCTTGGTTGCGTTGTAATCCTCATACATCAAAAAGTTATGCCGTATGACTGTGAAATACGTACATTAATTCACTTATTTTATATCAGTTTGTATTTGTATGGGGAATTAAGACATGGTTCATCTGCTAGCCGCTCCGGGAAATGCTATACAGCGTTGCTGATATGGAGCCCATCACTTCCGAGCGAGGCGCGCCATGACGCGTGATGGAGCCCATCTTGGCAACGCTGTACAGCTTTCACCAGAGCGGCTAACTGGTGAACCATGTCTTAATTCCCCGTACACATACAAACCGATATAAAATAAGTGAATTAATTTTCGTATTTCACAATCATACAGCATAACTTTTTGATGTACAGTAGAACGTCGTTTATCCGGACGTCAAACAGCCGGAACGTCAATTATCCGGACGAGCAAAAAAAAAAAAAAAAAAGACGGTGCAGTGTGCGCTTACTGTTAAGAGGAAGTGCGCGCTGCCTACAGTAGTGAGTCGGTTCTCGTTTTCAATTGCTGTTGTCTCTGTTGTCTCCTATGGTTTGTTTATGATGTCTCAACGTATGTGAGTGTGCGTACTGTACTGTATTACGTAGTGGAAATGGCTTCTACGAGTGGGAAAAAGGAAACACGAAATCGCAATGTTTTATCGATTGAGAAGATGGTTTAGATCATTAATAAACTGTGGAGTGTCTAATGAAAACTTACAGTGTTGTAAAATCCACAATTTATTATCTGAAGAACCGAAAAGGTGAAATTATGCATCGAAGTTAGATAGTGAAGAAGGGTCTAAAAAGAGAAAAACCACGAGACCAGCTACGGATAAAAAATTGGAAGAAGCTGCGTACTTATGGTTTATTCAGACAAGAAGTAAGTGAGATCCCATTTCTGGATTTTTGTTGTGTGAGAAAGCGTTGTTGCTAAATGAGAAGTTTTGTGGTTATCACCATTATGTACTGTGCAAGTTTTTTTCCTATGAAGTAAACGCATGTTTGATTATCCGGAAAAATCATTATCCGGAACATTTTCGGTCCCAATTAGTCCGGATAAATGACGTTCTACTGTATAAGGATTACAATGCGACCAAGAACTACATTTTCCAACCACCCGGAGCTGAGAAAAAGTTACCTTACAGAAATGATAACAACTTTGTTTCTTGGACACACAAAATTTTAAAATTATTAAACCAGCTATACAACATTCCAATGTATATTGTGTTAAAATTTGGATTCGATCTGATGACGGGTTTGTGAGATAATAATTCATAAATGTGACGCATGGTTGAAACACGCTTAAAAACGGGCACTTTTTGTGTAGCAACTGCGATAAAAAATATTAAAATATTAATTAAAAATTCGAAACCTACATGAACTAACGTAAATTAGAACGACGAAAATGATGATGTTATTGGATTTTATGTAGGTCTATTGGTTACTACACAAACAACTTTCAAACTCGAGTGCACATAATATTTTGGTCGACAGTAGGCTTTCATGATTGAGTCACGTTGTGTATCTGAGATTGTTTCCCGACGTTTCGGCTGCACAGGCGTTTTTGTTTGATGGGATTGTCATTTCTAAGTGTTAGTAACATTAAAATAAATACTGTAGTTCTTTTTCGGTGCTTAATACCCCCCAGGGGCTCACATCTAGTGGGACGTGGATTGTGGACCACGGGACCCCAGCTGAGTCCGGCATTGCTTCCACTTACTTGTGCCGGGCTCCTCTCCGTCTTCTTTCCTGTCGACCTCTCTTGGTCAACTCTTGTTCTCTTCCGAACCCCCACGATATTAGGGTATCCGAGGCCTAGGGAGTCTCTTCCTTTCCCGCCTTAATTGGTCCTTGTCTCATCTTTCCTGATACCCTCCTTCTGCGAAGGAGGCAGGGTGTGTGTAGCCCCACCACTTCTGGTGCACCCTGGATAGTGCTACACCCTCAAGGGCTCACGGCTGGTGAGTTCGGGAGTTGGCGACCCCGAGAGATTGCTGACCTCGGTCCATTTTGTCCCCGTTTTCCTCTGACCTTGGGATGGGCCCTCTCCTCTTTCCCCCTTTCCTATCTGCCTTGCATGGCTCTCCTTCCTTCCAAGTCCCTCAATCCTCATTCCTCGAGGGTTGAGGGCATATCTTTGCTTCCTGATCTTTATTAGCCTTATCCATTATTTATAGTTCTCATTCTCATCTCATCTTTCACTATCACCCAAACCATTAGGGGCCGATAACTCAGATGTTAGGCCTCTTAAAACAACAATTATCATCATCACCATTCATTGGTCAAATTCATGTTGACCAACTGAAGAGTTACAACTGACAGCTTGTAGGCCAACAGGCAACACTGAAAGAAAGGCTTCAAAACATCGCAACCCATAAAGCTCACTCTTTAGGGAGAATGAAATTGTCGAGGTTTGGGATGTAAATAACGGCTGAACTTGACTTGTTTACGACCTCGCTTCACGTTAAATGCTAATCACAGTTAGCACGTGAGTGTGTCATGAATAAGGTGTTAACAGAGCTGCGTGATTCTGATCACATGTGAAGTCTATCCAGTGACATGCAATTTCTATTCTACTCGGGAACTTGCTCCTATGTGATCGTTTATTTAATAGTTGTTAATTAATTTTAGGGGCTAGGGACACCATGATCATCAGCCGCGTGTAGTTGGGTATGGTTGAACATGTCTCATAAACTGTATTTATGTGATGACTGTAGTAGTTACAAATATTCAGATGAGGTGTTTATACAGTTAACCGCTTCCGGAGTAAGGTTAAGACGAGGAAATTATTGGGTCTTCCGGGATAGGAACTCAGAGCACACTCTTCTACAATGTAGTTGGTTGGTTGGTTTTTTAGTTTAGGGGCTGCGACAACGCGGTCATGCAGCCCCGTGTACTTTGGGTGTGTGTAGAATCTGTCGGATAACCGGTGTTAATATTGTGATGACTGTATTAGTGAGTGTTATCTGTGATTCAGGTAGAAGAACTGCAGACGATTAATTTTTTCAAGTAGTTTTTCCTTTGGTACCAAATGCTACCATCCACGACAGCTAGCTGCGGACGAGGCTACTAAATGCCATCGCAGTCTGCACCTGGTGGCGAACATTGGAACTAATATAGCGTATTCAAACTAACCTAAACATTTTAGCTTCCACAAGTAAAGTTAGTGGAAGGTTCTTTTATATGCCATAAATCTATTACATGGGATTGCCGGCTTTACTTTCCCTCCGAAGGAAGACATAGGCTACTGAGGGATTTGTAACGCTCTTAAAAATCCAACGACTTCGGCCGGGCATAGAATTCAACAATGTACTGTATTTGTCATTCTTGGGGTCCACCTCAAGACGTAGGGACAATAATTCTTCGTTGTAACCGCGTTAGAGAGCTGACAAGGTGTACACTTTCCCTCATGAGGCTGAACGGAGCCTGGGCCATCCTCGAAGTCTTTTACCGTGGATTTCTCCACATCTACTCCAGGTAAATGCTAGGATTGTATCTAAATTACGGCTACCTCATATCAAATCCAAACTCAAATTGAATCGGTCGTAGCTGAAAAGCATTGAGTCATAAATTGTCATTTTTTTAAGAATTAGTATTCTGAAGTATTGACCCTAGGGCCTTGGAACGGCATAGGAAAGAATTAAGTCAGCCTTCTGTTTAAGCCAGAAACCACTGCTACATGTAGTGCGATCAGAGGAGAAAAGCATTAAGTCATTGACTTGCTGCCTTTCAGCACCGTATTTCGTACTTCATGTTGGCTGCACTGCAAGATTCCCGCGTGTTACAGTGCTATTATAAATTACATTTGTACAGGATTTAGGAGGTTTTTATGATACAAATCCATTTTAAAATAAAACAGCATGTGAGATATTCATTCTGGATGGCTTTATACCGCACTAAACTGACCACAGAGTTGAAAGGCTTTAAGTCACATTTGCATAATTAATTACAAAAATATATTTATTAAATTAAAATTAATATTTCGCTAACACAAATATAACCTGAATAGTTGCTTCACAACATAGATGACTAATATAGTGTGTTTGTTAAGTTCTGTTCTGTCAATGACGTTTTATCTGTTTCCTGAAAAGTTGTGAAAACTTTTCAGCTCCGACCGATATAATTATAAATGCACACACTAGTACAACCATCACCAGGACACAGGTTATCAGACAAATTATACACACAACCAACTACACGGGGATACATAACCACGATGTCGCAAAACCTTTCCACATGTGGAGAGTAGATCAGCACACCTGACATATAATAATAATGTTATTGGTTTTACGTCCCTTTTAACTACCCTGGCTTTTAGAGACGCCGGGGTGCCGGAATTTTGCCCCGAAGGGGATCTTTAACGTGCCAGTAAATGTACTGACACGGCTCCCTCGCATTTGCGCACCCTCAAATGCCAGCTGACTGCGCCAGGTTTCGAACCTGCAACCTTGGGCTCAGCAAGCGAGAACGTGACCTGACATATAGGTACAGTGAAACCTCTCTAAAAGACCACCCCTCTTAAAGACCGAATCAATATGTAGCGTGAAAGGATTCTATAACATACACGCATTTGCGAGGAAAGGCGGTAGAGGAAGGCCATCACGTGGGGTAACATGCCTAATCGATTCGAAACTTTTTCCCTTAGTAATAATTCTTAAGGAAGAAGATCAACTAGTGATTAAAACAAGAATAGGAAAGCTAGCATGCGTATACTATAGGACCGAGTGCTGCGCGATAGACGTAGTGGACGGTATACTGAGAGCGTTGGACACTATTGTTGCAAATGATCTGAAGTGCCCAGTGAATAAAACACGCCGTAAAGCGGAATTAGTTCTAGATTGTCTGTTAGGGGAAGGGCTCACATTAGTGAATAACAAAAATACATTCACATACATATGCCACAATGGAGGAAGCGCCATAGACCTCACACTCATTAGAGGTTTTGTTATACTGGAACATAATCTTCTGACAAGCAATGACGCAGCGCTAAACAGGAAACACATTCATGTAATAACGACGCTCAGTCCTGAGCAATGGAGAGCATCAGGAAAGCTAAGAAAATGACAACTATGTAAACGAAAAGAAGCTTTTCATTTTTAAGACATTCTTTTCTTGTATCGCCATTGGCTGCGATCAATAAATATTAAAGACCGATTTTTCTTGGAACCGATTTAAAACCTCACAAGGCCAATGTATTTGTTACCTCTATTTAAGGACCACCCCTCTCCCCGACCAAAGACCAGGCATTTTCGCAGTCTGACATCTTTCAAAAGACCACTTCTCGTCTGCCTTCCCATTGGAGATGGTGATGAGGGTGATGATGTAAACAATGGTTCTGTTGGCACAGAACTGCATCAGCATACAATGTCATTAGAAAAAGTGTTATGTAACGTATAGAACATACAAAAAACCGCTCTCCTAGAAGATTGTTCGAACCTAGAACAAATTAATGGACTTTCGA
Source organism: Meconema thalassinum (assembly GCA_946902985.2). NCBI lineage: Eukaryota > Metazoa > Arthropoda > Insecta > Orthoptera > Tettigoniidae > Meconema > Meconema thalassinum. Next base: position 34,907,683 of record OX336392.1, read on the forward strand.
ACTCACTCAGAGATATTCTAGGAAGTGAAATTGTTAAAGAAAAAGTTGTGCTAATCTGAAACAGAGATCAATTCGTGATTTTTTTAAATGACAAGAGCTCAGAAAATAACTAATTGTAATTAATTTGTACTAAATGTGAACCAATGCAGATAAATTGTAATCAAGTATGTGTTCCAACTGTACTTTATTAATAATGCAGTATAAAATTATTTTTAATGCCTACCCCTATTAAGAGACCACCCCTCTAAAAGACCAGTTTTCCATGGAACTGTCACTGGTCTCTTAATAGAGGTTTCACTGTAGTTGGGGTGAATCCTGAAAGTGTCGACTGCGTCATTTTCGCACAGAAGACTGAGGTCGAGTATTATTGCACTCCCACGCCTGATGGGGGTGGTGTAGTTGGTAGCATGCTGACCTTCTATACCCAAGATCGCGGGTTCAAACCGCAACAAAATCGTCGGCATTTTTTAAGAGCGTGAAAAATCCCTCAGTGTGCCTTCCTTCGGAGGGGAAGTAAAGCCGGCGGGCCCATGTCATAGATTTATGGAATGTAAAAGAACCTTCCACTCACTACACTTGTGTGAAGCTAAATTTGTAGGTTAAATTTGATAACGCTCTATTAGTTCAAACGTTCGCCACCAGATGCTGGTCGCGGTGGCATCTATTAGCCACGATCGTGACGGTAGCATTTTGTAAGAAAATTATAAACTACTTGAAATTGATCGTCTGCAGTCCTTACCTTAATCACAGATAACACACACTAATACAGCCATCAAAATTAACACCGGTTATCAGACAGATTCTTCACACACCCAAAGTACACGGGGCTAGATGACCGCGTTGTCGCAGCCCCTAAACTAAGGAACCAACCAACCTCTTGATGGGGAATGAAATTTTATTCTGCCCGAGTTCTACCTGTTTTGAGTGAAGGATGCCTGAAACGGAGCCAATTGATTCCAACGCCTGGAATATCCTTATCAATTTTCAGCTGATGGTTCGTGTATTCCTGTATTCCCTCTCAAGGGCATTTTCCTTTCTCAGATAAGGTAGGGGGATGTGGACCAGAACCGTTAGCCAGAATGTTGTATCTGAGAGAAGAAAGATTGGAGACGAGAGGAAGCCCTGGACAGGAAGACTTGGTGGGAAACCATCAAGAATGGAAGCTTCGATTCGCTATGGTTACGGGAAAAATAGCTTGCCACGGTGAGTGAGTGGTTACCGTGTCTGACTACCAACCCCCAAGCTTGCAGGTTCGCTCCTGGCCGCGGTAAGTGATTTTAGAAAGGCGACAAAAATCTCGGCACGCATGTCTTACGTTGTTGGCAAGTTAAAGAACCTATTTGATTTCACTAGGCCGTGTTTATAATGGCAAAATTAATCTTGGAATTTTCCGCCAACACACAAGTTCCTACTTTCTCTACTAGAAACTGTTAAGGAGCTTAGATATCTAACCTCCTTGAATTTCATAGCGCAAAATTAGACATGGAAGCTACCCTCTGAGCATCAAATAACAAAGCTTGCACCCGGTAACCGAGGCCATACGATATTATATCATTATCATCATCATATATATTATTTCAGTAGTATAGATCCCTCCCGCAGCGATCACAAGCAACCGATCGTGACAAATGAGCATTCAAATGAAAGAGAATAGACATTATCAGTGACGAATTGCACTCTAATTTCATAAATATCTATAATTTATTTAAAACATGACTTAAAAATGTATGAAGTGTGCAATTTGCAGATACTGTTGCTGTAGGAAAATACGCTCCATAATTGCTGTCCACTTCACATTTTGGCTGCTATGATGCCTGTTTCATGTCATTTTAACATTCTGAGGTATTTCCTTTATCATTTTGCATGGATTTCAGAAACAGCAAATCAAAGGAATGAGTACTCAAATCGTATAATTTCATTAATAACGAATAACCGGTGAGTGTTATGACGATCAAATTTTTAGTGATCGCCTCCTCAAGTTAGTGAACGTAGAACTTGGAATTCTAACTGAAATATAAATAGTGTTCTATAATCATTTGGTTGAAATAAAATAGTACATTATGCAACGAGCCTATAATGGCTATAATTAAGACACAAGTATTTTTATAAAACGAGCGTACGCGAGTTTTATAATTTCCATACGAGTGTCTTAATTACCATTATAGGCGAGTTGCATACGACTGTTTATGTTCCACGATAATTATAACTTTAATATATGTTTTAACATAAATATTCATAAATATCTGTTGAGAGTCAACTACTTGAATTTTGTGATCGCAGAGCGAGCGTTGGGTATTATATCTCTGTCTTTCAAGATCTTTGAACGACCGACGCATGCGCTCTGTGTGCTAGCAATGCCATATGCAGGCCATATGTTTACATCTGCCGTCCCTCAGTAATATTGTCACCGGAGTCATTTGAAGACAATGCGCTGTGTAGAAATTAGTGTTGGTGATTTTAAGGTACAGTGCTATTTCTTGTTTCATATTCGCCAGTTTATTTATGCGAACATATGGACGGTGCGTATTCCATGACGGTAATTTATTATAGCCTAGTTCGATGTTGTGTTTATGTCCGACATGTTGGATTTTGAGCGCATGCGCGAAGGTATCGTTACCTAATTGGTCAATGAACGAGCTCTGATTGGCTGGAGAAACTGTATCATAATGAAAATCAGTGTTATAATGACCATCATTATGATACAGTTTTCTGACACATAATAGTGAGGGTCGAACATAAACATAACAACCTTTCTCCTTAGGTCTCTCATTATAAACCTATTGGGGAAAGTGTGGTTTATGAACATCTCGCACGGGTCCGCTAGTTATTATTCTTACGGGAATAATGATTCCAAAGATAATAATGAGAAAGAAGAAGAGGAAAGAGCATGTTTCACAGAAGGCTATTTACAATTATGGTAAGTTCCCAATTTCTTTATTGCAGCTGCTGTATTGACATTATCAGAAGATGAAGATTGTAGAACTCAGGACTGATGTGTGGTGTGTTGGATGATCTTAGCCCTTCTTTCCTCCACCTTTCTTTCCACCACCACTCTTGCAAGGTAGAGCATTACTTGCAGCAATGACGCTGTACGCGACGAAGAGCACCACATACAAGATCTGTAAGGAAAAACGAGAAATAATATTTTAAAATGTGTCAGAAGTTTTATGATTCTGGTAATCCAGAGTTTAATAAGTAGTTCCGTGAATAACTCTACAGCCTATTTTCATATACCCTATTTCTGTCAATAGCCTCTATCAACATACAAAATTTCAGTTTGATTGCTGTAATACATTCGTAGATACTGAGAACCGTCTAAATATTTCGGATGGTTGCTATGTTGGATTTTATCATTTTAAATGATCTTGTCGACTTCGTCGTTACTCTGGGGTCTGGCGTTACGTTACGGTGACGGGTCGAAATGCACCCAGATGCACTGAGGTGTGTGACGTCAGTACCGCTTGGTGCATGTGTTCCCCGACAATCTCTACTTCGTTAGTATAAGACAAAAATCCCCGATTCTTGGATGTCACGGGTAATCTCGAGAACCACTGGATGGATTTTGATGCGGGTTTTCCCCATTCTGTAAAGGATATCTCGATGAAAGATTCTGTAGAAAATAATTTATGTATGATCAAAGGAGGCCAAGCAGTAACGATTTCAGTTGAAAAAGTTGAAAACAAACATGGCGTCCGTGGGCTTCTTAAGCTTACGCTGGGCAAACCGTTAAAATATCAATATACTATGAGCGTAAGAATTGGTCAGCATGAAAAGTTCTACAAAAAAGTCCGCGAGAGCATACCTCTATCTTCAATACATCGCCGAATATAAGTGTTTTTAGACTGGATGGAAGGAGTACGTCCCCGCGCGCTCTGGTGAGCGTGCGGCATCCCGCGCGCTTGACCTTGCTTTGCCCTTGGTTTGCACTTGCCGTTCGCGAGTAATTTGAAACGAGATAAGCCAAGATAAGTATTATGCACATTATTTTCTAACATATCAAGAGTCTTTGGCTTCGAGCGAAGCGAGAATCCTCCAGCCTTTCTAGCATTTTTCAGCATTTGTAGCATTTAAAATGTCTTTCAGACTGACTGTCTCTTAGAGTTATGTACGATTACATGAAGATCATTGTGTAGGTGTAGTATTCAAACATCAATCGCAGGATTAGGGCACAAGAAATGAAAATCAGATTTAAAAATTTCGCAGAGCTGCCATCTTGTGGTTATGAAAACAATTGAAATCAATTAGATGCCAGTAGATTAAAATTTGTTAAGCATTTACCATTACCAAGTTTTACTGTGCTCGGATGGTTAAATCGCGAGAACCGTCCAATTTAGCGTTGTGGTCACCAGGTTATTGAAAGTCCCATAGGCGAACTTATGTTCATAGCCTCTATCAACAAACTCAATTTCAGTTTGACTAGCGGACCACACTTTCCCCAAAAGGTTTATAATGAGAGACTTAAGAAGAAAGGTTATGTTTTTATTTCAACCAAATGATTATAGAACACTATTTACATTTCAGGATAAAGGAAAGACTTCAGAATGTTAATATGGCATGAAACAGGCGTGGACAGCAATTATGGTGCGTATTTTCCTACAGCAACGCTGTTTGCAAATCGCACACCTCGTACATTTAAAAGTCATTTTTTAAGGAAATTATAAATATTTATGAAATTGTAGTGCAATACGTCACTGCTAATGTCTATTCTCTTCCATTTGTCACGATCGGTGAGCGCCGCAGGATGGATGCATACTACTGAAATAATATATATGATGAGTTAGCCATGGTCGTTAGGCATGGCTGCAGGCAGTCGCTCACATCCGGAAGGCGAGGAGGTTCGAATTCTCCCGCTGGCAACCTTGAAGATGGTTTTCTCTGGTTTCCCATCTTCCTTCCAGCAAATGCCGGGGTTGGTCCCTAACTATAGGCCACAGCCACTACCTTCCAATTCCTCGTCCTTACATTAACACTTTCCTCCCCAGACAACACTCCACACCCAATGGGTGTCCGTATAGACGCAGGTACAAAACTCTGGCGAGCCAAACATGTCTTCGGACACTCCCGGCAGTAAAAGCCATACGGTAAAAAAATAGATTTATAGATATTGAGAACCGTCTAAATATTTCGGTTGGTCGTTATTTTGGATTTTTATATATGTAGGCCATAGATGACGAATTTAGCGTAGGTTCACTTTGATCGCATGAAAAATAAAATAAAAATAAAAACTTAATTTTAAAATTGTGCACAGCCGCTAAATTAGAGGCCAATGCATTGCAATGTTTTTAAACATTTTACATTCTTCTCCTTGTGTTTCCCATTCCCTTCTCTAGTTTGTAAGAGAGTAGTTAGTTTAGTTGTAAGATTCATTTGGTCATTTGCTGTACCATGTTTCATTGCATTTGGATGGTTAAATTGCGATAAAAGTCTATTTAAGTGTTTCAACTTCGCTTGGCCGCCATGCTCGTTTTGTAGTTAACAGATTTTGAAAGTCCCATAGATAAACTGCAAATAGTGCCCTTTATCACCGTACAAAAGTTCAGGGTGATGTCAGTAATAGTTTCGGAGATATGGAATGCTGGTGAAATATTTCGCACAGCCGCCATGTTGGATTGGTGAGACGTAATAATATTTGAAGGGTACGGTCAAGATCCACCGACATAGTACTATGACATAGTACTATTGAAATCTCCGCTTAGAAGTTATTAGGGGTCACACACACCCACACCTACACACACACACGCTAAAAATCCAGAAACAATCTTAATGTTGGCGTATGGCTCATTTAGAGGCCTGGTGCAGGTCTTTCAATATAGCCTAATGCTCGCAATGAAATGAATAATAAAGACGTCGCTATTACCTATCTCCGAGCCAGTGGAATTAAAAATCCAAATCTCATGATGCGGCCGGGAATCTAACTCATTGTCAGTGTTTATCGGATGAAAGCCCAGTACCACAACTACTATGCCACGAAACTGAACAGTTAAAATATCGCTTATACTTTACTCCCTTGTTTCTTGCACTTTTACATCGTACCTGTAATACGTGTAAGGTTCAACTGTATATGAATTTATCTATCAAGATGAGCTCTGCTGGTGACAGAAAACAGTACTTATGTTTTCCGCTTTCCATTTGCTGGAGGTTATGTAAACAATTGAACTAAATTAGAATCCAGTGCATTACAATGTGTATGAACATTTCCTGTACAAAGTTTCATTGCGTTAGGATGGTTAAATCGCGAGAAAAGTCTAAATGTCTCAAATTTGCATGGCCACCATGTTGGTTTTGTAGTTACCAGGTTTTTGAATGTCTCATAGGTGATCTTCTAGAAGTGCCCTTTATCATCGTACAAAATTTCATGGTGATATCGGTAATAGTTTCGGATATATTGGATGCCGGTGAAATACTTCGCACAGCCGCCATGTTGGATTGGTGAGACGTAATAAAATTTGAAGGGCACCGTCATGGTCAGCCGAAATGATGCTATGACCTTACCGAGTTTCATTGAAATCGCTCCAGCCGGTTAGAAGTTATTAGAAGGACACACACGCATACGCACACACATGCACACACACACTCACGGACAAATGGTGACCTCATAAACCTTTTTTTTTTTTCATAAAATAACAAGATGTTCAGAAAAGAACATATAGCCTACTTTCTCCTAAATGCATGGGTATTGTTATAACTCTTTGTCTTTTTCAAGGAGTATAATTGAATGTTGGTTGTAGTAGCTTGTTGAAATACAACGTGCTATAGGGATATTAAACATGAATATGAGGTGCCCTTTGCTAGTGCTACCTCTGTAAAAAAATTCATTCAATTCGGTTTCACCGTGTTTGAATTGATCCGGGGAATGGATTTGCACACATACATGGCCGCTATTTGCAAACTATTGGGCTGATGACCTTGTAGTCAGTCATAAGATGCTTTCCACAAAAAAGCATGTTGTTGCAAAATCCGGTAGAGATCAAATTATTAGGATGGTCGAAATTTGATATAAGCTTTTAACATTTGGGTGACCGTCATTCCGTTTCCGTCAAGATGGCGGCGATATAAAACATGACACTGAGGTGCCTTTTGCTAGTGCTACCTCTGTACCAAATTTCGTTCAATTCGGTTTCACCGTGTTTGAATTGATAGGGGGCATCGATTTGCACACATACTTGGCCACCATCTGCAAACTATTGGGCTGATGATCTAGCAGTTTGGTCAGAATATGCTTCCCACATAAAGATTTGTTGTTGCAAAATTTGGTAGAGACTAGATTATTAGGTTGGTCGTAATTACATTTTAGCCTTTAACATTTGGGTGGCCGCGATTACGTTTCCGTCAAGATGGCGGTGATATAAAACATGACACTGAGGTGCCCTTTGCTAGTGCTACCTCTGTACCAAATGTCATTCCATTCGGTTTCACCGTGTTCGAATTAATAGGGGTAATCGATTGTGACACAAAGATGGCCGCCATCCGCAAACTATTAGGCTAATGATCTATTAGATTTGTCAAAGCATGCTCCCTTCATAAAGTATGTTGTTGCAAAATTTGGTAGAGATCGGATGATTAGGTTAGTCGTAATTTAATTTAAGCTTTGAACATTTGTGTGGCCGCCATTACGTTTCCGTCAAGATGGCGGCGATATAAAACATGACACTGAGGTGTCCTTTGCTAGTGCTACCTTTGTACCAAATTTCGTTCAATTTGCGCTCACCGTGTTCGAATTGATAGGGGGGGGGGGACAGACATTCAGAGTACACACACACACACACTCACACACGCACACACACACACACACACACACACACAGACTCACACACTTTTTTTCGCCCTGTAGTGATCTCATAAGTCTACTTTCATTTTTTGCAAAAATCGAAAGTAGGCTAAAAATAGGCTAACAAACAGCCATTTTCGCGAGCAATACAGTACCTACAATCGTTCGATAAATCACAAGTATACAAAGTACAACGGCGATATTTTTTATCGCTTGAGAATTGCACAATTGAGGACGTGCATTTCAAAGCGCGGGCCGATGTATTTTGTAAGATCAATCGCCTGTGACTTGGTTGGCTGAGCTTCAATGTCCAAGAGCGCTGGGAGAAACCCACCCGAAGTCATCGGATGTTTAGCCTACTTTCCACATTTTGCAAAAATGAGGAAAAAGTAGACTTATGAGATCGATCCGGGAAAATGTGCGTCTGTCTGCCTGTTTGTCTGTCCTTCTGTCTGCCTGGCTGTGTGTGTGTGTTCTACCTATCAACTCCTAAACGGCTGCAGCAATCGAAACCAAATTTGGTATGAGTAAAGATCTATACTGGAATATCTCAAGCACATATTTGAAAATGATGTCAGTGCTACCAACTGCTTAAAATCGCACTAGAAATTTGAGCTCCATGTTGGATATCCTGGAAGGTATCAAAATTGGTACACATGTAGATAATACTATTTCAGTTTCATTTCCAGGAGGCCATACAAGACAATGTTGCCAAAATAATTTTAAGCCTTTTGATGGTCCAATTTTAAAATGCATATAACTTCTAAACTATCATGTGGATTTCAACCTAATTTTGTATGTAATATGTGTACACAAACAGATATGACTGAGTGTATTCTTAAGAGCCACCAGGGCTGCCAACTGTTAATAATTGCTCCCTCTATTTTTTTTATCCATGTACCAATATAAAAGAAAGTATGCAAGCCGACAGCTTTAAACTATGCACACGTATAGTACCTCACATTTTATATTATTTTCGAGTAACTTACAGTATATACATCAGTTCTACCAACATGATTCTAAGCCTGCTGATCGGACCAATTTTTAAATACATGCAACTTCTATACTATCAGCTGGATTTCAACCAAATTTCGTATGTGTTATATGTAACATAACAAATATGACTATAAGTATTCTTAAGAGCAATCAGGGCTGCCAACTGTTAATAAATGCTGTCTATATGTTTTACCCTAATATCAATATATGAGAAAGTATGGAAGCCAACAGCTCTATACTTTGCACACGTATAACACCTGCCATTCTAGATTAATTTGGAGTAATTAATATAAGTCAGTGCTGCCTACATGATTCTATGCCTGCTGATAAGTCCTATTTTAAAATACATGTAACTTCTATACTAACAAATGGATTTCATCCAAAATTGGCCCAACAAGATATAATATTTTAGATTATTTCTGACCAGCACACGTATGACATTGTTGCCAATATGCTTTTACTCGTGCTGATAGATCCAATGTCTAACTGCATGTAACGTCCATTGGACTTCGACCAAATTTTATATTCTGTATCTTAAGAGATGGAACTAAGAATATATTCAGTCACCAGAGCTGCCAACAGTAGTGCTCTATTAGGCTGCATTATACCAGGTATATTTCGAACTAATTAGGCATTTCGATATTACCAACTTAATTTCGTTATTTTCTAGATAGGTTCATATACTGTAGATTAATCATTGGCATGTATCTTAATTTTAAGAAATGTAGGCTCTTTAGTTCGTCACGGAACTTCTTGTTTAACAGCGTTATCAAACCCTCTGTATGCTTTCCTTCAGAGGGGAAGTAAAGCTGGCGGGCCCATGTCATAGATGTATGGCATGTAAAAGAACCTTCCACTAACTAAACTTGTGTGAAACAAAATTTGTTGGTTATGTTTGTTTAATGCTCTTAAGTTCCAACGTTCGTCACCAAGCGCTGGTTACGATGGCATCTAGTAGTAGCCAAGTTCACAGCAAGGTGTCGTGGACGGTAGCATTTGGCAGCGAAAGTAGGAACTACTTGAAATTATCGTCTGCAGTCCTTACTTGAATTAAAAACAGATAACACACACTAATACAGTCATCACAATTAACACCGGTTATCAGACAGATTCTACACACACACAATGTACACGGGGCTACATGAACCGGGGCCAAACCAGTCTGTAACATAGAATGTAGCCGGTATTTGCCGTGATAATGAAGCCAAGCGATATATAATAATAATAATAATTATAATAATAATAATAATAATAATAATAATAACTATTTGCAATTCATTGCGAAGTTCATGATTAATCTCATTAACTCCTTCCACCTACTGATGATATTGTAAAACCAAAGGAGGGCCACTAGCCGCCACTGTTCCAAATTGTCGTAAAATTTTGTATAAATAATTACTTTTGCTTTTCCTACGTAGCTTATGCACTAGCAAAATTTTCAACTCACCATGAGTTTGGACATGATGTGTCAATTCTTGAAGACGTTCCTTTTGTAAGTGTAGTAATGATGCCGCCTCGGCTGTTTATAAAGAGAACATAATTACAGGTCTGTGCACGGATTTTCCTGACGCTTACGGAGTTAAAATCCCCTTCCCAGGAATTAACCAGCATGCAATGTGAACTCTGCTGTAGCTCACACAATGGACATATTTCATGGTCAATGATTGACGGAATCTCCCTCCGACAATTATATTCCTCTTGCTATTGTTTTAAGGGGGCGGAACAACTAGGTCATCCACTGACGTAACCACGAGGGGTGATCATAAAGTACTTCATGTAAGAGATTTGACTTCCTTGTACAGTATATATTTTATATCAATTTCTGATAACAACGTCTTGGCGACCACTGGACCCCAGCTGAGTCCGGCATTGCTTCCACTTACTTGTGCCGGGTTCCTCTCTGTTATCTTCCTTCTCGACCTCCCTTGGTAAACTCTTGTTCTCTTCCGACCCCGACGGTATTAGGTTATCCGAGGCCTAGGAAGTCTATCACTTTCCCGCCTTAATTGGCCCTTGTCTCATCTTTCCTGGCGGCTTCGGAGGCGTAGTCGGTAGCTTGCTGAGCTTCTATGCCCAAGATCGCGGGTTCAAATCTGTCCGAAGTCGTCGGATTTTTTAAGAGCGTTAAAATCGCTCAGCATGCCTTCCTTCGGAGGGGAAGTAAAGCCGGCGGTCCCATGACATAGATTTATGGCATGTTAAAGAACCTTCCACTAATTACACCTGTGTGAAGCTAAATTGTATAGGTTAAGAATGTAAAAAACGCCCTTAGGTTCCTACGTTCGTTGCCAAGACCCGACTGCGGTGGTGTCTGGTAGCTAAGTTCTGAACTAATAGACGTTGACGGTGGCGTTTGGCGGCAAAAGTGGGAACTATTTGAAAAATTCAAAAGTCTGCAGTCCTTACTTGAATTAAAAAAAACAGATTTCACACACTAATAGAGTCATCACAATTAACACCGGTTATCAGACAGATTCTACACACACACAAAGTACACGGGGCTACATGACCGCGTTGTCGCAGTCCCTAAACTTAAGAACCAACCAACCAAGCAACCACCCTTCCTGATCCCTCATTCTTCGAGGGGTTTCCTCTTGTTTTCTTTTTACTGTATCTCCTGTCTTCTGCACAAGGCCCTCGAACTGTAGTGTGTTGGTTTAAGGAACAATAGTCTATGTTACATCGCTTCCCACTTGAACTGTAGTGTGTTGCTTTAAGGAACAACAGTCTATGTTACATCGCTTCCCACTTGAACTGTAGTGTGTTGCTTTAAGGAACAACAGTCTATGTAACATCGCTTCCCACTTGAACTGTAGTGTGTTGGTTTAAGGAACAATAGTCTATGCTACATCGCTTCCCACTTGAACTGTAGTGTGTTGCTTTAAGGAACAATAGTCTATGTTACATCGCTTCCCACTTGAACTGTAGTGTGTTGGTTTAAGGAACAACAGTCTATGTTACATCGCTTCCCACTTGAACTGTAGTGTGTTGCTTTAAGGAACAATAGTCTATGTTACATCGCTTCCCACTCGAACTGTGGTGTGTTGCTTTAAGGAACAATAGTCTATGCTACTACGCTTCCCACTTGAACTGTAGTGTGTTGCTTTAAGGAACAATAGTCTATGTTACATCGCTTCCCACTCGAACTGTAGTGTGATGGTTTAAGGAACAAAAGTCTATGTAACATCGCTTCCCACTCGGACTGTGGTGTGTTGCTTTAAGGAACAATAGTCTATGCTACTTCGCTTCCCACTCGAACTGTAGTGTGTTGGTTTAAGGAACAACAGTCTATGTTACATCACTTCCCACTTGAACTGTAGTGTGTTGCATTAAGGAACAACAGTCTATGTTACATCGCTTCCCACTTGAACTGTAGTGTGTTGCTTTAAGGAACAATAGTCTATGTTACATCGCTTCCCACTCGAACTGTGGTGTGTTGCTTTAAGGAACAATAGTCTATGCTACTTCGCTTCCCACTTGAACTGTAGTGTGTTGCTTTAAGGAACAACAGTCTATGTTACATCGCATCCCACTTGAACTGTAGTGTGTTGGTTTAAGGAACAAAAGTCTATGTTACATCGCTTCCCGCTTGAACTGTAGTGTGTTGGTTTAAGGAACAATAGTCTATGTTACATCGCTTCCCACTCGAACTGTAGTGTGTTGGTTTAAGGAACAATAGTCTATGTTACATCGCTTCCCACTCGGACTGTGGTGTGTTGGTTTAAGGAACAATAGTCTATGTTACATCGCTTCCCACTCGAACTGTAGTGTGTTGGTTTAAGGAACAATAGTCTATGTTACATCGCTTCCCACTCGGACTGTGGTGTGTTGGTTTAAGGAACAATAGTCTATGCTACTTCGCTTCCCACTTGAACTGTAGTGTGTTGCTTTAAGGAACAACAGTCTATGTTACATCGCTTCCCACTTGAACTGTAGTGTGTTGGTTTAAGGAACAAAAGTCTATGTTACATCGCTTCCCACTCGAACTGTAGTGTGTTGGTTTAAGGAACAATAGTCTATGTTACATCGCTTCCCACTCGAACTGTAGTGTGCTGGTTTAAGGAACAATAGTCTATGTTACATCGCTTCCCACTCGAACTGTAGTGTGCTGGTTTAAGGAACAATAGTCTATGTTACATCGCTTCCCACTCGAACTGTAGTGTGCTGGTTTAAGGAACAATAGTCCATGTTACATCGCTTCCCACTCGAACTGTAGTGTGTTGGTTTAAGGAACAATAGTCTATGTTACATCGCTTCCCACTCGAACTGTAGTGTGTTGGTTTAAGGAACAATAGTCTATGTTACATCGCTTCCCACTCGAACTGTAGTGTGCTGGTTTAAGGAACAAATGTCTATGTTACATCGCTTCCCACTCGAACTGTAGTGTGCTGGTTTAAGGAACAATAGTCTATGTTACATCGCTTCCCACTCGAACTGTAGTGTGCTGGTTTAAGGAACAATAGTCTATGTTACATCGCTTCCCACTCGAACTGTAGTGTGCTGGTTTAAGGAACAAATGTCTATGTTACATCGCTTCCCACTCGAACTGTAGTGTGCTGGTTTAAGGAAAAATAGTCTATGTTACATCGCTTCCCGCTCGAACTGTAGTGTGTTGGTTTAAGGAACAATAGTCTATGTTACATCGCTTCCCACTCGAACTGTAGTGTGCTGGTTTAAGGAACAAATGTCTATGTTACATCGCTTCCCACTCGAACTGTAGTGTGCTGGTTTAAGGAACAATAGTCTATGTTACATCGCTTCCCGCTCGAACTGTAGTGTGTTGGTTTAAGGAACAATAGTCTATGTTACATCGCTTCCAGTCGAACTGTAGTGTGCTGGTTTAAGGAACAAATGTCTATGTTACATCGCTTCCCACTCGAACTGTAGTGTGCTGGTTTAAGGAACAATAGTCTATGTTACATCGCTTCCCACTCGAACTGTAGTGTGCTGGTTTAAGGAACAATAGTCTATGTTACATCGCTTCCCACTCGAACTGTAGTGTGCTGGTTTAAGGAACAATAGTCTATGTTACATCGCTTCTCACTCGAACTGTAGTGTGTTGGTTTAAGGAACAATAGTCTATGTTACATCGCTTCCCGCTCGAACTGTAGTGTGTTGGTTTAAGGAACAAAAGTCTATGTTACATCGCTTCCCACTCGAACTGTAGTGTGTTGGTTTAAGGAACAATAGTCTATGTTACATCGCTTCCCACTCGAACTGTAGTGTGCTGGTTTAAGGAACAAATGTCTATGTTACATCGCTTCCCACTCGAACTGTAGTGTGTTTGTTTAAGGAACAATAGTCTATGTTACATCGCTTCCCACTCGAACTGTAGTGTGTTGGTTTAAGGAACAATAGTCTATGTTACATCGCTTCCCACTCGAACTGTAGTGTGTTGGTTTAAGGAACAATAGTCTATGTTACATCGCTTCCCACTCGAACTGTAGTGTGCTGGTTTAAGGAACAATAGTCTATGTTACATCGCTTCCCACTCGAACTGTAGTGTGCTGGTTTAAGGAACAATAGTCTATGTTACATCGCTTCCCGCTCGAACTGTAGTGTGTTGGTTTAAGGAACAATAGTCTATGTTACATCGCTTCCCGCTCAAACTGTAGTGTGTTGGTTTAAGGAACAATAGTCTATGTTACATCGCTTCCCGCTCAAACTGTAGTGTGCTGGTTTAAGGAACAATAGTCTATGTTACATCGCTTCCCACACGAACTGTAGTGTGCTGGTTTAAGGAACAATAGTCTATGTTACATCGCTTCCCGCTCAAACTGTAGTGTGTTGGTTTAAGGAACAATAGTCTATGTTACATCGCTTCCCGCTCAAACTGTAGTGTGCTGGTTTAAGGAACAATAGTCTATGTTACATCGCTTCCCACTCGAACTATAGTGTGTTGGTTTAAGGAACAATAGTCTATGTTACATCGCTTCCCACTCGAACTGTAGTGTGCTGGTTTAAGGAACAATAGTCTATGTTACATCGCTTCCCACTCGAACTGTAGTGTGTTGGTTTAAGGAACAATAGTCTATGTTACATCGCTTCCCACTCGAACTGTAGTGTGCTGGTTTAAGGAACAATAGTCCATGATACATCGCTTCCCACTCGAACTGTAGTGTGTTGGTTTAAGGAACAATAGTCTATGTTACATCGCTTCCCACTCGAACTGTAGTGTGTTGGTTTAAGGAACAATAGTCTATGTTACATCGCTTCCCAATCGAACTGTAGTGTGCTGGTTTAAGGAACAAATGTCTATGTTACATCGCTTCCCACTCGAACTGTAGTGTGCTGGTTTAAGGAACAATAGTCTATGTTACATCGCTTTCCACTCGAACTGTAGTGTGCTGGTTTAAGGAACAAATGTCTATGTTACATCGCTTCCCACTCGAACTGTAGTGTGCTGGTTTAAGGAACAATAGTCTATGTTACATCGCTTCCCGCTCGAACTGTAGTGTGTTGGTTTAAGGAACAATAGTCTATGTTACATCGCTTCCCACTCGAACTGTAGTGTGCTGGTTTAAGGAACAAATGTCTATGTTACATCGCTTCCCACTCGAACTGTAGTGTGCTGGTTTAAGGAACAATAGTCTATGTTACATCGCTTCCCGCTCGAACTGTAGTGTGTTGGTTTAAGGAACAATAGTCTATGTTACATCGCTTCCACTCGAACTGTAGTGTGCTGGTTTAAGGAACAAATTTCTATGTTACATCGCTTCCCACTCGAACTGTAGTGTGCTGGTTTAAGGAACAATAGTCTATGTTACATCGCTTCCCACTCGAACTGTAGTGTGCTGGTTTAAGGAACAATAGTCTATGTTACATCGCTTCCCACTCGAACTGTAGTGTGCTGGTTTAAGGAACAATAGTC
The DNA here is from genome assembly GCA_946902985.2 of Meconema thalassinum. Lineage (NCBI taxonomy): Eukaryota > Metazoa > Arthropoda > Insecta > Orthoptera > Tettigoniidae > Meconema > Meconema thalassinum. The sequence goes on from OX336392.1 coordinate 34,923,318, forward strand.
TATGTTACATCGCTTCTCACTCGAACTGTAGTGTGTTGGTTTAAGGAACAATAGTCTATGTTACATCGCTTCCCGCTCGAACTGTAGTGTGTTGGTTTAAGGAACAAAAGTCTATGTTACATCGCTTCCCACTCGAACTGTAGTGTGTTGGTTTAAGGAACAATAGTCTATGTTACATCGCTTCCCACTCGAACTGTAGTGTGTTGGTTTAAGGAACAATAGTCTATGTTACATCGCTTCCCACTCGAACTGTAGTGTGTTGGTTTAAGGAACAATAGTCTATGTTACATCGTTTCCCACTCGAACTGTAGTGTGTTGGTTTAAGGAACAATAGTCTATGTTACATCGCTTCCCACTTGAACTGTAGTGTGCTGGTTTAAGGAACAATAGTCTATGTTACATCGCTTCCCACTCGAACTGTAGTGTGCTGGTTTAAGGAACAATAGTCTATGTTACATCGCTTCCCGCTCGAACTGTAGTGTGTTGGTTTAAGGAACAATAGTCTATGTTACATCGCTTCCCGCTCAAACTGTAGTGTGTTGGTTTAAGGAACAATAGTCTATGTTACATCGCTTCCCGCTCAAACTGTAGTGTGCTGGTTTAAGGAACAATAGTCTATGTTACATCGCTTCCCACTCGAACTGTAGTGTGCTGGTTTAAGGAACAATAGTCTATGTTACATCGCTTCCCGCTCAAACTGTAGTGTGTTGGTTTAAGGAACAATAGTCTATGTTACATCGCTTCCCGCTCAAACTGTAGTGTGCTGGTTTAAGGAACAATAGTCTATGTTACATCGCTTCCCACTCGAACTGTAGTGTGTTGGTTTAAGGAACAATAGTCTATGTTACATCGCTTCCCACTCAAACTGTAGTGTGTTGGTTTAAGGAACAATAGTCTATGTTACATCGCTTCCCACTCGAACTGTAGTGTGTTGGTTTAAGGAACAATAGTCTATGTTACATCGCTTCCCACTCGAACTGTAGTGTGCTGGTTTAAGGAACAAATGTCTATGTCTCATCGCTTCCCACTCGAACTGTAGTGTGTTGGTTTAAGGAACAATAGTCTATGTTACATCGCTTCCCACTCAAACTGTAGTGTGTTGGTTTAAGGAACAATAGTCTATGTTACATCGCTTCCCACTCGAACTGTAGTGTGTTGGTTTAAGGAACAATAGTCTATGTTACATCGCTTCCCACTCGAACTGTAGTGTGTTGGTTTAAGGAACAATAGTCTATGTTACATCGCTTCCCACTCAAACTGTAGTGTGTTGGTTTAAGGAACAATAGTCTATGTTACATCGCTTCCCACTCGAACTGTAGTGTGTTGGTTTAAGGAACAATAGTCTATGTCACATCGCTTCCCACTCGAACTGTAGTGTGCTGGTTTAAGGAACAAATGTCTATGTTACATCACTTCCCACTCGAACTGTAGTGTGCTGGTTTAAGGAACAATAGTCTATGTTACATCGCTTCCCACTCGAACTGTAGTGTGCTGGTTTAAGGAACAATAGTCTATGTTACATCGCTTCCCACTCGAACTGTAGTGTGCTGGTTTAAGGAACAAATGTCTATGTCACATCGCTTCCCACTCGAACTGTAGTGTGCTGGTTTAAGGAACAAATGTCTATGTTACATCACTTCCCACTCGAACTGTAGTGTGCTGGTTTAAGGAACAAATGTCTATGTTACATCGCTTCCCACTCGAACTGTAGCGTGCTGGTTTAAGGAACAATAGTCTATGTTACATCGCTTCCCACTCGAACTGTAGTGTGCTGGTTTAAGGAACAAATGTCTATGTCACATCGCTTCCCACTCGAACTGTAGTGTGCTGGTTTAAGGAACAAATGTCTATGTTACATCACTTCCCACTCGAACTGTAGTGTGCTGGTTTAAGGAACAATAGTCTATGTTACATCTCTTCCCACTCGAACTGTAGTGTGCTGGTTTAAGGAACAAATGTCTATGTCACATCGCTTCCCACTCGAACTGTAGTGTGTTGGTTTAAGGAACAAATGTCTATGTTACATCACTTCCCACTCGAACTGTAGTGTGCTGGTTTAAGGAACAAATGTCTATGTTACATCACTTCCCACTCGAACTGTAGTGTGCTGGTTTAAGGAACAATAGTCTATGTTACATCACTTCCCACTCGAACTGTAGTGTGTTGGTTTAAGGAACAATAGTCTATGTTACATCGCTTCCCACTCGAACTGTAGTGTGCTGGTTTAAGGAACAATAGTCTATGTTACATCGCTTCCCACTCGAACTGTAGTGTGTTGGTTTAAGGAACAAAAGTCAATGTTGCATCGCTTCCCACTCGAACTGTAGTGTGCTGGTTTAAGGAACAATAGTCTATGTTACATCGCTTCCCACTCGAACTGTAGTGTGTTGGTTTAAGGAACAAATGTCTATGTTAGATCGCTTCCCACTCGAACTGTAGTGTGTTGGTTTAAGGAACAATAGTCTATGTTACATCGCTTCCCGCTCGAACTGTAGTGTGTTGGTTTAAGGAACAATAGTCTATGTTACATCGCTTCCCACTCGAACTGTAGTGTGTTGGTTTAAGGAACAATAGTCTATGTTACATCGCTTCCCACTCGAACTGTAGTGTGTTGGTTTAAGGAACAAAAGTCAATGTTGCATCGCTTCCCACTCGAACTGTAGTGTGCTGGTTTAAGGAACAATAGTCTATGTTACATCGCTTCCCACTCGAACTGTAGTGTGTTGGTTTAAGGAACAAATGTCTATGTTACATCGCTTCCCACTCGAACTGTAGTGTGTTGGTTTAAGGAACAATAGTCTATGTTACATCACTTCCCGCTCGAACTGTAGTGTGTTGGTTTAAGGAACAATAGTCTATGTTACATCGCTTCCCACTCGAACTGTAGTGTGTTGGTTTAAGGAACAAAAGTCAATGTTGCATCGCTTCCCACTCGAACTGTAGTGTGCTGGTTTAAGGAACAATAGTCTATGTTACATCACTTCCCACTCGAACTGCAGTGTGTTGGTTTAAGGAACAATAGTCTATGTTACGTCGCTTCCCACTCGAACTGTAGTGTGTTGGTTTAAGGAACAATAGTCTATGTTACATCGCTTCCCACTCGAACTGTAGTGTGCTGGTTTAAGGAACAATAGTCTATGTTACATCGCTTCCCACTCGAACTGTAGTGTGCTGGTTTAAGGAACAATAGTCTATGTTACGTCGCTTCCCACTCGAACTGTAGTGTGTTGGTTTAAGGAACAATAGTCTATGTTACATCACTTCCCACTCGAACTGCAGTGTGTTGGTTTAAGGAACAATAGTCTATGTTACATCACTTCCCACTCGAACTGTAGTGTGTTGGTTTAAGGAACAATAGTCTATGTTACGTCCCTTCCCACTCGAACTGTAGTGTGTTGGTTTAAGGAACAATAGTCTATGTTACATCGCTTCCCACTCGAACTGTAGTGTGTAGGAACAACAGTCTATGTTACGTCTTACCGCGTAGCCCTGTCCCACCGACAACACCTGTATTGCTGTTTTTCTCAATAAGTAAGAAATGTAACATGGTCGTTTGTTCCCGCATATGCTACACTTCTTTAACATGTTTATTATAAGGTGCGTTCAAAAAGTAACGAGCCGGAGGCTGGAATGCGCAAACCGGTGAAGACATCGGCTAATATTGGCGTGTGTAACGAGGTGTGGTTCCGACCATAGCGTTTGTCGTTTGGATTCTGGTTCGAAGTGATGCCACCATGACTAATCTCCAGCCACCACTCGTACCAGGAACCCATTCCCTTCCCTCGCATTGCGCTGCAGGTGACCAAGAAGGTGGGCCATTCTACATGCTTCCTGGTGTGGTTGAAGACTGTTGGGCACCCATTGGGCACACACTTTGCGCAAGTGCAGTCGTTCCTTCATGATGGTGTACACACTTCCGACGCTCAATCCGACCACGGCGGCTATGGCGTTCACTGTCACTCGGCGGTCCTGGGTAATGAGTGCATCAACCAGCTGGACGTTGTCATCGGTAATGCAACGGGTTGCCCCAGACCGGGCATCATCGGCTAACGACACCCGTCCTTCCCTGAAGCGATTGTGCCACGCCTTTACCCTTGCAAGGGACATGCAGTTTTCGCCGTCACTTGTGACATTCGGCGATGAATGTTCGTTCCCCCTACTCCTTTTGGTGTCAGAAACCGAACAACACCTCTTTGCTCTTCGTTTGACGCCTCCATGTCACTGTTTGCAATGCGACTGGCAGCGTTGGACGATTGATGCATGCTGCTGCTCGCTTTGTATCGTCACGTGACGTGCACGCCCTCTAGCGACGGGCTGTGACCTTCCACACTCGGGTCGGAACCACACCTCGTTACACACGCCACGATTAGCCGATGTAGTCACCGGTTTGCGCATTCCAGCCTCTGGCTCGTTACTTTTTGAACGCACCTTATATAAAACTTACAATAGTAGTGGCGTAGTTGGTAGCATGCTTAGCTTCAATGCCCAAGATCGCAAAAATCCCTCAGTATACCTTCCTTCGGAGAGGAAGTAAAGTCGGCAGTCCCATGTCATAGATTAATGGTATGATAAGGAACCTTCCACCAATTACACTTGTGTGAATGTAATTTATAGGTTAGATTTGACTAACGTTCGTCACCAAGAGCATCTAGTAACCAAGTTCAGGACTAGTTGACGGAGGCGTTTGTTAGTGAAAATTGGAACTACATAGAAATCGAATGTCTACTGTCCTTACTTGAATTAAAAACAAATACACACACTAATACAGTCATCAGAATTAACACCGGTTATCAGACAGATTCTACACACACCCAAAGTATACGGGGCTACATGACCGCGTTGTCGCAGCCCCTAAACTGAGGAACCAACCAACCGGTCAGTCTAATTAAATACCAAATGGTATAAAGAAATGTCTTTTCCACCAAAAGTCGATAAATGAAATAAATAATAATAATAATAACGTTAAGTTAATTATATAGAATTGAAACTCAGCAGTTTTTCTAGTTTTATGTCGTGTCTTGTGCGGGGATTTGCCTAGGAACACCAAGATAGGCTCATCAGCGGGCTCTTGATGTCCAGGCCCCGACCCCCACAGGAGTAAGATGGGAGGTAACGCAAAGTTCGCTACTCCTGTGGGGTCCGGGCACCAATTAATTAGACTGGCTGGTTGGTTGGTTCCTCAGTTTAGGGGCTGCGACAACGCGGTCATGTAGCCCCGTATACTTTGGGTGTGTGTAGAATCAGTCTGATAACCGGTGTTAATTGTGATGACTGCATAAGTGTGTGTTATCTGTTTTCAATTCAAGTATGGGGGTGAAGCTGATTCCTGCTCGTGGTGCCCCTGCATAGGTAGTCGGAATTGAATTTCCGTTACTGAACTGAACGTCAGCATTCCAGAAGCATCATTAAAGTTCTATCTAAAATGATTCATTCTAGTAGGGAAAGGCTCTTATCAGAGCCCAATTTAACAATTATTTCTTTTAACATTGAAGGACTGTCTTCTTGTAAAGAAGATATTTTACGTGAATTATGCCTAAAACATAATTGTGATGTTTTATGTATACAAGAAACTCATAGGGATGTTAATCAACGACGTCCTAAAATCCCTGGAATGAGATTGGCAGTCGAACGTCCTCATGGCCAATATGGAAGTGCCATCTTCACTAAACCAGATATCAGGATTCCTGCAACCTCCATCAGAGCTGACAATGACATAGAAATTATTGCGATAGAATTGAGTAACTCAATCATTTTTTCCATTTATAAACCCCCAAAGGTAAGCTTTTCATTCAGACAACCTGATAATCTGAATTTGGAGAAAGTGTCCATCTTCGTGGGTGATTTCAACAGCCACAGCATTATATGGGGTTATCCACATGATGATGAGAATGGAGAAGCTGTTATGCATTGGGCGGAATCACACCAACTGTCCCTCATTCATGATAACAAACTTCCTTCATCCTTCAACAGTAGAAGGTGGAAACGTGGATATAATCCAGACCTTATTTTTGTGAGTGATCAGATTGCCCATCAGTGTATTCAATCTGTTTGCCTTCCTATTCCTAACTCACAACATCGTCCAATAATGTGCCAGATAGTAGCAGCCGTCAGGCCACAGAGTGTTTACTTGAAGAGAAGATACAATTTCAAAAAGGCAAACTGGGAATGTTTTACTTCCTCTTTAGATACAAAGATGAGTACAATCAGTCCCATACCAGAGGCATATGATCAATTTATTGATGCCATTAGATCGTGTTCTAAAGAAGCCATTCCAAGAGGATGCAGAAATAATTACATACAAGGTCTTTCCCAGGAAACATCTGCCTTACTGACAAACTACTCCAATTTGTATGAAAGGGATCCTTTTAGTGCTGAAACTATTGCAAGCGGACAACAACTTATCTCTGCTATTTCAGAGTCTAAACGAGAACAGTGGTTAAAATTGATGGAAGAAGTTAACATGGATAGGAGTAGCCATAAGGCCTGGAGGCTACTCAGGCGTCTCAGTAATGATCCTAATAAATCATCTTCTCTTTATAACGTATCTGCAAACCATATTGCTCACCAACTCGTCCAAAATGGCAAGTCTATAAACTCCAGTTCTAGAACAAAAGTGGACACTAGGCCAAAATTCAGACCAGAGACCAGTATACTTTCTAATCCCTTTACCTTGGCAGAACTAAATGACGCTATAAATATCAGCAAAAATGGTAAGGCTCCTGGAGTAGATGAAATCTGTATTCAACAAATCAAGAACTTTGGATCTGTTACTAGAGAATGGGTACTCAATCTATTTAACAATTGCATTCGAACCTGCAGAATACCCAAAATCTGGAGGAAATCTAGAGTTATAGCATTCCTCAAACCAGGAAAAGATCCCCATGATCCTAAAAATTACAGACCAATATCCTTGCTCTGTCATTTATTCAAGATCTTAGAACGAATGGTTCTGGTAAGGCTTGCAAAAATAGTTGAACCACTTTTGATCCCCGAGCAAGCTGGTTTTAGAAGAGGGAAGAATTGTACATCACAAATACTCCATTTGACCCAATATATTGAAGATGGTTTTGAAAATCGAAAAATAACTGGGGCAGTCTTCATCGACCTAACTGCGGCCTATGACACAGTTAACCACCAAATTCTGTTGAGTAAACTTCATAAGATGACCAAGGACAACAAGCTGACTGAATTTCTTCGATGTCTTCTTGAAAATCGAAGATTCTTTGTAGATTTCCAAGGGCGACATAGTCGTTGGAAGAATCTCCGGAATGGCGTACCTCAAGGTAGTGTTTTGTCTCCAATATTATTTAATATTTACACGAATGATCAACCCTTGCCAGAAGGAACTAAAAGCTTCATCTATGCAGATGATCGAGCTATTCTCACCCAGGGTGATCAGTTTGAGAGTGTTGAACGGAGATTAATGGCAGCCTTAGATGAACTGAGTCCATACTACAGAGAAAACCATCTAAAGCCTAACACCTCAAAGACGCAAGTTTGCGCTTTTCACTTAAAGAATATGCAGGCAAGACGAAAACTGAAGATTTTCTGGGAGGGTGCTCTTTTGGATCATTGCTCTACACCTAAATATCTAGGGGTAACTCTGGATCGTGCACTCACGTATGAACAACATTGTGTTAACACGAAGCACAAAGTATCTACGCGAAATTCCATTCTTCGCAAGTTATGTGGTACCAACTGGGGAATGCAAGCTCAAACAATGAGAACTACTGCTTTAGCACTGAGCTACTCTGCAGCAGAATATGCATGCCCTGTTTGGTATAGATCATGTCATGCCAGACAGGTAGATACTGCTTTAAATGAAACTTGTCGGCTTATAACTGGTTGCCTAAGATCTACACCTTGTGACAAGTTATATTGCTTGGCTGGCATTGCTCCCCCAGATATTAGACGTGAAGTAGCTGCCAAACATGAAAAATCTAAAGTAGAAGTTTCCCAGACACATCCTCTACATAATTATCAACCTGCTCAACAACGATTGAAATCTAGGCGAAGTTTCCTACACTCTACTGATTGCCTGTCGGATTCACCTCAATCATCAAGGCTAACTTCCTGGAGATCCAGAAACAATAATCTCAACGGATGGATGGTTCCATCTGAAACTCTCCCTGCCGGTTATGAAGAGTCGTGGCCTACATGGAAGAGTCTGAACAGGCTGCGGTCTGGGGTCGGTCGATCTAAGACCAATATGAAGAAGTGGGGCCTTTCCGATGAGTCAACCTTTTGCGCCTGCGGAGAAGAACAAACCATGGCGCACCTTCTCCATTGCAACTCCTGCCCTCTCATTTGTACTATGCAGGATGTAGTTCAGGCCACACCAAATGGACGAGATCTTGCCAAATTTTGGTGCGATGTAATTTAATTGTTATTTTGAAAGTACCTTTAGTGTTTATATTATTTATACAAGAAATACATTAAACCACACGTTTATCCGGTTGATAATTACTTAAATTGTGTTGATATAATCGACCAATGAAGGTTAGTTATATTTAAATGTCAAATTCAGGGTTAATAAGGTTTAATAATAATATTAATATTTGTGACGGTAACCTCCATTCAAAATCTTCATCTCAAATTATTTAACACTCTTGTTAACTTTAACAGTATCTTCACATGAATAACTTTCAAAGAACCAGGACAATACATTCAGCGGAAAAATACTTCGCTCAAAACGCACAAAATTGCACAACAATTGGCCCAAAATTCATCATATATCTTCATATATATGGCATCAAAATCTTCCAAATTACATACAAAAACCTCCACTTATAAATTCATCAACTTCATTAATTACTGTGGGAACCTCCTTCATTATTCAAGGGCATTATTCATCAGCGACTTTTACACATCCACTGAACTAACGATTATACATCCATTGTTCCTCTTTAAAAATTCTTATATTCATCAATTGTATTAATGACTGTTATTATTTAACCTTCGTGGGTTCTATTCATGAATCGATATGAAGTAAAAATTTGCCAATCACAAATAAATTTAATAGCAAATACGATTAGACACTCCTCCCTGGTCTATCAAAATTGAGATTAATATCTTCAAAGTAACGCAGTATAAAAATACTATCTTCAATCAAAGTTCATCTAAACTGCATAAATAGTCGAATAGAATACAATTAGACTGTGGAATGCAAACATTATTGTTCCAATCTATAATTGAGAAAAATTCCTTTCAAATGTTCATTACTATAGTGTATTCAACAAATCGTAATCAAAGTTCATATTTCATAAAATTGTCTATAATGCAATGATAAATGTCTATGTTGCAATCATGTTCATAAGACGACTAGTATTTCAAAGATCGTCGATAACGTATTAGATTTTAACGCTCTAAAATCATTTAATCATTCTTCTTTCTTGAGGATGACAGAAAATTGGTCAAAGTAATTTACTGAATAGAATTACTTTAATAAAATTAACACGCTGTCTGAATTCAAATCTGCCATAGCAATCGTTAACTTTACAGTCAAATCGTGACTACAAAAATATGCAAATTACTGAAAGAATCTAAATTATCAGTCTCAACTGATCCAAAATTATTTAACTATGCCAATGACATAACAATGTCTCAATAAAACGAAGAAAAAGGCACAAATCATCGAAGTGTACTGAGTACAGAAATGTTAATCAAGAAAATGGGGCAAAAATAAATGGGACAGAAAATATGGGAAGATGGTTGCTCAGATATCGCTACATGACTCAAATAATACAAGAAACGTTCACGACTACCTTATCTGTTGATTGAAGTTCTAGAGGAAAGTTTTCAAAGAAAACTGCTGTTGGTTCCATTTCACCAGCGTAAAGATGTGCTCCGTCCTCGAACCTGGAATCAGCGCCCTCGGAGAATCGAACTGCTTCCTCCTCCGGAAATTGCACTGCTCCATGTATCCGAAAGACATCCTTCTGGCAAAATTCTTCTTTGTGAGCCGGGTCCTCCCTGGCCTCTCTTGAAAATTCCCTGAAGTTCTGGTCGCAATTCGCCATGAAGTTTATTGCAGTTATTTCCGCAGAAATATTCATAATCGTGGAGTATGAAAATATTTCCACTGCCATCTGATATAATTCAGCGATGGATTCACGATGCATGAGTGTAGTTGGATGTTCACTACATGCTCGCTTTTGTAGAATGACGATTAACGAAGTTCCATGCTGCTATTTTACTCCATCGATATATGTCCCAATTGCATTAAAGCCTTAGCCTTCCATCTCAACTTCTGTTATAATCATTGAAAGCACTGCCAGACTATAATGTTCCATATTAGAATGTATCATTGTATTACCAAACGTATTCTCCAATATCACGGTTGCGATGCACGTGTCAGCCGTAGTGTATAATGTGGTAATTTTAAAAGTGCTTCTCAGGTGGCGAAGAAATCACTTTTGTCTGCAGCCTTAAAATGCCAATATCTTTCAAAGTATAACTGTGAAATTGTTCAAATCTTCTACACACCTCAATGTTGTACTGCCCAATTGAATTATAATAAAGGCAGAAGTTAACTCTTTATATCTTATCTGGTAGAAACGTTAATGTGAGCGTTTCAACTTCACCTAGTTTCGAACAGCGTAAAATGGAACTGCTCCGAGTTCGTTCGATGCGCCGGGCTTTAACCACACGCTAAAGATGACTTGCTTCACTTATTCACTCGACAATGACTATCTGACATCAGAAATATATATGCGGTATCAGCGGTATGAGAGATATGAGAGCTCTTCTCTCCTGTGCACGACCTTTTATCAACTTCTTAAGGGGCGTATCCATCCCTTCCATAGCCTGTTGCTCCGTCATCGCTAGAAGTTTCAACTTTGGCTATACTTGACGGATTTTCAAATTTCAAAAACTCAAAATTAATTTCTTCAAAATTCCAAATCAATGCCATAACTGAAAATAGTTTTCCACAAATCTGCATGCCAAAAGTAATTAAATATGATAGTTTCAGTAATCTCCGTCTCCCTCCAAACTATCGTTCATTGGTTCGAGTCTCTCCTCCAATAGCGTAACTTCTTCCTTAGCACAATACCTTGTTTCCTGCGACTGCGTCGTAAATTTCAGATCTTTCTCGAACAAAATCATGACGTCACCAAGAATCTCAGCTCAACCAGCCTACTTGCATGAATTCTACGTCATCCGTGCCTACGTGATGAATATACACGTCACAACTATGACATCCATAACTTTATTCATATATGCCAATACAGCCATCGTGGTCTCAATATAATTCAATTTACGGGGGCAGTACCATCCTGGCTTTTGCCCGAAGACGAAGTGGGAAACCACGGAAAACCACGTTGAGGATGGCTGAGGTGGGATTCGAACCCCCTCTACTCAGTTGGACCACCCGAGGCTGAGTAGACCCCGTTCCAGTCCTCATACCACTTTCCAAATTTCGTGGCAGAGCTGGGAATCGAACCCAGGACCTCCGGGGCGGCAGCTAACCATGCTGACCGCTACGCTACGGAGAACGTTATTATTATTATTTATTCAATTCGACTTGATTTTCAGTCAAGACCCAAATAAACAAGGTATGATTAACTTAGTATTCATACTTATTAACACTTACTGAATGCGGCTTCGGTGGCGTAGTGGGTAGCATGCTGAACTGCTCTGCCCAAGATCGCGGGTTCAAACCCGGCCGAAGTCGTCGGATTTTTTAAAGCGTTAAAATCCTTCAGTATGCCTTCCTTCGCAGTGGAAGTAAAGCCGGCGGTCCCATGTCATAGATTTACGGCATGTAAAAGATCCTTCCACTAACTAAACTTGTGTGAAGTTCAATTTCTAGGTTAGATTTCATTGAAACGCTCTATCAAGTTCCAACGTTCACCACTAGGTGTCAGTGACATCTGGTAGCGAAAGTTGGAACTACTAGAAATTTAACGGAACATGTAGCTCACCCTATGGGTATCCGTTTGTAGCAGCTACAGCCTCTGGCGAGCCGAACATGTCCTCGGACACTCCCGGCACTAAGAACCATACGATAAATAAATAATAATAATGAATAGGGCTCGGAACTTTAAGACCTACACAAGTGCAAAATATGCCCTAAAAACTATGAAATATGACCTAAAAACTATGAAATATGACATGATTTTTTTGGGATAGATAGAGAATCACTAACATACAGTAAACGTCTTATGTGCCAAAACGTGATCAGCGATAACACACCAGACATATTTAATCATACAAACTAAAAGCCAGTGTAGTTAAAAGGGACGTAAAACCAATAACATTATTATCAATCATAGGAAGGGGACAAGAGTCACCCAAGAGAAATCGGAAGGGAAATATGAAAATAAATAAAGGAGCTTAGCCAAAATTGATATCAGGCTTGACTGAGCTCAGAATGATCGTCATTCATATCCCACAAGTAGTGAGCCCTTGAAGGTGATTGAGGAAGTAAAGGATGTGCTGGATAACAACATGGCAGCATTGTACTTTTATTAACAGAGCTCAGTTCCAATGTTGAGGTTGGTAGTTCTTCAAGCGCAACATTTATATTTTCCAGACATTCTGAGGAATTATTAAATATTATTATTCTGTATGTTGTACTTATGCCTGGATTGTTCTTCTCAACCGGTAGTAAATATACTTTTCTGATTGACAGAAGTGGTACATATTACATAATGTGCTGCATTATATTTACTGGGTTAAGTGATTATATTATAGTCAACAAGTAGTTCCGTGAAGAACTATACAGCCTATTTTCATATATCCTACTTATGTTAATTGCCTCTAGCAACATACACAATTTCAGTTTGATTGCTGTAATAGATTCGTAGATATTGAGAACCGACTAAAAATTTCGGATGGTCGCCATGTTGGATTTTATATATGTAGGTCCTAGAGTTATGTACTGTTACTTGCAGATTATTGTGTACGTGTAGCATTCAAACAACAATCGCATAATTAGGACACAAGAAGTAACAAGGAGATTTTAAAATTTCGCACAGCTGCCATCTTGAGGTTATGGAAACAATTGAAATAAATTAGAGGCCAGTGGATTACCATTCGTATAAGGATTTACTGTTCCAAGTTTCACTACACTCGGATGGTTAAATTGCGAGAAACGTCCATGTGAATTTTTATATTTCGCGTCGCCTCCATGTTGGATTTGTGAACACCAAGTTATTTAAAGTCCTATAGGTGAACTTAAGTTCATAGCCCCTATGAACATTAAGAAACTCAGTTTGATTGCTATAATAGATTCGTAGATATTCAGAGCCGACTAAATATTTTGGATGGTCGCCATGTTGAATTGTTAAATGTATAGGGAATAGAGTCATGTACCATTAAAGGAAAATTATTGCGTAGGTTCAATATTCAAACTTTCAATTCGATCGCATGACTACATCACAAGAAATAAAAACTTAATTTTAAAATTCGCACATCCGCCATCTTGAGGTTATGTAAACAATTGAACGATATTAGATACCAGTGCATTACAATGGGTATAAATATTTCCTGTACCAGATTTCAGTGCATTTGGAACCTTAAATCGCGAGAAAGGTCTATTTAAAATTTTCAAATTTGCTTGGCTGCCATGTTCGTTTTGTAGTTAACCGGTTTCTAAAAGTCTTATAGATGGACTTCCGTAGTGCCCTTTATCTCCGTAAAAGATTTCAGGGAGATACCGCTAATAGTTTCACAGATATGGAATGCCGGTGAAATATTTCGCACATCCGCCATCTTGTGGTTATGTAAACAATTGAACGAAGTTAGATGTCGGTGCATTACAATGTATATAAACATGTACTGTACCAAGTTTCATTGCGTTTGGTTGGTTAAATCGCGAGAAACGTCTATTTAAAGTCGCAACTTCGCTTGGCCGCCATGTTCGTTTTGTAGTTACCAGATTTTCAAAGGTCACATAAGTGAACTTATAGTTGTTCCCTTTATCACCATACAAAATGTCAGGGTAATATCGGTAATAGTTTCGGAGATATTGAATGCTGGTGAAATATTTCGCACAGCTGCCATGTTGGATTGGTGAGTCGTAACAAAATTTGAAGGGCACGGTCGGGGTCGCAGGGAATAGTGCTATGAACTTACCGAGTTTCATTGAAATCGCTCCAGCCGTTTAGATTTTATTAGGAGGGACACACACACGAATCACACACACACGCACACACACACGGACAAAAGGTGATCTCATAAGCCTATTTTTTCAAAATTGAAAATAGGCTAAAAACAGCTTAACTAAGTTACTAAAACCCAGCATGGCTGCCACATTCAGTGTTGCCTACCTACATGATTTAACACCAAAAAGTCACCACTCACATCCATGTAACACGTATCGCAAATGATCCACACTTAATAAAGGCCTTCTTACGAAAATACACTTTACATAAAGTTGTGAGGCAGTCCTCGCTCAAGTTGGGGCATCTTGGACATCAACCCTCAACAGTCAAACAATTAAGCAGTATTATGGTAGTGAAGTAAAAGTTAACTTTTAAATTAGCTCTTCTAGACTGCCTTTCAAACCATCATATAAAATGTATAAGAACTGAAACATTAATACTTACTCAAGGTGTTCTTCCAATTTTGCTGGGGAGCTATAGATGAACATGTGCTTTTTGATGTGTAACATCTTTCCACTCGGTAGCTGGACATTTATGTGGGAGTGATTTTGGAAAAGGGACGGAAGTGCATGGGACGGACACAGTGAGCGCGCGTGTACTGTAAGCCATGTGTCTATGGGAATGTATATCGCGTACAGTTTAGTTCAAGGTTTGGAGACCCCATTTAAGATATTCCTACAATGAATCATCTTCAAGTTGTCGTTCTTTGGTGTGAACATATTAATTATATCATATTTGTTGAAAACAATTACGATTTATTAAATCTTCATACTTTTGCTGTATTCTTATTTAATGTAAGCACTCGATGTATTGTCGGCCATGTGGCTATGTGGAATCTATATCACACCAACAAACACTCCAAACAACTTAGGAATTCAGTACATTAACACAGACTACTAACAATAATTGAAACTTCGTTGGTCTAAATGTTTCACTGGGAGAAACACATTTAATATACCTTCTGTACACCTAATTTTTAATCGCAATCTATCTGGCTCTATCTACAAAAAGAGGGCATTTTCAATAACATCGCTGGCATGGATTCACTAACTGGCCGGTATAGAGCGCACCTCGAATTAAGTAGGCGGTGGATTGCTTCGGCCGTGCACCCGCATACCGTAGTTCCACTAGTTGAAGGTAGATGCCACTACTGCAGATCCATTGGAGAACTTTGTTTTAATTAAATATATATTTTCCATGTTATTAATAGATTAAGATACAACGTCGTAGAAAATAATAATTATGATTTATTACGGCCAGGATTTGGCAATGGAGTTGTACAAGTAGTTATTTCAATGACCAACAGAGTTCACTGTTAACAAGGGACACACATAGTAGGATAACATGTCACATGTTACACATCATATGCGACTACTGTAAGGCTCGTATATATTTTTTTTATTATAGGCAGTATTTTTATAATTGGTCCAAAAATGCAGACCGTTCTATTTCTAAGATGAATGTTCAGGGAAGGATTCAGGAGTATGAGAGAAAAAAATAGTAGTGTACTTATTTGCTTATTATTTCTTTATTTCTGAAAAGTGCTAATTTGTTGCATGTATAGGCCTTGGATTACAGGTGATATTAAAACAAAAGAACGGCGTTGGCTAGTTTTGAACTTGCATATCTCAATTCACTTTCACAGAAATTTAATGACTTTTGTTTTAGTGCACGTACCACTGATATAAATTGAAATCTTAAATCAAGTGATGATTGCTGATAGCATAGCCACAGCTGTTGAAGGCACCATTGTCGTTATCCAAGTTTTCCCTTCTTCTTCTTCTTAGTGGGTTCACAGTTCACCACAGAATCGCTCATAACCGCCAGAAGAACGAACACCGCCGCAAGAAACTGCAACATACGACATAATTCCTTGTAAATCAATATAAGGGTAGAACAAATGCCAAGCGCCTGAAAGCTAAGATGTAGTGCACAGAAATATTTGTCAATGAGTAAAACGTTTCCGGGTTTCTAAAATTCCAGGTCAAATTCGAGTACGGTAATTATTGCTTGTTCCCTGAATGTAGTGCAAACACGCTTGTCAGCTGTGCCCTTTATCACCGTAAAAAATTTCAGTGTGATATGAGTAACAGTTTCGGAGATATAGAATGCCAGTGAAATATTTCGCACAGCCGCCATGTTGGATTGGTTAGACATAATAACGTTTGAAGGTCGGGATCGGCCAAAATAGTACTATGAGCTTACTGAGTTTCATTGAAATCGGTCCAACCGTTTAGAAGTTATTAGGGGTCACACACACACACACGCACACACACACACACACGGACAAAAGGCGATCTCAAAAGCCTATTTTTTAATAAATGAAAATAGGCTAGTAAATATAATGTAGAGAATTGAAAGAAAATAAAATGAATATGAGTCTTCAGTCTTTTGACTGGTTTGATGCAGCCGTCCATGCCTCCCTGTCCTGAACTAATCGTTTGATCTCTACACAGCTACCACACCCTGCATCCGAGGCAATATGTTTAACATATTCTAGCCTTGGTCTACCTCTACAGTTCTTGTCCTCGACCTTTCCTTCCATAACTAAGCTTGCTATTCCTGGGTGTCTTAGCATGTGTCCTACCAACCTATCTCTTCTCTTCATTAGCAGTTGCCAGAAACATCTCTCCTCTCCCACTCTTCTTAATACCACTTCGTTTGTAACCCTATCTACCCATCTGATCTTCATCATTCTCCTGTAACACCACTTTCAAATGCTTGAATTCTCCTCTTTTCTGCTGCACCAATAGTCCAAGCTTCACTTCCATAGAGCGCCACGCTCCAGACAATGGCCTTCAAAAATGACTTCCTCAGACCTAAATCTATATTCGAGGTCAATAGATTCCTTTTCTGTAGAAATGCTTTCCTTCCCTGAGCTAACCTACTTTTTATATCCTCTTTGCTTCGTCCATCACTGGTTATTTTGCTTCGTAAGTAACAGAAGTCTCCCACTTCCTTTAGTTTTTCACCTGCCAATTTGATGTCCATAGAGGTTTCTGATTTATTTCGGCTGCATTCCAGTATTTTTGTTTTACATTTATTAATTTTCATCATGAATTCTTTCCTCAAGACGGAGTCCATACCATTCAGAAACTCATTCAAATCTTCAGGCGTGTCGGCCAAGATGACGATGTCATCAGCAAATCTCAGAGTAAAAATTTATTTCTCCTTGAATCCTCACTCCCACTTTAAACTTTTCTCCAATTTCCTTCATTGCTTGCTCAATGTAAAGATTGACAAGTATCGGTGATAAGTTGCAGCCTTGCCTTACACCTTTCTGAATACCAGCTTCTCTCTCATGTCCTTCAGCTTTAATGACTGTTGTCTGGTTTCTGTAGATTGTAGATCACCCTCCTATCCCTGTACTTTATTCCAAACGTTTTCAAAATGCCAAACAATTTAGTCCAATCAACGTTATCAAAAGCCTTCTCACGTTATTTAAATAAATTTTCTATGTAATGGATTATCTTTTGGTACATGGCCTACATTGTGATTACATATAGAGGAAAGGGTGGCAAGACGGGACCACGGGGTAAGACTGGGTGTGGGTGATAAATGGCCACACTAAAAGTTGACCTATGTAACTTTCATAAACCTAACTACATGACGAACATGGCGGCCAAGCGAAGTTGAAACATTTAAATAGACTTTTCTCGCGATTTAACCATCCGAATGCAGTGAATCTTGGTACAGCAAATGACTATACAAATTGCAATGCACTGACATCTAATTTTGTTCAAATGTTTACATAACCTCATGATGGCGGCTGTGCGAAATTTTGAAATTATGTTTTTATTTCTTGTGTTCTAATCATGCGATCAAAGTCAACGTTTGAATAATTAACCTACACAATAATCCTCATCTAATAGTACATAACTGTATGGCCTACATATATTAAAATCCAACATGGCGACCATCCGAAATATTTAGACAGTTCTCAATATCTATTAATATATGACAGTAATCAAACTGACATTTTGTATGTTGATAGAAGCTATAAACATAAGTTCACCTATGGGACAGCTTGCCACGGTGGGTGAGTGGTTATAGTGTCGGACTACCAACCCCAAGATTGCAGGTTCGCCCCTGGTCGTGGTAAGTGATTTTTGAAGGCGACAAAAATCACGACACTCATGTCATACGTTGTTGGCATGTTAAAGAACCCATTTGAATTCAGTAGGCCGTGTTCAATGGCAAAATTAATCTCGGGATTTTCCGCCAACACAAAGTTCCACCATTCTCTACTTGAAAGCGCTGTAGTGTCAAGGAGTTTAGATATCTAACCTCCTTGACTTTCATAGCGTTCAAAGGAACGACGAAATTCGACATGCAAGCTACCCTCTGGGTGTCAATTAACAAAGCTTGTACCAGGCACCCGAGGTCATACGATATTATTATTATTACCTATGGGACGTTCAATAACCTGGTGAGCACACATGGCGGCGACGCAAAATTTACATATTCAAATGGACGTTACTCGTGATTTAACCATCCAAGCACAGTGAAAATCGGTACGGTATATGCTTATATAAATTTTAATCCACTGGCATCTAATTCATTTCAATTATTTTCAAAACCACAAGGTGGTGGCTATGCGAAATTTTAAAATCTCGTTTTAATTTCTTGTGTCCTAATCATGCGATTGTAGATTTGAATAATACACCTATACAATAATAATTATGTAATAGTACATAACTCTAAGGCCTATATATAAAACTCCAACATGGTGATCATCCGAAATATCTAGGGGGTTCTCAATATCTAGAAATCTATTACAGCTATCAAACTAAAATTTTGTACATTGATAGAGGCAAATAACATAAGAAAGTGACAGTCAGTCTGAAAGACTAGACTTTGTATCATTTTAAATGCTACAAATGCTGAAAAATGCTAGAAAGGCTGGAGGCTTCTCGCTTCGTTCGAAGCCAAAGACTCTTGACATGTTAGAAAATTATCTGCATAATACTTACTTATCTTGCTTATCTTGTTTCAAATTACTCGCGAACGGCAAGTGCAAACCAAGGGCAAAGCAAGGTCAAGCGCGCGGGATGCCGTCACGCTCACCAGAGCGCGCGGGGACGTGCCCCTTCCATCCAGTCTATGAACACTTATAGTGGGCGATGGATTGAAGATAGAGATATGCTCCCCTGGACTTTTATGTAGAACTTTTCATGCTCACCAATCCTTACGCTCATAGTATATTGATATGTTTAACGGTTTGCCCAGCGTAAGCTTAAGAAGCGCACGGACGCCAAGTTTGTTTTCGACCTTTTCACTGAAATCGTTACTGCTTGGATTCCTTTGATCATACATAAATTATTTTCTACAGAATCTTTCCTCAAGATACCCTTTACAGAATGGTGAAAACCGCATCAAAATCTATCCAGTGGTTCTCGAGATTACCCGTGACATCCAAGAATCGGCGATTTTTGTCTTATACTAACGAAGTAGAGATTGTCGGGGAACACATCCACCAAGCGGTACTATAACGTCACACACCTCAGTGCATCTGGGTACATTTCGTTCCGTCACCGTAAAATAACGCCAGAGCCCAGCGTAACGACGAAGTCGACAAGATCATTTAAAATGATAAAAGGATATATGAAAATAGGCTATATATTTCTTCACGGAACTACTTGTTTTTAGTTTTTGATTATATTCAGAGTTTAATTTTGACTTGACTCATTTCCTTTCGCTCCGTGCGGAGCATAGGGCATCCAAGAATGATTTCCATCGGGATCTGTTTGTTGCCAAGTTCTTCACTTCCCTCCAAGCCTTTCCCGCTTTTCTGGCCTCCTATTCAATGGTGCGTTTCCAGGTGTTCCTTGGTCTTCCCCGTCTCCGAGCCCCTTGAGGATTCCAGTCCCCTTTCCACTGCATCATTCTGTTTCCGCAGAGTATGCCCAATCCAGCCCCTTTTCCTCCGTTTAATTTGGACTTCTATAGGTTGTTGGTTAGCCCTTTGCCACAGCTCTTCGTTTGGGATTATATCTGGCCATCGTATACCCAGAATTCGAGTTTAATTTTAATTTTTATTAATTCATAAGTTGTGATAACACAAACAAAGCGTTATTCTTGGCCTGGGGATTATCGCTGAAGATGCAATACAAGCCGTCATCGCTGAGATGTGCCTACAATCTGTCAGCACTGTGCAGATACATCATCTGCTGCCTAACGCAAGGACGAAATGATTGTGGAAAACGATTGTAATGAAAGAAATAGTATAAAGTGAGCAAATTGTTGTTTAGTTATTAATTACTAACTGATTTAATTTATCTTTGTGTGCAGATTTTTTTCAGGATCGTATATTGAAAATGTTATTTTCACTCATATTATTTATTCTAAAATTAAACTGACCTTTTGTGTTTAAAATTGAAGTGAATTTTTCTGAATTTGAGATAACGTTTTCTGAAAAATACAGTTACTTTTCCTGAAATTGTAATTATTTTTTCTGATATTAAACTGACATTTTCTGAAATTGTGGTTGAAACACTTAAGTGTTCATGTTCACAGTAGGCGTACTCTCATGGCTAAAAGTAATTGTTCAAGTGCTCATTTTCCACAATTCGATGCGAGCTTGTATATTAACATTTTAGTACATACATTACCTTATTAACCTACTTTCGATTTTTGCAAAAAATGAAAGTAGACTTATGAGATCTACACAGGGCCAAAAATTGTGTAGGCTATATGGCTGTGTGTGAGTGTGTGTACTCTGAATGTCTGTCCCCCCCTATCAATTCGAACACGGTGAAACCGAATTGAACGAAATTTGGTACAGTGGTAGCACTAGCAAAGGGCACCTCAGTGTCATGTTTTATATCGCCGCCATCTTCACGAAAACGTAATGGCGGCCACCCAAATGTTCAAAGCTTAAATCAAATTATGACTAACCTAATCATCCGATCTCTACTACAGTAAATTTTGCAACAATATACCTTATTGTGGGAAACGTCTTTTGTCGATACTACAAGGTCATCTGCCTAATAGTTTCAGGATGGTGGATGTATGAATCATGCAAGTATTATAGCCCAACCATAACTTACGATTCAACAAGGCCTGATCTTAACAATTCAGCTTATCGTGCATATGGAGGTTTAGACTGTCCTCAAGGAGGTGACCGGTAGGATATTAGCCTATTATAATAGAATATATAACCGTAGAAGTGACTTAACAGGTCTGATTGACCATGCCATATGGTTGTGGGTCGTACACAAAATGGCCGCTATTTGTGCTCGTAAATCCATTTATATTCGTAACTGCGTAAGTTTATATCCTTTCAGGAATCTACTGAACAAAATGATACATATTTAGTATCAAATGGTTCATAGAAGCCCCAGAAAACGCTAATGAAATCGTTGATTACAACACAAAAATGATACATTCGTACTAAAGAAGTTATTCACATAACGATTCCGTACCGCATTCGTGGCGTAGTGGTAGCGAAGTAGCTTCATAGTGCAGGATTCCGTAGTTGGAATCCCCATGGTTTCGTTTATTTTTACTTCGTTTTTTTTGTATTTATTGGTTCATAACTACTCATACGCTATAATGTTAGGCATATATTGTGTGTATTTGCAATCGAAAAGATTATATAATATGCTGTAAGTTACTCATAAAACCACACATTTCAACACTCGACTAGAGCTATTTAAATTCTTTGTCTTTGATCCGCGGTTTGAGTCTATTGTTGTAATTTTTGTTGTTGATTCTTTAGGGGTTTTGCGGCATAATGGTCTTGTAGCCCCGTGTACTTGGGTGTGTGTAGAAGTTGTCTTGTGTGATAACCTGTGTCACTGTGAGGTCTGTAGGCTTACTAGTGTGTGTACTTTTATACGAGGCAGGATTTGGGTAAGAAGCTGTTGTTGCTGCAGTTTCATTTGAGATGCATGGACATCATGGTCATTTAGTCCCGTGTACTTGGGTGAGTGTTGCATTTTGTCTAATAACCCGTGTTATTGTGATGGCTGTATTAGTGCGTGTATATATCATTCAGGTGAGGATTCAATCAATGAACGTATAATGTCCGTACAGCACGTTGTATTTCAACAAGCTACTACAACCAACATTCAGTTATACTCCTTGAAGAGGACAAAGAGTTATAACTAGGAGAAAGTAGGCTATATGTTCTTTACTGAAAATCTTGTTTTTTTGTGTAAACTGTACAAAGAGGAAGTGCTATGTCAAAATCTGTTAATTTTCATGCTCTTCTTACTATCGACTCTAACAGAAAAAGATACAGAGAACTCAGACCAGTAAAGGAATACCCCTGAGGAAATCTTAGAACTTAGATAATGTGCCGCATCACTATAATCATATAGTGCTAGTAGATTCAACAGTCAGATGGGGAGAGAACAGAAATACCGGAAGATTGTAGGAAGATACCCTGCTCATAAGAGAACCAACGAGAATGAGGAACACTTAATTAGCCTGTGCACCAAGTATGGACTACTCTTGATGACCGCAGCCTTGAAACATCTACCCAGGGAGACCATGACGTGGCGTGGACCAAACAGCATGCTCGGTGAGTTCCAGATCGACCACGTCCCAATAATCAGACAGCAACACTGTGACATCATGGACATCAAGGTGCTAAAAGGAGCCAACTTGAACTTGAAGCCACTAAGAAAGACCATTGGTGTGCCAGTGAAGAGCAAGAAGATCCCAAGGCTTGATGCTACTAAACTTAATAAGATTTCCAATACAGAAAGCCTACTTTCTCTAAATGTATGAGTACAGTTATAAAAAACTGTCCTTATCAAGGATTATAATTGATTGTGGTGTTCGAAGCCAAACGAAACAATCCCAACAATCTAAATGAACACACGTTCATGGAGAGCTCACCCCTCTTCACGCTACTAAAAAACACACCCTGTCGGATACAAGACACAATTTAGCAACACAGCCAAGCTAGATAAAAAACAGGGGGGGGGGATTAGGGGTTTTTAATAGGTAAATGTTATCTGGATCAGGTGTACGATGTACTTTTCTTCTACAATAAACCAAGGCCCATATTCGCGGCAGTATTAAAGGTGCCGGGACGTCCTCATAAGACCGGGCAGCGCTTAGTTGAATGGCTTATGGTCCACGCGTGGCGAGGGCTAATCCACGGTCTTTAATAGTTGTAGACCCACTTCATTCAATAACATACATCTTATCTAGGTTGGAAACACCTCACATAAACACATGGCAATGACTCCGCACAGCACATGGACAGGGGGAGAAAGCAGGAAAAACCAGTCGTTAAGATAACATCCTACAGCAGTCGACCGCGGCGTGAGTTACAGTGAACACGATAACTGCGCGCAGCTCTAGTAAGGAAGACAATCAGATAAGTAGTTAGCCCTATTTTTTTTTTAGCGTATGGCTTTTAGTGCCGGGAGTGTCCGAGGACATGTTCGGCTCGCCAGGTTAGCCTATAATATTATAGTTTAACCATAGTTGATTTTTACAACCATATATTCACTCCAAATTACAAACTCCGGATACACTGACAGTTGCAGTACCAATACTGCAACTAAATAATTGTACATATTGTAAATATTTTCACCTGTATTTCAAACATAGATTTTATAGCCTAAGTGTAATGGATCTGATGATGATCGCTTGACGATCGAAACTGGTCATCCTAGTGTATTTTTTAATCTCATGTAATTTATTTCAGGATTAGGGCATAACCCAGCTCCTTTGGGTACACTCGTGTTGACCGACTGAAAAGCACTAAATTCTTGATTATAATTGAATATTCTTGTGATGAAAGTTAGGTGGTGTATCCTAAATAAGACAATCCGTTTACTGAGTTTCATTGTAATTCCACTTTTTCAACCAGAGGAATTGATTGAAACATTAGAACAGTACGCCCATCCACCATCTTGAATTAATGGAATCGTTTATCTTGCGGCTTGTGCAGGGAAAGCCCTCTACGTTAGGCTATATATTTGCTGCGTTTCGTCTTTCTAACTATAGTGGATTGTCGATATTAATGTCTTAAATATTCAAGATGGCAGTTGCCTGCTATATGCAGTGTGATAGTCTTATGATTAATGCAAGCGAGGTATCTAATCTGGCCCTCTCCTCTTACAAAGTTTCGTGTTAATTGCGCAATTGGATTCCATCTTATTGATTTTGAAGTTGTAATAGTATGCTCAGCCACCATCTTGAATATATAGGGGTTGAATCTACCGTACATTTGCTAAGCATTTTCAATTTCAATTGCATTTTGTGAGTATTTTGAATTTCAATTGCACTTTGTGAATATTTTGGGTTAGAAATGGGATCTTCCAATCTGAATTGCATTGAGTATTTTCAATTTCAATTACATTTTGTAAGTATTTTGAACCTCAATTGCATTTTGGACGTATTTTCGATCTCATTTGCATTTTGTAAGTATTTTGAATTTCAATTGCATTTTGTAAGTATTTCGACTCTGCATTGCATTTTGTACGTATTTTGAACCTAGCCTACATTTTGTGCGTATTCTTCAATCTATTCCTTTTGTGAAACTTTTCGTTCTAAATTCCCTTTTGTAAGAACATTTTGTGAGTTGTTTCAATCTGAGTTTCTTTTTGTAAGTATTTTCCGTCAATGAGTAGAAAAATTCAAATATTTGGGCTCAATAATAACGGAGGATAACAGAACATCGGTGGAAATACAAGAAAGAATAATAAGTGGAAATCCATGCTAATATGCTCTGCAAAGCATATTTATATCCAGAAATATTAGTAGGTATACTAAAGTAAAAATTTACATTACGATACTAAGACCTGTGGTTATGTAAGGATCGGAAGGTTGGGTTATCAATAGAAGAGAAGAAGACTGGCTCTGAAGATGGGAAAGGATGATCTTGAGGAAAATATACGGGGCAGTGAGAGAGGAGGAAGGTTGGAGAATAAGGACAAATGTGGAACTACAGAGGATAAGATGGGCAGGACACGTACAGAGAATGCCAGAATCGCGTAGTGTCAAAAAGGTGTTTACACAAAGACCTGATGGAAGGAGGAGAAGAGGACAACCCAGGAGACGGTGGATTGACGACCTTACAGTACAGCCGTCAAGTGTCCGGCTCATGAGGGAGGGAGACAGTGTTGCCGGTTGTGCACCGTGAAATATTCGTTCTTGTTTCCATTTCATTGTCATTTTCGCTATCACCCAGATCATTAGGGGCCGATAACCTAGATGTTAGGCCCCTTAAAACAACAATTATCATCATTGAATATATGGGGATGGTGTTCTTTTGCCTTTGGCAAACAAAGCCCGTATATGGCTCTACATTAATGCTATTTGAGGTACTGTATCTCTGAAATATATAGAACTAACTATACCCAGCATGCATTGCGATGTCAATCGAAGACAGAAAGAAAGAAAGAAAGATAATAATAATGTTATTGGTTTTACGTCCCTTTTAACAACTGTGGCTTTTAGAGACGCCGGGGTGACGGAATTTTGACACGGCCTCCTCACATTTGCGCGCCGTCAAATACCAATTGGCTGCGCCAGGATTCGATCCTGCAATCTTGGTCACAGAATGCGAGAACGTTGCCGCTGAGCCACGCAGCCAGCCCAAGAAAGATAAAAACTGAAGTGCCTTTAGATAAAAAAAAAAAGAGACAGTCAGTGTGAATGTATCATTTTAAATGCTACAAATGCTGAAAGATGCTAGAAAGGCTGGAGGCTTCTCGCTTCGCTCGAAGCCAAAGACTCTTGACATGTTAGAAAATTATCTGCATAATACTTATCTTGCTTATCTTGTTTCAAATTACTCGCGAACTGCAAGTGCAAACCAAAGACAAAGCAAGGTCCAGCGTGGGGGATGCCGCAAGCTCACCAGAGCACGCGGGGACGTGCCCCTTCCATCCAGTCTAAAACACTTATAAGTGGGCGATGTATTGAAGATAGAGATATGGTCTCGCGGACTTTTATGTAGAACTTTTCATGCTGACCAATTCTTACGCTCATAGTATATTGATATTTTTAACGGTTTGCCCAGCGTAAGCTTAAGAAGCGCACGGACGCCAAGTTTGTTCTCGACTTTTTCACTGAAATCGTTACTGCTTGGATTCCTTTGATCATACATAAATTATTTTCTACAGAATCTTTCCTCAAGATATCCTTTACAGAACGGTGAAAACCGCATCAAAATCCATTCAGTGGTTCTCGAGATTAACCGTGACATCCAAGAATCGGAGATTTTTGTCTTATACTAACGAAGTAGAGATTGTCGGGGAACACATGCACCAAGCAGTACTATGACGTCACACACCTCAGTGCATCTGGGTACATTTCGTCCCGTCACCGTAACGTAACGCCAGACCCCAGCGTAACGACGAAGTCGACAAGATCATTTAAAATGATAAAACATTCTTTGTCTGGTGCCCCAGTCCTTTGCTCTAGGCTGTGCTAGACATCCAAGTCAGGACATGTCACCTCGCGATGAATCAGCAAGCCTCTCTCACACCTCGCATTGCGGTGTCATAAGTATACTGATGGTTCAATTTGGTTACTGTGGAATTTAAGGGTTCCTGTTAAGTTCCTCACCCTTTTGTGTTACATAAATAATTTGTAGCCAGAAGCCTTCCCTGGAGTGCACACAACAACTCACCAAAATTTCATCGCAATCGGATAAATGATAGCCAATATGAACGGATAGAGGATATACATACAAACTATCACGTAACATTGATTTTTAGCCTACTTTTCACATTTTGCAAAAATGAGGAAAAAGTAGACATGAGATCGATCCGGGCAAATGTGTGTTTGTCTGTCTGCCCTTCTGTCTCTCTGTCTGTTCTTCTGTCTGTCTGTCTGGCTGGCTGTGTGTGTGTGTGTGTGTCACCCCCCCCCTATCAACTTCTAAACGGCTGCAGCAATCGAAACAAAATTTGGTAGGAGTAAAGATCCATACCTGAATATCTCATTGCCGTATTTGAAAATGATGTCAATGCTACCAACTGCTGGAAAATCGCAATTGAAGTTTGAGCTCCATGTTCGATATCTTGGAAGGTATGAATGGGAGCTATTTTAAAATTGGCACACGTATAGATAATAATATTTCAGTTAGATGTCCAGGAGACCATATATGGCAGTGTTGCCAAAATAATTATAAGCCAGCTGATAGGTCCAATTTTTAAATGCATATAACTTTTATACTATCATTTAGATTTCAACCAAATTTCGTATGTGCTATGTGTACCATAACAGATATGACTATGCGTATTCTTAAGGGCAACCAGGGCTGCCAACTGTTAATAAATGCTGTCTCTATTTTTGTTACCGTACTATCAATATATCAGAAAGTATGCAAGCCAATAGCTCTAAACTTTGCACACGTATAGTACCTGGCATTCTAGATTAATTTGGAGTAACTAATATAGGCCTACGTCAGTGCTGCCAACATGATTCTAAGCCTGCTGATAGGTCCAATTTTAAAATGCATGTAACTTCTATACTAACCAACGGATTTCATTCAAATTTGGCACGACAATAGATCATATTATTTCAGATTATTTCTGACCAATACATGCATGACATTGTTGCCAACATGATTTTAAGCGCGCTGTTAGATCCAATGTTTAACTGCATGTAAACTTATCGTTTGCAGGATATGCTTGCAGTGTATTAGCACCAGACGGGATGGAGGCAGAGAAATATCGACTTTCGTGATAACAACGCTAGTTGTGCTGCATAACACAATATTATCAGGGGCAGCAGATTCACCTGGTATAGCTTTGACTATGTGGATTAAATAAAATAAATAATCAAATGATAAGTAGAGAGAGGGCGTCCTAAGGATGACATGATTCGTTCATTAAGCGAACATCGTCATATTCAGTCTAATCAAATCAATTACAGGGTCATAATCGATGTGCGCACGAGTTGAGAAAGTCCACTGGGGAGATATGCAGGGAGGTAGCAGCGAACAAGGAAATATTTAAGGCATCCGCATCACAAACACACCCACTATTTGGATATTCCCCCGCCCGAACTCGCCTTAAATCTAGGAAAAGCTTCCTTAAAGTCAATGCTGACACTGCTAGGGCAAGAATGTGGAAGGAAAGAATTGATCATCTGTCCAGTTGGATGACCCCAAAGTAAGCCTTCCTCCGGGCCATTTAAAAGGCTGGGCAACATGGAAGGCGCTCAACAGACTAGGGACTGGAGTTGGAAGAACCAAGATGAACCTGCAGAAATGTTTTTTTTTTCGAGTGACTCTCTCCTATATGATTGTGGGGAACTACAGACAATCAAACATCTTTACCAGTGCCCACTATGTCCAGCAACATGCACAATGGAAGATTTAACACTTGCCAACCCGAATGCTATTGACGTCACCCGTTACTGGACAAAGAACATTTAATTTGGTTGCGGGCTACCTGGCAGTCAGATGTTTGTGTGTTGTTCAACCGACTTCTATGTTGATGTCCTCACATAATATTAGATTTAGAATAGTTTGCCGAGTGCTTTGTGTCTTTATTAATTATCATTATTTTTTTGTTTGTATTTGATTCTCACTGTTTACCATTTGTGACATGTATTTGTGATTGGTGCTCCTGATACGAATAAAGAAGAAATAATGTACAATATGGTAAACATAGGAGTACGCATTTTATCATCCGAACAAATAGCTTGCCACGGTGGGTGAGTGGATAGCGTGTCGGTCTATTAACCCCAAGATTTCAGGTTCGCTCCTGGCCGTGGTAAATGATTTTTGAAAGGCGGCAAAAATACGACACGCATGCCATACGATGTTGGCATGTCAAAGATCCCATTTGAATTCAGTAGGCCGTGTTTATAATGGCAAAATTAATCTCGGGAGTTTCCGGCAACACAAAGTTCCTCATTTCTCTTCTAGAAAGCACTATAGTGTTCAAGGAGCTTAGATATCTAACCTCCTTGACTTTCATAGCGATTCAAGGGACAACGAAATTCGGCACTCTGGGTGTCAAATTACAAAGCTTGCACCTGGCACCCGAGGCCATACGATACTATTATTATTATTATTATCTGAACATCATCCGATCTCTACCAAATTTTGCAACATTATACCTTTATGTATGCAAAAATAATTTGTCAAAACTAGAAGGTCATCAGCTCAATACTAAACGGAAGGCGGCCATGTATGTGTGAAAATCGATTCCGCTTATCAATTCAAACACGGTGAAACAGACTTATATTTCCCACCTAATCTCATCGAGCATAAATATGCTTTGGCCAACTGAAATATAGTAGACTAATATTCCACGAAACGCAATATAAGTTACAGCTTCCATCCTCTACTTACCAGGATCCTATACATTGCTTCCACAACAGATGTCTTCCTTGTGACAAGAACAAAATTCTGAGACGTTCTGTATCCTCGAGGCTTTATATACCATCCTCAAGGATGTACTTATGCTCTGAAATGTTCCATTGCCGTTTAGAACTTTAAACCTGTTTGCTAAACCCATGAGAGAGAGAGAGAGAGAGAGAGAGAGGAAGTGAGGGAAGAAAACAGCAAACAAGATTATATAACATGATTTCTGTAATAACACACATTTATCACGTGAGTATATATGCTAGCCTATCAATTCTGCGAAACTGTTGCATTTAAGTGTAATACGATTTATTGACGTGAGTGATTTCCAAACGTGGGCGGTAAATATACTGCTTCAATGCCACAGAATATGGAAATCCCGCGCATTAGAGGGTTCCACATGGGGCCAATCTAGGTCCCTAATCTTCTGTGAAATAACCGATCAACAACATAGCATTAAAACGCAGCAGTTTTTCTAGGTTTATGCCGTGTCGTATGTGGGGGTTCACCTAGGAACACCGAGTGGGCTCATCAGCTCCTGGCATGTACATCGAGATCCTGCTTGGTGTTCCTAGACAAAACCTGACATAAGACACGGCATACACCTAGAAGAATTGCTGAGTTTTAATTCACTGGCCGTGAAAACCAATATCACATAGCATTAATTTTAGACATTTGTTATTGCATTGACGCATTCTGGCTTTTAAAACAAACTTATGAACAAGTATCAAACTTCATATTGCAGGAGTGATTTTAATTGCACAAATCCACACGATATTGTATAGTATTGATTGTTGTATACCGCATTAATTGAATAAATCAAATTGAAATTTGGCGAGGGTCAGGCTGCTTAAAATGTGCCTATGCTTTTGCCCATGGACAATGGCCGAGAGCGTTAACGTATAACTTAACTTCGTGTCTCGCTGGCATCGGGAGAGCGTGGATTCGAATCACACCTCGGCCATCCTGAAAATGTTTTCGTGGTTCCCCATTTTCACCACCAGAAAAATTCCAGGACGGTTCTTTCAATAGGCCAACGGCTGATTTCCTTCCAAAATCTCTTCCCTGACCCGTCCAGGAAATGAAATTAAATATTAGTGACCAATGGAAGTTAACATCGATTTCGGAAAGTGCAATTAATTTAGATGCAAGGTCGAGAATTAAAGTGTCTGACCCGTGTGGAACTCGACCACGATATCCATCTTTGTACGCAGTTACTCTGTCTACAGCGCAGATACAGTCTCTTTGCGAAAGGTACAAGGTCTTTCATATAAAATAAGAACGGTAAGTGGCAGTTTTGTTACCTGCTGCTGCGGTGGCCTTGACCGAGCTTGTGGCGCGCCACGGCCCCCTGCTGTAGTATTGTAAGCGCGCTCATAGTACATACTTGACCTTGCAATAAGTGAGCAGGTGTTCAGTCCGAACCTCAGCTGCTAACATGGCGAGACAGTTATTATTGCAACATCGTATTTTTGTATGTAAAACTTATTTTAACAAATCCTCACACATTGGAGGAACTGAAAGGAAACATTACGCATGCAATCAGAAACATTACAGTAGGAGAACTCACTCGCGTCAGCCAGAATGTGGTTACCAGATAACCCAGAAAGGACGACATTTCCAGCATCTTGTATAAGGTAAGATTTCATCAAGGATTTTACACACCCTTAAAGCAGGGGGCCGTGGAGCGTCACAAGCTCGGTCAAGACCACCGCAGCAGCGGATAACATAACTGCCGCTCGCCGTTCTTACTTTATATGAAATGCCCTGTATAGGGCTATTATATGAAGCCAGCATATGCTTGGCACAATCACATTGTATCAGTAACCCGCTGTGGGCTTTGGATTTAAGAATTGGATATTAACGACCGTCTTGATGACAAATGAAATCCTGCAACGATTAGATCGTAAACTGTACAGAAAGAAGGTAGAGAATTAAGAAATTACAAGTTCGAGTCTTACACGAGTCCGGCATTTTATTCTCTATCTAAGTGAATTGTACTTTCCTTAAAATACATGGCCTAATAGCTGTAAGCTTACAACTCTCAGCAATGTTGTTGT
This sequence comes from Meconema thalassinum, assembly GCA_946902985.2. Classification (NCBI taxonomy): domain Eukaryota; kingdom Metazoa; phylum Arthropoda; class Insecta; order Orthoptera; family Tettigoniidae; genus Meconema; species Meconema thalassinum. Next base: position 34,954,778 of record OX336392.1, read on the forward strand.
TTGAGTCTTCAGTCTTTTGACTGGTTTGATGCAGACCTCCATGCCTCCCTGTCCTGAGATAATCGTTTCATCTCTACATAGCTACCACACCCTACAACCGAGGCAATCTGTTAAACATATTCTAACCATGGTCTACCCCTACAGTTATTGTTCTCGACCCTTCCTTCCATAACTAAGCTTGCTATTCCTGGGTGTCTTAGTATGTGTCCTACTAACTTATCTCTTCTCTTCATTAGCAGTCACCAGAAACATCTCTCCTCTCCCACTCGTCTTAATACCTCTTCGTTTGTAACCCTATCTACCCATCTGATCTTCATCATTCTCCTGTAACACCACATTTCAAATGCTTGAATTCTCCTCTTTTCTGCTGCACCAATAGTCCACGTTTCACTTCCATAGAGCGCCACGCTCGAGAAAAAAGGCGTTCAAAAATGACTTCCTACTACAGTACCTACATCTATATTCGATGTCAACAGATTCCTTTTTTGTAGAAATGCTTTCCTTGCCTGAGCCAACCTACTTTTTATATCCTCCTTGCTTCGTCCATCACTGGTTATTTTGCTTCCTAAGTAACAGAAGTCTCCTACTTCCTTCAGTTTTTCACCTGCCATTTTGCTGTCCATAGAGGTTTCTGATTTATTTTGGCAGCATTCCAGTATTTTTGTTTTACATTTATTAATTTTCATCATGAATTCTTTCCTCAAGACGGAGTCCATACCAGTCAAAAACTCATTCAAATCCTCAGACGTGTCGGCCAAGATGACGATGTCATCGGCAAATCTCAGAGTTGAAATTGTTTCTCCTTGAATCTTCACTCCCACTTTAAATACGATCACGGAAGTCTAATTATAGAATAATATTACTACTACTAATAATAATAATAATAGCAGGAACAAAACATTCTCAGGAAGATTTATTTGGTAGTCAATGAAAACGGCATTTGGATGAAGAGACCTCAGAACGATCTGTGGTTGGTTCCTTAGATTAGGCGCTGCGACAACGTGGTCATGAAGCCCCGTCTACTTTGGGTGTGTGTAGAATCTGTCTGATATCCGGTGTTAATTGTGATGGCTGTATTAGTGTGGGTTATCTGTTTTAATTCAAGTAAGGACTGCAGACGATAGTTTCAAGTAGTTCCTACTTTCGCTACCAAATGCTACCGTCCATGACACCTAGCTGTGAACTTGGCTACCATTAGATGCTATCACAACCAGCGCCTGGTGACGAACGTTGGAAGTTCAGAACATTAATCAAACCTAGCCTACAAACTTTGCTTCACACAGGTTTAGTTAGTGGAAGGTTCTTTTACACGCCATAAATCTATGACATGGGCCCGCCAGCTTTACTTCCCCTCCAAAGGAAGGCATACTATTGAGGAATATTTAACCCTCTTAAAGAATCCGACGACTTCGGCCGGGTTTGAACGGAAGCTCAGCATGCTGCAAACTACGCCACCGAAGCTCCCACAGCGACCTCTATCAAAAGATCAACACAATAACGGTAGAAATCAGTAAGCGCCGAGTAAAGTTTTACACACACATGATATGAAATGGAGTACCCAAATCACTTCATTTAGTAATGAGGGCATTAATAGGCAGCAGCTCTACCGCAAAAGAATTAGGATATTTGACCCTGGTAAGACTAATCTTGGAATATGGCTCAGCGATGATAATTGTTGTTTTAAGGGTCCTAACATCTAGGTTATCGGCCCCTAATTATGAAATGTAAACTGTAACTGAAACTAACTACTAACTTATATACTAGAAGAAGAAATGGTGAACAAAAGGAGAATAAGGCAAATAAAGGACAGGAGGAAAAGAAATGCCCTCAACCCTCGAAAAAAGCGGATTGAGGCACTTGGAAGGAAGGAGAGCCATGAAAGGCAGATGGGAAAGTGAAAGAGGAGAGGGTCCACCCCACAGGTGATGGGCAAGAGGGGGAAACCGGACCCAGCTCAGGAATCCCTTGGGGTCGCAAACTCCCAAACTCACAAGCCGTGAGCCCCTGAGGGTGTAGCATTATCCAGGGTGCACCAGAAGTGGTGGGGCTACATATACTCGGCCTCCTTGAGGGCCTTGAGCAGAAGGCAGGAGATAACATGAAAAGAAAAAGAAGGCTGACCCCTCGCAGAAGGAGGGTATCAGAAAAGATGAGACAAGGGCCAATTAAGGCTGGAAAGGAAGAGACTCCCTAGGCCTCGGTTACCCTAATACTGTCGGCGTCGGAAGAGAAAAAGAGTTGACCAAGTGAGGTCGACAGGAAAGAAGACAGAGAGGTGCCCGGCACAAGTAAGTCGAAGCAATGCTTGACTCAGCTGGGGTCCCGTGGTCGCCAACCCACGTCCCACTAGATGTGAGCCCCTGGAGGGACTCATAAATGAGCTGGAGATGGTACAAAGGAAGGCTGCTAGGTTTGTGCTTAACGATTTTAAACCTAGAAGTAGTGAAACTCGAATGATAGAAAAAATAGGGTGGAAATCTCTGGAAGAGAGAAGGACGAACTGCAGGCTATGCGCTATGTTTAACACTTACACTAACTAATCGGCCAGCATGGGGAGAACTAAGCAAACGTCAGGGAAATCCCACCTACCTGAGCAGGGCAGATCAAAGTCCGACCACAGCGTACAAATTATGGGAAATATTCTTTCATTAACCGTGGTATTGATAATTGGAACTCATTACCTGCCTCAGTCTTAGAGCCTTTCCCCAAACATATTGTTACGTGCACCCTAGTGGCACCTTTGTTAACTGGATTACGGTGGGTATAAAGCACAACACCAATTACTGCTTAAAGAAATAATTAATTTTATTGCAGCCAGAAAAATACACTACTCAACAGCAATTATTACCTTACTCCAGTTTCCTCACGTCGAGAATACTTTCCCCTTCACTTGTCAACAGACCACAGTTAATCCGCTTCGCTAATGAGTCCGGTCCCGTACGCTGGATGGAAATAGCTGCACTAGGTCTGTCACTGTACTATACACTGTTTCACAAGCACCACAATCACTTCCTCGCTGTCAAGAGAATCAGCTGCACTAGGGGTTTCGCAAGTCACCACACTTCTGTCGCTCAGGATAATCGCTCACACTAGCTCGTAAAACACAACAACAACCACTGCTTGACAGGTCGCACTTATATAGCAGGCCAGTGACTCAATAAATGCTTCTAGATCCATCCAGGGTTCACGGCTTCTCGAGGTTTCCATCGCTGGTCCAGTCACGAATATTCTGGACTATCCCTTTGTCCTAGTAGCCCTGTTGCATAAGGCGCACGCAATACAGGAGGCAGGCCACAGCCCAGCCCTGGGGCAGTTGTGACTCATGCGGCGAGTGATGACACAAACTCACAGCCGTAACAATATTGATGTGTTTTAGAGAAGACTGAAATGTTGTGTAATTACTATAGTTCCTAAATTGCGAGTTGTGTTTGATGTTATTGTACAATTTGCCGCCGGGGAATTACCCCCATTACTGGCGGACCCGTGCGAGAACTCTCGCTTGTCCATAAAGCACACTTTCCCCAATAGGTTTATAATGAGACACTTAATTAGAATTCCAAGTCCTACGTTCCCCAACTTAAGAAGGCAATCACTGAAAATTGGATCATTATAACACTCACCGGTTATTCGATATTTATGAAATTATGCAAAATGATGAAGCAAAGACCTCAGAATGTTAAAATGACATGAAAGAGGCGTCACAGCGGCCAAAATGATAAGTGGACAGCAATTATGGAGCGTATTTTCCTACAGCAACAATATCTGCTAATCGCACACTTCGTACATTTTTAAGAGTCATTTTTCAAAGAAATTATAGATGTTTATGAAATTAGAGTGCAATACGTCTATTCTCTTTCATTTGAATGCTCATTTCTCACATGTGAGGGCCGCAGGAAGGATCTATACTACTGAAATAATACAGTATGTATTATGAATCAATGAATCAATGGTTTAAGTTACGGACCATCCCGGCATTTATCTGGAGTAGAATTGGGATGCAAATTTTAGGATGACCAGGGTGGGAATGGAACCCACTTCTTCTCAGATTTACCTCACGAAGCTGGGAGTACCCCGTTCCAGCCCTCAGACCAGAATTACGTTCCATAGGAGAGATGGGATTCGAACCCAGACCAGGGGTGACTGCCAAGAATGTTAGTCACTGCGGCACGAGGCAGACAAGACAAGTTGTCATTTAAGTAGTGACACATTTAAACACAAGCTAATCTCTCCTTATTAACACACTAGGTCAAGACGGCGGCTTTGGTGGCGTAGTTGGTAGCCTGCTGAGCTTCTATGCCCAAGGTTGCGGGTTCAAACCCGGCCGAAGTCGTCAGATATTTTAAGAGCGTAAAAATCCCTCAGTATGCCTTCCTTCGGAGGGGGAATTATAGCCGGTGGTCCCATGTCATAAATTTATGCTTGATAAAAGGAAGCTTGTAGTTTAACGTGACCGTTAATCTCGAGATCATGAGCCACGGGACCTCCTTTTTACGTGGAATCCGAACCACAGGACATGGCATTTCACTTCGAAAATCTCACATGCATTGACCGGGAATCGAACCCGGGCCGATGCTTGATGCTTGATAAAGAACCTACCACTAATTACATTTGTGTGAAGCTAAATTATAGGTTAAATTTGACTGACGCTCTTAGGTTCCAACGTTTGTCTCCAGGAGCCGACTGCAGTGGCCTCTAGTAACCCAGTTCAGAACTAGTTGGTCGTTGACGGTGCCGTTTGGTAGGAAAAGTTGGATCAACTTGAAAATCTTATGTCTGCTGTCCTTACTTGAATTAAAAACAGATAACACACACACACAGAAGTACACGGTGCTACATGACCGCGTTGTCGCAGCCCCTAATCTGAGGAACCAACCAATCAACCAACCAACCGTGAAGACCTATATTGCGAGGTTTCGTTCTGCTGTACCAAAATACTTTCATGAGCAGTCTGGTACACCAGGGTGAAATTCCACAAGATGGCATTTAATAACTGTGCTGAAATAATACTGATGATAATAATAATAAAATTATACAAAACTCACCATGACCATAACTGGAAAAGTTTAAAACTCACTAAAGCATACACACACAGGTCGAAATGTAATTATTATTATTAATTACTTGCCTCAGCAGTGGCAGTGGAAATCTGACTGGAGATTCTCCTCATTAATAGTGGCTGTATAGTGTGCCCTTTAGACGCGGCCGTCGGGACGCTTCCAACGGGAAGTGACATTCCAGACGTCCCCATACACACGCTGAGAGGATCGGGCGTGTTCTCAGACCAGCTCAGGCACGAGACTGAATACTCGGGTAGTATCAGGTGTAAATGAGGGGTAGGTCATAGGCAAGCCGAAGGAAACACATCCACCAAAAGAATAGAATTTGAAGTCTGGACTTAGGTAAAATTCATTAGAAATTTATTTAGCCATTCTCAAATCCCTATCCGACTTCGTAGGGTTGACATTCGGCTAGCCCGCAAATCTAATAAAATAATAAAATTTAATAGTCCTTCCCTAAACTGAAGTTAAGTTAAACCCTCACGAAGGTCCTCTTTACAAAAATAAGACAGCAAGCAAGCTCGGAATGTGACACGAAACGATTGAGTCCCTACGCAAATACAATCAATGATTAAAAATACGAATAATCACATGCTTTAAATTAACTGCAAAGCCAAACATTTGCCTTGTTCACACGGCTAGATTTATTTACATTTAGTGCACCAATAGAAATAAGAGAATGTTACGCTGGTACCACACTCGACATTTATCTTTAAATTAAGGAAAAAGAAGGAAGATTGTAGTTTTACGTGACCGTGAATCTTGTGATTATGAGCCACGGGACCTCCTTTTTTTACGTGGAATCCGAACCACAGGACATGGCATTTCACTTCGAAAATCTCACATGCATTGACCGGGAATCGAACCCAGACCGCCTTGGTGAGAGGCATACAGCTAGACCGCTGAGCCACCCCGCCCCTTATATGTTTAAATTAATTAATAAGCTAAATCCTAACTGACTTTATGTTACAGATGAGAAGCATCTGCAAAAAGAAAATAAAGGGCTATTATAACAACCAATTGCTAAACTCAGCAATAGAAGAAAATAATTGACAGCTATCGAATACGTACAAGGGTACAATAAATAAATAATTCAACACAAATAAATAATACATTTCTTAGTTGTAAACCTGCGTACGCCAATTGGAATTCTCTTTGCATCCAACCATCATCTGAGTGCATGTGGGTTTTAGGATGGCAAAAGCACAGTGAAAACTGCGTCCAATATTGCTTTAGTCGTAGGTGCCCACTAGTTACGAACTAATCGTGGCTCTCATGACTTTTTGTCGTCTCAAGTAAAATAAACTTGTCCTAAAATGTCTGTTCCACTATAAAACATCATTCCAATGTGTCGCTCAGAGATAGAAAATTGTTAAGCAAATTTAGAATAAGTTCTCATTATTATTTAAAATCGTCAGTTTAGAATAATTAGGTTTCATGATTTATTTCACATTATTAGTTACATTTTAATCCCTTGCAGTGTAGGTTTAAGATCCTAATGACCATTTAAGACACATGTCGAAGAACAGTAATACGCACTTCAAAAGTGGGCGTATTACCTCACGGGTAGGACAATAACACAGACTGCGAATAGCACAGCGGTTGCCCTCAGGCTCACTAAAAACCTCGGCTAGGGTGATCAAAAATCAATCAGCCTGATCTTCGCCAGACAACAACAACAATATGGGTGAACTCGTCTATCCCACCAAAACGTCTTCAATAGACACGTTAATAACATAGTTTACTAAATTTATACATGACCTGGTCTGCTCAGATATTTAGGAATAAACACATTACTGTACTGTAATCTCTTGAAAACATTTTAACTGAGTCGTGAACATCAACGACATTCCTGCCATAACCTGAGAGTCGTATACAAAACATCACAGTGATCAGCTGTGGCCTACATTCATATCAATTACGTTCACATCATAACAAGCATTTCATTGAGAACGTATTCAGTCGTTGGGCTAGAAATTACAGTCGTCCCAGTTTAAAAGTCGTAGAGCACTATGGGTAACGTAGCATCCACCCGGCCTGACCTTGTGCCTACCGGTTACTCACTCCCACGATAACACACAATAGCAAGCGCATCGCTGCTACACAATAATGCATTAAAGCTGATCCTCTGTGGCTCTAATGTTTGAATTACGTGTCTGTTCACTAAACTGCACTATAAACATGGCCAATTTGATTGCTCACCAAAAAATAATGTAAAATCAATTAAGCCTAAAGGAAAAATATGTCACTTCGCATCAAGTGTTTTGGAAATCTCAAACAACTGTAACACACCTCTTGCTTCCTACATACAGCTCTCTCCGCCTTCATAATCCCTCATGACCACTCTCATCGTATTTCAAAACTGTACGTGTCCTCCTCAACACTAATATAAGTCATAAAGGCACAACACTAGCACATTGGGTGTTGCAAAATGATACGTCAAGTAGATGTTCAATCATGGCTTCAAACGCGGCATGCTTGCCTTCTAAGTAGTTCCCAATACATAAGAAATCATATGTGGCTTCTGAGCCTACGTGAAGAAAAATAAAGCTTAATAATAAAGCGACAGTGTCGATCTAAATCTGTCAAATGATACAACGTAGAACAAATGCATCTGTACATGTAGTAAGCTCGTATAGTGTTGTTGTTTGAGTTCTCAGTCTTTTTATTGGTTTAATGCAGCACTCCATGCCTCCCTGTCCTGGGCTAATCGTTTCATCTCTACATAGCTACCACACCCTACATACGAGGCAATCTGTTTAACATATTCTAACCTTGGTCTACCCCTACAGTTCTTGTCCTCGACCCTTCCTTCCATAACTAAGCTTGCTATTCCTGGGGGTCTTGTATGTGTCCTACCAACCTATCTCTTCTCTTCATTTGCAATCACCAGAAACATCTCTCCTCTCCCACTCTTCCTAATACTTCTTCGTTTGTAACCATATCTACCCATCTGATATTCATCATTCTCCTGTAACACCACATTTCAAATGCTTCAATTCTCCTCTTTTCTGCTGCACAAATAGTCCAAGTTTCACTTCCATAGAGCGCCACGCTCCATACAAATGCCTTCAAAAATGACTTCCTAATACCTAAATCTAGATTCGATGTCAACAGATTCCATTTCTGTAGAAATGCTTTCCTTGCCTGAGCTAACCTACTTTTTATATCCTCTTTGCTTCGTCCATCACTGGTTATTTTGCTTCCTAAGTAACAGAAGTCTCCTATTTACTTTAGATTTTTACCTGACAATTTCATGTCCATTGTGGTTTCTGATTTATTTCGGCTGCATTCCAATATTTTTGTTTTACATGTAATAATTTTCATCATGATTTCTTTCCTCAAGATGAAGTCCATACCATTCAAACACTCATTCAAATCCTCTGGCGTGTCGGCCAAGATGACTATGTAATCGGCAAATCTCAGAGTTGAAATTATTTCCCCTTGAATCTTCACTCCCACTTTAAATTTTTCTCGTATAGTGTGTTACAAAAATTATGTTTATATCCGTGACTAGAAGATACCAATCCTACTCTGTGTAGGGGTTTAGTAGATGCTCTTCTACGTTTGTCACATCATGGTTATCTCGTTGCATTCCACCGCCACAGTGTACTCCACAAGTTAGAGGTATGGACCAGAGCTCAAACAAAAGCTAAGGAAAAATAGTAATTAGCTTATACTGCACATGCCCTGCCTAATTGGTTGTTATAAGTGCAGTTTTAACCTAATCAACTGTAGCAAAGCCTTTGACATAATAGACTATCATTTTGAAACTCACATGTTCGGCGTTCTGGATTTATGATGCTTTTGAAGTGTCCTTCGTTCAATTCCAAGGTTTCCCAATTTCCACCTTTTGCATTTCCTCATCTTGAGAAGCCTCAGCAACCCTCTCAACATCGGAGTCTACTATGGACTTGTGAGATATCAAAGGACTTGGGGCGATGTCCCCTTTTCTTTGGAGAACTTCTTCTTCTTCTTCTTCTTCTCTTCTTCTTCTTCGCGAATGGGTCGCTTAGGACCACGCGAAATCAACACTTTCTAGCCTTCCTGTTGGCCCAGTATTCCTTCATTCGCAACGAGTGGGTCTGTTTCCGCTGCTCTGACCATCGATGTTGTGCAGTCTTCTTCTCTTCCTCCTGATTTCCTTCCGGTCATGTAAGTTTGGTGATCCTAATTCCTTTAAGCCTCTCTCTCTAAATTTATACCAATTCGGTCTAGTAGCCTTGTTCTTTAAGAAAGTATTTTATTTATATATTAAAATAGTTTTCAAAAATTTTCACCCTTTACTAAAACTGAAATATCTCGGGAAGTATTTGCGCTACGATGACGTTTGTTGTCTTAAAATGTAATGTCCGTCAAGCACCGTCGATTGGTACCCACCTTACTTGATTATATAATTCGAGTATTAAAATAATTGCGAATATTTCTTCCTTCAAAGTCTCACGAAAATGGAATATCGAATGACTTGACGGACATATTGTCGCTAGGCGACAACGACTAACACTGTATAATGATACTCAACGCCGCCCGAATAATAAATCTAACTTGATATTTGCAGAGAGTTCCGTAATTACGTCATGATATCGTTAACTTCTACCTGCTCCACTCGGGCGCTAATGTCGCATGTATCCATACTTGATATCGTTAACTTCTACCTGTTCCACTCGGGCACTAATGTCGCATGTATACATACAATAAGTAGAAGGGGATTCTGTGCACATACTTTAATTAAAACTTCTCAAAGAATGGATTACTTTGAGACTGAAATGCTCATGCACAATCAGCAGTCATTTTGCTAATGACACTGTCATGTCAACATCTGTTTGAATGACAAAATTTACTGTATACGAAAGACAACTAATTTCACGAAGATGCCGCTACAGTCGAATGTTGGAACCGCCATTTTGTATTGTGTATCCGATCTTTCTGTTATATAGTCTTTGGTATCACCAGCTACAAACTGTCTTCTTTTCGTTTCATCATTATTCCTTATAGGTTATGTGCTCAATCAATACAATGAATCATAGTATGATGAATGAGAGGCGACACTCAATTACAAATGTTAAAAAGATTAAAGGTGACGGTAATTGTCTGTTCTAGTCATTGGCATATTGTGAGTACAACAATCAGAGTTTATTTACAAAGGTTAGAAAGCGAATTGTAAAACATATTACAGACAAGTGGAATAATTATTCTTCCTTTATTGTTGGCAACAGCGATATGTACGAAACTGCTATCAATACGAGCGATGATTACAAAATCTATATGTCTATGAATGGTGTTCATGGAGGTCATGTTGAGTTAGTTGTCGCTGCTCAAGTTTGCAAAATGGATATTTATTCGTGGATTACTACTGTCGTATGGAAGGTGACCGGTTAAAATATATACATCAACAAACGAAGTTACGAGTTGATACATATGCCGGTTTAGCAGACGCCTTGCATGTACGAGCATAAAATGAAAATTCTCGGAGTCGGTCGTATTGTAGTTTTGCCATCGTCTTTTACAGGTAGCCCAAGGAAAATATTGCAAAATTATCAGGATACGATGGCGATAGTGAGGTAGTTTGGAAAGCCAGATTTATTCATTACGTTCACCTATAATGCAGGCTGGCCAGAAATACATAACAGCATTCATATCTGGGAAACGGCTAATAATAGGCCTGATATTGAAGTGAGAGTTTTCCATTGCCAAGTAAAGGAATTGCTACGATTGATTAATGTTAAGGAAATTTTCGGTAATAGCATATCTATATGCAGTTGAATTTCAAAAACGAGGTCTCCCGCACATCCGTATACTCTTAACATTAACGGAAGATTGTAAGTTTCGAGAAATTTCTGACATTGACAGTGTGATGTCAGCCGAAATACCAGATCTCGAGGATGAAGCGCTATACGAGTTAGTAAGGCGTCATATGGTACATGGACCTCGCGGATCTTTGAATCCTTCTTCAGTCTGTATGAAAGATGGCGTATGTAAGAAAGATTTCCCTAAACAGTTTCAGGAAGAGACCAAAGATAATGCCAATGGTTATCCTTCGTATAGGAGAAGAAATAATGAACGGGTTATTATAAAATTAATGTTGAAATATGCTCAAGTGTTCGGAGTGTTAAATACATCCACAAATATCTTATATATTAAAATCCACAAGTATGTGTATAATGGTCATGACTGCTGCATTGTTAAAATATGTCCTGAAGGCGAAACGGTGAACTACGATGAAATTACTTCCTTCCTAAATGCTAGATATGTTGGTCCAACAGAATCCGCATTCAGGATATTTTCATTTCACGTGCATGAACAGTCACATTTTATCGTGCGGTTAACAGTTCACTTGCCAAACTTGTAAAATATCTATTTAAAAAATGATAACGCTCCTGATATTTTACTTCAAGCACAGTTGCTCAACACGGAATTACAAGCGTGGTTCAAGTTAAATCAAGATTCGCAAGCCAGAAGTCCGTATATATATCCTGAAACACCAGTACATTACGTCTGGAATAAGAGCAACTGCCAGTGGCAGAAAAGAAAAAAATGTTTCAAAAACTATAGGCAGAATGTATAATGTTTCGCCTACAGAAACAGAAAGGTATTATTTACGCCTGTTATTGCTTCACGTCATAGGTGCTACCAGCTTCCAGGATCTACGAACATACAAAGCAGTTGAATATTCTACTTTTAAAGAAACAGCTAAGGAGCGAGGTTTGCTGATTGACGATTCTGAATGGCAGCGTTGTTTGGCAGAAGCGTCACAATTTCAGATGCCTTCTCAGTTACGACAACTGTTTTCTTACATATGTACTGTATCTTTCAGACCCCTTCAAATGTAAGATAGTTATGAGACATTTTCAAGAATTCATTATCAGAAGATTATCTGCAGTTTCACGAACCTAACATCGCATATCGGTTCACTCTTATACATATTTCTAATACATTAAAGCTCCATGGTCTTCCCATTACTTCTCTCGAAGCTATTATTGATAATTTTCCTCAGACAAATTTACCAATGAATTATCCAAAACTTAATGAGGATCAATTAAGTCGGATGATAAACCTAGCAAATGGAACCCAAACGGCTATAATTACAGAAATTTTGGGGTTAGTACAAAACAGCAATGAAAGGATGAGTAATGCATTTTTGATTGACGGTCCAGGGGGCACCGCGAAAACATTTCTTTACCAATGCTTGATTCACAGTTGCACAAATTTGGGGTTAAATGTAGATTCTGTTGCATGGACTTGTATTGCAGCAATTTTACTACCTGTGTTACTACACAGCCAGTTCAATTTACCTCTACACTTAAATGAAAGTTCTGTATCAGGAATAAAAGTTAACAGCAAGGAAGCTTTTTATATTCGTTCAGCAAAACTTATCATCTGGGATGAAGCCTCTATGGCTAATAAGCATGCGTTGATGTGTGTAAATCGGTTGCACAAGGACATCATGAATAACGACGTGCCTTTCGGAGGAAAAATTATCATATTAGGTGGATATTTTAGGCAGGTATTGCCTGTTGTGCCTCGCGCATCTAAAGCAGCATCAGTCCAAATGTCAGTAAGGTTCTCTCCTTTGTGGCCATTATTCAAAATTTTTAAACTCAACAAAAATATGCGAGCGGATACAGATCAACGTGACTTTGCAAACTTCTTCATACAAATTGGTAACGGTGAATACCCTCACGTCGATGGAGAAAATTCAGTATTAGTCCCACGCTGAAAAATATGTCACGCTTTTCAAAAATAGTGATTTTAGCACCTAAAATGAACATTGTAAAGAAATCATTGACAAAGTTTTAGATCTAATCCCAGGATCATCGAGAACTTACATCAGTGTGAATAATTTGATTACTGAAGATGAGAGTGAACTTCTACAATTCACAATAGAATTTTAGACAGCATAGGCATAAGTGGATTGCCACCTCATATCCTTCGACTAAAAGAAGGCTCAATTGTGATTTTGTTGAGAAATGTTAATGTTACCCAAGGTCTGTTGAACGGTACTGCACTGTTGGTTTGGAAGATGCATGACAATTGCTTACACCTGGAAATTATTACTGGCGTAAATGTTGGAAACAATGTCCTACTCCCTCGCCTTGACCTTACGCCATCAGATACTTCTATGCCATTTTCCTTCAAAAGGAGGCAGTTTCCAGTACGTTTGGCTCTTTGTATAACTATCAATAAAGCTCAAGGTCAAACAATAGATCAAGTAGGCATTTATTTACGTCAACCGGTGTTTAGCCACGGGCAACTTTACTGTATGCCGCACTATCGCGAGCAAAATCCTTTCATGACGTCAAAGTTCAAATAGAACCAAAAGGCAAGCAACAGCAAATGTCGAATGGAAGGAAGTACTATTAGAATTTTGAAACGAATGTTGCGGAGGAGCACAGACCTCAGCAAACGGGGCACAGATTAAATAACAATCATACAAGGACGTCCGCATATCTAATACGATAACTGTCCTGTGGTAATGGTTAAAACAAATACTATTGTTGTACATCGGTGATTACTATCCTACAACCTGTTATTTCAATCCCTCAGTTCTATAACAAAGATATACTCAATCAAATGTACAGCTTAATAAATATTAATTCCTTCTGTGTGAGTTATCTTTTCATTTCTCATCAATCGCCTTTACTTACTATTCTATCTGTAGCGGTGGAGGCGATAGCTGTCTTTACAGATATGTGCAAATTATTAGATTCGATGTCAGTTTTCCAAAATTGCATTTTTACTTTGCACTAAGTATGCTTACAAGGCGATGAAATTACTTCAAATGTTTAACCAAGACTCCTAATTATATAATTATATTTTCATTTAAGAAACTCAAACTAAAATAAATTTTTAGAATTTTCACTAACAGAGGAGCCTTGCAAATGCAAAATGCCACACGTTTCGTTTTTATGACTTCACTCTACTTTACGTGTGAATTCAGAGCGGAGGGATTTGGGGTCTTTAACTGATGAACGCTATTGAACTATTCATGGATCCATGAAATATGCATTGAAATCACCTGACTTGAATTCTAAAGTCAATGAAAAATTGAAAATGGACCCAGCTCAGATATCCCTCGGGATCCAATAATCTGAAAATTTCCCGACGCAATTCCTTATGGGAAAAGGTGTAATTCCACGGGAGATGAAACACTACTAGGTAGGACAATAAAAAAAAGCTGGTCAATAAAATGATTTTGAATAAAAGTAATTACGACTAATACAATTATTTATTTAATTCTATTAATTTGCACACCTCTATATGTTAACCAAGAGTTACATCTCTAAATTCAAATATAAGAGACCCATCTTTTATTTTAAATTTATACCATTGTTCAAAAGTAGACAAAACACCAAATTGTACCGCTGTAGCCTTAAATTGTGTGGATATCTCTATCTACTTAATATAAAACAAAGTTCACAATTCCTGGATGTAACGGGTAATCTCTAGAGCAACATGATGGATTTTGATGCGGTTTTCACCATTCTGTAAAGGATTTCTCGATGAAGGATTGGGTAGAAAAACATTTATTTATACCAAAAAGAAGCCGAGCATTTACGATTGCAGTGAATTGACTTGAAGAAACACCTAACCTCCATGTGTCTTTTAAAAGAATCGATATTCTCTGAAAATTGTTCAGCATGAAAAGTTCTGCAAGTAAGCCCGCGAAAGCTCCCACATCGACCACTGTAAGTGTTTTTACGTTTTCATTTCTTCCAGCAATCTCCATTCAGTGGAAATTAAAATTACTAGCTTCATAGTAAGTTTACGAGCTTGCGAGCGACCTATCACCCTAGCTTCAGCCAGCATCAAACTGCCGAGTCGTGTCGAGTTAATTCTTCAGAGAAGAGTATAGCATATGTGTTTGGAGTTAGCTGTTCACCTCGGCTTTTCAGAATTGCGTCTGGAACCTGACGTCCGTGCGCCTTTTAAGCTTACGCAGGGTAAATAGTGGTACACACACACAGAGGACAGGCAGACACCCACACATTTGATCTCATAAGTCTATTTCATCATTTACCCAAAAGCGACGGTACCGTAAATGTCTGTTCAGGTCACTAGCATGAAGACATGCAAATGCCATATGGACAGAAGTGCTGTAGGATTTTTGAAGTGAATGCTGCGGAGCAGTACGGGTCTTCTAGTGTATTTTGTGTGTCTGTCTGTTCGGGTCCATTCTTTCTATGTGTCCTATAAATTGGATTCTTGTTATATTAAAAAAAACATGAAAATTTTTGTTTGGAAAGTAGGCTATATTTTCAAAACTAATAATCCAAAAAAGTCATGTATAGGCTTAAACGAAAGGTCCTTTTTGTTGGAACAAAATTTTATATTTTTTACATAAAAAGTTCAATTTTGAAAGTGGGCTATATTTCCGAAATTGGGAATTTTACAAAGTAGTGTGTTTGACTTAAATTAAAGGACCTTACCCCCTCTACCCCTGTAACAAGTTCTAGGTCACTAGAACAAAAACGTAGTTTTTTCAAAAAACTTATATTTGGAAAGTAGACTATATTTCCAAAACTAAAAATCCTAAAAGTTTTATATATGCTCAAACGAATGGCCTCAATGTCTTTTATCGTTAGAACAAAACGTAATATTTTTTACATTAAAAAAGGTCAATTTTGAAAGTAGGCTATATTTCCAAAATTAGGAATTTTACAAAGTAGTGTGTTGGACTTAAATTAAAGGTCATTACCCCCCCTACTCCTAAAACAAGTTCTAGGTCTCTAGGATAAAAAGTAGCAGTAGATGGCTACGGAGAGTTTAACCCCCCCACCACGCCTCCCGCCGATTGTACATCATCAGCCAAGTAAGATTTTCAATATCTCGCGAATCAATGGTCGTAGGATGGCATGTGAGGTATCAAATTACTCTGAGTGGCGGCCCCCTTTTGAATGTATTATTTATTTTGCAAATTCTCTCAAAGGGCCCAACTACACAGTTTGAAAATTTTGATTTTTTTAACCTTTTGAATTTTATTTAATATATTCATCAGAGAGAGACAGTACCGGTTATATTTAAACGAGCATGTTGCCGTCCACGGTCGCCGTGCCCAATGGATCAATCGATTCTCGCAAACCATTGATCGGAGGAGGTTATGCGACGGTTCGTATTTTTTGTGATCTTCCCTATGGCACACTCATTTACTCATATCCTAAAACGGAAGGTCATTGACTTTTGTTTTCTGTGATAGGCCGCGAACCAATAATCCTAGATGGCTATGTGGAGTGTCGTTTTGCGCGGTGCGAAACCTCCTTTCCTATAATGCAGGAATTTATTTAAATAATCCAAAAACTTCGTCATTGACTTTGGTCCCCCTTAATATTCTTCGAACCTGTAATATTAGAATGGTGTACTATAGCTCATTTTAAACGATGAATTATTGTCTTTACCGCAGATAAGTCATTTTTAGAAATTTGTCGAAGGACACGACTACCGGATTATTAATATTAAATGTGATTGTATTTTTGATGGACGCAGGACAGCTAAGCGGTTGGTAAAGTTTTGCTATTTACAGGTAAAATTACTTTTTGTAGAGAATAGTCTCTTATTAAATATGCAAAACAATGAAATAGTTATACTCTTTAGCTTAGCTGGTAGCGAGCCTCTGTGACTGCAAGACAGAACAGCAAGCGGGCAAGCTATTTGCAGGTCCAGCCTGTGCAGCACGTCTTGATCAGTCTAATTTAAGGAATGCGCTGAGGTGCATGATATCATGCATGACATCATCGCTGAGCCTAGCGAAACATGATGGAAGCTAGCAAATCTCATCCTGTATGGTTTGTACGTGAGAAAATGGAAGTTGATGTGAAACATGAGATAATGCTGGTGTTGGCCTTGTACAGTATTTTAGCCAACTAGCAAAGGGATGTTAGGTTGAAGACACCGGTTAATAAATAAATAACAGGCACACGGTTTATACAAAATCCGATTTATTGATCCAAGAATTGAAGGCTGAGGTAAACCCGAGCCATTTGATATACATTTTGTTTCCCTTCGTTTTTAACACTTTTTCCACAAGTTAATGTTTTGGAAACGCTGTTTTTTGGAGTTCATAAAGATAAAACCGTCCTTTTATGGGTTGACCGTTAAGATCTTGTAGTAAATAGGTAACTGAACTGTTCAGGTTGACTTGACGAATACGAAATTGTTCTGTCCCCCGATTGGAGTGTAGCCCTTGTCGACAACAGACTTGAATTTGCAGACACGGACATGGTCGCCGTTTTCAAGATGGTGGCGTTTAGAATCGGCAGTTTGGATGGAATTAAACAGTTTATCCAGCCGTGAAATATTTGTTGTGATCAGTCGTGGCTTTGTCCCAATAGTTCTGTGTTTGGTATGATTGTAACGTGACACTAGCTCAGGTATTAAGTCTATCCAGCAATAGGATTCCTGAGCTGTTAACTCTTTCCACATATTGATTTTTAGCATGTGATTAAACCGCTCAACGACACTTGTTTTATATTGCTGTACATGGTGTAATGGTGAATATCCAAAGATTTGAGATAACTGGAGAAATCTTTGATGAAAACTTATTTTCCCTGGTCTGTTCGCTGAAGCTTGGGTTGACGTTTGGATTGTTGAATAATACTCTTGAATGCACTGGTCACTAGAGGACCAGACTTGCGACTCACAGGTTGAACAAAGGTCATTTTGGAATAAACATCGATGGCGGTGAGCTTATAGCGTACACCATCGTTAACGCTAGCACAGGGAATCATTTCCCCTAAATCGACCTGCCAAAGCTAGTCCACACCACGTGCAATAACCTTGAGGCGCTGATAGTTACACCTGGAAGGTCGGTGCAACACGCGAGCCATTTCCACATTGATAGATGAAGGTTTAAACAATAATTTTGGTTCTTTTTCCTTTTTTTTTTCGATTTCCCAATCGTGACCGGTATGCTCAGCTTGACGTGAAACATGCAAGAGCCGCTGGACTAGCTCACTGGGTTTATGCCAGTAAGTAATATCTACAAGGGTTTTTAATGGTTTAAATGTCACTCCCGAAGCTGATGCTGTACGACCACCGAACAGATTTGAAATGATGATTTAATCTATCTGTATATATATAAAAATGAATTGCTGTTCGTTAGTCTCGCTAAAACTCGAGAACGGCTGGACCGATTTGGCTAATTTTGGTTTTGAATTATATGTGGAAGTCCAGAGAAGGTTTAAAAGGTGAATAAATCTGAAAGTTGTAGCGCACGAGTAGATTCAACAAATGAGTGACGCCACGCGAATCGCTTAAACAAAGTCCCGTATGCCTTCATATACCATTCATCCGATTGCGATGAAACTTGGGTGAGTTGTTATGTACACTTCAGGGAAGGTTTATGGCTTAGTAAAGCTACTTAACAATAGGTAACGCACGAGTAGATTCAACAAATGAGCGACGACGGCCGAAGCATTTCAACAAAGTCCTGTATGCGTTCACATACCATTCGTCCGATAGCGATGAAACTTGGGTGAGAGGTAGTGTACACTTCAGGCAAGGTTTCTGGCTTAGCAAATCCACTTTACAATAGGTAGGGCATGAGTAGATTCAACAAATGAGCGACGACGCGCGAAGCGTTTCAACAAAGTCCCGTATGCGTTCATATACTATTCGTCTGATAGCGATGAAACTTGGGTGAGATGTTGTGTACTCTTCAGGGAAGGTTTCTGGGTTAGGAAATGCACTTTACAATAGGTATCGCACAAGTAGATTAAACAAATGATCGACGACGCGCGAAGTGTTTCAACATAGCCCCGTATGCGTTCATATACCATTCGTCCGATAGCGACTAAACTTGGGTGAGTTGTTGTGTACACTCCAGGAAAGGTTTCTGGCTTAGTACATCCACTTTACAATAGGTATCGCACAAGTAGATTCAACATATGATCGACGGCACGCGAATCGCTTAAACAAAGTCCCGTAGCGTTCAAATACCATTCACCCGTTTGCTATGAATCTTTGGTTGAATTGTTGTGCACACTCCAGGAAAGGTTTCTGACTTAGTAAATCCTTTTTACAATAGGTAGCGCACGAGTAGATTCAACAAATGAGTAAGAGTAGATTCAACAAATGAGTAACGGCGCGCGTATGGTTAAAAAAAACGTAATCGTTCATATACCATTCATGTGATTGCAATGAAATTTAGAGAAATGTTGTTTCCACTCCCGCAAGATTTCTGATTTAGTAAATTCATTTTACAATTGGTAGCGCACGAGTAGATTCAACTAATGAGCGACAGCGCGCGAATCCTTTCAACCAAGCCCCGTATGCGTTCATATACCATTCATCCGATTGTGATAAAACGTTGGTGAGTTGAGTACAGTCCTGGGAAGGTGTATGAATTAGTAAATCCGTTTTTCAATGGGTGGCGCACAAGAAGATTCAACAAATGAGTGAAGGCGCGTGAATCGTTTAAACAAAATCCCGTATGCGTTCATATGCCATTCATCCAATTGGGATGAAACGTGCATGAGTTGTTGTGTACACGCCAGGGAAGGTTTTCGACTTATTAAATCCATTTTACAATAGGTAGCGTACGAGTATATTCAACAAATGGGGGACGGCGCTCGAATCGTTTCAATAAAGTCCCGTATGCGTTCATATACCATTCATTTCATAGCGATGAAACTTTGGTGAGTTGTTGAGCACGCTCCTATGATTTTTTTGAGATAGTAAATCAATTTTACAATAGTTTAGAGGTGTTTAACGGAAAATATATAAATATTGGGAATCCAAAAGCACTTCAACAAACAAAGTTACAACGCCAACACTTTCTTTGATTGCCATTGCAACGCATGCCGGGTACAGCTAGTCTATATATATACAGTATATAAATGAATTGCTGTCCGTTAGTCTCGCTAAAACTCGAGAACGGCTGGACCGATTTGGCTAATTTTGGTCTTGAATTATTTGTGGAAGTCCAGAGAAGGTTTAAATGGTGAATAAATATGAAAGTTGTAGCGCACGAGTAGATTCAACAAATGAGTGACGGCACGCGAATCGCTTAAACAAAGTCCCGTATGCGTTCATATACCATTCATCCGATTGCTATGAAACTTGGATTGTATTGTAGTGCACACTCAAGGAAAGGTTTCTGACTTAGTAAATCCTTTTTACAATAGGTAGCGCACGAGTAGATTCAACAAATGAGCGACGACGGCCGAAGCGTTTCAACAAAGTCCTGTATGCGTTCACATACCATTCGTCCGATAGCGATAAAACTTGGGTGAGAGGTTGTGTACACTACAGGCAAGGTTTCTGGCTTAGTAAATCCCTGATATAATAAGTAGCGCACGAGTAGATTCAACAAATGCGCGACGACGAGCGAAGCGTTTTTACAAAGTCCCGTATGCGTGCATATATACTTCTCGTCTGATTGTGATGAAACTTGGGTGAGATGTTGTGTACACTTCTGGGACGGTGTCTGGCTTAGTAAATCCACTTCACAATAGGTAGCGGACGAGTAGATTCAACAATGAGCGACGATGGGCGAAGCGTTTCAACAATGCCCTGTATGCGTTCACATACCATTCGTCCGATAGCGATGAAACTTGGGTGAGAGGTTGTGTACACTACAGGCAAGGTTTCTGTCTTAGTAAATCCATGTCATGATAGGTAGCGCACGAGTAGATTCAACAAATGAGTGACGATGCGCGAAGCGTTTCAACAAAGTCCCGTTTGCGTTCATATACTATTCGTCTGATAGCGTTGAAACTTGGGTGAGATGTTGTGTACACTTTAGGGAAGGTTTCTGGGTTAGTAAATTCACATTACAATAGGTATTGCACAAGTAGATTAAACAAACGAGCGACGACGACCGAAGTGTTTCAACATTGTCCCGTATACGTTCATATACCATTCGTCCGATAGCGACTTAACTTGGGTGAGTTGTTGTGTACACTCCAGGGAAAGTTTCAGGCTTAGTTAATCCATTTTACAATAGGTAGCGCTCATGTAGGTTCAACATACGAGCGAAGGCACGCGAAGCGCTTCAAAAAGTTCCGTATGCGTTCATGTATCATTTGTCCGAGCGATGAAACTTGGGTGATATGTTGTGTACACTTCAGGGAAGGTTTCTGGCTTAGTACATCGACTTTACCGTAGGTATCGCACAAGTAGATTCATCAAATGAGTAACGGCGTGCGTATCGTTTAAAAGAAAATCCGTATGCGTTCATATACCATTCATACGATTGCAATGAAATTAGGAGAAATGTTGTTTCCACTCCCGCAAAGATTTCTGATTTAGTAAATCCATTTTACAATTTGTAGCGCACGATTAGATTCAATTAATGGGCGACAGCGCGTGAATCTTTTCAACCAAGTCCCGTATGGGTTCATATAACATTCATCCGATTATCATAAAACTTTGGGAATTGAGCACAGTCCTGCGAAGGAGTATGAATTAGTTAATCTATTTTTCAATGGGTAGCGCACAAGTAGATTCAACAAATGAGTGTCGTCGTGCGAATCGTTTAAGCAAAAACCCGTATGCGTTCATATGCCATTCATCCGAATGCGATGATACTTTCATGAGTTGTTGTGTACACGCCAGGGAAGGTTTTCACTTAGTAAATCCATTTTACAATAGGTAGCGTACGAGTATATTCAACAAATGGGTGACGGCGCTCGAATCCTTTCAACAAAGTCCCGTATGCCTTCATATACCATTCATTTTATTGCGATGAAAATTTGGTGAGTTGTTGAGCACGCTCCCATGATTTTTTGAGATAGTAAATCAATTTTACAATAATTTAGAGGTGGTTAACGGAAAAAAGAAAAACAGTATTGGGAATCCAAAAGCACTTCAACATACAAAGTTACAATGCCAACACTTTCTTTGATTGGCATTGCAACGCATGCCGGGTACAGCTAATATGATATAGATCTATTTGCGCTACCTTCTTCAGACTGTTTATATTCTGGCCTATAACCAAGGGTGGCCATTAAAATTGATCTATATTTGGTAAGGCCGTCGAACGTATAATCGTTTAAAGATGGTGAACGGGAAGATAACAGCTTTAACAGAACTGGAGTAATTTATAGTTATTTTTTAAATGGAGACACTAGAACAACTAAAATTAATGGATGATACACAAATTTTAACACAATCATCTTCACATCGAACACCATAGGTTTTAACGGTTTATTCGTAAATAGATCTTTCAGGTAGGATGCCAGCAGCGGTCCATAATTTTTTATAAAAAAGTTTTTTAATTCAGCCTTATTTTCGTGCATGGACAACATTTCTGACAACGTAGGCTGCCTGGAAGTTGAAGGTGTTTCAGCAATGACAGAAGTCTTAAAATTCGTGGAATGGATGACGATTCTTAGCCTACATTTCACATTTTGCAAATATGAGCAAAAAGTAGACATGAGATCGATCCGGGCAAATGTGTGTCTGTCTGTCCTTCTGTCTGTCTGTCTGTCTTCCTGTCTATCTGGCTGTGTGTTTGTGTGTGTGTGTCCCCTATCAACTCCTAAACGGCTGCAGCAATCGAAACAAAATTAAGCAGGAGTAAAGTATTTGATAATGATTTCAGTGCTACCAACTGCTGAAAAATCGCAAATGAAATTTGAACTTCTTGTTGGATATCTTGGAAGGTATGAATGGGAGCTTTTTCAAAATTGGCACTCGTATAGATAATAATATTTCAGTTTAATTTCCAGGAGGCCATACATGGCAGTGTTGCCTAAATGATTATAAGCCTGCTGATAGGCCCAATTTTTAAATGCATATAACGTCTGCACTATCAATTGGAATTCAAGCAAAGTTTGTATGTGCTATGCGTACATAAAAAGATAGGACTGAGCGTATTCTTAAGAGCCTCCACGGCTGCCAACTGTTAATAAAATAATGCTCTCAATTTCTTTTATCCAAATACCAATATATCAGAAAGTATGCAAGCGAACAGCTATAAACTATGCACACGTATAATACCTGGCATTCTATATTAATTTGGAGTAACTTATATACGTCAGTGCTACCAACATGATTCTAAGCCTGCTGAGAGGTCCAACTTTAAATACATGTAACTTCTATACTATCATTTGGATTTCAACCAAATTTCGTATGTGCTATGTGTACCATAACAGATATGACTATGCGTATTCTTAAGAGCAACCAGGTCTGCCAACTGTTAATAAATGCTGTCTCTATTTTTGTTACCCTAATATCAATATAGCAGAAAGTATGCAAGCCAATAGCTCTAAACTTTGTACACGTGTAGTACTTGGCATTCTAGATTAATTTGGAGTAACTAAAATATAGCAGTGCTGCCAACATGATTCTAAGCCTCCTGATATATCGAATTTTAAAATACATGTAACTTCTATACTAAAAAAGGATTTCATTCAAAACTGGCACAACAATAGGACGTATTATTTCAGATTATTTCTGACCAATACATGCATGACATTGTTTCCAACACGATTTTACGCGAGCTGTTATATCCAATGTTTAACTGCATGTAACGTCCATGCTATCCATTGGACTTCAACCAAATTTTGTATTCTCTACCTTAAGAGATGGAACTAAGAATATAGTCACCTGGGCTGCCAACTGTAGTGCTCTATGAGGCTACATTAGGCTAAATTATGCCAGGTATACAGTCATCATCATCATCATCATCATCATTTCCCCTTATCCAGCTCCTGCCGGGTCGGGGTATTTATGGCACTTCTCCACTTTCCTCTTTCCTTCCACCATTCTTCTTCCACGATCTTGTCCCAGTCCAAATTTCTTTTTCTTATGCTGTTCTTAACTGAATCAATCCACCTTGTTCTAGGTCTTCCTCTTGCTCTCTTGGAGCCTTGGAGGCTGGATTTAGACAGCTCCTTAACCCGGTCCATGAGACAATTATAATTGGCTACATGGATAATTCTTGCCAGGCGCGTCCACGTCGCGGGGTTGGGCAACGGTACTGTAATATACCATGGAACTACAGTACCGGCTAAGTTCTGGTGAGGACCCAGTCTTATGCGGTATAACATAGGCCCCGTGCACAGGGTTACGTGCGAAGACCTCAACGGAATCTGCAGCGAAGAAGATGGACTTCGGAAGGTGGAGATTGCGGATGAGGCAACCCAGTACTCAGGGAATAGTATGGGTACAGCATCAATCGGCATCGCCTGTTTCCCAGGTTAGGGGCGGCTGCAAGTGCGTCTGTTTCCCATGTTAGGGGCGGCCTGTATAATAGCTGGCAGTAGCTTCATAAAATGCTTTTGGGAGTGGCGACCCCATCGTAATAATAGCCTAAAATGGAAATGGCACTTCAAATGATTCGGAGAAGGTTAGGGCGTACCATGAAGGCGACGCGCAGTTCTTTTGGTACTGGGGGAACTGTGAGAAATGGGCGACCAGTAACCGAAATGAAAGTGGGAATCATGAATGTCATGACCCTGACAGGCAGGGTGGAGGAGGTGGTAGACTTGATGGAGAGGAAGAATGTTGGATTGATGGGGCTGAGTGAAGTGAAATGGAAAGGTAAAGGAAGGAAGAAATTGAGGAAAGGATATACATTATACTGGAGTGGTGGCTAAGAGGCAAAAAAATGGCGTGGGACTGATAACCTTGAAACAACTGGAGGAGTATTTTGAAGTGGTCGAGTGTGTGAGTGACAGAATAATGAAAATTAGAATGAAGATGAAAAATGACGTGATGGACTTCATACAAGTGTATGCACCACAGACTGGAAACAGAGAAGAAGATATTGAAGTATTCCTGGAGGATGTAGAAAGAGTAATTTCAGATGTAGAAGTGGTGATCATGGGAGATATGAATGCACAAGTCGGAAACGAGAGACTAAGAAAGGAATAAGTCATTGGATCATATGGATATGGGAAAAAGAACCGGGAAGGAGAGGAACTTGTAAACTTTTGTGAAAGGAATGGACTGATAGTAGGTAATTCATGGTTTCGGAAGAAAAATAGCAGGAAAATTACGAGATATGGTTGGGGCGATAGAAAATCGGTAATTGACTACTTTCTGGTGGAAATGACTAATCGCAGAAATCTGATAGATGTGACAGCTTTACCAGGAGGACCATAGAGCTGTGGTGGCAAAATTTAGATGGGAAAAATTGGAAAACCTAAAGGAGATCAGAGAAAGTAAAATGAAAGTATGGAAATTGAAAGACAAAACTGTACAGGAAGATTTTCAGGAGAGATTGAAGCAACAAATCCCAGTTACTGAAGTGGAAAACATAGAAGAGGAATGGTCCCACTTTAAAAAGGCATTTGTTGGTGCAGCAGAGAGTGCTTGTGGCAGGACGTCAACAAGAGTGAAAGAAACCGTGGTGGAATGAGGAAGTGAGGAAAGCAGTGAAAGAAAAGAAGTCTGCATGGAAAGAATGGAACCGAGATCAAACAGAAGAAAGCAAAAGGAAGTATCACGACAGCAAAAGGAAGTATCACGACAGCAAGCGGAGGTGTAAGAAAGTGGTAGGAGAAGAAAAGAAGAAAAGTTGGGAAGAATTTACACGAAGAATGGAAACAGATGTAAGTGGCAGTAAGAGGATGCTATATGGACTTCTAAGAAGTAAGAGGAAAGAAAGAGTTACTACAAAGCTAGTAAAAAAGGAAGATGCAGAGCTGTTAACACACCCAGAAGAAAAAAAGGAAGCTTGTAGTTTAACGTGACCGTTAATCTTGAGATCATGAGCCACGGGACCTCCTTTTTACGTGGAATCCGAACCACAGGACAAGGCATTTCATTTCGAAAATCTCACATGCATTGACCGGGAATCGAACCCGGACCGCCTTGGTGAGAGGCATACAGCTAGACCGCTGAGCCACCACGCCCCCACACCCAGAAGAGATAAAGGGACGATGGAAGGAGTATTTCGATAAGCTATTGAATGTGTGCAATTGTACTGGTGAGATGGAAGTGACACAACCTGACGTTCTATAACAGAAGATGATATAACAATGCTGGAGGTGGAATTAGCAGTACAGAAAATGAAGATGGGAAAAGCAACAGGGGTGGATGAAATCAGTGTAGAAATGATAAAGGCTGCTGGACCCGTTGGTATGCAATGGTTGTATAAACTGCTAAAGTGTGTGTGGAAACGAAAATGTGTACCAGAAGACTGGGAGAAAGGGCTAATAATACCAGTGTTTAAGAATGGGGACAAGAAGGTGTGTGATAACTATAGAGGGATCACCCTCATATCACAAATAGTAAAAATACTGGAAAGGATATTAGAAAGAAGAATGAGAAGAAAGGTGGAAGGAGAGTTGCAAGAGGAACAGTATGGCTTCAGGAGTGGAAGATCCACAGTGGACCCAATCTTTAGCTTGAGGCAGGTGATGGAAAAGAACTGGGAATATGGAGAGGATTTGATCATGACTTTCATAGATCTAGAAAAGGCATATGATAGTGTCCCCAGAGAGAAGGTATGGGAAACCATGGTTAAGAAGAGACTGGGAAGAGAAATGTTGGAAATGGTGCAAGCAATGTACAACAACTGTGTTAGCAGGGTACTGACCCCAGTTGGAAAGACAGATTGGTTTAGGAACAAGACTGGACTAAGACAGGGGAGTGTGCTGTCACCTCTTTTATTCATAATGGTAATGGATGAAATTGTAAAGGAAACAAAGGAAGCATATTGAACCCTTTAGTATTGCAGTGTTTAGGTATAAGAAATCTTAAACAAGGGGTCGCGCTCAGTTCATAGTGTGATGTTTACGTTCGCCAAACAACATGCTCTACTGAGGTAAGGGTCATAGGATTAAAACTATAATTAAGAAAGAAGTGACAAGACGTAAAATAATAACATAATTTAATGACTATTTGTGCAAAATGAAATGGATATAAACAATAACAATAATAAAATTCCTCCCTGAATCTTCCCATGACAAATTATCTATTAATATTGAGGAGTCAGACGGATCTCCCCTTCATAAAAATGTGGATCCAAGTTCCACTAACTAGCATTGGATTTTATGTACGCGTAATGACTAACTACGAGGAATGAGTACTTTGGATGACTGTTCGTTTACATCGGGTAACAGCCACGATGCTTACGATCAATCATCTCGTAAATCAACGTTTACGGATATGGGACACAACACTAATAAAAACCCTTAAAAATTAATGCTGACACACAATCTAAAATCTACTAATTACAGGAATCTCCCTCGAGACCCTTCTTCAATGCGGTGACGCATCTGACAAAATGAGCTGCCAACCCGGCCAATTGCTCAATACACAAACAAGGAAAGACAGCGTCGCACGTGACTACACGGGTCACAAATATGAAACATAAACATGGAATTAAACCAACAACAACAAAATTCTCAACGGCTGAGATTACCTTATATGAACAAACATGCACGTTAAGCTAACGCTTCGGAGATTATAGTGATTCGTAGGCAACTCCCATTTATTTCAACAATTTTTACCATTGATCAGTTCTTATTCTGTATTTCAAGTAACTTTACGGAGCCAAAGCACTCCCTAATGACCTTGCTGCAATCCTTTCAGCCCGCCTTGTGAAACCAGCTTCCCCCTACCACAACACCTGTCATCGTCCAGCCCAGTGTGTAAAAATAACCAGACCAACTGTCCCGTTATCTCGTAGAATCAACAGCAACAAATCTCAACCACATAAACATATGGTAAGACATTAATCGAAATAGCCACATATGTCCTCGCAAGGTAACGATATGGGCTTGGCATCAAGCTGACAGAAATCAGTCTACGCTGAAATTCCCGCTTGCAATGACCAATAAAATCACTCTCACACACACTGCTGGAAATGGCATAACACTTTTCACACAGGTCGGTTGAATAAGATTCTCACAAACAAATTAAAAATATTAAAACCTACGAGAGAGCTGACTGCTCCTCGCCAAAAATCACATTGCTCCAACGGCAATAACTTCACTGAATCTGATCAATAATAAACATTACAAGGATTAATTTACCCTCCAATCTACTGCATGATTATACTAATTCAGTCCTACTTCTGAAACACAACATATCTCCGAGAGACGTTTCTCAACCGCATTACGTAAACATATGCGAACACGGTCGTCCACATAGTCACGTTAGTTAAAGGAAAACAAACAAGAAACTATCACTAAACAAAATTGTGAGAGCTGTTTCCATGCAAAAGGTGTGTCAGACCAAAACTAAATACACTAAGTTAATCAACACAAGCAAGATATTTACAAAAACTATTTGTCCCATATACCATAAGTTAATTTATCAGATAATAAGAATATTATTCAGTACTCATCCTCAGCCAATCACCGTCAACGGACATCTGCAGCCATTTCCCAACTTAATGCTGCTTAGCTCGTCTCAAACATTTCGACGGAGTGTTGTCGGTTCCAAACTTCTTCCATGGTCAGTGATGTCATCTCTCGTGCTGATGTAAAAAGTTATAAATTATTATACACTCAATATCTGACTACTAAATTCGCCGTTCTAGGTACTTAGTTCCCCAGAAACAGTCTGTTGGCGAATTGTCGAAGATACTGTCCCTACAAAAATAGTACAGTGACCATCTATCACACTGATTTTAACACACGTTAGTATTAATAAAAATCTGGGTCCTCATGACACGCAAAGTACAAGTAACCTACGTCCTCGGACGCGCAAAATGTAGTATAACCTGTGTCTTCCGACACACAATGTATAATCAGCAGAAGTAACCTACGTCCTTAGACGCACAAAATATAGTCAGCCGTCTTGGCTCTTCACGCCACTTATAAATGAACTGGCCCTAGGTATCGATGGGGAGGGGGGGGGGAAATTATATAAAAATTTCTCAAAATAATTGTGGTACAGGAATGAAACAAATATCACTGAACTCGTAAAATTGCGCAGGTCAAGAATATGCCCATTAATTCAAGAATCGATCGTAGAGATGTTGTCTAGCCGATCTCCCGCGTTAATGCTAGATATCACGTGCCCAAGCTAAACTTGGCGCGCTCGTAAGCATTCATCTCTCATTGGTTCCACAATTTCTGTTAACTTCGCGGTTTTATCAGACCTTGGCCTCGTAGGAGTGTCCAGTGGGACCATCAACCACTCACGTTACTGCATTATATTTTTTCTAGGCGCGAATAGTACAATGCACATGCCATAAGCGTGTCTCACCACGCGTCCCTTTTATTTTGAGGTAGCCACCACCTGTCCTTCTGAATCATTGCTATGCTATTTCTTTTCACAATCCTCAAGTATCTAGCCTTTTGTCAAACTGCTGCAGGTATGTCCCAACTGTCTCCAACCAATGCTTGAAATTTCCTCATCTTCGTCTGGCTATTTTATGACGCTGGTGGAAATATTAATTAATTGAAGAAATAAAACATCGAATCATTTATCCATCAGAGGATAAAGGGTTCACAACTCCTCCACTCACAAAATTTCGAACTTAGGATAAAGTCGACAATTTTTAAAAGACTTCCGTAGGCCAATTTGTTTTATTTCAGAATCACCCCTTTTCTATTACTTGGTCTAGCCGCTCCTGTCTTGAATGGCATTTACTCGTTTTATTTCCTGCTTGGACCTCCCCTCTCAGTCTGCTTGTGTGACGCGCTAATGCCTGAGGCAACACTCTGCCCGTCTCGTTAATGATTGTCAACACCAACTCCACTTCCTTCTTCACGTGCCGTACTCAACTGCCCCCCGTACACTTGGTTGATATAGGACGTCCATATATTTAAACTGCATCATTATTTCGGCGCTCCCATGGTTCGCTTCTTCGATAAGTTTTTAAGTTGGCTGCATTGTAGACCGACATTGTTCCTGTGCTTAACTCTTTCACTCTGTATGCATTATTTGCTAGATTTCTTACAATAAAATAGGGTCCTATGAACTTTTCACAGAATTTGCTGAAGATTTTCTTCTCTGGATCAGATGTAGCGGGTCGTTTCACCAAAACGAGCTGGTTGATTTCTAGATCGCGGTGAAATCTCTTATTTCTCAGTCGCCGTAATCTGCGATCTGCTTGTTTTCTCATGTAGGCTCTCGTTCTCTCAATTCGCAGGTCAGGTGCTATCATGGGATCTTATGGGCAGTTAATGATACTTTTCCACGTTCTCACTGGATACTCGTTTTTGTGTAGGACCATAGGGATCTGTCCTGTTGACTCGTGCCTGGTAGAATTCATGCATGTCTCTACATCCTTAATTTCATCCACCCACTTATGATGTTCTTTGGGAATGAAGATTCTCAAGTATGATGTTACACATTTTATTGCTCTTTCACTTGGATTAGCTTGGGCATGTCGGATACTGCTTAAAACGTGTTTTATACCCATGTCCTCCATACCTTTCTTGAATTCGGCGCTTGTAAAATAGCTGCCATGATCTGATAATATAAATTCTGGTTTTCCAAGGATTGGAATAACTCTATTTCGAATACGACTGAGTACTTGTTTCGATGTAGTTTTCTGAATGGGGCATAATACGACAAACTTAGAAAACACATCAATGCACACTAGCAAGTGACGGCAACCTCGCCTTCCTTTCGGGATTGGGCCGAAACAGTCTAGGGCCAGTAGCTCGCAGGGTTTCTGAGGTAGCAATGGTCTAGGATACTGCCTCATTAAATAGTTATTGGGCTTTGTCCTCTGACGAGGATCACAAGTCGTAATGACGTCACATATAGTTGTTCTCATACGTGGCCATGTAAATGTCTCTCCTATTGTCGCTTCGCACTTGTCTACGCCAACGTGTCCGTAACTTTCGTGAGTATGCCATGTCAGTCCTCGCTGTAAAGATGCAGGTACTAGTATGCGTAACTTGGTGTGGTCATTATCTACCCATTTGTGCAGCAAATTGTTGACATAAACATATCTTCCTTCATTTGCTTTCGCTTCTCGAAATGCAGGTGTTCCTGTAGGAAGTATTGAATTAATAGCATCATCCATGGTTCCGCTTTCTGTTCTCGCTGTATCTCACGTAACTCCTCCAAGAATTCCCGGTCCTTCGGTGTTAACTCCAAGTGTTGTACCATCGCTGTTTCTTCAACATCAGGCTCTGGGTTCCTGCTGAGTGCATCCGGAATCACGTTCATCTTCCCTGGACAATGTTCAATCTCAATGCTAAACTGCTGAATATATATAGACCAACGTGTCACACGTTCGCTCGTCATCGACATCTTAAACAAGAATGTTAGTGCCTTGTGATCAGTCCTGACAACAATGGGGTAACCATAAATTATTCGTTTCCATTGTTGGAGCGCATGAAGGATGGCCAACAGCTCTAGTTCCGTTACAGTATAATTGCGCTCGTGCTTACGCAATTTTCGGCTGACAAATGCCGAATATGTTTTATGTTGCAGGTTAGCTGGATCTTCTTGGTAGAGCATGGCACCTATACCAATTGTGAAGCATCCGCTTGGATTATAAATTTGTGCTTGAAATCTGGATATCCTAATTTAATGCAGTTTTCCAGTAGCTGTTTTGTTGCTTGGAACGCCTTCTCACGTTCCGCATTCCATAACCGTTTATTATTCTTTTTAGCATTTCCTGCATTGGAGCTATAGTCTCCGTGTAACCTGGACAGTTTTCTTTAAAGAATCCCGTTACGCCTAAGAAAGCCCGAATGTGCTTGACTCTCGTTGGTGTAGGAAAATTCTTTATCGCTTCGATCTTAGCTGGGTTTGGCTTCACTCCCTCCTTGTCAATGTTGTGACCCAAGTATAAGATCTCAATCTTGAAGAAATGCGATTTCTTCAGGTTTACTTTGAAATTTGATGCATTAAGGTTGCCTAATACTTTATCTAAATTTTCCATGTGAATTTCAATGTTGTCGGATGCCAGCAGAATGTCATCAATGTAGCGCACCGTCATCTCCTTAACTTCCTCGGTTAGATTTCGATCCAGGGCTCGGATTAAAGAACAGCCCGCTGTTTTGACTCCGAAGGGCATTCGGACGAAACAAAACGTTTGGTTATCGAATAAGAAGCCAGTTAGAAGCTGTGACTTCTCATCCAATTCAATATGGTGGAAACTGGACGTCAAATCAACTGATGAATAAATGCTCTTGTTCTTAAAGCCTTTTAGTACGTCTCTGATAATTGGCGCTCTGTCATACTCAGGAAAAATGAGTCTCATGTTGAGATTTCTGGCATCTAAACAATGTCTAATAGATCCATTTGGTTTTGTGACTGCCAAAATCGCATTTAGATAAGGTGTAGGTGTCTTCCTTATTACTCCTGCTTGTAACATCTCATCTATGATGACCTTGACTTGACCATGATATTTTTCCGGAATTGCGTACAACCGACTTTTGAAAGGTGACCAATCCTCGACTTGCATTGAATATTTGAAATTTAATATTTTTCCAGGTACTGTATCAAATACTGCTTTGTGCTTCCTTAAAATCTCTTCCAATTGTTTTCTGTGTTCACCCCCAAGTTGAATGTCATTGAGCCGCTCCTGAAGTAACTCTTCAAATTGTGCATCACTGTTATCTCCTTCTGTTAATAAAGACCATATCTCCTGGGATTCACTCTCCTCATCTAGTTCCACAACAGCTCCTTCTATGACGTTATCTTCTGCCTTTCGTATCTCCTCTTCCGTCTCTTCCGATATTGCTTCCAATGCCCAAGAATTTACATCTCTTCCGGTAGTGATTTCATCCATATGCAATCCCACGTTTTTCAGTTGATCATACTCTCTAAAACTGACTGTATTCTTGTGCAAATCTATCACTGCTTGATAGTCACAAATGAAATTTGCACCAAGAATTATATTAAAATTCATCTTTGCCATGATAATGAATGTTTGCCCAAAAGTGTGTTCCAATATGTTCAGTTCTATGCCTGACGTTTACAAGTGACGGTGCGTTCAGGAATAACACCCCTCACTTTGAGTTGTGGTACGGGAATCACAGGAATATTCTGACTCCGTCCCAACTCTCGAACCAAGGCTCCGATACCAGACTGATCTGCGACCCCGTATCCAATAAACATCTTATATTAATTCCACCAATCCTCGCGTAAATAATGGGTAACTGCCTAATTTCATCGTTCCGTGGTTTCACCGTCTCCTCCAGACAATCTTCTGGCAAAGCAATCCATTCTTGTATGTTCGCTACTATCCATCCATCTTCAACTTCCGACTGTTGCGTTTGTAGACTATCTCCTTTATCAAAATTTAGCATTTTTTTCAGCTCCGTTGTGACTCCCATCGTCATTTTGTCGCCCACGCCCTTGACATTCCTCTTGTCTCAGTAGACTTCCAGCTTCCTCAATATGTGTGTCTGGATTCTTCATGTTCCCAATGGCTTTCTCCCATCGCCCGTGCTCTCCACCTTGACTAGCGTGTAATTCCTCTAGGTAATTTTGTGATTGAGCGTGCCTATCATCCCAGTCATTTCGATAATTACGTGCCTCTTCTTGATTTTGATCTCTCCTTCCTTTCCATCTTTGATTCCCATTGTAATTACTGTATCTTCCATAAGGCCTCTCATTTCTTCGATTTTCACGCCATTGTTGATATCCTCTCTGTTGATATCTATTGTTGCCTTGATATGACCTATTGTTGTAATTATTTTCGTTACGCTGGTACGGTCTGTTTTCTACCTCTTCCGGGTTTCGCCTAGGTGTGGATGTGCTTGTATTTGTACCCTGCGTTTTGGTGTTCGCCTGTTTTGGTTTTATGACCTCTGTCGTATTTACTAACTCCAGTTGTCTTCCTCCTCTATAATGATTATGAGATATAGTCTCATCTATCTGGCGTAATATCTGCTCTGCATGTAAGGCCGTACTAACGTTCGCTGCGACTAGTACTTGTTGCACGTTGACTGGTAATTGCCGCGCTATAGTCATCACCAGATCCGCTTCATTTAAAGGGTAATCAAGGTCGCGAAATTTTAGCATTTGCATGTTAAAGAAATCTGAGTATTTCGTTTTCTGGGTAGTTTGATATTTCCTAGAGTAAAGCTCCATTCTTAGACTCTGTTGTAATGCCGGCGACCAGTACTTGCGCAGAAACGCGATTTTAAAATCCGTCATAGTTCCAAAGGTATATTTGAAGCTTAAAAACCATGTAAGGACATTTCCTGACAAAACTCTCTCCATCATTCTCAACCTACGTGCTTCAGGTACCCCAGTGTCATTATAATGATCTTCAATTTCTTTAATGAAGGCTTTAGGTGTCACCCCTGAATTCTCCGTGTACTTCTGCGGTTTATAATCGTTCGAGCGAATTACTTGAATAAGTTGTGTGGGCTGATGACCGTCCTGTGGCGTGGAACTCCTTTCAATATTCTTGCGAAACCCCTCCGTGTTTGTCAATAATGGGCTCTCCGTCTGAGTCGGACTCCCTGCTGTGCTCGTCCCGTCCGGGCTATTTGAGTCGTCCTGCTTGTCTTTCATGAATCCTGTTTTAAATATCGAGGATTGTTCTATTGACCTGAGTTCAGCTTTAATGATCTTGTCTGATTGTTCTTTAAGTTTATTCTTAATTTCTTGTTCTAATGCTTGAATACGAGTATGATTTTCGCCTACTGTCTTAAGGATGGTTGATCTTTCCCCTTTAGAATCGATATTCATTTTTCGCCAATCTTTTCTTATCTGCTCTTTAATTGTGCTTACTTTCTCTTCAATCAGGCTTTTAGCGTCATCCTGATTGCTTTCTATCTGGCTCAGCCTTTCGTCGATGGTACTCTTTAATTGCTCCTGATCCGCTTCTAGGCTTTTCCATTGCTCCGCTGATTTTATTTCGAGACGGTCCATATCTTTAATTATGCCGGATATATTTTCATCTACCGCTGATAATTGTTGCTGAATGACCTTGCCGCTTTTTTCCATTTCCTTAAATCGTCCTTCCAACTTATCCTGAGCTATCTTGACCTCGCTCGTACTCATAGTGCATGCTAGTTCAATTTGCTCTAATTTAGCTAACACCGTTTCATCCAGAATGCTAAGTTTTTGATCAAATATACTCTCCATTTTCTTAATTTGATCTAATTGTTTTTCATTGTTTTTACTAACATCTAGGGCCAGCAATACCATCTGTTGATTAGTGTGATCCTTCATCTCTGCGGTTAACGCCTCTAATTGGTTCGTGTTTTTAACATTCTGCGCCTCTAACTGCGAATTTATAGTGTCATTAATTTCCCTTTTTAATAATCTAGCTTGTTCCGCCTGATATTCATTTTGTTCAATCCTACTGTTGTTTAATTGTGTCCGCAATGATTCACTTTGTTCAGATAGTTTTGTGTTTAGTGATTCACTTTGTTCGGATAGTTTAGTTTTTAGTGATTCACTCTGCTCAGACAATTTGTTTATAGACTCACTTTGTTCTAACAGAGTATTGTTTAATGATTCACTTTGTTCGGATAGCTTAGTGTTTATTTGTTCATATAATTTAGCGTTTAATGATTCACTTTGTTCTAACATACTATTGTTTAATTATTCACTTTGTTCAGCCAATTTAGTGTCCAACAATTCCTGTGTCCTCCTAGTCGCGTTTTCAATGATTTCTTGAATCTGTTCTACTGTTGCCATGTTATACACTTTATATGAGACATTAGGGAAATGGCATAAAGCAATGCCCCCCCCCCGACACATACATACAATCCCCATGCACATTTAATTTATTTACCCTACTCAGTTCATTTATAATTTACATTTAATCCCACTAGTCGATTGCATCTCTGAGTGGTTCTAATTTACTCAATTTAATTTAAACCCAAGCACATATTCAGTCATTAAATTGTTATCCTGATCTGATATTAACACTGACTAATTAACAAAGTATTAATTGTCATTTAAGGCTACCAGCCTCCTAACATTTTCATGAGTTTGACTTTCTAAACAAATCTAGTTTTAACTTTAATCATTGGGCGCCCGATATCACGTATATTACCTTTTACTTTAATTCAATAGACAAAAACGTGAACCGTATTTTACATTGCAAACTCCTGATTTTAATTTATCTTTCACACATTTGGCGGTATCCCCTTCGCCTCAATTACTTTTAATAAAATATCACTTTCCGGTGATTAAATACTGTCATATCTGCCTGCACTTGCGGCATGTCAGTTTTACTCCAATACGCCAACTAAATGTGTTCCAGCAGCGAACCAGCAACAAAATTACACCTTCATTGTTGCGTCAGTTTGTAATCCCAACTACGCTTACATTGAAATGTGCAATATCTCTGCCGTTACACCACAGTGAACCGCCCCACGCTTGGCCGCGCCAGTTTATCTCCTCTGAACCCTTTAGTATTGCAGTGTTTATGTGTAAGAAATCTTAATCAAGGGGTCGCGCTCAGTTCATAGTGTGATGTTTACGTTCGCCAAACAACATGCTCTACTGAGGTAAGGGTCATAGGATTAAAACTATAATTAAGAAAGAAGTGACAAGACGTAAAATAATAACATAATTTAATGACTATCTGTGCAAAATGAAATGGATATAAACAATAACAATAATAAAATTCCTCCCTGAATCTTCCCATGACAAAATATCTATTAATATTGAGGAGTCAGACGGATCTTACTTACTTACTTACTTATTTCCTTTCGCTCCGTGCGGAGCATAGGGCATCCAAGAATGATTTCCATCGGGCTCTGTGTGTTGCCAAGTTCTTCACTTCCATCCAAGTCTTTCCCGCTTTTCTGGCCTCCTCTTCAATGGTGCGTTTCCAGGTGTTCCTTGGTCTTCCCCGTCTCCGAGCCCCTTGAGGATTCCAGTCCAGAGCTCTCCTTTCTACCGCATCATTCTGTTTCCGCAGAGTATGCCCAATCCAGCCCCATTTCCTCCGTTTAATTTGGACTTCTATAGGTTGTTGGTTAGCCCTTTGCCACAGCTCTTCGTTTGGGATTATATCTGGCCATCGTATACCCAGAATTCGACGCAGACAACGATTGATGAATACTTGAAGTTGGTGGCTGATAGGCTTGGTAACTTTCCATGTTTCACATGCATACAATAGGACAGCTTTCACATTGGTATTAAAAAGTCTGATTTTCGTCTTCCTGGATATGTTACGGTTTCTCCATACTGGATAGAGCTGCACAAAAGCCCCATTTGCCTTTCTTATTCTGCTCTTGACATCCTCCTCAGCCCCTCCACTTCTCGTTACCACGCTTCCCAAGTAAACAAATGTATCCACCTGTTCTACATCTACACCTCCCACAGAGAGACCAGCCTGTACTGTGGAGTTCACTCTCAGCTCCTTTGTCTTCTTTGGGTTTATCTTAAGTCCAACCTTAGCAGCTTCAAGTTCTAAGTTTGCCAGTTTTCCCTCTATGTCTCTAAAGCGCTGTGCTAGCATACAGATGTCATCAGCAAAATCAAGATCCTCCAACCTGTCTCGAAGTCCCCACTGTATCCCTCTCTTCCTTCCTCTCCCCACCTTCCTAAGAGTATTATCAAGAACAATCAGGAACAAAGAGGGAGAAAGTATACATCCCTGTCGTACTCCAGTCTGGATGGCCAATGGCTGGGATAGCTGACCCTCATGCAGGACTTGACATTCATAACCAGAATACATCTCTCGTATAATGTTAACTATTTTACTTGGTATACCATATTCCTTTAAGGTCTCCCACATGACCTTCCTATTAATGGAATCAAAGGCCTTCTCAAAATCTATAAATGTGATGTACAGTGCTGCTTGCCATTCGTTACTCTGCTCCACAATAATCCGCAAAGTGTTAATTAAGTCCACACAACTACGGTGTTCCCTAAATCCAGCTTGTTCTTTCCTCAACTTCGACTCGATAGACTTCTTAACGCGATTCAAGATTATCCTGAGAAATACTTTGCTTGGTACGGATAGTAAGGTAATACCTCTCCAGTTGTTGCAATTCGTCAAGTCACCCTTCTTTGGGATTTTAACAATCACACCTTTCTTCCATTCCGCAGGCAGCTTCTCTTCAAACCAGATCTTTTCCATCAATGGCTTCAGGATATTAGCTGTGGTGTCCATGTCTATCTTGAGGACATCTGGCGAAATGTTGTCGACACCGGGGGCTTTTCCATTCTTCATTTGTAGCAAGGCTTCTTTGATTTCAGCACAAGTTGGACTGTGCAAAAGAATATTTGGATCAGAATTATCAGGTTCATCATTCCTCTCTTCGTGGTGTTCATTAATCCCTCGATCAACATTAAAAATTTCGGTGAAGTATTCCCTCCACCGTTCTTGTTGTTCTTCTTGAGTTGTGAGTAAATTTCCCTGTTTGTCTTTTATGGGCCGGTTCTTTCGGAAACTTTTCTTGGACAGCACTTTTGTGATTCGGTACATTTCTTTGCTGTCACCTTTTGATGCAGCATCTTCTGCCTTCTTCGCCATCTCATCGATCCAATTACTCTTATCTCTTTTCACACTCTTTTTGACTTCTTTGTCAACGACCGTGTATTCTGCTTGCACTTTTGCTTTCTGATGTCGAGTCTTACACATATTCAACCTCTCCTTAATCATTTTCCTTTGACTTATTGCCTCCCAAGTTTGTTCTGACATCCAATCCTTCTTGAGAGGATTGCTCTTTCCCAGGACTATTTCACTTGTATCAAGGATGATGTTCTTTACATTACTCCAGGAAGATTCAATATCAGTTTCTGCTGTATCAGATTGGAGTACCTGAAAACGATTTCTTAGCTCCAATTTAAATTCATCTCTGACCTTCTCCTCCTTCAACTTCCTCACATCAAATCTCTTGCTCTGTTTTTCAAACCTCTTCTTTGCCACCATGATCTTCATCTTGAACTCAGCCAGCATAAGGTGGTGATCACTGCTAGCATCAGCTCCTCTCTTATTCCGAACATCGGTGAGCGATCTTCTGAATCTCCTACTCACTGCGATGTGGTCAATTTGGTTCTCAGTGTCATGATCAGGGGAAATCCACGTGATCTTATGACACCTCTTATGAGGAAACAAAGTACCTCCAATAACAAGGTCATGGCTAGCACAGAAGTTTGTGAACTTTTCCCCATTTCCATTCCTATCCCCAAGGCCATGTACACCCATCACATGTTCTAGTCCCTCGTTGTTCTCTCCTACCTTAGCATTAAGGTCTCCCATTATTATAATCACATCTCTCTTACTGCTTTTCTTTACTGTCTCATATAGAAGGGAGTAGAATGCTTCTTTAAGTTCTTCTTCTGATGGTTCCGTGGGTGCATAGCATTGTATAATCGTAACATTGCGAATGCGAGTCTTAAATCGTGCTGATAATATTCGCTCGGAAATGGGTTGCCAACTTATAAGGCTTTTCTTTGCATGTTCAGTAAGCAAAAGACCAACTCCATCTCTGCGTTCCGCATTCTCCTCGCTCCTCCCAGAGTATATGAGGGTAAGTCCTTCATAAGTTTTTATCTCACCAAAATCTGGCCATCTTATCTCACTGAGCCCAAGTATATCAAGTTTATACGAGATCATTTCTCTGGTCACCTGCCTCAGCCTACTACTCTCACCCAGAGTCCTCACATTCCAGAAACCTATTCGTGTCTTCCTTTTTGTGCCGAAAGTTGTCAACATGAGATCCGTCCGGTTTTCATTCTTTTCAGTTTCTTTAATAAACAATTTCGGAGAGTGCGAGTTATTAGCCCACAGCTTCCTAGTTTTCTGGTAGGGCTGCCACCTTAAGGACTGAAAACGAGCCCCCGCAGTTTTCCAACCGTACCACTGAATTACAGCTCAGCCTGGAAATAATCTACTGATGACGCTGCTGCCCACCATCATGGTGGTCTGTCATTTAGTCTGGTCTCTCACCCTCGACCTTACCGGCATGGGTGACCCTGCCAGGAGCCGAAGCTCCCGCCGGCATTGCTCTCGGGATCACTGAAACACACAAGCCTCCCCACCACGTCAAGGTACCAGACCATGGGGGAGGTCAGACGGATCTCCCCTTCATAAAAATGTGGATCCAAGTTCCACTAACTTGCATTGGATTTTATGTACGCGTAATGACTAACTACGAGGAATGAGTACTTTGGATGACTGTTCGTTTACATCGGGTAACAGCCACGATGCTTACGATCAATCATCTCGTAAATCAACGTTTACGGATATGGGACACAAATAAAAATCCTTAAAAATTAATGGTGACACACAATCTAAAATCTACTAATTACAGGAATCTCCCTCGAGACCCTTCTTCAATGCGGTGACGCATCTGACAAAATGAGCTGCCAACCCGGCCAATTGCTCAATACACAAACAAGGAAAGACAGCATCGCACGTGACTACACGGGTCACAAATATGAAACATAAACATGGAATTAAACCAACAACAACAAAAGTCTCAACGGCTGAGATTACCTTATATGAACAAACATGCACGTTAAGCTAACGCTTCGGAGATTATAGTGATTCGTAGGCAACTCCCATTTATTTAAACAATTTTTACCATTGATCAGTTCTTATTCTGTATTTCAAGTAACTTTACGGAGCCAAAGCACTCCCTAATAACCTTGCTGCAATCCTTTCAGCCCGCCTTGTGAAACCAGCTTCCCCCTACCACAACACCTGTTATCGTCCAGCCCAGTGTGTAAAAATAACCAGATCAACTGTCCCGTTATCTCGTAGAATCAACAGCAACAAATCTCAACCATATAAACATATGGTAAGACATTAATCGAAATAGCCACATATGTCCTCGCAAGGTAACGATATGGGCTTGGCATCAAGCTGACAGAAATCAGTCTACGCTGAAATTCCCGCTTGTAATGACCAATAAAATCACACACACACACACTGCTGGAAATGACATAACACTTTTCACACAGGTCGGTTGAATAAGATTCTCACAAACAAATTAAAAAATATTAAAACCTACGAGAGAGCTGACTGCTCCTCGCCGCAAATCACATTGCTCCAACGGCAATAACTTCACTGAATCTGATCAATAATAAACATTACAAGGATTAATTTACCCTCCAATCTACTGCATGATTATACTAATTCAGTCCTACATCTGAAACACAACATATCTCCGAGAAACGTTTCTCAACCGCATTACGTAAACATATGCGAACACGGTCGTCCACATAGTCACGTTAGTTAAAGGAAAACAAACAAGAAACTATCACTAAACAAAATTGTGCGAGCTGTTTCCATGCAAAAGGTGTGTCAGACCAAAACTAAGTACACTACGTTAATCAACACAAGCAAGATATTTACAAAAACTATTTGTCCCATATACCATAAGTTAATTTATCGGATAATAGGAATATTATTCAGTACTCATCCTCAGCCAATCACCGTCAACGGACATCTGCAGCCATTTCCCAACTTAATGCTGCTTAGCTCGTCTCAAACATTTCGACGGAGTGTTGTCGGTTCCAAACTTCTTCCATGGTCAGTGATGTCATCTCTTGTGCTGATGTAAAAAGTTATAAATTATTATACACTCGATATCTGACTACTAAATTCGCCGTTCTAGGTACTTAGTTCCCCAGAAACAGTCTGTTGGCGAATTGTCGAAGATACTGTCCCTACAAAAAAGTACAGTGACCATCTATCACACTGATTTTAACACACGTTAGTATTAATAAAAATCTGTCCTCATGACACGCAAAGTACAAGTAACCTACGTCCTCGGACGCGCAAAATGTAGTATAACCTGTGTCTTCCGACACACAATGTATAATCAGCAGAAGTAACCTACGTCCTTAGACGCACAAAATATAGTCAGCCGTCTTGGCTCTTCACGCCACTTATAAATGAACTGGCCCTAGGTATCGATGGGGGGGGGGGGGAAATTATATAAAAATTTCTCAAAATAATTGTGGTACAGGAATGAAACAAATATCACTGAACTCGTAAAATTGCGCAGGTCAAGAATATGCCCATTAATTCAAGAATCGATCGTAGAGATGTTGTCTAGATATCGCGTGCCCAAGCTAGACTTGGCGCGCTCGTAAGCATTCATCTCTCATTGGTTCCACAATTTCTGTTAACTTCGCGGTTTTATCAGACCTTGGCCTCGTAGGAGTGTCCAGTGGGACCATCAACCACTCACGTTACTGCATTATATTTTTTCTAGGCGCGAATAGTACAATGCACATGCCATAAGCGTGTCTCACCACGCGTCCCTTTTATTTTGAGGTAGCCACCACCTGTCCTTCTGAATCATTGCTATGCTATTTCTTTTCACAATCCCTAAGTATCTAGCCTTTTGTCAAACTGCTGCAGGTATGTCCCAACTGTCTCCAACCAATGCTTGAAATTTCCTCATCTTCGTCTGGCTATTTTATGACGCTGGTGGAAATATTAATTAATTGAAGAAATAAAACATCGAATCATTTATCCATCAGAGGATAAAGGGTTCAATATGGACATAAAGAAATGAAGTTACTGTTATTTGCAGATGATATTGTGGTCTGGGGAAGGAACACCGAAGAAGTGCAAAAACAACTAGATGCATTGAACGAAAATATTCAGAAGTACGGCCTGAAAATCAGTATAGAGAAAAGCAAGACCGTGGTGATGACAAGCGGGCAAAGACAAGGAAAGGGCACTGTGAAAATTGGAAGTCAGAGTTTGGAAATTTTGGACACGTTCAAATACCTAGGAAGTGAATTGATGCAAACTGGTAGGTTGGACATGGAGATTGGCAGGAGAGTAGAGCAGAGCAATGCATTCTATCAAAGTGTAAGAAAACTTGTTTGGAATAAGGAAGTACCAAGGAAAAGCAAGGAGGTAATGTATAAAGTGTACTATGTTCCCATATTAACTTATGCAGCTGAGACCTGGACCCTGACAAGCAGGCAAGAGAGTAGAATCCAAGCCAGTGAAATGAAATTCCTAAGAAGTATGATAGGAAAGACAAGGAAAGACAGAGGAGGAATGAAGATGTTAGGAAGGAAGTTGGGATGGGAAAACTAAATGAGAGAATTGAGAAGAATAAACTAAGGTGGTTACTACATGTAAAGAGGATGGAGGAAAATAGAATACCAAGACAGATGCCAGGAATACAGTATTTCGAACTAATTTGAAATGTCTATATTACCAACTTAATTTCGTCATTATTCTAGATAGATCCATATAGATTAATCATTAGCATAAATCTTAAATTTTAAGAAAGGTAGGACCTTTAGTTCGTCACGGAACTTCTTGTTAAGGAGTAAACACTTGATCATCCTTACCATTACTAGAACTATCCAATTCCTTTTGTTCCTTTTCTACAGGAACCTCTTGTGGAGTCTACGTTGCTTTTGAAACTGTTGATAGATTTTCAGATGGCTTGGAAGATGGTTTAAACATGGCTTTTAGAGGAGGCGCTAAATGTTGTTGAATAAACAAAGTATTATCTGCACGTGATCTTTTCAATTGACGAAACTTTTGGCGAATATTATTTTTTGCTCTAATAATATGCTTATTCAATTGACTCTCTGCTGTTGCCATGGTGTCTCGACAAATGACTTAAGAGGGAATGAGACAGCCCCTTTAATGTGAATAAAATTATCAAACCCTAAGCTATAACGTCCTTGGTCAAGTTCACTTTGTTTGTCAATAACGAGGCAGGCATGTCGTTCCAACACTTGGCACACAATTCAGGAAATGTTTGAAAGATCATATCAGGATTGACATATTCTTTGTAAATGTGGCGACTATTCCGCTCATCCTGGCGAAGTAAATCAATGGCATTGGCATTATCACGATTAAGTTGTTCAGACATTTTAGAATACGTTTGTCCACGATAAAAGCAATCGATATGTTTGTGACGACCCATGCTGAAATAGCTTTGAATGATAGCTTGTCGTTTGGTGGATAAATCGTCGAAAATCATGAGCGAATCAGGCCTCACAGCATCCGGGGCAATAACATTTTCTTGCTTTGAAAACCTAAAATAACCCATATTCTCGGTCTGTAATTCAGACATGACCTGATCCAGGAACACGTAGAGTGGTTGGCAGAGGGATTTTGCAAAAAATATAAATATCTAGAAAACCCAGGCCATTTGGAGCTGTGTTGAGCGTAAGCATACGATTGGTCTTTCCACATCCTGAAGGTCCTACAATGATGCAGTGAATGGAAGATGGAAACAGTGAACCGTGGCGTTGTTCACATGATGCAGGATAGAGATGGGAAACCATGTCCCCCACGGGTAATGACTCTTGATGCTTAATAATCAGCATTATGAGCCCAAATGAGCTCATGCTGGTGATGTGTTCTTTGGACATCTGGTCAATTGCTACAATGATGTGTAAAACACACCCGGAAACTCGAGGAGACTTCCTCATGCATGAGACTTTATTTTGACTTTGGAACTCTCATGAATAAATCCAGGAATGTTTTATTTAACCTTGGATATCATTTCGCTTATCATAAGAGTCCATAAGAAGTAATTCTGCATAATCAAAATGATATTCTAATAGTAGGTAAAGGTACTGCCTCGCAGATATGCGAAAATTATGTAAATAGTCGCTGCACGACTTATAAAAACTTTGGAGACCGGAACGCAGTTCAGAGGAAGACTTGTACCCCATTTTGAGCTCGACTGGAGAGGACGTGTTGTCCTGTAGCTCTTGCGAAGTGTCATTGATATTTGTGCAACGAGAAAAATAGTATCCGCAACCATCATTTACTAAAATTGTGATAAAGGTCACATAGTAGTCAGCGCTACGTTATGACGATTAAGCAAAATTGAATTGCT
The DNA here is from genome assembly GCA_946902985.2 of Meconema thalassinum. Classification (NCBI taxonomy): domain Eukaryota; kingdom Metazoa; phylum Arthropoda; class Insecta; order Orthoptera; family Tettigoniidae; genus Meconema; species Meconema thalassinum. Next base: position 34,999,407 of record OX336392.1, read on the forward strand.
GACGAAATTTATAAAACTGTTAGTTTTGTAACTAATTTTGCTATCCAGTACCTGGTGAACCATTCATCGACACCATGCCACTTACAGTGACATTCTATGTCTTGGAAAATGTATTGCATCGTGACTGCATTATTTGTTAATTGCGTAAAAAGGCACGCCAAACTGCATAATATTTGTACAAGTTATTCGTGCCGCGAAGTTGAACACACGATTATGAAGATACACTGTGATTGTGTTTAACATTAATAGAGTCTGTGTGCCTGATACCTTCCGAGTATCTTCTAAGTTCAGTGGCAGATTATGAAATGGGCAATATTGTTACTCATCTGCACCTGTGAAGTAGAAGCTATGATTGTTTGAAAGCTATGTAACAGTAAATTGTGTGACTTAAATAATTATGTCCAATGCTACGAGATGTTTATAACGCATTTCTTCGTGTACCCATTTTTTTTTTTTTTTTTAAGGAAACTTGTTTATTGTCTTCATATATTTAAGGTACATAGGTGATTGTGAGGTGGTAGATGAATAACAATCATGGATATTGATGCGTTTATCACAGTTATACTAGTCTACTTAATGTTCAATGTTCAATCACTATCACAATGCACAAAACACTCACATGATGCGGGTGAGCTGCTGGGCATAGTCCCCCAGCCGGCGAGTTCTTGTAGTACAGCGAAGGCTCGTGAGGACACACTCACTTACCTCGGACAGCATTTCGAGTTCTGTATATGGCCCCGTAGTTTTCAGCACACAGTGCACATAGCAACCGAGGAGTAACACTACCGCACTGTTCAGTTAGGGCGGTTGAAGGCTAAATGTTGGTCGGATCACCCATTCAGGAGTGATGGAGGTAGTAGGACAGTTCATGAAGCTATTCAGGACCCGGGTGAAGCGGTTCCAGGTCGATCGAATCGGATCACACTGCGTAAATCGGTGCAGGATTGTATCCTGATGGGAACATGAAGTGCATAAGGCGTTCTCCACCATGTGAATGCGATGGAGTCTGCTGTTTGTTGGTATAAGGTCATGGATTACTTTATACCAACTTTCCTTCGCTGCGCTGGGAAGAATGCGATTGGAGACATTCCTCCAGACTCGATTCCAGTTGACGATCAATGCGGATTGCATAATTCTGGGGGCAACATACTGTTGTGCCATGATAGAACGATACAGCTTTTTCGTTGAGATAGACCTGATGACGTCTTGTGGCACGTAGCTGAGTTCAACTCTCAGATACCGGACATGAGGTGCATGATGATTGATATCATAATAAGCAGGTGGGTTCGAGCAGTCATAGGGACTACACCATCTCCGTAGGAAGTTATGTGACTCATCGGTCCCGAAGCCTGTAAGCAGTTGCAGGTGTCGTTTGAGGAATAAGGTTCTAGCTTTCTTTTCAACGTCGATGAGTCCCAGACCTCCCTGGGATTTATGCAATGTTAATGTGCTGCGGGAAAGACGTAATAGAGCTCCTTGCCAAATAAACTATCCGACGGCGGAAATAATACGTGTACCCACCATTTTTGGCATAGGAAGAATTTGACTGAGATACCATATTTTGCTTAAGCTGAACATATTCACGTACATTGTTCGTTGGTGTAAGAGGAAGGAGCGGTACCGCACTTGTTGCAAGGCACCACGCACAGAATGTAGGGCAACGTCCCAGTTCTTTTTAATCATTTGGTGTACACTATTCAAGAAAGATATGCCTAATATTTTGAGTTCTGAGGCGATCGTTACCCACGCCGGAAGAACCCCTTGGACGCGGTCCAATTTCCCAATCCACATCGCCTTTGTTTTTCGTCGGTTCAGCCGCGCACCAGAATATCTCCCATACTCATCTAGGTCCGTGAACAATTGCTGCATGTCAACGGTTCGATCCACCCCAAGGGTGACATCATCCGCATATGCAAAAATACTGATCTCCGTGCCATTGAAAGATGTATGGAGATTACAAAGAAGGGGTTCCAGAGATAGAACATAAAGAAGCATGGACATCGGACACCCTTGCCTGACTCCACGATGGATGAGGAGCGGCCGTGTGAAATACCCATTTACACTCACTTTTGAAGATCCACCATGAAGAATTTTGCTCACGAGGGCAATAAACCGCATATCGAAGCCAATAGCTTGAAGAGTCGCAAGGATGTATTTATGGTTTACCCTATCAAAGGCATGGTCAAAATCCAGTGATAATAACAGTTTCTTCTTATTGACGACCAGCGACTCACTAATGACATCGCGAATAGCACATGTAGTGTTGACAATGCACCTGCCTGGTACCCCACCCGATTGGTGGCGAGATGTGGCTTCCTCCATAAAGGCCTGAAGTCTCGTTTTCATACATTTCGTGAAGATCTTGTAGTCAAAGTTTAAAAGCGTCAGTGGGCGAAAGTCCCTGAGCTGTGTTGGTTGTGTAATTTTTGGGACTAATACCACCAGGCCATCTTTCAGGGTGTCGATATTTCGTCCAGGACGACAAGCATCATTCACTATGGCTGTAAGTTCATCGCGAATGGTGTTCCAAAACGTCATGTAGAAAGCTCTCCCCAGGCCATCAGGACCAGGACTCTTGTTTGTCGCACTGTGGCGTATGGAGGTATATATTTCTTCGGCGGTGATGTCCTGGGTCAAGCACTCTTGTTCTCTGTGCAAAAGTCTTCCTCGTACACCATCGAAGAACGGATGCTGGTGGTGAAGTGGGACTGGGGCGTCGTCTGTATACAAGGACTGAAAGAAGTTCTCTACCGTGTCTGTGATTAAGGTATGACTAGTCACCATTTGTCCCTCAGGTGTCATAATGCGGTTGATGTACTTCTGACGGCCTTTGCGGCACTCCCGTATAAAATGATAAACGGAGGGTGCCTCTGATGCCAGATGTTGATGATCTTGTGCTTGAAGTTTGAGTCCTTCCAATGCTTTGCGCTGCAGCGTGAGGAGCTGCGCTCGGATTTTCTTTATTCGGCGATATGTATTAGGGTTGGTAGGGTCTTCATTGTATAACTGTCGTAAACATTTATAGTAGAAATCTGTCGTCTGATGGATGTGGCGTCTTCTCTCGGCACTGTAGGCCTTCAATAACCTAACAGCTCTGGGTTTCGCATACTTCAGCCACCACTCAAGAGTATCTTGAAACCGTTGAATGTGGCGTTTCCAGTTATGCCATTCAGTGGCAAAGCTATCTTTCATGTCCAAGTGTGTCAGAATAGAATCATTTAACCTCCATGTTCCTCTCCCACGGCGAGGTCCCAGTTCTGGTTGGCGAATCTTGCACAGATACGCACAATGGTTTGAAAACTCCACCGGGCATACATCTGTTTCTCTCACGTGTTCTTTCAATTCCCGCTGACATATATTCTATCCAGTCGAGAAGCACCATTATGGTAGTAGTACGTGTAACCGGCTGACCCCGACGGCTTCAGTTCCCATGTGTCTTTTAAGCGTAACCCTTGTATTAACGCAGATAGTGCAGGGCAGCCCTGAAATTGGCCTCTTTGGTCTTTGGGCGATAGCACTGCGTTAAAATCCCCACCGAGGATTATATTGCCGGTATGATTATGGAGAAGTGGGAGAATATCTGTGGTATAGAAGAGCCGGCGTTGTATCCTGGCCTGCGAACCAGAGGGAGCATATACATTGACGATCAAAAGATCTCGAATACGGATACTGATTCCGCGTGAGTTGACTAACTGGACTGGATCCGCATATGGTATATGGTCCTTAATGTAGATAGCTGTACCACGTTTGTGCTCATTGACATTAACTATTTTATCATAGCCAGAGATGGTAAGGAGGTCTTCAGTAGCCACTTCTTGCAACAGAACAATATCCACATCTTGGTCTCGTATAAGGTTGCGTAAGAGCGACTGTTTACTAGCAGTTTGAATGCAATTTACATTGAGTGTCATTAGCGTGTATGTCAACAACATCGTCAGATAGATAGACATGTTTTTTTTTTACCGAAATAAACAAGATGGAGATGGGGTGGTCTTTAACGCTTGTCACTCGACTTCCCGCCTTGTAGTCGGGGGTCCCTGACACCCGCATAAGGCTTGTGCGTTCCCTCTTTTGACGCCCGGATTGTTTTAGCTTTGGAGGAGGTTTTCAAAGGTGCCTGTTCTTTAGGAGTTAGTTCCTTGTTGTCCATGATCTCCTGGTCCCGTGACCCCGTCTCTTCTGTATCCATGTGTCTGGAGGGGTCGTCTTCTATTTCATCCGACCAACGTATACCAGCGGTCTGTGGTTCACAACTAACTATGGACTGGTTTGAGGGTGGCATACTGGTAGCATTGTCTCCTGAGGTCACGCCTTCTGTGACCGCATCAGGGCTGGCAGTGCTAGTGTCAGGTTTCTGGTCAGCTTTAGGAACTAGAGAATTGGCCGCCCTACCTAGACTGCCATTGGTGTATTGGCTAGTATCAGACAAACCTGGCAACGATGGCTGCCCGTGGAGTTCCTGTTGTGATGTGAGAGTATGTTGTTGTTTACTAATGGAGGTCAATGGCCCAGCTGGTTGCGGCGATAAGGCGGTGAAGTGAGAAGGCGACACGTCCATTGTGTCTTGTGCTACAGCTGACGTATCAAGTGGGGCAAGTTGTTCGGCAGAAATACTGACGTTAGATGAACAAGGTGCCGATAAGGCAGGCGAGACAATGTCACTGTCCTTGTTGGCTACAATTTCACTGAGAAGCTTAGGCCCGGTTTTATTTTCAGTTTCACCGCGCCTCACTTGGCATTCCTGTCTAAAGTGATCAGTGGCATTACAATAAAAGCATGATCGAGGTTGTCCATCATACACCACCTGTGCTTTGTAGCCATCGATAGAAATAATGGGTGGAATTGCAGTTTTTAGTTCAATCCGCATAGCCCGAATACCACTCAAAATATTGAATAGGTAGGTAGCTGACCATCGTTCATTTCTAATTTCACGAACTTTCCCGTACTTACTAAAGTACGACATTATCCGGTCATTCGGCAGTTCAATGGGAAGGTTCATGACGCGGATGAGTTTGCTGTCAACATCCGCACAAGTTATAATTACCTCAGATATAGAGCCATTAAATTTCCGTACCTGGGATTTTCCGTTGGTACTGTTGAGGACCTTCTCCATCAGTAGTTTGCTGGTGAACTTGATGAAAACAGCAGCTTCCAGATTGTCTAGTTGAATGGCTTCTAATTGGTCCACGTTGAGTTTTAGGGTGTACTGAATCCACTCATGTATTTCTGCAGGGCCTGGTTTATTGGCCTTGTCGGGGAAAGCACATTTTATGGTGTTTTTCCTAATACTGTTGGTTGCCATTTTGACTGTACTTGAAAAGACTTGAAAGTTAGACACTCGAATACGTAACTCACAACGAAGCAGAGCGCAGCGAACCGGTCGCTGCCGGGGTTCAGACCGGACTGGCCCATTAGGTGCATAATGGCTTAAACCTTACCCATGTTGGAGACGTCGGAGAAATAGTACTGCCATAATCTGGAAGATGATGGAGAAGATCTATCGGAGACCGAGGAAGAAGAGGAAAAGGCAGGATTGGAATAGCCTGGAACGAATTGTTCAAATCCCTCCTATCCCAAAGGAGATGCCATACCCCTCAATTGTAAGGAAACATGAGGTGAATAACTGTAACATGCAACAAGTCCTGTGCTCTTTCATGTTAAGGTCTTTGTTATGGCAGATTAGTTGTAGTAACCGGTTTATTATAGCAACCATTTGGCAGGATTTATGTATATCTTTCATAGCTTTGGTCAAGGAATAGTTAGACACCCGATAGCCGATCTTGATCGAGCTGGTGTATCTACAATCACCTACAATCACCTGCATAATCACGTGATAAAATCGCCATTAATATGACTTTGCTTCGAGGAAGCTGCAATTTTTCTTGTCAGCTGAGTGCTGAACTTATTCGGATATAAGTCATCCATGTGCAAATAATATTTTGAAACACCCCGTTTGAGCTCACAGATTTTCAGCCTACTTTTCACATTTTGCAAAAATGAGGAAAAAGTAGACTCATGAGATCGATCCGGGAAAATGTGTGTCTGTCTGGCTGTGTGTGTGTGCCCCCCCCCCCTATCAACTCCTAAACGGCTGCAGCAATCAAAACCAAATTTAGTATGAGTAAAGATGTGCACCGGAATATCTCACGTCCATATTTGAAAATGATGTCAGTGCTACCAACTGCTGAAAAAAACGCACTAGAAATGTGAGCTCCATGTTGGATATCTTGCAAGGTATGCATGGGAGCTATTCCAAAATTGGCACACTTGTAGATAATACTATTTCAGTTTAATTTCCAGGAGGCCAACCATGACAGTGTTGCCAAAATAATTTTAAGCCTTCTGTTAAGTCCAATGTTTAAATGCATATAACTTCTACACTATCAATTGGATTTCAACCAAATTTTGTATGTAATATCTACACATAAACAGATATGACTGAGCGTATTCTTAAGAGCCACTAGGGCTGCCAACTGTTAATAATTGCTCTCTCTATTTTTTTATCCAAATACCAATATATCAGAAAGTATGCAAGCCAAGAGCTTTAAACTATGCACACGTATATTCTAACATTTTAGATTAATTTGGAGTAACTTATATACGTCAGTTCTACCAACATGATAATAAGCCTGCTGATAGTACCAATTTATAAATACATGTAACTTCTATACTATCAGTTGGATTTCAACCAAATTTCGTATGTGCTATGTGTACCATAACAGATATGACTATAAGTATTGTTAAGAGCAATCAGGGCTGGCAACTGTTAATAAATGCTGTCTATATTTTTTTAATCGTAATATCAATATATCAGAAAGTATGCAAGCCAACAGCTCTATACTTTGCACACGTATAGCACCTGACATTCTAGATTAATTTGGAGTAATTAATAGAAGGCAGTGCTGCCAACATGATTCTATGCCTGCTGATATGTCCAATTTTAAAATACATGTAACTTCTATACTAACAAATGGATTTCATCCAAAATTGGCACAACAAGATATCATAATATTTCAGATTATTTCTGACCAGCACACGCATGACATTGTTGGCTACATGCTTTTACGCATGCTGATAGATCCAGTGTCTAACTGCATGTAACGTCCATTGGACTTCAACCAAATTTTGTATTCTGTACCTTAAGAGATGGAACTCAGAATATATTCAGTCACCAGGGCTTCCAACTGTAGTGCTCTATTAGGCTACATTATACCAGGTATATTTTGAACTAATTAGATATTTCGATATTACCAACTTAATTTCGTCATTATTCTAGATAGGTTCATATTCTGTTGAATAATAATTGGCATGAAAAGTAGGCTGTATAGTTCTTCACGGAACTTCTTGTTAATTTTGAGTTTGTTACTCGTGTCATTGGGTGAAATAGAAGGTTTGCCCACCGCCTTTATAAGAAGATATTCAAGTAATAGCTCTGACGCTACGATGCTCCAAGTGGGAATGAAATAAAATGATAAATAGTAAGGTTATTCGACCGAGCGTCGAACCCCAAACTAATTCGTATCCGTTAAGACAGCCCGAGTGAGCAGGCGTTGTCAAAGTTACATTTGGTTTGTGTCCAGGATGGACACGACGTGACGTCTCTGACACATCCCGAATGCGAAGTGGGGCTTTGCTCTTTTCAGGGACTCCCTTCAGTGTAGTGTAAATATAGTGTAAGGCACTGATAAATAAATATGAAATGAAAATGAAATGAAAAAGAAACTGTACATAGGAATGTGATAGGCATCTCTGTGAGATATCAAAGAAGTTAAGAGAGTAGGAATCTCTTCTTTGAGGACTATTTGCTGTACACAAAATTGTATATTTTCATGCAGCGCAGGGCATTATAAAATTAGTGTGTTAGATCTAGTGTATTTTATTGGCCACATTCAAGGATCACATCACAGGTCTTTATATGATGTGAATCCGTTATGAAGAACATAACGTATTTGGACTTGCTACAAGCGAACAGTGTTCGCCCGCCAGTTTAGAGTGAGTGTTATCGCTCAAGGTAAATGCCAAGCTAGCCGCATAACGGAAATTTACCCGTGATGCATAGTAATTCTTATAGTGAGACATAGTGTTGATCATTTATCAGACGACCATTGACGACACATATTTTTCGTACACGGAATGCAAAGAACTTTGTAGGGATTTTAACAATAAGACAAGTTATCAGCTGTGATGCTATTATAGGAATGATGAGTTACATCACATGATGAGTGAGCCATTTCGAGCAGCCCACTGCCAGAGGGCAGATTAGTATTTTCAGAATACGATGAAAGGTGTCCCTTTGTTAATTAATGACCAATTGCAACGATGTATAAGGCTAGAAACCAATGTTATTATAGTATCTAGAGGACACGTCGCAGGGAGATATGAGTCCCGCATTTATTACTGTCTATTCCGGCAGTATTTCAGAGCTAGTGCATGCCAAACTGTCCGATGATTGTTCACGCAAGTCTGAGTTGCCGCCTAGTGTTCTTGTGAACGGAGCATTCTTAACTCACGTTATTCTTGTGACTAGTGGAGTCACGTTGTCGTAAGTACTCCGAGTGAGGCTTACAATTGTATTCAGCCTGCATGTAATGGTCTTATCTACGAGCGACATAAAATTTAGTAGGGAACCTAAATACTGTATACTGCTAATATCTGAAATAAATCATGGGAACTAACTACTTTAAACCAACGTGATAAATTGATGGAGTAACCTAAAGCATTTAATCTAGAACCTGTTCTTTCTGATTCGCCTTCCGATGCACTGAGCTGACCCATTTCTGTCTGGAAATGACTTTGAACCTTGCTGACACTATTTTGAATCGACGAAGAATTACTGGCACCATAAGGTCGTAACATGTGGGCCGCATTAACCCAAAGTGAAGTCAGTCGTGGTGATGACCACGCATTCACCACCTAATGTACATTAACTAGATGACAATTAAGGGCAAATTGCTTCTTAATTTGTGTAAGAAGGTTTTAATAATAACAATATTGAGTGTTGTGAATATTTCTTTATCTGATTGCACCTGATATGTCCCTGTGTTCTGTATTACATTAGTGTTGTAATCCGATATTGTTTTTTATAGCAAGGTTGCTATAATAGCTTTTGAAGTAAAATTTGAATACGGTTGCTTTTCGGCGTTTTGTTGCTTTAAGACAGAATTTAGCTAGTCAATGTAAACGTTAAATGTAAATACGAAAGTGGTACTGCACCATTATTCATAAAGGTCTTAAGTACAGACATGGTTACAGTATTTTGGGAACACCCTGTAACTTCCTAACTAGCCTCTGAAGTCTATAATTACAGCTGGTCTACAGCGAGCAAAAGTCATGCTATCAAGAAAGAGATCGGCAGAGCTCGTGTTTCCGACGAGAAACCCGAAGGTCATCGATAATAACCATGTTGACTGTGTCTAACACTATATCGATCGATTCACCTGAGAGTGATTAATACAAATTAAAGCATATTTGGCGTTGTATGTAAGCAGCTACATACGTCTGTGTGTATATTTCCATGGCAGAAAGCTATCATTAAGAAAGTATGAAGAACAGAAGATGATCTGTTAACTCACTACTGATTACGTTTCGACTGCGATATATTTCGTATCGAGTCGTGACGTGTGAAGGAGTGGGGGAGCGGATGTGAGACCAAGGCGACCTCGTGGAGAGAGCAATGAGTAGAGAAACCGACAGCGTAGAGGTTAGAGCCTGAAAACAGTGAAAGTGAAGTCGCCAGCTAACGGTAGTTTTAAAAACGTGTGACCGCGCTGGAGTGTATACGCTAGTTCGTTCAGCATTCTACGTGAAGTATACACGTGTTTAATAGGGCTCAGACATGGTCTTAAACATGTAATAGTTTATCTTTGCGACCGTGTATCTACAGCAACTAACGAGCCATGCGGATGGATACTTTCATAATCCCGACCGCCAGCTCGGCCGTAATGTGTCATAAAACTCTGCATATAAACCTTCGTGGAAATGCAGCCTAGACTTGATTCACTCTTCAAAGTGCTTATACTTTTTGAAAAGAGCACATTCTCAAGCAAGGTGTCAGAGGGAAGGGACACTATGAAGCTTATATCCATTACGATGGTAGGCTAAATTAATATAAGAATACTGCATTAGCAGGGTGTAGAGGGGACATGTTGGCAGCAACTTTCATTTAGCATGAAGTGTGCAAGCGACTCTCGTGATGCAAGGGGCCGCGTCGACCCTTGTGAACTTGCTAGCATTCGCGTTCATACATTGGAACTATTTAGCGACTGTTCGAGTTCACCCTCGCTTTGTGACGAGTTGATAAACTGTGTGCGGTCCGTCCGTCGGTATTCGAATATGTATGGGAAGATATCGCCAGGATATGTTGGAACTATTTCGACCGACCGGGTGTTGTTCGAGCCTAGGAGGACTTTGGTTCGTTCTCAGGAAACCCAGTTGGAGTTCGGCGTGTGTTCTGTTGGTCTGGAGCTTAGTATGGCCAACGATATCCTTTTTTCCTCATCTAGATTCGCCAAAGGTACAGATCACTTCAACTTGTTACAGTAGCGTAGCGTGGACATTTTGAACTACCACATATTGCCATATTTGATTTTGTAGATTAAATGGTTGAGTAGAAAGTGCAGGTTCGATGTTTATTTCGAAACTGACCTTCTATGATGCCAGGATTTTGACTCATAAAAATGAGTGCATCCTTTGTGTAATTTAATGAATAAATTAAAAATTTCAGTAGTATTTTACAGTATTTAAACTAATATGCTCATTCTTATTTGTCGAGAAATAAATGTAGGAAAAAGATCTACAGTTTTTCTTGTGAAAGAACATTTTAGTAACACAATTTTCTTTTGAGAACTTTGGTTGAGTTTTTCATATTCTAGTGTATTGTTCTTTAAGCACTTTCGCTTGGATCATCGTATTCTTTGAAGGGGATTTTCCTTTTCGTATTCTTATTACGATATTAGGAAGTTTTCGGATCTTGTTATTCTGAATGTTACTTCGAGTCCTTTGACTATTTTTTTCTGCAGTTCATTAACTGATTTTACTTGTATTTTCTGAGCGTGATTTTCGAAATGGATTGCCTAATGGGTCATTAATCTCTTAGCCTTTGTTGCTAACCTAGATTCATGCTGTAGGACTAATCCATCGACATTTTCGCGTTCGGGAAATTCAGGGAAGATCTTATTTTGAGATTGAATTTATCTTTATAGATCGCTTTTACAACCTCAGTTTGTGTGGTTGGGGAGTGTTATACTTTTCTTTTCTTATGAAGTTAACACTGGATTAAATTGATATCATTGCCTTTGGTGCAATAGTTTTTCTCTATTAAGAGGATATTTGAGCGACATCCAAATTTGCGAGGATAATCCCAGGGACGACTTACTATAAGTCATACGTTTAAGAATTATGGATCATGTAATACATCAATGTAAGGCAAGTTTTTAAAGATAGGTGGAATATTTCTGAAATCCACTGGGCTTTGTTGGTAATCTGTTATAGAATCATATTATTCTTTCGCACTTGAGTTCAGGATTTTTCTAAAAACAGCTGATTTTCATAATTGTGGATTTATAACAGTAAGGCTCCTATTATAGGTGCATGTTCGACTTTAGAGAGGCATGTATTTTGAGTAATGTCTTTGTGTTTAAGTATATTGATGCAGTGCTTTGTAAAGCATATTTTTCTTGTTGAGGATTGAGCCAGGTGTGCCAATCAGGATTAGATTGATTGGGGTTTTAACCCAGAGAGGTGTTGTTTTTAACCTAGTATGGTTAATATTTGGTCATAGTTGACTTTATCGCTGTTATCGTGAAAATGCCTGTGTGAAGATTAATATTTTTCTGAGCAGTATTATTGAGAATCTTGAGTGGATATCCGGTTCAATATTTCCAGTAAAATTAATATAACGATTTTGCCATAGGATGTATGTTTAACAAGGTAACCGATAACTATTTAATGCTGAATTTATGATTAATTTTTGCTTAGCTTAACTGTTCGGCAGAATTACCCTAAAACTAGAAATGAAACAATATTAAGCAGAAATGAATGTCGTGACATTAAGTCAGTGGGAAGAGAATAATTGAAATTATTCTGGAATTTTGTGTAAATTATATTCTGTAAATAGGCCATATGAATTTCTTCATTTAATAACAAGAACATATAATGTTACTGAAGATGTCGTGTAGGATTATCAATTATAATCAGGATATTTTTGTATAAGATGTTATTTCCGTTAAGGAACCGAAATGAATTTAATGTATTCAAGTCTTATAATATTTTTCTTTTGTAAATGCTTATCCTATGGGATTGATTATTATTATCATTAATATGCCTTATATTTTAATCAATTAGAAGTTAGTTGTGATAATGGGTAATTTTTTTTGAAAGACAATCCAGTATAATCAATGAGTTTTTTTGATTGGTCGTGGTATCGACAAAATTGATTGTTTTTCTGTCTTGTTTATTCTTACAATAAATTTCTTTATTACTTGATTTTAATTATTGCGTGATGCTTTATAGAGGTGATGGAAGGGTGTATTAAGGGGGCCATCGCTAGGTATTTTAGGGTTTTCCACACCTTTGAGATTCTTTCTTCCTCTTGAAGAATTCTTGTGTTTTGAGCTAGTCTTTTCTTTTTCTGAGCTTTGGTCAGTCTTAATACATCCTGTTAGGTATTCGAGTGGCCCTATTATCCCTGTGTCTGTTGGTAGAACTTGGGGGTCTTTAGAGCCGGGGAATTTTCAGGTTCTACGATCCAGCTGCTATCCAGGGATTCAACAGGTATTGGTAGGTAAAAGGGTACTTTAGGTGGCGCCCAGCTCAGGGGCTTCGAAAAACTGGAATACCAGAGCGAATACCAGGGAGTTGAATGCCATAATTCCGCCAAAATTGAAACTGAAAGTACAAAGTGGAAATTAGTTTTTTGATCATGTAACACAGATCGCGAATTGGAACACCGTGTTTCTTGTGTGACTATGAATCAAGGCGGTAAAGTAATGGTGAACCAATATTTTGGCACGAACTATTGAAATTCCTATGGAACAAAGCAATTACGAGGATACTCGAGCTACTTGACTTACAAGTGGTATTGCAACCATTATTAATTTTTATTTTATTTTATGTATTGGAGTGGTGCCACACGCTTTGTTAATAATTTGTTCTACTTGTTTCCGGCTGATGATCATTGCTGACATCATTAAAAATAGAAGTATTTGTAGTAAATTTAAAATTTAAGTAATGGTAGAATCATAGACCTTCACCGATATAAACCAACACGCACCTGTTTATGGTCGATCCCAAATCAAATGGGGCACTTTGTGTTTAGACATAAGCTTATTTTAAGGTAACGCCAGACAATAAGAATGAGCATATATGGTAAATGGTGGTTGTTTGTAGATGTTCTCGCTGTGCTTTGTTGGTGTGGTATTCTTATTTCTTGTGAAGTGTAGTGAAGCATGTCTGAAGGTAATATGGTGACTGTTGGTGACGTTAAGAAGATGTTTGAAATTATTCAACATAAAATGGACAATTTGAATCAGGACATAGAAAATATTAAGGTCCAAACTAAATCTGCATTACACCATATGTCTGAAACTGTTATTCAAAATCAGGGTGCAGTTGCTGAAGGTATCAGGGGGGAAATTGATACTATGCAATCCACATTGAAGGCTATCAATGACAGTTCTAAAAGGGTAGAAAAGAAGGTTACCAGTGTAGAATCTAATATCGAAGATATCCAGAACGATAATAGAAAAACACAACTAGATATCAGTACACTACGGGCTAATGTTGGCTTGGTACAGGTTGCCCAAGAAAGAATCCAAACTAGTCAAACATCAATACAAACTAGTCAAACATCAATGCAAACTAGTCAAACATCAATCCAAACAGATCTTAACAATATCCAAACTAGTCAAACTTCAATGCAAGCAGATCTTAACAATATCCAAACTAGTCAAACATCAATGCAAAATAGTCAAACATCAATGCAAAAAGATCTTAACAATGTTCAGACTAGTCAAAGGGGAATTGAGGAAACAGTAAAGGATGTAAACTCTAATGTAAGGATTATGCAATCCCAAATCAATGATTTAAGAACAGATGTGGGATTAATAGAATCCAGTCAAAATAAAATGGAGCTAGAGGTCCGAAAAATCGAATCTAGTCAAAATCAGACGGAGGTTAAGTTAATGGAGCTAGAAAAATCTAATAAAGAGTTCCAAGTTGAGATTAGACTAGACTTTGAAAAAAGTGTGAAGCTCAGTAAAAAAAATTTAGAAGCACTTCAGCTACAGTTTTCCCATGACACTAATCAGACCCAGAATAGCCTGGAGCAGTTGAAATGTGAAATGGGGACACTCCGAGCTCAAGTCACTGATCATACGAAACTTCTCAGGGATGATTTTGACATCGATTTGAAAGGGATCATAAGAGATAATATTGTAACATTTCGTCAAGATATCATGAAAATTAATGAGGAATGTTTGAAAGTTGAGAAATCTAAGTTAGAATCCAAACTTGCCACTGGTCTTGCAACTAATAGCAAAGACATAATAAATGTTAGGGAAGATCTAAGCAAAAGAATGGATGGAATTCAAAATACACAGGTTAATAACATATCCGATTTAGAGAAACGTATTAACAGTGTTGAAACTAAAGTCGGCCAAAGTAAGATAGAGTTAAATGAGGTCAGGGAGAAGAAAACTTCCGAGATTAATGAAATTAGAAAGGGTCTCGAGCAAATTAATCTAGAGGGGCATATCAATTTAGATACGCTAAAAGATCAATTGCGATCACTTTTACAGTCCGATTTTAGAGTTGTAGTTGAACAACCTGAAGTGATAGTACCTGATGGTAGGGAAAGGATGATGCAGGAATCTCCCAACAAAGAACCCAACCTTCGGCTCAGTCAAATGGAACATTCGAGTCCCATTCGAACAAGGAGGGAAACTTTTGTTCTCCGAACCCCAACGTAGGCGTGGGTGATTATACTTCGAAATCATTGGAAAGGACACCGAATGTAACCATAATACGAAACTTTGATGACAAACCTAGGAAGTTTAGCAACTTGGATGGAATGACACCAATCGAATTTGTCAGGGCATTAAGAGATTACTTTTTGGAGTCACATGTGCCACGTGAGCGTGAGCTACGTATGGTGGAAAGGTTTCTTACCGATGCTCCGTTACAATGGTTCAGGGCTTTTCGTTACACATTTGACAATTTTGAACAGTTTTCGGAGGCCTTCATACAAAGATTTTGGTCGATCGAGGTCCAACAAAATGTGAGATCGGAAGTCTATTCACGCAAGTACTCCAGTACAGGACCAACCAGCTATGCTGAGTACTTTGCGTGTCAGTTAGCAAAACTCCGTTTTCTCCAGCCGCCGTTAACCCAGGAAGAACTCCTTGAAGCTATCTCACGTCAATTGCCTGCGGAAGTAAGGAGATCAATTATTTCTTCCGGAGTATCGTCTTTATCGTCGTTAGATGACTTGTTACGTCGATTAGATCATATGAGTATGATGACGCAACCTACCATAGTCAAAAATGCCAGGCAGGAATCGAAAGTTGTAAACGCGGTAATGATGAACCGTACACAGCAGACGGATCGTTTTGGGCAAAGAAGAGATGATAGAATGGGTCCTATTAGAAATACCCATCAG
The DNA here is from genome assembly GCA_946902985.2 of Meconema thalassinum. Classification (NCBI taxonomy): domain Eukaryota; kingdom Metazoa; phylum Arthropoda; class Insecta; order Orthoptera; family Tettigoniidae; genus Meconema; species Meconema thalassinum. The sequence continues at coordinate 35,015,062 of OX336392.1, forward strand.
GAAGAGAGGAGATGGGAAAACCAACGTAGGGACGCCCAGGAGAGGCCATGGCAACGTCGCTACGAGGAGAGAAATTTCTATCGAAGAGATAATGATCGAAACCGGAATGATCATCGAGAAACACCTTATAACAGGAATTACAGATATGATCAAAATAATCGAGATAACAGATATAATAGGAATGATAGGGATACCCATGAAAACAGAGATAAGAGACAAAATCAGGGGTACTCAAGATACAACAATTATCGGACGGAGGCATCCGATAAGAAAGTGCAACAGGAGATGCTCAAGAGAGGGCGAGATAAGTCCACGGAGGTTGGACGAAGAAAATCGAAGGAAAGAAAGGATGAAAATCCAGATAAGTCACGACCCAGCACTAGCAGAGAAGGTCGGAGTTCAGAAAGAGCTCCGGACCTAGAAAAAAAAACGCCAGTTTCCGGGCGAAATTAATAACTGACGTTGCCACGCATTCCTCTGTTATCACGATTTTTGAAATATTTGAAGCTACTGACGAAGACCTTCTATTTGAACCAGAAACGAAACCAAGAGGAAGGATAGTTGAACTTCCCGTTATTGATATACTAATTGGTATACAACATTGTAAAGCTTTGATGGACACAGGTGCTATGATCTCAATAGTTGACGAGGACTGTTTTGAGAGATTGAAACCAGAAAACCAATTTACCATTCTTCCAGCATCTCCAACAAAAATTCGTGGGATATTTAAGGATAAAACTATGAAATGCAAAGTGCAGATTCTAATGAAATTCTGGATCAATCAGAGAAGTTACGAACATATTTTCATAGTAGTTAAGAATATTAATTTTGACGTCATACTAGGGATCGATTTTATTACTCAAGCTAGGGCAATCATCGACATGGACAAAGGAATAATAAGATTCAAGGAAGAAAGTACAGAGGATGTAGTGATGGAAGAAATGGATGGAAACGAAATTAATAGAGATATCCCTAGAATGGAAATCCTGGATCACGTAGTTGAAGAAACTGAGCAAGTGAGGGAACAATATACCTTGAAAGCCGAGGGATTTAAAAACGTGAAATAAGAATTTGACGACTTGATTTGTCAATTTGCGGACATCTTCGATGATAAACCTGGCTTGATTAGAGACTTCAAGTACCAGATTAGGCTAATAGATGAATCCCCTTACCAAGCCAAGCTTTATCCTATCCCAGAAAAATACCATGATGAGGTCAAGGAGATCATAGATAAAATGGAGAGAGATGGTATAATAAAAAACAGGCTTCTTCGTATTTGAATCCGATAACTGTGGTAAAGAAAGCGAACGGACAACTGAGGCTTTGTTTAGACGCCAGGAAGATCAACACGAGAATCATGTTAGAAACTGACCGTCCACCAACAATTAGAGAACTTTTGAAAAAGTTCAAAGGTAAAGCGTGTTTCAGCGTCCTAGACCTAACCGCTTCCTTCTATCAAGTAGAGCTGGAGGAAGATAGCCGGCAATACACCGGATTCTTATTCGATCAGACCACGTATGTTTTCTGTCGCGTTCCTTTTGGAATGGTGAATAGCGGTCCGGCCTGGATCAGAGCTCTAGATAGCAAATTAACGGAAAGCGTGAAACGTAACGTTATTTGCTATATCGATGACTTGATAATTTCTTCAACGAATGTCCAAGAACATCTTGTGCACTTGAAACAGCTATTCGAGAATTTAAGAGAGGCCAATATTAAGGTCAACATGCATAAGTGTCAATTCATGCATGAATCTATCAAGTTCCTTGGCCATACTATTGATCAGTTTGGGTATCACCCAAACTTGAAGAAGATTGACGCCATTTCAAGATTCCCTCGTCCCGCAAAAGTAAAGCAGCTCCGTGAGTTTCTGGGTATGTGCCAGTTCTTGAGTAGCCACTGTCCGGGATACTCAACTACTATGGCCCCTTTGTATGAGGCATTAAAGAAAAATAATAAATGGAAATGGACAGAGGATACGAATAGGGCATTTGAAGAGGCCAAGCTCATGCTCCAAAATTGTGTTAAGCTGGAATATCCTGAGTTTGATCGGATATTTTACATCGAGTCTGATGCTTCAAAAGTTGGTATTAGTGCTGTCCTCTATCAAAAGGACGAGGAGGGGAGGAAGCATTACTTGGACTTCCACAGCAGAAAGCTGCAGGAACACGAAAAGAATTATTTCACCTCTGAGCTCGAAGCTTTGGCATTCATATCTGCTCTTCAAAAATGGAAGAAACTTCTGATAGGACATCGAGTCGTCATTATCACGGATCATAGAGTGCTTCAGTTTATGATGCAAACTGATCTTTCCAGTGACAGATTGACGAGGTGGACATTGTTTCTCCAGCAGTTCAATGCCACCATCGTGCATCAGCCTGGAAAGGATAATCTGCTCGCGGATGCACTCTCAAGAAATCCAGTTAGTAAGATCGAGATTAACACTGTACAGTTGGAGAGGGAACACGAACTCACCCTGGAGAAGCTAAAGAAGATAGCGGTGTCACAGAAGAGACACACCCCAACTAGACATATGTACAGGTTTTTGAGAGGTGCAATTGACCATACCGATCTTGACTACGAGCAGACTAGGAAGCGATCTGAGAAATTCCTGGTGTGTGATGACGTCGTTTGTAAATACATTGACCGAGAGAGGACGAAAATTAGAATTGTAGTCCCTCCTAAACTGATAAATGGGTTGGTGTGGTTACCTCACTGCACCATTGGCCATGGGGGTGTCGACAAAACGTTCAGAACGTTATTGGAAACATTCACCTGGACCAAGATGCGGGGCACTATAGCAGCCATTATCAGATCATGCCAGGAGTGCCAACGAGGGAAACACCCGTCGGCGTTATCAAAAGAGAGATCTCGAGCCATTATTCCAGAAAGGCCGAGAGAGCTAATGGCTTGCGATATCTTCGGTCCTTGCCCGAAGGGGGCTAGGGGAAACCAGTTTCTCCTAGTCACAATCGATGCTTTCTCAAAATACGTGACCCTCGATCCTATGCAGAGGGCCACTACAGCCCAAGTCCTTAGCCGTCTTGAAAACAGTGTGTTTTCTAAGGCGGGAAAACCTGTAACTCTCCTATCGGATCATGGAGCTCAATTCACTTCGATGGAATTTGAGAATGCCATGATTAGGCTTGATGTCAAGCACGTGTTTTCTAGCGTTAGATATCCGGAATCTAACGTCTCGGAACGTGTTATGGCAGAAATTAGCAAGTTCGCGAGAATTTACTGTCCTGAGGATCATGCGAGCTGGGTCAAGTTCATCCCACTCATGGAAAGATGCATGAATTCCACATTCCATGAGAGCTTATCAGACATACCTATGGTTGTTCACCATAATAAGAGGCCAGAAAGAGCCTGGACAGAGATCGTGAGATTTCTACCTAAGGACGGGGAGCCTACAGTCTAAGAAAGAATTAATTCAGCTAGAGAAAGCTTGATGGATGCAGCCGAGAAGCGGCATAAACGAATCAGAAATAAAAGATATCGGCCACCGATGAGAGTAGGCGAGATGATTCTCGTCAAGAAACCGACGAAAGCAGATGTGGCTAAGAAGCAATTCACCAAGTTTTCCTATGTCTTCCACGGACCCTATAAAATCGCTAGGTCGTTCGGAAATAATTGATATGAGGTAGTAAGCCTAAATTGAAGAGAAATGATAGGTCGTTTCAATGCAAAAAACCTGAAAAGATATGTGAAGAAGGTAGTTTGAGTGTTGACTGAATAATGCTACATATGCCGAGATTACCTGGAATGGTGTCAATAAAAGTTGAGGAGACTTTTATTTAAGGTATCAAAGGGAAAACGCACCATTATTCATAAAGGTCTTAAGTACAGACATGGTTACAGTATTTTGGGAACACCCTGTAACTTCCTAACTAGCCTCTGAAGTCTATAATTACAGCTGGTCTACAGCGAGCAAAAGTCATGCTATCAAGAAAGAGATCGGCAGAGCTCGTGTTTCCGACGAGAAACCCGAAGGTCGTCGATAATAACCATGTTGACTGTGTCTAACATTATATCGATCGATTCACCTGAGAGTGATTAATACAAATTAAAGCATATTTGGCGTTGTATGTAAGCAGCTACATACGTCTGTGTGTATATTTCCATGGCAGAAAGCTATTATTAAGAAAGTATGAAGAACAGAAGATGATCTGTTAACTCACTACTGATTACGTTTCGACTGCGATATATTTCGTATCGAGTCGTGACGTGTGAAGGAGTGGGGGAGCGGATGTGAGACCAAGGCGACCTCGTGGAGAGAGCAATGAGTAGAGAAACCGACAGCGTAGAGGTTAGAGCCTGAAAACAGTGAAAGTGAAGTCGCCAGCTAACGGTAGTTTTAAAAACGTGTGACCGCGCTGGAGTGTATACGCTAGTTCGTTCAGCATTCTACGTGAAGTATACACGTGTTTAATAGGGCTCAGACATGGTCTTAAACATGTAATAGTTTATCTTTGCGACCGTGTATCTACAGCAACTAACGAGCCATGCGGATGGATACTTTCATAATCCCGACCGCCAGCTCGGCCGTAATGTGTCATAAAACTCTGCATATAAACCTTCGTGGAAATGCAGCCTAGACTTGATTCACTCTTCACAGTGCTTATACTTTTTGAAAAGAGCACATTCTCAAGCAAGGTGTCAGAGGGAAGGGACACTATGAAGCTTATATCCATTACGATGGTAGGCTAAATTAATATAAGAATACTGCATTAGCAGGGTGTAGAGGGGACATGTTGGCAGCAACTTTCATTTAGCATGAAGTGTGCAAGCGACTCTCGTGATGCAAGGGGCCGCGTCGACCCTTGTGAACTTGCTAGCATTCGCGTTCATACATTGGAACTATTTAGCGACTGTTCGAGTTCACCCTCGCTTCGTGACGAGTTGATAAACTGTGTGCGGTCCGTCCGTCGGTATTCGAATATGTATGGGAAGATATCGCCAGGATATGTTGGAACTATTTCGACCGACCGGGTGTTGTTCGAGCCTAGGAGGACTTTGGTTCGTTCTCTGGAAACCCAGTTGGAGTTCGGCGTGTGTTCTGTTGGTCTGGAGCTTAGTATGGCCAACGATATCCTTTTTTCCTCATCTAGATTCGCCAAAGGTACAGATCACTTCAACTTGTTACAGTAGCGTAGCGTGGACATTTTGAACTACCACATATTGCCATATTTGATTTTGTAGATTAAATGGTTAAGTAGAAAGTGCAGGTTCGATGTTTATTTCGAAACTGACCTTCTATGATGCCAGGATTTTGACTCATAAAAATGAGTGCATCCTCTGTGTAATTTAATGAATAAATTAAAAATTTCAGTAGTATTTTACAGTATTTAAACTAATATGCTCATTCTTATTTGTCGAGAAATAAATGTAGGAAGAAGATCTACAGTTTTTCTTGTGTAAGAACATTTTAGTAACACAATTTTCTTTTGAGAACTTTGGTTGAGTTTTTCATATTCTAGTGTATTGTTCTTTAAGCACTTTCGCTTGGATCATCGTATTCTTTGAAGGGGATTTTCCTTTTCGTATTCTTATTACGATATTAGGAAGTTTTCGTATCCTGTTATTCTGAATGTTACTTCGAGTCCTTTGACTATTTTTTTCTGCAGTTCATTAACTGATTTTACTTGTATTTTCTGAGCGTGATTTTCGAAATGGATTCCCTAATGGGTCATTAGTCGCTTAGCCTTTGTTGCTAACCTAGATTCATGCTGTAGGACTAATCCATCGACATTTTCGCGTTCGGGAAATTCAGGGAAGATCTTATTTTGAGATTGAATTTATCTTTATAGATCGCTTTTACAACCTCAGTTTGTGTGGTTGGGGAGTGTTATACTTTTCTTTTCTTATGAAGTTAACACTGGATTAAATTGATATCATTGCCTTTGGTGCAATAGTTTTTCTCTATTAAGAGGATATTTGAGCGACATCCAAATTTGCGAGGATAATCCCAGGGACGACTTACTATAAGTCATACGTTTAAGAATTATGGATCATGTAATACATCAATGTAAGGCAAGTTTTTAAAGGTAGGTGGAATATTTCTGAAATCCACTGGGCTTTGTTGGTAATCTGTTACAGAATCACATTATTCTTTCGCACTTGAGTTCAGGATTTTTCTAAAAACAGCTGATTTTTATAATTGTGGATTTATAACAGTAAGGCTCCTATTATAGGTGCATGTTCGACTTTAGAGAGGCATGTATTTTGAGTAATGTCTTTGTGTTTAAGTATATTGATGCAGTGCTTTGTAAAGCATATTTTTCTTGTTGAGGATTGAGCCAGGTGTGCCAATCAGGATTAGATTGATTGGGGTTTTAACCCAGAGAGGTGTTGTTTTTAACCTAGTATGGTTAATATTTGGTCATAGTTGACTTTAACGCTGTTATCGTGAAAATGCCTGTGTGAAGATTAATATTTTTCTGAGCAGTATTATTGAGAATCTTGAGTGGATATCCGGTTCAATATTTCCAGTAAAATTAATATAACGATTTTGCCATAGGATGTATGTTTAACAAGGAAACCGATAACTATTTAATGCTGAATTTGTGATTAATTTTTGCTTAGCTTAACTGTTCGGCAGAATTACCCTAAAACTAGAAATGAAACAATATTAAGCAGAAATGAATGTCGTGACATTAAGTCAGTGGGAAGAGAATAATTGAAATTATTCTGGAATTTTGTGTAAATTATATTCTGTAAATAGGCCATATGAATTTCTTCATTTAATAACAAGAACATATAATGTTACTGAAGATGTCGTGTAGGATTATCAATTATAATCAGGATATTTTTGTATAAGATGTTATTTCCGTTAAGGAACCGAAATGAATTTAATGTATTCAAGTCTTATAATATTTTTCTTTTGTAAATGCTTATCCTATGGGATTGATTATTATTATCATTAATATGCTTTATATTTTAATCAATTAGAAGTTAGTTGTGATAATGGGTATTTTTTTTTGAAAGACAATCTAGTATAATCAATGAGTTTTTTTGATTGGTCGTGGTATCGACAAAATTGATTGTTTTTCTGTCTTGTTTATTCTTACAATAAATTTCTTTATTACTTGATTTTAATTATTGCGTGATGCTTTATAGAGGTGATGGAAGGGTGTATTAAGGGGGCCATCGCTAGGTATTTTAGGGTTTTCCACACCTTTGAGATTCTTTCTTCCTCTTGAAGAATTCTTGTGTTTTGAGCTAGTCTTTTCTTTTTCTGAGCTCTGGTCAGTCTTAATACATCCTGTTAGGTATTCGAGTGGCCCTATTATCCCTGTGTCTGTTGGTAGAACTTGGGGGTCTTTAGAGCAGGGGAATTTTCAGGTTCTACGATCCAGCTGCTATCCAGGGATTCAACAGGTATTGGTAGGTAAAAGGGTACAGTACCATCATAGCTTAGACCCTTGTTTGCATTTGATGTTAGTATGATTCTGTTTACCTAATTCAGATTGTAATTGCTTAGGGAAGAGCTTACGTGCCCCATTCCAAGCTTTGTTGTTGTTGTTGTTTCGATTTCTTGTATTAAAGGACTGTAGAGAGGGCTAACTTAGACTTCAGTTAGGGCCTCATCACTTTATTTTTTGTTGTTTATTAGCTTTGCGGACTAGCCGTTTTCACTCCCTCCGACTTAGGCTAGGGGTTTGAGTTCTCTGAATAAATGACACTAATTTTACCTATGTCTGATTGTTTTTATTCCTTGGCTTTGTGTTTGAGGGTGCGCTTCTTTGGGCGTCTTTGATTTATTTCCGTACAAAAGACCTGATCCCTAGGGACAACGGAATCTTGTGCCGGCGCTAGCCCTAAAGAAGTGCATCCCATCCTCTCAGGTCATGGGTTCGAAGGATGGGGTTGTCCGGAATACCATCTGTCGGTTAGTGGTACCCTGGAAATCTCCTCTGACGGGCACAATATCAGCTAATGGTAAAAGAGGCTAGTAGGCTGTCTATATACATGGAACCAAGCCTTGTGACAGGAACAGTATGACGATGGATACCTTTGGACGTGCGTTAATGGCCAAGGCCGGGTCCGTCCCAATAAATAATCCTAAACAAGAGACAGACCCTGCCAATAATCACTATGAGCTTAGGTCTGTGGTGCCACGCACTAAATAGGGAGATTATGACTTTAATGGAAAGCGATTAACCTATGTAAAACATCCTAAATTTCCTACAGATGCCATGACAAAGAAAGTATGTGGATAACAAGGTGTGAGAGTTATATGACCAAGTGCCCAACCTCACTGTCGATGGCTATACAGCTAATCATAACCGCATCATTCATGTGGCAGACCCTGTGAAACCCCGATGTCTGTACAAAACAGTTTTTAACTTTGGAAATGGACAACGTGTGTGAAATTAAAGAGAAGAGTTTACACATGAAGCGAAGATGACTAACCGACGTTTTAGACTCCATAGATCCTCATGAGGTAGCAACCAAATAATTTGTGGAAGACTATGTATCCTCAATTATAAAACTACACCCTCATGTATTTCTCATGACCATCACTTATCGAGATTTTGTAAAAAACAATCAAGATTTTACCTATGTTTTATCTTCAGTTTCAACGAGTTATCGTTTACATTATGATGGAGAATTCGTATTACGGACTATACACCAGATGTAAGACATGTATCGATACGATTTAACCATAGAGCCATGCCACTACTTAGAGAGCATACAGTCAGCGTGGGCGATGAACTATCTTTCCTTTTGGTTCTAAACTTAGAAGAAAAATATTTCGCGCTTTATGTGTAACTTGCAAGTACAGCCATGAAATAATAACCACACATTAGTTGTCACTCAAACTTGCTTGTGAAAGGTTGTTCATCATGGTGAAACAATGAAACGTGGTGAAAAATACTACAATAAGGACCTGGTCGTCACAAAATAATGGGGTTGTTGACAAGCCCTTGCGAAATAAAAAAATAAAAAAATTGTTGACTATTAAGAAAACACTCCGAGCCGTACAGAGACGTGTCAATCCGAAAAGTAAACGACAGGTTTCAAAACAAGAACGCATCATTCCTGTCCCGAAACGAGCTGGGTTTTAACCGGCTTTGTTTGCCGGTCTTGCTGCTTTAGGATCGTTACTTGGCAGTGTCAGTGTAGTTTCTAGAGCCATTAAATCGACTCAGGAAGCCAAGCAACAATTAGGAGAGAGCCAACGACACAACGAGACGATAGAAGCCATTGCCATAGAGGCTCGAAACGCAAATTTAATGCCAGCCTTCTATAAACAAGGACTTGGTATTTAACTATTACCAAAAATATAACAACAGCCATAGCATAAAGAAGTCAAGATCTGTGCAAAACAACTAAATATTTACCATTTTCGAGGCGTTTTTATGCGCTACTAATTACCGCCACGACCATGGAAACAGGAATGTGCCATCATTAATCTAGAAGATCACCGAGGACCAGGAACCCATTATGTTGCTTATGTCAAAGACGGTTCCACAGTGTGGTACTTGACAGTTTCGGGAATCTCGCTCGGCCAATGGAACTATACAAGTATTTTGGAAACAGCACAAAGATATACTATAATGTGAAACGTCAGCAAAAGTTCAACACTCAAGAGTGCGGGCGCTTGTGTTTAAGTTTTATATAAGACACAGCGTATGCAAAAACGTAAACAGTATGGCAGCAGAAAGTAAGACGTTAACACTGCATGGTCGTGGATCTTGAGTCAGCCTAGACTTGTACCCTCCTATTGAATTGAGTGAAATACCTTATGTATTGGGGCTTTTTTTTCTCTTGAAACGTACTATAGAATATACAACATATGTAAAAATGTCAATGACAAGTTCTACTATGATGATTCTATGCTAACCCTCAACCCAGGTGGATATCCCATAGACGATATTTATGAACACATTTACATGGTGCTGGTAAAGCAATATGGTTTAAAGTCATTTCTTGATGGAACACGCAAGTTTGAACTTGTTGGCCATACCATCACTCATCGATGCAGTATTTAATCCTCGTTTAAGATTGATTTTAAATCACAACCTGATTCCATTGGCCCTTTACTGGGGTTTCTACCACGAGTTCTTGAACCCAACAAAAAACATGATTTGGACCACGAAGTGAAATTGATTGAGGACCATCACGCGTCGGTGTAATATTATTAGTAACGTGTACACCAATCAAGAGCCATCTCATTCGCTCTACGATTTTATTGTGACATCGCCCAATGGCTATATTATTCGTGAAAGCCCTCCAGTGGTGCTTTTTCGTTCTGTGGGTGTTGATCATATTAGTAATATAACCTTAAGACTGGTAAATAGAAACCAACAACTCATTCAACTAGATTCTCGCACACCTGTGACTTATACATTTGTTCTAACGCCACTATGAAGTCGGTATATAAAGTAACAACACCGTCTACAACGGGTGTTAGTTGTTTGCCACGGGAATACAGGTTAACACGTAAGGACGAGCAGATTATACAGCATCTGGGTTACAACCTACATCACCATAATTACTTCTATCCCTGAGGTGGTGAACAGCATCGAGGAGCAATACGGCATTCTAAGAATTGAGCCGCATACCTATCAAGCTCAATCACCAGGATTAAATAACAATGATGAAATTCAATGTGTTATCAGCAACCAAGATATTTACACCGTACCACATTAAAGTGTCATTCAGATTGAAGGTCGACTCACAAAAGCGGATGGCTCTACACACTTGACATCCAAGTTAGCCAACAATGCTTTCGTCTTTCTGTTCTCTGAGGTGCGCTATGTGATTAATGATATTGTCGTATGTGATTAATGATATTGTCGTGGATAGCACTCGAAATGTAGTCATTACTCGACCAATGACTGGATGGTTCACACGGATGGAACCTTTACCGGGTTTTTACCTCTTAAGATAATTTTAGGCTTTGCCGAAGATCACCAGCGTATTGACGTAAACGCAAGGCAAGTGCTTTATCTCGTCAGAGACAGGAGCGATTTTAATGCACTCAAGGTGATTATGTCATCGATTCGAAAATTCAACTACAATGGATTCTATGGAAAGTACCACACGTTACCCCTTTGGATAGAAAAAAACTGGAGATGCTCAAGATTGTGGGAAGAGATAAGCCTCTACCCATGGAATTTAGAAGCTGGGCGCTACATGAGTACCTACTATTCCCAACAACCAACACACACAGTTGGTCTGTGAAAACAGCACGCTATACAGAGAGACCCCTCTACATTATAGTGGGTTTTCAAACGAATCGCAAGTATCAACAAACCAAAGATCTTGCTCAATTTTATCACCTACCATTGAGAAATATACGTCTTTTCCTGAACGGAGCTTTCATTCCCTCTGAAGGACTGGATTTTGATTTTTCAAAAAATAAGTTTGGCCTAATCTACGATTTGTTTTCTAAATGTAGATTGTCGTATTATCAAAAAGAGAATTTCCCCATGTTGACACACCATGAGTTTAAAGCAAGAGCGCCACTGGTGGTCTTTGATTGTTTCTACTTGGAAGCGTCTATCAAGACATCCAATATTGACATCCGACTGGATTTTGAAACTCATGACAATGTCCCGCCAAACACCACGGCTTATTGTCTCATTATTCATCACAAACAAGTCAACTATTATCCACTGTCCAACCAAGTAACTAGTGTATAAATAACAGGCAAACAAACGTTGCGCTGCTCAGTCATGGATTGCCTCAAAGCCACAAGAGGTGTTACACCAATGAATTTAAAATCTGAGGAACAACGTTTCAAGACATTTGCGACGTGGCCTGTGCATTTCATTAACCCTCAAGCTTTGGAAGCGGCTGGTTTTTATTATTAAAAAACAAGAGATGAAGTGAGATGTGTATTTTGTTCAATGACAATAGACCAATAGAAAGAGAATGACCAACCTATGCAGGAACATCAGCGCTGGTCACCAGCCTGCCCCTACTTCCGTAGAATGGATGTGGGTAATATACCATGTCATTCAAGCTACCACTCACTAGTGCCTCTGAGTGATGAAAAACATGTGGACCTTATGACGTCAACGGTGCTCCGGTTAACTGCACAGAACATAAACAAAAATAAATGTGGAAACTCCTGTCTTGAGACATTGGGACATCACAGGTGTCATGGACGCTATAAAAATAAAAGACTTCATTGTTGTATGAGTTGGTACCGTCCCTATCCGAGAATGAAAAAAAAATAGAGCTAGTTAGAATTTTTAAGCAAATAAAATGAAGTAATAAAAATATGTTTTTACTATTATTTCTAAATATTAATAGTTGCTAGTAAGTATTCAGTTGACCTAACCTAAGTGGGCTCGATTATTGTGGGCGAGATTTTTGTTACTAGAATGTGATTTGAGTGAATGCAATTCGTACACCTTAGTAGTCGATAGTCAGTAGTCAGTTGAACTTGGTCCAGGCAAGCATAAACATGTTGCGTACGCTGAATGTCGATTGTGAAGGGTTTAAAATGGGTGATAACAAATTTATATTTGAAGAGGTGGCCATTATTGACTTTTCAACGTTTTGGATTTCAAAACCAAACCATCTCGTGTTCAAACCACCCTATGATTTCGATCTGTTGTGTGAAAAAGACCGTAAACAAACGCAATGGATTGTAAATAATTTGCAACTGCAATGGAATAAGGGAACCATTTCTTATAAATACCTCGACATGGTGATAAAGGCGCATTTGTCATCGGCCAATGTGGTATTTGTCAAAGGTGGTGAAAAGCGACAATGGATACAAGAGTTTTTGGCTTCTTACTGTCAATGTATCGAACTAATGGATTTAGGATGCCCCTCACTACAAACACTGAAGGACCACTGTCCATGTGGTAACATTACCAATAGAGCCCTCGCGCATACGTGGCACCTGTTTCATTGGTTAACCACAAATGCCTGCTGGGAAATGTTAAATAAAATTAAAACTGAAGTATTACCCGTTTGTGACGGCAGTGAGATTCCTACAAGTGAAGTGTAAACATCTACGTCATAGGATGGAGGGCAGTGCTACAGATAAGACCATAGGCAAATACGTTGTTTGCAAAAAATAACTAGACAGTTTTTGAAAAGAGGAATTAAATGCCTTGCCAAACTATTTTATTTATTATGTCGCGGCTAATGCAGTGAAAGAAATCTGGCAAAATGTAGCGAAATCGTGGACTCAAGACCCTGTGTTACGTGAATTGCAACCGTGCACCGATTACGATCACCATAAGCAAGTATCCATTGCAAAAATACAATCTATGCGGCAGTGTGCTACTTGCAGCTTGTCAAACTGTATCACGACCATAAACCGTAAGCAAAGACTTTGTTTCCTCATTCCACGGGTGTGATGGCGAGAAAAAAGCAACAACATCCTCAACAGAGGAGGAAGATCAAAACTATTCAAACTTGTACTGGTCGTGGCGTCATTGACAAAGGTATTAATATTGTACTACTCCATTGTTTAGGTATTGAGGAACCTAACTGCTTGGATGATTGATTGCTTTTTTTATTTTCACGGCTACACTTAGAGCTTAAGAGCTCCTTTACAGTAGCGCCCTACATAAAATAAGATTAGGGCTTATAAAAATAAAACATTTCGCTTACATTCACAATATAAATAATCATAGTCTATCAATTATAGTAACAAAAAGATAGTAACAATACAATAATAATAATAATACTCATGATAATGGAAAAATTATATACAAAAGAGTGAGAGTGCATACAGACTATCAGCCCGAAAAACAAACACCATATACTGTACAAGAAAAGCTATTGAAGTAGACAGGTTGTCAGCTATTGTCCTTGTGTTATAATTGAACTAAAAAAAAAAGTATTTTAACATAATACAGTAATCAAATGTGAGAGGTATACTGCTCCAAGAAGCAGGATGAAAGATGTCTTTTGAAAGCTGCAGTGCTTGCAATGTTGACGAACTTATATAAATCGGTGTTGAAGAGGCGTGAGGCGGTGCAAACAAAAGATTTATTGAACTTCATGGTTCGGTGTATAGGAATCTGGAGTGTTAATTTTGTGTATCTATTTTCTCGATTATGAACAGAATGCATTGGTGCAAAGGCATTGTAGAGATATAACGGGGTCTTGGTATGTAATATTTTATGTGTCAGAATGGCAACTGATAACTGCCTGCGCTCGTGGAGATTCAGCCATTTCAGCTGCACGTAGTAAGGTGTGATATGTTCATCTCGCCTTACATCCAGAATGTACCGAACACATGCATTCTGGACTCTTTGTAATTTGTTGTTCTGTGTTTCTGGTAAATCATTGTATACAGCAGAGCCATAATCAATGATTGGAAAAATGAGAGTTTGGACGAAGACCTTACGTATGTTAGGTGGGGTGTAAGAAACAGTTCGTTTCAGGAGATGCATAGTTGATACAACCTTCCTTACCATATTAGACGTATTCTCTGCCCACGACAGTGTTCTATCAAATATCACTCCGAGATTATTGACAGTGTTGCTATATTTAATATTATTATCTAGTATCTTGATGGGTGGTAGTGAATTATAATCTACTGAATTTAGAAGTTTTGTATATCCAATGGATATAAGTTGTGTTTTAGATATGTTCAAGTTAAGATTATGATTTAGGGCCCATTCACAAAGCCTGTCGATGTCTTCATTAAACAGATTTATACGATCACATGCAGTGTTAGGCGTGAGGAGAAAACAGGCTTCGAGGTCATCAGCGTATATATGAACAGAACTATTTCGGAATTCATTAGAAACATCGTTTACATATAGCGAGAAGCACAGTGGACCTAAGAGAGATCCCTGAGGCACTCCACTTTCTACCGATTTCCAGTCTGAGGAGGAGCCATCCGCGAGGACCACTCTCTGTGTACGCATGGAAAGGTAGGATTTGAACCAGGAAAGAGCACTCTGAGAGAAGCCAAAAGATTTCAGCTTTGCAAGAAGTATATTTTGATTCACATAGTCAAAATCCTTACTGAAATCGAAAAGACATAGGATTGTAAGCTGACGCTTGTCCATAGCTGAGCGTATATCATCGCTGACCTTTAACAATGCAGTGGTGGTACTGTCCCCGATAATCCGGATAGTAGGCTGTCAGAAATCCGCCCCCTCAATCGGATTGCCAATAATCGATTGCACCGGCACAGCTACATCAATGAAAATGGCACTGACAGATACTACCGAGATTAGAGCACAGTAGTTAACATGAAATTATTGTGGAACACACCAAAATATTCGGGGGTTCATACTTACCTTTTACTTACCTATTCAAATTAATCTCGGGTCGGGGTTTTCAACTGGATTACTTAATAGTATGCCCTCACAATAACCTCCACCACGATATTTAAAATGAACCAAGTTGGAGACCAGAAAATTTAAACTGCACAATAATTTATTTCACATAAAGAAAAAAACATATTTTAACAAAATTTAACAACAAAATAGTTATGGCTGTCTGAAGCCATTGTCAATGCAACCATGTCCTCCTGTAGGACTGTAGACTTCACATACAAAAATTCAGCTTTCTCTAGCTCAAAAGAACGTAATAATAACAACAATGCACATTGGAATGGATAAGGGAGCTGGGACGAGACATATAGCATTTGTTTCCTTGTTCATGAAGTTCATAATTTAGTTCATTGACACACATTTATTAATAACCGCAAGGCCGCTAAGTAGTTGACCTTGACCTCCACCATTCAGATATCTGGCCACCTGCAATACACCCTAAGCAGTGTTGCATGCTTGCTTCGTCAAATGGACGCACCTGCCTAACCAGTGTCACCATATGCTGGCCAACGCAGAGTCTAGCACTCATTCAAAACAATTTAAATGCTCACATCTCAACTCAAATATTATCACGCAAAATTTATACAAGTTCCGTTCACATTGCAATTGATTACTCTGTTAATCTCAAATATTATTTAAATGTTTAATCCAATTATCGAACTAGCGTTGTTTAAATGTTAATAGCAAAACGCATAATGTTATATCATAGTGTTCAATAATTATTTATAACATTTAGATTGTTCATAACTTAGTCAAACGACAATTGAAAAATTTTTACACGCCTCTATTAATCCCGTTTGTTTCAAATTATTATTATAGATATTTACATAGTTATTTACATTATTTATATTTTATTTATATTTGAAATACATTAACCACACGTTTATCCGGTTGATATTTTCTTAAATCGTGGTAATATAATCGACCGATGAAGGTTACTTATATTTAAATTTTAGATTCAGGTATAATAAGATTTAATAATTATTATTTGTGACGGTAACCTCCATTCAAAATCTATAATTCAATCAATTTATCACTCTTGTTAATTTTAACAGTAACTTCACATGAATAATTTTCAATGGACCTGAACAATACAACTCAGCGGAAACATACCTCGCACAAACGCACAAAATTAGTCCATAATTCATCATATATCTCATTATATATGGCATCAAAATCTTCCACAATACACACAAAAAACCTCCACTTATAAATTCATCATCATCATCAATATTACTGTGGGAACCTCCTTCACTTATTAAAGGGCATTATTCATCAGCGACTTTTACATATCCACTGAACTAACGATTATACATCCATAGTTCCTCTTTAAAAATTCTTATATTCATCAATTGTATCGAAAACTGTTATTATATTTAACCTTCGTGGGCTTCATTCATGAAGCGATATGAAGTAAAAATTTTCCAGTCACAAATAAATTTAATAGCAAATACGATTATACACGCCTCCCTGGTCTATCAAAATCAATTAATCTCATCATAATTATCGCAGTATAAAAATACTATATTCAAGCAAAATTCATTTAACTGCAGAAATAGTCGAATAGAATGCAAATAGACTAGAAAATGCAAACATTATTGTTTCAATCTAGAATTGAGAAAATCTCCTATCAAATGTTCATTACTATAGTGTACTGAATAAATCGTATTCAAAGTTCATATTTCATAAAATTGTCTATAATGCAATGGTATTTCAGAATTGACTAAAAATGTCTGTGTTTCAATCATGTTCATAAAAACGACTAGTATTTCCAAGATCGTCGATAAAGTAGAAGATTTTAACGCTCTAAAATCTTTCAATCATTCTTCTTTCTTGAGGATGACAGAAAATTGGTCAAAGTAATTTACTGGAAAGAATTACTTTAATAAAACGACACGCTGTCTGAATTCAAACTTGCCATAGAAAATCGTTAACTTTACAGTCAAATCGTGACTACAAGAAAAACTCAAATTCTCGAAAGAATATTTAACTTCAATATAAACTGATCCAAAATGTTTAAATATGCAAATGACATAATAATGTCTCAATAAATCGAAGAAAATGGCATAAAGCTGCAAAGTGTACAGAGTACAGAAACATCTAGCAAAAGAATATGGGGCAATCAAATATATGACAGAAAATATGGGAAAGATAGTTGCTCAGATCTCACTAAAATGGCTCAAATAAATCAAGAAACTTTCACGGCTACCTTATCTGTTGGATTGAAGTTCTAGAAGAAAATTTCACAGAAGACTGCTGCTGGTTCCATTTCACCACAGGATAGATGTGCACCGACCTCGAACCTGGAACCTGCGCCCTCGGAGAATAGAACAGCTTCCTCCTCCGGAAATCGCACTGCTCCGTGTAGACGATAGACATCCCTCTGGCAAAACTCTTCTTTGTGTGCTGGGAAAAACCCTTGCCCCTCTTGAAAGTTCCCTGAAGTTCTTGTAGAAATCAGCCATGAAGTTCATTGCAAATATTTCCGCAGAAATGTTCATAATTGTGGAGTATGAATTTATTTCCACTGCCATTTGATGTAATTCAGCGATGGATTACGATGCATGAGTGTAGCTGAATGTTCACTACATGCTCGTCTTTGTAGAATGACGATTATCGAAGCTCCATGTTGCTACTTCACACTACTGATGTATGTCCCAATTGCATTAAAGTTTTAGTCTTCCATCTCCACTTCCATTATAATGTTAGTCGAAAGTACTGCCAGATTGTATAGTTCCATTGTAGAATGTAGCGTTGTATCACCAAATGTAATCTTCAGTATCACGGTTGCAATACACGTGTCTGCCGTAGCGTAGAATGTGGTAGTAAAAATGCTTCTCAGGATTCGAGAAAAAGACTTTTCTCTGCAGTCTTTAAATGCGAATATCTTCTGAAGTATTATAATGAAAATGTTCAACTTTCGCACACGCCTCAATATTGTAATGCACTATTGAATTAGTATAAATGCAGTAGCTAGTTCTTGATAGATAAACTTGTGGAATCGTTTATGTGTGCGATCCAACTTCGCCTAGTTTTAGTAACAGTAAAATTGCACTGCTGGATACCCAATACTGTTCGATGCGGTGGGCTCTGCCACGCTTGCTTATGACGATATGCTTGTTCTATCAGAACACGAAGTCAGACTATCAAGTCAGAATAAAACCGCGAAGTGAGCAGCTCCTCTCTGCTGTGCAAGGCCTTTTATCAACTTTGAAGGGGCGTATCCATCCCTACCATAGCTTCTTCTTCCATCATTACTCGAAGTTCCAACTTTGGCTATTCTTGACGGATTTTCAGATTTTAAAAACATATAATTAATTTCTTCAAAATTCCAAATCAATGCCATAACTGAAAATAGTTTTCCACAATTCTGCATGCCAAAAGTTATTAAATATGGTAGTTTCAGTAATCTCCGTCTCCCTTCAAGCTATCATTCATTGGTTCGAGCCTCTCCTCCAATAGCGTAACTTCTTCCTCAGCACGGTTACTTGCTTCCCTGCGACTGCGTCGTAAATCTAAGATCCTTCTCGAACAAAATCGTGACGTCAGCAAGAATCTAAGCTCAGCCAGCCTACTTGCTCGAGCGTTGCGTCATCCACGCCTACGTCATGAATATACACGTCACAACTATGACGGCCATAACTTTATTCACATATGCCAATACAGCCACCGTGGTCTCAGTATAATTCAATTTACGGGGGCAGTACTATGGCCCTTTTTAAACCCAGATTGGTAAGGATTGAAGATATTAAATTTAGTTAGGTATTCACATACTTGTTCATGAACTATTTTCTCAAGCGCTCTACTAAGGGCACAAAGGATATTTATTGGTCTAAAGTCACTACAGCTGGTGGGGTTTTTATTTTTTGGCACTGGACTTATTTTAGCACACGTCCAAAGAGACGGGTATACTCCACTTTGTAGAGAGAAATTAAATAGATGGATAATTGGGGGTAGAAATACTTCAAGACAGTTAGAAATAAGAGAAATTGGGATGATATCAGGGCCTCTTGCTTTTGTACGAATTGATTTGATGGCTTTCACAATCTGGTGTGGGTAAACATACATAAAGAATTTTTTTTCATGGGCAGGGGGAGGGATGGATGTGTATTTCATGACGGTCTCTGATACACTTAATACATCACCAATTGAGGCAACATTTGAGTAATGTTCATTTAATTGTGATGCAGAGACAGGCATCTCAACATATGTGACTGATCTGGCACCAACTCCCAATGATTTTGCAGCACGCCATCTGGCGGAGGTGGTTTTGCAGTCACTGAAGAGGTTGTACATATATTTCACTTTTGTGTTCCTGATTGTTTGTTTTGTCTTATTACGCAGAAGTCTGTACTCTTTATAGTCAATGGTAAGTTTAGATTTAATAAATGTTCTACGTGCTTGATCACGTTTCTTTAAAAGCGTTTTGATTTCTTTACTGATCCACGGAGCAGAGTTATATTTTATATCCACTTTCTTTTGCGGTGCATGCATATCATAGAGTTTATTTACACAATCATTAAATAGAGTCATTTTCTCATCTATGTCAGTGGATTGGTAGAAATTCTGCCAAGGGAGTAATTCTGCATCCGTTTTAAAATCATTTAAATTAAATTTGCTGAAGTCACGTACAAAGATCGATTTTGGTCGACGTTTCGGAGTAGATAGAGAAAACACTGCGTACAGAAGATCATGGGCTGAGAATCCAGAAGCTGGTTCTTGTCCGTAGTCAACAACGAGGTCATTACAGTTTGAAGAGATAATATCGAGAGAGCTGTCACAAGTAACTGTGTGAAATGTAGTATCGAATGGTAAACATTCAACATTACAGGAACAGAGCACATCACATACCTGTTCAGTTTCAAAAGCTCCACTACCAAACCGAGCATTAACGTCCCCAACAATAAAAACATATTTATAATCAAGAATGAGCCTGTACATGCCATTCAGAACAAGAAGTTTCGTGACGAACTAAAGAGCCTACTTTTCTTAAAATTTAAGATTCATGCCAACAATTAATCTATATGGATCTATCCAGAATAAAGACGAAATTATGTTGGTAATATCGAAATTTCTAATTAGTTCGAAATACTGTATACCTGGCATAATGTAGCCTAATAGAGAACTACAGTTGTCAGCCCTGGTGACTGAATATATTCTTAGTCCCGTCTCTTAAGGTACAGAATACAAAATTTGGTTGAAGTCCAATGGATAACATGGACGTTACATGCAGTTAAACATTGGATCTAACAGCGCGCGCAAAATCATGTTGGCAACAATGACATACATCTATTGGTCAAAAATAATCTGAAATAATATGATCTATTGTTGTGTCAATTTTGAATGAAATCCATTAGTTAGTATAGAAGTTACTTACATTTTAAAATTGGGCCTATCAGCAGGCCTAGAATCATGTTGGCAGCACTGGCGAAGGCCTATATTCGATACTCCAAATTAATCTAGAATGCCAGGTACTATACGTGTGCAATTTTAGAGCTATTGGCTTGCATACTTTCTGATATATTGATATTAGGGTAACAAAAATAGAAACAGTATTTATTAACTGTTGGCTGCCCTGGTTACTCTTAAGAATCGGCATGGTCATATCTGTTACGGTACACATAGCACACACGAAATTTGGTTGAAATCCAAATGATAGTATAGAAGTTACATGTATTTACATTTGGACCTCTTAGCAAACTTAGAATCATGTTGGTAGCACTGACGTATATTAGTTACTCCAAATTAATATAGAATGTCAGGTACTATACGTGTGCATGGTTTAAAGTTGTCGGCTTGCATACTTTCTAATATATGGGTATTTGTATTAAGAAAATTGAGAGCATTTATTAACAGTTGGCAGCCCTGGTGGCTCCTAAGAATACGCTCAGTCATATCTACTTATATACACATAGCACATACTAAATTTGGTTGAAATCAAATTGATACTGTAGAAATTATATGCATTTAAAATTTGGACCTATCAGCAGGCTTATAATCATTTTGGCAACACTGCCATGTATGGCCTCCTGGAAATAAAACTGCAATATTATTATCGATATGAGTGCTAATTTTGAAATAGCTCCTATTCATACTTTCCAAGATATCCAACATGGAGCTCAAATTTCAATTGCGATTTTTCAGCAGTTGGTAGCACTGACATCATTTTCAAATATGAGCGTGATATTCAGGTATAGATCTTTACTCCTACCAATTTTTTTTTCGATTGCTTCAGCCGTTTAGGAGTTGATAGGGGAGACACACACACAGCCAGACAGACAGAAAGACAGACAGACAGACAGACAGACAGACAGACAGACAGACAGAAGGACAGACAGACACACACACATATGCCCGATCTCATA
The DNA here is from genome assembly GCA_946902985.2 of Meconema thalassinum. Classification (NCBI taxonomy): domain Eukaryota; kingdom Metazoa; phylum Arthropoda; class Insecta; order Orthoptera; family Tettigoniidae; genus Meconema; species Meconema thalassinum. The sequence continues at coordinate 35,036,693 of OX336392.1, forward strand.
AGTCTACTTTTTCTTCATTTTTGCAAAATGTGAAAAGTAGGCTAAAAATATCTAGGTAGCCAGCTTTCGGTGGACGGTACACACAAGCAAAGAGAATTTTAGTTTCGGTAAGAGAAATGTCAAGTATAATGTATTCAGGCCTCTCATTATATTCACCAGGAGACTGACTTAGCACGCTATACTTTATGTTATCCCTAAGGTAAACTGCAACACCACCTCCACCGACGGTTAATCTGTCATTTCTAATGACTTTATAGCCAGTGAGAGAGACAGCAGCATCTGGAATTGAGGGCTTGCAAAAGGACTCACTTACTGAAATTATGTCAAAAGACGAACCACCAAAGACGTGACAAAATTCAGAAGAGTGAGAGGAGTCAACTAATGACTGAGCATTGATATGAGCAATTTTTAGGCAGTTTGTGTTTTTCAGGATGATAGCGGAAAGTATGTCTGTTAGACTATGGTCATATGCTACCATAGGTACAAGTTAAAAAGATCTTGTAAAGTAGTGAAAGGCATTGCCTAGTCACTCAGAAGAGAAATTAGTACAGTGACCATTATAAGTCGTCATTCATAATCTACAATAACACAAACTACAACACAATTTAGAAGCTAAAGAAAAAGTTAAGTTATGACAGATGGCACATGAGTTAAATAATGGCACCGTGAAACACACTGCAATCTTCAGTAACATTTTGGAATTACACAGTCGTGCCATCAGATCTGGCTAGAATTGAGCTAGGCATAGTTTAAAGTCACTTGTCACTCACCAACCAACACACCCTGAAAATGCAATTAAGATTTTATATCTCAAGACATAGTGTACGTTATAGCTCTATAGACTATACATTTAATTTAACATTTGTGATAGGTTGAATAAAAAAAAAAACAAGAGATATAATGAAATTAAAGTTGAATGTGGTTTAAAGCAGGCCTGCTAGTCTCCAGCTTGTACCCTAAATAGGCCTACTTACAGAACATAAAATGTATTCACATTGCATGATGCAATGTTACAGGAAATGCTAATCTGAACACATAACATTGATGGTTACAGGTGACAGCCGAAGAACACTTATTTATAATAATTACCATCCATTAGGGTTAATCTCACTAAATGTCTGTCATCGGAAAGAGAGCTAGCAGCCATTAAATCAACTGTGAACTGGGTTAATTTTGTTTTGCCTGATCTGTATGACAATATCTATGTCATGCAGTAGTCTATAGCTCACACTCACCATTAGCAGTAATAACCTGTGTAGGAGAATAAAGGTAAGTTTGGGCTGGGAGCGAATGGTGAAAGCAAGTAAGTCTGATTTTAGTGTGTAAAGACGTAAGTAATGTTTAAAGCTGATTGATTGTTTAGAAAGGCTTAGTACTGGTAGGCTACCTAAGAGAGAAGCTTAATATTTAGAAACATTCATTTTGCCACCCTGTTCAATAAGGGAAGGAAGCTTGGAACTAATAGCAAGCAGTATAGTTCAGTATTGGTGTCTATTTGGTAAAGGCAACTTTACTAACGTTATCGAATTTAACAGATAATTTTCTAAATGTTGTTGCCTAAAAGGAATGTGGTATTTTTTAATTTAAGTTTCCCTGCCTTACTTGCTCTCGAGCAATAGGTACCGGTATTATGGTATACAGTTGGTACAATCAAGAGGTTAAAGTTAAGATTAGATTAGTAAGGGATTTAACACTGATCACACTAACTTAGATCAATCTAAGGTCATTGAAATTAGTCAGCCTGTGACGAATACCTCGGCTGACTGCAAAGATGACGCCATTATTGGACCAACAAAGCTTAACTCCCACCTTGTCGATTGTTTTGTGGAGCAACTCCAACCGTAACTTGGTTAGGTCTTCCCTAATTACAGTCCCAGTTCCCTTCAATTTCTTCTTCGCCTGAAAGAGCGCATTTCGCTTGGGAAAGGAGACAAATTTGCATATGATGGGGCGTGGCTTTTGGGTGTTTCTTGAGCCTATCCTATGGGTCCTGTCAATGTCCTCATATTTTACGTTTACGCCTAGCTGTTCTGCCAAGTTAAGGACGAGCTGATCAGTCGATTCGCCATCCTTTTCATCCATGCCAAACCCCCGGATACAATTCCGCCGGGAGTATTGCTCCATAGTGTCAGTCCTTTCACGCAGTTCCTCTTTCAATGATTTCACTTTCTCCTCGTTGGCCTTAATTTTCTTTTCCATATCATCTATCACCTTGGTGTTGAAATCAATGGATGCTTTGAGACCCTCTATCACTTTTGAGGCGATCTCTTCAACAAGCATTGACAAGAAGGAGGGCTGGGTAACCAAGTCGTTTACGATCTTTAGCACTAATGTTGACAAGTCGCCATGTTCATCAGTGCTGCCCTCTGTGTGGTTAATGCCAGCATTTCCCATCCTTACAGAGGGAGAGCGCTGACAGTCTTCCTGCACCTGTTGGCGATTCTGCGCATTACGCTTCGTGTTTTTATTTTTCCCTCCAGACATTGTATAACCTAAAATTGAGTTCTACTAAGTATAAATGTAGATGATTAAGGGTTTTATAGTATATTTGGCAGCCTGATTTCTTTTGACGACTGATGTACAGTAATTTCACTGACCGGATTTTTTATTTAAATGGACACACGATCGCGAGAACACGTTAGAAATACACTACACTTCTAAGCGACACAACTCAGTGGCTTCAGTCCGCCATGACAATCTGCTGCATTAAAACGTGTGGCGGATAAAATGTTGTAAAAATCTAACCAACGTTTGACATCCTGTGATGCCTCAGTGGAAGAGAGGTTGGCAGCCCTGATTGTGATTAGTGCTATGAAAGAAAAGTTAATGAAGAGTGCACATGAACATTTAATAAAAAGGATTGAGGAATTTGTATTTTGTGTTCTCTTTTTTGTAAAGCTCTGTTTGTTGTTAAATAAAACCAATTTAAAATTGTAGAAAGCTATTTTTTCATTTTCATCTTTCTCACATTGGTATTTACAATTTCCACTTTGCATTTGTTAATAATTTCATTTTGATGTTTGGTATTTTACACATTGCCGATATTGAAAAGTTCATTTCTCATTCTCCTGTTAACACATTTACCTTTCGCCTATGTCGAAAGTTCATTTTTTTCTCAAACACGATTGCACATTTTGGTTTTCAAATTGTCTTGATGCGAGTGCTTGGCTGTGGCGATGGTGCAGTCTCTCTGTTTGCATTTTTAGAAACGTAGTGGCATACTACAGGTAAGACTGTCTTACAAATAAAGCCTATTTACCAATGCATTCAAAGAAAGAAAACTTTAAAAACAATATTTTCTACTGTATTTAGAAATACTATATGCGCTAATTCCCCCCCTTCCCCCCGCTCTCTCCCCACCGTGTTTGCTATGGTTGAACAATAAATGATACATACTCATTCTCTCTCTTTTCCTCTCTAGTCATACATCCAAACATACAGTACATACATGTATTTGGGAACAAACACAACCATCATATTTGTTCCCAAAGAACATCCTTGACATGCACACCATCCCAAAGGTCTTTCAGCTAACAATTTACCATTACAAAAAATACTACTCATTTAATATGCAAAAACAAATAACACATTTGAACAGTTTTGAAATAAAAATATTTACAATTTCCAACACGGTCAAATTAAAGAAAAGGTTGTACAGGGCTTTAAAGAGCCGTCGGATTTTTTAAGAGCGTTAAAAATCCCTCAGTATGCCTTCCTTCGGAGGGGAAGTAAAGCCGGCGGTCCCATGTCATAGATTTATGGCATGTTAAAGATCTTTCCACTAATTACACCTGTGTGAAACTAAATTGGATAGGTTAAGAATGTAAACAACGCTCTTAGGTTGCTACGTTCGTTGCCAAGAGCCGACTGCGGTGGCGTCTAGTAGCTAGTTCTGAACTAGGCCTAGTAGTCGTTGACGGTGGCGTTTGGCGGCAAAAGTAGGAACTATTTGAAAATTCAAAGTTGCAGTCCCTACTTGAATTAAAAAAAAAACAGATACACACACTAATACAGTCATCACAATTAACACCGGTTATCAGACAAATTCTACACACACCCAAAGTACACGGGGCTACATGACCGCGTTGTCGCAGCCCCTAAACTAAGGAACCAACCAACCAAAGAGCAAAGGGCATAGCTTGTTTCCACAACTTACAAAAATTTATATTTATAATTAAAAAATCAATATTTATAATGTACATCATTAACAAAGCAAAAAATACTAAATTTACTATTTACAATAAGCTATTTCCCTAAACGACGAAACAGGAAAATCACACTACATCCATGTTGTGATAACGCCATTGTAGGCTGGTGAGCAGGTCAGCAGTCTTCACACGTTTGTTATCCATTGAGGAGAGTGTGTGCTTCCTCTGCTCCACAAGATAAAATTGTGGTTGCTGGATTGCATCCTGCACTGTTTATGGGTCATAGCTTTCCCAGTTCGTAAAACTTCTATGTAGTCGTCCACACGTAGTAATTTTACAACTGCCCTACGTACGCCTAATGCTCTTTTAGGTTCCTTGTGGTCTAGTGAGAAATAAGCATACCTCTTAGAAGCAAGACCAAATAACTCCATTATGATGGAATCACCACATTCATCTCTTAAAACACCCTTATTCTCTTTGTTCATTATAGGTAGCTGAAACACGTTGTCAGCACTATAAGAAGAGGTGTCGAACCAGTCACTATGTTGCCTCATCACGACATAGGGGTTACAGTGGCGCACGTGATATATAAACGAGTCTGTATCCATATACAAAAGAGATACGTCCCCGAAATGCTGTTTGGAAAACCTGTAGTGGAATTTATACATGACCGATTTGGAAAAGTCTAAAATGACTTGACCAAAGTAGATGGGTTTATTCAGGGTCACACTGGTCTTACTCATTTCAATGGTCGCCAAATTCCAATCGATAATTTTAATTGCTTTGATATTTGGCTTGGCAATGTACCGCCGGTCATCCCACTGCCCCTCCAAGACATTGCCTAATTTAATGTCCAAGTATTAACGTACATTTTCCATGCTCTTGCCATAAATGCAGTTGTTCATCAATTTGAAAAGGATTTCAAACTGCTGTATCGCCATTGGTCGGTGCTGGGTGTTCAATTCCATGTATGGCTGGAGCAATGCTTTTTGGGCAAAGGAAATACCCCTGTGGATTTTCTTTAACACTATGCCTTTGGCTAGGCATTGCAGCAACATTTGGATAGGTAGCACATCCCGATTTTTGATGTAAAGCGTGCCCATCAATTTTTCAATTTTCACTTGACTTTCAGGAGGAACCAGTCGCTCTAAGCAGAATGGAAAATCAGCATGTTGGTCATACAAAGATGAGGGATATTCAGGATCAACCTCTAAAACATATCCGCGACATGTTCTGAGGCTAGCAGTGTTCACATTAAATTGTGACACTTGTTCCTCTGAGCCAGGCAAAATCCTTATAGGGTAACGGCTGGCTCATGGCATAGCCATACACATTATTGACATCGTAGTACATTAAATACGATTCTGGTTTGTCTTGTGAAAAAGATGGCAGGTATTGATTATTTACTTCGGCATGGCGCTGGTTAAGCTAAACAGACCCGCCGTGAATGCCTTTCTCAAAGAATAAGACCATGTCTACAGCGGTCACTAAATCCAATTCTACTTCGGTGTATTTCAAAGCAGCATCAGAGGACAGTCCAGGGCTCGTAAAATGGTGAGCTGGGTCAAGTCCATCGATGTGCTGACACAACTCACGAAACTTTTCAAGCATATCTATGAGCAGCAATACATCGAGTTTTAGGTAATGCATAGCATAATCCCCTAGAGCGTTTATATTGAACACTCGCCAAACGCAAGGAAGAAGCCTCCCCGAAGATTGTATAATTTACACTATGGAAAACCACTACAATCGGGCGCATCCTGGGCAACGTTGCATAGCAGCGGCAGATTCTTCCACTACCGGTCAACACAGAAGTAGTAATCTCCCAAAAGGGTCTTTTTTAAGACCACTTGTTATAGTCTCGATTAATATCGAGGGATTCTCGCGTGCCAAAGAGACCTTATTGGCTGATTTGTGCAACGAATGTAAATGTGACATACTCCTAATGCAAGAGACTCACCGGGGCTACAACAGCCATCGGCCCAAAATCGCAGGCATGGAGCTTGTTCTGGAAAGGCCCCACGATAAATACGGCAGTGCCATTTTTACCAAACCAAACCTAAATATCACATCAGCCTCGCTGACTGGAAAGGATGACATCGAGATTCTTTCAATATCTACACCACACTTTTGCGCTACTTCTATATACAAGCCCCCCAATGTCGACTTCACGTTTGAGGAACCTGCCAACTTCAACTACCAGGACGTAAACTTCATCATTGGCGATTACAACTGCCGAAGCACATCTTGGGGATACCCAGATTCAGATATAAATGGCGAAAAACTGGAAACCTGGGCAGAGAATCATGATCTTCAGCTAATTCATGATCCAAAGCTGCCAGCATCCTTCAACAGTGGCCGATGGAGGAGAGGCTACAACCCCGATAATATCTTCGTGTCATCCAAAGTTGCTGGGAGTTGTTTGAAGATGATGGGTAAGCCCATTCCATCTACCCAACATAGGCCCATAATTTGCACAGTGAATGCCATGGTTGTGCCAGAGGAGGTGCCTTTCAAGCGAAGGTTTAATTTTCAGAAGGCCGACTGGGAAAGATTTGCCAAAGAACTTGATACAGAAGTTGCCAAAATCCCGCCGCAACCTGAGATGTATGAGGCATTTGTCAAATGCGCCCATACAGTTTCTAGAAGGACTATCCCAAGAGGTTGTAGAACAAGCTACATACCAGGACTGACTGATAACAGCAAACAGCTGATGAACCACTACAAAGATCTCTTTGAGGCAGACCCATTTTCTGATGATACTATCCATGTTGGCGAGGAATTGTTGCAAACTATCTCAGCACATTGTAAAGCTAAGTGGACCTCACTGGTAGAGAATCTCGACATGAAGTTAAATAGTAGGCGGGCCTGGAATCTCCTGAAAAACCTCAGCGGTGACCCAACGACATCTAGAAACTTCACCACAATAACAGCAGACCAGATTGCAACCCAATTACTCATGAACGGGAAGACTAAAGGTCGGAGCTCACGGGAGCAACTGGAACGAACCTCAGGACATGAGAACCATAACCTACGAGAACCTTTCACCTTGAATGAACTAGAATCTGCCATCTCCACGTTGAAATTGAATAAAGCTGCTGGCATCGATGACATCAGAGTAGAACAGATCAAAAAGTTCGGCCAGACCACCCTACAATGGCTGCTTACGATGATTAATGAGTGTGTATCTAAGCTTTATATCCCCAGGCTCTGGAGGAAAGCCCGAGTGGTTGCACTGCTTAAGCCTGGTAAGGAGCCAAACGATCCTAAAAACTTTCGCCCAATATCCTTATTATGTCACTGTTTCAAGATCTTCGAGCGCCTTATCCTCAACCGAATTAGCGGCATCCTTGAAGATAAGTTCATTCCCCAACAAGCTGGGTTTCGATCTGGAAAGTCATGTTGCAGTCAGATACTGAACCTCACTCAACACATCGAGGATGGGTATGAACAAGGTGAGACTAACAGCTGCTTACGACACTATCAACCACAGAAAGTTGCTGAGGAAAGTGTACCAGACCTCCAACGACTACCAACTAACATCCCTTATTGGCACTCTCCTGCAGAATAGAAGGTTCCAAGTCTTTCTCCATGGTAAAAAGAGCAGATGGCGCATACAAAAGAACGGCTTACCTCAAGGCAGTGTACTCGCTCCTGTGCTATTTAATATTTACACTAACGATCAGCCCATACCAGAACATTCTAGGCTCTTCATCTATGCTGATGATACTGCAGTGGCTGCCCAAGGAAAAACATTTGAAGAGGTGGAGGGAAAGTTGACTTCTGCACTAGATACCCTTGGATCTTACTATGAAGCCAATCATCTTAAGCCAAATCCCAACAAGACTCAAGTATGTGCATTTCACTTAAGGAATAGAGAAGCTCGGCGGGAACTGAATGTTACATGGCAAGGCAAACAACTCCAACATTGTCCAACACCCGTGTATCTAGGTGTTACTCTTGACCGAACACTGTCCTTCAAGAAACATTGCCATAAGACCAGGCTGAAAGTTAGTTCACGGAACAATATTTTGAGGAAGCTCACAGCCACCACCTGGGGGGCAAGTCCTCACGTCCTAAGAACTTCTGCTCTTGCTTTGTGCATGTCTGCTGCAGAGTACGCTTCACCTGTGTGGAGTGCATCCAGTCACACCAAGCAGATTGACATTGCCATCAACGAGACCATACGAATCTTGTCGGGATGTATGAAGCCTACTCCAGTCGACAAACTTTACCCGATTGTTGGGATAGCTCCCCCAACTATCAGAAGGGCTGTTGCTGCTGATGCAGAGAGGGCGAAGCAGATTAATGATCCCCGTCATCCACTGCATAATCATCAGGCTGTTGTCCGTCGACTGAAATCAAGAAAGAGTTTCATCGCCAGGACTCAACCACTGGAGGGAACATCGGAATCTAACCGCATCTCCAGGTGGAAGAGCAAGCTGCCGCCGGATATCCCTGTTAAGGAAGAGCTAGCCCCAGGAAATGACCTGCCTTACCCTGTTTGGAAATCACTTAATCGTCTCAGGGTGGGCGTCCCTCGTTGCAAGACCAACATGCAGAAATGGGGTATCCTTCCAGCTGATGGAGACACGTCCTGCGAGTGTGGAGCAACACAAGAGCCAGCCCACCTGCTCATTTGTCCACTACTAGAACAACCCTGCACTACCCAGGACCTGATCGAGGCAAACAACAAGGCCATCGGAGTTGCTACATTCTGGAAATGATCGGACACGGAAATGAATGACTCGCCAAACATCGCGTGTATGTGCATAGTATTCATCGGAAACGATACTGCGTGTAAGCATGGAATTAAACTTTTCTTGCGGTGGCAGAGTCTTTAGCTTTAACACGTCCCAGCTGTTACAAAGATCACACGGGAAAATACCTTTCCGAATGCACAATTTCAAGTGTTCTGGATTTTCTAAATTCATTCTAGTGTATTTCAATTATTTCTCATCCAAGCCATTGACTAGGCTGTCTAGGGATGATGCCATGAACTTGAGGGAATCTAGAAATCGAATGCAAAATGTGCCCAACTACCATGTCAAGGCTGTAAAACGCTCATGTTTTAGGGGAATAATAGAATAAGTGCCCTTGCTGACATGATCCAATTCACCAATCAGAAACTGAATATCATAATTGACTAGATTGTGGAGAAACACATTGACGAATCGTGGAGCTGGGTAATTCATATTACATGTCTTGTGCACTACTCCACGAAACTCCCCCTGTAAAGTGTGAGTGATATCTGACGGTGTCTTCAGCACTCAACAGCGGCTTTTCGCAAATATGGCATGTCGTAGCATGGTCATACTGTTGCTGCTGTTCTCGAGTTAGGCTCATAGGCACTGGGTGGCCCAGTAAACCCCGTACATGGTCAGCCAACTCATCAAGTTCATTTAGAAACCATTTTGCAAAATCTGGCCCTTGATATGATTTAAAATAGGATTTTGTGGGGTCATAGGCACACACCACGTTAAATCCTATAGCAAAGGATAGGTGTGGTTGATCTGATGGTGGGATCTGGTTCGCATCCCACCATAGGTGCCGTGACAGCTTCAAAATCGGCACAGACCATAAAAGGCACTGTATCATGCTTGTGGATATTCTTAAACTTTAACAAAGCTTTCTCCCATTGTGGCAATACCAGTCTCACGGTTTCTTGGGATATATAATCTTCCCTATGTCGTTCCAAAAGAGTAAGGGTTTTAAAATACTGCAGACAGCGGTCACAAATATGCTTCTTACATTTACTTTAGGACAGTTGACTGCCTACCAATTTACTTTAATTCTTAACAAGGCAATAGTGATTTACCTCTTCTACACACAAATATAAAATATGAATGTGGTGTCGTTTTTGTTCCTTCGTGGCATAAAGAGGACCCATAATTTCATCACCGTCAAGGTCATACACCATAAAAGAATAATAGTCGGGATTATCTTGTTCAAAGCTGTGGATGTTGCTTAGGTCCATAGGGAACGAAACATTAGTTAAATTTTAAATTTTGTTTCAATTGCTCAAACATGGCGTTGTACATTCCTGGTCTGTGTCAGCGACGCTGTACTGGTTGCAAATAGGCAGCCAAAGACCAAAGAAAGCATTCATCATCGTAATTTCCAATGTTGACCATCGCTCATCGACAGGCAATCGCTGGTGGTGTAAGGATAAAACTAGACCCAGCATTGAAAGGGTTAAATTTGCAAATGTTTATTTGCATGTGATGTATTTTATCTAAGGCAAGGCCACTGGGTCCTTCTTGCAGTTTATCAAATGTTGTTAGCAAGGCTTTCACCACGTGTGATTCATATCATTGCTCCAGATTGACTAATATGATTGATGATAACAAACTCTACGATACCACGCACTTCATGGCAAGAGATGATTGTTTGATTGGGTGTCTTTGGAAAATATCGGGAATGGACTACTGAACTTGTAGCATTTATGAATTGTGGATTTCTCCGCAGAATAGTGAATACTGTGCGCATATTTATAGGATTATTCATTGTGTGGACTGATGGCACGTTTAGCAGATTTAGATTCGTTCGCAGGACGCATTGTATAGGGTAATTTAATTGTTTACAGAATGTTTAAAAGGAGCAGGTTGCTCAGGAATTTTAGTGGAGTGATATAAGTGACAGAGCATCGACAATTCCTGAAGTGACAGATAAACTTTTAGGTTTTTAAATTCTTTTCTTGGTCTTGTGGACTAGGAAGAGGCACGAACTGACTGGTTTGATTGGACATGAACATTTGCAAACTAATTCAATTTCGTGATACCGTCAGTATTAGAGGCAGGATTTGTTTGATACACTCTTGCAGACCAGTTTCAATAAATATTCTGATTGTTCTTTTATCTTATCCGGACTGTATTAGTTCTTAGTTTTTCTTTCTTGGTAAATGTCAGGCTTCATCGGGAGAGTGTTGTTTGTTTGATGAAATCTAGTTTGAGAATCTTTTTTTTACCGTTACATCCTAGAGACACTTTGTCTCGTGTTAACCGAGCTAATTCTCCCCCCTATCTTCCAAACTAGTTTTCAAACACATTCATTATGGTTTGTTCTTCGCTTGCCCCTTTTGGGATAATATGCGGCGCTTTTAGCCGGGTCATCACATATCATTCCCGGAAGCAACTTTATTTGGATACATTAGAACAGCGGTGTCCATGCAGACGGCTTTCCCGTCTAACTCCCTCCTGCACTGCCTTCGCTGTATTGGGGTTGATCGGTCAAACGTCAAACGGTATATAGTACAGGGTCTTTATATTTGCTTGGCTAGGACATTCTTGCTCACGCGCTCTGCCAGTGACGCCTCAGTTGCCGGCTGCCACGCGCGCGTATGCACGGCAGATTACTGTGCTCAAAATCAGTATCATTCATTTTACTCATCATACTTACAGTAGATGCTGAAAATGTTTCCCACCCGCTGCCTAACATAAGGGGCATCTACTTATGAAGTTTCCGGTTATTCCGGTTAATTAAGCTTCACTAAGGAAATAACGAACGTTACGTCTATTTTTATCGTTTACTGAACCTGTACGTTTGAATCTCTTAGCCAGTTGTTTTATTGTGATTGTGTAAAGTGCTGTAATGCCTTATGTGAAATATTCGTTACTTGAACGTGTATATCTGCACAATACGTGCATAAAGTGCAGGGAATCGTGCGCTAGAACAAGTCAAAGGTTTCGAGTGAAATTTCCAGAGAGACCCATTCCTTTAAATCGGACTTTACAAGAACTGGCTAATTTGAGATTCAAACGTACAGGTTTAGTAAACAATAAAAATAGACTTTAAAGTCGTTATTTCCTCACTGAAGCTAAATTAACCGCAGTAACCAGAAACTTCATAAGAAGTTGCAGATTATGTTTGGCAGCGAATGGGGAACAATTTCAGCATCTACTGTGAACATGGTGAGTAAAAATGCATGATACTGATTTTAAGCACCGTACTCTACCGTACATATGTGCGCGCTGCAGCCGGCAACTGAACCGTCACTGACGGAACGCGTGAGCGAGAATATCATAGCCAGGCAGATATAAAGACCCTGTGTATTGTAAATATGAAAACAAATTGATCAAAACGAAAACAATGGGGTGAAGCAATAATGTGACCGAAATTGCAATGTCTTAAATGTGTCCCATAACATCTTATCAGTCAATCTGACTGTACCGTAATCTTCAAGTACCGGTTCGAGGAGAAACGCGTGAAACACAATGTAATTGTGTCGGACAACCAACGCATTAGACGAACAGTTTGTTTGTATTACGTCCGGAGCGCTAGTGATCCCAACTTGGCTCGGTCCTCGTGGCAAAGAGCTGTCGCAGTGCTGGCAACCAATCCAAGAGAATCAGGAGTCAGCCTGTTGGCGTGCGGCGCAGCATAGCTAGCAGGCTGAGAGTGCAAAGGTTGGACGCCGCTCGATTAGTACAGTACATGGGCAAATGAAACATTCGCTCTCATGCCAGTCCTTCTGTATACAATATTTTACAATTAGTGGAATATACAATGAAGATTCTTCAGCTGTTTTTTCAAGAATGGACGCTGAAATACCATGGACGTCGTGGGAAATCAAGGGGTGCCGAGGGAAGATGCCGGAAGCCGACGAGGAACCACATCCACTACTCTGTATAATTCATTCAGATATTGCGAAATAATCACGAGTCTCAGTCAATATAGACTTACCTCCATATCTTGTCCTTCACTGCAGTCTTTGCATGAGACAAGTGTTTTCCTTTAAAACAACACGTAAATCTTCTAAGTGTTTGTTTGTATATTGCGGGCATTCGCCCTACTGTACCAAAATGGGCTCATCGGCTGTTTGGTACAACAGAGCGAAACCTCCACAAGTTTTGATGATTTGTTTTGATTATTTGGCTGTGAAAGCCGATATGAAAATATACATATAATTAAAGACGCATTTCTTCTTCGATTTGTTTATTACATCGACAAACGCACAGAAACACTTGTCACATGAATTCATACACAATTATCAAGCAAGATTATTGCCGAATAATAATTATAACGTTGGCAAAGTTTATGTCACTCACAAATGCCGTGGGAAAAAGATCAGAAGTTGAGGATGAATATCAGTCTATGGGCATAGGCTCAAGTTGAAGAATATGAAAATAGCTCGGTTGCATCACGAAATGATCAATATGACGTCGCTTTTATGAGAAAACATCAATGCAACAAAATATTTCTTACGAGAATACCGAATGTGTACGGATGACAAAGGTATTGTTGCACGGTATAGTGTGTGGGCGACATTCCTTGGGCTGGCCTTTTAAGGGGTCATCCTCATAGGTGAATTTTCTCTGATGTTGGGTGGAGGAATCATATATTTCTGTCAATAATGTAGGCCTCTGCATGACATAGACCGCGAGTTGAAACTGTTACCTCTTCCATGTGAAGATTTCTGGAGCGCTCTGTGCATATTCTTCAGGTATCTCTCCCGGGACATGGAACGATACCCATGCTTGGATCTGTCTCGGGGCGCTCTGCAGGACTTTGATCGGAGGTTCATGATCTTTCTCACAGGAGAGCCTGATGTGCACCACCGATACTCGCAGCTATCATCTGAAGATTTAGAGAGATGCCTGGCTGAGTGATGTTCAGACACATCTAAATTGTCATTATTCTTGCGGCTAACAAGCCGAGCTTTTTGGTCCATCACAGAGTCACAGCGTGAACAGCGTCGCCTCAATCGCCGTCTGCGCACTGTTTTTGCGTACTCGTGATGTTCTTCAGAATCACTCGCTGAGGATTCGGATGGGCGCAAGTGAATGCTGTGTCTCGACCGATGACTTTGGTCTGAGCCGGACAACGCAGAATCTTCATCAGGTTCCTGACGACGGGATCTTCGTTGCGGTTTCTCCGGTTGTTCAGGAGGACCAGTTTCCAAATCACTATCTTCATCATCCAAAACGTAAGTATTTCCGGTTCGCCGCAGGAAACCAAAATCAACTCCTCTCTCCAATGCATGCTCTACCTACAACATATTATATTTAATTGCAGTTCGGGAGTGACTGTGGCTTTAATAGAAGAACATCGAGGTTATATGATTTTCAATACATATTGATTTATCCCTTACAACAGGAGGTTCTCAAGTTTATTATTGATTATTGCTCTTAACGACATTCTTACTTGAACTTTAAACTTTTTTCTATAAATCAAAATTTTGTTCACATGTCCTTTTTTTAAATCAGAAACTGCAAAGATTACAGCAACGCCACCTTTATCTCATAAACTGAACTATAATGGGTTCGATTACATTGGGAGTTATTGAGAGATAAGCATTCAATTGTGAGCCAAACGCTTTTAAAAAATATTATAAAAGTTGCCCGATTAGAATTAAAAAATCTACCATTACAGCGTACAATTTAATTCTGTGTTATGGATTTAAGCAGAAGTATTTAATTATATGTACTATTGTTCATAAACCTGTGCCATCTCGATTACGAGAAAACGATACAGAAATGAAGCAGTGGATTCATGAATTTCAAATTATGCAACCCTTATTTACTGTCTTCTAGAGATGTATTCCCTCAGGTCATGGCAACAATAATTAAAATCTTGCAAAGTTTGCTCAAGTTGTTTCGATGATTTTAAGTGTTTATCAGTGACCAACATTTACACAGTCCCCAAATGTTGTTCTGTTTGACTTGAATATTCCGGGTGGAGAGGTAGCGAAAGGAATGTTCTTAGTCGGATAGTAAAAGCTAGTGTAGGCTGTACCGCAGCACATTTATTTGGGAATATTAGTAGATGGGCAACTAAGAAAGTCGCACTCGTGACCAATCCTGTCGAATACAACATTTGATAATAATTAGTGGAATGTTCCATGATGATCCCTCCCTATATTTTTCTGCTATGGCCCCATTCCAGTTTTGTACCGAAAATAAGGTCCCATTAACACCAACCTACACATATGGGGTACCTACAGGTTCAGCATAACCCAATGCGTAAGCGAAACGCTCTCACGTACTCTTTAAATACCTCACAATTAAATAAATACCTTAAAACATGTATATTTACAATGAAATAATGAAATAATGCAACACGGTAACCATGGTAACAGAATCTCACAGGTCCATCTATTTCGGTAAGACGCAATGCAATTCCAATTATTACATTACTGTGAAAGTTTCTAGACGGTTATATGGTTATCACTGAACCAAATTAAGCTGTAAAATCCATCAATAAATACAGTATAATGCGCTTAAGGGGGTCAAGGGGCGCTCTAGATTTTTTTCACGCAATTTTCACGTGTAACTGTGGTGCGAAAGGTCTTTTTCACCCGACTATAAAGGGTTTCTGAAAACCACATTTAAAGGCCCTTAAATTAACAGTGTCTGTGATACTCCCAGAAAACTAACTTCGCTCTGATATACCTATGAAGGAATGACAAACCCCTAACCACTGCACCAGTAGCTGAATTGATAATGTCTGATTATTATTACCAAGGATAAATCAGTCATAGCATTCATGACTATGATGTTGCTAAGTGTACTCTTTACAACTAGAATATTCGCGGGCGAAGCCGCGACGGGAATGCTAGTTGTTCATAATACAGTACAATACATTCTGATATTAGGTAATGACCACGAGTCTCAGTCAATAAAGACTTACCTGCCTATTTTGAACTTAATTGCAGCCTTTGAGACACATTGTCATAAATAAAAGGTAACAAACGTACACAAAAGTAAATCTTCTGTTAAGACAACAGTTATCACGCGAATAGTCTACGTTTTCATGTGTATATTTCGGGGTTTGGTCCAGCTGTACCCAAAAAGGCTAATCAGCAGTTTGGTACACCAGGGAGAAACTCCGCATGGCAAAACCCCAGAAGTTTTGATGATATTTTTAAAATGATTTTGCTGTGAAAGCCGGTATGGATACATACAAGTAATTACAGACCCATTTCTTCTTCGATTCGTTTATTACATCGATAAACGCACAGAAACATTAGTCACACAATTCTCACACAAAATCATTGAACAATATTAATTGCAACAACGGCAAATTTGAGTCACTCACACCTGTGATGGAACCCGATCACAAGCTTAGTCTCCTTAGTGATATGGGAGTTGGTTGGCTGCATCACGAAGGGCTTAAGACAAGTCACAATTGGAATCATTACTGTTACGCATTTCTTCTGTGATATCCGGGCATGTACGGATGCCAAACGTCTTATTGCGTAGTATAGACTGCGGGTGATAGTGCCTGGTATTGGAGGTTGAGGAGTGGGCCACCTGACTCATGCCTTCATTGCAGTTGGGCGGGGGATCTTGATACCCTTGCCAGTAAGCAAGGCTTGTGCGTGGAACAGACCGCGAGTTGATTTTGCCGCCACTGCGGGGTGGAGATTTCTGGCGTTTCCTCTGCATGTTCATCAGGCGCATCTCCTGGGACCTTGATTTATCCCTGGACTTGGTTCTACCTCGGGTCTTTCTGCACGATTTTGAGCGGGGGTTGTAGCTCTTGTCCTTTCTCCTTGAAGGAAATGTGTGGCAGCAATGATGGCAGCAGTCATCTGATGAGCTAGATGGGCTCCTGTGTGAGCAATGTTTACAAAATTCTACCTTGGAAATATTCTTGCATTTTAAAGGCCGATATATTGTGTTCAGCTCCGAGTCGCTGCCACATCGCGGACAGTGTAGCGTCAATCGCGGTCTGCGCACGGTTGCTGCACACACGTGATGTTCGTCCGACTCATCTGATGGGGGCAAGTGACTGCAGTACCTGCACTCGTGACATAGGTCTGGGCCGGATGAATCTGATTCTTCATCACATCCCCGACGACGTGTTCTTCGGCGAGGTTTCGTCAGTTGCCTCGGACCAGTTTCCAAATCGTATTCTTCATCATCAAACAGGTAAGTGTGTCTGGCTCGCCGCAGGAAACCGAATTGAACACCTCTCACCAATGCATCCTCTACCTACAACATTTTATATTTAATTGCAGTTCGGAAGTGATTGTTGTATCAAAGAAATGAACATCGCGTGTATCTGCTCTTTACTACACATTGTTTTATTCGTTACGACATAGGGAGCAAGATTGACAAAAGTTATTAACACGTCATCACGCGCCCCCACGGCAGTTTGCCGCGTTTGAACAATAATGCAAATATTTTCCTTATTTGTTTCCAGGAAGTAGAGGGCAGTCAGGTACCCCTCATCCCACATCTATGTAAAACGATCGTAGCCTAAACCAGGTTGTCACTGAGTGCTGTCGACGTCTGATCACACTTGTGTTGGTGGTGTTACTTTGTGTGAGCAGTTTGCTAACGCGCGTGCTATCACGTACAATAATTTTCGAACCAAAGTGAGCATAATGCTAACGGGCGAGTTCTCGCGTACATTTAATATGAAAGAGTTGTAATATTCCTGTTTTCTTGTTTCCGTATGAAGTACAACTATCTACAATGAGAGATTTAGTGGTCAGTGTTCCAGAATGTCATTCAAGTGAATTAGGTGAAGACAATTCTGATTACAGTGACGTTGATGAAAGATAAATTTTAGGGAACGTTGTTAGTGACTCAGAGGATAGTGTTTCAGAGGAAATATTGCAGCTGTGTGAAGATGGTGTCGATCAACACTCCCCACCATCCAATGAATAGGCACTGAACCTATCAGTAAGCCCTCAGCAAGAACCTCACCATGAGTGTTGTTTGCTTTCCATTACTCTATATCCTAAATATTAACATTTTTTTCTGCAGTAAGTCATTTGTTACTTGTAATACTTATCGTGTAATGGCAATGGTATTGTGTTAAAATAATGGAATTTATTTGAAAATGACCAATTATAAACTTTGCGGCAATTTTCTAACGGGGCGTGCTTGATGTCACATCACAGCCTTGGAATTGCTGCAGTTTACTAACATAGCGTGCTCTCGCGTCTGTAATATACTTTATAGTACTTATAATGATTCAAAGTTCAAAATAGCATTTTATGGTAAGTACATTTTATTTCTAAAAGATGATTTTAAAGTTTTAGGATTGTATTTTTCACTTTAAAATTATAGCTACAATTTATCACGTATGTGAGCAAATTGCCGTGGAGCGTGCTCTCGTGTAAAAAAGAGGGGGCGTGTGATGACGTGTTAAAATGTATTACAGTTAGGAATATACATTGAGGCTCTAGTGCAGAGTATTCCAAGTTCTTTCTCGTGGCGACACCCTATTAGCGCACATACAGTAGTTGTACATGACACCAATTTAATTATAAACATAGACTCTTTTAAAAAAGAAGATTCATTTTAAAGAAATTACATTTTTGATTTGTTACATCTTTCCGCTCGGTTGCTAGATATTTTTAATATGTAACATCATACCACTCGGTTGCTGTATATTTTTGTGTGGGGGTGATTTTGTAAGAAGGGACGGAGGTGGGGCAGAAATGCAACGGAAACAATGAGCGCGCGCGGTGGTGGAGATTGGTACAACGACATACTGTCGGCCATGTGGCTATGTGGAATGTAAATCGCATACGGTTTACTTCAAGGTTTGGAGTCAGATTACAGATAATCCTACAATAAATCATCTTCAAACTGTCGTTCTTTGGTGTGAAAAAATTATTCATTAAATCATATTTGCTGGAAACAATTATGATATCTTAAATCTTTCTACTTTTGCTGTGCTCTTATTCGAGGTACTGTCGCCCAAAATACGGTACAGCACTATGTGTAATGTAGCCTATATAGCATATGGTTTAATTCAAGGTTTGGAGGCCCCATTAAAGAAATTCCTACAATAAATTATCTTCAAGTTGTCGTTCTTTGGTGTGAAAATATTCATTATGTCATATTTGCTGAAAAGATTTGGCACAGGAGTTTTACAAGTAGCGTGCGGTGGCAGAGATTGGTACAACGACGAACTGTTGGCCATGTGGCTATGTGGAATGTTTTTAGGCACCTCAAGGTTTGGATGCGCCATTACAGATATTCCTATAAAAATCATCTTCAAACTGTCGTTCTATGGTGTGAAAATATTCATTATATCATATTTGCTGAAAGGATTTGTCACTGGAGTTTTACAAGTAGTTATTGCAGAAATAATAGTAATGAGAACTTACCGATGGTGATAACACGAAGCAAGCCTTCATGTTTGCTGGCACAAGGTAGTTCATTCTTTAAAAAAAATCGAGTAATTAATAGCCTACGGAATTATTCGAATAACATGTCAGATGTTACACATCATATGCGACTACTGTGAGGCTCGTTTTTTTCATGGTTGTTGTTTGAGTCTTCAGTCTTTTGACTTGTTTGATGCAGCTCTCCATGCCTCGCTGTCCTGAGCTAATCGTTTCATCTTTACATAGTTACCACACCCTACATCCGAGGCAATCTGTTTAACATATTCTAACCTTGGTCGACCCCTACAGTTCTTGTCCTCGACCCTTCCTTCCATAACTAAGCTTGCTATTCCTGGGTGTCTTAGTATGTGTCCTACCAACCTATCTCTTCTCTTCCTTAGCAGTCGCCAGAAACATCTCTCCTCTCCCACTCGTCTTAATACCTCTTCGATTGTCACCCTATCTACCCATCTGATCTGATCTTCATCATTCTCCTGTAACACCACATTTCAAACGCTTCAATTTTCTTCTTTTCTGCTGCACCAATAGTCCAAGTTTCACTTCCATAGAGTGCCACGCTCCAGACAAAGGCTTTAAAAAATGACTTCCTAATACCTAAATCTATATTCGATGTCAACAGATTCCTTTTCTGTAGAAATGCTTTCCTTGCCTGAGCCAAACTACTTTTTATATCCTCTTGGCTTCGTCCATCACTGGTTATTTTGCTTCCTAAGTAACAGAAGTCTCCTACTTCCTTTAGTTTTTCACCTGCCAATTTGATGTCCATAGAGGTTTCTGATTTATTTCGACTGTATTCCAATATTTTTGTTTTACATTTATTAATTTTCATCATGAATTCTTTCCTCAAGATGGAGTTCATACCATTGAAATATTCTTTCAAATCCTCAGGCGTGTTGGCCAAGATGACGATGTCATCGTACGGTATATATATATGATTTTTCAAGTATTATATGCTATACTAAACACCTTTCTCATAGACACAAAATGTCCACTTTGATGTTCCAATTCAATAACTGCTATGGACTTGGCGATCATTACAAATCTGCTTTATATCAGGTCGGATGCAGGAAAAATTCACACGCATTTCCTCATCTAACAGTCTCAAACTTCCACATTTAACTGTTTTTTTATCAGCCATAACAGATAATGCCATTTCACACGAATATGTCGTAGAAAACTGCAACAAAACAAGTCTCAGTCAATTTACCTGCATATTTTGAACTTAATTGCAGCCTTTGAGACACATTGTCATAAATGAAAGGTAACAAACATACACAAAAGTTAATCTTCCGTTAAGGCAACAGTTATCACGCGAATAGTCTACGTTTTCATGTGTATATTTCGGGGTTTGGTCCTGCTGTACCCGAAAAGGCTCTTTTACTCAGGCATATACGCCACTGTCACAATTATAGTGAGCATTTCACTACATGTCTTTATGTCCTTCAATCGGCAGACAATTCGCCACACATGTATATAATTATACAACCTGTGACAATAAAGTTAAGTGAATAGTCGTATACTATCAACATAGATGAACAATGCACGACAGTGACCCTATTGTCCTTCGAAATAGTCCCCTCCCGTAACAATGCAATGCATCAAATTTGGTTCAATTCGGTTTCGTCATGTTTGAATTGATAGCGGGAGACCCCACATACACACACACACACAGACCGACACACTCTAGGTCTCGTCAGTCTACTTTATTGTTTTATCAGCGGCTTCGGTGGCGTAGTCGGTAGCATGCTGAACTGCTATGCCCAAGATAGCGGGTTCAAACCCGGCCGAAGTCGTCGGATTTTTTAGGAGCGTTAAAAATCCTTCAGTATGCCTTCCTTCGGAGGGGAAGTAAAGCCGGCGGTCCCATGTCATAGATTTATGGCATGTAAAAGATCCTTTCACAGACTAAACTTGTGTAAAGCAAAATTTGTTAGGTTAGATTTCGTCAGAACGCTCTATCAAAGTTCCAACGTTCACCACTAGGTATCATTGATATCTGGTGGCGAAAGTTGGAACTACTTGAAATTGAACGGAACTTGTAGCTCACCCTTTAGGGTGTCCGCTGGAAGCAGCTACAGACTCAGGCGAGCCGAACATGTCCTCGGACACTCCCGGCACTAAAAGCCATACGATAAATAAATAAATAAATAAATAAATTATTTTATCATTTTAAATGATCTTGTCGACTTCGTCGTTACGCTGGGGTCTCGCGTTACGTTACGGTGACGGGACGAAATGTACCCATATGCACTGAGGTGTGTGACGTCATAGTACCGCTTGGTGCATGTGCTCCCCGACAATCTCTACTTCGTTAGTATAAGACAAAAATCCCCGATTCTTGGATGTCACGGGTAATCTCGAGAACCCCGGGATGGATTTTTGATGCGGTTTTCACCATTCTGTAAAGGATATCTTGAGGAAAGATTCTGTTGAAAATAATTTATATATGATCAAAGGAAGCCAAGCAGTAACGATTTCAGTGAAGAAGTCGAAAACAAACTTGGCGTCCGTGCGCTTCTTAAGCTTACGCTGGGCAAACCGTTAAAAATATCAATATACTATGAGCGTAAGAATTGGTCAGCATGAAAATTTCTACAAAAAAGTCCCCGAGAGCATATCTCTATCTTCAGTACATCGCCCACTATAAGTGTTTTTAGACTGGATGGAAGGGGCACGTCCCAGCATGCTCTGGTGAGCGTGACGGTATCCCGCGCGCTTGACCTGGCTTTGCCCATGGTTTGCACTTGCCGTTCGCGAGTAATTTGAAACAAGGTAAAGTATTAAGAAGCAAGATAAGTATTATGCAGATAATTTTCTAACATGTCAAGAGTCTTTCTAGCGTATTTCAGCATTTGTAGCATTTAAAATGATACAAAGTCTAGACTTTCAGACTGACTGTCACGTTTTTTAAAAACATCGAAAGTAGGCTAAAAATATCTGATACAAAATTTAAGAAAAAATCCAGATCATGTAATGTGTAAGGCAGTGAAGTCTAAACAACCTATGGGTAGAGTTTTAAGCGGTATCATGTAGGGGTTAGGGGCGGAACAGCGAGGCCATCTTTCCCTATCATATATGAGTTTCCGTTACCTGTTGGACAGTTTGGATGGCCTGGCCCATCATCGCAATCCGTAGTGAGAAATAGGAACAACTTGAAATAAAAACCTTGAACGTTCGAAATAAGTTCGGTATCGAAATGCAAAATTATCCGGGGGGACGAGATTCAAATAATCCCAGGGTGTTAGTGGGAATTGGGTACAATTGGGTAAACTTCGAAATAATTCCGATAATCGTTCAAGTTAAAGATTTAAAAAGCCCCACCAGAAATATATACAAGTAGTTCCGTGGAGAACTATACAGCCTATTTTCATATATCCTACTTATGTTAATTGCCTCTATCAACATACAAAATTTCAGTTTGATTCCTGTAATAGATTCGCAGATATTGAAAACCGACTAAATATTTCGGATGGTCGCCATGTTGGATTTTAATATACAGTATGTAGGTCTTAGAGTTATGTACTGT
This sequence comes from Meconema thalassinum, assembly GCA_946902985.2. Classification (NCBI taxonomy): domain Eukaryota; kingdom Metazoa; phylum Arthropoda; class Insecta; order Orthoptera; family Tettigoniidae; genus Meconema; species Meconema thalassinum. The sequence goes on from OX336392.1 coordinate 35,059,458, forward strand.
TACATGAAGATTATTGTGTGCGTGTAGTATTCAAACTTCAATCGCATGATTGGGACACAAGAAGTAAAAACGAGATTTTAAAATTTCGCACAACTGCCATCTTGTGGTTACGGAAACAATTGAAATAAATTAAATGCCAGTGGATTAACATTTGTATAAGGATTTACTGTACCAAGTTTCACTGCAGTCGGATAGTTAAATTGCGACAAACGTCCATGTGAATATTTATACATCGCGTCGCCGCCATGTTGAATTTGTGATCACCAGGTTATTGAAAGTCCTATAGGTGAACTTATGTTCATAGCCCCTATGAACATTAAAAAAATCGGTTTGATTGCTGAAATAGATTCGTAGATATTGAGAACCGACTAAATATTTTGGATGGTCGCCATGTTGGATTGTTATATGTATAGGACAAAGAGTCATGTACCATTCGAGGAAAACTATAACGTAGGTTCATTATTCAATCTTTCACTACGATCGCATGATTACGACACAATAAATAAAAATTTAATTTTAAAATTCGCACAGTGCCATCTTGAAGCTATGTAAACAATTGAACTAAATTAGATAAGTTACCAGTGCATTACAATGTGTATAAACATTTTCTGTACCAAGTTTCCTTGCGTTTGGATCATTAAATCGCGAGGAAAGTCTATTTAAAACTTTCAAATTCGCTTGGTCATCATGTTCGTTTTGTAGTTAACTGGTTTTTGAAAGTCTCATAGATGAACTTCCAGTGGTGCACTTTATCTCCGTACAAAATATCAGGGTGATACCGATAATAGTTTCAGAGATATAGAATGCCGGTGAAATAATTCGCACATCCGCCATCTTGTGGTTTTGTAAACAATTGAACGAAGTTATAATATGTCCGTGTATTACAATGTGTATAAAGATATACGTACCAAGTTTTATTGCGTTTGGTTGGTTAAATCGCGAGAAACGTCTGTTTAAAAGTCACAACTTCGCTTGACCGCCATGTTGGTTTTGTAGTTACCAGGTTTTCAAAAGTCACATAGGTGAACTTCTAGTAGTTCTCTTTAGCCCCGTAAAATATTCCAGGGTGATATCAGTAATAGTTTCGGAGATATTAAATGCTGGTGAAATATTTCGCACAGCCGCTATGTTGGTTTGGTGAGAAAATAACAAAATTTGAAGGGTACGGTCGGGGTCATCCGGAATAGTGCTATGAACTTACTGAGTTTCATTGAAATCGCTCCAGCCATTTAGATTTTATTAGGGAGGACACACACACAGACAGACAGACACACAGACAAAAGGTGATGTCATAAGCCCATTTTTTTAATGATAATAGGATGAAAATACTGCACAAATAAAATAAAACATCCACTAATTTATTGCCATCACACTAATACTCACAATATAAAATGGAGACCTATCCCTTAACCTGGAGATAGCTAAAATAAAACATCCACTAATTTATTGCCATCACACTAATACTCACAATATAAAATGGAGACCTATCCCTTAACCTGGAGATAGCTAAAATAATGCTTGATGTGCAAAAGGAAAATTATTAAATATTCGAACCAATTTTAATTGGGAGAAAAATCTCCTCGTGTTCTGACTTAAGTTATAAACCAACTGACGGAGATCTCTTTCCATTCATTCCATTAACGTTAATTTCACAATTCATTCAATCACCTATATTTGTTAAGTCCATTGTTGAGAAGGTGTTAATTAAAAAAAATATTAAGTATTTTGATCTGCTTCTAATTAATTTTTATCCTACTTTTCACATTTTGCAAAAATGAGAAAAAAGTAGACTTATGAGATCGATCCGGGAAAATGTGTGTCTGTCTGGCTGTGTGTGTGTCTCCCCCCCCCCCTATCAACTCCTAAACGGCAGCAGCTATCAAAACAAAATTTGGTAAGAGTAAAGATCTATATGTGATTATCCCACGACCATATTTGAAATTGACGTCAGTGCTACTAACTGCTGAAAATCGCAATTGAAATTTGAGCTCTATGTTGGATATCTCAGAAGCTATGCATGCGAACTATTCCAAAATTGGCACACATATAGATAATAGCATTCCAGATTAATTTTCTGAAGTCCATACATGCCAGTGTTGCCAACATGATTCTAAGCTTGCCATTAGTTCCAATTTCGAAATGCATGTAACTTCTATATTATCAATTGGATTTCAACAAAATTTCGTATGTACTATGTGTACTACAAAACATATGACTGTGCGTTTTCTAAAGAGCCACCAGGGCTGTCAACTGTTAATAAATGCTCTCACTCTGTTTTATCCCTAATATCAATATTTCAGAAAGTATGCAATCCAACAGCTCTAAACTTTGCACACGTATAGTACCTGACATTCTACCCTAGTTCGGTGTAACTTATATACATCAGTGCTGCCAATACGATTATAAGCCTGCTGATAAGACACGTTTTTAAATGCATATAACTTCTATACTAACAAATGGATTTCAACCAAATTTCGTATGTGCTTTGTGCAACATAACGGTTATGACTTCGCGTATTCGTAGGAACCAGCAGGGCTGCAAACTGTTAATAAATGCTCTCTCTATTTGTTAATCCTAATATCAATATATCAGAAATGTATGCAAGCCATCAGCTCTAAACTTTGCACACGTATAGTACCTGACTTTCTAGATTAATTTGGAGTATCTAGTATACATCAGTGCTGCCAACATGATTCTAAGCTTTCTGATAGTTTCAATGTGTAATTACATGTAACTTCTATACTAACAATTATTACCAATTAGCACTGTAATAGATCGTAATATTTCAGATTACTTAGCATCACATACATGACATTGTTCCCTACATGATTATACGCGCACTGATAAATCCAATATCAAATAGCATGTAACGTCCATACTATCCAGTAGACTTCAACCAAATTTTGTATGTGCATTCTATACCTTAAGAGATGGAACTAAGAATATATTCAGAGTGACTAGGACTGCCAACTGTGGTAAGTTACTGTATTAGGCTAGACTATTTTAGGTGTATTTCAAACTGCAGTACTTTGAAATGTTGGTATTACCAACTTGATATCGTCATTATTGTTGATAGGTCTATATAGATTGGCATGAATCTTAAATTTTAGGAAAAGTAGGCTCTTTAGTTCGTCACGGAACTACTTGTTAATGTTAAAATTATGGATGTCCGCTTTCAATTCACCAATTTTATTTACATTTGTACATCTTTCTATTTACAAAAATGCATTATGTAAATGTTTTATAGTTTTTCGTAGTCACAATTCAACTCCGTTCGATCTTTTACTTTATCGCTACTTCCATACTAATTCAATTACCATTTCCTTACATTATCGTATCAATAACTTCAACGTTCATCCTTATCTTTACTTCATTTTGATTTAATGCATGACGATTCATTTTGTTGCACTACACAAAGGTATGTTAACAGCATTTGTACTGAAATTCTTCTAGATTCATATTACAATATATATTTCCTATTTAATTTGACTCTTAATCTGATGCCATTGAACTCCATCAATAACTATAGCACAAGATATTCTTCCTAATCCTTCTAGAGGATTCATCACCTTTTATATGGCCTCAATTCATTTTACCATTATATCAATATTTCATTTCAATCAGCGGACCCCGTACTGGGATAAACGCTAGGAAAGAAGAAGAAGATCAATATTACAAATAAATATTCAATTCTTACGTAACTCGCACAATTATCGAACTACCGCATAGATAGAACCTCAAATATCTATTTTTCAATTATTAATCATTACCACTTTCATATTATATTAGTATAATCTCAACTTATTATGTCGCGATAATATTCGTGCCAACGCGGTGTTCGTAATGTCGAATTATGGCTTTCTATAGCTGTTTAAGTTCTCGTAAATTAAACCATATGCATCTTGAAACATGTTTAGCTGCCTCACCAATTATGGGCACCACACCTTGCTCAAGGCTCTGTCTGCTTCAGTTCTTTCACACTACGACTTTAAATTATTGTCTGTCCCTCTGAACAAATGCTATACTCTGATTAACAAAAGACCATTGCATTGGATTCTCTATATCGCGTCTAGTATACGCTCACAATATAATGTTAAATTGAGTCGTATCTTTGTAGTACTTCTCTTTGAAATATACTGATTTGTACTAATATTTCGCAGTGCTATGCACGTTTAATTAAGCAATGGAAATGTTCATCTTGGTACACATCTTCTTCTTCTTTTTCTTTCTAGCGTTGTCCCGCTGGTGCAGAGTCCACTTTTTTGGTCATTGACCTCCATTTTGTCCGGTTTCGCGCGTCAGCTGGATTTAGGCCGGTAATTTTTAAGTCACTATTTATAGTGTCTTGCCAACGCTGCTTCGGTCGTCCTCTGGGGCGTAGGCCTTCAACCTCAAAATGAAGGACAGAGTTAGTAATAGTATCAGGCGCTGCACGCAGGGCATGGTCATACAATCAGAGCCGTTTCCCTCTCATTTTGTCCACAATTGGGGTGACACCCATTTGCTCCCGAATTGTGTCGTTTCTGACATGGTTAATAAGGGAGATGCCCATTGTCCAAAGAAGCATTCTCATTTCCATGGCGTGCAGGCGACGTTCTGAAATTTTGTCGGATGGTCGACATTCAACGCCATACAGCGCAAATGGCCGTACCACCGTCCGATATATCTTCGATTTGAGACGAAGTGGCATTTTTTTGCGGCAACCTCCTTCCACCGCAACCAGATTGCGTTTACCCTGGCTCTTACTTCATCATTGAAGTTGCCATCACTCTGAAGACGAGATCCAAGGTACCTGAAGCATTCTGTCTTGACTAGATTTTGTCCAGCGACTTGAATGGTACCGTCGCTTGGGTTTAACACCAGATACTCCGTCATTTTCACATTCAGACATAGGCCATACTGGGAGAGGCGGTTATTCCAGTCTTCAACTTGAGATTGGAGTTTTTCTCGGGTGTCATCTGCAATTATTATATCATCTGCATACAGAAGGGTCCAAGGAACATTCAGTTGCAGGTCACGAGTGATGGTGTCCATCACAAGAACAAAAAGGGACGGTGATAGTGCTGAGCCTTGGTGGACGCCGACATTTACAGGAAAGTTTTCCGAGGTGCCAACAGCACAACGTACTCTACTGCTGGTGTTCGTGTATAACATATTGACCACATTTACAAATGACTCTGGCACACCATGGTTGCGGAGCGCATACCAAATCAATTCATGAGGAACAAGATCGAAGGCCTTTTCAAGGTCAAGAAAGGCAATATGCAGAGGCTTTCTTTTCTCACGGTGCTTCTCCATGAGTAACCGTGCTGCGAAGATATCTTGGTACATATACGGCGTATAATTTCACTAGTTTCCTTTCGCTTAATAAATGCAATATCACTGCACAAACTCACAGGAACGGGCTGGGGCCCAACAGCATCCACCCTCAGAACTACAGCACTTGCCCTAGTGTATCCAGTAGCAGAATATTGCAGCCCAATATGGCTTAACAGTGTCCATGCGAAGGAGATAGACGTACAGCTGAACGACACAATGAGGACTGTATCAGGAACCATCCAATTTACACCTTTGGAGTGGTTACCAGTACTCTCCAACATCCCGCCTCCTCATCTTCGAAGACAAATGGCACTGAAGAGAGAATGGCTTAAATGTTGTGACAACCCTCTTCTGCCAATACATCTAGACTGCTCACCTAAAGATCTCAGGCTGAAATCCCGGAATCCTTCTTGGAGACAAGGAAAGAAGTTGGTCCAAGAGCAGTTTCAAATGACTGAAGCTTGGCGCAACGAGTGGCATACTTCAAATCCAGACAGATTAGGTCTTATCTCGGAAACCTGGTTTCGATCTTCCCAGGAAAATCTGGACGTCGCTGAATCGTATAAGAACTCAACACGGTAGATGTCAGTTCTGGAAGCACAAATGGAAAATTGCATAGAATCCTTTCTACAACTGTGCAGATGTGCCTCAGACCATTAGTCACATCGCTATGGATTGCCCACTCTGAAGGTTCAATTGTACAATGAAGGAGATTCATCAGACATTCAACTCTAGCAACACTGAAGCTACTTGCAGATCAAGGTCTCAATCTGTATACAAATACTGTGTATGTGGAAATAAATGTATATTGTATCTTCATGCCATACGAAATATATATATATATATACTAGCTGTACCCGGCATGTGTTGCAATGCCAATCAAAGAAAGTGTTGTCGTTGTATTTTGTTTCTTGAAGTGCTTTTGGATACACAATATGTCTTTCAATTTCCGTTAACTGCCTCTTAACTATCGTGAAATGAATTTATAGTCTAGAAACATTCGTGGGAGCGTGTACAACAACTCACCAAAGTTTCATCGCAATCGGATGAATGTCATATGACACATACGGGATTTTGTTCAAATGATTCGTGCGCTGTCACACATTTGTTGAATCTGCTCGTGCTCTACCAACTGTGAAATTGATTTACTAAGTTAGAAAGCTTCACGTAAGTGTACACAACAACTGATCAAAGTTTCATCGCAATCGGTGAATGGTATAAAAACTTATACGGGATTTTTTTGAATCGCTTCGCACGTCGTCGTTCATTTGCTGAATCTACTCGTGTGCTACCTATTGTAAAATGGATTTACTAAGCCAGAAGCCTTCCCTGGAGTGTACACAATATCTCACCCAAGTTTCATCGCTATCGGACGAATGGTATTCGAACGCATACGGGACCTTGTTGAAACGCTTCTTGCGTCGTCGCTCATTTGTTGAATTTACATTACTCGTGCGCTATCTATTGTAAAATGGATTACTAAGCCAGAAACCTTCCCTGGAGTGCACTCAACATCTCACCCAAGTTTCATCACAATCAGATAAATGGTATATGAACGCATACTGGACTTTTTGGAAACGCTCTAGCGTGCAGAGACAAACAGACGAATTCGACATCACCGCCACCTATGTTACAAAACATAACTTTCCGCCACGGGCAGAGTGTAAGTTATGGCGGTAGTTGCTCAGGTTGCCTCCAGGTGGCTCTAACGTGCAGACACAAACATTCCAAAGACATCAGCTTTCACTAAGGCCAGCGGTTTCCATGACGACTGTTTAGACTGTATGTTGTGGTTCTAAAATTGTGTGTAAATTGTGGTTCTAAAATTTTGTTCATTCCACCTATCGGGTCAAATTGTGAATCTAAACCATATCGACCCACTCTAACGTACATAAAAAATGTCATCAAAATCGGTCAAGCCATTTAGATATGACATACACACGTGTCGAAAAATTATATATATAAAGACAATGCAATGCAATGCAATGCCAATCAACGATAGTATTGGCATTGTAATTTTGTTTCTTGAAGTGCTTTTGGACACACACAAGTTTTAAAATGTCCGTTAACTGCCTCTAAACTGTAGAGAAATGAATTTACTGATCTAGAAACATTCATGGGAGCGTGAACAACAACTCACCAAAGTTTCATCGCAATCGGTTGAATGGCATATGCCGCATATGGGATTTTGTTTCAATGATTCGTGCGCTGTCACTCATTTGTTGAATCTACTCGTGCTCTACCAACTGTGAAATGGATTTACTAAGTTAGAAAGCTTCACGTAAGTGTACACAACAACTGATCAAAGTTTCATCGCTATCAATGAATAGTAGCCTATATGAAAGCATACGGGATTTTGTTGAATTGCTTCGCGCGTCGTCACTCATTTGTTACATCTACTCGTGCGCTACCAATATTGTAAAATGGATTTATCAAGTTGAAGACCTTCCCTGGCGTGTACACAAAGACTCATCAAAGTTTCATCGGAATCGGATGAATGGTATTTGAACGCATACGGGCCTTTGTTGAAACGATTCGAGCGCCACCTTTTATTAAATCTACTCTTACGCTACTTATTAAAAATGGATTTACTAAGCCAGAAACCTTTCCTGGAATGTATACAACAATTCACCAAAGTTTCATCGCAATTGGATGAATGGTATATGGACGCATACGGTACTTTGTTGAAACGATTCGCGTGCCGTCACTCACTTGTTGAATCTACTCGTGCGCTACCCATTGTAAAATGGATTTATTAAGCCACAAACCTTCCTTAGGTGTATGCAACATCTCACCCAAGTTTCATCGCAATCGGACGAATGGTATTTGAACGCAAACAGCCCTTGTTGAAACGCTTTACGCGTCGTCGCTCATTTGTTCACTACTCGTGCGCTATCTATTGTAAAATGGATTTACTAATAGGGGAAAAGAAGGGAGGGGAAGATTGGGAGGGATAGGCAACCTTCCTTGTCGGATCTTGAACCAGATAAGCATTGTTGGGTGGATTCTCTTAGCATTAGAATTAGCATAATTTATGTGAATTTAATAATGCAATATTGGCTAGCGATTTTAAAGGTTAAATTGATATTTGGAATTAGTATGTATTAGTAAATTATGCAACGAGCCTATAATGGCAATAATTAAGACACGAGTATGTTTATAAAACGAGCGAAACGAGTTCTATAATTTCCATACGAGTGTCTTAATTACCATTATAAGCGAGTTGCATACGACTGTTTATGGTCGACGATAATTATCACTATTTTATGTTCGAACATATTTTAATTATACATATATGTTGAGATTCCGCCAATTGCGTTTACTGAACAGAGTGCATGCGCTAGGTTATTGTTTTTCCGTGGATCAAAACATTGACAATGTCATATGTTTCCAAAGCTTTGAAACAAAAACATGGATATATACAGGCCCCGGGCTAAGGTGATAGACGCCCTGGGCAAATGGTCTACTGGCGCCCTTTCTCTCATTTATGTGTTATCAAAATAGCATAATAGTTTTTTTTTCTTACAAACAACTACATTACTAATATTGTATCACAGAGAATAATAAGAAAAGTAAGTCGTTCATACAATTCTGTAGCCATTTATTGATACATTAACCACACTAAAAACCAAGATTACAAATTCGAAAGTTAAATTTTAAAAGTACAATATACAGAAACATTTCAAATCATTGTTTTTTTCTAGCTTCTAACTTGGCAAATTTATTTATGATGTCAGAAAAGTCTGTGCTAAGGGTTACGTCTTTTTCACAAGACAATAACAATAGAGAATTTAGTTGCTGTCTGAAAGAGTTGATCTTTTCACATTATTTAGCCGAGTCAAAACATAAAATCCTCTCTCTGCGGAACAGTTGGTGACTGGTAAAGTCAGAAATATTCTAGTTGCTACCTCAAGATTAGGGAAAGTAGGCCTAGTTTTGAAATCATTTTTATGACGTATTCTTATATGTCAAGAAGGCAAGTAAATTCTTCCTGTTCCACATACATTCTGAAGTGCTGACATTCGTTTTCAAATTCACTTCTGATGTCACTAGAGTACAACTCATAGAGTTTATCCTCAGCGTGTGATATGACCTCTTTCTGCGATCCCTTTTGTACAAGAATGTGTGTGATATGTACTTTAATTTTATATTCACGTAAATTATTAGTTATTTTATCCTACATTTTAAAGATTTCCATGTCATACTTATTTTTAATGTTGAAATTGTTGGGTCAACCTTATTCTGCGTTCAGCGTCACCTAAATTTCGGCGCCCCCTAAAATTTGGCGCCCTGGGCAAATGCCCAGTATGCCCGTTTATCGCCCGGGGCCTGGATATATATCGTATGGCTTTACAAGTATACAAACTTATCATTTAAATTGAAATGTCCAAACTTGACAACCAGTCCAGAGCACTCGGAGTCACTTGGTGTAGAGTCCTCAAATCACCGTCAAATGGTCGAAGGGGGCACTCCTTAACAATATGGTCCATCGTCTGGTCTTCCGCTCCGCAGTCGCAATCAGCAGATGAAGAGAAATCCCACTTCTTCAAGGTGTGACCACACCTCCCTTGACCCGTCCTAATGCGGTTCAGCTTCGACCAGGTTTGTCGTGGTAGATGGAATCCCCCAACCTTCCTAGTCGGATCTTGAACCAGATAAGCATTGTTGGGTGGATGCTCTTGCCAGCGCTGTCGCAATTTGGAGGGAGAACTAACACTTTCCAAATCAACCCAGGGTGGCTTGCGTGATTTCAGACGAGTTGTTGGTGGATCTCGTAGGGCATCGTACAAGGGAGAGTTCTTCTGAGATGTGATCTTCTTGAGCAACTTTACCTTAGCCGCTGTCCTCCTTAGATCTTGAGGAGCAATATTAGTTAGGACAGGTAACCACTGAAGGGAATAGATCTGACAATACCAGTGATAACTCTCATGGCTTAATTAAGCTGCACATCAATCTTTTTTGTGTGGACGCTGTCCACCCACACAGGAGCACAGTATTCACCAGCAGAATACAAAAGCGTGAGTGCAGCAGAGCGTAAAGTGTTGTCGTCCACACCCCAAATACTACCGGCAATCTTGCGGAGTAGATTCGCCTTGGAGCCAAGTTTCATAGATAACTTGATGCACTGTTGTTTGAAAGTCAAGGACCTATCCAGACTGATTCCTAGATATTTTGGATTGTGGTTATGCAGTACTTCGATCTCGTTGAAAGTTACATGTAGTCTCCTTTGGGCTTCTTTCTTATTTAGATGGAATGCAGTAACCTCAGTTTTATTTGGGTTTGGCTGAAGTCTCCATTTATGGAAGTAATCACTCAATATTGATACATTACTATTTTATGATACTAATTTCGACGCTATTTCCATCTAGCGGTAATTGCTTGATATACTAAGAGATTGTATTTACCGGCTATCTCTCGTAAATATGAAATGCGCCCCAATTAGAATGTTAGCTTGACCAAAGGAACTTGCAACAACAATATAGAGATCGGTGATTGTCACGACGAGAAGATGACTGAGAACACCATGACCGGTTTACAGTCTAGAAGATATTAAAATGTTTTAAAATTAAGTTTGGAATTACCTTGTTACGATTTAAACCTTCTCCTTTTGGATATCCGTGTTCTTCGTGCTCATTTGAAACGACACCAAGATTGAGCATCGATATATATATATATATATATTGAAGCTGTCGCCTAGAAGTCTAGTCATCTCATAAAAGCTAAGTCCTTTACCGTTTGAAGTATCATGCATGAAAATGTAATTAGAAGTTGCCGACTAAGAAAAACATCCTCCAATCTTTGGTGTTAACATGACCCTTTATTATATAAATAGGTTCGGAGATTTTTCTGGTTTGAGGTTAAGTTGTTAACTTGTGTAATTGTTCCCTTGTTATTATATAAACGTAGTGGGCGATCGCGTTGGTTTTATTTTAAGGGGTTTGTATCTTACCGGTTCTTGTAATATTGCATTTTCTCTCTCATGTTGTTGCGTTTTGTTATGCTGGATAATGGAATGTTTTAGAGTGAATGCCTTGTGTTTTATTTAGGCGTTCTACCGTGGGGTTAGCTCGCTGTTTACGTGGATCTACCATGGGGTTAGTTCCACGTGTTGTTGTTGTCGGTTTCGCTGGATGATAATTGAGGGTTATATTGTTGTTTCATGTATTTGTGTTTTGTGTATTTAATTTAAGACTACGTAATCCTCCTTAACATTCCATTATAAGCTCGTGTTCTTTCCTTGTGGGTGGGTAGATATTGTTTGTTTAACGTGGGTCTTGACTGGACAGTGGTTCCTTGTATATGTTTCCTTGTGTTTCTTTTAGTCCAGTCAAGAAACGACGCGAGAGCTCGTTATGTTATTAAATGAGATGTATCGCTTATTATTTCGGGTGGTAGTATGTGTGCTTCTTACATCTGTCCGGAGGTTGTGATTGGTGCTCATATCGCCTCAAGTTATGTAACTGAATCTTATACTTCGTTCGAGAAGAAGTCTTATTCTGGAAGTACATGAAATCATTTTTGTTGGTTATTAATTTTGGGATTGTTATTTGTTTGTTTCTTATCGTGGAAAATGTTTGAACTGATCTATGTTTAGTAAGGGGTTGGTATGTCATGTCATGTTTTAGTGAAGTTCGGGTACGTTTTGTTATGTTCTGTGTGATGTCGTTTGTTCTTGTACTGTTTTGTTTCTTGGGTTGTTTGTATATGATGTGACATACGTTATAGTATGGGTGGTCGGATAGACAGTTCTTGGGAAATGTGATTTCTTAAACCTCTCAGAATATTCCTTCTAACTACATTTATGTAGTTAGCCTGTGGTGGAACGAATGTATTATTTAAACTATTGTTAACTTGTTATTCTTTATCCCCCTTTTCTTAAGTTGAGTATTTTAAGAAAGATCTCCAGCCTTCTATCTTGAGTCATCTCTCAGTCAAGCTCTTATTTTTGATATGTTTTGTTGTTTTATTTGTTTTTGATAATACCATATGTGTACTTTATTCCAGCCCCATCACACCTCACTATATCATTTCATGCGCTCCTCACGTTGCCCGTTTGATATGTCTCTTTTCATCAAATGCTATTTTGCAGTTTTCAAACGATACTTTAAACGTGTTTTCATTTCATGATTCGTCACCATCTAATTCTAAATGTGAATATACTCGACACTGGTTGAGGATCCATGGTTCCCTCTGAGTGGCACTCCCCGCCAGCACATTCTCACAGTTCATAAGATCTTTATTCTGACAGATTAGTGCTAGGTCGTATGGATACTGGATCTTCATGGAGTCCGTGTTTGGCATGTCATGGATATACAGATTAAACAAAATGGGGGCCATAACGGATCCTTGATGTAGGCCATTATTTAGAGTTCTCCAATTGCTAGCTCGGCCATTAAGGAATACCTTAAAGCCCCTGTTGTTTACTAGAAGCGCCAGCTTTTGACATGGGATGAAGTCAATAAACTCCTCCACACAGTATCATAAGCTGCCGTAAGATCCACAAACACTGCAGCTGATTTGAGTCCTCGTTGAAATCCAGCTTCTACTCGAGTTGTCAATGTTAAGACCTGATCACAGCAGCTCCGATGTTTTCTAAAGCCACCCTGTTCGATGGGGATGATTCGATGAATGGCCTCTTGAATGCGATTCAAAATAAGCCTTCCTAGTAGCTTATAGGTCATGCTGAGTAGTGATACTGGTCGGTAGTGAGAAGCATCGGTTCCGTCTTGGCCTGGTTTCAGGATGGCAAATATCTTAGCCTAAAACATGGATAGAAGGTTATCTTAACCTAGCTTTATTTCAAATGCAAATTGTTTATTGTACAATTGGTTAAGTAAATTTGCGGGAATGTGTCGTGTGGTTGTGGTATATTGGAAGTAGAAAGTGGATTGATGTTAATATGGGTTTTGTATTTCTAGCTGCCTTTCTGTTAGACACTGGAGCTGACGTTTCTCTTTATCCTCCAGCTCGCCTTCCTTGCCGTAGACTCGAAGAATACCAACTTTTTTTTTACCACGAACAGGTACAGCTCATAGCTCTCTGGCAAGTTCATTTTAGTACCAATCACTGTCACCAGGAAGCGGTGAGCAATACACCTCGACAGCAATCAATTAGCTGGCAAACCTATCTTCAACTTTTTATTTACTGGTCAATTTAAGTAGTTTAATCCCTCATCTTACTCATATATTTTAGCAATTTGATTTTTAAATCATCGTCGTCGTAAATACCTCATTACATGACCAACGTGTTCCTGTCATACGATACCAATTATCAACCATCATAAATGCCACACGTTTCGTTTTTATTACTTCACTCTACTTTACGTGTGAATTTACAGCAGAGTGATTTGGGGTCTTTTAACTGATGAACGCCATTGAACTATTCAAAGATTCATGAACTATGCATTGAAATCACCTGACATAAATTCTAAAGTCAATGGAAAATTGAAAACAGACCCAGCTCAGATATCCCTCGGAATCCAATAATCTGAAAGTTTCCTGGCGCAATTCCTTATGGGAAAAGGTGTAATTCCACGGGAGAGGAAACACTACTAAGTAGGACAACAAAAGAAGTTGGTCAATAAAATGATTTTGAAAAAATGTAATTATGACTAATTAAAATTATTTTAATTCTATTAATTTGCACACCTCTATATGTTACCCACGGGTTAAATATTACCTCTCAAAATTCAAATATAAGAGACCCGTCTTTTATTTCAAATTTATACCATTGTTATCATAAGTAGACAGAACACCAAATTGTACCGCTGTAGCCTTAAATTGTGTGGATATCTCTATCTACTTAGTATAAAACAAAGTTCCCAATTCTTGGATGTAACGGGAAATCTCAAGAGCAACTTGATGGATTTTGATGCGGTTTTCACCATTCTGTAAAGGATTTCTCAATGAAGGATTAGGTAGAAAAACATTTATTTATGACCATAAGAAGCCGAGCAGTTACGACTTCAGTGAATGGAGTTGAAGAAAAACCTAACGTTCATGTGTCTTTAAGCTTACGCTGGGTAAACCGTTAAAAATATCGATTTACTCTGAGAATTGTTCAGTATGAAAAGTTCTGCAAGAAAGTCCGCGACAGCTCCCACATCGACCACTGTAAGTGATTTTACGTTTTCATTTCTTCAAGCAATCTCCATTCAGTGGAAATTTAAATTACTAGCTTCAGAGTTTACGAGCTTGCGAGCGACCTATTACCCTAGCTTCAGCCAGCATCAAACTGTCGAGTCGTGTCGAGTTAATACTTCAGAGAAGAGTAGAGCTTATGTGTTTGGAGTTAGCTGTTCACGTCGGCTTTTCAGAATTGCGTCTGGAACCTGACGTCCGTGCGCCTTTTAAGCTTACGCTGGGTAAATAGTGGGATACACACTCACAGAGGACAGGCAGCAGGCACGGATTCAAGGGGGGAGGGTCACGGGGGTCATGACCCTCCCCCCCCCCCCCCCCCCCCCCCCCCCAACGGAGACCAAAATTTTTTTGCAAACTCAATAAACGAAAACACAATAACCAGACAAATAAAACTTAACGAATTTTAACTGAAAAACATGTTTTTTTTTCATTTTATTCAATACTGAAAATATCTTTATTGCAATTATTATGTTCTGTTACAACTCTACATATTTGCAACTTCATACCTGTTATATAAAAACGATTATTTATATAACAAAATCAACTCGTCTATTTTGTTTAGCAAACCTTGTGATTACCGAATCGATGTCTATAGTGATGTCACGATTAATGTGCTGCAATGCACAGATAGGAATTTAGGGCTTTTTTCGCACCAAAAATTTTGCCGACGTCCAAACTGCAAGCTTGGTTGGCATTTTAAGCTGTGACTTTCTCCCTTTGTCGGTACCAACTCGACTTGCCGAAACTGTAACGTACCTTGATACCTTTCTCGAAGCTCGATGTAAAAGTCGCAAAACACGCCGTTGCAATTTGTACGAATATTTTTGTGCGCTAAACGCATCAAATGTCTATCCATGTAGCTTGCAAAAAAATTGGTCTGGTTTTGTACGTTTGGTTATTTTGTGATTGCGTTGTTAGTGATACCATATCTCTTAACAATTTCGAATCTGTGACACCCCCCCCCCCCCCCCCCAAAGCCAAACTCTAGATCCACGCCTGACAGGCAGACACCCACACATTTGATCTCATAAGTCTATTTCATCATTTACCCAAAAGCGGCGGTACCGTAAATGTCTGTTCAGGTCACTAGCATGAAGACATGCAAATGTCATATGGACAGAAGTGCTGTAGGATTGTTGAAGTGAATGCTGCGGAGCAGCACGGGTCTTCTAGTTGTACTTTATTACCAAAAATTAATATATTTTGTTACTTATTACATCACATGCTCATAAACTAACCAAGTATTTTGAGAGTCGTCATTGCGGGAAAGCCCCTTTAACAACCGCATATGGAACAATTGGCAAAGTTGATCGCTTCCGTTATCTCGGCGAATGGGTCCACCCGAATGGCAGAGAAGGCACTTCAATCTCGGAGAGGTGCTCTAAACTCAATGCAGCCTGTTATCTATAACGTAACCGCTACAACAAGAGGTGTATCTCAAAAATTGCAAAGATCTGTTATTATAAAACCGTTATTAGACCACATTTTTATATGCAGCAGAGACCCTCTTGATGAACATGAAATGCAACATGGATGATTTGGAGAAAGTCGAGAGACGTATCCTTCGAAAAATTCATGGACCAAGATTGCTCCCAGATGGCTCTTATCGGCTTAAAGCAAACACTGAACTATACCGTCAGTTGGAACCAGTTACCACTATCATGCGACGGAGACGACTGAAATTCTACGGGAACCTCTTCCGGATGGGGGACGGTAGAATCACCAAGAAGATCTTCAACCTGATTAATGGCTAAAACACTGGCAGCTTGTGGCTTAATGAAGGGAAACAAGACTTGAATAACGCTGGCATTTTAGACTTTAATATTCTTGACCGTTCTAAATGTTGTGATAGTGTTAACTCTTGGTCCCCCTCACACAGGAGAGGAAGGACAAGTTATTGGCTGGACTGCGGAGATATTGGAGAACAAAGAAAGCATCACAGAAACACTAGTCATGAGCGTTCCTTAGAGGGCTTAAATCGCTAATAATGCTCATAAACTGCTCAATTCATATTCCGCCTTCAAAATCTATAATGAAGTTCAATGAATCTTCACTCGCCATTAGACGCATCCCGAATGCGATGTGGGGCTTTGCTCTTTTCAAAGACTCCCTGTTGAAGTAATCTTTTCTTTTATATTTTTAGATAACTTCTATTTGATTCTATTAGATTGTATTGTTCGATTGAATAAATAAAACAGACATAACTTAGACTTATTTTTCACGTAACGACTTCACCGCAGTGTAGATTTTTATTTTATTTTAAAACAAAAGAGCAGCTGGTTGCCAACTTCCATAGATAACAAAGTGACATTTTTAGCCAACCTCAACATACCCCCTGTAAAAAGGAGATTTTGATAAACATACAATTTGGCACAAAATAATGGTAAATTAAGTCAATAAAATAATGTACAAAGTAGCAGTCTTGATGTTTCTTGCTTTACATGACAAGCTGATCTCGGAGTTTTTGATATTTCACTTGGTAAAGATATCTGCTTGTTGATTTTCTGTGTAGACATGCTTTATCTTGAACAATCCTTTGCTCAACTCATCACTGACAAAATGATATTTTATGTCAATGTGATTGCTGTTTAGAGTGAGCTGCCCATACTTGATCATATTAATGGCAATCATATTGTCCATGAACAGAGTCACTGTTGAGCAGTTCATGAACAAATGTGATGAGCTTCAGCTGTGCTACACAATCATTATGCTGCAGCCACATACTCAGCTTCAGCCGATGATAGTGCCACTGTAGTCTGTTTCTTGGAGCACCAGGCAATAGGTCCATTTGCATATATTATTACAAATCCTGTTGTGCTCTTTCTATCTTGATTTCCTCCCAGGTCAGTGTCGGAGAATGCTTCAATTTTCAGTAGATCTGCTTCTTTTGCAACATACTTAATCCCTTTTGTGGCAGTGCCTTTTAAGTATCTTATTGTTCTTTTTACATTTATGACATCTTCTTGAGAAGGATCAGTGGTATGCCTACTTGCATGATTGACAGCAAAACTGATGTCAGGTCTAGTCTTGGTAGACAGATACAGTAAGCTTCCAACGGCCTCTCTATAAGCAAACTCTTCTTTTAAAGCAGATGTCTTTTTCTTCACTATTGGTGTTGACTTGGGTTTGGATTTTCCTAGCTTGAAGCGTTCTATTGTCTGTTCAGAGTAGCTCTTCTGAGACAGTGAGATTCCATCTTGCTGAATCTCTATGTGCATGCCTAAATATTGTTTTGGACGGTCACACACAACAGTTTCAAATGTTTCCTTCAGTCTTTTCAGCAGTTTTTCCACTTCTTCTTCTGTTTGGCCCACAATCAATCCGTTGTCCACATGAAGGGCAATGAATAGCGTCTTCTTCTTGTTAGAAAAGACACATCTGTCAGATTTTGTTTGTTCCAGATGTTCAGTCTTTAGGAAATCACTAAGTTTTCTGTACCACTGACGGGGCGCTTGTCTCAGTCCATAAAGTGCTTTGTTGAGTGCACACACCATGCCCGGATGATTAAACCACTGTGGTGGTCTCATGAATATTTCTTCTTTGAGATCTCCATACAGGAAAGCTGACTTTATGTCAAATGTCTTGATCACATATTTTCTTATAGCTGCTATGCCGAGTAGGACTGAATTCTCACAACTGATGAATATGTGTCACTAAAGTCTAGGGAATTCTTCTTTTGCTGACATCCCTTAGCTACAACTCTAGCACGATATCTTCCATCTTCTTTTAGTTTAAATACCCATCGGCTAGTTATTATTTTGTTGCCTTTGGCATATCTTTCTGGAACCATTATCCATGTATTATTCTTTTTAAGACATTCTTTCTCTTCCTGGATGGCTTCTTCCCACTGTTTCTTTTCAGCGCTTTCCATGCAATCTTCATACGTTAGTAGAGCTTCATTTTCTTCATCTTCAGAGCCCATATAATAATCCTTGTGCCAGGCAGGCTTTTTTCTCTCTCTTCTTAGTCTTCCTTGTTCTTCATCCACTCTTTGGTTTTCGTGACGTACATTTTCTCTTTGGTTTTGTTCATTTTCTTGGCGTGGTTGTTGATCCTCTTGTTCATCTTCCCCATCATCTTCTTCTTCTTCTTCTACTTCACTACTAGAATCTTCACTTTCTTCTGATTCGTTGTCTTCTTGTTCTTGATTATTTCATCTTCCTTTTTATCCTCATCAAAATCTTCCACAGTAACAACTGATGCTGGGGCTATTCTCTTCTCAGGCTCATAGACTGGTATTATGTCATGGGAAGTGTAGATTTTCTTGGTTGTATTGTTGAATATCTTGTAACCATTTGTTGTGTATCCCACAATTATTCCTTTGTTGCTTCTACTGTTTAGTTTCTTGTTCTTTCGTACTACCTTTGAGTACACTTCTTGCCCGAAGATGAACATTCTTGACAAGACTGGTTTCTTGCCATATCATAGTTCATTGTGCTCGGAAAGAAGTTCATTTTCCGTATTGACAGATTCACTATATAACAAAGGAGAAACTGTTCCGCCTAGTCAATACATTTATTTACAACAAGTTATAAACTTGCTATTATATGGTACATGTTTCGGGGCCTTTAGTACTAGTCCCTTCTTCAGCCATAAATTAAGTTGCAAAATCCAGCATAATTAAAGATATCATAATAAAAAATACATAAAATGATGAGTGAATGGATGAAATGAGGCGAAAAAGTGAAGTGTTTTTCCACATGCACAAACATTAGAACAGTGCTATATAAGTGTATTCTCAAGAACCTAGCACTACCAATGGTGTTACTGTTTACTGATGTGCACACATATTACTTCTCATGAGTAATATGTTCTTTTTCGCCTCATTTCATCCATTCACTCATCATTTTATGTATTTTTTATTATGATATCTTTAATTATGCTGGATTTTGCAACTTAATTTATGGCTGAAGAAGGGACCAGTATTAGAGGCCCCGAAACATGTACCATATAATAGCAAGTTTATAACTTGTTGTAAATAAATGTATTGACTAGGCGGAACAGTTTCTCCTTTGTTATATACCATAGTTCTGCTGGTGTCTTCTCACAGGTGGAGGATGGACTCCTGTTGAGATATGCTGCTGATTGGACGGCATGCCCCCACATGTCATTTTCTAGTTGGGCATCAAGTAGCATAGCTCTGAGTTTATTAAGCAGGGTCCTGTTCATGCGCTCCGCTTTCCCGTTCAGTTCTGGAGTATGAGGAACTGTGTTATCCAGTACTGTTCTATTTTTCTTGCACCAATGTTGGAAGAAATCACTGTTGTACTCGCCACCATTGTCAATCCTCAGTTTGTGCACTTTCATGTTGAATTTAGCTTGAGCAGTAGTGATGTATTCCTGCAGATATTCTTCAGCTTCATCCTTTGTCTCTAGAAGGAACACTTCCAGAAAATGGGTGTAGTCATCTAGCACTGTCATAAAATAATTTTTGCCATTGCATGTTGGCGGATCAAGCTTTCCACATACATCGCTATGTATTATCTCCAATGGGCGTGTAGCTCTAGCTCTCACAGTATTGAAAGGAATTCTTACTTGTTTAGCTTCTGTGCACACATCACACTTGATTTCTTCACATTTTGACAGGCTGCTTGGTAGTCCTTGGCTGAGTTCTGGCAGTTTCTTCAGATATCTTGTACTGATATGGCCCATCTTCCGATGCCACATCATAGCGGTATTTGTTTCTTCTTTCTTTGTCACGTGAGCTTCCAAGTTGTTTTTCATGTCTATCACGAACAGACCTAGGCCTACTTCATTTTACTGCCTGTCATTAAGACATTTTCATTTTTGTCAAATATTTTAACTTGGTTGCCTTTAAACAGAACTGTTCCACCTCCATTTGTGACACAGTTCACTGACAGTAGATTTCTACTCAGCTCAGGCACATATGAGACATTCTGAAATATGATATCTTTGGTTTCAATGTCTCCTTCAAGTTCAGTGACCATAGTCCCGCCTTTCTTTGCAACTTTTATATTTTGAGGCTCAGTTGTTCTCCTGTTGGTGAGTAGCGCATCTTGTTTGGTCATATGGCTCGTGCATCCACTATCCACAACAAACTCTTCAAGAAACACTTCTCCAGATTTTTCTTCTGATGTATGGCATTGTTTTTCAACCACGTATAGCTCCTGTTCTTTATTTTGAACCCTTTTTCTACGCAGCTTCTCTCTGTGGTAATTCCGATGTGGATGATTGTCTAACCTACAATATTTGCATGGTTCAAAAGTTTTACCTGCATAGCAGTCAGAGGTTTCGTGTCCACCTTTATTACAACTTTTACACTGTAGATCACTTTTTCCTGAAGCTTGCTGCTGTTGCTTCTGTTTTGGCCTTCCCTGGTCTTGCCTGTTAGGAGGGCAGTTGTTAGCTTTATGTCCAATCTTATTGCACTTGTAGTATTTCACTTGACTTGGATTGTTGGATTTCTTTTCAGTCTTGAAAGCTACTTTGAGTTCTATTCTTCTTGTATCATAAGTCTTGAAATGAGATTTTCCAGGGTTCTCTCAGCAGCGGGTGTTGGCCTCCCACACTGTATTAAAATATCTGTATTGGCCTGGCAGAGTGGTAATAATTTTGGTCTTCTTTAAGACTCCTGAGAGTCTTGTTACTAGATTTCTTACTTCGGATATATTTTGCTTGAGGGTTTTGTTGTTATCATACTTGTATCCGCAGAAAGATGACAATAGCTGATACTTCTGTTGTTCGGTGTCTCTCTTGTATATTTTTGTTAGGAGATCGAACTTCGATTTTGAAGATTGACAAGTTAGCACTAGAGGTTTCAAAGAGTAATCTATTGTCTTGAGAATGTAGTACCTAACTTTGGCATCCTTGGCCTCCCATTTTTCTAACTCCTTTGCCTTATCTGTATCTGGTTTTGTAGCAGTTCCTTTCAGGAAAGATAGGAGATACCTGGATTGGAGCAGCGTTGTTAAATCTAGCTCCCATAAAATATAGTTTTCTGCATTTTTTAGAATGGTAAAACTTTTAAGCTCACCCACACTATCTTCTTCAGTCATCGTTTGCTGGGACGCTGGTCTTGTTAAATTTTATTTCTTGATTTTCACGATCCTGTTGAAGTAATCTTTTCTTTTATATTTTTAGATAACTTCTATTTGATTCTATTAGATTGTATTGTTCGATTGAATAAATAAAACAGACATAACTTAGACTTATTTTTCACGTAACGCCTTCACCGCAGTGTAGATTTTTATTTTATTTTAAAACAAAAGAGCAGCGGGTTGGCAACTTCCATAGATAACAAAATGACATTTTTAGCCAACCTCAACACTCCCTTCAGTGTACTGTATATATAGTGTAAGGCACTGACAAATAAATATGAAATGAAATGAAATTAAATTAAATTGATGGTTGGAATGGGTTCTATACACTTCTGCGATATGTCTTTTCTATGTCTACAAAACATACAATGACTTTCATCACTAGCCGTGTTATTTTCAAATAACTGGTAAGATTGGTCTCTCACACGAATGACTACGAATAGACTCGCACATGGTACGTTCACTTCCTGAACCTATCAGTATATAATCCTCGCATACTACAGAACTGATTTTTGCATCCAATGTAAGTTATTAACATCTGTCACTAGAACAACCGTGCATTTCTGCGAAAGTACTCTTTAGCCCTTTTAATGCCCTTCAGCCTGATTTAGCTGAAGGTATCAATAGGGAATCAGATGAATTTGGATACAAACAGTTTCCGAAAGAAACATTGGTGGCAAAACA
Organism: Meconema thalassinum; assembly: GCA_946902985.2. Classification (NCBI taxonomy): domain Eukaryota; kingdom Metazoa; phylum Arthropoda; class Insecta; order Orthoptera; family Tettigoniidae; genus Meconema; species Meconema thalassinum. Next base: position 35,081,662 of record OX336392.1, read on the forward strand.
TGTGCACAATATCTATGGTAACATCATGATGGCGGTGATGCATGAGCTAAAGTAATGCTTAGGATTTTAATGAGTTCAGATTAAGAGAAATACGCACGCAGTTTACTTCTCAAGAAGTACAATTCCAGAAACAGCAGAAAGAATTTATTATCAGGTATTAGAATAATTAAACAAATACTTCGGGTATTATAAAGGGATAGACATTAATACGGGATTCCTAATTCGAGGTTAGGTTCGACACGGGCCATAGATTATACCAACATCTATAAGGTGAAAGAAATTCACGGCCTGTCTGATCATGCCTGACAACGAACAACAAACCGAGACTATTTGTAATGACTAGGGCCCGGATTTTTAAAAAATGCATATGCGCATATGCATATGCATATTTTGACATATTTTGAGGTTTAGTGCATATTCTAGACGTAACAGCATATTCTGGTAGACGAACCCGGCAAGCCGCATCTTCTTGCTTGTAAAGTACTAGAGAAAACCAACCATAGCACAATAGCAAGATTTGTAAATGATTCTCTGCGACTATTGTGGCCATCTGAAATTGAGGATAATTGTTGTAAAGTGCTTGTACTGCTCACAGATGTAGCTTCGTATATGTTGAAAGCAGCAAAGGCCCTCTAAGTATTTTATCCGAAACTCATACACGTAACCTGTTTAGCGCACGGATTACACCGCATTGCAAAAGAAATACGCACACAGTTTCCAGCTGTTAACAATTTAATTGGATGTGGGAAGAAGCTGTTTCTGAAAGCACCAGCTCGTGTCCAGTTCTACAAAGATTGTCTACCTGAAGTTCCTTTGCCACCTGAACTTGTCCTGACTAGGTGGGGGACATGGTTATCTGCAGTATCATTTTATCGGGAGAATTTTAATGAAGTGAAAGAAGTGGTTACAAAACTTGAAGATGAGCATATTGCGTGTGTCCGTGATGCAAAAGTTGTGTTTGAAACCGCTACTGTTTATCAAGATGTGAATTTCATTCATGCACATTTTTCTAAACTTCCAAAAGCCATTGAGAGCTTAGAATCTTCTGGTACTCCCCTCCATGAATCACTTGATCTCGTTGAGAAAGCTGCATCTTCATTGAATTCCGCTCCAGGCGAAATTGGAGAGAAGATTAAATGCAAGTTAGAAAAGGTGTTGAATTCGAACCCAGGACTGAAGAAGATTAAGTTAATTAGTCAATACTTGCGTGGAACTAGGGTATCCTTGCCAGATGTATGCTCCGAAACTTTGGTGCCCGTGTATAAGTACTGTCCAATCACGTCAGTTGATGTAGAACGATCATTCTCAGCCTATAAACTCATTTTGACGGACAATAGACGTAGTTTGTCTCCAGAAAACATTGAAAGACTACTAGTTACCTATTGTGATGCTTCTTTTTGCAACAAATGATACCTGTAAGTGAATAAAATTGCATGTTTTGAGTGCATATTTCATTATTTTCCGTGCATATATTCTAACTTTTTAGTGCATATTTGCATGCATATTTTCAGTTTTTTTAGTGCATATAAATCCGGGCCCTAGTAATAACGACTGCCCCATCTGCGGGAGAAAGGTAGTAAAAACGGAGTCAGCCGTCGAATGCGATGGGATTTGTCAAAGATGGCATCACATTGCATGTGCCGAGCTACAGCAAGGCAAATTCAAAGCACAAAGATCCAGCAACAAGAAAAAATCTAAGGTTATGTGGCTATGCCACGGTTGTCAACAGGATTATGGTCTCTACAAGGCGGGCAAGACCGTTCAAAGGGAGATAGAATCCCTAAGGGAGGAAATGAACTTAAAGTTAAAGGATCTAACAGATATAATATACTCTGTAACATTAAAATACATGGCACCCATTCCGCCAGAGCCAAACAAGGTCGATCCGCCCAAAGACAGACCACTCAAGAATACAAAAGCGTCCAGGAAACACTCGGATGGTAATCATGGAGAATATAGACAGGAAATGACCACTCAAGGTCCGTCAGTACAGACGACTATTCCTATGATTAGAAATGACACTTCTTTTAGATCGGACAATGCCTCAACAAGGGACATGCTAGTCCTATGTAAAAGGGTAAGTTTTACCCCTACCCACAATGATACGGATAACACGGCTGAACGTGACGAAGGATTTCCTTTCTTATCTCAACAACATTCGGATGATGATGACACTCGATGGACTACCGTTGTGAAACGAGGAAGAGGAAACAAATTTTCTTCCCCACATACACCAACAATTATTGGGACGAAGCGCATTCACTCAGACAATGAAGATGCGGTACAATCCAATGAACTTCATGCGATATCACCTAGAGCGTGGCTATATATAGGCCGATTACTTACGACCGCTAGCACAGAGAAGATCTGTCACTAGAACAACCGTGCATTTCTGCGAAAGTACTCTTTAGCCCTTTTAATGCCCTTCAGCCCGATTTAGCTGAAGGTATCAATAGGGAATCAGATGAATTTGGATACAAACAGTTTCCGAAAGAAACATTGGTGGCAAAACATGTGCACAGTATCTATGGTAACATCATGATGGCGGTGATGCATGAGCTAAAGTAATGCTTAGGATTTTAATGAGTTCAGATTAAGAGAAATACGCACTAGTTTACTTCTCAAGAAGTACAATTCCAGAAACAGCAGAAAGAATTTATTATCAGGTATTAGAATAATTAAACAAATACTTCGGGTATTTTAAAGGGTTAGACATTGATACGGGATTCCTAATTCGAGGTTAGGTTCGACACGGGCCATAGGTTATACCAACATCTATAAGGTGAAAGAAATTCACGGCCTGTCTGATCATGCCTGACAACCGAAACTATTTGTAATGACTAGGGCCCGGATTTAAAAAAAATGCATATGCGCATATTTTTTTTTTAGTTTTTATTCCTGCCGCTCCTTCCGGAGCATAGGGCCTTGGCGAAATTTCTCCACGCAGTACGGTTCCTGGCCCTTCTCTTCACTTGACTCCAGTTCTTGTCCACCTCTGCAATTTCATTTTCGATCGTCCTCTTCCAGGTCTTCTTAGGTCGACCTCGCTTCCTGGCGCCTTGAGGATTCCAGTCTAGCGCCGCCCTCTCAATAGCTCCGTCCGGCTTCCTTAGTGTGTGACCGATCCAGTGCCATTTCCTCTCCTTGATCTGGATGCTAATCGGTTGTTGATTGGTGATGGTCCAAAGATCTTCATTTGAGATTATGTCTGGCCACCTCACATTCATGATGCGACGCAGACATCTGTTAATGAACACCTGTAGCTGGTTGTTGATCGGTTTTGTGACTTTCCATGTTTCACAGCCGTAGAGAAGAATCGACTTTACGTTGCTATTGAAAAGGTGGAGCTTGGTCTTCCTCGAAATGTTTCTATTTCTCCAGATGGGGTAGAGCTGGACAAAGGCACCATTTGCCTTCCTGATACGGCTTCGAACATCTTCCTCTGCTCCCCCATCATTTGTGACTATACTTCCAAGGTAGAGGAAGGACTCAACTCGCTCAATGTCCTTTCCGTTGACTGTCAAACTAGTCGTGATGTCAGAATTTATCCTCATCTCTTTGGTCTTGTTGGCGTTGATCATCAGTCCTGCACGTTCTGCTTCTCTCTGCAACCTCCCCAGCTTATCTTCTATGTCTCGGTACCGTTGTGCCATAAGACAAATGTCGTCTGCGAAATCCAGATCTTCAAGCCTGTCATTCATACCCCATTGAATACCCCTCTTCCGTCCTCCCATTACCTTCTTCATCACACTATCCAGGACCAACAGGAACAGAGTGGGGGAAAGGACACACCCCTGTCTCACACCGGAACTGACCTTTATCTTTTCTGTTAATTTGCCTTCGTGAAGAACCTGGCACTCATACCCTTTGTACATCTCTTCCATGATTCTGATGATCTTTGTTGGAATTTTATATTCCTCGAGGGTCTTCCACATGATTCTTTGATTTATGGAGTCAAAGGCTTTCTCGAAGTCAACAAATGTGAGGTAAAGGGTATTCCGCCACTCCACACTCTGCTCCAGGATGATTCGGAGGGTGTTGATGAGATCCACACAGCTGCGATGTTGTCGAAATCCAGCCTGTTCCTTCCGAAGCCTTTTTTCTACGCAGTCTTTTATACGATTCAGGATGACTCTCGCCTGCACTTTGCTTGGAATGGACAGCAAGGTGATACCCCTCCAGTTGTTACAGTTTGTGGTGTCCCCTTTCTTCCGCAACTTGACTATCAACCCCTTCTTCCAGTCGGTTGGTATTTTCTCCTCCTTCCAGATCTTCTCCAACAGCGGGTGCAGCAGATCGATCGTAATATCCAGGTCTGCTTTCAGTACTTCCGCTGGGATATTATCCAGACCTGGCGCCTTCCCGCATTTCATCTGCTTCAACGCTGTCCGTATTTCGCCCCGAGTTGGGGAGTCGAGGCTGATGCTTGGGTCACTTTCTGCTTCCTCTTCATCTTCTCCTCGCTGCTTACTTTCTGGTCCTCTATCTCTATTAAGAACCTCCGCAAAGTGTTCTCTCCATCTTTTCAGCTGCTGTTCACACGTCGTGAGGATCTCGCCCGTCTTGCTCTTCACAGGCCTAGTTTTATTAAAACCTTTCTTCGAAAGCATCTTTGTGATGCCATAGAGCTCCTTAACGCCCCCCTTCTTGCCGCTTCTTCTGCTTTCTCCGCCTACTCATCAATCCACCTCCTATGATCCTTCCGTACACTCCTCTTTACCTCCCTGTTTGCTGTGCACTACTCTGCTTGTGTGAGAGCCTTCTGCTGCCTAGTCTTGCAGGTGTTGAGCTTGGCCTTAATCTCCTTCCTATAATTTATCTTGTCCCAGGTCTGATCGGATATCCATTCTTTCCGCAGGTAGTTCTTTTACCCGAGCTGCATCTCACTGGTTTCCACGAAGATATTCTTTACCTCGCTCCACACAGTCTCCACGTCCTTCTCTGTCTCGGAGTCCAACACCTGGAATTTATTTCTGAGCTCCAGTTTAAATTGGTCCAATCTCTGCTGGTTCTTAAGCTTGCCCACATCAAACTTGTTGTGCCGAGTGTTAAACTTTCGGCGGACTGCGACGATCTTCATGCGGAAGTTGGCAACCACAAGATGATAGTCACTACCAACGTCCGCTCCTCTCTTGTTCCTAACATCTTCCAAGCTTCTTCTGAACCTCCTGCTCACCGCGATGTGATCAATTTGATTTTCTGTGACTTGATCAGAAGACACCCAGGTGACCTTGTGGCACCGCCTATGAGGAAATACCGTGCCACCCATCACCAAATCCTGACTGGCGCAATATTCCGTAAATTTCTCCCCATTGTCATTCATCTCACCAAGGCCATGTTTACCCATGATCTGCTCCAACCCGTCATTGTTTGAGCCCACCTTCGCGTTGAAGTCTCCCATAACAATGAGAATGACCTTCTTACTTGTTTGTCTTGTGACATCTCGCAGCATTTGGTAGAATTCTTCCTTCTTCTCTGGCTCCGATTGTTCTGTAGGCGCATAGCGTTGGATGATGATCACATTCCTGATCTTTGTCTTGAACCTAGCAAACATGTGCCTACTAGAAATTGGCTTCCACTCCATAAGGCTTCTCTTTGCATTTATGTTGAGCAGCAACCCCACTCCATCCCTGTGTTCTTCATCATCGCCCCCAGAATAGAGAAATGTAATTCCATCTGTTGTCTGTATTTCACCAAATCCTGGCCACCTCACTTCACTCAATCCTAGTATATCCAGCCCATAGTTCTTCATCTCCCGTGTCACTTGTTTCAGTCTGGTTTTCTCCATCAAGGTCCTCACATTCCAGAAACCGATTTTCGTAGTCCTCTTCATGCCAAAAGTCGTCATCAGGTTATCCGTCCGGTTTTGTAATTTCGCTTCAGTTTCCGTAATCAGTTTATTTAAGAGGAGCGAGTGATTAACCCACTGCCTCCGAGTGCCTTGGAGGGGCTGCCACCTTAAGCCTGAGGCACCAGGCTGATTTTCTGTCAGGGTTTCTTCCCTTAGCCTTTGAAGAACCAACTCCAAACTACAAGGCAGCAGTTGTTTCACCAGAGCCCCGTTAGCCGTAATTTTTTCAGGGTTCCTGTAGGGCCTTCACAGCTACCGTAGCGGTCTTGAGGCACACAAAGTCCCCACTGTACTTCACCCCTACAGGCAATCCCCTACTTAATTAGTTTGCCCATCTCCCACGACGAGGACGAGGGGTTGGATTTGTGGGAGACATATGCGCATATGCATATGCATATTTTGACATATTTTGAGGTTTAGTGCATATTCTAGACGTAACAGCATATTCTGGTAGACGAACCCGGCAAGCCGCATCTTCTTGCTTGTAAAGTACTAGAGAAAACCAACCATAGCACAATAGCAAGATTTGTAAATGATTCTCTGCGACTATTGTGGCCATCTGAAATTGAGGATAATTGTTGTAAAGTGCTTGTACTGCTCACAGATGTAGCTTCGTATATGTTGAAAGCAGCAAAGGCCCTCTAAGTATTTTATCCGAAACTCATACACGTAACTTGTTTAGCGCACGGATTACACCGCATTGCAGAAGAAATACGCACACAGTTTCCAGCTATTAACAATTTAATTGGATGTGGGAAGCTGTTTCTGAAAGCACCAGCTCGTGTCCAGTTCTACAAAGATTGTCTACCTGAAGTTCCTTTGCCACCTGAACCTGTCCTGACTAGGTGGGGGACATGGTTATCTGCAGTATCATTTTATCAGGAGAATTTTAATGAAGTGAAAGAAGTGGTTACAAAACTTGAAGATGAGCATATTGCGTGTGTCCGTGATGCAAAAGTTGTGTTTGAAACCGCTACTGTTTATCAAGATGTGAATTTCATTCATGCACATTTTTCTAAACTTCCAAAAGCCATTGAGAGCTTAGAATCTTCTGGTACTCCCCTCCATGAATCACTTGATCTCGTTGAGAAAGCTGCATCTTCATTGAATTCCGCTCCAGGCGAAATTGGAGAGAAGATTAAATGCAAGTTAGAAAAGGTGTTGAATTCGAACCCAGGACTGAAGAAGATTAAGTTAATTAGTCAATACTTGCGTGGAACTAGGGTATCCTTGCCAGATGTATGCTCCGAAACTTTGGTGCCCGTGTATAAGTACTGTCCAATCACGTCAGTTGATGTAGAACGATCATTCTCAGCCTATAAACTCATTTTGACGGACAATAGACGTAGTTTGTCTCCAGAAAACATTGAAAGACTACTAGTTACCTATTGTGATGCTTCTTTTTGCAACAAATGATACCTGTAAGTGAATAAAATTGCATGTTTTGAGTGCATATTTCATTATTTTCCGTGCATATATTCTAACTTTTTAGTGCATATTTGCATGCATATTTTCAGTTTTTTTAGTGCATATAAATCCGGGCCCTAGTAATAACGACTGCCCCATCTGCGGGAGAAAGGTAGTAAAAACGGAGTCAGCCGTCGAATGCGATGGGATTTGTCAAAGATGGCATCACATTGCATGTGCCGAGCTACAGCAAGGCAAATTCAAAGCACAAAGATCCAGCAACAAGAAAAAATCTAAGGTTATGTGGCTATGCCACGGTTGTCAACAGGATTATGGTCTCTACAAGGCGGGCAAGACCGTTCAAAGGGAGATAGAATCCCTAAGGGAGGAAATGAACTTAAAGTTAAAGGATCTAACAGATATAATATACTCTGTAACATTAAAATACATGGCACCCATTCCGCCAGAGCCAAACAAGGTCGATCCGCCCAAAGACAGACCACTCAAGAATACAAAAGCGTCCAGGAAACACTCGGATGGTAATCATGGAGAATATAGACAGGAAATGACCACTCAAGGTCCGTCAGTACAGACGACTATTCCTATGATTAGAAATGACACTTCTTTTAGATCGGACAATGCCTCAACAAGGGACATGCTAGTCCTATGTAAAAGGGTAAGTTTTACCCCTACCCACAATGATACGGATAACACGGCTGAACGTGACGAAGGATTTCCTTTCTTATCTCAACAACATTCGGATGATGATGACACTCGATGGACTACCGTTGTGAAACGAGGAAGAGGAAACAAATTTTCTTCCCCACATACACCAACAATTATTGGGACGAAACGCATTCACTCAGACAATGAAGATGCGGTACAATCCAATGAACTTCATGCGATATCACCTAGAGCGTGGCTATATATAGGCCGATTACTTACGACCGCTAGCACAGAGAAGATTGAGAGACATTTGAGGAATCTGCACGTTACCGAGATATATGATTGTGAACAATTACAAACGCAAGGAAATCTCAAAGCCTTCAAAGTTGGCATTCCCATTACAGATCTTCACAAAGTCATATCACCGGAACTTTGGCCAAAAGGGGCTCTCGTCAAACGATATCGTCTTTTTCGTTCCCAAAGACGAGGGGCGAGGTTCGAATATGAATGTTCTTCTATGGAACGTGGAAGGGTTGAGTAGCGTTCTAGATCTAGCTCAGAGTGATCTTCTAGATAAGCAGGATTTCCTAATTCTCACTGAGACTTTCGCAACAAAGGCAATAGACATCAATGGATTTTATTCGGAACACGTCTTCGCCACTCAAGGACCAAGGGGTCGACCCGTCAGGGGTATATCTTGTTATTTTAAACGTACCCTAGGGAGTTTTTCAACACGGTACAAAGACGAGGACACCATAATCCTCCAATCAACACTCCCAGAAGATATTATAGCAACAATGATGATTTCACTAGGAAAAATCGCACCCCGGGAGTAATATTATCATTGCAGGGGATTTCAACTGCAGAGTAGATACTGACAACCATAGGAATCATGTACTACTGCAGTTGATGGCGGAAGGATACACTCTTGTTAACAAAGCGGCGGACAGAACATATTTCGCATACAACGGCTCAAGTACGATAGACTTAATTTTCTTCAAGGGTGCTGGGATCGAGTTGTCCGAATATAAGGTGTGTTATTCCAGCTCCGAAGCTCCACTTAAAAAGCATTGCCCTGTTGTAGCGCACTTTACTGTGGCTGCTCGTATTCCACTCAAGATAGTCAAAACGCGTCCTAAACATTTCACGTAAACTGAATGAAAGCCTACTGACTCAAAATACCAACAAGTTAATTCACTTTAACAATAGAATTGAAGCAAGTGATCTTGACTGTGCCGCCTCTGCCCTTGAGGACATTATTAAATCATCAGTTCCACTATTTCGCGAACGAAAATCACAGAACTGGTTTAACCACACCTGCTATTTCGAGAGAAAACGAGTATTACAGGCCCTTCACGTAGTGCGAGCAAGCAATAGACATGAGGACCTAGATATATAGCCTACGGCACTTTGAGGAAGAATTATAAGGAATTACTCAAGAAGACACGAAAGGACTTTATTGAACTTGAGGTGGCCAAAATGGTGGAGAATGCGAAAGCGAACCCTTACTCTGTCATTAACACCAAGGAAAACGCAAATGGTTGGGAAAATTGACATGAGTATTTGGGAGCAACACTTCACTGCCATATTAAATCAGAAGGGAACCTTAACAGCATTCTAAATGAAACCATCTGAACAAGATGGCACTGCTATCCCCTTGTTCACACCAGATGAGGTTCGTAGTACTCTAATGACTCTGAAGGACGGAAAAGCGTCTGGGCCAGATGGCATCTTTAATGAGCACATTAAAACAGCAGGTACCGTGCTATTACCGGTATTTACAAATTTAATGAATCTTTGTTTGAGATCAGGAGACGTTCCTTCCACGTGGAAATTGTCAACATTGAAGATGCTCTATAAGGGGAAAGGAGACCAGTTTGACCCCAATTCCTATAGAGGGATCGCGTTAGAAAATAATCTTCTCAAAGTGCTCACCAAACTTGTGGCAAAACGGCTCACCGATGAAATTGATAGTAAGATACCAGAAGAGCAATTTGGATTTAGAAGGGAGAGGAGTACAATTCAGGCCATTAAAAATCTCAAGGATGATGTTGAAAACGCCCTTAAATCACCACGAGGCAAATTTCACGCAGTTTTCATTGATTTTACTAAGGCTTTCGTCAACTTAAACCGGGTCATAATTTCCTCGAAACTAGATGAGTTGGTGAAGGACAACAAACCACTCACAATCCTGATCCATAATATATTAAGGAGTAACTACGTTCAAATTTCTGACAATGTAACAGTATCGAAAGAGATATTGCAAACAAATGGCGTGCTTCAGGGAGACCCCCTGAGTTCCTTTCTTTTTAACGTCGCAACCCACGATGTTGTTCGAGCGATTAAAGAAGACTCACCGGAAATAAAACTGTACATTTATGCGGATGTAATGGTTCTGGACTCCCGTGACATCAGTGAGCTACAATCGGCTGTTTCCTCTCTGGAGGCATGGGCGTCTACCAACGATTTGCAGGTTAACGTCGAGAAAACGAAATATATGATCTTCAGGAAAGGCGGACGATCGTCCAAGGACGACAGTATAATTTTGAAACAAACTCCCCTTCAAATTGTAAATAGCTTCACCTATCTAGGCTTGACTCTGCAAACTATCATGCAATCCTTCAGGATTCACATAAAACAGCGCGTGGCATCGGCCACTAAAGCTCTTTTCGATATTAGAAACATATCTCGACTTTCACTGAAATCCGCCTTAGCACTCTTTGATGCCAAGATTGTTCCGATCCTCACACATGGGTTAGACATAGTCTGGGAGAAATTAAGCTTGAGCGATCTCAGATCAATTGAAAAAGTCAAAGCGCGATACTTAAAGGCTGCTCTGGGAGTATCAAAATACACGCACTCCCGACTTGTTTATGAACTTGCCAGGGAAATGTTTCTTGTTGAAGACTTAAGATCTCGATTGCAGTTGCCTTCTCCTAGACAGGAACAGGAATTCCTAAGGTTGAGACAAAGAAAGCGAGCGGAAATCGACATAGAATTCTATGGGACTGATGCCATGTCTCAGAGAAATTGGACTGAACCGAACAATGAAATGAGGAGTGCTCTGAATAGACTTGCTGTGCACGGCTTCCATCATAAGCTGTGCGTGCGGCGTGGCTTTCATGGACCTTCTGAGCAGTGTGTGTGCATATTATGTGCTAAACAGTGTGGTCGATATCATTTTAGTAAATGCTCTAAGAGAACACTGTCCTTATTGGAGTACTCGAAAATGTAATGCATATTTTTCCGCAGTTCCTTTATTATTATGATATCGATCACAGACCAAGGATCATGTAATGTGGGGCGCGCACTGGTCGGTGGGTTGGTGGGATCCGGGTCTCGAGCGCGGTTTGTGGTGGAGGCCGGTGGAAACCATGCACCGCTGGTCTATTTAACTTCTCATCTGACAGTGTTTGTGATATTAGCCTATGATGTATTTATCCCAAATGCACTTCCGTGCGTAATTATACTATTAATTAATATATATGGTAACAGCGCAATTATTAATATTTTGCAAGAAACTATTTGTTGACACTTTCCCAGGTTGTTGGTTATAGTTCCTTAATTCATAATATCACCACTACTATAAATTACAAAGCCGCATCAACCGTCTTACGAGTCATAGTAATAACTTCTTTAGTTACGCGTTTCACCACTACCTCTGATCCCTAGCGGGCCATACACGCTGAGATCTGTATTGAAAGATAGTCTCATGAAACGCGTATTTAATGCCAGCTGTGTCGTGTGTAGCGTTGTCACAGCTGGTCTGACATGGTATCATGACGCAACGGAGCAGGTATCAAGTCTCTCGCTCTGTACAAGAGACCTAGAGATAGATACAAGCAACACGATACAAGTATCAACAAATTTACACGTGTGTAGGAAGGTATCGCGTGCGTCACAGAGCACGGCCGACTGGATGCGAGCTGCGCTCTATACCGGCCTTGACAATCCCAGTTAGAACCCATGCTTAACGTGTAATTGGAAAATTTCTACTCGTCGCCGATAGAGCGCACTCACATCCCATTATAGGCGCGATTAATAAACAGCTGTACAGTACGTATATTAAATGAGTAATATCGAGAACCACTGGACGGATTTTGATGCGGCTTTCACCATTCTGTAAAGGAAGATCTCGAGGAAGATTTCTGTAGAAAGCCATCCAGTGATTCTCGAGATTACCCGTGACATCCAAGAATCGGGGACTTTGTTGAAGTACCCAATCACCCGTGTAAGCCCATCTTGAATTTGTGAAACAACAGCACCGATGCGAAAGTGGCTAGGGGCAAGCACGAAGTGAGTAGCTTTCTCGGATTGTGTAGGTACTTACTACCGTCCTTACGTTCCTGGGTTTGCCAACATCGCCAAGCCGTTGACGAGACTCACCGAACAGCGAAGGAGTTTCAAGTGGGACTTCGACTGTCAGCGAGCATTCAAGGAGCTTTAAAGAGTAGGTTGAGCAGTGCAACAATTTAAGCGTGTTTATCCTTGACATGGACGCTTGGTCTGTCTGCAAAGAACACACTGAACACGTGGGAGGCCCTATCGGTATCATCACCATCAGTGAAAGACTGGAGATGTAGCTCGGTTGGTATGGGCACAATAAACAGCGTGATGAAAATCATCCTGTCCAGAAAGTTATTTCCATTACACGTCAAAAGTGCCCAAGAGCAACGTGGTAATGATCAGGAGAAACCGCGTTAAGGAAGAAGGCTGTCCTAATAGTCAAGATTCAACAACGGAAGGAAGCCCAAGAGTTGGGAGTGTCCGCATAGTGGGCACATACACGACTAGTGTGGGAGACACTCTTAACCTACCCGGTCAATGTTCCCTTCACAATCCTTTTTATAAAATACAGACACCAATTTTACCGGCTCTGCTTCACACGCTTTTATTCTCAACGTCAAGATCAACATCAGCAATGACTACAATATAGCTAACAACATGGCCTCCTAGATTGATATTTGTTTGTCCCGAGTTCATAACGTAGCAAGTTCTTTGCATGACGTAAAAGTCCAAGCGGTTGTGTTTGTTACCAAGCACTCCACACATCCTCCCCACCTTTTATGAGGTATAATAACTAGGGCCCGGATTTTAAAAAAATGCATATGCGCATATGCATATGCATATTTTGACATATTTTGAGGTTTAGTGCATATTCTAGACGTAACAGCATATTCTGGTAGACGAACCCGGCAAGCCGCATCTTCTTGCTTGTAAAGTACTAGAGAAAACCAACCATAGCACAATAGCAAGATTTGTAAATGATTCTCTGCGACTATTGTGGCCATCTGAAATTGAGGATAATTGTTGTAAAGTGCTTGTACTGCTCACAGATGCAGCTTCGTATATGTTGAAAGCAGCAAAGGCCCTCTAAGTATTTTATCCGAAACTCATACACGTAACCTGTTTAGCGCACGGATTACACCGCATTGCAGAAGAAATACGCACACAGTTTCCAGCTGTTAACAATTTAATTGGATGTGGGAAGAAGCTGTTTCTGAAAGCACCAGCTCGTGTCCAGTTCTACAAAGATTGTCTACCTGAAGTTCCTTTGCCACCTGAACCTGTCCTGACTAGGTGGGGGCCATGGTTATCTGCAGTATCATTTTATCAGGAGAATTTTAATGAAGTGAAAGAAGTGGTTACAAAACTTGAAGATGAGCTTATTGCGTGTGTCCGTGATGCAAAAGTTGTGTTTGAAACCGCTACTGTTTATCAAGATGTGAATTTCATTCATGCACATTTTTCTAAACTTCCAAAAGCCATTGAGAGCTTAGAATCTTCTGGTACTCCCCTCCATGATTCACTTGATCTCGTTGAGAAAGCTGCATCTTCATTGAATTCCGCTCCAGGCGAAATTGGAGAGAAGATTAAATGCAAGTTAGAAAAGGTGTTGAATTCGAACCCAGGACTGAAGAAGATTAAGTTAATTAGTCAATACTTGCGTGGAACTAGGGTATCCTTGCCAGATGTATGCTCCGAAACTTTGGAGCCCGTGTACAAGTACTGTCCAATCACGTCAGTTGATGTAGAACGATCATTCTCAGCCTATAAACTCATTTTGACGGACAATAGACGTAGTTTGTCTCCAGAAAACATTGAAAGACTACTAGTTACCTATTGTGATGCTTCTTTTTGCAACAAATGATACCTGTAAGTGAATAAAATTGCATGTTTTAAGTGCATATTTCATTATTTTCCGTGCATATATTCTAACTTTTTAGTGCATATTTGCATGCATATTTTCAGGTTTTTAGTGCATATAAATCCGGGCCCTAGTAATAACTGAAAGAAAACAATTGAATTACAGTACACGCACTTCATAAATGAATAATACCCTCATCTCTACATGGAAAGTTTCACTGGCACTTTCATTCTTCTTCCACTTTTAGTGATCACTGGTTTCTGGTCGATATCATCTACCTCAGGTGATACCGGGTGAGTTAGCCGTGGTCGTTACGGCATTACTGCTGGCAGTCGCTCACATCCGTGAGGCGAGGAGGTTCGAATCCCCCCGCCGGCAACCTTGAAGATGGTCTTCTCTGGTTTCCCATCTTCCTTCCAGGCAAATGCCGGGGTTGGTCCCTAACTATAGGCCACAGCCGCTACCTTCCAACTCCTCGTCCTTACATTCCAACTTTCCTCCCCAACGGTACTTGTAGCTCACCCATTGGGTGTCCGTCTCGAAGCAGCTACAAAACTGGTGAGCCGAACATGTCCTCGGACACTCCCGGCACTAAAAGCCAACTGCTAAAAAAAAAAACCTCAGGTGATTTACAAGGTGGAGATGAGGTAGTGGTATCCAGTCCATGGCGTTGAAACCTCCAACCGATACAACCGCTGAATAGGACGAATCACTTCTCCGGTCGCAGTTCGCAATCTCACCACCCTGGCAACTCCATCTCGTCCGGGAAATGTTTGTAGCACTCTTGCTAACGGCCATTCAATCCTCCTCCTTCCTTCTGTACCAACTAGTACGATGTCACCCTCCTTCACTGTCTCAGTCTCTGGTTTCTTACATTTCTGCATCTGCTGACCCAAGTATTCTTTCCTAAACCTCTGTCTCAAGTCTTGACGCAACAGTTGCAGATACTGAAATCTCTTAGTTACGTTAACACTGTCCAGGTTGTCCAAGTCCGGGGTTCCAATGCTGGTATTGTTTTGCAAGAACATAGCAGGCGTAAGAGGGATGAGATCCTCCGGCCTGTCTGGCAAGTAAGTTAGGGGTCTATAATTAATAATAGCTTCGCAGTCACATAATAGGCTCACAGTTTCTTCAAAATCCAATGAAGCTCTTCCCAGCACACGCCGAAGCATCCTCTTCACAATTTGTATTATACGCTCCCACCAGCCACCCCACCAAGCTGCAGTAGGAGGGTTGAACTTCCAGTGAATTCTCCGTACAGCACATTCTGTTTCGACCTTCTTCCGATGAATGATTTTCATTAAGTTATCTGCACCAACAAAATTTCTGTCATTATCGCTATAGATAACCTTCGGTCTTCCTCTTCGGGCAACAAACCGTCGAACACATAACAAAAATCCGGTCGTTGTTAGACATCCAGTCAATTCGAAGTGAACTTCCCTATAGACGGCACAAGTGAAAATAACAATCCAAGTCTTCTCTTCGCCCTTCAGTATCAGTGGCCCAGCAAGATCTACACCTGTCACTTCATATACTGTAGCGTCCTTGACACATCTCTACAGTACACTACGGATGAATCTCCTACCCCCCACTATCCAGAATCTCTCCCTCAAGTGGGACAGCAGAATATGTGTACCAATGTGCAACAATCTGAGGTGCTCTTCAAGTATAAGCAGATGCACCAGTTTGTGTTTGTTCGGAAGAATCATTGGAGATCGGGAATCTTCATCATCTTTGCGTTCTGTGATCTTTGTCTTCACTCGCAAGATTCCTTCCGTATCCCAAAAAGTTATCAAAGACTTCAAGCTTGAAATCTTCTCTTCATCGAAAACTTCATCTTAGACAAGCTTGACGAGATTTTTCTACCCTAATTTTATCTCATTCACGGTTAATTCTCCTCGCCATCTTCCGCATGGTTTCTCCTTATCATTGGACACAAATATCTGCATCCATGCAACCGTTCTGACTATCTTTGTATATGAAGAGAAGCGCCACAGCTATCACTGTATCTCAACGGCTGTACTTAAATATGTCACAACTTTCTTCTCCAGTTCTTGGTCAATTTCTTCTTTGTCTATGAGAGTTTCTGTGTGCGGCCATTCTTCTTCACGCAGCTTCAGCCATTTTGCACCCTCCCACCAACGAGACTCCTTCGGCTCCTCAACATTACAGCCTCGGGAAGGTAGATCGGCAAGGTTGAGTCGTCCTGGCACATGTTTCCATTCCTCAATTCGAGAGAAAATACGCATTTCCTTCACCCTGTTGCGTACAAATGTTCCCCATTTTTCGTCACCCTTCATCCAACTCAGAACAGTGGTAGAGTCCGTCCAGAAAAACTGTGAAGTATTGACAATTCCTAGACTTTCTATAATTGTGACTGCTAGTCGGACCCCAATGCAACATGAGAGTAGCTCCAATCTCGGCATAGTAATTTGTTTTAAAGGTTTGACTCTTGCTTTAGCTGCTAGCAAATATACGACAACTTCGTCATTGCGACAGCTTCTCAAAAATACTGCTGCAGCATACGCAGATTTGCTGTCATCACAGGAGGTGTGCAATGAATAGGACTCGCTGGTGTCCGAAAAGGTGATCCTCCTAGGTACTTCTATATCAGCCAAATCAGGTAGTTGCTGAGCCCATTTTATGAATTTGTCACGAGTTTCTGGCCGAACTACCTCATCCCAACTTATCTTCTGCTTCCAGGTTTCCTGCAATAGAATCTTTGGTAGGAGGGTTACATGACAAGTGAACCCAACAGGATCGAAAACTTGCTGACAGAGAGAATACTCCTCCTAGTTACTAGCCTGTCAGAAATCTCCCAGTCTTTTGTAACACATGATAAAGTGTCGTATTTCCTGTTCCACAGCAGCCCAAGCACCGGGGAGATTCCTCTATCATTATCTTGGACCAAAGAGCTTTCCCATCCTCTCAGCTCAAACTTAGCATCTGCCATCACTCTGGAAGATACCTCCACAAATTTCTGCAGCTCTTCCTCAGAACTCACGGAAGTGATGTAGTTATCTACATAAAACGAAGTCCTCAGTTTATCAAGTATATTACTGGATGCCGCCAGACATCTACCTAGATGATGATTGATAACAGCACCAAGTAGGAAAGGACTACAGTTCACTCCAAACACGACTCGACAATGACGAAAGATTTTAATCTTCCTCTGCGAATAGTCTTCCCACCAGATATCTTTAGGAACGCCTTTTTACTGTCTGAGATGACACCTATCGACTTGTCTCTAAACCTCACAAGAACGGAAGGTATAAGTTCTAACAAGTTGGGTCCTTTGTTCAAGCAGTCATTTAGGGAAAGAGCTCCCCTCTTCTTAGAAGACGCATCAAAGTCCGGTCGTAATCGTGTTGTTCCACCATCCTCAAACACGCCTCGGTGAGGTAAGTAGTATCCACCAGTACCCTCTAGCTTTTCCGTAATATCTTCAATAATACCGTCTGCCACCCACTCGTTTAGGATTGAATCGTACTCCTCAAATTTGCTCGTAGCGATGAGTTTAGCTGTCATCGTGGCAAGTTTTCTCTCTGCTACATCTCTGTTGTCTTTCAGGTCGTCTCTATTTTCTGTCCATGGCAAGCAGACCTCATATCTACCCTCGTTATTAATAGAAACAGTCTTGTTAAAATGATCAAGAGCTGCAATCTCAATTTCGGCCTTTGATTTCTGTTCAACGGGGTCTGTGATGCCAAGTACATCAAGTCTCCACAGATGAGACAAGCCGTGGCTGTGCGTCAACAATGAAGTATTCATTGCAGCAGCGGATTCTTCCTTCGAACCATTGTTGAGTGTGCCCATCACTACCCAACCTAGACGAGTCTCCAAGCCACACTCCAGTTTGTGCATGTTACCTGTGAACAACATACCAGCTGCATCAGAGCCAATCAATATCAGGCTGTCCACATCCTTTGTCAGTGATGATGATATTCTTTGTCGTCAACTCCCTCAAACATGATTCTTGCTTCAGTCTTGGAATCGAACCAAGCACTCGCAGTTTACAAGAATAATTGTCAGATAAACTCTCGAGCAATATCTGATAGCACTGATGAACATTCCTCTTAGACCTAACACCCCCAAACAGAACTTGGACTGAGGTCCCTGATCCTACATTCCTACAGTTCATGTCGATAGCAGTTTGTTTCAAGATGTAGGATCGTTGAGATCCTGTGTCAATTATTGCTCTCACTATCCGCTGATTGCCTCCACACTTCATTTTCACAAGTAGAGTCTGGAGTAAAATCTCATTTGATACACACTGTGAGGCTCCAAAAAAGCTTGTGCTATCTGGTGTTCCAGGTCCCTTCAACATATATCCAATCCTATCTTTATTTGCTGGTAGATCTGGACACATAATAGTACCGTGCTTCTTGCCACAGATCAAACATCTTGAGTTAGCTTTACAGTCGTGGGATCTGTGTCCTTGCCTCAAACATAGAAAGTATCCTTTCTTATTCTTTAAAATATCCTTCTTCTCTGGCAAAGACATTCTTTGTGCTCGGAAACACTCCTTGCTTTCATGCGTCTTGTCAAAGAATAGGCAGTTGACCATCCTCCTTTGTTTCTACCCAGTTAGAAGATTGAGTGAGAGCAGTAGGTATCTCCTCCTCATTTTCAGAATTCTTCAAGCATCTTGGCTTCGGTGTCTTGGTCGAAACTTGGAATCCTGCCTTTGCCATGGTTATTATTTCTTCCCTCTCTACTTCAGATCTGAGGAAAGATAACAGGAGACTCAGCTTGTCACTGTACGTGCCTGTCGACATCTGACTGGACGATGTGGCATTGCTTAGCCAAACCCTCAAAGTCTCTTCCTGAATGCAAGATTCCACCATGGGGAACAGCATTGCTGCATATTTATCAGACGTCATGCCTATGGATTCCAATGCTCTTAAATATGACTCAAGTTTATCATAAAGCTGAGGTGTGGTTGAGCTGTTCTTACTCGAAGTGAAATTTTTGATAACTAACCCCAAAAGCTCTCTTACATAATACTCCGTAAGTAATTCGTCTCTTCCAAATCTGCTCCTCAGACTATCAATAGCCATTTGATAGTTATCAGCAGTTGGTGGAAAACTCTCAATTATTTCTCTGGCCCTAGACTCCCTAACCGTCGCCTGTATCAAGTACTGAAACTTGTCCTCCTCAGGCATTTCCTTATCCTGTTGGATTCTACTAAACTGGCTCCAAAATCCAAGCCATTCCTTAACATTTCCGTTGAACCGTTTAAGCTTCATTTTAGGCAGCCTGAGTTTCCTCCGTGAAGTTGGAGACGAAGACGACACAGCATTGTCACTTTGTGCTTTGGACATAACCTTGGCGAGAAACACATTGTACTTCACTTCCACTTCATCGAATTTTTCCTTATACTCTTCTAACTCAGCATATTCTGCATCAAAATCGTCATGTGTCACGTCATGTAGATTGATTAGTTCATACCATTCACTCTCAATATTACTTAAGTATTTTGAAAGTCTTATCAATGTATTGAACTTAACCTTAACTGTTTCTTCATCCGGATTACTTTCTTCAAATAACCGATTCAAATAGTTATAAGACCGCGTAAAAGACGCTCTGGTCACTCTTCTTTTCTTTGTAAGTATTTCCATTGCACCAAATATCACGTCAGGGTCACCACAATGTGGGAGACACTCTTAACCTACCCGGTCAATGTTCCCTTCACAATCCTTTTTATAAAATGCAGACACCAATTTTACCGGCTCTGCTTCACTCGCTTTTATTCTCAACGTCAAGATCAACATCAGCAATGACTACAATATAGCTAACATCATGGGCGTCTAGATTGACATTTGTTTTGTCCAGAGTTCATAACGTAGCAAGTTCTTTGCATGACGTAAAAGTCCAAGCGGTTGGGTTAGTTACACCACAACTAGGAAAGAAGATCAAAACAGAAGCGCACTTTTTGCACTTTAGGTACCAAACGCGGTGTCCAGAATCAATCCGAAAACCATCAGCATGGTATTACACCTAAAATGACATGCTTCCCAAAGACATTTGAACCTTGGTAATCTATGTAACCGGATACAGAATTGAAAACGTAGGTACAAAATGCATTATTTCATTGCTTTTGCTTAAAATTATGCAAGAGTCGCACAAATAATTGGCCTGAAAGCGCTTGTTTGTTGTCCATATTCGAACGGTGAAGCTTAAATACATCTTGCAATGATATTCAATTTACTGAAATTACAGTATCTTACTTTAAGGGGGGTTATACACATTTTCACAAATTAATTAATATTTGAGGAATTTTCTCGAGTTTTGCTCCGTGTGTACACAATTCTTGAGTGTTTTGTATAGTGAGATAAAATAGAAAAATATTATAAAATGATGTGATTGTTTATATTGACTTTTAAGAATTTTTATGCCGTAAGAAACCACAATATTTCCAAAATTATAGCAAAAATGAGAATCTTTTTCACACCTCATGAAAGCAGGGGCTTTAACCTAAAGAATGAAGTACTAAGAGATTAGCAGGTATTGTACATGTATATCGATGTTACCAAAACTCAGATCTTTGTTTTCTTGAAATAGAATGTATTGGTGTTTTATTTTTTCAACTGTAACCTATTTAGTTTCTACAGTAATTGTATTGTGACCATTGTGATTTATCCTTGAAATTACATACATCTCAGGAATTCTGCCAAATTGTAACCCTTTTCATGCGTGTCTCTCCGGAATATTCCGCGTTAAGGGATCTGGGACGTGTGATAGGCTCAAAAATGTCATAAAAGCTCCCATCTTTCCTGAAGATTTTTTTTCAATTATAGTGCTGAAGTGATATTTGATGCAATAAAATTAGGTTTAAACATAATGTATTAAGGCTATATTGTAGCTACTAGCCAAACATTCTTTTTGTGTTTTCCGTAAGTCAAGGTTTTTGAAACTTCATGTACCATTTTTTCAGAAACTATCTGATCAATGTATTTGAAACTTGGTAGTCTCTAAGACCCTATATGTATCTACTAGTGGAAGTTAAATTTATTCAGGTATCTCGATTAGTTCATGGAGCACAGCTTGAAAAGCACTGACAATTTTACAGAAAATTTCAGTTTTCAACCAGGATGTAAAAATAAAAAACTCAACTCCTGTGAACAATAGGACAATACTTTTACCTCTGTAGCTGAAAAGGGTTTTAAATATTATACATGCAAAGTTTGTTGGATTTGGTTTGAGTATTTGCTCAGAAAAAGGGACATGAGTTAAGGGATTTATAAAAAAAACTTATAAGATTGTTTTTGTAATGCTCTCTTTGACAAAATATATTCAAGATAGAAGCTTCAAATTCAACCCAAATAATGATAAACGTACTCTAAATATACCAAAGAACATTCAAGGAAATACCTATTGTAGTTTCTGAGATATATAACTAAACATCGGAGGCTACATTTTTCTATCGATTCACACGTCCTGCAACGTGATTCCCAACCTACCGGGTCGCGTACGAAGTACGAAGTCTATCATAAGTAAACATTAAATTACGGTAGGTGGCAGGAAGGTATTAGACACGTTTTACGAAAGCAGCTGGAACCGGAAATGAATAGCCTACGTGAATGATTTCATTTAAATTCTTCAGGATTGGTGAGATACATACTTGAGTTTGACAGTGTGAGCTGATGTACGATGTAAACAGTGACATATCGGGATCGCACAATAAAAATGTGGCTATAATTTCAAGGTATTTTGGACAAATAGCACAGTGATATTGAATAGATTAAGGGTTTATTATCAAGTGGCAATGACACTGTTGGAAATGATCCCAGTGGCGATGCAGATACAAGTGTAGTGCCTGCTGTCCATGGTTTCCCTTAACTGATTCTTATTTTGTTCTGTTTTCCTTCTTTCAATATTTTTAAACAATATAAAAAGTAAAATAACTAAACACGTCTTAAAACATTTCATTAAAAGGAAACGACCCTTCAATGAATATTTCAATAACAGTGGAAGAGTTGAGTGTATCATGCATTTAGGTTACTTTTTGTTGTTGCAATGATAAATATGACAACTTTTAAAGTTCAGCTTACTTATCCGTCAGTGTCTTTTACTTCATACACGTCACCAGGCGCGTATCTAGAATTCTCAAAACTATTTTTGTCCAGTTATTAATTGAAATTCTCTGCACGTTTTAATGAATGAATTATTTAAAAATCACTTTCTAATTCTGTCAAATTACGATTTGATTATTGCGTGTCAACTGAGTTCAATCTCTTATTTCATGCACCGTTTTACAAAATTATAATTTTCTCATGAACTATTTAACATAGAGGGCTATCCTGTGTGATCAGAATCATCTGTTTGTGCTGCATTTTGGATGTGAAATTGTACATTGTAGCATTATCATTTTCTAATTGTTGTGGATTCCATGGAAATGTTTCAATAACGTTATCTGGAGCTCCCAAAATTTTCTTTTTCATAGTAAAACATTGGAAATTTGTGTGTTAGATGCTGCAATAACCTGGAGTGAAGGGGATGTTGGTATAATAAGAGTAGGCCTATTAGAAGAGTTCGATATGGGACTAGACAGAACATTATGTACGCTTCAGTTTCTGGATGAGTTACAGTATATAATAATATATTTAACTCAGCCTAATAGCCATAACTGAAAATATAGGTTACATTGATGGGTTACATAATTGCATAATCACTTATAGACATTGTTCTTCTTGTACAGAATTCTATGTGTTACCGTTCACACATTTTTCCACATAATGTGCACTCACAGTCTATACTTGTGTCATGGAAGTGTTTTGATTTGCAGAGTAGATGGTGAAAACCTTAAACTGCCAGTCTTGTAATGACATGACTTAGTTCGAAATTAGCTTTTGTCCACGAGCGGTCTATCATGGCCCCTGTGCCATAGAAGTCTGGTTGTACTTCTTCTCTCTTCGTCAAAGTTGGCAGCAGTTTCTATGATGCACCGGTGCTCGGTAGGGGTATGCTTGTCCTGAGGTCATCTCCGTGGAAAGATTCCTTTGCCAGGAGATATACAGGTCTAGATAGTGTCGTTTTTGATACTCCTATCGCCTTCTTTATGTAGTTCGTTTTCACCCATTCCAAGGTGGATAGGTTCCTCGTTGTTAAATGTGTCCAGATGATTTCAATGCCATAGGTCATTATTGGAAGAATTTTTACCCTGAATAGCAACATTGCTATCTCCAGACTGAGTGATCTGATGTCTGTTATTTCGTGCATTGCCATCATTGCTTGGGTTACATTATCTGTGACATGTTTTGTGAAACAATTTGCGATCGATGACAGTGTGATGCATAAATATTTAAAGCAGACGTACAATAGCAGCCATTCAGATGTCAAAAGAAGCGATAAGGAAGAGCAGACTTTCCAGCCAGAACTCAGAAGATGAGAAAGTAAATTATTCTGCCGGAATGTTCTAATTGCATTACCATCAGTTAGATTTCCGCAAATATTTGCATTTTCCTCTAAACTTAAAAAAAACTGACGACATATGCACTTTATTGGGGGGGGGGCTATTATACTACAGCGGCTATAAGCATGCTATTTTTATTAAAGCATGATTTCAGCTAGGAGTGGTGAACCTGGATTCTACACTTGCACTTGAATAATATGTCATTTTCTTGATTCGCATACCTTATTTCATATTCTGAGAGTCATTAGCAATTGCAATTACTGTCCATTGTAACTACTGCGAAGAAAATATGTGATCAATTACGTAAATATGATTTTGTTTCTTGCCCATTCAACGACAATTAGCATGTTTGTTCGGCGCATCACGTCTGTTCAACTGTTACTAATGCGCACATATTGACGTCACATTACTGTTACCAACCTATGGGACATAAAATACACCTAGTAATTATGTGAAAAAGCATTTATTGGCAAAACCATTAATTTAGAAAAAGGCTACTGATGCGTGAAATCTCCCACTGTGCGTGACAAAACACGTCTACCTACCAATTATTGGACTAGACAAAAAACATTCGTCTGGATAAATATTATTGATGAGTAGTACCGTATGCTCGGGGTTGGCGATATTGTATTTGCACCATAATTCACGTGGATTATGGTGGGCAAAACTGGAATTTTACTACACAGTATAAGTCGTGATCTAAAAAGGGGATTCTCGGTGGGTTATAGACAATGGATGAGAAAAGATCTATTACCACTTATTCATCATTGCAAAAGGTTGTTGTTGTTGTTGTTGTTGTTGTTTGAGTCTTCAGTCTTTTGATTGGTTTAATGCAGCTGTCCATGCCTCCCTATCCTGAGCTAATCGTTTCATATCTAATAATATCGTATGGCGTCGGGTGTCGGGTGAAAGCTTTGTTATTTGACACTCAGAGGGTAGCTTGCATGTCGAATTTTGTTGTTCCTTGAAGCACTTTGAAAGTCAATGAGGTTAGATATCTAAGCTCCGTGACACTACAGCGCTTTCTAGTAGCGAAATGAGGAACTTTGTGTTGGCGGAAAATCCCGAGATTAATTTTGCCATTATGAACACCTTCTACTGAATTCAAATGGGTCCTTTAACATGCCAACATTGTATGACATGCGTATCGTCATTTTAGCCACCTTTCAAAAATCACTTACCACGGCCAGGAGCGAAACTGCAAGTTTCAACTCTACATAACTTCCACACTCTACATCCGAGGCAATCTGTTGAACATATTCTAGCCTTGGTCTACTCCTACAGTTCTTGCCCTCAACCCTTCCTTCCATAACTAAGCTTGCTATTTCTGGGTGTCTTAGTATGTGTCCTACCAACCTATCTGTTCTCTTCATTACCAGTCGTCAGAAACTTCTCTCCTCTCCCACTCGTCTTAATACCTCTTCGTTTGTAACCCTACCTACCCATCTGATCTTCATCATTCTCCTGTAACACCACATTTCAAATACTTCAATTCTCCTCTTTTCTGCTGCACCAATAGTCCAAGTTTCACTTCCATAGAGCGCCACGCTCCAGACAAAGGCTTTCAAAAATGACTTCCTAATACCTAAATCTATATTCGATGTCAACAGATTCCTTTTCTGTAGAAATGCTTTCCTTGCCTGAGTCAACCTACTTTTTATATCCGATGTGCTTCGTCCATCACTGGTTATTTTGCTTCCTATGTTACATAAGTCTCCTACTTACTTTAGCTTTTCACCTGTCAATTTGATGTCCATAGAGGTTTCTGATTTATTTCGGCTGCATACAAAACATAAGAGTTGAATAAACCTCATGTTATGAGCAAGAGATACAGACTAAAGACACATTTACGTAATTTAGTAAATATTTCCAGTGTATTACAGGTCATGAAAAGTAATTTCAATTAGTAATGACTCCCATACAGTGACGATTCCTCCATGTAGGATGTGAGGATCATCCTACAGTCAGCTCTTAGCTGTAACTGCTTTAAAAAATGAAATTGATTGTTTCGTAAAGTAGTCTTTGGGGCCACCCTGCGGGCCCTCGTGGTAAGCTCTGTCTCACTGTCACTATCACTGTCATTCTACATTTCACCCCTTGATGAGTGAAGTAACCTTCTCCACCCGGAGTAGAAAGCTGAGGAAGGAAGCCTTGCATACTCAAAGCACGTGTTTATAGCTTTACAAATGTACTTGAGGGGGAAGAGGCGGATTTGGTCTGTTTAATGGCGCTCTGAGGACGTCGACTGAGATCAAGTCTCGCTATTGGTTGAATTGAAACCAACACTACGGGCTTATTGGTTACGATTTCGCGCGGTCAAAATGGATAGTCTGTTTTC
Source organism: Meconema thalassinum (assembly GCA_946902985.2). Lineage (NCBI taxonomy): Eukaryota > Metazoa > Arthropoda > Insecta > Orthoptera > Tettigoniidae > Meconema > Meconema thalassinum. Next base: position 35,107,487 of record OX336392.1, read on the forward strand.
AGCGTGTGCACATCTTTGGAGTGGTATTGGATTGTATTGTGTTGTGTTGTATAATGTGCTCGTAATAGTGCTGTGTGACTGAATAATTAATATTAGAGTGAGTCTAATATCTCAATTTAGCCCAGCTATAATAATTATCTTAAGTTAAGCCTATCATTACGTCCTACGCATTAAGAAAATCAGCAGTCACCACTGCTCCCATAATATGAAAAAAGGCATGAAAACCATATATTATCCAAGTGTAAGTGTAAAACCATGTTTGGGTGTCTTATACTGAAGTTATAATCATAATAATTTATCATTAGACACGCGATTCTCAACTAGTAGCCTATGCAATCCGTGTGACGTCACCAGCAAGCAAGATGTCACGTGGCGAGAAGCGCGGAAGTCGGAAGCAGGTCCCTCAGAGATGAGGCTATTTGATAGCCGGAGTCCAGTGGGTGGGAACCAAGAACATGAGACACGATCAGGCCCGACGAAATGGATGGGCAAATGGGGCTACAGCTCTGAGGCCTGATCTTGCTGAGGGGCCCACGAGAGTAGAAAACCCCAGAGTAAACAAATGTACCTAGTATTTGCCAACGAATTTGACATTTTATTATATTCAATGTATCAGAATCAATTGAATATGCTACAAAATACTATAAAGAGAACATGTAAATAACCATTATCTTCATATCTTTGCGGCCAGAGAAATAGTAAAGTTTCCACTGTTTATAGGGAGGAAAGTTTCTAAATAACGTTTCAACTAATAGCCGCTAAGCTACATTTATGAACCTTCGCCAAGTTTAGTACATAAGGTTGTGAAAAGCGTCGAACTTGTTCTTGTGATGAGAGAGAGTAAAATTTTCGGTCAGATAAAACAAAAACGACATTGCAAATTTACAATGAACAAAATTAGTACGTTCCAAAAATAGTAAATAAAAAAAATGAAAGTTTTTTAGTGGGCCTTAAAAATAAAATTGCAAATTACTTGTCTAGATATTTCAGTCTTAGTAATAGGTGAAATGTGACGTTAGTGGAATGAATATTTGCAATTAATTGAATACGCAGATGACAATCAAATAAGTTGGGATTCAATGGATAATGCGTCGTCTCTCAAGCCAATAACTTGTCAAGATATTTCAGTTTTAGTAAAATATGAAATTTCATCCCAATTATTTTAATATAATTATATTATAAGATTGGCAGCTTAGGGCATTTAATCTCACCTGAATCCAGATATATAGATCACCAACAATACGGAATCTACGGAATTATTAAATCTCAAAATAATATAATATAATAGTAAATTCATATTATAATTAAAACAATATCAAATGCCAGTGAATGCCTGTCCATAAACTACAAGCTAGAGAAACTGGAGGTTTTGGAAAGGCGATTCATCAGAAAAATGATGGGAGCTGTTTACACTGAAAGTCGATGGAAACTTCGGAGCAACAAAGAAGTTTACTGTACAAGAAAGTGGAAAGAATCTCGGAGACCATGAAGAAGAGGTGACTGGCCTTCCTAGGACATCTGTACAGAATGAACAATAGACTTACCAAACAACTATTTGCTCACTACAGCATGGATTAAAGAAACGAAGGATAGATTCAACATTTCAGAGGTACAATCGTTAGACAGAAATACATTTACGAACATTGTGAAATATTTGGAAGGGGTTCCAGCCGTAGAAAGAACTAAGAAGACCGGAAGAGCCTGGACACAAGACCAACTGAAGAAGGCCAGTGTACGCATGAACGAATATTCAACACAGAGGAAACTCCACACGAGTAAAAAGAAATGAAGTTGTAGCGTGATCGTAAGTGCAAAAAAAAAAAAAAAAATCAGTACTGTTTACATTATGGCAGTATAAGACAAGCAAATTAACCACATTGCACGAAATAAAACGCTGTAAAATTGGATATCCATAAACCTGAGAATAAAACCATAAATACTTGCAAAAATATTTTTGTTGTTGGTTCCTTTAAGGGGTTTGCGACAGCGTGGTAATGTAGTTCCGTGTGTAGAATTTGTCTGATGAACTATGTCACCGTGATATCTGTATTAATGTATGCATTAGTAATTGAGGTAGGATTCGGGTAGTGGCCTCTAGTTAGGTACTATCCCGGTATTTGTTCAAATTTACAAATACACACAGTAGTACAGCCATTACAATAACACAGGTTATCATACAAATTCCATACACGGGGTATCCACGATGTTGCAGCACCTAAAATAAGCAACAACAAACAAGACATGTATTGGGCACAGGTAAAAGAAGGGGCTAAATCACAATTTTACAATGTTCATTTAAAGAGTTTAATTCTGGTTACCAAACTTATTTACAAAAATTATAATCAGCTATAGTTGTGTGCTTTACCACAGAGTTATGCAAATTAATAGACTACTCTCAAATAATGAATTAGTCGTCTCCGTGGTGCAGTGGTCAGTGTGATTAGCTGCCGCCCCGGAGGTCCCCGGTTCGATCCCGGGCTCTGCTACGAAATTTGAAAAGTGGTATGAGGACTGGAACGGGGTCTACTCAGCCTCGGGTGGTCCAAATGAATAGAGGGGGTTCGATTCCCACCTCAGCCATCTTCGGAGTGGTTTTCCGTGGTTTCCCACTTCGTCTTCGGGTAAATGCCGGGATGGTAACTAACGTAAGGCCATGGCCGCCTCCTTCCCTCTTCTTTGTCTATCAATCCCACTTTTCCCATCCCATCATCAGGCCCCTGTTCGCTTTGCAGGCGAGGCCGCCTGGGCGACGTGCTAGTCTCACTCCCCAGTTGTATCTCCGTTCAGAGTCTCAAGCTCCAGGACACGCTCCTCAGTGGCGGTAGTCCGTGGGAAAAGCCAACCCTGGAGGGTAAACGAAAAAGATAGAAAGAAATGAATTAAAATCGTTCATAATTTTTTATTGAAAATTAATTTATTGAATGTTTCTCCCCTGAAGTCTTCTGAAAGTTGCTGAATTGCGGATTCCCATGGATATCTGAGCTGGGTTTGTTATCTCTTTTTTTCATTGACTTGGATTGTCCCTTCTAAATCAGGTAATTTAAACCCATGGTCCACGAATCTTTCAATAGTTCAATAGTGGAACATGAGAAAAAAATACTTCGAATCCCTCGACTCTAAATTCAGAAGACCATGCAATAAATAACAGACCACCTCGTGGTAATGTGTCTAGCATTCTTGGCCGGGTCCGGGTTCGATTCCCGGTTCTGTCAAGAAATGTTAATTCTGATCTGAGGTGTGTAACGGAGTACGCGCAGCTTCATGTGAGGTGGGGTAATTCCCACCTCAGCCATCTTGGAAGTGTTTGATTTCCCCGTGATATTCCCCACTTCCACTCCAGGCAAATGCCGGGATGGTTCCCAACTTATGGCCATTGCCGTCTCTGAATTATACCGGGTGAGTTAGCCGAGGTCGTTACGGCATGACTGCTGGCAGTCGCTCACATCCGGGAGGCGAGGTGGTTCGAATCCCCCCGCCGGCAACCTTGAAGATGGTCTTCTGTGGTTTCCCATCTTCCTTCCAGGCAAATGCCGGGATTGGTCCCTAAGTATAGGCCACAGCCGCTACCTTCCAATTCCTAGCCCTTTCATTCCAACTTCCCCCCCCCTTCCCCCCCCCCAACGGTACTTGTAGCTCACCCATTGGGTGTCCGTCTCGAAGCAGCTACAAAACTGGCGAGCCGAACATGTCCTCGGACACTCCCGGCACTAAAAGCCATACGCTAAAAAAAACCTGAATTACAAACACACACTAATACAGCCATCACCATAACTCAAGGTTATCATCCGAATTCCACCCAAGTACACGGGGCTACATGTCACAGAGCCCCTACATCATTCATCATCAACAAGCTCATTAAGCTAAACCTCGGAGATAACGATATCAAAAACACTGATAGTCAGTCTGAAAGACTAGAGTTTATATCATTTTAAATGCTACAAATGCTGAAAAATGCTGGGTGAAAGCCTCATGATCATGCAGCGAACTGCGTGAACTCAAAATCCATTAGCAAGTGCAAACCAAGGTCAAAGGATGTAGCTGGCTGGATGACGTCACGCTCACCGGAGCGTGCGGGGAAAGGAGGCAGCTCAAGCGGTACTATGACGTCACACGCCTCAGTGCATTCTCGGTACATTTCGTCCCGTCGCCGTAACGTAACGCCAGACCTCAGCGTAACGACGAAGTCGACACGATCATATAAAATGATACCTTTAAATACTTAGGGATTACACTCCAGACTGCATGCAACTCATTGAGGGTCCATATACAAAAAAGAGCTGCTGCCGCATCAGAGGAATATATGAAATCCAAAACATCACCAAATTCTCACTACAAACAGCCATTACCCTATTTCGTGCCAAAATATCTTCAGTTATAACATAAGGGGACATATGGGGAAGACTAACCCTAACAGACCTTACCAACCTTGAGAAAATCAAATCTAGATATTTGAAGAGAGCTCTTGGTGTAGCGAGAACGACGCAGTCCAGACTGGTATATGAACTGGCAAGGGAACCGTTCTACATACTGGACCTGAAACTCGAGCTGCTTCTGCCACACAGCAAGCAAGTGTCTCAATAGAGCTAAGGAGACCAAAAGCAAAAGAAATACCCCAAGACTTTTACGCTACAGACGCCATGATTGACAGGAGATGTGCAAAAGATAACCAAGATTAGCGATCGGTTCTAACCAGACGTTCAGTGCACGGCCATCACAACAAGATATGTAGAAATGACAAATTTCACGAACCAAACAATGCATGTGTATGCAACGAGCATTGTGAAAAATGCCATCTAACTAAATGTCATAAGAGGATTAAGTCAATCATCTACTATAGCAAAGACTAGATCTAAATGTATCAAACATTGTACATAGGATATAAATCTTTATGTATGCATATTTTATGTAATAAAAGTTAAAATTAGGTTCTATCAGTATATTATGATTTTATTCAGTCTTATAATTTTGTTCAATTTAGGAATGTATATGATTTTTGGAATATATATGTGTATAACTCACTGGGCAGGCCATTGTGTTTAAAACACTAACTTTAAATTGTAAAAAGTTAAATTAACTATAACTTAAGCATGTATTTGAAAGTACCAACTTCAATACACTTACGATTAGTATGGCATTGAAAAACACACAATTTAATTTTAAACACTACATGCGCAAAACTTTTCAGTGCTCAGAGGCACTCCTAGTATGTCACTGAACAATGAAGTACTTTGAAATGTTCTCAGCTGTTAACCCTCTCTTCCGTTATAATGCACTTGAAAGTGGAGAAACTTCGTTCCACTGCACATGCGGTAAGAGGTGCGTATTTCAATACATAGTTCTGAAATGAAAATGTTAAGCAGAATTTGTGGCGTCACCAGAGCCGATAGGATTAGAAATGAGAGACTAAGAGGCAGTGTCAATGTGACGGAGATATCAAAAAAGTCACTTATGTTGGCACGAGAATGACTGTTTTTTTAGCGTATGGCTTTTAGTGCCGGGAGTGTCCGAGGACATGTTCGGCTCGCCAGTTTTGTAGCTGATTCGAGACGGACACCCAACGGGTGAGCTACAAGTACCGTTGGGGAGGAATGTTGGATGGGAGGGTCGAGGAGTTGGAAGGTAGCGGCTGTGGCCTATAGTTAGGGACCAACCCCGGCATTTGCCTGGAAGGAAGATGGGAAACCACAGAAGACCATCTTCAAGGTTGTCGGCGGGGGGATTCGAACCTCCTCGCCTCCCGGATGTGAGCGACTGCCAACAGTCATGCCGCAACGACCTCGGCTAACTCACCCGGTAGAATGACAGTAATGACATTGGAAGGGGAAGACCAAGAAGAAGATGGAGGGACTGAATACGAGATGACTTGAGGGAGAAACATCTAATGGAAGAGCACGTATGGGGCCGAGGGAAATGGAGAAGACTCGCCAGGAACATCGACCCCACTTGAGTGGGTAAAGACGAAGGAGAAGAAGAAAAAGATATTATTAGGAACTATCGCGAAATTAGGTTAATTTAGGCTCTATTAAAATGAAGTATAAGGTGCGTTCAAAAAGAAACGAGCCCGAGGCTGTAACGCGCAAACCGGTGACGACATCGGCTAATCGTGGCGTGTGTAACGAGGTGTGGTTCCAACCAGAGCGTGGAAGGTCACAGCCCGTCGCTAGAGGGCACACGTGCACGTCACGTGACGATACAAAGCGAGCAGCAGCATGCATCAATCGTCCAACGCTGCCAGTTGCATTGCAAACAGTGACATGGAGGCGTCAAACGAAGAGCAAAGACGTGTTGTTCGGTTTCTGTCAGCGAAAGGAGTAGGAGGAACGGACATTCATCGCCGAATGTCACAAGTGTACGGCGAACACTGCATGTCCCTTGAAAGGGTCAAGGCGTGACACAAGCGCTTCAAGGAAGGACGGGTGTCGTTAGCCGATGATGCCTGGTCTGGGGCACCCCCCTGCATTACCGATGACAACGTCCATCTGGTTGATGCACTCATTACCCAGGATCGCCGAGTGGCAATGAACGCCATAGCCGCCGTGGTCGGATTGATCGTCGGAAGTTTGCACACCATCATGAAGGAACGACTGCACTTGCAGAAAGTGTGTGCCCAATGGGTGCCCCACAGTCTTCAAACACACCAGGAAGCATGTTGAATGGCCTACTGCCTTGGTCTTGGTTGGACGATTGATGCATGCTGCTGCTCGCTTTGTATCGGAACGTGACGTGCACGCGTGCCCTCTAGCGACGGGCTGTGACCTTCCACGCTCTGGTCGGAACCACACCTCGTTACACACGCCATGATTAGCCGATGTCGTCACCGGTTTGCGCATTCCATCCTCCGGCTCGTTACTTTATGAACGCACCTTATACATTACTCATAGGTACCTAAAACATTAAATTAAACTGAAATTTAGAGTTTGAGAAATTAAAATAGATGAGAAACTAAGCATCCGGGGTTTGGGTGATCAACAACAACAACAACAACAAAGAAACAAATTCGTCGCTGCCTTTCTTCCCGCCAACATCTGTCCTACAGTTCCCGAGCCCGTTCATTCCCAGTTCACTGTTTCTTATTTTCCTCTACATCCCGACCTAACTCAATGTTTCCTAAACCACCTTTGGCATTGTTTAGAACAAGGAGAAGAACCTCTCATTCAAATAATAAGTACAATTGTACATAGCCCCTTCTTTCCCAGCACCATTTACATATTTTGTAAGTTACCTTTTTCTTTTCATAGTTCAAACGCGCCTTGTAATGGTTGGTGACGAACTGGGTAATTTCACCAAGACTTCGCCATGGGTAGCACTCGCCGGTGGAATCTTCTTTGGTGGTAGACTTCTCCTCAACGAGACAGTTTTTGTCCTCTGTTAAGATGCTCATTTTCTTTTCAAAACTGGTTACTCATTAATTTATACAAGCTTTGATTATCGGAATAAACAATTTAAATTATTACGTCACAACCAGGACTTGGGGTATAAACCACGGGTGCGGACCGACTAGAGAACAGCAGTGGTTCTCTACGTCACGAGATAACACTTGTCTTCTAGCAAAATATTGTTTTGATAATTCCCCTCCTGTCTTTATTGACTAGAGTCACTGTTTCCCAGATCACCCAGTTACTCATTTGTCTTCACAAGACTGATTGGATCCCGTTCCAGCCTTGACGATAATTCTGAACTTCATGAAGGAGCGTTAATCGAACCCGGGACTTGCTAGGTAAGAGGCAAGCTTACTACCACTTACACCCTGGGGCGAGCACTAACATATTTTAAAAACGTGTATTATCATAGAAGACAATAGAAAAGAAGAAACTTTTAGTTTTGCGTGACCGTTGATCATGCGATCATGAGCCACGGGACCTCCTTTTTTCGTGGAATCCGAACCACAGGACATGGCATTTCACTTCGAAAATCTCACATGCATTGACTGGGAATCGAACCCGGTCCCCCTTGGTGAGAAAAAGACAATAGATGCTTAATGAAAGTGAAGAGAAGGATTGCATCGGCAAAACAGGCATTTATGACTAAGAAAAACATTTTATCCAGCAAACATATGAATATAGATGTAAGAAAATCCTTTGCAAAATCATTTGTATGGAGTACACTGCTCTATGGAAGTGAAAGTTGGACTCGGGGTAAATTGGGAAAGAATCGACTTGTAGCCGCTGAAATGTGGATATGGTGTAAAATGACAGGAACGAGCTGGATGGAAAGAAACACCAACCTGGAAGTCTTAAGGGAAGTCAAAGAAGAGAGAAGATTAATGAAGGAAATGGGAAAGAGAAAAATACAATTTATTGGACATGTCATCAGACACAACACTTTCATCGTTAACATTCTTGAAGGGGAAATGCTGGGAAAGGAAGGAAGAGGACGACCTAAGACGAAGTATTTGGAAGACATCAAGAATAGAATGGGATGTGACAATTACATGGAACTGAAACGAACTGGCAACAACAGAAGAGTGTGGTTGCATCGACGAGGCATTAGCCTTTAGAATATGAATGGTTACCCAATAATAATTTATTTTTTTCTTTTTCATTTACGAGGGAATGTGGAAAATATTGCTTGAGGTGCTTGTTGGGGTCCGCACTCCCGAAGTGTTTGTGATTCATACCCACTAGAAACCACACATCCTTCTCCCACGACATGTGTCTCCGCCCCGGAACCGGTCTCGGATTACTTCAGGTCGACGTCGTGCATGAAGCCTCTTAAGTTGCTTTTTCTTCCTTCAATTCTTCTTTATTATTGCTCATAAATAAGATCTGCAGAAACCCCCAACTACCCGTACAGGAAGACATCCCTGCACTTAATCTTCAAAGATTGAAGTCACGCCATCCACCTTTGCAAGTTGCTGCTGATAAGGCTCACAACAACTTCGACGTTGTGAAAGTTTTGAAAGACCGTTGCACAGTGGGTCAAAATCGAAATCTAGGGGGACAAAATTATTTTTACGTTTTAATCATGAATCTAGAGTGAAAGCAACGTATATAAATTGTTTACTTCATAATAAACATCAATTAAGACCTTTTTTTAAGCTACTTCTACACATGCAAGACATTACCTATGACTAGGAGTTGGATAGAGCATTCAGTTATCTCTTCAGAACAATTTTCTACCTCTAATTTACTTTTAACAAAGTCGCAAAGTTCCACTTTCGACATAATCGTCGAACCCAGTGCATCAAACAGTTGTAAACGTGTGAAAACTGGTTGCGCGGCATCTTCTAAAACGTAAAATAACTAAGTAAGTTGCAAAAAGATGCAAAAAATCTTATAACAGGCGTAAACTACATGACTTTATCTACATTTTAACATTAAGTAGAAAGTGACGCAGAGTGACGCGACATACTAAAAATCAAAGTGGAAATATCATTTTAAAAATAATAGTTAAATATTATATAATGCAAATAAAGCTAAAATTACGTAACAATTACGCCCATTAATAACTGAAACACGTTACAATGATCATACATTCAGCTGTATGTTCCATCTTAAAGCATCACACTAACCACAAAGACAACCAAACCACAGCCACTTACATTCACCCTCCAATTCAGACTGCTCGAACAGTGGTGACAGATTTACACTAAGATGCGTTTATATCCCAGAATAATGAGCGGCAATCATATGAGAATGCTGTAGTAGTAATACATTTTGATATTTTTTATTATGAAAATAAATAATTTTGTCCTCCTAAATTTCGATTTTCACCCACTGTGCGTTGGGAAACTTCAACAGACTTGACCCTACACAACATCTTTTCTGGTGTGCAAATGGCTAGTGGAACCCATCTACCACGCAGACAGTGGGCCACTCTTAACAGAGTTCGTACAGACTATGGAAGATGCAGGGACTTACTCTTCAAATGGAACTGCTTAGCGTCACCGGGATGCGTCTGTGGGGCTCCAAGGTAAACCATCCCTCACATCGTCGGCAGTTGCAAGCTACGAGCCTACTCGCTGATTTCCATGGAGGAAAGAAAGGAAGGAGATGCCTTCGCTGCGCTGCCTGGTGCAAGCTGTTGAAGCCAAACGGCTCGCCCACTTTGGTTGCAAGAAAATGGCTGTCCCTATGCTTAAAGCCGTAAACCACTGCAACTAGTAATGGATTTTAGTGACATAAAACTGCAATGACAAGTCAAGATTTTTTCTTGGATAGGCACAACACACTCTGTACATCACGGTACTTGGCACAAATAAGCTGCGTTATCGTTTTAAAAGCCAATTTAAATACAAATATGAGAGCACATTTGCGAGGCTAGTTTTGTAAGGAAGACGCGGCAAAACGTAATAATACGCTGAAACACTCATTAAATTGAATACAGGTGTCTGAAGATGCGAGTTATACCAATGAAGGAACATCTTGGGAATTAATGATGCCGAACTAATTACGGTATTTACACCAAATTGAGTTTTATGTTCTTATTGGTGTTGAGCCATTCATCAGTTTTAGGCCTAATTTCGAGCACAGCCACTTTCACTCATTGGTCGTACACATTTTGATATTCAAGAATACGAACCTCAAAATTAATAAACAGAACAATTAAAAAAGGACGCATAATTGCACAAAAATACGGTATAGCCTATACGTTTCGGTACCGTGCGGTAGTTTTTTTGTGGGGGATAGAAACTTGACGATTAGCCTCGAATTGATTAATTACGTAGGCCTACCGTAATTATTGACCGATAGAAATGAAAATCCACAGCCTGCTTCCAGTCTCCGACTTGGTCAGGAATGGAATGAATGAAGCCCCCATCTAGTGGCGAGGATATGAACTGTGCCGGCTGCCGAGGCCTGACGCACTCCTCTGGGGCAATGATTAAATGAATGACAGATGAAATGAAATGATAGTGGAGAGTGTTGCTGGAATGAAATTTTGACAGGGAAAGCCGGAGTACCCGGAGAAAAACCTGTCTGCCTCCGTTTTGTCCAGCACAGATCTCACATGGAGTGACCGGGATTTGAACCACGGACCCAGCGGTGAGAGGCCGGCGGGCTGCCGCCTGAGCCACGGAGGCTTCAATTATTGACCGACAGCCGCTTGATAAATTGAGATTTGCAGAAGAATGATTTTTATTTTTTTGGTATATAGGGTAGGCCTACACATGCTGAGATTAGAGTTGAAGAGTTTTTTTAAATAACTTATCACTACTGTTATTACGTTTCCAAAGTTGCACAACCGGAGCGCGATAAAAACCAGGGCCAAAATAAGTTTTAGCCATGCACAATGCCTCATGCAAGTCACGGAACACCGAATACGAGTTAAGGTTACGCCCACTTGGGACGCAGCGCTTGGCTTCACTCATACGAGCTCAGGGCATCTCCTCTTATTCTTTCCTCCATGCTGATTTCTACATCCCAGCAGAGAGAGTACTAGAGTGGATAGAAGGACTGAACTCTTCGATATGAAATTATGCTATCTTGTTATTGTTTTCTTTTCATTATCGAGTTTACCCTCCTGGGTGGTGGCTCCCACGGACTCAGCGAGGGAACTCACCCCTACCGCCTTTTTCAGGCAGTGTCCTTGAGCTGGAAACATCTGGTTGGAGTGGATACAACTGGTGAGGTGTGATCAGCATCTCGCCCAGGCGGCCTCACCTGCAAAGCGAACAGGGGCCTCATGAGGGAAGGGATTGGAAGGTTAGGATGGATAGGCAAGGAAGAGAGAAGGAGGCGGCCGTGGCCTCACAGTAGGAACCATCCCGGCATTTGCCCGAAGACGAAGTGGGAAACCACGGAAAACCACTTCGAGGATGGCTGAGGTGGGAATCGAACTCCCTCTACTCATTTGGACCACCCGAGGCTGAGTAGACCCCGTTCCAGTCCTCATACCACTTTTCAAATTTCGTGGCAGAGCCGGGAATCGAACCCAGGACCTCCGGAGCGGCAGATAACCACGCTGGCCGCTACGATACGGAGGCGACTGTTGTCATTGTACTATATTTAATTGTATATATATATATATATATATATATATATATATATATATATAATGTACGCTAAATAATAATTGTAGTTATCAGGCGTGATTAACAGCCCCACGTACTCTGCGTAAACCTTCGACTGAGTGACCTGGTGATTTTCAGTTGTCATGTGACTCATCCGCTTTACGGAATTCAGACTGCGAATCCGGTCCGGCTCCATGGTTAGCGTGATAGGCTTTGGCCCGAAGGGTCCCGGGTTTGATTCTCGGTTGGGCCGTGGGGATTTTAGTCTCCTGTTGTTAATTCCTGTGGCAGTTTGTGACGTCTTTATTATATAAATCCCAGAATTAATTTAACAAGAAATTCCGTGAAGAACTATACAGCCTACTTTTCATGCCAATGACCATTCTACAGTATATGAATCTATCTAGAATAATGACGAAATTAAGTTGGTAATATCGAAATATCTAATTATTTCAAAATATACCTGGTATAATGTAGCCTAATATAGCACTACATTTGGCAGCCCTGGTGACTGAATAGATTCTTAGTTCCATCTCTTAAGGTACAGAATACAAAATTTGGTTGAAGACCATTGGACGTTACATGCAGTTAGACACTGGATCTATCAGCACGCGTAAAAGCATGTTGGCAACAATATCATGTGTGTGCTTGTCAGAAATAATCTGAAATATTATGATATCTTGTTGTGCCAATTTCGGATGAAATCCATTTGTTAGTATAGAAGTTACATGTATTAAAAATTGGTCTTATCAGCAGGCATAGAATCATGTTGACAGCACTGACTTATATTAATTACTCCAAATTATTCTAGAATGGCAGGTGCTATACGTGTGCAAAGTATAGGGCTGTTGGCTTGCATACTTCCTGATATATTGATATTAGGTAAAACAAATATAGACAGCAATTATTAACAGTTGGCAGCCCTGATTGCTCTTAAGAATACTTATAGTCATATCTGTTATGTTACACATTGCACATAGGAAATTTGGTTGAAATCCAACTGATAGTATAGAAGTTACATGTATTTAAAAATTGGCCCTATCAGCAGGCTTAGAATCATGATGGTAGAACTGAAGTATATAAATTACTCCAAAATTAATCTAAAATGTCAGGTACTATTCGTGTGCAAAGTTTAAAGCTGTCGGCTTGCATACTTTGTGATATATTGGTATTTGGATAAAAGAATAGAGAGAGCAATTATTAACAGTTGGCTGCCCTGGTGGCTCTTAAAAATACGTTCAGTCATATCTGTTTATGTACACATATTACATACAAAATTTGGTTGAAATCCAATTGAAAGTGTAGAAGTTATAGGCATTTAAAATTGGACCTATCGGAAGGCTTAAAATTATTTTGGCAACACTGTCATGTATGGCCTCCGGGAAATTACACTGAAATAGTGTTATCTACATGTGTGCCAATTTTGAAATAGCTCCCATGCATACCTTCCAAAATATCCAACATGGAGATCAAATTTCTAGTGCGTTTTTTCAGCAGTAGGTAGCACTGACATCATTTTCAAATATGGACGTGAGATATTCCGGTATACATCTTTACTCATACTAAATTTGGTTTCGATTTCTGCAGCCGTTTAGGAGTTGATAGGGGACACACACACACACACACACACAGCCAGCCAGACAGACAGACAGACAGACACACATTTTCCTGGATCGATCTCATAAGTCTACTTTTTCCTCATTTTTGCAAAATGTGAAAAGTAGGCTAAAAATCTACAGTAAAACGAGAGTAAAGAAATATAAGAAAAATAAAAGACGTAATTTAAGAAGAAAGAATGAAAGAAAGAATGAAAGAAAGAAGCCAGAATTGCTACGTGTATTTCTTACCTTTCGTGAACCTCAGAATTCAGTTCTGACCCCCCCCCAGGGGCATCTAGTGCGACGTGGTTTGGTGACCACGGGACCCCAGCTGAGTCTGGCAATGCTTCCACTTACTTGTGCCGGGCTCCTCTCCGTCTTCTTTCCTGTCGACCTCTCTTGGTCAACTCTTTATGCCATACGCTAAATAATAATTGCTCATAAGCAACAAAGTCCCTCGTCTTTTGGCGCAAAGTACTTTCCACAGACACTGCTACCTGATCCCAGACCGAATGAGTTAGCCATGGTCGTTACGGCGTGGCTCCAGGCAGTCGCTCACAATGGGAGGCGAGGTTCGAATCCCCCGGCCGGCAACCTTGAAAATGGTCTTCTGTGGTTCTCATCATCCTTCCAGGCAAATGCCGGGGTTGGTCCCTAACTATAGGCCACAGCCGCTACCTTCCAACTCCTCGTCCTTACATTCACACTTTCCTCCCCAGACAACACTCCACACTCGATGGTACTTGTAGCTCACCCCATGGGTGTCCGCATAGAAGCAGCTACAAACGCTAGCAAGCCAAACATGATCTCGGCCACTATGGCAGTAAAAGGCATTCGCTAAAAAAAACTCATCCCAGGATTCTTGATTTTTCAGCATAACATGCACGAAGTTGTATGGAGTCATTTCTCCTCCCTCAGTTTCCAAGCATTTTCTTTGTGGCAGCCAATGGACACAAACAAATTGTGGAGTGCGTCACCGTTGTCACTGCAGTAAATGCACACCAGACTACTCGCTTGCTCTATTCTGATAATAATAATAATAATAATTTAATCTATTTATTAAATACTATTGATATTACATAAATGTGATATGTCTCACGAATCTGACGGCAAATCCAGTACAGATTATCTGTGAGACATATTAATTATTATTTACAACATATATACAGATTGTATTTCAATACAAGAATGCATGCAAAAATATGTTTTTCTTGATTTTTTTTTAAATTTATATATTTCAATCATAATTATTGATATTTTTAAAATTTTGTTTTGTTTTAAAATCCTTTTTTCTTTTTAATTTATATATATAATTTGATATATCATGTTAGGTGTTAATGAGAAAAATATTAATGTAAATAGTGGTAATAATAATAATAATAATAATAATATAATAATGACGCCGAGCACAAAGTTTTGCACACACGTCTACAGGTTGGAAAACACCAGAACGGCAAAGAAACTATTCAACATCATAAAAAAGAGTGTATGCGGCGTGGAGTGGCTGGAAGAGGTCCAGAGGGACCTACAACAGGCCGACACAGAAAATCTCGAGGACCAAGTGCTGGAGTAAAATCACTAATGTTAAGTGGAATAAATGGACAGCTGAGCGGTGGAAGGAACATTTCGAGAGGAAGAAGAGATTTTGGGAAGACAAGAGGATGAACGCCCGAAGATGAAATCATGAATTCAAGTTGAATTGCTCTCCTAAAGGGGAACAATCGACTGAATAAATAAAAAATAAATAAAAAATAAATAAATAATTAAATAAATAAATAAATAAAATAAAATATGGGAAGATCAAGAGGTCGGATAAGTTTAAATATCTTGGTGAATGGACTGGCGGAAGAGGCGAAACAAAGATCTTTACGGACAAGCAGAAAAAATCACAGATACCATACGGAAGAGAATATTGAAGTTCTATGGACACCTTACGAGAATGAGCGATAGTCGACTAACGAAGAAAATCATTAATTACATCACCAAGATAAAAGCGACTACAAAATGGGTAGACGAAATAAGAAAGGATATGGAGGAATTTGGGGTCAGTCCAAATGAGATCTGGAAGAGAGAGTTGTTTCGAGGTACGATTGACGCATTCAAGGGGTTCCAGGAAAAGCAAAGGAGAAGAGCCAAGAACATCTGGACGGAGGAAAGGAAGAGAATCCACAGTGAAAGGATGAAGAATTTCTGGGATCAGAAAAAAGGGCTAATCAGCAAGTCAATTATTCCCCGTGGTCCAAAGTAGGCAAAATCGAACAAAGAAGAAGAAATAAATATAATTCTCTAGGGCCTTCTAGGATCATTTTTTTGCGCCCATTCCTTTGGAAATGAGCCAGCTTGCGTTCCTCAGTCCAAGGGGCACCATGTCTTTTTCTTCTTTGGAGGCAAGACTCGCCTCCGTGGCTCAGGCGGCAGCCCGCCGACTTTCACTGCTGGGTCCATGGTCTAATCTCGGTTACTCCATGCGAGATTTGTGCTGGACAAAGCGGAGGCAGACAGGTTTTTCTCCGGGTATTCCGGTTTTCCCTGTCACAAATTTAATTCCAGCAACACTCTCCACTATCATTTCATTTCATCTGTCATTCATTTAATAATTGCCACAGGGGATTGTGACAGGCTTCGGCAGCCGGCACAGTTCTTATCCTCGCCACTAGTTGGGGGCTTCATTCATTCCATTTCCTACCCAAATTCTACCTCAATTACAAATACACGCACTAGTACAGACATCACAATGACACAGGTTATCAGACAAATTCTACAAACGAAATTCTACATTATGAAATGGACGTCCTTACATTTTTAATTTAGAGAATATTAATCGGAGTTAGCTTGCCGCGGTGGGTGAGTGGATAGCGTGTCGGTCTACTAACCCCAAGATTGCAGGTTCGCTCCTGGCCGTGGTAAGTGTTCTTTTTAAGGGCGGCAAAAATACGACACGCATGTCATACGATGTTGGCATGTCAAAGAACCCATTTAAATTCAGTAGGCCGTGTTCATAATGGCAAAATTAATCTCGGGAGTTTCCGCCAACACAAAGTACCTCATTTATCTACTAGAAAGCGCTATAGTGTTCAAGGAGCTTAGATATCTAACCTCCTTGACTTTCATAGTGATTCAAGGAACAACGAAATTCGACATGCAAGCTACCCTCTGGGTGTCAAATTACTAAGCTTGCACCCGGCACCCGAGGCCATACGATATTATTATTATAATCGAAGTTTCGTGGCACGACCAAGTTTAAAATTATCACATAGTCTATATAATCCAGGATTGTAGGGACGATATTGGTATGGATGGACGACTGCAGATCGAGAAGGTAAGTACAATAAAACAATTAACAATATAGACGGACAGTAATACTATTCAAACAACATTAACCTAATAGGTTTTCTTCCACAGCCCCCCACAACACCCATTATTTACATTTAGAGAGTTCTTTGAATCAAGACAATGAATTCTTATGTATATATTTATGGTTGGTTGGTTAGTTCCGCAGTTTAGGGGATGCGACAACGGGGTCATGTAGCACAGTGTACTTTGGGTCTGTGTAGAATCTGTCTGATAACTGGTGATAATTGTGATGGGTTTATTAGTGTGTAATATCTGTTTTTAATTCAAGTAAGGACTGCATACATTCGATCTTCAAGTAGTTCCTACTATTGCTACCAAACACCACCACCATCGACAAGTAGTTCTGAACTTGGTTACTAGACGCCACCGTGGTCGGCTCCTGACGACGAACGGTGGAACCTAAGAGCGTTAGTCAAATCTAACCTATAATTTAGCTTCACACAAGTGTAATTAGGGAAGGTACTTTTACTTGCCATAAATGTATGACATGGGACCGCCGGCTTTACTTCCCCTCCGAAGGAAGGCATATTGAGGGATTTTTAACGCTCTTAAAAATCCGACAACTTCAGCCAGGTTTGAACCCGCGATCTTGGGCATAGAAGCTTAGCATGCTACCAACTACACCACCGAAGCCGCATGATTTTAATTTTTCTACACACACCCAGTTACACTACATGACCACAATGTCGCATAGCCCCTAAAGAATCAATAACAACAACAAACTCTTTGTTGTCTTTTATTGAAATATCACCATGTGGAGTTGCTCATTAACCCTTTACAAGCAAGAATATTAATGAAAATAATTTATTTGTATTTATTTGTAGCACATTTTAATTATATTAGCCTAACTACAAAATTAATTGTAATTTTTGTTTGACTGCGTTGTCGCAGCCCTTAACTAAGGAACATTCAACCAAAAATTTTTGTTTTCTTCAAAATCTTAAAGTTCATATTTATTTTGATAATTTTCATTTTTATCTTTTATTTTGTTAATCTCAAATTTTTATAATTTTATTTCTTTGAGCTTACTTATTTTTAGCCTACTTTTCACAATTTGCAAAAATGAGGAAAAAGTAGACTTATGAGATCGATCCGGGAAAATGTGTGTCTGTCTGTCTGTCTGGCTGGCTGTGTGTGTGTCCCCCTCCCCTATCAACTCTTAAACGGCTGCAGCAATCAAAACCAAATTTAGTATGAGTAAAGATGTGCAACGGAATAGCTCACGTCCATATTTGAAAATGATGTCAGTGCTACCAATGCTGAAAAAACGCACTAGAAATTTGAGCTCCATGTTGGATATCTTGCAAGGTATGCATGGGAGCTATTCCAAAATTGGCACACATGTAGATAATACTCTTTCAGTTTAATTTCCAAGAGGCCAACCAAGACAGTGTTGCCAAAATAAGTTTAAGCCTTCTGATAAGTCCAATGTTTAAATGCATATAACTTCTACACTATCAATTGGATTTCAACCAAATTTTGTATGTAAAATGTGTACATAAACAGATATGACTGAGTGTATTCTTAAGAGCCACCAGGGCTGCCAACTGTCAATAATTGCTCTTTCTATTTTTTAAAATCCAAATACCAATATATCGGAAAGTATGCAAGCCGACAGATTTGAACTATGCACACGTATAATCTGACATTTTAGATTAATTTCGAGTAACTTATATACTTCAGTTCTACCAACATAATTATAAGCTTACTGATAGTACCAATTTTTAAATACATGTAAGTTCTATACTATCAGATGGATTTCAACCAAATTTCGTATGTGCAATGTGTAACATAACAGATATGACTATAAGTATTGTTAAGAGCAATCAGGGCTACCAACTGTTAATAAATGCTGTCTATATTATTTTTACCTTAATATCAATATATCAGAAAGTATGCTAGCCAACAGCCCTATACTTTGCACACGTATAGCACCTGACATTCTAGATTAATATGGAGTAATTAATATAAGTCAGTGCTGACAACATGATTCTATGCCTGCTGATAAGACCAATTTTTTAATACATGTAACTTCTATACTAACAAATGGATTTCATCCGAAATTGGCACAACAAGATATCATGATATTTCAGATAATTTCTGACAAGCACACACATGACATTGTTGAAAACATGCTTTTACGCGTGCTGATAGATCCAGTGTCTAACTGCATGTAACGTCCAATGGACTTCAACCAAATTTTGTATTCTGTACCTTAAGAGATGGAACTAAGAATCTATTCAGTCACCAGGGCTGCCAAATGTAGTGCTCTATTAGGCTACAATATACCAGGTATATTTTGAAATAATTAGATATTTCGATATTACCAACTTAATTTCGTCATTATTCTAGATAGGTTCATATACTGTAGAATAATCATTGGCATGAAAAGTAGGCTGTATAGTTCTTCACGGAACTTCTTGTTAATTCTAATTTTTGTTATCATATTTAATTTTTTCACTCTTTGATTTGAAATGTTATTATTTAAAAAGTAATTTACCATGCAACTTAGGTATAATATCTTGTTTTCAGAAATAAACACTTGCAAAATAATATAATAATAATAATAATAATATATTAAACCCTTTGGAAAATAGCATGTAGACAAGATTCAAAATTTCGGGGTCGTAATGGATTCTTGTGAATGTGATTTAGAGGTTTTGCTATCAACATAACTTCCAGGGTTCATAAGGTTAACTTATTATTATTATAAAGCCAAGAAAAACAACAGGATCTACTAACAAATGAAATTTATTAACTGAATCAAACATAAAAAAGGAAAACTATAACCACCCTTTTATTGTTCACTCGCGTGAACAGATCTAACACTGACCAGCCTGACGTACCATGACGACATGGCATGACAGCTGTCAACAAGCATTGTGACTGCAATGTCACTTAAATCAAAGTAACAAAAGAAAACGGATCACAAGATCCAAATATAACAAACAAATAAAATAGTACAAAAATTCAATATTTATGAGCGACACGGGTTTTAAGACTAGTTCAAGTAATGAGCATTTTGACGGGCGCTCGTTTCCGACCAAAACAGTTGGTTCGGGAACGGACTCCGTACTGCGAAGGACGAATTACGGAAATGTGGGAACAACAATTACATAATTATATACACTACTGACATGCTCTAACCTTAGATTACCACAACCAAATACACGTGTGTATTATTTAAAATAAGGGCTGCGGAATTACCGACTTATACCTTAAAACACTAGGGAGGCATAACATGACATGAACAGGTTTGGCCGGTTGCCAAATTATATTTATATGAATACAATGGCCTTGAAAATAAGAGCCAACAACAACAAAATACAACTTTTAATTTTCACGCCGGAAAGTTTGGCGTTTTAAAACAATGAACAAATAAGTCGTAGTAATGATAAAAGAAACTTGGATCGACAACATGGCAACTTCCCAAATTAAACCAAATAAAATAACCTTAACTCATTAGGCTTTAAAGCAAACATAACGTGTCATAACGAGCTGGAGACAACCGGGCCTGTTATCGCATCACCGAGAGAGTGGCTGATTTCTTCCCCCAAGTAGTAATTAGTGCCATGCTAAATATAGATTCTGGCCCATAGCCAGCGTACAGCACCTTTGCTAATCGCCACCTGTTAAACGCGTACAAATAAATAACACATTATCTCAAAACATCCTCTCAGGGATTTTTAAGAATACATTTCCAGGTCAAACTTATCCCCACGGATAACTAGTTTGCCGGAATGATATCGCAGTCATGGACAGGCTTTACCTCTCCTCATCATCATCACTTACACCCAAAAACACGTGGCACATTTCTCGAAGATCTCGTCGTAGCATGAATCAGCACACCTCTCAGATAATGACATATAACATGTCCAAATGACAATAAAGAATAAATAACAGGATCAGTCCTAGCCCGAGTTATCAAAGCAACAAAATGCAAATATTCCCCCCACGTAGTAATTAGTTTAACATATCATTAAATCAGTCCATTTATCATTGTCGTTCCTAGGTTCTCATTCATGGCTACACTTTTTATAGATACGTTAATCGATGCGGCCGTTTCGCTATAAGAATTACGTATACATAAGGAAAACATTTAAATTACAAAATTTACTGTACAACATAATTGTCACGCAATGCCAAAATTTACTACACGCATGTCAGTTAAGAAATCAAACCCTGAAATTTAAATTAAACCACACAAATAAAATCTATACAAAGTTCCACACATCTCTCGCGATTCCCCTCGTCCAAAATCAATAAATCAATTTTTTAATACTCATCACTTAAACTGCTTTCCAGAGGCCTCCCGCCTCGTCAATTCCCATCATTAGGCCGTTAGCCCATAACACTGATGGTAATGGAGGATGAAGCTTGCTGTCTTCTCTCCATGGTCGACATTTTGCTGCTGTTAAAACACAATTAAATCAAAGTTTTTAAACTGTTCTATCTGCGTTCTAAGTATTTTATTTCCTCAGATCGTCCTATGCAGAATCGTCGACTTTCCCTATTCTATGGCTAATTGCCATCTCACAATTTATGAAAATTTCCAACTTCGTTGCCGACACACAACTATAATTTTAAAACCATATCGTCTTAAGGACGTCTTAAAAGACTGTCGAAGAATAATTAGGAGTGCCCCGATTCATCTCAGACATTTGTATATATACAGAAAGCCTAAAGTTTCAATGGTGGGAGAAAAACAGCTCCTCAATATATTAAGTAATGGGCCTATAATTATGTGTGACCTCTCAAAATTCTTGTATTTTCTCACAGGTCGCGAATCTGCCGTCGAACAAGCAAACCGATCGCTAGATCTTTTTATATCCGATTGCCGCGCAAAACACACTGACGCTATGTTCTGGCGTCATGTTTTCTTATTGGTCAGATAAGTTGGCGTTGGAGCTCTGACCTTACAAATCCCGCCCTTATATTGACGTCACGACTATTCTCCTCTCTCTCACTCCTTGCCTTGTACGCAGCATTGTGGCCTTTTATGGTCACGTACGCCACAGCGTCATATCTGATTTTCTCAGAAATCCAAGAATAACATTGGTTGTGAAACTATTGGTCATTTGCAGCCAGCACGTAGCATGTCTTACCAAGTCCAGATTTCTTGCTACATCAATATTACTCAAATATCCAGCATATCATGTATTTAGTATTTCCATCGTTTTTATTAATATGAAACATTATTATTGGACACAATGATAAGGGTTCATCTGACCCCTAGTTGATGAAATTCGAACTCAAATGAAGTCGAATTTCACATCCCCTACTTTTCTGGCTCAAATTTGAAGTTGCTGGTCACCCTCAAATATAATGACTGTCCGCCTCTGTCTGTTTCAGTAGCCGTCTCGTTTAAAATAGCCTGCTGCGTGATCTCGGCCCCTTCTTCACTAATTGCCTGTAACATCCAAGTATGCGCCTCCTTGCCAGATGTTATCTCGTCCATATGCAGTCCTATGTTCGTCATCCCTTCGATGTTTTTGAAGCTTATGGTGTTTTTGTGTAGATCTATGACGGCCTGATATTCGCAGATGAAGTTTGCCCCTAGAATGATATTGAAGTTCATTTTCGTCATAACTATGAAAGTTTGAGCGAAGGTGTGTTCCAGAATTTCTAATTCGAGATATGCCTGCTGCTTACAAGTAACCGATCGTTCAGGAATTATACCCCGTACTTTAATTTGCGGGACCGGTATCATTGGAACTTTATGATTCCGTCCTATTTCTTTGATCAAGGCCTCAGATACCAGGCTGACCTGACTTCCTGTATCGACTAAGCATTTGACCTTCAATCCATCAATCCTAGCATATATTATTGGTAATTGCTTTAATTGTTCGTTTTGTGGCCTCACGATTTCTTCCAAGCAATCTTCAGGCATCGCAATCCACTCTGTAATGTGCGCTGTCACCCAACCATCACGATCATCACACCATTCGCTTCTGAGGCTGTCTCCTTTCCCTTCAATTAAACTTTTTTTTTTCGCGCCTTGACCCTCGCCCTGGTCTTGGTGCCACCCGTCCTGTCTTTCCTGCTGCATTAGCATACCTTCCGCCCCGTTAGTGTGGGTGTCCGGATTTGCTCTGTGTTCCATCGCTCGTTCCCATTTCTTATTGTTTCCCTGTATGTTATGTAGTTCTTCTAGGTACTGTTGTGACTCAGCGTGTCTCTCGTTCCAATTTCTCTGATCATCCCTTGGATCCGATTGCTCGTTAAACCGCTGGTTATCTTGTGCGTTATGTTGCTGGTTGTAACGCCTATTGTCTCTGGGCCTATATTGTTGATTATAGTGTCCTCCACGCCATCCTCGATTGTAAGGTGCGTTATTATTATTATTCCTATTGTATGACGTTTGGTATCTCCTATTATCTCGCCACTGCTGATTGTTTGTGTTCCGGTAGCGGTTAGTTCCTTCCTGATTGTTATGGTTTCTGTCCCTATTTTCGTATCTCGGTTGAGATTTCGGCTCATATTCTTCGGTGCTCTGCCGTCTATGGTTATCCCCAGTGTTTGTAGCTTGCGACCTCGTGTTTTTGTTTGGTGTCTTGACTACTTCGACTGCATTAACTAACTCTATCTGTCTCTTCTCTCTCGGGTTGATGTAATTAGTGGTTTCATCTATCTTCCTTAATACCTCTTCTGCCTGGACCACGGTCGTAATATTTGCCGCCACCAAGAATTGCTGAACGCTAATAGGCATCTGCTTTCCTATAGTAGTTATTAGCTCCATTTCGCTCGGTGGATTATCAAGATCCTGCAATTTGACAAGTTGCATGGCGAAAAAATCTGCATATTTCGTCTGATGCGTGGAATGGTACTTGCGCGAGTATAAGTCCATTCGCAAGCTTTGTTGATACGACCCACTCCAGTATTTGCTCAGGAAGGCCTTGTGGAAACCTTCCATTGATTTAAATGTGTTCTTAAATCCAAGATACCAGGTAAGTGCTGAGCCCGCCAAAAATTTTTCAACCATTCTTAATTGTCGCGTTGAGCTAACATTTTGGTCCGAAAAATATTCTGTCAGTTCCCTTAAGAAAGCTTTAGGTGTCCCTCCGCTCTCTGGTAAAAACTTATTCGGTTTAAATTCGTTTCCACGGATGACTTGTATAACTTGCGTGGGAAGTTGTGTGTTTTGAGGTGTCGAGCTACGACCCTCATAATTCTGGAATGCTTGCGTGTCTACCGTTCTTGGACTTTGCCCAAGCTCGTGGCTGTCTATTGTGTGCTCTCTTTCCGCATTCTCCCCTTTCCCCTTTTCCATTAGTGTCGCAAACATCGTATTATGTCCAAGTGACTGCAACTCCGATTTTATCATGCGGTCCTCTTGAATTTGAAACCTTAACTTCATATTTTCTTCTAACGCCTGTATTTTCGCGTTATTTTCCCCTAGCTTCTTGCTTACTGCGAGCCGTTCATCTTTCGAATCAGCGCTCATCTTGGTCCAATCTTTCCTAATAGTATCCTTCAATTTAACAAAGCGTTTTTCGACTTCCTGTTGATTAGCCTCCTGATTATCTTCAAGTTTATCTATCCTTTCTCCCAGAGAAATGTTGTTCTGTTCTAGTGTTTGTTTAATTTCTTCCTGGTCAATTTCTAACTTTTTCCATTTCTTAATTGATTGTATTTCTAATTTGTTGAGTTCCGTCACTAAGCCCGTGATATTGTTATCTACTGTAATTATCTGATCTTGCATACCCTGTGTCCCTCGTTCGATCATCTCAAACCTTTTTTCTAAGTTTGTGTGTGCTTCTTTGATTTCAGATGAGCTGGTCAAACACGCTTGCTCGATTTGTGCTAGTTTTGCCATAACAGTCTCATCCATTCCTTTTATTTCCTTTTTAAACGAATCTTCGATACCTTTTATTATTCCTAATTGTTTGGTATTGTTAGTGCTAACGTCCTTTGCTAATTGGATTAGCTGTTCTTTTGTGTGCTCTTTGATTTCTACCGTTAGCGCAGCTAGATTTTGAGTGTTCCTTTCGTCTTGTGCGTTTAATATTTCATTGTTTTTCTCAGACTGCCTATGTAATTGTTCACTAACCAGAATGTTTTGTGTAGCGATTTTCTGATTTATATTCTCGTTAACTTCAGATAGTTTTGTGTTTAACTGTGTCTGTATTTCTTCCGATTGTTTATTTATAGCAGCTAACTGTGTCTGCGTTTCTGTCGATTGTTTATTTATGGCCGTTAACTGTGTCTGCGTTTCTTCACTATTCGCCGCTAACTGTGTCTGCATTTCTACACTATTTGCCGCTAACTGTGTCTGCGTTTCTTCACTATTTGCCGCTAACTGTGTCTGTATTTCATTGGTTATGTCCTTTCTCATCTCACTAAGTTGTTCTCGCGTACGAGCGGATGCTAGTTCAATCACTTCGCGAATTTCTCCCAGAGTTGCCATCACAACAATAATATATTTGAGACATAGGGAAATGACATAAGGGCGGAGCCCTGGATACGCGCGCTCACATATATTAAATATACACACATTAACCCTTTACATACTCAGTTCATTTACTTTAAATTACTCCCACAAACTATAGCATCACTGAGTATAATTTACTTATTATTCCATTTAATTTTAACCCTTTGATTCAGTTATAATCTTCCTGACCTTACTTTACTTACAAATTTTAACCAATTAATAGAGTATTAATTAGTTTTTTAAGGTCTAACCTTCCTGTCAAACAATTCTTTGAGTTTGGCTTTTCTACACAAAGCTAATTTAATTTTATTGGGCGCCTGGAACAGTTTGTTCTAATTTTAATCAAAGTTCAAACACTTAACTTGTTCCACATTTACTTTATTGCAAACTCCATGACTTTATATTTTCTAACATTTGGCGGTACTATCTTCGCCTAACTTACGTTAATAAACTTATCACATGCCGGTGATCTATTTTTTTTACTCTAAAACACAAATGCCACACGTTCGGAAGCCAAAGTAACTCTTATAAACCCTTTGGAAAATAGCATGTAGACAAGATTCAAAATTTCGGGGTCGTAATGGATTCTTGTGAATGTGATTTAGAGGTTTTGCTATCAACATAACTTCCAGGGTTCATAAGGTTAACTTATTATTATTATAAAGCCAAGAAAAACAACAGGATCTACTAACAAATGAAATTTATTAACTGAATCAAACATAAAAAAGGAAAACTATAACCACCCTTTTATTGTTCACTCGCGTGAACAGATCTAACACTGACCAGCCTGACGTACCATGACGACATGGCATGACAGCTGTCAACAAGCATTGTGACTGCAATGTCACTTAAATCAAAGTAACAAAAGAAAACGGATCACAAGATCCAAATATAACAAACAAATAAAATAGTACAAAAATTCAATATTTATGAGCGACACGGGTTTTAAGACTAGTTCAAGTAATGAGCATTTTGACGGGCGCTCGTTTCCGACCAAAACAGTTGGTTCGGGAACGGACTCCGTACTGCGAAGGACGAATTACGGAAATGTGGGAACAACAATTACATAATTATATACACTACTGACATGCTCTAACCTTAGATTACCACAACCAAATACACGTGTGTATTATTTAAAATAAGGGCTGCGGAATTACCGACTTATACCTTAAAACACTAGGGAGGCATAACATGACATGAACAGGTTTGGCCGGTTGCCAAATTATATTTATATGAATACAATGGCCTTGAAAATAAGAGCCAACAACAACAAAATACAACTTTTAATTTTCACGCCGGAAAGTTTGGCGTTTTAAAACAATGAACAAATAAGTCGTAGTAATGATAAAAGAAACTTGGATCGACAACATGGCAACTTCCCAAATTAAACCAAATAAAATAACCTTAACTCATTAGGCTTTAAAGCAAACATAACGTGTCATAACGAGCTGGAGACAACCGGGCCTGTTATCGCATCACCGAGAGAGTGGCTGATTTCTTCCCCCAAGTAGTAATTAGTGCCATGCTAAATATAGATTCTGGCCCATAGCCAGCGTACAGCACCTTTGCTAATCGCCACCTGTTAAACGCGTACAAATAAATAACACATTATCTCAAAACATCCTCTCAGGGATTTTTAAGAATACATTTCCAGGTCAAACTTATCCCCACGGATAACTAGTTTGCCGGAATGATATCGCAGTCATGGACAGGCTTTACCTCTCCTCATCATCATCACTTACACCCAAAAACACGTGGCACATTTCTCGAAGATCTCGTCGTAGCATGAATCAGCACACCTCTCAGATAATGACATATAACATGTCCAAATGACAATAAAGAATAAATAACAGGATCAGTCCTAGCCCGAGTTATCAAAGCAACAAAATGCAAATATTCCCCCCACGTAGTAATTAGTTTAACATATCATTAAATCAGTCCATTTATCATTGTCGTTCCTAGGTTCTCATTCATGGCTACACTTTTTATAGATACGTTAATCGATGCGGCCGTTTCGCTATAAGAATTACGTATACATAAGGAAAACATTTAAATTACAAAATTTACTGTACAACATAATTGTCACGCAATGCCAAAATTTACTACACGCATGTCAGTTAAGAAATCAAACCCTGAAATTTAAATTAAACCACACAAATAAAATCTATACAAAGTTCCACACATCTCTCGCGATTCCCCTCGTCCAAAATCAATAAATCAATTTTTTAATACTCATCACTTAAACTGCTTTCCAGAGGCCTCCCGCCTCGTCAATTCCCATCATTAGGCCGTTAGCCCATAACACTGATGGTAATGGAGGATGAAGCTTGCTGTCTTCTCTCCATGGTCGACATTTTGCTGCTGTTAAAACACAATTAAATCAAAGTTTTTAAACTGTTCTATCTGCGTTCTAAGTATTTTATTTCCTCAGATCGTCCTATGCAGAATCGTCGACTTTCCCTATTCTATGGCTAATTGCCATCTCACAATTTATGAAAATTTCCAACTTCGTTGCCGACACACAACTATAATTTTAAAACCATATCGTCTTAAGGACGTCTTAAAAGACTGTCGAAGAATAATTAGGAGTGCCCCGATTCATCTCAGACATTTGTATATATACAGAAAGCCTAAAGTTTCAATGGTGGGAGAAAAACAGCTCCTCAATATATTAAGTAATGGGCCTATAATTATGTGTGACCTCTCAAAATTCTTGTATTTTCTCACAGGTCGCGAATCTGCCGTCGAACAAGCAAACCGATCGCTAGATCTTTTTATATCCGATTGCCGCGCAAAACACACTGACGCTATGTTCTGGCGTCATGTTTTCTTATTGGTCAGATAAGTTGGCGTTGGAGCTCTGACCTTACAAATCCCGCCCTTATATTGACGTCACGACTATTCTCCTCTCTCTCACTCCTTGCCTTGTACGCAGCATTGTGGCCTTTTATGGTCACGTACGCCACAGCGTCATATCTGATTTTCTCAGAAATCCAAGAATAACATTGGTTGTGAAACTATTGGTCATTTGCAGCCAGCACGTAGCATGTCTTACCAAGTCCAGATTTCTTGCTACATCAATATTACTCAAATATCCAGCATATCATGTATTTAGTATTTCCATCGTTTTTATTAATATGAAACATTATTATTGGACACAATGATAAGGGTTCAATATATGGACATATGGTTAGAATGGATTCAACAAGAATATATAAACAACTTTTTGATAAAATATACAATCTGAAGAGCCAAGGGGGTTACACCAAGCAGATGATGGAAGAACTCCGGAGGCTAGAAATTACAGATGACGACTGTCGAGACAGAACACAATCCAGGGAAATAATATCTAACATTCAGGTTCTTGTGGGAGGAAGGAGAGAACGCAGGGGAGGAAGATGGACAGCAGAGAGAAAGGCGCAGCACTCTGAAATATGAAGTAAGTGTCGAGGAAGAGAAAGGAAGAAAGAACTATGAGGAGGAAATGAAATGATATTTGCGTGTTCCTTAGTTTTGGCCGGTTCGCATAATGTAATGTAATGTAATAATAATATAATAATAATAATTTAATAATAATAATAATATTAGTAATTCGTTGATATATGGCTGAAAGATTCAACCATGAGCATCTTTGTGCTTATAGTAGGTAGTTAATATACCACCAGGGTTAATGTGACATTGAAGAGCCGGTATTAACACGATGACGCCCTAACGTGTCCAATGTTAATGTACATTTGATGCGTGATTGCTTGTATCAGTATCTGTATCTGTGCCATCTTCCTACATAAAAACTCGGTCCGCCTCCAGCACTGGGGTTTCCTCCAAAGCCGCCGTCACTATTCCCTCCAAACCCTCCGGATGGATTTCCTCCTGCGCCTGCTCCAGCAGAACCATCGGCACCTGCGGATGGGTTACCACCTGCGCCAGCGTCACCTCCAAAGCCCCCTGAAGGATTGGCGCCAGCTCCCGCTCCAGGGTTCGCTCCAGCACCTGCGCCAGCGTCTCCTCCAAAGCCCCCTGAAGGATTGGCGCCAGCTCCCGCTCCAGGGTTCGCTCCAGCCCCAGCTCCGGCTCCAGGGTTCGCTCCAGCACCTGCTCCGGCTCCAGGGTTCGCTCCAGCACCTGCTCCGGCCCCAGCATTTCCACCAGCTCCGGGGCTCCCTCCAGCACCTAGAATTAAATCCATACATGTTCAATTGTGATAGCGGTGGTGAATTTGTTTCATAGAGTGGAACGTCATGGTTAATTTCCCCATCTACGTGCAGTAGGTCTATGGTGGCTTCGGTGGCGTAGTTCGTAGCACGCTGAACCATGAAGTTCAATAAATATTTTGTTTGCACCGCCTCACGCCTCTTCAACACCTTCGATGTATATAAGTTCGTCAACATTTCAAGCACTGCAGCTCTCAAAAGACGTCTTTCAACATGATTCTTGGAGCATTATACTTCTCACATCTGATTACTGCATTAGGCTATTAAAATGCTATTCTTTAGTTCAATTATAACATCAGGGCAATAGCTGACAACCTGCCTAAGTTGATATATTTTCTTGTATATGGTATTTCGTTTTTCAGGCTGATACTGTGCCTGTATGCACTCTTTTGTATATATATAATTTTTCCATTGTTATTATTATTGTATTATTACTGTAATTTTGTTATTATAATTGTTAGACCATTGTTATTTTTATATTGTGAATGTAAGCGAAATGTTTTTCTTTTATAAGCCCTAGCCTAATCTTATTGTACGTAGGGCGTAACTGTAAAGGAGCTCTTAAGCTCTAAGCTTAGCCGTGGAAATAAATCATATCAAATCAAACAATCCAAATCAAACCCGGCCAAAGTCGTGGGATATCTTAAGAGCGTTAAAAATCACTCAGTGTGCCTTCCTTCGGATGGGGAAGTATAGCCGGCGGGCCCATGTCATAGATTTATGGGAGGTTAAACAACCTTCCACTAACTACAATTATGTGAAGCTACATTTTTAGGTTAGATTTGACTAACCTCTATAAGTTCCAACGTTCGCCGTTAGGTATAGGTTGTGGTGGCATCTACTAGCCAAGTTCACAGTTAGGTGTCGTTGCCGGTAGCATATGGTAGCAAAAGTAGGAACTACATAAAATTGATCGTCTGCAGTAGGTAGTGAAAAGGATTTCTCAAAGGCAATGTCTCGATTGTTAACTGAATATATTACTACGTCAGTAGACAATCGCCTTGAAGATAATGGAATAAAAATAATATGTTTTGCAGATGACCTTGATGTTCTACCCATTAAAACAAGTATCATCATCATCATCATTGTTAGTAATATGTTTATACGAGGATGTCTCATAAGTAATGTTTTTTTTTTAAGTTTGGTGATATATAAGATAGAATTGGTTTGCCAATGCTAGTTACAGGAGGCCGTGACTAGAATAGCGCATATTGCGAGAATGGATCAGTCGTCAGTTGTTGATACCCAATCACAAATGGAACTTACAAATTTGGAGATCATCCCGACAAAGTCATCGTTAAATAGGATCGGTTCGGCCCCAAAGTGATGTGCATGTGTGTCTGGTGGAAATTTTTGAAGGAGTGATTCACTGGGAGTTTGTTCCAAACGGGCGCGCAGTCAATGTGGATATTTATTCTCAACAACTGGAACGAGGTCATGAAATTTTGTGACTGAGATACCCTGCATTAGTTAATCAAAATAGAGTTCTCTTGCAGCAGGACAATGAGAGGCCTCATACTGCATGAATAACCATGGCAAATATTCAGGAATTGGGAGGAGTCAAGGTGCTACCACAACCAGAATACAACTCTGATCTTCCGCCTTCAGATTACCATCTTTTTCAATCCATGGCCCATTTCTTGTGTGGAAGAAATTTCGGAAACATTGAAGCTGTGGAAGTGGGTCTTGCCAGCTTCTTCGCATCAGAGACTGGTATCGTCGCGGGATAAGAAACCTCGCTGAAAGATGGCATAAGACAATAGTATTCAATGGTCTCTACTCTGAAGAATAGTTTAATTTCTTACCAGAAAGCATTCAAAATAAAATTTTCTTTAAGAAACGACATGACTTATGAGACACCTCCTGTATTTATTAATGTAAGGGAAAAATGTATATTACCTAAATGTGGAGGAAATTTTTCTACAATATTTATTACATTAAGTTTACTCAGACTAACACTAACGGAGATGTCAGTAAATTCATATTTTGACCCTACTATAAACGCTCAGTCCGTGGAGAGAGTTTTAAAGCATGTTTATTTTACAAGTATTACACTAAGAACTTGGAAGAAAATAGAGATTTTAAAACATTTCTTGGTATTTCCCTGGAGAGAGTGTGGGGATATACAGGACAGCGACTGTCAGTGCCTGGATTGAAACCTCCAATCTTCGAATATGGTGCAGCTCTCCATTGCGGTCATGGTGAACGTTTTAACCCGCATGGTTATACAGTGGGATTGTTATTAGTCGCATGAGAGAATCCAGTAATTGACATTTAAATTTTTGATTAATTGTTATCAATAATTCAGTAATTTTCCTGTACATGAGATGAAACAAACATGCAAACATCACTGGAAATAGCTTTGAATGGATCTGAAACGGCAAAAAATAAAAAAAGTAAAAAATAAAATAAAAATGTGCCAAAGAAATGAACGTACAGACAGCAAACCACCTGGCATTACAGAGCTTGCAGAAAGTTTAGGGAAGGTCTAAATTTCGTTTGCTGCACATTTGTCCCTAAAGTAACAGCATTTCAATATGTTTACAAGATGTTATTAGACATCTATGTGAGGGGTTTTCATTTAACATTTCGCTGCTATAGCTCTAAAACTTTTGGAGATGGAATGTTTTACTTTTTCTAAACAGGGTAAAAAACATGTTTTCCAACTAAAATGTTTTGTTTTCTCAAAAACTGCAAGTCCCACAGCTATGAAATTAGTACTGCAGTTTTACTACAACATATCAAATCCTAAAAATAAAAATACTGCCTGGCAAAAAAAGAAACGACTTATTTGTCGCCTCTCAAACAAACTTTTTTCCCCGGTAATTTTGGCGGCAAAATTGACAAATTTCGTTCCGCGATAACTTCCGATTGGCAACACTTCGAGAAAGCGCCCGCAGCGGATCCATCACAAACAAGACATGGAGAAAACAACTGCGCAGCCAGAATACCTCGCAGTGTTGCCAATCGGAAGTTATCGCAGAACGAAATTGACCAATTTTGCCGCCAAAATTACCGGGGAAGAAAGTTTGTTTGAGAGGCGACCAAATGAGTACTGATTCTTTTTTTCCAGGTTATTTTTCTTTTTTTTAATGATTGACATGTTATAGTAAAACTGCAGCCATAATTTCATTGCTGTAGGACTGGCAGTTTTTAGATTTTTTTTTTAGGAGAAACAGGGTTTTCTTAGCCCTGTTTTAAAAGGTAAAACATCCCATCTCCAAACGTATTACAGCTAGTGCAGCGAAACATTAAATGAAAACCCCTCATTTAGGTGTCTAATAACATCATGTAAAACAATGACTGAAATACCGTTACTTTAGGGACAAATGTTCAGCAAAGGAAAATTAGACATGTCCCCAACATTTCTGCAAGCATTGTATGTTTATAGAGAAGATTAAAAAAATGGAAGAACAGAAAAAGGCACATAAAACATCTCACTGGTTATTTTCTGCGGAAATATGAGTAACTAATATGTAACAGTAGTATCGATATGAGTGATATCGAATGAACCTTACCTGCACCTGCTCCGCCTCCAACATTTCCACCTCCGCCTGGGTTGCCTCCTCCTCCAGCATTTCCTCCCCCACCATTACCACCCACTCCACCTCCACCTCCACCGCCTCCTCGATTGCCATTGCCTCCTCGATTACCATTGCCTCCGCGATTGCCATTACCCCCTCGATTGCCATTGCCTCCTCGATTGCCGTTACCACGGTTACCATTGCCACCACCTCTACCACGATTTGGTGGCCAAGGCCATCCCCAACAGTTGTCGAAGTCAATATTTTCTCCGTCATCTCCTATGTATCTCCTTGGTCCATATGGGCGAGAGAGCGCTTCATGACAGACCACGATCAATACGACGCCAGCGAAGATCTGGAAGAAACATGAGCCATTTTTATATTCTTTGGACAAAAAGACGCACTTTTTTTTAACCAATATTACTAGATAAAATATGGTTGCGTTTTATGGTCCTATGTCTTAGGCTGATCTTTGAAGGAAAGATAAGGGAACGTTCATAGCCATAGTAGACTTAGAAAAGGCATTCGAAAACGTTGATAGGAGTAAGTTGCTTGACATTTTGAAAAGGATTGGGTTAAAGCACAGAGATTTTTAGCCTACTTTTCTCATTTTGTAAAAATTAGAAAAAAGTAGACTTATGAGATTGATCCGCCAAATGTGTGTATGTCAGTCCTTCTGTCTGTCTGTGTGTCTGTCTGTGTGTCCCCCCTACTAACTTCTAAACGGCTACAGCTATATACACCAAATTTGGTATGAGTACCTGAATAGCTCCCAACCATATTTGAAAATGGCATCAGTGTTACAAACTGCAAAAAAGTCACAATTGATTTTTTTTCTATGTTGGATATCCCAGACGTTATGCATGCGAACTGTTCCCAAATTGGCACACACAGAGATAATGACATTCCAGATTAATTTTCAGGGGCCCATATATGACAGAGTTACCAACATGATTCTAAGCCTGCTGATAGTTCCAATATTTAAATGCATGTAACTTCTATACTAACAATTGGATTTCAACCATATTTCGTATGTGCTTTGTGTACCATAACAGATATGACTATGCATATTCTTGAAAGCCAACAAGGCTGCCAACTTTTTTTTTAGCGTATGGCTTTTAGTGCCGGGAGTGTCCGAGGACATGTTCGGCTCGCCAGTTTTGTAGCTGCTTCGAGACGGACACCCAATGGGTGAGCTACAAGTACCGTTGGGGAGGAAAGTTGGAAGGGAGGGTCGAGAAGTTGGAAGGTAGCGGCTGTGGCCTATAGTTAAGGACCAACCCCGGCATTTGCCTGGAAGGAAGATGGGAAACCACAGAAGACCATCTTCAAGGTTTCCGGCGGGGGGATTCGAACCTCCTCGCCTCCCGGATGTGAGCGACTGCCAACAGTCATGCCGCAACGACCTCGGCTAACTCACCCGGTTGCCAACTGTTAATAAGTGATCTCACTATCGTTTCATCTTAATACCAATATATCAGAAAGTATGCGAGCCAACAGCTCTAAACTCTGCACACGTATAGTACCTGACATTCTAGATTAATTGGGAGAGACTGATATACGTCGATGTTGCCAATATGAGTCTATGCCTGCATATAGGTCGAGTTTTAAATGCATGCAACTTCTATAATAACAAATGGATTTCAACCAAATTTCGTATGCGGTTTGTGTACCATAACAGATATGACTATGCGTATTCGTAAGAGTCATCAGGACTGCCAACTGTTAATTAAAGTTCTCTCTATTTCTTTCATCCTAATACCAATATATCAGAAAGTATGCAAGCCAACAGCTCTAAACTCTGCACAGGTATACTGTAGTACCTGACATTCTAGATTAATTTCAAATAACTGATACATGTCAGTGCTGCCAACATGCTTCTAAGCCTGCTGATAGGTCCAATGTTTAAATACTTGTAACAAATGGATTTCATCGAAAATTGGGACAATAATAGATGATAATATTTCATTTCAGATAATTCTGAGCAACACATACATGACATTGTTGCCAACATGATTTCATGCGCGCTAATAAATTCATTCTAACATTAATTAATTTCTGATATATTGATTAATCATAGGCATGAATCTTAAATTTTAATAAAAGTAGGCGTCACGGAACTACTTGTTTTTATCGACTTAAATTTATTGATAAATATCAATGTGTTACATTTGCATTACTTCTTCTGCCTTCCAAGTTTAAATTCTTCTTAATGTCCTAATAGAATGATACTACTTAATAATTAGCATATTAAATATCTGATTCTTATTAAGCTAAGTAATTTTAGAAGTGTGCAATAACATAGAATAAAACAAAATCTGTCTTCACATGTCATACAGTAGACGGAGAGGCATCTTGTCCTTGCAGAGTTTAGAGAATACCCTGTCAAACGATGGAGGTGTTTCCTTTCAGATTATTTTTCAGTTTGCATTCAAGAAATCGTTTGCAGAATCTCCCAATTGTTTATCACTAGGGCCCGGATGTTGATGCAGTCAAAAAGTTTAAAAAATGCACTTAACATTTTCAAAAATGACAGTAATAAATGACCTAAAATTCGAAAAATGCACTATAAGATAGAGAAAATGATCTTATAATAATAGACTAAACTCACCAATATTTCAAAAATTCGAAAAATGCACTATATAATGGAGAAAAATCTTATAATAATAGACTAAACTCACCAATATTTCAAAAAGTCGAAAAATGCACTATAAAATGGAGAAAATGATCTTATAATAATAGACTAAACTCACCAATATTTCAAAAATTCGAAAAATGCACTATAAGATGGAGAAAATGATCTTATAATAATAGACTAAACTCACCAATATTTCAAAAAATCGAAAAATTCACTATAAAATGGAGAAAATGATCTTATAATAATAGACTAAACTCACCAATATTTCAAAAAATCGAAAAATGCACTATAAGATGGAGAAAATGATCTTATAATAATAGACTAAACTCACCAATATTTCAAAAATTCGAAAAATGCACTATAAAATGGAGAAAATGATCTTATAATAATAGTCTAAACTCACCAATATTTCAAAAATTCGAATAATGCACTATAAAATGGAGAAAATGATCTTATAATAATAGACTAAACTCACCAATATTTCAAAAAATCGAAAAATGCACTATAAGATGGAGAAAATGATCTTATAATAATAGACTAAACTCACCAATATTTCAAAAATTCGAAAAATGCACTATAAAATGGAGAAAATGATCTTATAATAATAGTCTAAACTCACCAATATTTCAAAAATTCGAATAATGCACTATAAAATGGAGAAAATGATCTTATAATAATAGACTAAACTCACCAATATTTCAAAAATTCGAATAATGCACTATAAAATGGAGAAAATGATCTTATAATAATAGACTAAACTCACCAATATTTCAAAAAATCGAAAAATTCACTATAAAATGGAGAAAATGATCTTATAATAATAGACTAAACTCACCAATATTTCAAAAAATCGAAAAATGCACTATAAGATGGAGAAAATGATCTTATAATAATAGACTAAACTCACCAATATTTCAAAAAATCGAAAAATTCACTATAAAGTGGAGAAATAGATCTTATAATAATAGACTAAACTCACCAATATTTCAAAAATTCGAAAAATGAACTATAAGATGGAGAAAATGATCTTATAATAATAGACTAAACTCACCAATATTTCAAAAAATCGAAAAATTCACTATAAAGTGGAGAAATAGATCTTATAATAATAGACTAAACTCACCAATATTTCAAAAATTCGAAAAATGCACTATAAAATGGAGAAAATGATCTTATAATAATAAACTCACCAATATTTCAAAAATGACATCTGAAGCTCAAACTGAAAAGTCAATCAAAATACATTTCTAGCACTTAACAAAAGGTTTATGTTCATAGCTACTAGCTTCTTCTTAACTCTGAGAGACTTACTCCCTCATATAAAGCTGTGACATGACTAAATTGGAAAAAAAATACCTTAAAAGGCCGAATTCTCTAAAATAAGACCGAAAAATCTACCAAACTTTAAAAAATGCTCTTAAAATGGAAAAATAGCAAAAAGAAAATGCAAAAAGATGCAAAATATAAATGACATATTTGAAGACGGGGTGGCCCGTCCGGAGTTTCTACGTACTTCACCATTGTTTTAGACGGCTCAGTAAAAAGATGACATGTCATCAACATCCAGGCCATATTTATCACCATCAAAAGCTTGCCACGGTGGGTGAATGGATAGCGTGTCGGTCTACTAAACCCAACATTGCAGGTTCGCTCCTGGCCGTGGTAAGTGATTTTTGATAGGCGGCAAAATTACGACACGCATGTCATACGATGTTGGCATGTTAAAGAACCCATTTGAATTCAGTAGGCCGTGTTCATAATGGCAAAATTAATCTCGGGAGTTTCCGCCAACACAAAGTTCCTCATTTTCTCTACTAGAAAGCGCTATAGTGTTCAAGGAGCTTAGATATCTAACCTCCTTGACTTTCATAGTGATTCAAGGAACAACGAAATTCGACATGCAAGCTACCCTCTGGGTGTCAAATTACAAAGCTTGCACCCGGCATCCGAGGCCATACGATATTATTATTATTATTATTATTATTATCACAATCTAAGAGATTCTCGAAGTAGAAGTAGAAGTAGGAGGGAGATCTACAATCTATACAGAAACCAAACGGCAGTTATTGGAGCCGAAGAATATGAGAGAGAAGCTGGTATTCTGAAAGGTGTAAGACAAGGCTGCAACTTATTACCCGTTACTATTGAATCTATTCATTGAACAATCAATGGAGGAAAATAGAGAAAAAATTAAAGTAAGCGTAAATATTGAAGAAAAAATAATTTCAACTCGGAGATTTGCTGATGACATTGAAATCTTGGCCTATTCAACAAAGGATTTGAATGAATTTCTAAATCATATGGACTCCGTCTTGAGGAAAGAATTCATGATGAAAATTAATAAATGTAGAACAAAAATAATGAAATGCATTCAAAAGAAATCAGAAACCTCAATGGACATCAAATTGGCAGGTGAAAAACTAAAGGAAGTAGGAGAATTCTGTTACTTAGGAAGCAAAGTAACCAGTGATGGACGAAGCAAAGAGGATATAAAAAGGAGGTTGGCTCAGGCAAGGAAAGCATTTCTACACAAAATAAATCTGTTGACATCAAATACAGGGTTTCTATAAAAGAACTCCGGGGTTTTAAAAATGCATATCTTAATAACTGTAGATGATAGCAAAATGTAGTTAATTTCTCTGAAACGAGTAGCTCATCAAGTTTTACTCATACCAATTGGCAATGTTTTCATCAACAGTTGGCAGCGCTGAGGAGCGTTGACCTTGAAACAACGTAGCGGCAGCCAGTGCTGTCTGGATTGCCGTGCTATGGCGACGCCGCAACAAAAGGCTCAATGCGTTATTTGGCTAATAGAAACTAATTCTGTTGTTACGGTACAAAGAATCTTTCGACGTAATTATGGTGTTGACCCGCCTATGGATAAAACCATTCGCCAATGTTTAAATGCTTTCAAACAAACAGGAAGTGTTTTAAAACAAAAGTCACCGGATAGGCCGCGTGTGTCACAATAGAATGTGGGCAGAATCCGAGCTTCATGCCTTCGAAGCCCTAAGAAATCATTGACAAGACGCAGTCTGGAGTTGGGGTTACCAAGATCAACAGTTCATAAGGTAGTTCATAAAAGACTTCGTTTAACTGCTTACAAAATTCAACTGTTACGCCACATTAAACCGGCAGACAAGATTAAGAGATTAGACTTTTCTGTTTCTATGCTAAACGAAATCGATGAAAATAACGATTTTTTAAATGTTATTTTTAGTGATGAAGCGACTTTTCATGTGAACTGGTCTGTAAACAGACATAATTGCAGAATTTGGGGATCAGAGCCGCCCCATGAGTTCATAGAGTATGAACGTGACACTCCAAAAGTGAATGTTTGGTGTGGTCTTATGCATGACAGAGTAATAGGTCCCTTGATTTTTGTTGAAAGAAATACCAATGGTTTTGTCTATTGTGACATGTTAGAGGAATATGTTTTTACTCAGATGACATTGAGGCGGAGAAGAGTTTAGTCCACTTCGAACAAGATGGGGCACCACCACACTTCAGTTTGCGTGTGCGTGAGGCACTTGACGCTCGACTTGGCAACAGATGGATTGGAAGACTTTTTCTTCTGGGGGCATATCAAAAATCTTGTGTATCCGGAGAAAATTCATGATGTTGGCCATCTCCGGGAACGAATAATCAATTGCGTGGTAACCGTCCCCCTAGACATGCTGGGCAGGACATGGGAAGAAGTGGAATACCGTTACGATGTGTGCCGTGCCACCAACGGGGCTCATATTGACCTTTATTAAATTGTTAAAAAAAACTTGAAAATGCAACCTTTCCAATCATGTATTAAACATTCATATAACTTTTTTACTTCATTACAATATTTTGCCTCAAAACCCCGGAGTTCTTTTATAGACACCCTGTATAGAAGTCAGTTTTGAAAGCCTTTTTCTATGCAAGTGAAACTTGAACTATTGGTGCAGCAGAAAAGAGGAAAATAGAAGCGTTTGAAATGTGGTGTTACAGGACAATGATGAAGATCAGATGGGTAGATAGGGTTACAAATGAAAAGGTATTAACACTAGTGGGAGAGGA
Organism: Meconema thalassinum; assembly: GCA_946902985.2. NCBI lineage: Eukaryota > Metazoa > Arthropoda > Insecta > Orthoptera > Tettigoniidae > Meconema > Meconema thalassinum. Next base: position 35,147,243 of record OX336392.1, read on the forward strand.
GAGATACTTCTGGCGACTGCTAATGAAGAGAAAAGATAGGTTGGTAGGACATATTAGACACCCAGGAATAGCAAACCGTGTTATGGAAGGAAGGTAGAGGACAATAACTGTAGGGGTAGACCAAGGTTAGAATATGTTAAACAGGTCGCCTCGGTTATGAGGTGTGGTAGCTATTAAGAGATTAAACGATTAGCTCAGGATAGGGAGACATGGAAGGCTGCATCAAACCAGTCAAACGATTGAAGACTCAAACAGCAATATGGTCTGAAGATCTATTATACCGTATTTAGATACTGAGTGTACGTGATTTGCTTCACCAGTGATCAAATAATTCCTTACAGCACTCTCCACCTGTTGACTCCCTTTATTAGCAGCTATGGCATTCGTCTCACAGGAATGCGAGTTGCCAGGGAACGGCTCACAGCCCTTCCCCGTACCACGGGAATACAAAGAGCTGCGACCATGCCTTCCATGGTGAACTGAATATTGGAGTCAGAACCTTTCTCTTGTATCCATCTTGCTGCAATTCCACGTACAAACTGCATGGACCAATTTTTACACTGAGAATACTGTTGGCATAGTCTGCTATATATGTCTACCCCATATTAAGCCCGTTTCCAATGGGGTCGGAGATGAGATGCGATAAAATTCCACGTGGCTGATGGTTTCTACAGCCGGATGCCCTTCCTGACGCTGACCTCACGAGAGGAGTTAATGAGAGATGAAATGAATGAACATGAATAAAAGTTCAATTTCATATAGTTCCAACTTTGGCTACCAGACGCCACTGTCATTGACACCCAGCGGCGAACGTTGAAACTTGATAGAGCGTTTCTAACCAGCCAAATATGCCCTAAAATTTTGGCTACACTCTACCAATTTTAGCGGTAGGTTCTTTTTCATGGCATAAATCTATGACATTGGCCCGCCGGCTTAACTCCTCTCCGAAGAAACACATACTGAAGGATTTTAATGCTCTTACTAATCCGATGACTTCGGCCGGGTTTGAACCCGCGATCATTGGCATAGCAATTCATCATGCTTCCGATTACGCCACCGAAGCCAATGCACCTCACATAAACCGAACTGTTGGCTACCACTGCACAGTGGGTCAAAATCGAAATCTAGGAGGACATAATTATTTTCATAATTAAAAAATCAAAAGGTATTACTTCCACAGCATTCTCATACAATTGCCGCTCACTATTCTGGGATATAAACGCATCTTATTAGTGTAAATCTGTCACCACTGTTCGAGCAGTCTGAATTGGAGGGTGAATGTAAGTGGCTGTGGTTTGGTTATCTTTGTGGTTAGTGTGATGCTTTAAGATGGAACATGCAGCTGAAGGTATGATCATTGTAACGAGTTTCAGTTATTAATGGGCGTAATTGTTACGTAATTTTAGCTATATTTGCATTATATTTGTCTGAAAGAATTTTTGATATGACTCATCATTACGCCAAGAGATGAGAAAAAGGATTTCGGAATTATAAGAAAATGCCAGGAGCTATCAGTGGTTGCCATGGCAACACTACTAAATTGATGAGGGATGAGCCATCAGACGTCGCCATGACAACGCACTTGCACGAGATTAGATTCAGATTTCCATCTGACTAAGTGTGAAACGGCTTCGGTGACGTAACTGGTAGCATGCTGAACTTCTATGCCCAAGGTCGCGGGTTCAAAGCCGGCCAAAGTCGTCGGATTTTCTAAGAGCGCTAAAAATCCCTCAGTATGCTTTCCATTGGAGGGGAAGTTCCAACGTTCGTGGCGCGTTGCTGGTTGCGGTGGCATCTAGTAGCCAAGTTCACAGCTAGGTGTCGTTGACGGTAGTACCTGGTAGCAACATTAGGAACTACTGCTTGAAATTGACCGTCTGCAGTCCTTATCTGAATTACAGACTAATACAGCCATCCCAAAGTACACGGGGTTACATGACCGCGTTGTCGCAGCCCCTAAACTGAAGAACCAACCAAAATCTCTGCGGGAGATATAATTTTGCGTGAAGAAGTAACAGACCGTTACATAGTTACACATCAGTGTCGAAACCTTGCTTAAGGATAGTGTGATCACAAGTATAAAAATGGACCCCAAATGACAAGAAGGTTACCGTTCCCATAAGACAATAAAATGTTTAAAATAAGCATAAAATGACGAAAAACAAAGTTAATTAAGCTCCAATTATAAAATACCTTCTCGCAATAAATGAGGTCTGATCCTTCTACGAAAATCTGCATATTCTGCCTGTTTTCACCTATCCCCAAGTTTGTCCGGTGAAATCTACCTCCGCCTTCCGGCGTGCCGAGAGGACTTTTTTTTTTGTCTCATGTTGGGTTGTTACTAGACCTTAGAATCAGGTCATGTTGGTTTTGTTTCAAGTCTAATTTAAAATTAAACTTCAAGCCTTGTGTTAATTTTTCCGGAGTGAATTGCTCCGAAGTTATACCTAGTTCTGACACCATTAAGAAGCTTAATTTTGAAAATCTAAAACTAGAACAAGCTGACAAACTTCGTGAACTGTGTTCGTCCTTTCCTGAGGTTTTGACGAATAAGTTAGGGGTGACCAATCTGCTGGAATACAGGATAGATGTTTCCGATAATATTCCAGTCAGTTCGCCACCGTATAGACTGGCCCCTTCCAAGATGAAAATCTTGAAAGATATAATCGACGAGATGTTAGATGAAGGGATCATTAGTAAGTCTACTTCCCCGTATTCGTCACATATTTTCTTGGTGCCCAAACCTGACGGTAAATTTCGCTCAGTAGTTGATTATCGAGCTCTTAATAAAAACGTTATTCAGCAGTCCATCCCGCTTCCTGATCTGAGATCTTGCTTTGCATGGTTTAGGGGTGCCAACTGGTATACAATTTTTGATCTGAACCGCGCGTACTTTCAAATTCCATTAACTGAGGATTCAAAGCATTTAACAGCCTTCTCCACTGACTGGAACCTCTTTCATTTTAACCGTTTACCTTTTGGAATCTCCACGGGTTCAGCCATCCTAAGCCGTTTGCTGGATATGGTATTTGATGGAATCAAGTTCAAGATTGTGTATCATTATTTAGATGACGTGGTCATATTTAGTGAGAACTTAGATGACCATCTGAAACATATTAGTGAGTTTATGTCTCGTCTAAAGAAAGCCGGTCTTACCGTAAAACCATCTAAAGTTTCCTTTGCTAAACCTAAGATTTCCTTTTTGGGACATATCGTAACATCGTCTGGAATTTCTGTGGATCATTCGAGAACCCAAGCAATTCGTGACTTTAAGCCCCCCAATAATGTTAAAGGTGTATCAAGGTTTATCGGTATGATGAACTATTTCGGTAAGTTCATTAGCAATTTCGCTCAGCGTGCTGCTCCCATAAATATGTTGATGAAGAAGGGAGTTGATTTTGTTTGGGGTCCTTCGCAAGAAGCAGCATTTGAAGATTTGAAATTAGCTTTGATAAATGCACCTATTTTGTTCATTCCTGATTTCTCCAAAACCTTTATCGTGCAAACCGATGCCTCCAATAGTGCTGTTGTTGCCGTATTACTACAAGACCATGGAAATTACCTATTGCATACACTTCCCGCACTCTGAGTGATGCAGAAAGAAATTACTCTGTTTATGAACTCGAGGGTTTGGCCGTCATGGATGCTCTTGAAAAGTTCAAGTTGTATATCGAACATGTACCCTTCGAGTTAATCAGGCCTTGAGTTGGGTTCTTGGCAGACCCAGAAAAACTGGTAGAATAGCTCGTTGGGCCACTCGAATTTCTTCCTTTAAGTTCTCTGCACGTCACATCCGAGGGAGTGAAAATGTCATCACTGATTGTTTAAGTCGGATGTATAGTGACACTAATGTTGAGGTTGAGGAAAATGTGAAGTGTAACGCAATTTTGGAGCATAACATGTCAAACGTAATTCTGTCTAAATGTCCCATGTTGTTTCGGGATGTATCTGAATATCAGAAGGAAGATCCATTTCTAAGTGAGATTATAAGAAAATTAGAGGTTGGTGAAGTTGTAAAACCATATTCCTTAAGGAATGGAATCTTGTGTTGTTTGGCCCGTTCTGATAGATCACCTAAGATTGTTCTTCCCACTGTTTTAGTAGGTGAGATCTTTAAATACTTTCATGAGTCTCCTATCGGTGGACATTTAGGGGTATATAAGACCAGATTAAAAGTGAGGCAAAACTTTATCTGAAAAGGTATGGATGGTGACATCAGAAGACTGGTAAATAATTGTACGACATGTAAATTGGCTAAACCATCTCCTAACACTAAGGTTGGAATGTTATCGTCTCAAATTTCCAATAAACCCATGGAAAGATTGTTCGTGGACTTTGTCGGCCCGATGCCGCTGTCGAAGCTGGGTAATCGTTTTGTACTGGGTTGTACGGATGGCTTCAGTCGTTTTAACTGGTTGTTCCCAACTCGTTCAGCTACCACTGAAACGGTAGTTAAATGTCTTAACCAAATTTTTGCTGTTTTTGGCCCCTGCCAATTTCTGGTATCAGATAACGTGAAATGCTTTACATCTCATGTTTTCCGCAATTTTTGTTTTGAGTTATCCATTTCCCATGTGACATCTTCTATCTATTATCCTAAAGGATCGTATGCTGAGAGGGTGAACAGAAATCTTCGAGCTGCATTAATTGTTTACCACCACAAGGACCATAGATTATGGGACAGTTGCATTCCTTGGTTGACTTATTCGTTCAACACTGGGGTGCATGAATCTCATCGTACCACCCCTTTCCATTTAATGTTCTCCTTCGTCCCTAATTCCCCTATATCCAATTTGTGGACTATTAATCAATTGTTGCCTGATAAAGTTATGAATGAGAACGTACGTTCTGTTTGGAAAACGGCCAAGAAAGATAAGAAGGTGGCACACGAGAAACTACAGCATAGGTATAATGGGAGACGTTAACCTACGTCACATCAGATTGGGGACATGGTTTTTGTCAAGAATTTTTCTGTTAAGGAAATTGGTTCTAAAGAATCTGGGAAACTAGTCACGATATTCCGTGGCCCTTGTGAAATTATAAGTTTTATTACTCCGGTGACATTACTTGTATAGGACCCTCAGAAAAGGAAAATATTTAGAGTGCACTTGTCTCATGTTAAGACAGGTTGTGATGTTTCTAATAAATGATTATAAAGTTGTATTTTAAATTTGTAAAAGCAAGGAATCTCAAAACATTTGACGGGGAAACATTAGTTAAAATTAGTTATGTATTTTCTGTTAGCCAAAATTTTTCCTAAATCTTATTTAACCATGGACTTGTCGTACTGATGTAAATCAGTAATTGTGTTGAAGAAAGAAATGGACCATTGCTGTCGGAGTACGGTTTGATTTCAGATCAAATGTTGGCAATATCGTCATCCTGATTGAAGAGTGTTGTGACTGTTGCGAATGTCCAGGGCCTGGACATCGTGATGCTAAACCATGACCTCTCTCAATAAGATGACCGAGTCTCCTTCTACCTATGAAGAAGTTATTTCTGTATGACCGATTCTACATCACCCTATGAAGACGTTATTTCTGTATTTTATTGTATTAAAAAAAGGGCCTGTACTACTGCCAAGTAAGAGTTGGAATTTTATGCATGTTGGTGGTTTTCTAATGCATGAGAAACTTGGATGTATCAAATCATGGAACGATCAGTTTGGTGTACAAGGTGTTGTCATGGGAGAACTGATGTATGTTTTCAGCTCATATTTCCTCGGTGTATTTTCTACCCCCCTATCATAAACTTGTGAACAATCATTGCCTGTTGTCGAGCATTGTGCGTTCAAGCCGTTCCGCGGGCGGCTGTAGGCGCAATCTTGATCTTCACTGTACCTATTGATGTCTGACTAATCTAGTATCCCGGCAAGCTTCCGTGAGGTTCTGTACAGTCGATTGCTCGCTCTAGTGGCAAATGTTTGTACCTCGGCGAGACTCTGTCCAGTCGATGGCTCGCCCTAGTGGCAAAAGTTGGAACTTAAATTTATAGTGCATGAGGCCTTCCGATCGGGTCCGTTGGTGCCCGAACGAACCGTCATTGTCTCCGTTTGTTGACAAAACAAAAGTGAGTTGAAGGAATTCTTGCAAGAAGAAGAGATGTGAGGATTAAATCTCTGGTGTAAAATGGGGATTATCTGGCCTTCGGCCAGATAAATCTCCTTTTCCCAATATTATTACATCACTACGTGATTTCCATTTACCGTCCACCGTACGGGAAATCTCTGACATTGGCATAAATATGTAGACATGAAGAAAAACGTAATGTATGAAGTTTGGCTACAGGAGTACATCTCTATTAAGGTTTGTTATGTGTTAAAGGTTATTGGAACTATTTGTGACTTGAAAAGGTGAATTGATCGTCGGTACGAGTATATTGTGTTGGTGTTATTCTACATATTTTTATGTTGCAGTCTTGAGCTGTTGAATAATTATCTTAGCGCAGTTGGTATATATGTTGCTGTTGGTAAGTCACTTGGCTTGTAGAACCGAGTAGGCCTAAGTATGAAGAGAAAGTTCCAATAACTTATTTTTAATTTGATGTAAAACATATATTTATATGTATTTTGGGGGCTGTGTTTTATCTTTTTATATCTGACGTGCCGAGCTGTGTAACGTTCAGATCTCATGTTGTTTTTAGCGAGGAATTTTCCTATCCTTAAATATTTTCGTAATAGTTATTTTCTTTTCCTCGTCTCGTTTAGCTTGGTCTCATAAAGACTCTGTGTAATATATCACCACTTACGATATGTATTTTATTCTTTCGTCCGTTGCCTGGAAACTATTCGGGATTGTTAACTTTCATGTTTCTCTTGGAAACAATGTGGGTAATTTTTCATGTCGACTTGAGGTCAGTCATTTTGCAATTGCTTGCTGTACGCACGTATTTTACTTTGGTCGTGAATAATTAAATGATTTAAAGATTCATTCAATTAATTTGAAGGAAATATTTTCTAAACATTTTGAAGTTGTCATTACTTCGAATCGTACATAATTACGTATTTTATTGAGATCTAATTCTACTGATCTGGAGTATAATTTGTTCATTGGATATTGAACAGCTTGACTGAAATAGGGTAAATACTTACATTTCCTTCTCACTTGTGGGTTCCTTGCTTCTTTATATTAATTAATTAATTAATTTGTTTTCATTATTTTAATGTTTTATATTATGTTCATTAATTAAGTATGCATGTAAAATTGTCCTTTCATTTAATTATATTTTATGTTATGAAACATGCTTCGTTTTTTCTTCAATCTTAGGTTTAGTGCTCTTCTCTCAAATTAATTACATCTTGGATATGGTAATTGTGTTAATTGTGTGCTATCTGCAATTCAGATAACGACTGCAGAATTCAATATTTAAGTGGTTCCTACTTTTGCTATCAAATGCTGCCGTCGGCGACGACTGGTTGTGAGCTTGGTTACTACATGCCACCGCGGTTGGCTCCTGGCGACGAACGTTGGAACTTACGAGCGTTAGTCAATTCTAACCTATAATTTGGCTGCACACAAGTGTAATTAGTGGAAAGTTCTTTTACATGTGACGGATTTCAGGTATGATGTTGTCTACACTATTTTGTTATTTATGATATACGGTAATTCAACCCTTCCTATTTGACGAAATAGCCTATTGTAATATACCTGTCTGCGTGGCACAGCGGTAACGTTCTCGCCGGCTGAGCCGAAGGTTGCAGGATCGAATCCTGGCGCAGTCAGCTGGCAAATGAGGGTGCGCAAATGTGAGGGATCCGTGTCAGTAGATTTACTGGCACGTTCAAGATCCCCTTCTGGAGAAAGTTCCGGCACTCCAGCATCTCTAAATGTTGCAGCAGTTAAAAGGGACGAAATACCAATAACATTACTATTTTATAATAATGTGTGTTAGGTTGTCAAAGTGGCAGGTACATAAATGATTATGATAATAAGTTGACCGACTGGAAAGCTTTCTATAATAGAACTTAACAACATTGAAGATTGGCTTCTAGTACTTCAATATCAATACATGAGATAAGTTTGTAGATATCCGGCCGGTTGTCTAGGTGAAGAATGAGATCAACTTATCAAATTTATATTTGTTGCTAAGATACTTGAGTGAGAATCTACTTGTTTCAATTCCACACAGGTTCTCCTCGCGTCTGAGTTATTAAATATTCAAAGAACTGAAGACTTGAAAAGTAGTTTGTTTATTGGTTAACCAACACCGAAGTACTTTACATTATATACAATGACTGAAGCCTAGCTTGCTTGCCTTAGACAGAGCGTACACAGTTATACATAGTTAGCTGTCAGTTTGTGAAGAGGTCGGATCGGCCATTGCATTACCTTAAATATTAAGTTAGTTTGGTGGGGAGAAGACACGAATATTATCGAAGTAACTCGGTCTTCCGAAAGAGATCCACCAATAAAGAGCGCTGAAAATCCCTCAGTATGCTTTCCTTCAGAGGGGAAGTCCAACGTTCGTTGCAAGTTACTGGTTGCGGTGGCATCTAGTAGCCGGGTTCACGGCTAGGTGTCGTTGACGGTATATTTGGTACCAACATTAGGAACTACTACTTGAAATTGACCGTCTGCAGTCCTTACCTGAATTACAGACTAATACAGCCATCACAATTAACACCGTTTATCAGACGGATTCTACACACACACAAAGTGCACGGGATTACATGACCGCGTTGTCGCAGCCCTAAACTGAGGAATCAACCAACATCTCTGCGGGAGATAAAATTTGACGTGAAGAAGTAACAGACTGTTAGATAGTTACACATCAGTTCCAAACCTTGCATAAGGACGGTATGACCACAAGTATAAAAATGGACCCCAAATGACAAGAAGGTTACCGTCCCCCTAACACAATAAAATGTTAAAAATATGCATAGTAAGACGAAAGAAAAGTTAATTGAGCTCCAATTACATTATAAAATACTTTCTCGCAATAAATGAGGTCTGATCCTTCTACGAAAACCTGCATATTTTGCCTATTATAGCCCATCCCCTAGTTTGCCCGGTGAAATCTACCTCCGCCTTCCGGCGTGCCGAGAGGAAATTTTTTTTAGCTACTGTCGGTTCGCGTTGCTGGTAAGGAAGTACGTCATGGTTTTAGGTAGATTTCATTAGAAAGCTAACTATTGCAATGGGTCCCATGTTTCGACTTCCGGAAAATTTCGACATATCTTCGCGTTTCACATCCCCCAGACCCCAAAACCACCGTCAGTTCAAAAGTTTATATATAATTTATGTATATATCTATGCTATCCCTACTGGCATGTAAATATTGATTTTTCTGTAAATAAACTAGCTTACTCTCTGTGTGCAGTCCTAGGCTAAATTTTAAGCCTTCATTTGAGCACTATAGTTACTCACTATTTTACCCTGCATAGTTCTACTTCAGACTAACTGGCCACAAAGTGGTTACTTATTCTCAGGGTTCTTGGCATTTCAAACTTATGAAATCTTGTTCGCTTGTTGTTGGCCTGTCAAAGGTCACATTTCCCTTACATATTTATATATTTATTGTTAATCCTTTTCAAACTTATGAAATCTTGTTCGCTTGTTGTTGGCCTGTCAAAGGTCACATTTCCCTTACATATTCATATATTTATTGTTAATCCTTTTCAAACTTATGAAATCTTGTTCGCTTGTTGTTGGCCTGTCAAAGGTCACCTTTCCATTACATGTTTATATATTTATTTATTGTTAATCTTTTTAAAGTTGGTTTTTGAATAAAATACCACTGTTATTGGCAAACTGTTTCCATTCCTATTTACTCATCAATGTTCAATCTGTTCCTACTTAGTAAAGTTCATTTTCTTATTAGACTAGAAGCTTCACTTCTAGTCCTTCCCGAAAAAGAAGGTCTCGCATTGACAGATCCTAACCAACTGTATGTAGCCCCACCACTTTTGGTGCACCCTAGATAATGCTACACCCTCAGGGGCTCACGGCTGGTGAGTTCGGGAGTTGGCGACCCCGAGGGATTCCTGTGCTGGGTCCGTTTTCCCCTTTTGTCCCTTACCTTCGGGGCGGACCCTCTCCTCTTTCACTTTCCTATCTGCCTTTCATGGCTCTCCCTCCTTCCAAGTCCCTCAATCCGCATTCTTCGAGGGTTGAGGGCATTTCTTTTCCTCCTGTCCTTGATTTGCCTTATTCTCCCTTAGTTTCCCATTTCTTCTTCTAGTATGTCCAAAGAAGTATTTTCTATCTAAATTGCATTTTGTAAATATTGTCAATTCAAATAACAGTACAGTAAGTATGTAGTTAGTTTTAGTTGTAAGCAGGTAGTTAGTTTGTCTATTAGATATATGTCATTGTTCTATTAGACTGTGGTGTGTGAGTGTGTCTGGTAGCAGTTGCATTGTTTATTAGTTATAGTTCATTGTTTCAGTAGACTGTGATGTGTGAGGGTGCATGTGAGTGTGCCTGGTGACAGACTGTTTTAGTGGTAGTATTTTTTGTTGGTGGAACTTAAGTATTTTTTTTGTTAGTAGAATTTTGGTATTTATTTGTTAGTACGGTAGAAAGTTAGTATTTTTGTTAGTAGAATTGCTCTTTACTTATTCTGAAAGGGAGTAGCAGCCTTTCAGAATAAATCAAATCTTTACTAGTCTTATAGACGGTTAAGATATTGATAATATAAGCCAAATAATGGCTACACTGCGTCCTGCTGCACGGCTGAAAGCAACGGGAAACTACAGCCGTATGCTATTCCCGAGGATATGCACCTCTCTATGCATAATTACATGTGATGATGGCCTCCTCCCTTGTAAAATTTCAATCCGGAGGTAAACTAGTCCCCCGTTCGGATCTCCGGGTGGGGACTACTCGAGAGGGGGTTAACATCACAGAAATGACAAAGAGGAAATCTGACATTCTACGGATCGGAGCGTGGAATGTTAGAAGTCTGCTTGGAAGTGGAAGGTTAGAAAACTTAGAAAGGGAAATGGATAGGTTGAGGTTGGATTTGGTTGGGATTAGTGAAATGCGCTGGCAGGAAGAACAGGACTTTTGGTCAGGAGACTATAGGGTCATTAGCACTAAATCAAACAATGGCCAAGCAGGGGTTGGCCTCATATTGAGTAGGAAACTTGGACAGCGGGTGGAATATTATGAGCAATATAGTGAACGGATTATTGTAGCAAAAATCAATACTAAACCTACCTGCACCACAGTGGTACAAGTCTATATGCCTACCAGCCAAGCTGATGATGAGGATGTTGAAAAGGTCTACGAAGAAATAGACGAAATTCTGAGGTATATCAAGGGTGATGAAAATGTTATAGTAATGGGAGATTGGAATGCTGTGGTAGGAAAAGGGAGAGAAGGGAAGATAGTAGGAGATTTCGGATTAGGTGAAAGGAATGATCGAGGAAGCAGGCTGGTAGAATTCTGCACCGAGCATGAATTGGTCATAGCTAACACCTTATTCAATAACCACAATAGAAGAATATACACATGGATGAGACCAGGAGATACAGGGCGTTACCAAATCGACTTCATTATGGTCAAGCAGAGGTTTCGAAACCAGATTTTGGATTGTAAAACATATCCTGGTGCTGACATAAACTCTGACCACAATCTGGTTGTAATGAAATGCAGATTAAAGTTGAAGAAACTGAAGAAAAGTCAAAAGCCAAAAAGGTGGGCAATAGACAGACTGAAAGAGAAGGATGTAAACGAAAGATTCAAGAAGAGTATAAAGGAAGGACTAATGAAAAACCCTAAACAAACTTCAATTGCAGACGAATGGGCACTTTTGAAGAATGAAATAACAAAATCCGCAGAAGAAAACATTGGCAGGAAAGAAAGAATAGGTAGAAAACCGTGGATCACTCAGGATATACTAGAATTGATGGATGAAAGGCGGAAACACAAGAATGTAAGAGATGAAAAGGGGAAAGCAGAATACAGACGTCTGAGAAATGAGGTTAACAAGAAGTGCAAGGAAGCGAAAGAAGAATGGTTGAAAGAGAAATGTGCAGGTATAGAAAATAGTCTGAAATTAGGAAAAGTAGACACAGCTTATCGAAGGATTAAGAATACTTTTGGGGAAAAGAAGACTAAGTGCTGTAATATTAAGGACACAAATGGAAAGCCTCTAACAGATAGGGAAGAAAAGGTTGAGAGATGGAAAGCTTACATAGAGAGTTTGTATAAGGGAAAGGAGATTGAGAATCATGTAATGGAAAGGGAGGAGGAAATTGATGAGGATGCGAAAGGAGATTTAATATTGAGATCAGAATTTGATAGAGCTTTGGAAGACTTAAGCAGGAACAAAGCACCAGGCATAGATGATATACCGATTGAGTTGCTATGCTGCATAGGAGATGAAGGTCTGATCAGGTTATTTCACTTGGTGTGTAGGATTTATGAGGCAGGTGAGGTACCCCCTGATTTCAAGAAGAATGCAATCATCCCTATACCAAAGAAAGTGGGAGCTGACAGATGTGAAGATTACCGTACAATCAGCTTGATTACTCATGCTTCAAAGATCCTGTCTAGAATAATTTACAAGAGGATTGAAAGCCAGATAGAAACGGAGTTGGGTGAAGACCAGTTTGGTTTCAGGAGAAATGTAGGAACAAGGGAAGCTGTGCTAAGTCTTAGGCTGATTTTGGAAGGTAGAATAAGGAAAGATAAGAGAACGTTCATGGCTTTTGTAGACTTAGAAAAGGCTTTTGATAACGTTGATTGGACTAAATTGTTTGACATTTTGAAATCGATTGGAATAAAGTACAGGGATAGGAGGGTGATATACAATCTGTACAGAAACCAGACAGCAGTCATTCGAGTTGAAGGACATGAGAGAGAGGCTGGTATTCAGAAAGGTGTAAGGCAAGGCTGCAACTTATCACCCATACTTTTCAATCTTTACATTGAACAAGCAATGAAGGAAATTAGAGAAAAATTTAAAGTGGCAGTGAAGATTCAAGGAGAAATAATTTCAACTCTGAGATTTGCTGATGACATCGTCATCTTGGCCGACAAGCCTGAGGATTTGAATGAGTTTTTGAATGGTATGGACTCCGTCTTACGGAAAGAATTCATGATGAAAATTAATAAATGTAAAACAAAAATACTGGAATGCAGCCGAAATAAATCAGAAACCTCTATGGAGATAAAATTGGCAGGTGAAAAGCTAAAGGAAGTAGGAGACTTCTGTTACTTAGGAAGCAGAATAACCAGTGATGGACGAAGCAAAGAGGATATAAAAAGTAGGTTGGCTCAGGCAAAGAAAGCATTTCTACAAAAAAGGAATCTGCTGACATCGAATATAGATTTAGGTATTAGGAAGTCATTTTTGAAAGCCTTTGTCTGGAGCGTGGCGCTCTATGGAAGTGAAACTTGGACTATTGGTGCAGCAGAAAAGAGGAGAATTGAGGCATTTGAAATGTGGTGTTACAGGAGAATGATGAAGATCAGATGGGTAGATAGGGTTACAAACGAAGAGGTATTAAGACGAGTGGGAGAGGAGAGATGTTTCTGGCGACTGCTAATGAAGAGAAGAGATAGGTTGGTAGGACACATACTAAGACACCCAGGAATAGCAAGCTTAGTTATGGAAGGAAGGGTCGAGGACAAGAACTGTAGGGGTAGACCAAGGTTAGAATATGTTAAACAGATTGCCTCGGATGTAGGGTGTCGGAGCTATGTAGAGATGAAACGATTAGCTCAGGACAGGGAGGCATGGAGAGCTGCATCAAACCAGTCAAAAGACTGAAGACTCAAACAACAACAACATTTTTAAAATTATATTTTCACTTAGATTTTTAGTATGTCGCGTCACTCTGCGTCACTCTCTACTTAATGTTAAAATGTAGGTAAAGTCTTGTATTTTACGCCTGTTATAAGATTTTTTGCATCTTTTTGCAACTTACTTAGTTATTTTACGTTTTAGAAGATGCCGCGCAACCAGTTCTCACACGTTTGAAGCACTGGGTTCGACGTTTATGTCAAAAGTCGAACTTTGTGACTTTGTTAAATGTAAATTAGGGGTAGAAATTGTTCTGAAGAGGTAACTGAATGCTCTATCCAACTCCTAGCCATAGCCAATTTCTTGCATGTGTAGACGTAGCTTAAAAAAGGTCTTAACTGATGTTTATTATGAAATAAACAAATTATATACGTTGCTTTCACTCTAAATTCATGATTAAAACGTAAAAGTAATTTTGTCGCCCTAGATTTCGATTTTGACCCACTGTGAACTGTAAAATGGTACGAGAACACTATGACGATGCCAGGAAACAATATATACAGTACTATCGAACATCGATCAACGAAGCGTTATAGTTTGTAAACGGCAGCAAGTACTAGTTTACCATACACAATGTCAGTTGTACAGAAGATGATTTTTCTTTGTTAGAAAAAAAGTGTAATTATAGTTTTCCTTCAACTTTCATCAACACGTCATGGTGTCTCCTGCGTTCCAAAAAAAAAACACGGTATATGCAGCTTTTCATATGTCTGTCAACTAATTGACCCGGAGGCTGGTTGTATGCCCAAAAAGCACCGCCGTAGATTATGTGGGTTTGTAACTCACAAACAACCCAGGCGTACTAGATGAGGTGAGGAGGACTACAGGACTACCTTAAGGGAGGCTGGGACTGAATTTATGAAAAATAGTCATTATTGATAGAATTGAATAACATTTGGTCTGTGGTCTCCCGATGGTGAAGTAAGGCCATATACCAATTTTCAGGAAAATAGCAACATAACTTTCTGATAAATTAACACTTAAAACTGACAATTTTAAAAATCGATAAGAATAAAAAATGCTCCAGCTGAACAGTTACTTCAAATATTACATTGTAAACGCGTGTACAGTCACACCAAGGTATGGAAAGAATTTTAACAGGGAGAAAGTCTGCATATGTAGTCCATGAATGTGGGGGAAAATATGTTTTTTGTGTTTATGTTTATCTCAAATTATGCTAAAACATACCCCTTTTAAGGCTACTATCTTTTTATGTATCAACATTATAAAAAAATCCTTCTGTTAATATCAAGACAATATAGGTGTTAACAACCCATGAAATTCTCATGGAATTTGAAACCAAATTGGTTAAGCTGCAACATTTTAAATACCATACCTGAAAATGTATATATGAAAAAAAACAAGAAGTTCCGTGACGAACAAAAGAGCCTACTTTTCATAAAATTTAAGATTCGTGCCAATTATTAATCTATATGGATCTATCTAAAATAATGACGAAATTAAGTTGGTAATATCAAAATACCTAATTAGTTCGAAATACTGTATACTTGGCATAATGTAGCCTAATAGACAACTACAGTTGGCAGCCCTGGTGGCTGAATATATTCTTAGTTCCATCTCTTAAGGTACAGAATACAAAATTTGTTTGAAGTCAAATGGATAGCACGGACGTTACATGCAATTAAACATTGGATCTAACAGCGCGTAAAATCATGTAGGCAACAATGACATGCATGTATTGGTCAGAAATAATCTGAAATAATATGATCTATTGTTGTGTCAATTTTGAATGAAATCCATTAGTTAGTATAGAAGTTACATGCATTTTAAAATTGGACCTATCAGCAGGCTTAGAATCATGTTGGCACCACTGGCGTAGGCCTATATTAGTTACTCCAAATTTATCTAGAATGCCAGGTACTATACGTGTGCAAAGTTTAGAGCTATTGGCTTGCATACTTTCTGATATATTGATATTAGGGTAACAAAAATAGAGACAGTATTTATTAACCGTTGGCAGCCCTGGTTACTCTAAAGAATCGGCATAGTCATATCTGTTATGGTACACATAGCACACTCTAAATTTGGTTGAAATCCAAATGATAGTATAGAAGTTACATGTATTTAAATTTGGACCTCTCAGCAGGCTTAGAATCATGTTGGTAGCACTGACGTATATACGTTACTTCATATTAGTATAGAATGTCAGGTACTATACGTGTGCATAGCTTAAATCTGTCGGCTTACATACTTTTTGATATACGGGTATTTGGATTTTAAAAAATGAGAGCATTTATTAACAGTTGGCTGCCCTGGTGGCTCTTAAGAATACGCTCAGTCATATCTGCGTATGTACACATAGCACATATGAAATTTGGTTCAAATCCAATTGATAGTGTAGAAGTTATATGCATTTAAAATTTGGACCTATCAGCAGGCTTAAAATCATTTTGGCAACACTGTCATGCATGGCCTCCTGGAAATTAAACTGCAATATAATTATCTATACGTGTGCCAATTTTGTAATAGCTCCCATTCATACCTTCCAAGATATCCAACATGGAGCTCAAATTTCAATTGCGATATTTCAGCAGTTGGTAGCACTGACATCATTTTCAAATATGGCCGTGAGATATTGAGGTATAGATCTTTACTCCTACCAAATTTTGTTTCGATTGCTGCAGCCGTTTAGGAGTTGATAGGGGGGGGGGACACACACACACACTGCCAGACAGCCAGACAGACAGACAGAAGGACAGACAGACAGACAGACAGACAGAAGGACAGACAGACAGACAGGCAGACACACATTTGCCCGATCTCATAAGTCTACTTTTTCCTCATTTTTGCAAAATGTGAAAAGTAGGCTAATAGTAAATAAAACCTGGTTGAAGGCTAAACTAATAATACCGTACGTCAGTTATGTAAATAAAACTGAACACAGAAGAAACACGTTACGTAATTGGCATTTCTATAGTTACCGTAGTATTGTTACCTCGTCAACTCACTAGATAGTAGCTCTGGAGGGCAATTTGAAGGTGGGCATTGGTGCGTTGAAACTTGTGGATGGGGGCGTTTCCCCAGCACTCAACCAGACATTTAAATGTCACGCTAATACTTAACAAGAAGTTCCGTGACGAACTAGGCCTAAAGAGCCTACTTAAAAAAAAAATAAGATTCATGCCAATGATTAATCTATATGGATCTATCTAGAATAATAACGAAATTAAGTTGCCAATATCGAAATTTCTAAATAGTTCGAAATACTGTATACCTGGCATAATGTAGACTAATAGAGCACTACAGTTGGCAGCCCTGGCGACTGTATATATTCTTAGTTCCATCTCTTAACGTACAGAATTCAAAATTTGGTTGAAGTCCAATGAATAGAATGGACGTTACATGCAGTTAAACATTGCATCTAACAGCGCACGTAAAAACATGTTGGCAACAATGTCATGCATGTATTGGTCAAAAATAATCTGAAATAATATGATCTATTGTTGAGCCAATTTTGAATGAAATCCATTAGTTAGTATAGAAGTTACATGCATTTTAAAATTGGACCTATCAGCAGGCTTAGAATCATGTTGGCAGCACTGACGTATATTAGTTACTCCAAATTCATCTAGAAGGCCATGTACTATGCGTGTGCAAAGTTTAGAGCTATTGGATTGCATACTTTCTGATATATTGATATTAGGGTAACAAAAATAGAGACAGCACATATTAACAGTTGGCAGCCCTGGTTGCTGAGTCATATCTGGTTATGTACACATACAACATACGAAATTTGGTTGAATTCCAATTGATAGTGTAGAAGTTATATGCATTTAAAATTTGGACCTATCAGCAGGCTTATAATCATTTTGGCAACACCGCCATGCATGGCCTCCTGGAAATTAAACTGCAATATTATTATCTATACGTGTGCCAATTTTGTAATAGCTCCCGTTCATACCTTCCAAGATATCCAACATGGAGCTCAAATTTCAATTGTGATATTTCAGCAGTTGGTAGCACTGACATCATTTTCAAATATGGCCGTGAGATATTCAGGTATAGATCTTTACTCCTTCCAAATTTTGTTTCGATTGCTGCAGCCGTTTAGGAGTTGATAGGGGGGGGGGAACACACACAGCCAGACAGACAGACAGACAGACAGACAGACAGAAAGAAGGACAGACAGACAGAAGGACAGACAGACAGACACACATTTGCCCGATCTCATAAGTCTACTTTTTCCTCATTTTTGCAAAATGTGAAAAGTAGGCTAAAAAATGGCGGAACCCGAAAAATACCGCCGCCAAATGATCCGCAGGAGTCCGGCGTACAATAATATGCACAAATTGAACAATCGATAATTTTTACTTTTTAATCAAAAACTCAGTTTACTCATGAGAAAAATCTCAGAAATCTGAACGAAGTGAGCAACGTTTCTTAAGGGGGCACATACACCGCTCTGCTCGGCTGTGACTCAAAACACTTTACCTCGGTTGTTTTTCAATGTTACGGCATGACATGTTGTAAAGCATGGAAGGGGACCTTCTACTGTAATTGCAATGAGCCTGCTTCAAAGGAGACTCACTGAATGCTCAGTTCCGCGCTGAGAAGCTGGCTTCAATCCCACCGTGGTTACAGACAATAATACCGAAAACTAGAAATTCAATTTGCCTATGCTGGAAAATTAAAATGTGCATATTCCTTGAGAATGAAATGAGTATTCTAAGGCTCAAAGATTCCCACTGATTACTGCAAACTCTAAGACAGTCGAAGATTACTCCTTATACTTTCCCACAACCGTGCGCCATATTAGTGATTGATATCTTACACAATGGTAAGTGAACATACTCCCTAAGTTAATCATGTTGGTTCCAACTGAATGTCTACATACAGGCTTGTCTCTGTCTAAAATCTCAACTGTAAATAGTCTGCAAATTAAAACACAAATACGCACTCTTAACCCTACAATACTAACAGTATTCTATTGATGCTTAATACTAATAATACGTTAAATCTACGTACATTACTAACTTTGTGCTAAGGCACCAATTAGTTAAATAGTTGAAATTAATATATATTTCGTATGTAACACTATTTATATACACTGAATCCTCCGTGGTCTTTGAAGTTCAATACGCTAAGTTCCATCTTAAACACAACAAATACAGAAGTTTATTTATTTATTTATTTATTTATTTATTTATTTATTTATCGTATGGCTTTTAGTGCCGGGAGTGTCCGAGGACATGTTCGGCTCGCCTGAGTCTGTAGCTGCTTCCAGCGGATACCCTAAAGGGTGAGCTACCAGTTCCGTTCAATTTCAAGTAGTTCCAACTTTCGCCACCAGATATCAATGATACCTAGTGGCGAACGTTGGAACTTTGATAGAGCGTTCTGACGAAATCTAACCTAACAAATTTTGCTTTACACAAGTTTAGTCTGTGAAAGGATCTTTTACATGCCATAAATCTATGACATGGGACCGCCGGCTTTACTTCCCCTTTTACTTTGACGCAATTAGCAGTACGTAATCTCTCCAGCCTCTTATACTATCTCTGGTTTTTATGGGGTTGTTTTTATACTGCCTCTAGAACTGATTGGCATTAATAACAAAAGCATTGACATCACCACCATAGACCAGTAGAAGCACTGCTGGAAGATGGTAGGGTGGGGACAGATATAGAGGAAATTCTAAGCAGTTAAATTATTCATACTCGTAAATTTTACTTATTTATTTTATGTCTTCGGTACTGGCGAAGTTAGGGCTCATGGCCCTCTCTTACACTTAACCACGAAATATGGTACCAGTACATATGAGACAGTTTCGAAAATACAAAAAATTATTATAATGATAAATAAGGAGTAAATTAATTACGCTAATACTAATATTAGAGAAAAAAGGCACATGAATAATGATAGTAATAATGATAATAATAATAAAAAAAATAATAATAATAATAATGCCACAGACCTTTCTATAATATCCTAGATATAATCCTAGCTCAGTCATACGTCCTATCATCCATCACCATTCACACGGGGCAATCAGCAGTATTCAACAGGTAATCTCGGCATGCGGCCTTAAATTTATTTATTGTTGTGGAATTTCTGATATCGGGAGGAGTTGAATTCCATAGTCGAGACCCAGCTACAGCAAAAGAGCGGTTAGTATTGTAGGGTTAAACCCACAAGTTTCAGTAATTTACATGTTTCAAACGGTATTTGCAATGATTATTATTTTAGGCTTTTTGGTTTTTATTTTTAAAGTTTTTAATGGGTTGTCTGCCTAATCAGAAGAAATACCTACATAATTTTTTCTATAACAATATTTTTTAAGTAGGCTACGATACATGGCATTTTGAAGCAATATCGAAACATATATTATGAGTTTTCAAATACTTTGTTCAAGGTATTTATTGAGTGGGGCTGGCTGGATCAGTTGAGCAAGATGTGACTGTGTCCGGAGGAGCAGACGCTTCCCTATCGACCTGTTTAGTGTCACCTCTCATGTTCTCACATGACTGCAGAATATGGACTTTCATGTTTAGATATTGTTTATATTCACCATACGATTAAATAAATAAATTGAGATGTGAAGTATCAATATATTCCGCTGTATTGTTCCAACATATCTTGCAACAATATTGTAATCTTTTCTTGAGGTGTGAAATCGAAAACTTCTACGCTATTCTTTGTAATAACAATATACCATGGTGAGATGTGGTGACCAAGCTAGAGAAGAAATCTGTGTACCGTGGGGGAAACTAAAGGTATTGTACTGTATAATCTGATTCCATAACGTACATGTTATAATACCATAGTGCGCCCACGAAATGGGCCTTGAGTACGTGAGTTTGATTAAGATAGTCTACATTCTGAGATCAGTGCATCTCCCAACAAAAATTCAATGCCTTATTAGCCAATTTTTCTCATTTTGCAAAAATGAGGAAAGAGTAGACTTATGAGATCGATCCGGGAAAATGTGTGTCTGTCTGTATGTCCTTCTGTCTGTGTTTGTATCCCCTCCTATCAACTCCTAAACGGCTGCAGCTATTGAAACCAAATTTGGTAAGAGTAAAGATATATACCTGAATATCTCACGTCCATACTTGAAATGGAAGTCAGAGCTAACAAATGCTGAAAAATCGAAATTGAAACTTGAGCTCTATGTTGGATATTTCAGAAGTTATGCATGCGAACTATTCCAAAATTGGCACACATATAGATAATAACATTCCAGATTAACTTTCAGCAGACCATAGATGCCAGTATTGCCAATATGATTATAGGCCAGCCCATAGGTCCAATTTTTAAATGCATGTAACTTCTATACTATCAATAGGATTTCAACCAAAGTTCGTATGCACTATTTGTACTACAATGGATATGATTGTGCGTATTCTAAAGAGCCACCAGGGCTGCCAACTGTAAATAAATGCTATCTCTATGTTTTAACCCTAATATCAATACATCAGAAAGTATGCAAGCCAACAGCTCGAAACATTGCACACGTATAGTACCTGACATTGTAGATTAATTTTGAGTAAATAATCAATGCAGCCAACATGATTCTAAGCTTTCGGATAGTTTCAATTTTTAATTACACGTAACTTTTTTACTAACGAATGGATTTCAACCAAATTTTGTATGTGCTTTGTGTACCATAACAGTTATGACTATGCGTATTCGTAAGAACCAGCAGGGCGGCCAATTGTTGATAAATGCTATCTCTATTTGTTTAATCCTAATATCAATATATCAGAATGTATGCATGCCATCAGCTCTAAACTTTGCACACGTATAGTACCTGACATTCTAGATTAATTTGTAGTAACTAATGTACTTCAGTGCTGCCAACATGATAAGCTTTCTGATAATTTCAACTTTTAATTACATGCAACTTCTATACTAACAAATGGATTTTATCCAAAATTGGCACTATAATAGATCGTAATATTTTAGATTAATTCTGAGCATCACATACATGACATTGTTCCCAACTTGATTTTATGAGCACTGAAAAATCCAATATTAAACAGTATGTCACGTCTATACTATCCATTATAAGTACTCCTACCTAAGTTTGTATGTGCATTCTATACCATAAGAGATGGAACTAAGAATATATTCAGAGCCGACTGTAGTAAGTTACCCTATTAGACTACACTATCCCAGGTGTATTTAAAACTGCAGTACTTAGAAATGTTAGTATTACCAACTTGATTTCGTAATTATTCTAGATAGATCGGCATGCATCTTAAAGTTTAAGAAAAGTAGGCTCTTTAGTTCATCACGGAACTAGTTGTTTTTATTTTCTATTCATGAAATCTATCCCCTCTTTATAAATATTTATTGTCAAGCCACAACAAGTATTCCACGAATGGTATTCTAAATACGAGAGTACAGTGTACAGACCAGCGATAAGTATCCCATGGTGCGTTGTGTTGACGACTTGCTTGTTCCCGAGTTTCTAAAGCCTCAGAGTGCTATATGCACTCACGTATGCGTCTTCTAAATAATGATCTTCATAATTAGCATTAGCGTGACACGAGATTCTCAGAAGATACCGACAGAAGGACGTTCTTGTATAATTAAGATAACTATACATTGTCATTATCCCCACACCAGAGAATTATTGTCTATTATCACGCACAGTTAGACTAAGAATACAATGCCGTTTGTTGTAGGCGAAACCTGTTATGATTCCCGCCAGAACACTTTTGGTTAGGTCAGGGTCGTGCTCACTCAGACACATAACTGCACATCACGAGAAAAGTACAATGCTCTGCTTATTTTTTACTCTTCAACTCTTCCTTTTTGGTCTAGTGCGTGCATCGCTAAATGAACATGCAGCTGCAATTGAGGGTTTAAATTGTGAACGCAATTCTATGAAACCTCGTTCAATATTTTTTTAAACCTAGACTACTAACATTATTCAATTGATGGTTAATACTAATAATACGTTACATTTACGTACATTAAGAACTTTGTGCTAAGCCACCAATTAGTTAAATGGTTGAAATTAATATACGAGGCACGTCCAGAAAGTAAGTTCCGTTTGGTAATAAAATTAAATTGTGTACAGATACTGAAAAAATATTTATTGCACAACATTCTACACTTCTTAAACTACTCTTCCACATAACTGCCGAACTTTTGCAGGCATTTGCCATAGCGTGGCACAAGTTTTTTGATACCTTCTTCATAGAAGTTTGCCGCCGACCGTAAACGAGAGTGAAGACCCTCCTGTAAGATATCCTGCCGTTTGGCCACCACTGATAGGCAAATTGCGT
Organism: Meconema thalassinum; assembly: GCA_946902985.2. Lineage (NCBI taxonomy): Eukaryota > Metazoa > Arthropoda > Insecta > Orthoptera > Tettigoniidae > Meconema > Meconema thalassinum. The sequence continues at coordinate 35,170,252 of OX336392.1, forward strand.
GCTTAGCAGAAGAACTGCTTATGTTTAGGAGTTCTCCTGACCTCATACGCAATTTGCCTAACAGTGGTGGCCAAGCGGTAGGATATCTTACAGGGGAATCTTCACTCTCGTTTACGTTCGGCGGCAAACTTCTATGAAGAAGGTATCCAAAAACTTGTGTCACGCTATGACAAATGCCTGAAAAAGTTAGGCAGTTATGTGGAAAAGTAATTTAAGAGGTGTAGAATGTTTTGCAATAAATAATTTTTCGGTATCTGTACACAATTTAATTTTATTACCAAACGGAACTTACTTTCTGGACGTGCCTCGTATATTTCGTACGTAACACTATTTATATACATTTAATCCTCCATGGCAATAACAAAGAGGTGGGGTTTGAATGGCTTATGGTCCACGCGTGGCGGGGAATGATCCACGGTCTTTAATAGTTGTAGACCCACCTCATTCAATAACATACATATATCTAGTTTTGGCAACACCCCACATAAACACATCCCAATGACTCCGCACAGCACATATGAACAGGGGGGAGAAAGGGAAAAACCAGTATTGTTGAGATAACAGCCCATCTCAGTCGACCACACCTGGAGTAACAGTGAACGCGAAACTGCGCGTAGCTCCAGCAAGGAAGACAACCAGATAAGTAATAGCCTGTAATATTACAGTTTAACCAGAGTTGATTTTTTACAACCTAAATATACAAACTCCGGATATCTATCACCATTTAGCATTTCACCTATCATCATATATACCGCATTTAGCATGCACCGACAGATGCAGTACCGGTACAAATACTGCAACTAAATAATTGTACATATTGTAAATATTTTCATCTGTATTTTCAAACATAGATTTTATAGCCTGAGTGGAATGGATCTAATGATGATCGCTTGACGATCGAAACTGGTCATCCTAGTGTATTTATTAATCTCATGTAATTTATTTCAGGATTAGGGCATAACCCAGCTCTTTTGGGTACATTCGTGTTGACCGACTGAAAAGCACTACATTCTTATTTAATCCTCTGTGGTCTTTGAAGTTTAATACGCTAAGTTCCATCATAAATAAACAAATACAGAAGCCGTTTACTTTGACGTAAATAGCAGTACGTAATCTCTCCAGCCTCTTATACTGTCTCTGGTTTTTATGAGGTTGTTTTTATAATCCCTCTGAAGTGATGTGACATACCTACATCAAATTCTTCACCTCTTTGTTATTGCCATGGAGAAACCAATATGTTGTTAAATTCAAGGATAGTAGGGGAAGTCCGTATAATTTGGACCGGCGTGTAATTAGGACTGATGTTACTTTTGGTATTTGCAAGTTTGGCCACCCACTTTCTCAGGCAAGGTCAGCAAGACAGTTTAGGGTTCCTTTCACCCTGCAAGTTGTTCTAATCTTGGACTCAAGGTTTAGGGGGAATTAGGAAAATAAGTTTGTCACCACATTCCTTGTAATGATTATACGACCATGAGGAAGTGTGCTGTGAAGTCATTATGTCAACGAAGAGTGTGTGTCGCTTTTACAAACTGCTGAAACATCGTGGTAAGTTCTAACATACCTTCATTCACCAAATTTTAAATAATTTCCATATTATTTGAATTTTGATTAAATATATGCATGCCGTGTAATTTGGACTGCCCGAGAGTATGTAATTTGGTCCGTTGAAACAAATGTAATCATTACGGTTTTCATAGCGACCATCTCGTGGTGTAGTTGCTAGTATTCATGGCTGTCACCCTGGAGGTGCGGGTTCGATTCCTGGCTCTGCCAAGAAATTTTAATTCTGGTGGGAGAACTGTAACTGGGTTCAATTCCCAATTTAGCTATCCTGAACGTGGTTTTCCGTGGTTTCCCAGTTTTACACAAGGCAAAAGCTGGGATGCGTCCAAACTTAGAGTCATGGCCGCCACCTTCCCAATCCTATCCCTAAGTTACAAGTACATACACTAGTACAGGCATCATAATAACACACGTTATCACACAAACTCCACACTCACACAAGTACACGGGGCCACAAGACCACGATGTCGCAAAGCCCTGAAATAAGAAGTTGCTTTATAATCTGAAAGGGCTTTGTTGATGTTGTTGTTGATTATTTTAGTGGCTGTGACATTGGGGTCACACAGCCCCGTGTATTTGTGTGTGTGTGTGTGTGTAATTTGTGTGACAACCTGTGTTATTGTGATGGCTGTACGAGTGTGTGGGTATTTGTAAACTGGGAATAGGATTTGTAAGGAGGCGCCCGAGGCCTCTAGTTAGGATCCATCCCAGCATTTTCCTGGAGTAGAAGTGAGGAAACCACGGAAAACCACCTACAGGATGGCTGAAGTGGTAATCGATCCCTCCTCTTCCCAGTTTTGTCTCACAAGACCGAGTGTAGCCCGTTCGAGCACTCAGAACCGATCTAAAATTTCTTGACAGAGCCGGGAATCGAACCTGGACCTCAAAGTCTACATGCCAAAAGTGACAATCAGAATTAGCAGTATTGTATTTTATTGTTTAGTATTTCCTAATAAATAGCTTAAATAACTTACAAGTGCTTATATTTACCAGTCCAAATTACACATCGCCCTGGTCCAAGTTACACGCCATCCGGTCCAAATTACACGATATTACATTTTAATATAAACATAAATAAAAATTTTAGGTTATACGCTGAGATAATATTAACATTTATTTTCACCAAATCATTTGACATATTGTGCTAATTATCGTCCATGACATTTGAGAAAGTTTAATCACACTCAAAGAAGTTATTGACGTTTAAAGTTAAGTGGTCCAAATTACACGGACTTCCCCTATCCAGGCAATTCTTTGTCCCATGATTATGCCTCTGGAACTGATTGGCACTAATAACAAAAACATTGACATCACCACCATAGACCAGTAGAAGCACTGTTGGAAGATGGTAGGGTGGAGACAGTTATAGAGGGAATTCTAAGCAGTTAAATTATTCACACACGTAGGGTTAATAATGAGCTCAGCCTTCAATTCAGGTTTCTTTGATTTACATTTGAGTTTAAGGGGCTTAGCATTTAGGTCAACAGCCACCTTGTGTGGTATAAGAGTTCGAACATACGTATTGATGCTCCTACTGGGTTCGATTCCCAACTCTGTCATGAAATGTAACTTTGATCTTAGGCTTTGGAAGAGGTACACTCTGCCTCGTGAGATCAACTAAGAAGGGGAAGGGGTTCAATTTCCCCCTCATCCCCTCTAGTAGATTATTCCGTGGGTTACACAGGTGCGGCTCCTCAGGGCAGACAAGGTATGCAAAGTCTGGACAGTGTCGTTGTTGTTGTTGTTGTTTGATTCTTCAGTCCTTTGACTGATTTGATGCAGCCTTCTATGCGTCCCTCTCCTGAGCTATCTGCTTCATCTCTACTTAGCTACCACACCCTACATCCGAGGCAATCTGTTTTACATATTCTCACCTAGATCTACCCCTACAGTTCTTGTCCTCGACCCTTCCTTCCATAACTAAGCTTGCTATTCCTGGATGCCTTAGTATGTGTCCTACCAACCTATCTCTTCTCTTCATTGGCAGTCGCCAGAATAATCTCTACTCTCCCATTCGTCTTAAAACCTCTTCATTTGATAGTCTATCTACCCATCTGATCTTCATCATTCTCCTGTAACACCCCATTTCAAATGCTTCAATTCTCCTCTTTTCTGCCGCTCCAACAGTCCACGTTTCTCTTCCATAGAGCGCCACGATCCAGACAAAGGCTTTCAGAAATGACTTTCTAATACCTAGATCTACTTAATAATTGATGTCAACAGACTTTTTCTGTAGAAATGATTTCCTTGCCTGAGCCAACCTGTTTTTTTATTTCCACTTTGCTTCGTCCATCACTGGTTATTTTTCTTCCTAAATAGCAGAAGGCTCCTACTTCCTTTAGCTTTTCACCTGCCAATTTGATGCCAATAAGGGTATCTCATTTCTTTCTTCGTTATTTTAATTTTAGATTTATTGTTTTCCATCATGAATTATTTCTTCAAGACTAAGTCCATACTATTTAAGAACACTTTCAAATCCTCTCGTGAATCGGCCAAGATGACGATTTCATCAGCAAATCTCAGAGTTGAAATCATTCCTCCTTGAATCTGTACTCCTACTTTGAATTGTTCTCTAATTTCCTTCATTGCTTGTTCAATGTATAGATTGAATAGTATGGTTGATAAGTTGCAGCCTTGCCTTACACCTCTCTGAATACTAGCTTCTCTCTCATGTCCTTATGCTCGAATGACTGCTGTCTGGTTTCCGTATAGATTTTAGATCACCCTCCTATCCCTGTACTTTATTTCATTTGAAAAAAAAAGCAGGTTTCCTAAAGTCACATAGTTGCACTAATTCTCTATTACGACACATAAATAACAGAGATATAAAATGCCAGTGAAATATTTCGCGCGGCCGCCATGTTAGATTAGTGAAACGCATGAAAATTTTAAAGTCACAGTCAAGGTTGGTCCTAACCGAGTGTCATTGAAATCGCTTAAGCTGTTTGGATTCTATTAGGGGGACACACACACACGGACGAAATGTGATCTCATAAGCCTATCAAGACTGACTTATGTCTTCACAAAATAAATTTTCTTCGTACAAGACATTAGATTGCAGATGCTACTGCCGCGCACCGAGGCCTATGAGAGTGTCCTTCAAATACACAAAGAAAAGCAAAACGCTATCTGGGATGATTTCTACTCAACTGACGCCATAATGACTGACGAATGGAAACAGGCAAACCATAAACTCCGACACGTAATGACACGATACGCTACACATGGCTTTCACGACAAGTTCTGCCAAAACAAGAGATTCCACCAACCAACTGAAGAATGTGTGTGATCTATTTCGATATTATGCAAAATATTGCCGATAAAGACATACAGCAATAACCCAATTGGGATTGGAATAATGTACAGTTGGTTACTCAGTTTTGTATTTTGCACATTGTGCGCTTTCTCAATAATAATAATAATAATAATAATAATAATAATAATAATAATAATAATAATAATAATAAGAAGAAGAAGAAGAAGAAGACCAGAAGAGCCTGGACGGACGAACAGCGTAAACAGGCCAGCGAACGCATGAAGGAGTATTGATTGGGTGCAGAGAAAACTTCGCCCCAAGAAAAAGAATTGAAGTTGAAGCGTGATCCTAAGTGGTCCATTAGCGTGTAAAAATAATAATAATAATATTAATAATAAGCCTATTTTTTCATATGATGAAAATAAGCTAAGAATGGCTTCCAACACGATATTGATTTACAAAATAATTTAAATCAAAATAAAGAGAATTGATATGAGTAACTAATTATGTAATAACGTGTTTCTAAAGAGCTGAGGGTATTTAAAATTAAAAGTGCGTCACTAAGTAGCGTATTACCACTTACACCATTGTTTGCTCTACAACAAGCAAAGCGCCTAATTCAGGGTTAGGAGCTATAATTATTTCTCTCAAGGTCACTTGACAATGGAGGACTGTTAAAAAGTACAATTGTAACAACCCAAGATGTTCATTAGGCTGCTGAAACAATTTCACAGTTGGTTTCCCGTAGTAAGAAATGCTCTCTTACATTTGCGAGGACTTCATGTTTGAGCTTAAAGAAATTTAAAACTGGACTCACTTGTCCCGTGACGTACTGGTTAGCATCACTGGAATAATCTTCAGACCTTAATGTAGGTATCGAAAGTGTGAACATGGCGGATTGCGAAGTACAATAATAATAATACGTTAGTTGCTGGGATGGAACGTTAGTCTGGGTATTTTGTTAGTTGGATTAAACAATGCCAATAGAAACGGTCACGGCCCTCCAAAGTCTTAAAAAATTTCTGTTAGAATAGCTTGATATTTAATAACCAAAGTATGGCGTCCCCTCTAAAATAAGAACTATTTATTTAATATCTACAAGGATGAATGATTGAAAAATCGCAAATCCACCTATAAACAGCCTACCTAATCCACTACTGCTGTGATACACTCAATCTACCCCTCGAGCTAGTACAAATATGCAGCAATTAGTCTACGAGTATTGTGTTGAAATGTTCATATATGTCTATGTATTTGAAAGTGTACTGATTCCTCAAGCTGTTCTGTAAGCCATTGATTGCGGCAAATATTGTGAAATACTAACGAGACAAACTCTCCACCCTTCTCCACAAAAACATCCAGAACTGTGGGCACAAGTAGGCTAAGCTGTGTTTGTGTCTGCTAATACTTCTAACAACAAATTGTATATCCGCCTTAGTCAATACATAAACGAAAATAAATTATAATTACACTTGCTCCTGGTACATGTTTCGGGGATTAATTGCCTTTATCCCCTTCATCAGCCAAGACAAATATCCGAAGAAAGATATAAGATAGCGTAGCACTCAAAAAATAAATAGCTATTTAACTTAATATGGTGCACCATATAAGTAGGTCACAGGAAATTGTTGAGCAAAACTAAAAACATATATGTAACAGCGATGATATTCAGCCATCAAAACACAGAGAATCAGTGGACAGTTAACTCGTAAATCCGCTCCAAAACACTGGTCGAAGCTTGAATTGGCAAAAATCACAATACTTCACCATATGGACACAACCAATGAAGATGCCTTATGCTCAACAGGTCCAAAATCAAATGCCTGCATACGAATTAGACGAGCGTGGAAGGAACAACTTCAAATAGCAATGAGGTTAGCTCAATGCATAACCTGAAAGAAGCAAAGGAAAAACAAACACCATAATAAAAGGGACCAAGGGGAAATTTATAGACTGAAATAATTATGAAAAACTATAAAAATTAATTTATAATGATATAGAACGAATGCAAACTTAATAATATTCGAAGAACTTACTTCAGGTTAAGTCAAGGTATCAATTATGAAGAGATTGTCTTATGTTTGAAAATTATTGTAAATAATTTATGGGTGTAGCCAATTCCAACACTCATATATATGGTAGCAGTAGATGATAAATATTGCCATAGCTAGTTCTGTAATAGGACGTATGTATGTGTGGAGCGCTACTATGAAAAAATAGATTCTTTGGGGAAAAAATGTTCAAAGTGGAAATTAAATAATGTAATATAATAAAAATCAAGTTGTAGGGAATTGTAATGGCAGAGGGGTGTAACAGTATATTAATAAGTATGTAATTATGTATAAATATGTGATGTAGAAAAGTTATACTAAAGAGCATCTAAGGTGGTTTATTATTGGACTTGCTAGTTAAGTTATTTTTGAGAGTGTCAAATAAGATATTAGAATCGAAAATGACTTCATTAAGATTCACTGGGTCTGAAATACTGTGTGCTGTGTTGATTTCAATGGATTCGAGAACATTCATCATAGTACCCTTGCTAGTGTAATGTAAGATTTCTAAATCTAAATTTGTGGCCTGAATCCTCCATATGTGCGGCCATGGCTGAATACTTTCTATATTTAGTGGCATTTAAGTGATCATTATATCTTGTGGTGAAATTTCTTCCTGTTTGACCTATATAATTGGCGTTACAATCATTACAACTTAATCTGTAAACACCGGATTTGCTGAATTTATCCTTCAAGTTGAAAGAATTGGAATTAAAGAAAATGCTCTGATTAGTATTGTTAGTTTTGTCAGCTATTTTCATGTTAACCTTTTTGAATTTGTTAGTGATGTTATAAGTATGATGATTAAAATAAGTAAAAACTGCGTATGAGGGATTTTCTTTATGCTCAGGTTGAAGTCGTGTGATGGGCTTATTTTTTAATTTGTTGATAATATTAAAAATGTATTGACGATTATAACCATTAACTCTGGCAATTTGATATATTATCTCAATTTCTTTGTAAAAATCTTGCTTGGAAAGAGGTAAATTCAAGGCTCTGTTCACAAGGCTAATGAAGGTGGCTTTTTTATGACAGCCAGGATGGTTTGAATCTTGCCTTATAACAGAATGTGTTTGCGTGGGTTTCCTGAAAATTTGGTAATGCAGTCTGTTATCTTTTTTGAAAATGGTTGTGTCAAGAAAATTAATCTTATTGTTTGTGGCGGATTCCATGGTAAATTTAATATTATTATCAATATTGTTGAGTTGATCTAAAATTCTATCAATCTTTTGAATATTATCGTCAATAATGAAGAACATATCATCAACGTATCTACCCCAAAATGTAATCCCCATTATTTTATCTATTATTTTAGTTTCTTCTAAATGGTCGAGGTAAATGTTAGGGAGTATTCCTGACAATGGAGAACCCATAGCTAAGGCATCATTTTGTTTATAAACTTTACTGTTGAATGTAAAGTAATTATTATATAGAATAAAATTTAAGATGCAAATGAATTCATCAATTTCTACTTTGGATAGACTGCTATTATCTGTTAGATTCTTCTTAATGATGTCTATTGTAGGCATAATAGGTATATTGGTGTACATATCTTTGATGTCCGCACTATGTAAAGAATGTTCTTGTTTAAGCTCCGATACTGATGTCTTCTCACAAAAATGTAAAGTATTTTTGAAAGACGTGTTTGCTTTAAAACAATAATGTTTCTTTAAAAATTGTTAACAAAATGTGATGTTTTATATAACGGGCTGTTTCTGAAATTGATAATAGGTCTAATAGGAATGTCATTTTTGATTTTGGGAATGGCACGTAATGTAGGAGCACTGGGGTTCATATGGTATAGTTGAGTAACATGCTTATCATCTAAAATAAAAAATGTGTTTATAAGAATGCTTTTTAGTTTTCTTTGTATGGATGCAGTGGGATCTTTCTTTATTTCTTTAAAATTATCATTGCTAATGAAATCAATAGTTTTAGAGATGTATTCAACTTTGTCCATGAGTGTTTCCTTTGTCTGCTTTAGTTACACTTATATTATTATTTACAAGCTTCTTTTTTAATTTATAGATATCGTGATTATCGGAACTAGTGTCTGAAAAGCTATTATTCTTATTGACAATCTTGTTAATTTCTTTGTTGGTTTCGTGTCTTATTCCGTTTTGTTCATTAATGGGTAGTTTTCTTATTGCGGTTTCAGTTTCAGCTACTATCGTGGTGAGGACTTCATTATTTAATTTAGTATCCCAATTATGCTTTGGGCCTTTGTTCAGAATGTTTAGTTCATGATCATTGAGCTTAATTTTCGTTAGATTTTCTAAAGGATCCTGAAATTTGTGAAGACCTTTATATACCAAGTGTTTATGCACTGTGCTGTCATTATTATGTAAATTAGTCAGTTTATTATCTAAAATAGCTAATTTCTGTGACATTTTCGTATGGACAATTTGATTAACGATGAGAGAATATTTGTCCCAATCCTTTTTAGAAGATAAATTGGAAGCTTCAAGATGCGCACGGTATAGCATGTTATTAATATTATTCTTTCTTATGAAAAGGAATTTAATTTCTCTTTGAAATAATCTATTGTTTATCAATCTTTGTGTTTTACTCTCATATGGGGTTAAATGGCCTTTCTTTTGATAAGATTTGAAATGTTGGGGTATTACATTAAGGGCTCTGCATTTTTTAAGGAAATCAATATCTTTTATAGTGCTAGCTAGTTTTATTTTACATTCAACAGTAAAGTTTTTAAACAAAATGATGGCTTAGCTATGGGTTCTCCATTGTCAGGAATACTCGCTAACATTTACCTCGACCATTTAGAAGAAACTAAAATAATAGATAAAATAATGGGGATTACATTTTGGGGTAGATACGTTGATGATATATTCTTCATTATTGACGATAATATTCAAAAGATTGATAGAATTTTAGATCAACTCAACAATATTGATAATCTATATATTTAAAACACTAAGGCGATTTTTGTTACATCGAGAATGAGATAACGTCTCAACCGATTGACTTCGTAATGCATTCTAACGAGAGCTCTTGGCATGTAGATTTGCAGAGTGTCTTTAAAATAAACAAATATGTTACAGAATATTTTTAAATTAATAAACAAAAATTCAGAAACTTGCCTATCACGCATGCGCACAATCGCCTTGCCTTATGACAGTCATGGCGGTTACAAGTCCATCGCGTTTTAATTTCATGTTTATGTATAAGAATTATAATGGAAGGGAACATTGCTTATTACGTTTTCATGACATACACTGGAATTACCAGACAGAAAATGCTAAAAAACGTAAACTGACATCAAATTTTGAGTGTGCTTGATGTTTAACTCCCTTAATATTGCGCGTGGTTACCGGTAGATCGGTAGCTCAGGTGGTTACGCCATACTCTCTTAATTTATGCATCACCCAATGTAAGGGGTTCGAATCTCCCCTCCGGCATGTTTTTTTATTTCCGTATTTTCCTTTCTTGCAATTGCTATTATATTGCCAAAACATATTTAACTCTTGGCATTCCCATATGTTACAGAATATTTTTAAATTAATAAACAAAAATTCAGAAATCTTGCCTATCACGCATGCGCACATACGCCTTGCCTTATGAGAGTCATGGCGGTTACAAGTCCATCGCGTTTTAATTTCATGTTTATCTATAAGAATTATAATGGAAGGGAACATTGCTTATTACGTTTTCATGACATACACTGGAATTACCAGACAGAAAATGCTGAAAAACGTAAACTGACATCAAATTTTGAGTGTGCTTGATGTTTAACTCCCTTAATATTGCGCGTGGTTACCGGTAGATCGGTAGCTCAGGTGGTTACGCCATACTCTCTTAATTTATGCATCACCCAATGTAAGGGGTTCGAATCTCCCCTCCGGCATGTTTTTTTATTTCCGTATTTTCCTTTCTTGCAATTGATATTATATTGCCAAAACATATTTAACTCTTGGCATTCCCGTAACTAAGGAATTCTACGTTCCCATCTCAATTTAACTTAAAACGCTATGGTAATTTCATTGAAAAGCTTTATAAGTTCCAACATTCGACAGATTACATTTGCAATAACGGTAGGCTATTTATCTTTATTGCTACAGAAGTTTTGGCATATTTTTGCACATGGGATAACTGTGAATCAAGGATTGTACGAATTCCAACACATTACGAAGAATATATGCAGTGAATCCACCCGAGTGTCTTCAAATCGAGCCATGTGCTACGTAACTCATTAGTTTTCCTCAGTTCTTTCTTTGCCTTATAAACATACAAGGCATGTCCAAAATGTTGTTACATGAAATTCCACTAATGAATTGTACCTTTACCAGTTATACGGCAATAATACAGTAGGCCTACGTTGAAATTCTGATACCGGTATTACAAAATGTAGGCCTACTTTTGATTAGATTGTTATCCAAATTAACTTCTATATTTCAGTAGCAGATGCCGCTGCAGTCGAATGTTGGAACCGCCATTTGTATTGTGTTTCCGATCTTTCTGTTATATAGTCTTTGGTGGTCTGTTATAGTCTTTGGTGGTGAGTCGTTTTCTGTCGAGAATACATATCGCAGCTTCTACGAATTGTTAAACCTTTCATTGTATATACCATAACTACGGCATACTAGAAAGTGACTACGCAGAATTACTGGGCCGGTTTGTCTCGATAATTCATTGCCAGCTTTAAGAGTGGGCTTCCCTGTGTAAATACGACTCTTGACACGTACAGGAAATATAATTGTAAAACTGGCTCCATTATTAAGGTGACTGGCGAAGTGGTTCTATGCTCCTCTTCATAATTTACTGTCATGGATATCCGAAGAATTGTACCAATAACAGGTGACGGAAATTGCTTATTTAGAGCAGTTTCGTACTGTTTGTATCGAAACGAAGAACGTCATAGCGAGTTGCGTTTGCAAACTGTTACAAAAATTGTTGCTGACTGGAATATTTATAAGGATTTTATTATTGGCGATGAGTCTTTCGCCTTCCCCTCAACAACCAACTTGAGTATGAAAATCTTATGTCTCTGAACGGTGAATATGCTGGTCATGTTGAACTCCGTGGTATAAGCCAATTGTTTAATGATTATTTGTTTAGAGTGCATAACGATGAGACTAACCACGTTGTAGATTATGGCAATGGAAGTGTTATTTGTCATTTATTGTTTAGCGGCTCCGTTGATGTAGGACACTATAGTGTGATCGAATACGACATTAATTTGGGGATAAATCCTACTGTAAATAGACGCATTCGACGAAAAAGAACATTAACCGGTCGTGTGGAAACTACAAATACACGCAAAACAATGAGAAATCGGAGAAAAGGCGAAACCACTTTTAATATAAAATATAAATCTGCCATTTCAGAAACAATGCCAGATATTATGCCGTACAGCGTTGGGTCCTTGACGAACGAATGTAAACATTGTTCTGCATTGTTCTTCTCTTTTCGAAATAACTACGCTTGGTTACTTCGGCCTTTGCTGTTGCAATGGTAAAATTAATCTGCCGGAATATAAAATACTTGACAGGCTTAAACCATTTTTCACTGGAAATGATGATACCTCAAGGAACTTCAGAGAGAATATTCGGCAGTACAACAATTCTATGTACTTCGTTTCCTTTGGTGCCAATGTTACCGTACCACCTGAACACGGTCCATATTGTTTTAAAATTTCAGGAATTGTACATCATCGCATTTCTTCCATATATTCCAAAAGTATAAGCGACAGTTGTTACGGCCAATTGTATGTATTAAACTGCTCAGAAGCTAATCAACTCAGATTAGCAAATCGAGCGAATTCTTGCATCAGGGAGGGTACACTTCATATTCTAAATAATATTTTGCAAGAGCATAACCCTTACATTCAACTATATAAGACAATGCATTCAAAAATATGCGAAGAAAATGAACTGGCTTTAAGAGAAAAACGTCAACCGTTAGATTTGGTCATGCGCTTTTACCATGAACCTCAAGAAGATCCTAGACGTTACAATAACCCAGCTTCCTCAGAGATTGCAGCTATTTTTGAAACAACTGACGGCGCTCCGGCTTCACACCGCCACATAGCCGTATTTTCTAATCAGGGAGTTTTAAAGGAAATTGATGTTGACAGCATGCATTGTGATCCATTAACTTACGTTTTAATCTGGCCTTGCGGAGAAACAGGGTGGCCTATTTCACTGCCAACAGGAGGGAACCGTAAGACGAACGTTAGGCAAAATATGACAATGCGTGAATATATTTTGTATAGGCTGTCGATTCGAGGTTGTCCTCCCGCAGGAGGTTTCAACCCTTTACTTAATGCAGGTAAACTTACCCAACAATTAATAGTTGACTATTATTGTCGAATAGAAGGAGATAGACTAAAATATATTCGCAATCAACAAACGAAATTGCGTGTCGATACCTACGTTGGTCTTGCTGATGCTTTACACTTTAGAGCTGAAAATGAAAGTTTAAGAGCTGGTCGCATAGTTATTTTGTCTTCTACTTTTATTGGTAGTCCCCGAAATATGTTGCAAAATTATCAGGATGCAATGCCAATTGTGAGAAAATTTGGCAAGCTAGACCTCTTCATAACTTTCACTTGCAACCCTTCATGGCCTGAAATTACTACTAGCCTCCAACCTTATGAAAATGCAAACAATAGACCTGATGTCGTTGTTCGCGTTTTTCATGCGAAAGTGAAGGAACTCTTGCGTTTAATAAATCAAAAGCAAATTTTTGGCGAGGTACAAACTTTCTTATACACGGTTGAGTTCCAGAAGCGAAGTTTACCTCATATACACTTACTGGTTTGTCTTCGAGATAGTTGTAAATTACGAGAAATCTATGATATTGATATGACAGTTTCTGCAGAAATACCAGATCCTTCCAATACAACATTGTACAACTTAGTAAAGACACACATGGTACATGGACCTTGCGGCCTTCTGAATCCCAATTCAATTTGCATGAAGGATGGAAGATGAAAGAAGGGTTTTCCAAAAGACTTTGTGCCAGAAACTAAAGAGAATGTGAACGGCTATCCACTTTACCGTAGGCGACAGAATGGAAGATCATATACTAAACGAGTACAAGGCACCAATGTTGAAATCGACAATCGCTTCATTGTTCCATACAATCGATATCTATTGATGTACTTTCAGGCCCATATTAACGTCGAAATCTGTGCAAGTGTACACAGCATCAAATACATACATAAATATGTTTATAAGGGGCATGATTGCGCTAACTTGAAAATCACGGCAAACGATGGAATGCTACATCATGACGAAGTTTCTATGTATTTGAATGCTAGATATGTTGGGTGGTGTCGCGAAAAAAGCGCACTGCGAAAAAAGCGCACTGCGAAGAAAGCGCACAGTCAACCCTTTTGGAGTTACAAAAGGAATCCCGCCCCTATCTTCTTAGAAATAAGGAGTGTTACGCACACAGAAAATAAAAGTTGAGTTCATTAGTTTCTGATTCCCATCACACTTTATCCAGGCTGTGGGCTGGCTAAATGATTAATTACTAAATATTTTTAATCATTTAGGCGTGTTTAAAATCAGCTTGAGTATAGCTTCGTCAATGTTAACTTTTTAAATATATTTACAGTTTTAAAGTATACTTAGGCTTGTTTTAAATCAGCATGAATGTAGCTTCGTCAATATTACTATTTACATTCTTTTCGGGTCTTGCTTTTCTTCTTGAAAGAAAGTCTAGCCAAGTTTTTGTAGATATGAAACTGTCTTTAAACACGCTTTGATGTCACCATTTTCTTCATACTTCTTCACTGTTCTTTCCAGTTTCTTATCCAACTCGATATAAGTTTTCTTCCTCTTTTTCCCAGATAAATTCAGTTCTATCCTCATGTACATACAAGAAGATTCCTCCGCTTCACTCTTCAAACAAAGTAGGACATCTCTGATTTTGGGGTTGGGCCGTCCAAGAAGATTGTTGATTTTGTTGTGCCAACCTTCCACCGCGTTCGTAGTCCTGTGTCGCCTAGCATAGCAATTCCACAATTCAATAGGAATTTCGTCATTATGCAGCCACTGTTCGACGAAGTAGTCGAAGAAGCGAGTTAACTTCGGGTTTTCAAGAGCCTGTGAGTGAATTTCGACCCAGCCATCTTGGACATCTTCAGTTTTCAAGAAGGCTAATGCAGCACACATTTGAGTGGACAGTCGGATTTCTTCATTTTCTCTATATTCACATGTCAGTCCAATTTCTTGTATTTTTCTCCACAGACATTTTTTTCAAATGAAAGTAGCACCCATGGATTTCAACTGATGGCAGAACTTCTCTAATTGCAGCTATTGCACTCGCCTCGGAATCAACGTGGATGTGTCTTGGATTCCATTCTGGGACTGCTTGCAGTACATGACGAAAAAAACGAACGTATGTAGTTTTCTTCTTGTTTGGAAGTAGGCCAAACACAACTGGATATAAACGTTAGTTTCTGTGTCGGAACTTCCATAATCAGCATGGATGGTGTAAATTTGACCGAACTGTTTACTACAACTTTTAAACGTTCCATCCATGAAAAAGCCTTGTAGGTTCCTCAAGCACTCTTTTCCTTTTTCTGAACAAAAAATGATCATCCGTTCCTCTGAGCCTTCGTCCACTAACATAAATTTTGATCTGTCGTTCATCTGAAGCAATTCATCGTCTAAAATTACTTCTTCTCTAGTCTTAGGCTCCTTTTGGGTTCCACGTGCACTGTTTCTCTGTATGTACATACTTCTTTTTGTGGGGAGTTGTTGCGGCATTTCTGTTACAAAATTGTAGCCCTTGTTGTGGAGTTCTCCCAGTTTTTCTCTGTAGATCTTTGAAATGGACGTGTCTTCTTCACGGGCTCTCTTCTTTGCAACGTTGATGCTCTTCATAACTTCCAATCTGGCTGTGTCCGGTGCTGCACATGAGTGATCAGTAACTTCTAAAACTTCGCCATTTTTACTTTTTACTTTTTAACATTCCACGGCACCTACTTGACCTTTCCTTCTGACATCGCCAAACTATTAACTCATCTATATTCTTCCTAAACTCCCTATATGCGTATCCGTTATAATGTGCTGCAGGCTTACCCTTGTTAGTAGTTAAGACTTCCATAATATAACTAAATCATGTATAAATACTAAAAAGAAGTAAACGTTCAAAACACTAGGTATACTAGTAAAAATAACTTTAACACTAGTAAGTTTAAAACACTAAAACAGATTATTGCTGCTTACGAAGTGACTTGAAGGACCACCAGAACAGAAATGACAAAGAAGGGGTCGGTGAGGTGGGGCGGCTGCTCGGGAGGAATGAACATGAGCTATTGTATAGCGTGATGACTCACCTCCAACCAGCTCCAAGTAATCATTTCCTGGTAACGTAACCCCTACCCTAAATTGTCACATTGGCCCTTGTGCGCTTTCTTCGCAAATATCTGTATGTGCGCTTTATTCGCTGTGCGCTACTCACACAGATTCATGTTGGGTCAAGTGAGGCTGCATACAGGATTTTTGGTTACAACATGCACGAACAGTCCCACATTGTTGCCCGGTTACCTGTCCATTTACCAGACCAACAAGATGTACTTTTTCATGCCGATGATGCTCCCAAAGCATTAATACGGGCTCAGTTAAAAAGTACACAACTCACTGCATGGTTTCAGCTGAACCAAAATCCAACAACTAGGAGTGCATATATTTATCCTGAAACACCCGTTCATTATGTATGGGATAAATGCAAATGCATTTGGAAAAAAACGACTTAGATTCGAAAAGGTAATAGGTCGGATGTACAATGTTTCTCCATCTGAATCAGAAAGATACCATCTGCGCTTACTTTTACTTCACATAGTAGGTGCCACAAGCTTTGAGGATCTCCGAACATACCAAGGTGTTACCTGCCCAACATATAAGGATATGGCAATTAAACTTGGTTTGCTTATCGATGATTCAGAATGGCAACGCTGTTTGATGGAAGCATGGGTTTTCCAAATGCCCTTTCAACTGAGACAGTTATTCGCCTACATATGCATATTTCATCAACCTTGCAATGCCAGTCACTTATGGGACATGCACAAAAACTCTCTCTGTGAAGATTATTTAAAGTCTGAAGATGAAAATACAGCTTATCAACTATCTCTCAGAGATATTAATAAAACTCTGCAATTGCATGGTTTCTCTCTGCCAACATTTAACTTGCCTGTTGGTACTGACACACACTCAAACGATCAAACTACTAATGAGCCAGTGTTCCCTTTTGATTTGGCTGACCTGATGTCCTTAGCAAACCAGGAACAACTTTCAATTATTAATGAAATCACTAGCGTTCTTCAAAATAACAACTCAACTGTCACGAACGCATTCTTTATTGACGGTGCTGGGGGCACAGGAAAAACATTTATTTACCGATGCTTAATACAAAAGTTCTGGAGTTTAGGGCTTCATGTTATATCAGTAGCATGGACCGGAATAGCCGCTGTTTTGCTACCCAACGGTCGAACAGTACACAGTACATTCAAAATTCCTCTAAATTTAAATGAGAGTTCAGTGTCTGGATTAAAATTAAATTCCAAAGCAGCTGACGATATTCGATTAGCACGGCTCATAATATGGCAAATATTCATTCATTAATGTGTGTGAATCGTCTTCTAAAAGATATTATGGGTAATGACATTCCATTTTGGTGGGAAAATTACTGTTCTTGGAGGAGACTTTAGGCAGGTTTTGCCTGTTTTTCCGCACGCTTCTCGCCAAACAATTATTCAAAACTGTATTAAATACTCTCCTCTCAGGCCCTTCTTCAAAATACGCTGCTTATATAAAAACATGCGGTTGAAACCAGAAGAAATTGAATTTTCTGATTTTTTGTTACAAATTGGTAACGGTGACTACCCCTCTGTAGATGGTGAGGAATCAAATGTTATTGAACTACCACCCAGAATTTTAGCGCATGATGACATCGTGACTGAGATTTACGGCGAAACATTCATTTCTACGAAATATATAATCAATTTCTCGAAAGTATGCATTCTAACACCAAAAAATGAACACTGTAATGAAATTAATTTGAAAGTCATCGAACTTATACCCGGTAGTTCAAAAACATACACCAGCGTTAACAGATTAAATACTGAAGATAAAAGCCAGCTACTTCAATTTCCTACAGAATTCTTGAATTCCTTGGAATTACATGGTTTGCCTCCACATATTCTTACTCTAAAAGTTGGAGCCATAGTTATGCTCCTCAGAAATCTGAACGTTTCCCAAGGGCTCCTGAACGGAACCAGATTATTTGTAAAGAATATGTATGAAAATTGCTTGGATTTGGAAATAATCAGCGGAGATAAAATTGGGCAGAGAGCTCTAATCCCTCGAGTTGATTTAACACCATCCGACAAAACCCTTCCATTTTCTTTTAAGAGACGTCAATTTCCAATTCGCTTGGCATTCTGTATCACAATTAATAAAGCTCAAGGGGAAACTCTCGAACGTGTAGGTCTCTATTTACCTCAGCAAGTTTTCAGTCATGGCCAGTTATATGTTGCAATGTCAAGAGTGCGATCTTTCGACGCCCTTAAAATTTCAATAGTGCCAAAAAGTAGTCGTACAAAGAATGTCGTATATAAGGAAATCCTTCGGTAATTATTTTACCATTGACCATCATGTTTCGACTTCGTAAAGCACTCTGACAAAAGCTCTTGGCCTGTAGATTTGCAGAGTGTCTTTAAGAGAAAAAAAAAATATGTTACCGACCTGTGTTATTGTGATGGTTGTATTAATGCGTGTATCTGTAATTAACGTGATAATTAGGAAGGAGAACGCCGAGGCCTTACTTAAGGAACCATCCCGGTATTTGCCTGGAGTGGAAGTGGGAAACCGAAGAGAAACACATCCAAGATAGTTAAGGTTGGAATCGATCCTACCTCTCCTCAGTTTTACCTCACGAGGCTGAGTGCGTCCCGTTCCAGCCCTCAGGCCAGAATTAAATTTCTTGGCAGAGCAGGGAAATGAATCCGGATCTCTGGGGCGATGGCCAAGAATATACTTAATAGTGGGCTTCCCTATGTTAATGCGTTTTTCGACATGCACTGGACATATAATTCTAAAACTGCCTCCTTTACGGTGGCTGGCAAAGAGTCAGTGCTCATCCTGTAATTGGTGAAGTGATTCTATGCTCCCCTGCATAGTTTGCTGTTAAAGAAACCCAAAGGATTGAACCTATAACAGGCGATAGAAATTGCTTATTTCGAGAAGTTTCGTGCTGTTTATATCAAAATGAAGAACATCGCCCTGAGCTTCATTTGCGAACTATTGCAAACATTGTTGCTGACAAGGATAATTTTAAGGATTTTATTATTGGCGATCAGCCTCATCGCGTTCTCCTCAGCAACCAACTTAGTATGAAAGTCTCTGAACGGTGAATACACTGATCATGTTGAACTTCATTGTATAAGCCAATTGTTCATTGATTTTATTTGTTTAGAGTACATAACAATGAGTCTAACCACACTGTTGTTTTTGCAAGGGGAGTATTATTTGGCATTTAATATTTAGCGGCTCCATTGATGCAGGGCGCTATAGTGTTATCGAATAAGACGTTAATTTTGGGAGAAATACTACTATAAAACCCCGTTCGACGAAAAGGAACATTGTCCGGTCGTATGTTAACTGCAAATTGACGCAATAAAGTGAGAAATCGGACAAAATACGAAGCCACTTTAAAAATCAAATATAAATATGCCATAAGAATACTCCCATTTTCTTTTAAGAGCCACCAATTTCCAATCGCTTGGCATAATTTATCACAATCAATAAAGCTCAAGGGGAAGCTATGGAACGTGTAGGCCACTATTTGCCTCATCAAGTTTTCAGACACGGGCAGTTATATGTTGCAAAGTCGTCTTTCTCTGTAATCATACAAATAATGCATATAAGAAAATCCTTCCGTAAATATTTTCCCAATGACCGTCATGTTTTGACGGGTTTCAACTAGTAATATTAAATTTACCATGGAATCCGCCACAAACAATAAGATTAATTTTCTTGACACAACCATTTTCAAAAAAGATAACAGACTGCATTACCAAATTTTCAGGAAACCCACGCAAACACATTCTGTTATAAGGCAAGATTCAAACCATCCTGGCTGTCATAAAAAAAGCCACCTTCATTAGCCTTGTGAACAGAGCCTTGAATTTACCTCTTTCCAAGCAAGATTTTTACAAAGAAATTGAGATAATATATCAAATTGCCAGAGTTAATGGTTATAATCGTCAATACATTTTTAATATTATCAACAAATTAAAAAATAAGCCCATCACACGACTTCAACCTGAGCATAAAGAAAAGCCCTCATACGCAGTTTTTACTTATTTTAATCATACTTATAACATCACTAACAAATTCAAAAAGGTTAACATGAAAATAGCTTACCAAACTAACAATACTAATCAGAGCATTTTCTTTAATTCCAATTCTTTCAACTTGAAGGATAAATTCAGCAAATCCGGTGTTTACAGATTAAGTTGTAATGATTGTAACGCCAATTATATAGGTCAAACTGGACGATATTTCACCACAAGATATAATGATCACTTAAATGCCACTAAATATAGAAAGTATTCAGCCATGGCCGCACATATGGAGGATTCAGGCCACAAATTTAGATTTAGAAATCTTACATTACACTAGCAAGGGTACTATGATGAATGTTCTCGAATCCATTGAAATCAACACAGCACACAGTATTTCAGACCCAGTGAATCTTAATGAAGTCATTTTCGATCCTAATATCTTATTTGACACTCTCAAAAATAACTTAACTAGTAAGTCCAATAATAAACCACCTTAGATGCTCTTTAGTATAACTTTTCTGCATCACATATTTATACATAATTACATACTTATTAATATGCTGTTACACCCCTCTGCCATTACAATTCCCTACAACTTGATTTTTATTATATTACATTATTTAATTTCCACTTTGAACATTTTTTCCCCAAAGAATCTATTTTTTCATAGTAGCGCTCCACTCATACATACGTCCTATTACAGAACTAGCTATGGCAATATTTATCATCTACTGCTACCATATATATGAGTGTTGGAATTGGCTACACCCATAAATTATTTACAATAATTTTCAAACATAAGACAATCTCTTCATAATTGATACCTTGACTTAACCTGAAGTAAGTTCTTCGAATATTATTAAGTTTGCATTCGTTCTATATCATTATAAATTAATTTTTATAGTTTTTCATAATTATTTCAGTCTATAAATTTCCCCTTGGTCCCTTTTATTATGGTGTTTGTTTTTCCTTTGCTTCTTTCAGGTTATGCATTGAGCTAACCTCATTGCTATTTGAAGTTGTTCCTTCCTCGCTCGTCTAATTCGTATGCAGGCATTTGATTTTGGACCTGTTGAGCATAAGGCATCTTCATTGGTTGTGTCCATATGGTGAAGTATTGTGATTTTTGCCAATTCAAGCTTCGACCAGTGTTTTGGAGCGGATTTACGAGTTAACTGTCCACTGATTCTCTGTGTTTTGATGGCTGAATATCATCGCTGTTACATATATGTTTTTAGTTTTGCTCAACAATTTCCTGTGGCCTACTTATATGGTGCACCATATTAAGTTAAATAGCTATTTATTTTTTGAGTGCTACGCTATCTTATATCTTTCTTCGGATATTTGTCTTGGCTGTTGAAGGGGATAAAAGCAATTAATCCCCGAAACATGTACCAGGAGCAAGTGTAATTATAATTTATTTTCGTTTATGTATTGACTAAGGCGGATATACAATTTGTTGTTAAAACTATTTAGTACGTCAATACGGAACCATCTTGGAAACTAGTTTAAATAATAGAATCTGCTAATACTGTTTTAAATGATGTGAAATGAAAATGTATCTGAGTATTGTCTCTTCAAGCCACTCTGACAACAACTTATTGAACTAAGGTTTCCTCAGTGTTACTGCACAACCTCTATATTGGATATCACCAGTTGAGTAAAGAGATATTGAAATAGGTTCTAAAGGCCAAACAGAATGCAGTATAATAGACTAAGGCTACCAAAGCAACGTTGAAACATGCTTTAAAAGAAAGGAATATCTTAGGGCAAACCCACTAATCTAATTACAACTTCTTGTTTGGTTGAGTCTCCATAACTAGCTTTTTAAACCTTCGAACATTCGGAGGCATTGGCTAAACATTTCCTCACGTAAACTGTTTCATTCTATTTCCCCTCCCTTGCAAAGACATATTTGCCCCAGTAATTATGCCATTGAATTAGATTATCTTTAGAAGACCTCTCTTATATCTCCACCAATCTCAATCTCCCACAAATATTTTCCCTTGACTTCTCTACCTTCTATTTTAATAACACTGGATCTGGCTCTTCCCTCGCCATCCCCATTAACCACTCATCCATGTTCAACCGATCTTTTGCTGTAGTTAGCTCTCGACTATGGAATTCAACTCCTGCCGATATCAGAAATTCCACAACAATAAATAAATTTAAGGTCGAATGCCGAGATTACCTGTTGAATACTGCTGATTGCCTCTGTGAAGGGTGATGGATGATAGGACGTATGACTGAGCTAGGATTATATCTAGGATATTATAGAACGGTCTGTGACATTGTGTTTATTACATACATTACATTATGCGAACCGGCCAAAACTATGGACCACGCAAATATCATCTCATTTCCTTCTCATAGTTCTTTCTTCCTTTCTCTTCCTCCACATTTCCTTAATTCTTTCAGAGTGTTACTCCTTTCTCTCTGCTGTCCATCTTCCTCCCCTGCATTCTCTCTTTTCTCCCACAAGAACCTTTATGTTGGAAAGTATTTCCCTGAATTGTGTTCTGTCTCGACAGTCGCCATCTGTAATGCCTAGCCTCCGGAGTTCTTCCTTTATCTGCTTGGTGTAACCCCCTTGGCTCTTTAGATTATATATGCTTGTGATTATTATTATTATTTTTATTGTTATAATTATTAATATTATGATTGTTCCTGTGCATTTTTATTAATATTAGTATTAGTATAATTAATTTACTCCTTATTTATCATAATTATTTTTTAGCCTACTTTTCACATTTTGCAAAAATGAGGAAAAAGTAGACTTATGAGATAGGGCAAATGTGTGTCAGTATGTCTGTCCTTGTGTCTGTATGTCTGTCTGTCCTTCTGTCTGTCCTTCTGTCTGTCTGTCTGTCTGTCTGGCTGTGTGTGTGTGTCCCCCTATCAACTCCTAAACGACTGCAGCAATCGAAATAAAATTTGGTAAGAGTAAAGATCTATACCTGAATATCTCACGGCCATATTTGAAAATGATGTCAGTGCTACCAACTGCTGAAAAATCGCAGTTGAAATTTGAGCTCCATGTTGGATATCTTGGAAGGTATAAATGGGAGCTATTTCAAAATTGGCACACGTATAATATTGCAGTTTAATTTCCAGGAGGCCATACATGCCAGTGTTGCCAAAATGATTGTAAGCCTGCTGATAGGTCCAAATTTTAAATGTACATAACTTCTTAACTATCAATTGTATTTCAACCAAGTATCGTGTGTGCTATGGTGTACCATAACAGATATGACTATGCCGATTCTTAAGAGTAACCAGGGCTGCCAACTGTTAATAAATACTGTCTCTATTTTTGTTACCCTAATGTCAATATATCAGAAAGTATGCAAGCCAATAGCTCTAAACTTTGCACACGTATAGTACCTGGCATTCTAGATTAATTTGGAGTAACTAATATAGGCCTACGCCAGTGCTGCCAACATGATTCTAAACCTGCTGATAGGTCCAATTTTAAAATGCATGTAACTTCTATACTAACTAATGGATTTCATTCAAAATTGGCACAAAAATAGATCATATTATTTCAGATTATATCTGACCAATACATGCATGTCATAGTTGCCAACATGATTTTACGCGCGCTGTTAGATCCAATGTTTAACTGCATGTAACATCCATGCTATCCATTGGACTTCAACCAAATTTTGTATTATGTACCTTAAGCGATGGAACTGAGAATATATTCAGTCACCAGGGCTGCCAACTGTAGTTCTATATTAGGCTACATTATGCCAGGTATACAGTATTTCGAACTAATTAGAAATGTCGATATTACCAACTTAATTTCGTCATTATTCTAGATAGATCCATATAGATTAATCATTGGCATGAATCTTAAATTTTAAGAAAAGTAGGCTCTTTAGTTCAGGTTGTACTTCCAAAATTGTCTCATATGTACTGGTAGCATATTGCGTGGTTAAGTGTAAGAGAGCCCTAACTTCACCACTACTGAACACATAAAATACATAAATAAATAAATAAATAAGTAAATAAATAAATAAATAAATAAATAAATAAACATACCTCCCAATCATATTCTAGATCGTTTACCAGCTGAACTTTCCCAACCCAATCAATGAACTCTTACTGCAATGGATAGTGTTTTCTTCAAACTAAAGAAATCACTCTTTTGTACCTACAGGAATTCTCTCACAAAACCTTAAGACATAGTTGCTAAATGAAGATGACGATAATAGTTTGAGAGAACGGGGATTTGAAACTTAGTAGATTTGGAAGGCAGGTAAAAAATCATGAGCAGGATTCTTTAAGGTTCCGACCTTTATTTCAGTTAATGTAAGCTGCAACATATGAATAGCATGAGGCATTACATGAACATTTGTTTTCAATATTTACAACACAACACGTTTAGAAATTGTGGTATATACCCACTGCCCAAATGCATGAAATCGAAACGTTGCATGAGCACTTCGAGAAATAGTTTTTATTTACAAATTTTAGAACTCACATTATTTACTTTGGCACAAGTGTAGTTTATTATACAGTAGAGTAGGATACAATTATAATGTTCATTAGCTTGACCATCAAGCTCCACTAACTTGAAAAACAACATTTGAAGTTTGGCGTTTTAATGAACTTCCTTTCCGTTAACATTACAGTAATTTATGCTCTCATCCTTATCATACTCTGTTAATTCAAAGCATTACAAGTTCCAGTGAGCCTTCACCACATTTTGAAACTAGTCTTATAAGACGATCACAGCTTTCATTTGCACGAGAAGTTTATGAATAACCTAATGCATTTATATACAAATATACTGAATACTCTGGTTTGTAAAGACAATTGAGGAGCTGACATGGGAAAGCACTTTTGTTCAAAAATCACTTTCTTCTTTCGCGGATATACAAGTATGAAATAACGCCAATGACGTTGAGAAACCCGTAACTCAGTCCCTCGTTTCTTAACAAGAGGCGGACTGAAACGAGGAATGGACTTACGGGTTTCTCAGCGCAATTGGCGTTATTTGTTACTGCATAACCGCGAAAGAAAGAAAAAGTGATTTTTGGACTTAAGTGCTTTCCCATGTCAGCTCACCAAATATAGTTATCAATATAGTTTAACGAAACATACACCATTGGACTTATCGTATGTTTCTGTAAACAAATTACAACATGTCATTTCATTTGTAGATGTGTTTTGTGAATTGAATCATTGACTAACAGTACTCTTAAATCATGACGTTAAGATACAAACAGTTGGACAGTTGGTAACTATGTACATAACACACAATATGGCAAGGAAGATGCGTTGAATATTGCATCAGTGACAGAACAAGAACAAGGCATATGATCTAAGTGGAAATTATTCGTTAGAAAGATCAGCACTTCTAGTACAAGAAGGCAGGGAAATATCAAGTTATGAAATATTACGACTTAGTCCTTTGTATGTATCAAGGACGAGATAAGGTTGGCAACAATAAGCATACTAGACAAATAATTAGAACAGTAATTGTGGTCTTCAGTTCCGTTCACTGTGCAGTTATATCTTCACAATTATAATAATTGTACAGTATTTTGTGTCTTGCAATTTATCCGTTCATCAACTCAAGGGGGAGCACATTATCAGCATCTAGTCTTCCACGACGACAGTTTTCAAGTGATAGGTTAGTCAACCATTCATGAAGTCACTCACATTTTGAATCCCCAGACTTGATTCCTGTCGAAATTCTACGGTGTCCAAAACAAGGAAGAATAGAAGGTCGACAAAGATATACGACCAAAATCGATGACCTTGGATAACACCTGGCAGTCGATTGGTTTGGTACATTGGGAAGTCCTTGTAGAAGAAAACAGCCGTTGTGATTCACTCAGGAGATGGAATGGCGTGGTATTAGACACACTATGATGGTATTGTCCTGTGTGCTCAACATAAGAGAACAATCTTCTCTGGTTACCCTTTGAACATGCTCATGAAGTCCATTCCTCCCATTCCACTCATCATTTTATTCATCATCCCGCTGAACATGTCCGTGAAGCTCCCCATTCCTCCTTTGCCACCTCCCATCATACCCATCATACCACCCCCTTTGCCACCTCCCATCATACTCATCATACCACCTCCCTTGCCGCCTCCCATCATTTTCCCGCCTCCCATCATGCCGCCTCCCATCATTTTCCCACCTCCACCGCCACCACCGCCTCCTGCCATCACCGCACACACGACCGACAGCACAACGGCGAGCAGTACCTAAAACAGAAAGAAACATGTTGATGAATCCAATCGAAACTCTGGTTCATGTACAGAGTCATTATATATGTGCGCCCCGATAAACACGGCAAGCTAAGCCGGCTTGGACTGGCGCAGATCGCGGGCGCGCGTATACGGTTCAGCCGGTGGTAGGCGCGCTCCGCTGACTCATATCGTTAGTTCACACGCGTTTTGACATTCATATGGACGTGTGTCTGCAAAGTAGACGTTAGTGTTGCACGTTTAGTGAGTAATATCATTACTGTGATTGTTGGTCATTGTTAATGATTGTTATATCTTTCAGGTCCGTTGCAGTAGCGGCTGGCCCATAAGGACTCCAGGACGGTGTCCTTCCTAGAGAACGAAAAGGGATTTTCATTTTCTCTTGATATTTTAAGTCAAAAATTGAACTCTAATAATGCTAAGAAAATTACATGTCAATGTAAAACTGTAGCTCTATCAATCAGGAAGACTGTGTTTGGTGGTATCACGCTCAGCGCGCAGCTCACTGGTTAGTATGGAGTTACGGACTCTAGGCTTTCCGCCCTAAGATTGTGCCCGGGCGAGGGGATTGAGACGTAAGGGGAGTACGGAGACTGGCGCGCTTGTCGGCTGCCAGAGGGGTAATCTGTGGACGCGGTGTGCGGGCAGTTGTCTTTGAGGCGGGCGGAGTCAACGCCACCTAGAGAATAAGGCCTCCGCGCTCGGAAGCACGCGCACCAAGAGTAGTCATTCCTCTCTGCCCTTCCAAACGATGTTTCTACTCGCAAAGAAAACGCTCATATTGTTGCACTGTACAACTGTAAATGAACACTGCATAGCCTGCAAGTCTTTGAGTAGCCAGTATTGCTAAATTACCCTACCTCGTAGAATTTACCTTCTCCCTTACCTTTCATAAAATACGCTTTCCAGTAATGCTTGAACTATAAAACTCCTTCTATACTGAGGGAGGAAAAAGAAATAAACAGTTTCATCATAATAACAAAAAAAGGCCCATAATTATTACGATAATGATGTTTATTATGATTTTTAGAACGTTATGAACTTATTAACCTCACTTTTAAATGAAGGGAGAAAGGCAAAAATGGAAAAGAATAATTGAACAGCTGAGTCGAAAAACGATAACATTCCATTTCCAAGAGGAAAAAAGAAGGATCCTCTGTCGAAACTATACGTCGCATTGAAAAATTCACCAATTGCCAATTGTAGTAATAGTAGCAAGAAGTTATGTCTCAAAATGTCATAATAGGAGTGTCATCAATTAGCGACTAATTAATGATTAAATATGCTGGAAAATTATCCCATTTCTTTGCATATTGTCCTTTTTCCACTCACTTGTTCAATTTTTAGTAATATTTTACTGGCGTTGGATTACAGAATATTAATTTAATTAAAAGTTTTGAATTTTTCAGGAATTTACTAAAATTTATCAACAATTTGGCTACAGACAGAAATACAATACAATACAGTTTTATCTTGAAACATATTTAGCCGAGACTACATTGTACAGCAGGAACATAATTAACTCTCACCAACAATTCAACTTATGAGCCTAGTGCTCTTGTAGCTTAATAGAGAATAGAGCATTGGAAATCTTCGGATTCTTAACTATTATTTTAACAGATTTTACATTAAAATTTTATTTTGCTACTACAAAATTTCTTAAAGGATGTAGGTGAAGGTTAAAAAATTAGTTTAAATGGGTTTAAAAAAATCAAAATAGATTCAATTCACATTTTGAGAGGGTTGTTTTTGAAATTACAATAGGACTAAATTTCTTAATCTTGGGAATCAATAATAAGCTTATTGACTTTCTGATTTGTATAGATGTTAAGAAATATGCTTCACCCATCTGGTACATCAGGACTGCCAAAGCTAAATCTTCAATTAATGATATAGGCTACATTAAGGTAAAATTATGAGCAGGGCTAGGATTTATATGTACTAAAATGTGTCAAAATATGTACATATGTATGTATATATATTTTAAAAATATGTACAATCTAAAAAATGTCAAAATGTAATTATATTTTATGAAATACGGACAAAAGACAAATTTATCCCCATAATACTAATTTTGTTACTTCTATAACCCACATAAATGCATTAAAAATACTGAATCTATAAATCAAATTATCCAATTTTCTTTTATTACACTTACTTGTCACTTGCTTTGATTCATCGATTATTCCTATTATGCCTGCCTACCATAACAGTATACCATGAAATGTTCTAAATTTTCAAACTTGAAGCTTGTTTTCATAAGAATTGCTATCGTTACACCTACGTACTTCAGAAATCTTTCTTTTCATTACATAACTGTAAACTTGTCCTGTGCTGCCATATTTCCAGTCACTGAAAACTACAATTCTATATATTTTTATTCATAAGAGTAAAATATGTACAAATATTAGATTGAAATTTACTAAATATGTAAAATTATTTATTGTGCATGTAGGCTATGTACTGAAGTCAGAAATATGGAGAAACATGTCAAATAAATTTGTTTAATTTGAAATAGGAAAACATAATCGATGGAGATAAGTTAATAGGATATGAATATCTGTGTAATAGAGAAATAAGTAGTATTTAAATGTAAATACTAGCCCTGATTATGAGAAAGCTGAAACAGAAAAGAAGTAAAGGACCAGTAAGCAGATATGTTGATTTGGACATAGGTGATTTATCAAGATTAGTGTCAGTTGCTATGGGAAAATATGTTTGCCTTACTGGGCACAGTGTCCTTGAGGTTTCCTTGATTTTTGTTTCTACAATAATTATTAAAACTACAGCAAAAAGTGCAACTTATGCGCCGACCTTGTAACGCTCCACAAACAACGCGATTGACTACTGTTGGTCGAGCTGCCTAGCGCTGGTCAGCCAGTGCGGTGGCCTTATTATTTAGGTGGCGTTGGCGGAGTCCGAATAGCTCTGTAGCACCGGTAAATATCTCATCTCCCCTGGCTCCTCTACGAGCATGCGCCCAGCCGGGGAATCACCCCATAAGCAAATAAAGTGAATGAATGAATAAATCAAATCTCCATGGTTGCATACAATAAAAATTAAATTTAAATAAAAATAATCCATGAGCAGCATGACCTTTGTTTATCTTTGAAGACAAAAAATATGTAATTATATTTAAGTGTAGCATCTTGCGAGCCTCCGTGGCTTAGGCGGCATCACGCCGGCCTCTCACCGCTGGTTCCGTGGCTCAAATCCCGGTCACTCCATGTGAGATCTGTGCTGGACAAATCGGAGGCAGGCAGGTTTTTCTCCGGGTACTCCGGTTTTCCCTGTCAACATTTCATTCCAGCAACACTCTCCACTATCATTTCATTTCATCTGTCATTCATTTAATCATTGCCCCAGAGGAATGCGACAGGCTTCGGCAGCCCGCACAGTTCTTATCGTCGCCGCTAGATGGGGGCTTTATTCATTCCATTTCTGACCCGGTCGGAGACTGGAAGCAGGCTGTGGATTTTCATTTAAGTGTAGCATCTGAGAACAGGAATCTGGATTCATTTTGCAATGGTGAAGTATAACACGGACCTCTGGCTAGCGTCCTGTGGTTAGTGAAGAGGTTGGCACCAGTGAGGTATTTCGCTTTCGTGCTGAAGAGTCTTGAGTGCGGTGGTAATATTCAGCAGTTGTAATCTCTCTGTTGGTGATAATTCATCTGTAAATCATTAAGTAGTGTTTGTTTTTAATTTACCGGTGCGACTGTGGTTTGGAAGTGCTTGTGCCGTGAGTGATATTCTCGTGGTCTCTATAATAGTAATAATAATAATTCTTGTTACGGCTGTGCTCTAGAGATGAAACTCCTTAAGGCTTGACTGTCTTTTTTATGCTTCCGCTTAAGTGTGATTAAGTATTTCTGCGTTTCAAAATTAATTCTGTGGACGCTATTTTAAAAATGGTAGCGGAAAACTTTCTCTTGAGAGTAATTTTCACATCAGGTTCTCAGTGTTGTTACCCTATGAAATCATTGTTGTAATACCGGTACCAAATGCTAAAAACAAGAGTTGAGGGCAGCTTTAGGATCTGACATCAAGAATATCGAGTAGCGATATTTTCATTGTATATAAAAGTAACTTGATTCTAGGCCTACCGGTAGGCCTACTCTTTTTTTCCTCTGTCAACTTATAAAAAGGTGCGGGAAAAATACTGTGATCGCTCTCCCAGCCTAACAGTATGTCGGCCGCAACTGGTCCGTTGACTATAAGCGGGCTCTGTATCCTGTTCTGTAGTCTGTTTGAAGGACATGGCTGAACATGTCTTCTTGGTTTTTGGAAATAAAATAAGTATTATAAAAGAACCTACACGCCGGTTAGGCTTTCGAGAGTTATAATTTCGTAACTTTGTGGCGACCGTGACAGGACACCAACTCACATTACGTGAACGTGTGTATATCCATAATTCGTTTATGAATAGCAGAAAGTCTTGTAGAAACAAGACAACAAGTTCGAATCGAGTTTCCAGGAGACCTGTGCCTAATGCCAGTACAATTAGTAGGCTCGCTAAACGATTCAAGAAAACAGGCTCCGTAAATAATTTAAAAAAGTTAGCAGACAGCGTTGTGTTCTTAGAGAATACAAATTAGATGAGATTGTTGTCCAGTCTTTCATCCAGAAGATGTCAGGTGTGTGTTACAAGAGAGGGAGGACATTTTCAGCGTTGACTATGAGCACTGTAAGTACACATTATTAAACATGTTTGGTAAAAGTGTAAAAGTGCGCGCCACCACCGGCTGAACCGTGTACGCGCGCCCGCAATCTGCGCCAGTCACAGCCGGCTTAGCTTGCCGTGTTTATTGGGGCGCACATAGATAGTGACCCTGCACATACCGTGATTACGTACGTGTCTAGGGGAATTTTTAGTGTAGTCAATGACACCATGGACGATGATGTTGCTAACTGTTTTGGCCAAGCCCCAACGTCAGATTTACACGAGCACTTGTACAGCAGTGTCAGAGATTATACGCTTCTATTACGAGGTTACTCTACTCTTACTTTAATTTTTGGCCTTGGGCTAGAGAACTGACCAAGAAGGAAAGTAAGAAATAGAGCAGTGACCAAGAGTGTGTTCATTCCTTTGTATGAGCGACAGTACATGCATTCGCTGCTCAGCTGGTACTCAACAGGTAAATAAATAAATAAATAAATAAATAAAAATTTACGAGCCTTACAGTAGTCGCATATGATGTGTAACATCTGACATGTTATTCGAATAATTCCATATTACTTACTCGCATGTCTTAACGAATGAACTCATAGTACTACCTTGAGCCAGCAAATATGAAAGGATTCTCCAATGCATCTGCAGTAGTGACATATACCTGCAACTGTTTGCGGGATCAATCAGCTGCCTACTTGATGCTAGCTGCGCTTTATACCGGCCAGTTAGTGAACCCATGCCAGCGGTGTTATTGAAAATGGCCTCTTATTGTCGATATAGCGCACTGCCAAGTATAGGCGCAATTAAAAATTAGGTGTGCAATAGGTATATTAAAGGCGTTTCTCCCAGTGATACGTTTAGACTAACCAAATAGCTTAATATGATAATAGTGGAAACTCCCACGAGAAACTGGCGACACCGATTATGCATGCCATCTAGCGGTTCGCGCAGACAACTACGAACTCGATTTCAATCAGCTGGCAAGTTTATCTGCACATGTTAGAAGAGTAACTTTTGGGCTATGTATGCGTGTTTTCATTACAAAATACAACGTGATTAAGTGACTAAGCTATTTGGACCAACGAAGTTTCAATTATTGTTAGTAGTCGGTGTTAATATACTGAATTCCTACGTTGTTTGGAGTGTTGGTTGATGCGATATAGCACACATTAAATAAGAATACAGCAAAAGTATGAAGATTTAATAAATCGTAATTGTTTTCAGCAAATATGATATAATGAATATTTTCACACCAAAGAACGACAATTTAAAGATGATTTATTGAAGCAATTTCTTTAATGGGGCCTGCAAACCTTGAGGTAAACCGTATGCGATTTACATTCCACATAGTCACATGTCTTACAGTACGTCCTTGTACCGATCTCTGCCACCGCGCGTGCTCATTGTTTCCGTCCCATGCATTTCCGTCCCATCCACTTCCGTCTCTTTTCCAAAATCACTCCCACAAACATGTCCAGCTACCGAGTGGAAAGATGTTACAC
This sequence comes from Meconema thalassinum, assembly GCA_946902985.2. Classification (NCBI taxonomy): domain Eukaryota; kingdom Metazoa; phylum Arthropoda; class Insecta; order Orthoptera; family Tettigoniidae; genus Meconema; species Meconema thalassinum. The sequence goes on from OX336392.1 coordinate 35,202,841, forward strand.
ATCAATAAATAAATAATGTATTGACAACAGAAATGTCAGGGTGGCGACTAAAACATTGCGTCCTGGAGTGGGAGTGAAGTGGACTCAGGAAAGGAAAACAACCCATAGTGCAGAGATGAAGGAACGCTGGGCTAAGAAGAAAGCTCGCCAGAGTTAGGAGCCACATGGTCCAAGGGGCCTCAACGAACCAAGAAGAAATATGTAAACAAGCAAATAAATATATTAATTATTTAATTAATTTGTAATGAGCAACTATTTGTCACGCAAGATATATTTTTATTTTCATGTGAAGGATATTTCTGACTGTTGATGATATTGTTGATTCATTTCGAGGCTTGGGATAGTGTTAAGTTAGCTCCATGTGTATGAGCAGTGGCCTGTACGTGGCTGTGGAGGGAGAAGGCGAATTCTAGGAGCTGCCTAACAGCTGGCCACCAGATATTGTTCATATAGAGTATATGAAATTTTTCTATTGACATTTTGTGGATGTTTATAATTTTAAGTGGCTTATCTGAGTGGTAGTTCAATGTTTACAAATCGGGTAACGTGATCCCTTTCCCAAGCATATTCCTCTGTCGTTGACTTATCAATCTCCTGAGTCTGCAGTTCCAATGCGAATGACATCGCGCTCTATCCCTTCCCATAACTAAAGCCCTGCGCGGATGCGGATATCCGCAATTTTTTTTGCCTTGTGGATATAGTTTGCAAGCCTCTGCAGATTGCGAATAAGCTGCGGATAATGCTTGGAGAAAATTTGCAGATAGTTTTTAGAATACAATCTGAACTTGTTTAATATCATTATTAGGACCCAGATGTTTATGACATATCAGTATCATTTTTTCCGTTATGTTTTTTTTCATGACAAATGTAAGACGATGGTTTAAGCTAATCTCATTCAGAGTATGTCATTAAGCATAATTAACACTCCGAACAGGAAAGGGTTGCAATTCTGGCTGTATTACATTCATTTTAAACTTAGCTCATGACACACAAAGCCTAGGGGAACGAATTTTTCCTCAAATGTCTAAATATGTTGCTTTAGTAATTTATGCTTTATCTAATTAAGAATAATTTTGTATTGCCAGTAGATTCGGATAACAAACGTGGGAGTGCGGAAAAATGTCATGCGGATGCGGATAACATTTTGTTTATCCGCACAGGACTCTTACCCATAACCACGTTCAGGGGCAGAGCAACCCGAAGATACCAACCTATCACATAAGCATAATATCAATAATATTGCCACGCCAGAATGAAACAAATAACTCTCAACCAGAAATCGCTCAAGTTTCATAGTTTTACGAGAACATGGCCTACATAAACCTCACAAGGGAAGTATCAGGTAAGACAGGTCGATACCTATCTTGAAACTTTGTCAGACAGAGCGACTTCACACTATTCATAACAAATCATTGGAAATGCCAATCTTATTTGTTGGAGAACATTATACATGGTCTAATAACCCAAAAAGCCATTCTGAAGAATACTCAACCAACTGTGAAATCCTACATGATTAGCATTATTATTTATTCTCTAAGGAACTTGTCAAAGAATATGCAATAAACGGTGTGGCTCTGCTTCTAAACTTGCTAAGAGAAAAACTGGTGAATTTTAAAGCTAAGTACATAAAAGGCTTCTAGCATGATGAAGTGCACTTGTGTATGATATTTGAGTGTACATTTTCAATAAGCTGTGTGTGTGTGTTACATAAAGAATAATGTCACTTGTTGGTATCTTGTAAACATTCACTTCAAATCTTGTTAACTCGGGGGTTTTCTTTACAAACTTGCTGTGTATTTGTTGTTGATTTACCAGGGTTTTAGATGCCAATATTTATTGTTACTTTTACTGAAAATATTTTTGTGCAGCTTTCGATAGTAATAATAATTAAAATGGTATGTGATAAAATGAACACTATTATAATAATGACTGGCTTACCTTCACAAAATAATGATGTGTTGTATGCAAGAAGACAAACTGAATGTGAATTCGTGTAGTGATATGACTTGTGTGTCTGCCGTGTGAAGAATGGATAAAAAGAAAAACACAATGCAAAAAAGACAATGTTGTTTAAATAAACAAAGACAGAATGCTTGTAAAAAAATTATGCGAGTGAAGTTATACGAAGTAAATATTTGTTGTGATTTCGGATGTGAAAATGAATATGGTTGGACATTTAAATCATTTTGTTTTTAGTTTCACAGGATTTTTTTTCCTTTCCTAATTTTTATTTTGTCCATGATTTGTGAATAGTAAACTTGTAGAAAGAGGTATTGTGTTACAGAATTATTTTCCCCTTTATGGTGACGAAGCATATTATCCAAGATATACAACCCTCTTGGAATCGACAGCAATATACTGCCTCCTGGGAAAACTGGATTTATGGTTCTAATGCTTATATACCATAATTATGATTCACTTTTGATGTCAGAATTATATCCATGTCACATTAATTAAGATAAAATACAATTTTGAACCAATAATACTTATAAATACGATACAGTAAACTTATGTCATTTCCTTTAATCTCACATTTTAATTAAATAAGCTGAATTATAAATATAACTAACTACCTGCCCCAGCTTCGACCGGTTGCTTTAATGGTTTACCCAGCGTAAGCTTGAAAGGCACACGGACGGTAGGTCCCAGACGCAATTCAGACAAGCCGTGGTGAACACCGAATCTCCAAACAGACATACTATACTCTTCTTCTTCTTCTTCCTCTTAAGACATCTACGAGAGAATATTTGGAGCTATTCAGCAATCCTTGATGAATAAGACGAGGTGTCAACTTATAAATGTTCCTCGTAAGTCTTTATCTGATTTTTATTTTTGATCCCTCCCTCTGCGTGGGGTCAGCCTTCTTGTTCTTTTCCTTTTCCCTCCTGCCTTGTGCTCAAGGCCCTTAAGGAGGCAGGGTGTATGTAGCCCCACCACATCTTATTTTTATTCTCAATTGCATTTTGTGACTAATTTGAATCTAAATTACATTTTGTAAGTATTTTCTATCTAAATTGCATTTTGTAAATATTGTCAATTCAAATTACAATACAGTAAGTATGTAGTTAGTTTTAGTTGTAAGAAGGTAGTTAGTTTGTCTATTAGATATATGTCATTGTTCTATTAGACTCTGGTGTGTGAGTGTGTCTGGTAGCAGTTGCATTGTTTATTAGTTATAGTTCATTGTTTCAGTAGACTGTGATGTGTAAGGGTGCATGTGAGTGTGCCTGGTGACAGACTGTTTTAGTGGTAGTATTTGTTGTTGGTGGAACTTAAGTATTTTTTCGTTAGTAGAATTTTGGTATTTAATTGTTAGTACGGTAGAAGGTTAGTATTTTTGTTAGTAGAATTGCTCTTTACTTATTCTGAAAGGGAGTAGCAGCCTTTCAGAATAAATCAATTCTTTACTGGTCTTATAGACGGTTAAGATATTGATAATATAAGCCAAATAATGGCTACACTGCGTCCTGCTGCACGGCTGAAAGCAACGGGAAACTACAGCCGTATGCTATTCCCGAGGATATGCACCTCTCTATGCATAATTACATGTGATGATGGCCTCCTCCCTTGTAAAATTTCAATCCGGAGGTAAACTAGTCCCCCGTTCGAATCTCCGGGTGGGGACTACTCGAGAGGGGGTTAACATCACAGAAGTGACAAAGAGGAAATCTGACATTCTACGGATCGGAGCGTGGAATGTTAGAAGTCTGCTAGGAAGTGGAAGGTTAGAAAACTTAGAAAGGGAAATGGATAGGTTGAGGTTGGATTTGGTTGGGATTAGTGAAATGCGCTGGCAGAAAGAACAGGACTTTTGGTCAGGAGACTATAGGGTCATTAGCACTAAATCAAACAATGGCCAAGCAGGGGTTGGCCTCATATTGAGTAGGAAACATGGACTGCGGGTGGAATATTATGAGCAATATAGTGAACGGATTATTGTAGCAAAAATCAATACTAAACCTACCTGCACCACAGTGGTACAAGTCTATATGCCTACCAGTCAAGCTGATGATGAGGATGTAGAAAAGGTCTACGAAGAAATAGACGAAATTCTGAGGTATATCAAGGGTGATGAAAATGTTATAGTAATGGGAGATTGGAATGCTGTGGTAGGAAAAGGGAGAGAAGGGAAGATAGTAGGAGATTTCGGATTAGGTGAAAGGAATGATCGAGGAAGCAGGCTGGTAGAATTCTGCACCGAGCATGAGTTGGTCATAGCTAACACCTTATTCAATAACCACAATAGTAGAATATACACATGGATGAGACCAGGAGATACAGGGCGTTACCAAATCGACTTCATTATGGTCAAGCAGAGGTTTCGAAACCAGATTTTGGATTGTAAAACATATCCTGGTGCTGACATAAACTCTGACCACAATCTGGTTGTTATGAAATGCAGATTAAAGTTGAAGAAACTGAAGAAAAGTTAAAATCCAAAAAGGTGGGCAATAGACAGACTGAAAGAGAAGGATGTAAACGAAAGATTCAAGAAGAGTATAAAGGAAGGACTAATGAAAAACCCTAAACAAACTTCAATTGCAGACGAATGGGCACTTTTGAAGAATGAAATAAAAAAATCCGCAGAAGAACACATTGGCAGGAAAGAAAAAATAGGTAGAAAACCGTGGATCACTCAGGATATACTAGAATTGATGGATGCAAGGCGGAAACACAAGAATGTAAGAAATGAAAAGGGGAAAGCAGAATACAAACGTCTGAGAAATGAGGTTAACAAGAAGTGCAAGGAAGCGAAAGAAGAATGGTTGAAAGAGAAATGTGCAGGTATAGAAAATTGTCTGAAATTAGGAAAAGTAGACACAGCTTATCGAAGGATTAAGAATACTTTTGGGGAAAAGAAGACTAAGTGCTGTAATATTAAGGACACAAATGGAAAGCCTCTAACAGATAGGGAAGAAAAGGTTGAGAGATGGAAAGCTTACATAGAGAGTTTGTATAAGGGAAAGGAGATTGAGAATCATGTAATGGAAAAGGAGGAGGGAATTGATGTGGATGCGAAAGGAGATTTAATATTGAGATCAGAATTTGATAAAGCTTTGGAAGACTTAAGCAGGAACAAAGCACCAGGCATAGATGATATACCGATTGAGTTGCTACGCTGCATAGGAGATGAAGGTCTGATCAGGTTATTTCACTTGGTGTGTAGGATTTTTGAGACAGGCGAGGCACCCCCTGATTTCAAGAAGAACGTAATCATCCCTATACCAAAGAAAGTGGGAGCTGACAGATGTGAAGATTACCGTACAATCAGCTTGATTACTCATGCTTCAAAGATCCTGTCTAGAATAATTTACAAGAGGATTGAAAGCCAGATAGAAACGGAGTTGGGTGAAGACCAGTTTGGTTTCAGGAGAAATGTAGGAACAAGGGAAGCTGTACTAAGTCTTAGAATGATTTTGGAAGGTAGAATAAGGAAAGATAAGAGAACGTTCATGGCTTTTGTAGACTTAGAAAAGGCTTTTGATAACGTTGATTGGACTAAATTGTTTGACATTTTGAAATCGATTGGAATAAAGTACAGGGATAGGAGGGTGATATACAATCAATACGGAAACCAGACAGCAGTCATTCGAGTTGAAGGACATGAGAGAGAAGCCGGTATTCAGAAAGGTGTAAGGCAAGGCTGCAAATTATCACCCATACTTTTCAATCTTTACATTGAACAAGCAATGAAGGAAATTAGAGAAAAATTTAAAGTGGGAGTGAAGATTCAAGGAGAAATAATTTCAACTCTGCGATTTGCTGATGACATCGTCATCTTGGCCGACAAGCCTGAGGATTTGAATGAGTTTTTGAATGGTATGGACTCCGTCTTACGAAAAGAATTCATGATGAAAATTAATGAATGTAAAACAAGAATACTGGAATGCAGCCGAAATAAATCAGAAACCTCTATGGAGATCAAATTGGCAGGTGAAAAGCTGAAGGAAGTAGGAGACGTCTATTACTTAGGAAGCAGAATAACCAGTGATGGACGAAGCAAAGAGGATATAAAAAGTAGGTTGGCTCAGGCAAAGAAAGCATTTCTACAAAAAAGGAATCTGCTGACATCGAATATTCTTTTAGGTATTAGGAAGTCATTTTTGAAAGCCTTTGTCTGGAGCGTGGCGCTCTATGGAAGTGAAACTTGGACTATTGGTGCTGCAGAAAAGAGAATTGAAGCGTTTGAAATGTGGTGTTACAGGCGAATGATGAAGATCAGATGGGTAGTTAGGGTTACAAACAAAGAGGTATTAAGACGAGTGGGAGAGGAGAGATGCTTCTGGCGACTGCTAATGAAGAGAAGAGATAGGTTGGTGGGAGATATACTAAGACACCCAGGAATAGCAAGCTTGGTTATGGAGGGAAGGGTCGAGGACAAGAACTGTAGGGGTAGACCAAGGTTAGAATATGTTAAACAGATTGCCTCGGATGTAGGGTGTGGTAGCTATGTAGAGATGAAACGATTAGCTCAGGACAGGGAGGCGTGGAGAGCTGCATCAAACCAGTCAAAGACTGAAGACTCAAACAACATCAACAACAGTGCTTTTTATCATTTTAAATGATCTTGACGACTTCGTCGTTACGCTGGGATCCGGCGTTACGTTACGGTGACGGGACGAAATGTACCTAGAAAGCACTGAGGTGTGTGACGTCATAGTATGATGTAGCAGTGCGAGAACAATCAAGTAGGCAGTGAAGAAACAAAATAGAATCTTGATACTCTGTTCTCGCACTGCCTTCTTGGTACTCGGCTGCTAGCATTTAAAATGATATAAAGTCCAGTCTTTCGGACTGACTATCCGTGTCTTTTTTTAAACAAAATTTAAGGGGTACTCTCAGTTGTAGTCGACAAAAGATCATGATCTTACAATTTTCGGCAATTTGCAGAGCCCGGTTATTACTTTATGGCTGACATGTTAAATGAAAGGTTGCATTGGGTGTGGTTCCGGCCAGAGCACGTCACGTGACGATACAAAGCGAGCAGCAGGAGTGCAGAATCGAACCCGGTCCTCAGCGGTGACAGCCAAGAATGCTAGTTGGTCTGTGTACTTCAGACTAATAAAAAATATGTCAGTAACTTGATGTTAACTCGGGGAAAATAACATAATAATTTGGAAGTGTACATATTGAAACACCCGATCTAGAGAGCTTGGGATCGATTCCCGGCTCTACCAACAAATGTAATTCTGGTCTAAGGGCTGGAACGGTTTTCACTCGGCATCGTGAGGAAACACTGAGAAGAGATGAGTTCGATATCCACTTCAGCTATCTCAGGGATGGTTTACCGTGGTTTCCCACTTCTACTCCAGGCAAATGCCAGAATGGTTCCTAAATTAAGACCACGACTGCCTACTTCCAACTCCTAGCCTCAGTTACAATAATATACTCACTACTACATCCATCACAATAACACAGGCTATCAAACAAATTTCCAACACACCCAAATACCCGGGATTACATAGCCACGATATCAAACAGCCCCTAAATGAATCAACAACAACTACTGTAGCATAGAGTTACATGCAGTCTTTAATATACTGATGTGGTTGTTGTTGATTTATTTAGGGACTTATCGTCATTGTGTACTTGGGTATGCGCGTGGAATTTATATGACAACTTGTGTTATTGTGATGGCTGTATTCGTGTGGGTAGCTTATTTGTAATTGAAATGAGAGTTGGGAAGGAGGCAGCCGTGGCTTTAAATTAGGGACCATTCCAGTATTAGCTCGAAGTAGATGTGGTTTATTTATTTATTTATTTATTTATCGTATGACCCTTAGTGCCGGGAGTGTCCGAGGACATGTTCGGCTCACCAGAGGCTGTAGCTACTTCAAGCGGACACCCATAGGGTGAGCTACAGGTTCTGTTCAATTTCCAGTAGTTCCAACTTTCGCTATCAGATGTCACTGATACCTAGTGGTGAACGTTGGAACTTTGACAGAGCGTTCCAACGATATCTAACCTAGAAATTTAGCTTCACACAAGCCATAAATATATGACATGGGACCACCGGCTTTACTTTCCCTCCGAAGGAAGGCCTACTGAAGGATTTTAACACTCCTAAAAATCCGACGACTTCGGCCGGGTTTGAACCCGTGATCTTGGGCACAGCAGCTCCGCATGCTACCAACTACGCCACCGAAGCCGCTAGTTGAAGTGGTGAAACCACGGAAAACCACTACTCAGTTCTGCCCCACGTGGCAAAGTGAACCCTGTGTCAACCCTCAAAACAGAATTGAATTTGTTGTCAGAGCTGGGAATCTAACCTGGACTTCAGGGGTGACAGCCAATTGGGCCATGAGAAAATAATGCCTATTTTATTCTGCCCACACTTGTCATAAATATATTTAATACTAGAAACCCTCCCTGGCTTCGCCCGGTATCTTTCACGGTTTACCCAACGTGCCCTTAAAAGGCACACAGACGGCAGGTCCCAGACGCAATTCAGAAAAGCCGAGGTGAACAGCAAAACTACAAACACGTATAGTCTACTATTCTCTGAAGTCTTAACTCGACATGACTCCACAGTTTGATGCTGGCCGTAGCTGGGGTGATAGGCTCGCTCGCTAGCTTGTAAACTCGCTCCGAAGCTAGTAATTTTAGTTTCCACTGAATGGAGATGGTTGGTTGGTTCCTTAGTTTAGGGGCTGCGACAACGCGGTCATGTAGCCCCGTGTACTTTGGGTGTGTGTAGAATCTGTCTGATAACCGGTGTTAATTGTGATGACTGTATTAGTGTGTGTTATCTGTTTTTTAATTCAAGTAAGGACTGAAACGTTGAATTTTTTCAAATAGTTCCTACTTTGGCCGCCAAACGCCACCGTCAACGACAACTAGGCCTAGTTCAGAACTTAGCTACTAGACGCCACCACCGTCGGTTCTTGGCAACGAACGTAGCAACCTAAGAGCGTTGTTTACATTCTTAACTAATCCAATTTATTTTCACACAGGTGTAATTAGTGGAAGGTTCTTTAACATGCCATAAATCTATGACATGGGACCGCCGGCTTTACTTCCCCTCTGAAGAAAGGCATACTGAGTGAATGGAGACGGTTGGAAGAAATGAAAACGTAAAAACACTTATAGTGGGCGATATAATATAGAGATATGCTGTCGTGGACTTTTTTGTAGAACTTTTCATGCTGAACAATTCTCACACCATGTTGAATTTAATGCCGGCCCCGTGGTGTTGGGGTAGCGCGCCTGCCTCTCACCCGGAGGCCCCGGGTTTGACCCCCGGCTCCATCAGGGATTTTAAAACTGACGTGAGGGTTGGAACGGGGTGCACTCAGCCTCGTGAGGACAATTGAGCAGCTGTCTGACAGTGAGACAGCACCCCGATCACGAATACCAAGATTAACGGCCGAGGGGACCCGACGCGCTGATCACGCGTCACCCCAATATCTGCAGGCCAAATGGCTGGGCAGCGGTCGCTTGGTCGGCCTTAGCCCGCCATGGGCTGTATAATGCCAGGGGTTGACTTTTTTGTTGTTGTTGTTGAATATAATGGTTTACCCAGCGTAAGCTTAAAAGGTACATGAACGGCAGGATTTTATTCGACTTGATTCACTGAAATCGTGACTGCTTGGCTTCGTTTGGTCACAAATGAATGTTTTCCTAGAGAAATCCTTTACAGAATGATCAAAATCCATGCAGTGGTTCTCAAAATTACCCGTTACATTCAAGAAGCGGGGATTTTGTTTTATACTAAGTAGACATGAACTTACCAATTTTCGGACCATCTTTTTCCTTCTTCCTTGGTGTTACACAAATGACTGCAGAGGTTTGTTTGAGCACTCTTTATATACAATTGTAACTTAGCAGGAATGTTGGAGTAGGAGACTCAATTATCCTTCTTAATAACAAGGTAATATAAAGTAATACATTGTAGTAATGTAGCTGCATCATCAAGGTCCTCTACAATGCTATGAGGAACTGGTGAAAGGAATGATTCTCTATTCATCCACAGCATATTATCAGATTAATCCAGTAAGCGCATGCTTTATAATAATTTAATAAATTATATTCCTATTTATTTCATGGTTGCAGTACTATTTCCTATATTAGTTGGGTTCTACGTAATCCAATTACTACTTTTTATACATGTTTAGAGACCTGTTTGCCATCTTTTGATGAATGCAGTAAATTTGCATTTGTCTGTTGGCACAGGCTAGAGTATCACCGATGTCTCAGTCTCACTCATGGCTGTGATTATATGGAAGCTACTGAGGTATGGGTGGTGCTTAGTAACGACATTCAGGGCACATTCAGTGCCTGTGGATGCTGTGAAAGGTTCTACTCATAGGGTTAGTACTGCTGTTCTGACTCAATGAGGAAAGCAATGGCAAACTACCTCACTCCTCTTCTTGCTTAGTACTCCTCAATATAGCGCTGCCTTGGGTTTTTGTGGGTATCCACCCACATAACCTAACGTCGGTACTTTTTGAGGATCCAACCAGCCTTCGGGCTGACTATCTAACAGACAGATACATGTTTATAATGTGAACGCGTGTGGTTAACCCATTAGGTGGACTGGGTTCGATTCCCGGTCAATGCATGTGAGATTTTCGAAGTGAAATGCCATATCCTGTGGTTCGGATTCCACGTAAAAAGAAGGTCCCATGGCTCATAATCACAAGATTCACGGTCACGTTAAACTATAGTCCTCCTTTGGTTAACCCGTTGGCGTCCTTGGTTTTAACTGAAAAATGTGTTAAAATTAGAAAGGTTTGTCACTTTGTGCAAGTTCACATCAGAGATTCAGTTATAAATAAAGATAGTGTGGCCTCCTGACAGATGTTTCTACAGGGTGGCGCAAGAAATGTGTCACCATTTTGTTTCTGAAAGAAAGAAAAAAAAAAACAACTTGACTGTCAACACAAACTCAAATGAACATATACTACCATGGAGTACACTCTGTGGAGATTTATTCTAACGCAGCACATGCTCAATATGTCCACAATTTTGATTCCTAATTTTCTTCAAACGAACACTCATGTTCGCGGTAACCCTGCGGCACAGTCATGTCTTTCGTGATTTCACTGCAAGCTTCAAGAATAAGGCGAAGAATGAGGCGTCTGTGCTCCATTAAATCATGTGGACGTTTTGGGGGTACCTAACGGTACCCCCAAAGAAAGAATTCACATGGGTTGATGTCTGGACTATTGGGGGGTCAAAATTGTCTGTTATTGAAACGATCCGGAAATCTGAGTGAAATGACCCGCATGTCGAAACGCTCGTGCAAGAAATCCAACACAATGTTTGCTTTGCTCCATCTTGGATGAACCACTGCGTGTTGAGGGGCAACGCAGTAGCAAGAAGCTGTGGAACAAAGTTATAGCGGAGCATGCTCAAATAACGCTCACTGTTCACAGTTTCTTCGAAGAACAAAGGTGCAATAAGTCCGTGGCTGGAAATTGCGGCCCACTCTGTAATCCTCGGAGCATGTTGTCGTTCATGAAGCACTTGCGGATTTTCAGTAGCCCAAAAGCGTACATGTTGTTTGTTAACCACACCGTCAAAATGAAAATGCTCCTCGTCTGAAAACCAAACGCTGTTAAGAGTTTGTTCCCTATCCTCCGCCCAGCGAGCAAACAGTAGTCTTTGCCGCTTGTGTTCTGCCGTGAGCTTCTGAGCATGGGGCCCATCGTGTCGTAGACTGTTGTCGAAACCACCTCTGAGTCGCAACTGGACTTCTCGTTTCATGAAAAAGTAGCACAACTGCTGATCGCTGCTGCGTTGTTAGTCTTCCATTGTCGGCCATGTTGGAAACACTGGTCTCCTAGGGACGGTATCGTGAATTACGCGTCATTTCATAACTCATTTGTTTCTCAAAGCTCGACTGCTACTGCTGATGGCCCGGCCAGGAAACGAATCCGGGAGCAAGCTCGGGCCAAATCCTAGCATGCTAACCATTTAACCACGAGGCTGGGTAGAGATTCAGTTGGTATTGTAACTTTCAGTCAGTCACATCATCACCGTCATCATTTATTGCATTTATGAGCCTTTAAGGTCTAAAACAGAAGAACAAAAGAAAGACAATGAAGATAAAAAGTGACAGTCAATCTGAAAGACTAGACTTTGAATCATTTTAAATGCTACAAATGCTACAAATGCTGAAAAATACTAGAAAGCCTGGAGGCTTTTCGCTTCGCTCTAAGCCTAAGACTCTTGACATGTTAGAAAAGTATCTGCATAATACTTATCTTGCTTATCTTGTTTCAAATTACTCGCGAACGCCAAGTGCAAACCAAGGGTAAAGCAAGGTCACATCGCGGGATGCCGTCAGGCTCACGAGAGCGCGCGGGGACGTGCCTCTTCCATCCAGTCTAAAAACACTTATAGTGGGCGATGTATTGAAGATAGACATATGCTGTCGCGGACTTTTTTGTAGAACATTTCATGCTGACCAATCCTTACGCTCATAGTATATTGATATTTTTAACGGTTTGCCCAGCGTAAGCTTAAGAAGCGCACGGACGCCAAGTTTGTTTTCGACTTTTCCACTGAAAACGTTAGTGCTTGGCTTCCTTTGATCATACATAAATTATTTTCTACAAAATCTTTCCTCGAGATATCCTTTACAGAATGGTGAAAACCGCATCAAAATCCATCCAGTGGTTCTCGAGATTACCCGTGACATCCAAGAATCGGGGATTTTTGTCTTATACTAACGACACATGCACCTAGCGGTACTATGACGTCACACACCTCAGTGCATCTGGGTACATTTCGTCCCGTCACCGTAACGTAACGCCAGACCCCAGCGTAACGACGAAGTCGACAAGATCATTTAAAATGATAAAAAGTGGTAACAAAGGAATCAGTCACGCAGGAGGAGGTATCTACTACAGATAGCTTCATCTTCCACCGCATTCGGCTCCACTTGCTGTAGTATTGTCAATACCCGATCCTTCCATCGCGTCCTGGAACGACCCCTTGGGCGTTTTCCAGCAGGTTGTGAATGAAGGACTGGATGGATTCATCAGCTCGAAAGATGTGGCCAAACCACAGTAACCTCTTCTGTCCTTGTACTCGACCAATTTGTGGTTTTCTAAACCGCTGATAAAGGCCATCCTTCGTTCTTCGTTCCCATTTTCCTTCTATAGCATTGAAAATGAGTCCATAAATATTTAAATTTAAATTTAAAGTGGGAGTGAAGATTCAAGGAGAAATAATTTCAACTCTGAGATTTGCCGATGGCATCGTCATCTTGGCCGACACGCCTGAAGATTTGAATGAGTATTTGAATGGTATGGACTCCGTCTTGAGGAAAGAATTCATGATGAAAATAAATAAATAAATGTAAAACAAAAATATTGGAATGCAGCCGAAAGAAATCAGAAACCTCCATGGAGATCAAATTGGCAGGTGAAAATCTGAATGAAGTAGGAAACTTCTGTTACTTAGGAAGCAAAATAACCAGTGACGGACGAAGCAAAGAGGACATAAAATGTAGGTTGCCTCAGGCAAGGAAAGCATTTCTACAGAAAAGGAATCTGTTGACATCGAATATATATTAAGGTATTAAGAAGTCATTTTTGAAAGCCTTTGTCTGTAGCGTGGCGCTCTATGGAAGTGAAACTTGGACTATTGGTGCAGCAGAAAAGAAGAAAATTCAGGCGTTTGAAATGTGGTGTTACAGGAGAATGTTGAAGTTCAGATGGGTAGATAGGGTGACAAACGAAGAGGTATTAAGACGAGCGGGAGAGGAGAGATGTTTCTGGTGACTGCTAATGAAGAGAAGAGATAGATTCGTAGGACACATACTAAGGCACCCAGGAATAGCAAGCTTAGTTATGGTAGGAAGGGTCGAGGACAAGAACTGTAGGGGTAGACCAAGGTTAGAATATGTTAAACAGATTGCCTCGACTTTAGAGTGTGGTAACTATGTGGAGATGAAACGATTAGCTCAGGACAGGGAGGAATGGAGAGCTGCATCAAACCAGTCAAAAGACTGAAGACACAAACAACACAAATATTTCGAAGGCATCAACAACAAAAATGCAATAGTCAGTTTGGGTGGTAGTGTTATGTAGAACTAATTGTCTTGTAGATTTGGATCTGATAACGCTCGCGAAACATGTCACCCCGTAGTTTTCTCCTTCTTCAATAGTCCATTGGTATATGTATCAAAATCCACAGCCTGCTTCCAGTCGACCGACCCACAGTGGGTAAAAATCGAAATCTAAGAGGACAAAATTATTTATTTTCATAGTTAAAAGATCAAAATTTATTACTTCTACAGCATTCTCATATAATTGCCGCTCACTATTTTCGGATATAAACGCATCTTAGTATAAATCTGTCACCACTGTTCGAGCAGTCTGAATTGGAGGGTGAATGTAAGTGGCTGTGGTTTGGTTGTCTTTGTGGTTAGTGTGATGCTTTAAGATGGAACATGCAGCTGAAGGTATGATCTTTGTAACGTGTTTCAGTTATTAATGGGCGTAATTGTTACGTAATTTTAGCTATATTTGCATTATATAATATTTTACTATTATTTTTTAAATTATATTTTCAGGAAGATTTTTAGTATGTCGCGTCACTCTGCGTCACTTGCTACTTAATGTTAAAATGTAGATAAAGTCTTGTAGTTTACGCCTGTTATAAGATTTTTTGCATCTTTTTGCAACTTACTTAGTTATTTTACGTTTTAAAAGATGCCGCGCACCCAGTTCTCACACGTTTACAACTGTTTGAAGCACTGGGTTTGACGATTATGTCAAAAGTGGAGCTTTGTGACTTTGTTAAAAGTAAATTAGGGGTAGAAAATTGATCTGAAGAGATAACTGAATGTTCTATCCTACACCTAGTCATAGACGATTTCTTGCATGTGTTTACGTAGCTTAAAAAAGGTCTTAACTGATGTTTATTATGAAGTAAATAAATTATATACGTTACTTTCACTCTAAATTCATGATTAAAACTTAAAAATTAATGTGTCCCCCTAGATTTCGATTTTGACCCACTGTGGCGACCGGGTCAGGGAATGGAATAAATAAAGCCCCATCTAGCGGTGAGGATATGAGCTGTGCCAGCTGCCGAAGCCTATGGCAATGATTAAATGAATGACAGATGAAATGATAGTGGAGAGTGTTGCTGGGATTACATTTGCGACAGGGAAAACCGGAGTACACGGAGAATAACCTCTCTGACTCCGCTTTATCCAGCACAAATCTCACATGGAGTGACTGGAATTTGAACCACGGACGCAGCGGTGAGAGGCCGGCGTGCTGCCGCCTAAGCCACGGAGGCTCAAAGCAAGAGTGTACCAGTCCAAAAATATAAGGAAATAAGTTGCTTATTTCTGTACATGGCCAGCCGTGTGACGCAAAGCGTAAGGTGTTCATTCAGTTAGTTATTGAGGCTTCAAGGGGCGGAACAGCGAGGTATTTGTATTTGAACGGGGAAATAAACCTCGCCTCGCTCGGCAGTGATGGGCTCCATCTCAGCAACGCTGCACAGCTTACCCCGGAGCGGCTAGCCGGTGAATCATGCCTTATTTCCACGAACAAATACAAACCGATATAAAATAAGTGAAATAATTTACGTATTTCACAGTCATACAGCATAACTTCTTGATTTATAAGGATTACAATGCGACCAAGAACTATATTTTCCAACCACCCCGAGCCGAGAAAAGGTTACCTTACAAAAATGATAACAACTTTGTTTCATGGACACACAAAATTTTGAAATTAATAAACCAGTTATACAATATTCCAATGTATAATGTGTTAAAATTTGCATTCGATCTGATGACGGGTTTTTGAGATAATAATTCTTAAATGTGACGCATGGTTGAAACACGCTTAAAAACGGGCACATTTTGTGTTCCAACTGCGATAAAAGATATTAAAATATAAATTAAAAATTCGAAACCTACAGGAACTAACGTAAAATAGAACGACAAAAATGATGATGTTATTGGATTTTATGTAGGTCTATCGGTTACTTCACAAACAACCTTCAAACTCGAGTGCACATAATACTTTGGTCGACAGTAAGGTGCTCATTCACTGTGTTTAATGTTGAGGGATAAAATCCTGACACAGTCGATTTGCATTAATGGGTGCTCAACTACAAGATTGTGCTAAAAAAATACTTCAAATTACTATTGCTCATATGAAAAGTTTGGCGTCACACATATTGGGTTGAATTGAACGAAAATTTGATACTGTATTTAAGCGGAAGGCATCCGCAGATAAAAATTAAGCTCCAAATTATGTTTGTAAATTAAAGGGGTTCTGGATTTAAGAGGAAGCCTTGAATCGTCTTTCTTTTTTTTCGAACGGCAAAAGGCTCTTGCTCAATATACCTCCGTCTGTTTCGCACTTACTGTACAAAACTCAGTTCTCATAAAACGTTCATGGTGACTTACTTTCTCCGCCATTCTGGCAACATCGCAAAAGGTGAGGATATATCTCTGACGCAATATAACACAAGCAATCTCCTTGAGACACATAATAATTAGGGATGCTGATGTTTAGCAATTTGAAATCAGAAATTTAGCATTTTGATTTGAACATTTTGTATTTTGTAGCTTTTTGAACAATAACAGCAAACAATTTGTGTTAAATCTGACAAATGAGAAATGTATTTCGAAATGGCATTAATGTGAAATTAAAATCATATGTGTAACAGTGGTTTTTCACCGATGACTCAATTCACTCACTCGTGGCTGATTGTTTATTTATTTATTTATTTATTTATCTTATGGCCACCCCCAATAATAATTCATTCACAGCGCAGGACTACGGGTGCTGTCGTAGAAACATCTGAAAGTGCGGCCTCTCTCCTCCCACCAGTCACGGTAACATACAGTTTAGAAGAGTTAACGGTTAGTTCGCGTTATCCTACTCTATGAGCCCGTAAAGGATGCATAATCAAGGATAGTCTTATGTACACACATCAAAAAAAGTTTTGCATCACCTCGGTTCCAAGAGTTCCGGAACCGTTAAATACAAAGGGAATAGAGATCAACACAAACAACATTTCAGCTCGTTTTATTGCTCATGAGACCCACACATTGCATGTTGTACCATCATACAGCTAGACTTTCAGCATTTGTGGTCCAGATTGCAGTACACACCACTACCTCTAATACCCAGTAGCACGTCCTCTTGCATTGATGCATGCCTGTATTCGCCGTGGCATACTATCCACAAGTTCATCAAGACACTGTTGGTCCAAATTGTCCCACTCCTCAACGACAATTCGGCGTAAATCTCTCAGAGTGGTTGGTGGGTCAAGACGTCCATAAACAGCCCTTTTCAACATATCCCAGGCATGTTCGATAGGGTTCATGTCTGGCGAACATGCTGGCCACTGTAGTCGAGCGATGTCGTTATCTTGAAGGAACGCATTCACAAGATGTGCACGATGAGGTCGAGAATTGTCGTCCATGAAGACAAATGCCTCTCCAATATTCTGCCGATATGGTTGCACTATGGGTCGGAGGATGTCATTCAGGTATCGTAAAGCCGTTTCGGAGCCTTCCATGACCACCAGTGGCGTACGTCGGCCCGACATAATGCCACCCCAAAACATCAGGGAACCACCACCTTGCTGCACTCGCTGGACAGTGTGTCTAAGACGTTCAGCCTGACCAGGGTGCCTCCAAACACGTCTCCGACGATTGTCTGGTTGAAGGCATATGCGACACTCATCGGTGAAGAGAGCGTGATGCCAATTCCGTGGGGTCCATTCAGCATGTTGTTGGGCCCATCTGTACCGCGCTGCATGGTGTCGGGGTTGCAAAGCTGGACCTCGCCATGGACGTCAGGAGTGAAGTTGCGCATCATGCAGCCTATTGCGCACAGTTTGAGTTGAAACACGACGTCCTGTGGCTGAACGAAACGCATTATTCAACATGGTGGCATGCATGGCTGTCAGGGTTCCTCCGAGCGGCAATCCGTAAGTAGCGGTCATCCACTACAGTAGTAGCCCTTGGGCGGCCTGAGCGAGGCCTGTCATCGACAGTTCCTGTATCTCTGTACCTCCTCCATGTCCGAACAACATCGCTTTGGTTCACTCTGAGACGCCTGGAAACTTCCCTTGTTGAGAGCCCTTCTTGACACAAAGTAACAATGCGGACGCGATCGAACTGCGGTATTGACCTTCTAGGCATGGTAGAACTACAGACAACATGAGCAGCGTACCTTCGTCCTGGTGGAATGACTGGAACTGATCGGCTGTCGTACCCCCTCCGTCTAATAGGCCCTGCTCATGCATGGTTGTTTACATCTTTGAGCAGTTTTAGTGACATCTATGAACAGTCAAAGGGACTGTATCTTGGATACAATATACACAGTCAACGTCTATATGCCGGAGATCTGGGAACCGATGTGATGCAAAACTTTTTTTGATGTGTGTATAACCATGAAGTTTGTGTATATAGGTATATGTATCCTTATTCTCTATGCAATTCCGTAACGTCCCATCTCGTCTGAACACAACCAAGCACACGAGACTGATGGCCAAACAAGTGTCAAGCCCCTAATACGAATTAACAACAAGTCTCACCGATATGAACCCAATTGTATATATACGAGGACTGTTTTTTATTTTTTCAAATTCCGATGGACTGTATAAAATTAACAGATTGACATACCAAACTGATTTTACTACTAAATGTTTGCTTGTTTTATTCTTATGTCTCAACATAATCGCCAAAACGATTGAAACGTTTGTCGTATCGTTACACCAGCTTTCCAATGCCCTCGACAAAATATTCTGCCGCCGTTGAGGTGGGTTCGTCTGGAGAGTCTCCTGAAGTTTTTCCTTTCTGGCGAAGCGTTGCCGCCCAACCATACCTTCAATTCTCCAAAAATATGAAAACCATTCAGTGCTTGTTTGGACTAAACGGCAGATAATCCAAAACTTCACACTTGAATTCTTTGAAAATTTTTATCGTAACGTTGGCACAGCGCGGTCGTGAATGATTTTCACTTTTTCCGAAAATTGAAGGTATGGTTGGGCGGCAACGCCTCGCCAGAAAGGAGAATCTTCCAGAGACTGTCCAGACGAACCCACCTCAGTGGCGGCAGAATATTTTTCCGAGGGCATTGGAAAGCTGATGTAACGATACGACACATGTTTCAATTGTATTGGCGATTATGTTGATACTTAAGAATAAAACAAGCAAACATTTAGTAGTAAAATCAGTTTGGTATGTCAATCGGTTATTTTTATACAGTCCATCGGAACTTGGAAAAGAACAGCACTCGTATGAATGTTAGAACACTAAAAAGAACACCAGCATGTTTTTTGTGTAACCATTTCCTATCTTATCATTCAGCCCTTTTGACACTCGGGCATGGACTAAAATATGCAAAACATCGAATTTGTCGTAGGAGGGCTGGAAAATAGCTCATTTTACGTCCCTCATTGTGAGAAGCAATATATATTTTAAGCCCCTACAACAAACCTTTCTCGAGATATTTCACAACTTAACTCCTGGTCCAGGAAGTGGCCCAAGACAAGATGTTCAGTGCAGAGTTCACAGTCTGCTTCATTTCTCTTAAATGCATGGTTAGACTACGTCCTCTTGTTCTTATCAAGGGTTCTTATTTAGGGTGGTCAACCATAAGACCTGAATAAACTATTGCCAAAATTTTGAAAAAATAAAATAAAAGGAAATTGGCTCATTTTGAAACGTGGGCCTTCCAGAGCAAGAATATCTATAATTTGTATTCATTTTTATTTGAATTCATACAGATATTTAGAATAACGTGACGCCTATTTTTTGCCACATCCCCGTTTTAATCGTCTTTACTGTCACGCATAGTCAATCAATTATAATGTATTTAATAATTGTATGAACATCTTGTGAGGTGGCACTTTTCAGAAGATAGTACCATGGAAACGTCTCTCCTCTCGTGACCAAAAGACAGCACAAGAGTGTATCCAGGGAATCGAGATTGTTTTTGTTATGGTTTGATGTAAATACAGTCTACTCTGAAAGGTTTGATCTGCATCGTTTGGAACGAATTCCATAGAATCTGTTGTGTTTGATGAATGAATAAGTTGAATAGAAATGTCCCGGAGCTTGTAACCTCTTGAGGGACGCTCGAAAGAATTTACTGGAAGGAATTTGTCTGGACGAGAAATTAATGTCCTTGCAGTTCACTTCATCCTTGCCTGTTGGCCGTGGGTGAACAGCAACAGGAAGACAGGGGGGACTTGATGTCCGATTGGGTATCTTCAGACATCGTGGGAAATGAGAAAGGATGACGACCTCGGAAGTGTTTAGGAACGTCACAGTGATATTACTTCAATAATTATCTGGCAATCTTAACAGCTTTTCAGAACGACCTTGCGTATAATTGAGTATATTACGGTCTAAAAAACCGGTCTTGTGTCTAATTTAAGATATCACAGTAATTTGTGAGTAGAAAAGGACAAACGACAAACATAGTGATGAGAGTTTCCAGAGCTGCGAAATAGAGAAGGTTGTTCCAATCATTGTTAAATCTAAAACAAGATGTTAGGCCCCTTAAAACAACAATTATCATCATCATCATCTAAATCTAAAACAGAGATTCTAAAACCATTAGCGGCGACACATTAACGAAAATATCCATGCGTTTGTGTTGCACCAATTGGTTAATAATATTATTATTAATAATAATAATGGTCGCCTCCGTGGTGTAGTGGTCAGCCTGTTTAGCTGCCACCCCGGAGGTCCGAGGTTCGATTCCCGGCTCTGCCACGAAATTTGAGAAGTAGTATGAGGACTGGAACGGGGTCTACTCAGCCTCGGGTGATCCAAATGAGTAGAGGGAGTTTGATTCCCACCTCAGCCATCCTCGAAGGGGTTTCCCACTTCGTCTTCGGGCAAATGCCGGGATGATAGTCTGCCTCCCGTCAGGCCACGGCCGCCTCCTTCCCTCTTCCTTGTCTATTCCTCCCATTCTTCACATCCCTCATGACGCCCCCTGTTCGCTTTGCAGGTGAGGCCGCCTGGGCGAGATGCTAGTCCCGCCTCCCCAGTTGTATTCCACCCGATGTCAAGCTCCAGGACACTGCCCGCAGAGGCAGTAAAGGTGGGATCCTCGCTGAGTCCGTGGGAAAAGCCTACCTGGAGGGTAAACTGACTACGACGACGAATAATAATAATAATAATAATAATAATAATGATAATTTTGTTGTTGTGTGGCCTCCTGAAAGGCCGAGTGCAGGTCTTTCTAGTCGACGCCCGTGAGCGACCTGCGCTTCGGATGAGAGATGGCATGGATAAAGATGAATGAAACTGGGAAAGGATGTGTAAGGAAGCGGCCGTGGCCTGTCAGAAGGTACCGTCCCAGCATTAGCCTAGTGTTGAAAATGGGAAACCACGGAAAACCATTTCAAGGACGGCCGACGGTGGGGCTCGAACCCACGCGTCTACCGAATCAGCAGAGAGCTTGGCCCCATGACCTAACGCTGCGCTTTAGCCAGCGTAGCCACTGCTGTCGGTATAATAATAATAATAATAATAATAATAATCTACCAGGAACTATGCAAGCTGTGTCAACTACCAATAGATCCAGAGCCATACTTCAGACTTCAACCATAACCCATATAATAAAAGGACACATTAAAAATGCATTGGAATTCCTCTGTCATCAGCAACAAGACAATAGCTGCCAATAAACCGGACCTCATTGTCACAGACAAAGTGCACACGAACACATGGCTCTCAAGTCCGCAAGCTAGGTGGCAAAAGTACCAAATACATGAAATAATTGTCTGCAGTCCTCACTTGAATTAAAACTGATAACACACTCTAATACGCCATCACAATTAACACCGATTATGAGACAGATTCTACCCATACTCAAAGTACACGGGGCTACACGACCGCGTTGTCGCAGCCTCTAAACTAAGGAACCAACCAACACATGGCTCATAGACATCGCAGTACCAAACTCCCACAACATCAGAACTAAGACCCACGGAAAATGCAGCTAATATATGTAGTTGGCAACAGATATAAAACAACTTTGGAAACAAGAAACAGTCACTGTCATCTCAGTTATAGGCCCAATCTCAGCCACGGTGTTTAGTTCTAATCTAAATTATGTCGATGCTCTTTCTCTTAATATAATATAGTACTTAGGAGGGCGCCAGTTTACAAGGTTTACGATAAAACTTCCTTTACTTTCTCCCCAAAGTATTGCTTACACTCATCTTCCATTGCCTTCTCAACTACCTGGCAAAATATCCTGAGCATCTCTTCAAAACCTAAAGCACCACACTCCTCCACACTAGGGGCAGATGACCTCGTAGTTCCGCCCCTTAAAACAACAATATCTAACTAACTCCTCCACAATCATACCAAGATTTACCTTCGTGTCTAGCTTTATGATCATGGCTAACACTTCTTAAAATTACCCCCAAAGTCGCTTGCACAAAATACACTTATTCTCACACCGACACCAATGCCTCCTGGTTCTCGAGCCGCACGTTGTTGTGGTGTCAAATGTAATATTTTAGCCTACTTTTCACATTTTGTAACAAGTAGTTCAATGAAGAACTATACAGCCTATTTTCATACACCCTACTTATGTTAATTGCCACTATCAACATACAAAATTTCAGTTTGATTGCTGTAATAGATTCGTAGATATTGAGAACCGACTAAATATTGCGGATGGTCGCCATGTTGGATTCTTATATATGTAGGTCTTATGTACTGTTACATGAAGATTATTGTGAACGTGTAGTATTCAAACTTTAATCGCATGATTAGGACACAATAAGTAAATACGAGATTTTAAAATTTCGCACAGCTGCCATCTTGTGGTTATGTAAACAATTGTACTAAATTAGATACCAGTGCATTACAGTGTGTATAAACTATTCCTGTACCAAATTTCATTGCGATTGGATCATTAAATCGCGAGAAAGGTCTATATAAAATTTTCAACTTCGCTTGGCCGCCATATTCGTTTTGTAGTTAACCGGTTTTAGAAAGTCTTATAGATGAACTTCCAGTAGTGCTCTTTATCTCCGTACAAAATTTCAGGGTGATAACGGTAATAGTTTCACAGATATAGAATGCCGGTGAAATATTTCTTGAGGTTATGTATACAATTGAACGAAGTTAGATGTCGGTGCATTACAATGTGTATAAACATATACTGTACCAAGTTTTATTGCGTTTGGTTGGTTAAATCGCGAGAAACGTAAATTTAAAAGTCGCAAATTTGCTTGGCCACCATGTTGGTTTTACAGTTACCAGGTTTTCAAAAGTCACATAGGTGAACTTCCAGTAGTTTCCTTTATCACCGTAAAATATTCCAGGGTGATATCGGTAATAGTTTCGGAGACATTGAACGCTGGTGAAATATTTCGCACACCCGCCATGTTGGATTGGTGAGACGTAACAAAATTTTAAGAGCACGGTCGGGGTCGTCTGAAGTAGTGCTAAGAACTTACCGAGTTTCAATGAAATCACTCCAGCCGTTTAGAAGTTATTAGGGGGGACACACACCATCACACACGCACACACTGACACACGGACAAAAGGTGATCTCATAAGCCAATTTTTTCATAAATGAAAATAGGCTAAAAATGTGGAATAAGTGGACTTATGAAATCGATCTGGGAAAATGTCTGCCTGTCTGTCCGTCCTTCTGTCTGTGTGTGTGTGTGTGTGTGTGTGTGTCCTATCAACTCCTAAACGGCTGCAGCAATCTAAACCAAATATGGTATGAGTAAAGAAAAGTGAGCTCCTTGTTGGATGTCTCAGAAGTATGCTTGGGAGCTATTTCAAAATTGGTACACATATAGATAATAATATTTTAGTTCCATTTCCTGGAGGCCAACATGATTCTACGGATGCTAATAGTTCCAATTTTTAAATGCATGTAACTTCTATACTAACAATTCGATTTCAACGAAATTTCGTATGTGCTTTGTGTATCATAATTTGTATGCCTACACTTATTCTTAAGAATGAGAAGGGCTGACAACTGTAAATAAAAGATCTCTCTATTTTTCGTCTTAGTATCTATAAATGAGAAATGCAAGCCAACATCTCTAAACTTGGCTCGAGTATAGTACATGACATTGTAGATTAATGTGGAATAACGGATATACATCGGTTCTGCCAGCATGTTTCTAAGGCTGCTGATAGGTCCAATTTCTAAACACATGTAACTTCTATACTAACAAATTGATTTCATCCAAAATTGGCACAGCAATAGATCATAATATTTCAGATTAATTCTGAGCAACACATGCATGACATTGTTGCCAACATGATGTTACGCTCGCTAATAGATCCAATGTCTAACTTCATGTAACGGCATTACTATGCTTTGGACTTCAACCAAATTTTATATTTGTATTCTGTACCTTACGAGATGGAACTCAGCATATATTCAGAGTCACCAGGGCTGCCAACGGTAGTGCTCTATTATACTACACTATTGCAGGTGTATTTAGAACTAATTAGAAATGTTAGTATTACCACTTAATTTCGTCATTATTCTACATAAGTATATATATTTAATAATTGGCATCTTAACTTTTAAGAAAAGTAGGCTCTTTAGTTCGGCACGGAATTACTAGTTAAATTATGTCGATGCTCTTTATCTTAATATAATATAGTAATTGGGTGGGCGACAGTTTACAAGTTTGGGGCTCGTAAACGATAAAATATAAATTATGTTTAGTAGAGCACTGCAGACTTCTTATACTCGCGCTGTAGGGTGATACTAACACCAACCAGGATTCATTCGATGAGAGGCAAGATACCATATACTGTAATATAATTTTCGAGAAGATGGTAAGACAAGCAAAATCGTAAAAAAATGAATTTTATATAACCAGAAACAAGACAATGAACATCATCATCATCATCATCATCATCATCATTTTAACCGTCTCCAGCTTCCCGGGTGCGGTGTAGGAGCGCTCTCCATTTCAGTCTATGCAAATACAATTCTTCTTCAACTTTACACAATTCCTTTCCTCTATCTTCCAGGTCAACTTTTATTTGAGAGATCCATCGTGTCCTTGGTCTTCCCCTAGATCGCTCTCCGTTTATGTCCTTATCAAACCATTTCCGTGCCACTCTCTATAGATCCATCCTCTTCAAGTGACCGAACCATCCCAACCTTGATGTTACTATAGTTTCCTTAAGTGGTTTCACTTGTATGTCTTCGGGGATCCTTTCATTCCTGATATAATCACGTCTCCTTTTCTGAAGCATTGTCCTCAGAAATTTCATTTCCCCAGCCTGAAGTCTGCTATTATCCCTTCTATTAATGGTGCACCTTTGTTGTTGGTACAAAATAGGCCTTATACAATGTTGGTTTTGATAATAAGGGAATTTCGCTGTCCCAAAAGAGATTCCTGACTTGGTGGTACAAATTAGCTCCCTTCTGAATCCTGTTGGTAATTTCCCCTAAGCAACGACCATCTCGAGTCAAGGTATTGGAATTGATCAACTTCTTGCAAGTTCCTTCCATCCAACATCTTTGCTTTGGCAATGGCGTAAGGCGGTCGGGTCAGTTTGTGCTCCGTGTAAATAGAGTTGTTTCTGGTGAATTTTTAAGTGGAACGACTTAAACATGTGTCTACGAGTGCAGTAAGTTACTCAGGAATATTTAATATATAATGTAAATCGGTAGATATTCACATAATTGCCAAATTGAGCAGTTTTTATAGTCGTTATGTGCATGTAAACACTAGAACACCAGTATTACCAACCTAATTCAACTGAAGTATAGGGGTATCTTCACTGTCACATCTTTGCCTTTCAAGTCGATACTGTATATCCAAAGAGTGTAGCGATGAGTACCTGCTTGGAATGTTCAAAGGCAGTGCCTAGACAAGACGTAACAGCCAAAATTCAGTGCAGTGAATGTAATAATTGGTTTCACAGTAAATGTGTGAATCTCAAAGAAGCGGATGTAGAGTATATGCGATCGCAGAGCCAATTATGGAGGTGTAAACAGTGCTATAGTAAGAGGCGTGAGAGTTTACATAGTGAAAACCAGCCAGCGTCCGTGGTGCCATCTGTTGGTGAAATATACAAACTATTACTATCTATGCAGGAGAAATTGGACAATGTAAACAAGTCTACTACTGACATTGAGAGGCAACTGGGGAAATCTATTGATGTCTGTCATGACAGATTGGATGAAAGTAGCAAACTTATCAGTAAACAGCAGGAAATTATTGATAGACAACAAACAATCATAGACAATTTAGTATCAGAAAACAGACGTCTGACGAATGTAGCAAATAATCTTGCATCGAGGTGTGATGACCTTGAGCAATATTCAAGGTCAAACACTGTGGAAATATTTGGTGTTCCAGAGTCCCCTAATGAAGATGTCGTACAGACTGTCATTAATATAGGCAAGGCTTTAGATTTAGATTTGAAGGAGGACATGATTGATGCCTGTCATCGTCTGAAAAAGGCTCACAATCGTCCCACTTCAGGAATTATTGTTAAATTTGTTAGAAGGACCCACAAGGAGCAATTTCTTGCTAAACGAAAGGTTAAGCGGACCCTTTCTACAACACACCTTGGTATGTCAACTTCCAGCCCAATATATATTAATCAATCACTTGCCCCAGCTAGAAGAGTTTTATTTGCAAAGGCTAAGCAACTGCAGCGGGAAAAGAGCTATAAATACCTTTGGGTTAGTAGAAGTGGAAAGATCATGATTAGGAAATTAGAAGGGAGTCCAATTCATGTCATCAGTACTAACGAGGACCTGAGTAAGTTGTGATTTCGATGTACTGGCACAGAAATGTATTTAATAGTCCGTTGGCTCCTCTTAATACTTTGGTATGCATTATTGATTTATATTTAGTTATATCAGTTTTTTATTCACTATATTTTTTATTGTATACTAATGTCTGTAAATGAATTGTCCATTTATTATCAAAATGTTCGGGGCCTAAGGACAAAAACTGACGTGTTTCTTAAAAATCTACTTTGTTGTGACTATGATAAAATTGTATTAACAGAGAGTTTCTTGGGTCAGGATATTATGGATAGTGAGTTGTGCGATGATCGTTATGTAATGTTCAGAAATGATAGGGATATGTTTATATCTGGGAAGTCTAGAGGTGGAGGAGTAGCCGTAGCAGTCAAAAAGGGGTATAAATCCAAATTATGTTCTATCTATAATGAACAACAATGCGAATCCTTAACTCTTTATATTCAGAGTCATACTCGTAAATTATTCATAAATGTTGTTTACATTACCCCCTCCTCTAAACTCTCTGTATATGAAGGATACTTTAATTACATTGAATACGTTGATAGTCTTATAACATCTGACTGCCTGATTGTGGGCGATTTCAACGTACCTGAAATTAGCAACGCCGGTTATAATTTTAATGAAGGGTCCACGGTCTGTCGTCGTTTATTCCAGTTCATCTCGTATCTTGGATTAACAACGCACAACAATATTCAAAATTCTAATTTCAAGACATTGGATTTGGTTTTAGGTAATATTCAAATTGATTTAAAGCACGAAGAATTCCCGTTGGTACCTGAAGACTTACATCACCCTGCACTTTATTTAGCAATATCACCCATTAAAAAGGTTCCATTGCTTCCTAGAATTAATCGTGAATATTACAACTTCAAAAAGGCTGATTTTTTGAGACTCTATTGCAACATAAGAGATTTAGACTGGAGTTTACTGTACCCATTTAAGGATGTTGATCATGCTGTTGATTTCTTTTATTCTTCATTCTACAAATGTTTTGAAAATTGTGTACCTAAGCAGAAATTCATTCGAAAATCCAAATATCCAGTATGGTTCTCACGAGATATTATCCAAACCATAAAAATTAAGAAAAAGTGTGCTCCAAAAAGACGTTTTTCGAAATATTATGATGAAAGATTTAGACAGCTTAGATCGGAACTAAAAACAAAATTACGAATGGCTTATGCTGTTTACATTCATAGTCTGGAAAATGGAGTTGAGAATAACATTAATCAGTTTTGGACGTATGTTAAAAGCAAGCGGGAATCACGTTCACGCGACTACACATTTATACTAAACGGAAATCATTATACAGCTGGAAGTATTGCAGATGGGTTTGCTGAGTATTTCTCTTCAGTATATATCAAAACGAATTTTACTTATAACGTGGATCATTTGTCTTTGAATGAATTTCCTGTTTTGCCCAGGGTTGATATGCTGAACGTGACTCACATAACGGTGGATGAAGTAAGAACAACTATAAATAGAAAATTAAAGCCTAAGAAATCCTGTGGGCCTGATGGCATACCACCTTACATAATCAAGGGCTGTGTGGACTTATTAGTTTCTCAGTTGGCCTTCATCTTTAATCTTTCTTTAAAGACGTCAAGCTTTCCTGGAAAGTGGAAAATGTCTAGAATTATTCCAATCCTAAAGGGAGGCAACTCTGAAATGATATCGAACTACCGCCCTGTCTCAGTGATAAATGCTATAGCAAAAGTATTTGAGCACTTTTTATATTCTAAGATTTACAATCATATTAAGGTTGAGCTCTCACAATATCAGCATGGCTTTATGCCCGGCAGATCAGTTATTACAAATTTGCTGGGTTTTACTCAAAAGGTTTACAATGCATTAGATACCAATAGAAGAACTGACGTGATATACATGGACTTAGAAAAGGCCTTCGACAAAGTAGACCATAAAATTCTGGTGACAAAGCTGTACCAGTTTGGTGTTGCTAAACCATTACTTCAATTGTTATGCTCCTACTTAAAATTTAGACAGCAATTTGTTTGTTTCAGAAGTGAAATTTCAGGTAATATTGTTAGTTCTTCTGGTGTCCCACAAGGATCTAATCTTGGGCCTCTTCTATTTCTAATTTTGGTTAATGATTTGCCTAATATTCTATGTTACTCTGACTGCTTATTGTTTGCTGACGATGTAAAGCTATATAAGACCATATACAACTTGAGAGACGAGAATGACCTTCAGAGGGATGTTAATAATATTGTAGCTTGGTGTGTTAGTAATAATTTAGTCCTTAATGTGAAAAAATGTAAAGTCATGGTATTTACAAGGAAGAAGGAGTATATAAATCCTAAATATTGTATTGGAGAAACAGCACTCGAAATTGTACCGTCGATAAATGATTTAGGAATTATTTATGACAGCAAATTAACCTTTAATAACCATATTGCAAATATAATTAGTTCGGCCAACAAGATGCTTGGTTTTGTCATTAGAAACTCCAAATTATTTACTAAAACTGGAGTAATTGTTAAGTTGTATGAAAGTTTAGTTCGAAGCAAGTTAGAATATTCAGCAGTAATCTGGGATCCCTTTTATAAAGATCAAATTCATCACATTGAGATTGTGCAAAATAAATTTCTAAGATACATGTATTATAAGACGTTCAATGTATTTTGTCCATTTGATACTTCGACTCAGTTTTTACGAAATTTGTTCAATTTCAAGTCCTTGAAAAGTAGAAGGTCGTTAAGTTCTTTGCAACTGCTGAGAAAAATTTTAACTGGAAAAGTTGACTGCCAAGAATTATTTCAATTCATCACTTTTCATGTACCACAAGTAAGATCTCGACAGCAAGCACTCTTTCACATCCCAAGATCTAAAAGTGTTCACCATTCTAATTCGCCTTTAGTTAAAATATTATCATTTTATAATTCAATTGATGTTCAAGTAGATTTATTCGCTGGCACTAACTTATTCAATAAACAAGTAAAAGCAGCTGTTCCTTGAATACTGGGTACTCTTTTCTCCTTTATTTTTTTATATTCTTTTTTTTCTACTTTGTACAGTTTTGTTTTCATTTTATGGTTTATATTTTCACGATCTCCTTTGTAGTATTTATGTTCTGTTCTTCACTTGTGTAATTTGTGTAATCTGTTTTCTCTATTTTCCACTGATACATGTTGTTATTTAATCAGATAATGTCAAGAAGGAATGTATTTGGGCTGGTGCCTGTGTTCCTTCATATTGATAAATAAATAAATAAATAAATAAATAAATGATATTTAAATTACCCTTCTGTCTACAAGACAATGAACAAATTAATACTAAAATACTTGTGAATGGTCAGTTATTTGCTCACCAGGATTTATACATGGTTACTTTCCTTTTGTTGGTTAATACGGTATCTCTGAACTATGGAATTTCTATAAGAAGCTGCTGTACAATTCCATATTCTGGCTGCGATTTTCAGATTCATGGACATTGGTCATTAGACTTATCTTTCAAAGAGGAAAGTGTGGAACAAGTCATCGCGTAGCGATTCCATTTTTTTAAATCTCCACCAAAAGGTTTGTCTTTTACTTCTTCTTGTTATAATCTTGTCTCCTGAATAAACCATTAGAGTAGGCCATTTTTGCTTGACAAACTTCTTCCTTTAGTTCACCAAATCACCACTACAACAGATTCCTCAGTCGTCACCACCATCTTTATGCTCCCTATTTAGGCGAAGTAT
This sequence comes from Meconema thalassinum, assembly GCA_946902985.2. Taxonomy (NCBI): domain Eukaryota; kingdom Metazoa; phylum Arthropoda; class Insecta; order Orthoptera; family Tettigoniidae; genus Meconema; species Meconema thalassinum. Next base: position 35,233,276 of record OX336392.1, read on the forward strand.
GTTTTGCTTTAGTTTAGCCTCCGTGGCTTAGGCGGCAACATGCCAGCCTCTCACCGCTGGGTCCGTGGTTCACATCCCTGTCACTCCATGTGAGTCTGTGCTGGATAAAGCGGAGGCAGATAGGTTTTTCTCCGGGTACTACGGTTTTCCCTGTCACAATTTAATTCCAGCAGCACTCTCCACTATCATTTCATTTCATCTGTCATTCATTTAATCATTGCCCCAGGGGAGTGCGACAGGCTACGGCAGCTGGCACAGTTCATATCCTCGCGGCTAGATGGGGGCTTCATTCATTCCATTTCCTGACCCGGTCAGTAGACTGGAAGCAGCCTGTGGATTTTCATTCATATTTAGCTCTGCGTATCACCACTATGATACGTACTGCTCGGTTCCAAGCTCTGTGAACTAGCGGGATGAAGGGCACAGGCAGGGTAGGATCAGGCGAGAATTCAGAAGCCTGTCGACAGCCCGCCGTGTTACCTGACATTCTCGTCTATTCCAATACTGCTAACATAGGGTCTTTTCTGAAACCAGTGTGGTGTTACGAATAAGTCAGTGATTCACCGACCAATGTATTTGGTTCGGTACTATGCATGGACCGAGAAACCTCATCACTCGTCAACTCCATTTTTCATAATCGGCGATGTACATTCCTCTCAGGTTCACGCAGCTTAGACTCGAGCAGTACTTTCTCCATCGTGACAGTACAAGTACAACTATGAATTTTCTCAGGAATTCTACAATCACGTCTCCTTCCAACAGCTCATCGCAATTGCACCCAGCGATTTCGGTGGCGTAGTTGGTAGCATGCTGAGCTTCTATGCCCAAGGTCGTGGGTTCAATCCCGGACGAACTCGTTGGATTTTTGAAGACCGTTAAAAATCCCTCAGTGTGCCTTCCTTCGGAGAGGAAGTAAAGCCGGCGGTCCCATGTCATAGATTTATGGCATGTTAAAGAACCTTCCACTAATTACAATTGTGTGAAGCTAAATTATAGGTTATATTTGACTAACGCTCTTATTTTCCAAAGTTCGTCACCAGGAGCCGACTGCGGTGGCATCTAGTAACACAGTTCAGAACTAGTTGGTCGTTGACGGTGGCGTTTGGTAGCAAAAGTTGGAACTACTTGAAATCGAATGTCTGCAGTCCTTACTTGAATTGAAAACAGATAACACACACTAATACAGTTATCACAATTAACACTGGTTATCAGACAGATTCTACACACACCCAAAGTACACGGGACTACATGACCACGTTGTTGCAGCCCCTAAACTGAGAAACCAACCAACGCAATTGTACCAGTTCACACGTAATTAGCACCAATCAAGATTTCTGGACACGTTACAACGGGAGTAATACCAAAACTGCTCAAATAAGCTCCACACTAACCGATTCTACCATTCAACATCCGTCAGAAAATACAAAAGGCAGTAATACTGGACAGCTGTACATTCAAAACTGCTGGACCAACTACAGGCACACAAACTAGGAGAGATACTCAAGTCGGTGATCTTGGACATTGCTATACACAGAAAGTTACAGTAGTGCGATTTGCGTTTCTGTAATATCAATTTGCATCGGGTATTTCTCATATTCATGAAATCAGATCCATTTCGTTGCGTTTGGCTTTGTGAAATTTAAAATTTTCTTAGTCAGTTCGTCATCAGTCATGCGGAAGATGTGCTTGTAGACCAGCAAGCTTTACTTATTGATGGACGACAGTATTAGTCCCCTCTTGGATCTCAATCGTACCTGGCCTTCAACCCATTTCTTGCCTAAAATCTTCCGTAATATCATTCGTTCTCGTTTTAATAATGTTTAGGCTTGTGCTTGTCTACACAAAGTCGAAGTCTCTGAAGGGTGCAGCCCTTCCGTTTAAATATGAATATATATTATTATTTATTTATATATTTACAGCGTATTTTCCCAATATTGGAAAGCGTTAAGCACTTTGACTCAATTTTTGACGTTCTTCTTATTTTGCCAGTATTGTTTCATTCTGTTGGAGAATGCTAATTTTCTTTCGTCAGACCATTGAGGTCTGTAAGGTGTAGGTTTTGGTTGCTCTGGTTGGACTTCCCAGTCGATCACTTTGTTACGGAAGGAGTCTCTGTCTGATGTGTCGGTTATGTTACCAGTTCGCATGATTTTTGTACTTCTTTCATCCATGGAGTTGTACTTTTGAGTGATGATTTGTAATCTAGTATTCTTTAGGTTAGTCGGGTATTCGGCAGTCTACTTATGTGCCCGAAGAATTTCAATCGCCTTTCTCTGATGTCGACTGCGATGTTTGAGTATTTTTCAGTTGTAGTGATTGACTGCAGTCGGTACCCGTCTGGAGTGAGTTTTGCTCCTAGTATTTTCCGAATGATTTTCTTTCTTCTTTTTTGATGTCTTCAAGTTCATATTTCTTATTGAGTGTAAGTGTTTCGTTTGCGTAGAGACTTGCCGGTTTGAAGGCAGTGTTGTAGTGTCATAGTTTGGTTTGTCTTGACATGCATTTTTTGTTATAGAGGTTTTGGATAAATCCGAGTGCTCTCCTGGTTTCTGGAGACGGTTTTGTTGTGAGATATTTTCTGATCCAGTTGGCTCGATAAATTCTTCCAGATATTTGAAATGTGGGACTCTTTTGTTCGTTCCGTATTTTGTTTGCACGTTGTCGCTTTGTGACTTAGCACTTGTGTTTTCTCGAAGGACATTTGAAGTCCCACTTTTTCGGCGCATTCTTGGAGTGTTTCTATTTGTTTTATTGTGGTCTCTTGATTGTTATTATTATTATTATTATTATTATTATTATTATTATTATTATTATTATGATTTTATGCAGTACATATAACACATTGCTGGTACATTACAACATAAATTCAGGGAACCAAGTACAGTTACTGAAACAGCAACTTCTAAGCTGGAATTTCGCTACCCATGAACTTCCGAACGATTCTGGTTGTTGATAGAACTACTGCCTTCTGCATTAGTTTGTACAGTTGCGTATCCAGATCCAGTTCTTTATGGCCCTGGAACAAGGTACTTGGGATCATGCCCGTACTTGAGACAATGGTAGGTATGGTCTTTACCAGTTCTACATGCCATTGTCTTTTGATAGGGTCGACCAACTCGCTGTATTTGCTGATCTTTTCTATGTGTTTTGACTGGAGATTCTTGTTGTTAGGAATCGCAACATCATTCAAGGAAGTTTGCTTGATATTTTGTTGACAACCACCAGATGCGGCCAGTTGTGTGATACCGATTGATCAGTCAAAATAGTTCGGTCCCAATACAACTGGTATTCCTTGTTTTCAAGATATTGGTGGTACGGAATTTTCTTTCCTTTCAGAAGCTGAAACTTATCAGCCAACTCCTGAGCAAGATTCTAGGAACTCCATCATACCTTTGTTTGTGCTCCGTCGCCAGGAAATATCTACATGCAGATGTAATATGCTGTATTGATTCTGACTGTTGACAGCCGTAGCGGCACTTACCATCTGGAACAGTGGAACTTGAGATACCGGTAGTTCCTTGTAGGGATGACTTGGTCTTGAATTGCAAGCATAAAACCTTCAGTTTCTGGAAAGACCTGTCCTGAAGTGAGCCAGTAGTTTGACGCAGTTTTATCAACATTTGAATGACTCACCTCATTTGGATGTCTTCCTTGCAAGGGTTTTGCTTTCCATGCTTCCATCTTCTGAAGGTCAGTATGTAGGTGGTTTTGAATGTTTCGTTGACACAAGATCAGTGGCGTTGATCTGTCCGCCTCACTGATGGCTCTGTGAAGGACAGATGACCTCGCATCTGCCTAGAAGTACTCCCTAAGGCTGTCTTATCAGTCGTTTCATCTGGTTATCATTGTCATCATTATCACGGCAAATACCGGCTACATTTTATGTTACAGCCTGGTTCGGCCTTAGCAAGGAACCATCTGTACTGAGGTAATTTTGTAGATTACACTGTTCAGAGACTACACATTACTGTACATCCAAGTCGTGTCCGCACTCTTCACGAGGCTCCTTATTTTATAGGATGAGCTAAATTTCCATCTGAATCATCGAGCCTTGCTGAGTGTTCGACCAGGGTATTGTCACCAATGAACTTCCTAACAATGTGGCAGGTGTTTAACAGAACTGCCTTCTGTAGTTCAATATATATCTGTGGATGCAGATTCAATATTGATAGACTACTGTGGAGAGTTTTGGGTATAACACCAGTACACGACACAATTATTGGGATGGTAGTCACCGACTCAAGTTTCCACATCTGCTTTACCTCAATTGTATTTTGATATTTTAGTAGGAGCTGTTGTTTGGATATTTTGAGCGTTGGGACATGCGATATCTATCCGTAATGCCTCTCTGTGTTCCTTATTGATGACAATGATATCTGGCCTGTTGTTACTGACTGCAACATCTGTAACAACTCCTTTGTCCCAGTGGAGTTGTGTGTGGCATTTTCGATTATTATTATTATTCATTCGATTTCGCTAATCGGCCAACTAGGGACCACGATAAGCCTCATTTTACATTCTGGCATTTGTTCTTTTTTCGCTTGATCCACATTGTATTCAGGTGCTCACTGTATTTATCACGACGTTCTTCTGTCCATTTCGCACCAGTTGTCCGTTTTAGGTAGATTTCATTAGAAAGCTAACTATTGCAATGGGTCCCATGTTTCGACATCCGGAAAATTTCGACATATCTTCGCGTTTCACATCCCCCAGACCCCAAAACCACCGTCAGTTCAAAAGTTTATATATAATTTATGTATATATATATGTATATATATATGTATATCAGTTTCTTGTGGACACGATAACTGCCGTAATTTTGCACCAATTACTTCGAATTTTTTACCGAAGATGTATACCTATAAAATCTCGGTCGAGTTCGTTACTGGGCTAAATCGGTCGAAGGGGGTGAAAATGGGGGGCTTTTTTCGAAAAAGTGAAATTTCGCTATAACTCTCTTAATACGTGCAATATCGAATCCATTCAAAGTTCATAATATGTGTCGGATAAGTGCCAAAAATTTATGTCAAATAAGATTTTTGATAGCACCAACCATTGACCAAAGGGGTGGAAAAAAGTGGGTTTTTCGGGAAACATTAATCATATCTCTCTTAATAGGCACAATATCAAAACCGTACAAAATGGACAATATTCCCCTAATAATTACCTAAAACTTTTGTCTGAAAGAATTTTTGATATGACCCACCATTACGCCAAGGGACGAGAAAAATGATTTCGGAATTATAAGAAAATGCCAAGAGCTATCAGTGGTTGCCATGGCAACACTACTAAATTGATGAGGCATGGACCATCAGACGTTGCCATGACAACGCACTTGCACGAGATCAGATTCAGTATTTCCATCTGATTAAGTGGTTGGTTGGTTGGTTCTTAAGTTTAGGGGCTGCGACAACGCGGTCATGTAGCCCCGTGTACTTTGGGTGTGTGTAGAATCTGTCTGATAACCGGTGTTAATTGTGATGACTGTATTAGTGTGTGTTATCTGTTTGTTAATTTAAGTACTGCAACTAACAATTTTTCAGATAGTTCCTACTTTTGCCGCCAAGCGCCACTGTCAACGACTACGAGGCCAAGTTCAGAACTGAGCTACTAGACGCCGCCGCAGTCGGCTCTTGGCAACGAACATAGAAACCTAAGAGCGTTGTATACATTCTTAACCTATCCAATTTAGCTTCACACAGGTGCAATTAGTGGAAGGATCTTTAACATGCCATAAATCTATGACATGGGACCGCCGGCTTTACTTCCCCTCCGAAGGAAGGCATACTGAGGGATATTTAACGCTCTTAAAAAATCCGACGGCTTCGGCCGGGTTTGAACCCGGTATCTTGGGCATAGAAGCTCAGCATGTTACCGACTACGCCACCAAAGCCGCCTGATAAAGTGGGAAGCGGCTTCGGTGACGTAACTGGTAGCATGCTGAATGTCTATGCCCAATGTCGCGGTTTCAAAGCCGGCCGAAGTCGTCGGATTTTCTAAGAGCACTAGAATCACTCAGTATGCTTTCCTTTGTAGGGGAAGTTCCAACGTTCGTTGCGAGTTGATGGTTGGGGTGGCATCTAGTAGCCAAGTTCACAGCTAGGTGTCGTTGACGGTTGTACCTGGTAGCAACATTAGGAACTACTGCTTGAAATTGACCGTCTGCAGTACTTACATGAATTAAGACTAATACAGCCATTACAATTCACACCGTGTATCAGACAGATTCTACACTCACCCAAAGTACACGGGGTTAGATGACCGCGTTGTCGCAGCCCCTAAACTGAGGAACCAACCAGAGGTAGATTTCGTTAGAAAGCTAACTATTGCAATGGGTACCATGTTTCGACTTCCGGAAAATTTCGACATATCTTCGCGTTTCACATCCCCAGGCCCCAAAACCACCGTCAGTTCAAAAGTTATATATAATTTTTGTATGTATATGTATATCAGTTTATTGTGGACACGATAACTGCCGTAATTTTGTACCAATCACTTTGAATTTTTTACCGAATACGTATACCTATAAAATCTCGGTCGAGTTCGTTACTGGGCTAAATCGGTCGTTGGGGGGTGAAAATGGGGGGCTTTTTTTTCGAAAAAGTGAAATATTGCTATAACTCTCTTAATATGTGAAATATCGAATCCGTTCAACATTCATACTATGTGTCGGATAAAGCCCAAAAATGTATGTTTGAAGAGTTTTTTTTATAGCACCAACCATTGACCAAAGGGGTGGGAAAAAGTGGGTTTTTCGGGAAACATTAATCATATCTCTCTTAATAGGCACAATATCAAAACCGTACAAAATGGACAATATTCCCATAATAATTACCTAAAACTTTTGTCTGAAAGAATTTTTGATATAACCCACCATTATGCCAAGGGATGAGAAAAATAATTTCGGAATTATAAGAAAATGCCAAGACCTATCAGTGGTTGCCATGGCAACACTACTAAATTGATGAGGGATGAGCCATCAGACGTTGCCAAGATAACGCACTTGCACGAGATCAGATTCAGATTTCCATCTAAGTGTGAAGCGGCTTCGGTGACGTAACTGGTAGCATGCTGAATGTTTATGCCCAAGGTCGCGAGTTCAAAGCCGGCCGAAGTCGTCGGATTTTCTAAGAGCGCCAAAAATCCCTCAGTATGCTTTCCTTTGGAGGGGAAGTTCCAACGTTCGTTGCGAGTTGCTGGTTGCGGTGGCATCTAGTAGCCAAGTTCACAGCTAGGTGTCGTTGACGGTAGTACCTGGTAGCAACATTAGTAACTAATGCTTGAAATTGACCGTCTGCAGTCCTTACCTGAATTACAGACTAATACAGCCATCCCAAAGTACACGGGGTTACATGACCGCGTTGTCGCAGCCCCTAAACTGAGGAACCAACCAAAATCTCTGCGGTAGATATAATTTTGCGTGAAGAAGTAACAGACCGTTACATAGTTGCACATCAGTGTCGAAACCTAGCATAAGGACAGTGTGACCACAAGTATAAAAATGGACCCCAAATGACAAGAAGGTTACCGTTCCCATAAGACAATAAAATGTTTAAAATAAGCATAAAATGACGAAAAACAAAGTTAATTAAGCTCCAATTATAAAATACCTTCTCGCATTAAATGAGGTCTGATCCTTCTACGAAAATCTGCATATTCTGCCTATTTTCGCCTATCCCCAAGTTTGTCCGGTGAAATCTACCTCCGCCTTCCGGCGTGCCGAGAGGACTTTTTCGTCCCGGAAAGTCCCAAACGTCTTGATGGCTGCTCTATAAAGATTTCGGTCTTATGCATCTTCTGCTCGAATCCCCATTTCTTTAAGTTCTTTCTGGGCGTTAACGAACCATGGCATTGTCGTTTTTGGTATTGGACAAAGATGCTGAAGATACGTTTCGTCCATCGGGAGTCGATCATGCGTCTTATATGACCGTAGAAACAAACTCTGCGTTTTCGCATTGTGTCTGTGATCTTCTCTATCTTAGAGTATGTTTCTTGCCTGGATTTTCTGATGTAGATGCCATTTTTGTAGTCCGGGCCAAGTATGATGTGTAGGATCTTTCTTTTCTATCTAAATTCGCGAGCAAACATTTCTCGGATAGGATAAGGCATTCAGATTCATATAGCGGTACTGGTTTGATGACAGTGTTGTAGTTTGTGTTCATAGAAAAGCACTTTTTGTTATATATATTGCGGGCGGTTTGGAAAGCGACTTCCATTTTTCCGATTCTTGCTTCTATGGCTTCCTTGTCAAGGCCATTTTGCTGAATACATTCCCCAAGACATTTAAATTTATTAACATGGTTTATCGTTCCATATTTGGTGTTTAGTTGTGCCGTATCATCCTAAATATGAATATACTGTATGTTATTATTATGGAAATATATAGGAATTCACTAGGGCAAGTGCAGAGGTGCGCGTGGCATCTGCATATCGCACGGTCTCTGAAGGAGCAGTTCTTGTTATTGCCGGGATTTTTCAATTTTTAATTGCGAAAGAACGCAAGGACATTTACTGGAGGAAATCTGAGGTAGGTTTAAAAAATGCAAGGCCAATAGCAATAGTACAAATCTTTCATAATTTGCAGATCAAATGGAAGCAAGGAGACCGAAGCCAGAGTTGCAGGTTTGGACTGAGAGGAAACATGCTGAAGTTGGTTATTATCTCACTCAGTTCTTGACTGGGCATGGGTAGGTCTGTTCTTATCTTAAGAAGATGAGGAAGGTTGATTCACCAGATTTCATTTACTGAATTAATGAACTAGATAATGCTAATCACACCTTCTTCTTTTGTGGGTCCAGAATAGACAGTCTCTTCAAGAGCGCATTGAAGTGGGGATAGCTCCTGACAATATTGTTGCGGTGATGATACAAAATGAAGAAAATGGAAGCTGGTAGCAAGTTTTGTTGAAAATATCCTCCGTACAAAGAAGACAGATCTGGATCGCCACTAAAGATAATTCACTACGGAAGAGTGTCCTACGCGCAAAGATAAAATGTCTCTAGCCTGAATTAATGTGATAAACAGTTCCAGGCTGGTGTTCAGAAGTAACGGGGGGAGTTTTAGTCGGTAGTCTGCCACTGTGTGCGTAAATACACACAAAGAAATATTATTAACAACGAACAAATTGACAAAGGAGAATGGTATGGACTCCGTCATGAGGAAAGAATTCATGATGAAAATCAATAACTGTAAAGCAGAAATATTGGAATGCAGCCGAAATAAATCAGAAACAACTATGGACATCAAATTGGCAGGTGAAAAGCATAAGGCTAAATGTCCCGACACTTTGGTAAGAAAATATTTCAACAGATGGCAGCACAAGCGAAGCTGAATTATTTATTATCTTTGTTATCGAAAGGGAGCTCCGATCTGCGACCTGAAAACTGCTGTATACTCTGTCTAGTAGCAGAATTGAGATTGTTTACTTTTTAATTTCAAAAACTGAAATGTTGTTTGTTTTTCAAATATCTGATTAAAATTCGAAAAAAAAAATCGGGTAATACGAAAGTTGGGTTTTACTCACTGATTCCAAAGCCGTATCGAAAACCTAAATCTGTAGAATAGAATTGTCGGGAAGAATCGAGATCAGGTGCCTTGCCTTCGCAGATGACATTACAATCTTAGCCAACAACTTTAAGGATGCTGGCATAGCTCTCCAAGCCCTGCACGAGATAGCGGTGAAGTCTGGATTACAGATATCTTACGATAAGGCCAAGTACTTTGAGAATCGGCACTGCGGAAGCACCCCTTTGACGACCATACATGGAACGATTGGAAGAGTCAATCGCTTTCGCCATCTTGGTGAATGGGTCCGCCCCAATGGTAGAGATGGCACCTCCATCCTAGCAAGGCGTACCAAACTCAACGCAGCATACCAACTATCCCACAATTTGTACAACAAGAAATGCATTTCGAGGAATACTAAGATCTGTCACTACAGAACTGCTGTCAGACCACAGTTTCTGTATGTCCCAGAGACCCTCTCGATGAACAGAAAAGGCACCATGGATGACCTGGAGAAAGCGGAAAGACGTATCCTCAGGAAAATCCATGGCCCGAGATTGCTCCCAGATAGAACCTACCGTTTGAAATCTAATTCTGACCTGTATCAACAGTTAGAATCAGCCAATACCAGTATGAGACGTAGGAGGCTAAAGTTCTATGGGCACCTACAACGAATGAACAGCAACAGGCTTACTAAGAAGATCTTCTCCTTGGTTAAAAGCTACAAGACTGGAAGCCTGTGGCTTAATGGAGTACTAAAGGACTTGGATTCGGCTGGAATTGTTGACCTTGATGTAGAAGATCGTTCTAAATTTTGTGCTATGGTAGAATCTTGGACCCCACCACCTAGAGTCCCTAAATGTCGGAAGCCCATTTCGCAGGAGAGAAAGGAGAAATTATCAGCAGAGCTCAAGATATATTGGGAACGGAAAAGAGCATCGAAGAACTAGTCATAAGCGCTCCGTAGTGGGCTTAAATCAATAATAATTGTCGGGATCACTTTGGGAATTTTGGGAATAAATGTGTCACTGTACTTGGAACAAAAGGCGTGGCAGTAGAACAAGGTCGGGGAGAGAGGGGTCGGGGAGACTGGGAGGGGGAGGGAAGGGGAGTGGAGTGGAGCTCGAGTGATTTGAGAGAGCGATATGGGATTCCCGAGCATTTAGTACAATGTTGCGATTGACTGTGCTGGTTAATTCTGAATTATTGTCAAGGTCCGGTTATTTCTGAGTGATCCTTTGATATTTTACCAGTTCGTAGTTACGACTTCTTGATTTTAGTTCGGTGGCGTAGTCGGTAGCATGCTGAACTGCTATGCCCAAGATAGCGGGTTCAAACCCGGCCGAAGTCGTCGGATTTTTTTAAGAGCGTTAAAATCCTTCAGTATGCCTTCCTTCGGAGGGGAAGTAAAGCCGGCGGTCCCATGTCATAGATTTATGGCATGTAAAAGATCCTTTCACATACTAAACTTGTGTAAAGCAAAATTTATTAGGTTAGATTTCGTCAGAACGCTCTATCAATGTTCCAACGTTCACCACTAGGTATCATTGATATCTGGTGGCGAAAGTTGGAACTACTTGAAATTGAACGGAACTTGTAGCTCACCCTGTAGGGTGTCCGCTGGAAGCAGCTACAGACTTAGGCGAGCCGAACATGTCCTCGGACACTCCCGGCACTAAAAGCCATACGATAGATAGATAGATATACTTTTTGTTTAATTTATTTTACCTGCAACAGTATTATAAAATGCCCATTATTTGTTCTATTTTCAGCACTTTATATTTTGGACAGTATTTCTGGTAGAATAGATACATGTACATATAGGTTCGACTGGTGGAGAGCATTACGGTCATCACGTGGAGTTATTCTTTCGTTGTTGTTGAAAAATGGAGCCACCACCAAAACCGATTCAAGGGCGTTTCACTAAATCTCAGGGGAGATTGCGACTACGTACGAAGAAAAAGAAGCCAGGCCCTAAAAAAGAAAAAAAAAACACCTCTACACACCCGTAATTTTTAGCCTACTTTCGATTTTTGCAAAAAATGAAAGTAGACTTATGAGATCTACACAGGGCCAAAAATTGTGTGTCTGTCTGTGTGTGTGTGTCTGTGTGTGTGTGTACTCTGAATGTCTGCCCCCCCCCTATCAATTCGAACACGGTGAAACCGAAATGGATGAAATTTGGTGCAGAGGTAGAACTAGCAAAGAGCTCCTTAGTGTCATGTTTTATGTCGTCACCATCTTGCCGGAAATGTAATGGCGGCCACCGAAATGTTCAAAGCTTAAAACAAATTACGACTAACCTAATCAGCCGATCTCTACCGAATTTCGCAATAACATATATTTATATGACGGGCGTCCTTTGACTAAACTACAAGGTCATCAGCCCAATAGTTTGTAGATGGCGGCCACATATGTGTGCAAATCGATTCCCCCTATCTTCTCAAACACGGTGAAACCGAATTGAACAAAATTTGGTACAGAGGTAGCACTAGCAAAGGGCACATCAGTCTTGTGTTTTATATTGCCGCTATCTTGACGGAAACGTAAAGGGGGCCACCCAAATGTTCAAAGCTTAAATCAAATTCAGACTAACCCAATCATCTGACCTCTACCAAATTTTGCAACTATATATATCCATATGGGGAGCGTCTTTTGACTAAATTGCAAGATCATCAGCCCAATAGTTTGCAGATGGCGGCCATGTATGTGTGTAAATCGATTCCCCTATCAATTCAAACACGGTAAACCCGAATTGAACGAAATTTGGTACAGAGTTAGCACTAGCAAAGGGCACCTCAGTGTAAAGTTTTATATCGCCACCATCTTGACGGAAACGGAATGGCAGCCTCCCAAATGTTAAAATCTTAAATCAAATTACGACAAACCGAATCATTTGATCTCTACCAAATTTTGCAACAACATACCGTTTTGTAGGAAGCATCTTTTGACTGAACTACAAGGCCATCAGCCCAATAGTTTGCAGATAGCGGCCATGTATGTGTGCAAATCGATTCCCCATATAAATTCAAACACGGTAAAACCGAATTGAATGACTTTTTTTTTACAGAGGTAGCACTAGCAAAGGGCACCTCATATTCAAGTTTAATATCCGTAAAGCATGTTGTATTTCAACAAGCTACTACAACCAACATTCAATTATACTCCTTGAAAAGGACAAAGAGTTATAACAATACCCATGCATTTAGGAGAAAGTAGGCTATATGTTCTTTACTGAACATCTTGTTTTTTCCTATTTTATGTTTGAAATTATATATTTCTTTAAGCTTGCATTAGAAAAATCTGTAATGCACTGAGGAGTTATGATTTCACTTATATTTTACCTGTACAAGTTGGATGATTAAACATCACCCCGCAAACTGCAGGCTGCATGGCTGAACAGCTCAGCGGTTGCTTGGTAGGCCTAGGCACTTAATTGGCTGTCGCGCCACGAGGGTAGTTTGTTTCTTACTTTTAATACATAAGTGTAGGAGTAGAATTCGGAAATATTCAGTGTGAACTTTTTTCAGAGAAGCAAGTTCGACTTGAAATGAAAACAATGCGTTGTGTGGAAAAGTAAGACGTAGCAAGTGTGAAAATTGAAAATTGGTTTCCAAAAATTCTGGATTGGATTGGATTGGGATTCATATAGACTGCAAACTACTTTTACACTTCCAGCGGGCAAGGTGCAGACAGACGGCTAACTGCAGACCATCTAATGCTTGTGACAAGGTGGGTTCTTCTTGCAGCCACTAATTGCAAAAAGTTCCCAACTAGTATCAAACATCACCAGCAATGCTGCCGAAAATTATGTGTCCCTAGTTGCAAAATTCACGGGAGGTAATGAGATCAATCGAGAGAAACGAGGTTCCTTATAAAACCTGCCACATAGCGAAGTAGGCTGCACTCAGCAGAGAGAAGAAGAGCAGCTTGCCGAAAAAGTTTATTTGCGTTGCGAGAAATGAAAAGAATGTCCCGCCCTCAGTCTAATGAAATGAAACGTGCTGTCTCACGTGATTATGAAAACGATCAATGCAGTTGAGAGAGCTGAGTGAAGGTGATATACAAAATCTGGAACAGGAAACGAGGGACCAAAGGGAAAATGAAAAGTGGCACACAGCCAGAAAGGACAGACTTACGGCATCCAATTATGGATAATGCAAGAGGAAACCTACTTCGAAATGGGCTCCAGTAGCAGTAAACATTCATTACGGCGAATTTCACTCAAAAGGAATGCAGCATGGCAGTGATAATGAGCGAATTGCCAAACGAAATTTAGAGGAGAAATCAGGTAGAAAAGTCGAAGAATGTGGTCTTTTCGTACAGAAAACCTATGGGTACTTAGGTGCCTCCCCAGATGGATTAATACTCGTAGGAGACAACGCTATAGTCGAAGTCAAGTGCCCTTATTCTGCACGAAATATAACCATACTGGAAGCCTGAAAAAAGCTGAAGGGATTATTCTTGGCAGAAAGTAAGTGCAAAAGAATGCCTAGAGAATGTCAAGAACAGTGCCATACAGAAGAGAACAGATTGATAACTCTCAAACACTCGCATGGTTTCTATTTCCAGATCCAAGGCCAGTTGGAAATAACACAGCGGGAAATATGTTATTTTGTAGTATGGACGCCTAAGGACTTTCACATAGAAATAATATAGAGAGGCAAAAAGTTCTGGAGACAATGCCTATACAACTGAAATTCTGCTACAAGAAAGTCTTGTTGCCTGAGATCATTGATCCCAGGATGACCAGATCAATGGATATAAGGGAACCTGAGGTGTAGTAAAATACTGAGTGTGTGTAAATCGTGAAACGTTATCTTTGATACGAAACAAATTGAAGCATTGATTTCATGAACAGGAAATAATTAGGTATAATAGTTTTTTTGGTTTCTAGTACGAAGTAATCTCTCTTGCCTGTGCTAACAACAGGCAGATGAGAATATCTTAGGAACTTTAATTCTATATATGTATATAGGCCTAATAATTTTGCTCTTGGTATGCATTTTCATAATTTGTTTATTGTAATAAAATGTCCTACATAAATGAACTTTTATTATTACATTGAAGTAAATTATAGTAATTGGCCTCACGGAGTCGTTTCAGATCTCATGAAAAAAGATAGAGTCAAAAGAACCAAAGAACCATACGAATCACCAAAACGTACGTATGTATGTATGTATGTATGTATATGAACATGCGCATTTGGCATTGAATTTTGATCGATTGAATTTTTCACGGTTTGTGGTCATGTTTGTTATGACTAGAAGACGATACCTCGAGTTGGACGTCCGCATCCGATGGTTTTTAAAATACAGTAGATATTCCCAGTAAACTTGAACACGAACACATCTTGTCCAATATTTTTTTTTTCTCTCGAAAATATCAAGAACGTGCTAACTAAAAACCAGTCATATCTTTCTATACAGTATTCAATTATGCAGCGAGTGAAACCAGTCGCTGCTCTGTGTGGTTAGAATTATGCCCTACAAAGAATTACTAATGTAGGAACAATATGTATTGTGTTCGGGAGTTTATCCTCAAATAACTCTAAAATAGTTACCTAAATGAGAATCCAGCGCTGTCAGCTTCTATTCTGAGTGTTTTTTCACCGTTTTTTTCATACTCCCTCCAGGTAAATGCCGAGATAGTTACCGTACTTGAAATCTCAGGGCACCTGCCCCATCCCTGACTCTAATATATTTACACACATAATCAACTACATGGGACTGATGATGATGATGATAATAATAATAATAATAATGTTATTGAAAACAAAAGTTTCGTGTTGACCGACTGAAAAGCACCAAACTTTTGTTTCCTTAGACAACACTGAAACATGGCCTCAAACCTCACAATCATGTTATTGGTTTTACGTCCTTTTTAACTACTGCGGCTTTTAGAGACGCCGGGGTGCCGGAATTTTGCCCCGAGGGGGATCTTTGACGAGCCAGTGAATCTACTGATACGGCTCCCTCGCATTCACGCACCCTCAAATGCTAACTGCACCAGGATTCGATCCTGCAACCTTGTGAACAGCAAGCGAGAACGTTACCGCTGAGCCATGCAGCCAGTCAAATCGACTGAAGACCAAGATGTCCCAAGCACCTACAATGTATTATTATCAACAAGTATGATTGGGGAAGTAAGAAAGGTATCTGTACAAACACAGTGTGTCAAAGTTAAGCGTGACACTACTACAGTATAATAATTTTATTGCTCAGATTTTGCTCCACGCCTAGGCACTTCTACAGTACATGTAACTCGCCGAACTATAATATTTATGACAAGAGGAAGACAACTCCTTCCTGTCGTCAAATTGTTCCCTTCTCCCTCCGCCCTGTCTGCATGTTCAACATTTTCCATGCGCAAGAGATCTTGTCAAGCGCGCCGCTACCCCTAACACCCCTTTCAAAACAATTCCCAAATTAATGCTGACGATTCCATTCACCCGATTTTAATTCTGAAAAATGCATTGGTATCAGGAAATAAATCTCCGTTTTCTTATTACCTGTTTCTTTAAATATTTTAAGCAGAAACATAAAAAAACTGACAGTAATTTCTTTGTTTTTCACGTTTTGGAAAATGCGAAGAATTAATATCAATTCTATTGTACTCTAGTATACATAGTGGTTTTCATATCGCAAATACGAGCTTCCGTTCAAGAGAAAATTGAAAAAGAAAATTGTCTCACTTTGGTGCTGCTACGTGGTGTCAGAATTACAAACTAAAAAACGGGGCATTTAGCCTTAAGTAAGTAAGTAATTAAGTAAGAGACTACTGTTACTTAGGAAGCAAAATAACCAGTGATGGACGAAGCAAAGAAGATATAAAATGTAGGTTGGCTCAGGCAAGGAAAGCATTTCTACAGAAAAGGAATCTGTTGACATCGAATATAGATTTAGTTATTAGGAAGTAATTTTTGAAAGCCTTTGTCTGGAGCTTGGCGCTCTATGGAAGTGAAACTTGGACTATTGGTGCAGAAGAAAAGAGGAGAATTGAAGCGTTTGAAATGTGGTGTTACAGGAGAATGATGAAGATCAGATGGGTAGATAGGGTTACAAATGAAGTGGTATTAAGACGAGTGGGAGAGGAGAGATATTTCTGGCGACTGATAGTGAAGAGAAGAGATAGGTCGGTAGGGCACATACTAAGACGTCCAGGAATAGCAAGCTTAGTTATGGAAGGAAGGGTCGAGGACAAGAACTGTAGGAGTAGACCAAGGTTAGAATATGTTAAACAGATTGCCTTGGATGTAGGGTGTGGTAGATATGTAGAGATGGAACGACTAGCTCAGGACAGGGGGCATGGAGGGCTGCATCAAATCAGTCAAAAGACTGAGGACTCAAACAACAACAACAACAACAACAACAACAACAACAACAACAACAACAGGAGAAATAACTTTTATTGCATAATGTTTTCCAGAGAATTTTTGAGTAGGCTACATTCTGTATTAAGAGTCATCTACAAACACATACTCATACGAGAATAAGCTCGTGGAGTTGCTTATTCATTCTGAGGAAGCATATCCTCAATGATGCCCATTCTGCGTCGCGAAGGCATTCCTCCACCTCCACGCTGGGGCTCAGCGAATACTAGAGTCAGCATCGTCAGCAGGAGAGCCAACATTAACAGCAGCAACTAAATCAAACACAAGCAAAGAACCAATAAGAACAGGAAGAAAACTTGTAGTTTACGTAACCGTTGATCCTGCGATCATGGGCCACGGGACCTCCTTTTTACGTGGAATCCGAACCACAGAGCGTGATATTTCACTTCATAAATCCCACATTATTAACCGGGAATCAAACCCGGTCCGCTTTGGAGAGAGAATAGAAGCTTGACCACTGCACCATCACGCCGACGAATCAATAAGGAAAGGAGTTCTAATGTTACGGTACTAATGAGTAAAACTTGTAACTTCATGTCGTAGGTTTTTACGGTCAGTCTATTACAAAATTGTTTTACAAAATTAACAACTATTTTTAGAAACGTCAGATCAGAATAAAACTTCACATACACGTTAATAATAATAATAATAATAATAATAATAATAATAATAATAATAATAATAATAATAATAATAATACCTTCCCCTAAAACGCATTAAAGTTTTATTAGGATCGAATCAATTCTTTTAATGTAATGATCCTTCAACGTAAGCACTCCGTAGACTACCGGTAGGTAAAACAAGAGTTCCGTGAAGAACTACACAGCCTATTTTCATATATCCCACTTATGTTAATTGTCTCTATCAACACACAAAATTTCAGTTTAATTGCTGTAATATATTCGTAGATTTTGAGAAACGTCCAATATTACGGATGGTCGCCATGTTGGATTTTAAATACTGTATGTATGTCTTAGAGTTATGTACTAATACATGAAGATTATTGTGTACATGTAGTATTCAAACTTCAATCGCATGATCGGGACACAAGAAGTAAAACCGAGATTTTAAAATCTCGCACAGCTGCCATCTTGTGGTTATGAAAACAATTGAAATAAATTAAGATACCAGTGGATTAACATTTGTATAAGCATTTACCGTACCAAGTTTCACTGCACTCGGATGGTTATATCGCGACCAACGTCAATTTAAATGTTTATACTTCGTGTCGCCACCATGTTGGATTTGAGCTCACCAGATTGAAAGTCCTATAGGTGAACTTATGTTCATAGCCTCTATGAATATAAAAACATTCAGTTTGATTGCTCTAAAGTATTCGTAGATATTGAGAACCGCCTATATATTTCGGAAGGTCACCATGTTGGATTGTTATATGTATAGGCCATAGAGTCATGTACCATTAAAGGAAAATTATTGCGTAGCTTCATTATTCAAACTTTCACTTCGATCGCATGATTACAACACAAGAGAAAAAAACTTAATTGTGAAAGTTCGCACAGCCGCCATCTTGAGGTTATGTAAACAATTGCACTAAATTAGACGCCAGTGCATTACAATATGTATAGTCATTTCCTGTACCATATGTAACTGTGCTCAGATGCTTAAATCGTGAGAAATATCTATTAAAATATTTCAACGTCGCATGGCCGCCATGTTCCTTTTGTAATTTACAGGTTTTTGAAAGTTACATAGATAAACTTGTAGTAATTCCCATTATCACCGTACAATATTTAAGGGTGATATCGGTAATAGTTTCGGATATATTGAATGCTGGTGAAGTATTTCGCACAGCCGCCATGTTGGATTGGTGAGATGTAATAAAGTTAGAAGAGCACGGTCGGGGTCGGCCAAGATGGTGCTATGATCTTACCGAGTTTATTGAAACAACACCAGCGGTTTAGAAGCTATTAGAGGGACACACACGGGCAAAAGGTGATCTCATAAGTCATTTTTTTTCATAAATTGAAAATAGGCTCTAAAAACAGAATAGAATACAAATGTTTACTCTATATAGTTAAACGCAGAATACAATAAAGGATATTTTTGTGTTGCTTGCTTTTACTACGGGCAAAGTGAGACTAAAGGTAAAGTTGACGTCTAAACTCGAGTAGCTATAGCCTACCCTTTTCCCCGGCAGTAGCTTACTATCCGCTGTAGACTTTCAGGATGGAGTTGCGTGTCGATGATCCTTTCATCAAAACATGACGCGGCTAACTTTCATCTCTACTCTACCACGAGGGAATGCTCAGGACATCCGGTGTCGAGAGAAAAGAAGCCGACGCCTCACTGTTATAATTATAAGGTGAGTTCAAAAAGTAACGATCCGGAGGCATAATTACAGAAACCAGTACCTGTATGTTAGAAGTATTGGCCCTGGCTGTTGAGGCACTTGTCCCACTGTGACACGAGCCGGTGAATGGCTCTCTCATAAAATTGCCTGGGCTGCGATGTGAACCAGTTCCGCACGTAGAGCTTGACGTCGACGTCCGAGCTGAATCGTTGGCCCCGCAGAGCCCTTTTCAGGGGACCAAACATGGCGTAATCTCAGGGAGAGAGGTCTGAACTGTATGGAGGGTGGTCGAGAAACTCTCATTTGAATTTCTGCAGGAGTGCCGCGACTGTGTTTGCCGTATGAGATCGTGCATTGTCGTGGAGCGACCACGGCGGCTATGGCGTTCACTGTCACTCGGCGGTCCGGGGTAATGAGTGCATCAACCAGCTGGACGTTGTCATCGGTAATGCAGGGGAGTGCTCCAGACCGGGCATCATCGGCTAACGACACCCGTCCTTCCCTGAAGCGCTTGTGCCACGCCTTGACCTTTGCAAGGGACATGCAGTGTTCGCCGTACACTTGTGACATTCGGCGATGAATGTCCGTTCCCCCTACTCCTTCCGCTGTCAGAAACCGAACAATACCTCTTTGCTCTTCGTTTGACGCCTCCATGTCACTGTTTGCAACGCGACTGCCGGCGTTTGACGATTGATGCATGCTGCTCCTCGCTTTGTATCGTCACGTGATGTGCATGCGTGCCCTCTAGCGACGCGCTGTGACCTTCCACGCTCTAGTCGGAACCACACCTCGTTACACACGCCACAATTATCCGATGTAGTCACCGGTAATTGCATTCCATCCTCCAGCTCGTTACTTTTTGAACGCACCTTATGGTTACAGTAGTCCGGCTCTGTGGCTAAATGGTTAGCGCTAGGCTTTGGCCCAAAGTGCCCCGGGTTCCATTCCCGGCCGAGCCATCGGGGATTTTAATCTCCTGGGGTTAATTCCCGTGGCTCGGGGACTGGGTGTGTGTGAGGTCTTCATCATCACTTCATCCTCATTACGACGCGCAACTAGAAAGACCTGTACTCGGCCTCTCCGGAGGCCACACGATTATTATTATTATTATTATTATTACTTACAGTAGGCATTATTAAAAGTTGATATTATACACCAATCAGTACTCACACAAATATATCCACTGTATTATATATTGTACACGTTCCCACCTGGCATTGAGGTCTCCTGCAGCTCAATTAAGAATGAAATCAATTAGCCGATGAAACAGGTTTAAGGATTTCTGTAGGAAAAACAAAATTTATGACAAATTCTAAAAATGCTCCAGAAACCTTAATAACAAAAACAAGAGGTTCAGTAAAGAACATATAGCCTACTTTCTCCAAAATGCATCGGTATTGTTATAACTCTTGGGCTGATGACCTTGTAGTTTGGTCAAAAGATTCTTTATACATGAAGGTATAACGTTGTAAAATTTGGTAGAGATCAGATGATTAGTTTGGTCGTAATTTGATTTAAGCTTTGAACATTTGGGTGGGCGCCATTACGTTTTCGTAAAGATGGCGGTGATATTGTACAGCCTCCCAGGGGTATGCACCCCTTGGAGACCATCCCCCCATCATCTGGCTAAATCTCCTAACTGGCAACCCTTGGAAAGCCAGACCAACATCCATTAATACCACAAGGACAGCTTGCCACTCTAGAAAACAGCTCAGTCCTTGCACAATTGTTACACACAGTGACATATTATAAACTGGGGCAGCTATGCCAACACATTGCTGACAGCATAGCGCCGAAGGGTATAAGAAGGCGTCGTAATCAGGTCAAGGGATCTCTCCATTATCAGTCTCTCAGTGGCACGCCGGAGGCTACGTTGGTGTCATCAGAGGTGAGTCAGTCGTGTTCAGAGTTCCTACTTTTGTAACCTTAATCCACAACTTGTACTTGAACATTGTTACATTGTTACATTCCCTACAAGCGACTCATACTATAACATCACAAGACCAATAAACACTTGGTCCACACTCTACACTCGCCTTACTGTTTATACGCCTCTTTACATCCCAACGCCCTTCCTTATTCCCGTCGCGGTTAGACGTGACATACGGTAGTCTGATAGTGCTAGCTCAGATATCATTGTGTTCCTCGCGGCGGCCCGGCTGCCAGAGAGCAGCGCGTGCCACTTAGCTGATACAAGCCCGTTCAGTTATATAATAAGCCAGTCAGCAGAGCGACCAGCACAGTGACCCTTGTATTGGGTCCAATCCCCTAAAACACTACTACATTATTTATAGGAGCGCCCCCTAGCTCCTAGCACACAACAACACTCTACACTGGTCAGCTCACCCTGCCAAGGGAAGCTACCCCTTTTTAGAAACAGCTCTATAAATTAACACAATAACTCTGTCTTTTAGATCCAACCACCCCCAAATAAGGGATCTAAAACACTGGTGGAGGCGGGGTACTACGCATAGTAGAACGGGACTCAACCAACGAGCCCTCGTAGTTAAAACGACCCCTTCCGTACCGCAAAAAGCCAAGCAAATAGTGAATTTTTTTTCCCAGACAAAAAAACACCATTTTGCTCCAAAACTAGCTACACAGGGGAAATTCTTACTAAACCAAACTCCCAGCCCCAGAAAGAATCAAACAGATACGAAAATACACTGTCAAACACGCACAGATATTTTATTTTATTTTATTCACATACACTTCAGTCAGAATGACGCCTCATGCAGAGATTGCAAACCATAGAGGCAATAGGGTTACGCCAACATTATTAACATTATTAATAAGATGCCAAAGGCATATACAGAGGCGACAGACACAAATACGGGCACTCCAAACAAAAGTCGGAGCAATACAGGGCAAACAGCCATACACTCCGTCAGAGGGCAGGACAACGCAATTAAGATGCGCACACAAGCACTTGAGGAACATACATGAACACCTCAATAGAATCCATGTCCAAAGAAACAAAATATACGAACAATTAATCACCACACATGGTCCCGTAATAGATAATGCAACCCTCGAGAGAATGAGGGTGCACTACACAGGTTTACACGCCCAATACAGGGAGCTAATTCGCGTGCAAGCGCTTCTCCAACTAGCGGCCACAAAACTATACAGAGCACAGAAACATTAATACAGTAATTTGCAAGCAGACCATAAGCCTCAATAGGCAGTACACCCAAATTTGGGACGAGTACCGTGAGCTCCAAGCCAACAAGACCATTTTCGAGTTCATGGTAGGGCCACCAGCCCAGCCGAGAGAGGACATAAGCGTGGATACGCTATCTCAACAATTTGCGAGGATGTCCCTCTCGCCATGTACTGCCACACATGGGAAGGAGGTCACCATGGCCACAGTCCAGGAGACGGCCAGGTTAGGCTCCAATAGGCTACAAGTACGAGGTTACATAAACACATGTCCTTCAGCTCCGGATCGGAAGGCAATTTTGCCAAACCGAGGGGCAGAGCCTAGAACAACCCCCTCGGAACAAAGGGACGAGAGGGAGTTGAAGCCAGGACTCTCAAATACACATAGCATAACAGAGGAACAACGGGACGTAACCACGTCATGGGCAGACGACATAGAACCCGTCCCCCTACACATAAAGCCTACATACACCCACACAGATAGGCTCACACAATGGCAGGAGTCTGCCGTGGCCACAGGCCGAAAAGCGGTCAGGCTACACGCCAGCCCATTGCTAGGCCAGACACAAGCCATTAAGCGACCTTTACCGCCAGTTCAAAGGGCAAATTTGCCAGAACGAAGGCGAACACCGGTATTAGTCCCTCAGGATGCACGATACACGCACGCACATTTTGACCGGGCACTACCACACAGTACACGGGGATTAGGAAAAGTGTTATTACCTACCCCACAGAACAGATCGGTCGAAAACACACACACCCCCGTAAACTCTACTAGGATAGCGCGGAGCGCATTTAGGCCCTCGCAAACAGGCACGCTCAAACCTACAGACACGCGCTACGGTGGAAGTACGCCCAGGCTTACTTTGCTACAAAATCCCCCGAAAAATGGCAAAGAAGCGCCTCAGTGGATTTCAGGGGCCTATAATCTCATAACAGGGCAGAACCCTTCATCTTTCCGAGCAAGGACGCTCGGACCGGAGTAACGACTTCCACCAGGGACACAGAAACAATCTAATATCACTTGAACCTATAGTAGGAATAGACAAACAGGTACTCACAAACACAAACTGCACATTTTTTTTCTCTTTCTCTATCTGCCTTCTTTCACGTATATGCAGTGCAACTTGGCTAAATCAGAAGTGCATGATTCAAAATCCTTGTTTTTTTTTGTTTGCCCCTGACACTTTTTCTCTCAGGCCATCAATGATTATTGGTCGGAGTGGTTATCACCATAAATTGAATAACGTAAAGTTTCTAATATCCAAAGCCAAGTAGAAGCCCATCAGGTGAGCTACGCGGCTTAAAGCCGGAAAGAGATATTTTGAACATAGCTTAAGCATCAAATCACAGCATAGAGCTTAAGCGAGTCTTTCTAAGCAGAAATAACTAAACGTTCTATATTCCGGTTCAACAGTGGATAGATTCTCTTGTAGCGGGCAAAAGCCCTAAGCGTGGCAAGAAT
Source organism: Meconema thalassinum (assembly GCA_946902985.2). Taxonomy (NCBI): domain Eukaryota; kingdom Metazoa; phylum Arthropoda; class Insecta; order Orthoptera; family Tettigoniidae; genus Meconema; species Meconema thalassinum. The sequence continues at coordinate 35,257,111 of OX336392.1, forward strand.
TAAGAATCGCAAACTAGTTTTCAAAAATTTTGGTGAGGTGTGCTTTAACCAACTGAAAAGCCCAATTGCACACCGGGGCAAGACACTGTCATTTTGTTGAGTTACGCCGAAACATTTAGCACAATTTGTGTATAAATATATAATGGCTCAACGGACAATACATATTTTACTTTTGAAAAATATATATTCAATGCCAAGGTAAGGTTATAATTGCTTTGGAGTGGAGTTTCGACTCCCATAGTGCACTGGCCTTGCTCGTGACGTGGATACAAAGGTATCAATTACGTCTTGCAATTGCCTTCCCAATGTGTACTAGACAGTGTCGGTAGATTTCCCTGAGACGTAACTAGATTACTATAGTGCTAACGTCACCTACTAGGTGGATAGTACGATCAGGACCTACTTACCATTTGCAAGCATTTTTTTTCATAGTGGTTACGACACAATTTTGGCAGACTATCGCCATCGGGCAACCCGCTTTAATCAGCATAAAGCAGGGTGCTAACGAGATACAGCATAATCTTTCTATTATTTTCTTTCAAAGTGCTCTCTTAATTCAGAGCGGGACATGAAAAAAATTTTCTTTTTGCCTCACGCATTCGGCCCGAGAAAGGGAGATGGCCAAGTTAAACTATATACATATTTAATACATAGGCATCCGTTACACATAACACTGCCTCTAACGTGACTTTTTCTCACCGGCACATACTCACCAGAACTATCCCGGAGACACTCGTGCATAACGACATTGGGTACCATGGATAAAGAACATACTTGAACCACGTTACAGTAACACACAATTGGGGACACAAGGGTAGTTAGCAAGAGGTTCTTTTACAAGTACGGCCAATGCATGTAAGACTTTCGAAGTGAAATGCCATGGCCTGTGGTTTGGATTCCACGTAAAACGGAAGTCCCGTGGCGCATAATCTACAGATTAACGGTCATGTTAAACCACAAGTTTTTTTTTACAATGCGAGAAGCACTGCTCGCAATTACTACAGACAACAATCAGGTCCACACACACACACGTGCAGGAAACAAGGACGTGGGCTGAACATAAAACAAATGAAAGCCCACAACATCGTAATTCAACACCATCGAGTCAGCAGTCGCACACCTCAATGGACAAGACTGCTCGACACAGACGAACTAAGGCTGTTCCAAGTGGACAGGAATAAACGCATCATTCACGTCCGATCCAAGGACCCTATAACTTCCAAAATTACACTACGAGGAGAGTTCAAAAATACGCAAACTCCTCACAGTATTGGGTACTTTCGTTTGCGCATAGCAAATACACAGTACATGTGCCATAATATATAGAACACAGAGAATGACATAAGGTCACGGGTTCCAATCCCAGTAAAAATTAGACACAAGGGAAAGCAACTATCCAGGCTTCCAACCACACCGAAATTGGCCCATACAAATGCACGAACAGGGAATACTACATTTCCTCCCACCAAAAGCCAGACATAAAATTTCAAATTACACCAGACATAGAAAATACATTTCCCAAACACAGGTAGGAAAATTTCGCAAGACACAAGTCTTAGGAAACAATGGCCACACAACGTCATTACCTAACTAGGATGAATTGCTACATTAGTCCGCCAGGAATCTAAAACAATGACCACACTTGCATACGTGCAGAAAAGCACTTGCCGGCGGATGACAAACAATAACATCCCAGCCTGACATTACACATACCAACTGCTGACTTGCAGACTAGTCATACTGCAATACTGCTGATGACAGGACACTATTGGGTACCGGCATTGACAATGAAGTCAAAAACGCAAAACAATCATAACAACATACATTTTTTTATTACACTGCAAAAGCACTTGGCAATGGACAAGACGTTGACAGGCCACGGGCGCCTCCCGCCCATACACGTGATACATATTACGACTTAGCCTGTAACAGACCAACCGTCCGCGTGGTGTAGCGGAACATAGTCACACACACGCGCATGCACTCAACAATTAGGAGCAAACACAAACAATACCCCCCCCAATAACTTCCTTTCTGAATTTCAGTTTTCAGAAATTATTACTGGCAATTAGGACATGGCCAGTCGCGCTACGACCACTGGCCACATTTACAATACAAATGGCAGACCAGATTAGGTCGTGAAGCTTTACTATCCCAAGGCGCGGATAGAAAGCAAGCATGGACCAAGGGAGGATGACAAACCATAGGTGGATAATCCAAGAGGGATTACCGACATACTACAGCAGGCTACCATGGTTAATACCCAATTCTCTTCCAATAACCCTCTCACGTCCAACATAAACCAACGCAGACACATGAACACGATCAAAACAGATACACTACTTTACAGAGTACACACAAGGGGTTGATGGACTTCATGCGTCTAAAGAGCAGGCATGCTACGCCTTGGATCACGATGCTACCACCTGAGTATTAGGGGTGGGTCGGCAAAAATTATATAAGCATAATGCGCAACTCCAAATGAGAGATGAGGCCATAGATATATATACTAACCATTCTTTATTAATTAAACACTCCCGCATGACAGGAATATATTGGTATTATGCCCCACCCTACACCTATCCTTATATCAGTGCAGATGCCTCATATCCAGACACATGCATGACTATCCCATCCATTCACCAGGTATATTAATATCAAACCTGCATGGAATTTTTATATCTTTGCAATCCCGGGAATTGCCTCCCCAGTCCACTCACTATAGGAGCATCCCAGCGGCATCACCGGTTCCAGGCCACCACTAACGTGGAACCCAAAGGTGCGCAACCCCTTCCTACCATACTTTAAGCCCACTCAACAAATAACTACCCCCAGATCATAATAACAGGGTACCTGACGCCACAGACCCTACTAACACCTCCATTAAGGTAGAGAGAGCATTATTGCTGGAAAGCTGACGTAGCAATGGTAGACCAGAAGTAGTCTATGTACTTAGAAGATCTACAACCCCACAACACTGGAAATATTTTACATTTTACACAGAGATTAAACTATTTACACAGGTTACGCTCACATTGTTTTTTGCAAAGGAATATGATACGCTCTGATTGATGACAACGGCGTAAGCCGAAGGTCAGAGGGACAACACTTTGAGAGCTGGGGAAGGCGATGTGGACCCTTACCCCAGTTGCCTCAACAGCGCAGCGACCTCACTTAACTTGACGGCTAGACCAAACAGACGAACCACGTAAGGTCAAAGCATTCGTGACCTAGCACGGGCAAACATCGAGATCTAGGGGTGCATATAGCTTATCCCCCTTGTCGGAGAAGGTTACACCCACTATGTGCCACGGTCATCGAAGCCAAGACCTGCAGGGAGACTTTCTGAGAATGGCGGGAGAAATAGCTCACTCCGCGCCGGACTCGGGAGCTATCCCTAGAGACGACCCCATTATGACTAGACTTCTAGTTAAGTTTAAATTTAAGTAGGCACGGCTTCCATAGCGGGAAGCAAAACTCCTATGCGTTGGAGTGAAATGTTACTCCGAAATACATAATACTACGGCCGACAATGGCGAAGAGATTCCTACAATGCGAAAATCATACTACTACGGCCGATATAGGCGAATATTAATGCGACAAGCATACTACTGCGGCCGATACAGGCGAAGATTACTGCGAAAAGCAGATTGCGATTGCCGACAAAGGCGAAGAGAATATTATGCCATTGGACGACAATGTCCAATGCCCACATAAATGGCGATGCATCGGGCAGCCAATGGGCATTAAGAGAGGGGCATTGCGAGCGCCTCATAAGGGTTACGTGGGCGGCCCAGCTACGACTACACACGCAATGGCAACGGCAAAGAAATGACAAGTACAGCGGGCGAAACGGTTTGCTTAGTGGCACCGTAAGCCGCCTGCGACTAGATTAGTACTAGTAATAGACGTCGACACCTAGAGTTAAGGGGGCGGAATCCAGCGAATCTAGAGGCAACCGGTGTTTCTGGATTCGTGCGGGTGGTGTCCTGGGGAAGTAAATTGCCCCAGGCGATCGCCCTGGTCGAAATTTAGCTGTAAGACGGTTGCATTTGACACGCAACCTAGGATTAAGCAAATTTATTCACCGCTGTTGCCAGGTATGGCACAGCACATTTCGGCAGTAGATTAAGGCAACCCTTTCGGCCTAGAAATTGCATTCTTTTTTTATTTAGACCATAATTAGGATAGATAGCATTAAGTAACGACGTTCGGCGCCTGATGGCCAACAAACCCGGCATCAGGGTAAGTCCGACAATTCATGACAAAATCATGACAACTCATGTCAAACTCATGGCAAACTCATGACAACGCATGGCAAACTCATGGCAAACTCATGACAATTCATGGCAAACTCATGGCCACTCATGGCAAACTCATGGCAAACTCATGACAACGCATGGCAAACTCATGGCAAACTCATGGCCACTCATGGCAAACTCATGGCAAAATCATGACAACTCATGGCAAACTCATGGCAACTCATGGCAAACTCATGACATTTCATGACCACCCATGATACCTAGTGATAAGGCATTACAATACAGTCTACATTTAGGGCAATTTTTTTTAATGTATATATTAAGGTAAAATTTCGGCACTCGGTGACTAAAAATCCGTTACCGAGGTAAGCCCGACCATACTTAGGATAAACTAGACTAACATAGGCTAACCAAGATTAAGTTAGACTTAAGTGGCACCATAATTGATTTTATATACTATGCGCAGCGATGTATTAATACACTCTATTTGCAGGAAAGCAAGGAAGCGATTGAATGTACATGTTTTCAGATATATGGCCATTAACACATTTTGTTTTCAGATGACGAGGATGGTACACTAACCTGTTGTATATATATATCCCAACACAAAAAATACCACACTCTCTCCCTTTTGTACAGAAACATACACCCTTTTTTAATTTCCGTTGCACCTCCTAAAGGTGACAGCGTAGCGACCACCGAAGCACAGTATCCGTGGGATACTGGGCATCGATGAGCGCCGAAAACCAGATGACACGCAAATAAGGCGTGACTTCGGCGTCTAAGGGCGGCACAGGTATTGTAAGGGCCGAACCTTCGACGCCAAGGTGGAATTTCCCAACCCACGGCGGGAAAACCACTAGGACATAAGCTCAATGGAAAAGGAATTAGCGGCCTAGCCACTAAACTACGATAAAACGGCTGAGTGGAAAATGGCCAGGAAAGAATCAGCGAATGGTATACAAAGGTCAGGTAAAGAGCTCTACGAAATGAAAGGTACCAGGCTCATGAGCAAACCGGTTTAACAATAAGATTCTTATTTATATATATACATTATATCATGCTTGTAAATTAAAGGTTTATATATACATTATATCATGCTTGTAAATTAAAGGTTTATATATATAAAATAGCATGCTTGTAAAGTACATGGCAACAATATGTCACGCCACTCAACACTGCCATAATGGCAACACTGGATATACGGTTTTGTTTTTTCCTTTCTACTCTACTAACGCCCAAATTTGTCAGGGTGTTCCGTTTTTTCCCAAACAAATAAATACTTTGAATATTTCCCTTAAATTATACCCTGGAACACCCATTTTTTTATATTCTCTTCTATCTTTCTCTTCGCAGGGAGCACTTTTTCCCCAAAATAAAGCCAGACGGCACAATTCCTCGTCTAGCTGGGTTTTTCCTCCCTGCACAACTATGTAACGAAGCACTATCAAAACCATGTTTTTTTTCTTTTTTGAAACTAGCAATATGCCAGCAATGGCAATGGCAATTTTTTTTCCTTTCAATGTCAATTTTTTTTCTCAACGTCAAATTTTTCGCAATGTCAATTTTTTTTTGTTTTGTCAATTTCCATTTTCACAATGCCAATATCAGTGTTATACATATATCTGTACATCCCATAACCCTCCCCTCTGAACACGGGCTGATCTCACACCTACACTTCACGACATCACCCATTCTACACGACAACGAGGAAAACACCGCCAGACGATACGAGGGGGCCTCACGAACGACTTCATCAGCATCCCAACCTCCAGTTCCGTTCCCGTTCGCGAGGACGCGAACAAATGAAGGAAGACGCTTGTACAGCCTCCCAGGGGTATGCACCCCTTGGAGACCATCCCCCCATCATCTGGCTAAATCTCCTAACTGGCAACCCTTGGAAAGCCAGACCAACATCCATTAATACCACAAGGACAGCTTGCCACTCTAGAAAACAGCTCAGTCCTTGCACAATTGTTACACACAGTGACATATTATAAACTGGGGCAGCTATGCCAACACATTGCTGACAGCATAGCGCCGAAGGGTATAAGAAGGCGTCGTAATCAGGTCAAGGGATCTCTCCATTATCAGTCTCTCAGTGGTACGCCGGAGGCTACGTTGGTGTCATCAGAGGTGAGTCAGTCGTGTTCAGAGTTCCTACTTTTGTAACCTTAATCCACAACTTGTACTTGAACATTGTTACATTGTTACATTCCCTACAAGGGACTCATACTATAACATCACAAGACCAATAAACACTTGGTCCACACTCTACACTCGCCTTACTGTTTATACGCCTCTTTACATCCCAACGCCCTTCCTTATTCCCGTCGCGGTTAGACGTGACATACGGTAGTCTGATAGTGCTAGCTCAGATATCATTGTGTTCCTCGCGGCGGCCCGGCTGCCAGAGAGCAGCGCGTGCCACTTAGCTGATACAAGCACGTTCAGTTATATAATAAGCCAGTCAGCAGAGCGACCAGCACAGTGACCCTTGTATTGGGTCCCATCCCCTAAAACACTACTACATTATTTATAGGAGCGCCCCCTAGCTCCTAGCACACAACAACACTCTACACTGGTCAGCTCACCCTGCCAAGGGAAGCTACCCCTTTTTAGAAACAGCTCTATAAATTAACACAATAACTCTGTCTTTTAGATCCAACCACCCCCAAATAAGGGATCTAAAACAATATGAAACACGACGCTGAGGTGCTCTTTGCTAGTGCTACTTCTGTACCAAATTTCGTTCAATTCGGTTTCAACGTGTTTGAATTTATAGGGGAAATCGATTTGCACACACACATGGCCGCCATCTGCAAAGTATTGGGCTGATGACCTTGTACTTTGGTCAAAAGATTTTTCGTACATAAAGGTATAATGTTGCAAAAGTTGCTAGAGATCAGATGATTAGGTTGGTCGTAATTTGATTCAAGCTTTTAATATTTGGGTGGCCGCCATTACGTTTCCGCCAAATCGACGACGATATAAAACATGTCAGTGAGGTGTCCTTAGCTAGTGTTACCTCTGTACCAAATTTTGTTCAATTCGGTTTCACCGTGTTTGAATTGATAGGGGAAATCGATTTACACACATACATGGCGGCCATCTGCCAACTATTGGGCTGATGACCTTGTAGTTTAGTCAATAGACTCTCGCCATATAAGTATATGTTGTTGCAAAATTTGGTAGAGATCGGATCATTAGGTTAGTCGTAATTTGGTTTGAGCTTTGACCATTTGGGTGGCCGCCATTACGCTTCCGTCAAGATGGCGGCGATATAATACATGACACTGAGGTGCCCTTTGCTAGTTCTACCTCTGTACCAAATTTCGTTCAATTCGGTTTCACTGTGTTCGAATCGATAGGGGCGGGGGGCGGGGCAGACATTCAGAGTACCCACACAGACTCACACACACACACAGACATACATATTTTGGCCCTGTGTAGATCTCATAAGTGTACTTTAATTTTTTGCAAAAATCGAAAGTAGGCTAAAAGATACGGTCAGTCTGAGAGACTAGACTTTATATCATTTCAAATGACGCATGCTACAAATGCTACACATGTTAGAAAGACTCAGGAGGGCTTCGAGTTTCGGTCGAAGCCCCAGGACTCTTTCATCAGACTCCATTACCCATTAACTTAGGCTTCCCGCGCGGGCACCTCTTTAAGGGTCCCCTTGTATTTGAGTCTGACATCTTTTACAACGCTTTAAGAGTCACCCATTATTTGAATCTGATATCTTGTAAACCTCTCTAAGGATCACCCTGTATTTGAATTGAATCTAACATACTGTTCACCTCTTTAAGAGTCACCCTGTATTCTTGTCTGACATCTTGTGCACCTCTTTAGGAGTCACCCATTATACTTCTCTGCCATCTTGTAAACCTCTTTAAGAGTCACCTTGTATTCTTATCTAGCATCTTGTATATCTCTTTAGAAGTCACCCTGTATTCTTTTGTGACATCTTGTACACCTCTTTATGAGCCACCCTGTATTCTTGTGTGACATCTTGTACACCTCTTTAGGAGTCACCCAGTATTCTTGTCTGACATCTTGTGCACCTCTTTAGGAGTCACCCATTATACTTCTCTGCCATCTTGTACACCTCTTTAAGAGTCACCTTGTATTCTTATCTGGCATCTTGTATATCTCTTTGGAAGTCACCCTGTATTCTTTTGTGACATCTTGGACACCTCTTTATGAGCCACCCTGTATTCTTTTGTGACATCTTGTACACCTTTTAGGAGTCACCCTGTATTCTTGTCTGACATCTTGTGCACCTCTTTAGGAGTCACCCATTATACTTCTCTGCCATCTTGTACACTCCTTTAAGAGTCACCTTGTATTCTTATCTGGCATCTTGTATATCTCTTTGGAAGTCACCCTGTATTCTTTTGTGACATCTTGGACACCTCTTTATGAGCCACCCTGTATTCTTTTGTGACATCTTGTACACCTTTTAGGAGTCACCCTGTATTCTTGTCTGACATCTTGTGCAACTCTTTTGGCGTCACCCATTATACTTCTCGGCCATCTTGTACACCTCTTTAGGATTCACCTTGTATTCTTATCTGACCTCTTGTATATCTCTTTAGGAGTCACCCAGTATTCCTGTCTGACATCTTGCACACTTCTTTAGGAGTCACCCTGTATTCCTGTCTGACGTCACGCACTCGCCGTCTCCGTATCGCATAACGGCATACCCCAGGAGTAAACTCAGACTCGGTGCATATGCACTGAACAACATGAAGACGTCATACACGCCGTAACCGTAACGCATAACGTTAGACCCAAGTATAACGAGGAAATCGACAAGATCTTTTGAAATTATAAAATTGGTCAGCTTAAGAGGGTAGATAAGTTCAAATATTTGGGGGAAATAATTCAGAAGAATGGCTTAGAAAAATCTCCTGTAGAAGAAAGAGTGCACAAGATCAAGGCGCATATGGTATAACCAGGAATATCTACGAATATAACAAAAATGTTTATCTAAGAAATTGAAAATACAGCACTATAGAGCAGTATTAAACCAGAATGCTTATATGCCAGTGAATATCTAATACTAAATTATAAATTGGATAAATTAGAAGTATCAGAAAGAAAAATTATACGCAAATTCTCGGTCCACTAAGAACTACAGAGTTCTGGAAATTAAGAAGTAACGAAGAAATATATCGGAACATTGAAAACATAACGGAGACAATAAAGAAGAGGCGATTGTTATTTTTTGGACATTTATATAGAATGAATAATAGCAGATTGACCAAACAGATTTTTAAATATCTTTGGAAAAAGAAATAGACAACAGTCTGGTTTCAAGAAGTAAAGAAAGATTTAGAAAAAAAAGCATTGTAAGAGAAGAAGATGCACTAGAGCAGTGGATCCCAATCTTTGTCAGCTGAGTCCCCCATTTTCAGATACGGGAGTTCCTCGCGCCCCCCTCCTCCCCCCTCCCCCTCCTCACCACTCATCGCTTCTATAACCTTTTCGATTGACGCGGAGGATATAGACCTAACCTAATAACACTACATAATGGAATACGCCTATATATTACATACTAATTTCATTTTAGCACAATACACTTTTACAACAAATACTTAAATTAGTCAACAAATGTCAGTGAGAGAGTTGACACTGTTTTCTCTTGGTAAGATTCGGTATGTTTGGTTTGATATTTGACAGAGCACAGCAGAGATCACTTGCAACATCAAGCCGACACCGCTGCTTTGTTTCTATGACACTCAGCGTTGAAAATCCTGAATCGCATAAATATGTCTTTGAAAATGGGACAATGACACGCAAAGAAAATATGGCTATTACTGGATACACTGCAAGACAGTTTACCCAAAGGTCACCCTTTCCTCATATTTTAGAATCATCTTTTAGCTTTGATTCACACTTCAAACCTATGGCTTCTTCTTGAAGCTGTGCTGGCAGTGCTTCAATGTCAATGGCAAACGAATTACATGTTAACATCCGGGACCATTTTTCTGACGTGATATCAGGAAAGTAGAAGTTGAATTCTTGTGCCAGGGAATCCAAATGTGATTGAATTTGCACCAAAGTTTATTACGGTCACGTTCATTTTCCGGCAAAATTTCATTAAGGCGGTGAAAGGATGAGAAGTTGTTCAACTGAAGCCGGCCTTTCCATAACTGTATTTTTTCCAGAAATGCATAATATTGGAGTTTTTGCCTTGGAGCTTTAAGTTCAAACTGTTCAAAGCTTCAAAGAAATCACAAAGTTATGCTAACGAGACGATAAAATTGGTATTATTTTGCTCCTTACAACAGAGTAAATTCCTTATTTCACCTCCAACCTCGCGTCTCCACAGAGGTTTGTGCCGACAGTTGGCAATTACCAGTGCTTTTGAACGATTGACTTGGTGCGACAATCGCTTGGAGAGATTCGAAAAATGTTTATTTTACAAAATTGTAATATTCGAGTTAAAAAAAAATAATTCTGAAATCACTTCACGCCCCCCTTGATAAAGCCCCACGCTCCCCAGGTTGGAAACCCTGGTCTAGAGAGAGACATTTTCAACAACAAAAAAGGTATTGGGAATCGAAGGACTCCAAGGAAGGCAATATAAGAAACAGGCTCAAAATGTTCGGAAGAGAGAAAGAAGACACAGCGAAAAGATGAAGGAGCACTGGAGGAAGAAGAAGGAACAACAAAAGACTAAACATTGAAGTTGGTTCGTGGTCCTCAGAAGACCCTAACGGAGAAAGAAGAAGAAAAATAATATACTAGAGATGTACTTACTGTAAGTCTAATGTTTGTTTGATGTGAAATGTTTATCATACAGAGTAAATTGTAATTAAAAGAATGAAATAAAATAATAAAATGGATATCCCTTTACAATGTAATGAAAAATGAAAATCCACAGCCTGCTTCCCGTCTCCGACCGGGTCAGGAATGGAATGAATGAAGCCCCCATCTAGCGGCGAGGATATGAACTGTGCCGGCTGCCGAGGCCTGACGCACTCCTCTGGGGCAATGACAAATGAATGACAAATGAAATGAAATGATAGTGGAGAGTGTTGCTGGAATGAAATTTTGACAGGGAAAACCGGAGTACCCGGAGAAAAACCTGTCTGCCTCCGTTTTGTCCAGCACAGATCTCGCATGGAGTGACCGGGATTTGAACCACGGACCCAGCGGTGAGAGTCCGGCGTGCTGCCGCCTAAGCCACGGAGGCTTAGTCCTTTACAATGTAATATTAATTGTAAATAAATAAAATATAATATTGGGCTTTACATTAAACTTTTCAAAATACAGTTAGAAAAATAAGAAATTTTGTAATAGTAAGTGTAAATAAAATATTGGGCTTTATATTAAAAATATAGACAATACAATTTTATTTGTCTTTCTTAGTCGTTTACCCTCCAGGTTGGTGGAACCCACGGACGCAGCGAGGGAACTCACCACTACCGCCGCTACGGGCAGTGTCCTAGAGCTGGGAACATCTAATCGGAGGGGATACAACTGGGGAGGGGTGATTGGCACCTTGCCCAGGTGGCCTCACCTGCAAAGCGAACAGGGGCCTCATGAGGGAAGGTAATGGATGGTCAGAATGGATAGGCAAGGAAGAGGGAAGGAGGCGGCCGTGGCCTTGAAGAAGGTACTGTAACCGTATTTTGCATTTAGTTGGAAATAGGTTAAGTTGGCAATAACACTGATGGCATTCCTGCGGCATTCTTTAAATTGCAAGTGCGCATTGAGACTGTGGCTGGGTTAGGAGCGGCCAGCAACCCGCCTTACAAGGGGATGAACATGTGCGAGACCTTTGTAATACATGTATTGACAGCAAAATGGAGGCAGCACAACAGTCGTTCATATGTGCACTGTCGTATGGTAATACACACTTCTCAGTATGAAAGAAAGATTGGGAAATGCATTGTATTGGCAAAGGAAGATACTTGAGAACATTTAATTGAGTATAAATGCATGCAATGAAATATCATGTGATTATCGAACTAGGCAGTGTCTATATCGATTGTCAACATCGTTCTGAGAACGAGGTGCATTGTGGATCAACTTGAGTCAGTCTGGAATAAGAGACCGGGTGTACGGTACACTGATAATACAATCTACAGCTGTGGAGAGGTAGATCTCTCCAGTTTGAGCAAAGCGCGTGCGTTTCCGTGAGAACGTGTACTTAAGCAGCGCGGTGTCGAACCTACGCAGGGTAGATGCAGTACGAACGCGATACAATTTTACAGTTTTAGATAGTGTTATTCTTCAGTTTGAGCAAGGTGAACTTGCTTCCACTTAGTATAGCCACTTCACAAGCTAGTAGTATACAATTCTATTCTACATTGCAGTACAAACATGACAGTATAAACCATTTTATTTATTTATCGTATGGCTTTTAGTGCCGGGAGTGTCCGAGGACATGTTCGGCTCGCCTGAGTCTGTAGCTGCTTCCAGCGGACACCCTAAAAGGTGAGCTACGAGCACAGATTACCTACTACTACTACAGATAGCCAACAGCCATGCTAATTCTTGGCACCTAAGACTTCAGCGCTGTCTGGTGTATGACCGCGGTACTAGTTGAGCACGGCCGTGCGGGTAGCCTACCCCACCCCTTCCCCTCGTTCCGCTAAATATTCTCGTCCTAACTGCTCTGCCCACTTCAATGTTCCGAAAATCACAATCTTCCCAATACTTATAGCACACGTTTTTAAGTGTGGAGATAATAATATGATCTACATGAGATAAATCACATTCAAAATAGCAATAACAGTTTTTTTTAATAATACCAAAGTGGGAAATTGTGAATTCCGGAACTCTGAAATGAGCAATCACAGCATGTAGGACATGACCTCATCAATAATTTACATGTTTACATTTCTTTCAGTTGCAATTGGAGCATATTGCATTGACAAGAATTAGGCTACTATAAGGTCTGCAGCATATTATTACTCAATTTAAAAAAAATGGTCCCTTCCAATTAACCACTGTAGGCTCAATTATAACTGATTAGTTCCGAGATTAAACTAGAAAGTAAAAGTACTGGGAAGGGAGAATATTCATATCTTAAAATGCTTGATGCAGTTCGCAATAACAGGAAAATTTTAAGAGAGAATACTAAGGAAATAGGTGGTGTAACCTGATCCTCATCACACTAAAATTGTTAGTGTAATTAATGCCAAATTCATTAGTTTCAGAAAAATAATTGGATATCACAAAATGTATATACAGTAGTTCATTTGATATTCCCTTTAAAATATATCCAGTCCACCAATTTTGAAGGGTGAAATACAGTAAGTACATGTACATAAACAAATTTCATGGCACACTAATACAGTAAATTCTATGACATGCTGTGAAGGGGAAAGGAGAAATAGGACTTTCAATGAAAAACAAGAAACACACTCAATACTGCTAGAAATCATCGTTTTATTTAAAAAGTTTGTCAACGAAGAAAAAATAACAGAGAGAGACAAAATCAAACTTAGCAAAAATACAGTAATCAAATCTAGTCCTTTTAAAAGTATGTGTTGAGGCATGTTCTTCTTTCTTGCCAAGGTATAACAGTAGGCTACAGCACATGATAATGGACCTATTACCTCCTTGACGCCATGGCTGACACCGATGAACCGCAAATTCCTACAACACATGCAAGTTTGTATGTTGAAACAGTTAACTTAATAAATGTGTAATGCTTGAAATGGAGAACTTGAATTTGCTGTTATGTGTATGTTTGCACCTACTATAATTATATTTTAAAAGAATCTCTTATTGTAGAATCATTGTGTTTTTGATATTAATTTTAGGGCTTTTGATAACATATTCATTTAGCCCCATATATTTGGAAGTGTATAGGATTTATATGATAATCTCTGTTATTGTGGTATCTGTAGTAGTGCGTAGGCTATACTTTCTGTAATTCAGATGAGGACTGGAAAGGCGGCAGCCATAGTTAGGGAAATTTATTTTTAAGAATTTTTAATAATATGTACTAAAATGAAATTGAAATACCAACAGGAACAGTTACAAATTCCCTGTCCATTCAGCCAAGATATTCTGCAGATCTCTCCTGTGGGCCTCAACATTATTTTATTTTATTCCTTTCCTGATGGAAATCCGGTAGTACCTTATTTCAACTCCTGGGGCACCTCCCCAAGCCTGTCCCTTATAAAGCTACACACACTACTACAGTCATCACATTATCGGAGCAATTCTACCCACACCCAACTGCATGGGGCTGATGACCAAGATGCCCCAAGCCCATAAAATGAATTAACAGCAGACAAAATCAAGTCATTATGTTATTTTGTGTTGTGTTGGATTATGGCACATGTATGCGTTTGACAGAGTGCCATTTAAGCTCATGAATAGGAATGAATGAATACGACTACCCTACTTGTTTCACGACAGCCTAGAATAAATACACACGAGACACGACAATAGAGCACTTTAGAACAGTAACGAGAGCGAACTTTCAGTGGAGATGTTGGCAACCATGTGAATACAAACAATTTATGACCAGAACGTAAAACTATGCCAGCGCTCAGAGCATGTTAAAACAATTGGGATCAGTTCAGTCGTTTGCAAACGACTTGTTTATGTTACGGTGAGTAGTCGTTGAATTCATTCGACTGTTTTCTAAAAGCAGTCAAACAAGTCGATGGTTTTAACTTTTGTCAGTCGACTGCTGATGCCCATCTCTACAAACCAATTGACTACCAGAATCAATTTGAGCGTACACACCCTCCGACTTGCTAAAATGCTATTAATATTGGATCCCAATATAAAATATTTTCTGATTTAATTTTCCTGGAAAATCTATTCTATGTTTGCATCGATCATTACCATCACGCTATGGGGAGAATTTCATAATAATTTTCTTGTAATTCATTTATCACGCGGTAGAATAAATGAATGAAATTCAATCATAAAATAAATAGAACTCTAAGTCATAATTGGTAAGCCCATGTTCAAGTTGTGTAATAATTCAAGAATGCACCCAATTCTCATTAAAAGTGTATAGACTGTGTTAAGGAGTTCCAATGAAATGACATACATATATATTTGGACAACTGGACGTAGGCTATTTCATTGAAAGAATCTACGAACAAGAAACTGTATAAAACTATAGGCACCTACAGCCGTCAAGCTGTCCTCACAGTACCCGCTGGAGATTTACATCACCACTCTATCTGTACGGTACCTCGAGATAAGCCTAAGTGCGCCAACTGTGAGGAAACACATAAACTCTTCCATCCCTGCCCTCATGTCTTTGCCACTAACCCCCCCTCCCACACAGCACGCCACTGCTGTGACACAGTTGTTAGGCCTGCTACAACAACTCTCAGCCATAACCCTGTAAACTACAGCTAAACCAAACCCAGAACCCCCTAATACACTCCATTTGCAGAGCAATAAAATCCATAAAACAACTCCGCAACGAGCTTCACAAAACCTAAATTATAAACGAAAAGACTACTCCACAAACACCAAAAACAGTAAACCTCCCTCATTTCAGCCACACTACACCTTAAACATAGAAAGCATAGTCATGACCCCTTCATGGAGTAGGCTATTGTCTAAACACGATCATGTCTCCTTCAACTTTACTGAAGACTTCATTAAATTCTATTAAAAATTCATAAACTCATTCCACAAATCTTAAAATCAGTATACATCCCTCATTTCAGTTACTCTATTCAATAAACAAACATAGAAGGCGTAGCCATGACCCCTTCATGGAGTAGGCTATTGTCTAAATCTGACCACGAATACTACAACCTTACTCTAATTCAAAATTACAGCCAAATGATCCATCTGACTGGGAGGCTTGCCTGGGTTGATGGGCCAGAAAACCGGGAGTTCAAGCATAACCTAAATATTGAATGCTTAACATTTCCAATAACTTGGACAACTGGATTTAGGCTATTTCATTGAAAGAATCAACGAACTGTATAAAACTATAGGCACCTACAGGTATACTTAACTTATTAATTAAAGCTCTACAATAAACATACAGCACAATGAATTGTAGCATGAAGTTATCCTGAAGAAGTCGTTTGATTAGAACGACTACTTAAATTCGAATGATTCCATTCGCTTGGAATTAGTCGTTTGCCAACGACTTGTTTCATTCCAATGATTTCCAACGATTGCTTTGGGATCAGTCGTTTACAACGACTACTTCAATTCGAATGATTCCATTCGCTTGGAATTAGTCGTTTGCCAACGACTTGTTTCATTCTAATGATTTCCAACGATTGTTTTGAGATCAGTCGTTTGCAAACGACTTGTTTATGATACGGTGAGTAGTCGTTGAATTCATTGGACTGTTTTTTAAAAGCAGTTGTTTTAACTATCGACTAATTCGACTGTTTTCAGTCGACTGCTGCCCATCTCTACACACAACTAATTTTCTACACCAGCCGCTACTGAGCACGAGCTGTGACTGGCTTAGACATTAGCATCCTACGTGTTGAAAAATATTGTAAGTAACGTGTAGGAATAAAATACTACCTATAGGTATGTCAACCATTACATTGGCATATAATAAATGAATTATATTTATCTTGTATCTATCTATCCCACGATATAACATAATACAAGGTGAAGAGTCCTTTAAAACAAATTGTTTACTGTGATACTGGAAGAAACAATACAACACAGTGGTAATAGTTCTAGCCTGCACCTATTTGTTAATAAAATTTCATGTGATTTCACTCAGATCTCTGTTGTAGTGGCTTATTATATGTGCACCTTGTAACTTAATAGTACATTATGCAACGAGCCTATAATGACAATAATTAAGACACAAGTTTTATAATTTCCATACGAGTGTCTTAATTACAATTATAGACGAGTTGCATACGACTGTTTATGTTCGACGATAATTATAACTATTTTATGTTCGAACATAAATATTCATAAATATCTGTCGAGATTTCACCAGTTTTATATACTGAACAGAGCGCATGGGATGCAGAGAATACCTTGTATTTGACCATGGCCTCCTGGAATACCTCACTATGACACTCGCCACGCAGTGAAATTTAAAATAGGGGGCCATGGAAGTGAGCGCAGGTACGATGCTATCCTCACCTAATTGGTCACACAACTGTTTCTTGAGCTCTGATTGGTGGGAGAAACTGTATCATAATGAAAACTTGTACTATAATGAGCCTCATTATACAATTTTCTGACATAATATTTACATTTCGCCAGTGTCGAACATAAACATATTAACCAATCTTCTTTACACTGTTTTATGAGTTAACACCACATCAAAACTGATGAGGATTTATTTTAGTTGGACACAGAAGCTTATTTATTAATGTAATAGACATCTATGATTGATGAAGATTGCCTCTCTCACCTTTCAGAAAATAACTAAAATGTTAATTCTGCGATTAATGTAACTAATCCACGTGTGTTTCTATTACACAACAATTAAGGGTAACTCCAGCATATCTTCTAGATTTTTGATGTGTCTGGTGAGTGGTTTTGTTACTGCTTCTGCAGGTATCACCCTTCTGAAAGATGTCTCATCGTTTCTAATTCTATTCTTAATCCTCTGCCAGAGGAGAAATAGTTTTGCAACGCATGAATACAGTGCTGTAGCTGCTGAATTTTCTAAAAATAATTATGGAATGATGGGAAGAAAAATAAACATAGCCTATTCTAAAATAACATACGCATAAAATGAAACCATTCTGATGAACTTAATATGCTTCAAATTCAGAGTACAAATGCGTTCACCATTTGGTGCTTAGTTCATTTGTATATTTGGACCAAAATGTAGACCTCTGAAATAAATTTTTATGTTGGACTTTGCTCCACAGAACAAGAGCACACAGCCACCCATAGGACCAGTGTGTGTTAAGATTTTAGAACCTGTAATTACAGTTCTACATCAGTAATGGCATTACTACACATTCGACCAACTGAATACTTGCCACTGCCACTGCACCAGTAACTAACATGTGCAAGAACTGATCTCCTCAAGAACTTGAGTACACATATGTAATAGGCTCATGATACTGTACGTATCTCTGCAAGATGTATCAAGTTGAAAACATTACGGTAACATAGACTCTTACCTGGTCATTTCTCAGGAGAGTAGGCCAAATTGCCACATTCATCTGCTATTTCGAGAACAGCAATTTACGATTTGTTTGTTCACAGAATTTGGTAGGCCTACCTGTGGAATAAATAATAGTGAAAGTTAATTAATATGTCAAGTAGAATATCACCTGTACACTGCGTCTAATATCAATTCAAAACTAGGCTACCGGTACGATATATTTTTCACAGGCACTACAGAAACAAGTTTTCACTTAAACTCTTAAAATAAGCGTACTTACTTGGCGTAGCAGAAGAAGAACTGTTCACTTCTCATTACCAAGAAGACGATTTGATGAAATAAAGATGAGAAAGAACACAACATTAGCTTATTATAAAATATTAATATACGGCCAATATTGTTTACACCAAACACGACATAAACAGAGCGTCCATGTTGGTCAATGCCGCCAACCCAGTAGAAATAATGTTTATTTAATGATAAGTGACGTAATTATCGTCGGTGAGCAAGATAATTGCAAGGAAATGTCAATTAGGAATTATGTGTATATTTATTGACTAAATATAGGGATATATTTGCAATTCAATTAAAACGTGTATCATGCATATGTTGGCAAGACGATATACAGCGCTTAATCCGCTCCTTACGTCTGGCCGCGCTACTACACCGATGGTACCAAATAATCCCTATCTGGTTGACACCCCCTGGCTACAAGTTCCGTTCAATTTCAAGTAGTTCCAACTTTCGCCACCAGATATCAATGATACCTAGTGGTGAACGTTGGAACTTTGATAGAGCGTTCTGACGAAATCTAACCTAACAAATTTTGCTTTACACAAGTTTAGTCTGTGAATGGATTTTTGCATGCCATAAATCTATGACATGGGACCGCCGGCTTTACTTCCCCTCCGAAGGAAGGCATACTGAAGGATTTTTAACGCTCTTTAAAAATCCGACGACTTCGGCCAGGTTTGAACCCGCTATCTTGGGCATAGCAGTTCAGCATGCTACCGACTACGCCACCGAAGCCGCTCAGTATAAACCGTGACTATGGTTAATGAATTGAGAGAAGAGAGATATTGCTACATTATGACAGTGTCGATTATGGGCTGAATATAGACAAGGAATGTGACATAATAGCAGCATTGACCATGCAGAGTGATTGCTAGAACCAAATATGAACATATACAGCAGAAAACTTTATAGAAGGAGATTGAAGATACTCTGAAAGTTATAACGGCAATTCGTACTGCTACATAATGGAATTACTATGGCGTGTTACATCAAGGCTATCGTGTTCTTTAGAAAGTGATAGAACAATGAACATTGTCAAACGAACTGCTGTTAGCCTCATCTCGCTCGCGATCGGTACTCGGGTCTTCATGATTTCCAGTAGTTTCGTGATCGGTGCAGCTAAGCAGATAAGGATTCGATCCTTGGCAGGAGCATGTTTATTAACATTCTCACTACATTCATCTGGAACTTCAACAAGGTAGCTGGCAGCCATTTCTTTTAGTAGACAGTATGAATTTGTCATGCATTTGAGTGCTCCTTTTTACCAATTTTGATTAAAGTAGTTAGGAGATACATCCGAGGTCTAGGGTGATTCTTTAATCATTTCTGTCCGAGTAGTTCAATTTAATAGTAACCTTTAATGTTATTTTGAACATTGCTTTGCTTTTATTAGAATATTTTGGGAATAAATAGAAGAATATAGTTTGTTGCGAAGACAACATAAGACGATTTAGGCTGAAGAATACGTTAAAATTATATAAGAATAATTTAACTCAAGCAGACGTCCCATAACCCTCCGAATACTTAAAATCTATTTAAACAAATTCTCAGATCTTTTGAATGAGATAGCGACTATTTTTAAAGCTCATGCAAGTTTATTCGATAGACGTGTAGGTCTATTTTTCATCGAGTTGAGCATAGAAATGGAACATAGTGATTTCTAGTATGTTTATTTACGATTTTATGGATTAAATTTTGGTAATCCAGATTTTTGAAATTTCTTTTTGATTTTGACACTTTGTGAGTTCGTTCAGTTTTTTTTTATATTTTTCCGATTCGTTTGGGAAACTCCAACTTGGTCAAGCGTTCAAGTCTAATGGTTAACTTGTACCTTCATAAGATAGGCTCTTCTCCATAGTGTAGATTTTGACGTGTTTCCATAGAGGAGGTTCTCCAGTTGAATTTTTATTAAGGCGAAAACTGAATCGTTCTTTTCACAGTGGTCAGTCCAGAAATATTGAAAGAAATACTTTGTTTGTGAAAGTATAATAAATAATGATATGGAAGGTGAAGAAATAAATGTTAAAATATGTACGTCATAATCGAGATGACGATTTTGGAAATCCTCACACACAGTTGTTTGAACATGTGAATACACTATATTTTTATCGCTGTTCTGATAAAGATTGTTCAAGACACTTTAACTTTTGGCTAATTTGGAGCAGAATATTTATCGGTGATTGTATAAAAAGCTTTTAAAAATCTTAGATATGTTTGGAGGTTATTTAGAGCTGTTGAGAGCTAATAAGTTAATAATGTAATTATTGCCTGCGTATTTCAATCGCAATAAAGGAGATATTAGACATCAGTGGATGGTCGATATCATGATTTTCCAGTAATGATTTAGCTATTGAGCAATTACTGAATGCACTTCGGTGTATAATTTTTGAACGTGAAGTTGAATCACGATTCTAGTTAGTGGAAAGCTAATGTACAATTTTGAATCCAACATTTAAGAAACCAAGCATTGTAACAACATCGTAGATGAATTGTTAAAAATTTAGTAACAATCCTTTTAGAGTAAGGTTCTAATTGGATAGACTGTAATAATAATACAGGGTTATTCAAAATGATTGTCGGGATTACAAAAATTCATAACACACAGTGCAATTGACGTAGGTATCGTGTTTTACTGTGTACTGTAACTCAAAAAGTTTTTTTTAGGCTACATGCATTGCAAATACTCGATATGTGCACTTCTGGTCACTCTACGTCTACACACATCAACTCGAAAGTCCATCTCTTCCCACACACGCCCCAATTTGTCAGTCGTGATGGTGTCGAAGGCGGCTCGGATACGCTGCTTCAGTTGCAGAATATTCGCCGGTAGAGGAGAAACAAATACCTGATCTTTGACATACCCCCAGAGTAAGAAGTCACACGGTGTTAAGTCTGGTGACCTTGCTGGCCAGGGTAAGGCATCTGATCATGTTCCGTTCCACGTCCAATCCATCGTCTTGGAAGTTCTTGATTTAAATATGCTCTAACATGCAGTTCCCTGCCTCTTGTAGTCGATATTTAGGACTACAGAGATAAACATACCTGATCCGATTCACGTCTGCTTCTGACACGCGGGGACGGCCAAGGCTTTTCCCTTTTCACAAGCAACCGGTATTCACGAATTGCGCATACCATCTGCGAATAGAGTTTGTCGGAGGGAGGGTCTTTCCCGTACGTCGTAGAAAAATGGTGCTGGACTATGGTAACGGACCAGTGTTGATGATTTCGAGAGTGCAAAACACCTTCTCCTTACCGCTGACCGCCATTTTGTCAAATACTTCTGTTACTGCCATCTGGTGGTTATACATGGTACTAAATCGATGTAGAACAAAACTTTGAGAGTTAGTGTAACCGTTACTGCAACAATAACAATGGTAAGTTGTCCACTGTTTCTACAAAAAAATCACGAAACCCCGACAGTCATTTTGAATAACCCTGTGACAATAATAATAACTGTAGTATTGAGAGATAGTAACTCAGAAGTTAAATGAATTACAATCAGTAAAATGAAAAACAACGGAGCCTCCGTGGCTTAAGCGGCAGCACGCCGGCCTCTCACCGCTGGGTCCGTGGTTCAAATCCCGGTCACTCCATGTGAGATCTGTGCTGGACAAAACGGAGGCAGACAGGTTTTTCTCCGGGTACTCCGGTTTTCCCTGTCACAATTTCATTCCAGCAACACTCTCCACTATCATTTCATTTCATCTGTCATTCATTTAATCATTGCCCCAGAGGAGTGCGTCAGGCCTCGGCAGCCGGCACAGTCCATATCCTCGCCGCTAGATGGGGGCTTCATTCATTCCATTCCTGACCCGGTCGGAGACTGGAAGCAGGCTGTGGATTTTCATTTCAAAATGAAAAACAATACGCTCGATTAGCTTAACTGTTTGTCGGATAGGACGGGACAGCCAGGTAATTAAAAATCACTTCCATGAAAATGAATGCAGTTGAATAATAGAGATGATTTTTTTTTTTGCGTATGGCTTTTAGTGCCGGGAGTGTCCGAGGACATGTTCGGCTCGCCAGTTTTGTAGCTGCTACAATGGGTGAGCTACAAGTACCGTTGGGGAGGGAAGGAGGGAAGTTGGAATGTTAGGACGAGGAGTTGGAAGGTAGCGGCTGTGGCCTATAGTTAGGGACCAACCCCGGCATTTGCCTGGAAGGAAGATGGGAAACCACAGAAGACCATCTTCAAGGTTGCCGGCGGGGGGATTCGAACCTCCTCGCCTCCCGGATGTGAGTGACTGCCATCAGACATGCCGTAACCACCACGGCTAACTCACCCGGTATAGAGATGAATAATACAAGGCGTAATTCAATCTCAGAAGTGAAATGTATTTATGTAAAATTATGTATATATCGTGTTACAATTTAATAGGGTATTTAACTTAGTCAAATAGGCAGTTGATCATGTTAGAATTTTTGTGATAATTATCTGAACGTCATTAATAATACTGCAACTTTAAGCAGTATGTACAGCCTAGTTGAAGGCGAATGTCACTTAGACATTATCATGCTTCAGCAGAGGGATATATATATAATTATATCTTTGTTTAGTGGAGAAGTATTCCACAATATGGCAGTTTCAGTCAATAAACTGTTGTTGAATTTTAAACTTCTACGGATGACTTGGTGATTTATATTAGGACCAGGATGTGCTACGAGGACCAGTGGGTCATTAGCTAGGATGCTTTGTAATGCGCCCGAGATTAATTTAATTATTTTTAAGAGTCTTGTTAGTTCACTTTGAGCAATTTTTTCGTTTTTATTTCGTCGACCACTGGCATCTTCTTATCACATTCTTTAATAATGAGGTATCCCTATCCCTGGTTGATCCTAGTTGGTAGTGTTTTGGGGGTTATTTCAGCCGGGGCTTCCAGATTCTACGATCCAGCATTTCCTTCGGATTTCAACAGGTAAGACCACGTGGATACGGGTGCAGTACCATCCCGGCATTTGCCCGAAGACGAAGTGGGAAACCACGGAAAACCACTTCGAGGATGGCTGAGGTGGGAATCGAACCCCCTCTACTCATTTGGAACACCCGAGGCTGTGTAGACCCCGTTCTAGTCCTCATACCACTTTTCAAATGTCGTGGCAGAGCCGGGAATCGAACCCAGGACCTCCGGGGCGGTAGCTAACCATGCTGACCACCACGCTACGGAGGCGACCGACAATTAAATAATTTAGAAAAACAAGTGGCGAATATCTACAAATCGTCTTCCAAAATAAGGAGTGAGAATTTTGTATCAGGTGCCAACCAGCTAGTGCGTCGTTTGAATTATCCGTGTGGTATGGATGAAAACATCAGTATAATAAGTGGCAATTCTGAATTTATCCAAGTG
The DNA here is from genome assembly GCA_946902985.2 of Meconema thalassinum. NCBI lineage: Eukaryota > Metazoa > Arthropoda > Insecta > Orthoptera > Tettigoniidae > Meconema > Meconema thalassinum. The sequence continues at coordinate 35,281,077 of OX336392.1, forward strand.
TTTTGTATAATGAAACGGGACCCTTGCAACAAAATTTGGCATCAATAACACCTCGTACGTATTAAATAATATACGATCATATAAAATGTATCTTCTTTAATAAAACATACGTAAATCATCCTCGTAATATATTTTTTTCGTTATCGTTTTACCCTCCAGGGTTGGCTTTTCCCACGGACTAAGCGAGGGATCCCACCTCTACCGCCACTGAGGGCAGTGTCCTGGAGCTTGAGACTCTGAGTCAGGGATACAACTGGGGTGTGTGACCAGCAATACGCCCGGGCGGCCTCACCTGCAAAGCGAACAGGAGGCCTGATGAAGGGATGGGAAGAGTGGGATGGTTAGGCGAGGAAGTGGGCAGGAGGCGGCCGTGGCCTTACTGTAGGGACCATCTCGGCATTTGCTCGAAGACGAAGTGGGAAACCACGAAAAACCACTTCGAGGATGGCTGAGGTGGGAATCGAACCCCCTCTACTCATTTGGGCCACCCGAAGCTGAGTAGACCCCGTTCCAATCCTCATACCACTTTTCAAATTTCGTGGCAGTGCCGGGAATCGAACCCTGGACCTCCGGGGCGGCAGCTAACCATGCTGACCGCTACGCTACGGAGGCGACTTGTAATATATACTGTACACTGTGAGTGTATTTTGAACTTCATTGATCTGTACACATTTGACAGTTGAGTATGTATGTTGTTTACCTAACTTAATGTCGCACTGTTTTACTAGTGAATTGGTAGCTCAGGTGGTAGCGGTACGAACTCTGAATTTATGCATAGTAGAATGTAAGGAGTTGGAATCCTATCTCCGACATCTTTTTTTAAATTTCCGTATTCTTTCTTGCTATTGGTATTACATTGTGAAATCGTACTTTACTTTTATAATTCCCATTTTTTTTATTTAGTTAATTTACCCTCTAGGTTGGTGGCTCCCACGGACTCAGCGAGGGAACTCACCACTACCGCCTCTATGGGCAGTGTCCTGGAGCTTGGAACATCTGGTCGGAATGGATACAACTGGAGAGGTGTGATCAGCACTTCGCCCAGGCGGCCTCACCTGCAAAGCGAACAGGGGCCTCATGAGGGATGGGAACGGATGGAAGATTGGGATGGACAGGCTAGGGAGAGGGAACCATAAAGTAACGAATTCTCCGCGATTTATGGTGCCATACACCTTTGAATTATTAAAGTAAAATTTAGTATTCCATGCACTCGCGCGGGCCCACAATCGCTTTTGCCATGAGAGACATCGGACATAGTGGTGACTCAGCCTCGTGTACTTTGGTGTGTAAGTGTAAAATTTCATCTGATAACCTGTGTTATTGTGATGGATGTATTCATGTGTGTATGCCTATTTGTAATTAAGATGGGGAATGGGAAAGAGACGCCGAGGCCTTAAGTTAGGAACCATCCCGGTATTTGCCTGAAGTGGAAGTGGGAAACCACGGAAAACCACATCCAAGATTGTTGAGGTGAGAATCAAACCTTCCTCTTGTTAGTTTTGCCTCAAGGAGGCTAAGTGCGCACCGTTCTTGCCCTCAGATCAAAATAAATTTTCTTGGCAGAACAGGGAATTGTACCCGCATCTTCGGGCCGATAGCCAAGAATGTAGCCTTAGCTTCCCTGTGTTAATACGATTTTTGACATATAATACTAAAACTGCCTCTATTACGGTGCCTGTCAATGTGAGTCAAGGTCTATGCTCATTCCAGTAGTTGGTGAAAATGATCTATGCTCCCCTGCAAAATGTATTGTCATGGAAACGCAAAGGTGATGGAAATTGATTATTTAGAGCAGTTTCGTACAGTTTATAACTAAATGAAGAACGTCATTCTGAGCTGCGTTTTCAAGCTATTGCAAAAATTGTCGCTGACAGGGATGATTATAAGGATTTTGTTATTGGCAATCTGTCTCATCGCATTCTCTAGAGCAACTTGAGTATGGAAGTCTTTGGACGGTGAATACACTGGTCATGTTGAACTTCATTGATAAGCCAATTGTTTAAGTAAAAATTTAGACGTTCACGACCGGCGTTGAAATAGGTATTGTTTATTGATTATTTGTTTAAAGTACATACCAATGAGTCTAACCACGCTGTTGATTTTAGCAATGGAATTATTATTTGCCATTTAATATTAGCGGCTCCGTTGCTGCAGAACACACTATAGTGTTTTGGGGGAGAAATGCTACTCTAAATAAACCCATTCGTCGAAAAGGAACATTGGCCGCAAGAAAGTGGGACATTGGAAAAAATACGAAGTCACTCTTAAAATCCATTATAAATATGCCATTATAGGGTCCTCGACGATCAAATGTAATCATTGTTCTGAATTGTATTTCTCTTGCGTGAAAAATAATCTTGGTTACTTTGGATTTGCTTTTGTGAGGGTAAAATTTCCCTGCTGGAATATTAAATACTAGCGAACCCATGCGAGAAATCTCGCATGTTCATATGTCACACTTTCCCCAATAGGTTAATAATGAGTGACTTAAGGAGAAAGGTTGTTATGTTATTATTTCAACCAAATGATTATCGTACATCATTTTCATTTCAGTTAGAATTCCAAGCTGTACGTTCTCTAACTTAAGAAGGCAATCACTGAAAATTGGATCATCATAACACTCACCAATTATTCGATATTTATGAAAGCATCTTGGTCAAGATTCCCTGCTTCATCTTGTTGGCTGTGGAGCGTCCTTCTCCCTTATCAGGGCAGCCCTCGTTGGAAAACTTCTTCACGCCCCGCTTACAGTAAGGCTTCCTTGTTCCTAAGTGCAACGATCAGCGCGAAACTCCTTTGCACATTACCAACAGAGGTGCTTCCTTTGTCCTGTGTGTAGCGCTCAACGCTCAACTCCTTTGCACGTTACCTACAGGGGTGCTTCCCTTGTTCTGTGTGTAGCGCTCAACGCTAAACTACTTTGCACGTTACCTACAGGGGTGCTTTCCTTGTCCTGTGTCTAGCGCTCAACGCTAAACTCCTTTGCACGTTACCTACAGGGGTGCTTTCGCTTTCCCGAGTGGAGCGTCAGCATGAGAACGTGCTGTGGCTGGTTTCTTTCTTTGATATTTATGAAATTAAAATGCAATTCGTCACTGTTGATTCCATTTCTGTGCTGAGTCCGTTGATTGAGAGCTTAGCCGTAACACTCACCGGTTATTCGATACATTTCAGTCAAAATTGCGAGTTGTACGTTCCGTAACATAAGAAGGCAATCACTGAAAATTGGATCATCATAACACTCATCGGTTATTCGATATTTATGAAATTATACGATTTGAGTACCCAATCCATTGATTTAGTTATTTTGAAATCCATGGGAAATGATAGAATAAAAACCTGTAAGAAATTAATGTTTAATAGTTCTAAGGTTTCAGACGCCGTAACACACGCCGGTTATACGATTTAGAGTACTCAATCCATTGATTTACTGTTTCTGAAAACCATGCAAAATGATCGATATTTATGAAATTAGAATGCAGAAGGAAAACCTGTAAAATAATTAACGGTTCATAGTTTAAGGGTTTAGAGGACAACTCATAATTGCAGTATGTTAGAGCATCAGTATTTGCAAATCGCACACTTCTTACGAAAATTGATATTTATGAGAATAGAATGCAGAAGAAAAACCTGTACCCAATCCATTGATTTACTGATTCTGAAAATCAGATAGAAGAAAAACTGTTAGAGAATTAACGTTCAATGTTTTAAGGTTTTAGACGACAACTCAGAATGGCAGCATGTTAGAGACACAGTATTTGCAAAAAGCACAATTCTTACAAAAATCGATATTTATGGAATTAGAATGCAGAAGAAAATCCTGTATCGTGGCATTTTAACAAACCTGGAATATAATAAATCCATTGTTTAGACGGATGAGCTTAAATCATGTTTGTGCCGAGTCCATTGATTGAAAGCTTAGCAGTAACACTCGCCGTTTATTCGATTTGAGTACTCAATCCATTGATTTAGCCTACTGATTCTGAAAACCATGGGATAAGATAGAAGGCAGAACTGTAAATGAATTAACGTTTATTAGAGAATTGCAGCATGTTAGAGCAACAGTAATTGCAAAAAGCACAATTCTTACAAATATCGATATTTATGGATTTAGAATGCAGAAGAAAATCCTGTATCGCGGCATTTTAACAAACCTGGAATATAATAAATCCATTGTTTAGACGGATGAGCTTAAATCATGTTTGTACTGAGTCCATTGATTGAAAGCTTAGCAGTAACACTCGCCGTTTATACTATTTGATTACCCAATCCATTGATTTAGCCTACTGATTCTGAAAACCATAGGATATGTTAGAAGAAAGAACTGTAAATGAATTAACGTTTAATAGTTTTAAGGTTTTAGACGATGTAACCCTCACCGGTTATACGATTAGAGTACTGAATCCATTGATTTACTGTTTCTGAACAACATGCGAAATGATAGAAGAAAAACCGTAAGAGAATTAACGTTCAATAACTTTAAGGTTTTAGATGACAACTCATAATTACAGCAAGATACAGCAACAGTATTTGTAACACTCACCGGTTATACGATTAGAGTACTCAATTCATTGATTTACTGTTTCTGAAAACCATTCGAAATGATCTATAATAGAAGGCAGAAGAAAAACCAGTAAAATAATTAACGTTTAATAGTTTTAAGGGTTAAGACGACAACTCATAATTTCAGAATGTTAGAGCATCAGTATTTGCAAATCGCACACTTCTTACAAAAATTGATATTTATTTTTCCTCCTGGTGAGAACCGCACTGATGCGCTGCTTTTCCCCACTTGCGTGGTAATCTTTGAGAGTTTACACTCTTGTCCGATGTGACTGTAAGCGACAGTTTTGTATGAGACAAGTCCCAGATTTACCCCAAGGACAGCGGATATTTATGAAATTAGAATGCAATTCGTCCCTGCTAATTTATGAAATTTTACGATTTGAGTACTCATTCCTTTGATTTACTGTTTCTGAAATCGATGCAAAATGATAAAGGAAAAACCTCAGAATGTTAAAATGACTTTAAAAAGGCGTCACAGCGGCCAAAATGTGAAGTGGACACCAATTATGGCGCGTATCTTCCTGCAGCAACAGTAACTGCAAATCGCACACTTCGTACAATTTTTTAAAAGTCCTTTTTAAATGAAATTATAGATATTTATGAAATTAGAGCGCAATGCGTCACTGGTAATGTCTATTCTCTTTCAATTGAATGCTCATTTTTCACGATCCATCGCTTGTGAGCGCCGCAGGAGGGATGCATACTACTGAAAAAATATATATGATTATTATTAATAATACTAATACTACCGGCCGCGGTGGTCGAGAGCGCTAACGCGCTACCTCGTGTCTCGCTGGCATAGGGAGAGCGTGGGTTCGAATTCCACCTCGGCCGTCCTGAAAATGGTTTTCGTGGTTTCCCATTTTCACCACCAGGCAAATGTCGGGACGGTTCCTTTCAATAGGTCCACGGCTGATTTTCTTTCATAATCTCTTCCCTGACCCGTCCTGAAAGAAAAATACATGGCCATTGGTTGCATTAATAAAATTATTATTACTATTAATAATAATACTTACATTATTATCATTATTAAATATTTGATTCAATGGTACTCGGGTATATGTTATGGCATTAGGGCGGTGCTCACTGTCCCTAATAGGTTAAGAACGCCTGCTCTAACCATTTACATAGCTGCTGCGGCCTAGCTGTACGCCCTGCATTGTACAGTGAGTTCCTCTCATGACTCGTCCGGTCAGCGCACCGAGCTTATCTCCCGTTGACTCAGCACTCCCCGCTCGGCATGCATAGCAATAAGAACAGAACAGCACTTGGCTCACTTTATCCGTGCATGACATGAGATAACAAAAGGGAAGCTGGGACTGAATTTATGAAAAATAGTAATTATTGATAGAATTGAATGAAATTTGGTTTGTGGCCTCCTGATGGTGAATTAAGGCCATATACCAACTTTCAGAAAAATAGCAACAGTGCTTTTTGAGAAATTAACACTTACAATTTAAAATTTAAAAAAATCGATAAGCATAAAAAATGCTCCAGTTACTTCAAATATCACATTGAAAACTGGTATACAGGTACATCAAGGTATGGAAATAATTTTAACAGAGAGAAAATGTGAGGAAAAATATGTTTTATGTGTTTATGTTTTTCTCAAATTATGCTAAAAATACCCATTTGAAGTATCAACATTATTTAAAAAAATCCTTCTGTTGATATCATTATAGGTGTTATAGGTGTTAACAACCCATGAAATTCTCATGGAATTTGAAACCAAATTGGTTCAGCTGGAACATTTTAAATACCTCAAAATGTATATATGAAAAAAATAATTAGTAAATAAACATGGTTGAAGGCTAAACTAATAATACGTCAGTTATATAAATAAAACTGAACACAGAAGAAACACGTTACGTAATTGGCATTTCTATAGTTAACGTAGTATTGTTACCTCGTCAACTCACTAGATAGCAGCTCTGGGGGCAATTTGAAAATGGGCATTGTTGCGTTGAAGCTAGTGGATGGGGGCGTTTCCCCAGCACTCAACCGGACATTTAAATGTCACGCTAGTACTTTAAAAATGGCCGAAATCGGAAAATACCACCGCCAAATGATCCGCAGGAGTCCGGCGTACAATAATATGCACAAATTGAAAAATAGATAATTTTTACTTTTTTCACCAAGAACTCAATCCCAGCCTCCCTAATGAAGAAAGAAGAATTAATAAACTAAGGTCGTACCTTATGACAGGAGATGTTCGAAATGTTCTCCTCCTACATCCACACATTTACGGCATCGTTCGCATAAGTTCGTCTTCGGTAATTGAGGCTATTTCTCTCCGGATATGTTCTTTCAGTTCGTCCAGTAATCTTGTATGGCTTCAGTTTCAACATTTTCGTAGCCCGCCAAGCTGAGGTCTTCGAAACACCGGCTTCTTGTCCAAGTCGTCTTAGGGATTTTGTAAGCGTATGTTCTAAACTTTCTGAGATTTCATTTACTTTTTCCTCAGTAAGTACACGTTTTTAACACTTCGTGTCTTATCGAGTAAAGAACCGGTTCCTCTCAATTCCGCACGGCATCTCTATGTGGACAGACACGTGGAAAATGTGTTATGAAACGTCTAACGACTTCCCTGCAAGACTCTGATTTCACATAATGATCGTACTTAAATACCCTTTCCTCTACCGTGTACACTCGTGGAGGCATTATGAGAATTATACCCCAAGTAACACTTCACAACTCGAGAACAGTTGGAGCGACAGATCAACACTAACTTAATACACGTTATAAGCACGGACCAGAACTGTGTAACTGGAAGTGATCAGTCAACGCGAGGCAGATAAGCTCGATGTGCTGGCCGGACGAGTAATGAGAGGAACAGTTATAATTAGTTATTGTTGTTTTAAGGGGCGGAACTACGAGGTCATCTGTCCCTCTGTCAGGCGCGGTTTCAAGGGGGGGGGGGGCACGGGGGTCATGACCCCCCCCCCCAAACGGAGACCAAATTTTTTGGCAAACTCAAAAAACGAAAACACAATTACCAGACAAATAAAACTTAATGAATTTTAACTGAAAAACAGGTATTTTTTTTCATTTTATTCGATACTGAATTATCTTTATTGGAATTATTATGTTCTATTACAACTGTACATATTTACAACTTCTAACCTCTTGTATAAAAACTATTAGTTATACAACAAAATCAACTCGTCTATTTTGTTTAGCAAACCTTGTGATTACCGAATCGATGTTTATAGTGATGTCACGATGAATGTGCAGCAATGCACGGAGAGGAAACTGGGGCTTTTTTTCGCACCAAAAATTTTTGCCGACGTCCAAACTGCAAGCTTGGTTGGCAATTTAAGCTGTGACTTTCTCCCTTTGCCGGTACCAACTCGACTTGCCGAAACTGTAACGTACCTTGATCCTTTTCTCGAAGCTCGATGTAAAAGTCGCAAAACACGCCGTTGCAATTTGTACGAATATTTTTGGTGCGCTAAACGCATCAAATTTCTATCCATGTAGCTTGCAAAAAAATTGGTCTGGTTTTGTACGTTTGGTTATTTTGTGATTGCGTTTTTAGTGATACCATTTTTCTTAACAATTTCGATTCTCTGACCCCCCCCCCCCCCCCGCAAGGCCAAACTCTAGATCCGCGCCTGCCCTCTGTATTGTAGTAATGAGACGATTAATTCATTTTACATTACTGTACTTACGAATGAAACAGTCTTTCTCCCAATCTGACTACAGCCAGAAATAATAACGTGTAAGCACAACACGATAAGCGTAACTCATTTTATATTTAGAATATTTGCGGAAGATGGTGCTAATACAACTCTAATACCTGGTACAAATTAGTGTACGGTGGCGTAGTTGGTAGCATGCTGATCGCGAGTTCAAACTCGGCCGAAGTCATCAGATTTTTTATGAGCGTTAAAAATCCCTCAGTATGCCTTCCTTCGGAGGAGAAGTAAAGCCGGCGGTCCCATGTCATAGGTTGGTTGGTTGGTTCCTCAGTTTAGGGGCTGCGACAACGCGGTCATGTAGCCCCGTCTACTTTGGGTGTGTGTAGAATCTGTCTGATAACCGGTGTTAATTGTGATGGCTGTATTAGTGTGTGTATCTGTTTTTTAATTCAAGTAAGGACTGCAACTTTGAAATTTTCAAATAGTTCCTACTTTCGCCACCAAACGCCACCGTCAACGACTACTAGGCCTAGTTCAGAACTTAGCTACTAGACGCCACCACAGTCGGCTCTTGGCAACAAACGTAGAAACCTAAGAGCGTTGTTTACATTCCTAACCTACACAATTTAGCTTCACACATGTGTAATTAGTGGAAGGTTCTTTAACATGCCATAAATCTATTACATGGGACCGCCGGCTTTACTTCCCCTCCGAAGGAAGGCATACTGAGGGTTTTTTAACGCTCCTAAAAATCCAACGGCTTCGGCCGGGTTTGAACCCGCGATCTTGGGTATATAATCTCAGCATGCTACCAACTACGCCACCGAAGCCACCCATGTCATAGGTTTATGGCATGAAAAAGAACCTTCCACTCACTACACTTGTATGAAGCCAAAATTTGTAGGTTAAAATTGATAACGCTCTATTAGTTCTAACATTCGCCGCCAGGTGCTGACTGCGATGCCATCTAGTAGCCAAGTCCGCAAGCTTGGTGACGTCGACGGTAGCATTTGGTAGCAAAAGTAGGAACTACGTGAAATTATTATCTGCAGTCCTTACCTGAATTAAGACAGATAACACACATTAATACAGTCATCACAATTAACACCACTTATCAGACGGATTCTACACACACCCAAAGTACACGGGGTAACATGACCACGTTCTCGCAGGCCATAAACTAAGGAACCAACCAAAGATCTTTCAGTAAGCCTTCCTTTGGAGGGGAAGTGCAGCCGGTGGGCCCATGTCAAAGATTTATGGCATGCAAAAGAACCTACTCCTACTACGATTGGTAGTGTATAGCTAAAGTTGTAGGTTATTCGGTTAGAAACTATCTGTCAAGTTCCAAAATTCACCGCTAGGTGTCAGTGACAGTGCCATCTCTGGCAGCCAAAGTTAGAACTAATTTAAATTGATGGGCGTTAATTTAAAATATGGCCATTGACTGCAATTCAATTTCTTTTTCATACATCGAGTTGAGCCTCTAGGGACTGCGTGGTAACAACCAACTTCACTTTAGTGTCTAGGTCACGTTCTTGTTTCGGCCTTGACTTCCTGCCAGTATCTTCTAACCCCAGTGACGAGTGCCTGTTTATGTTCTTCGGACAAAGGTCCTCTCCGTCTTAAATTTCAATAATTTCAACCCACATTGGCAATTTCTCTTACCACTTCATGGACCTAATTTAAAAGGGTTGTTCAAATGAAAAGGTACGAAACGATACAATTTATTCGTTATTGAAAAATAATCACCATAGTTCTGTGCACAGGTGTCCCATTGCTTCACTAGCCGCAGAATTCCCTGTTCCCAGAAGTCTTGTGGTTGTGACGGGAGCCAATCCTGTACGGTGTCCTTTAGTTCGTCGTTCGATTGGAAACGTTTTCCCTTGAGATGTTTCTCTAACGGACCAAACAGATGGAAGTCGCAGGGTGACACATCCTGACTGTAGGGCGGATATCCAAGTTGCTCCCACTTGAACGTGGCCAATACACCTTGTGTGACGTTACAGACGTGTGGGCGAGCGTTATCATGGAGAATAATCACTCCCTTCTTGAGCAGTCCAGGCCGTTTTTTCTTGATGGACTTGCGTAGGCTACGGAGTGTCGCACAATACACGTCACTGTTAATGGTTCGTCTCAAGGGAAAACCTTTCCAATCGGAGGATGAACTAAAGGACACCGTACAGGATTGGCTCCTGTCACAACCACAAGACTTCTGGGTTTAGGGAATCCTGCGGCTAGTGAAGCAATTGGACACCTGTGCACAGGCCTGTGGTGATTACTTTTAAATCTCTACTTAGTATAAAACAAAGTTCCCGATTTTTGGATGTTACGGGTAAACTCGAGAACCACTGGATGGATTTTGATGCGGTTTTCACCATCCTGTAAAGGATATCTCGTGGATTATTTATGTACAAAATAATTTATTTATGATCAAAGAAAGCCGAGCAGTAACGATTTCAGTGGAATAGTCGAAAAAAAAAAACCTGGCGGCTGAGCGCTTTTTAAGCTTACGCTGGGCAAAGCGTTAAAAATATCTAAATACTATGAGTGTAAGAATTGTTCAGCATGAAAAGTTCTACAAAAAAGGCCGCGAGAGCATATGTCTATCTTCAATACATCGCCTACTATAAGTGTTTTTACGTTTTCATTTCTTCCAACCATCTCCATTCAGTTACTGAAGCGACAGTATACGAGCTAGCTAGGGGCGAGTCTATCACCCCAGTTACAGCATAGCTAGCGGACGAGCTTATTGCCCCAGATACAGCCTGCAGCAGCAAACTGTCGAGTCGTGTTGAGTTAAAAACTTAAGAGAAGAGTGGTTGTGTTTGGAGTTTCCCCGGAAGTGCAACTCGGCTTTTCTTCATTTTTACTGTGAATTTTTCGTTCCGCAAAATTCACAGTCAAGTTAAGATTGGACGGAAGGGGGATTTGTGTTTCATGCATCTCGCCATTCTTAAATTACGTCTGACGAGAATTCGTTGCACATGCATCTCCATGATAATATAATTAATAGTCCAGTCAGTAATTTAACCCATCATGCCGAGACGTAAAACGGATATTGATCGTTGTTCACTGACATTGGAATAAAGCACTTATCACGTAATGCATTCATAACTGTTGCCGGGCGAAGCCGGTTTGGGTTGCTAGTAACGAATAAATAATACCCACAGTACCGTTTCGTACCTTTTCATTTGAACAGCCCCCTTAGTAGTGTACTCTGGTCTTACCTGCACATAATTCATGATGTATTCACACCTGACTTGACTTCCTTCGGGAAAGTAAATAAAGTGGTTGGGATTCAAAAGATTATATACCTTTATATAGACGATTAGATGTATCATTGACGAAGGTGAAACTCTGGGGAACTTCCACCACTACCATTAATAATGAAATTACAGGAACAAAAAAATCTCTTATGTAAGTGCCTCTTTAAAAGTTTTCCGTCCATGCTACGTCGTTTACATGAGCTGGCGCCCAAGCTCTTTACCTTGGTGTTTATTCCCATGTTTGTGACGTAATGCAAGAAGCGGAAAATGTATATCGTGATTCAGATTTTGAGGCATACGTAAGCATTGGTCAAACACCAATAGAGCACAGGTTCTGCATCGGCGTACATCACATGACAGGGCTACTGCTCCTGTTATCATGATTGATGGACATAATCTAAAGAATATAAATCACTATCAGTAGTCCCCGGCTTCGCCCGGTGGATTTCTTTCTTTCTTTTATGGATGGTAGTGAACTGAAACATGCAACTAACAAACTAACAGAAAATAATATGTTAAAAATGGGCGCAATATCGAGGACATTTTCCCCTAATGATGAGGATAATTAGGGCTCGGATTTTTAGGTAAATAAATATGATTATGTAAATACATATTTTAAGCTTTTCTTTTTCTATAAATACATACTTTTTTACATATTAGCACATAAAAAGACATATATTTACAATTTTTAACAAGTAGTTCCGTAAAGAACTATACAGCTTATTTTCATATATCCTACTTATGTTAATTGCCACTATCAACATACAAAATTTCAGTTTGATTGCTCTAATAGATTCGTAGATATTGAGAACCGACTAAATATTTCGGATGGTCGCCATGTTGGATTTTATATATGTAGGTCCTAGAGTTACGTACTGTTACATGAAGATTATTGTGTACGTGTAGCATTCAAATTTCAATCGCATGATTAGGACACAAGAAGTAACAAGGAGATTTTAAAATTTCGCACAGCTGCCATCTTCTGGTTATGGAAACAATTGAAATAAATTAGATGCCAGTGGATTAACATTGGTATAAGGAATTACTGTACCAAGTTTCACTGCACTAGGATGGTTAAATTGCGAGAAACGTCCATGTGAATATTTATACTTCGCGTCGCCGCCATGCTGGATTTGTGATCACCCGGTTATTTGAAGTCCTTTAGGTGAACTTATGTTCATAGCCCCTATGAACATAAAGAAATTCAGTTTGACTGCTATAATAGATTCGTAGATATTCAGAGCCGTCCAAATATTTCGGATGGTCGCCATGTGGGATTGTTAAATGTATAGGCCATAGAGTCATGTATTATTAAAGGAAAATTATTGCGTAGGTTCATTATTCAAACTTTCACTTCGATCGCATGATTACGACACAGAAATAAAAACTTAATTTTAAAATTCGCACAGCCGCCATATTGAGGTTATGTAAACAATTGAACTAAATTGGATACCAGTGCATTACAATGTGTATAAACATTTCCTGTACCAGATTTCATTGCGATTGGAACATTAAATCGCGAGAAAGGTCTATTAAAATTTTTAATTCGCTTGGCCGCCATGTTCGTATTGTAGTTAACCGGTTTTTGAAAGTCTTATGGATGAACTTCCAACTTTATCTCAGTACAAAATTTCAGGGTGATACCGCAAACAGTTTCAGAGATATAGAATGCCGGTGAAATAATTCGCACATCCGCCATCTTGTGGTTATCTAAACAATTGAACGAAGTTTGATGTCGGTGCATTACAATGTGTATAAACATATACTGTACCAAGTTTTATTGCGTTTGGTTGGTTAAATCGCGAGAAACGTCTATTTAAAAGTCGCAAATTCGCGTGGCCGCCATGTTGGTTTTGTAGTTACCAGGTTTTCAATAGTCACATAAGTGAACTTCTAATAGTTCCCTTTATCACCGTAAAAAAAAATCCAGGGCGATATCGGCAATAGTTTCGGAGATATTGAATGCTGGTGAAATATTTCGCACAGCCGCCATGTTGCATTGGTGAGACGTAACGAAATTTGAAGGGCACGGTCGGGGTCGCCTGGGGTAGTGTTATGAACTTACCGAGTTTCATTGAAATCGTTCCAGCCGTATAGATGTTATTAGGGGACACACACACACACCTCACACACACACACACACACACACCCGCACATACAGACACACGGACAAAAGGTGATCTCATAAGCCTATTTTTTTTTTCAAAATTGAAAATAGGCTAAAAACAGTATGCTAGATCTCCCAGTTTATTGCATTTTTGTTCTGTGTTACTTCAACGGGGAAGAACCTGTCTAATCTTCATGCAGAGCGTATGTCAGCTTGCAACTGTGTTATTCTTAACTTGTCATCCCGTACCACTCGCAGTGGAAGCCGGGAATTTCCTTGTCCATAGCCATATTGCACCACGTACTAACCCTCCTACCTGGAACCAGTGTCACTCACATGCAGTTCATTTCTGGCGCTGCGAAGTGTAAGGCAGTTCTACGATGCCTAAAGTACAAGCAACTACATGTTATCTTCTGCAACACTATGTTGCAGAATTTTAAGTTAATTTTACTTCTGTTCTGTTCTGCCAACCATGTGGGAAAACAATCAAGGCTGAACAGCGATCTCAAGTTACACAACACCTCAAGGGCAAGAAACATATTGCCGGAGTTTCGCGCCTTCAAAAGAAGTGTTTCGCGATAATCGTCGGTCATTTGTGATGGACAACCTGAAGATGTATCTCGTTGTGTATAATTCTTCAGCAGTCATTGAGGCATACCATAAATTGCATTCGTGAGTCCTGCATATTGTTTATATTCACTAAGTTATAATTAAATATTTTTACTTTTTTGTCACATATTTCAGGTTTTATTAATACATAAAAAATAAATATTTTCCTTAGTTTTAGCACCTAAGAATCCGAGCCCTAATGATGATAATGCATAGGGTAACAGCTACTTACTTGCTACAGTACTGTCACATGTAATTTACTATAAATTGAAAAACAAATATTGGAAAGAGGAGTAAGTGAAATAAAGACGCTGCGTCTGTATATCATTGGCTATTATAAAAGTAAGACAGCAATAGTGTCGTTCTTTGCCGCATAGCGCCGTAGGAAAATAATCAGTGCACTTCCGAAAACTTCGGTATTCTGAGCTCTCCACGGAGCAATAGTGTCATTTTTCGCCACATAGCGCTGTAAGATAACGCTTGGAGTTGGTTACATGAAAGAAAATTTGAATGCACGAACACTTATTGCACCTGATTACCTCAATGTACTGCGCCAACCCCATCGCACTTACTGTAAACACAGGCCTAATCATTCCATGATGATCACTGTTTTAAAGGTGCCTATGCAACCAGTTTGTACTAATTACCCCCCGTGACTGCAATTTGTAAGCAAGGTAAGGTGTAACAACGGTCAGGGACGGCGTGATTCAGCTCGCATTGTCAGACAAGAATAGACTCATTCAAATATTCTTACATTTGCACCTCAATTCCCAGGAACTCTGGACCCCTACTACAACACCGAAATATTTCTGACATGGTTGGTTCTAGGGTCATAAACGTGTCTTTTGGGCCCATTTGTCTGTCTGTTATTTATATAAATCTACACAGTTTCAGTAAACTGGCCAAATGTAACATGTTTCTTGCATTGCGAGGTTTAATTTGAGCCCTGTTTAGACAAAGCTATCCTATTTCTCCGAAATGAGCCAAATTTTAAGTAGCGGGTTTTGTTATATGCATTTCAAGGCTTAAAATTTCAATTAAACAGTGTTACTCACAGGGTTCCATAGGGTCAGTATATACAATTTGGTTCTGATCGGTGTAACGGCGTAGATTTGTGCCAAAGGGCCTAAATGGAGGGAATGGAGAGGTCTGTCCGAAATTTCAAGTGAACAGTGTTACTCACAGGGTTCTAAAGGGTAAGTACTGTATATTTAATTTGGTTCTGATCGGTGAAACGGTGTAGATTTGTATAAATAACATACAAAAAAAACAGACAAACATTGAGCTTCATTATATAGATTTTCCCTATCAAAAAATGCGAACATTGATGTTGACATTCAACACCGCCTCCAACGTTCCAGTGCAGCCTTTGGTTGTATGCTCGTTTGCGTGTTTGACAATCATGGCATTAGCATTTTAACATCCGAAGAAGAACGGCAGCTGAAATAGAAAGAAAGAAGCAGGAGACGGATCCAAGACACCCCCTATTTGGAAGTGAACATCAACTGAAATCGAGAAAAAGTTTCCTCCGGACGACACAACCAATTTAGACACCACCTGCAAACCGTCGGATACAACTCTGGCGTAGCTCATCAGAGAAAGATTAGGACAACCCCAAAGAAGAACTTGCTGCAGGTCATCACCTCCCATACGAGACATGGAAGGTCCTTAATAGACTGAGGACTGGAGTATCTCGGTGTAAAGTGAATATGAAGAAATGGGGATTCATCTCAGAGGACGAACTATGTGAGTGTGGTGAACATCAAGACCACCAGCACCTACTCAACTGCAGGAAACTATCAGAACCTGTCTCCATGGACGATCTGGTAGCCGCCAGTGATAAGGCAGTTCGTGCAGCGGAATTCTGGGCATCACGTGGAATATAAAGATGCACATATACTTTGTAATCTTTGTATATATACAGTGTGGTCCGCCAGCCCCTTATTTTTTTTGGAGGAAGGCAACCCAACTAACGCGTATATCACAGTCATCCTAAAAACATTAGTACCTGTTCCTTTACGTCCATTGTACAACTTTACCGTTGAGTACATCCTCGCGAATATAGTACAAATTAATAGTGGCAGTTTTCTTTCAATGACCTCAAATATAATGCATGATTGAAACGATTAGAGCTCCGAATAACACATGCTTACGTTTTGACAGGAAGTGTCTACGAATAGATTCAATGCGTGCCAGCAATATTCCATGGTTCTCGGTAGCTATGGTGGCTAAATCAAGAGTAGCGTCAACGAAGTCGCATTGTAGTAGGTTCGAAACTTGAACTAGTACTTTTTTTTTTTGCTTAATGTCGTTTATTGTGGATGTATTATGGACGCATATCTATCTGTTCCAACGAGTGATTTTTTATTTGGTCCTCAAAAGGACCGTACTTATCCGATGGTACGCAGCCAGATTGGACGACGACATAATGATCTGTAGAACGAAAGCAAGGTATCCTGTATATTCAAGGTAGCAAGTGTTAGAAATTTTTACCACCTTTGTTTAAAGGAAAACTCCGACTCACTCAGACGACCCACATAACAAATAAATAAATACATCAGACCGAAACTATAATTCCTTTCAACGGCGTCTGTGCGAAAAGCGCTTGCTATACACTTACAGTAATAGTTAGTTAGTTAGTGAGGTTTTAAGGGGCGGAACTACGAGGTCATCTGCCCCAAACCTAAAGTAAATACAGATAATTATGACATTATTGGTTTTACGTCCCTTTTAACTGCTCTGGCTTTTAGATACGCCGGGGTGCTGGAATTTTGCTCGGAAGGGGATCTTCAACGTGCCAGTAAATCTACTGACACGGCTCCCTCGCATTTGCGCACCCTCAAATGCCAGCTGACCGCACCAGGATACGAACCTGCAACCTGCAACCTTAGGCACAGCCAGCTGAGCCTCGCAGCAAGCCAGTAATTACAGAACGTGTCATATTATTATAAATATTGAACTATTAAAATTCTAATTATCACGAATAGAGTCGCTTCCGTTGCGTAGTAGTCAGCGTGATTAGCTGACACCCCGGACGTCCTGGGTTCGATTCCCGGCTATGCCATGAAATTTGAAAAGTGGTATGAGGACTGGGACGGGGTCTACTCAGTCTCGGGTGGTCCAAATAAATAGAGGGGGTTCGATTCCCACCTCAGCCATCCTCAAAGTGGTTTTCCGTGGTTTTCCGTGGTTTCCCACTTCGCCTCGGAAGGGGATCTTCAACGTGCCAGTAAATCTAATGACACGGCTCCCTCGCATTTGCGCACCCTCAAATTCCAGCTGACTGCACCAGGATACGAACCTGCAACCTTAGGCACAGCCAGCTGAGCCTCGCAGCAAGCCAGTAATTACAGAACGTGTCATATTATTATAAATATTGAACTATTAAAATTCTAATTATCACGAATAGAGTCGCCTCCGTTGCGTAGTAGTCAGCGTGATTAGCTGCCACCCCGGTCATCCTGGGTTCGATTCCCGGCTTTGCCATGAAATTTGAAAAGTGGTATGAGGACTGGGACGGGGACTACTCAGTCTCGGGTGGTCCAAATAAATAGAGGGGGTTCGATTCCCACCTCAGCCATCCTCAAAGTGGTTTTCCGTGGTTTTCCGTGGTTTCCCACTTCGCCTTCGGGCAAATGCCGGGATGTTACCTACCGTACGGCCACGGCTGCCTCATTACCTCTTTCTTGCCTATCCCTCCCTATCCTCCCCACCTTTCCCATCCCTCAAGATGTCCCTGTTCGCTTTGCAGGTGAGGCCACCTGGCGAGGTGCTGATCCCACCTCCCCAGTTGTATCCCCAGCCGAGATGTTTCAAGCTCCAGGTCACTGCCCGTAGAGGCGGTAATGATGGGATCCCTCGCTGAGTCCGTGGGAAAACCTAACCTGGAGGGTAAAATCGACTAAAAAAATATTAATTATAACGAATAGTATCCATCCATGGTTTAGAACAGGTTTTTTTTTTAATTTTATTTATTCAATTTACCCTCTAGGTTGGTGGTTCCCACGGACTCAGCGAGGGAACTCACCACTACCGCCTCGATGGGCAGTGTCCTGGAGCTTGGAACATCTGGCCGGGAGGGATACAACTGAGGAGGTGTGATCAGCACTTCGCTCAGGCGGCCTCACCTGCAAAGCGAACAGGGGTCTCATGAGGGATTGGAAGGGATGGAAGATTGGTATGGATAGGCTAGGAAGAGGGAAGGAGGCGGCCGTGGCCTTACAGTAGGTACCATCCCGGCATTTGCCCGAAGACGAAGTGGGAAACAACGGAAAACCACTTCGAGGATGGCAGAGGTGGGAATCGAACCCCCTCTACTCATTTGGGCCACCCGAGGCTGAGTAGACCCCGTTCCAGTCCTCTTACCACTTTTCAAATTTCGTGGTAGAGCCGGGAATCGAACCCAGGACCTCCGGGGCGGCAGCCTACCATGCTGACCCCTACGCTACGGAGGCGACATGGTTTAGAACAGTATTTAGGGAAAATAACCATTTAAATGAGACAAGAAAATAACTTTCCCTATCGTCTTCGTAGATAATGTGAACAAAACCAAGTTGAAATCATGCTGTACGAGGTAGGGAGGGTATAACAAAATAGTTAAAAAGAATTTAAAAAATCTGCCGTTGGATGGTCTTGAACCCGGGATCTTCGAAAGAGCGAGCGGGCGCAATAACACTTGCACACATTTCCAACACACTCTAGAGGTTTTTGTTGCGCTTCTTATTAACGCGTATGGTAAAATATTCAATTATTACAGTTAGATCTTAAATATTGATTGGAATGCATTCGTTCAGTACCTGGCAGGTTTTCTAATTTACTTAAAGCAATTTTGCGACCGCTTTGCGTTAATAAGGCGAAAGAACAGCAACTAATGCCCTCAAACGACAGCCCTTCGGTTTTATTTCATACAACTTAGCGTCCAAAATGCAAGCGTGTGATACACTTCGGTCATACAAGCAGGTGTACTGACGAAGAGAACAGAACTATACAGGATTTTGTACCAGCGATCACACCAGCTTCCTTGCCAGCGAGTGTCGTGTGATACGGGCCTAAATATATGCTGAGACTTTTTGTTAAAATTTAATAACAAAACAAGATGTTCGGTAAAGAACGTATAGCCTACTTTCTCCTAAATACATGGGTATGGTTATAACCCTTTGTCCTTTTCAAGGAGTATAATTGAATGTTGGTTGTAGTAGCTTCTTGAAATACAACGTGCTTTACGGATATTATACATGAATATGATGTGCCCTTTGCTAGTGCTACCTCTGTAAAAAAAACATTCAATTCGGTTTCACCGTGTTTGAATTGATAGGGGGAATCGATTTGCACACAAACATGGCTGCTATCTGCACATTATTGGTCTGATGACCTTGTAGTGTGGTCAACAGATTCTCTATACATAAAGGTATGTCGTTGCAAAATTTGGTAGGGATCAGATTATTAGGTTGGTCATAACTTGATTCAAGCTCTTAACATTAGGATGGCCGCCATTACGTTTTCGTCAATATGGCGGCGATATAAAACATGACACTGGAGTGCCCTTTGCTAGTGCTACCTCTGTTCCAAATTTCGTTCAATTCGGCTACACCGTGTTTAATTGATAGGGGGAATCAATTTGCACACATACATGACCGCCATCTGCAAACTAATGGGCTGATGACCTTGTAGTTCAGTCAAACGATGCTCGCTATACAAGTATACGTTGTTGCAAAATTTGGTAGAGATAGGATGATTAAGTTAGTCGTAATTTGATTTAAGCTTTGAACATTTGGGTGGCCACCATTACGTTTCCGTCAAGATGGTGGCGATATAAAACATGACACTGAGGTGTTCTGCGCTAGTGCTACCTCTGTACCAAATTTCGTTCAATTCGGTTTCACCGTGTTTGAATTGATAGGGGGAATCGATTTGCATACATACTTGGCCGCCATATGCAAACTGTTGGGCTGATGATCTTATAGTTTGGTCAAAATATGCTTCCCACATAAAGGTATGTTGTTGCAAGATTTGGTAGAAATCAAATTATTAGGTTGGTCGTAATTTGATTCAAGCTCTTAACAATAGGATGGCCACCATTACATTTTCGTCAAGATGGCGGCGATATAAAACATTACACTGAGGTGTCCTTTACTACTGCTACCTCTGTACCAAATATCGTTCAATTCGGTATCACCGTGTTTGAATTGATAGGGGGAATCGATTTGCGCACATACATGGCCGCCATCTGCAAACTATTGGTCTGATTACCTCGTAGTGTAGTCAAAAGACGCTCGCCTTATAAATATATGTTGTTGCAAAATTTGGTAGAGATCGTATGATTAGGTTATTCGAAATTTGATTTAAGCTTTGAACATTTGGGTGGCCGCCATTACGTTTCCGTCAAGATGGCTGCGATATAAAACATGACACTGAGGTGCCCTTTGCTAGTTCTACCTCTGTAACAAATTTCGTTCAATTCTGTTTCACCGTGTTCGAATTGATAGGGGGGGGGGGGAGGAGGGAGGGGAAGACATTCAGAGTACACACACTCACACACACACAACGTCACACACACACAGATAGACACACGATTTTTTGCTAATAATACAATGGGAATTTCTACGGAATACGTATACTTCGATGCAAGCACTGGCGATCAGAATATCATTCGATATGTTGTTGTTTTGTTTCGTTTGAGGGCCTAGAACATTTAGCCATGTTTACTTGGGTGTGTGTGTGTGTAGAATTTGTCTGATAACCTGAGTTATTGCGGGCTTGTAATGATGTGTGTATTTGCAATTGGGAAGGAGGCGGCCGTGGCTTTAAGATAGAATCCGTCCCGGAATTTGGAAACCACGGAAAACCATTTCCAGGGTGGCTGAGGTGGGAATCGAACCCACTTCTTCTCATATTTGCTCCACGAGGCTACGTGTGCCCAATTTCAGCCCTCAGACAAGTATTACATTTCTTGGCAGAGCTGGGAATCGAACCCGGACTTCCGGAGCAACACTTCGAGATGTTATGTTAATATTCATGCAAGTTTTTTAAATTTTCTGCCATAACAGGTCACGTGGCATAACGTACCAATTCGATCGTGTTCTCTTTATAAATCATCAAAATTCAACGAACTCTTCACAAAAATTCGTCGTAAGGCAATAAATGTGGCAATGTAGTTACATCCCGACTAAAATGGAATGTGGGCTTTCGTTCAAAAAAAGTATACCTACTACTGGACTCGAAGCAGGATTCTACCCGCTCGCACCCACCCAAGTACGGTCAGGCTTTAAACCTCGCAGCCACCAAGACATGGTAGATACCGCACGCTAAACGTGCTTTAGTTACTGTAGCCGTCCCACCTCAAACGTTTAAGTCCATCTCAAAGTCTTCAATCACGGTTTGTGATGTTGATTTAACTTTCTACTATTACAGATCACGTGGCGTAAGCTATTATTTCGATCGTATTATGTGTATGTGTGTTATTTCAAGGAGCAGAAAGTCATATGTTAGTAGAATGGGCCGTAGTATTTGGCGGGGAAAAGTTTAAGGTCGGTTTT
This sequence comes from Meconema thalassinum, assembly GCA_946902985.2. NCBI lineage: Eukaryota > Metazoa > Arthropoda > Insecta > Orthoptera > Tettigoniidae > Meconema > Meconema thalassinum. Next base: position 35,302,804 of record OX336392.1, read on the forward strand.
CCTTTTGCTAGACCCATGACCCAATTACATTGCTGTCACACAGTCAGAGCGCATAGCAATATCGTCCATCGGGAGAAATGCTATGTTAGTTGGGTTTCATAAAACTAAATAATAAGGGGCGGTTGGACCACACTGTATATACATTTATAATATGTTATGTTCTGGACACGTATAAATAAATAAAGCATTTTAACAAAATTATACGTTTATCAAGCTGTTGTAGTTCCCACTCTGCTTTATTGCCAGCTAAATGTGGGTCAGAGCAAGCAGGGTGGGCAACAAAAGGGCTATAAAGATGTTCTGAAGACCAACATGAAGAAGTGTCAAATTGATACAGCAAACCGGGAGGCTGTCGTATCCAACCGCAACGTCCATCAAGACCACTTTCCCTTCGAAAAAGGGAGGAGAATGCTTCAGGCTGAACAAGTAGTTCCGTGAAGAACTATACAGCCTATTTTCATATATCCTACTCATGTTAATTGCCTCTATCAACATACAAAATTTCAGTTTGAAGTTTGTGATAGATTCGTAGATATTGAGAACCGTCTAAATATTTCAGATGGTCGCCAGGTTGGATATTTATTTTTGTACTATGACATTACGATTATTGTGTACGTGTGGTATTCAAACTTCAATCGCATGATTAGAAGACAAGAAGTAGATACGAGATTTTAAAATTTCGCACAGCTGCCATCTTGTGATTATGCAAACAATTGAAATAAATTAGATGCCAGTGGATTAACATTTGTATAAGCATTTAACGTGCAACATTTCACTGCACTCGGATAGTTAATTCGCGAGAAACGTCCATTTAAATATTTATACTTCGCATCGCCGCCATGTTGGATTTGTGCTCACCAGGTTACTGAAAGTCCTATAGGTGAACATATGTTTATAGCCTCTATGAACATAAAAAAAATTCAGTTTGATTGCTGTAAAGATTCATAGATATTGAGAACCGTGTACATATTTCGGATGCTTGCCATTTTGGATTGTTATATGTATAGGCCATAGAGTTATGTATCATTCAAGGACAAATATTTCCTAGGTTCATTATTCTAACTTTCACTTCGATCGCATGATTACGACACAAGAAATAAAAATATAATTTTAAAATTTCGCACAGCCGCCATCTTGAGGTTATTTAAACAATTGAACTCAATTAGATGCCAGTGCATTACAATATGTACAATCATTTACTGTACCACATTTCACTGCGCTCAGAGAGTTAAATCGCGAGAAAAGTCTATTTAAAAGTCTCAACTTCGCTTGGCCGCCATGTTGGTTTTGTAGTCTCATAGGTGAACTTCTAGCAGTGCCGTTTATCACCGTACACAATTTCAGGGCGATATCTGTAATAGTTTCGGAGATATAGAATGCTGGTGAAATATTTCGCACAGCCGCCTTGTTGGATTGGTGAGACACAATAAAATTTGAAGGGCACGTTTGGGGTCGGCCAGAATAGTGATATTATCTTACCGAGTTTCATTGTAATCGCTCCAGTCGTTTGGAAGTTAATAGGGCACACACACACACACACACACACACACACGCACACACGGACGAAAGGTGATCTCATAAGCCTATTTTTTCATAAAATGAAAATAGGCTAAAAAGAAATACCGTTGGCTTCTCAAGGCCTTCTGTGCCAATATTGTGGAAGAGTCTGTGGTTCACGGGCAGATGACCTCGTAGTTCCTCCCCTTAAAACCTCAATAACTAACTAACTAGTCTGTGGTTCTCGGATTGGACTGTACAGTCACCAAAGAACTCATGCAATATGATTAATATTGGTTTACAGCGAAGAGTTCTATTACCATGGAAGACAATCATTCTTGTATCACGAGTGATAGCCTAAATAATAATAAGTTCAGATATGTTCAACAAATCATACGAATTATTCGGTATTGCGATGATGATATGGTTGTAGTTAACTTCTCCGAAGTCTATAGCACTTCTGTAAAAGCAAAAATAATAATAATAAATGAATAATGCACCAATGGCCAGTTATAACCATAATCTATCAAGTTGATTCACAACAGAATTGAGTCGATGATATAAGTCTATCTGTACAACCCATCACGTGATATCTCTCGCAGAGTTTCCCACACATACAGTACGACTAATACAGTCCGCGCATGGCTCATGAAAACGCATGGTCTTACAAAACGTGTGATGCAAACCAGGCACTGCATATCTGCTGATAGTTTGCTTCTTTCCAGTACGTCGTTATCATGGCATCCACGGTGTAAAATCCTATCCAAATACCTTTTTTCTTTGCAATGTGTTCTCTGACTATTTCCGTGTAGACCGGCATGGGAGAAAGTAGCCATTTTAAGTGTAGATCTTCCAATATAAGGTGTGTTCAAAAAGTAACGAACCGGAGGCATAATTACAGAAACCAGTACCTGAATGTTAGAAGTATTGGCCCTGGCTGTTGAGGCACTTGTCCCACTGTGACACGAGGCGGTGAATGGCTGTCTCATAAAATTCCCTGGGCTGCGATGTGAACCAGTTCCGAACGTACAGCAGGACGTCGGCGTCCGAGGTGAATCGTTGGCCCCGCAGAGCCCTTTTCAGGAGACCAAATATGGCGTAATCACAGGGAGAGAGATCTCGACTGTATGGAGGGTGGCCGAGAACCTCCAATTTGAATTTTGCAGGAATGCCTCGACTGTGTTGGCCGTATGAGGTCGTGCATTGTCGTGGAGCGACCACGGCTGATATGGCGTTCACTGTCACTCGGCGGTCCTGGGTAATGGGTGCATCAACCAGCTGGACGTTGTCATCGGTAATGCAGGGGGGTGCCCCAGACCGGGCATCATCGGCTAACGACTCCCGTCCTTCCTTGAAGCGTACGCCTTGACCCTTGCAAGGGACATGCAGCGATCGCCGTACACTTGTGACATTCGGCGATGAATGCCCGTTCCCCCTACTCCTTCCGCTGTCAGAAACCGAACAACACCTCTTTGTTCCTCGATTGACGCTTCCATGTCACTGTGTGCAATGCGACTGGCAGCGTTGGATGATTGATGCATGCTGTTGCTCGCTTTGTATCGTCACGTGAAGTGCACGCGTGCTCTTTAGCGACGGGCTGTGACCTTCCACGCTCTGGTCAGAACCACAACTCGTTACACACGCCACGATTAGCCGATGTCACCGGTTTGCGCATTCCAACCTCCGGCTCGTTATTTTTTAAACGCACCTTATATAATAGTTTCTTTAGTTTTTTTCTTTTGCGTGTGGCCTCCTGAGAGCCCGAGTGTGGGTCTTTCTAGTCGACGCCCGTGGGCGACCTGCACGTCGGGATGGGATATGGAAGGGATGAAGATGAATGAAACTGGGCAAGGATGTGGAAGGAAGCAGCCGTGGCCCGTCAGAAGGTACCGTCCCAGCATTTTTCTGGTGTTGAAAATGGGGAAACCAGGGAAAACCATTTCAAGGATGGCCGATGGTGACGCTCGAACCCATGTCTACTGAGTCAGCAGGGAGCTTGGCCCCATGGCCCAGCACTGCGCTTTTGCGAGCGTAACCACTGCTGTCGGTGTTTCTTTTGATAGTTCGTAGACAAGCCTCGATAGTGTGTATTTCGAGAGGCAGAGTGTTCGCTTCAGAATGTTGCTTTCACCTTTTCAATGTCCTTTTAGTTGCTTATTGAGAGGTATTTCCAAAGTATTTCAATCCCGTATGGGCATAATTTTGGCCTCAAATAGTTTCTTACCTGTTTCTAGGGAAATATTTTGCAGGTGATTGATGTCATTCATTGCTGTCATAGCCGCTATTACTTTGTCTATAATCTGTATATGAGTCCATGAGTGAAAGCAAAATTTAATTCTCTAAAACGTTTGACGCATTATACATTCCAGCAAGAACCTAAGTAACTTATAATAATAAATATCATTGCACATTACATGCTGAACCCAACGGTGTTAGGCTGACTGGTGTCGAACCTGGATCTCTGGGACAGATGAGTACAGACTAGAGATACCAGCAAGAAATGAACACAAGATCTTTTGAGGAAGTTTAAGTTATAAAAACCCCTAGAGAAAATACACATTAAATCACTGTTGTGATATAAACAAATTCTGACATTATTTGTTAATATAATGTAGAAAATATTAGCAGAATACGGCAGTATTGGACTGTAAGATGCATACAATTCTGGACTTAGTGAAGAGAGTTAGAACTCTTGAGAGATTGTAAATGGGCCTGGTATAGAGGCGTGGTTTCGTGGAGCCATGCCAGTCACTATGACCTACTTATGCTGTCTGAGACAAGGCAGGACGGTAATATATGGGCAAGTGATTCCCCGCTACATAAGGAAAAGTCCAGGGGGGTGAGCAGATGCCAGAATAATTTAATAATTACTCGTGAATGGAGTAACTCAGAGAATCCCTCAGTATGCCTTCCTTCGGAGGGGAAGTAAAGCCGGCGGTCCCATGTCATAGATTTATGGCATGTTAAAGATCTTTCCACTAATTACACCTGTGTGAAACTAAATTGGATAGGTTAAGAATGTAAACAACGCTCTTAGGTTGCTACGTTCGTTGCCAAGAGCCGACTGCAGTGGCGTCTAGTAGCTAGTTCTGAACTAGGCCTAGTAGCCGTTGACGGTGGCGTTTGGCGGCAAAAGTAGGAACTATTTGAAAATTCAAAGTTGCAGTCCCCACTTGAATAAAAAAAACAACAGATACTCACACTAATACAGTCATCGCAATTAACACCGGTTATCAGACAGATTCTACACACACCCAAAGTACACGGGGCTACATGACCGCGTTGTCGCAGCCCCTAAACTAAGGTACCAACCAACCAACCTAACTCAGAGACATGAGGATTGCACCTATGTGAATGAATGGCCAGGAGGCTAATTATCAAGCCGTCAAACGTTGAAATCGAGGCAGATTTAATGTAACGCGCATTGACACCGTAGAAATGAGGCCAGCGCCAGAATCTGACCATGTCTTCGGGGAAAAACCAGTGACGCGGTGTGGGGACGCGCTGGCAAAGGCAATTAATATTAATTAATTGGCCGATCGATCCTCGAGCACACAGACGGATATGTGATCAGCGAGGCAAAATGGACCAGGAAAACGTTATTTCAAGACCAGAAATGTACGGAGAGAGGAGATGAAGCTCCAAGGAAATTTTAGACCTACTTTTTGTCTCCAAACGGATATAAGGTCAGTGGAGCGAACAGTCGGGGTCAGTTGAATCATAACCTAGTGCGAAGTGCACGCCGCCTGAATCCAGGAGGGGACGCGCGGACTTTAGTATGTTGAGTGCTCAGCAACGTATTAACCATGCAGTAAGGCACTAAATAAGAACAATTAATAAGGACAGTCGTGCCATACTTTTATAGTCGACAGTACAAGTGATTACTATTGAGTACGCAGAAAATGTACCGTGTGATGTACAAGTTAAGACAATGTCAGATTAGGCAAATCGTACCTCATGACGAGGAGATATTTTGTGGTATCATAATAATGTACGTGGAACTGTCCAATGTTTTGTTATAAGCAGATCATTAAGGGGGCTGTAAGTTCAGCCGAAGGACAATTGAAAGTGGTAATTGTGCAAGTACAATGTACAATGGACGAGCGCAATATATAAGCTATTGGTTAGACATATAATAGGATGTCGAACGGCGCAGGTATAAACTTTGTTATGCGAGTGATGAAATTTCGCAGGGATACCACTGTAATTAATGCTCAGGACGATGTGGAAGCATATTTATGCTATGTCGTGAAATTTATCTAAGGATAGAAATTGATAGACAGATTGGGGACTGCTAGGAATCATTAGGCAGAGAATCGAGACTTTCGAACGAGATGCGGGATAGTCGTGAAGGGAAGATCTTCAACGCCTGCATTTTTGAAATTCGGCAAAGAAGGGTCAACCATTAAGAAATGTACATAGTGATCGTGTGGTTTTGGTGATGGTCATTTAAATATATGTAAAATTAACAGTGTAATAATTGACATAACGTGTTTTGTGAAAAAGGAAGCGACAGCTTCGACATGGAGAAGCAAAGTGCAGTGTGTTTTGTAATGCAAAAAATATGTAAAATGTGTGTGAAAAGTGTGATAATGCTTTGCTAATTTGCAAATGATGGCGGGCATTACTGGAGAAAATGTTTGGTCGCAGCCACCAGAATAACCAATGTGAGTACCCAAATCTTTGTAGTGAATGTAGTCCGCTGTATGTTGAGTGATTTCAAAATTTATAGAATATGCCAATAAGAGTCAATTTTGGGAGGTAGAACCTCGAGATATTAATGTTGTGTTGATTTTAGTCAAGTTGAGATGTCTTTGTACATCATTGAGTGGATAAATCGTTACCACTAATGTAAAAATGGCAATTGAGTTAAATAGAAAGTTAACGTAACGAACACGGATGTTCGGTTATTGATTATATAAATACGGTTACGTTGTGTCGGTATAGGGAAAAATTTATGTCAGTAATATTAATAATAATAATCATAATAATGAGAATAAATGAATACACATCAGGGAGAATGTTTGTAAGCAAAATATATATGCTAATTGGAATACTTGTGTATCCAAGCAGTAGTATTATACGTGATGGGCTAAGCAAAGGAATTTAATATCAGAGTATATTATGATAATGGAAATAAACATGCAAGAATATAGGAACTGGAAGGGTTTAATAGTGAATTGATCGCAGCTTGGTGAATAAGCTTATAAGAGTAATTGATAGATTTTATCTTACTAATTAAAGGACGGGATCATATCACAATGGTCATGGGAGCCAGGTAATCTAACCGACGTGTGAAATCTCGTATAGCCAAGGGCATACAGAGATATTATTATTGGCCAGAGCGTATTTAGTGAAGGAAACCCTAGCTCTGAGCATTGCTATGAAATGTTCCGGGATCGAATCCAGTGGTGCATGGGAGGATAACAATGGACACCTCAGCATGACACCTGATATCGACCGAGAACTAGCTATTGAATAAATTCAGCTCCTGGGAGTGAATGTAGACGGCAGGAAGTGTACCTGACCGTGTTCTTTAACAAAAAGATGCCGGTTATCCCAATTCGACATGTGTTTGATGAATCTCGTTCGTTCTCATAAATGCAAATGGACCTGTTGAGGCCAGCTATTAATAAATAAATAAATAAATAATATCCTAAGGATAGGAATAAATGCTTAAACAATTCCATATCCCGTCTTGCATACAGTTCAGTTAGATCATCTGTGTTGTGCAGGTCAGTGAGACGGCACTATTGTATTTGAAGCCACGTGCTACTGCTTGGAAATAAAAGAAAAGGGACAGAGCGAGGGAGGTAGCAAGTGTTTTGTTACAGCCCGGCGCAGACCCATTGTATACAGGAAGGGCCAGGGGGAAGAGATTTTAAACTACCCTTGGAGGGTGACGTTTTGAGTGGAAAGACTTTGAAACCCTGTTTGTAATAAAAGAATCATTGTTGTATGTATAATGAATTTGTGTGGTTTGAAACACATTGATAAGTAAGGATCATTCTGATAACTTAATACTTGGCAAACTTATGAGATGTTGATAGTTGCATTTTTATACTGACATTGTCACCTATTTCCGAAGGAGGACACCAGATGCCATATGCTATGCCTATGCAAGGGTAGCATATAATCCCACTCGACACAGCGGTAACGGAATTATTGAAATTGAACTCATGACGACATACAGTGGAACTGCATAAAGGGGTAGAATTACAAGTAACAGTGGAGTTGCAAGTAAATCTGATGCGCAACTCATAAATTGGTTAATGCATGGTAGAGCATTTTGGTGGGAAGTGAAATACAGAACATAATTGTACGCATAATGTAAAATAGGATGTGTTGAGAATGAACAACTAGATTGTGAAATTAAAGTGGTCACAATAGGTGACGTAAGATTGTAAGTACAGTTGTATGTGTATTTACCAGTGCATCAGCGCACTTCAGAATGAATTTTATGTTAATCTCATGGTAAATGAATAAATAATCATTTGGATTTGCGAGGATAAAATGCGAATAATAGTGGATTGAAGGAATAAGTTTTGCATTGTTTTGTGTTAAATTGTGGGGATTGTGTTTTTGTTTGTGTGAAGCCATGGTTTAAAGCTCAATTAAAGTCTTTAGAATAGAGTTGTGCCTTATTATTGTAGAATTGATACCTTTTAGTCTCAGATCGAAAATATGCAACTGCTCAGTGGGTGAACGGTACACGCCTGAGGACTGATGCTAGCTGGAGGCAGAAGCATGTTTTCCATGGAAAATATTCACATGGGTACAATACGTGTTATATGAACTTATTTTAGGACCGGCCACGATAGCTGAGAGCACTGAAGCGCTCATTCCTGATCGCTGGTATCGGGAGAGTTCTGAAAATAATTTCCAATGTTTCCCATTTTCACCACCAACCACATGCTTGGACAGTTTCTTTCAACAAGTCTAAGGCCGATATCTTTCCAAATTCCATTCCCTGACCCACCCTTAATTAGATCCATGTTATCGATCGCCTGGACAATCGGCCTGTTACCATCCCCAGCTGTATCTGATGTCATAGTGTGTTCTGCACCCAGACACCCTGGATGGCAGAGGAATGATCTCTCGCTGAGTGGATTTTTGACAAAAAAGAAAAATTTAATAAATTTGGGGGGTCTCTTTCAAAGATTAATCACAAAAATACGGTGCATTTTTAGGACGCGATATCTTTGCTCTTTTTCAACTTAATTGAGTCATTGTCGTCGCAAATTGATCTGCTGTATGTTCAGAATGTTGAATTGCAGAATCGTTTTTGTATCATTGATTGAGGCAAATATATTAGCTTTGTTTTACAATTTACGTTATTTTGATTGAAAAACTAAATTAATTGTGGGGGGCGCGACCCCTAATTTCAATTTAACTGCTTCATTCTGCTTAGCAACATAGCTGCATTATTTGTCTGTATTTTAGTTTTTAAATGAAACTAATATCTGCATTCTAAGTGGACATTTTAACTGCCCAAAAGAAATGAAGTGAGAGAAATCGTAATTTAAAGTTGAGGTGCAGATTTAGAGTAAAGAGCCTTCATTTCAACTCCTAAAAACTGCCTTTTCTTTGGATTTAGGTCAATCTTCTGCATTCTCCGACCCGTGAGTATCTCCTACATTGTTTTAGTTCTGGAGTAGACTGTTTCAAAGCCAGATTAATGTGTGCTTTATCTGCTGTGCCTATGCGTCAAAGTGACATCTGCTGAAAAGCGTGCACACCAATCATTAAAGTGAATATAAATGAGCTAAACAACAATAAAACTAGTATAAACTATATATTTCTGGAAACATACTATCGAATGAGACAATAACAAGAAGTTCCGTGAAGAACTATACAGCCTACTTTTCATGCCAATGATTATTCTACAGAATATGAGCCTATCAAGAATAATGACAAAATTAAGTTGGTAATATCGAAATATCAAATTAGTTCAAAATATACCTGGTATAATGTAGCCTAATAGAGCACTACAGTTGGCAGCCCTGGTGACTGAATATATTCTTAGTTCCATCTCTTAAGGTACAGAATACAAAATTTGGTTGAAGTCCAATGGACGTTACATGCAGTTAGACACTGGATCTATCAGCACGCGTAAAAGCATGTTGCCAACAATACCATGCGTGTGCTGGTCAGAAATAATCTGAAATATTATGATATCTTGTTGTGCCAATTTTGGATGAAATCCATTTGTTAGTATAGAAGTTACATGTATTTTAAAATTGGACATATCAGCAGGCATAGAATCATGTTGGCAGCACTGCCTTGTATTAATTACTCCAAATTAATCTACAATGTCAGGTGCTATACGTGTGCAAAGTATAGAGCTGTTGGCTTGCATACTTTCTGATATATTGATATTAGGGTAAAAAAATATAGATAGCATTTATTAACAGTTGGCAGCCCTGATTGCTCTTAACAATACTTACAGTCATATCTGTTATGGTACACATAGCACATACGAAATTTGGTTGAAATCCAACTGATAGTATAGAAGTTACATGTATTTAAAAATTGGTACTATCAGCAGGCTTATAATCATGTTGGTACAACTGACGTATATAAGTTACTCCAAATTAATCTAAAATGTCAGAATATACGTGTGCATAGTTTAAAGCTGTTGGCTTGCATACTTCCTGATATATTGGTATTTGGATAAAAAATAGAGACAGCAATTATTAACAGTTGGCTGCCCTGGTGGCTCTTAAGAATACGGTTAATCATATCTGTTTATGTACAGATATTACATACAAAATTTGGTTGAAATTCAATTGATAGTGTAGAAGTTATATGCATTTAAACATTGGACCTATCAGAAGGCTTAAAATTATTTTGGCAACACTGTCATTGTTGGCTTCCTGGAAATTATACTGAAATAGTATTATCAGCATGTGTACCAATTTTGGAATGGCTCCCATGCATACCTTGCGAGATATCCAACATGGAGCTCAAATTTCTAGTGCGTTTTTTCAGCAGTTGGTAGCACTGACATCATTTTCAAATATGGACGTGAGATATTCCGGTGCACATCTTTACTCATACTAAATTTGGTTTTGATTGCTGCAGCCGTTTAGGAGTTGATAGGGGTGGGGGGGACACACACACACACACAGCCAGAAAGACAGACAGACATTTTCCCGGATCGATCTCATAAGTCTACTTATTCCTCATTTTTGAAAAATGTGAAAAGTAGGCTAAAAATTGAAAAAAAAAAACGAAAATTTTCTTGAAAATGACTAATGGAAGGGTCGATGAATACCTAACTGAACAGGCTATGATGATGTTTCGCCTGACAAAAGGAACATGCTATCTAATTAAAGTGCCTCCCTGTGTGTAAAGTCCTGCGTGGATGCGGATATCCGCAATAGTTTTCGCTATGCGGATATAGTTTGATTGTGCGGATAGCGGATTCCTTCCTTCCTTCCTTCGGCTTTTCCCAATTAATTAGGGTCGCCGGAGCCAACCAGGCTCATTTTGGTTTTGGCCGGGGATTTAAGGCCGGATGCCCTTCCTGACGCCACGTGAAAATTCCACCCTGCTGTTACCGTGATTCGAACCCCGGCCGTCCGGGTGAAAGACGAGCAGCTAAGCCACTGCGCCATCACGCTCCCCTGTGCGGATAGCGGATTAGCTACGGATAATATTTGGAGTAAATTTGCGGATAGTTTTAGAATACAATCCGAACTTGTTGAATATCATTACTAGGACCCAGATGTTTATGTGTTTTTTGGTTGGTTGGTTCCTCAGTTTAGGGGCTGCGACAACGCGGTCATATAGCCCCGTGTACTTTGGGTGTGTGTAGAATCTGTCTGATAACCGGTGTTAATTGTGGTGACTGTATTAGTGTGTGTTATCTGTTTTTTAATTTAAGTACTGCAACTTAGAATTTTTCAAATAGTTCCTACTTTTGCCGCCAAGCGCCATCGTCAACGACTACTAGGCCAAGTTCTGAACTTAGCTACTTGACGCCACCGCAGTCGGCTTTTGGCAACGAATGTAGAAACCTAAGACCGTTGTTTACATTCTTAATCTATACAATTTAGCTTCACACAGGTGCAATTAGTGGAAGGTTCTTTAACATGCCATAAATCTATGACATGGGACCGCCGGCTTTACTTCCCCTCCGAAGGAAGGCATACTGAGGGATTTTAACGCTCTTAATATGTCTTTTTCATAACAAATGTAAGATGGTTTCAGCTAATCTCATTCAAATTACGTCATTAAGCATTTTTTAGCGTATGGCTTTTAGTGCCGGGAGTGTCCGAGGACATGCACGGCTCGCCAATTTGTAGCTACTTCTAAATAGACACCCATTGGGTGAGCTACACTTACCGTCGCGAGTGGAGTGTTATCTGGGGAGTAAAGTTTGAATGTAAGGACGAGGATTTGGAAGGTAGCGGCTGTGGCCTATGGTTAGGGACCAACCCCGGCATTTGACTGGAAGGAAGATGGGAAACCACAGAAGACCATCTTCAAGGTTGCCGGCGGGGGGGATTCGAACCTCCTCGCCTCCCGGATGTGAACGACTGCCAGCAGTCATGCCGTAACGACCACGGCTAACTCATTCGGTATTAAGCATAATTAACACTACGAAGTGAAGAGGGTTGTAATTCTGGCTGTGTAACATTCATTTTAAACATAGCACATGACATACATAGCTTAAGGGAACGACTTAACCCTCAAATGTCTAAATGTGTTGCTTTAATGCAATATGCTTTATCTAATTAAAATATTATATTAATGTCAGTAGATTCAGATAACAAACGTGTGGTTGCGCGACGGTGGTGTATTCCTTGGAATACACGTTTAGTTTGAGATAGCAGTCGCTGCGCTTTGCCTTTTCTTTTTACTAGTTATTTTATTTCCCTTCTCGCAGACACCAACAGTGACCCCTTATGTATTCCCTTTTCTTTGAACATGTATTTATTTTTTATGTAAGTCTGTTTCAGTCATGTGTTCCCTGCTAATTATAACGGCGCTCCACGCGGCAACCTGTCGAAGTTTTGAATTCAGCGATTTCAAAAATGGTTTCAACTCACTCAAGCAGATGTCGCCCCCGTCGTCATCTACCATCAGATTTTATTTGATGTATCAAATTCTCATTGTGTCGAAATTTTTGTTTCCCAATATTTCGTACAGTGCTTAGCCTCTTTTGTTTTCCCCTCCCTCCCTGCTTGCTGTAGCTCTCTGTGTGTCTACATTTCTCTCTCACTTCTCGTCTAGTCGGCTACGTGAAACGTTCAGCCCTCTCTCAGAGGCTTGCCTCCTTTCCACACGAGGAAATTTCAAATCGGCGCCATGTTCTAAAGTTGAATCTAACGGCTGCAGGAAACATCATGGAAAGCTAAGTACCTATCTTCAAGTAATGTTAACCATGCTTAAAAAAGGGTTTGAATCCAAATAATCCAAAGAGAAATGCTTGAATGGATTTTATAGGTCGTATTTTGATTTTCGCAATATTGTGCAATAACTGCCCCACGCGGGAATTGTAATGCTTAGCCAACTAGGCTCTCTACTAAAGTCATGAAATCTTGCATTTCTTGTATTAAATAGGGGAATGCCTTCCCTGCAACGTGGGATTCTGCTAAAACTTATAACTGTCTAAAACATAACTTTTTTCCTCCGTGGGATTTCTACTGCCCTATCCAGCTGTCATTAAATCTCTGGAAATTTCCATTCGCAATAGACTCTGTACTGTTAAAAACTGTACTCAATAACTTCAAATTATTTCTAAATTCCAATTCAAAGTGAACTTATTAACTGCAACATCAAGCCTCCATAACGCTAAAAACCCGTCAAGTGTAACTCAATGCACATATACATACTGAAATAGTGATAATTTATAATCATTCAACAAACTTTAGTGCTACAAAACAGTGCCCGGTTAACGATATTCCGTGCCGCGAAACAATGAGAGCAATAAAATTGGCCAGGATTCTAATCTCACATTTCCTATACTCCTAATTTCTTTTACTAACAATTTAGTGTATATTTAAACTATTTTTTGTATGGGTCTTGGTCTATAAATAGGTCCCCTCCCATTTTGCTGAACATAACATTTATTCATTCTGCTAAAATATCCATGTGGTTATGAACCCATATTTTAATAAGTACCAGTACTGTATTTTGTCCTACTGCGTCCAGGAAGTTAGAATTTTCTTATTGTTAAACTTCTATAATTAATTTTGTGTAATCCAGGTTTCGTTAATATGACCTGCCCTATTTGAACTTAGCATTTCTTAAAGTCTGTTTCAATATCTTAGTGGTTATAAATCCACTAATTAATCTATTTTTCTTCTCCTGCTGTGTCCAGGAATTTATAGCCTTTTCGCTTGGTACAAAGGCATTCAGAAAACATTTTTGAGATATTGGTATTCTACCAATGTAACGAAATATTAAACCTTTCATTCCCAATCTATTATCTCGAATTGGGTTTATCTTCAAAGAAACAAAGAAAAGCAGTAAATGCTGAGAGTGTTACAAAATCAATCGCTTGTTGCGTTTAGAGCAAAACTTCTGCTAACATCACTCAAAAAGTTTCTTTTAGTTATTCTAGCTAATTCTAGTGAATTATTAAGGCAAGTATAGCTCAGCCAGCTTCCTACTTGAAGAGTTTTTCGCCTGTCCTGTGATTTACGGTTTGAAATTTTGGTTTTGTTCAAGTTAGGTTGGGTCATTTCATCCTTTCTAAACTTTTAGTCGACACCCTGCTGGGTAAGAGTATAGTCTTCTTTAAGCGCAACAACTGGTTCTCCCTTATACCTAATATCACTAAAAGCCCAGAAGGTGCTTCCACTTATTCAAGTTGCTTCCACAAGCTCCGCGTAACATAACTTTTTTCTCTCTCTATTTATTAATTACTAGCAGAAGTACCCGTTGTTAACACCAGACATTATCATTTGAGCTACTGTTGCAATGGTTAGCGGTTTGTCATTCCTTCAAGTTTATCAGAACGAAGTTAGTTTACTGGGAATATCACACACACTGTTAATTTAAGGCCCTTAAAATGTAGTTTTCGGAGACCCTTTATAGATTCCCGAATTTTGTGTCTCACATTGAGAAGCGTCCTTCTAGGATAATTTTTATATTTCGCCTATTTTAGCATATATTGAGAAGCATTTCTCTATATACACCCTTCTACTGTATGAAAAGTACGGTGAAGAGTTTTATGAATGATTGGTGTATTGACTCTCATGGTTACCATACCTAATTTTACGATGCACCAAGCATCCGAACACGATTTATAGGCGTACATAAAGATACACAGAAAGACAGACAGACAATTCTATTGTCTACAACATATTACCCAGATATCCAAATATGGGTATATCTACCACACAGTATCAAATAAAATCATCCTTACGATGAACCCGTACGTCGACAAAAAAAAAAAAAGTTAAAATGTTCTCTCAGACTAAATTCACCTAACGTGTACTTTCTGACGTGAAATACAATTGAAAGCCTTGTAGACGAAACGCAATACACTGTGCCCGTTTAGACCGGAGTCCGCACGACCACATATGCATTTTACCAATAATCAGCCAGCACGAGAGTCAAAATATCCCGGAGCGCCAGATGGGTTAAAGCAAATCGCAAAAACGACATCAAATTTAAAAAATGCTTTACTGATTTTTGGCTCAATGCAACAATAAGGATAGAAGGAGATTTAATTGGGAGAAACACATCTGGTAAAATTATCTCAGTTTATTTTAAAGTTAAAATCTGACTGCAAAAATGCTCAAAGCAGCATCATCCACGTGTGGCGATCCACACTCTTATTTACACACAATATACAGAAATTTTCCAAACACATTTGACAATCTTTTTGGAAACACAAGTCCGATTAATAGTCCTGTGGACTGTGTTCCAAAGTTATTAATCTTTAATTCCAGTTCAAAGTTAATTGTCTATACTGGAAATAACGTAGATCACTGTTTGACTATTTACATGATATTAACACTCGTAGAATAAATGTTTATAGAATTCTTAAACTTTCACTTGTTTTTCCAGTTTCAAAAATATATCGTCGAAAATATTATTATCATAGAAGCAACACAAATTATTAACACATATTAATAACATCTGGAAAGTATTTGACCTTGAGCATAGCATCGAAGAACTGTGCGAAGCACAAAAACAATTAATTGTTCTTCTGACATTAAACATTCGAGAAGTGACTCGATTATGAACTTCAAGTTCCAAACAAAATATATGATTTCTGAATCATCAACTTGATCAATAAATGGTTGAACCATTCAACTATTCAATTTTCCACTTGGAATATTATTAAAAAATATTTATATTTATGGCCATTTCTAGCAACTTTTACAACTTGCAATTCTTCGACAGAATGCGGAAATTAGAATTGTAGTTTTATAATAAATTCATTTAGTTCATGGCACTAGGATTGAAAATATCCTTCAAATTATTCGTGGTTAAAGAATTATTTTAAATTGGCAGTGGCCCATTCTATTATCTGTGTAAGAACACAATATTACAACAACAACGGCAAAGGTCTTCCTCTGAAGAAGAATAAACTACTATCATGACAAATCCGGGTTCTAGCAAAATCAAAGTCTAAATGGAATTCGTAAACAAGGTTGAAATAAGAACTGATGGTTTCAAAGAAATAACCTTCGGGTTATTCATACGACGAAATGTGTGGCTCCAATACTCCTACTATAAACCTGAGCCATCGAACCTGCTATTTGATTGATGCTCGAAAAAACCTCTTCATTCCTGCGACTTAACATGCGCACCTGGGAATGGCATTTCAACTACTCCACACACATAAATTATCTTCCCAAAATTTATACAATAAATCAAGCCTCTGCTTGTTATCAACACTGGAAGATTAATAAACTTACAAGTTTATTTTATTTTACCATTCAGTTCAACCCGTGAATTTAACCATACTTATGAAAAGCTTTATTTCACTTTCGAGGTGTATTTACGTCATGATTTTATATAAATACAAAAATATCCTATTTGATACAAATATCATTTGCTTCCCGTTTCATGCCTCTCCGTGTTATCTGAAACATATACTTTGCTCATAGCAAATATCAACTGTTCAACCAGAACTGAAATGTTGGTTGAATGCGGGCTTGAGCTAACCACTCTCCTTCGGAAAATCTCCTGTTCCAAACTAGAAATGATTAAACTACTTCTTAGGCTCTCTCTCAATACATATGATTATTATAAAATATAATATCCAAGAATTATTTAGGAAAATTATGAAAATTATTATTATTATTAGCGGATTATTATTATTATTATTAATTATTTTAAATAGGTTTAATTATCATCTCATTATGTGAGAATCCACATGTTCGAACCTTCGAATATGGAAAAAATATCCATTCCTCAACAAAAATAAATTATTAACTTTTACAGTTACATCGGGGGTTTTCCGTGGTTTCCCAAAAATATGAAAAATTCAAATAAATGCACGAAATGCTCGGTCATCGATCCTAAACTGTTCTGAGTGCTGAAAATGCTCAGAATAACTCTAACAAGTCTTGCGTAAATCATTGCAAGATTTAAATACGACGAAAAAATGTGTTGGTCATCTGCAGAAAAATAGTTTGTTCCAATTAGCTAGGCATAATATAATTCAAATGTGGCTTACATTTCTTGATGGTCTTGAAGTGTAGTAAACCTGGTCTGTACCAGATTTATCCATAGACATGCCCTATCGGACAAGCACGTATAATCCTTGTATCCGCCGCCATTGTAGACCCACAATTCGTCTAGTCAGACATAGTGGTAGTATCTTTCGATGTTTGAATAAACTGTGGTTCCATTTTAATATGGGCTTCTATCAAAGCCATAACAGTTTGTTTAAATAGGGTCAGATCTAAGTGATCTCTTCTTAAATATGTCAGTTGTAACATAACTCACTGTAATCTCATCAGTACAAGAAAAACATTGACAGTCTAAGCAATTAACGGCTGTTCTGAAGATCGTTCCCTGGGCATTGTTTGTTAATATCACCATCTGCCATGCGCTAAGCAACCTGCAGTTTCCCTTGCGTAGACTAATGAACGCCACCGTTATAGACTAGTCTTCAGTGTACTGACAGATCGAAGTGGTTAACTAGTTACAAAAATGAAAACTGACTTGAAATTGGATTTAAACATCCAAGTATTAAGTTACTACTGGACTGTGACAAAATACTATTTTCTAGACAAAGTCTAGCATATGTCCTTGCAGAAATATAAATATTTCCACCAATGTCTCTAGAAATCAATCACCTCAGTGATTCTCCTCACCAGAAACTTACTAAGTTTCAACTCGAAGCGCAGCACTTTTCGTGACTATCACGACTTGAAAAGAACTTCTGCGTAGATACGGCAACCATGTGCCTTGGCTCAGCGTAGACGCAACTTGCTTGCCAAGTGCTTGTGTTGAAGTGAGCTAACCATGCCTCCTCCAGCTGGCTTTTATTCAAAACGGTCAGGGTCACGCGTCATCACCTGATATCTAGAAATCCTCATATCTCTTGAATCCCTGGTCCGATTTACTTGATACTAATTGCATTCTCTTTAATTTGGCCGTGCCAGTAATCTGATCCCAGTCTCAAGTCTCTACTCCATAGTTAACTATTTAATCAATAAATAGCCTCCACCTCTGCTGTTACTCGCTACGTCACTTGACATCCAACTATCGGTAAAATTCTTCTAAATGCTTCTCGAAGCAATGTAGCGCGATATTCAAATATCTCAACTTTCAAAAGCGGCTACAGCCTTTCCCTTGGTATCTAGGTGTCTGAAACTTGGAATACCCATTCCTAGAGTTGGGCACATCCATCCCACACCTAGCAAAAAATAAAAATTGAAAAATTTTTATTTTTCCTATCTACACATTAAATCATCTGGTTCTTGAATAATAAATCTTCAAATTCGATGCATTATAAGTTCCCACGATGTTACCAGTTCGTGTATTAGCTACTTCATAGCTTCCATTATTGTTTACTTCCACAATACGATAGGGTCCAGCGTAAAGGCTTGCAAATTTCGAGTACACTCGATTTTGCACGTCAGAGGGTGTAGGTCTTTTCACTAAAACAAGAGTTCCTACGCGCAAGGGTCTGCGAAAACGCTTTCCTCTCACTCTGCGCTCTCTCTTCTCAGCTTGACTCCTTAACTTGTCTAAAGCTAGAGTTTCCCTCATCTGACGACTTGGTTCAATGTTAGGTGGAATAGAGATGATTCGATCCCATAATCGTGTTGGTTTAATTCCATGATGAAGCAACATAGGAATCTGTCCAGTACTCTCATGAATAGTAGAGTTGATGGATTCGGATGCTAAAGAAAGAACATCCATCCATTTCCAATGCTCATTTGGACAATAGAGGCGGAAAAATTTTGCTATTTCAGCCATCACGCGTTCCGCTGGATTGCTCTCTGGATGTCTAATAGAACAAAACAATTGTCTAATCCCAAGATTATTCATGATGGTTCGAAACTCCAAAGATGTAAATTGAGGTCCACGATCTGATAAAAGGAATTCCGGTTTGCCTGCTTCCGGAATCACGCTGTCTCTAATTCTCTTCGCACAATACTTTGCGTTTGCCTTCTGAATTGGATGTAACATGGTGTATTTGCTGAAAACATCCATAGTCACCAAAATATATCGGTTACCTCTTTTAGACTTTGGGAGAGGACCATATAAATCAGTCGCGAAGATTTCGCAAGGCTTAGAAGGAATGATAGGCCTTGGTAATTCTCTCAATAATCTGGAATTATGTTTACTCCTTTGGCATAAGTCGCATTCTCGAATAGTGTTTCTGACAGTTTGTCGCATTCGCTCCCACGAAAATTTCTCTTGAATCTTGTTGACTGTCTTATCTACTCCAGCATGACCTGCGATTCGATGTGCCATCCAAATAATGGGTTTTTGCAATCGTGGAGGTATCACTACTCTCAGCTTCGTATGGTCGGGATCTGCAAACTTGTAGATTAAACCATCTAACATCATAAAATCTCTTGAAATTCTCTCAGTTTCCACAAAATCATCATCATTGGGATCCATGTTTCCTTGTAGAAAACGAAAAATGTTTCTGAGACGTCGGTCTCTCCTCTGGGATAAATGCAATAACCTTAACCTTCTCAAGGTATCTTCATCTTCCTGCGTCAGGTTAACTTGAAAAACCTTAGATGTAGACTCCACTGCTCTACTCAACAAATCAGCTCCAACGTTCAACTTTCCAGGAGTGTGTTCAATAACTAGGTTGAATTGCTGAATAAAAAGTGACCATCTAGTTATTCTATCGCTGGCAAAGTTTGTTCTCAAAATGAACTCCAATGCGTGGTGATCAGTCCTCACAATGACTGAATGTCCAATTAACATTTTCTTCCACGACTCCAAAGCGAATATTACAGCAAGTGCTTCTAACTCTGTGGTGTAATAATTTCTCTCTGATGGACGAAGTTTCCTGCTAATGAACGCCAGGTAATGTCTCTTGTGGTCTTCATCTTCTTGAAGTAGAATAGCTCCAATCCCTACGGTGGATGCATCAGATTCTATGATGAAATTCTTGGTAAAGTCAGGATACTCCAATTTCACACTGTTTACCAATAACCTCTTGGCATCTTGAAATGATTGTTCACAATCTTCATCCCATTTCCATTTATTTCCTTTCTTTAACAATTCCTGCAATGGCGCAACTGTCTTGGTGAAGTTCGGACAATGCCCTGCAAAGAATTGGCATGTCCCGAGAAAACTGCGGACATTCTTCACTCTAGTAGGTCTAGGGAAATTTGCAATTGCTTGTATCTTCGTCTCATTGGGACGGTATCCTTCTCCATCCAAAATGTGACCCAAACATTTTATTTCCTTTCGAAAGAACTGACATTTTCGAAGGTTTACTTTGAAGTTCGCTTTTCTCAAATCTGCGAATAACATTTGAAGATGTAGCAAATGTTTCTCCTTAGTCTCAGATGCAATTAAGATATCATCAATATAACGAATTGCTATCTCTTTTACTTCAGGACTCAAATTTTGTTCCAGTGCTCTGATCAAAACGGATCCAGATGTTTTGACTCCAAATGGTAAACGGCGGAATACATATGTCTGCTGGTCAAACATAAATCCTGTAAACTTCTTAGAATCTTCACTAAGCCTAATATGATGGTAGGACGAAGTGAGATCAATATTAGAGAACCAGACCTTGCCTTGGAATTTCCTTAACAGTTCCCTAATGATTGGTGGTCTGTCATACTCTGGCAGTAATCTTGAATTCAAATTTCGCGCGTCTAAACATAGTCTCAGACTTCCATCTTGCTTAGACACTACTGCTAATGGATTGACATAAGATGTAGTGTACTTTTCAATCACATTGTTGCTTTCCATTTCCTTGATAAGCACTTTTACTCTTACTCGATGCTTTTCTGCTACTGGATACAATTTAGCATGAAAAGGTGCATCATCATTTACACGAATATGATATTCAAAATCCTTAATTTCACCAGGCTTAATGTCAAAAATATATTGATACTCCTCCAAAATTTTCCCTAGCTCTGGGGACTCCTTCTCAGTGTAGACTTCTCTTCCTTCAGCTTCATGAAAAATCAGAGACCATTGAGCATCTCCCTCGATGTCTTCCTCTTCTTTTCCCTCGAAGTTTATCTCTTCGGTATTCTTGAATCTGATCGTCTCTGTCTTCATATCTATCACTGCTTGATATTTCTGAATGAAATCTGCTCCCAATATCATGTCAAAAGCCATGTCCTTCATTACAACAAATACATGTCGGAAATCATGTCCTCCAATCTTAATACATAAGTATAATTGCGTTTTACACAGAGATATTTTATTGGGTATTATTCCTTGGATCTTAATTCCTGATACTGGAATTTCCTCTAAATTCTCTTTGAGCTTCCACAGAATATAAAGCTTCTCACTCACCAGACAAAGCATAGCCCCAGTATCGATCAAAGTATCGACAGGCATACCAAATACTTCGCATGAAATGATTGGCATTCTAATTCTTGTACCCATTTCTTTTCGTTCGTCATTCTGTTGAATTAAATCATCATCCTCTGCTTGCCATTTAATAATTCTGGAAGCGAAAGTGTTCAAAATTCTACCTTCTACTGTGAATTCGAAGTTTTTTTTTCATTACCATTCCCCCGGGATTGTTGTGTTCCCGATGGACCTGGTTCATTGGGCCTCTGCTCCAAAAATTGCAAGTTATCTTGGTGTCTTGCTTCCAAATTTTTCCTTGTGTCCTTGTTAAACTCTTCATTGGACTGACGAGTATCTACATTCCCTCTATTATTGTAGTTATTTCTACCATAATATCTTCTTTCCTGGTACCTTCCTTGACTATCTCGTGGTCTTCTCCTTCGAGTGTTGTATCGATTACCACCATCTGGTCTCGCATATGGCTTGTAACTGTATCTGTTACTGTACTGGTTCCATCCTCTCTTATTGGAATCTTCCCTCGGCGATTTCTCTTCTCGCTCCTCTCGAATCTCTCGAGGTGTCTGAGAATAACTATCAGCCATAACAGCATACACAGCGTTGTTATTCTTTACTCCCTTCTGATGGAAGAATTGAGCGTTTGTATGATCCAGCTTCTGTAATACTTCATCAAATTGTTCCATATTATAGATATCAGCAGCGATCAAAGTCCTCTGGACGTCTGCTGGAAACTGACGTATCAATGCAGTAATCAACTCGTTATCTGGCATCGGTGGATCTAAATGTTGAAGTTTAGACAGCTGTCCAGAAAAGTACGTAGAGTATCGAGTAGGTTGTGACGTCGAGAATCTCTTCGAATATAACTCTGCTCTAACTTGCTGTTGGGTTTCCGGGGACCAAAACTTCTTCAATAGCCCACGAGAAAACTCCTCAAAAGTGGTTAGAGTGGATCTAAATGCTCTAAACCAAAGAAGTGCAGGACCTTCCAAGAACTTCCCTCACTCGGATCTGTCTTTCTTTAGGGATCTTAGAATCTTTCAGGTAATCACCTGCTTCTCTCAAAAATTCCACGGGTGTCACAGAATCTCGCCCTGAAAATTTAGAAGGCTTGTCTTCTATATTCTTAAATACAGTTATGGGGTTGGATTGAAATACTGTCCTGACCTCATCCTGTCTATCAGTCTCTCTAGCGGCTCCTAGATTTATCTGTATCTGTTCCTTTCCCCTTACATTTGGCATTTTCAACAGATGATCAGACTGTTTCTCATCCTTGATTTGAGTTTTCATAGCCTCAAGTTCCTTCTGGTTTTCTTCTGCCATCTTCTTAATTGCTTCAGTTTCTTTACAATTTTCCTTGACATCAGTGGATATCTGGTTCATAACAGCCTCATGACTTTTCAATGACCCTGTCATATCTGATATGTCCTTCTGAGTTGCTTGGATATCTTTGGCAATTACTTCAATATGGGATGACAAAGATTCCCTAATCTCCTTGATTCCCTCTTGATTCTCCAGCTTGAGTGTGTCTTTAATTTCATTGACAACTGTGGTTTTGATTTCAGTTTGCAATTCACTAATCACACCTTCTCTTATTTCTCCCATGACAAGTTCTTTGAATTGTTCCGTTAAACGTTGAACAACTAGAATTCCCATCTCGTTACTCTCCTTCTTCACTCTGACTTCCAGGTTGACCATGTCTTCACCAACTTTCCTAAGACCATGTTCTATCCTATCAGCTAAGCTTTGGGATCGAAGATCGGCATCGCGAAATTTATCGTCCATTAAACTTGCGTTAGTAGCTAATGAAGTTTCGAGCTCATGTGTTTTTTCGCATAATGTATTCATTTTACTTTCAAGTGTCATTTTCAAAATTTCAGAATTCTCTTTAAATTTACTTTCCATTGAATTAAATTTACTGTTTAAATTTTCTTTCAAATTACCCTTTAAAGAATCAGAACTTTCTTTAAGTTTATCATTCAAATTTTCTCTAAGTTTATTTTCTAAAGAATCAGAATTTTCTTTAAGTTTATTTTCTAAAGAATCAGAATTTTCTTTAAGTTTATTTTCTAAAGAATCAGAATTTTCTTTAAGCTTTTCATCTAAACTTTCTTTCAAGTTATCTTTTAACCTACTTTCTAAAGAATCAGAATTTTCTTTAAGTTTCTTTTCCAAAGCCTCAGTATTTTCTTTCATAATGGCTGCTACACGCAGTCCAGCCTCTTTTGAACTCTCCTCCAAACTCCTCATCATCCTCATCATTTCTTCCATAATTTCAATTAATATTCAAAACTTAGGGGTATACAACAGTGGCAAACACAAGCTTATAACTAGAACAAGAAATATGAATAGCTAATTGGAACACTATAATAAAATGAGATTTGTCCTAATATCGACGTGATGGAAAAACAAAATTCTCTACTTTTACGAATTACATTTACCACAATATCACAAGAAAAATATGCAAGTTCTCAAACATCCTCCACCTGGATTCTAATAATGTGTATATCCAGTCATCGAACGTTTACTACTGAATTTACTTGACGCCCTAATGGTTAAGCCATTATCAAAATTATCAAACCCATTCTAATTATTAATCCAGTTAAATTTTTAAGTTTCCCCACTAATTGGGTTTCCTACTAATTTATTCATCCAAACCAGACATCTCTCAACTCCCAAAATATTTCTATAAAAATTATCACAATTTCAAATCGGCATGCGATTGACCATGTCTATATCGGGACCCCACGTTGGGCGCCATTTCTCTCTCTATCTTATTTTATGTGCCCATTTAGACCGGAGTCCGCACGACCACATATGCATTTTACCAATAATCAGCCAGCACGAGAGTCAAAATATCCCGGAGCGCCAGATGGGTTAAAGCAAATCGCAAAAACGACATCAAATTTAAAAAATGCTTTACTGATTTTTGGCTCAATGCATAAGGATAGAAGGAGATTTAATTGGGAGAAACACATCTGGTAAAATTATCTCAGTTTATTTTAAAGTTAAAATCTGACTGCAAAAATGCTCAAAGCAGCATCATCCACGTGTGGCGATCCACACTCTTATTTACACACAATATACAGAAATTTTCCAAACACATTTGACAATCTTTTTGGAAACACAAGTCCGATTAATAGTCCTGTGGACTGTGTTCCAAAGTTATTAATCTTTAATTCCAGTTCAAAGTTAATTGTCTATACTGGAAATAACGTAGATCACTGTTTGACTATTTACATGATATTAACACTCGTAGAATAAATGTTTATAGAATTCTTAAACTTTCACTTGTTTTTCCAGTTTCAAAAATATATCGTCGAAAATATTATTATCATAGAAGCAACACAAATTATTAACACATATTAATAACATCTGGAAAGTATTTGACCTTGAACATAGCATCGAAGAACTGTGCGAAGCACAACAACAATTAATTGTTCTTCTGACATTAAACATTCGAGAAGTGACTCGATTATGTACTTCAAGTTCCAAACAAAATATATGATTTCTGAATCATCAACTTGATCAATAAATGGTTGAACCATTCAACTATTCAATTTTCCACTTGGAATATTATTAAAAAAATATTTATATTTATGGCCATTTCTAGCAACTTTTACAACTTGCAATTCTTCGACAGAATGCGGAAATTAGAATTGTAGTTTTATAATAAATTCATTTAGTTCATGGCACTAGGATTGAAAATATCCTTCAAATTATTCGTGGTTAAAGAATTATTTTAAATTGGCAGTGGCCCATTCTATTATCTGTGTAAGAACACAATATTACAACAACAACGGCAAAGGTCTTCCTCTGAAGAAGAATAAACTACTATCATGACAAATCCGGGTTCTAGCAAAATCAAAGTCTAAATGGAATTCGTAAACAAGGTTGAAATAAGAACTGATGGTTTCAAAGAAATAACCTTCGGGTTATTCATACGACGAAATGTGTGGCTCCAATACTCCTACTATAAACCTGAGCCATCGAACCTGCTATTTGATTGATGCTCGAAAAAACCTCTTCATTCCTGCGACTTAACATGCGCACCTGGGAATGGCATTTCAACTACTCCACACACATAAATTATCTTCCCAAAATTTATACAATAAATCAAGCCTCTGCTTGTTATCAACACTGGAAGATTAATAAACTTACAAGTTTATTTTATTTTACCATTCAGTTCAACCCGTGAATTTAACCATACTTATGAAAAGCTTTATTTCACTTTCGAGGTGTATTTACGTCATGATTTTATATAAATACAAAAATATCCTATTTGATACAAATATCATTTGCTTCCCGTTTCATGCCTCTCCGTGTTATCTGAAACATATACCTTGCTCATAGAAAATATCAACTGTTCAACCAGAACTGAAATGTTGGTTGAATGCGAGCTTGCGCTAACCACTCTCCTTCGGAAAATCTCCTGTTCCAAACTAGAAATGATTAAACTACTTTTTAGGCTCTCTCTCAATACATATGATTATTATAAAATATAATATCCAAGAATTATTTAGAAAAATTATGAAAATTATTATTATTATTAGCGGATTATTATTATTATTAATTATTTTAAATAGGTTTAATTATCATCTCATTATGTGAGAATCCACATGTTCGAACCTTCGAATATGGAAAAAATATCCATTCCTCAACAAAAATAAATTATTAACTTTTACAGTTACATCGGGGGTTTTCCGTGGTTTCCCAAAAATATGAAAAATTCAAATAAATGCACGAAATGCTCGGTCATCGATCCTAAACTGTTCTGAGTGCTGAAAATGCTCAGAATAACTCTAACAAGTCTTGCGTAAATCATTGCAAGATTTAAATACGACGAAAAAATGTGTTGGTCATCTGCAGAAAAATAGTTTGTTCCAATTAGCTAGGCATAATATAATTCAAATGTGGCTTACATTTCTTGATGGTCTTGAAGTGTAGTAAACCTGGTCTGTACCAGATTTATCCATAGACATGCCCTATCGGACAAGCACGTATAATCCTTGTATCCGCCGCCATTGTAGACCCACAATTCGTCTAGTCAGACATAGTGGTAGTATCTTTCGATGTTTGAATAAACTGTGGTTCCATTTTAATATGGGCTTCTATCAAAGCCATAACAGTTTGTTTAAATAGGGTCAGATCTAAGTGATCTCTTCTTAAATATGTCAGTTGTAACATAACTCACTGTAATCTCATCAGTACAAGAAAAACATTGACAGTCTAAGCAATTAACGGCTGTTCTGAAGATCGTTCCCTGGGCATGGTTTGTTAATATCACCATCTGCCATGCGCTAAGCAACCTGCAGTTTCCCTTGCGTAGACTAATGAACGCCACCGTTATAGACTAGTCTTCAGTGTACTGACAGATCGAAGTGGTTAACTAGTTACAAAAATGAAAACTGACTTGAAATTGGATTTAAACATCCAAGTATTAAGTTACTACTGGACTGTGACAAAATACTATTTTCTAGACAAAGTCTAGCATATGTCCTTGCAGAAATATAAATATTTCCACCAATGTCTCTAGAAATCAATCACCTCAGTGATTCTCCTCACCAGAAACTTACTAAGTTTCAACTCGAAGCGCAGCACTTTTCGTGACTATCACGACTTGAAAAGAACTTCTGCGTAGATACGGCAACCATGTGCCTTGGCTCAGCGTAGACGCAACTTGCTTGCCAAGTGCTTGTGTTGAAGTGAGCTAACCATGCCTCCTCCAGCTGGCTTTTATTCAAAACGGTCAGGGTCACGCGTCATCACCTGATATCTAGAAATCCTCATATCTCTTGAATCCCTGGTCCGATTTACTTGATACTAATTGCATTCTCTTTAATTTGGCCGTGCCAGTAATCTGATCCCAGTCTCAAGTCTCTACTCCATAGTTAACTATTTAATCAATAAATAGCCTCCACCTCTGCTGTTACTCGCTACGTCACTTGACATCCAACTATCGGTAAAATTCTTCTAAATGCTTCTCGAAGCAATGTAGCGCGATATTCAAATATCTCAACTTTCAAAAGCGGCTACAGCCTTTCCCTTGGTATCTAGGTGTCTGAAACTTGGAATACCCATTCCTAGAGTTGGGCACAACACGTCACATAAAAACTGACCCTCTACGTTGTGCTAGGTGCCCATTCACAGGAAGACCCCTTTCATAAATTATAAAGGCTTGTGGTGCATGAACATTCAGGTTCTTTACCCTCAAATTGCCCAAATTCCTAAAAGCCGCAAAAAATGCTGGTTCAATTCAGGAATTTTTGAAAATAATGTTGCTGTTTGGAGATATAATAGACCTTCTGTACTATATGTCGAACGTGAAAATTGCATGAAAAAATTCTAGGTTACCCCTTCACCCCCTATCTATTTATCGTATGGCTTTTAGTGCCGGGAGTGTCCGAGGATATGTTCGGCTCGCCTGAGTCTGTAGCTGCTTCCAGCGGACACCCTAAAGGGTGAGCTACATTGATGAATTATACGGTCTACGTTAGTTCCGTGATAACCTTAATAGCCATTTGCAAACTTTCACAGAAATGTAATAAATGGAGTGACATTGCTTCTTACAGAAATAGATGGAAAGTTGTATGCCACCCCTTGAGATAATGTTCTCATGGTTACCGATTTGCATTCCTTCATTAGTTTGTTAAATTAAATTGAATTAGTTTTCTGGGAATATTTCAGAAACTGTTGGATTTAGAGCCTTATAATGTAGTTTTCGAGGACCCTTTAGGGCCCCCGAGTTTTGTTGCTGTCACCGAGGGGATCTGTCTCGTCGTTGTACGCCATAATACAATACTAATAATAATATAATATAGGGAGAAATTATAACACCTATTTTATTATTATTTTTAATTCAGCCAATGGCCATGTACTTTTCTTTTCAGGACGGGTCAGGGAAGGGATATTGTCAGAGAAAGAAGCATTCACATCACGCATGAGCAAAATGGAAATGGCCAACCATTTAACTAAGGGCATCTATAAGAAAAGGTCAATATCCTTCAACGCAAAACTAAAACATTACTGCAACGTCATCCGTCCGGAGGTCTTGCATGCTTCTTAATGCCTCACGATGAACAAAAAAAAGGCTTGGTCGAGAAACTGGAGGCCAAAGTAAGGAAAATTTTGAGAAAGATATTGGGTTCCATCAAATACAATGGGGAATACAGAAGACAGCATATCCTTGACCTATATACTCATGTGCAGAAGATAAGCAACGTCATCCGGAAGAGAAGCTTACCATTTTTTGGGCATGTGAAACGAATGAGCCCAGCGAGACTGACCAACCGCAACATAACTTACTTTCAGGAGAGGAAAACAAAATGGGCCTGGTTCATTGAACTGGATAAAGATCTGAACGAAGTGGGGATTACACCAACAGACATTCAGGAGCGCGCCCCACTCAAAGGGAAACTTCGAGCTTGTAAAGGTTTCCAAGAAAAACCTAAGCTGAAAACGGGAAAGATTTGGACCCAGGAACGGAAGGAAGTCCACCGAGAACGAATGCGGGCGTACAGGGCAAATATCAAAGCCAGTAGGAGATGGTTGGAATGACGCGGTCCATAGATGGCCTATACGAA
Organism: Meconema thalassinum; assembly: GCA_946902985.2. Classification (NCBI taxonomy): domain Eukaryota; kingdom Metazoa; phylum Arthropoda; class Insecta; order Orthoptera; family Tettigoniidae; genus Meconema; species Meconema thalassinum. The sequence continues at coordinate 35,331,828 of OX336392.1, forward strand.
ATGAATGAATGAATGAATGAATTAATAATATGGGGATAGGAATATAATAGACCTGTCGTACCACACCCGCAGGTGTAAATCGCGTGAAAAATTCTAGAGTACCCCTTGATCCCCTTAAGCGCATTATACGTATTGATGAATTTTACGGCTTAATTTTGTTCCGTGATAGCCTTCTAGCCGTTTGCAAACTTTCACACTAATGTAATTAATGGAATTGCATTGCGTCTTACAGCAATAGATGGACCTCTGAGAATCCGTTGGCATGGTTACTGGCTTGCATTCGTTCATTTCCAACTTTCCTCCCCAACGGTACTTGTAGCTCACCCATTGGGTGTCCGTCTAGAAGCAGCTACAAAACTGGCGTGCCGAACATGTCCTCGGACACTCCCGGCACTATAAGCCATACGCTAAAAAAAAAAAAAATAGTTTATTAAATTAAATTAGTTTTCTTGGAATATCTAAAAAACGGTTGGTCTTCGGTCCTTAAAATGTGGTTTTCGGGGTCCCGAGTTTTGTCTCTCACATTGAGGGGCTGAAAATGAGCTTTGTCTCGTCCTTCTACGCCTATTTCAGCATGTATTTCAAGGGGGTAGGCCCACTTTTATGAGAGGTACGGAGAAGAGTTACATCAATGATTAGTGTCGTGCCTCTGATGGATATCTGTACCAAATTTTACGTTGATACACCCAGCCGTTCTCGAGTTATAAGGGAACAAATTTGTCCACAGACAAACAAACAAACAAACAGACAGACAAACAGACAGAGAAAAAAATTATTTTCGCGCGCATCCATCATAAAACTGTCTGAAGCGTGTAAACAACTCAAATTTCCGTAGAAATTCAGAGAAAAACACACAAATTTTCATTTTTATGTATAGAGAGATATACTGCACCGCTCGGTGTTGACCGTGTTTTATTGCACAGATTCTGGTTTTATTCGCTAACCGTTGGAGATATACGAAAAGTGATAAGGACCTTTAAGATAGAAAATAAAATATTAAAGCTCATGTATACCATCAAAAGTTTGCTATTTCTTAGCGTTCTCTTTTTATTTGAAAAGGAAATATGAAATTTTGAAACCAAAGGGTGTAGTGACGTCACAAATGTCAGTTTTACTCCCTAACTGTTGGAGATACACGAAAAGTGATAAGGACCTTTCGGATAGGAAATTAAATTTCAAAGCTCATATGTGCCATCAAAAGTTTTCTACTTCCTACCGTTCTCTTTTTATTTGATATGGAAATATGAAATTTTGAAAACAAAGGGTCTAATGACGTCACTAAAATGGTCGCCATTTTTTAATAGTGTAAAATTTCGAAATCAAAAGTATCCTATATGTAAACCTGGTAAATCAGCTACATCCATGCAAAATTTCATTTAAATCGGACCAGTGGTTCTTGAGTTATTGAGTAACACACAGACAGACAGACAGAAAGACAGACAAACACCATCTCATTTTTATATATTAGTATGATTATTTTGGCTTGGATTCTCTTCCTCTCTGCCTAAGATCGTTTCCACTCCCAAACCTTTTTCCCTTTTCTTTTTAAATCATCTTCCCTCAGGTAGAGTCTGAGCTCAGGCTTAACGGATGCGGGTAACAATCATGTGGATACGTATAACAGTGGGGCGGATGCGTTAAACGTTTTGTTTATCCGCGGACGGCTGAGTTCAAGAAGTGTGGTAATATTTGACCATGTCATTGCTTAGCGGCCAGCGTTCTTCCGGTCTTTTTATCATTTCAAATGATCTTGTCGACTTCATCGTTATGCATAGGTCTACCGTTATGCGTCACGGTTACGGCGTGTATGACGTCATCATGTTGTTCAGTGCATATGCAACGAGTCGGAATTTACTACTGAGGTCTGGCGTTATGCGAACGGAGACGGCGAGTGCGTGACGTCATGCAGCCCCCACGAGGGAAGCCTAAGTTAAAGGGTAATGGAGTCTGTTGAGTCTGAGTTTACTCCTGGGGTCTGGCGTTATTCGAACGGAGACGGCGAGTGCGTGACGTCATGCAGCCCCGCGCGGGAAGCCTAAGTTAAAGCGTAATGGAGTCTGTTGAGTCTGAGTTTACTCGTGGGGTCTGGCGTTATCCGATACGGAGACGGCAAGTGCGTGACGTCATTCGCTCGAAGCCCTCCTGAGGCTTTCTAACATGATGTGTAGCATTTGTAGCATGCGTCATTTGAAATTATATAACGTCTAGTCTCTCAGACTGACAGTAACTTTTACCTCTCTTTGAGGTCATGAGATATAGCATATGTTCCACTGTTTCTGTACCACTCCCTGAAGATATTACGATATTTTTTAAATCAGTGAGAAAGTGTACCAAGTGAAGGTTCGCACACACCGGAGTGATCGTGGTTGCAGTGGCGGGCGCGCGGTGCACAGTGGGTCAAAATCGAAATCTAGGAGGACAAAATTATTTATTTTCAAAATTAAAAAATCAAAATTTATTGCTTCTACAGCATTCTCATATAATTGCCGCTCACTATTCTGGGATATAAACGCATCTTAGTGTAATTCTGTCACCACTGTTCGAGCAGTCAGAATTGGAGGGTGAATGTAAGTGGCTGTGGTTTGGTTGTCTTTGTGGTTAGTGTGATGCTTTAAGATGGAACATGCAGCTGAAGGTATGATCTTTGTAACGAGTTTTAGTTATTAATGGGAGTAATTGTTACGTAATTTTAGCGATATTTGCATTATATAATATTTAACTATTATTTTTAAAATTATTTTTCCACTTAGATTTTTAGTATGTCGCGTCACTCTGCGTCACTTTCTACTTAATGTTAAAATGTAGATAAAGTCTTGTAGTTTAATGCTGTCATATGATTTTTTGCATCTTTTTGCAACTTACTGAGTTATTTTACGTTTTAGAAGATGCCGCGAAACCAGTTCTCACACGTTTACAACTGTTTGAAGCACTGGGTTCGACGATTATGTCAAAAGTGGAACTTTGTGACATTGTTAAAAGTAAATTAGGGGTAGAAAATTGTTGTGAAGAGATAACTGAATGCTCTATCCAACTCCTAGTCATAGACAATTTCTTGCATGTGTAAACGTACCGTAGCTTAAAATATTTATTATGAAGTAAACAAATTATATACGTTGCTTTCACTCTAAATTCATGATTAAAACGTAAAAATAATTTTGTCCCCTTAGATTTCGATTTTGACCCACTGTGCACCGGAGCGTTCGTGGTTGCGGTCGCGGGCACGATGGCAATCAGGTCTTTTCAACCCCAGGCGCGCAGTGGTAGCGATCAGTTTGGAAAATCGTGTAGGCCTGCGTCAAGGATACATCGGTTATCTCAACTGGAGGAAGAAGCGTTAGCAGCGGTAGTTGACGATAAGGAGCAGCAGTGGGCAAGGTAAGTATTCCTTTCATTGTTAGTACAGTACAGCTGCACAGAAGAAACCCCCTTTTTTTTCCAAAAACCGTGCTATGGTTGGCTCTTAGTAAATCGTTAGGAAAGCACAAGAAAAGCTTAAGTCTAAATTTCAGAATAATTTGCACGATCACTTTGTCGGAAAACTAAAAAAAATTGAAAAGCGTTTTTCTCTGAATCGAAGTATTTTAAAGAAAAGTATAGGACATTGTCACCTACAACTTGTCTCATTAAGGTCATGTCATACGTTTTGAAATGCAGAAGCTAGGTGGCGCCAAAGTTTCCAAAAAAGTGTTTTCATTTTCACTTTTTGTTCTAGAAAAAATGTTCTGTTCACAAAAGAGCGAATCAGAAATGTGTTCCTCTCAAAGTTGTCTACAACATTTACTGAAACATTTTTTCCCTCCGACTTACCGTTCCAAAGTTATAGTCTGCCGAAGTGTCAAACTTGTCCGACACCGGTCCCCGTCTAAACTATGCCCACCGCTCTCTCCGCAGTAACAATAGTAGCCTTGACTACGCTGCGTTGCATTTGCTGCGTTATAACTTTGAAACGATAAGGCGGAGGAAACAAAAAGTAAATAAATGTTGCAGACCATTTTTATACGAACAAATTTCTGATTCACTCTTTTGTGAAAAAAAAAAGCATTTTTCTAGGACAAAAAGTGAAAAAAAAACACTTTTTTGGAAACTTTGGCGCCACCTAGCTTCTGCATTTCAAAACGTATGACATGACTCTAAGTCATTCGTTATGGAGCCTTGAGAGGCTTACTTCACGCCAGTTTGCATCGTGATTTTAACGCTCTGAATTGGAGAAGTTATTTTATTTGTGAGCTCTGAGGAGCTAAAGTCACATCAGTGGTATTAACGAATTTTAAAGCTCTAGTACATTTCATCTGAAATCAACTTTATTTTGTGAGCTAAATATTTCACGCCAGTGCGTGGTAACTTGTAACATTTACTTAAAGACGACCATTTCAGCTCTGAGGGGCAAGTCTTGTAACACCCTAATTAGCGCTCACCGGAGCGAAGGTCAACAGTACAGTACGGAAATACCGAGCAAGATAGCGACTGCCAGTGCAGCCAAGATCTTAAACTTGTTATCGAGCCAGTGACATGGTCTCGAGGTGTATATTATATGTACAAATTGCAGTGTATTTTATATGTGTTTTATTGTGCGTGTGTGCGAGATATCTAGGGCCAGTCTTCGCAATTAATCGCATTAGGACATTTGTGGGCGAACTGAGTAACCTGCAAGCGATTATAGATAGGTCAAATAATTAACATTGAACTTTTCTGCCAAGGAGTCGATACCAAGATGATCAGCACGTGGTTTGGAGTTGCGATGATCTTCAACAATTCAACGCAGACGACCACGATGGAGTGTTAATTTGTCCATTGGGGCAATGGGCTGAGGAGGATGTCCTTAGTTCTACAAGCAGATCGGTGATGTACAAAAATTGGATTATTTCAATTATGTAGTTAGATTTGTCCGGGGAACTTTTGTAAATAGTCATGTTTCTTTTCTTGTTGTTTAGAGTTTTTCTTGCACCGACACTAAATGTTTTAAATGTCCGTTGGCGCGTGGCCAAAGTGTTTGTTAGATATTTGTTTTTCCTTGAGTCATATGTAATGTGCGCGGCGTGCGTGCGTGATTTTTATCCTTGCAAATGCGGAACCAGTTACATTCGATAAATGGTGCTTTATTAACGTTAAGATTTGAAATAGGAATGGGTGGTAATTACTGTAAGATATTTGCTGAACAGGTTATTATTCATATTAGGGTTGCCAAGCGCACCAACCTAAAAGTAATTTTTTAGAACACCTTCGTTCTAATTTTGATAGATTTTTTGAGTCCTTTTCAGAGTGACTAGTCACGGCATTGAACGGTGGCGCCAGCATGTGGAAATTATTTGTGTCTTTTTATTTCAGGGTCTGTCAAAACCCATACGTGTGATTGTGTGTGTTACTGTGTCAAGTGTGTGTTGATTTTACGTGAGGAGGGGGTAGAGGTCCTACCGCCCTCATATTTTTGCTGCTGTTGTATTTTTTGATGGAAAGACAGGGTGCTCTAGGGAGACCGCTGTTTCTTGTCCATATTTTGTTTTGACACACACACACACGTATTATTGTGCTTTGGGGCACACTTCTTCGAGATTCGACCCCATGTCCTGGGAGGTCGAGGTTATTGACACGTGGGTTGACAGACATGCAGAGTTCCACAAACCGCCCGTTTTGCCTGGTGACCTATTTTGATAGGCAGTCCTGATTGTCCGACTGACCCCTGTAAACTTTCATGTAGCAAACCTGTTCATTGTGATGGTTATTTTTAAGCCATAATTAATTGGGGGAGTTCGCCATGTGTGTAACGGCTTGTTGTACGTTGTATGGGTAAAATATTGTATTATTAACGTAAATGTTGGCTGTGTGCCTATTGCTTTGTTTATGACTCGATTCATGTAATTTTTGTGTGTCACACCCGTGCGGTGTAGTGGTAGAGTACTTGTAAATTTTGTCGGCGGTCATTTGTGTATTTTTATTGGTCACGTGTTAATGTACTTGTGTTGATTTGTGTGAGAAGTCCTAAGTTTTAAGGCGGTAAATGTTGCTACGGCAATTTGATTCCAATTTCACACGGAAATGTTGTGTTTGTTTATATTAGATTTAGGAAGTGTCGGTTTAATTTTAAGTATTGTAGTTGTGTTCCCCCGTGTCGTCTAGCTCTAAGAAATGTGGATTCGTTGTCTGAATGATTATTCGGGATGATGACAAATCACGCATTCATTGTACACATCGTGATGCATGTAGAACGGCATACGCACATATATGGTCACTTTTGTTATTTTTATCTTAGGGACACTTGGTCCATGTAATTAATCTCTCCAGAGATTTGGCCTAGTTTTTGGCATTTTTATTAAGTGGGAGTCAGATGGGAGTTTTTGTTATTAATTGTTGTGTGTAAATATGGTGATTTGTTTATTAAATTCATTTGTTTTTAACCCTGGCTTCACTCTTTCCTGCATGTTATTTTGTTATATGTTACCCTGCAAGTTAATGAAGCTCCCTGACAGCAACTTACGAATATGACCCGTTACACCCCCCGAAACTGAGTCTCATATGCTTCTTTGCAAGGGTTCATAAAACAAAAATGGCTGCCCAAGTGGGGATTGTTGTTGTTGTTGCTTCGCTGATCTCATATTTATTTCGTTGAGAAATGATGCCAGGTCAAGCGGACATGTAAATTCAGTAAATTGAGGCGATGTTGTACCGCCATGTGCATTAGTAAAATCACTGAGTTCCTAAAGTTAGAGATATTGAACAAGGTTAGAATTTGATATTGTATTTGTTATAAACTTGTTCTGGCGCCCGACATTAAAATTAGAAATTTGCATTGTTAATGAACTCAGTCAAAGCAGGAAGGTGTTGCCTTATATTTGACATTTAATTGACTTCGGTTAATTGGTGTTTCGTAAATTCTGTTGGTTAGGAATTTAAAAGCAGATCACTAGGGGTTATTTTGTTGTTTGGGAATAAGTTTCATTGTATTCAGTAAATTTTGTTACTGAAATTTTCATTAAATTAGAGCCAGTAATATTTAAATGTGTGACATGTATGTGCGTATATGACTGAAATCTTGGCTCATGCCCCTGTTTTCTCTGAATATATTTGTGTGGGTGAAATGGCGAGTGTCGATGAAATTAAGGGATTGTTGGAACAGATGTCGATCCAAATGTCCGCGAAAACGGAAGAACAATTAGTGCAGATGTCCGTAAAGACGGAAAAACAATTAAAAGAACAATGAGAAGCTCAGCAGGAGCATAATGAAAAACAATTACATGACATGAGCGGTAATATTTCGGTCCAGTTAGAAGTCCAGAAATTAGACACGGACAAACAATTAAATTAACTAAATCACAAATTGTCGGAACAGGCGGTAACACAAACGGCACAAACCGAACAATTAGGAAAAATCACTAATGACATTAATCAGAGTGTTAAAAATGTAGAGAAACTGGCAGGCGAGGTTGCGGTGAACAACGTCAAACAGTTAGGCGAAATTAAGAAGTTAGAGGCGAAATTGATAACAAATTAATACAATTTGACGAGATGGTGGCAGATAAACTCAAGCAGATAGAGGCAGCATGTGTCAATAACACCGCGGGAATGAAGAAAACCCAAGAGAAATTACAGCAACAAATTAATTCGGTAGACAGCAACGTGCTGGAATTAATAAAGGAAATTGATAAAGTCGAGGTTAAGGCTGAAACCGAACGGATACACTTGCGGGAGAACTTAGAGGAGCAATTAGGCAAGACACAACAGCAAATACAAGAAGTAGGAGAACAGCTAGTAAAAACACAAGAGGTCATAAGACAAGAAGTAGGAGAGCAGCTCGTCAAGACTCGGGATAATCTGGAAAGCCAGCTAATAAAAACACAAGAGGTTATAAGAGAGGAGGTTGGAGAACAGATACGTGAAGAGCTAGAGAAAAATCAGGAAAGGAACGAGGAGAAAATTAATAGCTTGAAAAGTAGGATCCGGCGAGGTTGGGACCAGCAGGCTCACGCAAATAAGGAAGACCGCTTGACAATTTTAAAACGCTTGGGGGAACACAGTTCAAGAATGCAGGCATTGGAGGAAAATATAAAGTCAAAAATACAGGAACACTCAGAGTTAATCTTCAAAAACGAGATTAGATCTTTAGAGAATGCGACATTATTTTCGACTGAAAATATACCGAGGAAGCAAACAAGTATTGGAAGTCCTGCAGGCTTGAAGTTGGCTGAGGATACGAGCCGGGGTCAAAGTCCCAGACTAACGAGTAACGCATTCCAGCAATACAGGGGGGAGACTTCAACACCACAACCGAACTTGGCACCCGCCCAAGTCATCCAAGTCATTCGGGGTAATGATTTTAAGCCCGATAAATTTAAGGAACATTCAGGAACCACTCCCAAAGCATTTCTACGACAATTAACTGATTACTTTAATGACCAGCACATCGGCCCTGAGAAACAATTAAGACTAGTGGAGAAATTTTTAGAAGGACCTAGCCTAACCTGATTTTTAAGCTTTAAGTACACGTTCACAGACATGGCTCAATTCCGCGAGGCATTTTTGAAGAAGTTTTGGAGCCCTTCGTTACAGCAGGGGTTTAGAATGGACCTGTACACGCGAAAATATCATAGTACGCATCCAACCCGTTTTTCAGAATTCTTCAGCCAGCAGTTGGTAAAATTCAGAGATTTTGACGACCCGCCTAGCGAGCAAAATATGGTTCTAACCATCGGGAAACAACTCCCAATGCACATCCAACAACTATTAGTCGCAGGAAACATTCAAACCGCAGTCCAAGCCGAAGAATTACTCAGACACTTAGACGAGACGAGTATGGTGAGCCCACAGACAGGAAGGAGGAATATGGAATGTGTCAACACGGCAGAGGTAGTTCAGGGACTCCAAAATAACCACAGCCAGGGGAACCAAACCAAGACACAGTCCACAGGGACACAATTCACACCAAGAAGGCAAGATTTTGACGGCCGAAACCAGTTCAACAATAATAATCAGAACTATCAGTATAACCGCGGGAGATACAATCAGAACAACCAAAATCAAAACAATCAGTGGACGTACCAGCGGGAGTACACAAATTGGAGGGGAAACCAGAGACAAGGTAGACCTTACCAAAGAAATGGGGATGGTAGATGGAATAACGGCAGGGACTATCGCCAAGAAAATAGGGGAGATTATCGGAACAACTGGGACGAGCGATATATTGAATCACGTAAATACTTGGATCAATTAAGTGCCGAAGAAGCAGAGAAAGAGAATCGGGGGCGTGCCATGGCGAACAGACAGAGCCCAGACAACCATCAAGGAGAGGGGGCAGAGAGTTTATTGAGGCAACAGGAGCGACAGAATGACAACCGGCGAAACACAACAAATGGGTCCCAGGATTTAAAAAAAAAACCAAATGAACTGAAAGGTGATAGGCTGAAAATGGAGGTCGCCAGGGAGCGAGAAGAGATGATAGTGGCCAATATAGAAGAGTGGGTAGCATTCCCGGACGACTGCCTGGAGGAAGTGGTGAAGAACCGTGAAAATGTTATCAGACAGCTACCAATTATTTACGCGCATGTTGGAGGCATGAGGGTGAGATGTTTGATTGATACAGGTAGCCAGGTGAGCTTAGTCACTGAAATTTTGATAAAGGAAATAGGAAGAAAACAAACTGTTCCTATTATGCCGGTACCGCTAATGAAAGTCAGAGGTGTTATTCCTGACAAAACTATGAATTGTAAACAGCAAGCATTTCTAGATCTGAAAATATTGAACCATACTTTTTCACAAACATTCATTGTTATTCCGAAGATGAACTACAACATAATTTTAGGAGCCAACTTCATCTGCGATTTTCATGCTGTAATTGACTTACATAACAACACTGTAAGCTTCAAACAAGTAGAGGGATTGAATCATGTGGGTTTAAACATGGAAGAGAGTCCGTTGGAGAGAGAGGCCAATACTTGGGTTGTTGAAGAATGCACTAATGAGGCCGGAGATAAGAACTTGACGGGGGAGCGAGTCAGCCAGACAGCAGTGCTAGAAATTGACAGCCGAGATATTTCGCAGGAACTTTGGGTGCATTTGGCGGAAGAAGAAATTAGCGGAACCAAATTTGAAATTCTACTTCAGGAGCGACTTAAGGAGGCCATCGTAGGGGAACCTGATCGAAGAAGACTGGAAGAAATTTTAAGATTACATAAAGGAGCTTTTGATACCATACCTGGGAAAGTTTTAAATTTTCAATATGCCATGCAAGTGACAGATTGGACCCCATTTAAAAGTAAATTGTACCCGATCCCAGAGAAACATTTTTCTCAGGTGAAGGACATTATTACTAACTTATTAGATTCTGGCATGATAAGGAAAGCGGCAACCCCTTACCTGAACGCAATATTGGCTGTGGCCAAGCCAAATGGATCGATTAGGCTATGCCTAGACGCGCGAGTTTTGAACAGCAAACTGCTAGTTGAGCATGACCAAGCACCTAGGATCAAAGATGTTTTGAAAGGCTTCCGTGGGAAGAAGATATACTCAAGTGTTGATTTGACGAATAGTTTCCACCATCTTGAACTTGAAGAAAAATCCCAACTGTTGACGGGATTTTTATTCGATAATCAAAGTTATATCTGGTGTCGAATGCCCCTTGGCGTGAAAACCGCGGGTTGTGCACTCATTAGAGCACTCGATAGAAATCTGACTGAGGAGGTCAAGAACTTCACCACGAGATATGTTGACGACATATTAATTGCTTCTGAAACAATGGAGGAACACCTGACAAATTTGAATAAACTGCTGGACAACTTGAGAACCATGAACTTCAAAATTAACCTAAAGAAATCACATTTTTGCCAGAGCGAGATTTTATATTTGGGGCATATAATTGATGTCGAGGACGTGCGGCCTAATCCAGCCAAGATTGATGCTATTAAGAAATTTCCCACACCTACCAAAGTCAAACATGTGAGAGCGTTTTTGGGAGTGACAGGCTTCTTCAAAGAAAATTGCCCTGGTTACACAGAAACAGTAGCACCTATGCAGGAGATGTTGAAGAAGGTGAATCGATGGTCGTGGAACGAGGAGTGCGACAGGTCTTTTAAAGCAACGAAGGATTTATTGGAAAACTGTGTGAAACTTGGATATCCGGATTTTGAGAAGCGATTTATTATTCAAGCAGATGCTTCATTGATTGGAATCGGTGCTATGCTGTACCAAGAGGACGCGGAAGAACCCAAGAAGAAATCCTATTTGGCATTTACGAGTCGTAAATTACGGAAACATGAGAGGAACTACACCGTTACGGAACTTAAGCTGCTAGCAATTCTATATTCTCTTCAACAGTGGCGTAAGATGATCTATGGTTATTCCATCATTGTTAGAACCGACCACCATGCACTGACATTTTTATTCAAGACAACAATGGCAAGTGAGAGAGTTACGCGCTGGTCCATCTACATACAGCAGTTTGACATCACAATAGAGCATTGCTCTGCAAGGATGAACGTCATACCAGATGCCTTGAGTAGAAATCCTGAGGACGGAAACGAAGTAACAGCGGAAGTTCACAATATTACCTTAACACCTAAGGCTCGTGAGTTTCTGGCGAGATTGAAGGATATTCGGAAGGAGCAAGAAGCAGACCCATGGATGATGATGATGATAAAATTTTACAGGAAGGAATTACAACCAAATTCACCTGAGTACCGAGAAGCCAGTGCTAAACAAGCGAGATATCACTACTTAAATAACTTGTTACATAAGTACGTGGATGAGCATCATACTAAACTGCGAATCCTAGTTCCAGCATCACTACAGAGGGGATTAACTTGGCATGTTCACAAGAGCCTAGCACATATCGGCACGGATAAGACTGAAGCTACGATAGGGGAGACCTTTACTTGGCCTAAGATGAGATTCACCATTGTTGAAGTAATTAGAACGTGTGACGCATGCCAGCGCACGAAACCGAACAACTTTATTCTGAAACAACCTCCAAGACCACTATTACCTCAGAAACCATGCGAGATGCTCGCTATCGACTGTTTTGGCCCTTTAGTAAAAGGAAAGCGTGGATGCCGACACCTTCTGGTGTGTGTCGACGTATTTTCGAAGATGGTAGTGCTATGTCCTATTCAGAAGACGACGTCAAGACAAGTCCTCAGTCGAATTAAGAACAAAGTTATTCCGATGCTTGGGAAGCCGGAATCCATTCTATCAGATCATGGAACCTATTTCACGAGCAATGTTTTTAGGCAAGGTTTGGAGAGCCTAGGAATAAAACACGTATTTTCAAGCATTCGTCATCCTTGTGGAAATCCGAGCGAGAGAACAATTCGCTGTGTTGCATAGTACTACAGAGTAATGATTCCTAACGAACACAATAAATGGTTTGACAAAGTAGGGGAAATTGAGATGTGCATGAACATCACTAAGCACGAGTCGACGGGTCAAGTCCCACTGATTGTACACCACAACAGACTGCCAGAAAGAACTTGGGACAAGATCATTCCGTGCCCAAGGGATCCACTACTAGCGCATGACTTGCGAATCCAGCGAACGAGAGAGCACATGAGGAACCAAGCGGACCGAAGGCTGAGACGGTACCGAGGAAAGAAGTTTCACCGAGAGTTACAAGAACAAGAATTAGTGCTGGTTCGTAGACCACCGATATCCGACCCTAAGAACAAAGTCTTCGCAAAATTCTGTCCAAAATTTATTGGCCCGTTCCGGGTAATTAAGAATCTGGGTAACAATGCCTACAGACTTGAGGAAGTGAGCACTGGTGCAAAATCTGTTTTTAATAGCGCCAATTTAAAACCTTACTACAGAAGGGAACCATTTGATGACTAGGAAAGATGATGTGTGCAGAATCTGTATTGCAAAAATTTTATTTTGAGAGCCAACACTCAAATCTACGGGGAGCGCCAGAGTACGCACTTTGTTTGTAAACAACGAGCAGCTGATACGACTGGAGTGGCAACTACTTGAGGAGAAGGGGGACCTAGTGAGGAAGTATGAATGACATTCCAGCGAGAAAGAGAGCACACTAATTGAGTCAGAGGGGCGTACACTCGAGCAGCTGAGCGAGGGATTTAAAGAGATGTGTTGTTACTACAGTGGATTTTGCTTTTGAAATCCAAACCAATAAATTGATTCGAATTTCAAAACCTTGCTGAGGATAAATGATCCCTTATTGATCTACGATAAATAAGTATTCATATTTATTATTATTATTACTACGGCCCAGGCAGTACTTGAGGAAGTCGACATGGATAAAGGGAGGCTAGCATTTCGTAATGATTGCAACAGGAGCAGAGCTGGTAGCTATTCTTGGGGGACGGCTAGAATTAGTCGGGTTCAAGGCCAAATTGAGCAACTACTGTACCAAAATTGGAAGCATAAAGGAAGGATCACGAGTCACCTGCAACGAACATACGATTGAATCAGCCAATCACAAGAGACCAAGCCATGACCACGCGGTGGATAGCGTCAGTAGTAAAAAGCCCGCGGAAGTGATTATCTGATGAACCGCCGAACGTATTAATCTCCGCACGAGTGCATTGAGACGTTTGATTTATTTGAAGAAGAATGACACTAGTCCCATATTTGTGAGACAAAAACTCTGGAAATATTTATCCGATTCCACCCCTCTCCTCCGTCCCCTGTCAGTTTCTAATAAATAGTTTGGCATGACGCTACTCTAAGTCATTCGTTTTGGAGCCTTGAGAGGCTTACTTCACGCCAGTTTGCATCGTGATTTTAACGCTCTGAATTGGAGAAGTTATTTTATTTGTGAGCTCTGAGGAGCTAAAGTCACATCAGTGGTATTAACGAATTTTAAAGCTCTAGTACATTTCATCTGAAATCAACTTTATTTTGTGAGCTAAATATTTCACGCCAGTGCGTGGTAACTTGTAACATTTACTTAAAGACGACCATTTCAGCTCTGAGGGGCAAGTCTTGTAACACCCTAATTAGCGCTCACCGGAGCGAAGGTCAACAGTACAGTACGGAAATACCGAGCAAGATAGCGACTGCCAGTGCAGCCAAGATCTTAAACTTGTTATCGAGCCAGTGACGTGGTCTCGAGGTGTATATTTTATGTACAAATTGCAGTGTATTTTATATGTGTTTTATTGTGCGTGTGTGCGAGATATCTAGGGCCAGTCTTCGCAATTAATCGCATTAGGACATTTGTGGGCGAACTGAGTAACCTGCAAGCGATTATAGATAGGTCAAATAATTAACATTGAACTTTTCTGCCAAGGAGTCGATACCAAGATGATCAGCACGTGGTTTGGAGTTGGGATGATCTTCAACAATTCAACGCAGACGACCACGATGGAGTGTTAATTTGTCCATTGGGGCAATGGGCTGAGGAGGATGTCCTTAGTTCTACAAGCAGATCGGTGATGTACAAAAATTGGATTATTTCAATTATGTAGTTAGATTTGGCCGGGGAACTTTTGTAAATAGTCATGTTTTTTTTTTGTTTAGAGTTTTTCTTGCACCGACACTAAATGTTTTAAATGTCCGTTGGCGCGTGGCCAAAGTGTTTGTTAGATATTTGTTTTTCCTTGAGTCATATGTAATGTGCGCGGCGTGCGTGCGTGGTTTTTATCCTTGCAAATGCGGAACCCGTTACATTCGATAAATGGTGCTTTATTAACGTTAAGATTTGAAATAGGAATGGGTGGTAATTACTGTAAGATATTTGCTGAACAGGTTATTATTCATATTAGGGTTGCCAAGCGCACCAACCTAAAAGTAATTTTTTAGAACACCTTCGTTCTAATTTTGATAGATCTTTTGAGTCCTTTTCAGGTTGACTAGTCACGGCATAGAACGGTGGCGCCAGCATGTGGAAATTATTTGTGTCTTTTTATTTCAGGGTCTGTCAAAACCCATACGTGTGATTGTGTGTGTTACTGTGTCAAGTGTGTGTTGATTTTACGTGAGGAGGGGGTAGAGGTCCTACCGCCCTCATATTTTTGCTGCTGTTGTATTTTTTGATGGAAAGACAGGGTGCTCTAGGGAGACCGCTGTTTCTTGTCCATATTTTGTTCTGACACACACACACGTATTATTGTGCTTTGGGGCACACTTCTTCGAGATTCGACCCCATGTCCTGGGAGGTCGAGGTTATTGACACGTGGGTTGACAGACATGCAGAGTTCCACAAACCGCCCGTTTTGCCTGGTGACCTATTTTGATAGGCAGTCCTGATTGTCCGACTGACCCCTGTAAGCTTTCATGTAGCAAACCTGTTCATTGTGATGGTTATTTTTAAGTCATAATTAATTGGGGAGTTCGCCATGTGTGTAACGGCTTGTTGTACGTAGTATGGGTAAAATATTGTATTATTAACGTAAATGTTGGTTGTGTGCCCATTGCTTTGTTTATGACTCGATTCATGTAATTTTTGTGTGTCACACCCATGCGGTGTAGTGGTAGAGTACTTGTAAATTTTGTCGGCGGTCATTTGTGTATTTTTATTGGTCACGTGTTAATGTACTTGTGTTGATTTGTGTGAGAAGTCCTACGTTTTTAGGCGGTAAATATTGCTACGGCAATTTGATTCCAATTTCACACGGAAATGTTGTGTTTGTTTATATTAGATTTAGGAAGTGTCGGTTTAATTTTAAGTATTGTAGTTGTGTTCCCCCGTGTCGGTCTAGCTCTAAGAAATGTGGATTCGTTGTCTGAATGATTATTCGGGATGATGACGAATCACGCATTCATTGTACACATCGTGATGCAGGTAGAACGACATACGCACATATATGGTCACTTTTGTTATTTTTATCTTAGGGACACTTGGTCCATGTAATTAATCTCTCCAGAGATTTGGCCTAGTTTTTGGCATTTTTATTAAGTGGGAGTCAGATGGGAGTTTTTGTTATTAATTGTTGTGTGTAAATATGGTGATTTGTTTATTAAATTCATTTGTTTTAACCCTGGCTTCACTCTTTCCTGCATGTTATTTTGTTATATGTTACCCTGCAAGTTAATGAAGCTCCCTGACAACAACTTACGATATGAACCGATACACCTCCCGAAACTGAGTCTCATATGCTTCTTTGCAAGGGTTCAGTAGTTAATTACTGGTTTATTTGTTGAAAAATATGCAAACTTCTCTAAAACAACTCACCCCACGTAATCTTCGTGTTCAAATTTACATAGCTTTCTTACGTGATTTCTTAATGGCAAACTCGTCAATAATGTCCTCATATGAAAGTGCTTTTGTTGTATTTGCCTCAATACAAAGTAATGAAAGTGAGTTTAACCGTATTTCAAATATACTAGTTCGCAGATTGTTCTTAACCCTTCTAAGGCAGGAAGAACTGTATAAGGACTAAAACATATTTTTAAGTAACATGTATTCTTAAATTCGTACGGAAAATATCATTAACGTCTGAAATACTTGATTGTAGCTTTTGAATGAATTCCCAAACTGCCGCCCCTGAAAATTTGCCGCTCTTGGCTGCAGCCTACTTAGCCCATTTAGAAATACGTCCCTGACTGTCCTGAGCGCAGCCTGTCTGAAACCTTCCATTTAATTCTGCAGGAAGTATTTGACCCCCACGGCCACCGTGATCGCTACGGTGTGTGGGAGCCTTGAAGCTGTAAGAAGACAGAGGCAGGAAGAGTATACGTCTACATAGCATGAAACAAAATCCCCGATTCGTGGATGTAACGGGTAATCTCGAGAATCAGAGGATGGATTTTGATGCAGTTTTCACCATTCTTAAGAGGATTTCTTGAGGAAGGCTTCTGTAATAAAACATTCATTTATGACCATAGGAAGCCGAGCAGTAACGATTTCACTGAATCGAGTCGAAGAAAAACCTGCCTTCCGAGTGCCTTTTAAGCTTACGCTGGGTAAACTGTTAACATATCCATATACTATGAGTTTAAGAAATATTCAGCATGAAAAGACCTACAAAAAAGTCCGTGACAGCTTATCTCTCGCTTTAATACATCGCTCACTATAAGTGTTTTTAGCCTACTTTTCACATTTTGCAAAAATGAGGAAAAAGTAGACTTATGAGATCGATCCGGGAAAATGTGTGTGTGTCTGTCTTCTGTCCGTCTGTCTGTCTGGCTGTGTGTGTGTGTGTCCCCCTATCAACTCCTAAACGGCTGCAGCAATCGGACCCAAATTTAGTATGAGTATAGATGTAAACCGGAATATTTCAAGCCCATATTTGAAAATGATGTCAGTGCTACCAACTGCTGAAAAAACGCACTAGAAATTTGAGCGCCATGTTGGATATCTTGGAAGGTATGCATGGGAGCTATTCCAAAATTGGCACACATATAGATAATACTATTTCAGTTTAATTTCCATGAGGCCATATGTGACAGTGTTGTCAAAATAATGTTAAGCCTTCTGATAAGTCCAATTTTTAAATGCATATAACTTCTACACTATCAATTGGATTTCAACCAAATTTTGTATGTAATATGTGTACATAAACACATATGACTGAGCGTATTCTTAAGAGCAGCCAGGGCTGCCAACTGTTAATAATTGCTGTCTCTATTTTTTATCCAAATACCAATATATCAGAAAGTATGCAAGCCGACAGCTTTAGACTATGCACACGTATAGTACCTGACATTTTAGATTAATTTGGAGTAATTCATATAAGTCAGTGCTGCCAACATGATTATATGTCTGCTGATATGTCCAATTTTTGAAATACATGTAACTTCTATACTAACAAATGGATTTCATCCAAAATTGGCACAACAAGATATCATAATATTTCAGATTATTTCTGACCAGCACACGCATGACATTGTTGCCAACATGCTTTTACGCGTTCTGATAGATCCAATGTCTGACTGCATGTAACGTCCATTGGACTTCAACCAAATTCTGTACCTTAAGAGAAGGAACTAAGAATATATTCTGTCACCTGGGCTGCCAAATGTAGTGCTCTATTAGGCTACATTATACCAGGTATATTTCTAACTAATTAAACATTTCGATATTACCAACTTAATTTCGTCATTATTCTACATTCATATACTGTAGATTAATCATTGGCATGAATCTTAATTTTAAGAAAAGCAGGCTCTTTATTCCGTTACGGAAATTCTTGTTACGTTTTCATTTCTTTCAACGATCACCATTCAGTGGAAATCTAAATTACTAGCTTCGGAGCGAGTTTGCGGGCTAGGGAGCGAGTCTGTCTCCCCAGCCTCGGCCAGCATCTGTGGAGTCGTGTCGAGTGAAGACTTCAGAAAAGAGTATATGTGCTCAGAGTTTCGCTGTTCACCTCGGCTTTTCTAAATTGCATTTGGGACCTGCCGTCCGTGCGAATTTTAAGCTTACGCAGGATAAACTGTTAAAGATACTAGGCGAAACCGAGGCGGGTTGGTAGTTGAAGTTACACAGGTGGCCAAAATATTATGGTAAGGCTGAATAGAGCCAGATTTATTATTGTTAATTGGTTCACAGAATCTTCAACAATATATAGATTTCCAGTATCGTGATGAAGAGAATGTGTTTAGTGGCGTTCTCACCAGACAACCAATTGAGCTAACGCTGTTGGAAATTAATTACATTAATGATTTTCAGTCGATGATTTGTGTGAAATAATTTCTTCTAATTAGGATAGTCGTATGACATACAATACTCGTTACAAAATAATATACGACGACAGATTTAATTTAGTTCCGACAACACACAGTTTTGCTTTCTTAAGATTCGTAATTTCATGTCTATTGTTTAATAGAAAATATAAATAATTTAAAAGCACTTTAAAGTTAACAACAAAGCCTAAATGAATGTGATGTTGGTTCGAAAAAGATCTCTTGTAGCGCATTTAGAGAATTTATGACAAAATACAACCAAGAAATGTCCTTCAAAGGATAATCGGTTTCAAATAAAACCTTGTATTTAATGCATTGTATCTAAATTTGCAATAAAGAATTTCTTTCGGTTGAGCTTTACCCTAACAATTTGGCCATCTCTGTATAAAGTTGTCTTCTTCAAAGTCGTTCAACCAGCGTGGACTGGCGCGAGGGTATTTTTGACCCGAATCTTAAATAATGCTCTATATTTTCGTTTTGGTCAGCCCTTATTTCCTGTCGCTTACTGTACCTTCCTTCCTAGCCTTGAACTTCACCCTGTAAAAGAAACAAGTCTATAGCATTTTAAACACTCAAGTCATTTGTATATTATTTACGGTCGGGTCAGATTTACCCATGGCGCCAGTCCTTGCGTGATAGTTTCCGGCTTACGTAGTCGGGACATTCTGTAATAAATAAAGGGGAAAATTCACCTATTTTGGCGCAGTACGATCACTTAGATCACGTTCTTGTTAATCCCTGTTTAGGGTCTAGGGACACCTTCGTCATCAGCTCCTTTGTTCAAAGTAATTGAGATGACTGCTTTACCACCATTATCAAGGCCAATCTTACTGTTACGAAAGTTAGTGTCATTTTTCTGCATGTAAAGTTTGAAAAATATAAATAAACCTCAATTTATATTGGGAATAGTTCATAGGAAGACACGAGGTGTAAAATTACTTCATTAAAATCCGTACGACTACGACAAAAAGGGAGTGACACACTATGGGTCAAAATGACCCGGCGCGAGTCCTCGTGTTATATTGTTTCACGTCAGTTCTCGAAGGTTAACATAAATGCTTTGCAGTGTAGCCTAATTAATCTATCAGCGTCCACTAACGACGTGTATTGTGCCCAATTATATTGTGTGGGGAATTACAAATAATTATTTTAACACACTAATACCTGAAGAAATATTACTTGCTTGTTGTTGCTTATTTTAGAAGCTGCGACATCATGGCCGTATATCCTCGTGTATTTGGGTGTGTGATAACCTGTATTGTTTTGATGGCTGTACTTGTGTGTGTATTCTGTATATTGGGGATACAATTGGGAAGGAGGCAGTCGTGGCCGAAACATCGCAATATTTGCCTGGAATAGAAGTAGGAAACCACGTAAAATCACTTCCAGGGTGGCTAAGATGGTAACTGAACCCGCCTCACAAGGCTTAGTGTACCCTGTTCCAGCCTTGACACCACAATTAAAATGTCTTGGCTGGGCCAGGAATTGAACCGGAACCTCCGGGGGACAGCCTACAGAGGTGTGCAAATTATTAGAATCAAATAACAAGTTCAAACCAGTCAATATTTTTTACTCAAACTCATTTTATAGACCATCTGCTTGTATCTTTTAAAAATACTTTTATTGCAGCAATTACATTGTTAGCTTATTTTCATTTATGAAAAAATAGGCTAATGAGATCACCTTTTGTCCGTGTGTCTGTCTGTGAGTGTGTGTGTGTGATGGTGTGTGTGATGGTGTGTGTCCCCCATAATAACTTCTAAACGGGTGGAGCCATTTCAATGAAACTCTGTAAGTTCATAGCACTATTCCGGGCGACCCCAACCATGCCCTTAAAATTTTGTTACATCTCACAAATCCAACATGGCGGCTAAAGCGAAATAATTGACCATTATGCAGTATCTCTGAAACTATTACCGATATCACCCTGGAATATTTTACGGTGATAAAGGGAACTACTAGAAGTTCACCTATGTGACTTTTGAAAACCTGACAAAAGCAAAACCAACATGGCGACCAAGCGAAGTTGCGACTTTTAAATAGACGTTTCTCGCGATTTAACCAACCAAACGCAATACAATTTGGTAGAGTATATGTTTATACACATTGTAATACGCCGACATCTAACTTCGTTGAATTGTTTACATAACCTCATGATGGCGGCTGTGTGAATTTTAAAATTAAGTTTTTATTTCTTGTGTCGTAAGTTATCGATGTGAAAGTTTGAATAATGAACCTACGCAATAATTTTCCTTTAATGGTACATGACTCTATGGCCTATTCATATAGCAATCCAACATGGCGACCTCCGAAATATTTAGATGGATCTCAATATCTACGAATCTATTACAGCAATCAAACTGAATTTTTTTATGTTCATAGGGGCTATGAATATAAGTTCACCTATAGGACTTTCAATAACATGGTGATCACAAATCCAACATGGCGGCGACGCGAAATATAAATATTCACATGGTCGTTTCTCGCAATTTAAACATCCGAGTGCAGTGACACTTGGTACAGTAAATCCTTATACAAATGTTAATCCACTGGCATCTAATTTTCTTCAATTGTTTCCATAACCACAAGATGGCAGCTGTGCGAAATTTTAAAATCTTGTTTTTATTCTTGTGTCCTAATCATGCGATTGAAGTTTGAATACTACACGTACACAATAATCTTCATGTAACAGTACAAAACTCTAAGACCTACATATGTAAAAATCCAACATAGCGACCATCCGCTATATTTAGTCGGTTCTCAATATCTACGAATCTATTACAGAAATCAAACTGAAATTTTGAATGTTGATAGAGGCGATTAACATAAGTAGGTTGTATGAAAATAGGCTGTAAGGTTCACGGAACTACTTGTTTTATTATTGCAGCCAAATGGCCATACAAGAAAGGAAATAGTACATAACGCAACGAGCCTATAATGGCAATAATTAAGACACGAGTATGTTCATAAAACGAGCGTAAGTGAGTTTTATAATTTCCATACGAGTGTCTTAATTACCATGATAGGCGAGTTCCATACGAGTGTTTATGTTCGACTATAATTATAACTTTATTATATGTTTTAACATATATATTCATAAATATATGTGGGATTCAGTTAATTCAGTTAGTGAACAGGGCGCGTTAGCTTTGCTGACTGAACATGGGTGGGTCAAGGCACTCCGAAAACAGAGACCATTCACTTTGCTTGACAACCCAGAAATATGTTGGTTTTTGAGCGCATGCGCGAAGGTATCCTTAGCTAATTGGTCACACAAATGTTTCTTGAGCTCTGATTGGTGGGAAAAACTTTTCATAATGAAAAATAGTGTGATAATGAGCCTCATTATGATACAGTTTTCTGACACTTAATGTTTACATTTCAACAGTACAAATTATTCAAGTAATTTCAAGTTTGCATTCTGGTGCCTTGGTTTGAATATTCTGTATTTTTTTTTTTTTCACAATTCTATGTGATAGCGTCCACATGTTTGTTCACATAAGCTGCACTCACACGTCTCAGCTGGCTCATGGTATGATGTGTTCACACAGATGAGATGATTAAATCCGTGTACCGCCATTCTGGTGAACACATGCCTCATCTTAAAGCTGGATGTGGTCCATGTCCGATCTATCATGGCCCCCATTCCATAAACCTCTGGGGGCATTTCTTCTCTTCTTGCTTTTAATTTTGATAAAAGATTTTCCGACGCTCGAGTGCTGGGAAGAGTTAAATGTGTCCTTAGGTCCTCGATAAGGAATGTTTCTCTTGCGAGAAGGTAGACGAGTCTGGAACGTGTAGTCTTTGACACTCCTAATGCTCTTTTGATGTATAATGCTTTTACCGGTTCTAATTCGGATAGTTTCTTTTCGGTGAGGTGCGACCATATGACTTCTATCCCATACGTTAATATGGGCATTATTTTAACTCTGAAGAGCATCATTGCTGTTTCTAAGTTGAGGGATTTAATGTAGCCGATCTCGTGCATCGCCCTTGCTGCTTGCGTTGTTTTCTCAGTTATATGTTTCGTGAATCATTTGGCGCTTGTTTGCAGCGTGATGCCTAGATATTTAAAATCTTTAGCGATGTTTACTGTCGACTTTTTGATGCATATTTCCGCCAATGCTCGAGCCATTCCTCCTGGTCTAGAGACCATCATTTCTGCCTTAGATATGTTGATCTCGAACTCATGCTTGGTGCACCATTTCTCTATATCATTTATAGTGTCCTGAAGTTCAATAATGTCTGTTGATCCAACCACTATATCGTCGGCGTAAGAGTATGCAACTATGTTCTCTCTTTGGGTTATTCGCATTAGATCTCCTGCTGCTAGAATGAATAGTAGAGGGCTTGGTGGATCTCCCTGCAGTACTCCGTTTGTTTGGAGTATCGGCTCTGAGACTGACAGATTGTCCGAGACTCTTACTTTGTTCCATTGGAGTATGAAGCTTATACTTCTCATCCATATATTGTTCTTGCCTAGAGTCTTTTCTAGTTTCTTTATCACCAAATTCCTGTTTACCAAATCAAAGGCCTTAGTGAAATCTATGAAAATGGCGTAAAACTTTTCCTTTCTGAGAACGGCTTCTCAGATGTCATTTAACAGCATTTCTATTGCAGTTAGAGTCGATCCTCCTTTTCTGAAACCAAATTGGTTTTCCGGAAGATGTTCGTTGATTGTTTCTTTTATTCTCTCAGTTATTATTTTTGTAAACATTTTAAAGGGGATATTCTCCAACGGAATACCTCTGTATTTATTGGGGTCTTTGGGATCTCCTTTTCCTTTATACAGCATTTTGATTATTGATTCTCTCCACCTATCTGGTATTGATGCTGTCTCTACGCATTTATTATATAGTTTCGTCCAAATTGGAACTAGTAGATGGAAAGTGTCCTTTATATATTCACTATATAGCCCGTCTGGTCCTGCAGCTTTTCTGTTCTTTGTTCCTGCGATGATGAATTGGATCTCACTATCAGTCAGTGGGGCCCATTCTGTTGGTAATTGCAGGCCGTTCTCCTGTGTGGGTTTTGGTGTATCTTTTATTCCTTCTCCGTTAAGAATGCTACTGAAGTGAGATTTCCATTCTTCCATGTATAATGCTGGTACCCTTTGTACCCCTACGTAGTAATGTGTTCTCCTTTGTTGACTTATACCTTTTCCTGTAAGGAATTGTGTCTGGAAACTTTCTGAATTCGGTATTCCGAGGGACAACTGAGCTTGGCTCATTTTCTATTTCTTCATTGACTTTGCAATGTACCCTCTTAGTCAGGTGAATATGAAGCTCAAAGTCTGCAGCCGAAATAATATCATACGCAAGCTCACTAACAGCACATGGGGGGCTCAACCAAGTGTACTACGTACGTCTGCTCTAGCTGTATGTTTCTCCACTGCAGAATATGCAGCACCAGTCTGGCAGAACTCCGCACACGCCAGGAATGTTGACACCGCTCTCAACGAGTCAGGCCGCATTATGACAGGTTGTCTCCGACCAACTCCAGTTGACAAAATCTACCATCTTGTAGGCATAGCACCTCCGGATATTAGAAGAAGAACAGCGGCAGAGGTTGAGAAGAAAAAACAGGCAAATGATCCTAGGCATCCCATGTTTGGAAGTGAAGCATCACGTCCCACGTTGAAGTCGAGAAAGAGCTTTCTTCGAACAACTGAAGCAATTGCAACAACATCTTCCGCTCGCCGTATAGAGCTATGGCGAAACAGGACACCTGGAAGTAATGGCCAAAACCAAAAGGAAGAGCCGGCTGCTGGTTTTCAACTACCTTACCAGTCTTGGAAGACGTTGAACAGACTGCGAACTGGAGTGACGCGGTGCAAACAAAATTTTAAGAGGTGGGGCTACATTACTGAAGATGCAACCTGCGAATGAGGAGATATTCAAGATGTTGAACACCTCTTGGTCTACCCGAACTTGCCAGAAGCCTGCATGCTGGATGACCTGGTTTCAGCAAATGCTCGTGCAATCAAGGCTGCCGAATTCTGGGCCTCAAAATCGATTTGATGTGCTCACAATTTGTGTGTGTATTGTGAATATGTTTTGAATTGTAAATAGCTGTATTGTACTGTCCTGGATACGAATATATATAGTCAGGTGATTTCAATCCCCGGTTCATGAATGTTTGAATAGTTCAGGAGCGGATCATCAGTAAAATGACTTCAAAACCCCCAGCTCTAAATTCCCACGAAAAGTAGAGTGAAGTCATCAAAACAAAACGTGTGGCATTTTGCATTAGCAAGGCTCCTCTGTAAGTGGAAATAAAAAATAAAAAAACTTACGTTGGTTTCTTAATAGAAAATATAATTAAGACTCTTGGTTGAATATTGGAAGTAATTTCACCGCCTTGTAAACATATTTGGTGCATTAAGCCGTCAAAAGTATAGGCCTAAGTGGAATTTTGAGAAACTGGCGTCGTTGCTAATAATTTGAACACCTCTGTACACACCACGAGATAGTCACCAAATAACAGATCCAGTTCAAGATTCGCTCGTAGTCACGATTTCCCATGCCCACTGGTGGTGAGCCCATGTGCATGTAGATCTCTTGGAGTTATTCTGGGTATAACCATAAGTTGGTCGATATAGACACCTTTTTATTGTATTTACGACAGGCAAGGAATGTATTGGGGAAGCATTCCCCATCCACAATGGAAAGAAGAGACCTGTCCTCACGAAGAATGAGGGTACGAGGAAGGAAAATACGAATGCTGTTTTTTTTTCAAGTTCCGATGGACTGTATAACAATAACAGATTGACATTCTAAACTGATATTACTACTAAATGTTCGCTTGATTTATTCTTATGTCTTAATATAATCGTTGTAGCATGCTAAGCTTCTATGCCCAAGATCGCGGGTTCAAACCCGGCCGAAGTCGTCGGATTTTTAAGAGCGTTAAGAAAATCCCTCAGTATGCCTTTCTTTGGAGGGAAAGTAAGGCCGGCGGTCCCATGTCATAAATTTATGGCATAATAAAGAACCTTCCACTAATTACACTTGTATGAAGCTAAATTATAGGTTAGGTTTGACTGACGTTCTTAGGTTCCAACGTTCATCGCCAAGAGCCGACTGCGGTGGTATCTAGTAAGCAAGTTCAGAACTAGTTGGTCGTTGACGATGGCGATTGGTAGCAAAAGTTGGAACTACTTGAAAATCGAATGTCTGCAATCCATACTTGAATTAAAAACAGATAACACACACTAATACAGCCATCACAATTAACACCGGTTATCAGACAGATTCTACACACACCCAAAGTACACAGGGTTACATGACCGCGTAGTCGCAGCCCCTAAACTGAGGAACCAACCAAGACATCACAGTAACACAGGTTATCAGACAAATTCTACACACACACACACTATAGTACACGGAGATAAATGATCACGATGTAGCAAAGCCCCTAAAATAATTAACAACAACAACATACTGCCGGAGTCGTATTATGAAACTCATACGCATCTGGAAGGATCAGGAAGGAAAGGACGACGTGCTAAATACCAGTATGATTCTTCATCAAACAACATCTCCTTCAGCCTTGAGTGGATGAAAGGAATATGCATGTTCAAGGTTCATCAATTGCTAGAGGAGCCTCTTGGTAGCCAATCAACACGCACAAGTCTTAAGCGACTGGTTGGATATGTTTTCTTTAACGTTTGTCCTGTTAAAGACCTACTTAAGATATATCAGTTCCACCAGCATGTTATATAACATTGCAGGCCGTGTGACTGAG
This sequence comes from Meconema thalassinum, assembly GCA_946902985.2. NCBI lineage: Eukaryota > Metazoa > Arthropoda > Insecta > Orthoptera > Tettigoniidae > Meconema > Meconema thalassinum. The sequence goes on from OX336392.1 coordinate 35,358,138, forward strand.
CTGATCCGGAAGGATGTTGCAGATTTGTGCTGTTTCTGAACGGTGACGAGTTGCGAGTGTTGTGTGTTTCTTTGTTATAACCGTCAATTATTGTGAGGCTGAGGGGCAGAAAGATGTTTTGCTACCGCTTAAATTGTGTTACACGTCATTTTTGTAGCACCAATACCTTCCTCAGGGACGTATTCTTAGGGCTACCGGGGCTACCGGCAGTAGCCCAAGAAAATTACATTTAAAATAAGTAACACTTTATTACAGTTTCAACAAAGCATTCTAACAATCGTGACTTTCATGCACTTTCTTCTTTATCGAAAGAAATAATGGTTAGTAGGTAGTCAACGTTGCAACGCAGTAGAAACCGACCAAGAAAGCGGCTCTCCCCATCTCTCCACACCAACCCTTGTTCCGTGCAGACACAGCGCTCATAGCGAGCGAGTTGCCGCTACAGGCAGCGGTTTCTGTGGAGGTAAAACCGTGTAAAGCAACAAATAGCCTACAATAAATGTACATTATCGCGCGCATAGATGTGAATACGTTTTATAAGTTGTAGTATTTTCGATGTGTGATTTATTTAAGTGTGTGTATGCTGAAGAATCTTTATGTAGTGTTTTGTTTTAACTGTGTCAGTTGTGATTTTGTAAGAAATTATGGAACAAACACCTGCGGGGGCTTTAAATACCAATGAATGTATCATTAATAGAGAGTTTGTTAGAAGTTCCTTTCAGCCGTCGTCCTTACAATGATCAACTTCATATTAGGCCTATACATAGGCTATGACAAGGCCTACGCCTGAACTACAATTGTGTGCCAATGTATACACGTCATTTCACATCAACTACATTTATGCTAGGTGGAATAGGTTATCTGGCAGTTCTAAACTGTCTAAATTGTATTGCTGGCCGTGTTTGTTATTTTATGTTCGACCCTAACTATTATATGTCAGAAAACTGTACTATAATGAGGCTCATTATAACACTATTTTTCATTATGAAACAGTTTCTCCCACCAATCAGAGCTCAAGAAACAGTTGTGTGACCAATTAGATAAGGATACCTTCGCGCATGCGCTCAAAATCCAAAATGTCTATACAAATTACCGAAATTGCACCGTCCGTATGTTCGCGTAAATAAACTGGTGAATATGAGACAAGAAATGGCACTGTACCTTAATATCCACAAAATCAATTTCTACACAGCGCGTGGTTTTGAAACGACTTCGGTGACAGTTTTACTGAATACTGGAGCACAATCTGAACATATGGCATTGAAACACACAGAGCGCATGCGTCGGTTGTCCAGAGAGCTTGGAAAACAGAGATATACTACCCACCGCAGCACCCGATCACAACATTCTAGTGACTGAACAGATATTTATGAATATTTATGTTAAAACATATAATAAAGTTATAATTATCGTCGAACATAAACAGTCGTATGCAACTCGCCTATAATGGTAATTAAGACACTCGTATGGAAATTATAAAACTCGCATACGCTCGTTTTATAAAAATACTCGTGTCTTAATTATAGCCATTATAGGCTCGTTGCCTAATGTACTATAGTCGTTCAGTTAATGTATGGTCAAATGAGGGGTTTTCAAATATGAACTCTTTTCGCACGGCAGTTCAAAAGCATGTTTTGTGTAATATTAAGCTCAGTGGTAGCCCAGATCTTCAGACCAGTATACGCCACTGACCTTCCTTCCTTGCCCCCAGTTCCTTCCCTTCCTTTCTTCCAACCTTCTTTCCCTTACCTCCTTCCCTTCTAATAATAATAAAGGGTCATTTCATTCCCTGTAGATGGCCGCACCATCTCTTGGGCCAGGGGAGGGGATTGTTTGGGAGATTGAGAGTGATAGGAGAAGGGTGGTGGTGAATTGTAAAAGTTTGAGAAGGAGAAATGGTGTGACCTCTTGGCTATGATTAAAGTTTTGCAATTTGTGTAGTTTGAAGTTTTGAAATTTAAAGATTTTAGATATTTTTTAGGTTTTGTAAGTTAGAAATTTAGAAAATGTTGTGATAATTTTGAAAGTATGGGAATTTATGTAATTTTGATTTTGTTGTAATTAATTATTTATTTAGTTATTTATTATTTTCTTTTGTAATGAATGTAGTGGAAGAAATGGATGATGACGTATTGTTATGATATGGGAGTAATTGATGAGAAGCAGGCGCTGCTGTAGAAGGGAGAGGAAGAGGAGAAAAGAATAGTCTAGTATATATGAGATGAGATGATCGTATGAATTCGATAATACTTGGGGTGATGATATGATGTGATTGAGGTGGAGTGTGCGAGATGAGAGTAATTAGTTGTAGTTTTTATTATTTTGTAATGAATGTAATGGAAGAAATGGATGGTGGTGTTTCATGGGATGGGATCAGCGTACTTTTGGGTGCGCGGCGTGTAGGAGACTCGTACCATAGTCTCTCTCTGAAATCAATTCCGGAAAGGTATCATGGGCCGGTGTTGGAGGTGTGATGAGCCCCTGAGGTACTCAGTGTTAGGTGAGGGCTCGCCGAGCCATGAAGAGAATGCCATGTTCGTGGAATGTAGTGTAGGTGAATGTATGTATTTGTGTGGAGTGAGAGGTCAAATACCTTATATTATAGTTATTGGTGGTTTAGGGGTGGAACTACGAGGTCATCTGCCCCTGTCAAATACCTTGGTAGACCCTTTAAATGTAATATCGGCTTTGTCCAAGAAGAGCAGCCAGTTGTATAAGGTTTCCAGTTATTAAAGCAGAGGGTCTGCAACAATATAGCCTACTAGCTGGCTTCGAAGATTTTCTTATTAATTAATTAATTAGCCTGCTGGGGTGAGAGGGGGTGAGTTTTGCTGGGCGGCAACTCAGGTCGATGGGGAAAGGTTTGACAGGTGGGTTTTAGCTTGGCTGGGGAAACAACATTGGTAACTGTTAACAGGAGGGATTGTTGTTTAAAACTCGGAAGGGAAAGTGGGATGGGTAATTATTTCTGGATGGAGATGATGATGCGACGTTCTAGTTACGAGAAGACAGGTGGATCATCAGTTATTCGATGTTCTTGGTGGGAGATCGGTAACGTAGCGTGCGTCCTGTTCAGCAGCCAGACTCGGAGTGTTGTGCCGGCTAGTCTGAAATGACAGGCTATGTACTATTCTCAGGCAGTCACAAGCAAGTCACCTTTGAAAAAGGTGAATGCAGGAAGAGGTAGAGTCTGGTGCCCGTAAGCCGGGCTCCTTTTACTCTAGTTTGAGGGGTGAAAATTTTGGAGGATGTTAAATAATAATGGATTAAATAAATTTACTCTGGCTATAGTTTAATGAGTAACCGATAGCCAGAGTTTTTGCAGTGAAATGAGTTTTAGTTGTGCAAAGGAGTTAAATTATAAATTTAATTAACTATATAATTGCAAGAGCAACCAGTTAATTAGTTTGGGGCAGTGCAATTGAGGAAGAGAATAGCAGACTGTTTCAGCTTAAGTTCGGGTCAGGATGTGCCAGATGGCATTTGTTGGCCAGTGCCCACTCCTGCCGATGCTGTAGTTGTTAATTATTAGTTCGCTCGCCATGGTTTAACTGTGTTTAATTTTGGAGTGTGTATAATTGTTTGATTTAAGCAGCAGCTTCGTAATTTTAATTGGACATGTAGAAGACCTTTAGTAGGTAGAAGTTATATAGTGCTTTAGAAGAAGTGGAAAATAAAGACCTGTAGTAGGTTTTGCATTGTTTTATAACAATGAATTGCTTTGTAAATGCCTCAGCTACCACCTCATAAAGTTAATATTTGTGTAAAGAATATGTAGCTAGTGTTATTGCAGTTTAAAGACTGACACTGGAGCGGGGAGTTTGAATTTAGAGTAGCTGTTCGCTGATTGGCTGGAGGAGTGATCTGATTGGCTGATGGCTGAATGAAGTTTAAATGTATTTGTATGTAATAATTATGTGATATTATGATTAATTATTGTTAATTTAGACTATTGATGGTGTAATTTGAAGTTTTCGTGAAGTGGAAGCCAGTAAAGCGTAGGCCAATCGATGGGATTGGCCCCGCTAGCCTGGGCTTCCTAGTGGGTACTTAGTTCGAATCCTGTAATACGCTCCAGTGCAGTTTGGTGTGTTTGTTGCTCCGAGGACCGTGGTTCATCACCCCAGGCGGGCTGGCAGGGCCCTACCCCCTAGGCAGACTTCGCCACGGCTCCCAGGAATTATGTATTTGTGGGGAAGTGAAGTTTATAGTGTTGCTGAAACATGCGAGAGAATCTGTAGGATGTGAGTGAGGGCTGAGTTCTGTGTTAGAGCTGGCGGAGAGACATGAGGGAGGGAAGGTTGGAAGTAGCGCGTTGTCTGAGTTCCAACTGCCTGTGTTTTATGGCTATTTTGATGAAACTGCAACCACCGTATGACGCTGCATGATTGCCCTTGCAATTGCAGCACTTAGGACTGTCAATTGGAGTCGCACAGGTCTTATAGTGATGTGGATCACCACACCTGTTACAGCGAGCCTCGTGAGGGCAATCTGAAGCGTTGTGGTCCAGTCTTTGGCAGTTGAAACACTGGTAGATGAGTGTGGAATGTTCTTTGGTTAGTGGACGACGTTTTGCCCGTGTTCTTGTTTTTGGTGATGAATTTACTGTGTTAGGGGGAGGTGAGGAAGGGGATTCAGTGGCGTGCGTGCTGAAGGCAGTCTGGGGAGAGTCTGTTTGAGTAGTTGTTTCAACGGGGCTTGGTGGATCTGTTTTAGTGTTTTGTGTTTGTTTTTGTTTTTTTCTTTTGCCCGTTTGGGTCCTGACTTGAGTCCATCTTTCTCCTGTCTCCTTGTGTGTTTGAGTTTGTTCGTGTAAGTGTTCTGTCGTGTCTGTTTGAGCGTGTTTCTTGCTGGTGTAAGTGGGCATTGGAGGTGGAACAGGGATGGTCTGCGAAGCTTTTGGGCGCGTTTCCACTGTTGGTAGAGAGGCTGGGTCTGTTTCAGTTCTGACTGAGTGAGTTTCCGAATGTTTGTAGGGGATGAGAATGTGCTGAGGAATGTAGGGATGGCTTTGTAGTGCAAAAATGACTGCGTTGATACGGTAGTCCCTGGTGGGAGTAATTATTATTTGGTGATTCACCAGTTCCTCTATGTTTGTGATGTAGTGTGCAATAGGTGTAAGCACGCTGATGATTGCGTCGCGAGTAGCTGGCAATTGTCTGTAGCCCGGAGGGCGTAGGACTATCAGCGTGCTTTTGGAAGAACGACGTGTAGGTGACGCGTACCATAGCCTCTCCCCGTAGTCGAATTGCGGAAAGATGCCATGGCACGGTGTGGACGGAGGTGTAGGGTCCCTAAGGTGCTCGGAGTGTGGTGTAGAGACCCATGACTGATTGCTTTCCTCCGACAGCGATGCTGCGAATTCGGCAAAAGCAGCCACGTAGTGCACTGGGTCCATGTGTGTAAGTGTGTGTAAATGTGAGTGAGTTAGTGTTTAGTTAAAGGGGTCAAATACCGTGGTAGACCCTTGTATTTAATTTGGCTCGCCCAAGAAGAGTAGCCAGTCGTATAAGGTTATCCAGTTATTAAGCAGAGGGGCTGCGACAGTATACGAGCTGGCTTCGAAGATTGACGGATTAATTAATTAATAAATAAATTAATTAATTAGGCTGCTGGGGGTGAGGAGGAAATGAGTTTACCTTGGCGGCGACTCGGTTGATAGGATTTCCTTGATTGGGACGGTTTGGTAAGTGGGACAGTTAAACTTGGATAGGGGTCAACAATGGTAACAATGGTAACTGTTGGATTATTGTTGTTTGAACTAGGAGGGGAAGGCGGGAAGGGTAATGATAAAGGGGTGCGGGATAGCTGTAGTCTCGGTGGCAGCGACGTCTGACCTGTACCGTAGCTGAGCTCAGAATCACGACACCACCACACAGGCTATGTCTAACTAACTAGAGTGAGTTATTTCATTACCACGGCCATGTCGAGAACTCTATATCGGTTGCCCGGGGCTCCACGGCAATAACTTACTATGGGACCGCCGACCTAAATCAGGTCCTTTGCCCCTCATACGGAATATTAAATTGCTTGGTGCAGCTTGGTATCGTAGAAGGCCTTAATTCCTAGGAATTAATAGATAAATGTTTAGACTAGTTTTGGCCCTTTTCAGAAAGGTGGTGAAGGAAGAAGAGTAGAAGAATCATAGCGGTTTAAATTTTTGTAAGTGCTCCAGTTGGAGTTTGTCGTTTAAGTGGGTTAGTGCTTAATGGTCACAAAAGGTTTAGTTGATGAATGTGTAAGCACTTGTTTGTGTTTGCGGCTTGTGCATTTTTTGGCACTATATATTTGTATGTACAAGAATTTGGGAATTATTTACATAGGATAAATTATCTTAGATTAAGCTTAAATATGGTATTTACAGTAGTATTTACATGGTTCTGCCGTACTTTTTGTACTTTGTCATATTTCCTCACAGTATGAGCGTCTTTGGGTGTCTTTTCTTATAGAAGACGTTATCATCCATGTCGTGGATGGCCTTGATTATAGGATTATTGTTCCAGTCTTCTTGGAGTAGAATTTTCTTGTTGCGAGTACTATTTCCTCTTTAATTGTCTTGACATGGAGGTATTGCCGTATACTTTCGTTCGAGTCTAGCCATGTGGCGTTTGCAACCAGCCGGAGTACCTTGTTCTGTTTGATCTGTAGCTTTTGTAGGGCTGAGTCTTTCACTGTTCCCCATGCAGGTGCCGCATAGAGCATTACTGATCGGATCAACATTTTATACAATAGAAGTTTGTTTCCTTCAGATAGTGTAGACTTCCTTCAGAGGAGTGGGAATATATGTCCTATGGCCTGGCTGGTTTTTAGTAATATACTGTTGATATGGCTTGCGAATGTAAGTTTTTCGTCAAGTATAACCCCTAGGTATTTTGCCTCTCTAGACCAGTCTACTTCAGTGCTGTATAGCTTCAATTTGGTTGTTGGGCGTTGGTCCCTTCTGGCTGTGTGCATAACGGCTACAGTCTTATGGGGGTTCACTTTAATTCTCCATAAGTCAAGCCACTTTTGGAGAGCTGAGAGGGCTTCCTGGACTTTGGCCGTGGCTACTGATTCTTTGTAGGAATCAGCCGTGATGACTGTGTCGTCCGCGAATAGTGCTATTTCAGTGCCTGGTGAGCGTGGTATAACATGGATAAATATTAAGTACAGGAGTGGGCCAAGGATGCTGCCCTGAGGGACGCCTGCCTTAATCTGTTTGTGCTGGGAGTCGGCTCCGTTTAGGGAGACGTAGAAAGTCCTGTGTTGGAGTCTCCAGTAGGTGCTGTCTATCGCCAGTCGGCGGAGCTTGAGTAGGAGTCCTGCAGTCCATACCCGGTCAAAAGCCTCGGCTATGTCGAGGTAGACCATAGTGCGGGCTCTTCTGGTGTTGAGGGTTTTGGTAATTAAGTTTATTATTCGAATGAGCTGCTGGGTCGTTGAGTGTTCGAAGCGGAAACCAAATTGTTCGTTAGGAATAGCTTTCTGGATGGCTTCGATCCCTTGGAGCCTCATATAGACTAGCTTTTCAAAGAGTTTCCCTAGGTCGTCCAGGAGGCTGATCGGTCGGTAATTGGCCGGGTCAGTATGGTTTTTGTTTGGCTTGGGGAAGGGAATGATTTTTGCTACCTTCCACCCTTTTGTACTATTCTCAGGCAGTGACTTGCAAGTCACCTTAGAAAGGTGACTGCAGGAAGAGGCAGAGTCTGGTGCCCGTAAACCGGGCTCCTTTTACTCTAGTTTGAGGGGCTGAATTTTGGAGGGTGATTAAAAATACTAATGGATTAAATAAGTTTACTCCGGCTATGGTTTAATGAGTAACCGATAGCCAGAGTTTTTGCAGTGAAAGGGATTTTAGTTGTGCAAGGATTGAAGTTATATTTAATTAACTGATTGCAGGTGCAACCAGTTAATTATTTAGGGGCAGTGCAAATTTAAAAAGAGAATAGCAGAGTTTATCAGCTTATGTTCGGGTCAGGATGTGCCTGATGGCCATGTTGGCCAGTGCACACTCCTGCCGATGCTGTAGATGTTTATTGACAGTACACTCGCCATGGCTTGATTGTATTTAGTTTTGCAGTGTGTATAGTTGTTTAATTTGAGCAGCAGCTTCGTGATTTTAATTGGAAATGAAGAAGAAGACCTTTAGTAGGTAGAAGTTAAAATAGTGCTTTAAGAGAGTGGAAAATAAGACCTGTAGTAGGTATTGCATTGTTTTATGTCAATGCATTGCTTTATAAAGGCCTCAGCTACCGCCTCATTATGTTAAAATTTGTGAAAAGTATATGTAGCTTGTGATATTGTATTGTAAAGACTGACACTGGAGCGGGGAATTTGATTTTAGTAATGCTGTTCTCTGATTGGCTGGAGGAGAGTTCTGATTGGCTGAAGGCTGAATGGAGTTTAATAGTATTTGTATGTAATATTTATGGTATATTACGGTTAATTATTGTTAATTTAGACTGTTGATAGTGTAATTTGGATTTTAGTGATGCGTGGAAGCCAGTATAGCGTGGGCAAATCGACTAGATTGGCCTCGCCAGCCTGGGCTTCCTGGTGGGTCCGAGTTCGAGTCTTGTAATACGCTCCAGTGCAGTTTGGTGTGTTTGTTGCTCCGAGGGCCGTGGTTCGTCACCCCAGGCGGGCTGGCAGGGCCTTACCCCCCAGGCAGACTTCGCCACGGCTCCCGAAATGGTGTGTTATGGAGGGATGTGAAGTTTAAAGTGTTGTAGAAGCTAATTGCGTGAGTATCTGTAGGAAGTGAGTGAGGGCTGAATTCTGTGTTTGAGCTGGCGGAGATGGGATTGTGAGTGACATGAGGGAGGGAAGGTTGGAAGTAGCGCGTTGTCTGAGTTCCAACTGCCTGTGTCTTATGGCTTTTTTGATATAACTGCAGCCACCATAAGACGCCGCATGATTGCCCTTGCAATTGCAGCACTTAGGACTGTCAATTGGAGTCGCACAGGTCTTATGGTGATGTGGATCACCACACCTGTTGCAGCGAGCCTCGTGAGGGCAATCAGAAGCGTTGTGGCCCAGTCTTTGGCAGTTGAAACACTGGTAGATGAGTGTAGAATGTTGTTCGGTTTGTGGACGACGTTTCGCCCGTGTTCTTGTTTGAGGGGATGAATTTACTGTGTTAGGGGGAGGCGAGGAAGGGGATTCAGTGGCGTGATTGCTGAAGGCAGGCTGGGGAGAGTCTGTTTGAGTAGTTGTTTCAACGGGGCTTGGTGGATCTGTTTTAGTGTTTTGTGTTTTGTTTTTCTTGTTTCTTTTGCCCGTTTGGGTCCTGACTTGAGTCCATCTTTCTCCTGTCTCCGTGTGTGTTTGAGTTTGTTCGTGAAAGTGTTCGATTGTGTCTGTTTGAGCGTGTTTCTTGCTGGTGTAGATGGGCATGGGAGGAGGAGTAGGAATAGTTTGGATGGCTTTAGGGCGTGTTTCTGGTGCGCAGTCGGTTGGCTGATCTGTTTGCGTTTGGGCTGAGTAGGTTTCTGTGTGCATGTACGGAATGAATGTGTATGGGGGAATGTAGGGATGGCTCCGGAGAGCCCTGGTAATCGCGTGGATGCGGTAGTCCCTGGTAGGTGTAATTATGATTTGGTGGTTTACCAGTTCCTCAATGTTCGTGATGTAGTGTGCAATTGGTGTAAGCACGCTGATTATTGCATCGCGAGTAGCGGGCAATTGTTTGTAGCCCGGAGGGCGGACTACAATTAGCGAGCTTTTGGGAGAACGGCGTGTAGGGGATTCGTACCATAGCCTCTCTCCGTAATCGAAATACGGGAAGGTGCCATGGCGCGGTGTAGGTGCAGGCTCGGAGCCAGAGTGTGATGTAGTGGCCTATGACTCATTGCTTTCCTCCGACAATTGATGTGCGAAAGCAGCAAGTGCAGCCACGTGGTCCACTTGGTCCAGAGGGTCCATGAGTGTAACTGTGTGTAAAATGTAATGGAAGTGTAAGTGAGTAGTTAAAGGGGTCAAATACCGTGGTAGACCCTTGTATTTGATTTGGCTTGCCCAAGAAGAGTAGCCAGTCGTATAAGGTTTCCAGTTATTAAGCAGAGGGGCTGCGACAGTATACGAGCTGGCTTCGAAGAATTTAATTAATTAATTAATTCCACCTTTTTGTCTGGTATATTGCGAGGAATATACGAAACTCGGTGAATTTCACTAGTCATCAATATTTTTTGAGATTTTCCCTTTTTAATGTCTTTCTTAAATTTCCTTCTTTTAAACACCAACAGAGATTTCTTTTGTATCCCTGCTCTCTCTCTCTGTGCACTTCTTTATTCTATTCTAAGTCCGATTACAGGAGATTAATTAATTTCCTATCCTCATACTATGTAACTTATACCAAGCACCTTCATGCTGCGACATCTAACGGGGCATTCCTACACTTACTCTGAGTACTAGCGCTTGAATGACGAATAACCCCGGAATAACCTATCCTATATACTACTGCTAAAGCTTGAAGTTCTCTACTACCAATATAGGTGTCCCTGCCGACAACTCTTAGGTTCTAGATCAGCACTTGAAGACGAAGACATTTTCTTGCCTTTATTCATTTATTTTTGTAAGTTTGTGCATTTGAAACTCAGCAATTCTTATAGGTTTGTGCCGTGTCTTGTGTGGGGTTTCGCCTAGGACACCAAACTAGGCTCATCGGCGGGCTCTTGGTGTCCCTGCCCGGACCCCCACAGGAGTATCGAACTGCGCGATACTACTGTGGGGGTCCGGGCAGGGACACCAAGAGCCCGCCGATGAGCCTAGCTTGGTGTCCTAGGCGAAACCCCACACAAGACACGGCACAAACCTAGAAGAATTGCTGAGTTTTAATTCACCGGCCGTGAAAGCCAATACACCATCTTTTTGTGCATTTGTGTCACCCACCCCCTCTCTCCTCCACCCCCTCTCTTCTGCTCTTCGCTAACTCACTCGATATTCAAGCTGGCAGTCTCCGTTTGTGCAACGAAGTTGCTAGAAGGTTACTCCTGCTAGGAGTCTTCTATACATTTCACAATGTATCAAGTATTCGAATTTCTGACCCGTGTGTGCGTGTGTGTGAATACCTTAACCACAAACTATTGAACTCACAGTGTATATTTTCTACCTATTATGTTACTATACTGATCACTAAGAACTATTTTTCACAGACATTGAAAATGAAAATAACCATGCTTGCCACTGTAACTGTAACCATGTATTATGAAGCGACGTTCTAGTAACGAGAAGACAGGTGGATCATCAGTTCATCAGTTATTCTATGTTCTTGGCGGGAGCTCAGTAACGTAGCATGCGTCCTGTTTATGTGAATAAACGGGGCTTGGCTTGGCGACGCCCGGGCGGGTGTGGTGGGGGATCTCGCCGTGGGTCGGGCTTAATCCCCTGCACCAGGAGTAATTCACCAATTATTTCCTTTACGTATGCCCAGCATACTTTACCACTTTCAAATTTTTTCACTAATTTTCATCTCAGTCACAAGGCACTAGAGTTCCTCGTTGAGCTGAGTGCCCGCCCCGAAAGGGGAATGAAATAACTTCCTTTCGCTTCGCTTTACATTTCTAACGTCATGACACAGAAACATTTCAACGGCCGGCCGTAAGTGTCTTCAGCATCAAAATGACAAGTTAAGTACCGTACTGATTCAGTGTTTTACACCATCATTTTAATGGAGCCTGTATAAATTTAAACCCAGAATATAATTTTAATTCAAATATTTTATACAAGTTGCATTCACTTTAACGGCTTCCAACGGGGGATTTTTTTCATTGCTTTACTAAAACTAAAGTAAGCTGTCGGTCCCCGAGAGGGTGAAGTTATGCAAGGCTACATACACTCGCGAGACTTGGATCAGACAGGCTGCCCTCCGCACAGTACATCTTCACTGGACGTGTAATACCGCGTATCTGGCAATGCTCTTCTTATCCATTAGCTTCCTTTTGATTGGTCACGTCCCCCAGTCACGTGTGGATGTGCCGTCCAACAGAGAAATTTACGCTAGGGTCATATTCCTGTGTATGAATCATAAATCTCTAAACTAAGTTCCCGATTCATGGATGTCACGGGTAATCTCGAGAACCATTGGATTCATTTTGATGCGGATTCCACCATTCTGTAAATGATATCTTGAGGAAGGTTCCTGTAGAAAATGATTTATTTATGATGAAAGGAAGCCAAGCAGTAACGATTTCAGTGAGAAAGTAAAAAAAAAGAAACCTGGCATCCATGCGCTTTTTAAGCTTACGCTGGGCAAACCGTTAATAATATCAGTATACTATGTTTGTAAGAACTGTTCAGCATGAAAAGTTCTACAAAACGTCCGAGAGACCATCTCTCTATCTTTAATACATCGCCCACTATAAGTGTTTTTTTCGTTTTCATTTCTTCCAACAATCTCCATTCAATTACTGAGGCGACAGTTTACGAGCTAGCTAGGGGCGAGCCTATCACCCCAGTTACAGCTTTGCTACCGGGCGAGCCTATTGCCCCAGATACAGCCAGCAGCAAACTGTAGATTCGTGTTGAGTTAAGACTTCAGTGAAGAGTGGTTGGTTTGGAGTTCCCCTCGAAGTGCAACTCGGTTTTTCTTCATTTCGCCTGTGAACTTTTCGTTCTGCAAAATACACAGTCCAGCTAAGATTGGACGCAAGGGGGATTTGTGCTTCATGCACCTCGCCATTCTTAAATTACGTCTGACAAGAATTCATTGCACATGCATCTCCATGATATTATAATTAATAGTCCAGTCAGTGCTTTTAACCCATCATGCCGAGACGTAAAACGAATATAGGTCGTAGTTCATTGACATCGAAAAAAGAAAAGTGCTTATCACGTAATGCATCCATACGATGACGATATGTAAATATTATATATCACAAAACTGTATCATAATGGGTGTCATTACAGTACTACTTTTCATTATAACACAGTTTTTCCAACCAATCAGAACTCAATATTTTCATTCATTGACCAATTAGGTAAAGATAGTTTCTGACATGCACTCAAAATCCAACATGTCGGACATGAATTACATGATTTGAAAGTTGACAATGTAGCCTATATTGGATCAACCATTGTACTTACAATGCATAAACAAACTGGGCACTGTACCTTAATATCCACAACTCCAATTTCTACACATTCGTAAGATTTCGCCGACAATTTTTGTGAATGCTCTTGTTAACATACACACCAGAATGTCATGGAGGAAGCAGGCGAATGACATTACCTCCACAAAAATTATAATCCAGCTCTCTGTTCAGTAAATGGATTTCTTACGCGAAACTTTTCCGTCAGAAGTCATGACTGTTCTAATTTGGACTCCGTTGACACTCTATACCGATCGAATTTGAAGAATAACTAGTTGATAATACGATACGTTTTAATTTTAAAGCGTTTGTAACAGCCTATTTTATGTTATTTGACGAAAATAACAAAATGATCACACATAGTACCGGTGCGCTATCTGTTGGTGCTACTTCGGGATAAATAATGTTTCAAAGCTTCGGGATTCGTTATAGGGTAGAGATCAAATGCTGAGCTATTCCCAGGAAGAAGAATTCAACCGACAGAATCTCGACAGATATTTATGAATATTTATGTTAAAACATATAATAAAGTTATAATTATCGTCGAACATAAACAGTCGTATGCAACTCGCCTACAATGGTAATTAAGAGACTGGCTTCGCTCGTTTTATAAACATACTCGTGTCTTAATTATTGCCATTGTAGGCTCGTTGCATAATGTAATATTAAAGCTCAATTTCCGTTCATAACTTCACACAGAAATATGAACCTAGCGTGAATTGTTTTGTTGGACGACACATCCACACACGACTGGGAGGCGTGACCAATCATAGGGTAAATATTGGAAAAGAAGAGTATTGTCAGATACGCGGTATTCAAGTTCTGCGACGATATGTTGGGGGAGTGATTGTAGTATAGCTTGGGTGGTATGTAGTAAGCTTCAAGGTCACGGGGAGTAATGGGGAGCTAGAGTGATGGAAGAGACACTCCCTCACGTACTCAAGACAATTGCACGTACAGATTTTAAGCAAGAAGTCAACAGCACCGTGGACTAGGACTGACTTCAGTTACTGATCCCCAACCACTGAAAATTGTCTGGCCAGAGCCGTCAGCTTGACCTTGAGGCTTCAACACATACCCTACAAACTATAGCGTGATTGGTCGGAGGGGATGTGGGAACTAAGCGCGCACGTCCTAATGGGCAGCTCTAACCCCGCGAATGATGTAACCTCGCACAGTTCTGCCCTCTTTAGGAATGGTAGAAATGAAATTGGGGGTGACTTGCCAAGATAAAATGTTTTCTTTTAGTTCTAAACAACATTTTAGCAAACATTCCAGTAATAATAATAATAATAATAATAATAATAATAATAATAATAATAATATACTGCTCAAAAAAATTAAAGCACCACTTTTTTCAAAGGCCACCAAATTTGGAAAGTTGACTGCACAAGGTCGAAATCTCAGTATGACGTTTGCCCCGACGCCTACCAAGCACATGCTTCAGCACAACTCCCCAGCTTGTGTAGTTTCGGGATAGCGCCCCCAAAACCAGCCCATTTTTGAAAACCGTAAATTGAAGTTTGCGAAAAACGCTGTAGGACTTGTCGCAGGTTGCCAAAGCAGTCGAAAGTGAATCAGTCTTGCTCTTAAAGGTTCCACAAACACGTTGAAATCGTTACATTTGAGGTTTGGGCATTTTCAACCCCCTTCATCATCCCCTAAACATGGACTACCACTGGGGGCGTCAGAGACGGTACCGGGTGTGTTTAACCACCTAAAAACCTGCACACCGTCCTCAGTTGCTGATTGCAGTAAGTTCATAAGGCCTCCGGCAATGTCCACACCCCCTAACACCCTCAACTGGCATGGGACCAAACCACCCCCTTTCGATTCACCCCTAAGGAAGGTTTTAATCGAGATGTTTATCAGTGCTGTGAATGCGAGGGTCTTCCCCTACCGTTTAAAAAAAGGAGCTGTGCCTTTGTCACCACCCCTTCCCCTGCTACCCCCGTTTTTTGTGATTTTTCGAATCAGGCCCTTTTTAAGGGCTGAGACGAGGTCTTAATCGCTGAAAGGGCTGTAAAGGTCCTTAGAAGTAGTGGTGACACGAAATCAACCCCTTCCGATCGTTGATTGACATTCCGTCCCCCAAATTCGAAAGTTTTGCACCCCCAACCCTCCCTTTCTGGACGCGTAACGCGTCATGGCAGAGTTTTCAGTGTTGGATGAAAATGAAGCTTATGGCCTGAAATGGAGCCCAAAACAGCAGGTTGGATGGAATTTCATCAGTAGGGTGGGAAACGGGACCAAAATTTTTCAAAAAAGTTAACAGCCTATAGTAAGTACGCCCATGCATAGGCAACCCACAATACGTCCGTGCGTGTGGGTTGCCTATGATCGGCAATAGGTTACAAAGTTTGGCAATGGGAGAAAAATGACGTGATGTGGGTTGCCTATGCATTGGTGTACTTACTAGAGGCTGTTAACTTTTTTGAAAACTTTTTGGTCCCGTTTCCCACCCTACCGATGAATTTACATCCAACCTGCTATTTTGGGCTCCATTTCAGGCCATAAGCTTCATTTTCATCCAACTCTGAAAAATCTGCCATGACGCGTTACGCGTCCAGACAGGGAGGGTTGGTGGTGCAAACATTTCGAATTTGGGGGACGGGATGTCAATCAACGATCGGGAGGGGTTGATTTCGTGTCACCACTACTTCTAAGGACCTTTACAGCGCTTTCAGCGATTAAGACCTCGTTTCTGCCCTTAAAAAGGGCCTGATTCGAAAAATCATACAAATGGGGGTAGCAGGGGAAGGGGTGGTGACACAGGCACAGCTTCTTTTTTGAAACGTTAGGGGAAGGACCCCCCATTCACAGCACTGATAAACATCTCAATTAAAACCTTTCTTAGGGGTGAATCGAGAGGGGGTGGTTTGGTCCCATGCCAGTTGAGGGTGTTAGGGGGTGTGGACATTGCCGGAGGCCTTAAGAACTTACTGCAATCAGCAACTGAGGACGGTGTGCAGGTTTCAGGTGGATAAACACGCCCGGTACCTTCTCAGACGCCCCCAATGGTAGTCATGTTTAGGGGATGATGAAAGGGGTTGAAAATGCCCAAACGTCAAATGTAACGATTTCAACGTGTTTGTGGAACCTTTAAGAGCAAGACTCATTCATTTTCGACTGCTTTGGCAACCTGCGACAAGTCCTACAGCGTTTTTCGCAAACTTCAATTTGCGGTTTTCGAAAATGGGCTGGTTTTCTGGGTGCTACCCCGAAACTACTCAAGTTGGGGAGTTGTGCTAAAGCATATGCTTGGTAGGCGTCAGGACAAACGTCATACTGAGATTTCGAGCTTGTGCGGTCAACGTTTCAAAATTTGGTGGCCTTTGAAAAAGTGGTGCTTTAATTTTTTTGAGCAGTATAATAATATCGTATGGCCTCGGGAGACGAGTTCAAGCTTTGTTAATTGACGCCCAGAGGACAACTTGCATTTTGAATTTTATCGCTCCTTGAAGCGCTATGAATGACAAGGAGGTTAGATATCTAAATTCCTTGACACTGTAGCGCTTTCCAGAAGAGTGATGAGGAACTTCCTTTTGTGTTGGCGGAAAATCCCGAGATTAATTTTTCCATTATGAACACGGCCTACTGAATTCAAATGGGTTCTTTAACATGCCAACAACGTATGTCATGCGTATCGTGATTTTTGTCGCCTTTCAAAAATCACTTACCACGGCCAGGAGCGAACCCGTAAGCTTGGGGTTGGCAGTCCGACACAATAACCACTCACCCACCGTGGAAATCTACTTTGGGGGTGAATTGCCACTACAATTTTTTTCTTTTAGTTCTAAACAACATTTTAGCAAACATTCCGATGAAATCGGGAGTTTCGCATTCACGATGTTTGCTTGTTTGTGGTGGTAATTATTGTTTTGTAGAGTCGGGAAAATGGAATCAAAATTATCCGCCGCTCTTGCACAACGCCACTGCATTCATAATGATGAGATTGGTTTTATGTCCCTTTTAACTACTGTGGCTTTTAGAGACGCTGGGGTGTCAGAATTTTGTCCCGATGGGGATCTTTCATGTGCCGGTAAATCTACTTACACGGCTCCCTCGCATTTGCTCATCCTCAAATGCCAAGTGACTGCGTCAGGATTCGATCCAGCAACCTTGGGCCCCCCAGACGAGAACGCAACCGCTGGGCCGCACAGACAGTCCCACTTCAATCAGGCGTTGGTGGAGACTAGTGGGGTCATAAACTCTCTGCGAAACAACTGAGGGTCGCTGAATTTACGGACATATAGGCCCTGCGTTGTCGGAATTCCAATAGATAAGAAATAAATGAAGAATGAGAGAAAATGTTACTGACATAATTGCTTATAATAGTGTCTTCCATGACCGGTTGGATCTTTAAACCTTATCTACCATATATTTCATACGCTAAGGTGATATTTGTTACCACGAGATTGAGAAAACGTCTTAACCGATTGATTTCGTAATGCATTCTAACGAGAGCTCTTGGCATGTAGATTTGCAGAATGTCATTAAAAGGAAAATATATGTTAGGGTATATTTTTAAATTATTAAAGAAACATGTACTATTTTTCTTTTGCGCACAATGGTTCTATTCCAACAGGGACATGGCGGGTCCCGCAGCGTCTTACTGAGATCTTTGTTTATGAGAATTAAATAGGGGGGGGGGGGGGTAATGTTGTCGCTCTATGGCTCAAAATGTTTGAGTAAGTATATGTGGAGGCAAATCACTTAATGGGCAGAGAGCTATAATCCTTCGACTTGATTTAACATCTACCAAAAAAACTCCTCAATTTTCCAAATTCCAATTCGCTTGGCGTACTTTATCACCACCAATAAAGCTCAAGGGGAAACTCTGGAACGTGTAGTTCTGTATTTGCCTCATCAAGGTTTCAATCATGGCCAGTTATATGTTGCAAAGTCGATCATTCGACGTCCTTAAAGTTGCAACAGTGTCAAGAAGTAATCGTTCAAATAATATTTTCCCAATGATCGTCATGTTTTGACAGGTATCAACTAGATTCAATTGATTCTATTGATTATATAGGCTATGGAATTTACCCCACAACGTAGAAATGCTATGAGTGTGGCTGCAGAAAGTCACATGGTCGCAGGTTCGAATTCCGGTGCTGACAGTGATTATCCTGAGAGTGTTTTTTCCACACTCCCTCCAGACAAATGCCGGAATAATACTTTACTTCAAGTTCAAGTCCCTAATAGGGGCGGCCACACCTTTTGTGCCGAAGTGCTGCAGCACATGGTATTATTATTTGAAAATAAATTACTATAATATTAATATGTACAATCAATTAAGTGGCAAGGTGAAACAATCCTTCATTGTTTAACACCAAAATATCTTGGTGTCACCCTCGATCGAACTCTGTCTTTCAAGCAACATTGCTTGAACACCAAAAGTAAAGTATCTGCACGAAATAACATACTTAGATGCCTAACAGGAAGGACATGGGGTGCTCACCTCACCACTGTAAGAACTTCAGCCCTTGGACTGAGCTTCTCAGCTGCTGAATATGCAGCACCAGTTTGGCTTTCTTCTCCACATTCCAAAGAGGTGGATATAGCTGTGAATGAGACTTCCAGGATTGTATCTGGGTGTCTTAGACCAACACCACTTCAGAAGATCTACCCTCTTATTGGAATTTCTCCACCTCATGTCTGAAGAATGGTAGCAGCAGCATCTGAGAAGAAACGGCAAGAAACTGATTCATGGCATCCACTTTTCGGCCAACAACCAGCCCGACAGAGACTTAAGTCCAGAAACAGCTTTTTGAGGGGAGTAACAGCCCTCGAAGGCTCACAAGAAGCTGTCTGTGTGAAGATATGGAAGACAGAGATCACAGACCCAACTATTCCTCTATCAGAAAAAATGGCACCTGGTCGCAACTTGCCATATGGAATTTGGAAATCATTGAACAGGCTGAGGACGGGGGTTTCACGCTGCAAGAACAATCTCAAGAAATGGAACATGCACGTCAACAATGATGAGTTCTGTGACTGCAGCATGTTACAAGATCCAAAACACCTGCTGATCTGCCCATTGATGGAGGACATATGTTCAAAAGACGATATTTTTTCTGCAAATGCTAATGCTATAACTGTTGCTACTTACTGGCAAAATCTAATTTGATTTGGACACGGAAAATAAATAAATAAATAAATCTACAATCAAATACAGCGCATTAATTAGACGTCAGCCAAAGAACAGGCAATATTTCAACTTCCCTCACAATGAGGTATCTCCATTCCGCACAATCGCAGCTCATCGTGAATTTCTAAGTTAATTGGCAGCAAACACCAGCTCTGCCTTCTGCGCATGCGTGCCCAACATTTCCATTGTGCTGTTGGGACAACGGCCAAGACCAGAAACAAGGCATTCTTCGTTCGACCACAGAGTGGCAGCACTGGTCACACGAAATGAGAGCGTGGCCCGTGGCACCTTGTAGTCTCTGCGATAGCATTTTAGAGGGAATCGCTCAAAGCAAAGGAGAGAAAAAATAGAGGAAGCTAACAGCTGTTCTCACCAAAACTCTTGAGTGCTTCTGAATGAATGTTCCTGTATGTTACTCAATATTTTTATTGTTTCCGGGGGGGGGGGGGGGGGGGGGGGGGGGGGGGATGGGTTATACACATACGTTATTTGCTACACGAGCCGCCACTGGTCCCTAATACAGTTACACATGCTATTACAGTCATCACATGAATACAGGTTATCAGGCACGTTTGACACACTCCCAACTAAAATGAATTAACAACAACAATGCTACGTAATTTACACGATATAATCCAAAAGGTTTAGTACAACGGTCAATGAAGCAAAATAGGCCAGTAGTGTTATCTCCGACCAAAACCTATGACTCCTGGGTTGTAGTAGTCGTTCCTTCTGTAGTAGTTGTCATCGTATCGGTTACCGTAGTTGTTACCATAGTTACCGTAGCCTCCAGTCCGGGGGTCCAATAATACACCTGCAATGACAAACAAGATTAAAAGTTATCGTATACACTGTGCAGTATAAAGTCTAAGAGAGGATGTCAATGAGGGGCAGCGCTCGGTATATGTGCGATTTACCACCCCACCTGCCACCGGCGGGAAAAATCAACAAAAATATCTCATAAAATCTCATAAAAATGATTAACGGCAGCTTCCGTGGCGATGTTGGTAGCATGCTGAGCTTCTATGCCCGTGGTCGCGGGTTCAAAACCGGCCGAAGTCGTTGGATTTTATAAGAGCGTAAAAAATCCCTCAGTATGCCTTCGTTCAGAGGGGAAGTAAAGCCAGCAGTCCCATGTCATAGATTTATAGCATGATAAAGAACCTTCCACTAATTACACTTGTGTGAAGCTAAATTATAGGTTAGATTTAACTAATACTCTTAGGTTCCAACGTTCGTCGCCAAAAGCCGACTGTGGTGGCATCTAGTAACCAAGTTCAGAAATAATTGTCGTTGACGGTGGCGTTTGGCAGCAAAAGTAGGAACTACATGAAATAAAATTTGGTGCTTTTCAGTCGGTCCGAACGAATGTACACAAAAGAGCTGGGTTATGCCCTAATCCTGAAAAAAAATACATGAGATTAATAAATACACTAGGATGACCAGTTTCGATCGACAAGCGATCATCATCAGATCCATTACATTTAGGCTATAACATCTATGTTTGAAAATACAGGTGAAAATATATACAACATGTACAATTACATAATTGCAGTATCAGTAGTGCAACTTCTCAGTGTATGCTAGTTGTAGTATATACGATGTTAGTTGGAATGCTCAAATGGTGATAGAAATCCGGAATTTGTCTGTTTGGAGTGACTATATGGTTGTAAAAGTCAACTATGGTTGTACTGTAAAGTAAAGGCTGTTACTTATCTGGTTGATGTCTTCCGCGCTCTAGCTGCGAGTAGTATCAACTTCCCTCTTGGAGCAGTGACGGTCGACTGAATTGGAATGTTGTCTCTCTGAGCTGGTTTTCCCCTCCTCCCCGCTCCATGTTCCTATGTGTTGTCAATGCATGTGTAATTGTGCCGAGTTGTCAAATCTAGGTAAGACTTATGTTATAGGATTCAGGAAGGTCTTCAACTATTAAAGACCGTAGAACATTCCCCGCCACGCGTAGACAATTAGCCTTTCATACTAAGCGCACCCGGTCTTTTGAGGACGTCCTGGAAACTTTAATACTGCCGCGAATGCCGGCCTTGGTTTATTGAAGAAAAAACTACATCGTACTCCTGATCCAGATAACATTTACCTATTAAAACAACCTATCCCCCTCCCCCCTTTTATCTAGCTTGGCTGTATCGCTATGTTGTGTCTTGTTTCCGACAAGGTGTGTTTTTAGTAGAGTGAAGAGGGGTGAGTTCTGCATAAAAGTGTGTTCATTTAGATTGTTGGGATTATGTGCCCCACGTCACACATGTGTTCGCATACGGCTGAATGTGTTCCGTATCTTATCGCATTCCTATGTTCATTGTAACGTGTATCTACTCGTCTTCCACTCTGTCCGATGTAATTAGCTTGACAACCACTGTCTTGGCACGTAATAGAATATACCCCTGACTTTGAGTACGGGTTATGTTTACTTAGATTACTATTTTGCAGGTGCCTACTGGTTGTGTTGTTCGTTGTGAATGCAATTTTTATACCTTTCTTTTTGAAAAGATTAGTGATTTTATATGTGTTCGCATTCACGTAGTTGAAGCGTGCACATTTTTTCTCATTACTGTCCGGTTTTGGAATCGTTTTATCATAATTTTTATGTTTGGCTACAATTTGGTCTATTTTGCTTGGCGGGAAATTATTTTCCATTGCTATTTGCTTAGTGGTTCTTATTTCCTTATCATAATTTTCTTTTGACATGGCTATATTTAAAGCCCTGTGCACCATTGAATTGAACCCCGCTAATTTATGCGTACTGGGGTGATTAGAATGATTGTCGATTGCATGCGAGGATTGTGTGACTTTCCGGAATATGGAATATGAAAGCTTGTAGTCTTTACGTTCAATAGTTATGTCGAGATCATTTATTTTTCGGTCTGTTTCGGATTCCTTAGTGAATTAATGGATTGGAGAATTGTTTCTTCGCTTATTAATTCAGTATCGTACGTGAAAATTACATCATCCACGCATCTCTTCCATATTACTATTCCCTTTGTTGAAGTCTTTCCTAAGAACGCATTTTCTAGTGCATTAATGAAAATGTCAGCGATTAGCCTGCTTAGTGGTGACCCCTATTTGTGTACACAAACAGAAGGCCTAGCGATGGGGTCACCACTAAGCGGGCTAATCGCTAGTCACTCCAAACAGACAAATTCCGGATTTCTCTCACCATTTTAGCATTCCACCTAACAGCATATATAGTACAACTAGCATACACTGACAGGTTGCATTACCAATGCTGGAACTAAATAATTGTACATATTGTAAATATTTTCACCTGAATTTTCAAACATAGATTTTACAGCCAAATGTAATAGATCTGATGATGATCGCTTGACGATCGAAACTGGTCATCCTAGTGTATTTATTAGTCTCATGTAATTTTTTTTAGGATTAGGACATAACCCAGCTCTTTTGGGTGCATTCGTGTTGACCGATTGAAAAGCACCAAACTTCCGTTTACTAAGGCAACATTGAAAAATGGCTCCAAACCCCACAACTACTAGAAAATTGTATGTCTGCAGTCCTTACTTAATTAAAATACATGACCGCGTTGTCGCAGCCCCTAAACTGAGGAACCAACCAATCAACACTCCTGGAAAAATTACATGTTATGGTTAATATTCACAATAAAATGGGGCAATTTAGGATTACGCGTTTCGACCCTCAAGTGGCATCATGACATCCTGATCACTGTGTTCAAATTTTGAATTTTCACTCATGTAAATTCACTATTGTAGTACGATAGTATCGTTTGGTGAAATTATAATCCCTATTGGCTTTCACGGACAGTGATTTGAAACTCAATTATTGTTGTAGGTTTGTGCCTTGTCTTGTTTGATGTTTCTCCCGGGACCCCACACAAGTCACGGCACACACCCAGAAAAATTGCTGAGTTTTAATTCACTGGCCGTGAAAGACAATATGCCATCTTTTAGGAAGCCTTCATAGGGAGGTTATGACTGCTAGAGCTCTTAGTCCTCGCAGTAAAGAGGCGCAGCTGCGATTTATAAAAAGGGAGGCAGTGCACAGTTCGCTACTCCTGTGGGAGTCCAGGCGGTGACATCAAGAGCCCGCTGATGAGCCAGCTCGGTGTCCTAGGCGAAAACCCACACAAGACACGTCGCAAACCTAGAAGAATTGCTGAGATATAAACCATATTGTGTTGTCTAAATTCATGATTTTTTAATTATCAGTGATTTAAATTTTTTGCTTCGCGGTTCGCCTGACTGGCGTTACAAATATAGAGATTTGAGGCCATTCTTTTTTCAGTGTTGGCTATACAAATTGACTTTTTAGCTTTTTAGTTGGTCAACACAAAACGCGTAATCCTGAATTGCCCAATTTAATTGTGAATATTGACTAATACATGTAATTTTTCCAGGAGTGTATTTATATATTTGTATATTCATTGGGCACAATCGTGTTGACCGACTGAAACGCAATAAAAATATCTTATTTTATGAACTATCCCGGCATTTCCGTGGAGTAGATGCAGGAAACCAAGGAAAACCACTCCTAGGATGCCTGAGGTGGGAATCGAAGCCACATCTTTTGAGTTCTATCTCCTGAGGCTGAGGTAAAACCCGTTCCAGTTCTCAGACCAGAATTAGATTTCTTTGCAAAGCCGAGAATCGAAACCGGACCTCAGGGGAGACAGCCACTACACCGTCCATTCTGATGGGTAAGGCCCGGAAGTTGATGCAGAATCATATATTTGCATATTTATGCATATTTTGGCACAATGCATCATATCCTTTCTCCTTAAGTGCATATCTCTCCTTGAGACGGGCGTATACGAGGCACGTCCAGAAAGTAAGTTCCGTTTGGTAATAAAATTAAACTGTGTACAGATACAGAAAAATTATTTATTGCACAACATTCTACACCTCTTAAACGACTTTTCCACATAACTGCCGAACTTTTGCAGGCATTTGTCATAGCGTGGCACAAGTTTTTGGATACCTTCTTCATAGAAGTTTGCCGCCTGTGTCTTCAACCAGTTGGAAACATCTTCTTTCAGCTCGTCGTCATTGTTGAAGTGTTGACCGCCAAGGAAAGACTTGAGATGTGTGAACAGATAAAAGTCGCTAGGAGCGAGGCCACGGCTGTACGGAGGGTGGTCAAACACGTCCCAGCCAAATCCCTGTAGGAGGTTTTTCGTCACATTTGCAGTGTGTGGTCGTGCGTTGTCGTGAAGAAAAACAACACCTTTTGACAGCAACCCTCGGCGCTTATTCTGTATTGCCCGGCGCAATTTCCTAAGTGTCTCGCAGTAAACATCTGCGTTGATTGTTTGACCACGCGGTAAGAAATCAATGAGTAAGATGCCATTCCAGTCCCAGAACACTGTGCACATCATTTTCCGAGGTGTCAAGATTTGTTTCGGCTTAACCTTTGCTGGGGATGAAGTGTGCCTCCATTCCATTGATTGCCGCTTACTTTCAGGGGTGTCGTAAGAAACCCAAGTTTCATCTCCTGTGACTATCTGTGTCAGAAATTCTTCGCCACCTTCATTGTAACGGGTCAAGAACTGAAGTGCATTACCTATCCGTTTTGTTTTGTGTTGCTCCGTAAGAATCTTTGGTACCCAACGTCGGCAAAGTTTACGAAAGTTCAGTTTTTCGTTAACAATTTCATGAATTAGGGATCGTGAGATTTGGGGAAATTCCATAGCGAGAGCACTAATTGTAAACCTGCGGTTTTCCCGGATCTTGTCATCAATCGCGTGAACCAGTTCTTCTATAACCATAGATGGACGCCCACTTAGTTCTTCATCGTGCACTTCACTACGTCCTCCATTGAACTGTCGGACCCATCTTCTCACCATTGAATCACTCATCGCATTTTGTCCATACACTTCGCAAATTTGCCGATAAATTTCAATTGGTTTCACTTGCCTAGCATTCAGAAAACGAATCACAGATCTGATTTCACAAGCGGCGGGATTTTCAATCAACACCGACATTGTACGAGTAAACATGCACAGCAACGCGTACGTGGCTGACAGCGCTCTCCAAATGGCGCACGTTTCTTCTCCTTAATACAGAGCGTCTACCGCGCATGTGCGGAACTGCGCTGCAGCGGAACGTACAACTAGTTGAAGACACAGGCGGCACACGTCTATGAAGAAGGTATACAAAAACTCGTGCCACGCTACGACAAATGCCTGCAACATTTCGGCAATTATGTGGAAAATTAGTTTAAGGGTTGTAGAATTTTGTGTAATAAATAATTTTTCTATATCTGTACTCATTTTAATGTTATTACCAAACGGAACTTACTTTCTGGACGTACTTCGTATTCTAATTCCCTATTGATTTGAAGCGCGTTTTGTTACTTCACGTTATTAACGTCGTATATTTCGATTCGGATTCCGAGAGTCTATCACAGAATAATACTGAAATAATAGCTTTCCACGGTGGGTGAATGATTATCGTGTCGGTCTACTAACCCCAAGCTTGCAGGTTCGCTCCTGGCCGTGGTAAGTGATTTCTGAAAGGTGGAAACAATTACAACACGCATGTCATACGATGTTGGCATGTATTATTTATTTATTCGTGTCAGAAGTACAGAACATAAAACGCACACAAGTATGAGTTCAACAGACTACTTCAAACAGTTTCTGCCCAGAGCTTAGCCACTTCGATAGCACTTGAATTAGCTTCACTCAAGTCATTCATTGTGCAAGCTGTATGGGCACAATGGACAGGAGAACAGTTGTTGTGTTGTCTGGGCGTCTCAAAGAACCCATTTAAATTCAGTAGGCCGTGTTCATAATGGCAAAATTAATCTCGGGATTTTCCACCAACACAGAGTTCCTCATTTCTCTACTAGAAAGCGCTATAGTGTTCAAGGTGCTTAGATATCTAACCTCCTTTACTTTCATTGTCTTCAAGGAACGACGAAATTCGACATGCAAGCTAACCTCTGGGTGTCAAATATCAAAGCTTGCACCCGGCACCAGAGACCATACGATATTATCTTCTTCTTTCTTCGATACGGCCAACTAGGGACCACGACAGTTCAACTGTCTCTTCTACCTCTAACTACCACCCAGTGTTCCCGCATTCGTCTCCGGTGTTGTTCTTTTCTATCTTGGGACCACGCCTTTCCTGTCTTCAGCTTCGTCTTTTCCTGGAAACCTTTGTGCGTACGTAGTTTTTCCTGAAGTGGAATACGCTCCTGGATATCTTTAGGGGAAATTTCCATTTCACGTAGATCTTTCTCAACTTCCGTAAACCATGCCCCTTTGGTTTTCTTATCTTGAAAGTACGTCAATATCCGTTTTGATATCCTGCCTGGGATCATTCGTGTAACGTGGCTACAAAAGGCAATTCTTCTTTTTCGAATCGTGTCACTAATCTTCTCCACGTGCTTGTACAATTCGTGGTAGTGACGCCTTCTGTACTCGCTGTTTTCTTTGATGGGACCCAGGAATTTCCTCAAAATCTTCCTTTCTTTAGCCTCTAGTTTTTGCATTAGACCTTTCTTGTTCATTATTAGAGTCTCAGCCGCATACAGATAATATATTATTATTATTATTATTATTATTATTATTATTACTGAAATCGAAGCCTCCGAGGCTTAGGCGGCAGCACGCCGGCCTCTCACCGCTGGGCCCGTGGTTCAACTCCCGGTCACTCCATGTGAGATCTGTGCTGGAAAAAACGGAGGCAGACAGGTTTTTCTCCGGGTACTCCGGTTTTCCCTGTCAAAAGTTCATTCCAGCAACACTCTCCACTATCATTTCATTTCATCTGTCATTCATTTAATCATTGCTCCAGAGGAGTGCGTCAGGCCTCGGCAGCCGGCACAGTTCATATCCTTGCCGCTAGATGGGGGCTTCATTCATTCCATTCCTGACCCGGTCGGAGACTGGAAGCAGGCTGTGGATTTTCATTCATTACTGAAATAATCTTAATGACCGATGGCTAAAGCACAGCATTAGGTCATGGGGCCAAGCTCTCTGCTGACTCGGTAGACGCGTGGGTTCGAGCCCCACCGTCGGCCGTCCTTGAAATGGTTTTCCGTGGTTTCCCATTTTCAACACCAGGCAAATGCTGGGACAGTACCTTCTGACAGGCCACGGCCGCTTCCTTCGACATCCTTGTCCAGTTTCATTCACCATCATTCATTTCATCTCTCATTAAATCCTCTCATGAGTTTGGCGTCAGGAAGGGCATCCGGCCGTAAAAACCATCGCCACAAAGACTTCCATCGCATCTCATCCCCGACCCCGTTGGTAAACGGGAATAATAATGGGTAGACATACATACTGAAATAATCTTAATACCTAGTACGTTTGTCCTTTTTGCAAGTTGAAATCAATTATTTTTATTCAGCATTCACTATGCAAATATTTAAACATTCTAGGGCGATTAAAATTGTGCATCAGTTATAGGCCTACTTAATAATTAACATAATACAATTTATTACTGATGGTCAACACTGCTTGAAGTTCCATAAAATAACATTTCCTACTGTTTAGAATTGATTTTTAGTTGAGATATTTTAAAAAGGTTTAGTTATATGTCCATGTGTTCATATTTTCCTTATATTCAAAACGGAAACGCTAAAGAGTACGGAGGGATCGTAATTGCCGTAGTTATTTCATTTATACTAATATAATAAATCTGAAGAGTTTGTGTGTTTGTGTGTTTAAACGCGCTAATCTCTGGAACTACCAGTCCGATTCGAAAAATTCTTTTTTATATGATAGCCAGATTCAAGAGGGATAGTTTAGGCTATGTAGCATTAGGCTACACGTCTCAGGTAACCTTAAAGATTGATTTTTGTTCAGCTCTATCCGCATGCGCTGGCGTTATGGTTAGTGATACGTACACCGTTTCACCGATCTGAACCAAAATATGTATACTTACCCTTTGGAACCCTGCGAGTAGCACAGTCTGCATGAAATTTATGACAGACCAGTCCATTTCCTGCATTTAGGCCCTTTGGCACAAGTCTACATCCTTTCACCAATCTGAACCAAAAGTTTTATACTTACACTTTGGAACCCTGCGAGTAACACTGTTTACATGAAATTTCGGACAGACCACTCCATTCCCTGCATTTAGACCCTTTGGCACACATCTATACCGTTTCATCGATCAGAACGGCAATTTGTATACTTACCCTTTGGAACCCTACGAGTACACGGTCTGCATGAAATTTTGGACAGGCCCCTCCATTCTCTGTATTTAGGCCCTTTGGCACAAATATACACCTTTTTACAGATCTTAACCAAATTTTACATACTTACCCTTTGGAACCCGACGAGTAACACTGTCTGCTTGAAATTTCAGACAGACCACTCCATTCCCTGCATTTAGGTCCTTTGGCACAAATATACACCGTTTCACCGATCTGAACCACATTTTGTATACTTATCCTTTGGAACCCTGCGGGTGACACTGTTCACTTTAAATTTTGGACAGACCACTCCATTCCCTGCATTTAGGCCCTTCATCACAAATCTACACAGTTTCTCCGAATTGCACAAAAATTTTACGTACTCTTTGAAGCCCTGCTGGTAACAATGTGCACCTGATATTTTGGACAATGCTCCCCAGTCCTTACATTTAGAATAACAGACAAAATGAACTTGAAAACCACGTATTAAGGCCCTAGAACCATTCATGGCCGTAGTAGTGTAACTGTAAGAGTATTTTAATAAGTCTATTGTTGAGGGGCAGTTCGGGCTGCATCACGTCGCCCCTACCAGTGTTCTGGTGCAGAATTGTGAAAATAGTTGCATCTTGCGCTGGTTATAAATGGCAGTCACGGGGGGTAATTAGTGCAAAAAGATTTCTTAGGCCCCTTTAAACAGTTATCTTAAAAATATTATGCCTCTGTATAAGTGCAATGGTGTTGGTGCAGTACATTGAGGTTATCAGCTGCAATAAGCGTTGGTGCTTTCAAATTTACCTTCATTTATTCCGAAACTTATTGTTAAGCGCTTTGTGGCGATAAATGATACTATTGCTACCTCAGTAGCTCGGGACAGCCGAAGATTTCCAAAGAGTTCTGATTATTTTCCTACGGCGCTATGCGACAAAAGACGACACTATTGGTCTCTAAATTTCTAACAGCTAATGAGATATAGGCCCTAGCCAGTGTCTTTATTTCACCTACTCCTCTATCTATTTTTTTGTGTAAATTTGTTTGTAAATTACATGTGTCAGTGATGTAGTTAGTAAATAGCTGTTTCCCTATTCATAATTATCATTACGGGAAAATGACCTGAATGTTACGTCCATTATACTGTACTACTTATCACCCCCACTACAACCACCACCACCACCACCACCACCACCACCACCACCACCACCACCACAAAAATATATATTTTTAAAATATTGTTTTCTGTTAGTTTAAGTATCATGTGCCAATTCTGTAGTAGTATTCATTATCATCCATAAAACAAATAAATCCACCGGGCGAAGCCGGGCACTACTGCTAGTAGTAACTTACCGACTTGCGGCCCGAAAAAGGGATTCCATGTGGCAATGACCTGAGGTTTTGGGTGTGGCGCTGCAGTCGCTAGGTACACGACTCCCACCATTAACAACAGACACACCTAGGGAACAAATGAAGCATATGACTATTAATTACAGCTGGTAACAAGCGATGTTCAGTTAATCGATTTATAATCCATAAATCGAATAATTTTAAAATAATCGAAAAAGATTAATCGATTTATCGACTAACCGTTCATTCGATTAATCGATTAACCGAAGAATAGATTAATTGGCTAACGGAAGAATCGAATAATTGATAAGAAAATATGTCTAAATGAGAGGTCCAGAGAAAAGAGGTTCCAGATTAATGGAGAAGAGATTGAGACGGTGGCAGAATTCCAATACCTAGGAAGTATAATAAGGTGCGTTCAAAAAGTAACGAGCCGGAGGTTGGAATCCGCAAACCGGTGACGACATCGGCTAATCGTGGCGTGTGTAACGAGGTGTAGTTCCGACCAGATCGTGGAAGGTCAAAGCCGGTCGCTAGAGGGCACGCGTGCACGTCACGTGACGATACAAAGCGAGCAGCAGCATGCATCAATCGTCCATCGCTGCCAGTCGCATTGAAAACAGTGACATGAAGGCGTCAAACGAAGAGCAAAGAGGTGTTGTTCGGTTTCTGACACCGGAAGGAGTAGGGGGAACGGACATTCATCACCGAATGTCACAAGTGTACGGCGAACACTGCATGTCCCTTGCAAGGGTCAAGGCGTGGCACAAGCGCTTCAGGGAAGGACGGGTGTCGTTAGCCGATGATGCCCTGTCTGGGGAACCCCCCTGCATTACCGATGACAACGTCCAGCTGGTTGATGCACTCATTACCCAGGACCGCCGAGTGACAGTGAACGCCATAGCCGCCGTGGTCGGATTGAGCGTCGGAAGTGTGCACACCATCATGAAGGAACGACTGCACTTGAGCAAAGTGTGTGCCCAGTGGGTGCCCCACAGTCTTCAACCACACCAGGAAGCATGTCGAATGGCCTACTGTCTTGGTCTTGGTTGGACGATTGATGCATGCTGCTGCTCGCTTTGTATCGTCACGTGACGAGCACGCGTGCCCTCTAGCGACGGACTGTGACCTTCCACGGTCTGGTCGGAACCACACCTCGTTACACACGCCACGATTAGCCGATTTCATCACCGGATTGCGCATTACAGCCTCCGGCTCGTTACTTTGTGAACGCACCTTATAATAACAGAAGTTGGTGGTGCCGGCGCCGATGTCGAAAGTCGCATCCTGAAGGCGAATTCCACATTTGTCCAACTATATGCAATAAGGAAACCACGTGATATTTCAACTAAGACCAAACTACGAACTTTCCGCACAAATGTAAAAGCAGTCCTCCTGTAAGGATGCGAGACATAGAAAGCAACCACACAGAACAACAGGAGTTTGCAGGTGTTCGTCAACCATTGACTCAGAAGAATCCTGCGGATATATTGGCCAGAGACCATTACAAACGAGGAACCTTAAAATAACGGGCAATTACCCACACATGGTACCCTACGGTGAACTTTTGTTGAATTTCGGCATGACTAGTTTGGAGTCTCGAAGGCAAGTGAATGATATGAAATTCCTTTATAAAATCATTAACGGTCAAATTGTTAACTCATTTTTCCTATCGCTCCTAAATTTCAACATCCCTCGCTTAACTACAAGATCAACCATAACATTCAAAAATGATATAACCAATACCACTTCACATAACAATTCACCTGTATGGAGGCTTTGCAGTATTTACAACGATGCGGTTCGTGTAAACTGGAAACTAGATTTCTGTCTTTCAATAAGACCGTTCTTGGAAGTTATAATCCAGTCACTCTAATTCATACTTGAAATAAAATTATCACACAAAACAGAATCAACAATGTATACAGTATATGTGGATAGGCCTGTTCCCAAATTTAGTATGAGTAAAGATGTATACCGGAATATCTCACGCCCATATTTGAAAATGATGCCAGTGCTACCAACTGCTGAAAAAACGCAATAGAAATTTTAGCGCCATGTTGGATATCTTGGAAGGTATGAATGAGAGCTATTCCAAAATAGGCACACACGTAGATAATACTATTTCAGTTTAAATTCCAGGACAGTGTTGCCAAAATAATTTTAAGCCTTCTGATAGTTCCGATGTTTCAATGCTTATAACTTCTACCCTATCAATTGTATTTCAACCAAATTTTGTATGTAATATGTGTACATAAACAGATATGAGCGAGTGTATTCTTATGAGCCACCAGGGCTGCCAACTGTTAATAATTGCTCTCTCTATTTTCCTCATCCAAATACCAATATATCTGAAAGTATGCAAGCTGACAGCTTTAAACTATGCACACGTATAGTACATGACATTTTAGATTAATTTGGAGTAACTTATATACTTCAATTCTACCAACATGATTCTAAGCCTGCTGATAGGACCAATTTTTAAATACATGTAACTCCTACACTATCAGTTGGATTTCAACCAAATTTCGTATGTGCTATGTGTAGCATAACAGATATGATTATAAGTATTCTTAAGAGCAAACAGGGCTGCCAACTGTTAATAAATGCTGTCTATATTTTTTACCCAAATATCAATACATCAGAAAGTATGCAAGTCAACAGCTCTATACTTTGCACACAGCACCTGGGACTCTAGATTAATTTGGAGCAATTAATATAAGTCAGTGCTGCCAACATGATTCTATGCTTGCTGATATGTCCAATTTTAAAATACATGTAACTTGTATACAAACAAATGGATTTCATCCAAATTTGGCACAACAAGATATCATAATATTTCCGATTATTTTTAACCAGCACTCGCATGACATTGTTGCCAGCATGCTTTTACGCGTGCTGACAGATCCAATGTCTAACTGCATGTAACGTCCATTGGACATCAACCAAATTTTGTATTCTGTACCTTAAGAGATGGAACTAAGAATATATTCAGTCACCAGGGGTGCCAACTGTAGTGCTCTGTTAGGCTACATTATACCAGGAATATTTCGAACTAATTGGACATTTCGATATTACCAACTTAATTTAGTCATTATTCTAGATAGGTTCATATACTGTAGAATAATCCTTGGCATGAAGTTCGTCACGGAACGTCTTGTTATATTTGACATTAGAACAAATTTAGATTTAGTTTTTATATTATCTTTATATTATCTTTTACTACTAAGCCTTTTGATCTGTGTGAACTTCCTAGTTTTAAGAATTACATTAAGATATTAATACTTAATGCAGACATATCAGGAAATGTATTCTACTGTGTAGGTGCACTATTATTGGGGTGCACACTGAGCCCTGCTGTGTACCATCAACAATAAATAAATAAATAAACTCTTGAAGAGGACAGGAGATTAAAAGGAGAAAATGGGGATGGATAGGTCACTGTCTGAGAAAAGAGGATGCTACAGAGAAAGAAGCACTTAGATGGAACCCGCAAGGAGCAAGAAAAAGGGGAAGACCTAAGGTGACCTGGATAAGGAGCGTGGAGGAAGAGATGAGTGAAGAAGGCGAATTCTGGGCATATCTACAACAGATTGCCAGGAGAAGAGGCCATTGGAGGATCTTTGTTGCTGCCCTTTACTCCGAAATGGAACACACAGGGCCGGATTTCAGAGTATGCCGCCTATAGGCTTAAGTCCATTTGCCGCCGCCTCTATAGTTAATATTTGCTTAGTACATATGTTTTATACAACAAAAGGATAAAGTTTATTGGCGTTTTCTTTTTTTAACATAAAGTTCATTTAGTTTAGATAAAACTACAATTTTAATGTCTTATATAATAAATGTTATAATGAAATTAGTTATCTACTTGTTTTTTACCTACTTCTTCTAAGATTCGTTAAAAATGAAATGGGTTTCGAACTTAATTAATTAATTTGTTGTTGGAGATCAGTGATCACTATTTTACACATATTGTTATATTTTAATGCTAATGACTATCTTTTGCGTAATTGAAGATCTGTGTTCAATTTGACTTAAGTTGTCCTGCACGGTGAAATGAAATTACACAAAATGTAGTTAATTACTGGTTTATTTGTTGAAAAATATACAAACTTCTCTAAAACAACTCACCGCACGTAATCTTCGTGTTCAAATTTACATAGCTTTCTTACGAGATTTCTTAATGGCAAACTCGTCAATAATGTCCTCATATGAAAGTGTTTTTGTTGTATTTGCCCCAATACAAAGTAATGAAAGTGAGTTTAACCGTATTTCAAATACACTAGTTCGCAGATAGTTCTTAACTCTTCTAAGGCAGGAAGAACTGTATAAGGACTAAAACATATTTTTAAGTAACTTGTATTCTTAAATTCGTACGGAAAATATTACTAACGTCTGAACTACTTCATTTTAGGTATTGAACGAATTGCCCCAGGTGCGAATCCTCAGATGCTCATCCCAGCCAATGTTTTCAAGAAGGAACTCGCAATTCTTAACCGTCTGAAATCCAGTGTCTCCACACCCTTCACCGCCCTCCCTACCAAGGTGCTTTATAGGTTTCTGCTCGCCGAAAGACTCTTCACTCCCTATATACAGATGAAATATCCTACGCGAGCCTGGTTGACTATTTGGGAGAACCTGTGGAATCCCTGGATTCCACTGGAATGGCGATCGACATTGTATGAGTACCTCAATGAAATTGTGCCGACCAGAGAAAAACTGTCTCGGCATGGGCAGAGTGATGTCGACCTGTGTGACGCCTGTGGTCGCACTGACACATTAGACCATAGGGTCACTACGTGTGGGAATGCGACAGTCGTCTGGACTTGGACCCTCCAGGCAGTATCTGGAATCTGCGGACGGCCGCTGGACGTGTCCGATGGCATGAAGGTGCAACGTTTTGCAGTGCAACATTCCACTGGGGAAAAGCGTAACGCCATCCTCTGGTTCAGTGCGGGAGCGATTCATTATACCCTCTCCCGCCACAGGTCTCGGGACCACACGCTGGTGGGTTCTTGGACCACCTCCGCAGGGAGAGATGGAAATGCGCCAAACATGGAACACTGACTGCAGCGTTTGAACGGCTGTTATGTATGTTTTGAATTGGACAGCCACGAGTTCTTATCGTCAGCCTGGAGTGTTTAATGCTTTTAAGTGCTTTTGACTTTAAAATGGTGCAGTGACGATTCCTTTATGTGTTGACTTTTACAAAGGTGCAGTGACAATTTGTTTCTGTGTTGCTTTACAAACAATGGTGCAGTGACTTTTATATTCTGTATTAATTATTCACATTGTGCACTGTCAATTCTTTTCTGTGTGTGTAAAGTTATTACTATGTAAATAAAACCACTTATCAAAAAAAAAAAAAAAAAAAAGCCAAGCTGCCGCCCCTGAAAGTTTGCTGCTCTAGGCTGCAGCCTACTTAGCCTATTTAGAAATACGGCCCTGGGAACACAGGACGTAAGTCAAGTAAGTCACACATGAGGTAACAAATGAGAGGTCATCGCTTATGCCGAGTTACGCTTATTTTCGGAATGATGTATAGAAATCTATGAAAGTTATTTTTGCATAAATAAACAAAGTGTCCTTCATTGTTTATGCTAACAGTAACCAAATAAGAGTCAGTGACTGTGGAGGGACAAACACCGATCAAATTGGGAAAAGTTTCCAGACAAGAAAACGAATATTTCGAAATATTTTGAATTCTTGTTCAATGTTTACTATTTAGGACAGGAAGATTTTGTTTTGCATTGTTTTAGCCTACTTTTCAAGAAGAAAGTATATTTTTAGCCTATTTTCAATTTTGAAAAAATAGGCTTATAGGATCACTTTTGTCCGTGTGTGTGTGTGTGTCCCACTAATAACTTCTAAATGGCTGGAGCGATTTCAATGAAACTCGATAAGTTCATAGCACTATTCCGGGCGACCCCGACCGTGCCCTTCAAATTTTGTTACGTCTCACCAATGCAACATGGCGGCTGTGCGAAATATTTCACCGGCATTCAATAACTCCGAAACTATTCCCGATATCACCCTGGAATTTATTACGGTAATAAAGGGAATTACTAGAAGTTCACCTATGTGACTTTCGAAAAACTGGTAACTAAAACACCAACATAGCCGCCATGCGAATTTTTGACTTTTAAATAGACGTTTCTCGCGATTTAACCAACCAAACGCTAAGCACCTTGGTACAGTATATGCTTATACACATTGTATTGCACCGACATCTAACATCGTTCAATTGTTTACATAACAACAAGATGGCAGATGTGCGAAATATTTCATCGGCATTCTATATCTCTGAAACTATTAGCGGCATCATCCTGAAATTTTGTGCGGAGATACAGGGCACGACTGGAAGTTCATCCATAAGACATTCAAAAACCGGTTAACTACAAAACGAATAAGACGGCCAAGCGAATTTGAAAATTTTAAATAGACCTTTCTCGCGATTTAATGATCCAAACGCAATGAAAACTGGTACAGGAAATGTTTATACACATTGTAATGCACTGGTATCTAATTTAGTTCAATTGTTTACATAACCTCAAGATGGCGGCTGTGAGAATTTTAAAATTAAGTTTTTATTTCTTGTGTCGTAATCATGCGATCGAAGTGAAAATTTGAATAATGAAACTACGCATTAATTTTCTTTTAATGGTACACGACTCTATGGCCTATACATTTAGCAATCCAACATGGCGACCATCCGAAATATTTAGACGGCTCTGAATATCTACGAATCTATTATAGCAATCAAACTGATTTTTTAATGTTCATAGGGGCTATGAACTTAAGTTCACCTATAGGACTTTCAATAACCTGGTGATCAGAAATCCAACATGGCGGCAACACGAAGTATAAATTTTCACATGGACGTTTCTCGCAATTTAACCATCCGAGTGCAGTGAAACTTGGTACAGTAAATCCTTATACGAATGTTAAACCACTGGCGTCTAATTTATTTCAATTGTTTCCATAACCACAAGATGGCAGCTGTGCGAAATTTTAATATCTCCTTGTTACTTCTTGTGTCCTAATCATGCGATTGAAGTTTGAATGCTACACGTACACAATAATCTTCATGTAACAGTACATAACTCTAGGACCTACATATATAAAATCCAACATGGCGACCATCCGAAATA
This sequence comes from Meconema thalassinum, assembly GCA_946902985.2. Classification (NCBI taxonomy): domain Eukaryota; kingdom Metazoa; phylum Arthropoda; class Insecta; order Orthoptera; family Tettigoniidae; genus Meconema; species Meconema thalassinum. The sequence continues at coordinate 35,394,983 of OX336392.1, forward strand.
TTTAGTCGGTTCTCAATATCTACGAATCTATTACAGCAGTCAAACTGTTGATAGTGGTAATTAACTTAAGTAGGATATATGAAAATAGGCTGTATATTTCTTCACGGAACTACTTTTTAAAAATGATATGATACAATATATCTTAATTAATGAAATGTCTGTTTTGCTTGTGTGAGAGTGTTGTGAAAGGAGCGAAGTACATTGAATACTGATAATCTACAAAACAATTAATCAATTCGACCAACAGATTAATCGACTACACGCAAAATCGATTAATCGTTATTTGCTGCAATTAATCGATTGTTCTGCTTCGATTAATCGATTATTCGAATACTCAAATCAATATATTAAAATTACCAGCCCTAATGACTATACTGTGGGCATATTGCGAATGAAACGCGGCACATTTAATTGTTTTCCAACAATTGTTTCAACCCTTTATAGGGAAAAACTATTTTTTGCCTACTTTTCACATTTTGCAAAAATGCGTATTCTTAAGAGCCACCAGGGCTGCCAACTGTCAATAAGTGCTTTCTCTATTTTTTATCCAAATACCAATATATCAGAAAGTATGCGAGCCAACAGCCTTAACCTTCGCACACGTATAGTGCCTGACATTCAAGATTAATTTGGAGCAACTAATGTATGTCAGTGCTACCAACATGATTCTAAGCCTGCTGATAGGACCAATTTTTAAATACATGTTACTTCTATACTATCAATTGGATTTCAACCAAATATCGTATGTGCTATGTGTACCATAACATATATGACTATGCGTATTGTTAAGAGCATTCAGGGCTGCCAACTGTTAATAAATGCTGTTTATATTTTTTACCCAATATCAATATAGGCTATCAGAAAGTATGCAAGCCAACTGCTCTAAACTTTGTGCACGTATAGTACCTGCCATTCTAGATTAATTTGGAGCAACTGATGTACGTCAGTGCTACCAACATCATTCTAAGCCTGCTGATAGGTCCAATTTTAAAATAGCAGTAACTACTATACTTACAAATGGATTTCATCCAAAATTGGCACAACAATAGATGATAATATTTCAAATTATTTCTGACCAACACATGCATGACATTGTTGCCAACATCATTTTACGCACGCTGCATTAAGTCATATGTTTATCTGCATGTAAAGTCCATGCTATCCATTGGACTTCAACCAAATTTTGTATTCTGTACCTTAAGGGATGGAACTAAGAATATATTCAGTCACCAGGCTGCCAACTGTAGTGCTCAGGCTACATAATGCCAGGTATATTTCGAACTAATTACAAATTTCAATATTACCAACTTCATTTCGTTATTATTCTAGATAGCCTAGGTCCATATAGATTAATCATTGGCATGAATTTTAAATTTTAAGAAAAGTAGGCTCTTTAGTTCGTCACGGAACTTCTTGATTTCTTTTTATGTGTATTTACATTTCAAATTATATTGATTATTATTATTAATGTTATTTTTTGTTTCTCTAATTTTAATGTTTATATATTTAATTTTTAGCCTACTTTTCACATTTGGAAAAAAAAGAGGAAAAAGTAGACTTATGAGATAGGGCAAATGTGTGTCTGTATGTCCTTCTGTCTGGCTGTGTGTCTGTGCCCCCCCCCCCTATCAACTCCTAAACGGCTGCAGCAATCGAAACAAAATATGGTAGGAGTAAAGATCTATACCTGAATATCTCACGACCATATTTGAAAATGATGTCAGTGCTACCAACTGCTGAAAAATCGCAATTGAAATTTGAGCCCCATGTTGGATAACATGGAAGCTATTAATGGGAGCTAATTCAAAACAGGCACACGTATAGATAATAATATTGCAGTTCAATTTCCAGGAGGCCATACATGGCAGTGTTGCCAAAATGATTATAAGTCTGCTGATAGGTCAAATTTTAAATGCATATAACTTCTACACTATCAATTGAATTTCAACCAAATTTCGTATGTGCTATGTGTATATAATCAGATATGGCTGAGCGTATTCTTAAGAGCCACCAGGGCTGCCAACTGTTAATAAATGATCTCAATTTATTTTATCCAAATACCCATATATCAGAAAATATGGAAGCTAATAGCTCTAAACTTTGCACAGGTATAGTACCTGGCATTCTAGATTAATTTGGAGTAACTTATATACGTCAGTGCTGCCAACATGATTCTAAGCCTGCTGTTTAGTCCAATTTTAAAATGCATGTAACTTCTATACTAACTAATGGATCTCATTCAAAATGGACACAACAATAGATCATATTATTTCAGATTATTTTTGACCAATACATGCATGACATTGTTGTCAATATGATTTTACGCGCTGTTAGATCCAATGTTTAACTGCATGTAACGTCCATGCTATCCATTGGACTTCAACAAAATTTTGTATTCTGTTCCTTAAGATATGGAACTAAGAATATATTTAGTCAACAGGGCTGCCAACTGTAGTTCTCTATTAGGCTACATTAAGCCAGGTATACAGTATTTCGAACTAATTAGAAATTTCGGTATTACCAACTTAATTTCGTCATTATTCTAGATAGATCCATATTGATTGATTAATCATTGGCATGAATCATAATTTTTAAGAAAAGTAGGCTCTTTAGTTTGTCATGGAACTTCTTGTTGATTTATGTTCTTGTAGATTTAATTTCGATATTTTTATTGAGATAATTAATAAATTCGAATTGATTTGTACGATTATTTTCATAGTTATGTTTAATATTTTAATTCTTATACTTAATTTTTATTGTAATTTGTATTTCTTACACTTTAATTGTTAATGTGAAATGAAAATCCACAGCCTGCTTCCAGTCTCCGACCGGGTCAGGAATGGAATGAATGAAGCCCCCATCTAGCGGCGAGGATATGAACTGTGCCGGCTGCCGAGGCCTGACGCACTCCTCCGGGGCAATGATTAAATGAATGACAGATGAAATGAAATGAAATGATAGTGGAGAGTGTTGCTGGAATGAAATTTTGACAGGGAAAACTGGAGTACCCGGAGAAAAACCTGTCTGCCTCCGTTTTGTCCAGCACATATCTCACATGGAGTGACCGGGGTTTGAACCACGGACCCAGCGACGAGAGGCTGGCGTGCTGCCGCCTAAGCCACGGAGGCTCTAATTGTTAATGTATTTAATTTAATTTAATTTTTTAAACATTTTATCCAACACATAGATACGTATATAATATTTGGTTTCTTAGAAATACTAGCACTTCGGCATGAAGATTCTCCGAAATTTAGCTGAAAGATTCAACCGTCAGTTGGTCATAGCTAACTCTCTTCTTCTTATGATGACGTCTCCCTCCGATGGTTGGCGATCCATTTGATTATGATTACACACAAAACGGCAGCACGGAAGATTTCAAAAACCACAATGGGAGAATATACACATGGATGAGACCAGGAGATACAGGGCATTGCCCATTCGACTTCATTATGGTCAAGCAGAGATTTCGAAACCAGATTTTGGATTGCAAAACGTATCCCCGTGCTGACGTAAACCCTGACCACAATCAGGTTGTTATGAAATGCAGACTTAAGTTGAAGAAAAGTCAGAAGCCAAGAAGGTGGGCAATAGACAGACTGAAAGTGAAGGACGTGAACAAACGATTCAAGGCGAGTATAGAGGATGGACTAATTAAAAACCTTAAACAAGCTACAATTGCTGAGGAATGGTCAATTTTGAAGAATGAAATAACAAAATCTGCAGAAGAAAACATTTGTAGGAAAGTAAGAATAGGTAGAAAACCGTGGATCACGCAGGATATATTAGAATTAATGGACGAACGGCGGGAGCACAATAATGAAAGAGATGAAAGGGGAAAAACAGAATACATACGTATGAGAAATGAGGTTAACAAAAAAGCAAGGAAGCAAAAGGAGAATCGTTGAAAGAGAAATGTGCAGATATAGAAAATTGTCTGAAATTAGGAAACGTAGACACAGCTTATCGAAGGATTAAGAGTACTTTCGGAGAAATGAAGGCTAAGTGCTGTAATATTAAGGGCACAGTTGGAAGACCTTTAACAGATAAGGAAGAAAAGGTGGAGAGATGGAAAGCTTACATAGAGTGTTTGTATAAGGGAAAGGATATTGAGAATCATGTAATGGAAAGGAAAGAGAATATTGATGAGGATGAGAAAGGAGATTTAATATTGAGATCAGAATTTGACAGAGCATTAGAAGACTCAAACAGGAACAAAGCACCTGGCATAGATGATATACCGATTGAGTTGCTAACCTGCATAGGTGATGAAAGTCTGACACTTGGTGTGTAGGATTTATGAGATAGGTGAGGTACACTCTGATTTCATGAAGAATGTTATCATCCCTATACCGAAGAAAACAGGAGCTAACAGATGTGAAGATTACCGTACCATCAGCTTAATCACTCATGCTTCAAAGATCCTGACTAGAATAATTTTCAAAAGAATGGAAAGACAGATAGAGAGTTGGGTGAAGACCAGTTTGGCTTCAGAAGCAACGTAGGAACACGGGAAGCTATACTAAGTCCTAGGCTGATTTTGGAAGCTAGAATAAAGAAGGATAAGAGACGTTCATAGCATTTGTAGAAAAGGCTTTTGATAATGTTGATTGGAGTAAGTTGTTTCACATTTTGAAGACGATTGGAATAAACAATAAAGTACAGGGATAGGAGGGTGCTCTACAATCTATACAGAAACCAGACAGCGATTATTCGAGCCGAAAGACATGAGAGAAGCTGGTATTCAGAAAGATGTAAGGCAAGGCTGCAACTTATCACCAATACTTTTCAATCTATACATTGAACAAGCAATTGGTGAAACATTCAAAGTAGGAGTAAAGATTCGAGGAGAAATATGTTTCAACTCTGAGATTTGCTGATGACATCGTCAACTTAGCCGACACACCAGAGGAGTTGAATGAGTTTTTGAATGTTATGGACTCCGCCTTGAGGAAAGAATTCATGATGAAAATTAATAAATCTTATCTTATATGTACGTAAATGAATATTCGTTTGTTCGTCTTTTATGCGTTCATGAACCATTCATCCGATTGCGATCAAATTTTGGTGAGTTGTTGTAAACACTTCCGGGATGGTTATAGGCATAGTTAAGCCAATTTAAAATAGAGAGCGCGCGAGTAGTTTAAACAAATGAATGTTAGCGATGCGTTCATATAGCCTACAATTCATCTGATTGCGACCAAATTTTGGTTGGTTGTTTAGCACACTTCCGGGATGGTTATAGGCATAGTTAATCCAATTTACAATAGATAGCGCACGAGTAGTTTAAACAAATGAGGGTTGGCTATGCGTTCATATACAATTCACCCGATTGCGATCAAATTTTGGTGAGTTGTTGTGCACACCTCCGGGAAAGTTATAGGCATAAAAAATCGAATTTACAGTGGATGGCGAGCGAGTAGCTTCAACAAAATGGCGTGCGATTCGTTTCAACAAAGACCACATGCGTTCATGTGCCATTCATCCCATTGCGATTAAACTTGGGTGAGATGTTGTGTACACTCCCGGGAAGGTTTCTGGCTTAGTAAGTCCATTTTACAATAGGTAGAGCACGATTAGATTCAACAAATGAGCGACTACGCTTGAAACGTTTCAACAAAGTACCGTATGCGTTCATATACCATATGTCCGATAGCGATAAAACTTGGGTGAGATGTTGTGTACACTTCTAGGAAGGTTGCTGACTTAGTAAATCCATTTTACAATAGGTGGCGAACGAGTAGATTCAACAAACGAGCGACGACTTGCGAAGCGTTTCAACAAAGTACCGTATGCGTTCATATACCATTCGTCCGATAGCGTTGAAACTTGGGTGAGATGTTGTGTATACAGTACATCAGGGGAGGTTTCTGGCTTAGATTATCCACTTTTCAATAGGTAGCGCACGAGTAGATTCAACAAATGAGCGACAACGCACGAAGCGTTTCAACAAAGTCCCATATGCGGCCATATACCAATCGTGGTAAAGCGATGAAACTTGGGTGAGTTTCTGTGTCACTCCAGGGAAGGTTTCTGACTTAGTACATGCATTTTACAATAGGTAGCGCATGAGTTTATTCAACAAATGAGCGACGGCACGTGGATCGTTTCAACCAAGTACCATATGTGTTCATATACCATTCATCCGATTGCGATGAAATTTGGTGAATTGTTATGTGCACTCCAGGAAAGTTTTCTGGCTTAGTAAATCCATTTTACAATAGGTAGCGCACGAGTAGATTCAACAAATGAGCGATGATGTGCGAATCGTTTCAACAAAGTCCCGTATGAATTCATATACTATTCATTCGATTGCGATGAAACTTTGGTGAAATGTTGTGTACACACCAGGGAAGGTGTCTGGCTTAGCACATGCATTTCACGACAGGTAGCGCACGAGTAGATTCAAGAAATGAGCGACGGCGCGCGAATGGTTTCGAGAGAGTCCCATATGCTTTCATATACCATTCATGCGATTGCGATGAGACTTTGGTGAATCGATGAGTACACTCGAGGAAACGTTTAAGGCTTATTAAATCTATTTTACAATAGATAGCGTACGAGTATATTCAACAAATGAGTGATGGCATGCGTATCGTTTAAACAAAATCTCGTATGCGTTCATATGCCATTCATCTGATTGCGATGAAACTTTGATGAGTTGTTGTGCACACGCCTAGGAAGGTTTTCGACTTAGTAAATCCATTTTACAATATGTAGTGTACGAGTAGATGCAACAAAAGGGTGACGACGGGCGAAGCGTTTCAACAAAATCCCGTATGGGTTCATATACCATTCATCGATTGCGATGAAAGTTTGTTGAGTTGTTGTGTACACTTACGTGAAGGCTTCTAACTTACTAAATCCATTTAACAGTAGGTAGCGCAAGAGTAAATGTTAAAAATGAGTGACAGCGCACGAATAGTTTAAGCAAAATTCCGTATGCGTTCATATCCCATTCATCCGGTTGCGATAAAACGTTGGTGAATAGTTGTGCACACTCCCACGAACGTTTCTAAATTAGTTAATTCCTTTTTTTACGATAGTTTAGAGGCAGTTAACGGCAATTGAAAAAGATTGTTTCCAAAAGCACTCCAAGAAACAAAATTGCAACGCCAACACTTTCTTTCATTGGCATTGCAACGCATGCCGGGTACAGCTAGTATATATTTAAAAAAGGATGTTCGTTTGTTCGTCTTTTATGCGTTCATAAACCATTCATCCAATTGCGATCAAATTTTAGTGAGTTGTTGTGCATACTTCCGAAATCATTATAGGCATAGTTAATTCCATGCACAATAGGCAGAGCGCGGATAGTTTAAACAAATGCGTGTTGGCGATGCGTTCATATACAATTCATCCGATTGCGATCAAGTTTTGGTGAGTTGTTGTGAACAGTCCCGAAAAGTTATAAGCGTAGTAAATCCAATTTACAATAGATGGCGTGCGAGTAGCTTCAAAAATGGCGTGCGTTTGTTTCAAGAAAGTCCCACATGCGTTCATATACCATTCATCCCATTTCGATGATACTTGGTTGAGATGTTCTGTACACTTCAGGTATGGTCTGGATTAGTATTCCACTGAAAATAGGTAGCGCACGAGTAGATTCAAGAAATGATCAACGACGCGCGAAGTGTTTCAACATAGTCCCGTATGCGTTCATATACCATTTATTCGATTGCTATGAAACTTTGGTGAATTGTTGTGCACACTCCAGGAGAGGTTTCTGACTTAGTAAATCCTTTTTACAATATATAGCGCACGAATAGATTCAACAAACGAGCAACGGCGTGCATATCGTTTAAAAAAAATCCGTATGCGTCCATATACCATTCGTGCGATTGCAATTAAATTTGGAGTAATGTTGTTACCACTCCCGCGAAGATTTCTGATTTAGTAAATCCATTTTACAATTGGTAGCGCAAGAGTAGATTCAACTAATGAGCGACAGCGCGTGAATCGTTTCAACCTAGTCCCGTATGCGTTCATATACCATTCATCCGATTGTGATAAAACATTGGTGAGTTGAGTACAGTCCTGCGAAAGTGTATGAATTAGTAAATCCGTTTTTCAATGGGTGGCGCACAAGTAGATTCAACAAATGAGTGACGGCACGTGAATCGTTTAAACAAAATCCCGTATGGGCTCATATGCCATTCATCCGATTGCGATGAAACTTTGATGAGTTGTTGTGTACACGCCAGGGCAGGTTTTCGAATTTGTAAATCCATTTTACAATAGGTAGCGTACGAGTATATTCAACAAATGGGTGACGGCGCTCGAATCGTTTCAAGAAAGTCCCGTATGCGTTCATATGCCATTCATTTCATTGCGATGAAACTTTGTGGAGTTTTTGAGCACGCTCCCATGATTTTTTTTGAAGTAGTAAATCAATTTTACAATAATTTAGAGCTGGTTAACGGAAAAAGAAAAAAATATTGGGAATCCCAAAGCACTTCAACAAACAAAGTTACAACGCCAACACTTTCTTTGATTGGCATTCCAACGCATGCCGGGTACAGCTAGCTAGTATATGTATATGTAAAGGAATTTCTGTCTGTTCGTCTTTTATGCGTTCATAAACCATCCATCCGATTGCGATCAAATTTTGGTGAGTTGTTGTACACACTTCCGGGAGGTTTATAGGCATAGTTAATCCATTTCACAATAGATAGTGCGTGAGTAGTTTAAACAAATGAGTGATGGCGATGCGTTCATATACAATTCATCCGATTGCTATCAAATTTTGGAGAGTTGAAGTGCACACTCCCGAGAAATTTATAGGCGTAGTAAATCCAATTTACAATAGATGACGCGTGAGTAACTTCAACAAAATGGCATGCTATTCGTTTCAACAAATACCCAAACGCATTCATATATCATTCATCCCATTGCGATGAAACTTGGGTGAGATGTTGTGTACACTTCAGGGAAGACTTCTGGCTTAGTAAATCCAATTTACAATAGGTAGCGCACGAGTAGATTGAACAAATTAGCGACGATGCGTGAAGCGTTTCAACAACGTCCCGTATGTGTTCATATACAATTCGTCCGATAGCGATGAACTTGGGTGAGATGTTGTGCACACTCCAGGGAAGGTTTCTAGCTCAGTGAATCCATTTTACAATTGGTAGCGCACGAGTAGATGCAACAAATGAGCTACGACGTGCGAAGCGTTTCAAGAAAGTCCCGTATGCGTTCATATACCATTCGTCCGAAAGCAACGAAACATGGGTGAGATATTGTGTACACTTTATGGAAGGTTTCTGGCTTAGTAAGTCCACTTTACGATAGGTAGGGCACGAGCAGATACAACAAATGAGCGACGACACGCGATGCGTTTCAACAAAGTCCCATATGTGTTCATATACCATTCGTCCGATACCGATGAAACTTGGATGATATATTATGTACACATCAGGGAAGGTTTCAGGCTTAGTAAATACATTTTACAATAGGTAGCGCACGAGTAGATTCAACAAATGAGCAACGAGGCGCGAAGCTCTTCAACAAAGACCCATATGCGTTCATATACCATTCGTCCGGTAGCGATGAAACTTGGGTGAGATGTTGCGTACACTCCAGGGAAGGTTTCTGGCTTATTACATGCATTTTAAAGTATGAGTAGATTCATCTTATGAGCGACGGCACGTGAATCGTTTCAAAAAAGCCCCGTATGCGTCCATATACCATTCATCCGACTGCGATGAAACTTTGGTGGATCGGTGAGTACACCCCAGGGATGGTTTCAGGCTTAGTAAATCTATTTTGCTATTATAGATAGGGTACAAGTAGATTCAACAAATGAGTGACAGCATGCGAACTGTTGAAATAAAATCCCGTATGCGTTCATATGCCATTCATCCGATTGTGATGAAACTTTGATGAGTTATTGTGTACACGCCAGGGAAGGGGTTCGACTTAGTAAATCCATTTTACAATATTTAGCGCACGAGTTGATGCAAGAAATGTGTGACTACACTTGAAGCGATTCAACAAAACCCTGTATGCGTTCATATACCATTCATCGATTGCGATTAAACTTTGATGAGTTGTTGTGTACACTTTCGTGAAGGTTTCTAATTTTAAATCCATTTCACAGTAGGTAGCGCACGTGTAGATTAAACAAATGAGTGACAGCACACGAATCCTACAAATGAAGTTCCGTACGTATCCATATGCCATTCATCCGATTGCGATGAAACTTTGATGAGTTGTTCTGGACGTTCCCACGAATGTTTCTAAAGTAGTAAATCCATTTTACAATAGTTTGGAGGCAGTTAGCGGAAATTGAAAAAAAGAATCGTGTATCCAAAAGCACTTCAAGAAACAATATTACAGCGCCAACACTTCCTTTGATTGGCGTTGCAACGCATGCCGGGTTCAGCTAGTTGAAAATAAAAATATTGGAATGTAGTCGAAATAAATCAGAAAACACTATGGATGTCGAATTGGCAGGTGAATAGCTAAAGGAAGTAGGTTACTTCTGTTACTTGGGAAGCAAAATAACCAGTGATGGACGAAGCAAAGAGGACACAAAAAGTAGGTTAGCACAGGCAAGGAAACCATTTCTGCAGAAAGGGAATCTTTGGCACCGAATATTGATTTAGGTATTAGAAAGTCATTTTTGAAAGTCTTTTTCTGGAGCGAGGCGCTCTATGCAAGTGAAACGTGGACTATTGGTGCAGCAGAAAAGGAGAGAATTGAAGCGTTTGAAATGTGGTGTTACAGGAGGATGATGAAGATCAAATGGGTCAATAGGGTTACGAATGAAGAGGTTTTAGGACGAGTGGAAGAGGAGAGATGTTTCTGGCGACTGCTAATGAAGAGAAGAGATAGGTTGGTAGGACACATACTAAGACACCCAGGAATAATAAGCTTTGTTATGGAGGGAAGGGTCGAGGATAAGAACTGTAGAGGTAGACCAAGGTTAGAATATGTTAAATAGATTGTCTCGGATGTAGGGTGTGGTAGATATGTAGAGATGAAACGATTAGCTCAGGAGAGGGAAGCATGAGGAGCTGCATCAAACCAATCGAAAGACTGAAGACTCAAACAACAACCAATAACAATCAGTACTAATAATAATAATATCGTATGGCCTCGGGTGCCCGGAGCAAGCTTTGTTATTTGACGCCCAGAGGGCAGCTTGCATGTCGAATTGTGGCATTCCTTAGAACGGTATGAAAGCCAAGGAGGTTAGATATCTAAGCTCCTTGTCACTGTAGCGCTTTCTAGTAGAGAATGGAGGAACTTTCTATTAGCGGAAAATCCCGAGATTAATTTTGCCTTTATGAAAACGCCTACTGAATTCAAATGTTTTTTAAACATGAGACAACGTATGACATACGTGTCGTGATTTTGTCGCCTTTCAAAAATCACTTACCACGGCCAGGAGCGAACCTGCAAGCTTGGGGTTGGTAATCCGACTCGATAACCACTCACCCACCGTGGCAAGCAGTACTGATAATGTTAGGTTTCAAAGCACCCATAAAGTCTGTAGAGAGTACACATGTTTACGATAATACAGATTTGACGATTTGTTATTACTTATTTAAACTTTCACACTTTTCCATATGAGGTCCTCAATTACACACGGTAATGAGCGTTCTGCCTATGTACGGAATATCCCAACACGTTTGTTAACCACCTTACCTGGAGACGTCCCATGTTGTAATTACAGCAGGTAATGAGCTACAGTATGGAAGGGGCTGCGTGAAGATGCTGCTTATATACCTAGGTATACACATCACTGCAGCGAACAGATTACGTTTATGGCGAAGTTGTTTAACCTTCCTAAATTTAAGATGACTCGTCTGTGGCCTTGAATAAGGCGCCATGCACGCAGGTAATATCATGTAATATTAACAAATTCGTCGCGTTATTCACTTACGGTCAGCCAAAACGAAGTTCCTAGCCTATATCTGAATGTTTTCACTGCTATCTGGTTAGGACCCTATAATTTGCTCTTCAAGCTGTAGATTTCCTCTCCTGTCTACGCAGTCTAAATTAAACTCCATATCAAAATAAGCCTGACTATTCTTTAGTCACGGAAGGCGCAACTCATTAACAACCATAATAATACAATTCAGATAATGAGGCGTCATAATCCTTCGCGTGGAAGAGTGCGCAGTATACTGAACTCAAGGTCATAGATGATTGAACACCACCTACGCATAACAGTAATCTCCTTGGAATATTTTACCTATAGGGCGTGTGGGGACGATTCAAAAGGGTGCTCTAGTTCTCCCATTTCCCTCATTAACGACTGGCTCACTTTTAAAACCTAGATGGGCGGCCATGTTTATAATGTCTGCTTTTTCAGCTCGAGGCAACGGTTGTCAGCTCTCCACCGTAGCAGTAACTTGCTCTGTCTCCATGGCGTTGTATCATCCACTGAGAGCTAGCAGTGAGACTGGACAGAACTTAGTGCAACTGTGAATCGCTGGAGACATGACAATCGAGCCGGCAGCCAGGACCGGACTCTGGACTCCACGTCCAGAGCAAGCTATTGGTCTACAGCAGCGATGCGCAACCTTTCTGTAAGTGAGGGCCAAGTTTATTTCTACATAACAAGTGGCGGGGCGCAAGTTACCTTTCCACATAGGCACTTGCCAAACCCTACGCTAAAGCTAATGTTACTATTATCTGAATAACCTATTTTACCAGCAGACAAGAAATGTGTTTCATTACAGTTTTTGTGCCCTCTAAATGATTTAAATCCATTTTTGAAGTTTTTTTGGGGCACATTACGTTATTAAGCTATCAAATTACTGATTTACTCCTAATTCGAAAAGGGTTAGGGGTATATAAATTAAAATAATACTATCACAAGGTTGTAATTTTTTAAATTTCTACAACAGACATGCGGTAATTCTTAAAATCTACATATATAAAAATTGAAAATAAATATATCGTCAAACTGACCATCAAATCAATGCTTCTAATATGATGCTTGGCATTGTTTGTTTTTCAATGGTCAATATCAGGTTCAATGTTAGAGATGGCAATGCGCAACTTTTCAATAGTATAAAAGAACATTCCACGGCCCACATAAACTGACATTGAGGGCCGCAAGCGAACAGTCATAAATAAGGATATTGTCGTCGCGTGGTACTACGTAACGTTTGAGTTGCCGGTCGTTAACGAGATAATTGAGAGAAAGGATGTTTGCACAACAACCCTATGGTCACCTCCACATCCCTTATAAGAGAACATTATGAATGTTAATCCACCAATCTCGCTGAAACATGGTATAATAACAGTGATGCTATTTCATTCCCAAATGTAATTCATAAGAGCCATCCCAGTTGTACGTATCTGAATATTAAGGAGAGACTTTTAACTGTTCTAGTGATTATGCGAGCTGAGTTCTCATATCCTATCCGATATTTAAACCACTCTCCCTGCAGGTTGTCTATGATCAGAGGTAGAGCCATGCAAACAGCTCCTCAGTTTCGATCGGTCTCACAGGCAAGAATCTAAAATGGTAAAGTGGTATCTAGAACGAGCATTATCGACATTTTCGTTTGGTATGCATGGTATGGTCGTAAGGTTCTGTGTAAGAATGCAACAGCACAAGTCACAGCGAAACTGTTCATTCTGTTGATATATTGGCCTCTTCCACAAGCATTCCAGTACACTTTATTTGGTTTATATACAAGTATTTCCGTGAAGAACTATACGGCCTATTTTCATATATGCTACTTGTGTTAATTGCCTCTATCAACATACAAAATTTCAGTTTGATTGCTGTAATAGATTAGTAGATATAGAGAACCGTCTAAATATTTCGGATGGTCACCATGTTGGATTTTTATTTGTAGGACTTAGAGTTATGTTCTATTACCTTAAGATTATTGTGTAGGTGTTTTATTCAAACGTCAATCTCATGATTAATACACAAGAAATAAAAACTATATTTTGACATTTCGCACGGTCACCATCTTGTGGTTATGAAAATAACGTAAATGAATTAGATGCCAGTAGATTAAAATTTATATACCAATATACTGTACCAAGTTTCACTGCGCTCGGATGGTTAAATCGCGAGAAACGTCCATTTTAATATTTAAAATTCACGTCGCCGCCATGTTGTATTTGTGCTCACCAATTTATTGAATGTCCCATTGGTGAACTTATGTTAATACCTTCTATCAACATAAAAAATTTCAGTTTGATTGCTGTCATAGATTACTAGATATCGAGAACCGTCTAAATATTTCGGATGGTTGCCATGTTGGATTTTAATAAATGTAGGCCATAGAATTATGTACTATTAGATGCGGACTATTGTGTACGTTCATTGTGTACATCTACGAATCTATTATAGCAATAAAACTGAAATTTTTATAGAGCCAATTAACATAAGTAGGATATAAGAAAATAGATTGTTTAGTTCTTCACGGAACTACTTGTTTCAATTAGCTATTTGGATGGAATTGTCACTTTATCTTGTTCCCAGATGAAAGATTATTTTTTCTACTTCAACAAAATGTATGGTATGTACATGTTTCATGCACAAATATGTTCATATGTTCAGAAGATTGATTTAGTTCGACCAGGGTGCACTTGTCTTATCACAATGCAAAACTTGTAACTTATTTAACTCAATAACTAAGAATTGTAGTTTTTTTAGGCTCAAACATCAATAACGCAAATTCTAATTCACCTATCCACCTCAAAGGAAACCTCGAATTAAACATAATTAACCCTACAATAATAATATACTTAAAATTTACGTGTATAAATAATTTAACTGCTCAGAATTCCCTCTATATCTTTCCACACCCTACCATCTTCCAGCAGTGCTTCTACTGGCCTATGGTGGTGATGTCAATGCCTTTGTTATTAACGCCAAACCGATCTAGAGGCATAATCAAGGGGCAAAGAATTGCCTGAAAACTATCCTTGAATTTAACAACAAATTGGTTTCTTCATGGCAATAACAAAGAGGTGGATAATTTGGTGTAGGTATGTCACACCACTTGAGAGGGATTATAAAAACAACCTCATAGAAACCAGGGACAGTATAAGAGGCTGGAGAGATTACGTACTGCTATTTACGTCAAAGTAAACGACTTCTGTATTTGTTGTGTTTAAGTTGGAACTTAGCGTATTAAACTTCAAACACCACAGAGAATTCAGTGTATATAAATAGTGTTAAATACGAAATATATATTAATTTCAACCATCTAACTAATTGGTGCCTTAGCACAAAGTTCGTAATTTACGTATATTTAACGTATTATTAATACTAAGCATCAACTGAATAATGTTAGGAATGTCCTGGACTAAAGTTGAGAAAAAATATGTCCCGATTCAAAAATTTAAATGGAGAAAGGAAAACAATACTTTTGAAAATTTTCAGTTTTGTAATAATATGCTATATTGACATGTGGAAGAAAGATTTCGGGAGAGTGAATGGTTTATCAACAGCATACCGATCAAACTTAGGAAGAGGTTTGTAAAATATTTCGTGTGGAGTGTGGTGTCTCATGGTTCGGAAACATGGACAGTCAGACAGAAAGAACAAAAATTTTGAAATTTTGTTATGTAGAAGAATAGAGAAAGTGAAATGGATCTATAGAATAAAGGAAGCTTGTAGTTTAACGTGACCGTTAATATCGAGATCATGAGCCACGGGACCTCCTTTTTACGTGGAATCCTAACCACAGGACATGGCATTTCACTTCGAAAATCTCACATGCAATGACCGGGAATCGAACGCGGACCGCCTTGGTGAGAGGCATACAGCTAGACCACTGAGCCACCACGCCCCAGGATCTATAGAATGAGAAATGAGGAGGGGCTAAGAAGGGTTGGAGAGGAGAGGAGTTTCATGAGGAAGATACTGAAGAGGAAAAAATCTTGGGTGGGTCACATATTACGTAGGAATTGTCTACTACAAAGAATCATGGAAGGAAAAGCAGAAGGAAAAAGATGAAGAAGAAGGTTTGGAATGTTAACAGAGAGGAAAAAGTAACAAGCAAATGAAAGAAGATGCTCAGGACAGACATAAATATAGGGCGTCCACTTGAAACCTGTCTGTGGACAGATCTACTGAAAGAGATTTCTTGGTGTGTGATTGAGTCTTCAGTCTTTTGACATCCGAGACAATCGTTTTAACATATTCTAACCTTGGTCTACCCCTACAGTTCTTGTCCCCGACCTTTCCTTCCATAACTATGTTTGTTATTCCTGTGTGTCTTTCTACTTGTCTTACCAACCTATCTCTTCTCTTCATTATCAGTCACCAGAAACATCTCTCCTCGGCCACCTATTTCAATACCTCTTCATTAGTTATTCTATCTACACATCACATCTTCCTCATTCTCCTGTAACACGACATTTCAAATTCCTCTATTCTCCTCTTTTCTGCTGCACGAACACTCCATCAATCTCGACTATTTATTAGTAGAGTAACCTAACTTCCCGTTTTCGAGAAGGGATGACGTAAGCTGTCCTGTAGATTTGGTTGCACTTATTTCATCTCGAAATACTTGCGTCCGCACCTTTGGAGATGTCATTGACCCATATTCTTGGGCGCTACATGTGTTTTTGTTACCCCGGGCCTAGCACAAAACCATTCCATCCTTCCACTGAGCTGACATCTTACGCTCTCCGACAAGATCGATGCTATCCTCCCTATGGGTAAGTATCCCCAAATTCTTGGCATAAAAGTGATTCAAGCTGATTAAAGCATCTTGAAGAACACGGGGTAAAGAAAAGGAAAACATCCAACATATGGATTGCATGCGCTCGGCAGGTTGAGGGTGCAAAAAGCACAATTTGCGGCAAATTTGGCAACAAAGGAAGCAAGGAAGAAGAAAGAAGAAGCAGATATCCAGTAATGAGTATGTTTATGGCGCTGATTGCTTCTATTTGGTCTAAGAAAATGTTTGGTGTAAAATATGGTATATTGGCTTTCACGGCCTGTGAATTAAAACTCAGCAATTCTTCTAGGTTTGAGCCGTGTCTTGTGTGCGGTTTCGCCTAGGACACCAGGCTGGCTCATCAGCGGGCTCTTGGTGTCCCCGCCCGGACCCCCTCAGGGGCAGCGAACTGCGCACTACCTCCCTTTTATGAAGCGCACGTGCGCCTCTTTACTGCGAGATCTAAAAGCTCAAGCAGCCATAACCTCCCTATGAAGGCATCCAAAAAGGTGTTAGGCCTATATTGGTTTTCACGGCAAGTGAATTAAAACTCAGCAATTCTTCTAGGTTTGTGCCGCGTTTTGTGTGGGGTTTTGCATAGGCACACGTGCGCTTCATAGAAGGGAGGTAGTGCGCAGTTCGCTACTCCTGTGGAGGTCCAGGCGGTGACACCAAGAGCCCGCCGATGAGCCAGCTTGGTGTCCTAGGCGAATCCCTCACAAGACACGGCACAAACATAGAAAATTTTCTGAGTTTTAGTTTAGTATAAGTTTAAGTTCATTTTTCAACTTTGAAGTTGATTTTCTTGAAACTAATACTTTCTCAATAAATGCTCCTTTTTCTCCAAAACCAAGGAATGTAACAACACGAAATTTTGACTGTTACTCAATGTGTGTATAATGCAGCTGAGGTGAAATTAAATGAAAGTGATGTTAAACATTCGAAAGTCAATGTGCGTGACTGGCGATGTGGTGACTGTGTGGTGCTGACACCTGACGGTGTGGAGCGGCAACTAACAGGTAAAAGAGCACTGCCGTCCATGCGGGAACTGTATGAACTGATAATGAGCATCGAGCATCAAATCTGACATTGTGGAAATGAAAGGAGATATTGCCAACATGAAGGAAAGAAATTACCAGACCGAAAAGGACATGGGTAAGTCTTTAGACCTGACCCATGAAAAATTGGATGAAAATAGTAGACTGATTAAGGATCAGAGTGAGCAAATCAGGGCTTGTATGAACCAAATGGACGCTTTGAAGGAAGAAACGTCAGCACTGAGAAGGCAACTGACAGACACGCAGCGGGAAGTCGAAGATCTCAATCAGTACGGAAGAAGAAATACGGTCGAGATTTTTGGACTCCCAGAGACACCTAACGAGGATACCTACGAACTAGTTAGGAGAGTTGGACAAGCACTAGATGTCGCAATTGATGCTGACAAGATTGATATCTGCCACCGCTTGAAGAAATCCCCACAAAATCAACAAAACACCCCGGCGGGCGTAGTTGTGAAATTCGTCAGGCGAGCAGATAAGGAAACATTCATCCAGAAAAGGAAAGTAAAACGCAACCTAAATACAACACATCTAGGTTATACTGTTAACAACCCCATTTATGTTAACCAGAGTTTGACACCACTCAGAAGGCAGGTGTTTAGCCTAGCTAGAAAAGTCAAACGTGAAAGAGGCTATGCGTTCCTGTGGATAGATAACTCTGGTGCCATTAAACTGAGGAAAAGAGAAGGAGATAGATTTGTACATGAACTGAAATGCATTGAAGACGTGAACAACTTAGGCCTAATGTAAAAATGAATAATTCTAATCAGTTTCTTTCAATTTATTACCAAAATGTTAGGGGATTGAACACAAAAACACATAATTTCTATACGAGCATATTGAGTAATAGGCATGATGTCGTGCTCGTGACAGAGACTTGGCTTTCGGAATCAGTATACAACGCGGAGCTGTTTGACGACTACTACAATGTCATTAGGCAAGACAGAGTAGAGAAAAGAGGCGGTGGAGTTTAAATTGCAGTGAGACATGACATAAATTATAATGAAATTTACTCTGAGCATGGAAATTATGAAGCGTTAGGTATTAGAGTGCTGATGAATAATAAGGCTTATTATATTTTTAATGTTTATTTTCCACCAAATTCTTGTCTTGATACTTATAATAAATTTTATATTAATATAGGGGAACATTACAATGTTATTGGTAGCAATATTATAATCGCAGGTGACTTTAATATTCCCACAGTGAGGGGTGCTAATCAAGACCTTCTGAATGGTGATTCCCAAGAACGAGCCTTATTCCATTTTATGTCACTACATAACCTACATTCTCTAAATGATATCCAGAACATAAATTCCAGAACTCTAGACTTGGTACTCACTAACTTACCCAAGGTCATGTCGATCAGTAGGGGATGCATCCCCTTAGTAGGAGAGGATAACCACCATCCCGCATTGTCTATTGAGCTAAGTCTAACTAATGTACGCATTGGTTCTAGTAAGGCCACTTCTACTATGATTTATAATTTTAAACGAGCAGATTTCAATAAAATGTATAGGTTATTGAATGAAACTAACTGGGAATATCTTGATACATTTCATGACATTGATAGGGCAGTTGAGTATTTCTATGACAAAATTTATGCAGTGTTTAATGACACTGTACCTTTCATAAAAACGCATAGAAAACGTTCATACCCTAGTTGGTTTAATTTAGATATTATCAAAAATTTGAAATTGAAGGAATATCATAGAAAGAAAATGAAATCATCTTCATTCCACAAGGAAAATTTTATCAGATTAAGAAAGATAACCAAGGCTTTGATTGACACTGAATATAAGAAATATATAAATGACTCTGAAAATTTAATGCAGGAAGATCCCAAACAATTCTGGAATTATATTAAAAATAGAAAGGTAAAAACTAGGGCGAATTATCAACAGATGAAACTTGGCCAAAACTTGTTAAAAACAAATAAGGAAATTTCAGATGGATTTGCAGATTTTTTTTAAAGCAGTATATGAAGGTAAAACAACATCTTATGCACTCGATGAACATACAACAATGATCCCAACTATCACCTCTCATTCATTATTCATAAAAGCCATAACCATAAAAGAAGTTGAAACTGCCATCAAGAAATGGAAGCATAAAAAGTGCAGTGGTCCCGATAATATACCTCAATATATTATAAAGGCCTGTGTTGATGTCATAAAATATCCACTGTTTCTCTTGTTCAATCTCATTCTAAGACATAGCACATTTCCAGCAATATGGAAATTATCCGGAGCATGTCCCATCTTCAAATCCGGTGACTCCTCTCAAATTGAGAATTACAGACAAATAACGATCATCTCTGTACCTGCCAAGGTTTTCGAACAAATTATTTATTATATAATTCTCAATCATGTAAAGCCATATATAAGTAATTTTCAACATGGCTTCGTTCCAAACCGATCTACAACTACAAATCTGTGTAACTTTGTACAGTTTGTCTCGAATGCATTCGATTCTCGATATCAAGTTGATGCCATCTACACCGATTTTTCAAAAGCCTTTGACAATATTAATCATGGTATATTATTACGGAAATTATCAGCCTTAGGATTCTCGAATCAATTGTTAGAATTAGTGGCATCTTACTTATCAAACAGAAAACAGTATGTGTCCTATAGTGAAGCTAATTCCTACACCTACATTGCAAAGTCTGGCGTGCCGCAAGGCTCAAATTTGGGTCCGTTATTTTTTGTGATTTTTATAAATGATCTTCCCACTTCTATTAAAGAATCAAAATGTATCCTATATGCTGATGATCTAAAAGTGTACAAAGTTATTAAAAATGAGCAGGATGTCCAGAAATTGCAAAATGATATAGATAACATTCACAAATGGAGCCTAGACAATGACTTATTGTTTAATATAAAAAAATGTAATTTCATCATCTTCAGTCGGAAAAGACAATGCTTGGAATCTAGCTACAGAATGAATGGAAATCTTTTAACTAGACTGAATACGGTCAAGGATCTAGGGTTGTATATAAATCATGATTTGAGTTTCAAATATCATATTGATAAGGTAGTGAATGATGCACTTAGAAGTCTGGGCTTTATTTTTAGAAATCCAAGGAGTTGACGAATGCAAAGACAATCATTACGCTCTTCAATGCATATGTGAGAAGTAAACTGGAGTTTAATGCGGTAGTCTGGTCTCTAATGTACGAGTCGCACATAAAAAACATAGAAAGGCTGCAAAAGAAACTGTTACGCTTCCTATATTACAAGAAGTACTCTGTATCAGCCATCCGTTGTAGAATTTCTTACTCTAACTTGTTGTCAGAATTCCAAATGACTAAACTTTCAACACGCAGGCTTATTGCTCAGCAGATTTATTTATATAAAATTATCAATGGTATCTCAGACACGAGTGAAACTTTAGAGCAAATAAATTTCAATGTGAGAAAGAAATGTCTCCGAAAACGAGAACTCTTAATAGTTAAAAAATCTAATACAAATTTCCATAAAAATTCACCGATATTGAATATGTGATGTACTTACAACAGGCTCTCAGCTGACAACAATTTAGATTTTGGAATGTCCTTGCTAAATTATAGAAGGCAATTACACGTAGTTTTAGATGTCAAATGATTCATTATAACGTAGATAGTCTATTAAATTTAGGTTTCACTTTCTTACCATCTTCCATTGCTATTGTATTAGTACCTTAAGATATGTATCTAGTTTTACATTATGTGACCAAATATTAAAAATCATGCTTTATTTACTGTTATTGTGACTTGAACTTGTGTATATTCCTTGTTAACAATTTCTTTTTTTTTAATTTAAGTTTTAATTTTTAATCTTCAATTTTTAATTTTCAATTTTTATTTTGTATTCTAATGTATTTTTTATCTTGTATCTTAATGTATTTTCATGTATTATCTGTGTGTAAACAATTGTTTAATTGTTTGCTACTGTAATTGGGGCACTGCCCTGTTGTGGCAATAAATAAATAAATAAATAAATAAATAAATTTATTGAAGCACATTCCAATTGTAGATCCTAGCACTTACCAAGAGTTTGGGAAAATACTGCCTAAATTTCAAAAATCTGCCTCTAACATTATCTGAGTAAAAGCAACATAAATTATATAAAATTAACATTGGCGAGATAGGGTATTCGGGTTCACCTTAATAGAGGACATAAAAATACTCATGTCAATTGTAAATTTGAAAGAAAACTTTCATTGTGATAGTGGCTTGGAGATCTCAAAGAATGCCCATTATATTTACAAATAAAACACTTTAAACACCCCTTAAATTGTAAATTAACCATTCTGATGGCACGACTGCCTTTATTTACATTATATTAAACAACTAAAACAATTTCGAAGATTATATAAGATTTCTTAAATTGTATCACTCCTTAACTTTTGTTTCTTGGCAACGATGTGACGATTGGTTACCATGGAATGTCCTGTATTAAAGTTAACAAAGATATGTCCCCAATCAATCAGAAGAAAATCAGCGTAGGCTGTCAAATTTCAGGTTACATTGTGAGTTTCATTTTTGGTTTGATAACAAACATTAGTGATCACAGTAAATTCAACCCTCATTCAATTCAACAGGAAGAGATAGTACTAAAACTCACTAGTTTTGTAGTGATGGGGGACAAGTGGTCAGATTTCATTCTTTGTAATTTTTAGCCTACTTTTCTCATTTTGTAAAAATTAGACTTATGAGATCGATCCGGGAAAATGTGTGTCTGTCTG
The DNA here is from genome assembly GCA_946902985.2 of Meconema thalassinum. Taxonomy (NCBI): domain Eukaryota; kingdom Metazoa; phylum Arthropoda; class Insecta; order Orthoptera; family Tettigoniidae; genus Meconema; species Meconema thalassinum. Next base: position 35,417,421 of record OX336392.1, read on the forward strand.
TGCCCCCCCCCCCCCTATCAACTCCTAAACGGCTGCAGCTATCCAAACCAAATTTGGTAAGAGTAAAGATCTATACCTGAATATCTCAAGGCCATATTTGAAATTGACGTCAGTGCTACCAACTGCTGAAAAATATGAGCTCTATATTGGATACCTCAGAAGTTATGCATGCGAACTGTTTTAAAATTGGCACACATATATATAATAACATTCCAGATTAATTTTCAGAAGTCCATACAAGCCTGTGTTGCCAACATGATTCTAAGCCTGCCGATAGGTCCAATTTCGTAATGCATCTAACTTCTATACTAAAGATTAGATTTCAACCAAATTTCGTATGTACTATACGTACTACAACAGATATGACTATGCTGCCAACTGTTAATGCATGCTCTCTCTCAGCAATTCTTCTAGGTTTGTGCCGTGTCTTGTGTGGGGTTTCGCCTAGGACACCAAGCTAGGCTCATCGGCGGGCTCTTGGTGTCCCCGCCCGGGGACAATACCGGTATATCAGGAAGTATGCAAGCCATCAGCTCTATACATTGCACACGTATAGTACCTGACATTCCAGATCAATTTGGAGTAACTAATATACCTCAGTGCTGCCAACATGATTCTAAGCTTTCTGATACTTTCAATTTTTAATTACATATAACATGTAACAGGTCTATACAGATTGGCATGAATCTTAAATTTTTAGAAAAGGTAGGCTCTTTAGTTCGCCACGGAACTTTTTTTTTTAAAGGTGATGTGGACTGTAACTGTTGTTGAATCATTTATGGGCATTTCGACATCGTGATCATGTAACCCCGTGTATTTAGTTGTGTGTGGGATTTGTCTGATAATCTGTATTATTGTGATGGCTGTATTAGTTATTGAAATTGTAATTCAGATGAGGATTGGGAAGGAGTGGCCGTGGCCTTAATTTAAGAACCATCCCGTCATTCGACTGGAGTAGATGTGGGAAACCATGGAAAACTACCTCTAGGAGGGCTGAGGGGGGAATCGAACCCGCCTCTTCTTAGTTTTGCCTCACAAGGCTGATTGTACCCTGTTCTAGCCCTCAGACCAGAATTACCGTACATATCTTGGCAGAACTGGGAATAGAACCCGGGTCTCTACGGTGACAGCCAAGCGTGGACTGTAACAGCTTATGATTTTTGTTAGCATATGGCTTTTAGTGTCGGAAGTGTCCGAGGCTATAGCTGCTTCTATGTGGACACCCATCGGGTGAGCTACAAGTACCGTCACGTGTGGAGTGTTGTCTGGGGAGGAAAGTGTGAATGTAAGGACGAGGAATTTGAAGGTAGCGGCTGTGGCCTATAGTTAGGGACCAACCCCGGCATTTGCCTGGAAGGAAGATGGGAAACCACAGAAAACCATCTTCAAGGTCGCCGGCGGGGAAATTCAAACCTCCTCGCCTGCCGGATGTGAGCGACTGCATTCAGCCACGCCGCGAACGACCACGGCTAACTCACCCGGTATCTTGTGAGTGAATTCTATTGAGAACTCGTTGTATTCTAGAATTACGAATTCAGGTTAGAATGGCTTAATAGAAACACTCTCCTTTCTCTGCTACCTCTTGGGGCCCTTACACACGAGCGTTCTTCTATCTTCGTTGTCGACTGTGAAAAGTGGTTCATGTGCGGTCGCTTGTCGCCGCCGTGCCGTTATCATATAATGCTATGGGAAAAATACTTCCCCTTACAGACGAATGCTTTCCCGACCAGACGTAAACCACTGTCGCTAGATGTAGCCGATCCCGTCCACTGACCACATCCCAACTGCAGTGGTTTCCTTTTCACACGGGCGACATGTCAGCCAGATGGTAGCAAGTTCCCACTCGCAGTAATCATGCTGGAGCCGTCTTGCTTCTGTCGATATGGCATTCCTCATCACTAGGGCCTGGATTCTTAAGTTTTTACCTATTTTTTCCTGTCTATGTAACTCACAAATTTCAACATAGGTCTATACGTTCGTTTCACACTTCCTGCAGCAGAATATGTAAATTTCATTTCACCTAAGAAAACCTAAACGAGGCGTTGACACCTAAAACAACCTAAATAGCTGTTTTTCTTTCTTCAAATAAAGAATTCAAAGTTTAAATTAGACGCCATCAATACTCACACAAATATATCTATTTTATATTGTACACGTTTCGTACTGACATTGGGTCATCTTCAGCTCAATTAAGAATAAAAATAAAGTATTGAGGAAAATTACCCCTACAACCTGCTGCATTGGCATGTACAGTTTGTACTACGCTCCAATGACGTCATGTTCAGTTGAAATAACTTTTTCTTCATATAAGAATGTGTTACGTGACAACAGGAAATCGTTAGCGCCTGACAAGTTGAGTATGTACGTTATGTACCGCAATGCCACAAAAATAACATACAAAGGAAACAGTAAAGTGTATTCTCTGTGTGTTTATATGAATATGAATATGACAATATAAATTTTTGTGAAATAAGTTCATAAATAAATTTCACAGAACTAGGAAAAACAGAAAATCATTGCTGCCAGTATTGATCCTGGAAAAAATAACCTATTTTAGGAATAGCCTACAAGAAACCTAAAGTGAAGATTTATGCCACCTAAAAATCCGGGTCCTACTCATCACAGTATCAGTCCTTTAAATAATTGGTTTAATGTCCTATAATAGCTCATTGTAAAAATTTTAGACATTCTGAAGAACTGCAAAAACGTATGCGAATAATTGGAACACTGAGGCATGAAACTGCCCAAACTGTTGCCGGACATCTACAATTGGACGCATCTTCGAGTTTTCCTTCTTTTTTGCGTCTTTGCATGAGCAAAATAAGTACGGTACAGCCTCTTCTTCAGAATCCATATTGTGAATGTCACATGAGAGTATAGTTAAGGGACTTAAAAAGGATCTGTTCAACATTTTATATTTAAAATAAAATGTACGAACTAAATCCATTGTCGAACTGGGTAGTTGCATTATCTAACAAGTAGTTCCGTGAAGAACTAGACAGCCTATTTTCATATATCCTACTTATGTTAATTGCCTTTATCTACATACAAAATTTCAGTTTGATTACTGTAATTGATTCGTAGATATTAAGAACCGACTAAATATTTCGGATGGTCGCCATGTTGGATTTTATATATGTAGGTTCTAGAGTTATGTACTATTACATGAAGATTATTGTGTACGTGTAGCATTCAAACTTCAATCTCATGATTAGGACACAAGAAGTTAAAACGAGATTTTAAAATTTCGCACTGCTGCCATCTTGTGGCTATGGAAACAATTGAAATAAATTAGATGCCAGTGGATTAACATTCGTATAAGGATTTACTGTGCCAAGTTTCACTGCACTCGGATGGTTAAATTGCAGAAACGTCCATGTGAATATTTATACTTCGCGTCACCGCCATGTTGGATTTGTGATCACCAGGTTATTTTAAGTCCTATAGGTGAACTTATGTTCATAGTCGCTATGAACATTAAAAAATTCAGTTTGATTGCTATAATAGATTCGTAGATATTCGGATGGTCGCCATGTTGGATTGTTAAATATAATAGGTCATAGAGGCATGTACCATTAAAGGAAAATTATTGCGTAGGTTCATTATTCAAACTTTCACATCGATCGCATGATCACGACACAAGAAATAAAACTTAATTTTTAAATTCGCCAAGCCGCCATCTTGAGGTTATGTAAACAATTGAACTAAATTAGATACCAGTGTATTACAATGTGTAATTTTCACATTGGCTTGGCCGCCATGTTTGTTTTGTAGTTAACCGATTTTTGAAAGTCTTATAGATGAACTTCCAGTAGTGCCCTTTATCTCCGTACAAAATTTCAGGGTGATTCCTCTAATAGTTTCAGAGATATAGAATGCCGGTGAAATATTTCGCACAACCGCCATGTTGTGGTTATGTAAACAATTGAACGAAGTTAGATGTCGGTGCATTACAATGTGTATAAACGTATACTGTACCAAGTGGTATTGCATTTGGTTGGTTAAATCGCGAGAAACGTTTATTTAAAAGTCGCAAATTCGCATAGCCGCCATGTTGGTTTTGTAGTTACCAGTTTTTCAAAGGTCACATAGGTGAACTGCTATACCAAACGGCAGGTCCCTTTGATGTTCTGGTCTGTGAAAAGGCTAACGCGCAAGGAAATAGTTCCCTCTCTTTCTGCTTGTTTTTGCAGTACACGGTTTTTCAGCGTATTTTGCTATGTTTCGATGAACTGGCTAGATTACTTTTAAGAAATTCCTTGGTATAAATCTATGGATAAGTTAATCATTTTCTCTTTAATTCGATGCTGCACCAACTTTGCTTTTGATATGATTAATTGTGTGTGTAAATATAGTTCTAATGGTATTTGAAACGATAGGCAGAGTAATTCAGTACGAATTTGATATTATATTGTATTTCGTTCTGTATAAACCTTGTTTGAGCGGCATAAGAGTACCCGAGTCATTCGATTGTGTGGCGAATCAGGTTCAAATATTGGCAATACTGTTACGAGTACAACATGGCATCTTCAAGTACACAACGTGTTCAAACTGCAGCTGTAAAGCTTGAATCACCAATAAAATACTTCAAAGGTAACACAAAAGTGGAGAGAAGTTGAGTAAAATTTGCAAACAAATTATTTTAAATGTATATAGTAGGTTGAGGGATGACAATCCGGAGTGGACAGTAGAAGAGTTGGTGAAGAAGACTGCATACTTGACTGGCGTTTCAACATAGAGTGTTTACTCGGCACGCGCTGAATTCAAAGTTCATGGCGAATGCAAGTCTCCAGCGAGAAGTCGACCGGCGTCACAAGGAAAGAGGGTTCGTGTGTCGCAGTATTCGGAATTTGTTTTGTGTGGAATTCGTGGGAAAGTGCATTCTTTTTTTTCCTCAAGTGTGAAATTCCAACTGTGAAGAAAGTGACATGCGCAGTGAATAGTGATGAGGATTTCCCTAGTTTCAGTGAGAGTACTGTTCGTAGGTTAATGAAGGACTTAGGGTTTCTTTTCAAGCGACGGAAAAGAGCTTCAGCCTTGCTGGAACGCGATGCTTTAATTCAGTGGCGTCACAAGTACCTAACGTCCATACGAGAGGATCGTGAACAAGGACGCACTATTTATTACCCAGATGAAACCTGGTGTAACGCCGGACATACAGTATCAAACGTATGGCAAGATACTACAGTTGAGAGTAAACGTCAAGCTTTCATTAGTGGTGTCAGTACTGGGCCCAAAAATCCTACTGGAAAAGGCGGTCGTGCTATCGTAGTTCCTTTTGAGAAATAAAAAAGGTTTCGTTGACAGTGCGGGACTTGTATTTCGAGCCAAAAAATCGAGTGGAGATTACCACCACGAAATGGACGGTCCCTGGTTCGAAGCCTGGTTTCGGGAACTATTGCCAAAACTTGGACCAAATAGTGTGATTGTTATGGACAATGCCAGTTATCACTCTGTGAATCTTGAAAAAATGCCCACATCATCATCATCAAAGAAAAGTGACATGCAAAAATTTCTGAAAGAAAAGGGTGTTCACTTCGAGATCAGTTGGATAAAGGTAGAGCTGATGGGTGTCATTCGAAGTATCAAACATAAGTATGAAGGATTACGTAGTCTACTGACAGCATTGCTCAGCTGGCTGGACATACTGTGCTTCGCTTACCCCCATATCACTGCGAATTGAATCCAATAGAATTAGAATGGAGCCAAATAAAGGCCTACGTTGCTCGTAACAACAACACTTTTAACCTTGAAACTGTCGAAAAACTATTGCAGAAGGAAATCGCTCAAGTTACACCGGAAAAGTGGGAAAACTGTGTCCGCCACGTCAAGGGAGAAGAAAAGAAATTTTGAGATCTGGACTTTATTGTGGAAAAAATGGAAGACAAATTTTTGATTAACGTTAATGGTGATAGTGACAGTAGTGAATCATCTGACGGCGGTCTCAGTGGAATAGAAGCAATGGAGGAAAATTAGCGACAATATCTGTAAGTTGTATCTACACATGTTGTATCCTTACATTGAATCTTATTTATAGGAGAGTGTTTAGTTCTCAGTAGCCTATGTCAGCTCAACCGAAAATACACTAATAGGCCTACGCTTATACACCTGTCAGTATTATTTTCCTATGCGCGGTATAATTATTATTTTGTTTTATAATTACCCTCCACTTCACGTTACAGATAAGTCTTTGTACTGACGGTAGATCATGCTTCCTTCTAATTCTCAAGAGTACGTTTCGTAACCCTTCAAGGAAGCAGCCTGTTTCTCCACGTCTACTTTTGATCGTTCCCAAGATAAGATGCTTAAGGATGACACATAAGCAATTAGTTGGTTCATAGGGTTGAAGGACACACGCCATTTCATCTTCGTTTATATGTCATAACTCGCCTAACACAAATAATGTTATGTTTTTAATAATCGCACGGTAACGTAAAACTACAAGCATCCTTTTTTTTAAATTATCACAGAGCCTCGGGTTTCGACTGGGTGATCCAACACGATACAAATCATATTTGGTTCAGTGAATATACCTTAGATAAATTCGTAATTGAAGGGAATCAAAGGTCCGAACGCAATAAAGTCGTTTGTGGTTAATACTCGATTAGATGCGCGTCATGCTGGAAACACAAGACGGGACAGAGAGAGAAGATACACGGAGGGATGTTTTCCTCAGGTCTTGACCTGACGTGGGGTATAGTAGTTTCCTTTATCACCGTAAAAAAATCCAGGGTGATATCGGGAATAGTTTCGGAGATATTGAATGCTGGTGAAATATTTCGCACAGCCGCCATGTTGGATTGGTGAGACGTCACAAAATTTAAAGGGCACGGTCGGGGTCGTCAGGAATAGTGCTATGAACTTACTGAGTTTCAATGATATCGCTCCAACTGGTTAGAAGTTATTAGGGGACACACACACACACACGCACGCACACGGACAAAAGGTGATCTCATAAGCCTATTATTTCAAAATTGAAAATAGGGTAAAAATCGAATTTCGGCACTGATAGAGGCCAGTTCGTGTGAGAATTTTACCAGAATATCTATACACATACTCTGGGCAAATATTGGGATTGTTTCTTATTTTAAAATTCTAGGCTATTGATTTGCATTCTAGACCTTGATCATTTCATTTACATACACTACTGAACCATCGACACTATGGTAATACAGGTTGTTGTCTCATAAGTACCTCCTCCTAAATAGGCAACAACAACAATTGACCTATCAGGATAGCAGATAATATGCAGGGGGGCGGGAGGGCTGATATAAACGATAATTACATCACTATTCTTAACTGAGGTGGACTCTATTTACTCACAAACACTAAATTAATCCACCTTGCGTTTTCACGTTTTATTGAATACAATATGTACCCGGCATGCGTTGCAATGCCAATCTAAGAAACTGTTAGCGTTGTAATTTTGTTTCTTGAAGTGCTTTTGGATATTTTTTTTCAATTTCCGTTAACTGCCTCTAAACTATCATAAAATGGATTACCTAAAGTAGAAACATCCGTGGGAGCATGCACAACAAATCACCAAAGATTCATCGCAATCGGATGAATGGTATATGAACGCATACGGGATTTTGTGTAATCGATTCGCGGGCCGTCAGTCATTTGTTGAATCTACTCATGCGCTACCTATTGTAAAATGCATGTACTAAGACAGAAATCGTCCCTGGAGTGTACACAACATCTCACTCTAATTTCATCGCTATCGGACGAATGGTATATGAACGCATATGGGACTTAGTTGAAACGCTTCGTGCGACGTCGCCCATTTGTTGGATCTATTCATGCGCTACATATTGTAAAGTGGATTTACTATGCCAGAAACCTTTCCTGAAGTGTATACATTTTCTCACGCAATTTTAATTGCTATAGGCCGAATTGTATATGAACGCATACGGGACTTTGTTGTAACACTTCGCATGTCATCGCTCATTTGTTGAATCTACTCGTGCGCTACCTATTGTAAAATGGATTTACTAAGCTAGACACCTTCCGTGGCATGTACACAATGTCTGACCCTAGTTTCATCACAATTGGATGAATGGTATTTGAACGCATATGGATTTTTGTTGAAACGATTCGCACGCCATCGCTCATTTGTTGAATCTACTCGTGCGCTACCTATTATAAGATGCATGTACTGAGTCAGAAACCTTCCGTGCAGTACACACAACATCTCACCCAAGTTTCATAGCTATCGGACGAATGCTATATGATCCCATACGGGACTTGTTTGAAACGCTTCACGCGTCGTCACTCATTTGTTGAATCTACTCGTACGCTACCTATTGTAAAGTGGATTTACTAAGCCAGAAACCTTCCCTGGAGTGTACGCAATATCTCACCCAAGTTTCATCGCAATGGGATGAATGATATATGAACGCATGTGGGACTTTGTTGAAATGAATCGCATTATAAATTTGATTTACTGTGACTATAACTTTTCCGGGAGTGTGCATAACAGCTCAATAAAATTTGATCGTAATCGGATGAATGGTATATGAACGCATCGCCAACACTCATTTGTTTAAACTATTCGCGCACTATCTATTGTAAATTGGACTAACTATGCCTATAACCACCCCTGGCGTATATACAACAACTCATGATAGTTTCATCGCAATCGGATGAATGGCATATGAACGCATACGGGATTTTGTTTAATCGATTCGCGCGCAGTCACCCATTTGTTGAATCTACTCGTGCGCTACATATTCTAACGTTGACGTACTAACCCTGAAACCTTCCATGGAGGGAACTCAACGACTCACCAAAGTTTCCTTGCAATCGGATGAATGGTATATGAACGCATACGGGACTTTTTTGAAACGCTTCGCGTGTCGTCGCTCATTTGTTGAACCTACTCGAGTGCTGCCTATTGTAAAATGAATTTTTTAAGACAGAAACCTTCCCAGGAGTGTACACAACAACTCACCCAAGTTTCACTGCTATCGGATGGTATATGAATGCATACTGAACTTTGTTGGAACGCTTCGCGCATCGGTGCTCATTTGTTGATTCTACTCGTGTACTACCTATTGTAAAATGGATTTACTAAGCCAAACCCCTTCCCTGGATTGTACGCAACATCTCACCCAAGTTTCATCGCAATCGGATGAATGGTTTATGAACGCATACGGGACTTTGTTGAAGCGATTCGCGCATCGTTGCTCATTTGTTGAATCTACTCGTGCGCTACCTATTTTAAAATGGATGTAATAAGCCAGAACATTTCCCTGGAGTGTAATCAACATCTCGCCCAAGTTTCATTGCAATCGATTGAAGGGTATATGAACGCACACGGGACTTTGTTGAAGCGATTCGCGCATCGTCGCTCATTTGTTGAATCTACTCGTGCGCTTCCTATTTTAAAATGGATTTACTCCACCAGAAACCTTCCTTGGAGTGTACTCAACATCTCACCCAAGTTTCATCGCAATCGGATGAGTGGTATATGAACGCATAGGAGACATACCTACAGACCCACAGACAAACTATCATGTAACACTGATTTTTATATAGACGAGAATTTCCGCACATCATTCATACAACAGTGATAATGATAATTATGTTGGTACGGTAATTATTGTTTATGTTCGACCCTCACTATTATGTGTCAGAAAACTGTATCATAATGATAGTCATTATAACACAGATTTTCATTATGATACAGTTTCTCCAGCCAATCAGAGCTCGTTCATTGACCAATTAGGTAACGATACCGTCGCGCATGCGCTCAAAATCCAACATGTCGGACATAAACACAACATCGAACTAGGCTAAAATAAATTACCGACATGGAATACGCACCGTCCATATGTTCGCGTAAATAAACTGGCGAATATGAAACAAGAAATAGCACTGTACCTTAAAATCACCAACACTAATTTCTACACAGCGCATTGTCTTCAAACGACTCCGGTGACAATATTACTGAGGGACGGCAGATGTAAACATATGGCCTGCATATGGCATTGCAAGCACACAGAGCGCATGCGTCGGTCGTTCAAAGATCTTGAAAGACAGAGATATAATACCCAACGCTCGCTCTGCGATCACAAAATTCAAGTAGCTGACTCTCAACAGATATTTATGAATATTTATGTTAAAACATATAATAAAGTTACAATTATCGTCGAACATAAACAGTCGTATGCAACTCGCCTATAATGGTAATTATAGCCATTATAGGCTCGTTGCATAATGTACTATTTACGTAGCCTAAGATGTAGCTTATCGGTTCCCCTGAACAGTGAGAGCCGCTTCTCGTCACACTCAACAATTCTATCATTTAGAGGCTTCGGAGGCGTAGTTGGTAGCATGCTGAGCATCTATACCGAAGGTCGCGGGTTCAAACTCGGCAGAAGTCGTCGGAATTTTGAAGATCGTTACAAATTCCTCAGTATTCCTTCCTTTGGAGGGGAAGTTAAGCCGGCGGTCCCATGTCATAGATTTATGGCATGTGAAAGAACCTTCCACTAATTACATTTGTGTGAACCTAAATTATAACATAGATTTGGGGATGCTCTTAGGTCCAACGTTCGTCGCCATGAGCCGACAGTGGTCGCATCTAGTAACCAAGTTCAGAAATAGTTGTCGTTGATGGTGGCGTTTGGTAGCAAAAGTAGAAACTACTTGAAAATTGAATGTCTGCAATCCATACTTGAATTAAAAACAGGTAACACACACTAATACAGCCATCACAATTAACACCGGTTATCAGAGAGATTCTACACACACCCAAAGTACACGGGGCTACATGACCGCGTTGTCGTAGCCCCTAAACTTATGAACCAACCATTCTATCATTTAAGTCATAATTTATTCTGAGGATTCAATCTTACCTCACAAACGTATCATGATCTCACTGTGTGCAAGAGAAACTGTGTCTCACATTATAAGCGAGTTTGTATATCATCATCATCATCATCATCATTTATTTATTTATTGCATGTAACAGGCCATTATGGCCTATAGTAGAAAAACAAGGGAATACAAATTCTTGATTACAATATAAATAGCAAGCATAACATAATATAACATTGTACTTCATAACAGGAAGAATGATTTCAGCTTCTCAAATAATGGTTGCATATATTAGACCAACGATTTCTATCCCTGGCATCTTCCATACTTGCATCTGGATCCACCTGGTTCAGTGCCAACATAACTCGATCTTTCCATCTTGTTCTTGGTCGACCTCTTGGACGTTTCCCCGTTGGTTGAAAATTGAACACACGGTTCGGGAAAGTACTTTCTGCTCTGATAATGTGTCCTAACCATAATACTTGTTTTGATGGAGACTTAAATGGTTTGTTTTCGCAGACAGTAGAACGTCCTGAACACGTGAAGGTAATTTTAAAAATTCATTACGTTTTGCTCTAAGGGCATTCATTATCAACACCGAGATCTGAGAGATTTTGTTCTGCTCATTTCCTTTGTAAGAAATTGCAAACATTCTTTTATTTAATTATAATTATAATAGTTGCACTATCACATTCAAGGTCATTTCAAACAAGTGTCTTAGAAAGAATTCCTGAGTATTCTCTCGTCACAGATTTAACTTACAGTATGAACATTTGTACAAAATAATTAGAAAAGTTTCCATTCTTCACGTGAATGACTGGTTGGTGATATTTTACTTCAGGACTAGAAACAATTTGGTCTTCCGCTGTACATACTTGTGCGTGAGAAATCTCCAGTAGAGGTGGTGGTGTTGTTTCAAGGAGTTAATCATCTACGCCAGCTTCCACTAATGATATGGTGATGACAAAGAATATGAAGATAATAATAATAATAATAAAAATATCGTATGGCCTCGGTTGCCGGGTGCAAGCTTTGTTAATTGACCCCCTGAGGACAACTTGCATGTCGAATTTTATCGCTCCTTGAAGCGCTATGAAAGTCAAGGAGGTTAGATATCTGAGCTCGTTGACACTATAGCGCTTTCTAGTAGAGAAATGAGGAACTTAGTGTTTGCGGAAAATCCCGAGATTAATTTTGCATTTATGAACACGGCCTACTGAATTCAAATGGGTTCTTTAACATGCCAACAACGTATGAAATGCATGCCGTGATTCTTTTTGCCTTTCAAAAATCACTTACCACGGCCAGGAGCGAACCTGCACTTGTGAAATTTAACCACATGCAAGACGTGCTTGTATAAGTTTTCTGTTTAAACTCAATATACAATTAACCACTAAATGATCAGAACTAACATGTATAGCCATGTTTAGGGTATATAGGAGACCCTTAGCAAGAAAGGCTGTCTAACCCACGAGTGTACAGCCTTGTCATACGCAGTAAGCACCTGTTGGCAGAAAACAACAACAACAACAACAATTTGAGAAAGCCAACAGTATGTTTCCACTACCTAGCGGTAAATATGAGCACTACCTGTACTACTAGCATTCTACCTAGCGGAGGATATGAACACTTACTAGTAATATCCAAAGTGAGCTGAGGTTAAGTTAGGTTAGGTTAGGTAAAGTTAGGTTAGCCATCAAAATAAGTTACCAAAATAAGCCATCAAAAATAATTGTTTTTTTACCCCTGTGGTCTTGGGTTCCAACTCGACTATGCACAGAATTTAATTAACAACTGAGAGTTGAAAGGTTAAGTTAGGTTAGGTAAAGTTAGGTTAGGTAAAGTTAGGTTAGTGAGCTTTCAACTACTTTCCAACACAAAGAAAAAAATCCACTAAATACATTGACACAAATAACTTGTCAAATAAGCCAATACAAAAGCCAATACTAAAGCCAACACAAAAAGCTAACACAAAAAGCCAACACGGAAAGCTAACACAAAAAGCCAACACAAAAGCCAACACAAAAAGCCAACACAAAAAGCCAACACATAAGCCAATATATAAGCTTATGGTAGGTCACTCCATCAGCAAAACAGATGCAACCTTTGTAGTGTGAACATCGTACTGACAGGTCAGTTACTACTATGGAACTTATTACTACCTACAAAGGTAGGCTACGTGCACTCTATCAAGGCTACTCCTATAACTATAATCGCCAGAATGTGAATGAAATAATATTCTGGCAATGCTCAATAGAGAGGTCAACAAAATGTCGGGGCAATCTAAAAAGTAAAAATGGAAAGGTTTTAAGTGTGAGTGTTCATCAATGTAGTGCTCTAAACGAACCACGCTTGCTGTTTACAAACAATTATCAAAATGCTAAAAAGCAAGTTCAAGAAAACGATATTGCGGCTAATGATAGTGCGGGGTTTGTTCAAAAGGACTTATCATGTCCTCAAAAAGTCATGTTAAGACAGTTGTCAACGTCCAAGAAACCTTCAACACTATCAAAATCAACTCAGACTATAAATGAAGTGGTATTGCAAGAGGATCAAAAAGGACTATATAGTAATAGTGATGATGGTCATGACGATCATGATAATGATGATGATGATGATGATGATGATGATGATGATGGTAATGCTTTGTTTACACCTAAAAATCCATTTGTTAAATTTGTATACTGGAACAAACCCAGTAAGCTAATTCAACGGCTTCGACAATTGCATGCTTTACAACAAGCTGGGTATACCGGTCACGATTGGGAAATCAAAGAAATTGAACAAGAGCTTCGTCGTGCTGAAATTATTGTGTAATGGGTCTACCACTTTGCGACCACTTTTAAACCCACTCTTGGTTCTTATATTTGCTTATTTGCTTCCACTTTTACCTGAACTCTTTGGATCCATATTTGCTCTCAGATTAAACTATTATTCTTATTACAAAGTTGACTTTACTAGAGCGTAGTCTCTGCTTGACGGTCGACATGGAAGTATCAGTGACTATGTATGGTAAGCCTTACGCATACTATAAAGGATATTCATATATTGTGAAACGAACCAATAAAAATGGAACTCTTATTTGGCGTTGTTCAAAGCAACGTTCCAAACATTGTCGTGGTGACCTAAAAAGTAAAAATAGTGAGGTTTTAAGTGTCAGTGATCATCAATGTAGTGTACTGCATGAAACACAGTTGCCGTCGACAAAAAATCAAGAAAACCATATTGCTACTCAAAATAGTGCATTGTTTAATGAGCAACGTTTAACCCCTGTTCTAAAAGTTATTTTTAATCCATCTACCACGACGCCAGAGCCATCAACATCACAAGCTGTGCAAGAGGTAGTGTTGTTGTTGTCGTTTTAAAGAGTGGAACAACTAGGTCATCTGCTCTTGATATGCAAGAGGATAAAAATGACTAAATAGTAATAACAATAAGGTTTTTATGCCTATAAAACCATTGCGGCTTCCCCTGTTTTCGAAAACAACAGTGAATGGACATTGCTATAAAATGATCTACAAAAAGTCTTGTGTTTAAAACTATAACAGACTATTGTAAAGAGAGAAAGGCTTGTATTCGGTGTGCATCAATTGTCATAATCATGTATACTCTGCAATGTTAAATATACTAACTTTGTATAAAATAAAACAGCATTGTAACATCATTTTGCATTTATTTACAAACTTTATATACATGTTTTTGGTTTCATGATAATATGTTTTAAGACAATACTAAAAACTAAAACATTATTATTCTATACACATATTTTTCTTTCAGTCCATTGTCATCACTTATATCTTCCATTATTATTATTTGACATTTGTTTTTTTTATTTAATTAAAACGAACCATGCACCTATTGTTTTTAAAACCTTCATAAATTAAATGTACAGGTTGCACAGCATTATTGACTTCATCAAAAACACTCTCCAACATATCATTAAACTGTATAGGTAGAAATGTCTCAAAGTTTTCACATACACAACGTACACGATCACCATATGCTGTTTTCAATTTCCGAATCTTGATAATGCGGAATGGAATATGCGTTGGCAATTCGCTGAGCTTCTTTGTCTCTAAGCCATATGCTTGACCCACAGCATTCAAAACATTCATTGTAGTAGTCTATAAACAAAAGAAAAGCATATCTATTACACTCTAAAACAGCTTTAATAATATTGTGCTGAGTTCTAATGCACACTTCACACAGGCTATCATGTGTCCACAAGGCAAAAATACAACACCTAGTTCATCTTGATAACAAATTTTACATAATTGTTGGTCACACTTTTGTATCTGTTCGTGAGACAAGTCTTTTCTTTCAGCCTCGTGTATTTGCTCCGCGTGATCTAACTCTTAAGGCACTTTTAAGTCTTGTGCTGCAATCATGTTTTCTTTACGAATAGTGTTCACAAATTCCTGACCATTAAGCAACACCATGTATTTACAGTTAGGTAACCAACGAGCGTGTTGCACAAAAGGGTCATCAGTCATTTGCCAATCCTTTAAAGCAAATCCACAATAAAACATATTGTTTGATCCCCTTCACCAGTATAAAAAAACAGCTTCACTTAGCTGTTTGGTAAGGTGTTTTAATATTAATGGCCAAACATTTTTATAAGATTCTAAACGTTTTTCAACAGAGCTGTACTCTGGGTGTGCTAGTGCTTTAGTCTTGCAATCTCCCAATTTTTCAAAAGCACATGCCAATTCAACACTGTCTATGGCATATGGACCACATATATCGACACTACCGTTGTTATTTTTTATTTGTGATTCAGCAACGTAAGTAGCGGCCAATGGTCTTTTGGTTCGGTAAAATGAATACACGGGTATGTTACCCACTTGTTTTCCAAGCATGTAAGGACAACAAGGAGACCATCCCAAATGGTCTCTAAAGGGATCATCCCCTTTTTTCCAGTGTGAAAGTTCAATACGACAAAACACACAGCGCACCACATCTTCTCGGTTCAAGTTTAAAAAAACGGCTTTTGCAAGTTCATGTGACGACAAAAAGCCTACAGGCCAGGATTCAAATGTTAACCAACGGTCATGTTCTGATTTTAAATTTAATCCACGTGGTAAACCAACTTGCTCACTTGTTGTATTTGGTACTAACGCCATGTGTTATAATAAAACTTTTTCTTATTGTAAGTGATTAACGTTGCACAGAGTACTTTAAAGCACAATGTATGCTTGTTCACTGTCTGTTCATTACGTTAATGGCGCATGACGACACCTAAAAGCAAACAAAATAACCAATCACTCAATCAATCAATACTTGTAAATAAAACTTTAACGTTAATTGGCATTAATATATCAAAACACCATTAAAATAAACTGTATGTTGGCACTAACAGTAACCCATGCACTTATTTTCTTTTTATAGAGCTTTAGTCATTTACACCCCCCCCCCTTCAACCAATATATAAACAAAAATGAATGGCATGTCAGTTTGTTCACATTATCATGTTCAAACCTGTGGATATTCGTTGAGTTCATAGGGTACAAAGTTCCTAATTTTTCTACTAGAAAGCGCTATAGAGTTTAAAGAGATTAGATATCTAACATCTAACCTCCTTGACTTTCATAGTCAAGGAACAACTAAATTCGACATGCAAGCTACCCTCTGTGTGTCAAATAACAAAGCTTGCACCCAGCACCCGAGGCCATACGATATTAATATTATTATTAATATATTATTATTATTATTATTATTATTATAGGGAACGACATGTCAGTTAAATTTAAATTTTTGTTTTTAGAAAATCCAACATGGCCTTGTACTTTTCCCAGTCAACAACAACATAGCCATTAATCAAGAAAGCAATCATCGTCCTAGTCATGTACAGGTAATGAATTTTTTAGCCTACTTTTCACATTTTGCAAAAATGAGGAAAAAGTAGTCTTATGAGATCGATCCGGGAAAATGTGTGTCTGTCTGTGTGTCTGTCTGTCTGTCCTTCTGTCTGTCTGTCTGGCTGTGTGTGTGTCCCCCCCTATCAACTCCTAAACGGCTTGAGCAATCGAAATAAAATTTGGTAGGAGTAAAGATCTATACCTGAATATCTCACGGCCATATTTAAAAATGATGTCAGTGCTACGAACTGCTGAAAAATCGCAATTGAAATTTGAGTTCCATGTTGGATATCTTGGAAGGTATGAATGGGAGCTATTTCAAAATCGGCACACATATAGAAAATAATATTGCAGTTTAATTTCCAGAAGGCCATACATGGCAGTGTTGCCAAAATGATTATAAGCCTACTGATAGGTTCAATATTTAAATGCATATACCTTCTACACTATCAATTGGAATTCAACCAAATTTCGTATGTTGTATGTGTACATAACCAGATATGACTGAACGTATTCTTATGAACTACCAGTGCTGCCAACTGTTAAAAAATGCTCTTAATTTATTTTATCCAAATACCAATATATATGAGAAAGTATGCAAGCCGACAGCTTTAAACTATGCACACGTATAGTAGATCACATTCTATATTAATTTGGAGTAACTTATATACGTCAGTGCTACCAACATGATTCTAAGCCTGCTAAGAGGTCCAAATTTAAATACATGTAACTTCCATACTATCATTTGGATTTCAACCAAATTTCGTATGCGCTATCTGTACCATAACAGCTATGACTATGCGTATTCTTAGAGCAACCAGGGCTGCCAACTGTTAATAAATGCTGTCTCTATGTTTGTTACCCTAATATCAATGTATCAGAAAGAATGCAAGCCAATAGCTCTAAACTTTGCACACGTATAGTACCTGGCATTCTAGATTACTTTGGAGTAACTAATATACGTCAGTGCTGCCAACATGATTCTAAGCCTGCTGATAGGTCCAATTTTAAAATGCATGTAACTTCTATACTAACTAGTGGATTTCATTTAAAATTGGCACAACAATAGATCATATTATTTCAGATTATTTCTGACCAATACATGCATGACACTGTTGCCAACATGATTTTACGCGCGCCGTTATATCCAATGTTTAACTCCATGTAGCGTCCATGCTATTCATTGGACTCCAACCAAATTTTGTATTCTATACCTTAAGAGATGGAACTAAGAATATATTCAGTCACCAGGGCTGCCAACTGTAGTGCTCTAATAGGCTACATTATGCCAGGTATACAGTATTTCGAACTAATTAGAAATTTCGATATTACCAACTTAATTTCGTCATTATTCTAAATAGATCCATATCGATTAATCATTGGCATGAATCTTAAATTTTAAGAAAAGTAGGCTATTTAGTTCGTCACGGAACTTCTTGTTGTCTACCAGTTTTCAGTAGTGGTAAAATGGAATCGCATTTTATGTTAGGCTTACCTGAGTTTTCAATAGTTCAATGCCTGGAAACAATGGTTTCGCTTTAGTGCGTTTCGGTTTTTTTCAGCAACTGCTACGGCGGTAAGACTTTTCTTTCCAAGTTTCTAAAAATAAATAAAATAAACCGCTATAAATACCTAAATTCAGGTTAATACATGCATTTCATAAAATAAAATGTAAAACATACAAAAAATGAAACAAGTTTAAAAAAATAATCCCACCTTCACTTGCAGTGGCTTATTACTGTTTCCTTCTAGTGGGCTCAAAAGTGCAATGGTTTCTTCTCTCTCAGACATGTAAGGTATACCAGTTATCTGCAAACAAATAAATTTAAAAAATCAATAATTACCTAATCAATAAATAATTGCTTGTAAATATATATAAATCAATAAATGTATAAATGAATAAATATATACCTACCTCACTACAAGGATAAGTATTTTCCACCAACACCAAAACTGTTAAACAAGACCAAGTGTTTCACGCAACGCAGTGTGTTCAAAGGTAGTCACCTAAGTGAGAGAGGAAATGATAACGACATGTCTTTATATATGTTACGTTGCATGTATAATCATCTTTTCCCACGCATTGAACATCCTGTTATCAAACACGTGGACAGCCAAAGCCCAAGGTGAACACCTGTGGCAGATCAAATTTCACATGAACTTGCATTTTGTCACGTACGAAGCAAAAACAGGATGTAACTTGTTTAGCATACATGTGGTTTCACATGTGTATGCATGCCTTTCGCACTTCCCTGCCACCACAATGGTCAGATTATTTAACCTTCAAGCGTCTTTGTCATTTTCCATTGCAATTGTTGTCGAGTCAGATCAGCACCTTCCAATAAGCTCAAATGACATTCGCCTCCTGCTCGTCTGCAAGTTTGTTTTCTGTACTCGCTTCGACCAACATAGAACCAAGTTCTCATCATCGTTTACATGTTAAAGGTAAAAAAATCTTAGCATGCTTCACACATTTTCAAATATTAGCCTCCATCCGTCTGCCATAGGAAAGATCAGAAAAACGCACCCTCGCTCTGTCATACACCGACCCGCCGAAATAGCGATTGTTCTATTAAGCATGGTCCTTGTGGTTAGCGACAGGTTCGTTGAAACACATACACCCAGCCGTATCGTCTCTCTCAACCTCCACGCTTCATAAACATTATAAACAAGTAAAGAAAAAGGAAACGTTTTTTCAACATGTATGGCGTTAGGCCCTTTGTGAATTATTTTTTGGAAAAAAATATCTACCACATTTGAAAGGGGGGCGTTAGCCCGAGTCCTAGGACACCTCGTACACGTCTCTAGCGTTATGGGTTCGTGAGATATCGTCAAAAATCACAAAAAACACGTGTTTACCCCAAAATCGAGTTTCCAATTTTTTTTTAAATTACAACGAGTGGTCCATAGCAAATAGGACGTCACCCGGAGTCCTTGGACCCGTCGTACACGCCTCTAGCATAATTGGTTCTCGAAATATAGCAAAAAGTTTAAAATCACGTTTTTCCCCCCAAAAACCGTGTTTCCAGATTTTCACCTTTTCGACACCTACATTTCCGTAAAGAGCGCAACGAGACGAAAAGAACGAATCCAAGCACGCCTTCCTAGCATGACTCCTTCCATTCCAAGGTCGCAGGGGCTCACAACTTGCTCTTGGAAGCAGCTGTCACAACCCCACTACTGTCAGGATTTTTGTCCTAGACTTGAAATTTATTTTGGGGGTAGAGGGGGTAGGGACCATTGATTTACGTCAAACAATTTTTTTTGTAGAGTTCCTAGTTTCCTAAATATAGGCTTTTCAAAATTCGAGTTTTTTCAAAAAAACATAAAAAATAAAAAAAATTATAACAAAAATAAAGGTCATAAAGACCATTCGTTTGAGCCATGGCACAACGTTCTACCATGTTTGGTTTTCAAACTATCGCCTACTTTCGAAAACAAAAATATCAACAATTTTTTGAAAAATATAATACATGGTCCATAGGAAAGAGGACGTCCGCTCGAGTCCAACGACACCTCATTTGTCAACATCCGACCATGGGTTCGCGAAATATTAGCTTGGACTCACGCGGCGGCCATGACACTATTTGGAAGCGCCACCATCCCCCTGCTCACCTCTTCTCAGGTTTGGCTCATGAGGCTCAGCGTACCCCGTTCCAGCCCTCAGATGAGAATTACATTTCTTGGCAGAGTGGTGAATGGACATCCAAAAGTGCTAGCGACCACAACATAACA
Source organism: Meconema thalassinum (assembly GCA_946902985.2). Classification (NCBI taxonomy): domain Eukaryota; kingdom Metazoa; phylum Arthropoda; class Insecta; order Orthoptera; family Tettigoniidae; genus Meconema; species Meconema thalassinum. Next base: position 35,437,838 of record OX336392.1, read on the forward strand.
CAATTCCTGGGAAGAAATGTTTTCAAATAACACTCAGAAAAGAACATTTATTGTTTTTGAACCAAATCTTCGAGTGAATTCAACATTCAGAATGCTCTTACATTTAGAGAATAGAGAATAATTATTTGATACAATATAATTAGAGTTCACCTCACTTGTTGTCAACCCTTAATTAGGCCTATGTCCCTCTTCTTCTTTTGTTCTAATGAATAATTATTGGGTTTGAAGCCATTTTTTTCCGTGTTGCCTTAGTAAACAAGAGTTTAGTGCTTTTTAGTAATCTCATGTAATTTATTTCAGGATTAGGACATAACCCAGCTCTTTTGGGTACATTCGTGTTGACCGACTGAAAAGCACTAAACTCTTGTCTAATGAATAAATCACATAAAACAGGCAATGCAGAAAATGGCCCTAGAAAATAGCAAGAGAACTCACAATGCAGGGTACATTTTCAAATGATAGTATAGTGTTTTCATTTGCAGAGCGCCTTTAAGGAGCACTTCCTTTCACGGCAAGTGATTGCGTGGTTTCGCTCACATCTTCCATCGTAAACAACACCACAGAGTGGATGTTTGGCTCATGGTAGCCTATTATACACACATCAAAAAAAGTTTTGCATCACCTCGGTTCCCAGACCTCCGGCATATAGACGTTGACTGTGTATATTGTATCCAAGATACAGTCCCTTTGACTGTTCATAGATGTCACTAAAACTGCTCAAAGATGTAAACAACCATGCATGAGCAGGGCCTATTAGACGGAGGGGGTACGACAGCCGATCAGTTCCAGTCATTCCACCAGGACGAAGGTACGCTGCTCATGTTGTCTGTAGTTCTACCATGCCTAGAAGGTCAATACCGCAGTTCGATCGCGTCCGCATTGTTACTTTGTGTCAAGAAGGGCTCTCAACAAGGGAAGTTTCCAGGCGTCTCAGAGTGAACCAAAGCGATGTTGTTCGGACATGGAGGAGGTACAGAGATACAGGAACTGTCGATGACAGGCCTCGCTCAGGCCGCCCAAGGGCTACTACTGTAGTGGATGACCGCTACTTACGGATTGCCGCTCGGGGGAACCCTGACAGCAATGCCACCATGTTGAATAATGCGTTTCGTTCAGCCACAGGACGTCGTGTTTCAACTCAAACTGTGCGCAATAGGCTGCATGATGCGCAACTTCACTCCCGACGTCCATGGCGAGGTCCAGCTTTGCAACCCCGACACCATGCAGCGCGGTACAGATGGGCCCAACAACATGCTGAATGGACCCCACGGAATTGGCATCACGTTCTCTTCACCGATGAGTGTCGCATATGCCTTCAACCAGACAATCGTCGGAGACGTGTTTGGAGGCACCCTGGTCAGGCTGAACGTCTTAGACACACTGTCCAGCGAGTGCAGCAAGGTGGTGGTTCCCTGATGTTTTGGGGTGGCATTATGTGGGGCCGACGTACGCCACTGGTGGTCATGGAAGGCTCCGAAACGGCTTTACGATACCTGAATGACATCCTCCGACCCATAGTGCAACCATATCGGCAGAATATTGGAGAGGCATTTGTCTTCATGGACGACAATTCTCGACCTCATCGTGCACATCTTGTGAATGCGTTCCTTCAAGATAACGACATCGCTCGACTACAGTGGCCAGCATGTTCGCCAGACATGAACCCTATCGAACATGCCTGGGATATGTTGAAAAGGGCTGTTTATGGACGTCTTGACCCACCAACCACTCTGAGAGATTTACGCCGAATTGTCGTTGAGGAGTGGGACAATTTGGACCAACAGTGTCTTGATGAACTTGTGGATAGTATGCCACGGCGAATACAGGCATGCATCAATGCAAGAGGACGTGCTACTGGGTATTAGAGGTAGTGGTGTGTACTGCAATCTGGACCACAAATGCTGAAAGTCTAGCTGTATGATGGTACAACATGCAATGTGTGGGTCTCATGAGCAATAAAACGAGCTGAAATGTTGTTTGTGTTGATCTCTATTCCCTTTGTATTTAACGGTTCCGGAACTCTTGGAACCGAGGTGATGCAAAACTTTTTTTGATGTGTGTATTATAATAATGAAACCCTACCAACCTGGGCCCAATGTCTGGGAAGCCAGGCTCTGCCTGTCACAAGTCAGGACCAAAGGGGAGTGATAGAGGAGTAACACCTCTTTAAAAAACATTGGTCCAGCTGGCCCGGCTGGTAGTTCCTTGTAAGGGCCCCTTACCAGGGTTACGGTAAAGTCCTCAACGACAACTGTGGTGGAGAAGGTAGCCTTTGGTACAGCATAGATGGCGGAAGAGGCATCCCAGTGCTCGGGATAAATAGAGCAAAAGGTATCTGTTTTAACTAAACAGATATCAGCATTCACCCGATAACTTCTGTTCCCCATGTTAGGGGCGGTTATCAAAGGCGTCTGTTCCCATATTGGGCGGCCTATTATGATCCATCTGGCGATTCGATCACAGATGTAACATCGAAGGGGAGTAAACCTCCTTCCAAAATAATCTCAACTTAAGACATGATAGTAAACCACAACGGAAAATATACTCCAGGAGGTAAACAATCCTCCATCACAAGAAACTGTGATGCAACTGGGCCTGCGGAGTCTGGAGAGCCCAAAACATCATGTGAGGAAGAGTCGGAGCTTCCTAGAACTTCACGCAAAAGACCTAAGCAAAAACATCTGCTAGGCACACTGAACATCAATACGCTCATGAAAACTGGTAAACTGAAACAACTGACAGATGTGCTGAATAGACGTAATATCCTCATTCTTGCTTTACAAGAAACTCGATACACCGACGAAGATGCTTTTGAGTCTGAGGGATATAGAATTTACAAAGGGAAAGCTGGCATCAAAACCAAACAAAACAGTACTATACTTGGAACAGCTTTTATGATTAAACAAAACTTAACAGAATCAATAACAAATTTTACAGCTTCATCAGAACGAATTTCACTTCTCTCATTTCGATCAGGAAACAAAGGCTATACTATAATCAATGCTCATGCTCCCACCAATGAGGACAATAAGAAAAATCCAGAAAATGTTGACGAGTTTTGGGAAATGTTGGAACATGAATCATCAAAGATACCTTATCATCACGTTAAAATCTTAGTGGGTGACTTTAATGCACAGATTGGAAGAGAGAGAAAATTTAGAAACATAGTGGGTGACTTCCCAGCTCACAACCGCACTAACAGAAATGGAGAGAGACTCATAAGTTTCTGCAGACTATTTGATCTTAAATTAATGTCAACCTTTTTTAGGAAATTACCGAGGAGAAAGAAAACATGGTGCTCTCCAAATCCACATTTAGGTTCATATCAATTGGATCATGTAGCAATTACAAAACAGAACTTTAGAGAAATCATGAATGTTAGAGTAAGGAGAGGATTAAATATTGATTCTGACCATTTTTTGTCTGAGATCAAAACTAAATTCCAACCAAATAAATCCAAGCCAAAAATTCCAAAAATTCCTAAAATAGACACAAAAGTTTTATCAGAAAATAAGACTGAATTTATCAATAAACTGCATACTAAAGATAAGAGTAACTGGGAAGAGATCAGAGATGTAATGATAGAATCAGCCAAAGAATTGGGACAGCCTCCAAGGAAAAGGAAACGCCGATGGTGGAATACAACATGTGATGCAGCGATCGAACGTAGATTAGCGGCTTGGCAGTTATGGAATTCCAGGAAACGAGAAGATGACTGGATTAATTTTGTAGAGATCAGAAAGCTAACATCCAAAATCATCAGGATAGAGAAACGTAATTATGATAAGAAGCGATTGGAAGAGATAGATATAGATTTTAAAAAGAACAACACCAGACAATTCTACAAAGTATTTCGAGAGGAGATCCAAGGATACAAACCAATGAACCTCCATTTCAAGGATTCAACTGGTAGACTGGTCACTAATAATAAAGACAACTGCGAGTTACTAGCTAAATACTTTGAGGAACTTCTTAATTGCGAAGAACCTTTAGAAAGACTACAGTTTACATCACCACAAAAAGAGAACCCTCCGTCAGAACCACCAACTGTCCAACAAATAGAACAATATATTGACAATCTTAAAAATAATAAGGCACCTGGTGAGGATGGGATACTAACTGAAATGTTGAAACTCGGTGGTAAATTTGTAGCTGAAGCTTTACACAAAGTTATCAAGGAATGTTGGGAAAAAGGAACAATTCCAAATGATTGGAAACAGACAATAATCCATCCCTTGCACAAGAAAGGAGATAAGACAAACCCCAACAATTATAGAGGTATTTCCTTACAGCCAATCGCATACAAAGTTCTTTCTAAAGCACTGCTACACAATCTGGAAGAACAAGCAGAACATACTATCGGCGAATACCAAGCCGGATTTAGAAAAGGGAGATCTTGTCCAGAGCAAATTTTCAATCTCAAAACAATCCTTAGAATCAGAACAATACGTAACCTCAACACAGTTGTATCTTTCATTGATTTCAGAAAGGCTTATGATTCAATAGACAGACAGTCTGTATTCCTAACGCTAGCAGAATTAGGGATAGATAAAAATACCAGACAACTGGTTGAACAAACACTGACAAATACAACCTCAAGAGTTAAATTTCTAAACGACATTTCAGAACCCTTCCAAATCAAAACCGGAGTTAGACAAGGTGATGGGCTTTCACCACTTCTATTTAATTTGATATTAAACAAAATCATGAAGGAATGGAAACTTAAATTATGCGAAAGAAACATTGAAGGGGTCCATTTGGGGCAAGGAAAAGGAAGATTTGAGGTGAAATGTCTTGCCTTTGCTGATGACATAGCAATCATTTCAGAAAACAGATTTCAAGCACAAATAATGGTTGAAACCCTACATGAAATAGCAATAAAAACTGGTCTTCAGATTTCGTATGAAAAAAAACCAAATATATTGAACACAGACACAATGGAGAAAAATATCTAACAACTCAACATGGACAGATTCAAAGAGTTGATAAATTTAAATATTTGGGAGAATGGATCCAGTCAAATGGACTTGATAACACATCCTGCAAGGAGAGATTCAGAAAGATGGAAAATGCCTATAAACTCACCCAACATAGATATAACAAACGATCAATTTCATTCCAGGCAAAAATCAGGCACTACACAACTGTAATTAAACCAGAGGTATTATACGGATCAGAATGTTTAACGTTGAACAAAAGAGGTGAACAAGAGGAACTGGAAAAGAAAGAAAGGAAAATACTTAGGAAAATTTTGGGTCCCCAAAAGAATAAAGATATTTGGATGAAGAGAAAAAATGAAGACCTTTACCGAAATGTGGAAAAAATTACAGACTCAATTAAAAGACGGAGACTACAATTTTATGGTCACCTTCATAGAATGGATAGCAGCAGGCTAACTAAGAAAATTTTTGACTACATCTCCAAATTAAAAAACACCACTAGATGGCTGGAAGAGATAAGGTGTGATCTGCAAAAACTGAAGATCACAAATAACATCATTTCTAATAGGGTGGAATTCCGGCGACTGATCACTACTGCAGATTTTTCGATTCTGCAAGTTCCACATCAACCACGGAGAGTGTTATCAGCGGAACAGAGGCAGGCCATCAGCCAACGTATGAAGAAGTTTTGGGAAGAAAAGAAAAAACGAAACAATGTACCGTAGTCTTAGGTTCAAGGCGGTCTATAATTGGCCAAATTCTAAATATATATATATTATAATAATGAGACACACACATGTTTTGAATGCTAACGCGCACACAGTCCAGCTCACTGGTGACTGAATATTGTACCTAGCCAGAGGACTTCGTGAGAGCTGTTGCTGGTGCAGGAATGTCTACGTCAGCAGGAAGTGGTGGCTAGCAGGTATGCTGTTTAAGCAGAGACTGCCATTTTGATTCTGAGACAGTAGGACTATCGATGTATAAGAGGTAGCCATTTTGGTTCCTTATTAAAAACATGAAACTAGTATAAGGTACACGAATCTTATTCAGATTGAGGAACACGTGCGAGAGAGAGACAGAGAACCATTCAAGGTCAAAACGCTGAGAAAATACAACTTTTTCAGTTGCTAGGCTAACTGATAACGATTGCGTTAGTCATGCACTTGCCATTTTAGCACACGGACGTATACAGTAGAGCTCTGAACTGAACTTTGGAAGAAAAATCCTTTTATTTTTTTGGTAAGTACCTATGAATGAACTAACCTGAATTTAGGTATTTATAACGGTTTATTTTATTTATTTGTAGAAACTTGGAAAGGAAAGCCTTACCGCCGTAGCAGTCGCTGGAAACCCGAGACGCAGTAAAGTGCATCCATTGTTTCCAGGCAGTGAACTATTAAAACTCAGGTAAGCCTAACATAAAATGCTATTCCATTTTACCACTACTGAAAACTCGTAGACAAAAAATTCATTACCTGTACATGACTAGGACGATGATTGCTTTCTTGATTAATGACTAAGTATTGGCAACCGGTACAAGACCATATTGGTTGTTTACCGGGAAAGTACAAGGCCATATTGGATTTTGTAAAAAACAAAAATTTTAATTTTACTGACATGTCGTTCCCTATAATAATAATAATAATAATAATAATAATAATAATAATAATAATAATAATAATAATAATAATAATTTTTAATTTAATTTAATTTATTTATTAAATACTATTTATGTTACATTATTGTGATATGTCTCACGAATCTGATGACAGTACAGATTATCTGTGAGACATATTAATTATTATTTACAACATATATATAGATTATATTTCAGTACAAGAGTGCATGCATTTTTTTTGTAATGTTAATGATAAAAGATTAATGTAAATAATTAAAGATACAAAAAATTACACTATGGTAGTTATATTAATAAATTTATGTTATGAGTTAATGTTTGGTTAAGTAAAATTTTTTAATGCGACTTATAGCTAGTTGTTTGTTGTTAATGTTTGTCAGTCCAGGTGGTAGTTCATTAAGTAGTGATGGTATAATATAATTTAGTCTCTTGAAACCATAGCTATTTATACATAAAGGTTTAACATGTTTAGTACTTGTTATGGCTCTTGTTTGTATGTTGTGAGAGACCTTATGCCTGAATCTTGGATCATGGTAGTAGAGATTCAGTACAGTAATTTGAAACAACTCTTTAATATTAAAATAAGGGATATCAGTGAAATATTTAAAGAACCTGTTTTGGCTATCTTGAAGATTATTAATTAAAGTTGTGTTTTGATTTCCCCAAGCTGCTATAGCATATCTTAATTTGCTTTCAATCAGAGCACTGTAAATTGTTTTGTAACAATAATAATAATAATAATAATAATAATAATAATAATAATGCCAGCGGTGGCATGCTGTACTGTACAGTCCTTGATTTTGAGCTCCTCGCATTTCCGCTTTTTATGTAAGTTTTACACGTTTATATGGTTAGTTTATGATTTCTATGGTGACTTTTAAGGACTCTTGTCGAAAACAAGTGTGAGTTATAGTGCTTGTGGATATATCTACGTCATAATCATCAAAATACAGCTGCAATATGTTTGTTTACATTCATGTTGTGGTTGCTACATCGTTAGTTACAGTGCCTTATAACCCCAAATGCCTTCTCGAAATGGGTTATGTACGGTGTTGTGTGTGAAATTGGGATGTTTAAAGCCCATTTATTATATACTTCATATCATTTGTGCAGATAATCGGACTGTTTACGTGTTAATATTACGAAAGGTGAAGTGTACATCTGCTTAACCTACAAAATTAGGTTACACGTATTTGCTGCATAGATTCTTGTAAGTACGGCATTCCTTCTCTGTTGATCGTTTGCAGTTAAATGACGTCCACTGTTGTAATATAAGCAATATCCCTGCAAGATAGTTATACCGTATAACCTATCTAATGTGAGTTGTGAGAAATCTGCAATGATAAGGTATGTGCTAACCAGAAATGACGAGATATACTAAATGGGGTAGGCAGGACTCCGCAGCCGTGGTGAAGGCAACCTGCCTAGGGGAGGGAAAACCCTGATAACAAACCTTAACTGCAGTGTCTGATCCGTAGCGGGCGGCTGCAAACAGCGTCTGTTCTCCATGTTAGGAGCGGCTGAAGATGAACACCTGGCTGTAGGTTAAAAACGCACCCACCCATAATATGGAGAAAATAAATTTAAAAATTAATGAAAGGCCGCTGCCTGAGGTTCGTCAGGGCATGTCTAGAGCCGGCGATGGACATGACAGCAAGCGAATCGTCGGTGGCAGGATGCTGATGAGGCGGGCTCCTGTCGCACAAGAAGATACAGCCCAACAACTACAACAAAGCCAACCAACGTCAAGTGCTTTGCCTGCTGAAAGTGCTGTGCCAGAACCACTTCCGGCACTCACCCAAGCAGGCCTGCCAAGAAAGCGCTTAAAATGGTCAATCGCAATGAACGAGACCATAATGCGCATTTATTATAAGGTGACTCGCATTGGAACAGAACTAACTGGATATAGGCAGAAATTATTCAATGAGTTCCATGAAGCATACCCCGAACTCCGTGTGACTGAACAGAGAGTGGCGGACCAATATAGGGCGATAGTCCGTAATAATTTAGTGCCAGAAGCAAGACTTAATACAATCAAGCAGGAGGTCAGAAGAGTGTTTGATTGTGATCAAGGAACTAATCTGGAGAGTGAATTAGCACAAGAGCTCCATGAGCAGGAACAACATCAAGAAGAACACAATGAGCCAGTCAGTGGCATACAGCCGGATACGCATCATGAAGATGAGTCACATACCAAGATCCTAGCAGATGAAATGATGACGGCTATGACTCAGTTCAATGGAACAGACCCAATGCTTAGACCTGCCTTGCCTCGAGTAAATTCGTCTAGGAAGGTATCAAAAATTTTAAATATCATGAATCAAGCTATCCTACCCAAACACTTGATAGATGTGAATGACTTAGAATCTCTTCACACTGTTCTGTACTGTGGAGCCGTCACAGTTATCAGAACTATGGGCATCCAACTGAGAGAAAGGAATACTTCCTGCAGTAGGAAATGTGCTCCTGTTACCCCTAAGTGGGAGAGACGTCTGATAGGCAATATCGACAAATTGCGAACAGATATTGGCCGTTTGACTGAGTTTATTAGAGGAACGCACACAAGAAGACTGGTGAGACTCTGTAAGGCAATAATGAGGCGGTCCAAAATCCACACCGACCGAGATGACCCAAACACAAAAGCCGAACAGTGTTTAGATACACTCAAACAGAAACTTACGTTGATAGCGAACAGACTTTCCAGATACAGAGCCAGTAGGAAACGGAGACAGGACAACAACATATTTGTCAAAGGCGAGAAGAAATTCTACAGAGCACTGAGTGAAAACTATGTATCCTTAAATGCTCCTTATCCAACAAGAGAAGAAATTGAAGAGTTTTGGAGCAATCAACTATCCAAAGCCACCAATTTTAACTCAGACTCTCATTGGGTTCAGGAAGTAACAAACATCTCTAAAGAATTTAATCCGATGCAATATGATCCAATAACATCCACTGAAATTTCTTCCATCATTAAAGGTCTTCCGAACTGGAAAGCACCTGGTTTAGATCAGATACAGAATTACTGGTATAAGAAATTCTGGTGCGTATACGATCTTCTGTCTACTCTGGTGAATGAAGTTGTTGCTCATCCACAGAAGATGCCAAATTTCCTTACACAAGGTGTAACACATCTACTTCCGAAAGACCCACAAAATATGCAAGATCCTGGAAAATACCGTCCAATTACATGCCTTCCCACGATGTATAAGATCATCACGTCCTGTCTTAGTAGGAGGATATATGCTCACTGTGAAAAAAATAACATCATAGCAACACAACAAAAAGGATGCACGAAAGGGTCCAAAGGGTGTAAAGAAATACTTATCATTGACTCAGTGGTTTCTAACCAGGCCTTTACCAATAACAGAAATTTATTCACGGCATATATTGACTACAAGAAGGCCTATGATTCCGTGCCCCATGATTGGTTGATCCATATTTTGTCAGTGTATAAGATTGATCCTCAGATTATATATTTCTTGGAACACGCCATGACATCGTGGCGTACAGTGATGAGCCTTAGTACTACAAATGGCAGTATTGCAACAAGTATGATCCCAATCCACAAGGGAATATTCCAAGGAGACTCCTTGAGCCCATTATGGTTCTGTCTTGCGATGAACCCACTATCAAACCAACTTAATTCAACAAAATATGGATTCAGTATCAAGAAGAACTCCAGGGAGCTTGCAAAGCTCAACCATCTCCTGTATATGGATGACCTAAAGCTATATGCTGCAACCAGAGCACAACTAGAGTTTCTGTTGAAGATAGTGGAAACCTTTTCACAGGATGTGAAAATGGAATTCGGGCTGGAGAAATGTAAGACGCTGAACATTATGAAAGGCAAGCTGCAGGAAGGTGTATATGAAACAGCTCAGGGCCATCAGATTGCAACAATGCTCACTAGCGAGACCTACAAGTATCTGGGAATGAAGCAAGCCAGACACATAGAACACTCAGTAGTGAAACAAGATCTGACGAAGGAATTTGTCAGAAGAATTAAGCTTGTTTCTAACACCAGCCTCAACAGTAAAAACTTGGTTAAGGCAATCAACGCTTATGCTGTCCCTATTCTTAGTTACTCGTTTGGGGTCATCAAGTGGAGTAAAACTGACATTGCAAGCTTAGAACAGAAAATTAGAACATCACTGACCAAGTCACGAAAACACCATCCCAGGGCATCTGTGGAACGAGTCATGTTACCGAGACATATGGGTGGGAGAGGAATTGTTGATATAAACAACCAAGTAGCTCGACAGATCTATGAGCTAAGAAAATACTTCTGTTCTGTATCGAACCATTCGATGCTGCACAGGGCTGTCACAGAAGCAGATGATTCAACTCCACTACTCTTAAGTCAGCAAGAGACTCAAATTCAGGTGCGCAGTGATTTGGATAGATTCAATGCCTGGTTGTCCAAGCCACTACACGGAAGACATCCCAATGAAGTCATCCAAACTCACGTCGACAAGCTAGCGTCGAACTTTTGGTTGATTTCTGGGCAGATGTTACCTGAAACAGAAGGCTTTATGATGGCTATTCAGGACCAGGTTGTCCCCACGAGGAACTACCTAAAGTTCATAACCAAGGATGCATCTGTGCAAGATGACCATTGCAGATACGGTTGCCCAACATCTGAGACTGTTCAGCATATTATATCGGGTTGTCGCCATTTTGCAGGGACAGAATATAGGAAGAGACATGATTTTGTTGCCAAGATAGTTCATCAAGAATTGGCTATACAACTTCAACTGCTGAGCCAAGAGAAAGTGCCGTACTACAAATATGCTCCTGAAAGTGTACTGGAAAATGACAGCTTTACGTTGTACTGGGATCGTACTGTATTGACAGACCAATCAGCTGTGCACAACAGACCTGATTTAGTTCTTGTTGACAAATGCATGAAGCACACCACCTTCATAGATGTGGCGATCCCAAACAGTGGCAACATACTAACAAAGCATGTTGAAAAGCTGTCAAAATACACAGAGCTTTCAGAACTGATAAGGAAGCAATGGCACATGGCACAAGTCAGGACAGTTCCTATTATTATCTCCAGCACTGGCGTGATTCCCAACAACTTAAAGGAATCGCTCACGGCGTTGAAATTAGACCCAGGCCTTTTCAAACTGATGCAGAAAACAGTCATACTTTCTACGTGTCGCGTAGTAAGGCTGTTCTTGGGCAATCAGGCCTGAAGCAATGAGGGGAATATGAAGCTACTACTCAATGCAGTCACCAAGAATTTGCTCCTTGTGATATGTACGGTATCTGGGATTGTAAATGTTTTCTTTCCAGCAAATGCTGAGAATGTGTAAGCGCATGCGCAAAATAAATAATAATAATATTAATAATAATATTAATATCGTATGGCCTCGGATGCCGGGTGCAAGCTTTGTTATTTGACACACAGAGGGTAGCTTGCATGTCGAATTTAGTTATTCCTTGACTATGAAAGTCAAGGAAGTTCGAGGTTAGATATCTAATCTCTTTAAACTCTATTGCGCTTTCTAGTAGAAATATGAGGAACTTTGTACCCTATGAAATCAACGAATATTCACAGGTTTGAACATGATAATCTGAACAAAATGACATGACATTATTATTTTTAGCCTACTTTTCACATTTTGCAAAAATGAGGAAAAAGTAGTCCTATGAGATCGGGCAAATGTGTGTCTGCCTGTCTGTCTGTCCTTCTGTCTGTCTGTCTGGCCTTCTGTCTGTCTGTCTGGCTGTGTGTGTGTCCCCCCATATCAACTCCTAAACGGCTGCAGGAATCCAAACGAAATTTGGTAGGAGTAAAGATCTATACCTGAATATCTCACGGCCATATTTGAAAATGATGTCAGTGCTACCAACTGCAGAAAAATCGCAATTGAAATTTGAGCTCCATGTTGGATATCTTGGAAGGTATGAATGGGAGCTATTTCAAAATTGGCACACGTATAGATAATAATATTTCAGTTTAATTTCCAGGAGGCCATGCATGGCAGTGTTGCCAAAATGATCCTAAGCCTGCTGATAGGTCTAATTTTAAATGCATATAACTTCTATACTATCAATTGGATTTCAACCAAATTTTGTATGTAATATGTGTACATAAACAGATATGACTGGGCGTATTCGTACGAGCCACCAGGGCTGCCAACTGTCAATAAATGTTATCTCTATTATTTTATCCAAATACCAATATATCAGAAAGTATGCCAGCCGACAGCTTTAAACTATCCACACGTATAGTACCTGACATTCTAAATTAATTTGGAGTAACTTATGTACATCAGTGCTACCAACATGATTCTAAGACTGCTGATAAGACCAATTTTTAAATACATGTAACTTCTATAATATCAATTGGATTACAACCAAATTTCCTATGTGCTATGTGTACCATAACAGATATGACTATGCTTGTTCTTAAGAGCAACCAGGGCTGCCAACTGTTAATAAATGATGGCTCTATTTTTTTACCCTAATATTAATATATCAGAAAGTATGTAAGCCAACAGTTTCAAACTTTTCACAAGTATATTACCTAACATTCTAGATTAATTATGAGAAACTAATATACGTCTGTGCTGCCAACATGACCCTAAGCCTGTTGATAGGTCCAATTTTCAAATACATGTAACTTCTATACTAAAAAATGGATTTCATCCAAAATTGGCACAGCAAGATATCATAATATTTCAGATTATTTCTGACCAACGCATGCGTGGCATTGTTGCCAACATGATTTTACGGGCGCTGATAGATCCAATGTCTAACTGCATGTAACGTCCATGCTATCCATTGGACTTCAACCAAATATTGTATTCTGTATCTTAAGAGATGGAAATAAGAATATATTCAGTCACCAGGTCTGCCAACAGTAGTGTTCTATTAGGCTACAGGTATATTTCGAACTAATTAGGAATTTCGATATTACCAACTTAATTTCGCAATTTTTCTAGATAGGTCTATATAGATTGGCATGAATCTTAAATTTTAAGAAAAGTAGGCTCTTTAGTTCGTCACGGAACTTCTTGTTTGTTTATGTATTGGTAAAGGGGAATGTAAATGTCTGCAGCTTTATAAAGCTCACATATACCATCAAAATTTTGCTATTTCTTAGCGGTCTTTTTTATTTGAAATGGAAATATGAAAATAGTCGCCATTTTTAAATAGTACAAAATATCGAAATCAAAAGCAGCCTATGTGTAAACCTGGTAAATCAGCTACATCCATGCAAAATTTCATTTCAATCAGACCAGAGGTTCTTGCGTGATTGAGTAACAGGACGACAGGACGACAAACACCATCTCATTTTTAGCCTACTTTTCTCACATTTTGCAAAAATGAGGAAAAAGTAGACTTATGAGATCGATCCGGGGAAATGTGTGTCTGTGTGTCTGTCTGTCCCTCTGTCTGTCTGGCTGTGTGTGTGTCACCCCTATCAACTCCTAAACGGCTGCAGCAATCGAAACCAAATTTAATATGGGTAAAGATGTATACAGGAATATCTCAAGCCCATATTTGGAAAAGATGTCAGTACTACCAACTGCTGAAAAAACGGACTAGAAATTTTAGCTCCATGTTGGATATCATGGAATGTATGCATGGGAGCTATTCCAAAATTTCCACACATGCAGATAATAATATTTCAGTTTAATTTCCAGGAGGCCATACGTGATAGTGTTGCCAAAATAATTTTAAGCCTTATGATAGGTCCAATTTTTAAATGCATATAACTTCTACACTATTAATTGGATTTCAACCAAATTTTGTATGTAATATGTGTGCACAAACAGATATGACTGAGTGTATTCTTAAGAGCCACCAGGGCTGCCAACTGTTGATAATTGCTCTCTCTCTATGTTCTTCATCTAAATACCAATATTTCAGAAAGTATGCAAGCCGACAGCTTTAGACTATGCACACGTATAGTACCTGACATTTTAGATTAATTTGGAGTAACTTATATACTTCAGTTCTATCAACATGGTTCTAAGCCTGCTGATAGGACCGATTTTTAAATGCATTTAACTTCTCTACTATCAGTTGGATTTCAACCAAATATCGTATGTGCTATGTGTAACATAACAGATATGACTATAAGTATTCTTAAAAGCAATCAGGGCTGCCAACTGTTAATAAATGTTGTCTATATTTTTTTACCCTAATATCAATGTATCAGAAAGTATGCAAGTTGACAGCTCTATTTGCACACGTATAGCACCTGTCACTCTAGATTAATTTGGAGTAATTTATTGTAACTTTTTACCAGCCCTTCTTGGGCGACTGATTTAAAACTTCCCAAAATCATCCTCCTATTTTTGATCGGAAGTACTTCATCATATACCACACAATTGAAATGGCAGGGTCGTGGAGTGTTGGACACACATTTGGTCAACCTAACTGGTATCATTTGGGCGTTCAACTATTAGGTGTAATTCCCTATAAAGAAAACTAATTATAACCTTCAAAATATGTGTATTAATATCAACTTTAAACATATGGCGGGGACTCTCGTCGAACAGACTATGGTTTACTATCTTCTCTCCTCGGCAATGACGAAAACATGTGACCCAAAATGAATGTTGGAATATAAAGATGTTTGTTACTCACTCATCGACGATCTAGCAGATAATCTACGAGACATGCTCGATAGATCAGTTCTCCCCAGCATTTCTAAGATTTTCCACACGTGGTTTGAGGTTAGAGATGTTTACTGGTTTACATAGCCACATCTCTGCGAGAGAAATGAATGTGCTTCCGTACCCAACTTGAATTGTGCTAACAGAGATAACATCGTTGTGATATGTAGCCGTTTCGAGTACATTCACAAGCCATGCTTTCAACAAAACTGTTTCTCCAAATAGGCCTACGCCAAATTACGAGAACGCGACCTTTCCAATCAGACGCTACAATAGAAGTGAAGCCCCGCTATACACGAAAATCCCACCTCTCATCTTGTAAACACATGTTTTCGTCTTTCTCCGCCAGGGTCATGATACCCTCCAACCCATACAAAATACACCAATAATCTCGAACCCATGTATATTTCTTACAACTCGTGGCGCGAAACTCTTCTCTGACGTCAGAACCTTACACAATTTACACAAAGCTTTCTTCAAGACAAGGGAAGTTATTCTCGGCCCAATCTAAATTTGGCCTAGAGTTTCCTGCTGTTGCAACATCTTGTAGCTTACCTACACAATCCGCTGTCTTGTATACTGACATCTCCCATACAAATTAAATGAAATATTCCTGACTGAGTCCCCGAGATACACAAGATATATATACACTAAATAAAATGAAATTCTACAACCTAAATGATGATGATGAACAAGAAAAGAAATGGTATGAACAAATTACCCTAACCTGACTTCTCTTGCAGTCAACCAAATAAGGGTTTGGGAACATTGTGACCGGAACAGTCACAATACGCCCCCATGTGATTCACACGGGTGAAACAAGTGTGGATCACAAACACTCAAACAAGCAACGCACTGAAAACACAAAGAATTACACTATTACATAAATAAACCCTGGAAGACATATATACATACACACTTGTCAAATTTTCACACATTCTCACTCTCTCGAATGTCTTATTGTGTCCATTTCCTAGCCTCACTGATTTCTCTCAAGTGTCTTAGGTCTACCACTTCATTTTCTTCGTCTCATCATGAGACCCTATCGCTTCACAAGCCATGGTATTTGCCTGCACAGGCCTTATCATACCATCTATCCATCTAACACTCGATGCCACTTTGCTGGTTAGCATTCTTCGTCACATCTCTTGAGTTTTGTCATGCCATCACGTTATGTTGACTGATTCTCTAAGAGTCCATGCCATATTATTTTACAGAGTGATATCTACGGAGATTCCTAATATTATGTGTACTGACAGACTTACCATCCTGGTCCGTTAAACTATAGGCACACTCACCAATACGTTTAACCACCTTAAAAGGCCCCTGAAATAGATGAAAAAACTTCCCTATCTCCTTATCTACAGCTGAAGACGGATATGGAACCCTCAGAAGCACCTGATCGCCTACTTCAAAAGAATCAAACTTTACCCGCTTCTGCTGGCGCCTACGCTTATTCCCTGCCTTGATTAAGTTGTCCCTAGCCAGCTGGATACAAACATCCTTCCCATGTTCTTCCAAATGAAATGCTGCTGAACAGCAAAAAGAACCTTGCTTGATCCAAAATGCCCTAAAGCCTTGTGATGATACCAAATCATCGTTACCTGCAATGAGCTTGGCACACACACTCTCCAGGCACCTTCATGGCACAGCCTAGCCAAGAAACCACACTCCAACTTGTACCAATACTTTCCAACCTTAATTCTACTATCCACATCCATACCTCTCAACTGAGTCAAGATATCACCTAAGACCTCATCCTTCTCCTGCTCTACAAGCAGATTCCTTAAGCAGCGTATCTCATAATCACACTCGCTTACCTTGGTTACGCAGATAACAACACCTTCCTGTACCTCCAGTACCTGATGACCCTCATCACCCCCAATGTTTCTACTCATGAAGTCAGCCACAATGTTCTCAGTACCCTTAATATGCCTTACCTCAAAGTTATATTCACTTATAGCCAATATCCACCTTGACATCCTGTTCGAAGTGAGCTTGCAGGATCCAATAAAAAGTAATGCATGATGGTCAGTCAGTATCTGCAACTTACTGCCCAACACATAACTCCTAAACTTCCCTAGAGAGTATACGATTGCTAACATCTCTATTTCAGTAATTGTATATCTCTTCTCCGCCATGCTTAGCCCTCTGCTTGCTAATGAGACAATCCCTAGATTGCCCTCACTATCCTCCTGACACAAAATGCCTGAGATGCCTTGCATGCTCGCATCAGTCATCAAAATGTAGGGACAATCCAGACGAGGATACCTAAGCATGACAGTCTCTACAAAGCCTCTCTTCAACTCCTTAAAAGCCTCATCGTGCACCTGGGTCCATACCCACTTAGTACCCTGCTTCAGCAATTCCCTAAACGGTTCTACAAGACAGGAATATTTAACTACGAATCTACGAAAATAATTGAAAACCCCTAATATTGACCTCAATTGTTTGGCGTTACGTGGTGTAGCAGTGTTGTGAATCTTGTCTAATCGTGACTGTTCGGGAGACACCCCTTGTGTTGTGATAGTATGCCCTAAAAATGTGATTGATGTTGTGCAAAACAGAGACTTCTTAAGTTTAATTGTAAATCCCCCGTCCCTTAATTTCCCCAAAACAATGTCTAAGTGATCCAGGTGTTCCTTTAATGTGTAAGATGCAACAATTAAATCATCTATGTACATTGTCACAAACTCGTGTGTGTCCCTCCCTAACACTAGATTTAAGGCCCTAATCAACGCTGAACTGCTGGTCTTTGTTCCGAAAGGAACGACCCTGAATTGGTACAAACCACTCTTAAAGCTAAACGCAGTCAACTTCCTGTCCTGTTCTCTCAACGGTACCTGCCAAAATGATGCACTCAGATCCATAGTGGAAAACCATTGCTTACCATTGAATTTCTGAACCAGTTCCTCAACACATTCTGGCCTCTGTTGGTCCCCAGATATCCTACAATTGAGCTGCCTGGCATCAATACACAACCTGACCGAGCCATCACTCTTCCCAACCACAACTAAGGGATTCAGATATGCACTAGTTGAAGGCTCAATAATACCCTGATTCAGCATAATGCCTATTTCTTTCTCCACAGCATCAGCAAATTTGTGAGGTATCGGGTACTTGGGTCCTGAAAATGGAGAATGATCTACAATTTCGAACTGATGCGTATAGACATGTGTTAGCCCTGGCTTGTCACTGAAAACTTCTTGGTTTAGCTCTAAAACCTCTAACAACTTATCCCTCTCCTCAACACTTAAACCACTCTTATCCACAGCCTGCTGGAGTTGATCACACTTATCACCCTCCACAGCAATGTGACATAAATCCACAACTTCCTCCTCATCGTCAGCCTTACCTTCTGCCATATCCCCTACAGTGACCTCAGTAACACATGCCTTTACTGTCTTATCTACACTCTTGCATTTCATTCTCATCTCCTGGCTTATATTCCCCCTCACAAAGTTGATGACACCCCGGTCAAAATCAATAACAGCACTATGCTCGTTAAGCCAGTCTATCCCCAAAATCATTTCATAAATTAGGTTAGGAATTACCAAGCAAGTCTTGTGGTCAACTTCATTACCAAACCTCATGGGCAACAATACCTGCTTTCCCACTCTTTGGGATTTATTACCAACAGCAGTTACCACATATGTCGACTTAACTGGAATTTCTTCCAACTTACCACCGTCCTTGATTAAAGTATCATAAAATCCCTTACTGATGACACTTCTCTCACTCCCCGAATCCACCAATGCCTGCACTCTCTTACCTAGTATGCTCAACTCAACAGTTGACATAAAAGCCTCCTTCTCCCCGATACATGAGAACACCTGCTGGTCAGCTAGCAGATCCTCCCGACTCATAGGCATAAAATCCTCCTCACCCACAATAACACACTGCTTGACTTCATTTCTTACGGACTGCCTGACTGACCTCCCTGCACAGCCCGTTCGGAGTTTAAAGCTCCTTGACCACCTTGTTCTTGTCTCCTCTGGTTCACCTGTACTCTTTCGTTACCACCTTCCTGACGCCCCCCACCTCTCTGATAGTTACCTTCCTGTCGCTGTGAATTATCCTGACGCCCCCCACCTCTCTGATAGTTTTCCTGCCTCTGCTGATAATCTCTTTGCTCCTGATTAAATCTACCCCTATTAAACTCCTGATTATTCCCCCTATTGCCCCTAAATTCCTGTTTGACCTCTGGCCTCTCCATGTGCTGCTTGCCTAAAACGTCAAAGCTCGTAAGAAGCTCTTCCAACTCTTCTACCGTCCTTACCTTCTGCATACAAGCTGCCTCCTGAATTCTAGGTGGGAAGTGCTTCAACATGACCCTAACCACATCACTGTCAGAGGTCAGCCCATCCAAATTCTTCCAAATAAGTACATGTGCCAAAAAATATTCTGTCAGGGATACCCCTTCTCTCTCCTTATTTTTCCCAAAAGTTAATTTTTCCCTTTCCCTGGACTGTACCCCCTCCCCCCAGAACTTAGCTTTGAATTTATCCCTGAATTCCCTTAAACTATTCATGTTAGGCCTGTATATTTGGAACCATGCTTTCACATCCCCTTGAAATGAGTTAGACAAGATCTCCAACACTGTTTCCCATTCGACAACCCCGTCTTCTAGATCCTTGCTGAATTTCTTCTCAATGGTTTTTAAAAACTCCATAGGGTTGAACTGCCTTGAGTTAAATTGTGGCAGACCAGGGTCCCTGAGTAGCAAACTAGATGGCATCACAACCCTTTGACTCATCGGTCGCTCTTTCAACTCTCTCCTGACCTTTATCAGCTCTTCCTGCAGCTTTTCGTTTTTCTCGGTCAATGCCACCTGCTTCCCTCTCAGACCCTCAATCTCTCCCAACTTATTTTCAACGGCACCTACTCTATCTAAATATTCCCTCTTATTCCCACTTACAGTGTTGCATATCTCATCACACTTTCCCGTTACATTCTGTACTTCTGCCCTTGAACTAGCTATCTCTGACTTAATTTTCGTTATTTCCACATCTTGCTGGTTCTGATGGCCTTCCATTCCTTCTAGCCTACTTGTGATCCCAGCCTGATTCCCCTGCATTTCTGCCCTGATTTCCTCTCCCTGTTTGCTAATTTTCCCACTTAATTCCAGGTTCATACTCTCCATTCTACTATTAAGGACAGACTTATGGTCCCGTATTTCTTTGCTGAGACTCTCTATCCTTGTGTTCGTGGCCCTGTTGCTCTCCTGAATTTCCTTACTTACAAATTCCTTCACTTCTACTATCTGTTTGGTCACTGACTCTACCTTCTCATTTACAGAGCCTACCTGCTCCTTAATTTCCTTACTCATAGATTCTCCTTGCTTCTTAATCTCTTTTATTTCACTCAGTAGCATTTGGATCAAACTATCGTTCATAACCCCCCCATTTACATTTAAGTTACTACCTTCAGCGATCAGCTGCGACTCAGTAGTAGCAATGGTAACATATGTTCCCACTGTCTTTTCCACATCTTCCTCACTGCCACTTCCCCCAGTTTCCTGATTACCTGACATTTTACTGTTTGATTTACACACAACCCTTGACCTTAATTCTAAATTGTCTGATGTGGACATACCCCTTAAAACAAAACAAATTACTGTGAACCCTAATACTCCTAAGGTGTCTATCGGCTGTGTGCATATGTGCCCTAATGATACCTGCTAGGTTTCCCTACTCTTGCCCCACGTTGAGGTGCTATGTTGTAACTTTTTACCAGCCCTTCTTGGGCGACTGATTTAAAACTTCCCAAAATCATCCTCCTATTTTTGATCGGAAGTACTTCATCATATACCACACAATTGAAATGGCAGGGTCGTGGAGTGTTGGACACACATTTGGTCAACCTAACTGGTATCATTTGGGCGTTCAACTATTAGGTGTAATTCCCTATAAAGAAAACTAATTATAACCTTCAAAATATGTGTATTAATATCAACTTTAAACATATGGCGGGGACTCTCGTCGAACAGACTATGGTTTACTATCTTCTCTCCTCGGCAATGACGAAAACATGTGACCCAAAATGAATGTTGGAATATAAAGATGTTTGTTACTCACTCATCGACGATCTAGCAGATAATCTACGAGACATGCTCGATAGATCAGTTCTCCCCAGCATTTCTAAGATTTTCCACACGTGGTTTGAGGTTAGAGATGTTTACTGGTTTACATAGCCACATCTCTGCGAGAGAAATGAATGTGCTTCCGTACCCAACTTGAATTGTGCTAACAGAGATAACATCGTTGTGATATGTAGCCGTTTCGAGTACATTCACAAGCCATGCTTTCAACAAAACTGTTTCTCCAAATAGGCCTACGCCAAATTACGAGAACGCGACCTTTCCAATCAGACGCTACAATAGAAGTGAAGCCCCGCTATACACGAAAATCCCACCTCTCATCTTGTAAACACATGTTTTCGTCTTTCTCCGCCAGGGTCATGATACCCTCCAACCCATACAAAATACACCAATAATCTCGAACCCATGTATATTTCTTACAACTCGTGGCGCGAAACTCTTCTCTGACGTCAGAACCTTACACAATTTACACAAAGCTTTCTTCAAGACAAGGGAAGTTATTCTCGGCCCAATCTAAATTTGGCCTAGAGTTTCCTGCTGTTGCAACATCTTGTAGCTTACCTACACAATCCGCTGTCTTGTATACTGACATCTCCCATACAAATTAAATGAAATATTCCTGACTGAGTCCCCGAGATACACAAGATATATATACACTAAATAAAATGAAATTCTACAACCTAAATGATGATGATGAACAAGAAAAGAAATGGTATGAACAAATTACCCTAACCTGACTTCTCTTGCAGTCAACCAAATAAGGGTTTGGGAACATTGTGACCGGAACAGTCACATTATATAAGTCAGTGCTGCCAACATGATTCTATGCTTGCTGATAGGTCCAATTTTAAAGTACATGTAACTTCTCTACTAACAAATGGATTTCATCCAAAATTGGCACAACAAGATGATATAATATTTCCGACTATTTCTAACCAGCACACGCATGACATTGTTGCCAACATGCGTTTACGCGTGCTGATAGATCCAATGTCTAACTGCATGTAATGTCCATTGGACTTTAACCAAATTTTGTATTCTGTACCTTAAGAAATGGAACTAAGAATATATTCAGTCACCAGGGCTGCAAACTGTAGTGCTCTATTAGGCTACATTATGCCAGGTATATTTTGAACTAATTAGATATTTCGATATTACCAACTTAATTTCGTCATTATTCTAGATAGGTTCATATACTGTAGAATAATCAATGGCATGAAAAGTAGGCTCTTTAGTTCGTCACGGAACTTCTTGTTATATATTAGTATGATGAATGAAAGCCAAGTAGTAACGATTTCAGTGAGAAAGTTATAAAAGAAACCTGGCATCCGTGCGTTTTTTAAGCTTACGCTGGGCAAACCGTTAATAATATCAGTTCAGCATGAAAAGTTCTACAAAAGTCCGCGAGACCATCTCTCTATCTTCAATACACTATAAGTGTTTTTAGGTTACTTTCAATTTTTGCAAAAAATGAAAGTAGACTTATGAGATCAACACAGGGCGAAAAAAAGTGTGTCTGTCTGTGAGTGTGTTCGTGTGTGTGTGTGAGTCTGTGTGTGTGTGTGTGAGTATGTGTACTCTGAATGTCTTTCCCCCCTATCAATTCGAACACGGTGAAACCGAATTGAACGAAGTTTGGTACAAAGGTAGCACTAGCAAAGGACACCTCAGTGTGATGTTTTATATTGCCGCCATCTTGACGGAAACGTAATGGCGGCAACACAAATGTTCAAAGCTTAAATCAAATTACGACTAACCTTATCATCCGATGTGTACCAAATTTTGCAACAGCATACCATTATGGAGGGAGCATCCTTTGATCAAACTAGTAGGTCATCAGCCTAATAGTTTGCGGATGGCGGCCATCTTTGAGTAAAAATCGATTCCCCCTATTAATTCGAACACGGTGAAACCGAATAGAACGAAAATTAGTACAGAGGTAGTACTAGTAAAGGGCACCTCAGTGTCGTGTGTTAAATCGCCGCAATCTTGACGGAAACGTAATGGCGGCCACACAAATGTTCAAAGCTTAAGTCAAATTACGACTAACCTTATCATGTGATCTGTACCAAATTTTGCAACAACATAACATTTGGTGCATTCTTGGAATACACGGTACCTGAGATTATAATTTTTATTGCTCTTTGCATGTTCATTTCTTCCTTCTTCTTTGTCAAACACCAACAGTGATCATCTGTTTTCTCCTTGTTGGGCATATCGCTTATGTCTTCATAAGTTTGTTCTAGATATATAACTTCTGTGACCCACCTAGCGTCACCTCGCAGCGAATCTCTGAAGCTCCTCAACTCTTCCTGGTGCTAGAGGACTTACTTATCCATTTGGCCACCAGATCCTGTTACCATCGCCAGCTATTTTCTCCTTGAGCAAGAGGACTACGTCTACTTCTTTACTCACCATGCTGCGCTAGTATCATCTGTTATCAACTCTTAGAAGATCAGCTCAGCAAGAGATTAATTTTTTGTTTTAAAGTTTGCAATGCTTATATGTTCTCCTTTTGTCTCCTACCCCCCACTCTTTTCCCCTTCCTCGGTCCCTCCGTGCTCCGTTGAGCTGCACTCACTTCTCAGTCTGCAGTTGACTCGTTCAGTCAAAGCTCCGCTCGAGCTTGCCTCCTCAAACCAAGAGGCTCACCCTCTTCTACGCCATGTTGGCTAAGTAATCTTCAACAGAAACTTCGACTTCAACATGAAATCAAGATAAGTACCATTTTAAAAGTTTTAACCTCATCTTCATGGTTTTAACTTCCACGTGCTTTTAATTATAATTCATAGACAGTGTGAAATTATTTACTTTGGGGCAATAATCATTCTTCGTGGGATTTGCCATGTTAAGCTTTTGCTTGTATAAGCCAACCTTACTAAAAAAGAGCTTTTCTTAAGCTATTCAAATGAGAAATCCTCTCTCTACGTGGGATATTATCTAATACCCGCTGTCTATGATTATAAAGCTATTTCCTCCGTTGGATTTTCTCAACCCCATTTTCGGCTAAGGTTGTTCTGGAAACTTCGAGATTTTGTACCCTATCTGCGAGTCTTGCCGTCAAGTGTTTTTAGCTCACTTGGGACAATGATATTTAAAATGAGGAATCTTCCTTACAAATTTTTGCAATAGCTAACTTTCTTCCACCGCTGGAACCTCTGGAACATTCTATGGCGCATTTAATTGTAAATTACAACTTTTTCAAGAAATAGACTCTCACCTATATAGTGCAATCAGTTATTTCCATAATTGCAATAACTTTCTTTTTCATAAACTTTAGTGTTTCTACAGTGAACTTTGCATCCTTCTTCATAGACTATAGTGATAATCAGTGCTTGCTCCATGTTTCTACCGCGGCGCGATCGTCCGGTTATATTAAATACGGCCATGAACATTGATCCTATATCCCAATGATCTTTCCTCAACCTTCTACTAACAACCATTATTAATAAAATTGAAACTTTTCTATAAGGTGTCACTCACGAGGTGCCCTTCCAACTTTGCTAGTTTAACATTAATTAAATTCTGCATAATTGCTTGTGTGATACAAGTTTTAAATTCACGTTGTTTCTTTCCCATAATCAGGGAAAACAATTCTTTAAACTCTTGTTCAGGTTTCACGAAATGGAAACTGTCCCATTTGGCGAGTGATTCCTGCTCAAACTTGGGAAGTCTAGAACTTTCCCCTTCACTTTCTTCAGGTTTCACAGTAAGTGACCTGCCCTCTTTGCATAATTCTAATATATTAATTCTGTATAAATATAAGAAGTTGTAGGAACTTCTATCTTATTTTTCATGTTGTTATTATTGTTATTTTCAAAGTTGTCACTTTCTCTAGAACATTCTCTCCAGAATTTCTTAAGGTGCACTCTTTGTTCTCCAATTCACGTTTAAGCTTTAATTATTTCATTGTTCATTTGTTTAAATCTTATAAAGATTTTAGAAACATGTAAGGTTTGAAACCTTGTAAATGGTCAATTGCCTGGAGCAACCTTTTAATGTTGTTGGAGGTTTGCGACCCCAAATTGTTACCAAGATTGCAAAATATTTAATTGTCAAAAATATTAACTTCTTTAAATTGTTCAATAAATTAAATATTTGTTTTTGGATTCATCATTTCTCTGATACTACAGTTAGGCAGGATCCTGGCTTTCCTAGCCCTTCCTAGGTTTATGCCCTCGTTCATGCTCAATAAAGCTTTTACTATCTGTCTGGCCAGACCATCACCCTTCCCTATAGTACTTTTATTCGTGCTTGGGAGGAAAGACACTAAAGCCTCTCTCTGGCAAACTGCCCGAGTCTTAGCTGCAGTTCCCGTTGGCCTCGACCAAGCTCGTACCTATTTTAGATATCAGGAGGTTAAGTTTCTGTGGCAATCGCCTTTAAGTGTGTTTAAAGTGAAACTTATTATTTTTGTGGGACTCTCCTCCTATTTTTCTATCCTTCTTTTCCAATCCCAAATCTACTTCCTTTTCTTAATCATCTTCCCTTGGTGGGTGGG
Source organism: Meconema thalassinum (assembly GCA_946902985.2). Lineage (NCBI taxonomy): Eukaryota > Metazoa > Arthropoda > Insecta > Orthoptera > Tettigoniidae > Meconema > Meconema thalassinum. Next base: position 35,463,660 of record OX336392.1, read on the forward strand.
TTATTCCTCAGCCAATAAACTACCCAAAATTTGGTGCCGAAACCCGGGAGAGCCTATTTTTTCTTTTTTCTTTTTAAAATAGTGTCATTTGACAATACTTTGCATATTTCTAATATCTGTGTTGAATATTTCAGCTATAACCACATCGTGCAAAGCCTGTGAACGGGAAAGAGGCCGCTCCTGTCTCCTATGGTGTGTCCCATTCTTTCTACTCATTCGTTGCTGCCAGCTTGACAGCATTTCCAAGGTTCCACAGTTTCGTGAGTTACATTTTCATTTACCTTCTTTAATATGGCTCCCACTGATAAGGATAAGGATGAAAAACTTACTTCTAAACGAGCATCCTATAAAGGGCAAATTACCCGATTCAGAAGATACATAAAAGAATTAGATCCCTCAGACGCGCAATTAGATTTGTTGAAACATCGTGTAAAGGATTTTGAACGTTCTTATGAAAACTACTGTAACATTCAAACTGAAATTGAAACTTGCATGCTCAATCAAACAGAAGATCGTGTCGAAGTAGAAAACTTATATTACGAAGGCATAGGTTCTGCTTTCAAAATAATACGCCAACTCGAAGAAGAGCAGAAAAAGGACGCTTCTGTTCTTGGTTCCCTTCACGAACCCCAAACTTCTTTCCGTGAGGGCACTCACAAGCCCAAACCTACTTTACCGAAAATTGATTTACCCCATTTTTCTGGAGATGAATCCACTTGGGATTCTTTCTATGAATTATTTTGCTCCCTTGTTCATGACAATGAAGATATTCAAGTCATTTACAAGTTTCATTATTTGAGATCTATCCTTCGAGGTCAAGCTTTGCAGTTAGTTGAAGCACTTCCTCTGCGTGCCGAAAATTACCCCATTGCCTTTAACTTATTAAAAGAAAGATATGGAAATTCACGTTTTACGTATTCAACGCCATATTAAGGCTCTATTTAACCTACCTGCGTCACAGCACAATGACGTCACTAGTTTGCGTACTTTAATTGACACTACCCAACTCCACGTTAAAGCTTTGTCCCAATTAGATCAACCTACTGAACATTGGGATACTTTCCTAATACATTTAGTAGTTTCTAAAGTTGATGCTGCTACCCTCAAAGCTTGGGAAATTGAACTTTCTAAGGAAGACGACTACTCTTACGAGCATTTAGTCACTTTCATAAACGCTAGATGCCAACTTTTAGCCGCTCTAGCTAATCAAAGTGAACCTTCATCTCCTAGTTCCAAATTCGAATTAATGTCCATCAAATCCAAAAGTGAACGCTCAGCGTCCAATACCCAAAAACCCGGGTCCAGCTCATCCAAATTCAAATCAAACTCCACTGGTTACCCAACTAGGTCTAGTGAACGTCGTGTTGCTAGCTCTATTGTTTTAAACACGCAAAGCGAACCTCGCAAAAGTTTAAACGAACCTGTAAAGTGCATACTTTGTAAAGATCCCCATGCCCTATACCTTTGCAAATCCTTTAAAGAAATGTCAGTCGATGACAGACGAAAATTAGTCGCTCAAAACAAACATTGTTTCAACTGCCTAGCGCCCACGCATTCTGCTTCTAACTGTAAGTCCACAAGACTTTGCTACCATTGTGAAAAGGCTCATCATACTCTGCTACATCGTCATGATCAGGCAAGGTCATCGACAGCATCTACTTCGCCGAAAAATGATAGTGCTAACAATTCTAATGCTTCATCTTATATTCAAAATGCCAAGTCCATTCGCAGTGCTCAAGTATTGTTGTCTACTGTCCAAATCGAAGTTCAGGATAACTTTGGCAACTGGGTCCGTGCACGCGGTCTTCTAGACTCAGCGGCAACTCATGATTTTGTGTCCAATTCCTTGATGAAAAAACTAGGCCTACCTGTAAAACCCACTTCTATCAACGTGTCGGGCATCAACAGCTCAAAATCGCGAGCTTTACAATTCTCAAAGCTAACTATAAGAGATACTTGTCATAGAAACAACTTTCTTAAAATTAATTGTCTAATTCTTAATAGCATTGGAGAAGACACTCCAAGTCACTCTGTGGATATTTCAGGGTTAAACATTCCCTCGCATTTAAGGCTAGCCGATCCTTGTTTTAATATGCAGAACCCTATTGACATACTCTTTAGTGCCAATGTTTTCTGGAATTGCCTACGTAAACAGGTTCGTAAGTTATCCTCAAACGTGGTCGCCAGAGACACTAATTTTGGATGGATCGTCACAGGGCAACTTCCCCATTATTCTCCTCAACCCGCATCGCAATGTTACTTCTCCAATACTGACCTGGAACAGTTCTGGAGGCTTGAAAATGTCGATTCTCCTAATGTAACCTCTTCAGAAAATGAATTCTGTGAGCAACTTTTTTTGAACACCACCACTCGTTCTTCTGATGGCCGGTTCGTCGTTCAAATGCCAAGATTACATAATCCTCCTAAACTTATCAACTCTCAGCCTAAAGCTCGAAAAGCTCTTTTCGCCATCGAGAGCAAATTCAAAAAGGAACCTCTTGTTAAACAACAGTACACTGATTTCATGGATGAGTATGAAAGCTTAGATCATATGGAAGTTGTTAACAAATCCAATGATGAATTGCAACCCCCAATTGAAACGGTTTATTTAAATCATCATCCCGTGTGGAAAAACCCTCTTGTAAAAGATAAAATTCGAGTTGTTTTCAATGGTTCGTCACCCGACGTTAATGGCAACAGCCTTAACGACACTCTTTATTCTGGTCCTGCTATTCAATCAGATTTATCTGCTATACTCTTAAACTTTCGATTATTTCCCATAGCTGTCATAGCCGACATAAAACAGATGTACCGTCAAGTGTTAATTCAACCAGAACAACGAGATCTTCAAAGAATCTTGTGGCGTGATGAAACCAGTAAGCCCATTAAGGTGTTTCGCTTGAAAACGGTTACTTATGGCTTAAAACCCTCTGCTTTCCTTGCTATCCGATCCCTACACTTGCTAGCCTCTCAAGATGGCCATTTATTTAACCCCAAAGCCTCTGAAGCACTAACTACGTCATTCTATGTTGACGATTATTTGCAATCCTTCCCCTCTTTGGAGGAAGCTTCTTTTGTATCTTTAGAACTTCAGGCATTATTAAGGAATGGAGGTTTCCCACTCCATAAGTGGAACTCCAACTCCCCTGAGTTTCTCGCTCAGTTTCCCATCGAAGACGTAGATCCTTCTTCTGTCGAAATTTGTGGTAACTCCGAATCTATAAAAACTCTAGGAGTTCACTGGTGCACTAGCACTGACACTCTTATCTATAAAGTTTCGCTCGCAGAAGAGCTTCCTAATACAAAAAGACAAATTCTCTCTGAAATTGCAAAAATTTTTGATCCACTTCAATTCCTTGCTCCAGTTATCGTTATAGCCAAACTCTTCATGCAAGAGCTGTGGTCGCTTAAATGTGAATGGGATGACACTGTCCCTCTTTCTTTTCTTAATCGTTGGCTCTCGTTTCGCAGCAATTTGCTGGATCTTGCCCTTATTGAAATTCCCAGGAATTTAATCAGCTCTCATTCTAATGCATCTTTTTTCCTCCATGTGTTCGCGGACAGTTCCGAAAAAGCTTATGGTTGCTGTGCATATTTAGTTTATCACGATTCACTCTATGGATCTCTAGTTTCCAACCTGGTTTGTGCCAAATCGAAGGTCGCTCCTCTTAAAACTATCACTTTGCCTAGGCTCGAACTGTGCGCTGCACTCATGGCTGCAGAACTTGTCAAGAAATTACGGGAAGTATTAAAGGTCGAATTCTCGCAAATCTATCTCTGGAGCGATTCCATGATCGCCCTTTCTTGGATCGCCAAGAACCCCTCTCACTGGCAAACTTTTGTTGCAAACAGGGTTTCCAAAATTCAAACTCTTTCTTCTGGATGTCAATGGAGGCATGTTCCCAGTGCGGATAATCCAGCTGATATTATCTCTCGTGGTTGTTTACCCTCTCAATTGGCAGCTTCCCAATTGTACTGGCATGGGCCCTCGTGGCTAATCGAAGAATCTTCCTCATGGCCTTCTAAACCCCCAGCTACAAACTCCAACTTGCCTGACGCTAAAGTACCTCTACCCATTGCTTCGTGTCTTGTTTCCAACGCTTCTCATCCTTTGTTGTCCCGCTATTCTTCTTTTCATAAATTATTACGAATTGTCGCCTATCTCCTTAGATGGAAATATCTTGTGGTCGACCAACCTCTTCTCCCTAAACCACACCTTACCAATCATGAATTGAATCTCGCTACCATTAAGATTTTACAACTGACACAGCAAGAAGCCTTTTCTTCTGAATTGTCATTACTTTCTTCTAAAAGAGATCTTCCCAAATCCAGCCGTCTTCGTGCTTTAGCCCCGTTTCTTGATGACCATGGGTTACTCAGGGTAGGTGGAAGGCTCTCGCAATCTTTACTCTCTGAAGACAAAAAGCATCCTGTTATTTTGCCTTCCAAACATCACGTAACTTCCTTAATTATACGTGACTTTCATTACCGTAATCTTCATGTTGGCACACGTACTCTGCTTTGCCTCTTAAGGGAAAAGTACTGGATTATAAATGGAATTCATGAAGTTTCTTCTGTAATTCATAAGTGCATTCCTTGCTTTAAAGCGAAACCTAAAATCAATACTCAATTAATGAGCGATCTGCCCTCTTTTCGTTCTTCTCCTATACGCCCATTTGCTTTAACTGGCGTGGACTATATGGGTCCGTTCCAATATCAACGAAACTCTCCTGAAGCTAAACGCAAATTGTTTGGTAAGCTTTATGTTTCTCTCTTTGTTTGCATGGTTACCGGCGCAATCCACTTGGAACTAGTAACGAATGCTTCTACTTCGTATTTTTTATCAGCTGTCTCTCGTTTCACCGCTAGGCGTGGTGTTCCTTCTGAGATGTTCTCTGATAACGCTTCCACCTTTCAGGGCGCAGCTTCCCTGTGGAAGAAAGCTCTCACTTCCTCTCCAGCCATGGAACAAATCTCTAATTTTTCTTATTCAAAAGGTTTCAAATGGCGCTTCATACCTCCTTACGCTCCGCATCATGGTGGTAGGTGGGAATCTTGCGTAAAGCTCACTAAACGTCATTTAAGAAAAGTCTTAGGTAATCGAATTCTGACTTACGAAGAATTCAATTCTCTGTCTGTTCTGATTGAAGGTGTTGTTAACTCTCGCCCCTTAACTCCGCTTTCCAATGACCCTGATGACCTACTTCCACTCACCCCTGGTCACTTCCTTATCGGCACTTCTCTTTCTGCCCCTCCTCCTCTTCCCAATTCTTACAGGGATTCTAATCTACCTATCGTTTGGCGTAAACTTGAAGCCCTCCGTAATTCTTTTTGGAAGAGATGGAACTTGGAATATTTAACTTCCTTGCAACGGAGGCAGAAGTGGTTTCTTTCCAGTCCCGACATTAAAGTGGGGGACTTGGTCTTGGTTAGGGATGTTTCTCCCCCTCTAGTCTGGACTTCCGGTAGAGTGACTAAGTGTTACCCTGGAAGAGATGGGAGAGTCAGGGTGGTCAGAGTCTTGACCATTAACGGTTCGATTACAAGACCCTTGTCTTTGATCGCTCCTCTTCCAATAAATGTGTACTTGTTTTTGTTGTTCGCTGTTGTTGTCTGCCCCCCCCCCCAGTATGGTGCATTATTGGAATACACGGTACCTGAGATTATAATTTTTATTGCTCTTTGCATGTTCATTTCTTCCTTCTTCTTTGTCAAACACCAACAGTGATCATCTGTTTTCTCCTTGTTGGGCATATCTCTTATGTCTTCATAAGTTTGTTCTAGATATATAACTTCTGTGACCCACCTAGCGTCACCTATCAGCGAATCTCTGAAGCTCCTCAACTCTTCCTGGTGCTAGAGGACTTACTTATCCATTTGGCCACCAGATCCTGTTACCATCGCCAGCTATTTTCTCCTTGAGCAAGAGGACTACGTCTACTCCTTTACTCACCATGCTGCGCTAGTATCATCTGTTATCAACTCTTAGAAGATCAGCTCAGCAAGAGATTAATTTTTTGTTTTAAAGTTTGCAATGCTTATATGTTCTCATTTTGTCTCCTACCCCCCACTCTTTTCCCCTTCCTCGGTCCCTCCGTGCTCCGTTGAGCTGCACTCACTTCTCAGTCTGCAGTTGACTCGTTCAGTCAAAGCTCCGCTCGAGCTTGCCTCCTCAAACCAAGAGGCTCACCCTCTTCTACGCCATGTTGGCTAAGTAATCTTCAACAGAAACTTCGACTTCAACATGAAATCAAGATAAGTACCATTTTAAAAGTTTTAACCTCATCTTCATGGTTTTAACTTCCACGTGCTTTTAATTATAATTCATAGACAGTGTGAAATTATTTACTTTGGGGCAATAATCATTCTTCGTGGGATTTGCCATGTTAAGCTTTTGCTTGTATAAGCCAACCTTACTAAAAAAGAGCTTTTCTTAAGCTATTCAAATGAGAAATCCTCTCTCTACGTGGGATATTATCTAATACCCGCTGTCTATGATTATAAAGCTATTTCCTCCGTTGGATTTTCTCAACCCCATTTTCGGCTAAGGTTGTTCTGGAAACTTCGAGATTTTGTACCCTATCTGCGAGTCTTGCCGTCAAGTGTTTTTAGCTCACTTGGGACAATGATATTTAAAATGAGGAATCTTCCTTACAAATTTTTGCAATAGCTAACTTTCTTCCACCGCTGGAACCTCTGGAACATTCTATGGCGCATTTAATTGTAAATTACAACTTTTTCAAGAAATAGACTCTCACCTATATAGTGCAATCAGTTATTTCCATAATTGCAATAACTTTCTTTTTCATAAACTTTAGTGTTTCTACAGTGAACTTTGCATCCTTCTTCATAGACTATAGTGATAATCAGTGCTTGCTCCATGTTTCTACCGCGGCGCGATCGTCCGGTTATATTAAATACGGCCATGAACATTGATCCTATATCCCAATGATCTTTCCTCAACCTTCTACTAACAACCATTATTAATAAAATTGAAACTTTTCTATAAGGTGTCACTCACGAGGTGCCCTTCCAACTTTGCTAGTTTAACATTAATTAAATTCTGCATAATTGCTTGTGTGATACAAGTTTTAAATTCACGTTGTTTCTTTCCCATAATCAGGGAAAACAATTCTTTAAACTCTTGTTCAGGTTTCACGAAATGGAAACTGTCCCATTTGGCGAGTGATTCCTGCTCAAACTTGGGAAGTCTAGAACTTTCCCCTTCACTTTCTTCAGGTTTCACAGTAAGTGACCTGCCCTCTTTGCATAATTCTAATATATTAATTCTGTATAAATATAAGAAGTTGTAGGAACTTCTATCTTATTTTTCATGTTGTTATTATTGTTATTTTCAAAGTTGTCACTTTCTCTAGAACATTCTCTCCAGAATTTCTTAAGGTGCACTCTTTGTTCTCCAATTCACGTTTAAGCTTTAATTATTTCATTGTTCATTTGTTTAAATCTTATAAAGATTTTAGAAACATGTAAGGTTTGAAACCTTGTAAATGGTCAATTGCCTGGAGCAACCTTTTAATGTTGTTGGAGGTTTGCGACCCCAAATTGTTACCAAGATTGCAAAATATTTAATTGTCAAAAATATTAACTTCTTTAAATTGTTCAATAAATTAAATATTTGTTTTTGGATTCATCATTTCTCTGATACTACAGTTAGGCAGGATCCTGGCTTTCCTAGCCCTTCCTAGGTTTATGCCCTCGTTCATGCTCAATAAAGCTTTTACTATCTGTCTGGCCAGACCATCACCCTTCCCTATAGTACTTTTATTCGTGCTTGGGAGGAAAGACACTAAAGCCTCTCTCTGGCAAACTGCCCGAGTCTTAGCTGCAGTTCCCGTTGGCCTCGACCAAGCTCGTACCTATTTTAGATATCAGGAGGTTAAGTTTCTGTGGCAATCGCCTTTAAGTGTGTTTAAAGTGAAACTTATTATTTTTGTGGGACTCTCCTCCTATTTTTCTATCCTTCTTTTCCAATCCCAAATCTACTTCCTTTTCTTAATCATCTTCCCTTGGTGGGTGGGTTATTCCTCAGCCAATAAACTACCCACCATTATGGGGGGAGCATCCTTTGACCAAACTAATAGGTCATCAGCCTAATAGTTTGCGGATGGCGGCCATCTATGTGTGAAAATCGATTCCCCCTATTAATTCGAACACGGTGAAACCGAATGGAACGAAATTTGGTACAGAGGTAGCACTAGCAAAGGGCACCTCAGTGTCATGTTTTATATCACCGCGATCTTGACGGAAACGTAATCGCGGCCACCCAAATGTTAAAAGCTAAAATGTAATTACGACCAACCTAATAATCTAGTCTCTACCAAATTTTGCAACAACATATCTTTATGTGGGAAGCATACTTTGACCAAACTGCATGATCATCAGCCCAATAGTTTGCAGATGGTGGCCAAGTATGTGTGCAAATAGATTCCCCCTATCAATTCAAACACGGTGAAACCGATTTGAACGAAATTTGTTACAGAGGTAGCACTAGCAAAGGGCACCTCAGTGCCATGTTTTATATCGCCGCCATCATGACGGAAACGGAATGACGGCCACCCAAATGTTAAAAGCTTAAATCAAATTACGACCATCCTAATAATTTGACCTCTACCAGATTTTGCAACAACATGCCATTTGGTGGAAAGCATCTTATGACTGACTACAAGGTCATCAGCCCAATAGTTTGCAAATAGCGGCCATGTATGTGTGCAAATCCATTCCCCATATCAATTCAAACACGGTGAAACCGAATTGAATGATTTTTTTTACAGAGATAGCACTAGCAAAGGGCGCCTCGTATTCATGTTTAATATCCGTATAGCACGTTGTATTTAAACAAGCTACTACAACCAACATTCAATTATACTCCTTGAAAAGGACAAAGAGTTATAACAATACTCATGCATTTAGGAGAAAGTAGGCTATATTTTCTTTACTGAACATCTTGTTTCGGTTTAATTTCTTCCAACAATCTCCACTCAATTACTGAGGCGACAGTTTACGAGCTAGATAGGGGCGAGCCTATCTCCCCGGTTACAGCTTAGCTACCGGGCGAGCCTATTGCCCCAGATACAGCCAGCATCTAACTGTAGATTCGTGTTGAGGTAAGACTTCAGTGAAGAGTGGTTGGTTTGGAGTTTTCCTGGAAGTGCAACTCGGCTTTTCTTCATTTCGCCTGTGAACTTTTCATTCCGCAAAATACAGAAGCCAGCTAAGATTAGACGCAAGGGGGATTTGTGCTTCATGCACCTCGCCATACTTAAATTACGTCTGACAAGAATTCGTTGCACATGCATCTCCCTGATAATATAATTAATAGTCCAGTCAGTGATTTTAACCCATCATGCCGAGACGTAAAACGGACATCGACATCGAAAAAAAAAACCGCTTATCACGTAATGCATTCATACGATGACGATATGTAAATATTATATGTCACAAAACTGTGTCATAATGCGTGTCATTAACTTACTACTTTTCATTATAACACAGTTTTTCCAACCAATCAGAACTCAATATTTTCATTCATTGACCAATTAGGTATGGATAGTTTCTGACATGCACTCAAAATCCAACATGTCGGACATGAATTACATGATTTTTGAAAGTTGACAATGTAGCCTATACTGGATCAACCATTGTACTTACAATGCATAAACAAACTGGACAATGTTGCAAACGAAATAGCACTGTACCTTAATATCCACAACTCCAATTTCTACACATTCGTAAGATTTCGCCGACAATTTTTGTGAATGCTGTTGTTGGCATAACACACCATAACGTCATGGAGGAAGCACGCGATTGACATTAGCTCCACAAAAATTATAATCCAGCTCTCTGTTCAGTAAATGGATTTCATACGCGAAACTTTTCCGTCAGAGGTCATGACTGCTCTTTTTGGGAGTCAATTGATTTGCCTACCATTGACACTCTATACACATCGAATTTGAAGAATAACTAGTTGATGATACGATACGTTTTAATTTTAAAGCGTTTGTAACAGCCTATTTGATGTTGTTTGACCAAAATAACAAAATGATCCAACATAGTACCTGTGCGCTATCTGTTGGTACTACTTCAGGATAAACAATGTTTCAAAGCTTCGGGATTCGTTATTGGGTAGAGATCAAATGCTGAGCTATTCCCAGGGAGAAGAATCAACCGACAGAATCTCGACAGATATTTAAGGATATTTATGTTAGAACATATAATAAAGTTATAATTATCGTCGAACAAAAACAGTCGTATGCAACTCGCCTACAATGGTAATTGAGAGACTGGCTTCGTTCGTTTTATAAACATACTCGTGTCTTAATTATTGCCATTATAGGCTCGTTGCATAATGTAATATTAAAGCTCAATTTCCGTTCGTAACTTCACACAGAAATATGAACCTAGCGTGAATTGTTTTGTTGGACGACACATCCACACACGACTGGGAGGCGTGACCAATCATAGGGTAAATATTGGAAAAGAAGAGTATTGTCAGATACGCGGTATTCAAGTTCTGCGACGATATGTTGGGGGAGTGATTGTAGTATAGCTTGGGTGGTATGTGGTAAGCTTCAAGGTCACGGGGAGTAATGGGGAGCTAGAGTGATGGAAGAGACACTCCCTCACGTAGCTGCATCGAACTCAAGACAATTGCACGTACAGATTTTAAGCAAGAAGTCAACAGCACCGTGAACTAGGACTGACTGCAGTTACTGATCCCCAACCACTGAAAATTGTCTGGCCAGAGCCGTCAGCTTGATTTTGAGGCTTCAACACATACCTTCCAAACTATATTGTGATTGGTCAGAGGGGATGTAGGAACTCAGCGCGCACGTCAAACTGGGCTGCACTAACCCCGCGAGTGATGTAACCTCGCACAGGTTTGCCCTCTCTAGGAATGGTAGAAATGAATTTGGGGGTGAAATGCCAAGACAAATGTTTTCTTTTAGTTCTAAACAACATTTTAGCAAACATTCCGGTAATAATAATAATAATAATAATAATAATAATAATAATAATAATGTTGGTATAAAAGGCACACCATCATCATGATGAGATCAAATAAGAAAAGTGGAAATAAAAGGCCGCTACCCGAGGAGCGTCGGGGCACCCTTGGAGCCATCGCTGGGGGTGACAGCATACAAGCCGGTGGTGATCAGGAGCTGAACAGGCGGGCCCTGATCGGGGAACACCCCGAACATGTTACAGCCGATGTTGATAGTAGCATCCTAACAGCATTCAACGCTACACCTGTTCCTAGTGTTTCTTCTGATACTCAGGAGACCACAAGAGCAGGCAAACCGAGAAAGCGCATGAAATGGACAAATGAAATGAATATGTACATCATGCGTTCATATTATCAGATAACGAATATGGAAACTGACACTACTGCATATAGACAGAAGTTGCACACTGCATTCTGCCAGAAATTCCCTGATATTAATGTTACGGAACAGAGAATAGCAGATCAGCGCCGTGCTATAGTTTTGAAGAGACTTATCCCAGAACATCACCTCAAGCTGCTAATGGTTGACGTAGCTGCCGACAATACACATACCTCTGTAAACGAATCCATAGATCAGGAGAGTACACGTTTGGTCAATGAACAAAGGCACACCGATCATCGTTCAGATGACAAAGATGTAAGAATATCGCCGGAAGCACTCGGAGATCCAGTGTGGAAACAACTCGAAGTTGAATTTGGGAAGGCTCTCATAGAATTTGAAGGGACTGATCCAATAGAGCGGCCCATGATCACGAACCAACATTGCTCTAAGGAACTTGTTACCGCTGTTGTAACAATGAACGACATTCTCTCTCAGCATCTGTCCCAGAAATAATATTGTTTCAACCATGTTCAGACTGCAATTTACGCTGGAGCGATAGCTGTGATACGAGTGACAGGAGGTAGATTATGGCGACCTAAATATACGTCAGGTCGACAGAAGAAGATGCCAGCTTGGGAGATACGTATACGAAAGTCTGTTGATGAACAGAGAGTAAATATCGGAAGAATGCATCAGTATGTTGCAGGCAATAGAAGTAAGAAGGTTGTTCAATGTGTTAAAATGTTGAGCCATACGAAGAGTAAACATGCGAAGTATAATCCTCCGAACTGTAGCCCCCTTGAGATCTTAGACACATTAAAGCAACAACTTGAGGCAAAGGCACAGAGATTACGTCGATATAAAGAATCGAACGAACGAAATCAACAGAACAAGCTATTTGTTACCAATGAGAAACGGTTCTATAGGAATCTTGACGATCCTGGAACACAAATGGGCAGTTCACCGCAAAAAGAAGAGGTAGAGAATTTCTGGTCATCCCTATGGTCGAATGCTGGAGATTATAACAGCTGCGCTAAATGGATTACGGAGGAGGAGGAGAGAATATCAGAAATTGACACGATGAGTGACTCTTCGGTATCAACTGAAGATGTGACCCGTGTGGTTAAGGAGACCCAAAATTGGAAAACGTTTCACTTGTACTCATGAGCATCTTGCCCGCTGCTACACAGATTTCATCCAAAATCCACAGCTTATCCCCTCTTACTTGATGCGAGGTAAAACATACCTTCTGCCAAAAGGTGATAGAACCAATGATCCTTCCAAATATCGACCTATCACCTGTCTGTGCACCCTATATAAGATATTTACATCTTGCATTGCACGTAAGATTTGTGAACACATAAATCTTAATAACATCCTGGCTGAAGAGCAGAAGGGGTGCATGAAGAAGTCTCAAGGTTGCAAAGAGCAACTTGTAATCGATGCAGTTACTATGGAACAAGCAGGAAAGATGATGCGTAACCTCTACATGACCTTTATTGATTACAAGAAAGCTTTTGATTCAGTGCCACATTCCTGGTTAATCCAAACCCTGAAGATATATAAAGTTGATCCTGCCATCATTATAAGTCTGCAACATATGATGTCCCATTGGGGGACCAATTTATTAATGTCTAATGGAGACACATGTATGGAATCGGGATTTATTCAAATCAAAAGAGGTATCTTTCAGGGTGACAGCTTGAGCCCTCTATGATTCTGTTTGGCGCTCAATCCACTATCATCATTGCTGAACAATGCAAAGTGTGGTTTTCCAATTAAGCACCATGGTATAGTCAAATACAAAATTTCTCATTTGATGTATATGGATGACATTAAACTATATGCATCCTCTGAGAAACACATTGACAATCTAATTGCAATTACTGCTTCATTTTCTTCTGATATTGGAATGTCCTTCGGATTAGATAAGTGTCGCACCCTCACCATTCGGCGTGGAAAATTACAGGCCCGAGCATTTCAACTTGATGACGGTTGCTTCATAAAGCCTATGGAAGGTAATGAGACCTACAAATATCTTGGTCTCCTGCAATCTAATCGAATTGATCATAAAGGTATTAAAGATAGAACCATAGCTATCTACAATCAACGCCTTGACAAGATTTTAAAATCAAAGTTGAATGGAAAGAACACCTTTAAGGCTATTAATACTTATGCTATTCCTGCTCTGACATATACTTTCGGTATTATCAAATGGACGCAGACTGACTTGGAGAACATCCTAATTAGGACACGTACCATCTTAACAAAACACAGATGTCTCCACCTCTAAGTCAGCTGTTGAGCGATTGACAATCCCGCGTCAAAGAGGTGGACGAGGGCTCACGGACATTATCCAATTGCATGCAAGGCAAGTGAGGAACCTTCAGAGATATTTTCTCGGAAGACATGACTCTCCCATACATCAAGCCGCTGTGAAGGCAGATGACAAATGCACACCGCTGGATCTTCTTCACGTAAGGGATATACAGTTAGCCACTGATGAGGAATGTTCAGCCACCAAGCTTCAGCAGTGGACGCAGAAAGCTCTGCACGGTCGTCATCCGTATGATCTCAACCAGAAACATGTCGACATTGATGCGTCGAACAGCTGGTTGACTCATCCTGACCTATTCACTGGGACTGAAGGATTCATGGTTGCAATCCAGGATCAAGTTGTGGCTACCAAAAACTACCTGAAATATATAGTTAAGGCAAATATTCAGGATGATAAATGCAGAAGATGCCAACTAGAACCGGAAACAATTCAACATATCACAGGAGGCTGCCAAGCAATCTCCTGTACTGATTACATGTAAATGCACAACCAAGTGGCCAAATTAATGCACCAACACCTTGCTCAAAAGCATTTATTATCTGATAATATTTTGCCTTACTATCAGTATGTTCCTGACGCCGTTTTGGAAAATCCCAGTCACAAGTTGTTATGGGACCGATCAGTTATTACTGATAAAACCATACCAGCAAACCAACCAGATATCGTTCTTGTGGACAAGGTGCAGAAGAGAACCTTCCTAATTGATATTGCAGTGCCCAATTCCCATAATCTGCAACAAACCTGCTGTGATAAGATCACCAAATATCTGCCTTTGGCTGAGGAAATACGGCAAATGTGGAGACAGGAAAGTGTAGTGTTTCTGCCCATAGTAATTTCTTCTACCGGCATCACCCCCAAATTATTGGCTCGCAATCTACAAATATTGGGAATACATCCTGGTCTACATATCACCATGCAGAAGGCCGTCATCTTGGAGACCTGTTCCATTGTTCGCTCGTTTCTCAATGTGCCACCTTAAGAGAATTAGCCATACCGTCTTGCAAACAAGCCGACGATATGTTGATATGTCCCACTTATGTGGTGAAATGAATGTAGAAATAATAATAATAATAATAATATAATATCGTATGGCGTCGGGTGCTGGGTCCAAGCTTTGTTATTTGATACCCAGAGGTCAGCTCGTATATCGAATTTTGTTGTTCCTTGAATCACTACGAAAGTTAAGGAGGTTATGTATATAAGCTCCTTGACACTATAGCGCTTGAATCTTTAAACCTTATCTATCTATTTAAAACGCTATGGTGATTTTTGTTACCACGAGATTGAGAAAACATCTTAACCGATTGACTTCGTAATGCATTCTAACGAGAGCTCTTGGCATGTAGATTTGCAGAATGTCATTAAAATGAAAATATATGTTAGGATAAATTTTTAAATTATTAAAGAAAAATGTTATATTTATCGCTTGCGCACAATGGTTCTATTCCATCAGGGACATGGCAGATTCGTCAGCGTCTTACTGAGATCTTTGTTTATGAGAATTAAATAGGGGGGGGGGCAGTGTTGTGGCTCTATGGCTCAAACTGTTTGAGTAAGTATATGTGGAGGCAAATCACTTAATGGGCAGAGAGCTATAATCCTTCGACTTGATTTAACATCTTCCGAAAAAACACTTAAATTTTCCAATTTCTAATTCGCTTGGCGTACTTTATCACCACTAATAAAGCTCAAGGGGAAACTCTGGAACGTGTAGTTCTGTATTTGTCTCATCAAGGTTTGAATCATGGCCAGTTATATGTTGTGAAGTCGATCATTCGACGACCTTCATGTTGCAACAGTAAATATTTTCCCAATGACCGTCATGTTTTGACAGGTATCAACTAGATTAAATTAATTCGATAGGCTATGTAACTAAGCCTACAGCGTAGAAATGCTGTGAGTGTAGCTGCAGCAAGTCACATGGTCGCTGGTTCTTCCACACTCCCTCCGGACAAATGCCGGAATAATACTTTACTTCAAGTTCAAGTCCCTAATAGGGGCGGCCACACCTTTTGTGCCGAAGTGCTGCAGCACATGGTATTATTTGAAAATAAATTACTATAATAATACAGTGAGTCCGGGAATGTTCTCCGCAGCGCCTACATGCGTCTGCGAGAGCTAGCTACAGCAGTTACGTTGGTAGCACGGCTGCCTCTTGTATCATAACAAATAAACAGTTAACTTTGTACTCACCACAGCCGTTCATAACAGATGCTGGAACCATTCACAGTACATGACTCTTTCTCCGTAATCAGTTTGTTGTAATTCATGAACCTCG
This sequence comes from Meconema thalassinum, assembly GCA_946902985.2. Classification (NCBI taxonomy): domain Eukaryota; kingdom Metazoa; phylum Arthropoda; class Insecta; order Orthoptera; family Tettigoniidae; genus Meconema; species Meconema thalassinum. Next base: position 35,479,621 of record OX336392.1, read on the forward strand.
GTAACTTTATAAGGGAACAACTGAAGCTTGTCTCTTAAAGCTTTATGTGCTGTCGACTTAGAGATTCCTGTTTGTTGAGCTAATTTTCTTGTTGACTTACTTGGACTACGCAGCATTATATCGGGGATTTCATCAAGTTTTTCGTCTGTTAAAAGCGTAGGCCTGCCTGTTCCCGGTACATCGTGAACTGAGCCAGTCACACGAAATTTACTTACCAAATCCAGAACGGTATCACGGTTTGGACACTTTGAATTAGGAAACCGTGCCTGAAATCTTAATTTTACATCTTCTGTAAACCGATCGCCTTCGCGAAAAACGTATTCCACCAAAAGAACTCTCTCTTCAGTAGTAAATATTACCGCCTGTATACTGTTGCACTCTTCCAATAATCTACTGAACGCTCGCTTACTGAAGACATGCAGGCTCGCTGGCTTATCGCAATTCACACTGACAGCCCACACGGGGAAGTCCCGCTTTGAAGGACACAGTGCAGCCAACTAAACTTATGACTCAACCACTCACAGCCGCACGTACCCAGTGCCGAGGACATTCCCGGGCGCCCTGTATTATCTACAATCAAATATAACGCATTAATTAGATGTCAGCCAAAGAACAGGCAATATTTCAACTCCCCCCACAATGAGGTATCTCCACTCGGCGTCTGGCAATGGCTGTGCAGATCTCAGCTCAGAGAGAATGTCTAAGTTAACTGGCAGCAAACACGAGCTCTGCCTTTTGCGCATGCGTGCCCAACATTTCCACTGTGCTGTTGGGACAACAGCCAAGACCAGAACCAAGGCATTCCTCGTTCGACCACAGAGTGGCAGCACTGGTCACACGAAATGAGAGCGTGGCCCGTGGCACCTTCTAGTCCAGGGCCATCCAGTCATTGCGCTCCGGAGCGCGGCCGCGCTTGGTGAGCACTTGGCAGTCAGACTAGCGCTCCTTCCCCTACCAACACTATAATGTGGCAGCGAGGAGACGGACGGTGTTCGGACCACGCTGACTAGATACGTAGGCCTACGTACAGTCTTGCGGCTGACCGCTCTTGAGGGATTGTTGACATATTAATAGGGCTGTTCTGTAGTTTCTAAAGCTTACAAATCCCTGCACTTTGTAATGAGGGTATTAAAAGGAAGTAGTACCTCTGCTAAAGAATTGGGATATTTGTCACTTGTAAGACCTATTCTGGAATACGCCTCGGCGGTTTGGGATCCATATCAAGTAGGGCTCATCAATGAGTTGGAAATGGTACAAAGAAAGGCCGCTAGATTTGTGCTCAGTGACTTTAATCCCAGGAGCAGTGTGAGCCGTATGTTAAAGAAACTTGGGTGGGAATCACTTGAGGCTAGGTGGATGAAATCTAGACTCTGCGCTATGTACAACACGTATACAAATCAACCAGCATGGGGTGAGCTTAGCAAACGTATGGAAAAGCCTACTTACATGGGTAGGAGCGATCATCCTTTCAAAGTTAAGGGCCGACCACAGCGAACAAATTATGGTAAATATTCTTTCGTAAACCGTGCCATCGATAATTGGAACTCTCTACCTGCCGCAGTCTTATAGCCTTTTCCCAAACATATAGGTGTGTTTAAGAAGAGACTGACTATTTGTGTAAATACTCCAGTTTAATTGTTAGTGAATTGTTTTGTACAGTTATTTATTTGTTATGTATATCTAATTTTCCACCGGGGGACACACCCCCAATTGCAAATAAACGAATGAATGAATGAATGAATGAATGAATAACAAATATACTGCATACACAAATCGAATGGTACTCCGCTGTATGGAATGTGCAGGATGCGAACACAAGTGTTAAGCAAAGAATATTGTGATTTATTCAAAACTGAAATGTGAACACATTAGAGAGGAAAAGTCAACAACAAATTGTGTTCTTTTTAACACATTACATCTCTGTTGCACACTAAACATTTGACATGCCCTTTATAAGCTGTACAGAAAAATGAAATTTCTCATTCTGCTTTAAAGACTGCTGCTTCACCACTCCTTTTTTGTATGCTGTTCTGTCATGACCACTGCGATTTACTTACATGCTGTCAACAAAGCGCATTGGACTAGACTAGCGACTGATGGATCGGCTGCACACTTCGGCGTGCTCAGCCAGCCAAGTTCCTCCCACCACTTCTGAAATTACCTTCCACCAAAGCGCTCGGAGCACTGGCTTAGAGCGCGGCCGGAGCGCTGTCTGGATGGCCCTGTTCTAGTCTCTGCGATAGCATTTTAGAGGGAATCACTGAAAGTAAAGGAGTGAAAAAATAGAGAAAGCTAACAGCTGAGTGCTTCTGAATGAATGTTCCTGTATGTTACTCAATATTTTTATTGTTTAGAGGAGGGGATGGGTTACAGCACATAAGTTATTTGCTACACCTGGTCCCTTATACAGTTGCACATGCTATTACAGTAATAACATGAATCAGGCACGTTTGGCACACTCACAACTAAAATGAATTAACAACAACAACAAAGCTATGTAATTTACACGATATAATCCAAAAGGTTTTCACCACTTAAGGTACAACTGTCAATGAAGCAAAATAGGCCAGTAGTGTTATCTCCGACCAACATATAAGACTCCTGGGTTATAGTAGTCGTTCCTTCTGTAGTAGTTGTCATCGTATCGGTTACCATAGCTGTTGCCATAGTTACCGTAGCCTCCAGTCCGGGGGTCCAATAATACACCTGCAATGACAAACAAGATTAAAAGTTATCGTATACACTGTGCAGTATAAAGTCTAAGAGAGGATGTCAATGAGGGGCAGCGCTCGGTATATGTGCGATTTACTACCCCAGCTGCCACCGGCGGGACAAATCAACAAAAGTTTCAAAACAAGAAGTTCCGTAAAGAAATAAAGAGCCTACTTTTCTTAAAATTTATAAGGTGAGTTCAAAAAGTAACCAGCCTGAGACTGGATGCGCAAACCGGTTACGACATCGGCTAATCGTGGCGTGTGTAACGAGGTGTGGTTCCGACCAGAGCGTGGAAGGTCACAGCTCGTCGCTAGAGGGCACGCGTGCACGTCACGTGACGATACAAAGCGAGCAGCAGCATGCATCAATCGTCCTACGCTGCCAGTCGCATTGCAAACAGTGACATGGAGGCGTCAAACGATGAGCAAAGAGGTGTTGTTCGGTTTCTGACAGCGGAAGGAGTAGGGGGAACGGACATTCATCGCCGAATGTCACAAGTGTGCGGCGAACACTGCATGTCCCTTGCAAGGGTCAAAGTGTGGCACAAGCGCTTCAGGGAAGGACGGGTTTCCTTAGCCGATGATGCCCGGTCTGGGGGCATCCTGCCCCCCTGCATTACCGATGACAACGTCCAGCTGGTTGACGCACTCATTACCCAGGACCGCCGAGTGACAGTGAACGTCGTAGCTGCTGTGGTCGGATTGAGCGTCGGAAGTGTGCACACCATCATGAAGGAACGACTGCACTTGCAGAAAGTGTGTGCCCAATGGGTGCCCCACAGTCTTCAACCACACCAGGAAGTATGTCGAATAGCCCACTGTCTTGGTCAACTGCAGCGCTATGCGAGGGAAGGGAATGCGTTCCTGGCACGAGTGGTGGCTGAAGATGAGTCATGGTGTCATCACTTCGAACCAGAATGCAAACGACAAAGCCTCCAGTGGAAGCATCCAGGGTCACCATCACCCAAAAAAGGCAAGGCCATCCACACGAGTGCAGGAAAGGTTATGCTGTCGTTCTTCTTTGACCAAGATGGCCCCCTTCTGACACACTTCATGCCGCACGGGACAACAGTGAATGCCCAGCGATACTCGCAAACCTTGACCACCCTTCGCCAAGCGATCAAAACAAAACGATCAGGCAATCTCACCCGTTGGGTCATTCTGCTCCACGACAATGCACGACCTCATTCGGCCAACACAGTCGCGGCACTCCTGAAGAACTTCAATTGGGAGGTCCTCGGCCACCCTCCATACAGTCCAGACCTCTCTCCCTGTGACGCCATGTTTGGTCCCCTGAAAAGCGCTCTGCGGGGCCAACGATTCACCTCGGCAGTCGACGTCCAGCTGTACGTGCGGAACTTGTTCACATCGCAGCCCAGGGAATTTATGTGACAGCCATTCACCGCCTCGTGTCACACTGGGACAAGTGTCTCAACAGCCAAGGCCAATACTTCTAACATACAGGTACTGGTTTCTGTAATATTGCCTCCGGCTCGTTACTTTTTGAACGCCTTATAAGATCATGCCAAAGATTAATCTATATGGACCTATCTAGAATAATGACGAAATTAAATTGGTAATATCGAAATTTCTAGTTATTTCGAAATATACCTGGTATAATGTAGCGTAATACAGCACTACAGTTGGAAGTCCTGGTGACTGAATATATTATTAGTTCCATATCTTAATGCACAAAATACATTCGATCTATCAACGCACGTAAACTCATGTTGGCAACACTGACGTTTATTAATTACGCAGAATTAATGTAGAATGCCAGGTACTATACGTGTGCAAAGTTTAGAACTATTGGCTTACATACTTTCTGATATATTGATATTAGGGTAAGAAAATAGAGACAGCATATATTAACATTTGGCAGCCCTGGTTGCTCTTAAGAATAAGAGTTATCATTTCTGTTATGGTACACAAAGCATATACGAAATTTGGTCGATAGTATAGAAGTTACATGTAATTAAAAATGTGTATTATCAGCAGGCTTAGAATCATGTTGGTAGCACTGATGTATATTAGTTACTTCAAATTAATCTAGAATGTCAGGTACTATACGTGTGCATAGTTTGAAGCTGTCGGCTTGCATACTTTATTATGTATTTGTATTTGTATTTGGATAAAAACATAGAGATAGCATTTATTACCAGTTGGCTGCCCTGGTGGCTCTTAAGAATACGCTCAGTCATATCTGTTTATATACACATAGTACATACGAAATTTGGTTGAAATCCAATTGATAGTGTAGAAGTTATATTCATTTAAAAATTGGACCTATCGGCCGGCCTAGAATCAATTTGGCATCACTGACATGTATGGCCTCCAGGAAATTAAAACTAAAATAATATTATTTATACGTGTGCCAAATGTGAAATAGCTCCGATGCATACCTTCCAAGATATCCAACATGGAGCTCAATATTCAATGCGTTTTTTCAGCAGTTGGGAGCACTGACATCATTTTCAAATGTGGGCTTGAGGAATTCAGGTACTGGATCGTTCTCATAATTCTCATCTTTACTCATACCAAATTTGGTTTCGATTGTTGCAACCGTTTAGGAGTTGATAGGGACACACACACACACACACACAGGCAGACAGATAGAGGGACAGACAGACAGACACACATTTTCCCGGATCGTTCTCATAATTTTACCTTTTCCTCAAAATGTGAAAAATAGGCTAAAAATCTTATAAAATCTCATAAAAATAATTAACGGCGGCTTCGTAGGCGTAGTTGGTAGTATGCTGAGGTTCTATGCCCGAGGTCGCGGGTTCAAACCCGGCCGAAGTCGTTGGATTTTTAACAGCGTTAAAAATCCCTCAGTTTGCCTTCCTTCGGAGGGGAAGTAAAAACGGCGCGGCGGTCCCATGTCATAGATTTATGACATGTATGGCACCTTCCACTAATTTCACTTGTGTGAAGCTAAATTATAGGTTAGATTTGCTTGACGCTCTTAGGTTCCAACGTTCGTCGCCAGGAGCCGACTGCGGTGGCATCTAGTTACCAAGTTCAGAACTAATTGTCGTTGATGGTGGCGTTTGATAGCAAAAGTAGGAACTACTTGAAATTGATCGTCTGCAGTCCTTACCTGAATTACAGATAACACACACTAATATAGCCATCACAATTAACACCGGTTATCAGACAGATACTACACACACCCGAAGTACACGGCGCTACATGACCGCGTTGTCGCAGTCCCTAAACAGAGGAACCAACCAACCAACACTCTTGGAAAAAATTACATGTTTTGGTTAATATTCACAATTAAATTGGCAATTAAGGATTACGCGTTTCGGCCCTTGAAACCTGACACTGTGCTCAAATTTTAAATTTTCACTATTGTAGTGCAATAATGATAAACGACCTATGCGAGGAAAAGGAAAATGTAAACGGAAAAATGATATGTACATAGTAACCTGGAATGTGAGAACATTGAACAAACCTGGAGCGTTGAAGGGCCTTAAGGAAGAGATGGAGAAATATAGTATAGGAGTGGCAGCGATCCAAGAGATCAAATGGTGAGGAGATGGTATATTGAGAAGTGATAACCATACAATAATGTATAGTGGAGGCGACAGTGGAAGAATAGGTGGCACAGGTTTCCTCGTGGATAATAGATATAAAACAGCAGTACTGAATTTTAAGCCTGTAAATGAAAGGATATGTACTTTGAGAATGAAGGCACGATTCTTTAATATCACCTTTATATGTGTATATGCCCCCACAGAAGAGGATGAGGATGAGGTGAAAGACAAGTTCTACAGTCAGCTTGAACAGAAACTCGAGGGTATAGCAAGGCAAGATGTAAAATTCGTGTTAGGTGATTTCAATGCGAAGGTGGGAAAAGAAGAAGCATTTAGAGAGACGGTAGGAAGGGAAAGTCTGCATGAGGTATCAAATAATAATGGACAGAGACTCATCGACTTTGCCATGGGAAATGAAATGATTGTGAAAAGTACATGGCTTCAGAGAAAGAATATAAGGAAAGTAACGTGGTGCTCACCAGATGGAACCACATTCAACCAAATTGACCATGTGGTAATTGATAGAAGACACGCATCTGATATACTCGAAGTTGATAGTTGTAGAGGAGCGGATTGTGACTCTGACCATTTCATGGTAAGGGTAAAATATAGACAGAATATAGCAGTGTACAGATCTGGAAAGATGAGAAAAGATCCTAAAAGGTATAATGTCTTAAAACTAAAAGAAAGGGAAACAGCCGAACAATATGAAACACATTTACGGAAGAAGTTGGAGACAAACCAAAATTGGGATTTAGAGGGAGTAGAAGGAAAATGGAGTATAATGAGGGACGCACTACACGAAGCTGCAGAAGAAGTACTGGGGACAGAAGAAAGGATTAAAATACAAATCTGGTTCGATGAAGAATGTAAAATAGCTATAATGGAGAGGAATGCTGCAAGGGAGAAAATGATAAGTAGACCAACGAGAAACAATACAGAAGAACATAAAAAGGAAAGGGAAGAGGCAGATAGAATTTGTAGAAGAAATAAACGGGAATCAGAGAAGAAATGGATTGAAGAGCTAGAAGAAGAATACAATAATCAAGAAGTAAGAAACTACTATAAACGAATACAGGAAGTGAAGAAGGGCTTTCAACCCCGAGCAGTTTTCTGCAGAGATAAAGAAGGAAATTTCATAGGAGGAGAAGAACAGATTTTAGATCGATGGGCTGAATATTTCAGCGAGCTGCTCAATGCTACTGCAGAGACGGCATTGCTAGAACAGGAGGGTCAAGAGAATAACCAACCAAGGTGCAAGGATAACACTGATACAATGCCAGTACCCGTGCTGACGCTGGAGGAGGTTAGTTTGGCAATTAAAAGCTTGAGGAATAACAAAGCCCCAGGGGGTGATAATATTTCAGCAGAGATGATTAAGTGTGGTGGAGAACATTTGGCAAAGCTGGTAAACCAGATGATTGTGGAGATATGGGAGAAGGAGGTGATGCTTGAACAGTGGAACACGGCCCTTATTTGCCCAATCCATAAGAAGAATGATAAAGCAAAATGTGAAATTTATCGTGGCATAGCACTGCTTAGTGTGGCCTATAAAATCCTAGCCAAGGTAATGGCTATGAGACTTACACCTCTTGTTGAAGAGAGACTTGGAGAATACCAGTGTGGATTCCGACAGGGTAGATCGACGACGGACCATATCTTTACAATAAGGCAAATAATGGAAAAGTGTTACGAATATAATGTGGATGTGCACCAACTATATGTGGATTTCAAACAGGCCTATGATAGAGTTACGGCTGTGAGTTCGTTTCATCGCTCGCCGCATGAGTCAAAACTGCCCCAGGGCTGGACTGCTCTCCCTCGGTGTATTGCATGCGCGTTACGCAACGGACTGCGAAGTGAAATGGATGGTCCAGAATCTTCGTGACACCACCAGCGAAGGAAATGTCGACAAGCCGTGTGTCCTGGACGATTCTAGAATTTATTGAGTCACCAGCCTGCTATATAAGCAGCTACAACAGTGAGAGGACCGTGTTTTCTGTTGTTGTGTTTTACGAGCTAGTGTGAGCGATTATTCTGAGCGACAGAAGTGTGGTGACTTGCGAAACCTCTAGTAGAGCGGGGAAGTGAGACTCCTACAGAGGAACTGTGTTTTGAGCGAGTGTGCTTACTTAGTGCGAAGAGAAGTGATTGTGCTGCATTGTGAAACAGTGAGTGACAGAGCTAGTGCAGCTATTTCCATCCAGAGTACGGGGCCACCTCATTACGAGGGATTAACTGTGGTCTGTTGACAAGTGAAAGGAGAAGTATTCTCGACTTGAGGAAACTGGAGTAAGGTAATAATTGCTATTTGCTGTTGAGTAGTGTATATTTCTGGCCACAATAAAGTTAATTATTTCTTTAAAGCAGTAATTGTTGTTGTGCTTCCTACCCACCGTAATCCAGTTAACAAAAGTGCCACTAGGGGGGTGGCTCGTAACAACTGGTGTCAGAAGCCGGATTACGAACTCAAGCACAACACCTGACGGTCCTGGTTTCAAAACCCGAGCAGGTCATTTTCTCTAATTTTCCTGTGAGTGCATGCCCTTTACAAGGCAAACAACTAAAATGGAGGCGCAATTGGCAGCATTGCTAGAAAAGGTAAATGGCATAGAAGACGGCCAGAAGAATTTAACCAAGGACCTAACTGCCAAATTAGAAGACGGCCAGAAGAAGCTAGAAGACGGCCAGAAGAAGATGGAAGACGGTCAAAATAAGTTAGCGGAGGACCTGAAGAAGATGGAAGACAGCCAGAAAAGTTTAGCCGAGGACCTAACTTCCAAATTAGAAGACGGTCAGAATAAGCTAGCAGAGGACCTAACCGTCAAATTTCTGGATGGCCAGAAAAATCTGGAAGAGTGTCTGCTGACGAAATTACAGGAAAGTCAAAAGAAATTGGAACAGGGTCTGCGTCAAGAAGTCAACACCGTCTGCCAGGGCCTACGTGAGGAAGTCACAGCAGTAGAAAAGAAGTTCGACGCCTTACAAGAGGAAGTTGCCGAACTGCGCCAACGCCCACTGACGGGGATGGAAGCGAGATTCAACGCTCTTCAAGAGGAAGTTGCCGAGCTGCGCCGACGCCCGCCCACAGGTACACCGGGAATATCAGGAACGGGACAGAGCAGAGTGACGCCCCCAACCTTCGACGGAAAGGTCCCGTGGAGCACCTATTTACGTCAGTTCGAGGCAGCCTGTTCAATAAACAACTGGAACAGCACGGAAAAGGCTACAGCCCTCATTGTAGCACTGAGAGGGGACGCCCTTAACGTCCTTCAGGCCATCCCTACTGGATCCCAGGACTACGCTTCACTAATCGCCCATATGGAGTCCCGATATGGAGATAGCCATCTTCAGCAGGCCTACCAGATGCAGCTCCGGACCCGGGTACAAAAGAACGCGGAAACCCTGCAGGGGTTCGATATGGACATAGCACGTCTCGTAAGGCTCGCCTACCCAACAGCGCCGGCCGACTTTCTGGAGCAGATAGCGACGCAGACTTTCACCGACGGGCTACGGGACTCGGACACTCAACAGGCGCTGCGACTCGCGCGCAATAAGACCCTGACAGATGCGCTGAGCCACACACTTGAGTTCGAGACGGCAAAACAGGCATCCAGAATGCACGCGCGAGTGCGTCAAGTGGACGTCGACGAACCAGTAAAAACCAACGAGACCAAGCCCCTGGCCGACGAATTAATGGAGGCGCTAAGCCGTTTCTTCGATAGTCGCGGCACCACCAGCAACGAAACAGCCGGAAGGCAACCGGAGAGGTGGCCCGGAAGAGGACTACCGACTTGCTGGACCTGCGGTAAGAAAGGCCACCTGAGCAAGGACTGCGGTGATCGCCGCCGCCGAGGGTATCCGACGGGAAATCAGTCGTCTGAAAACCGCGCGACCCAGGGAAACGAGTATTAGCCAGCCTTGGGGGGCAAAGGTTGGCTTGTGACAGTCGTCAAGCCCCGGCAGTCCAGGTTCGTGTGACGAAGTTACGGAGGGACAATAGCAGCCTGATGGTCGACGAAGTCGTCAACGGAGAGAGCTGGCCCATGCTAATCGACACGGGAGCATCGAGGACCATCGTCAGTCCCACCGTGATCCCGAAGTGGAGAGTGCAACCCACACAAAGGAACCTCCAGCTAATAACCGCGACCGGAGAGACCACACCGGTACATGGCGAAGCATCACTGGAGTTCGTCATTGGTCGACGGGCGATAAAGCATCCAGTGCTTGTGGTTGACGTATCAAATGAAGTGATCATCGGACTGGACTTCCTGGACCAGAACAACATCATCTTGGACCTGAGTACCAACACTCTGCACTTCGGAGGTGAGGAACTTGCTTTGCAACCTGCGCACGAGTCCATCACCGCACGACGAGTAAGGCTGAGAGAAGACTTCATCGTTCCCGCCAGGACTTAGGTCAGCGCTGCCGTAATTGTCGACGGAAATGCTGAGGGAGTGGCGGCTGTCATCGAGCCAAAATATGAGGACATCCAGACAAAAGGATTGCTAGTTGCCAAGACTCTCATCAACACGACGTCTCGGCCGTACGTCCGCCTGTCCAACCTGAACGACTACGACATTACGGTTCACCGGGACACCAACCTAGGAGTCTGCGAACCCGTTACCTGGATTGCCCGCATCACAGATACGACAGACGGACAACCAAAGAAGACGCACACTGCCAGAGGAACTACAGAAACTGTACCAAGGATCCCAGGACCATTTAGACGAGGAACAATCACGCCAACTTCAGGACCTGCTACGCGAATTCCAGGACGTCTTCTCCGTGGGGAGCAAAGACTTCGGCAGGACAAGCTTGGTTCAGCACAGAATCGACGTTGGGGACAGCGCACCGATTAGGGCCCCATTCCGACGTGTCCATATCGCCAAGCAAGCCGAAGTCGACAGGATGGTAGAAGAGATGAAGGAGCAAGGGGTGATCGAGCCATCACATAGTCCTTGGAGTTCTCCGGTCGTGCTAGTGAAGAAGAAAGACGGTTCCACCAGGTTCTGCGTGGATTACAGGCGGGTGAATGACGTCACAAAGAAGGACAGCTACCCTCTACCCCGGATCGACGACACCCTGGACACCATATCAGGGTCGAGATGGTTCTCCACCTTGGATTTGAAGAGTGGCTACTGGCAGGTGGAGGTCCACCCTAAGGACCGCGAGAAAACTGCGTTCTCTGTGGGCAGCGGGCTCTGGCAGTTCACCGTCATGCCATTCGGTCTGTGCAACGCCCCTGCGACTTTCGAAAGGCTAATGGAGTCCATTCTGAGGGGACTACACTGGAAGACCTGCCTGGACTACCTAGACGACGTCATCGTTCTGGGGAGAAGCTTCGAGGAGCACTACAGCAACCTGAAGGAGATCTTGTTGAAGCTACGGGCTGCCCAGCTGAAGTTGAGCCCCAAGAAGTGTCAGCTCTTCCAGAAGCGGGTCCAGTACCTTGGGCATATCGTCTCCGAGGAAGGGGTGCGCACCGACCCAGAGAAGACCGCAGCTGTGAGGGAGTGGCCAGTTCCGAAGGACAAGTCCCAACTACGAAGCTTCCTGGGACTCTGCACTTATTACCGTCGCTTCGTGAAAGGATTCGCCGACATCGCCAAACCTTTACATCGACTGACTGAGAAGGACCAACTCTTCACGTGGACAGCAGAATGCCACAGTGCCTTCGAACAACTCAAGCAGGCTCTTTGCACCGCGCCTATTCTGGCCTACCCCAGACCTGGAACAAGGTTCATCGTCGATACCGATGCCAGCGACTTTGGCATAGGGGGGATCCTGTCGCAAGTAGTGGACGGCGAGGAGAGAGTAGTGGCCTACTTCAGCAAGGCCTTGTCAAAGCCAGAAAGGAACTACTGCGTCACCAGGAAGGAGCTGCTCGCCATCGTGAAGACCATTGAACACTTCCACAAGTATCTGTACGGGCAAGAATTTCTCATCAGGACCGACCATGCATCCCTGCGGTGGCTCCTGAACTTCAAGCAGCCCGAGGGTCAACTCGCGCGGTGGTTAGAGAGGCTTCAACAGTACAACTTTGAGATTCAGCACAGGAAAGGCCAACTGCATTCTAACGCCGACGCCCTGTCACGAAGACCGTGCCCCGAAGACTGCACCTTCTGTGCCCGAAGGGAGGAGAACACCAGGATACAGTGCCGAATGACTACCGTGGAACTTCAAGGGAGCTGGAGCCCCGAATCTTTCACGCGGGCGCAAGCAGAAGATGATGACCTGGGACTGATAGCCGAATGGAAGAGGGCCTGTGTCCCCAGACCCGGGTGGAACATTGTGAGTGACTGCAGCCCAAAGTTTAAGTCCTACTGGGCGCAGTAGGACTCGCAGATTGTAAGGGATGACCTCATCTGCCGTATCTGGGAGAGCACCGACGGGAAGACATCTCGGGAACAAGTCGTCGTTCCAAAGGCTATGACGGAGGAAGTCCTGAAGGAAGTTCATGGAGGATCATCTGGTGGACACCTAGGGATAAAGAAGACCCTGGAGAAGCTGAGAGAGCGGTTCTACTGGATCGGATGCCGAACAGACGTGGAGAACCACTGCGCGAGGTGCCACGATTGCGCAGCCAGCAAGGGCCCAGGACGAAGACGACGGGGTCCACTGAAGACCTACAACGTGGGCGGCCCCATGGAGAGAGTGGCCTTCGATGTTGCTGGGCCATTCCCGTTAAGCGAGGCAGGGAACCGCTACATATTAGTCGTCAGCTACTACTTTACCAAATGGCCGGAGGCGTATGCGCTCCCTAACCAAGAAGCCGCGACGATTGCAGAGACCCTGGTGAAGGAATTCGTTAGCCGGTACGGAGTACCCCTGGAGCTGCACTCCGACCAAGGGAGGAACTTCGAGTCGCAGGTGTTCCAGAACCTATGCCAGCTGCTGGGAATCCGGAAGACAAGGACAACGCCACTACACCCTGAGTCCGACGGGATGGTAGAGCGATTCAATCGCACCATCGAGAACCATCTTCGAATAGTCGTCAGCGAGCACCAGAGGGATTGGGACAAACATCTTCCACTATTTCTCCTGGCCTACCGCGCCGCCGTGCATGAAGCCACCGGGTGCACACCAGCCCGGGCCATGTTTGGGAGGGAGCTCCGTCTACCTGTTGATCTTGCCTTTGGCCGACCTGGGAATGATCCGATCCTGGTAAGCCAGTATTGTCAAGAACTGGTCGACCAACTGGAGGACGTGCACGCGTTCGCGAGGAGGAAACTGCGGATTGAGTCCGATCGAATGAAGACCCGATACGACCAGCAGACGGATGCCGGCGGATTCCACGAGGACGACCTGGTCTGGCTCTTCAACCCATTACGGAAGAAAGGCCTGTCACCCAAACTGCAGAAGTCCTGGGAGGGCCCGTACCGAGTCGTGAAACGGATCAACGATGTCGTCTACAGGATCCAGCAGAGCCCGAGGGCGAAGATGAAGATCGTGCATCGAGATCGCCTGGCAGCCTACGGAGGGACACAGACGGACCAATGAATGATCGGGACGATCAGCCTTTTTAGGAAGGGGGTGGTGTTACGCCTGTGAGTTCGTTTCATCGCTCGCCGCATGAGTCAAAACTGCCCCAGGGCTGGACTGCTCTCCCTTGGTGTATTGCATGCGCGTTACGCAACGGACTGCGAAGTGAAAGGGATGGTCCAGAATCTTCGTGACACCACCAGCGAAGGAAATGTCGACAAGCCGTGTGTCCTGGACGATTCTAGAATTTATTGAGTCACCAGCCTGCTATATAAGCAGCTTCAACAGTGAGGGGACCGAGTTTTCTGTTGTTGTGTTTTACGAGCTAGTGTGAGCGATTATTCTGAGCGACAGAAGTGTGGTGACTTGCGAAACCTCTAGTAGAGCGGGGAAGTGAGACTCCTACAGAGGAACTGTGTTTTGAGCGAGTGTGCTTACTTAGTGCGCGAAGAGAAGTGATAGTGCTGCATTGTGAAACAGTGAGTGACAGAGCTAGTGCAGCTATTTCCATCCAGAGTACGGGGCCACCTCATTACGATGGATTAACTGTGGTCTGTTGACAAGTGAAAGGGGAAGTATTCTCGACTTGAGGAAACTGGAGTAAGGTAATAATTGCTATTTGCTGTTGAGTAGTGTATATTTCTGGCCACAATAAAGTTAATTATTTCTTTAAAGCAGTAATTGGTGTTGTGCTTCCTACCCACCGTAATCCAGTTAACAAAAGTGCCACTAGGGGGGTGGCACGTAACAATAGTGTAAAGAGGAAAACTCTGTACCAGACCTTGATGGACATGGGATTCCCATCCAAACTAATCAGATTGGTGCAAATGACTCTTACTGGCACAAAATGTCGATTTAAAGTTGAAGGAAGACTCTCAAAAGTTTTTGAGGTAAACCAAGGCTTACGACAGGGAGACGTACTGTCCACGCTGCTGTTCAATATAGTACTAGAGAGAGTAATGAGGATGATAGATATCAGCAATCCAGGAGGCACGCTGTTAGACCGTATGAGCCAAAATCTAGCGTATGCTGATGATGTAGGTGTGCTGTCACGAAGTCTGAAAGATCTTGAAGAAGGGTTGGGACGGTTAGAAAAAGAATCAGAAGAAGTAGGATTACGAGTGAACTACAACAAAACATATTATTTATTATTATCTAGGAGAAATACTGTGGATAGAAATAAATATATAAATTTATTTATAAACCTAAATGGGGTGAATTTAGAGAGGTGTAAAAGTTTCAAGTATTTGGGAGTACTGGTTACTGAAGATAATAGCAAAAGAGAAGAAATAAAAGCAAGAATTGCAGCCGGTAATAGAACTTATTGGGCATTAATAAAAATCCTCAAAGCGCGCATCCTCAGTAGAAGATCAAAGGTGACAGTGTACCGAACCGTTATAAGACCAGTGGTAATGTACGGCTCGGAAACATGGACTATGACTGAGGCAGAAGAGGAGATTTTGAGAAGATGGGAAAGAAAAGTACTGGGGAAGATTTATGGAGCAGTGCATGAGGCAGGAAGATGGAGAATACGGGAAAACAAAGAATTGGAGGAATTATTTGGGCATCCTGAAATAGTTTCGGAAGTAAAGAGCAATAGGCTAAGATGGCTGGGACATGTGGAGAGAATGGCAGGTGATAGAGTGCTTAAAAAGACCTATAGAGGAAATCCAGGTGGAAGAAGATGCAAAGGAAGACCTAGGAAACGATGGTTGGATGACGTGGAGGACGATTTACGCAAGATGGGAGTAAGAAGATGGAGGAAACGTGCAGAAGATTGTCAGGATTGGGCAACGATTGTTGGAGAGGCCAAGGTCCTACATGGACTGTAGCGCCGAGGAGTAGTAGTAGTAAATGATCTTGTCGACTTCATCGTTATGCTTTGGTCTATCGTTATGCGTTACGGTTACGGAGAGGAAATGTACTAAGGTTACACTTGAGCGTATGACGTCATCATGTTGTTCAGTGCATATGCTCCGAGTCCGAGTTTACTCCTGGGCTATGGCGTTATGCGATACGGAGACGGAGAGCGCGTGACGTCATGCATCAGAGTGCACCTCCTTCTCTCCGTTCCCCGCGCGGGGAGCGTAAGTTAATGGGTAATGGAGTCTGTTGAAAGAGTCCTGGGGCGTCGAGCGAAGCATGCGTCATTTGAAATGATATAAAGTCTAGTCTTTCAGACTGACTGTAAATTTTTTTCACTGTTGCATATACAAATTGACTTTTTGTAGCTTTTCAGTCGGTCAACATGAAACGCGTAATACTAAATGCCCAATTTAATTGTGAATATTAACTTATACTTGTAATTTTTTCTAGGAGCGTATTTCTATAAAGGGTCGTTATCTATGTGCGCTCCGATAAACACGGCAAGCTAAGTCGGCTTTGACTGGCGAAGATCCCGGGCGCGCGTAAACAGTTCAGCCGGAGTTTTGCGCGCTCCGCTGACTCATATCGTTAGTTCACACGTGTTTTGTCATTCATATGGACGTGTATCTGAAAACCTTAGACGTTAGTGTTGCACGTTTCATGAATATTGTGATTACTGTGATTGTTGGTCATGCTTAGACACAAATTCACATTGCGCGAACGTGTGTATATCCATAATTTGTATATGAATAGCAGAAAGTCTTGTTCTGAATCAAGACGACAATTTCGAATCAAGTTTCCTGGAAGACCTGTGCTTAATGCCAGTACAATTAGGAGGCTCGCTAAACGATTCAAGAAAACAGGCTCCGTAAATAATAAAATCGTCAACAGACAACGTTGTGTTCATAGTGCACCCTTCAATAAAGCATTGTTTTCTCAAGATTCATCTACGGGTTCGTGTTCAGTCCTGACTGCTTTTCACAGCAAAGTTCGCATAAAAACAACATGCTCTAATGAATAGACAGGTCCATGACAGAGGCTATACTAGAAATAAAATGAATAACAAGTAGAATAAAATATATTTAATGACTGAAAATTATGTGCATAATAATAATAAATAAAAAGAAATCCTCCCTGACTTTCACCCCCTTAAGAAATAAATATATTACTGAGCGGTAAGACTCGCTCCACACAACAAAACAATGTGAATACAGCTTCACTCAAAATGATTAATCATAACATAAAATTGAGCGGTAAGAACTCGCTCGTCACAACTTATGGATGCAAGTCCATTTTACCTGGTCAAGAAGTTATATAATGCGTTGTGTACTGCTCTTTAATAAGAAAATGTGTACTGATGCGAGTCCGTTTACAACTGAAACAGTCATGTTGCTCACTGAGTTGCATCTTTTAAAATCACACTACGGCTATGGGACCCACCCTTAATTAACACACTATAATTACTACTGACACATGCAAGATCTAATAATACAAAAAGATGAAGAATCTCCCTGAGATTCTAGCTGGTGCCAACGCACACAAAAATAAAAAAAGCATGCCGAAAAATAGGCCAAAACACTCGCATCACAAAACAAGATGTTCAGTAAAGAACATATAGCCAACTTTCTCCTAAATGTATGAGTATAGTTATAACTCGTTGTTATTATCAAAGAGTATAATAGAACTATTCTTTGTTGAAGACCTTAGAAACGATTTACCTCTACCAAACGCCACAACCTAGATAAAAACTGCTACCATCATTGAAGAAAAAAGATAAGAAGTATATCAAGAATGTTATGGATCTGGAGACATAATCGACCGGACTGGCTGCGTGGCTCAGCGGTAACGTTCTCGCTTGCTGGGCCCTAGGTTGCAGGTTCGTATCCTGGCGCAGTCAGCTGGCATTTGAGGGTGCACAAATGCGAGGGAGCCGTGTCAGTACATTTGCTGGAACGTTAAAGATCCCCTTCGGGCCAAAATTCCGGCACCCCGGTGTCTCTAAAAGCAGCAGTAGTTAAAAGGGATGTAAAACCAATAACATTATTATTATTATTATTATTATTATTATTATTATTACATATACGACCTGCCGTGGGCAACATCCAACTTTGAGTTGAGGCATGTCTTTACACGTCTGGTTGTGCATGGCTTTCACAACCCTAATTGAATTAACAAATCTTTCCATGACCCTACAGAGACGTGTGTATACAAACTATGTGGATATTTTCGATTGCTATTTGCCTGAAATAAAAGTAGTAATTAATAACCTGAACTAACACCAACGGCTTGAATTCAGTTACTATGTGAAATCGTTTTGTTCTTTACTTCAAATAACATTTTCAAGTAACGCAAAATAGGCTGTTACAAACCCTTTAAAATAAAAAGTAAAAATGTATCGTAGTATCATCTTGTCATTCTTCAAATTCGATGCGCATAGAATGCCAATGGTATAGTAATCAATGGAGCCCCACGTAGACTAGTCGTGACATCTAGTGGTGAAATATCGAACAATATAATCCTAACAGAGCGAGTGCATTCTAGCGGCCAGAAGAAGAAACTTTTCAATAAAATCTGGAAGTTAATAAGTAGGTCGGCGTGCAGTTACCTTTTTGGCAGCTAGATGTCTCGAGTAAATCTGCTGGCGAATTATGTTTTAATTAAATATATATTTTACACCATAATATGCACAATATAACGCTTAATTTTAAAACGTCTGAGTCATAACAAAACAATAAACATATAACATTTCAAGCAAAAAACCTAGCTCTGATCGGGTTTGAACCATAGGCATTTGAGCGATAGGCTAACGCTCTACCACTGAGCTAATTGTGTCAACGAATATCGTTCTATATAAAATGACTTACATAGAACTTGTTAGCAAATAATGATTTATACTAAACGATTTCATCACTGGAGTATATTATTTATATATAAAGCATTTCATACAAAGTTTATTTATTTTGTATCAGTACGCTATATTGCATGCAATACTCAAATTAGTGAAATATAAGTCAGGCACAAGATATCCGCTGCCATCTTGTCTTATTACTGAATCGGCTCAGCTTTTTAAAATCACGTCTGCACTATAGTATTACAAAATAAACTTTTAATTTCGAACGTGCCTCTTCCTTTAGAACAGTTAAAACGATTCTCGGCTCGATAATCGGAACTGGTGGGTCCCATGATATGGATTATAAAGTTTGCATAATTCGCACGGCCGCCATCCTGAAATGGTATGGCGGACGACCTTGTAGTTTGGTCACAAAACGCATCCTATACGAAGGTATGTTGTTACCAAATTTGGTAGAGATCGGATGATTTGGTTAGTCGTTATTTGATTTTACGTTTTAAACGTTTGAGCGGCCGCCATTCAGTTTTAGCAAAGATGGCGGCGATGTAAGACATGACACTGAGGTGCCCTTTGCTTGTTCTACCTCTGTAGCAAATTTCGTTCCATTCGGTTCCACCGTGTTCGAATTAATTGGGGGAATCAATTTTGACATAAAGATGGCCGCCACCCGCAAACTATTAGGCTAATAACCTATTAGATTGGTCAAAGGATGCTCCCTCCATAAAGGAATGTTGTTGCAAAGTTTGGTAGAGATCGGATGGTTATGTTAGTCGTAATTTAACTTAAGCTTTGAACATTTGTGTGGCCGCCATTACGTCTCTGTCAATATGGCGGCGATATAAAACATGACACTGAGATGCCCTTTACTAGTGCTACCTCTGTACAAAATGTCGTTCCATTCGGTTTCACTGTGTTTGATTTAATAGGGGGAATTGATTTTCTCACAAAGATGGCCGCCATCCGCAAACTATTAGGCTAATGACCTATTCATTTGGTCAAAGGATGCTTCGTCTATAAAGGTATGTTGTTGCAAAATTTAGTAGAGATCGGATGATTAGGTTAATCGTAATTTGATTTAAGCTTTGAACATTTGTGTGGCTGCCATTACGTTTCCGTCAAGATGGCGGCGATATAAAACATGACACTGAGGTGCCTTTTGTTAGTACTACCTCTGTACCAAATTTCGTTCCATTCGGTTGCATCGTGTTCGAATTAATAGGGGGAATCGATTTTCACACAAAGATGGCCGCCATCTGCAAACTATTACGCTGATGGCATATTGGTTTGGTCAAAGGATGGTCCCCCCATAAGGGTATGTTGTTGCAAAATTTGGTAGAGATCGGATGATTAGGTTAGTCGTAATTTGATTTAAGCTTTGAACATTTGTGTGGCCGCCATTACGTTTCCGTCAAGATGGCGGCGATATAAAACATGACACTGAGGTGTCCTTTGCTAGTGCTACCTTTGTACCAAATTTCGTTCAATTCGCATTCACCGTGTACGAATTGATAGGGGGGGACAGACATTCAGAGTACACACACTCACACACACACAGACACACACACACACAGACTCACACACACACACATACACACACACACACACACACACACACACAGACTCACACACACAGACAGACACACTTTTTTCGCCCTGTGTTGATCTCATAAGTCTACTTTCATTTTTTGCAAAAATCGAAAGTAGGCTAAAATTGGGAACACAGCCTCGCGCACCCTAATGCCACACGGGGTCATTGAACGCGTAAAATAAACACACAAGAAGTGAAGCAACAGCAACAAAATACAAGCCTAACGGTTGAAAACTATATTTAAATTTTTATAAAACGCCAGCCGAACAGATATTTCGGGAGCTACCTTACAACTATGGACAACACCCATTTAATCAATCAAATACTCATTATAACCGATCAGGATTTGTGAATTTTAAACAACGTCTTAAACTGAAATACAGGACCCTGGCCTGTTACTAATGACTAGTCGCGTTATCTGATTTGAGCGCACCCCTCTTGTATGAATCATCGCTGCCTCCTCTCTCTCTCTCTCTCTCTCTCTCAGTCCTTCAAGCTAGGTGCTATTTCCATCTGGAAACGCAGACATATCTCACTCATCCACCTGAATGGCAAGAAAACACAAATATATACCACGAGTTCAGCCTCGCGAGGTTATGAACTGGGCTGATGTGGAGCAAGTCAGAATAATCACAATGATATATTCTCGCTAACACATCATAAAACCACACTACGCACCATAGAGCTTGGACTGACCCACTCATAAACATACCAACTGGGTCGGCTCAAAACAGATCAACCAATATTGCGTCCATAGACACATTAAAAAATATAAACAAGAAAAACTCGGGTGCAAAGTGCCATCCCGTACAGATCTGCTGGAAAAGCAACTATCAAAATAATCCTGATCCGTCATAAATTCTGCTCACAAATAATCTTTACCCTCCAAATTCTATTTTTAATCTCAAAATTAATTCAGTTCCATTTTTGTTATGAGGCATACTTCCGAATTATAATGCTTGACCGCGATTTACGCAAGCGAATGCGAGCAGCAGCTGCGCGTCGCCCCGTATATTTGAACCAAACAAAATCACAATATTTACAAAGCGCTCAGCTTGTCCCATACTAAATGTGTCAGTAAAACAAGAACTAAGAATCTACATTACCAAACAAGCAAACAAATATCTACAAAAATATGTCCCATATTACCGTAGCTGACTTAATAAATAAATAAATAAATTCATTTGTACTCATTCCTATAGAACAGCGTCAAGGAAACATCTGCAGCCATCACTCCTTTAAATGCTTAGCTCGTCATCGACATCTTCTGGCAAATGTCCTGCTGGTTCCAAGATCCGGCCTCGTTCCTAGACGTCATCTCGTGCTGAATTAAATAAAGTTTGTCAGATACACACACATGATATATTTCCTATTAAATTCACCGATCAAGTACTAAATTCCTTGACAGTCTATTGGTGAATTATTTCGATGAACTGGTCCTATCTGGTAGTACTGGGACTACGAATAAATCACTGAAGTTACACTTATAACTTGACAAAAATGTTCCATGCTTACACGCATGAAAAATATGCAGAGTATGCCTCGTGTCCTCAGACATCTGAATAAAAGACCTTACGTCCTCAAATGCTCAAATAAAAGTCAACGTTACGTCCTCAGACGCACAAATAAAAGTCATCTCTCGAAGCTTCCTGGATCATTATAAATGAAACTGGCTAGGGTAGGTGTGGAAGGGGATTTATGGAAAAATATTCCTTAATAATTATCAGACTAGCATGCGATCGGTATCATAAAGTTCGTAGCAATGTGGAGGTTACGATTATGCTGTAGCTGGCTCGAATCGATCGTGGAATTAATCCGTAGATAACTCCCGCGTTAATTTACCAGGGTGTGTTACCACGCCGAGTTGCCGCTTTAACAGGGCGTCTTGATATTATTGGTTCAGACTCTTGTAGATCTTTGCGCGCTTTTACTTGTATTTCTGCCACAGGGAGTGGTTAACATGAAGATTGACCAATTACATCGTAGCATTCGATTTTCTTCTTGGCGCCAACACTCATAGCAACAAGCCATATTTGTGCGTACCCAAGCCGTCTCCGCGCTAAAAGTTGCACCTGTCCTATGTGTCAAGAATATTATGCTACTTTCTAAAATACCACAGGAGCTTAAATCATTGTGTCCTCTCGGCCACTGATTTCTCAATATTTCCCAACACCGTCTGGCTCTCATATCTGCTGTCTGTAGAAATGTATCATATGATGATGAATAAATTATTAGAATCCTTTATACAGCCTGTGGATAAAGGGTTCACAATCCTCCTGCATGGAAAAAATCGAACATAGCAAATAGTCGATTTAAAAAAAACATAACATCTGTAATCCATTTCTGCCAATCCTAGAGAAATCTCCCTCTCATAAGTCTAGTCTAGCCGCCACTGTCGTTGGAGTGTCGACACGCACTCGTGTTTACTTGCTGCTCCTTCATTCATTCAGACATTCCAAGCCTGCCTGCTTGTCTGATCGCCTAAGACTAGTATCTCTCCTGCCCAGTATCCTTATCTCTCTCGCTCATTCTCTCGCTGTGTCATGATCGTCAGAGGTCATTAGTGTTTGACAAGAAAAGGCTGCCCCCGACTTCCTTGTTCAACTGACGTACTCATTGACCCCCGTATACTTGGATGTGCAAAAGTACTTCCATATATTCAATTTGCAGCATTATTACTGCGTTCCCAAGGTTCGCTAGTAAAATACACTTTTAAATTCGCCGCATTGTAGACAGACATTGTACCTGTACTCAATTCTTTTACTCTTTATGCGTTGTTACCAAGATTACGTACAATACAGAAGGGTCCAATAAATTTTGGACTGAACATGTTGAATACCTTCTTTTCTGGATCAGATGTCGCTAGTTTCCGTACTAACACAAGTTCGTTGACTAATAGTTCTCTGTGATACCTCTTATTTCTGACACGACGTAATCTGCGATCCGCCTGGTTTCTCATATGGACTCTCGTTCTCTCAATTCTCAACTCATGACCAACCATGGGATCTTGTGGGCAATTGATGATGTTGCTCCACGATCGTACTGTATATTCGTTCATGTGCAAGACCATGGGAATCTGGCCTGTCGACTCATGTCTAGTTGTGTTCATACAGGTCGCTACATGTTTGATCCTGTCTACCCACTTGTGATGTTCATTGGGAATAAAGATCCTTAAGTATTTAGTAACGCATTTTATTGCGCGTTCGCTAGGATTAGCTTGAGGGTGGCGAACGCTACTAAACATGTGTTTTACATCCAAGTCCTCCATACCTTTCTAGAATTCGGCACTCGTAAAATAGCTTCCATGGTCCGACAATATAAACTCTGGTTTTCCAAGGATTGGAATAACTCTATTTCGAATACGACTGAATACTTGTTTCGATGTAGTTTTCTGAATGGGGCACAATACAACAAACTTAGAAAACACATCAATACACACTAGTAAATGACGGCAACCTCGCCTACCTTTCGGGATCGGACCGAAACAATCTTGGGCCACAAGCTCGCAGGTTTTCTGAGGTAGCAATGGTCTAAGATACTGCCTCATTAATTAATTATTCGGCTTCGTCCTCTGACAGGGATCGCAAGTCTTTATTACGTCACAGATGGTAGTCCTCATTCGCGGCCATGTAAACGTTTCTCCTCTGGTCGCCTGTGCCTTGTCAATTCCCACGTGACCGAAACTTTCATGTATGTGCCAAGTAAGTCCTCTTTGTAATGATGCAGGTACCACGATACGTAATTTGGTGTGTTCTTCATCTATCCATTTATGCAGTAAATTGTTGAGGTAGACATATCTTCCTTCTCTGGCTTTTGCTTCTCTGTATGCTGGGGTTCCTGCTGGTAATTCCTTCTTAAAGTACTGGATCATTTGGTACATCCATGGTTCTGCTTCCTGCTCTCGTCATATCTCCCGTAATTCCTCCAAGAATGCATGGTCCTTTGCTGTTAATTCAATTTGCTGTACTATCGCTGTTTCTTCGGTATCAGGCTCGGGGTTCCTGCTTAATACATCCGGAATTGCATTCATTTTCCCTGGGCAGTGTTCAATTTCGATGTTAAATTGTTGTATATAGATGGACCAACGTGTCACACGCTCGCTAGCTATAGATATCATGAACAAGAACGTTAGTGCTTTGTGGTCTGTTCTAATAATAATGGGGTAACCATATACAATCCGTTTCCATTGTTGCAAAGCATGAAGTATTGCCAACAATTCAAGTTCCGTGACCGTATAGTTGCGCTCGTGTTTACGCAATCTGCGGCTCACAAATGCTAAATAATCACGATGTTGAAGGTTAGCTGGATCTTCTTGGTATAACATTGCTCCTATACCAACCATGGAAGCATCCGCTTGGATAATAAATTTCCGTTGAAAGTCTGAATAACCTAGTTTGATACAATTTTCCAGTAATAATTTAGTCTCTTGAAATGATTTCTCACACTCAGCGTTCCAAAGCCATTTGCTGTTCTTCTTCAGCATCTCCTGCATAGGTGCTACGGTTTCAGTATATCCTGGGCAGTTTTCCTTAAAGAAGCCCGTCACGCCAAGGAAAGCTCTGATATGTTTCACTCTCGTTGGTGTAGGGAAATTCTTTATTGCCTCTATCTTCGCAGGGTTTGGCCTCACTCCCTCCTGGTCAATGATGTGCTCTAAGTAAAAAATCTCCTTCTTGAAGAAATGGGATTTATTCAAGTTGACTTAAATGTTTGCAGTTCTAAGGTTGTCCAAAAGCTTATCCAAATTTTCCATATGTGTCCCGATGTTATCTGAAGCCAAGAGTATATCGTCAATATATCGTACCGTCATTTCCTTCACTTCTTCAGTCAGGTTCCGATCCAAGGCTCGAATTAATGCGCATACAGCAGTTTTAACGCCCAAGGGCATACGGATGAAGCAATATGTCTGATTATCGAACAAGAAGCCAGTAAGAAGCTGTGACTTCTCATCCAGTTCGATATGGTGAAACGAACTTGTCAGATCTACGGACGAATAGATACTCTTGTTCTTAAATCCTTTTAAGACGTCTCTGATGATTGGCTCTCTGTCATACTCGGGAAAAATAAGGCGCGTGTTTAGATTTCTGGCGTCTAGACAAAGTCTAATGGATCCATTTGGTTTTGTGACTGCCAAAATCGCATTTAAATAAGGTGTAGGAGTCTTCTTAATCACTCCAGCTTGCAACATATCATCAATAATCCTTTTGACCTGCTCCCGATGTTTTTCTGGTATAGGGTATAATTTACTTCGAAATGAGGACCAACCTCAACCTGCATAGAATACTGAAAGTTTATTAACTTCCCTGGAACTATGTCAAACACTGCCTTGTGTCTTCTTAAGATCTCCTCAAGTTTCTTCCTATGTTCAACTCCTAGTAGGATGTCACTGAGCCGCTCCTGTAATAGTTCTTCAAACTGATTATCGCTGTCGTCTCCTTCTGCTAGTAAAGCCCATATCTCCTGAGAGTCATTCTCTTCATTTAATTCCACAACAGCCACATCTATAAAGTCATCATCCGCCTTTCGTACCTCCTCTTCTGTCTCATCTGCTATTGCCTATAATGCCCATGAACTCAGTCCTTCTCTGTAGTGATTTCATCCATATGTAAGCCCACATCCTTCAGTTTATCAAACTCCTTAAAACTGACTGTATTATTGTGCAAATCAATGACTGCCTGTTAGTCACAAATGAAATTTGCACCCAGAATAATGTTAAAATTCATTTTGGCCATAATGATAAAAGTCTGTCCAAATATATGGTCTAATATATCCAATTCTATAAATGCCTGACGCTTGCAAGTGACGGTGCGTTCGGGAATAACGCCCCTCACTTTGAGTTGCGGTACTGGAATCACAGGAACATTCTCACTCCGTCCCAACTCTCGAACCAAGGCCTCCGATACAAGACTGATTTGTGACCCCGTGTCAACTAAGCATCTCACGTTAATTCCACCAACCTTGGCATAAATAATAGGTAGTTGTTTGATATCATCGTTCCGTGGTTTTACAATCTCCTCCAGGCAATCTTCCGGCAAAGCTATCCACTATTGTATGTGTGCCACGACCCATCCTTCTTCACAATCCGGCTGTTGCTCTCTCAGGGTGAGTCCTTTTGCAATTATTGGGATTTTTTTACAACCCCCGCGACTACCATCATCCTTCTATCGCGTATTTCCCTGACGTTATTCCTGCTTCAATATACTCTCGGCCCCCTCAATGTGAGTGTCTGGATTTTTCCTCCTATTAATTGCATGTTCCCAATGTTTTTGATCGTCCCCTCCATTAGCGTGAACTTCTTCCAGGTAACGCTGCGATTCGGCGTGCCTGTCGTTCCATTCATTCCTATAATTTTGATACTCCCCCTGGTTCTGGTATCTCCTTTCACGCCACTGTCGATTCTCATTATTTTTATTTTCGTACCGTCTGTAGGGTCCCTCATTTCTCCTATTATTTTTCCATTGTTGGTACCCTCGCTCTTGATACCTATTGTTGCCCTGGGTCTGTCTATCATTATTATCATGTCGCTGGTATGACCTATTTTCTTCGCCCTCCTGACCTCGTCTTGGTGTTGTTGACACACTTGTATTTGTGGCCTGCGATCTGGTGTGTACTTGAGTGGGTTTAACCACCTCCGTTGTGTTTACAAGTTCCAGCTGTCGTCCCCCTCTCTGCTGCAAGTGAGATGTTGTCTCGTCAATCTGACGTAAGATTTGTTCGGCTCGAACCGCTGTGTCCACTAACACCTGTTGAACATTGACTGGCAACTGCCGTGCAATCGTCATAACCAGATCCGCTTCTTCTAAAGGATAATCCAAATCTCGAAATTTTAACAATTGTAACGAAAAGAAATCTGAATATTTCGTCTGCTGAGTTGACTGATATTTTCTCGAATAAAGTTCCATTCTCAGGCTTTGTTGTAGAGAAGCCGACCAATACTTTCTAAGAAACGCATCCTTGAAGTTGAGAAGGTAATACTGCATCATATTGCGTGAGGCATGGATAAGTTGTGCAACCATAGATTGCAAGGCCACAGCTGCCCGGTGAGGTCATTGAACAGTCACCAGAGAGCTGGTTACGCACGCGATAAATATAGATCTGAAAAATATTCCATTGAATGAGAGAGATGTAGTTTCGGAAATAGCGATGAGTCGACAGTAATATGGCATCGTTGCTTCAAGGGAGGAGCCAGGAAATTAGAGAAATAATTGAAATTAAGCCATTTGCGGGCATTAAAATAAAGAAAGGACTCCATCAGTGTTAATTATCCAGGGAAAGAGATTTTTTAGAGTGGATAAAGTCCATAGAAATTGTACAGGAAAGAAATGCAAATTCATCATTACGTAGTCGGTGAGTCCCCGAACCATGAGCTGATGGCGGGAGATAAAAAGAATACACCGCCCACATGGTTGAAGAGATCATTTGAATTAATATTAAAGATGTGTACGATCGATTCCTGGAAACTTAGATATTGTTGAGACGTTTAAAACCTCAGCTTTTCAGAGATATTTTTTAACATCGTACGACGATTATTTTGGAAATTGGTAGTGGAGAAGAAGAGAAATTTATTTATATTTACCGGAATCAAATGTAAGGCCAGGAGCCCAAGCAAAATCATTCAGTCTTGAGCGACCGCGGGAGCGGGTCGTGCTGGATCACCCAACAATCATTCAGCATACAACGAACCTCAGGGAAGGTTATGCTGTTCGACAAGTATTCAACAGTAAATGCAGTAATCCATCAGACCACGTATTGGTCGTGCTGCTCGTCAGCACCGGAAGTCTTGATCAGTCAGTGGGACTCGAATCTGTATCATGACGCGAAAGTACTCTAAAAAGAAGTACTGTCCAGCTTTCTTCAGTGTCGCCGAGCTTTAAAAACGTGAAGTTCTTTTCGAAAGGAATGTATCGTCAGAACTTCGAAAATAAAATAGTCTACGGTGTTAGGCCAAGTTATAAACTTCGAGCAAAAACATACGTTAGCCGGCGAGGGTAGTCGAAGCCCAGACACTAGTATTTGAAGTGACATCGCAGTATCTCGAAAGTATACGAGACATCAGCAGAGAGTAGATACTCTAAAACCTTTTCCCAGTGCGTTAGTATAACCACAGTAGGGTCAAACATAGCTAACACCTAATTTTCCTGATTTGAGGAGATTAGCGTGAAAAAGTTGCGATATAATTAGGAGTCTACAAATAGACAGCAGTAGCCACGTGGCGTTTCAAGGAAGTACTCCGCAAAGAAAAGACAATAACCGTCAGAATTCAGTTCAGACGCATAGTATCAAGCGCAGTATAGTGACTTCAGGGTTAAACATAACCACATAACGTTGCCCATATAGACAATTGCAAACCGGAAAAGACAATATTATCGTGCAGTATTGAAAGTGCCGATACAATTCAACACCAGAATTAGGGGAGAATTCGTAGCCAAGGAGGTTGATTTCGTACGAGACTGTCAATATCCATAGAGGAGGTAGAAGGCAGCGGTCTTAACTTGAACCCCTAGGATTTGGATCAGAAAGGATTCACGTGTGTGAGGCAGTGTTTGATGCCACAAAAGTGAAATTGTGTGTGTGTAAATATAAATATTAGTGAATGTTGTAATTTTTTTGTGTAGTAAAAATGTGTGTAATCCCTCATATTAATCTAAATGTGTGTAATTCAGAGGGCAATTTAATTAGTAAGAATATGTGTACCATCATGGAGTGAGAAATCTAATGTGGGCCAAATGTCGTTCCGCTGGGATTCGGACAATGTGGCCGGAGAAGTCATGTAACTAACACCAACATTTATTATGTGTTTTGGATTCGGGAATCTCGTGTAACAATGGTAACCCTGGAGAAAGTATTCTCCAGCATTGAAAATCAGGGATGTAAAACTGTGTGAGAATGATAAGTGTGGGATCTAATAATTAAAGTAAAAATATTACTAAAAATGTATTGTGTAATCACAAGAAATCGTATTCAGTGGAATACTAGTAAACGAAAAACAATGTTATTTAAAAAGGCAAACAGGATAATATAAAGAAAAATGTTAAAAATTATGGAAATAATATTCAAGTAGGAGCCGTTATGTGCTAAAAAATGATAAGAATAATGTAATGAATAAGCCATTTATTGAAGTAATATTCAAGTATGAGCCGTTGTGTGCTAAATATAATGATAAAAATGAAGATAATGATAATTATTGAACCAGTTGTGTTCTTGTAAATGAAATGTCGAGATTAAGTTAAAGGCAAATCTATTATTTGTGGACGAAGAAATTAATTAATTACGTTGAAATAAATGTTAGACTTTGGAAGGCATCACGAATGTATTGATTGTCGCCAATGAGCCCTATATTATAAATGGTCACGCTATAATTGCGGTGAAAATAATGCCAGGAGGTTATAATTGCGGAGATCAGCTGGACGGAAGTAAATGATTATGTGTGTGTTTGCAGTGACAAACTTTAAAAGGGTGCTACATTATTTGTCAAGCGCGGAATTGTGTGCGAATACCTTTTCCCAATGTCGCTATTATTATTTGGAGGAGTGGTCAGATACCCTCGCTCTAGGAGTTAGCCCTAAGTCCTCGAGAATGGAAGTATCCTGGAGGCTGGCCCCTTAATTATGATTGGTTTTATTGTATTCTTACTAGCCAGTGTTAAAACTCCAAAATTATATATATACCTCAGCTACAGAAATAGGTCATTAGAACCTCAGAATATTGTTGTTAAATGAAAGTGGTGTGTAGCCTTTCCAAGTTTCAGATTCACGCTTGTTTGAAAGCTGTGTGTAAATGGCCGTCCAGGAGGGAGGGAGCATTGACTCGCCTTCACCCTCATAAATTTAAGCCTGAAGTGTCTCGGGGTTTTCTTAATGAAGGTCACTGTTGGGGTAGTCCGAGATCAGAGACAGACCCTGTCTGCACTCTGCTATATAAACCTTTCACGGACCGGTAATCTGTACCGAGTTTTACTATGATTATTTATCCTTGCCGTTGCATTATAGATTTGCACTTCATGAATAATTAGATTGTCATTTGAGACTATAATAAAAATCCCTTTGTATTGTTGCATGATAAATATTATTGTTCCCAAGTGATTGTTGGAGATATCGGGTAGCTGGGAGTCTACTTCGAGTTGAGTAAATCAGTAATCTCCAACGCTTGTGGTGTTTAGATTCCCGAAAACAAATATAGTTTGGTAGTGTTGGAGAGAGGGATGATATATTGTGAATATCAGATGGTACCCAAATGAATGGTAATTGCTGATACCATTAAATTGTATTAACTCAAAATTATAATGTATTCAAATTGAGAATATTTAATGTGTCTTTAAACAGAAATTTATATGTAATAATTTTTCCGAGACTTTTAGAGCTCGTTTTGAGAGAATTTTATAATGTTGCTAAATGGAAGTGAAATCAGTTTTGATAATTTTGTTTAGGGTTCAGTGGAACCTCGGTTATTGATTTTGTTTGATTAATGTGTATTTGTTCCTTGTTCATTAGAATAAGTGTGAAGTTGATTCAGTTTGTTTTGTGTATTGTAGCGCCAAATTTTGATAATTAAATAGTTTTATAGTAGGATTTTGAATTTCATTTCAGTGAAGTGTTATCCTAAGCTTGATCCTATAATGTGTGAATAACTCAGTGGGAGGACGTTCTATGCCCCCAAAGAGATAAGACTGAGCAGCTGGACAGTGATTTGCATATTTCTTGCACAAAAGGGCACAGTATATTGTACCCCGTTCATTCATTGGACACAATCATGTTGACCGACTAAAAAGCAACAAAAGACCCTTACGTTATGAACTATCCCAGCATTTCCCTGGAGTAGAAGTGGGAAAGCAAGGAAAAACACTCCTAGTATGCCTGAGATAGGAATGGAAGTCACATCTCCTGAGGCTGAGTTAAACCTGTTGCTGGCGGCTTCGGTGTCGTAGTTGGTAGTATGCTGAACTGCTATGCCCATGGTCGCAGTTTGAAACCCATCTGAAGACGTTTGATTCCTCAAGAGCGTTAAAATCCCTCATTATGCCTTCCTTCGGAGGGGAAGTAAAGCTGGCAGTCCCATGTCATAGATTTATGGCATGTAAAAGAACCTTCCACTCATTATACTTGTGTGAAGCTGAATTACAGGTTAGATTTGACTAACGATCTTAGGTCGCCAGGAGCTGACTGCGGTGGCATCTAGTAACCAAGTTCAGAACTAGTTGTTATTGACGGTGGCGTTTGGTAGCAAAAGCGGGAACTACTTGAAAATTGAATGTCTGCAGTACTTACTTGAATTAGAAACAGATAACACATTCTAATGCAGTCATCTCAATTAACACTGGTTATCAGACAGATTCGTCACACACCCAAAGTACACGGGGCTACATGACCGCGTTGTCGCAGCACCTAAACTGTGGAACCAACCAACCAAACTTGTTCCAGTTCTCAGACCAGAATTAAATTTGTTTGCAGAGCCGGGAATTGAATCCGGACATCAGGGGTCACAGCCAAGTATGCTAGCCACTACACTGTCCATTGTGATGAGTAACTTACCGACTTGCGGCCCGAGGATCGGATCCCATCTGGCAACAACTTGAGGTTTTGGGTGTGGCGCTGCAGTCACTAGGTACACGACTCCCACCACCAACAACAGACACACCTAAGGAACAAATGAAGCATATGACTATTACAGCGATGTTCGGTTAAATTATTAGTGAGACGTATTAAAATTTGAAAGACACAATCGGGGTCGGACAAAATAGTAAGTTACTCTGTCCTTACCGAGTTTCATTGAAATCGCTCCAGCTGTTTAGATTTTATCATTTTTAATGATCTTGTCGACTTCGTCGTTACGCTGGGGTCTGGCGTTACGTTACGGTGACGGGACGAAATGTACCCACATGCACTGACGTGTGTGACGTCATAGTACCGCTTGGTGCATGTGATCCCCGACAATCTCTACTTCGTTAGTATAAGACAAAAATCCCCGATTCTTGGATGTCACGGGTAATCTCGAGAACCACTGGATGGACTTTGATGCGGTTTGCACCATTCTGTAAAGGATATCTCGAGGAAAGACTCCGTAGAAAATAATTTATCTATGATCAAAGGAAGCCAAGCAGTAACGATTTCAGTGAAAAAGTCGAAAACAAACTTGGCGTCCGTGCGCTTCTTAAGCTTACGCTCGGCAAACCGTTAAAATATCAATATACTATGAGCGTAAGAATTGGTCAGCATGAGAAGTTCTCCAAAAATTCCGCGAAAGCATATCTCTATCTTCAATACATCGCCCACTATAAGTGTTTTTAGACTGAATGGAAGGGCACGTCCCCGCGCGCTCTGGTGAGCGTGACGGCATCCCGCGCGCTTGACCTCGCTTTGCCCTTGGTTTGCACTTGCCGTTCGCGAGTTATTTGAAACAAATTAAGCAAGATAAGTATTATGCAGATAATTTTCTAACATGTCAAGAGTCTTTGGCTTCGAGCGAAGCGAGACCTAGGTTTCATCTTAGATATTGCAAATGAGTGTGACCCTCAACAGAAAGGAGAAATTGTAGAAACCGTTATCAACGAGGAAAAAATAAAGCAGGGAGTCTTCTCTCAGAAAGATATACGTAAAAATAAGGAGATACAAAATGTAGACACAAGGGACGCAGGAAGAAAAGAGGAATCCTGGACAGAGGTATTAGGAAAACGGATCGTAAAATAATAGGGCTAAAAAATACAACACAAGGTCAATTTCGAGCAGGCATCCGTAAAGCTTGGCTTTACGTAGGAAAGGTTGATGCACCTGTGACTCTAGATGATGTGACTAATTATATGCCAGATGGAGGGATAGAAGGGGTTGTTGACTGTAAAGAACTAGAAACAAAAGGGCGGAACGAAGCATTCATTGTAGGTTTCAACTTGGAAGAAAAAGTAAAGACAGACAACCCCGAATTCTGGCCCAAGAATGTAATTGTAAGGCAATATCGTTTTCGCTTCCAACAACAACGAGGTGCCACTTTCAATTGAATTGATAGACAATAGATATGCTGAGACAAAAGAGTTGTCCGTCCTGCTCTGGAATATTGAAGGAATAATAAACGCCATGAGACTAATTACAGATCAGCTAACATTTAGAGAAGATGTAGTAATTTTGACTGAAACTTTCTTAACAAAAGTAGTAGACGTACAAGGTTATTATGGAGTACATTCGTTAGCCAATCAGAGGGGAAAGGGAAGGCCAATGGGAGGGGGGGGGGGGGCGGGGGTGACATGCCTGTTCAAAGACAAAATTGGCAAGGTTAAGAAAACCGTCCAAGGAAAAAACTTGCTAATTATTTACACTTCGCAGATCGTAATTGGAGGAGTATACATACAACCGCACATATCGACTGAGGACACCTCGGAAATAATATCAAGGATCTACAATCTCATTGGAAACGCGGAAAATGTAATAATAGCTGGGGACCTAAACTGTCGCATAGGCAAACCAGACCTCAAAAGCTTAGCGATCATGACGCAAATGGAGGAAGAATGTTATAAATTAATCAATAGAAAGGACCTTATAACTTATGTTGCATGCAATGGAGCCAGTGCAATAGACCTAGTGTTCATAAAAGGAAGAGGCATCCAACCTAAGACGCAGTATGGAGCATGGACCTCGGCACTTGCCCCGATAAGAAAACATATACCGATTAAAACAATCGTAGAAACAAAACAAGGAGACGAAGGATCAAGAAGACATCATGAGGAGCGGAAGTTTACAAGAAAAATAAATCTCGATAAGCTGGAAATTTTGAGGGACGAAATATATGAAGCTACAAATCAAATGCAGCAAAATCGTATTGACACAGCCGTTAATATAATAACTGACGTTATCAGAACGGCTGCAGAACCATACAGAGAATGAAAGGCAAAAATATGGTTTGATCAAGAATGCTTTCAACTAAGGAAAATAACTTTGCACGCACTCCAGAAGGTCAGAAGTAACAATAAATTAGAAGATCTGGAAGAATATTCAGAAATAAGGAAGACATATAAACGAACTCATTAAGGAAAAAAGAAAGCAACACATAGAAAGGGAAGCAGAAAGACAGCTGAAAAGCAAATAAGGACCCATTCATCGCTTTTCGGAAGAAAAAGAGTACTCCTATCACAGAAATTCAAATGGACACATGGAAAAGGCATTTTGAGGAGATTCTAAACACGAAGAAATTATCGCCAGACATTCACTATGTCTCAACAACGTAATCCCAAATAAAACATATACAAATAACCCAAGAAGAGGTGAAAAGTGCAATTGCAAGAACTAAGAATAAGAAGGCAGCGGGTCCAAACGGAATATTCAATGAGCACCTTAAAGGAACTGCAGCCCTACTTTTGGATGTATGGACAGATCTCTTTAATCATTGTTTGAACACAGGCCAAATACCTGAATCATGGAGACAATCAGTCATAAAGGGAAAGGGGACACATCCAACCCACACTCCTACAGAGGTATTGCACTTGAAAACAATGATTTCAAAATATTTACAAGAGTGATTACGGACCATCTAGTTAAGGAAATAGATCACCTCCTTCCTGATCAGCAATACGGATTCAGGAAACAACAAGGCACCATACAAGCAGTTAGCAACCTTGTGAGTGAAATAGAACAGGCATTGCGATTTCCAAGAGGAAAATATTATGCAATATTTATAGATTACACTAAGGCTTTTGATCTTCTAGACAGAGAAATTCTCTTACAAAAATTGGCAACAATGATAGGAGAAAAACATAGTATTGCAATATTACTAAGAAACATTTTATCATATAATAGAGTCAACATCAGTGATGGAATCACTATATCCAAAGAAATATACCAGACAAATGGGGTGATGCAAGGAGATCCGATTAGCCCAATTCTGTTTAATATTGCCACAGCCGACATACCAATGATTATTGAGCATGAGACAACATCATTACACGTATATGCAGATTACATGGTGCTGAGCTCAGCCAATCTAATACACCTGCAGGAAGCAGTGAACAAGTTGACGGTATGGGCAGATAAAAATAGCCTTCAAATTAACACAGACAAGACCATGCAAATGACTTTTAGAAAAGGAGGAAGGCCTGCAGAAGACGACCACATAAAAATAAGAGGGGAAAATGTTCCAATCGTTCGGGCATTCACATATCTCGGGATTACTTTACAAACAACAGGTCACTGCTACAGACTTCATGTAATAGAAAGAGTCTCAGCTGCAATTAGAGCAATATATACAATAAAAGATCTACAGAATGAATCAATAAAATCAGCAATGAAACTGTTTCATGCAGTAGTGAGCCCTGTAGCAACTTATGGGATACAGATTTTATGGGATCACCTAACACTCGCAGGCCTCCGATCCATAGAAAAAGTGAAGGCAAGGTTTCTTAAAAGAGCTCTCTGTGGTGGAATAAACACAAAGTCGAGACTTTCTATATCGATGACATAAAGGCAAGGTTCTTACTACCATCCACTCAAGATAGTGCCAAGGTACTTGAAGGGAGAAGACAAAAAAGGGAGGATATTTGGCTTGAATTTTATTGTACAGACGCCATGTGGGATCGACACTGGACGGA
The DNA here is from genome assembly GCA_946902985.2 of Meconema thalassinum. Classification (NCBI taxonomy): domain Eukaryota; kingdom Metazoa; phylum Arthropoda; class Insecta; order Orthoptera; family Tettigoniidae; genus Meconema; species Meconema thalassinum. The sequence continues at coordinate 35,515,232 of OX336392.1, forward strand.
GGCAAATCAAGAATTAAGGGACACTGGGACTGAGTTTTCATATTTCTGTAATTATCAATGGATATTGTTCTAATTTTACACTCATCACTCAAATACTAATATACACTATACTACTGATTTACACTTTTCTATCTCTAACCGTTTAGGAGATATGATTATTAATATATAGAAATTATGAAAATTTTGAAAATGGTCCTTGCGTTAAACAGATAGAGGTAGCACATTTATCATGACTCTCCCATATAGATATTTAGTATGAAAGCAATCCTAGTGATTGGTTTTGTGTTCTTATGAATATGTGTTGAGATATAAATTAACTCATTTCACAATTTTTTTATCCCATTAATTGCCTATTATTTAAAATTAAAATATTTTTAATGGCAAACCTAAGAATACTACAGTAAAACTAATCACTGAACTTATGGATGCATTAATATAGAATATGAATACAAATTTGCAATATTATAGCAGCAAATCTAATGCGCAAGGACCAAATGTTGTATCAAACAAGATGTTCAGTAAAGAACATATAGCCTACTTTCTCCTAAATGCATGGGTATTGTTATAACTCTTTGTCCTTTTCAAGGAGTATGATTGAATGTTGGTTGTAGTAGCTTGTTGAAAGACAACGTGCTATAGGGATATTAAACATGAATATGAGGTGCCCTTTGATAGTGCTACATCTGTACCAAATTACGTTCAATTCGGTTTCACCGTGTTTGAATTGATAGGGGGAATCGATTTGCACACATACTTGGCCACCATCTGCAAACTATTGGGCTGATGTTCTTGCAGTTGGGTCTGAATATGTTTCCCACATAAAGATATGGTGTTGCAAAATTTGGTAGAGGCTAGAATATTAGTTTGGTCGTAATTACATTTTAGCTTTTAACATTTGGGTGGCCGCGATTACGTTTCCGTCAAGATAGCGGTGATATAAAACATGACACTGAGGTGCCCTTTGCTAGTGCTACTTCTGTACCAAATTTTGTTCCATTCGGTTTCACCGTGTTCGAATTGATAAGGGGAATCGATTTTCACACAAAGATGGCCGCCATCCGCAAAATATTAGGCTGATGACCTATTTGTTTGGTCAAAGGATGCTCCCTCCATAAAGGTATGTAGTTGCTAAATTTGCTAGAGATTGGATGATTAGGCTAATCGTAATTTGATTTAAGCTTTGAACATTTGTGCGGCTGCCATTACGTTTCCGTCAAGATGGCGGCGATATAAAACATGACACTGAGGTGCCCTTTGCTAGTGCTACCTCTGTACCAAATTTCGTTTATTCGGTTCCAGCGTGTTCGAATTAATAGGGGGAATCAATTTTGACATAAAGATGGCCGCCATCCGCAAACTATTAGGGTAATGGCCTATTAGATTGGTCAAAGGATGCTCCCTTCATAAAGGTATGTTGTTGCAAAGTTTGGTAGAGATTGGATGGTTATGTTAGTCGTAATTTGATTTAAGCTTTAAACATTTGTGTGGCTGCCATTACGTTTCTGTCAATATGGCGGAGATATAAATCATTACACTGAGATGCCCTTTGCTAGTGCTATCTCTGTACCAAATTTCGTTCCATTCGGTTTCACCGTGTTTGAAATAATAGGGGGAATCGATTTTGACACAAAGTTGGCCGCCATCCGCAAACTATTAGGCGAATGACCTATTAGATTGGTCAAAGGATGCTCCCTCCATAAAGTTATGTAGATGCAAAATTTGGTAGAGATCGGATGATTAGGTTAATCGTAATTTGATTTAAGCTTTGAACATTCGTGTGGCCGCCAATACGTTTCAGTCAAGATGGCGGCGATATAAAACAAGACACTGAGGTGCCCTTTGCTAGTGCTACCTCTGTACCAAATTTCGTTCCATTCGTTTCCACCGTGTTCGAATTAATAGGGGGAATCCATTTTGAGATAAAGATGGCCGCCACCCGCAACCTATTAGGCTAATAACCTATTAGATTGGTCAAAGGATGCTCCCTCCAAAAAGGAATGTTGTTGCAAAGTTTGGTAGAGATCGGATGGTTATGTTAGTCGTAATTTAACTTAAGCTTTGAACATTTGTGTGGCTGCCATTACGTTTCTGTCAAGATGGCGGCGATATAAAACACGACACTGAGGTGCCCTTTTCTAGTGCTACCTCTGTACCAAATTTCGTTCATTCGGTTCCACCGTGTTCGAATTAATAGGGGGAATCAATTTTGACATAAAGATGGCCGCCATCCGCAAACTATTAGGCTTATAACCTATTAGATTGGTCAAAGGATGCTCCCTCTATAAAGGAATGTTGTTGCAAAGTTTGGTAGAGATCGGATGGTTATGTTATTCGTAATTTAACTTAAGCTTTGAACATTTGTGTGGCCGCCATTACGTTTCTGTCAATATGGCGGCGATATAAAACATGACACTGAGATGCCCTTTGCAAGTGCTACCTCTGAACCAAATTTCGTTCCATTCGGTTGCACCGTGTTCGAATTAATAGGGGGAATCGATTTTCACACAAAGATGGCCGCCATCCGCAAAATATTACGCTGATGATCTATTAGTTTGGTCAAAGGATGCTCCCCCCATAAAGGTATGTTGTTGCAAAATTTGGTAGAGATCGGATGATTAGGTTAGTCGTAATTTGATTTAAGCTTTGAACATTTGTGTGGCCGCCATTACGTTTCCGTCAAGATGGCGGCGATATAAAACATGACACTGAGGTGTCCTTTGCTAGTGCTACCTTTGTACTAAATTTCGTTCAATTCGCATTCACCGTGTTCGAATTGATAGGGGGGGACAGACATTCAGAGTACACACACTCACACACACACACACACACACACAGACACACACACACAGACTCACACACACACATACACACACACACACACACAGACTCACACACACACATACACACACAGACAGACACACTTTTTTCGCCCTGTGTTGATCTCATAAGTCTACTTTCATTTTTTGCAAAAATCGAATGTAGGCTAAAATTGGGAATTATCAATAAATGATAAAAATGGTCCGGTTAGCTCAAACAATGCCAGCGTTTCGCCCCAGTGTGCCGTTGGGCTCGTCAGTTGGTACAGACACACCTACCAATACGCGTGGCTAGCACATACTGAGAAGGCCATGCAAGACACAAAATACAAGCACTATTGACGTCACGAGCATGCCAATGTGCTACGGGAGTAAAACTCCCTTTCATAAAAACAAAAGCCTTACCTTGGCAATCCAAATAAGGTTTTGAATATTCCCGAAGGGAATATGATGTAGTTTCCATTTGAGCGGATGAATTATCAATAAATGATAAAAATGGTCCGGTTAGCTCAAACAATGCCAGCGTTTCGCCCCAGTGTGCCGTTGGGCTCGTCAGTTGGAACAGACACACCTACCAATACGCGTGGCTAGCACATACTGAGAAGGCCATGCAAGACACAAAATACAAGCAGTATTGACGTCACGAGCATGCCAATGTGCTACGGGAGTAAAACTCCCTTTCATAAAAACAAAAGCCTTACCTTGGCAATCCAAATAAGGTTTTGAATATTCCCGAAGGGAATATGATGTAGTTTCCATTTGAGCGGATGAATTATCAATAAATGATAAAAATGGTCCGGTTAGCTCAAACAATGCCAGCGTTTCGCCCCAGTGTGCCGTTGGGCTCGTCAGTTGGTACAGACACACCAACCAATACGCGTGGCTAGCACATACTGAGAAGGCCATTTTTATCATTTATTGATAATTCATCCGCTCAAATGGAAACTACATCATATTCCCTTTGGGAATATTCAAAACCTTATTTGGATTGCCAAGGTAAGGCTTTTGTTTTTATGAAAGGGAGTTTTACTCCCGTAGCACATTGGCATGCTCGTGACGTCAATACTGCTTGTATTTTGTGTCTTGCATGGCCTTCTCAGTATGTGCTAGCCACGCGTATTGGTAGGTGTGTCTGTACCAACTGACGAGCCCAACGGCACACTGGGGCGAAATGCTGGCATTGTTTGAGCTAACCGGACCATTTTTATCATTTATTGATAATTCATCCGCTCAAATGGAAACTACATCATATTCCCTTCGGGAATATTCAAAACCTTATTTGGATTGCCAAGGTAAGGCTTTTGTTTTTATGAAAGGGAGTTTTACTCCCGTAGCACATTGGCATGCTCGTGACGTCAATACTGCTTGTATTTTGTGTCTTGCATGGCCTTCTCAGTATGTGCTAGCCACGCGTATTGGTAGGTGTGTCTGTACCAACTGACGAGCCCAACGGCACACTGGGACGAAACGCTGGCATTGTTTGAGCTAACCGGACCATTTTTATCATTTATTGATAATTCATCCGCTCAAATGGAAACTACATCATATTCCCTTCGGGAATATTCAAAACCTTATTTGGATTGCCAAGGTATGGCTTTTTTTTTTTAATGAAAGGGTGTTTTACTCCCGTAGCACATTGGCATGCTCGTGACGTCAATACTGCTTGTATTTTGTGTCTTGCATGGCCTTCTCAGTATGTGCTAGCCACGCGTATTGGTAGGTGTGTCTGTACCAACTGACGAGCCCAACGGCACACTGGGGCGAAACGCTGGCATTGTTTGAGCTAACCGGACCATTTTTATCATTTATTGATAATTCATCCGCTCAAATGGAAACTACATCATATTCCCTTCGGGAATATTCAAAACCTTATTTGGATTGCCAAGGTAAGGCTTTTGTTTTTATGAAAGGGAGTTTTACTCCCGTAGCACATTGGCATGCTCGTGACGTCAATACTGCTTGTATTTTGTGTCTTGCATGGTCTTCTCAGTATGTGCTAGCCACGCGTATTGGTAGGTGTGTCTGTACCAACTGACGAGCCCAACGGCACACTGGGGCGAAACGCTGGCATTGTTTGAGCTAACCGGACCATTTTTATCATTTATTGATAATTCATCCGCTCAAATGGAAACTACATCATATTCCCTTCGGGAATATTCAAAACTTTATTTGGATTGCCAAGGTAAGGCTTTTGTTTTTATGAAAGGGAGTTTTACTCCCGTAGCACATTGGCATGCTCGTGACGTCAATACTGCTTGTATTTTGTGTCTTGCATGGCCTTCTCAGTATGTGCTAGCCACGCGTATTGGTAGGTGTGTCTGTACCAACTGACGAGCCCAACGGCACTCTGGGGCGAAACGCTGGCATTGTTTGAGCTAACCGGACCATTTTTATCATTTATTGATAATTCATCCGCTCAAATGGAAACTACATCATATTCCCTTCGGGAATATTCAAAACCTTATTTGGATTGCCAAGGTAAGGCTTTTGTTTTTATGAAAGGGAGTTTTACTCCCGTAGCACATTGTCATGCTCGTGACGTCAATACTGCTTGTATTTTGTGTCTTGCATGGCCTTCTCAGTATGTGCTAGCCACGCGTATTGGTAGGTGTGTCTGTACCAACTGACGAGCCCAACGGCACACTGGGGCGAAACGCTGGCATTGTTTGAGCTAACCGGACCATTTTTATCATTTATTGATAATTCATCCGCTCAAATGGAAACTACATCATATTCCCTTCGGGAATATTCAAAACCTTATTTGGATTGCCAAGGTAAGGCTTTTGTTTTTATGAAAGGGAGTTTTACTCCCGTAGCACATTGGCATGCTCGTGACGTCAATACTGCTTGTATTTTGTGTCTTGCATGGCCTTCTAAGTATGTGCTAGCCACGCGTATTGGTAGGTGTGTCTGTACCAACTGACGAGCCCAACGGCACACTGGGGCGAAACGCTGGCATTGTTTGAGCTAACCGGACCATTTTTATCATTTATTGATAATTCATCCGCTCAAATGGAAACTACATCATATTCCCTTCGGGAATATTCAAAACCTTATTTAAAAATGGGAAGCCGCGATAAATGGACTTATATAAAAACATGCATATTTTTTGGTTATCAGCTTTCAATTTTAGGTAATTATCAATGGATATTGTTATTATGTTACACACAGCACTCTAATAGTAATATACACTAGACTTCTGATTTACACTTTTCTATCTCTAACCGTTTAGGGGATATGATTATTTTATTATGAAAAATATGCAAATTTTGAAAATGGTCCTTGCGTTAAACGGATAAAGGTAGGTCAATTATCATGACTTTCCCATATAGATATTTAGTATGGAAGCAATCCTAGTGATTGGTTTTAAGTTCATATGAATATTTGTTGAGATATAAATTAACATACAGTAATTCACAATTTATTTATCCCATTTATTGCCTATTATTTGAAAATTAAAATATTTTTAATGGCAAAACTATGAATACTACAGTAAAACTAATCACTGTGCTCATGGATGCATTAATATAGAATATGTATAAAAAATTGCTACATTATAGCTACAAGTCTGATGCATATGGGGTGAATTTTGTTTCAAAAAATGGGAATCTCAGAAAAATGCACTTTTATAAAGCCATGCATATCTTTTTAGTTATCGGCTTGCCTTATCAGCTCAAACTGCCCAGCACCATATGTTAACATCCTCTTTCTTTCTTTTCTGAGCTCCTTATTAGGAAAATAAGTACAGAAATACTCGCCTCAATGAAAGTCCATGAATAGGGGGCGTTTAAATACCATGCACTAGACATTTCAAGAATTCGCTGGACATTTTAGTATGACGGAATTCGGAAAAGACCTTCACTAAATTATCCGCTGGAGTCAGGGGCATAATTATATCAAAGAATAAAAAATTCAATATTTTTGCGATTTTTGACAAAAACTCAGTCCCAGTGTCCCTTAAGGCATGTCATCACAAGTTTAGCGGTTCATGGATATCACCACAAACTATGTGCGACGACACATTTCCATGAAGTATGAAAGGAGTGTGTGTCTACTTTGTGTGGTGAAGAATGTGAACGCTATCACATCAACCGATGCAAAGAAAAAAAGGACAAAATCAGTTTTAGAGTATAGCAAAGATCAATAGACTAAATAACCAACATGAATATTGTATTTTGGCCATTCGGCTGCAATTAAATTTGTTAATAAAATGCGCTTATGTTTATCGTATTGAACTGGTCAAGGTTGATCAGTATTGACTATTGATAAATATTTACTTATTTTACCCACCTTGTGAATACTATAATTATGAAATGAAAATCCACAGCCGGCTTCCAGTCTCCGACCGGGTCAGGAATGGAATGAATGAAGCTCCCATCTAGTGGCGAGGATTGAACTGTGCCGGCTGCCGAGGCCTGACGCACTCCTCTGGAGCAATGATTAAATGCATGACAGATGAAATGAAATGATAGTGGAGAGTGCTGCTGGAATGAAATTTTGATAGGGAAAACCGGAGTACCCAGAGAAAAACCTGTCTGCCTCCGTTTTGTCCAGCACAGATCTCACATGGAGTGACCGGGTTTGAACCACGGACCTAGCGGCGAGAGGCTGGCGTGCTGCCGCCTAAGCCACGGAGGCTTCAGAATACTATAATTATGAAAATGAAAATCCACAGCCTGCTTCCAGTCTCCGACCGGGTCAGGAATGGAATGAATGAAGCCCCTATCTAGCGGCGAGGATATGAACTGTGCCGGCTGCCGAGGCCTGACGCACTCCTCTGGGGCAATGATTAAATGAATGATAGATGAAATGAAATGATAGTGGAGAGTGTTGCTGGAATGAAATTATGACAGGGAAAACCGGAGTACCCGGAGAAAAACCTGTCTGCCTCCGTTCTGTCCAGCACAGATCTCACATGGAGTGACCGGGATTTGAACCACGGACTCAGCGGTGAGAGGCCGGCGTGCTGCCGCCTAAGCCACGGAGGCTCACTATAATTATAATGATGTTTATTATTATTTAAGCGTTCAACATCCCTATATATATAAAAATGAAAGTTTGTTTGTTTTTTCTGAATTTCTACGGAAATTTGCGTTATTAACGCGTTTTAGACTGTTTTATGGCGGATGCGCGCGAAAATATTTTTTTATCTGTCTCTCTGTGGACAATTTTTTGTTCCCCAATAACTCGAGTACGGCAGGGTGGATCAACGTAATATTTGGTACAGATATCCTTCAGAGGCACGACACTGTTCATTGATGTAACTCTTCTCCGTACCTCTCATAAAAGGGGGCCTCCCCCATAAAATACAGGCTGAAATAGGCGTTGAATGGTGAGACAAAGCTCATCCTCATCCCTTCGATGTGACAAACGAAACTTGGCCAACATTTTAAGGCCCTAAAACCAACAGTTTTTGAGATATTCGCAGAAAACTAATTTCATAAACTAACGAAATAATGCAAGCCGGTAACCATGGCAACAGAATCTCAGAGGCCCATTTATTTCTGTAAGACGCAATGCAGTTCCATTTATTACATTACTGTGAAAGTTTGCAAATGGGTATAAGGTTATCACGGAACCAAATTAAGCTGTAAAATTCATCAATATATATAACGCATTTAAGGGGGTCAAGTGGTACCCTAATATTTTTACACGCAATTTACACGTGCGATATGTCGTACAGAAGGTCAATTATATCTCGAAACAGCAACGTTATTTTCAAAAATTCCTGAATTGAAATAGTATTTTTATGGCTTTTAGGAATTTTGGCCATCGGAGGCTAAAAACCTGAATTTTCATGCACCACAAGCCTTTATAATTAATTAAAGAGGTCTTCCTATGGATTTGACATAACGGTGAGAGTCAGTTTTTATGTGACGTGTATTGCGTTTCGTATACGAGGCTTTCAATTTTATTTTCTCGCCAGGAAGTACACTTTAGGTAAATTTAGTTTGAGAGCACATTTCAACTAATCATTTTTCTTTGTCGACAAACAAGTTATAAGCCCCTAACCATTGCAAGAGTAGCTCTGGTTATTAATACCGAAGACCGTTCGAAGAATGGGTACTCCTGCTAGTTGCTAAAATAAAATGGATGTACTTACACTAATTTGTTTAAAATAAAAATTCAAAACTCGTACTTATATATAAAATTTTAAAAAAGACTATGAAGAAGTTGTTTCTAAACTGTATTATTGGAGATCCGATGGATGTTGGTGAATTTGATACAGGGAATTGAGATTTCTACCTTCGACATCTCCCAAATTCAAAGCGTTATATGCTGGCTTATTCTCGTTGTAGTTGTTCGTATAGCTTCACAAAATATTTATATACTTCATAAGGACTTGTTATATGAATGATTCCTTGTATTATTTCTTATGTTAGTAATGTCAAACGCTGAAGAAGATATCAATTAATATCGGAAAATGTACGTTTAACTTATAATACACATCAAATATATATATACTAGCTGAACCCGGCATGCGTTGCAATGCCAATCAAAGGAAATGTTGGCGTAGTAAGTTTATTTGTTCAAGTGCTTTTGGAAACAATCTTATTTCAATTTCCGTAAACTGCCTCTAAACTATCATAAAATGGATTAACTAATTTAGAAACATTCGTGGGAGCGTGCACAACAATTCACCAAAGTTTCATCGCAATCGGATGAATGGGATATGAACGCATACGGAATTTTGTTAAAACGATTCGTGCGCTGTCACTCATTTTTGAAATTTACTCTTGCACTACCTACTGTGAAATGGATTTACTAAGTTAGAAACCTTCACTTAAGTGTACACAACAACTCAACCAAGTTTCATCGCAATCTATGAATGGTATATGAACGTATACGGGATTTTGTTGAAACGCTTCGCGCGTCGTCACTCATTTGTTGCATCTACTCGTACACTACCTATTGTAAAATGGATTTACTAAGTCGAAAACCTTCACAGGGGTGTACACAACAACTTATCAAAGTTTCATCGCAATCAGATGAATGGCATATGAACGCATACGGGATTTTGTTGAAACGCTTCGCACGTCGTCGCTCATTTGTTGAATCTACTCGTGCGCTACCTATCGAAAAGTGGATGATCTAAGTCAGAAACCTTCCCTGATGTATACACAACATCTCACCCAAGTTTCATCGCTATCGGACGAATGGTATATGAACGCATAAGGTACTTTGTTGAAACGCTACGCACGTCGTCGCTCGTTTGTTGAATCTACTCGTTCGCCATCTATTGTAAAAAGGATTTACTAAGTCAGAAACCTTCCCTGAAGTGTACACAACATCACACCCAAGTTAAATCGCTAACGGACGAATGGTATCAGAACGCATACGGGACTTAGTTGAAACGTTTCACGCGTCGTCGCTCATTTGTTGAATCTGCTCATGCGCTACCTATTGTAAAATGGATTTACTAAGCCAGAAACCTTCCCTGGAGTGTACACAACATCACACCCTAGTGTAATCGCAATGGGATGAATGGTATCTGAACGCATGTGGTCTTTGTTGAAACGAATCGCATTCAATTATGTTGATGTTCTACAGGCGTGCCATCTATCGTAAATTGGATTTAATATGCCTATAGCTTTCCCGGAAATGTGCACAACAACTCACCAAAATTTGATCGCATTCAGATGAATTGTATATGAACGCATAGCCAACACTCATTTGTTTAAACTACTCGCGCGCTATATATTGTAAATTTGATTAACTATGCCTACAACCATCCCGGAAGTGTGCTAAACAACCCACCAAAATTTCGTCGCAATCGGATGAATTGTAGGCTATATGAACGCATAGCCAACACACATTTGTTTAAACTACTCACGCGATCTCTATTTTAAATTGGATTAACTATGCCTATAACCATCCCGGAAGTGTTTACAACAACTCACCAAAATTTGATTGCAATCGGATGAATGGTTTATGAACGCATAACAAACGAACAAACGAACATTCATTTATATATATACTGTATAAGATATAGTACTAGCAAATCGACCCGGCTTCACCCGGGAACAGTTATGAATGCATTACGTCATAAGCCCTTTTTTTCCAATGTCAATGAACAACGACCAATATCCGTTTTACGTCTCGTAATGATGGGTTAAAATCACTGACTGGACTATTAATTATACTATCATGGAGATGCATGTGCAACAAATTCTTGTCAGACGTAATTTAAGAATGGCGAGGGGCATGAAACACAAATCACCCTTCCGTCCTATCTTAACTTCACTGTGAAGTTCACATGCGAAATGAAGAAAACCTGAGTTGCACTTCCAGGGAAACTCCAAACACAACCACCCTTCTCAGAAGTCTTAACTCAACACGACTCAACGGTTTGCTGCTGGCTGTATCTGGGGCAATAGGTTCGCCCGCTAGCTAGCCTGTAACAGGGATGATAGACTCGCCCTTAGCTAGCTCGTAAACTGTCGCCTCAGTAGTTGAATGGACACGGTTGGAAGAAATTAAAACGTAAAAACACTTATAGTGGGCGATGTATTTAAGATAGGCATATGCTCTCGCGGACGTTGTTGAAAAACATTTCATGCTGAACATTTCCTACACTCATAGTATTTAGATATTTTTAACGGTTTGCCCAGCGTAAGCTTACAAAGCGCTCGGACGCCAGTTTTTTTCGACTTTTCCACTTTAATCGTTACTGCTCGGCTTCCTTTGATCATAAATTAATTATTTTCTACAGAAATCATCCTCGAGACATCCTTTACAGAATGGTGAAAACCGCATCAAAATCCATCCAGTGGTTCTCGAGTTTACCCGTAACATCCAAGAATCGGGGACTACGTCTTATACTACGTTTTATACTACTGTCGACCAAAATATTATGTTTACTCGAGTTTGAAGGTTGTTTGTGAAGTAACCAATAGACCTACATAAAATCCAATGACATCATCATTTTCGTCGTTCTCTTTTACGTCAGTTCATGTAGGTTTCGAATTTCTATCTTATATTTTAATATTTTTTATCGCTGTTGGAACACAAATAGTGCCCGTTTTTAAGCGTGTTTCAACCATGCGTCACATTTAAGAATTATTATCTCACAAACCCGTCTTCAGATCGAATCCAAGTTTTAACACAATATACATAGGAATGTTGTATAACAGGTTTATTAATTTCAAAATTTTGTGTGTCCAAGAAACAAAGTTGTTATCATTTTTGTAAGGTAACTTTTTCTCGGCTCAGACTGGTTTGAAAATGTAGTTCTTGGTCGCGTTGTAATCCTTATACATCAAAAAGGTATGCTGTATGATTGTGAAATACGTAAATTAATTCACTTATTTTATATCGGTTATACAACATTCCTATGTATATTGTGTTAAAACTTGGATTCGATATGATGACGGGTTTATGAGATAATAATTCTTAAATGTGACGCATGGTTGAAACACGCTTAAAAACGGGCACTTTGTGTTTCAACTGCGATAAAAAATATTAAAATATAAATAAAAAATTCCAAGCCTACATGAACGAATGTAAAATAGAACAACGAAAATGATGATAGTATTGGATTTTATGTAGGTCTATTGGTTACTTCACAAACAACCTTCAAACTCGAGTGCACATAATAATTTGGTCGACAGTAAGTAGAGATTGACATAGCGGGTTAAATAAATAATTCGTGTATATTAAAAGTGAACTGATTTTCTAATTGTTTGTAATTAGTACATTCTCTAGAACGTGTACAAAGTAATGCATGTGCAAAGTTTCATGGGATTTGAACAGTAAAAGTGAGAGATAGTATGTTTTTTTTGTGGGATACTGTCGTGATGAATTGGACAATACAATATTTAGGAAATATTTTCATCATACTACCAAAAACTTTTTTTTGTTTGCTTGGACATTAGATGCAATTGGAATGTTTCTTTTCTTGGTTTACAAATGCCATACTGTTACATTGAAAAGCAGCCTAAGTAGTGAGTATTGAGTTCAATGCCTCCATTTGTCAACGTCGTTTGTACTTCCGTGTTGTGCAAACTCGAATGATTCTTTGTTTAGTCATGAGATTGGTTTAGGACCGACGATGAAAAAAGGTCGAAGTACCGAAATATGAAAAGAAGAATGTTTTAAATTTTAATTTGCATATGGCAAAGTACACAATATATCTTATATATAAAAGTGAAAGTCTGTATTGTGCCCGTTTAGACCGGAGTCCGCACGACCACATATGCATTTTACCAAGAATCAGTCAGCACGAGAATCAAAATATCCCGGAGCGCCAGATGGTTTAAAGCTAATCGCGAAAACGACATCAAATGAAAAAAATGCTTTACTGATTTTTGGCTCAATGCAACAATAAGGATAGAAGGAGATTCAACTGGGCATAACACATCATGTAAAATTATCTCATTTTATTCTGAAGTTAAAATTGACTGCAAAATAAAAATGCTCAAAGCAGCATCATTCACGTGTGGCGACCCACATTACTATTTACACAATGTACAGAAATTTTCCAACACATTGGACAATTATCTTTGGAGACACAAGTCTGATTATTAGTCCTGTAGACTGTGTTCCAAAATTATATTCATTATTTATGATTAATTCCAGTTCAAATTTAATTGTCTTTACTGGAAATACTGTAGTTCACTGATTGAATTTTTACATAATATTAACACTCGTAGAATAATTGTTCGTAGAATTTTTAACTTTCACTTGTTTTTCCAGTTTTAAAAAAATATTGTCAAAAAATATTATTATCTTTGAATCAACACAAATTATGTACACATATTAATAACAACTTCTGAAAAGTATTTGACCATTGAGCATAGCATCGAAGAACTGTGCGAAGCACAACAAAATTAATTGTTCTTCCGACATTAAACATTTCGAGAAGTGACTCGATTATGAACTTCAAGTTCCTAACAAAATATATGATTTCTGAATCATCAACTTGATCAATAAATTGTTGGACCATTCAACTATTCGATTCTCCACTTGGAATCATCATTAAGAAAAATATTTATATTTGTGGCCATTTCTAGTAACTTCCACAACTTGCAATTCTTCGACAGAATGCGGAAATAAGAATTGTAGCTTCATAATAAATTCATTTAGTTCATGGCACTAGGATTGAAAACATCCTTCAAATTATTCGTGGTTATAGAATTATTTTTAATTGGCAGTGGCCCATTCTATTATTTGTGTAAGAACACAACATTCCAACAACAACGGCAAAGGTCTTCCTCTGAAGAAGAATAAAATGCTATCATGACAAATCCGGGTTCTAGCAAAATCAAAGTTTTAATGTAATCCGTAAACAAGGTTGAAATAAGAACTGATGGATTTTAAAGAAATGACCTTCGGGTCATTCATACGACGCAATGTGTAGTTCCAATACTCCTTCTTTAACACTGAGTCATCGAACCTGCTATTTGATTGATGCTCTAATAAAAACCTCCTCATTCCTGCGACTTAAACATGCGCACCTGGGAGTGGCATTTCAACTACTCCACACACATAAATTTTCTTCCCAAAATTTATACAATAAATCAAGCCTCTGCTTGTTATCAACACTGGAAGATTAATAAACTTACAAGTTTATTTTATTTTACCATTCAGTTCAACCCGTGAAGTTACCATACTTATGATAATCTTTATTTCACTTTCGAGTGTGTATTTACGTCATGATTTTATATAAATACAAAAATATCCTAATTGATACAAATATCATTTGCTTCCCGTTTCATGCCTCTCCGTGTTATCTGAAAAATATACTTTGCTCATTGCAAATATTATCTGTTCAACCAGAACTGAAATGTTGGTTGAATGCGGGCTTGCGCTAACCACTCTCCTTCGGAAAATCACCTGTTCCAAACTAGAAATGATTAAACTACTTCATAAGCTCTCTCTCAATAAATGTGATTATTAGAAAATATAAGATCCAAGAATTATTTAGAAAAATTATGAAAATCATTATTATTATTATTATTAGTGGATTATTATTATTATTACCGACAGCAGTGGCTCAGCTCGCTAAAGCGCAGCGTTAGGTCATGGGACCAAGCTCTCTGCTGACTCGGTAGACGCGTGGGTTCGAGCCCCACCGTCGGCCGTCCTTGAAATGGTTTTCCGTGGTTTCCCCATTTTCAACACCAGGCAAATGCTGGGACGGTACCTTCTGATAGGCCACGGCCGATTCCTTCCACATCCTTGCCCAGTTTCATTCATCTTCATCCATTCCATTCCGACGCGCAGGTCGCCCACGGGCGTCGAATAGAAAGACCTGCACTCGGCCTCTGAGGAGGCCACACGACCAAAAAAATATTATTATTATTATTATTTATATTAAATGTGTTTAATTATTATTTCATTATGTGTGAATCCACATGTTCGATTCTTTGAATGTGGATAAAATATCCATCTGTCAACAAAAATAATTATTAACTTTACAGTTACATCGGCTGTTTTCCGTGATTACCCAAAAATATGAAACATTCAAATAAATGCTCGTTCTGCTCGGTCATCGATTCTAAACTGTTCTGAGTGCTGAAAATACTCAGAATAACTCTAATATGTCTTGCGTAAATCATTGCAAGATTTAAATACGAAGAAAAACAAGATGTTCAGCAAAGAATATATAGCCTACTTTCTTCTAAATGTATGGGTATATTTATAACTCTTTCTCCTCATCCCTAAAACCACCTCTACCACCATGTAGTGTTTGTTTTCTTTTATATTGATAATTAGCCTGAACTGAACTGATGAACTCCCAACCACAGTATAGGGACAGCGGGAATCAGGGCGCCGGCCATACAACTTCTCCATAACTACTCGTGAATTTTAACCATGTCCAACCTTGAACTTGCCTCCACCATTCTGTCAGGACGAATAGACAATCGTGCAAAGGCCGGGTGCGGCGCGGTTTGCACAATATCGCGAGGACAACGTGAATCTCGTAAAACGGCCGAGAGCGGCAGCGTTTGCGGTACATCACGATATTTATCCGCATTCAATGACCGGGAACCGAACCCGGTCCGCTGTGGTGAGAGGCCAACAGCTTGACCACACCACTGGGCCACCACATTCTCGCTTAGCATATTTAGGATATACATTTGTCATTTGTATTCCAAGAATATAGAGAATTTATTTTTTATCGATTCAACTCTATAGTTAGCATTTGCACATCTTGGGTTCCCAACTATTGAGCCAAATTCAAGTCTTCTTCATACGTATTTACAAACGAGTAAATAAACAAATCAATAGATAAGGAAATAAATAAGTTAATAAATAATTAAATAGATAAATACATAAGTAAATAAAGAAGTAAACAAATAAATAATTCAATACATAAATATGTAAGTAAATAAACAAATAAGTAAATAAATAAGAAAATAAATAAGAAAATACATAATTACTGAACTGTACTTAATTACATAAATTCGGGTTTAATAAAAATTTAATATTATTATTATTATTATTATTATTACTGTAAATATTGTCAATTCAAATAACAGTACAGTACGTATGTAGTTAGTTTTAGTTGTAAGTATGTAGTTAGTTTGTCTATTAGATATATGTCGTTGTTCTATTAGACTGTGGTGTGTGAGTGTGTCTGGTAGCAGTTGCATTGTTTATTAGTTCTAGTTCATTGTTTCAGTGGACTGTGATGTGTGAGGGTGCATGTGAGTGTGCCTGGTGACAGACTGTTTTAGTGGTAGTATTTGTTGTTGGTGGAACTTTAGTATTTTTTTCGTTAGTAGAATTTTGGTATTTATTTGTTAGTACGGTAGAAGGTTAGTATTTTTGTTTAGTAGAATTGCTCTTTACTTATTCTGAAAGGGAGTAGCAGCCTTTCAGAATAAATCAATTCTTTACTAGTCTTATAGACGGTTAAGATATTGATAATATAAGCCAAATAATGGCCACACTGCGTCCTGCTGCACGGCTGAAAGCAACGGGAAACTACAGCCGTATGCTATTCCCGAGGATATGCACCTCTCTATGCATAATTACATGTGATGATGGCCTCCTCCCTTGTAAAATTTCAATCCGGAGGTAAACTAGTCCCCCGTTCGGATCTCCGGGTGGGGACTACTCGAGAGGGGGTTAACATCACAGAAGTGACAAAGAGGAAATCTGACATTCTACGGATCGGAGCGTGGAATGTTAGAAGTCTGCTAGGAAGTGGAAGGTTAGAAAACTTAGAAAGGGAAATGGATAGGTTGAGGTTGGATTTGGTTGGGATTAGTGAAATGCGCTGGCAGGAAGAACAGGACTTTTGGTCAGGAGACTATAGGGTCATTAGCACTAAATCAAACAATGGACAAGCAGGGGTTGGCCTCATATTGAGTAGGAAACTTGGACAGCGGGTGGAATATTATGAACAATATAGTGAACGGATTATTGTAGCAAAAATCAATACTAAACCTACCTGCACTACAGTGGTACAAGTCTATATGCCTACCAGTCAAGCTGATGATGAGGATGTTGAAAAGGTCTACGAAGAAATAGACGAAATTCTGAGGTATATCAAGGGTGATGAAAATGTTATAATAATGGGAGATTGGAATGCTGTGGTAGGAAAAGGGAGAGAAGGGAAAATAGTAGGAGATTTCGGATTAGGTGAAAGGAATGATCGAGGAGGCAGGCTGGTAGAATTCTGCACCGAGCATGAGTTGGTCATAGCTAACACCTTATTCAATAACCACAATAGAAGAATATACACATGGATGAGACCAGGAGATACAGGGCGTTACCAAATCGACTTCATTATGGTCAAGCAGAGGTTTCGAAACCAGATTTTGGATTGTAAAGCATATCCTGGTGCTGACATAAACTCTGACCACAATCTGGTCGTAATGAAATGCAGATTAAAGTTGAAGAAACTGAAGAAAAGTCAAAAGCCAAAAAGGTGGGCAATAGACAGACTAAAAGAGAAGGATGTAAACGAAAGATTCAAGAAGAGTATAATGGAAGGACTAATGAAAAACCCTAAACAAACTTCAATTGCAGACGAATGGGCACTTTTGAAGAATGAAATAACAAAATCCGCAGAAGAAAACATTGGTAGGAAAGAAAGAATAGGTAGAAAACCGTGGATCACTCAGGATATACTAGAATTGATGGATGAAAGGCGGAAACACAAGAATGTAAGAGATGAGAAGGGGAAAGCAGAATACAGACGTCTGAGAAATGAGGTTAACAAGAAGTGTAAGGAAGCGAAAGAAGAATGGTTGAAAGAGAAATGTGCAGGTATAGAAAATTGTCTGAAATTAGGTAAAGTAGACACAGCTTATCGAAGGATTAAGAATACTTTTGGGGAAAAGAAGACTAAGTGCTGTAATATTAAGGACACAAATGGAAAGCCTCTAACAGATAGGGAAGAAAAGGTTGAGAGATGGAAAGCTTACATAGAGAGTTTGTATAAGGGAAAGGAGATTGAGAATCATATAATGGAAAGGGAGGAGGAAATTGATGAGGATGCGAAAGGAGATTTAATATTGAGATCAGAATTTGATAGAGCTTTGGAAGACTTAAGCAGGAACAAAGCACCAGGCATAGATGATATACCGATTGAGTTGCTACGCTGCATAGGAGATGAAGGTCTGATCAGGTTATTTCACTTGGTGTGTAGGATTTATGAGACAGGTGAGGTACCCCCTGATTTCAAGAAGAATGTAATCATCCCTATACCAAAGAAAGTGGGAGCTGACAGATGTGAAGATTACCGTACAATCAGCTTGATTACTCATGCTTCAAAGATCCTGTCTAGGATAATTTACAAGAGGATTGAAAGCCAGATAGAAACGGAGTTGGGTGAAGACCAGTTTGGTTTCAGGAGAAATGTAGGAACAAGGGAAGCTGTACTAAGTCTTAGGCTGATTTTGGAAGGTAGAATAAGGAAAGATAGGAGAACGTTCATGGCTTTTGTAGACTTAGAAAAGGCTTTTGATAACGTTGATTGGACTAAATTGTTTGACATTTTGAAATCGATTGGAATAAAGTACAGGGATAGGAGGGTGATATACAATCTATACAGAAACCAGACAGCAGTCATTCGAGTAGAAGGACATGAGAGAGAAGCTGGTATTCAGAAAGGTGTAAGGCAAGGCTGCAACTTATCACCCATACTTTTCAATCTTTACATTGAACAAGCAATGAAGGAAATTAGAGAAAAATTTAAAGTGGGAGTGAAGATTCAAGGAGAAATAATTTCAACTCTGAGATTTGCTGATGACATAGTCATCTTGGCCGACAAGCCTGAGGATTTGAATGAGTTTTTGAATGGTATGGACTCCGTCTTACAGAAAGAATTCATGATGAAAATTAATAAATGTAAAACAAAAATACTGGAATGCAGCCGAAATAAATCAGAAACCTCTATGGAGATCAAATTGACAGGTGAAAAGCTGAAGGAAGTAGAAGACTTCTGTTACTTAGGAAGTAGAATAACCAGTGATGGACGAAGCAAAGAGGATATAAAAAGTAGGTTGGCTCAGGCAAAGAAAGCTTTTCTACAAAAAAGGAATCTGCTGACATCGAATATAGATTTAGGTATTAGGAAGTCATTTTTGAAAGCCTTTGTCTGGAGCGTGGCGCTCTATGGAAGTGAAACTTGGACTATTGGTGCAGCAGAAAAGAGGAGAATAGAAGCATTTGAAATGTGGTGTTACAGGAGAATGATGAAGATCAGATGGGTAGATAGGGTTACAAACATAGAGGTATTAAGACGAGTGGGAGAGGAGAGATGTTTCTGGCGACTGCTAATGAAGAGAAGAGATAGGTTGGTAGGACACATACTAAGACACCCAGGAATAGCAAGCTTAGTTATGGAAGGAAGGGTCGAGGACAAGAACTGTAGGGGTAGACCAAGGTTAGAATATGTTAAACAGATTGCCTCAGATGTAGGGTGTGGTGGTTATGTAGAGATGAAACGATTAGCTCAGGTCAGGGAGGCATGGAGAGCTGCATCAAACCAGTCAAAAGACTGAAGACTCAAACAACAACAGCCAGTAAGTGTCAAAATCAATATTATATACTTTATGATGATTGAATAACAAAACTACTAACTTATTGTAATGCATTCACGTCCGTTAATCTCTATATTAAGCCAGCCTGCAAACTTAAGGATCTATCGTTTTGGGTACCTTCCCCTTAAAAAATCCGCGCCAATCACAGTAGGTTGGTGCTGCGACCTAGCAGTGAATTCATATTTATCTAGTACGCCTCTGGGTGTTCAACGAGTAGGCAGTTTAAAGTAGCCAGGAGGGAGGCGATCCAACTGGCAGTGTTTAATGATAGAGCGTACAGTCACTCGTCCTGCTAGAAGGACCTTCCGGAAGTACTTTTGTACACAGCGGTGCGTCCTTCCAGCAGGACTTTGGACCCTTATGGCAAATGTTTGAACTGGCCTTTCAGCAGGACGCGTCCTTCCGGCAGTACTTTGGGTTATCAGAGCGTAATGATATTGCAGTTCTGGTACTGGGCAAACAATAAAAGTCTGTAAATATTCTAAAATATTCAATATGACTCATATTGACTAGTACAATAACTGTCTCTTAACAACATATTGACTCTAAAATATATAAACGTATAAAGTATAAACGTGTTTTCTTATAGTACAGAGACTAAATAAATGTATGAGCGACGGCGCGTCCATCACTCGAGAATAAATAAATAAAAAAAAGCCTAGTTGTGTTTTTGTCAATATCCCACTGCACAGTTGCACAACTACACGTAATTTAAACTACAGTACCATAACATTTACTGATATCATAATTACTAGCAAATAACGAGCGACTCCATGCATCTCCGCTGTTTGGAGCATCGAAATAGGTAGCAAAAACATAAACACAGTCACCATTACGTATAATCGCCGCCATTACTGAACGGTCAGAGCTACCAACTTCAGACTTGCATGCGCTGATTCGTTACATTTCCCTCTATATAATGGAAAAAAGAACGGTCCTGCCAGCAGGATGCTTCGTCCTCATATAAGCAATTGAATTACGTACTCAAATGAGGACCTAACTTCCTGCCGGCAGTGCCTTGTACGTTCTATCATTAAAGGTAATCGGAGCGCGATCGTGGCTAATAGTCGAACTACCAGTATTACAAAATTGCCATACTTTAGGAGGCCAGGTATTGACACAGCGGTATATTTGGAACAATACTACCCACATAACCCACAAGAGGACAGCACCGTACAGAGACATTAAGAAGGCTGTGGTTGATAACAACGTGTATCTAATTCTTCTATTCTCCTTTTCGTAATGTCTTCTGTTTATGTGCAATGCTGGGACTGTGATTTTATTAATAAACGAGTGTATACATTAGCCTCCCCTTTGAGCTAAATGACATTTTATTCAGTATCTGTGAAAAGAGCTTGTGCACATCATTTGTAAAAGAATTCAAGAAATAAAAGTCAACTGTAGCAGTATTCGATCCCCAGTTAACTGCGTGACAGGCTAACACGCTAGCCCAGAGCTAAACATATCCGTAACATCACGGCGATCTTAACTGATATATTAGATTCAACCTGTTGGCAAATAATGACTTGAAATAAACTATTTCTTCACTGCAGTACATCTTCATTATAGATCATTTCATACAAAGTTTATATTATTGTATCAGTAGGGTATATCGCATACAACATACTAAAACTACTGAAATATAAGACAGGCTCATGAGGACAGCTGCCATCTTGTCGTGTGGCAGATACAGCTCAGCTCTTTTAAGCCAGTCATACAGAATAATATTATAATATTAAATTATAATAAATAACGGATCACGACCTTCAGGATAGCTTAAACCACCCTAGGCTTGATAATCTGAATTGGTGGGTCTTAAGCTATTGATTATAATGGTTGCATAATTCACACGGCCACCATCCTGAAATGGCAAGGCCGATGACCTTGACGTTTGGGTGAAAGACGCGTCCTATATAAAGGTATGTTGTCACCAAATTTGGTAGAGATCGGATGATTAGTTTAGCCGTAATTTGAGTTTACGTTTTGAACGTTTGAGTGGCCGCCATTCAGTTTTGGTAAAGATGGCAGCGATATAAAGTATGACACTGAGGTGCCCTATGCTAGAGCTACCTCTGTACCAAATTTCGTTCAATTCGGTTTCACCGTGTTCGAATTGATAGGGGGGGACAGACATTCAGAGTACACTCACTCACACACACACACACACACACACACACACACACACAGAGACTCACACACACACATACACACAGACAGACACACAATTTTTCGCCCTGTGTTGATCTCATAAGTCTACTTTCATTTTTTGCAAAAATCGAAAGTAGGCTAATAAATGTGTTGGTCATCTGCCGAAAAAAATAAAGTTTGTTCCAATTAGCTAGGCATAGTATAAAGTCAAAAGTGGCTTACATTTCTTGATGGTCTTGAAGCGTAGTGAACCTGGTCTGTACCAGATTTATCCAGATACATGCCTTATCGGACAACATGTATAATCCTTGTATCGGCCGCCATTATATACCCACAATCTGTCTAACACGAGATAGTGGAGATATTGCTTGAAGTTTGAAGTAACTGCTGATCCATTTTAATGTTGACTTCTATTAAAGCCATAGCATTTCGCTTAAATGGGGTCAGATCTAAGTGATCTATTCTCAAATATGTCAGTTGTAACATAACTCACGGTAATCTTTTCAGTACAAGAATACACTGACAGTCTAAACCAATCAACGGCTGTTCTAAAGATCGTTCCCTGGGCATGGCTTATCACCATCTATCATGCGCGAAGCAACATATAGTTTCCCTGCGTTGGCTAATGAACAACACCGTGATAGACTGGCCTTCAATATACTGAAAGATCGGAGTGGTTATCAAGTTACAATTATGAAACTGACTAAATTGGACTAAAATATCCAAGTATTGAATGATTATTACTGGACTGTGACAAAGTATTTTCTAGACCAAGTCTAGCATATGTCCATGTAGAAATAAAATATTTCACCAGTGTCCGTAGAAAAATATCAGTCACCTTAGTGATTCTCCCTTGCCGGAAACTTACTAAGTTCCACTTGTAGCGCAGCACTTTTGTGACTATCACAATTTGAAAATAACTTCTGCGTAGATCCGGCAACCATGTGCCTTGGCTCAGCGTAGTAGCACCTTGCTATGCAAGCGCTTGGTTCGAAGTGAGCTGAAGTTGCTTGGGCCGGCCGGCTTTTATTCAAAACGGTCAGGGTCACGCTGCATCACGCTGAAATCTAGAAATCCTCATATCTCTGGTATCCCTGGTCCGATTTACTTGATACTAAGTGCATTCTCTTTCATTTGGCCGTGCCAGTAATCTGATCCAAGTCTCAAGTCTCTACTCCATGGCTAACTATTTAATCAACAAATAGTCTCGACCTCTGCTATTACTCGCTACGTCACTTGACATGCTCTTGGCTGCATATTCTTTCCATTTCCTTCTGGAAGTAATGGAGCGCGATATTCAAATATCTCAACTTTCAAAAGCGGCTGTAGCCTTTCCCTTGATATCTAGGTGTCTGAATCTTGGAATACCCATTCCTAGAGTTGGGCACAGTATGTATGTACGTATGTGGGTGGGTGGGTGGGTGGGTTGGTTCCGTATACAAATCTACACCGTTTCACCAATCTCAACCAAATTTTGCTTACACATAGTTTAGGACCCAGAAGGAACCGCTGGCTACATGGATTTTCGATAGACTTCCTCATTATTCTGATTTCGGCACTTTTGCACTCAAGCACAGGCGAATCAAATCATAAAATATACTCATGAAGGAATGGCAAGGCAGATAGTTTCCATGGCAACATAGCTCAAGTCGAGACACGGCCGACTGGATGCCATTTGCGCACTGCACTACCGGTATAGAAAATGAGGATCTTTACTTGAAATCACGTTAGTTACTCAACTGCTCACAAAGCACTGTCAACCGAGTATAGCATAACAAAGACTTGACACTATCTACTAGATATTTGTCAAATACCACTCACACACTCACTCACACATTCATCACGAAATCTCAGAAACAACCCAACGGATTGGAATGAAATATGGTATGCAGCTTCCTCGAGGACCGCAAACGACCACTAAGAAAGGATTTTTGGGTATTCAGGTTCTAAAGGGGTGTTAAGGGGGTAGACCTGCATTTCATTGAATAGCAATATCTCCCGATTGGTTTCATTGGGGGATGTGATACTCGGCATATAAACTCATCATTAAAAATAAGAAGACACGGGTCTGAGTGTTTTCCGATGTGGTGTATATTATGAGGTGTAAGGGGAGAAAAGTGGGGGTTGAAAGATTCCTAACGGAACCTGTATCTCTTAAACGACATAGGCGAGGAGTTTGAAACTCAGCGGAAAAAAATCAGCAAAAAATAAGTAAATAGGTGTTTGACCGTTTTTTCATAAATCCAATTTAAGGGGCCCATGGGGAGGGGTGAAATTCTGGGTAAAAAAAAAACAGGAAAGAAAGTGTCCTAACCGATTGACTCACTCGCTCTTCAAACTCAGGGGGAAAAACTGCTTAAAAATAAGTATACGTGAGTTCGACAGTTTTTTGATAAATCAAATTTAAGGGGTTCATCGGGAGGGGTGAAATTCTGAAGAAAAAAAAAATGAAAGAAAATGTCCTGACTCACTCACCCATCATCGCCCAGCCAAAAATATTGAAGTTGGAAACATGTCATTTTCGGGATATGTTCGTTGTATGTCAAAACCATACACTAAGGGAGGATTTTACAATATTCAGGTTCTAAAGGGGTCTTAAGGGGGTTAAACCTGCATTTCATTGAATAACAATATCTCACGAGTGGTTTCATGTGTGGATGTGATACTCGGCATATAAACTAATCATTAAAAATAAGCAGACATGTGTCTAAGGGTTTTTCGATGTGGTGTATTACTATGAGGTGAATGGGGTGAAAATTGGGGGTTGAAGGATTCCTAACGAAGCGTGTAGGCCTATCTCCTAAACGACATAGGCGAGAAATTTGAAACTCAGCGAAAAAAAATCTGCTTAAAAAATAAGTAAATCGGTGTTCCACCGTTTTTTCATAAATTAATTTAAGGAGCCAATGGGGCGAGGTGAAATTCTGGGGGAGGGAAAGGAGAGAAAGTGTCCTAACTGACTGACTAACTCACTCACTCATCAAACTCAGGGGAAAAAGTCAGCTTAAAAATAAGTTAATAGGTGTTCAAGCGTTTTTTGATCAATCCAATTTAAGGGGCCCATGGGGATGGGTGAGATTCTGGTAAAAATAATTGAAAGAGAATGTCCTGTCTGACTCACTCACTCATCACGCCCAGCGAAAACTATTAAAGTTAGAAACATGAAATTTTGGGAATATGTTCGCTGTATGTCGAAAACGTCAACTAATGAATGATTTTTGTTATTCGGGTTTTAAAGAGGTGTTAAGGGGGTAAACGTGCATTTCATTGAATAACGATATCTCATGAGTTGTTTCTTTGGGGATGTGATATTCGGTATATAACTAATCATTAAAATAATCAGACAAATGTCTAAAGGTTTATCGATGTGGTGTATATTATGAGGTGAAAGGGGTGAAAATTGGGGGTTGAGGGATTCTTAACAGAGCGTGTATCTCTTAAACGACATAGGCGAGAAGTTTGAAATTCGTCGGGAAAAGTCAGCTTAGAATATAAGTAAATAGGTGTTCGACCGTTTTTTCATAAATCCAATTTAAGGGGCCCTTGGAGAGGGGTGAAATTCTGGGGGAATAAACAGGAAAGAAAGTGTCCTAACTCACTCACTCATCAAACTCAGGGGGGAAGAACAGCTCAAAAATGAGTAAATAGGTGTTCGACCGTTTTTTTTTTCATAAATCCAATTTAAGGTGTTCATGAGAGGGGTGAAATTCTGAAAAATAATTGATAGAAAATGTCCTGACTTACTCACTCACTCATCATCCCCCAGCCAAAATTATTGAAGTTAGAAACATGACATTAAGGGGCTATGTTCGTTGTATGTCGAAAACGTCCACTAAGGAAGGAATTTTGGATATTCAGGTTCTAAACGGGTGTTAAGGGGGTAGACTTGCATTTAATTGAATAACAATATCTACCGATTGGTTTCCTTTGGGATGGGATACAAGGCATATAAACTCATCATTAAGAATAAGAACACACATGTCTGAGGGTTTTTCGGTGTAGTGTATATTATGAGGTGTATGTGTGAAAAGTGAGTGTTGAAGGATTCTAAACGGAGCAAGTATCTCTTAAAAGACAGAGGAAAAAAGTAAGAATCTCAGGGAGAAAAATCAGATTGAAAAAGTAGTAAATAGGTGTTCGATCGTTTTTTCATAAATCCAATTTAAGGGCCTCATGGGGAGAGATGAAATTCTGGGGAAAGAAGTCCACTAAGGAAGGATTTTTGGATATTCACTCATCATCCCCCAGCAAACCTATTGCAGTTAGAAACTTGAAATTTTGGGGATATGTTCGTTGTATGTCGAAAAAGTCCTCTAAGGATGGATTTTTGGATATTCATGTTCTGAAGGGGTGTTAAGGGGGTTAAACATGCATTTCATTGAATAACAATATCTCACGAGTTGTTTCATTTGGGGATGTGATATTCGGCATATAAACTAAGCATTCAAAATAAGCAGACATATGTCAAAGGTTTATCGATATGGTGTATATTATGAGGTGAAAGGGGAGAAAATTGGGGGTTGAAGGATTCTTAACGGAGCGTGTACTGTATCTCTTATTCAACATAGGCGATAAGTTCGAAATTCAGCGGAAAACGCAGCTTAAAAATAAGTAAATAGGTGTTCGACCATTTCTTCATAAATCCAATTTAAGGGGCCCATGGGGAGGAGTGAAATTCGGGGGGAAAAACAGGAAAGAAAGTGTCCTAACTGATTGAATCACTTACTCACTCATCAAACTCAGGGGGAAACAACTTTAAATAAGTAAATAGGTGTTCGACCGTTTTTTTTTTCATAAATCCAATTTAAGGGGTTCATGGGGAGGGGTGAAATTCTCAAAAATAAATGAAAGAAAATATCCTGACTGACTCACTCACTCATCATCGCCCAGCCAAAATTATTGAAGTTAGAAACATGAAATTTTGGGGATAAGTTCTTTGTATGAGGAAAACGTCCACTAAGGAAAGAGTTTTGGATATTCAGGTTCTAAAGAGGTGTTAAGGGGGTAAACATGCATTTCATTGAATAACAATATCTCACGAGTGGTTTCATTTGGGGATGTGATACTTGGCATATATACTAATCATTAAAAATAAGCTGACATATGTCTAATGGTTTTTCGATGTGATGTATATTATGAGGTGAAAGGGATGAAAAGTGGGGGTTGAAAGAGTCCTAACGGAGCGTGTATCTCTTAAACGACATAGGCGAGGAGTTTGATTTTCTCCGAGTTTCAATCAGCTTAAAAATAAATAAATAAATGAATAAATAATTAAAAGAAGTAGGTGTTCGACCGTTTTTTTTTTCATAAATCCAATGGGGAGGGGTGAAATTCTGGAAGGAAAAAGTCCACTAAGGAAGGATTTTAGGATGTTCACTCTCTTCGACCAATCAAAACTATTAAAGTTAGAAGAAGGGGATATGTTTGTTGTGTGTCGAAAAAGTCTACTAAGGAGGGATTTTTGGATATTCTGGTTCTAAAGGGGTGTTAAGGGGGTTAAACCTGCATGTCATTGAATAACAATATGACACGACTATGACGCGAGCGAAGCGAGGCTAAAAATGAGATGGTGTGTGTCTGTGTATTACTCAATCCCGCAAGAACCACTGGTCCGACTTACATGAATTTTACATGGAAGTAGTTGATTTACCTGGTTAACATATAGACTACTTTTGATTTCAATAATTTGCACTATTTTAAGATGGCGACCATTTTAGTGACGTCACTATACCCTTTGGTTTCAATTTTTCATATTGCCATTTCAAATAAAAAGTGAACGCTAAGAATTACCAAACTTTTGATGGCATATACGTGGTTTAAAATTACACTTTCTATCCGAAAGGTATCTCCAACGGTTAGCGATTAAAACCTAAATTTGTGCTATAAAACACGGTCAACGCCGAACGGTGTAGTTGGACAAAATGTTCCATCCTTAATCTCCCTCTGCGCAGCTCCTCGCCTATCCCCTGTTTTAACTGTCACTTTCACATTTTAATTTATTTATGACGCGTAGCGAAGCACGGGTACTTCAGCTAGTTTAACATAATTACAAACAATCCAAATCTAATAATCAATCAACTGCACACCTAATAAATTATTAAAGTTTTAAATCTGAATTGTCCAGACTGGATAGCCATTGTAGAGACATGCACCAAGTCTTCCAGCGGTCCTTAGTTCGTCCTGTTACAACAATCAGTAACAATATAACGGACGGTTTGTTTTGGCGCACCATGTCACAGTAGGTTGACGTTTTCATGCCCCCTCCTTTCTCGAAGTGAAATATCAAGTCTTGTGGTTTGGATTCTACGTAAGAATGGAGCTCCCTTTATGGGATAGTGGTCTCTTTATTAACCACTTGTCATAAGGACAGTTTATGCTGTCAAAGATGCTGATAGTTGAATCTTTCAGCCAAATTTCTGAGAATGTCCATGCCGAAGTGCGAGTATTTCTAAATTCAAATAGTATATACGTATCTACTTGACGTAATGTGCTGGATAAAATAAAAAAAGAATTAAAACTAAAACCATTAACTATTTAAGAGTAAAAATAAAATATAAATATAGAACTGAAAATAAAATTACGATGACAAAAGAAATATAATCATTAAAATAACCAGGGCTATAAATATATTCTGAAAATAATTGTAAAAATCAATTGCAAATTAATTAACCCAATAAATATCAAAATTTAATCTATAAGAACATAAATTGAAAATTAAAAATAAATATTTAAACATTGAAATTAGAAAAACAAAAAATAACATTATTAATAATTACATAACAAAACACAATCAATTATTCAGCAAACCCTGACCAACACCACCTCCAAAGTAAAGTTCAGAGGAGAGATGTCTGATGCCATTGAAATCAAGACAGGAGTGAGGCAAGGAGACGGGCTATCGCCGCTCCTCTTCAATTGTGTTTTGGAATAGGTCATCCGAGAATGGCGGAAGGAAATGAAAAATTCAAGGGTGAAAAATGGAGTAAGGCTAGGGTACAAGTATATGAATCTTACAATCGATTGTCTAGCCTTTGCAGATGATCTAGTGATCCTTTCAGATTCCATTGATACGGCAGAAGAACAGCTTAATCTGTTGAAAAATCAAGCACTGAAGGCTGGGCTTCAAATCTCATTTGAGAAGACACAATTCATGACAAACATAAAATCAGCGCCTAGGGAATTGGAGATCGGACTAGGAAAAGTTCAGAAGGCAGGAAAGTTTAAATACCTCGGTGAATAGATAGAGCCTTACCTATCAGAGAAGGAAATGGCATACAATCTGACTAAAGACATCTACTATACGAGATCGATATCCTTAAACGCCAAAATTAGAGACTACTGCATTGTTATTCGACCAGAGGCTCTGTATGCGGCTGAGACTCTAATAATGAACAAGAAATGTCTAATGGAAAATCTAGAGGCTAAAAAAAGGAGGATTTTGAGGAAAATCCTGGGTCCCATCAAAGAAAACGGCGAGTGCAGAAGGCGTCACAACTACGAATTGTACAAGCACGAGGAGAAG
This sequence comes from Meconema thalassinum, assembly GCA_946902985.2. Taxonomy (NCBI): domain Eukaryota; kingdom Metazoa; phylum Arthropoda; class Insecta; order Orthoptera; family Tettigoniidae; genus Meconema; species Meconema thalassinum. Next base: position 35,544,718 of record OX336392.1, read on the forward strand.
ATCAGTGACATGATTCAAAAAAGAAGGATTGCCTTTTATAGCCACGTGACACGAACGAACCCAGGCAGGATATCAAAACTGATATTGACGTACTCTCTAGATATGAAAACCAAAGGGGCATGGCTCACGGGAGTTGAGAAAGATCTATGTGAAATGGATATGTCTCCTAAAGATATCCTGGAGAGTGTTTCACTTCAGGAAAAACTACGTACGCACAAAGGTTCCCAGGAAATGCCTAAGCTGAAGACAGGGAAGGCGTGGTTCCAAAAGAGAAAAGAACAACACCGGAGACGAATGCGGGAACACTGGGCGGTAGTTAGAGCTCGGTAGAACAGACAGTTGAACTGACGTGGTCCCTAGTTGGCCGAATCGAAGAAAGAAAGAAAGAAAGAAAGAAAGAAAGAAAGAAAGAAAGAAAGAAAGAAGAATAGCCTAATTAAAATAAATTAAAAATGTAAAAACACATGAAAATGAAAATCCACAGCCTGTTAAAAAGTAGTTTTGCCCTAAAACTACAAGCTTCCTTCCTGCTCTACTTATACAGCAACGAGCCACATTGCCCATGGTTGGTTCGTACTCAAATAAGAGTTTGCTTTTTGGAATAAAGCGATGAATGCCATGGCGCATTTGGCGGTACACAGTGAATGTTCCTGAGGAGAATAATCTAATTTGCAGGAAGTTCAACTTGTAGAGCCACAGTCCATTGAGCCCAGTTTAGTTTGGTGTGGTTGAATGTGGCTGTCCATTGTGTCAGGGTGCTACCCAGTGTTTACTATAGTTGGTTTGCTCACGCATTACTATCTGGTTACTCGATATGATGTCGCAATCCGCAATGCTTAACAACAAACTATTGTTACTCGTATTGTTCGGTGTATTCGTGTATTGTCCTAGAATGCCATCTAGAAAAAGAAATGGTCCGAAATGAACATTTTAAAAGCTTATAAAATGTATTTGTTTTAGTACACTTACACTTCAAAGGCCATAGGTAATAATATTCCTGGACTCGTTCTGTAAGTGCCAGGTAGCAAGGAAACACTATTATTGGCTTCTACTGGGAAACAAGTAATGTCGCTTTAAATTCATAAAAACTACAATAATCACCATTTTGATCTAAAAATAATATATCCATATTGATTGAATAATTTAAATTAATAATAACAAAACAATATTAAAGCATTCATTAAATTTATTGTCAATGAAGACGTTTCAACCCGAAACAATGTGATCATCTTCAGCAAAATTAAGAAAACAAATGTAGAGAAACTAAGAGAATACTGTAAATGAATGATGAAACGAAACGTATCCTTAAAAACTAATTCTAAATGACAATCAGCAATATTTAAGAAAGATAAATAATGTAGAATTATTTAAGACATATTTAAAACAAACCATTTTATCCTTAAAAATAATTGTATATATAATGTTTAAACAAAATGAATAGAAATGTATATGCTTATAAAATGCAATTAATTAATTATCTGGAAAATAATGTTTATATAAAGGATTTAATGAACGATAAAATAACTGATCAAAAATCAAGAAATATTAAAGATCCAAAAACAATTTGGTAATAATCGTTCGATATGAAGGCATAATCAGTACTAATAATTAAAGGAAAAAAGGAAGCTTGTGTTTTAACGTGGAGATCACGAGAACTCCTTTTTACAGGACATGGCATTTCACTACGAAAATCTCACATGCATTGACCGGGAATCGAACCCGGTCCACCTTGGTGAGAAGCATACAGCTTGACCGCTGCGCCAATACGCCCCGTACTAATTAGAATAATATCGTACGGCCTCGGGTGCCGGCGCAAGCTTTGTTATTTGCGCCCAGAGGGCAGCTTGCTTGTCGAATTTTGTTGTTCCTTGGGACGCTATGAAAGTCAAGGAGATTAGATATCTAAGCTCCTTGACACGATAGCGCTTTCTAGTAGAGAATGGAGGAACTTTCTGCTGGCGGAAAAACCCGAGATTAATTTTGCTGTTATGAACACGGCCTACTGAATTCAAATGGGTTCTTTAACATGCCAACAACGTATGACGCCTTTCAAAAATCACTTACAACGGCCAGGAGCGAACCTGAAAGCTTGGGGTTGGTAATCCGACACGGTAACCACTCACCCACCGTGACAACAGTACTGATAATGTTAGGTTTCAAAGCACCCATAAAGTCTGTAGGTAGTACAAATGTTTACGTTAATACATATTTTACAGAGTTGTTATTACTTATTCAAACTTTCACACTTTTCCATATGAGGTCCTCAATTACTCACGGTAATAAGCGTTCTGCCTATGTACGGAATATCCCAACACGTTTGTTAACCACCTTACCTGGAGACGTTCCATGTTGTAATTACAGCAAGTAATGAGCTACAGTATGGAAGGGGCTGCACGAAGATGCTGCTTATATATACACATCACATCAGCGAACAGATTACATTTATTGCGAAATTGTTTAATCTTCGTAAATTTAAAATGACTCGTCTGTGCCCTTGAATAAGGCGGCATCCACACAGGAAATATCACATAATATTAACAGAATTCCGCGCGTTATTTACTTACGGTCAGCCAAAACGAAGTTACTATATCTCAAGTCTTTCACTGCTATCTGGTTAGGACCCTATAATTTGCTCTTCAAGCTGTAGATTTCCTCTCCTGGCAACGCAGTCTAAATTAAATTCCATATCAAAATAAGCCTGACTGTTCTTTAGTCACGGAATGCGCAACTCATTAACAACCATAATAATACATTTCAGATAATGAGGAGTCATAATCCTTCGCGTGGAAGAGTGTGCAGTATACTGAACTCAAGGTCATAGATGATTGAACACCACCTACGCATAACAGTAATGTCCTAGGAACATTTTACCTAGAGGGCGTGTGGGGTGTAGGGACGTTTCAAAAGGGTGCTATAGTTCTCCCATTTCCCTCATTAACGACTGGCTCACTTTTAAAACTTAGCTGGGCGGTTATTTTAAAGTTCGATGTCTGCTTTTCCAGCTCGAGGCACAACGTTGTCAACTCTCCACCGTAGCAGTAACTTACTCTGTCCCCGTGGCGTTGTATCAGCCACTTAGAGCTAGCAGCGAGACTGGACAGAACTCAGTGCAACTATGAATCGCTGGAGACCTGACACACGAGCCGGCAGCCAGGACTGGACTCTCGACTCCACGTGGACTGACAGAGCACTATATTGGCCTCTCCCACAAGCATTCCAGTACACTTTATTTGGTTTATATACAAGTAGTTCCTAGAAGAACTATACAGCCTATTTTCATATATTCTACTTATGTTAATTAAAAATTTCAGTTTGATTGCTGTAATAGATTCGTAGATATTGAGAACCATCTAATTATGTCGGATGGTTGCCATGCTGGATTTTGATATGTAAGCCTTAGAGTTATGTACTATTACAAGAAGATTATTGTGTAGGTTTTTTTGCGTATGGCTTTTAGTGCCGGGAGTGTCCGAGGACATGTTCGGCTCGCCAGTTTTGTAGCTGCTTCGAGACGGACACCCAATGGGCGAGCTACAAGTACCGTTGGGGAGGAAAGTTGGAAGGGAAAGTCGAGGAGTTGGAAGGTAGCGGCTGTGGCCTATAGAATTGACACACTGGTAGTTTTGAGAGCTAACTAATTTACAAATAAAATAAGAAAGTCCCCCAAAAATACCAGAGACGAAAGTAGAAGGTGTTGAACAAAACCATTTACCCAGGCAGTTAAATAGCATGAACATAAGGGAATAACTAAGCCTATGATACAAGAACACAGAGGTCACTTTTGATATATATTGTTACGGCTGTGAGTTTGTGTCATCGCTCGCCGCATGAGTCACAACTGCCCCAGGGCTGGGCTGTGCCCTGCCTCGTGTATTGCGTGCGCCTTATGCAACAGGGCTACTAGGACAAAGGGATGGTCCAGAATATTCGTGACTGAGCCAGCGATGGAAACCTCGAGAAGCCGTGAACCCTGGATGGATCTAGAAGCATTTATTGAGTCACCGGCCTGCTATATAAGTGCGACCTGTCAAGCAGTGGTTGTTGTTGTGTTTTACGAGCGAGTGCGACCGCTTATCCTGAGCGACAGAAGTGTGGAGACTTGCGAAACCCCTAGTGAAGCCGATTCTCTTGACAGCGAAGGGAGTGAGGAGCTTACAGGGGACTGCCTGTGTTTTGAGCGAGTGTGCTTACCTAGTGCGAGAGAGGTCATTGTGGTGAGTTGCAAAACAGTGAGTGACAGACCTAGTGCAGCTATTTCCAGCCAGTGTACGGGACCGGACTCATTAGCGAGAGAATTAACTCTGGTCTGTTGACAAGTGAAAGGGGAAGTATTCTCGACGTGAGGAAACTGGAGTAAGGTAATAACTGCTTGTATTTGCTGTTGAGTAGTGTATCTTTCTGGCCACAATAAAGTTAATTATTTCTTTGAGCAGTAATTGGTGGTGTGCTTTCTACCCACCGTAATCCAGTTAACAAAAGTGCCACTAGGGGGGTGGCACGTAACAACTGGTGTCAGAAGTGGGATTACGAACTCAAGCACAACACCTGACGGTCCTGGTTTCAAAACCCGAGCAGGTCATTTTCTCTAATTTTCCTGTGAGTGCATGCCCTTTACATGACAAACAACTAAAATGGAGGCGCAATTGGCAGCATTGCTAGAAAAGTTAAATGGCATGGAAACCAAGATGGAGGACGGCCAGAAGAATTTAACCAAGGACCTAACTGCCAAATTAGAAGACAGCCAGAAGAAGATGGAGGACGGCCAGAAGAATTTAACCAAGGACCTAATTGCCAAATTAGAAGACGGCCAGAAGAAGCTAGAAGACGGCCAGAAGAAGTTGGAAGACTGTCAAAATAAGTTAGCGGAGGACCTGAAGGAGATGGAAGACAGCCAGAAAAGTTTAGCCGAGGACCTAACTTCCAAATTAGAAGACGGTCAGAATAAGCTAGCAGAGGACCTAACCACCAAATTTCTGGATGGCCAGAAAGATCTGGAAGAGTGTCTGCTGACGAAATTACAGGAAAGTCAAAAGAAATTGGAACAGGGTCTGCGTCAGGAAGTCAACACCGTCTGCCAGGGCCTACGTGAGGAAGTCACAGCAGTAGAAAAGGAGTTCGACGCCTTACAAGAGGAAGTTGCCGAACTGCGCCAACGCCCACTGACGGGGGTGGAAGAAAAATTCAACGCTTTACAAAAGGAAATTTCTGAGCTGAACCAACGCCCGTCGACGGGGATGGAAGCGAGATTCAACGCTCTTCAAGAGGAAGTTGCCGAGCTGCGCCGACGTCCGCCCACAGGTACACCGGGAATATATGGAACGGGACAGAGCAGAGTGGCGCCCCCAACCTTCGACGGAAAGGTCCCGTGGAGCACCTATTTACGTCAGTTCGAGGCAACCTGTTCAATAAACAACTGGAACAGCACGGAAAAGGCTACAGCTCTCATTGTAGCGCTGAGAGGGGACACCCTTAACGTCCTTCAGGCCATCCCGACTGGATCCCAGGACTACGCTTCACTAATCGCCCATATGGAGTCCCGATATGGAGATAGCCATCTTCAGCAGGCCTACCAGATGCAGCTCCGGACCCGCGTACAAAAGAACGAGGAAACCCTGCAGGAGTTCGAGATAGACATCGCACGTCTCGTAAGGCTCTCCTACCCAACAGCGTCGGCCGACTTTCTGGAGCAGATAGCGACGCAGAATTTCACCGATGGGCTACGGGACTCGGACACTCAACAGGCGCTGCGACTCGCGCGCAATAAGACCCTGACAGATGCGCTGAGCCACGCACTTGAGTTCGAGACGGCAAAACAGGCATCCAGAATGCACGCGCGGGTGCGTCAAGTGGACGTCGACGAACCAGTAAAAACCAACGAGACCGAGCCCCTGGCCGACGAATTAATGGAGGCGCTAAGCCGTTTCTTCGATAGTCGCGGGACCACCAGCAACGACACAGCCGGAAGGCAACCGGAGAGGCGGCCCGGAAGAGGACTACCGACCTGCTGGACCTGCGGTAAGAAATGCCACCTGAGCAAGGACTGCGGTGATCGCCGCCGCCGAGGGTATCCGACGGGAAATCAGTCGTCTGAAAACCGCGCGACCCAGGGAAACGAGTATTAGCCAGCCTTGGGGGGCAAAGGTTGGCTTGTGACAGTCGTCAAGCCCCGGCAGTCCAGGTTCGTGTGACGAAGTTATGGAGGGACAATAGCAGCCTGATGGTCGACGGAGTCGTCAACGGAGAGAGCTGGCCCATGCTAATTGACACGGGAGCATCGAGGACCATCGTCAGTCCCACCGGGATCCCGAAGTGGAGAGTGCAACCCACACAAAGGAACCTCCAGCTAATAACCGCGACCGGAGAGACCGCACCGGTACATGGCGAAGCATCACTGGAGTTCGTCATTGGTCGACGGGCGATAAAGCATCCAGTGCTTGTGGCTGACGTATCAAATGAAGTGATCATCGGACTGGACTTCCTGGACCAGAACAACATCATCTTGGATCTGAGTACCAACACTCTGCACTTCGGAGGTGAGGAACTTGCTTTGCAACCTGCACACGAGTCCATCACCGCACGACGAGTAAGGCTGTGGGAAGACGTAATCGTTCCCGCCAGGACGGAGGTCAGCGCTGCCGTAATTGTCGACGGAACTGCTGAGGGAGTGGCGGCTGTCATCGAGCCAAAATATGAGGACATCCAGACAAAAGGATTGCTAGTTGCCAAGACTCTCATCAACACGACGTCTGGGCCGTACGTCCGCCTGTCCAACCTGAACGACTACGACATTACGGTTCACCGGGACACCAACCTAGGAGTCTGCGAGCCCGTAACCTGGATTGCCCGCATCACAGATATGACGGACGGACACCTGCAGACGGACAACCGAAGAAGACGCACACTGCCAGAAGAACTACAGAAGCTGTACCAAGGATCCCAGGACCATTTAGACGAGGAACAATCACGCCAACTTCAGGACCTGCTACGCGAATTCCAGGACGTCTTCTCCGTGGGGAGCAAAGACTTCGGCAGGACAACCTTGGTTCAGCACAGAATCGACGTTGGGGACGGTGCACCGATTAGTGCCCCATTCCGACGTGTCCCGCTCGCCAAGCAAGCCGAAGTCGACCGGATGGTAGAAGAGATGAAGGACCAAGGGGTGATCGAGCCATCACATAGTCCTTGGAGTTCTCCGGTCGTGCTAGTGAAGAAGAAGGACGGTTCCACCAGGTTCTGCGTGGATTACAGGCGGGTGAACGACGTCACGAAGAAGGACAGCTACCCTCTACCCCGGATCGACGACACCTTGGACACCATATCAGGGTCGAGATGGTACTCCTCCTTGGACTTGAAGAGTGGCTACTGGCAGGTGGAGCTCCACCCTAAGGACCGCGAGAAAACTGCGTTCTCTGTGGGCAGCGAGCTCTGGCAGTTCACCGTCATGCCATTCGGTCTGTCCAACGCCCCTGCGACCCTCGAAAGGCTAATGGAGTCCATTCTGAGGGGACTACACTGGAAGACCTGCCTGGTCTACCTAGACGACGTCATCCTTCTGGGGAGAAGCTTCGAGGAGCACTACAGCAACCTGAAGGAGATCTTGTTGAAGCTACGGGCTGCCCAGCTGAAGTTGAGCCCCAAGAAGTGTCAGCTCTTCCAGAAGCGGGTCCAGTACCTTGGGCATATCGTCTCCGAGGAAGGGGTGCGCACCGACCCAGAGTAGACCGCAGCTGTGAGGGAGTGGCCAGTTCCGAAGGACAAGTCCCAACTACGAAGCTTCCTGGGACTCTGCACTTATTACCGTCGCTTCGTGAGAGGATTCGCTGACATCGCCAAACCTTTACATCGACTGACTGAGAAGGACCAACTCTTCACGTGGACAGCAGAATGCCACAGTGCCTTCGAACAACTCAGCAGGCTCTGTGCACCGCGCCTATTCTGGCCTACCCCAGACCTGGAACAAGGTTCATCGTCGATACCGATGCCAGCGACTTGGGCATAGGGAGAATCTTGTCGCAAGTAGTGGACGGCGAGAAGGGAGTAATGGCCTACTTCAGCAAGGCCTTGTCAAAGCCAGAAAGGAACTACTGCGTCACCAGGAAGGAGCTGCTCGCCATCGTGAAGACCATTGAACACTTCCACAAGTACCTGTACGGGCAAGAATTTCTCATCAGGACCGACCATGCATCCCTGCGGTGGCTCCTGAACTTCAAGCAGCCCGAGGGTCAACTCGCGCGGTGGTTAGAGAGGCTTCAACAGTACAACTTTGAGATTCAGCACAGGAAAGGCCAACTGCATCCTAACGCCGACGCCCTGTCACGAAGACCGAGCCCCGAAGACTGCACCTTCTGTACTAGGAGGGAGGAGAACACCGGGATACAGTGCCGAAGGACTACCGTGGAACTTCAAGGGAGCTGGAGCCGCGAATCTTTCACGCGGGCACAAGCAGAAGATGATGACCTGGGACTGATAGCCGAATGGAAGAGGGCCTGTGTCCCCAGACCCGGGTGGAACATTGTGAGTGACTGCAGCCCAAAGTTTAAGTCCTACTGGGCACAGTGGGACTCGCTGATTGTAAGGGATGGACTCATCTACCGTACCTGGGAGAGCACCGACGGGAATACATCTCGGGAACAAGTCGTCGTTCCAAAGGCTATGACGGAGGAAGTCCTGAAGGAAGTTCATGGAGGATCATCTGGTGGACACCTAGGGATAAAGAAGACCCTGGAGAAACCGAGAGAGCGGTTCTACTGGATCGGATGCCGAACAGACGTGGAGAACCACTGCGCGAGGTGCCACGATTGCGCAGCCAGCAAGGGCCCAGGACGAAGACGACGGGGTCTACTGAAGACCTACAACGTGGGCGGCCCCATGGAGAGAGTGGCCATCGATGTTGCTAGGCCATTCCCGTTAAGCGAGGCAGGGAACAGCTACATATTAGTCGTCAACAACTACTTTACCAAATGGCCGGAGGCGTATGCGCTCCCTAACCAAGAAGCCGCGATGATTGCAGAGACCCTGGTGAAGGAATTCGTCAGCCGGTACGGAGTACCCCTGGAGCTGCACTCCGACCAAGGGAGGAACTTCGAGTCGCAGGTGTTCCAGTACCTATGCCAGCTGCTGGGAATCCGGAAGACAAGGACAACGCCGCAACACCCTCAGTCCGACGGGATGGTAGAGCGATTCAATCGATCTTGCCTTCGGCCGACCTGGGAATGATCCGATCCCCGTAAGCCAGTATTGTCAAGAACTGGTCGACCAACTGGAGGACGTGCACGCGTTCGCGAGGAGGAAACTGCGGATCGAGACAGACTGAATGAAGACCCGATACGACCAGCAGACGGATGTCGGCGGATTCCACGAGGACGACCTGGTCTGGCTCATCAACCCATTACGGAAGAAAGGCCTGTCACCCAAACTGCAGAAGTCCTGGGAGGGCCCGTACCAAGTCGTGAAACGGATCAACGATGTCGTCTACAGGATCCAGCGGAGCCCGAGGGCGAAGATGAAGATCGTGCATCGAGATCGCCTGGCAGCCTACGGAGGGACACAGACTGACCAATGATTGATCGGGACGATCAGCCTTTTTAGGAAGGGGGTGGTGTTACGGCTGTGAGTTTGTGTCATCGCTCGCCGCATGAGTCACAACTGCCCCAGGGCTGGGCTGTGCCCTGCCTTGAGTATTGCGTGCGCAACAGGGCTACTAGGACAAAGGGATGGTCCAGAATATTCGTGACTGTGCCAGCGATGGAAACCTCGAGAAGCCGTGAACCCTGGATGGATCTAGAAGCATTTATTGAGTCACCGGCCTGCTATATAAGTGCGACCTGTCAAGCAGTGGTTGTTGTTGTGTTTTACGAGCGAGTGCGACCGCTTATCCTGAGCGACAGAAGTATGGAGACTTGCGAAACCCCTAGTGAAGCCGATTCTCTTGACAGCGAAGGGAGAGAGGGGCTTACAGGGGACTGCCTGTGTTTTGAGCGAGTGTGCTTACCTAGTGCGAGAGAGGTCATTGTGGTGAGTTGCAAAACAGTGAGTGACAGACCTAGTGCAGCTATTTCCAGCCAGCGTACGGGAACGGACTCATTAGCGAGAGGATTAACTGTGGTCTGTTGACAAGTGAAAGGGGAAGTATTCTCGACGTGAGGAAACTGGAGTAAGGTAATAATTGCTTGTATTTGCTGTTGAGTAGTGTATCTTTCTGGCCACAATAAAGTTAATTATTTCTTTGAGCAGTAATTGGTGTTGTGCTTTCTACCCACCGTAATCCAGTTAACAAAAGTGCCACTAGGGGGGTGGCACGTAACAATGTATATAATTGACAATCAAGAATATTACATAGATTACAAGAAGGGAATAATATTTAAAAGGAAATTAATTCCTAGTATAAACAGCTAAGGAAATATAAGCAAGGAATCCCATCGATTGAGGAGGAAAAGGGTTGAATTAATCATATTAAATGAGCAAATGAAAAGACAAGGACCATCGAAAAATATCTAATGTTAAATAAAACAGATAAATTACCTTTAAACGATACACAAGGTATGAACCTAAACTAGTTTAAGTTCAAATCCGGTCTCAACTCAATGCAATCAATTATGTTAGTCTTATGAACAGGAGCAAATTCTAGGTACGTGTGATCGCAATCAAATCCTAAAACATGTCTCTCATTTATCGACACGAAAACAAAAACTATTATTTTAACTGCAAGGAAGAAACGATAACAATAGCTTAGGTTGTCACAAAGCAACCCATTACTCAGAATAAAATAAGTGCCATAATCTTCGACACAAGTTACAGTGCCTATATGAGGCATAATATGTAGATGCAAGGAGATAAAGAAAATTTACATAAAGGTATTTAGGTTAAGAAAGTCCTTGCTCTAGACCAAGATGAAGACTGAGTTCTACATGGCTTGTAGCTCAGAAAAGAAATTAAATAACCACATTCCCCCAAAAGATACACAGAATATATTAGATAATTGGAAACTATTTTAAATATATCGACAAATACCTTACCGTTACTCCGACCACAAGGCTAGGCCAGAACACGAGTGTGAACAACACACCGCTAACACAAAATAACACAAAGTTAAGAAATTACAATACGTCCATGATAATAAAACATGTCGACAGAAATAAAACTGTTTCCAAAATATCTCACAATATTTACAAACCTTTTCTAAACCATACTGGTTGAGATGCCAGAAAATATTATTACACCAAGTAAGTCAAAATATCTTCAGGGAGATGTCGGAAGTACTTCAGATTCAAGTTGGATATGAACATATTCCAGAATAGAGGCTATGTTAGCCTTCAGGGCTAACCAGCCCGGTTTAATATCGGAGTTATAAATTTTACATCTTACTTGTAAGGATTCCAATAGAAAACAACTTATTTCTACATTAATACCGCCATCTCCAAGGAAACAGACACTGTTGACTTCGGTAGCCATCGGAGGGAATCGTAGATTAGAGAGTAAAGTGCTCCAAGCGGCAAATCCAGTAGGAGTAGTACTAATATTCTCCGTCAGATGGTATCATCGCACGGCGACAAACGAGTTACTACTCGTGCTCAACAGGGAGCGTGGCAAGTCTGTTTATCTCAATCACATGGACGGCAGCTAGACCAACTCGGTTACATATTAGTAAGGATAAAGTTCTCCTCATTAAATTAAAACGCGTCATCTCTCCTCCCCACTATACAGGTCGATAGGACACAATTGTACGTCAAGTTTATGTGTTGAGAGAGAGAGAGAGAGAGAGTAAATAGAGCTGCATATGAATATCAGTTCGTTCTTTCATATGAGCCCAAGGTACACCAAACTTAACATCTTCAAAATAAGCACACACCAAAGCGTTCATGCATCTAATCATTACCAACATGCTTAGAGTTTCAATTCCTTACTTGGCAACAATATAACAGTTTTTCTTTTTTCTAACATAAAATACAAATCAGAAGTTTTCTTGGCTGATGTTGACACACTCAATCTCAACGTAGAGGTCACGGCTTTACACGACGAAGTCCGGGCCCAGGACATTCGCAATAGTCACCAACTCGCCATCCAGGATGACAATATCAGCTCTTGATCTGAAACCAAATTGTACTCCGACAGCAAGGTCCATGTTCTTTCTTCATGACATATTAAGATAATGCATCCTTACAACCAGTTCACAATCATCCAAATAAGTAATAAATGATCAACCGAGTATCATTTTCCAAATGACCCAAAAATTTCCCCCCATCTCAAAGATTCCTTGCTTTTACAAAATAGGAACATAAGTTATTTCATCTAATAACCATACGGTTTACATCTTTTACAGAATTATATTTTATGTGAGCATTATTAATTAAATCATAACTTTGTGGGACGTAATTCCACAGCTATTTCAAAAGAAAAAGATAAAATAAGAACAAACGGACTTTGAAACAATTATCAGCCAACCGAAGATCACAAAAATGAAAATGACGTAGGTTAAGTCTAACATTGTACCATCGTAAATAAATGTAGATTACCATTAAGCTTTATTGACTTCTCAAATAAAAGGGGGTCCAAGGAAGTTTACAAGTGAGCAAAACGAGAAAAAACTAAGAGGAAACCCGACGCTAACATCACACAAGAATCCCTTACAAATACCCGATGAAGCAACACGAAATACGAAAGCAAGGAAGGAAAAATCATGAGTGAGTCTCATGCTATCAGAACATCAGAAACGAGAGAAAAATAAATAGATAAAGAGAAGTACCGACAAAGTTCAAAAGGGGAGAGGCAAAGCAAATACCAAAAAAAAAAAAAAAAACAAGGAAAACCAGAAAGTATTTTAGTATCAGATCACACGTGCAGAAAGACAGAAATACACAAAATCTTTCACACACTCATACATAACCGCAAAATTCCCACAATTACTGATTACTATTTACCACCCGCAAGTAAATGCCCCAAAAATATCTACCAGTATATAAACAAATATTCTTGAAAACCCAATTATACAACATACTTCCCACCATAACACTCACTCACATGTATGCAGACTCGGAACATACACAATAAATGAAACGTACACAGAACGCACATGACATGAACTTATTGAGCCTTTTTAGCATATCACTTTCACAATTATAATTGTTCAATATCATACCTCACTCAATGCTTACCCTGCTCAGATTGAAAGTTAACGAACCCAAGGAACGCATCTCGAAAGAACAATACGGGTATTTTCCTTATAGCATTACTTACTTACCTTTTCAACAACTATCAGACAAAACATAACATTCAATACCTTTTACATCCCTGATGAAACAAGCAAATAAGGCGACATAATGTACACCAACATGGATAAACTTGGGATCTTTTACGTAAAATGCTTACCATTCATACCAATGATCCTCCTCCTTCATCTTAATTATACCAGTTCCATACCAGACATAACAAGAATCGAAATAAGAAATCTAAACCTCATTCAACAACGCAATCATTCAAATCACTACCTAGTGCACTTAAGTAGCAATATATTTTAACGAAATATTTATTTACATGCTCGGTATTATAAATCAACAATGAACATTTTAACTAACGCAAACCTAACTTATTTTGAACAAACAAAACAACAATTTCCCACCCCTTAATACAAATCTAAATTACCGCAATCACACTAAACACGACCATTCTAGATACATACAGTTTTTCACACATAATTTAGAAGAATTACAAGCTAAGTATAATACTTACGGTGCGTGAATCACAACAGGAAGGACAAACCAAAACATCTACCAATAAACAGCAAAAAAACAAAGGAAGAAATTACAACCAAATAAAACATTACTCAGAAATATCACAATTTTTCTTCACTTGTGATAAATGAACTCTGAAAATACGTTTTTCTGAGGATCACTCACTAGCATAGTCACTGGAGTGATGAAACTAAGAATTTTGCAAGGGCCTTTAAATCTAACAAGTAATTTCCCGGATTCTTTAGGACCAGCTTCTTTTAACGAGAAGTTTCGAACATATACCTCATCACCAACCTTTAATGAACACTGTTTACGACCCACATTATACCTTTTCTGCAACTTTTCATGAGCTATCTTCAAGTTTTCCCTAGCTTTCTTCCAAACCGCCTGAACATCCAAGTTAGAAATGTTCTCAGGCAATAGATCGTTGAGAGACCATAAATTTGATATCGGAGAATTAGGCGAATATGAAAATATCAGATTAAAAGGAGTGTGTCGGTGAGATTCATGTATAGCCGTGTTGAAAGCGTATGTAATCAAATTATGCAACTGTCCCAAGCCTTATGATCATTGTGGTGATACGCAATAAGTGCTGCTCGTAAATTCCTATTCACCCTCTCGGCATATGATCCTTTAGGGTATTATGGGGTGCTAGTGACATGAGAGATAGAAAATTCGAATAAATAATTTCTAAATACATTAGATGAGAGGCATTTGGCTTTATCTGACACCAGAAACTGACAAGGGCCAAAAGAAGCAAATATTTGATTTAAACATTTAATAACGGTTTGAGTGTTTGCCATACGAGTAGGAATGATCCAACTATAACTAGAATAACCGTCCGTGCAAACAAATACAAACCGATTTCCATGCTTTGACAAGGGCAGAGGGCCTACGAAATCGATGAACAATCTCTCCATAGGTTTAGTAGCGATTTCCGAGGATAACAGCCCAGTTTTAGAATTGTTAGTAGGTTTAGCTACATTGCAAGCGTTACAACAGTTCACCAATTTCCTGATGTCTTCATCCATGTTTTTCCAGATGAAATTCTGTCTAATTTTCTGCCTCGTCTTAAATACCCCAAGATGTCAGCCAATTGGTGACTCATGGAAATACTTAAAAATTTCCGGTATAAGAAGAGAAGGTAGTACAATTTTAGGCAACCTATCATACCTAGCGGAACAACATAATGTGCTGTTCTTCATCGAATACGGCTTCAAATTTTCTCCCTTTTCCAATTTCTCAATGATTTCATTCAAGCCAGGGTCCTCTCTTTGATATTCGGATACCTCCCTAAACAATTTAGGATAATTAGACAGGATAGTGTTCACCTTGTTACTCTCATCAAACTTATCTTCAGCCTTATCCAGATTTTCTCATCACCGTACATTCTACTAAGGCAATCAGCAATGACGTTGTCCATGCCCTTAATATGACGTACGCTGAATTGAAAGGCTAAAATACGGGTGGCCCAACGAGCTATACTTCCAGTCTTCCTGGGTTTTCCCAATACCCAACTCAATGCTTGGTTATCGGTTTCGAGATCAAAGGAAACGTGCTCGATATATATTTTAAATTTTTCGAGAGCAAACATTACTGCTAGCGCTTCTAATTCATACACAGAATACTTTATCTCAGCATCGTTTAATGTCCTCGAAGCATAAGCCACAGGTAACCTTCCTTAATCGTACTCTTGTAACAATACCGCACAAACAGCCTTGTTAGATGCATCGGTTTGGACGATAAACCTTTTGCCAAAATCAGGAATAGCCAAAATCGGTGGATTGGTTAATGCCAACTTAAGATCAAGAAAAGCTGATTCTTGCGACGGACCCCACGAAAATACAGTACCTTTCTTTCGAAGCATGTTAAGGGGAGCTGCACGGTGAGCAAAATTAGGAATAAATCTACGAAAGTAGTTAATCATCCCAATAAAACGTGCTATTTCTTTAGGCGTTTTAGGTTGTTTGAATTCCCTAATAGATTGGGTTCTGCTTTGGTCTACCGAGACGAGACACCAGATGACGATATTACATGTCCCAAGAATGATATTTGGGGTTTAGCGAAAGAGACTTTAAATAACTTGACCGTAAGACCACTATTCTTTAATCGAGACAACACCTCACGAACATGTTGGGTATGATCCTCAAAGTTTTTACTGAAGATGACTACGTCATCTAAATAATGGTAAACGAATTTAAACTTAATTCCGTCAAATACGTTATCTAGCAATCTGCTCATGACAGCAGCACCGGTCGACAACCCAAAAGGTAAACGTTCAAATTCAAGTAAATTCCAATCCGAGGCAAAAGCTGTCACACTCTTGGACTTCTCCGCCAGGGGAACCTGGAAATAGGCTGATTTTAAATCTAATATCGTAAAATAAGACGCTCCTTTGAACCACGAAAAGCAGGACTGAAGGTCAGGAAGAGGAATCGATTGTAAGATGACTTTCTTATTTAATGCTCTGTAATCGATCACGGGTCTGAAGTGACCATTGGATTTAGGAACTAGAAAGATAGGAGAAGAATATGCTGAAGTAGATTTACGAATAATGCCCTCCTCAAGCATCTCGTCCACAATACCTTTTAAAATTTTCATCTTTGGAGGAGCCAATCTATAAGGAGACGCACAAACAGGAATGTCGTCGGAAAGCTCAATTTCATATTCTATTAAATTAGTAACACCCAATTTGTCAGTTAGAACCTCAGGAAATTCGTAACACAGGTCTTTAATCTGTTTAGCTTGATCTTCGCTTAAGTTTTCGAACTCTAAATCTTCAATGGTTATAACCTTTTTTTCTTCCTGAGTTGAGTTGACTCCACTAATACACTCCGAATGATTGAATTTCCATCTGAGATTGGGTTTGAAATGAAACCAAAAGGATTTAGAATTTAAATCTTACAATACTCCAACATGAGTTATGAAATCCGACCCAATAATTACTTGATACGACAAATTGTCAACCACCCAGAATCTAAACATCCAAGAAAAGTTAAATATGCTGACCTTTACCCTTACATACCCTAAAATACTGAATGAAGAAGAATTGGCTGCTATAAAGTTATGCGGTTCCTTTACCAAATCGCAAAATTTACAAACAGAAGATATCGTCCTGAACCATTTACTATCAAGAAATGAATTAACACTGCCCGAATCAATAAGAGCGGAGACAGGTTCATTATTTATACAAACATCTATGTATGGGCAATTATTTTTTGTCGCATTAGTGATACGGTTACACGGGACCAATCCCGGCATTTGCCTGGAAGGAAGATGGGAAACCAGAGAAGACCATCTTCAAGGTTGCCGGCGGGGGGATTCGATCGTCCTCACCTCCCGGATGTGAGCGACTGCCAGCAGTCATGCCATAACGACCACGGCTAACTGACCCGGTATTGTGTAGGTGTTTTATTAACACTTCAATCGCATGATTAGTGCACACGAAATAAAAACGAGATTTTGGCATTTCGCTCAGCCACCATCTTTTGGTTATGAAAATAATTTAAAGGAATTAGATGCCAGTGTATTAAAATTTATATAAACATATACCGTACCAAGCTTCACTACGCTCGGATGGTTAAATCGCGAGAAACGTCCATTTTAATATTTAAATTTCACGTTGCCGCCAAGTTGGATTTGTGATCACCAAGTTATTGAACGTCCCATAGGTGAACTTATGTTTATAGCCTATATACACATACAACATTTCAGTTTTATTGCTGTCTTAGATTAATATAAATAAATATATCGGATGGTAGCCATGTTGGATTTTAATATTTGTAGGCCATAGAGTTATGTACTATTATTGTGTACGTTCATTGTGTACATCTACAAATCTATTACAGCAATAAATCTGATTTTTTTAGAGCCAATTATCATAAGTAGGATATAAGAAAATAGGTTGTTTGGTTCTTCACGGAACTACTTGTTTCAATTAGCTATTTGGATGGAATTGTCACTTTATATTGTTCCCAGAAGAAAGATTATCTTTTCTACTTCAAGAAAATGTATGGGTTGTACATGTTTCATGCATAAATATGTTCATATGTTCAGAAGATTGATTTAGTTCGACCAGGGCGCACTTGTCTTATCACAATGCAAAACTTGTAACTTATTTAACTCAATAACTAAGAATTGTAGTTTTTATAGGCTCAAACATCAATAACGCAAATTGTAATTCACCTATCCAGCTCAAAGGAAACCTCGAATTAAACATAATTAACCCTACAATAATAATATACTTAAAATTTACGTGTATAAATAATTTAACTGCTCAGAATTCCCTCTATATCTTTCCACACCCTACCATCTTCCAGCAGTGCTTCTACTGGCCTATGGTGGTGATGTCAATGCCTTTTTTATTAATGCCAAACCGTTCTAGAGGCATAATCATGGGGCAAAGGATTGCCAGGGAACTATCCTTGAATTTAAAAACATATTGGTTTCTTCATGGCAATAACAAAGAGGTGGAGAATGTGATGTAGATGTCACATCACTTCAGAGGGATTATAAAAACAACCTCATAAAAACCAGAGACAGTATAAGAGGCTGGAGAGATTACGTGCTGCTATTTACGTCAAAGTAAACGACTTCTGTATTTGTTGCGTTTAAGATGGAACTTAGCGTATTAAATTTCAAACACCACAGAGAATTCAGTGTATATAAATAGTGTTAAATACGAAATATATATTAATTTCAACCATCTAACTAATTGGTGCCTTAGCACAAAGTTCGTAATGTACGTAAATTTAACGTATTATTAATACTAAGCATCAATTGAATAATGTTAGGAATGTCCTGTACTAAAGTTGAGAAAAAATATGTCAGGATTCAAAAATTTAAATGGAGAAAAGAAAACAATACTTTTGAAATTATTCAGTTTTGTAATAAGATGCTATATTGACATGTGGAAGAAAGATTTCGAGAGAGTGAATGGTTTATCAACAGCATACCGATCAAACTTATGAAGAGGTTTGTAAAATATTTTGTGTGGAGTGTGGTGTCTTATGGTTCGGAAACACGGACAGTCAGACAGAAAGAACAAAAATATGTAGAAAATTTTGAGATTTGTTTATGGAGAAGAATAGAGAAAGTGAAATGGATCGATAGAATGAGAAATGAGGAGGTGCTAAGAAGGATTGGTGAGGAGAGGAGTTTAATGAGGAAGATACTGAAGAGGGTGGATCACATATTACGTAGGAATTGTCTACTACAAAGAATCATGGAAAGAAATGCGGAAGGAAAAATAGGAAGAAGAAGGTTTGGAATGTTAACCGAGAGGAAGAAGTGACAAGCAAATGAAAGAAGATGCTCAGGACAGACAGAAATGGAGAGCGTCCACTTCAAACCTGTTTGTGGACAGATCTACTGAAAGAGATTTCTTGGTAAGTGTTTGAGTCTTCAGTCTTTTGACTGGTTCGATGCAGCGCTCCATGCCTCCCTGTCCTGAGCTAATCGTTTCATCTCTACATAGCTACCACACACTACATCCGAGACAATCTGTTTAACATATTCTAACCTTGATCTACCCCTACAGTTCTTGTCCTCGATCTTTCCTTCCATAACTAAGTTTGTTATTCGTGTGTGTCTTTCTACTTGTCCTACCAACCTATCTCTTCTCTTCATTATCAGTCACCTGAAACAACTCTCCCCGCCCACCCATTTCAATACCTCTTCATTAGTTACTTTATCTACACATCACATCTTCCTCATTCTCCTGCAACACCACATTTCAAATTCATCTATTCTCCTCTTTTCAGCTGCACCAACAGCCCAACAATCTCGACTTTTTATTAGTAGAGTAATCTACCTTCCCGGTTTTGAGAAGGGATGACGTAAGCTGTCCTGTGTATTCGGTTGCACTTATTTCCTCTCGAAATACGTGCGTCCGCGCCTCTGGAGATGTCATTGGCCCATATTATTGGGTGACACATATGTTTTGTTACCCCGGGCATAGAACAAACCCATTCCATCCTTCCACTGAGCTTACATCTCACGCTCTCCGAGAAGATTGATGCTATCCTCTCTATGGATAAGTATCCCCAAATTCTTGGCATAAAAGTGATTCGAGCCGATTAAAGATATTGAAGAACACGAAGTAAACAAGTAGTTCCGTGAAGAACTATACAGCCTATTTTCATATATCCTACTCAGGTTAATTGCCTCAATCAACATACAAAATTTCAGTTTGATTGTTGTGATAGATTCGTAGATATTGAGAAACGTCTCAATATTTCAGATGGTCGCCAAGTTGGATTCTTATTTATGTACTATTACATGAAGATTATTGTGTACGTGTGATATTCGGACTTCATTCGCACGATTAGGACACAAGAAGTAAAAACAAGATTTTAAAATTTTGCAAAGCTGCCATCTTGTGGTTACGAAAACAATTGAAATAATTTAGATGCCAGTGGATTAACATTTGTATAAGCATTTAACGAGCAAAGTTTCACTGCACTTGGATGGTTAAATCGCGAGTTACATCCATTTATATACTTATATTTCGCGTCACCGCCATGTTGGATTTGTGCTCACTAGGTTACTGAAGGACATATAGGTGAACTTATGTTCATAGCCTCTATGAACATAAACAAATTCAGTTTTATTTCAGTAAGAGATTCGTAGATATTGAGAACCGTCAAAATATTTCGGATGCTCGCCATTTTGGATTGTTATATGTTTAGGCCATAGAGTTATGTACCAATAAAAGAAAATTATTGCGTAGCTCATTATTCAAACTTTCACTTCGTTCGCATGATTACGACACAAGAAATAAAAACTTAATTTTAAAAGTTTTCACAGCCGCCATCTTGAGGTTATGTAAACAATTGAACTAAATTAGATGCCAGTGCATTACAATATGCATAATCATTTACTGTACCACATTTCACAGCGCTCAGTTGGTTAATTCACGAGAAAAGTCTATTGAAATGTTTCAAATTCGCTTGGCCGCCATGTTCGTTTTGTACTTTACAGGTTTTTGAAAGTTACATAGATAAACTTGCAGCAGTGCCCTTTATCACCATACTAAATGTCAGGGTGATATCATAAATAGTTTCGGGGGTATTGAATGCCAGTGAAATATTTCGCACAGCCGCCATTTTGAGGTTATGTATACAATTGAACTAAAATATACGCCAGTGCATTACAATGTGTATAAACATTTGCTGTACCATGTTTCATTACGTATGGATGGTTAAATCGCGAGAAAAGTCTATTTAAAATCTCAACTTCGCGTGGCCGACATGATGGTTTTGTAGTTACCAGGTTTTTGAAAGTCTCACAGGTGAACTTCTAGTAGTTCCCTTTATCACTGTACTATATTTCAGGGTGATATCGGTAATAGTTTCGGAGTTACTGAATGCTGGTGAAATATTTCCCATGATGGACTGGTGAGACGCAATAAAATTTGAAGGGCTCGGTCGGGGTCGGCCAGAATGGTGCTATGATGTTACCGAGTTTCATTGAAATCACTCCAGCCGTTTAGAATTTATTAGGGACACACACATACACACACACCATCACACACACACGCACACACAGACAGACACACTTACAAAAGATGATCTCATAATGAAAATAGTCTAAAAAAGAAAAACATACAACATATGGATTGCTTGCGCTTGACAATTTGCGGGAAATTTGGCAACAAAGGAAGCAAGGAATAAGAAAGAAGGAGCAGATATCCAGAAATGAGTCTGAGTATGGCGCTGGATGCTTCCAGTTGGTCTAAGAAACGTGCACGCGTGCCTCTACAGCGAGAACTAAAAGCTCAAGCAGCCATAACCTCCCTATGAAGATTAAAGATCTATACCTGTATATCTCAAGGCCATATTTGAAATTCACGTCAGTGCTACCAACTGCTCAAAAATGGCATTTGAAATTTGAGCTCTATGTTGGATATCTCAGAAGTTATGCATGCGAACTATTTTAAAATTGGCACACATATAGATTATAACATTCCAGATACATTTTCAGAAGTCCATAGAAGCCAGTGTTGCCAACAAGATTCTAAGCCTGCCAAAAGTCCAATTCCTTAATGTATCTAACTTCTAGACTAAAGATTATATTTCAACCAAATTTCGTATGTATTATGCGTACTACAACAGATATGACTATTGTACCCGCTTCTAGCGGAGAATGCTTGGTCATTACCTGGCTATACTCTTTCGGTGTCGGGGCGCGTACTGTTCAACCCCAAATGACCTTACATTCGGATATGAAAGCACAATAAGGTTGTCAAGACTACAGAGAAAACTCACACATCATAGTTACAAATTATTTATTTTACGAAAAAGTATCAAATCAAACATGTATATTCAAAAAGAAAATATACATTTACTTGGCATTGTCCCTTCAAGTAATAATCACAAAAATCAATATAGAAATCACTTCAAAAATCAATATAAAAATCACTTTATCATTTGAAATTGTCTTGTTTAACCTATTCAACACTTATCATTTATAATTTATTCATTTAAAGTTACACTCACTTAGGCATAGACATGCCTATCACTCTAGTCAAATGTTATCTCTAAGGCTTTGGATATTTAAATTATTTTCACTACCCTTCAGGGCTCTCTTTATTTATACATTTATCCGTTAATCTTCCATTCAGTTCCTATACTGAGTAACTATTTCCACAAAGCCTTAGTTATAAAAAAAAACAATGCATTTATTCAATAAACATGCCATGTCATAGGTCGAACCCTCACTCCTTCATTTATCTATTCATGCTCCAGGTGATTTGTTAGTATTGTACCATGCACTGTCTGCATTTATTATTTGTGGGATTTTTTCAATCAAATCAAACTACATTATTTCATAACCCGTTAGTTTCATTATTTCTCAAAGAAGGAATCGCTTTCTCTCAATAATGCTAATATTTGACCAAATCCGTCAAAATTTACTTAATTACTTCAAACTTAGGCCTGGGAGAATTGTATCAATCCCAGCATTCCAAATATCTAATTAATATTAAGCTAGCACCTTTTAATCGAAATTTTCATATAGCGGTTTTTAATTGCTTGTCTCCATTCAAACCCTACTTGACAACAGAACCCATTATGTGGTCTCTTTCCATCCCCTCACAAGAAGCAAGGGCAGGGTCGGCTCGCCGTCCCCTCCTCCTTCGGTAATTTACTCAAGAGTTATGACGTCTCGAGGACTGTCTTCGCTTACTTTTACTTTCGACTATCTTTCAAACATATGGTTATCCAAGTTTTAATATTTCATTTCTCATACAGCTACTTGCTTCCTTATTCATTATTATTATCAATATTTCGAGTTCCCAGGATATTTTGCACTAGTTCAGAGAGGATACGCGACGCTTAGTTTACAACAACTTCATTTACTGTCGGATGGCAAGGCTGGACATAACTCCCGGACTTTTATGCAAACACCATATCATACCATAACACAGACACAGCTATTCCAGTGGGAATTAGCCATCCACTTGGTTGCAACCCATAATATACTGACCTAGCCAGAACTCTAACCTGCTAGCGGGTCTCGCCCTCAAACAACGACGAATTAAAACACAATATCATCACTGGTGGTGTGAAGCTTAATGATGGAAATTGTAGTAACGCTGTGACTCACCCTTTAACTAGCTAAAGCCCTTCCCTCTTAATGGTGCATTGCTTCAACATGTCTGTCTGTTCATTCCCTTCTTTTCATTTCCAACTCGGTTGGAATTATATTTACTTCCGTATGTTGCAAGTAACATGACCGATATACAACGAATATGCATTTTGCTGGATGGAATTTCCGTTGTTGAGCCACCTCGTTATGGGATCTGAACTTCTCTTTGCTCTGGTAGTGTAATGGGAGCAAATTGCGCTTCAAATCTGCATTAATTGGTGTTCGTAAATGTGGCATACTACTATGCACCATCGATTATGATAAGTATTAAATGGCAAGATTGTTGGCCTATTTGCTTCCTAGTTAATGCATGTTAAATTTTCGAAGTCTCGTCCCGTGGTTTGAATTCAACTTTTAAAGGAGATGCCGTGGCTTGTGATCGCAAGATTATGATCTATGTAACAGAGCCTAATATATTTTAGAGTGTCGGTTACACTTTTGTTCCCATTTCTGTAAGGTTAGCCTATTTTCATCGCATGAAATATAGGCTTATGAGATTCTCTTTGGTCTGTTACTCGGATAATCAATTATCTCTAAGCCACGCCTTCAGTAAAAAAGGAAAATAAAATCCAGTAGCTAGAATCACAACACACTTCCACGTTAAGATCAGTCGCTATGAAGGCAACTTGCCAGCAGTACGTACGTTGGACTGTAGTTGGACTGCTGTGCCTAGCACAAGCAATGCTGCTGTTGAATTTTGGGACATCGTGGTCATATAGCCCCGTATACCGGTGTGTGTGTGTCATCTCTGATAATCTGTGGCATTGTGCTGGCTGTACTAGTGTGTGTATTTGTAATTGATGTTTGAATTTCAAAGGAGACAGTCGTCGCCTTAAGTTAGGAACCGCATTTACCTGGAATAGAAGTGGGAAACTACGAAAAACCACTTAAGAGGCGTATGCATCTGAATATCGTTGTATGTAATTCCAACTGCTTTTAAATCCTTTTCTACCCTTAGTTTTCTTACCCAGAAAGTAAGTAACGATTTTGTTTGACAATCGCATTGGGCTCAGTCTTGTTAAATGACCATAGAACACAATCCTCCTCTTTCTCATCACGTTAGTGATTTTGGTAAAGTGTGTGTAGAGTTCATGGTTGTGTCTCCGTCTGTAATCATCATTTTCCTTGACTGGGCCCAAGATTTTCCGTAAGATCTTCCTTTCTTTGGTTTTAAGTTTCTCGATAAGACCTTTTCTGTTCATCGTAAGGCACTCTGCAGCATATAAGGCTTCTGGTCGGATGACTGTGCAGTAATGTAGGGATAATGATTTCTTGTTATGGATTCCATTTTTCTCATTCGTGATGTGAAAGCCTCCTTCTCAGAGATATTAGGCTCTACCCATTCACCAAGGTATTTGAACTTTCCTGTCCGCTTGATCTTTCCCCTTCCAATAGCTAGTTTTCTAGGTGCTAACTTTACATTACTTATAAACTTGGTTTTCTCGAAGGAGATATTGAGGCCTGCCTTTGCTGCTTGTTTCTGGAGTTCACTGATTTGTTCTATGACTGTACTCATGGAATGAGAAAAAAATTGCGAACTCTTTTTCGAAAAAGGGAAATATTGCTATAACTCTCTTAATATATGAAATATCAAATCCATTCAAAGTTCATACTATGTGTCGGATAAGGCCCAAAAATTTATGTTGGAAAAGGTTTTTGATAGCTCCAACCATTTTCCAAAGAGGTGGAAAAAGTGTTTTTTTTGGGGGAAAATTAATCATATTATCTCTCTTAATAGGCACAATATCAAAACTGTACAAAATGGACAATATTCCCCTAATAATTACCGGTACCGTACCTAAAACTTTTGTCTAAAAGAAATTTTGATACGACCCACCATTATGCCAAGGGATAAGAAAAATGGTTTCGGAATTAG
The DNA here is from genome assembly GCA_946902985.2 of Meconema thalassinum. Taxonomy (NCBI): domain Eukaryota; kingdom Metazoa; phylum Arthropoda; class Insecta; order Orthoptera; family Tettigoniidae; genus Meconema; species Meconema thalassinum. The sequence goes on from OX336392.1 coordinate 35,569,969, forward strand.
AAGAAAATGCCAATTGCAATTTCAAATTACTCTTTCAAAATGTAATAAGCATAATTACAATTGTAATTACAAATTACTTTTTCAAATAGTAATACGTAAAACTGTTTTTGTAATTACTTTATTAGCAAGTTGACCCATTAGTGCATCAAGTTTGTGGGTCAGAGTTTCTGTGTCTTTTTACCAACTGTAAATTACATATACAGGGATGTTATGCAGTGAGTAGGGTGGGGGAGTTATCAATAAAAGTAAAATTAGTTCTTTACCTTAATACAGCCGAAATGAAACCATTTCTCACTTAGTGCAATTTTGCATACGTCCCCCTTAAATTGCATTTTGTGACAATTTTGAATCTAAATTACATTTTGTAAGTATTTTCTATCTAAATTGCATTTTGTAAATATTGTCAATTCAAATAACAGTACAGTAAGTATGTAGTTAGTTTTAGTTGTAAGTAGGTAGTTAGTTTCTCTATTAGATTTATGTCATTGTTCTATTAGACTGTGGTGTGTGAGTGTGTCTGGTAGCAGTTGCATTGTTTATTAGTTATAGTTCATTGTTTCAGTAGACTGTGATGTGTGAGGGTGCATGTGAGTGTGCCTGGTGACAGACTGTTTTAGCGGTAGTATTTGTTGTTGGTGGAACTTAAGTTTTTTTGTTTGTAGAATTTTGGTATTTAATTGTTAGTACGGTAGAAGGTTAGTATTTTTGTTAGTAGAATTGCTCTTTACTTATTCTGAAAGGGAGTGGCAGCCTTTCAGAATAAATCAATTCTTTACTAGTCTTATAGACGGTTAAGATATTGATAATATAAGCCAAATAATGGCTACACTGCGTCCTGCTGCACGGCCGAAAGCAACGGGAAACTACAGCCGTATGCTATTCCCGAGGATATGCACCTCTCTATGCATTATTACATGTGATGATGGCCTCCTCCCTTGTAAAATTTCAATCCGGAGGTAAACTAGTCCCCCGTTCGGATCTCCGAGTGGGGACTACTCTAGAGGGGGTTAACATCACAGAAGTGACAAAGAGGAAATCTGACATTCTACGGATCGGAGCGTGGAATGTTAGAAGTCTGCTAGGAAGTGGAAGGTTAAAAAATTTAGAAAGGGAAATGGATAGGTTGAGGTTAGATTTGGTTGGGATTAGTGAAATGCGCTGGCAGGAAGAACAGGACTTTTGGTCAGGAGACTATAGGGTCATTAGCACTAAATCAAACAATGGCCAAGCAGGGGTTGGCCTCATATTGAGTAGGAAACTTGGACAGCGGGTGGAATATTATGAGCAATATAGTGAACGGATTATTGTAGCAAACATCAATACTAAACCTACCTGCACCACAATGGTACAAGTCTATATGCCTACCAGTCAAGCTGATGATGAGGATGTTGAAAAGGTCTACGAAGAAATAGACGAAATTCTGAGGTATATCAAGGGTGATGAAAATGTTATAGTAATGGGAGATTGGAATGCTGTGGTAGGAAATGGGAGAGAAGGGAAGATAGTGGGAGATTTCGGATTAGGTGAAAGGAATGATCGAGGAAGCAGGCTGGTAGAATTCTGCACCGAGCATGAGTTGGTCATAGCTAACACCTTATTCAATAACCACAATAGAAGAATATACACATGGATGATACCAGGAGATACAGGGCGTTACCAAATCGACTTCATTATGGTCAAGCAGAGGTTTCGAAACCAGATTTTGGATTGTAAAACATATCCTGGTGCTGACATAAACTCTGATCACAATCTGGTTGTAATGAAATGCAGATTAAAGTTGAAGAAACTGAAGAAAAGTCAAAAGCCAAAAAGGTGGGCAATAGACAGACTGAAAGAGAAGGATGTAAACGAAAGATTCAAGAAGAGTATAAAGGAAGGACTAATGAAAAATCCTAAACAAACTTCAATTACAGACGAATGGGCACTTTTGAAGAATGAAATAACAAAATCCGCAGAAGAAAACATTGGTAGGAAAGAAAGAATAGGTAGAAAACCGTGGATCACTCAGGATATACTAGAATTGATGGATGAAAGGCGGAAATACAAGAATCTAAGAGATGAAAAGGGGAAAGCAGAATACAGACGTCCGAGAAATGAGGTTAGCAAGAAGTGCAAGGAAGCGAAAGAAGAATGGTTGAAAGAGAAATGTGCAGGTATAGAAAATTGTCTGAAATTAGGAAAAGTAGACACAGCTTATCGAAGGATTAAGAATACTTTTGGGGAAAAGAAGACTGTAATATTAAGGACACAAATGGAAAGCCTCTAACAGATAGGGAAGAAAAGGTTGAGAGATGGAAAGCTTACATAGCGAGTTTGTATAAGGGAAAGGAGATTGAGAATCATGTAATGGAATGGGAGGAGGAAATTAATGAGGATGCGAAAGGAGATTTAATATTGAGATCAGAATTTGATAGAGCTTTGGAAGACTTAAGCAGGAACAAAGCACCAGGCATAGATGATATACCGATTGAGTTGCTACGCTGCATAGGAGATGAAGGTCTGATCAGGTTATTTCACTTGGTGTGTAGGATTTATGAGACAGGTGAGGTACCCCCTGATTTCAAGAAGAATGTAATTATCTCTATACCAAAGAAAGTAGGAGCTGACAGATGTGAAGATTACCGTACAATCAGCTTAATTACTCATGCTTCAAAGATCCTGTCTAGAATAATTTACAAGAGGATTGAAAGCCAGATAGAAACGGAGTTGGGTGAAGACCAGTTTGGTTTCAGGAGAAATGTAGGAACAAGGGAAGCTGTACTAAGTCTTAGGCTGATTTTGGAAGATAGAATAAGGAAAGATAAGAGAACGTTCATGGCTTTTGTAGACTTAGAAAAGGCTTTTGATAACGTTGATTGGACTAAATTGTTTGACATGTTGAAATCGATTGGAATAAAGTACAGGGATAGGAGGGTGATATACAATCTGTACAGAAACCAGACAGCAGTCATTCGAGTTGAAGGACATGAGAGAGAAGCTGGTATTCAGAAAGGTGTAAGGCAAGGCTGCAACTTATCAACCATACTTTTCAATCTTTACATTGAACAAGCAATGAAGGAAATTAGAGAAAAATTTAAAGTGGGAGTGAAGATTCAAGGAGAAATAATTTCAACTCTGAGATTTGCTGATGACATCGTCATCTTGGCCGACAAGCCTGAGTATTTGAATGAGTTTTTGAATGGTATGGACTCCGTCTTACGGAAAGAATTCATGATGAAAATAAATAAATGTAAAACAAAAATACTGGAATGCAGTCGAAATAAATCAGAAACCTCTATGGAGATCAAATTGGCAGGTGAAAAGCTGAAGGAAGTAGGAGACTTCTGTTACATAGGAAGCAGAATAACCAGTGATGGACGAAGCAAAGAGGATATTAAAGGTAGGTTGGCTCAGGCAAAGAAAGCATTTCTACAAAAAAGGAATCTGCTGACATCGAATATAGATTTAGGTATTAGGAAGTCATTTTTGAAAGCCTTTGTCTGGAGCGTGGCGCTCTATGGAAGTGAAACTTGGACTATTGGTGCAGCAGAGAAGAGGAGAATTGAAGCATTTGAAATGTGGTGTTACAGGAGAATGATGAAGATCAGATGGATAGATAGGGTTACAAACAAAGAGGTATTAAGACGAGTGGGAGAGGAGAGATGTTTCTGGCGACTGCTAATGAAGAGAAGAGATAGGTTGGTAGGACACATACTAAGACACCCAGGAATAGCAAGCTTAGTTATGGAAGGAAGGGTCGAGGACAAAAACTGTAGGGGTAGACCAAGGTTAGAATATGTTAAACAGATTGCCTCGGATGTAGGGTGTCGGAGCTATGTAGAGGTGAAACGATTATCTCAGGACAGGGAGGCATGGAGAGCTGCATCAAACCTGTCAAAAGACTGAAGACTCAAACAACAACATCATAATATAATGACCTAGTCAGAACCTCTGGCCTGCAATCGGGTCTCGCCCTCAAACAACGACGAATCCGACTCACTTTCATTTTTACTTTCCATCTCTCAAAACACGGCATATCCTGGATCACATACTTCTTACTAGCTTGAAGCTAAACTTATTTTCAATTACTTGGCCCTTTCGGCAATACAACTTGGCTTGGATATCCATGATTCATTTACTATTCTCACATAACAACTGTATTACATCGCGGTAAGACTTCCGGGTCTTCCTATTATTTTTATTCCCATAACTTTGGCCTGACAGCCTACAATACAACATTTCATTTTCATTCCTAGGTGTTCCGTATTCACCAATTACTTTAATGATCTGTAAACTCATTATCATGTCAACAATTCGTCAAAGGGTTACTATTCATTCAATTAATTAATCTCTTTTTATTTGAGTCATTATTATTATTATTATTCAACCTTTCAATACTTTATCCACAACTTTATTTTGGAGTACAACAACTCGATAATTATTATCATTATTATTTCAACTTTCCAATAACCTTATTACGGTGCTCATTTACTTTACAATTCATTTACTTGGCGAAAATTCAAGCCATTTATATCATATTATTCTTTCAACTTTTAATAACTTCATTGTGGTGTTTATTTACTTTACAATTCATTTACTTGGCGAAAATTCAAGCCATTTATATTATTACTTTCGATTCCTTCTTTTAAATCAATAAATTACTTATCATTTCATCTTTCCGGGTTTCAATTCTTTTATATTTACTTATTTCAATTACATCTTTACACTCAACGAGGCTATCCTCCTGGTTAAGAATTATTATTATCATCCCAATCATATTTCATAATTATTCAGTGCGTTTCAAATTACATAGTGAATCAAGGCTAAACTCCCCAGTGAGCACTTGAGTTCACTAGTTCAGTGCATAGTACAACAACAATCATAATGAATATTATTATGACTCACCTCGTGCGCCGACGTTGATTATATCCTTGAATAGTGTCGCCCATCTAATTACATGTCTAGCATTTCTCCATCGCACTGCTTTTAACACACTTCATTTCACATTCACATAATCTACACTGATATACACTTAAACTCATTTTTATCTTTCAAAAGCACTTTATATATAACACTAAAAATGATACCCTTTCTTTTATAGCACTTAACACTTCACTTATTTCTACACCGTATCTCAGTGATTCCTGGCAATCCCTATCGGGGGTCAACACTTCGATGTAAGTCCCACGACTCAGCATTGAACGTGTAATGGCTCGAAAAGGTCCTTGCTCCTACACTGGAATTACTGCTTTAGTCTTTTACACAGCTTCGAATAGTCTATCATTCGGTTTTACCTTATCGGCCTTATTTAAGCGATAAATATCTTTCACTTTGCTTTTACTTACAACTCTATCTGGCGGTCTATCGCACTTCGATTCCTATCTTCGGCCTCCCTGTCCCGAGGACCGTATACTTTTCTAACGTATAATTTGAGTAGCTTGTTCGGACGTCGAACCGGCGCTTCTCTGAGTTCCTTTGGCTAGAACGTATCTCTTTGCGATGCAACGTGATTTGCTTCTCTTTTCGTATATGAATGTCTTTAATGACTTCTCTATTGAACGTACCGTAGCTGTAATTTATTTGGCTCTCTGACTTCACCACAATGTCGAACTCTCGTCCCTGAACTCGAAGTTCTTGACTGTCTTGATGTTGCCAGATCGCTGTTTCCTTTAGATGCTGTGATTTTACTTATTCGATAGTTCCGTAAAGACCCTTCGGAGTCTCGAACTAACACTGTTCAGCGTGGCGCGCTTTAAATAACTGGCCTGCACTTTAGGCTATAATACTGTCTTTTGATTTGACGCGGTGTAACTTGCCCTCATTGAGGTTCTCGTAGAATACTTATCGGCTGATCCAGCGCAATGCACCTTAGTGATCACTGCGGACTGATACTTTGCGATGCAGCGTGTAACGCCCCTGCGTATACTTGAAAACTGAGTTGAACTGTGAAACAGCCCTGCGCTTTCTAGCGTTTCTGGTAGACTGAATATCTGATGACCAACGTGTTCCGCCACTGCGGACACCGTAGACTGAACTGACTGATGCGATTCAGCGCGACCCGCCTCTGCGGTCGATGAAGACTGAATACTGAATTGATACAGGTCACGGGATGATCCAGCGTGTAGCGCCCCTGCGCACACTTGAGACTGAACTGGAATACTGACTACGGCAATCGTTGCCTATTTATTTGATTCACGACAAATAAACTACTTTGGCTTCTTCCCCAAAATTAACTTTTGATCTAACCATGGTATCTTTTTGAAAAAATAACCATCTTAAAGCGCGCGATCTAAATGTTCGAAATATGCAAAAATTTCCTAAATCGAATCGTGGGAACATGTTAATTAAAATTTAAATCGCTCCTATATTTATGTGGGTGTATATTCTTTTTTTTTCCTTCTCCAACTATCTGGATCGGTCAAGTCCCAACCATATACTGCTGACTTAGCTTTTCTATACTGTGCAGATATTAACAACTTTTACCACTCTAAAAATTCTCGTTTCTAAAATAAATAATATTGGCGCAGAGGTTCTTCAATAATTTTGCGTATTTCTGGCTAATTTTAATTATTTAATCAATTTCTTGGCCACACCTTCCAAACAGCGTTGGCAATTTATCGCTGACTATGCGTTTCTGAGTTATACCTTTTATCTCTCTCTTGCATGGCAGATTCCACTGGGTATATTTTAATCTCTGCGTAACCCTTCTTCAGCTGAGTTTGCGGGTGACATCACGCACAGCTGCAGTCATTACTCCACTATTGCCTCACCGGTATATGAGTCATATAGATGTGATTTCGTATTAAACCTTCTGTTACCCTTAAAAACTGTATAAAATATCCTATATTATTTCTTCTTTTCCTGACTTGAAATATCGTAGGTTTGATGCCTGTGCCAAAGTCCATTTTGGGCACACTACGCGTATTAGTAAGAAGCAGCAAGGCTGCCAACTGTTAATACATGCTCTCTCTCTATTTGTTTAATCCTAATATCAATATATCAGAAAGTATGCAAGCCATCAGTTCTAGACTTTGCACACGTATAGTGCCTGACATTCTAGATCGATTTGGAGTAACTAATATACCTCAGTGCTGCCAACATGATTCTAAGCTTTCTGATACTTTCCTTTTTTAATTACATGTAACTTTTATACTAACAAATGGATTTTATCCAAAATTGGCACTATAATAGATCGTAATATTTCAGATTAATTCTGAGCATCACATAAATATGACATTGTTCCTACCATGACTTTACGCGCAGTGATAAATGCAATATCTAACAGCATGTAACGTCCATTAGACTTCAGCCAAATTTTGTATGTGCATTCTATACTTTAAGTTCCTTAAGAGATTGAACTATGATTATATTCAGAGCCACCAGGGCTGCCAACTGTAGTATGTTACTATATTAGGCTACAGTATTTCGGTTGCAGTACTTAGAAATGTTAGTATTACCAACTTGATTTCGTCATCGTTCTAGATAGGTCTATATAGATTGGCATAAATCGTAAATTTTAGAAAAGGTAGGCTCTTTAGTTCGCCACGGAACTTTTTTTTTTAAGGTGATGTGGACTGTAACTGTTGTTGAATCATTTATGGGCATTGCGACATCGTAATCATGTAATCCCGTGTATATAGTTGTGCGTGGGATTTGTCTGATAACCTGTATTATTGTGATGGCTGTATTAGTTATTGAATTTGTAATTCAGATGAGGATTTGGAAGGAGGTGACCGTGGCCTTAATTTAAGAACCATCCCGGCATTCGACTGGAGTAGAAGTGGGAAACCATGGAAAACCACCTCTAGGAGGGCTGGGGGGGGGGGGGGGATCGAACCCGCCTCTTCTTAGTTTTGCCTCACAAGGCTGAGTTTACCCCATTTTAGCCCTCACACCAGAATTACCGTAGATATGTTGGCAGAACTGGGAATAGAACCTGGGCATCTACGGTGACAGCCAAGCGTGGACTGTAACAGCTTATGATTTTTTTTAGCGTATGGCTTTTAGTACCGGAAGTGTCCGAGGCTGTAGCTGCTTCTATGTGGACACCCATGGGGTGAGCTACAAGTACCGTCACGTGTGGAGTGTTGTCTGGGGAGGAAAGTGTGAATGTAAGGACGAGGAATTGGAAGGTAGCGGCTGTGGCCTATAGTTAGGGACCAAGCCCGGCATTTTCCTGGAAGGAAGGTGGGAAACCACAGAAAACCATCTTCAAGGTCACCGGCGGGGGGATTCAAACCTCCTGCCTACAGCCACGCCGTAACGACCGCGGCTAACTCACCCGGTATCTTGTGAGTGAATTCTATTGAGAACTCGTTGTATTCTAGAATTAAGAATTCTGGTTAGAATGGTTTAATAGAAACACTCTCATTTCTCTGCTTCATCTTAGGGCGTTTTTCTGTCGTTGTGGACTGCGAAAAGTGGTTCATGTGCGGTCGCTTGTCGCCGCCATGCCGTTATCATATAATGCTATGGGAAAAATACTTCCCCTTACAGACTAACGCTTTCCCGACCAGACGTAAACCACTGTCGCCTGCTGTAGCCGATCCTGCAACTGACCACATCCTGACTGCAGGGCTTTCCTTTCACACGGGCAACATGTCAGCCACATGGTAGCAAGTTCCCACTCGCAGTAATCATGCTGGAGCCGTCTTTCTTCTGTCGATATGGCCTTCCTCATCACTAGAGACCGGATTCTTAGGATTTTACCTATTTTTTTCCTGTCTATGTAACTCACAAATTTCAACATATACGTTCGTTTCACACTTCCTGCAGCAGAATATGTGAATTTCATTTCACCTAAGAAATCCTAAATGAGGGGTTGACACTTAAAATAACCTAAATAGCTCTTTTTCTATCTTCAAATAAAGAATTTAAAGTTTAAATTAGACGCCATAAATACTCACACAAATATATCTATTTTATATTGTACACATTTCGACCTGACATTGGGTTATCTTCAGCTCAATTAAGAATAAAATAAAGTATTGAGGAAAATTACCCCTACAACCTGCCGCATTAGCATCTACGCTCCAATGACGTTATGTTCCGTTAAAATAAGTTTTTCTTCTGTGTTAGGCTACGTTAACGCCTGACAAGTTGATTATGTACGTTGTTATCTTCCGCAATGCCACAAAAATAACATACAAAGGAAACAGTAATGTGTATTCTCTGTGTGTTTATATGAATATGACAATATAAATTTTTGTGAAATAAGTTCATAAATAAATTTCAAAGAACTAGGAAAAACAGAAAATTAATGCTGCCATTATTGATCCTGGAAGAAAATAACCTATTTTACGAAAAGCCTACAAGGAACCTAAAGTGAAGATTTATGCCACCTAAAAATCCGAGTCCTACTCATCAAAGTATCTGTCCTTTAAATAATTTGTTTAATGTCCTATAATAGCTCATTGTAAAAATTTTAGACATTCTGAGGAACTGCAAAAACGTATGCGAATAATTGGAACACTGAGGCATGAAACTGCCCAAATTGTTGCCGGACTTCCACAATTGTATGCATGCACAATCTTCGCGTTTTCCTTCTCTTTTGCGTCTTCGCATGAGCAAAATAAGTACGGTACAGCCTCTTCTTCAGAATCCATATTGCGAATGTCACATGAGAGTATAGTTAAGGGACTTAAAAAGGATCTGTTCAACATTTTATATTTAAAATAAAACGTACGAACTAAATCCTTAGTCGAGTGAACTGGGTAGTTGCATTATCTAATAAGATGTTCAGAAAAGAACATATAGCCTACTTTCTCCAAAATGCATGGGCATAGTTATAACTCTTTTTCCTTTTCAAGAAGTACAATTGAATGTTGGTTGTAGTAGCTTGTTGAAATACAACGTGCTATACGGATATTAAACATGAATATGAGGTGCCCTTTCCTTGTGCTACCTCTGTAAAAAATCATTCAATTCGGTTTCACCGTGTTTGAATTGATATGGGGAATCAATTTGCACACACACATCTCCGCTATCTGCAAACTATTTGGCTGATGACCTTGTAGTTCATTCAAACGATGCTTGCCACAAAAAGGTATGTTGTTGCAAAATTTGGTAGAGATCAGATTATTAGGTTGGTCGTAATTGGAATTAAGCTATTAGCATTCGGGTGGCCACCATTACATTTCCGTCAAGATGGCGGCGATATAGAACATGCCACTGAGGTGCCCTTTGCTAGTGCTACCTCTGTACCAAATTTAGTTCAATTCGGTTTCACCGTGCTTGAAAATATAGGGGGAATTGACTTGCACACATACATGGTCACCATCCGCAAATGATTGGGTTGATGACTTTGTAGTTTGTTTAAAAGATTCTTTATACATAAAGGTATAATGTTGCAAAATTTGTTAGAGATCAGATGATGAAGTTGGTCATAATTTGATTCAAGGTTTTAACATTCGGGTGGCTGCCATTACGTTTTCGTCAATATGGCGGCGATATAAAACATGACACTGGAGTTACCTTTACCAGTGCTACCGATGTAAGAAATGTCGTTCAATTAGGTTTCATCGCGTTTGAATTGATAGGGGGAATCGATTTGCACACATAAATGGCCGCCATTTGCAAACTATTGGGCTGATGACCTTGTAGTTTAGTCAAAAGAAGCTCGCCATAAGAAATATATGTTGTTGCAAAATTTGGTAGAGATCGGATCATCAGGTTAGTCGTAATATTATTTAAGCTTTGAAAATTTGGGTGGCCGCCATTAAGTTTCCGTGAAGATGGCTGCAATATAAAACATGACACTGAGGTGCTCTTTGATAGTGCTACCTCCGTACTGTACCCGTTCGTCCTGGGGATGCGATGACCCATCTGCTATTACATCGCATTCCTGGAGTTCCAGGACAGAGCGGAGTTAAATGAACCTCTAGTCAAATAAGGAATGTGTCGGAAATTCAGCTGAGTTATCGAAAAAGCAGTGGGTAACACGAGACGAAGTATCTCTAGGATCGTTATGGAATTAAGTTTAATAAAAAAATGCAAATATAAATGGGCGCCATCAACTGAATTCCTAGCAAACCACCTCCTTTCCAGTTAAGCCTTAATCAAGACAAGGAAAGAAAAAGGAAAATCACACCATCATCAGATCACAACTAAGATAAAAACAAATTTATTTCACTTTGATAGTCAGACAGACATTTTAAATATACCTCCTACCTGAGAGTATGGTCGAATGCCAACGTTACATTGTCATTGTCCAAAAATCGAACCATCTCTTTTCTAATCAAAAATATTTCATCCACATACAACAGGAAAAATCTCTAAAGTTCTCTTGGGTTCTCAGGACCACTGTAGCACTATGTCTTTCGTCACTGACATTTGTGATACCTGAGACCTAATTTCTCTTTAATTTAACATCATGAATGTGGATTTGAAAAAGTTATTAATCTGTCTAAACATACACATATTATAATCACATATTTTAAATATCACGTATTTTATGGCTTGCATGGCATAATTTAAATGTTGAACACGTTAGTAAATTGCTCCTAAACATCGAATAATTAATTTACACTATTTACATTGTCACTAATAATTACTTGTCTGTGAATTACAGAAAATTCACTGCTCATTGGTCATACTTATCATCATCATCAAAATTAAATATTTCTCACATTAATTCTCATCTCAAAATTCAACATATTCCTGTCAGAATCATCAACTCATCACCATTAAATCATTTAAATCCTCAACTCAAGTTGCAATTCCTCAAATTATATCTCAATTAAATTTATTTAATTCCATATAAATTCATTAATCATCAGCTTCTTTAATTAATTATCACCTTCTATTTCAGTTATTCATCATCTATCCAATCATCTATTAATTTACTTAAATCAGTTTATTTATCCAATCTTTAATTCATCCATTTATATAATTCATTGATCTATTCCAAAATTTAATTTATCAACTTATTTAAATTTTATTCTTCTGGTTATTTAGATTTTTATTATTTCATCTAGTCATTCTGATTTTTATTTCATTAGGTCAGATCGTTAATATGCTTAATTTTCAGATTATTATTTCATTAATTATTATTCTCAGAAAATCTTGTATTATCAACTTTATTTATTTGTTTAATTTCCTAACAAATTGTTTAATATGGGTCATAGAACGTTGTCTTACAGTTTTATCACTTCCAAGTTATATCTCATATTTAATTATCATGCCAAAAAATATTATTGCCTTCACGACATCACGTTGGATCTGACTATCCACAACTAAATTATATATCCTCACATCTTCAAATATCACATTTGAATACCACAATTATTCCACAAAACTCCATAAATATTCAGCATATACAGCCTGAATCTCAACAATTACGCCTGACTGGGTTCGACAACCTCATGTCTGCCTCAAAATGCATTAGCAACATTGCAACTATCACATGGCAACTTCCACAAAATGCCTATCACAAACTTCACTTAACCATGTTGCATGATCTACAAAAATTATATAACTGGCTTCAAATTATCAACGCGCACAATCTCCAATAACTGTAATTAATCTGATCACATCTAGACAACTTCTTAAACAATTGGAAAAAATATTACCTTAGTAATTCAAGATCTGCTTTCAAATAGCATAAATTCTCTTACAATCCTCATAATTCACATCACAGAAAAACACCAATGTGCTATAATCTCTCATATCAAAATCTGCAATACTGATCTGCCTTAAAATAAATCTGACCATTAATGATTCATCTTACAAGATTCAATTACTTTAAATCCTTCTCAAAGTTATCAAACACAATTATAAAAATCATCAAAAGCATCAGCTGTACCAGCTGTTAAACTGAAAGTACTCTCAAAAGAGTATAGCAACAAAATATTGGATTGGCAAACAAGAATTACAAATGTAACCCTGCTGACATTTATCTGTACTTTATTTAACAAAATTTCGACTGATATGTGACTAGTAGTTCCTTGTGTGATTCACTTACAATCTCATGTACACTCGGATGATAAAAATGAGTCCCTCAATGGCAAGTAAGATGAGTAACCACCGTACAATCGTATAAATACGAAAGACCTCGCCCCGTCGACTAACATGATAGTGCCCTAAACGATGGGTAAGATGAGTAACCACCATACAATCGAATAAATACGAAAGACCCCATCTCGAAGACTGAATGAGTGAATGTACCAGATAGAAATCAACAAGTCTCTAGTTGTCATATAAAAGCGATATTCTTTCACTAAAGTGAATAACATCTTAATATCTCCAAACAATCCAATGGAAAAAATTCCTACTGATGAATAATACACACTCGCTAGTATGCGATGAACTGACGAAGTGATTTGGATAATCAATTGCAGATCACGAGTTCGAAATACTCGTTACGCAAAAAAAAACTATTCATGAAAACTATCCTTGCTGGAAAAATGTCTAAAAGACCAAACATCTGCTTAATAAAGCCAACCAATGGTGAGAATTTCGTATAATGATGCCTGCCATGTCATATGGTCACGCCATATTCTAGCAAAATTCGAAGCATATAAAGTCAAAGCCATGTCTAAATAATCGTATCACTCCTATTAGAAAAATATACATGTGTGCCCAGTATTCATGAAAATAATCGTATCAGGAAGTTATAACTCTTACAGTACCTTCTCATAATCAGCTGTTATTAAATTTCAAAGATCGTCGATTTTCCTTATGTATTGAATTTCTCGAAAGATCGGCGTGAATATCATTCCACCCATGCAATGACGATTGCCTTCAAAATCCCAAGTGAATCAGCTGGTGGACCTCCTCCTCGTCAGGAATCGAATCCATCGCTCTGTGGTGCCATCGCGTCTCTGTCTGCGTTTACTCCGACATGATGAACTTCTGGTTATCCCTAGCGGATATTGTCCAAATCCTCACGAAAAAGTTCATAGAAACAGCCGACCCCCTTATTCCTCTTCTACGTTACGCCACTGTTCCATACAATGTTCGGTTTGAGTGTTGAAAGTTCAATCTCCAATAACTGCTAAGTCTCACTTTCATAAAATAAAATTTTATATGAGAGTGTCTAAGTTCATGAAACAACCTGTAGCTGTGTTCATACTCGGTAATTTATAACACTGCATAAGAAATAATTGCATTAATGCACGTGCTAAAGTTCAGAAGTGCATATGCTTACAACATTCCGTTTGCCTAAAATCGTTAATGTTACTTGGAATGCGTTATGAAATGCATAGTCGTAATGTCATTAAGAAAAACTATGTTCATTCGAAGTTCACAGTTGTAGTATCTCGTAACTATCTGCTTGTATAATTCAAATGCTGAATAGACGTTCCAACTCAATGTAGTAATGAAGTCCAGCTTCTGTCATAATGCTATAATAATCTCCGCCTAAAGCTGGCCTCGCCATGTCGCTCCACTATGCTGTTCTGCGTTGAAATGCAGCTTGGAATAAAGTTCTCCAACTACTCGCAATGCTGTTCTAAAACCCCGGCCTCCTCATGCCGCTTGACCCGTACATCTGTTTCGGTAACCTGTCCTCATGCTGCCTACTGCGGATGTCCGCCCGGCTCTCTGACCTACTTGTCGTTCGCTGCTTGGTGAAGTTAAAAATTTCGCTTTCACTTTCCGTGACAACTGTTCGCTGCGCGACCTGTACCATGCGCTTGGCGTGTGCTACTCAGCTCGCTGTCTGACCCTCTTGCTAACAGATCTCGACTGCTCGGCTCACTGAGCTAGACTGACTGTCTCTGGACTGCAATGACCCTTACCTGCCTGGCGCAGTCACGTGACGCTCTCCCCACCACTGTGCTCTTGCGTCACAACTATAATCTCGAACCCCGATCCTCTCGGCTATTAAGTTATAAAATAACTTAAGGGTTATCTGACTTCCTTTAAATAATTACCATATATAATGCATGTTATATCTTCTCTTCTGAGATGTTTAAATACCATGTTCCATATAGATCTTAATAAAGCTTCATAATTCCATCCATAATTCCATCCGCTTACAGATGTCAGTGCCTTCTTGATCCTAGACCTTCTACGTCATCCTGACATTCCTCTTGACTCGATCTGAGCGCTATCTTTTCTTAACTCTTCCCAAAATCTCAACTACGGCTCAATGTCTGCTGGCGTAGCCGATAGCCTCAACTTGGTATCGGTTACATCTCTCCCGTACATCTCCTTTTTTTATCAGGATTGAGAAAAAAAATACACTCTGAGGCATTCTATATATAACACATGTACACGATAGCTCTACAATCCTCTCATTCAGCATGATGGTACTTTCTGACTCTCAACAATGATGATTGACTTCCAATGATTAGCATCTTGATTCTGTATTACTTTGACGTCTGTTTCTTCCTTCACTACTCGTGCTTGCTCGATTGTCATCTCTGACTGTCTCCTCGGGTGGTGTATTAGGCTGTCTACCTTCTTGCCTCGATCTCTCATATTCACGATTATCTCGTCCTTCATTAGGATCGTTTCTTCGGCCATCCTGCCTGTCGTTCCTATTATACTGTTGACCTTGGCTCCAGTTGTTTCTACCACGATATCTATTGTTGTATCGATTCCTATCTTGATATCTGGAATTCTGATTATAATTTCTATATCGGCTATCTCTTGCTTCCTGATCGTATGGCCTCTCATATGGTCATCTATATCGATCATTTCCTCGAACGTTACGGATGCTTCCTCGATTTCCTTCGTTCCTTCTGTTTTCCCAGGAATCTCTTCTGTCCGTCTGAGCTGCTTTATCAACGACTACCGCATTCACCTCTTGCGTGTTTCGATTGTCGTTTCTTGCATTTCTAGGCGTAACGTGAGCGCTTGTATAGTCTAATCGCCGTAAAATGTCGTCATAGTGCTCAAGTGTGTTTGCTCCCGACGCTATGAGTGATCGCTGTACCTCAATCGGTAACTGTCTCGCTATAGCTTGCAAAAGCTCTTCTTCTGGCAATGGAGGAATCAGAAAATGTAATTTAGCCAACTGTGACGTAAAATAATTGGCATAATGCGTCGGATGTGACGTAGAATAACGCTTCGAGTACATTTCTGCTCTTACGTTCAGCTGATCCTCTGCACTCCAAAATCTCCTCAAGAATGCTATGGCAAATTGCTCCATATTCGCAAAATTGCTTCTGAATGCTCTAAACCAAGTTAACGCAGACCCGTCTAAGGCGCGTTGGACTATCCTTAGTTCTCTCTCCTTGGCTACTCTATATTCCGCCATGTAGTCTCGAATATCTCGTAGAAATTCGACTGGTGTGACCCCTGTGTTTCCAGAAAACTTCCTCGGCTTGTCATCCAGATTTCTGATAACGGTAACTGGACCTGAGTATCGTTCACTTGTACCCAACGTACTCCTATTTGAACTTGGATTATCCGGAGGGGTTGAACTTGCCCTTTCGAATGTCACATTCTGTTGCGTTTGACGGTCTTCTCCCATGCTAACTTCTTGATTACACATACTGCGGTCTATCGGTGTCTGATTTATCGATATTTCCCCTGATGTAATATTTTGACTGGTGAAACTGTTAATCATAGATTCTAGTTTAGTTATCCTATCTTCTGCCAATTTCTCTACGGTCTTGACCTGAGTCTTCAACTCGTCTAACGACGTAACATTCTGCGTTTTGTTACTCTCGTCTAAATCGTTTTTCAACTTGTATATCTTGTCTTCGCATGTATTCTTTACTGACGCGACTTGTTCCTTTAACAGATTAACATCTGTCCTAAATAGAGTTGAATCTATCTTCATCGCTTCCTTGTTCTCCGTAAATCTCGCTTCTAAGTTTGCCATACCTGCGATTAATTTCTCATCTAATCCTGCACGTTTTTCTTTTGCTTCGGCATCGACCTCACTATACCGTTCTTCCACGATTGCACCGACTCTATTTTTGAATTAAGCTAAGTTTTCATTAACCTTTTGCTCTATATCATCGTCCATCTTCCTAATATCTTTCTGCAATTGATTCTCAAATGATTTTAAATTAGAATTAACCTCTCCTAAGACTTCCTCTTTAACGGTCCCAATTACTGACTTTAAATCTTTAATCTCATTACCTAGATTCATCTCTAGACCTTTGATTTTAGTTTCGAAAGATACTTCGGTAGACCACTCTTGAATTTTGCCTACATCTGCCACTAAACCATCGATGTCGAATCTCAACTTCGATACATCCGATTTAATGTCTTTCTGTATAGACATAACGCCTGTTCTTAAAGTAAGAATGTTTTCTTCTCCTCTACTTTCTAATTCAATAATATTCTTTCTTAATATTTGAACATTTTCCTCTCCTTTCATATTTACTGCAATTATATCTAATTGTAAAGTCTTAAGCATTTCATTATTCTTTAAAGTTAATCTATTCTCTAACCTAGTTAACTTGTTTTCTAACACTGTGTTAGTTTCTTCACTACGAGCTTGTAATTTCTCTTCCAATGATTTAAAATTATCCTCACTATTTGACTGTAATCTTTCTTCTAATGATTTAAAACTATCCTTCAAGTTAGCTTCACTAGCTTTCAAATGACTTTCAGTACTAGTCTGTAATCTAGTCTCTAATGACTTTAAACTGTCGTTCAGATTGCCTTCGTTACTAGCCTGTAATGATTGCACATTTTCTTTACATTTACCTTCTAACCTAGCTTCTGAATTATTTATCTGTTCTTTAACTTCCGTTTCCATTTTAGAAATAGTTTCTGCAATACCAGACATACCACTCTGCAACTCTCCTAACACCTTAGCTAAATCTTCCGGCAACATAATTATATTTTCAATAGACGTTTTATTCAGAGACGTTAGACAACAACACATCACAATATCTCAATTCCTGCATTCACTTGGGTATAGGAAAAAATGACTTATAACTAACATGATATAATACTAATACGATTAACATGAACACTGGAATGGGCACACAAGTATATTGTCTGACTAAGTTTAATAAATTTTATAACACCATTAAATGAAATTGAGATCAATCTCTCAGTAATCTAAATCTGATGTGATTCCAAAGAATAAACAAAATCGAAGCCCCACAGGTGGGTAAAGCCAATTCTCCCTCTCTCTCTGTACCCGTTCGTCCTGGGGATGCGATGACCCATCTGCTATTACATCGCATTCCTGGAGTTCCAGGACAGAGCGGCGTTAAATGAACCTCTAGTCAAATAAGGAATGTGTCGGAAATTCAGCTGAGTTATCGAAAAAGCAGTGGATAACACGAGACGAAGTATCTCTAGGGTCGTTACGGAATTAAGTTTAATAAAAAAATGCAAATATAAATGGGCGCCATCAACTGAATTCCTAGCAAACCACCTCCTTTCCGGTTAAGCCTTAATCAAGACAAGGAAAGAAAAAGGAAAATCACACCATCATCAGATCACAACTAAGATAAAAACAAATTTATTTCACTTTGATAGTCAGACAGACATTTTAAATATACCTCCTACCTGAGAGTATGGTCGAATGCCAACGTTAAATTGTCATTGTCCAAAAATCGAACCATCTCTTTTCTAATCAAAAATATTTCATCCACATACAACAGGAAAAATCTCTAAAGTTCTCTTGGGTTCTCAGGATCACTGTAGCACTATGTCTTTCGTCACTGACATTTGTGATACCTGAGACCTAATTTCTCTTTAATTTAACATCATGAATGTGGATTTGAAAAAGTTATTAATCTGTCTGAACATACACATATTATAATCACATATTTTAAATATCACGTAATTTATGGCTTGCATGGCATAATTTAAATGTTGAACACGTTAGTAAATTGCTCATAAACATCGAATAATTAATTTACACTATTTACATTGTCATTACAAATTACTTGTTTGTGAATTACAGAAAATTCACGGCTCATTGGTCATCATTATCATCATCATCAAAATTAAATATTTCTCACATTATTTCTCATCTCAAAATTCAACATATTCCTGTCAGAATCATCAACTCATCACCATTAAATCATTTAAATCCTCAACTCAAGTTGCAATTCCTCAAATTATATCTCAATTAAATTTATTTAATTCCATATAAATTCATTAATCATCAGCTTCTTTAATTAATTATCACCTTCTAATTCAGTTATTCATCATCTATCCAATCATCTATTAATTTACTTAAATCAGTTTATTTATCCAATCTTTAATTCATCCATTTATTTAATTCATTGATCTATTCCAAAATTTAATTTATCAACTTATTTAAATTTTATTCTTCTGGTTATTTAGATTTTTATTATTTCATCTAGTCATTCTGATTTTTATTTCATTAGGTCAGATCGTTAATATGCTTAATTTTCAGATTATTATTTCATTAATTATTATTCTCAGAAAATCTTGTACTATCAACTTTATTTATTTGTTTAATTTCCTAACAAATTGTTTAATATGGGTTATAGAACGTTGTCTTACAGTTTTATCACTTCCAAGTTATATCTCATATTTAATTATCATGCCAAAAAAATATTATTGCCTTCGCGACATCACGTTGGATCTGACTATCCACAACTACATTATATATCCTCACATCTTCAAATATCACATTTGAATACCACAATTATTCCAAAAAACTCCATAAATATTCAGCATATACAGCATGAATCTCAACAATTACGCTAGACTGGGTTCGACAACCTCATGTCTGCCTCAAAATGCATTAGCAACATTGCAACTATCACATGGCAACTTCCACAAAATGCCTATCACAAACTTCACTTAACCATGTTGCATGATCTACAAAAAATATATAACTGGCTTCAAATTATCAACGCGCACAATCTCCAATAACTGTAATTAATCTGATCACATCTAGACAACTTCTTAAACAATTGGAAAAAATATTACCTTAGTAATTCGAGATCTGCTTTCAAATAGCATAAATTCTCTTACAATCCTCATAATTCACATCACAGAAAAACACCAATGTGCTATAATCTCTCATATCAAAATCTGCAATACTGATCTGCCTTAAAATAAATCTGACCATTAATGATTCATCTTACAAGATTCAATTACTTTAAATCCTTCTCAAAGGTATCAAACACAATTATAAAAATCATCAAAAGCATCAGCTGTACCAGCTGTTAAACTGAAAGTACTCTCAAAAGAGTATAGCAACAAAATATTGGATTGGCAAACAAGAATTACAAATGTAACCCTGCTGACATTTATCTGTACTTTATTTAACAAAATTTCGACTGATATGTGACTATTAGTTCCTTGTGTGATTCACGTACAATCTCATGTACACTCGGATGATAAAAATGAGTCCCTCAATGGCAAGTAAGATGAGTAACCACCGTACAATCGTATAAATACGAAAGACCTCGCCCCGTCGACTAACATGATAGTGCCCTAAACGATGGGTAAGATGAGTAACCACCATACAATCGTATAAATACGAAAGACCCCATCTCGAAGACTGAATGAGTGAATGTACCAGATAGGAATCAACAAGTCTCTAGTTGTCATATAAAAGCGATATTCATTCACTAAAGTGAATAACATCTTAATATCTCCAAACAATCCAATGGAAAAAATCCCTACTGATGAATAATACACACTCGCTAGTATGCGATGAACTGACGAAGTGATTTAGATAATCAATTGCAGATCACGAGTTCGAAATACTCGTTACACAAAAAAAACTATTCATGAAAACTATCCTTGCTGGAAAAATGTCTAAAAGACCAAACATCTCCTTAATAAAGCCAACCAATGGTGAGAATTTCGTATAATGATGCCTGCCATGTCATATGGTCACGCCATATTCTAGCAAAATTCGAAGCATATAAAGTCAAAGCCATGTCTAAATAATCGTATCACTCCTATTAGAAAAATATACATGTGTGCCCAGTATTCATGAAAATGATCGTATCAGGAAGTTATAACTCTTACAGTACCTTCTCAAAATCAGCTGTTATTAAATTTCAAAGATCGTCGATTTTCCTTATGTAATGAATTTCTCGAAAGATCGGCGTGAATATCATTCCACCCATGCAATGACGATTGCCTTCAAAATCCCAAGTGAATCAGCTGGTGGACCTCCTCCTCGTCGGGAATCGAATCCATCGCTCTGTGGTGCCATCGCGTCTCTGTCTGCGTTTACTCCGACATAATGAACTTCTGGTTATCCATAGCGGATATTGTCCAAATCCTCACGAAAAAGTTCATAGAAACAACCGACCCCCTTATTCCTCTTCTACGTTACGCCACTGTTCCATACAATGTTCGGTTTGAGTGTTGAAAGTTCAATCTCCAATAACTGCTAAGTCTCACTTTCATAAAATAAAATTTTATATGAGAGTGTCTAAGTTCATGAAACACTCTGTAGCTGTGTTCATACTCGGTAATTTATAACACTGCATAAGAAATAATTGCATTAATGCACGTGCTAAAGTTCAGAAGTGCATATGCTTACAACATTCCGTTTGCCTAAAATCGTTAATGTTACTTGGAATGCGTTATGAAATGCATAGTCGTAATGTCATTAAGAAAAACTATGTTCATTTGAAGTTCACAGTTGTAGTATCTCGTAACTATCTGCTTGTATAATTCAAATGCTGAATAAACGTTCCAACTCAATGTAGTAATGAAGTCCAGCTTCTGTCATAATGCTATAATAATCTCCGCCTAAAGCTGGCCTCGCCATGTCGCTCCACTATGCTGTTCTGCGTTGAAATGCAGCTTGGAATTAAGTTCTCCAACTACTCGCAATGCTGTTCTAAAACCCCGGCCTCCTCATGCCGCTCGACCCGTACATCTGGTTCGGTAACCGGTCCTCATGCTGCCTACTGCGGATGTCCGCCCGGCTCTCTGACCTACGTGTCGTTCGCTGCTTGGTGAAGTTAAAAACTGTCGCTTTCACATTCCGTGACAACTGTTCGCTGCGCGACCTGTACCATGCGCTTGGCGTGTGCTAATCAGCTCGCTGTCTGACCCTCTTGCTAACAGATCTCGACTGCTCGGCTCACTGAGCTAGACTGACTGTCTCTGGACTGCAATGACCCTTACCTGCCTGGCGCAGTCACGTGACGCTCTCCCCACCACTGTGCTCTTGCTTCACAACTATAATCTCGAACCCCGATCCTCTCGGCTATTAAGTTATAAAATAACTAAAGGGTTATCTGACTTCCTTTAAATAATTACCATATATAATGCATGTTATATCTTCTCTTCTGAGATGTTTAAATACCATGTTCCATATAGATCTTAATAAAGCTTCATAATTCCATCCATAATTCCATCCGCTAACAGATGTCAGTGCCTTCTTGATCCTAGACCTTCTACGTCATCCTGACATTCCTCTTGACTCGATCTGAGCGATATCTTTTCTTAACTCTTCCCAAAATCTCAACTACGGCTCAATGTCTGCTGGCGTAGCCGATAGCCTCAACTAGGTATCGGGTACAGTACCAAATTTGGTTTAATTTGGTTTCACCGTGTTTGAATTGATAGGGGGAATCGTTTTGTACACATTCATAGCCACCATCTGCAAACTATTGGGTTGATGATCTTGTAGTTTAGTAAAAATATGGTTGCTATATAAAGGTATGTTGTTGCAAAATTTGGTAAAGATTAGATAATTGGGTTGGTCGTCATTTGATTAAACCTTTTCACATTGGGTGGCCGCCATTACGTTTGCGTCAAGATGGCGGCAATATAAAACATGACAGTGAGGTTCCCTTCTTTAGTGCTACCTCTGTACCAAATGTTGTTCAATTCGTTTTCAACGTGTTTGAATAGATAGGATGAATCGATTTGCACAATTACATGGCCACCATCCGCACATGATTGGGCTGATGACCTTGTAGTTTGATAAAAAGATTCTTCATACATATAGGTATGACGTTGCAAAATTTAGTAGATATCAAATGATTAGGTTGGTCGTAATTTGATTTAAGCTTGAAACATTTGGTTGGCTGCCATTACGTTTTCGTCAAGATGGCGGCAATATAAAACATGACACTGAGGTCTCCTTTGCTAGTGCTACCTTTGTACCAAATGTCGTTCAATTCGGTTTCGTCGTGATCGAATTGATAGGGGGGGGGGACTCAGACATTCAGAGTACACACACTCACACACGCACACACACACAGACACACAGACAGACGCAATATTTTTGCAAAAATCGAAAGTAGGCTAAAAACGGAATTTTGGCACTGATAGAGGCCAGTTTCTGTGTGATTTTTACCAGAATATCTACACACTTACTTTGGGCAAATATTGGAACTGTTTCTTATTTTAAAACTAGCAGGTACCCGCGGCTTCGCTCGCGATCAAGACAATGAGGACGATGCATTATTGCTGATAAAATAATAATAATACTATCATATGGCCTCGGGTGCCGGATGGAAGCTTTGTAATTTGACACCCAGAGGGTAGCTTGCGTCGAATTTTGTTGTTCCTTGAATCACTATGAAAGTCAAGGAGGTTAGATATCTAAGCTCCTTGAACGCTATAGCGCTTTCTAGTAGAGAAATGAGGAACTTTGTGTTGGCGGAAAATCCCGAGATTAATTTTGCCATTATGAACACGGCCTACTGAATTCAAATGGGTTCTTTGACATGCCAACATCGAATGACATGCGTGTCGTATTTTTGCCGCCTTTCAAAAATCACTTACCACGACCAGGAGCGAACCTGCAATCTTGGGGTTAGTACACCGACACGCTATCCACTCATCTACCTGGCAAGCATTGCTGATAATTGGTCTATTCTATTACAGCAATTGCGGTTACAGGTGGGTCCATTGTAATTCTGAAAATGTTGATACATACAGTACAGTATATTGATATGAGCAGCAAAGTGGGAATTTTATAGAGTTGTGAAAGTCTGCAGGGTACGATGTTACATTATGTGAACACATTTTAGAATTACGATTTTGGTTTTGCCATCTTCTGCTGACCATTTTTTGTCCGGATACTCGAGAGCACGCCACATACCGTTGCCCATGGGAAAAAATGGTTTTGTCTAAATGTACACCTGCTGCTGTTAAGTGTGTGTCATTGCGCTTTGTTAATAGAAATTGCGAATATTGTTTGAAGAGGGAACTGCACTCTTGCACACTGGAATGGCAAATCTATCGGAATATGGAGAATTAAAGGTAGGCGTATATTTCCTTAAGTTATTCTGGGCGTAATTTTGCCACACTTATTGATGATTTGAACGTCAACGTGTCACTATTAATAGACCTATAGTAAAATATCTTTCACCTTGGACGCTGATGTACATTATGCAGTCTCTTCTAGTGTTACATCCCAGGGATTGAAATTTTCCAACAACCCTTTTGCCTCACATGCCTCTCTAATTAATTAAAATTCCAGATTGTTGTTGTTTGAGTCTTCAGTTTTTTGACAGGTTTGATGCAGCCCTCCATGTCTCCCTTTCCTGGTCTACCCCTACAGTTATTGTCCTCGACCCTCCCATCCATAACTAAGCTTGCTATTCCTGGGTGTGTTAATATGTGTCGTACCATCTTATCTCTTCTCTTCATTAGCAGTCACCAGAAACATCTCTCCTCTCCCACTCGTCTTAAGAGCTCTTCATTTGTTACCCTATCTACCCATCTGATCTTCATCATTCTCCTTTAACACCACATTTCAAATGTCTCAATTGTCCTCTTTTCTGCTGCACCATTAGTTTAAGTTTCACTTCGTTATAGTGTCACGCTCCAGACAAAAGCTTTAAAAAAATGACTTCCAAATACCTAAATGTATATTCTATGTCAACAGATTCCTTTTCTGTAGAAATGCTTCCTTGCCTGAGCCAACCTGCTTTTTATATCCTCTTTGCTTCGTCCATCAATGGTTATCTTGCTTCCTAAGTAACAGAAGTCTCCTACTTCCCGTAGCGTTTCACCTACCAATTTGAGGTCCATAGAGTTTTCTGATTTATTTCGGCTGCATTACAAAAATTTTGTTTTACATTTATTGATTTTCATCATGAATTCTTTCCTCAAGACGGAGTCCTTACCATTCAAAAACTCGTTCAAATCCTCTGGCGTTTCGGCCAAGATGACGATGTCATCAGCAAATCTCAGACATGAAATTATTTCTCCTTGAATCTTCGCTCCCACTTGAAATTTTGTTTTACATTTATTGATTTTCATCATGAATTCTTTCCTCAAGACGGAGTTCTTACCATTCAAAAACTCGTCCAAATCCTCTGGCGTATCGGCCAAGATGACGATGTCATCAGCAAATCTCAGACATGAAATTATTTCTCCGTGAATCTTCGCTCCCACTTTAAATTTCCTGATTATTATGTTTTTAGAGATCTTTGAAATGCGTTGCCCTCGCACATGGTGTAGATGCATTGTCAAAGGAAAACATTCCATGTTACGAACATGGGCCGCATAACCTGCCCTAATCGTCTTCTGGACAGCAGTTCCTTGAACTCAGATTTGCCAACATTTTATTGTATGTTTCCATGTGGTATATGTCTGTACCTAAACATACAGAAGAGTGCTTTAAAAATCATGTCTTGTGTAAATTTTGGAAAAGGTGGTGAGTGTGGTTTTTGCCGGAGTGGATACTCGCTCGTAGAAATTCTTTTCAGTAAAATAGACTGGTTCACAATTTTGTAAGTGCACATTGAGGTATGTGACGGCGGGATGCCTTAAGTGTTACGGAAACGGCAATAGCCGCCACAGAGCTTCGTTGCTACTGAAATAACGACCAGACTGATATTTCTACTTAACTATACGGGATTTGTAAGCCCAGTGTTTATTAAATTGAACGTAGCTATATCGCTACCTTTATTTAGTAGCCGCTACTGTAGTGATTAAAAATTAAAAGTGGTATTGGAAGGCGCTACACCTAATTTCTTTACCCCTGGCTTTACAGACCATGAAGGGCCTAGGCCTATCATGCGACCGCTCCCAGCCATTTGGCCTGCAGATAATTTGGTGACGCGTGGTCAGTGCATCGTGTCCCCTCGGCCGTTAATCTTGTTTTTCGTGACCGGCACGCTGCCTCTCTATCAGACAGCTACTCAATTGTCCTCAAGAAGCTGAGTGAACTCCGTTGCAGTCCTCACGTCAGTGTCTAAAATTTCTGACGGAGCCGGGAATCGAACCCGGGGCCTCCGGTTGGGAGGCAGGCATGCTACCCTGTTCTTATTGTGTTTATATATATCTTGAAAAAGATAATAAATGGATTGGCATTGCCTCCTACGGGGATATATAGAAAATCGGATGTCATACCTTCAGATTCAGTTGTCATGGAAACGGACTTGCCATTAGTTCATCAGTTTATCAGAGTGAATATAGTTTTCTGCGAATATCTTTGAAACTGTTGGTTTTAGGGCCTTAAAATGTGGTTTTCGGTGTCCCGTAGGGACCTACCGAGTATTATTTCTCGCATCGAGAGGCGTAAAATGAGTTTTGTCCGGTCTTTATGCGACAACTTCGATATTTTGTCCCAGTTGAGTATTTTTGGTGACTTTTCAGTTATGTTGCCCGTTCCACGGGAACAATGATTTATTTCCGGATGAAAGGCAGCCTATATGTTATCCCAGGGTATAAGCTGTCTCCATATCAAATTTCACCCAAATCCGTCCAGCCGTTTTAGTGTCAAGAGGTAACAAACTAACACACACACACACACACGGACACACAGATTTTCACAATTATAATATATATATATATATATATATATATATATAGGGATTCTAGGCGATTGATTTGCATTCTAGACCTTGATCATTTCATGTACATACACTACTGAACCACCGACACTATGGTAATACAGGTTTTTGGCACATAAGTACCTCCTCCTAAATAAAGCAACGACAACAATTGACCTAGCACGATAGCAGATAATATGCATATATATTATTCTCCTAAGGTCCCATTCCAGTTTTGTACCGAAAATAAAGTCCCATTAACACCAACCTAGACATTACTCTTTAAATGCCTCACAATAAAATAAATAAATACCTTAAAACATGTATATTTACAATTACATAATGAAAGAATGGAACACAGATGACCGCGTAGTTCCGCCCCCATAAAACAACAATAACTAACACGGTAAGCATGGTAACAAAATCTCACAAGTCCATTTATTTCTGTAAGACGCAATGCAATTCCAATTATTACATTACTGTGAAAGTTTCCAGACGGTTATAAGGTTAACACTGAACCAAATTAAGCTGTGAAATTTAAGAATACATACAGTATAATGCGCTTAAGGGGGTCAAGGGGCACTCTAGTTTTTTTTCACGCAATATTCACATGTGAGTGTGGTACAAAAGGTCTTTTTCCCACGACTATAAAGGATCTCCGAAAACCACATTTAAAGGCCCTTAAATTAACAGTGTCTGTGATATTCCCAGAAAACTAACTTCGCTCTGATATACCTATGAAGGAATGACAAACCCCTAACCACTGCACCAGTAGCTGAATTGATAAAGTCTGATTATTCATACCAAGGATAAATCAGTCATAGCATTCATGATTGAGATTTTGCTAAGTGTACTCTTTACAACTAGAATATTCGCGGGTGAGGCGGCGACGGTTAATGCCAGTAAAAAATAATTACATCACTATTGTTAACAGAGATGGACTGTATTTACTCTTAATCACTAAATTAATCCACCTTATTTTATCACGTTTTATTGCATACGAGAATTAAAGGAAGGAAGGAAGCTTGTAGTTTTACGTGACCGTTAATCTCGCGATCATAAGCCACGGGACCTCCGTTTTACGTGGAATCCGAACCACAGGACATGGCATTTCACATCGAAAATCTCACATGCATTGACAGGGAATCGAACCCGGTCCGGCTTGGTGAGAGGCATATGAGCTTGACCGCTGCGCCACCACGCCCCCCATATGAGAATTGCCGCACATCATACATACAATGATGATAATTAAGATGGTACTGTAATTATTGTTTTAAGATGTAGCTTATCGGTTCCCCTGAACAGTGACAGCCGCTACTCAACTCTTCTATCATTTAGTGGTTTGGTGGCGTAGTTGGTAGCATGATGAGCTTCTAAACCCAAGGTCAAGGGTTCAAATACGGCCAAATCATCGGATTTTTAATAGCGTTAAAAATCCCTCAGCATGCCTTCCTTCGCAGGGGAAGTAAAGCCGGCGGTCCCATGTCATAGATTTATGCCATGTAAAAGGACCTTCCACAAATTACACTTGTGTGAAGCTAAATTATGGGTTAGATTTGACTAATACTCCTTGGTTCCAGCGTTTGACAGGAGCCGACTCCGGTGGCATCTAACAACCAATTTCAGAACTAGTTGTCGTTGATGGTGGCGTTTGGTAGCAAAAGTAGAAACTACTTGAAAATTGAATGTCTGCAATCCTTACTTGAATTAAAAACCGGTAATACACACTGTTATAGCCATCAACATTAACACCGGTTATCAGACAGATTCTACACACACCCAAAGTACACGGGGCTACATGACCGCGTTGTTGCAGCCCCTAAACTGAGGAACCAACCTACTATTCTATGATTTGCATCATAATTTATTCTGAGGATTCAGTCTTACCTCACAACGTTTCATGATCTCATTGTGTACAAGAATAACAGTGCGCATGGGATGTATTGTGTCTCACTCTATAAACGAGTTTGTATACAAATACCTATTTTGATCATCATCATTTATTGCATGTGACAGGCCATTAGGACCCATAGCAGAAAAACAAGGGTATACAATTCTTGATTTCAATATAAACAACAAGTATAATATAATATAGCATTGTAATTCATAAGAATGATTTCAGCATCTCACATATCCATACTAATCTAATAAAGCTGACGAGTTTGTGTGTTTGTTTGTGTGCTTATGTGTTTAAATACGCTAATCTCTGCAACCACCAGTCGGATTCGAAAAATTCCTTTTGTATATGATAGCCTGATCCAAGGGGAATAGTTTAGGCTATGTAGCATTAGGATACACCTCTCAGGTAACCTTAAAAGATTGATTTTTGTTCAGTAAGTCGGAAGAACAAGCGCTCCAGAACAGCTTCAATAATACCGAAGGCTATTGTTGCCATGTAATGCGGGCCGCATCACGTCGCCCCTACCAATGTTCTGGTGCAGAATTGCGAGCTGCTTATAAATTGCAGTCACGGGGAGTAATTAGTGCAATAAGATTTCTTAGGCCCCTTAAAACAGTTATCATCATGACAATAGTATGCCTCTGTACAAGGGCGATGGTGTTGGTGCAGTATACTGAGGTTATCAGCTGCAATAAGCGTTGGTGCTTTCAAATTTACTTTCATTTATTCCGATCCTTATCCTTGAGCGCTCCAGTTCTGTAAAACAAATAAATCAACCGGGCGAAGCCGGGCACTACTGCTAGTGGTTGCATATATTAGACCAACGATTTGTATCCCCGGCATCTTCCATACTTGCATCTGGATCCCCCTGGTTCAGTGCCAACATAACTCGATCTTTCCATCTTGTTCTTGGTCGACCTCTTGGACGTTTCCCCGTTGGTTGAAAATTGAACACACGGTTCGGGAGAGTACTTTCTGCTCTGATAATGTGTCCCAACCATAATACTTGTTTTGATGGAGACTTGAATGGTTTGTTTTCGCAGCCAGTAGAACGTCCTGAAAACGTGAAGGTTATTTTAAAAATTCATCACATTTTGCTCTAAGGGCATCTGAAAGATTTTGTTCTGCTGATTTCCTTTGTAAGAAATTGCGAACATTCTTTTATTTAATCATAATTATATTAGTTGCACTATCACATTCAAGTTCATTTCAAACAAGTGTCTTAGCAAGAATTCCTGATTATTCTCTCGTCACAGATTTAACTTACGGTATGTACATTGGTAAAAAATAATTAGAAAATTTTCCATTCTTCACGTGAATGACTGGTTGGTGATATTTTACTTCAGGACTAGAAGCAATTTGGTCTTCAGCCGTACATACTTGTGCGTGACTTATCTCCAGTAGAGGTGGTGGTGTTGTTTCAAGGAGTTAATCATCTACGCCAGCTTCCACTAATGATAGGGTAAACTGTACAGTTTTTGGCACTTTAAAGACACTAAGCAATTAAATGAATAATTTTGAACAGAAACTCTTCTATTGTTTGTCTCATTTCCTTTGTCTCATTTTCTGTACATTAAGAAACTAAATATAGAGCCTTAACATATTATAAACCGGTTTGGAAATATTAAGTGAGCAAACAGACAGTTCTTGGCACCTTTCTTTTCTTTGTGTGCCTCCAGGTTTTTAATACAAACATGTAGAACAATATTCTTTCACACTTAAAACTCACTGACCTTAGACATGGAACAAGACTGTGAAAACCAGTATTTAGCACAGAGTGCCAACTACTGCATTTCATCGTTATTTTAAAGTTTAATACAGTAATTGGCACCCCCCCATTACACAGAATAATTATAGGTTAGAGTGCTTCATAAACACAGAACAAATACATTAAGGCGTTGTTATATCGTGGAAGTTACAAGATAAATAACATACACTTGTTGATATAAAACAACGGTTTATTAAACACTTGTTGATACACAACGATACACAATGTGAACTAACTTGAGCGGAACTGTCGTCTGTAGTCCGCGGGTGCATATATACATAGTAGCTGGAAAGTTCCAGAATCGAATGTTCCAGATTGGAATGTTCTGGGCACAGTGACTAGAATGTTCGTGTTAACTCTAGTAAATACACAACATTTCCTCCCTCTTTTAAATGGATGATTTAGGAAACTTAATCAGGAGAGAATCTCAATGGTGGTCTTCGCCGGTGAATAAAAGTAGTCTGGGAAATAGGTGGTGTCCTGTTTACAGGTGTAGCTGGTGTGGATAGTGGTGTTTGGACTGTTGCTGGTGTCTCGGTGAAGCGGAATCGTCTCAGGCTCGGTTGTGCGGTGACTTGGTCGGTTGCACGGTGACCTTGACGGTTGCGTGGTGACCTTGACGGCTGTGCGGTGACTTGGTCGGTTGTGCGGTGACCTCGTTGGTTGCGCGGTGGCCTGGTTGGTTGCGTGGTGGCTTGGTCGGTTGCGCGGTGACCTGGTCAGTTGTGAGGTGACCTCGACGTGGCCTGGTCAAGTTGAGTCTCGTGCGGAGATGAGGGTACCTTTGCTCCGTTGCTGTCATTGTTCGACTGACGTAAGCGATTGGACGTTCTTTCCTGTTGCTGAGCCGGTGTGACAGTACTGCGCCTAGGCCGGTCTTGCTGGGGTCCGTGGCCAACAGGAGTGGTAACGCTGGGTCATACGGCATGAGTACCTGGGGCGAGGTTAGGGCGTTCTTGATGTATTTGTATGCGCTGTCGCTTACTGGTGTCCAGATGAGAGGGTCCTTAAGCAGCATGTCTCTGAGTGGTCAAATCGGGGATGAACGAACTGTAGTAGGTTGCTTTACCAAGAAATAGTTGGAGTTCTTCTGGTGTAGTTGGTTTCGTTGCATCAGGTACAGCTCGGATGTGTGCATCGCACTTGTGGATGCCTGACGCATCGATTTTGTGGCCAAGGGCTTCCAGAGAAGTTTGAGCGAAAACGCATTTGGCTCGGTTGAGCTTGAGGTGGTGTTGCCGAAACCGTTCCAGAGTGGTGCTGAGGGCCTGCATCAGATTTTCAAAGCTATCAGTAAAAACTATACTGTCATCGAAAAAACTTACGACGTTTGGGAGACCATGCAGGACTGTGTCCATTCGCCGCTGCCAGATAGCGGGGATGTTAGCTGCTCCATATACTGCTCGCGTAGGGCGGATCAGACCGTGAGTTGGCGTGTTAAGCGTCAGAGCATGGCTGAAATCGTCGTCGACCTCGAGATGAGTGTACGCGTCGGAGACATCCAGATGGCAGAAGAGAATGGCGCCGCGCATTCGGTTGAACAGATGTTCCACCTTGGGAATTGGATGGAGTTCATAGATGATGATCCGCGGGTTGAGAGTAGGCTCGTAGTTGCCTGTGATCCTCAGTTTGCCGTTCTTCTTGGCGACGACGTGCGTTGTCGATGCCCACTCAGAGTAGTCCACTCTTTTTTAGAAGCCAGATGCAATTTTCTTGTCGATTTCCTTGGCGTAGGCATCGCGGAGGGCAACTGGTACTGCGCCCGAATTCACCAATCAGTATCTATATCCGCTGCACTGTAAAGGATTGCAGACACGTAGCTATCCAGCTCACAAACTTACCATTGTCTGCTAAGTAAAAATTGGGAATTCTAGGATCATACAGGGTAGATATATAAAAGAAAATAGTACTACCAGCCTAGGTACAAATTTCTACTAGCATTTACATTTAAGCAACTCGAGAAACTCCAATCTCGAGGGGTGATAAGGTCTGTCTATAGTGAGCGCCTGTATCCTACCTAGCAGTACTATTTTCGACGTTGACAAAATGAAAACGATGTCAGCTAAGATAAAAATTGGCTAATTCGCTAAAAAGCGCCAGCCGTTTATTGTGCCAAGGAAATACACACAGGTCCTGGATGCATATCGATGATTAGTGTCTACTTGACACTGCAAGAAATGAAAACTCAAGATAAACTAAACACGTGGCACTTATACATAATGTCCTGAAAATAAAGGTTGGAGAATTCGGTACTCCACTGATTCCTTCTTCTCTCATCGGAGAATATAGCATTCCTTTGCCATTACAAAAAATAAACAGAACATTTGTTACAAACGATAAACTCGAGTGGAGTTACTCAGTACCTCCACTGCAATATGAGAAATTATGAAACGGCGTGATTTCAAACATTACCCTAAATTATACATTGCGTTTCATATTTGAACCGTAGTTCCACATCTAAATATGTAAGATCAAGATTTACTCAGTATTAAATATATATCCATATGTACAATGATTCGTGATTCGCACAAATATTCACTTAACTGCGTTGAAGTGATTTAATTTCCTTTACTATACATGAGTCATTACAACTCAAACTTTCGGAACAAACACCGTAACTCTATCGGTTGAAAGTATAAATACTTGTCTGAATCAAGAGAACATAGGTGACAAACATTTAAGTTCAGCACTGCTCTAACTTTGTTTTCTCCCATTTGATTATTAAATCTCGGAAAAAATCCTGAAATTCTTTGCTCGGCTTACATTTTCTTTGATAAACATGAATATTCGAAGTGCATGGCATTTTGCCTTCATTCCACACTTCCGTTCCAAAATTATACAACAATCACATTATTTCTCAAACATCCTGTACAGAACTTGCCTCTAATGCAATTAAACAATGTCAAATTCCCTGTGATCAAAACTAGGAAACATGACTCCTCAGTCTCCTTCTGTGAAAATACGTAACTCATTTACGTCTACGATTCCTTTCTTGCACGGTATTCCAAATCTAAATCCCATTTCAGTGCATTTTCTCAATGCAAAGAAAATCAGTAACTCGATTAAATATCCACGACCATTGTGAATATTGTTCAAGAAATAAACTTTAACAAACTCCTCTACTCTTATACTAAATTTCCTCGTGCCTATAACTTCAAGTCTTTAATTAATTACTTTCTGTACAGTTACTTTTATATCACCCTGTGATTTAACTTTCTTAACTCCTTTTCACTTATTTAAATTCAGTTATTACATTATTGTAACTTTCAAAGAATTGTCAGCAAGAATTCATATTTAAAAATGATATAAGTGTGTCCTCTTTTCCTGTGAATACACTTAAGTCTTAGCTATCTTCGTGAAATATTTTGTTTAACAAATTTTATCTAGGCTTTTTAATGCTCTAAATGTTTTATTGGACACACATATAAAGGTTCTTGAAACACCTTTGTTACTAGGAAATATGGTTTATTACGTTTACAGCATAGTTCTACATAACTATCTGTTTCATTACAATGAATTTGGTATTCATTGATTTAATTATCTAGACTATCTTGTACCAGATTTTGTGTCGTGTAACAATCCATTTTTGCACACAGTAGGTTTATAATAAATTTCTGACACTCGAATGAACATCTTGACTTGTCGAAATTTATTTGACACTTCGTGACATAGCTTTTTAAATATACGGCACTTAAGTTGTTCAATATACGTTCCATCGCTGCGCATAAAACAGATTTATTTAATTTAACGCAAGTATCTATAATTCTAAACGATTTTATATTGAAACGATTTAACGTTGATAACAGCAATACGCTAATAAAATTTTGTCCAAATGACGGAAATTTTCAATGGAAATTACTCCTAAGAAAATACTGATATACTGGATTAAAATCTACACAATTTTAAATACAATGAAAAAATTATACGATTGGTCAATTTGGATAAACACAGAACATGACTAAAATTCTACTAAATATAAATCAATCTCTTCACTACCTTGAGCTGGCGATGATCTCTGATGTATCATGTCTCGTCTGGCAAGACAAATGTGTTTGAGCACAACGCCCACAGCTGCGAGAACCGGTTGTGACGAGGCCTGCTGGATAACCTCATAGTGGGACAAGGTCGATGACATAACTGGGTTAGCGACCTCTCCGAGTACAGCAAGTCTCTCCCTCACTCCTTCGCTCGACTCCCGCAAGTTGTTCGGATCTTCTGACGTTACCCCTTCACTGCGCCGACATCGCTTCTTAAGGTTGAAATTCGATTGTTCTATAAGTGTCTTTGAGAATATACTGGATGTATATGAACTCGTGTTATGAAGTATAGATTTGTTCTGCATTTCTGCGCATCGTGTAGATGTTCAACTGCGCCGCCCATGTTGTGGAATTCTGGATTCAACTTTTCATTTCTGTAGCTCTACTTCCCTATAATGTGCATCTTAGCACGAAGTCATAATCAGTTTAATGATTAAACCTGTATTACTTCCCCGTTGCCAATTTATAAACTGCATTATGTATAGTTCCCAAGGATGAGCTGAATTGTATGAGTAATATAGCTCTTTTCCTGAAGTGAATTGTTTGCATTTATCTGCGTGAGATGTGTAATATCTTCGTATTGAAATACCGAAGTAACAAGCTGTGTTTCAAATACTCCACAGACTTGCTGTATGAAGCTTCTTTAAAACTGAGTGTAAATGAACTCAGTCTCGTTCCGATAAGTGTGTAACAAAATCACCGGTCTACATGCTGTGCTGGTCTCAGTCAGAATGTCCCTTGCTTCACAAGTCACAGCCTTCTGACTTCACACTCCTTCTCTCCACTTTCGTTGTGCGTGGCACTGTCCTAGAAACAACTTGTTTCTACACTGGCGGTCTTGTCCAGACCCGATCTGAATTAGGAATGGCTGCTCGTTCTTGCTCTCCGAGTACGGCAAGTTCATCGCGTTTCCTCCCCTCTTGTGGTGTGACGTAGCTCCACAGACTTCCCCTCACTCACTCACTGTGTCATCAACCTTTGTCACTTCTCCTCCTGCATGACGTTACTCTCACTTCTCGTGGTGTGACGCATTCTTACAATGTAGGCCTCCCTACATTCAGATAATAAATATACAACCATATACAGATGACCTCGTAGTTCCGCCCCTTAAAACAACAATAACTATCTAACTACAACCTTATTTAAATAGTTCCTTCTTTCCTTCTGGCCTTCCGTAATTGTTTAATTAATAATGATGTTTAGTATTACACTCTATTTCATCTTAGGTTTTCTATATCACATAAATTTTTAAGGAATAAATGATTTTAATTCGTTCTTTTATTTTTCCTGGGTCCCAGGTCGTATCCCGTCTGAAGACTGAATGTCGAGCCTAAATTTCAGTGTTTGTGGTTCATTAAATCGCTTCATGTTGTAAGTGATAATCCAATCCTTGTGGGCTCTGATTTTCCTTGGATTTTATTTATTTAAATATTTTCTTTCGCTCCTCAAGCTACATGTATTTTTTTTCTTTTACGTCACCTGTGGGTGATTTTTTGTTTGGCCCGAGCCATAAGTTTTTTAAGACCCTTTGTAAGAATTTAGGTTTGTTTAAGCGTATAAATGTTACGTCTGTTAATGTTGGCCAAACCCCTGTCTTTTCATGTTAACATAGTTCTTGCTTCTCACTTTTGAATTAAATATTTAAATTATGCTAAGCTAATTGTCGTGGCATTATTTCTTCGGTGGCAGTTCTATGGGTTATTGGGAGGGTATCTGTGTACTAGCCTGTGGGATCCCTCTTCCCCCTCCTTCCGTCATCTGTAGGTGTTAGTCTGCTGGGGCATGTCATCTGGCGGTGAGTTGCAGTGTTGCGAGCGGGCCTCTGAAAACAAGGTAAGTGGCCGGCCCATCCCGTCTGCGGTAGGTGGCAATTATCTTTATAAAAGCAATACATAATTACAAAATAACTTAAACATACAGTATTTATATAAATTTTGCAATCAATTTACTTTCCAGCAAAACTTTGAACTTGTGAATCTACTGATGAATAACTCATTGTGGAGGTGAGGCTGAAAGAGGACTTTGCCAACCACTCATAATGTATATCCTCTCTTCAGGCGATGGTGATGTCCACATAGTACAAAACTGATTGACAGAGAGCCATACTCTGGAGGCGTAGCAACGAATATTGTCCGATTTACGCTATGTTCCAAACTATACAGTGCTGAAATTTACACACATGACAGGCATGCGCAATATGCGATAATATATTAATATAGTGTCGGCATCTCCGGTAACTACTCAGTTTCACCGGGCGCCTATACCATTGGTTGGGTAATTAATGGTGTCCAACCACCGTTGATGTTAATGTGAGGGGACGTAAAGAGGGCTTTCAGAGGACATACTTACCATGTTTACCTGAACAACCGTAGCCCGCTAAGCTACTGTTAGCGCGGTGACAGGCGTGCATCCCTGCAATCTGGATGCCCCCGTTCAACGGTAGGAATGATGTGACTTAACTAATCTACAAGCTAAGGGGTAAGGATCCTATAATTACGTGAAATAAAAGATAGAGCACTTAACGGTAAGAAAGGGGTTTATTATTACTAATGAGGGTGGACGATTAAGTTAGATCAAAGGGAGGGGTGATGAATAATTGAAAAGGAATTACACAGCACACTTACTCACCCTACCGATGATGGATGTCCATGGTGGAGATGACGTTGGGATTCGGCTAAGGGCAGCGCCCTTACCGTTCCTTCGTTACGTAGCACTGATAGAGAAAGCGGTGACCAAACAGCAAAGAGGCCAGGCGCGTGGCTGTACCTTGTATTTATAATGTAATTATGCGGTGTCAGTCTACTCAGCGGAATCGTAGAGTGTAACGCCCGCGGTGACCTCCTTAACATGCTAGCACCCTTAGGTCTATGATTGTCGTGCCTGTGGCAACTCCGTCCACATGGTCACAATTCCGTAGCCTCTTCTGTTACCTTTTGATAACTTATGCGTGGGTGTAGGCAGAACTCTTGTAAGAGGGTTGGGACCCCAACAATAGTTAGCCAAGGGTGAAATTCATTTAATACTTTTTTCACTCATATGGATCAAAACGTACACATTGATAAATTTTGCAATGCGTTGCAAATGATTTGCTTAGTACGAATTTTCTTCTCATTTATCTGATCTGGCACATAAATATGGTGTATATTGAAGGAAGTTGTCGAGACGAGCCATTGATAATCAAATGTGAATTACTGCAAGTAATTTTTTCTTTTGCAAGCGAAATCGGACAACTTATCACTAGGAACGGTTTGGGGAGAGTTTTATGAGCACATACAGAACTCCAAAAGGAAGAAAATTAAATACAATACCCTATATGTTTCTTACAATATTTATTTCGGAATTAATTCAATGTTTCACTTTATGCCTGTATTGTTTGTTTATTCTGTTCACATCTAAGAAAACTTGGTATTCAAACCAACTGTAGGCACTAAATGTTCGGTGAAACCCTATTTCCTCCTAGCGTCATAGCGCCTGCGCTCACCAAAACTTGAGGGATCTTGAATCAAGATTTCTGCTCTTCTGAAGCTGTCAGTTCGCCCATTGTCACGGTTGTTGAATGGATTATTATTGGTGCGGCCATTACCTTGAATGTCACTGCGGCGATCGTCTGGATTGTTGAATGGATTGCCAGTGCGAGGATTGCCTTGATTGTTGGAAGGATTAAAGTTGTCGTTATCAAATCGACCACCATTTTCCCCATCTCGGTTGTTGAATTGGCCATTATTACCTCGATTGCTATTATACTGGTCATTATTGTCTCTGTTATTATCGAATCGGTTATTTCCTTCTCGATCTCTGTTGTTATTAGCTTGAGCCCTAATATTACTGGGTTGCTGATTATTATATCCATTTCCGTTGTAATTACTATTGCCTCTTGTCATGTCGGGAACCAACACTGCAAACAAGAACAAAACATGAGTTTTATGCCTAACTTACACACAAATCCCTTAGAGTTTTAACTCAGAAACATAATGCTTTGTGCAAGTCATCATAATAATATATTCCAATTGGACTTTGGTCAAGCAATGATGAATGAATTTAAACATTGCTTTCTGTAAGGAGATTAACACTCTTGATGCTAAGCTATTATGAGTCTTCGCAATTGATCCCAAGCGCTTCTAAGACTGAGGTTTCATGTTTCCTTCTTAGCAACCGAGTCGCAGACTACGAGCCATCTGTTTTATTCCTTGGTGATAACGTAAGTACAACCCTTTCCCGAAATATCTAGGAGTCACCCTGGACAGAACTCTGAGCTACAAAGAACATCTCACAAAATCACTACAAGGAATAATATCCTACACAACTTTGTGGTAGTTCATGGGGAGCCTCGGTTGACTGCTTACGATTAACGGGTATTAGTCTTGTCTACTCTGCCGCGGAATACTGTGCCGCTGTATGGCTGAAAGGTGCACATGGGCATAAAGTTGATACTAAGTTGAATGAAACCGTGCGCTGCATAACTGGTACTGTAAAGTCTTCACCTCGCCACTGGTTACCCGTTGTTAGTCATATCCCACCACCCCACCTGAGGAGAAAGGAAGCTCTGCTAAGAGAAGCAAAGAAGATCCGGTCATCTCCCTCATTACCAGTTTACCAGGAATTTTGTTACCCATAGCCACAACGACTTCGATCTAGGAGACCAGCAAGTGTATTAGCCGGCCGACTCTTGAGGGTCAATTTTAACCTAAACCGGAGCTGGCAGGAAGAGTGGTCAAATTCAACATCTGGTACTAATGCTCATGAGAGAAATCCAACTCGGAAAATGAATGGATATGACCTCCCAAGAAAACTATGGTTTCGCCTCAACAGACTGAGAACTGGGCATGACGCTGCAATTTCTTGCGCCATAAGTGGTGCTGGATGGATTCTCCAATGTGTGAATGCAGTGAAGAGGAGCAGACCATGGACCATGTCATCCTGCGCTGCCCTCTTCATGCCTACTCCGGCAGCCCCAGCGACCTGTTTCATCTTTCACAAAGTGCTGTAGTGTGGTTGAAAAACTTGGACATGAACTTATAAATCCTTTGTTATAATAACCATACGATTAAATAAATGTTAAAGTGCCAAGCTAAGTTAAGTGAAACATTTCTTTATAAAAATTATCTCCTACCTACATTTTTCTAATGATAAAATGATGATATTTTTCCGCACGGGGTAAATAAATTTTAAAAGTATGAAATGCTGTATAGTTAAAACTTGTGTTTCATTTGTTTCATTAAAAACATGGAAGTTTCCAAAGACGCCGTCATCAGTGGAAAATTCACTCTCACACACTTCGTTGATCGTCAAAACCTTATATGTTTCCTCTTCGTTCAAAGAGAAGCCATATTTATTACCACGTATCATAATTTGCTCCGAGTAAGAACGTCAACACATTTTACTACAAAAGATTACACGTCAGCTGACTGTAGCTTGTACAAAGAATACATTATGGATCCATTTAATCACTGAACGTAAGCACATCGATGTCCAGGAAGAGAACAAATCCTACATTGACTTGGTTACAACGCTGATAGCACAGCTGGCTAGAAATATTAATACAATATTTATAAAAACGAGGCAAATATATCGTACTATAGCGCCCTTGAACGATATGCAGCGCCCTGTGGCTATAAGGGTTGAAAACAACGCTGTTATTAGGTCTAGAAACTTGGCGAATGCGAAGAGTTTCTGATTGCTCCTGGCGTTGTAGTGTCGTTGATAATACTGAAAATATTGACCTTTGTAAGGTAACTTCTCTATGGCAAATAATTGGTATCATTACCCAACAGGAATGCACTCAGGTCTTGTGATATCTACTGTGTTATTAGCTTACTTTTGATATTTTCAAAAAATTAAAGTAGACTAATGAGATGTACATGGTACAAAATGTTCGTGAGAGTGGGTATGTGAGTATGTCTGTCCTCCCCTCCTCTTATCAATTCAAACACGATGAAACATAATTGAACCAAATTTGGTACTGAGGTAGGATTATCATTGGACACCTCAGTGTCATATTTCATAACGCCGCCATCTTAACCAAATCAAATTGGTGACCATCCAAATGTTCAAAGCTTAAATCAAATTACAACAAAACTAATCATTGAATCTCTACCAAATTTTGTAAACATATACCTTCACGGTTGGTTGGTTGGTTCCTCAGTTTAGATGCTGCGACAACGCGATCATGTAGCCCCGTGTACTTTGTGTGTGTGTAGAATCTGATAACCGGTATTATTTTTCATGACTGTATTAGTGTGTGTATCTGTTTTAATCCAAGTTAGGAATGCAGACATCAATTTTTCAAAGTAGTTCCTACTTTTGCCGCCAAACGTCACCGTCTACGACCAACTAGTTCAGAACTTAGTTACCAGATGCCACCGCAGTCGGCTCTTGACGACGAACGTAGGAACCTAAGAACGTTAGTCAAATGTTTAACCTATATAATTTAGCTTCACACAGGTGTAATTAGTGGAAGGTTCTATAACATGCCATAAATCTATGACATCGGACCGCCAGTTTTACTTCCCCTCCGAAGGAAGGCATACTGAAGGATTTTTAACGTTCTTAAAAATACGACGACTTCGGCCGGGTTTGAACCCGCGATCTTGGGATACCTTCATGTGAGAAGCGTCTGGCGCCCAAACTACAAAGTCATCAGTCAAATATTTTCAAGACGGCGGCCGTGAGAATCATTCAACCATTATACTCCACAACTTATGTTCCAATGAATCAATGATCACAGTTGGCATTGTGATATTTTTATATCAACTTGATAACTACTTGAGACTGTATATTACGCGCAGCCACCATCTTGAAATGATAAAATATAAGAATGAATAACTCTCAACACGTCAGAGCTACTGTAACAACATTTAATGACAAGATAGAACCTTATGTATGAAATTGTATGAGCAAAGCAAAATAACAGACATTCCATACATTCAAGATATTGGCTGTGTGAAATATTAGAGCATTAAAATCGACAACTCGCAATGAAATGGGCAAATAAGACGAATCTTGCCAAGGTGAGCATCATATTAGAGCTCTCACATGCGTTAATCAGAGGATTATCACACTGAATATACCACACTTCTGGAAATGAAATGGTAAACTTTTTATTTTAGTATTCGCTACATTGTAGAAACCAGTCAAGCGTCCTTTCAATAAGGATGAACTTTCATCCAAAAGATGGATGACAATTTTGGGAATCATTCTTTGATTTCTGTTCATTTTTATAATTACATTTTTCTTAAATTAGCAGTAACCAGCAACCCAACCCGGTTTTGCCGTGATAAGCGCTTTTTTTCAATGTCAATGAACAACGACCGATATCTGTTTTACGTCTCGGCATGATGGGTTACAATCAATCACTGGACTATTAATTATATTATCACGGAGATGCATGTGCAACAAATTCTTGTCAGACGTAATTTAAGAATGGCGAGGTGCATGAAACACAAATCCCCCTTCCGTCCATTCTTAACTTCACTGTGAATTTTTCGGAACGAGTTGCACTTGCAGGAAACCAAACCAACCACTCTTCGCTAAAGTTTTTAACTCAACACGACTCGACAATCTGGGGCAATAAGCTCTCCCGCTAGCTAAGCTGTAACTGGGGTGATAGACTTGCCCCTAGCTAGCTCGTAAACT
The DNA here is from genome assembly GCA_946902985.2 of Meconema thalassinum. NCBI lineage: Eukaryota > Metazoa > Arthropoda > Insecta > Orthoptera > Tettigoniidae > Meconema > Meconema thalassinum. Next base: position 35,611,894 of record OX336392.1, read on the forward strand.
GTCGCCTCAGTACTTGAATGGAGATTGCTGGAAGAAATGAAAACGTAAAAGCACTTATAGTAGGCGATGCATTGAAGATAGAGAGATATGCTCTCCTGGGCGTTTTTGTAGAACTTTTCATGCTGAACAATCTTACACTCATAGTATATTGATATTTTTAACGGTTTGCTCAGCGTGAGCTTAAAAAGCGCACGGACGCCAGTTTATTCTTCGACCTTTTCACTGAAATCGTTAGTGCTTGACTTCCTTGGGTCATAAATAAATTATTTTCTACAGAAACCTTCCTCGAGATGTCCTTTATAGAATGGTGAAAACCGCATCAAAATCCATTCAGTGGTTCTCGAGATTACCCGTGACATCCAAGAATCGGGGGCTTTGTTTTATACTAAGTAGAGATTATACGCCAATCAGTATAATTTAATAGAATATAATCCCCCTTCTGTCCAATCTTAAATTGACTGTGAATTTTGCGGAACGAAAAGTTCACAGGCGAAATGGGAGTTGCACTTCCAGGGATTGGCGCGCTGAATGAAACTCAAATCCCCCTTCCGTCCTATCTTAACTTGACTGTGTTTCACAGTCGAAATGAAGAAAACCTGAGTTGCACTTCCAGGGAAACTCCAGCCTCAACCACCCTTCTCAGAAGTCTTAATTCAACACGACTCAACGGTTTGCTGCTGGCTGTATCTGGGGCATTAGGTTCGCCCGCTAGCTAGGCTGTAACAGGGATGATAGACTCGCCCTTAGCTAGCTCGTAAACTGTCGCCTCAGTAGTTGAATGGACATGGTTGGAAGAAATTAAAACATAAAAACACTTATAGTGGGCGATGTATTGAAGATACTCGCGGACTTTTTTGTAGAACTTCTCATGCTGAACAATTCTTACACTCAGAGTATTTAGATACTTTTAATGGTTTGCCCAGCGTAAACGCCCGGACTTCTCTTACATCAAGGGCACGAAGAATTGGTGCGAAATTGTTAGATAAATGCTTGTTTTGGAGTAGGTGACCAATTTGATATTTATCACACGTGCTGATAGTAAGACATCTGTAATAGATTAACGGCATTAACAAACTTCTCTTTATCTGCCAAATGGTGTAAGATTTTATATACGAGTATATTGCGCGCAAATGTATTATAGGCCTATAGCTTTCTAGTAGTGAACATATATAACTTATAACTTATAATAAGTTTTCCGTTTAGATCATTGAAGCTAAGTATGTCATTATTATCGTCTTTGTGAAAAAAAAAGAAAAAAATCGAATATATAGAATATATATAAATTGAGTATTGATTTGGCGTATAATTTTGAATATTTGATTAACTTCTATCAATACGGATTTTAAAACATTTGTGTTAATGGCTAATGTATTCGCATTTTTTTTCGAGTCATTGTAACATTTAAATGAATAAATGAACAAATAGATATTCTGGGGAAAGAAAAAGGGACTAACCAGCGAGCTAATTGTTGCCCGTGATTCAAAGTAGGTCAAAATCGAAGAAAGAAGAATAATTAATAAATGAACAGAATATATAAAGTGAAACAAATGTCAAGGAGTGATGGATTATTCTGGCCCGTTGATATTAAAATTAGTGTCAAAATGTTTTGTACTTATATAATTGGTTCATGATTATCTAATAACCTTTCTTTCAAATTTAAAATATAACCATACATAAGCGGCTTTGGTGGCGCAGTCGGTAGCATGCTGTTCTGCTTTGCCCAAGATGGCGGGTTCAAACCCGGCCAAGTCGTCGGATTTTTTAAGAGCGTTAAAAATACCTCAGTATGCCTTCCTTCGGAGGGGAAGTAAAGCCAGCGGTCCCATGTCACAGATTTATGGCATGTTAAAGGACCTTCCACTAATTGCACCTGTGTGAAGCTAAATTGTATAGGTTAATAATGTAAACAACGGTCTTACTTTCCTAAGTTCGTTGCCAGGAGCCGACTGCGATGGCGTCTGGTAGCTAAGTTCTGAACTAGTAGTCCTTGACGGCGGCGTTTGGCGGAAAAAGTAGGAACTATTTGAAAAATTCAAAGGCTGCAGTCCTTACTTGAATTAGAAAACAGGTAACACACACTAATACAGTCATCACAATTAATACCGGTTATCAGACAGATTCTACACACACCGAAAGTACACGGGGCTACATGACCGCGATGTCGCAGCCCCTAAACTGAGGAACCAACCAACCAAACATTATATTAATAAAACTTCTCCTTGGTTAAAAGTTACAAGACTGGAAGCCTGTGGCTTAATGAAGTACAAAAGGACTTGGATTCGGCTGGAATTGCTGACCTTGATGTAGAAGATCGTTCTAAATTTTGTGCTATGGTAGAGTCTTGGACCCCACCACCTAGAATCCGTAAATGTCGGAAGCCTCTTTCGCAGGATAGAAAGGAGAAATTATCAGCAGGGCTCAACAGATATTGGGAACGGAAAAAAGCATCGAAGAAGAACTAGTGATAAGCGCTCCGTAGTGTGCTTAAATCAATAATAATAATACAACTTACCTTGCCTTTTAGGCTACCTAAACAGTTATTGAATATTCTTACATAATTCTTATTTGCCAGTTATTTCTGTGGTTCTTTGCCAGGAACTGACTTATCAGTTGGATCATATAACATAAACTGTGAAGTTGTTTATTTATGCATACGCTTTCATCGACCCGCTAAAAGAAGAAGCGGCTTCGGTGGCCTAGTCCGTAGCATGCTGAGCTTCTATGTCGGATTTTTTAAGAGCGTTAAAAATCCCTCAGTAAACCTCCCTTCGGAGCGGAAGTAAAGCCGGCGGTCCCATGTCATATATTTATGGCATGTTAAAGAACCTTCCACTAATTACACCTGTGTGAAGCTAAATTAACTTATCGGTTAAACAACGCTCTTAAGGTTCCTACGTTCGTCGCCAGGAGCCGACTGCGGTGGCGTCTGGTAGCCAAGTTCTGAACTAGTAGTCGTCGATGGTGGCGTTTTGCGGCAAAAGTAGGAACTACTTGAAATTCAATGTCTGCAGTCCTTACTTGAATTAAAAACAGATAACACACACTAATAAAGACTTCACAATTAACACCGGTTATCAGACAGATTCTACACACACCCAAAGTACACGGGGCTACATGACCGTGTTGTCACTAAGGCGCCAACCAACCAACCAACCAAAAAAAGACAGGGCAGTTTGGTCCAGAATAATTTGTACTCTGGACTTTAGGAAATATGCTATGTCACATGAGCTGTCATATTCCCCGCCAGGAACTGATATCACTGCAGCCTACAATAATATATCAGCTTTAGAAATGTAACCACCTAAATAACCCGGCAGTGGTGTGTTGGGGTGCTGCACACCCCTTAGCACATAATTATATAAATATTCGCTAGAATGCGCCTTGCACTTCTTTGTAGTTCCAGGTAGCTGCCAGTTGGTGTCAATAGAGGGCGGTGAGTGTGGTTTCGTAACTTTAGTTGTGCATTTGACTTCCTGAGCTGCAATGGGAGCTTGCTGGGGTTTAGGAAACCCCCACACACCTCTCCCGTTTCATAAACGGAAGAGGTAAATATACGTATTAAAATTATATTTTTGTTTCTATGCTTCCTAATATGTAACATTTAGTTCTTAACAATAAATATTGTTATAGATGGATCCTTATGGGCCTCAAGGAGCCGGTATGCGAGCACTTTTTAGCCTATTTTCAATTTTGAAAAAATAGGCTTATAATAATTTTATTAATGCAGCCAATGGCCATGTACTTTTCTTTTCAGGACGGGTCAGGGAAGGGATATTGGAAGGAAATCGGCCGTGGACCTATTGGAAGGAACCGTCCCGGCATTTGCCTGGTGGTGAAAATGGGAAACCACGAAAACCATTTTCAGGACGGCCGAGGTGGGATTCGAACCCACGCTCTCCCGATACCAGCGAGGCACGAGATAGCGCGTTAGCGCTCTCGGCCACCGCGGCCGGTAAATAGGCTTATGAGATCACCTTTTGTCCGTGTGTGTGTGTGCGTGTGTGTGTGTGTGTGTGTGTGTGTGAGAGAGGTGTGTGTGTGTCCCCCCCCCTAATAAAATCTAAACGGCTGGAGCGATTTCAATGAAACTCGGTAAGGTCATAGTACTATTCCAGGCGACCTCGACCGTGCCCTTAAAATTTTGTTACGTCTCACCAATCCAACATGGCGGCTGTGCGAAATATTTCACTAGCATGCAATATCTCCGAAACTATTACCGATATCGCCCTGAAATTGTGTACGGTGATAAAGGGCACTACTAGAAGTTCATCTAAGAGACTTTCAAAAACCTGGTGACTACAAAACCAACATGGCGGCCAAGCGAAGTTTAGACTTTTAAATAGACTTTTCTCGCGATTTAACTATCCAAACGTAATGAAACTTGGTACTGCAAATGTTTATATACATTGTAATGCACTGGAGTCTAATTTACTTCAATTGTTTACATAACCTCAAAATGGTGGCTGTGCGAAATATTTCACTGACATTCTATATCTCCGAAACGGTTACAGATATCACCTTGAAATGGGGTACGGTAATAAAGGGTTCTGATACAAGTTTATCTGTGTAACAATCATAAACATGTCAAGTACAAAACGAACATGGCAGCCAAGCGAAGTTAAAATATTTTAATAGACTTTTCCCGTGATTTAACTCTCTGAGCGCAGTGAAATGTGGTACAGTAAATGATTTTACATATTGTAATGGACTGGCATCTAATTTAGTTTAATTGTTCACATAACCTTAAGATGGCGGCTGTGCGAAATTTTAAAATTAAGTTTTTATTTCTTGTTTCGTAATCATGCGATCGAAATGAAAGTTTGAATAATGAACCTTGGCAATAGTTGTCCTTGAATGGTACATAACTCTATAGCCTATACATATAACAATCCAAATGGCGACCATCTGAAATATTTAGACGGTTCTCAGTATCTATGAATCTTTTACAGCAATTACTGACATTTTTTATGTTCATAGAGGCTAAGAACATACGTTCACCTATAGGACTTTCAGTAACCTGGTGAGCACAAATCCAACATGGCGTCGACGCGAATTATAAATATTTGAATGGACGTTTCTCGCAAATTAACTATCCGAGTGCAGTGAAACTTTGCACGTTAAATGCTTATACAAATGTTAATCCAAAGGCATCTAATTTATTTCAATTGTTTGCATAATCACAAGATGGCAGCTGTGGGAAATTTTAAAATGTCGTTTTTACTTCTTGTGATCTAATCATGCGATTGAAGTTTGAATACCACACGTACACAATCATCTTAATATAATAGTACAAAAATAAAAATCCAACCTGGCGACCATCTGAAATATTTAGACGGTTCTCTATATCTACGAATCTATCACAACTTTCAAACTGAAATTTTGTACGTTGATTGAGGCAATTAACATGAGTAGGATATATTTAAATAGGCTGTATAGTTCTTCACGGAACTACTTGTTTTCATTTGGCATTTGTGGCCTCTGGGTGGGATTGGGTGAGCACGAGTCCCACCATAGGATATTTGGGAATTTGATATCCACCTCCCTGGAGGGTACATTTAACATTTTCAGGCCTTCGTGCAGGATTGTGTGCAAGGATCCCACGGAAATGCCAACTGGTGAGGTGATGTGTCTCACAGCGAGAACCTCAGCGATTCTTCAAATCAACTTTTTTCAGTCACTCGAGCGGCTTTGGTGGCGTATTTGGTAGCATACTGACTTTCTATACCCAAGATCGCGGGTTCAAACCCAGCCGAAGCCGTCGGATGTTTTAAGAGCGTTAATAATCCCTCTGTATGCCTTCCTTCGGAGGGGAAGTAAAGCCGGCGGTCCCATGTCATAGACTTGTGGAAGCTTCATAAAACGGGAGGTAGCGCGCAGCTCGCTACTCCTGTGGGGATCCAGGCGGGGACACCGAGAGCCCGCTGATGAGCCAGCTTGGTGTCCTAGTCGAAACCCCACACAAGACACGGACGGCACAATCCTAGAATAATTGCTGAGTTTTAATTCACTGGCCGTGAAAGCCATTATACCAGCTAAAAGTAATTGATTCACATTATTTGAATTATGTCAAAGATTGTACGTAAGCCAAACGACCAGTTTTCTAGACCTGTTTGATATCTTGAAAAAGTACATTACTTTTAATGGTGTCTTGATATAAATTAGAAGGAATTGATAGAAATAGCTAATGCAAAATAACGTTTCTACTTACATAATTTGAACCGTAGTGGCGTACCGAAAACAAGTAGTTCCGTGAAGAACTATACAGCCTATTTTCATATATCCTACTCATGTTAATTGCCTCTATCAACATAGAAAATTCCAGTTTGATTGTTGTGGTACATTCGTATATATTTCATATGGTCGCCAGGTTGGATTTTATTTTATGTACTATTACATGAAGATTATTGTGAACGTGTGGTATTCAAACTTCAATCGCATGATTAGGACTTACGAATTAAAAACTTAATTTTAAAATTTCGCACAGCCGCCATCATGACGTTATGTACACAATTGAACTATATTAGATGCCATTGCATTGCAATATGTAAAATCATTTAATGTACCACATTTCACTGCGCTCAGATGGTTAAATCAAGAGAGAAGTATATTAAAATGTTTCAACTTCGCTTGGCCGCCGTGTGTGTATTGTACTTGACAGGTTTTGACAGTTACATAGATAAACTTGTAGCAGTACCCTTTATCATCGTACAAAATTTCAGGGTGATATCTGTGATAGTTTCGGAGATATAGAATGCCAGTGAATTACTTCGCACAGCCGCCATTTTGAGGTTATGTAAACAATTGAACTAAATTAGACTCCAGTGCATTACAATATGTATTTACATTTGATGTACTAAGTTTCATTACGTTTGGATGGTTAAATCGCGAGAAAAGTCTATTTAAGATCTCAAATTCGCTTGGCCACCATGTTGGTTTTGTAGTTACCAGGTGTTTGAACGTCTCATAGGTAAACTTCTATTAGTGCCGTTTATTACCGTACAAACTTTCAGGGGGATATCTGTAATAGTTTCGGAGATACTGAATGCTGGTGAAATAATTCGCACTGCCGCCATTTATTATTGGTGCGACAGAATAAAATTTGAAGGTCACGGTCGGAGTCGGCGAGAATGGTGCTATGATCTTACCGAGTTTCATTGAAATAGCTCCAGCCGTTTAGAAGTTATTAGTGGGACACACACACGCACACAGACACACGGACAAAGGGTGATCTCATAAGCCTATTTTTCATAAAATGAAAATAGGCTACAAAGATGTGTTGAACTGAATCCTTATATTGTCCCATTTATCACCTGGATTTGAACTGCCGCCAGAGGCTTCCTTACTCAGAAAGAGCCCACTTCGTTTGTCGTGAACATTTATTTAGTTAATTGCAGTGGCGGCTGGCGGATAATTCTTCTGGATGTTGACCTAGTTTCATTAAGGAGGGGGGGGGGGGGGGTAAGGTTGGGTAAAAGACTGTTTGATATCAGAGAACACTGTATTCAATTGCGCGGTAATAGGAGTGTACCTCATTCATCACGAATGCCGCAGTTCAGAGAACATCACATTGTCATCGAATGAAATCGATTATGAGTTAGTCTACACGAAAACTTTCACGAGAACAAAACAAGGTAAGTTACATAATGTCGTTGGTTTTACGTCCCTTTTAACTACTGCGGCTTTAGGAGACGCCCGGTTGCCGGAATTTTGCCCAGAAGGGGATCTTTAACGTGCCAGTAAATCTACTGACACGACTCCCTCGCATTTGCGCACCTTCAAATGCCAGATGACTGCGCCAGGATTCGATCCTGCAACATTGGGAACATTAACGGAGAACGTTACCGCTGAGCCACGCTGCCAACCGTAAGTTATATAAGAGGGCGAGAAAGAACCGGGAGTGTCACAAGTACGCGCAAATTACATTGCAAGACATGTTATCGGCACTTGATGGAGCATCTCTGCTCCCTTGTTGCAATCAGCGGGCAACGACCAGCCGAGTTAATTGTTGGGACACGACTTACTCTGCCATACCCTTCACTATTGAGATCTGGTCGGTGCTCGGGCCTGGCAACGATCAAACGGACGAGCGATCCTAGAGAGTTGGCGCGCTTCGCTTTCTCAGACAGTTCACAGTAACTTACAATAAGATTTTCTGAATGATTAAAGAACAAAATTATAGATTGCTTTACATATAAAAGGAAAAGCACAGCGGTTATTACTAATAATATTAGTACGATTTTAATTGTTTATCTTGGATTAATCTGGTCGTTGTGCAAGGCTGCACCCTTATTACCGGCCACCACTGTTTAATTGTAAGCATTGTATGCAGATAAAGCCATCAAGATAGGCAGATATTGAGAGTCAACTTCATTGTACTCAATATCAATATATGCCCGTAGCTCACGGTAAAATTTTCCTTCTAATTTATTGTACAATAATTTAATTTTATAAAATATCTGTTGCTCACGGTCAAATTCAAGTTTTATAAAACTTTTGATAAAACTTTCCATAAAATTGGACAGGTTCTATTCCGTAAAATTAATTTTACGAAATGAACCAATCAGGGTAGCTGACATTAAGATGATGCTGGCGCCACGTAGTGAGAAGAATGTGACGTTCGCTTGTAAACAAACACTTCGAAAATGGCAGGCTCCGGCTGGACTAAGGAAGCTGTTAGTGTTTTACTGGACGAGTACCAGAAATATCAGTGTTTGTGTGAGGTTAAAACGCCCATATACCACAATAGAAATGCAAGAAGGGAGGCAGAAATCTCTGTCGCCGGATATGTTTCACTAATTCGACCGAACACAAGCCAGGCTGATGTGAAGGCGAAGATAAACGGGTTTCGAACTCACTTGCAGTCTCATTTCAGGAGAAATGGCTTGCCTCATTTTAGTGTCCTGTCGAATAATTTTGGGACCAACAAGATCTAGGAGTTTTTTAAAACTGCTTTCCTCCATTCCTAGAAAATTCCTATATGAATTCTGATCTTCTAACCTGAACTCAATTTCGACTAAGGACAGCAATCCTCTACTCTTCTCTTCTTTTTATCCATTCCCGAGTCCAGTACTTCCTAGCATTTCTTTTCTTCCTTTTTACCACTGTACGACATATAATTGTAGCTAAAGCAGCAATTTTTGCAATTTTTGCTTTGTTTTTTGGAGCCATACCCTCAAACCAATGTGTGTTGAACAGCTGATTCTTGGTTCAGAAGTTTATCGGTAGATGGCGATCCTGATACATCCACGGATTTTATAAAATAATTTTACCGTGAACAACATAGCTTGCTTTCGTCAAATTTTTATAAAATTAGTTGTAAAATAAATTTTAAGAAACATTTTACCGTGAGCAACGGGCATTACTGTATAAACAGTCACGCATAAACATGTTGACACAAATACATCTTTTCAGTATATTTAGTTACTGTTTTCCACATTTTAGCCTACTTTACATGTTTGCTAAAAAAGAAAGTAGACTTAGAGATCTACACAGGGCCAAAAAATATGTGTCTATGTGTGTGAGTGTGTATGAATGTGTGTGTACTCTGCATGTATGTCACTCCTATCAATTCAAACACGGTGAATTCGAAATGAACGCAATTTGGTACAGAGGTAGCACTAGCAAACGGCACCTCAGTGTCATATTTTACATCGCCGCCATCTTGACCAAAACTGAATGCGGCCACTCAAACTTTCAAAACGTAAAATCAAATTACGACTAAACTAATCATCCGATCTCTACCAAATTTGGTAACAACATATCTTTATATAGGAGGCGTATTTCACCCAAACTACAAGGTCATCAGACGTGCCATTTCAGGATGGTGGCCGTGGGAATTATGCAACCATTGTAATCAATAACTTAAGACCCATCAATTCCGATTATCTACCTAAGGGTGGTTTAAGCTATCCTTAAAGACGTGATCTGTTATGTATTATAATTTAATATTATAATATTATACTGTATGAGTGGCTTAAAAGAGCTGAGCCGTCTCTGTCACATGACAAGATGGCAGCTGGCCTCTTGTGCCTGTCCTATAATATTTCAGTAGTTTTAGTATGTTGGATGTGATATTGCCTACAGATACAAATGAAATGATTTATAATGAAGATGTGCTGTAGTGAAGAAATCGTCTATTTCAAGACATTATTTGCTAACACGTTGTATCTAAGCCAGTTAATAACACTCCGGTATTAAGGACATGGTTGGCTCTGGGCACGAACTCTTTACACAGATACTAAATAAAATGCCATTTAGCTCAAAGGAGAGGCTAAAATAAGCACTCGTTTATTAATAATCACAGACTCAGCATCGCACATAAACAGAATACATTACAAAAAGGAGAATAGAAGAACAAGATACACGTCATCAACCACAGTCTTCTCAATGCCTCTGTTCGGTGCTGTCCTATTGCGGATTACGTGGGTAATTGTTCCAAACATTCTGCTTTGGGAATCCCTGGCCTCCAGAAGTATTGCAATTTTGTATTACTTCAACTTGTAGCCACAGCCGCACTCCGATAAACTTTAAGTACTGCCAGATGGATCCCATCTCTCCTGGTTGCTTTAAACTGCCTGCTCATTCTACACTCATAGGCGTAGAAGATATATATTAATTCACTGCTAGGTTGCCGCAACAACCTACTGTGATCGCCGTTGATTATTAAAGGGGAAGATACCCAAAACGAAGGATTCTTAAGTTTAGAGGCTCAATATCGAGAGTAACAGACGTGAATACATTACAATAAGTTAGTAGTTTTGTTATTCAATCTTCATAAAGTATTGAGCCCGAATAGCTCATGCTGGTGATAGCTTGTACGAGAACCATGGAATTTATAATGTTCAAGAATTATGAACGCATCCCAGATGTGTGCCACTACATCAGATGTTCTTTTGACTTCATTAAGAAGCTGTGAGAAATTACCCAACGTGATCAAAGAAGTTTTCTTTGCGGTGCAATCTAGAATTTAAAATAAGAAGTCATGCAGCTTAATTAGCCACATTTTCATGGGCTTATAATATTTATTTATGGTTTACAACCGAAGGTATACCACCGCAGATACGCGGAAGGAAAGAACTTAGTCGCTAAATGACTTGGAAGTGATAGAACTGAGCACAACTACTTCCGTGAAGGAATGACTCTAATCCGTACTTGCATGGCGAGCAGACGTCATTTGTGAAGGTCCAAGGTGACCCTGTATTAGCATCGTCGTTATTAAAATTTGAGAAGTGAACACGACCAAAGTATTTATTTTAGCACGAAGTGTGCTTGTGACGCGAAACAGTCCGTCGAATATCTTGAATTTTGTGATATTTCCACTAAGTGAAGTGATCGACCACATGGTTGCAGCATGTTCAATGGCTGACCAGTGTGACAAGTGATTTATGTACCAGCGATACACGAGTGAAAATCTAGTCGAAATATTCATCAGTATATGTGCAATATTATTGAGCCGTGCAAAGGCCGAATTTAAAACGACTAAGATTGAGCTGATGCACTTACATAAAATATTTACCACATGTGAAGTGTTAACTTCAGCGAAAAGACACGTGCTTTGTGTCAAATCTAGCTTCTGTGATTTAAGCAGACAAGGCCATTTTTTTAAATACAGTCTGCTATCTATAAAGTGTAAAAGCAGTGAATTTAAAATACGCTAGAAGCAGTGTCTACGATTCTACAAATTCTACGATTAAACCAAGATGCCTTCATTCAACCATGTGCTGAGGCATAATTGTACTGTACTAAAGAAGAAGATGACAATGGCTTAAATATCCAAATGGGAGGAATGCCTGACACCTGAGCCACACTACGACTATGGAGAACCACCAGTGGATAACCATGCTTATTGACAAGCAGAGAAGATATCTGTGGATTTCCAGGACAAAAGGCAAAATCCTCAATCCTCGTATCTGGATAATGAACTGCAATAGCTGTGAGTCATGATCTTATAATCTATTTATGTACGGTGGATGGTCATGGGTGGATTAGTTTGTAGCAATCGTAACTTATTGTCAGTCATCAAGGTAGGGATATTTTCATTCTTTTTGACCACCTTCTTATGGTGATTTTCACGCTTCTAAATGCTTCTTTGCATTTCGTTACTCGACAGAAGAGTTAGTCACCTGATCGGGTGCGTTCACACGGTGCAATATTGTTTTGAAAGGTAATTCCGAATGACGGAAGATCAATTTAGTCAATTTGTGACAGGGGCATATTTTTAATTCAGCTCCAGCCGATTATTTGTCAAGTTTTCTAAAGTCCCCTTTTTCTATTATTTTGTACGCCACTGACGTCTATTATTTAACATTTATGGCGTATCGTTTAGGCATGGAAAGGATACAGTCCACATTATTATTGTAAATTACAATTTTCCAAGAGTGAGCAGTTTGACACCAGATTAAAATGAATCCACATCGTTGTAAATGAGTGAAGTAATGGTTTGAACTTACTCATAATTCCTATTACACGATATTCGTATCATTTCAATTATTTCCACCAGAGGTTAAGGTGTGAAGCCAGTATTTATTCACATTTAAACGTGTTTTGTACGCATCACATGTTTTGCTGTGAGCTTCAGTGGTGTTACACATTGTCAAAGACTTTCAACAGGAGAGAGATATCTTTCCGTTACGTTTATTTGTTTGTTTAAGCCAAACATATCATTCTTACTGTAATTTATTCGTCTTTAACGACATTATAACCTTTCTTACATGTGTATAATCATATAGAGTGAATGCTAGGATCACTCAGTCTACGTTTATTGTGAATTTGATGTGTTTTAAATATCAGTGAAAGACATTTCTTTGACAACTCACTGACACGTCATAACGTGTATTGCAGAGCACTGGAAGCATTATGACAGATGCTCGTCCAGTTCGCGCCTGTGACATTGCCCAAGGTTATTTACGATCTCTATTGTGAGACAATTGACAAACGACTTCATTTTTATTTTATTGTTTCTAGACCTTGCTAGGAAAGTCCATTTCGAGCCATGTTTGTTTATGCTCATGCTATTGACCTTGATCAAGTATCGATTTTAGTAAAGTTGTTCTAGTACAGGAGTACTAATTAATAAGTAATGCTAAATATTTGATATACTCGCAGGTATTTGTGAGCGAGCCCAATATGTTTTTGTCATGATTCATATTTAATTTGAGAAACCATTTGATAGGTTGGATCGTTCAAGCCATTGTGTATTCTCACTTGTAAGTGAATGATTATTCACCGTGTTTTGATACACGACGTCGGGTTGGTTGCCATGTTTACTATTAGTGAAAGCCGGCAAATCTATGTTACAGAACAAGTTTGACCGAGGAGGAAAGGTAATGGTCTCTTACGAGTACCGATTGTGTTATTGTTAACGTGCGAGCCACGTATTCCTTGTTGAGGTGTACCACGTGTTGGTAGCACACTCCTGCGAAGCCTTGCATTTGGTCAACTATCTTAATAATAAATGGACTCATAAATCTACGGCATTAAATTTAGGACTAAATCTTGAACCATCAATTTATTTCCTAAACCTACGATGCTAATATTACAGTTAATCTTTAATCGTTGTTAAATCTTGATCTTGTTTCTTTTAGTCGAGCGGACCAAAGCATCGAGCTTTCGTTTGTTCTTACTAGTAAGTCTAGTAGCTAACACTGATAGACATTTTTGACAGAGATCGAACGCGAACCCAAAGTTCAGAACTCGTGGGCCGTGACTCGAACAGGAGAATGCTGTTCTTGCACAGTTGGATTCTCATGTTTAAATACACTGATAGATGACGGTGGACAACAAACAGTTGTTCATATGACTGTAGGCAGGAATAATAAGATGATATTTGTGTGTACAACTTATTTATTCATTGACATGTTATCCCACTGTTACCCTACTGTTTCTTGTACTGCAATATCTTTGTTGTTGTATATAATTGTAACATTGTACTGTAATGATGACCGACAATCATTAGTTTTTGTTTAGTTTGTTTATCACGGACGTCTAACGCCGTTGATCAGCTTAAAGCAGGTTTAGTTCGAATTAATTAGAGCGTAAATGTAAATATGGGTACCAGTCCTTTAACCTTTCTGTCATGTTTGTCATGCTTGATGACATGATGCCTTCTTCCTAAAAGCATCATTTATTCTTGTATAACTATTTTATTGCGGTACCATTTCCCCAGCTAAGTGCTTTTTTTTCGTTTTTTTTTTGTTTTGTTGTATTTTGTACCTGTCGAGGAGATTCTACGTTAACTTTAGGAGTTGTTTATTTTTTATTTTTGTTTATCAGCTATGGAATAGCAGTTTTATCAAACCCTCCGACCGTAGGACAGGGGTTTGGCATTTCAAATAAACAAACCATGAGTATGTCTTAAGTCTGGATGTAATTATTTAGTAGTTTTGTCCTTTTGGGGGTGCATTTTCTTTGGGTGGCTATGACAATCACTGTGATGGGAACCTGATCCTTAGGGAAGCAGAGTCTTGTGCCAGCTAGTCCCATAAGAAGTGCATTCCGATCCTCTCCGGCAATGTGTCTCGAGGTAGGGGTCATCTGGGAGGCCACGTTACGGTTGATGGTAACCAGATAACCTCGTCCAACGGGCACAGTATATAATATTGATTTTGACACTTACTGGCTAATTGTCAATATAAAAGAAAACAAACAGTACATCGTGGTAGAGGTGATGAGGACAAAGTGTTGTAAGTAGGCTATACCCATACATTTAGGAGAAAGTTTTTCTTGTTTTTTAAATTAATTTTGTGTATTTTCAATACTATTTGTAATCTTGTTTATTGTGGTGGAAAATATAATCAACATAATTTCTATACAAAGAGAATGTTTAGATTATTGCATTTTATGAATATTAATATGCGAACTATCTTTATTAATAATATACACGACCGTGAATAACCCCCCCCCCCCCCCGCCCTCCCTGAAAGATTAACTGCTGACGCCACTATGTAAAAGGCCATATTTTCTTGAGCCAAGTGTCAAAGTTTATACATATTGAGTGTTACCTTTCTTTGTTAATACTTTGTAAATATCAAAAATGAAAGCTTTTCACTCAGTCAACACAAATATTTTGTGGCCAATTATCTCTATTATATAATACGCTAAGGTGTATGTTTCACAAAACACAAGCTCCTAAACCAGAGGGAGTTAGAAGGTGTGGTTTGTACCAACATCTTTCAAATCATCTCAATAGTACAGGAAAAATCTTGCATTTCTTGAAAAGTCAACGGAAATATATTCATTTGTTTATCAAGTGCTCTTAAACAAATTGTAATGTTTTTACTAATGGTTCCCCTAAGTTGTTGTTATTAAAAGGAATGTTAAAATTATTACTGAAATGGTAAATATAAGAACCATCAACCAATCCCACCATTAAAGTAACACCTGAAAAAGTTTTATGAATAAGAAGAAAAATCCGGGTGGGCGCCAAATCATATACAAATTAAATCTATGAGTAATCAATCTCTTGTTCAATGAAATAGAAAAACAAGTCCTCTACAATCTCAAGGGGTAGGGTATTTCTGAATACCAACCAAGATACCATCAGTGAGGAAAGCAAGTTTAGATATCTACTGCAATATACAATCAATTACAGGGAATGTTACTTACGGTTTGAGGAGAAATATGAATATCATATGTAATATATTTGTTTTGCTCCAGTAAAAGTATATGATTTCCTAGATCTTTCTTTATTAAAAGCAATCTTCTCTACTAGAAGCATTATGGGACCAGCAATGATAAACAATCCCGAAACGTTCATTCAGTGTAACAAAATCTTCCAGTTCACATATACAAGCACACACCTATATCATAATCTCCAAACCTAAAATAATGATTTTTTTAAATCCTCCCACATCCAGTGTTCATATATCTCTTCTTCTTGCCTTTTCTAAGATAATCCACTTCCTCTACCGCTAGATCCTCCTCCATGGATTCCACAGATTAGCACACAAATATGCATAGTTCATGATCTTACCACCGAAGCGCTACTATGATAAAAAATGTCACATTCACCCCCAGAAATCTTGACAACAAAGTCATTTTGGAGGGATTTCTGATACACATTTAACCCAAATATCCATAAGTACGTTAGATACCAAGTCCAAGACCATTTACGTCTTCAGTAATTGGAGCAACATCTTCATGAAAACCCTTCACCAGGTTTTTCCATTTTTGTCGACAAGGGTGCTGAGATGTTATATCCAGTCAGGCATTCTTTCATACATAGTTCCACCAAACCCTCCACTGTGAAGATCCTTGGCAGCATATTCATCTTTTGCATATATCCATTCATGTGAATAGTCTGTTCCATCTTGAACTCAGGGAGAGTCACATCAACTTTTGTTCGCCTCAGTCCATTTTGAACAGCAGTGAGGTTCACAGTCCGAGAGAGTTCATCCAGTTCTCTGCTATCTCCACAACCTCGTGGCAAGAGAATCTACATGAGGAGTTTATCTCCCTGGTAGTCCAGCTGAATTGCTTGGTAGTCAAGGAAGTTACCATACATATAGCTATCTGTTGTATGCACCACATCCATATTTGTCACATCATTGCATGACGTATGAAACTGCTCAGATCTTGTGTCTCTCGAGTTGATTTACTTTGTCCAGTTGCCATTGAAGTATATTCCATTAACTAAAACTGCACGAGTTACTGTGGTTACTGCATCATTATGTAGAGTCTATCATAACCAGTCTTCATATCTCCATATAATTACCATATTTAGACTTCTTGAATACGAAAAGTTAGAAATCATATATTTCAATTATACAAAATTACTGTACCAAATCAAATTAACAGATGCAAAAACCAAGGTAAATTATGGTCAAAAGATATTAAAAACACAAAATTAAATGGATTGACTAAAAATAAGAAAGAAAATTAAATAACATTCTCACTAATAGATATGTACATTACAGCAAACCAACAAATGTACCCTGCGCAAATATATCCTAAGATTGATCACAAGATAGACATAATATGCCTCAAAACATGAATCATAATAATAATGAAGTCGCGTAACACGCCCCCTACACATTTAATTCCAAATATACATCCATCACATACACACTTCTTACACACATAAGAATATACATACATATAATTAAGTAAATCATAAACTCTGCATTCAAAATACCTATCTCTAAATTCCAGGCATAGATGTACCTATACTTCCTTTAAACAACAAACTTCCGTAATAAGTGTACATTATATGTACCATACAGAATTCTCCCCTCATCTTCGAGTACATATGCACACGGACCTATCCTGTTATTAATTTTATATGGACCAGAATATATAAGAAAAAACTTCTGCATCACCTTTTCTGAGCTACAGGATTGCCTTGGTACCCGTAATAGTACTAAATCACCCACCATAAACTCGTCTGTTTTTTATTTCTTTGTTGACGTTTTCTTTTTTCAGATGCTTTATGTAAATTCCTACCTGCCAACTTAATAAACATATTCCTTTCCATCTTATCTTCCACAGATAAACCCAAAGTTTTTACAAATTCATTTTGAAGCTTTTTACCTAGATGAATTTCCATTGGTGTAAACTTAGTACTCTCATGCTGTACCGAATTCAACCAGTTTTCGACTTTATAAAGTTGAGATACCCAAGTTGTATGCTTATCATGAACTAAAGCACGGAATATACGACCAATCTCTTTCATAACACGTTCACATAGGTTTCCCTGTGGATAACGTATTGATGAATGTACCTGCTTTATCCCAACTTGTTCCATTCTGTTTTTCCAGTATTTAGATGTAAACTGAGGTCCACTATCCGTCAAAATTTTAAGTGGAGTACCACATTCTGGGATATATCGATCTACTATCATATTACTACATGCTTTTCCTGTTGCCTTCCTCATTGCATATAATTTTACAAATTTCGAAAAAGCATCAACCACCACAAATATATATTGATACCCAAATTGTCCTTTTACCACTGGACCAAACAAATCTGCACATATTAACTCCCCAGGTTTACTTGTAATTACAACTTGCATAGGACCATAAAGATACCTACAAGGGAATTTATATTTTTGACAAAGAACACAAGTAGATAGAATCTTTCTAACATCACTTCCCATTTTATACCAAATAAAGTTTTGTTGAAGTTCATACAAAACCTTATTTGCAACGAAATGTCCTAACTCTTTATGAATAAACCATACTATCTCCTCTCTAAGGCATCCCGGTACACAAATACCCCACTTACCCTCCTTACTTTTACGTGCCAAAAAGCCATCTTGTAATTTATACACATGTCTACCTATCTTAAGACTCTCAATACCTCCTGCTTCTAATTTTACTAATATATCACTCAATTCGTCATCCTCTCTTTGCCTTTCTAATAGTTGCCTTAATGATTTCATAGACTTCTTATTACTCTCATCTATGCAGGCACAAATTAATACACCCTTCTCACCCTTCAAAGTATATTTTTCTCCTATTATCTTTCTATCTCTAGATAAAATATCAGCTAATATATTATCCTTCCCTCTTATATGATATATATCAAAATCATGTTCCTGTAAAGCTAGTATCCAACGACTCACTCTATTCGAACTCAATTTACAGGATTTCATGAATGCTAAAGCATGATGATCCGTATAAATACTAAATCTACCTCCCAAAACATACATACTGTACCCGATCGGGTATCTCTAGGCCTAAAAATTAAATAATAATTATAATAATAATAATAATAATAATAATCTCGGGTGCGGTACGTTCGTTAAATGATCACTAATGGCCTAGGTCACAGGAAACAGGTTCGCTAAACTACTGAAATGGCGTACACTAGTTAACAGGTAAAATCTAATTTATTGAACTCAAAAATCCGGTTTGAAAAATTACATTAACTCAAAAGAACAAAAATATAAATGCAACAGCAAAAAAACAAGTTACAATAACGTTACAAATTAAACCCAAATAAGAAGAGAAAAACCAAATTAAGTTTAAAATAACAAAATCAAAATAGTGAAAGAAAAACACGGCTCTCCCAGAGCTCATCATCGGCCTCAATTCAGCTTAAAAGAAACGAAAATAAAATACATTAATTGGATTCAGCTGTGAGCAAGCAAAGATTACATCACTACGTTAACAGCTGACTGCCAGGGGTGGCAAAGTTATTACGGTGAATGTCAACTGCTACGACAAATTCAGGGTCTCAAACAAAATGCAGTTGCCCTTAAAATACTAAAATAAAATATTCTGATCCAGCTGTGTGCAAACAAAGATTACATCACTACGTTAACAGCTGACTGCCAGGGGTGGCAAAGTTATTACGGTGAATGTCAACTGCTACGACAAATTCAGGGTCTCAAACAAAATGCAGTTGCCCTTAAAATACTTAAATAAAATATTCTGATCCAGCTGTGAGCAAACAAAGATTACATCACTACGTTAACAGCTGACTGCCAGGGGTGGCAAAGTTATTACGGTGAATGTCAACTGCTACGACAAATTCAGGGTCTCAAACAAAATGCAATTGCCCTTAAAATACTAAAATAAAATATTCTGATCCAGCTGTGTGCAAACAAAGATTACATCACTACGTTAACAGCTGACTGCCAGGGGTGGCAAAGTTATTACGGTGAATGTCAACTGCTACGACAAATTCAGGGTCTCAAACAAAATGCAGTTGCCCTTAAAATGCTAAAATAAAATATTCTGATCCAGCTGTGTGCAAACAAAGATTACATCACTACGTTAACAGCTGACTGCCAGGGGTGGCAAAGTTATTACGGTGAATGTCAACTGCTACGACAAATTCAGGGTCTCAAACAAAATGCAGTTGCCCTTAAAATACTAAAATATAATATTCTGATCCAGCTGTGTGCAAACAAAGATTACATCACTAGGTTAACAGCTGACTGCCAGGGGTGGCAAAGTTATTACGGTGAATGTCAACTGCTACGACAAATCCAGGGTCTCAAACAAAATGCAGTTGCCCTTAAAATACTTAAATAAAATATTCTGATCCAGCTGTGTGCAAACAAAGATTACATCACTACGTTAACAGCTGACTGCCAGGGGTGGCAAAGTTATTACGGTGAATGTCAACTGCTACGACAAATTCAGGGTCTCAAACAAAATGCAGTTGCCCTTAAAATACTTAAATAAAATATTCTGATCCAGCTGTGTGCAAACAAAGATTACATCACTACGTTAACAGCTGACTGCCAGGGGTGGCAAAGTTATTACGGTGAATGTCAACTGCTACGACAAATTCAGGGTCTCAAACAAAATGCAGTTGCCCTTAAAATACTAAAATAAAATATTCTGATCCAGCTGTGTGCAAACAAAGATTACATCACTACGTTAACAGCTGACTGCCAGGGGTGGCAAAGTTATTACGGTGAATGCCAACTGCTACGACAAATTCAGGGTCTCAAACAAAATGCAGTTGCCCTTAAAATACTTAAATAAAATATTCTGATCCAGCTGTGTGCAAACAAAGATTACATCACTACGTTAACAGCTGACTGCCAGGGGTGGCAAAGTTATTACGGTGAATGGCAACTACTACGACAAATTCAGGGTCTCAAACAAAATGCAGTTGCCCTTAAAATACTTAAATAAAATATTCTGATTCCTCTTACTGGCACACACATCTGTAAATACACTTGGACGTAGTGTGAGAGTATTCTTTCTGATAGGCATCTGACATTTGGTCGTTCAGCCTATCGGGTGGACAATAATATAGAAAATATCGGGGCAAACGATATAACGCAAATTGACAGGGGGCGTAACTACACCAAATGCAACACAAAACATTCTGGGTTCGAACCAGAAACTACGTAAAGAAAATAGCCCAACAATGGCTCACTTAAACAGAGAAAATGCCAGCATGCCTAACTACTAATAAACAAACCCCCTCTCCTATCTAAAATCTAACTTCAATCTTCCGTGTGTTGATAAACTAATCGACCTTGACCAACCAGCCGGGGTGACACTCCCCATGGGTAGCGAGCACGCTTCCACGAGCCAGCTGGACAGAATGACTTCACATTCTAAAATGTGGTCTCTTACTAAAAACGCCTTAGTGGCTATGCTACGATTTGTGACATTTACAGGGTTTTAAATAAATTTTATATCAGACCAGGGCTGCGCAACAAAAACCAGAGACGTCAGCACTCCTCCAACCTGTGAAAAAAAAAACACATCGCGTGTGTGTGTACACAAAACAAACATGATGAACCAGAACGTACTTTGTGTGCATACTAATTACTTCGGACTACGCTGTCCGGAAACACTTACCTCGGAATACCATCCGGAAACACTTACATCGGAAATACAATCCGGAAAAACACTTACCTCGGAAATACAATCCGGAAACACTTATGGGCTCAAAATTCGGCCGGTATGCACACAAATACAACCTCACGGCTCCTTGCCGGGAAAAAAATTAAAGCACACGCACATAAAAAAATCTGTGACAGACATCGTCCTGCTTGCCGTTCCTGGGAATTCACTGGTCAATTCGCAACCGGTCTGGGAAAAAGAAAAGTGGGTCCTGGGTCGCTAACCATCTGACCTATTTTCCTAAAGTGGCAAAACTAGTCTAACCTAGCTGGGCGTTACTAAATGTCACAAAAAAAAACCAAATTCCTACCCTATCTACTTGTCAGGTCGTACACTTAACTTACAGCTAGTCTTACATGAAATGTATAGCCAAAACAAATCCATCCTAAAACACACGGCAATTTAACTTATGATGCCTTTGGCAAATAAAAATTACAGACACCTCCGTCATCCACCAACAAACATGCATTATTTTTAAGGACTGACGGACAAACAAAATAAAAAGGACTGGCATGCTGACTAAAAAAAACTAATAGCCCCTGTCTTAAACGAAATATTGACATCAAAAGTAAAAACAAAGCTAATACTACTGTACAAATATCTCGTCCCCTTTTCTACATTACGTCCCCAAATATAGAAAGTTTAATACTCATCACTTGTCCCTGGAGTAGACAGGCCCATGACGGCTGCTGGTCACCACTTCGACACCCGGACGTAAGGCCTTTAGCCCATCATCAATCCGGTGTCGTTCCACTGGGTCATCTTACAAGGCGATGACATACACATAAATACACTGTTAACACTAATCGATGCACTTATTTTGCACACCCTATCACACAAGACACTTTCTACACTTATATCCACGGGCTTCATTCGCTGCGAAACGTTATGATATGTGGCTGGCGGTACCGTTACTGCGAATCGGGCTTGCAAGTCCTCAGTAGGCCGACATACCCCTATCCCGTTCAGTCCTAGATTGGTATTTCCTACGATTTCCTAGACCGTCGAAACAGATGAGTACAAGCCTATAGGTTCAGCGATCTCGCTTGCAACTCGTTAGCTCCACAAAGTTCCCTGCTCAGGTCTCGAATGGGCTGCTGGTCAGCGCTCCGCGCTCTCGGCTCCACACGGCGTGGCGTAAAGTTTTTAATGGACGTGGGTGGCAAACTCCATCTGGATAGATTTATATAAATAGTGTTCGCCTTCTATAACTATCATGACCTCTGTGAATGATTGGCGGTAAAAGTTTATCACTTAGAAAAATGTTTTCTCACTCGGCTACGCGGTATCAAAGTCGCGAGCAGCGTGGACTATGCCCGGTGTGGCTGCAAAACTGACTGGTTAGTGTGTGCGCTCAGTGCCTATATCCACCCTCAACATTGGGACAATGGACTTGTCACCTCTGTCAAGTCCGCTCCCATGGCAATCGTCACACCGCAATAATTTTTGGTTCAACTTGTAGGTCAAGATGAGGACGGCAATATTCATAGGATTAAATTCGAAATCGATCGGCAAGAACCTCTTCAAATCAAATTGCATCATGACGCTACAGGGTAGATCCTCGTTTGGCGCCATGTCTTGAGTGTCGTGGAGGGGGGGAAATATTCCTCCGCGGCTGACTCAGTAATATCCCCGTAACTCTGGTAGTTTTTGGGCTTGGGCCGTGATTAAAATTCCGAAATGCATTTCTCAGCCTCTTCTCTGATTAGGCCTTTTTATTACAATTATTCCATAGGCGGATCTCAAATTAGCATCTCGGCGCTACTTTACATTGTCTAATTCCGCGGGCTCTAGTGCTGGACGATTACCAAGGCTAGGGTGTCGTAAATCCAGCACTTTAGCTGCACAATAAGTGTGTTGGCTATACAAAAGGAGCTCTTGTCCACAAGATTCTTGGAAATGCGGGCCTCACCCAGTAAGGCTACGTTGTTGTCCTGCTCGTATTCCAAACCTCCGTGTTTTCTCTTAGTGCTATGGGCAGTAGAGTAATTATTGTTCTTAACATCATATTGGACTGGCAACTCAGATGTCGTATTCATTTCGGTTCAAACACTATCGTGTTCCTTGTGTATGGCTCCCCCACAATTTCGGCACTGAGAACACCGCAAATTATGCGTGCTCGGTATGCGATCGATCCTGAGGTCTCCGATAACTCGGCATGCTATCGATCCCTAGCCCCCTGATCGGTCACAATACGGAACTTACACAGACTATAAACAATTCCTAAAAGTGCCAATTCCGTTATACTATACTTTCTTTCAGCATATGTTAATCCTCTTGACGCTAATGATACAATCCTATGATGATTGTCTTCATCTTTTTGACATAATACACCCGAAATCCCTATCTGTGAAGCATCAGTAATCAAAATATATTCCTTATCCCTAAATGGATATTTCAACACTACAGCTTCCATAAATCCTTGTTTTAATGCCCGAAATGCATCCTCATGAATCTTTTCCCATTTCCATTTCGTGCCCACCTTCATTAGGTCTCTAAACTGTTCCACTAAGCATGCGTTCTTAAGTACAAATATTCTAAAAAAATTGCACATTCCTAAATAAAATTTTAGTACTTTAACATTCCTAGGCATATCAGTATCCAGGATTTTCTCTATCCTACCAATCTCCGGAGATACACCTTGTGCAGAAACTTCATGACCCAAAAAGATAACCTTTTGCCTACAAAACATTGATTTAGACAGCTTTAATGTGAAACCAGCCTTATCCAATTTATTAAAAGCAAAATTCAAATGATTTAAGTGTTCTTCAAATGTTTTAGAACTAATAACTAAATCATCTATATATAGTAACAAAATCGGTACAATCATTTCCTAATGCAATGTCGAGAGCTCTTATCAAAGCAGCAGTACTACTTTTAAGTCCAAAAGGTACCCTCAGAAATGATATAGGTTATATCTCTAACTGAAAGCAGTAAAAGGCCGATCTTCTCTTTTTAAGGTACTTGCCAGAAACTTGAACTGAGATCTACAGTAGTGAACCACTGTTTTTCTCAAAATTCTGTACTAGTTCTTCTATAGACAGAGATTTAAGTTGATCAACTGAAATATGCTGATTTAGTAACCTAGCGTCCAGACATATTCTCACGTTACCATCTCCCTTAGGTACAGTTATAAGAGGATTTATATATGGACTATTAGATGGCTCAATAACCTTATCGGCCAACATCTGATCTATCTGTAACTGTACTGCCGTCTGAAATTTAAATGGAATAGGATACCTATGTCCTACGAACACCTTGTAATTATGAACGTTCAAAGAATGTACATAACAATTAGCTTCACCAATCCTATCCGCAAAAGCTCTTTTATTACTTACTAGTACCTTAAATAATAGTTCTCCCTTTTCTTCACTCAATTGACTTCGTTCAATTGCTTTCCCAAATAAATCTCCAAAATCATCTCCAATAAGTACTGTATCTATAATACACAATGTCTTGCTTTCTTTAAACTCATCTCTTACGTCAGTATTTATTCCTGCCTTATGTATCTCCAATTGCTCCTTAATCAAACATATTCGTTGATATTCATTGTTTAATCTCCCTTCTGGATTAAATTCAACACAAGCCTCTATACCCTTTGATTTAAATCTTATACATGCTTCGTCATAACATAATCTAGCATTATAGCTAGACATCCAATCCGTACCTAGAATAACTTTATATACCAAATTTGGAACTACCAAACAAACCTGAGTACCAATAAAATCGTTAACCTTAATTTCTATAACAACTTGTCTAGATAAAAGGTGTGACCTCTTCCCTACGGCTGTTACCACATATGTAGATTTTATTGGTATTTCCTCTATTTCTTTATTTCCATTCTTTAATTCAGTGTAAAACTCAGCACTAATACAAGATCTCTCACATCCACTATCCAACAAAACATCAACCTGCGCCTACACATTCAATTCCACAATATAAATCCCATTAACCTTTGCGGATTGTACCTTTTCCTCTACTAAATCTTCTAAGAGATCACTCTTTATATCTAGGTCATAAGTTCCGGACAATATAGTATTAGCGGATATAATATCAGACTGATAATCTGACCTGTCATTACCATCTGATTCTAGTTTAAATTTCCACTAGACTCATCCACTGTTTCCACATTTCTACTCCTATCATTATTACTCTCTTGTCTCCTCTCCTCTCTTCTATCCTCTACATTTTCTTGTCTATTACGGGGATTATTCCTTTGATAATTATTATCATTCCGCCATCTATTATTTCTATTATTATGATTTTGATAAGGATTACCTTGTCGATGATTCGCTTGATTATTAAAGGAATTTAGTTGTTGATTATTATCCCTATAATTATAATTATCTCGACCTCTCTGGTCCTGATTTATGTGGCTCCCATAACCACTTGCTTGATTCTCACTTCTTCCCCCCAATGCATCGAAACTCCCCAATAAGTTCTCTAATTCCGATATATTAGTAACTCTTTGCATACATGACGCCTCCTTTACACTATAAGGAAAATGCCTGAGCAACAGCCTTACTACATCATCATCCTTAGCCATCCCATCTAAATATTTACATATTAACACTTGGCTCAGAAAATATTCAGTCATACTCATACCAACTCTACTATCGTATTGTCCAAATATCACTCTTTCTCTTAATTGTGCTTGTATTGATTCGTTCCAATATGTATCACAAAATTTCTTCCTAAAACTACTATAACTATCCAACGAATTCCTATATACTAGGAAGCAGTTCCGAGTTTCACCTACAAAAGCTTGATCTCATAGTTCTAAAACTTGACTCCACTCTATACTTCCTTCATTAAGTTTATCTTTAAATCCATACTCTACAATTTCCATAATTCCATAGGGCAACCCTGTTTATTGTTAAATTTCGGTAACTCTAGTTCTTTCAGATTATTCACTCCTAATAAACCCACTCTAACTTGACCATTCTCATGTCTTATTTGAGACTTTAATCTCACTTCCATATCTAATATCCTCTCACCAGTCACCTTTTCAACCTTCTCAATTTTCCCTAGAATATGTTCCTGTACCCTTTCCAATTTATTATCTGCTTCTCTAGTCATATCATTTAATTTCTCTGATATTTTCGTTTCCATTTTCATCATTTTCTGATCTACTTCTTTTATAATTGCTTCCGCCTTTTCCTCCACCATACTCCTTACCGCACCTCTAATTTCCTGTTTTACCCCCTCAATACTATGCTGTAACAATCCATACTTCCTATCTAACTCCTCATTAACATGCATTACTTTATCCAATTTCTTACTCAACTCCTGATTATTCTTATCAAATTTTTCATTCATTTGTTTTATCATCTCCTGATTATTATCAAATTTTTCATCATTTGCCTTAACATCTCCTGATTATTCTTATCATATTTTTTATCCATTTGCCTTAACATCTCCTGATTATTCTTATCAAATTTTCAATTCATTTCCCTTAACATATTTAGGATATCCTGCACCAGCATTAACACATCCTGTACTGGCCTTACAACATCCTGATCTAGTACATCAGTCATCTCTCCGTCCATCACACTATTGCCAGTCTCATTCCCATCACTCTCCAACATGCACACCACCACATTTTCTCCATTCATCTCCATCCTGCTACAACTCACTCCATTCCCATTCATTATTCTCATTCGTTCATCCTCCATGTAAATACGTACACAATAACCTATCCCTCAGGTAACACTTGCACAAGTCACACTCTCCTACTCCCACACTGATGTATCCTGGTTCTCCGGTCCCACGTTAAGGTGCCAAATGTAATGATTTTTACTAATGGTTCCCCTAAGTTGTTGTTATTAAAAGGAATGTTAAAATTATTACTGAAAGGGTAAATATAAGAACCAACAACCAATCCCACCATTAAAGTAACACCTGAAAACGTTTCATGGATAAGAAGAAAAATCCGGGTGGGCGCCAACTCATATACAAATTAAATCTATGAGTAATCAATCTCTTGTTCAATGAAATAGAAAAACAAGTCCTCTACAATCTCAAGGGGTAGGGTATTTCTGAATACCAACCAAGATTCCATCAGTGAGGAAAGCAAGTTTAGATATCTACTGCAATATACAATCAATTACAGGGAATGTTACTTACGGTTTGAGGAGAAATATGAATATCATATGTAATATATTTGTTTTGCTCCAGTAAATGTATATGATTTCCTAGATCTTTCATTATTAAAAGCAATCTTCTCTACTAGAAGCATTACGGGACCAGCAATGATAAACAATCCAGACACGTTCATTCAGTGTAACAAAATCTTCCAGTTCACATATACAAGCACACACCCATATCATAATCTCCAAACCTAAAATAATGATTGTTTTAAAATCCTCCCACATCCAGTGTTCATATATCTCTTCTTCTTGCCTTTTCTAAGATAATCCACTTCCTCTACCGCTAGATCCTCCTCCATGGATTCCACAGATTAGCACTCAAATATGCATAGTTCATGATCTTACCACCGAAGCGCTACTATGATAAAAATGTCACAAAATTAACAAGACGGTAGCCCCCGGCAGAACTGTGCCGCGTTTAGCCGCATAGCACTAGTGATGGGCGGGTAGTCTGTACACAAGGGGCGCACACAACCAGCAGCAGTGATGAATTGCACTCTGACTCCATAAATATTGACAATTGCTTTTAAACAAATAAACATATTTATAGAAGCCCGCATAAGAGTAAAGCCGGGCGGGTGGTTTATACACATGCGAGAGTTCTCGCAGGGGTCCGCTAGTTATTATTATTATTATTATTCAGATATCTGGTCACAATAATAATTCATTAGAACACAGAACCTAAAAAGCATCACCTTAACGCAGATAGCATAGTAGTGGACAGTAACATCTGTAAATAATAATAATACTTTTATTTCAGCCAAATAGCCATCGAAAATAAAGTATAAACCCGTACACTAAAATTGCACTCTGTCACTTTAAGTTGCATAGTCTTTGATATATATTGTCCTTTTCCTACAGAGCGATCACATGCTTCTCCACATAGTTGGCATACACACGTCACTGTAGGTTCATGGAAATAAGGTGGTGGTTTCTAAGGTCTTCTATAAGAAATGATTCTCGTGCCAGGAGGTGGAAGAATCGTGATCTGGTAGTTTTTGACATTCCAATTGCTTTAAAAAATTGATAATGCCATCACTCTTTCTAGTGAGGAAAGTTTGTTTTCTGTTAGGTGTTGCCAAATGACATCAATGCCATATAATAGAATAGGCATGTAATAACATTGATTTTTTATTACCCGTTTAACATTTGATTGCCGCTGAGCCTAGCTGCGCCAGTGCTTGTTGTTTATTGAAGCAGCCGCCCCGCGGGACGAAGCACAGTGTGTCGAATCCCATATCTAGGTGGAAAAAAATCACTATCGCAAATGAAAGCGAAAACTGCCTCATTCGGTAGTGAACAAACCAGATGGTGACCTGCGGTCTTCCTTTCCGCTGTCTGGTGCTTAGGTGGGCGGTTATGGGTGCTGAAACGTCTTCCTGGCAGTTATCAGGTCATTAGATAGGAGGTGTCGGAGTGAACCGAACGTTGTGATTCTAGTGAGTTCAACGAGGTGTTGTCTTCTGCGCCTCATGGGATAGTGAAAAGAGGTATGTGTTCTCAAATTTATGATTAATACAAGCTTTCTGCACTAAATAAATTATTTACTTTATGAGTGCCTCAAAGTGCCACTTTACTTTCAACGTCATTCGATAGGAAATTTAATGTAGATTCAGGATCTGTAGTGGTTTGGTTGCGCACGAATGTGCATGAATGTGAGAAGAATTTTTCAACGCGTGGCGGTCGTGTCGTAAAGAGGGGCGTACAGACGTCATACGTAGTTCAATATGTTATGAATAAATTTGATCCTACGACTCTTAATGACACTCAGATCCAGGAGCTAAGAAGCAAAATTAAGTTGATATCCAATATTATTAACAACAAGAAGTTCCGTGAAGAACTATACAACCTACTTTTCATGCCAATGATTATTCTACCTATCTAGAATAATGACAAAATTAAGTTGGTAATATCGAAATATCAAATTAGTTCAAAATATACCTGGTATAATGTAGCCTAATAGAGCACTACAGTTGGCAGCCCTGGTGACTGAATATATTCTTACTTCCATCACTTAAGGTACAGAATACAAAATTAGGTTGAAGTCCAATGGACGTTACATGCAGTTAGACTCTGGATCTATCAGCACGCGTAAAAGCACGTTGCCAACAATACCATGCGTGTGCTGGTCAGAAATAATCTGAAATATTATGATATCTTGTTGTGCCAATTTTGGATGAAATCCATTTGTTAGTATAGAAGTTACATGTATTTTAAAATTGGACATATCAGCAGGCATAGAATCATGTTGGCAGCACTGCCTTGTATTAATTACTCCAAATTAATCTACAATGTCAGGTGCTATACGTGTGCAAAGTATAGAGCTGTTGGCTTGCATACTTTCTGATATATTGATATTAGGGTAAAAAAAAATATGGACAGCATTTATTAACAGTTGGCAGCCCTGATTGATCTTAACAATACTTTCAGTCATATCTGTTATGGTACACATAGCACGTACGAAATTTGGTTGAAATCCAACTGATAGTATAGAAGTTACATGTATTTAAAAATTGGTCGTATCAGCAGGCTTATAATCATGTTGGTAGAACTGACGTATATAAGTTACTCCAAATTAATCTAAAATGTCAGAATATACGTGTGCATAGTTTAAAGCTGCTGGCTTGCATACTTTCTGATATATTGGTACTTGGATAAAAATAGAGAGAGCAATTATTAACAGTTGGCAGCCCTGGTGGCTCTTAAGAATACGCTCAATCATATCTGTTTATGTACAGATATTACATACCAAATTTGGTTGAAATCCAATTGATAGTGTAGAAGTTATATGCATTTAAACATTGGACCTATCAAAAGGCTTAAAATTATTTTGGCAACACTGTCATTGTTAGCCTCCTGGAAATTAAACTGAAATAGTAATATCTGCATGTGTACCAATTTTGGAATAGCTCCCATGCATACCTTGCGAGATATCCAACATGGAGCTCAAATTTCTAGTGCGTTTTTTCAGCAGTTGGTAGCACTGACATCATTTTGAAATATGGACGTGAGATATTCCGGTGCACATCTTTACTTATACTAAATTTGGTTTTGATTGCTGCAGCCGTTTAGGAGTTGAGACAGACAGACACACATTTTCCCGGATCGATCTCATAAGTCTACTTTTTCCTCATTTTTGCAAAATGTGAAAAGTAGGCTAAAAATGGGAGAGTGCAGGAAGAACCATGCCACGTAGATGATCTACCTATGGAAGATATTGAGTTACTTAATGACTCCCAAGGAACTTTGACATCAAATGATGAAGACCAGTAGGCTATAGCAATGACTACGATGCTCTGGATTCTACAGAAGAATCAGGTGACGAATGAACATTAGACATTTTGTTATTACTAAGGGGAATGGTATTAATGAGAACATTACTTGACGAAAGGACGTTTTCTTTTTATTTGCAATGGGAGAAATAGGCCTAATATTCAATATATGTTGTCTTTACTTCCATGCTTTTCTAAAGAAATAATATTGTTTCCGTGTGTGAAGTACGAGGACTGTAAAATGACATTTTGTTATGAAGAAATTGTTTATATGATTTTGACGAATATTTTTTAATTTTTAGAAAATAAATGTTATTTTTTGTGCATATTTCGTTGTTCTATGTTTAATAACAATTTAATATCCGTTTTTAATCTGGATGATTTTACATACAGTGACTTCGTCTATTCCCTCAAATAAGGTGTAACAAGAATACTTGAACGAAAGTCTCATTGTTATTCATATTTCATCCAGTTTTAAATAGTAGACTATGTTTACCACTGTCATAAACTATCATATAAACATCCAAATCGTAATTTTTACTACCAAAAATGGCTGATTCTTTTGTTGCTTTCGGTCATTTTATACACCTCACCTTACCCCTCACCCCTATATATTTACCCCCACCCCGAAGACCGTACACTTTAGACGATGCCAGAAATGAATTCAGCGACCTCGAAAACGGTACAATGCCAACTTTTAATAGAATTCTAGTACTATTAACGAAGTTATTAATTTTTTACACCTAGAATTGGGATTCGACACACTGTGCGAAGCGGGGGACACAGCGATGACAAGAGTTCATTCTGCACATAAGTCAAGCAGCATTGCGCGTCACAGGAGCTCATGTCACCACGGAAAGTCAAACGATAACTGAGCTGAGTCATATCCAACTCGCGCATCTGTACTATCGCGTGCATAAATAACGAGCCACCTTGCCGAGCGGGAGTTGAGTTTTCGAACCATCAGGTTGCTATCACTTAATGTTTGTGCTCGGGAGGGGAATGCTCAGAGCCGTGGTTGGACACCTGTCCTTGTTGGCAAGGGGGCAGAGAAGGGGGGAGTGTGGTATCACCTGTTAATCACAAGAGACTGACAGTGGCTCATTGTCAGTAACACGACAGCGAACTCGATTTTGAGGTCCGTGACCTTTAATATGAAAGACCGTTTGGTGAGGTGGCGGCAGATGGTTGGGCTCTATGAAGCCGGCGTCGGAATAACAGAAATAAAATTAGTTTAGCACGTTTGCGATTTCTTCTTATTATTATTATTAAACTGCGTTTAGTCCCTAACTGTGAAAACTCGATTCTCAAAAGAATTCACACACAGTAAAACTTAACAGTGCATTTCTAACGAGATTTAACAATTAATAGGTTACTTAGCATTTCAATTTAGATTTATTAAAACCGTCTCGTTATCTGTAACCATCTTCCAAGCGCGAAACTAAAGAAAATCAAAGTTGACGCAGCGCTCCTCGATCTGTCCCCCTCCCTCCGCCCACCTGCTTACAAGGACAGGTGCCCAACCACGGCTCTGAGCATTCCCCTCCCGAGAACACCCCAAGTGATGGCAACCTGATAGCTCGAAAACTCAACTCCTGCTCGGCAAGGCAGCCCGTTATTTATGCACGCGATAGTACCTGTCAACGAAGCAGAGTGACGTGTAACACAAGTAAACCAGGAATAGTTCCCATCTCGACCGCCGGCACTCAATTCGTGAAAGGGTAATACACAATATTTTTACGAACTTATGTAATCTAAACATTGTATGTGCATATATTTGTGCGTAAGTGTAATTCAAAAACCTTGTACATTAAGCCTAAGTGTACACGATCTGAAGATGAACGCTTTGACGTTCGAAACATGTCATCCATTTCACTGTATGTGCCCCCATTTTTAGCCTATTTTCATTTTATGAAAAAAAAAGGCTAATGAGATCACCTTTTGTATATACATTCGATGTATATTGTGTTAAAATTTGGATTCGATCTGATGACGGGTTTGTGAGATAATAATTCTTAAATGTGACGCATGGTTGAAACACGCTTTAAAACGGGCACTTCTTGTGTTTCAACTGCGATAAAAATATTAAAATATAAATTAAACATTCCAAAACTTCATGAACTAACGTAAAATAGAACGACGAAAATGATGATGTTATTGGATTTTATGTAGGTCTATTGGTTACTTCACAAACAACCTTCAAACTCGAGCGCACATAATATTTTGGTCGACAGTAGTCTCCCACTTTTGCTAAATCTGTTAATATCAGAAACGTGAAAATTTAAGAACTCAGTAAGGTCACCTGAGGATCCAGTCAAGTTTCTACACGAATTCTCTTACCTGGAGACGTAGCATGATGTTGGAGTGTATAAATTCCAGTCGGCAAGGGAAGGTACTGAATACGGGGCGAACAGAATCGCAACTATATAAGCTCGTTTACATACAAATCATTTTAGTGCCGGAGACTTGATTGGCGTCTATTTTTACTTCGCCCTTGCACTTGTTTGTGTTTTTCCCTTGAGTTAGAGGTGGAGGTGAATCTAAGCCATATTTAAAAATTCGTTGTGTTTCTCTCATGGGGAATTACCACCTTACTGATCTGAGAGATTT
Source organism: Meconema thalassinum (assembly GCA_946902985.2). Taxonomy (NCBI): domain Eukaryota; kingdom Metazoa; phylum Arthropoda; class Insecta; order Orthoptera; family Tettigoniidae; genus Meconema; species Meconema thalassinum. The sequence goes on from OX336392.1 coordinate 35,645,236, forward strand.
CAACAACAAATTGCAAGCATTGTGTTAATAATGAAATATTCGCACAGCCATTCGAAACAAGTTGATGGAAAACATTCCTGACTAGCCTTTCGTCACGAATTATACTAGGCTAATGTAATTTGAAAACTTTCCGTTTCATGATGATAAATGTCGGTATGTTATCAGTGAACATGGGCATGTCTCCCAGTAAGGTCCAGAGGGGTCGGCAAATAATTATAATAATACTAATAATAATACTAATAATAATAATAATAATAATAATAATAACACCACCCACGTTCTTCAATAGAGCGATTGACTCTACCCAGAAGCCTAGGTGGACGTGGGTTCGTTGACAATGATAATCAGATGAAACGACAGATAGTCAGCCTTAGGGAGTACTTCTACGCAGAAGCGAGGTCATCTGTACTTCACAGAGCCATCAGCGAGGCGGACAGATCAACGCCACTGGTCTTGTGTCAGCAAGAGATTCAACACCACCTACATACTGACCATCAGAAGATGGAAGCATGGAAAGCAAAACCTTTGCACGGAAGACATCCAAATGAGGTGAGTCAAGCAAATGTTGATATAACTGCGTCAAACTACTGGCTCACTTCAGGACAGATCTTTCCAGAAACTGAAGGTTTTATGCTAGCAATTCATGACCAAGTCATCCCTACAAGGAACTACGTCAAGTTCATTGTAAAAGATCCCGCTGTACCAGATGATAAGTGCCGCTACGACTGTCAACAGTCGGAAACTATACAGCATATTACATCTGCATGTAGTTATTTCCTGGCGACGGAGCACAAACAAAGGCATGATGCAGTTGCTAAAATCTAGCATCAGGAGTTGGCTGATAAGTTTCAGCTTCTGAAAGGAAAGAAAGTTCAGTACTACCAATATCAGCCAGAGTGTGTTGTTGAAAACAATGAATACAAGCTGTATTGGGACCGAACTATTTTGACAGATCAATCGGTATCACACAACAGGCCGGATCTGGTGGTTGTAAACAAGAAAACCAAGCAAACTACATTGATTGATGTTGAGATTCCTAACAACATGAATCTCCAGTCAAAACACATTGAAAAGATCAGCAAATACAGCGAGTTGGTCGGCCCTATCAAAAGACAATGGCATGTAGAGCGAGTGAAGACCATACCTATCATTGTCTCGAGTACGGGCGTGATCCCAAGTACCTTGCTCCAAGGCCTTAAAGAACTGGATCGGGGTACTCGGCTGTACAAACTAATGCAGAAGGCAGTAGTTCCATCAACAACCAGAATGGTTCGGAAATTCATGGGTAGCAAAATTCCAGCTTAGAAGTTGCTGTTTCCGTAGCTATTCTTTGGTTCACTGAAGCCCGTATAGTTACGTTGTAATATACAAGAAATGTGTTATGTGTACTATATAAACCGAAAATAGGCCTACCAAGCGACCGCTCCCGCTACCCAGCCATTTGACCTGCAGATATTGGGGTGACGCGTGATCAGCGCAACGGGTCCCCTCGGCCGTTAATCTTGGTTTTCGTGATTGGGGCGCTGCCTCACTGTCAGACAGCTACTCAGTTTTCCTCGCGGGGCTGAGTGCACCCCGTTCTAGCCCTCACGTCAGTTTCTACAAATCCCTGACGGAGCCGGGAATCGAACCCGAGGCCTCCGGGTGAGAGGCAGGCGTCCTACCCCAACACCACGGGGCTGGCTGGTTGTCCAATAGAATGCACAAAAATTTCATTTGAGAAATTGAGACGTTAATATGTTACGTCACGCAATGCACAGATAGCCTAATGCAAGCCAAATAGATATGGAAGTTAGAGAGTAAAAATGTTTAACAATTAATATTTTCCTTTAAAGTCGGTCAACACAAACATCATTCAAATTACTGGAATATGTGAAAAATAACCTGAAATAAACTACATGTGATTAACAAATATATATAACAAGCTTGAGACGCTACCCCCTCGGTCACCGAAGCATTGTGAGTGAAATGCAATATTATTAAGCTGCATAAGCATCGTACACATTCATTCAGCAGTCAGTTAAATATCTTCAACATTTCTCTTCTTTTATAATTCTACTAGCTGTTATGCCCGGCGTTGCTCAGGATCACAATTGGATATTAAGAGATCGTACCTTTGGTCGCATTGTCGTAATGTGTGCAACGTGGAGGAAGGTCGTTGTTATAATGAACAATTTTATTGACACTCAAAGTCCTCTAGCGTGATTTCCATCTGATCACAAATTTTGCTGAAGTTATTAAATAGGAGGGTACGACGGCTTTATACTGCTTGTAGCTTATAGATTAAGCCTTATGTTTCACTAATATAACAGAATATTTAAGGAGCCTACTTCAGCCATTGTATGCATTGTTAATCTAACATATTTTAAGGGCCAATGAATTTCTTTTTTTTAAATTGTATTAGCCTTGCGTGTTTTGTCGAACAGCAACATTTGAAGTGGATAATGGAAGTCCGCAAATAAACACTTAGAATCCCAGCTTCATGATAATATATATATGCATTTGATTCTGGAAACATTGAATACCGAAAATAAGAAGTACATACTAAATATCATCTTAGGATCTGTATTGAGACCGTCGGTGGAGCTGCCAGGATAGCCAACAACCGCAATGACTTCCCTAACATCTCACCCGTCGAGCATAAACAAAAAAAATTACCGTGAGGATCAAGTGAACTTCCAAATAGGCTAAAGCGGCACGAGAGTCCGTCGTCCACAGAGATCGTGGTACATGGTGACGATGGTCATAGACTGCCTAAGGAAAGGTTCACCTTAACAACTAGACTGAGAAAATAAACATCCAGACTTATGTAAAACACCGTGAAAATTTATTGATAAAATTCACAAGCCCCTAGCCTAGTTCGGAGGGTTACAATCGGCTAGTCAGCTAATAAACAAACAAAAATAAAGAGCAGGTCCCTACCTGAGAAGTTACGGAAAACCCTCGCGAAAGATCTAACTCACAATAATAAAGCAACAAGAGCAACGCTAGGAAAATGGTACAACGCAAGTCCCTAGTTCAAGTTACAAGATCAAGCTAATATCTGAATTTACATTTAACAGGGTAGCAAAACAAATCTAAGTTAGGATGATACAATCTCCACATTTACATTTAACGTTAATTCGTCTAGCTAAGTCCTATCAATTAATAACAAAGGTTACGGCGATGACGTCCGTAACAGAAAACAATTACATTCAAATCTAAGTGTACAGCCATGTAAAAAAAAAACAATTAATTATCCTTAGAAACTACGTGCTAACAGCACACAACAAGGTAACATGTAGGATTTATACACTTGTACATCATAAATAAGTAATGAAATAGACACAGTAGTTTTATTAAAATGCCTGCCTGCACCTTGGTTTACTCTTTGTAAGCCATAGTCATCTAATATGTGTAGTTACGGTGACGACTGCGTAGTTAAGACTACGTCTAACATCGCATGGCCTGCGCTCCACAAGCTGCGAACTCAAGGTTTGTGCATGCTTCAGGTCGCTACAATAGTGTCAGTTGTCCTAGTCATTTCCACAAAAGGAAAATACCTTCATCTGCACGGCCATGTCAACAGTTCCTAATGCAAAAGAACAAAGTTAGATAGAAAGAATTCGTTAGTTAGCTTTTGTTTTACCAAAATTATGCGTTTTATTATTAAGATGTCGGTTTAGGTTTATCGTTGGTTTATGGCGAATAATATTGACAATAGCCTGGGCACGGAGTGTCTCCACTGAGATCATTCTCCACACAAGGAGCCTCGACTCAAAAGTCGGAATATAATCAACGAGCAATAACAACTCGGACACACAATAACACAAGTTACCAGCGGCGCAAAGCTCGCGTTCAATAACTCTGGGACGGGCCTGCACACTACATTTACCCTCATATTCTCTACGTCTTATAGGACAGATACAATTCCACGCCTACACAGGGCGGATTCTCCAGACGTAGTGCAAGGCACTGAGTGTCTCTAGGAAGTAGGTCGTCAAAACGAAGTCGTTGAGCGACTACTTACGTTCCTGTTTGCGTATCTGCAAGGGTATTACCTTACCTTAAGCGAAAATAACATTCTCCAAAATGTTTTAATAATGCAGCAAGACGAAATGGAATATTCTGAGTCTCGTGGAAAGATAAAATGAATTAATAAGACCTCAGATAAATAATTAGCAGATTTCACCAAAGTCAAAAGTGCGATTCACCGCTACTTCAAAGAGTATAGCGTGATCTCTCAGCTCCACGTGGCTTTCTGGGTGTGTTCAAAGGTACAACATCCCATCGTAAATGTTCTGTTATAAAAAATATCACATGAACCATAGCTCAGCGGGTTCAGTATGTCCACTTACACTTAAATAAGAACTACTCATTCGAGTGCAGAGAAATCTTGTGGCCAAGAGACAAACTAAACCTATTCAAAACACCATATTACCCAGATAACCAAATCTGGAAGTGAAAACCATACACCAAAATGACGCAGTTTCTATGAGATGAAAAATTTGAAGAAAAAATAATATGATAAGTAAGAAATTGTATCGAATCTATATTTACCAAAACTCTCTTTCCTCAGGTGATATCAATACTGACACCCTCATACACGGAAAACAACACACGTAGAATATTAAAATACCCTAAAACAAAACAAAAGAATCAAATAAAGTATGATTATAGTCATGAACCACAGACCCAGCGGTGAGAGGCCGGCGTGCTGCCGCCTAAGCCACGGAGGCTTCTATGTAGTAAAATTTAAATAATCTTTCTTAAATATTGAACACCCGTCGTTTAACGTCCTCATACTACTGTACATTTGGAAGTGAATAATAGTACGCGAAAAATACATCAAACTTTGTAGCAATTGACATCTCCGCTGTTAGTAATATTGTGCAAACTATGTATCGTGCCATGATTCTTAAACAAAACAATATTTCTAATTTTATGCCGTGTCTTGTGAGTGGTTTCGCCTAGCAACACCGAGATGGGTAACCAGCGAGCTCTTGTTGTCAATTTGGGAACCCAAAAAGGCCCAGCGAATGATGCTCTACCTAAATCCTTATCTAGTGCACCTGCGGTACTTAACTTAACTACCACCTTTCACCTCCCTGTAAAGGCATCCAAAAAGATTGTATATTGGCAATCAGGGCCTAGCAATTAAAATTCAGGTGCATTTATAGGTTGTGTGGGGTTTCCTTGGTCGTGAAAGAAGAATCACCAATTTTATCCAAATATGTTAGCGCAATTGACCAGTGAGATTTATAAGGCAAACTTAATAATGGGAGAGTCGGTAGAATACGTCACAGTAGTCAGTAAATTTAGGTTGCACACAATGGTAGAACACGACAAAAAGCAGTCAATAATTTGCAAACAGAAGAATTCAACTAACAAAAAGTAAATCTATAAACAGTTAGAAAGCACACCGTACAAAATAGAAACAATAATACCTTGGTAAACCGTCGTAAAGATTCAAATACTCACATACAATAAGCGACGCAGAGACTCAAAATCAGACTCAAAATCACGATCGTTTTCGACCCCATAATCCACCTATATAAATAAAAGAGTTCATGTTTGCGTGTAGCAATGCAAGGTGCATTATTCGGTGGTAACCACGAACCCCGCGTTTTAAGGCACTAAACCGAACGGTTTTCGAGATATTGCAAGAAAACTATACCCGCTCTGCGAAATTGATATACGTTGTCATGCCAACGCCATTGCACGAGTCCTCATTCTGCTTTCATTCAGTCTCTGTAAGAGATAATATTTGCATGAAGGAATAACAGACTGTTAAACAGATAGACGTCAGTGTCGAGATTTTCGTACGAACAGTGCCACCATCCGTATAAAAGAAAAGACCCTAAAATATGGTATTGATTCTGACCGCAAAAGAGAACAATCGTGGAAAATAATTACTTCTTCGTTACTGGAAGTAATGCGATTAATCTTGCTGTATAGAACTATAAAAGACCTTCCGTACGACATATCACACGAGTAAATCGAAGTTAAATAGGCTATAATAGGGCACCCACTGGTCCCCTTAAGCGCATTGGATGTTTTGTTGAAATTTACATCCTAAAGTGATTCCGGGATATACTTATAGCCATTTGCAAATTTTGAACGAAATCTGTTGATCCATTTTCAATTGATGGAGGAACAGACAAACAGACAGACAGAAGGACAAAGGTCCAATTTTATATATATAGGGATTCTAGTATATATATATATATATCGTAGAAACATCATAGAAAATATTGCCTACATTTATAATGCTCATAAATAACTATCACAAAAAGACGCGGTGGATTTCTATTCGCTACGTCTGTCATAAGCCAAGGCGAATGGGCGCATGCGCGAAGGCCAATAATTTTACATTTTTCTTTGTTCTTCTTCTTCTTCTTCTCCTCCTTCTCTTTTTATTCTTCTTCTTCTTCTTCCTAGCATTAATCCATTGCGGGGTCTGCTATTTTGCTATATCTCCTCCACTTCTTTCTGTCGTTGACATCTTCTGGTGTTAGACCAACTGCGTGCATGTCAGCCCTGATGTTGTCAGTCCACCGCTTTGCAGGTCTTCCACGTGGTCTTGTTCCACCTGGGTTGATGTGGAGTGCTGTTTTTGCAACTGAGTTGTTCTGTCTTCTCATGACGTGGCCGTACCAGCGTAGACGAGCCTCCCTCGCCTTATCAACAATTGGTGCAACACCAAATATCCGCCGAACATCTGTGTTCCTTGCGTGGTCAAATCGGGTCAGCCCCATCGACCATCGGAGCATCTTCATTTCCATTGTATGCACGATTAGCTCTTGTTGTTTGGTCATAGGGCGACATTCAGTCCCATAGATTGCTGCTGGGCGTACCACAGACTTATAGACCTTGGCCATTAAATGCAGAGGCATCTTTTTATCACAGAGAACTCCAGTGACTTGTCTCCACTTGAGCCAGGCTGCGTTTACCCTCATCCGAGTATCAGGAGTGGTGTCACAATTTGAAGTGGCAATGTACCCTAAGTACTTAAAATGCATGGTCTTCTGCAGATTTTCTGTGCTGATACCGATAGTACCTCTGGTTTAGGGGCCACATTCCAGGTATTCTGTCTTCTGGATATTGGGGTGTAGTCCATTTTCAGCCAGTCTGTCATACGAAGTTTGAACCCGGTGCTGGAGTTCAGGGTGGGTTTCTTGGGCAAGTACCACATCATCCGCATAGAGAAGGGTCCAGGGATGTGAGGTCTGTATGTCCGCCGTTGCTGTATCCATGCAGAGGATGAATAACAGTGGTGATAGAGCAGAACCCTGATGAACACCCACAGTGATTTCAAAAGTTGGGGAGACTCCAGCCGGACTCCGAACTACACTAGTGGCATTGCGATACAGAAGTTGCACTCAGCTTAAATATTCCTCAGAAACCCCATGACAACGAAGTGATCGCCAAATAATATCATGAGGGATACGGTCGAAAGCTTTATCTAAATCGAGAAATGCCAGGTGTACACTTCGCTGTCTCTCTCTGTGCTTTTCCATAGGGACACTGGGACTGAGTTTTCTAATTCCTGTAAAGATTAAGGTACAATCTTGATATTTTGTTCTCTGGTAGTATGCGGTAGTATAAACATGTGTGCCAAATGTGATCAATGTAGCTTCACTAGCTGCATAGAAATTAATTATTTTCCAATATTTATATGCAAATTATTCAAATATTCAAAATGTCAAGCGCGTCAAACTAATGTAGATAGCACAATTTCTTTTTCTTTTTCTAGTATCTCATTCTTATACAAACAAAATAGTGCATCGAATTTGAGATTGTATTGTTTACTATGAAGATACATTTTTTCCCCCAATGAAGTTTATTTTTGTAAAATTCTTAAAATTTGAAGGTATACATTTTTGTACAGGCAAACCAGAACTCCAATCCAAAAAGTAATGCACACGTTTGTGGATAAATTACTAAGGAACATGTATGTTAATTTACAGAAAAAAAATTGCATAACAACTGTAACGCGTACTAGCCTAGATTTTATACATCAGAAAATGTGAAACTGAGAAAACTGCATTTTTCTAAAAACATGCACATATTTTAATATTTCCACTCAACTTACCCAATAGAACTCTCCTGCAGCATAAGTAACACCTTCCTAATTCTGTTTTCCAGCCTCCTTCTTCATCTTCGTGACCTTGGTCTTGTGTGATGTGTGTGTGCCCCCTCCCCCTAATAACTTCACAAACAAAATAAATTTCGAAAAAATACTAGCCTAGCGTCCAATAACTTGTTTATAAACAGAGGTAGACCATGCGTACATTTCTAAAGTCAACACAAATATCAAATAAAGATAAATTGTGCATCTACTGTCATTCTATAAGCGATTATAAACACTCAGGAAATTAGAAAATACAATATAAATGCAAAATTTCATCATGCCGACCGTTTGAGATAATTATTTATTTACTTATTTTCAAACATTTGAAGCATTTGTAAAGCTTACGTAGTAAATAGTGTCAATATTCATCAGTAGATAGTAGCACAATGCAGAGCCAGTAGTACAGAGGGAATTTCAGTTCCGTATTCAAATTACTCCGATACAAAATGCATAAATGCGTGTACAGGATATTGTACCAAGAGAAAGGGGAGTTTAAATGGCAGTGCGGCCGGCATTTAAACGTCTCGCCGTGCCTCAAAAAATGTCGGAATGTGGAAAATGATACCGCTAATTAATCCGTTATGGTCAGGGGTAAAATAATATGTCAACATCGAAAATTTGAATTTTTTAACAAAATATGCTTAAAACTCAGTCCCAGTGTCCCTTAAAAGGCGTGTGGCATGGACAGCATCGATGGTACTGCATCCCTTTTGTTATTAATTTAAAAATTTGTGGTGACATATTTTTTTCATTTAAAGGCACTCTGCAAGTCTACAGGCCAAGAGCTTTTGTCGGAGTGCTTTATGAAGTGAATTGGCTCAGCCATTCTCTCAATCTCGCGGTAAGAAAAATCACCTTAGTGTTTTAAATATATAGATATTATGCACTATTGAAGAGAAGAAAACTAAGGAATGATATGTTTCGCTCGTCAAGCGAGTATCGTCAGATCCAAATATGATGGACAAATAGCTCTACAAAACACTACCAAACCTACAGTGACACCCACACACAGTGCCTGCCTTCCAAAAACAAAATACAAGAAAACATGTCAGAAACTTAGTGAGTGTGGTAATTATTAGTGATATATACCACCTGTGACAATAAAGTTCGGTGAATAGTCGTAGACTATCAACATAGAAGAACAATGCTCGACAGTGACCCTATTGTCCTTCGAAATAGTCCCCTCCCCAACACGGGATTAAGCGGTTACAGAGTGACCAACCCGCGCCGGTACCTACGCCTACGCTGGACATCTCACGGACAATTTTATTGTTAACCTGACCAATCGCCACATGTCAGAGGGGGAAATCTCTATACTAGCGAAAGGAGGAAATTACGCAGTGACCCCTCCTTCGATTCCCGTGGAAGACATTGTCGCCAATATTGAAGCGGCAATTCGTGAGCTACCATCTGAACAAGCAGATGAAATCCGTCATGAAGCCTCACGTATAATCAAGAAGGCACCGGCACCGCAGAGTAACCTCACACCTCAGGAGAGGAAGCCTATAAAAACTCTCAATATGGACGAGAGCACAATCACTCTTCCTGCAGACAAAGGGAACGCAACGGTTATCATGGACATGGACGACTACACTGCCAAGGTTTTGGAACTTTTAGACCCGGGTACCTACCGCAAACTACTGAGAGATCCTACCAACCGGATTCTTCGTGAATCAAACGGCCTGATCAAGGTATCTTCGCTACCTGAAAACGTAAAGAAGGGAACCACCAGAAGTGAAGCTTTACCACCAAGACGTTATGGCTTACCTAAGATACACAAAGATAATGTTCCTCTTCGTCCTATCGTGAGTGCTATTGGATCACCAACTTATAGCATTGCCAAATATTTAGCTACCTTACTTCAACCACACATCGGCGGTACCCAGTCGTTCGTCAAAGATTCCGGCCATTTCATTGAAAAATTGAAAACTATTCAACTAGAAGCTGGTGACTAACTAGTAAGTTTTCACGTGGTTTCTCTTTTCACGAAAGTACCTTTAAAGGCAGCCCTGAAGTACATCGCACGGATTTTTAGCCTATTTTCAATTTTGAAAAAATAGGCTTATGAGATCACCTTTTGTCCGTGTGTGTGTGCGCGCGTGTGTGTGTGTGTGATTCGTGTGTGTGTGTCCCCCTAATAAAATCTAAACGGCAGGAGCGATTTCAATGAAACTCGGAAAGTTCATAGCACTATTCCCGGCGACCTCGACCGTGCCCTTCAAATTTTGTTACGTCTCACCAATCCAACATGGCGGCTGTGCGAAATATTTCACCAGCATTCAATATCTCCGAAACTATAACCGATATTACCCTGACATTTTCTATGGTGATAGAGGTAACTACTATAAGTTCACTTATGTGACTTTTGAAAACCTGGTAACTACAAAACCAACATGGAGGCCAAGCGAATTTGCGACATTTAATTAGACGTTTCTCGTGATTTGACCAACCAAACGCAATGAAACTTGGTACAGTATATGTTTATACACATTGTAATGCACCGACATCTAACTTCGTTCAATTGTTTACATAATCACAAGATGGCGGATGTGCGAAATATTTCACCGGCATTCTATATGTCTGAAATTATTAGCGGTATCTCCCTAAAATTTTGTACGGAGATAAAGGGCACAACTGGAAGTCCATCTATAAGACTTTCAAAAACCGGTTAACTACAAAACGAACATGGCGGCCAAGCGAATTTGAAAATTTTAAATAGACCTTTCTCGCGATTTAATCTTCCAAGCACACTGAAACCCGGTACAGGAAATATTTATACACATTGTAATCCACTGGTATCTAATTTAGTTCAATTGTTTACATAACCTCAAGATGGCGGCAGTGCGAATTTTAAAATTAAGTTTTTATTTCTTGTGATGTAGTCATGCGATCGAAGTGAAAGTTTGAATAATGAACCTACGCAATAATTTTCCTTTAATGGTACATGACTCTATGGCCTATACATTTAACAATCCAACATGGCGACCATCCGAAATATTTAGACGATACTGAATATCTACGAATCTATTTTAGCAATCAAACTGCATTTTTTAATGTTCATAGGGACTATGAACTTAAGTTCACCTATAGGACTTTAAATAACCTGGTGATCACAAATCCAACATGGCGGTGACGCGAATTATTAATATTCACATGGACGTTTCTCGCAATTTAACCATCCGAGTGCAGTGAAACTTGGTACAGTAAATCCTTATACGAATGTTAATCCACTGGCATCTAATTTATTTCAATTGTTTCCATAACCTCAAGATGGCAGCTGTGAAAATTTTTAAAATCTCCCTGTTTTTTCTTGTGTTCTAATTATGCAATTGAAGTTTGAATACTACACGTTCACAACAATCTGCATGTAACAGTACATAACTCTAGGACCTACATATATAAAATCCAACATGGCGACCATCCGACATATTCAGTCGGTTCTTAATATCTACGAATCTATTACAGCAATCAAACAGAAATTGTGTACGTTGATAGTGGCAATTAACATAAGTAGGATATATGAAAATAGGCTGTATAGTTCTTCACGGAACTACTTGTTCCTGATGATATCACCGCCTTATTCCGCCACTAGCTCACCGCTAGCTATTTCCTGTGGAAGGGTGATTTCTATGAACAAATTGATGGGGTCGCCATGGGCAGTCCCCTGAGTCCGGTGATCGCGAATTTCTTCATGGAACAATTTGAACAAATAGCACTAGAGGCCGCACCTTTGAGACCTAAAGTGTGGCTACGATACGTGGACGATACTTTGGTAATATGGGGCCATGGTAAAGATCAATTAAATCTGTTTTTACAACATTTTAACAGCCAGAACTCTAACATTCAGTTTACCATGGAGTTAGAAAATGAACAAAAAATCGCTTTTCTCGACGTTATGGTAACGAAGACCGCTGATCTAACCTTGGGACATACAGTTTACCGTAAGCCGACCCGTACTGACCGATATTTACATAAGACGTCCAACCACCACCCACGACAGAAATACGGAGTGATAAAAACACTGGCTGACCGCGCGAAAAGAATTTGTGAAAAGCAGTGCCTAAAACAAGAAATTGTACACCTCAACGAGGCCTTACGCGCCAATGGGTACAGCCAGAAAGATATCCAGCGAGCACTCCATCCAAGACGTCCAACTACAAGGGTAATTGGAGACAAGCAGCCCCTGGCTAGAGCTTTTCTTCCATATATAAAAAAGGTCATGGACAGAATAGGGAGGCTACTCGAGTCCCATGATATAAAGACCATATACAGGCCTACACGAAAAATTAAGGACATGTTTAGGTCCGCTTTTTTTTAGCGTATGGCTTTTAGTGCCGGGAGTGTCCGAGGACATGTTCGGCTCGCCAGTTTTGTAGCTGTTTCGAGACGGACACCCAATGGGTGAGCTACAAGTACCGTTGGGGAGGAAAGTTGGAAGGGAAGGGCGAGGAGTTGGAAGGTAGCGGCTGTGGCCTATAGTGAGGGACCAACCCCGGCATTTGCCTGGAAGGAAGATGGGAAACCACAGAAGACCATCTTCAAGGTTGCCGGCGGGGGGATTCGAACCTCCTCGCCTCCCGGATGTGAGCGACTGCTATTAGTCATGCCGTAACCACCACAGCTAACTCACCCGGTTTTAGGTCCGCTAAAGATAAGCGACATCCTCATACCGTGGCAGGGGTTTATAAAATCCCGTGTGATTTTGGCGAAGTATATATTGGAACAACGAAAAGAAGTATTGCCACTCGCCTCAAGGTGCACGAACGACACAGCCGGCTGGGACAAACAGATAAATCCACTGTAGCAGCACACTCACTACTCGCAGGTCACGATATAAGATATGGAGACACCGAAGTTCTGTCCACCACGGTGTCTTATCATGCCAGGCTACAAAGGGAGGCCATTGAAATCCTGAAGCATACTAACATCTTCAATCTTAAGGAGGAAGCAGAACGTGAGAACAGAGCTTGGCTTCCAATCCTTAATCCCCTCAAGCCTGCCCTTATTGACCGTCGTAGACGAGAAGATGCAACAGACGAGCAGCCCTGTCCTTGATGCATTACTTTTATGTTGTACGCCGTTGCTATGGTAGCCTCTATGTGTGGGTTGTTGATTATTTATATATCTTCTGTTTACTTGTTTTACCTCGCTTAATGTAACCTATGGGTAGGTTTTTGCTAGGAATTAACCTTACCCACAAGGGAAGATGAAGAGAAAAGGAAAGGGAAGTGGGTTTCGGATCGAAGAACAAGTGTAGATGAATAGGACGAGAGTCCAACACTAAGTAAACCAAATAAATTTTAATGAGTTATTGACGAGTGTCACTGCAAAGCCCGTGAAACACCTAAAGTAGGTATGGATCTGGCCGTAGTTAACGGGAAATGCGGCTGAAGCTTGAGCTATTTGCAAGCAACCAGCGTTTGTGCTTTCCCTTCCCAGCTTAAAATTGAGTAATATGGGGAAGGGTGGTAGTCTGGCAAGACAAAGAAGGACAGATTTATTGTATATCCTTTCAAAGGAGTTAGGTTTAATCGACGGTTTTGAAAGTCGAAAACAATTTAAATTCGCCGTGATGTTTTTTGTTATTGGAATTGTAGAATTTCTAAGGAGCGACCGAATGTTTCCAGGAGGGGTAGTGATGAAGCAATTATACCCTTGGGAATAATTTATTTGTTTTTGAAGTTTCTTGGTTTAATATTTTGGTGAGAACACCAATGGTTGCATTCAATAAAGACTAAGCTTTTACCCAGCAAGCGCCGACTAAAAGTTTATACAATGAGAAAAACTTAAATTTTGAAAACGAACCACAAGTTTAGAGACAATCTCAACAAGCAGGAAGCTTGCAGAGCTAGCTTTACTTGCCTTGCTGGCTCATTAGAATTAGCTAATAAAGCTAAGAGGGGCCTTAATAAGTTTGTGACTAAGAGTTCTTGCTCAAATGCAACAAATAGTGGAACTATTGTTAATTTGATTTGAGAGTTTTTTAAAGAGGGCATAAGCCTATAGGAAGAGTCAGGGAAGACAGGGTCCTACCTAATCGTGAATCTAGGGAAAACGAAAAAACTAATAAAGATTTATTAACAATGAATTAAACATTGAAGAATTAACAACATTTAGATCACGATTGTGATTTATAAAAGTTTACAACATGTGAAAATCTGAATCCTAACGATAACAGGTATGTAATTAATAAACAACGTTAAATTGGGTACAAGTTTAAGACTTGTGGTAAGCATTAAAAATCTGAATAAGATTTTAAAAGTTGTGCTTAAATAGGACAGTTTTAACGTTTGTAACAACAATTATAAAGTAATTCTAGATTTGCAGAATTGGTGAGATACAATGTGAGTGCTTTAAGAATTTCTATGTGGGAATCTTAAAACCATGAACAAATAAAAAATATGAAATTAAACCAAAAAAAGAGAGAGAAATTAAGTAGAAGTTTCTATAACTTCATATATTTATACAGTAATTACGATTATAATTCATACAAATAGAGCAGGTGAAACCTGAAGAGAAAAATTAAGAAGAAGTTTCTAGAACTTCTATGTTTAAACAGAATCACGAGGAAAAATAGGGCAAGTTACCCTTTCGTGAAACTTAAAGAGAAAAGTTAAGCCACTCACGTGTGAGTTGAAAATTGAATTCCCCATAAGAAGGGAGAAACAATATACTTTAAAATGTGTACTAGACACAAATTTTTACAGAGTTAAGTTATTACAAACGGAACAAAGTTGGGAGGGCATTTGCTATCAAATGACACCTCATAGGAACAAGCCCAAATTTAAGAATTAACCTAATTTGTTAGTAAAGGGTGGTTGTGGAAGAGGAAATAGGAACTTTTTGGGGAAAGTTCTTGGCCGAATTTATTTTTCTCGGACGAGCGCGACGCGGATGAAAAGTTGAACAAGCACTGTTTTCATTGTAGTCTATTGTCGTAGTTGAAAATTTCACTATTGTAGCACAGAACGTTTATAGAAAAGAAAGCTATTGCGGTGGTGTTGAATAACTAGTTGCATTTTGGTTTGAGAGAGTCTATTGCATTGAAGAATGTGTAGGTTATAGTTGAATGCAGCGGACAATTTCCCACGAAGGAAGACAAATTAGGTGTTGATTAGCTGTTCATAAAGAAAATTCCTTGGTTAGAAAAAGTATTTCCATATGTGAGTGGAAAATACTAGAAGGTTTAGCTTGTAGATGAATTGTTTGGCGTGGAAATTTCCAGAACAATCATAACTGTTGAATTGGGCAAATAAAGTCCAGCGGTGGAACGAGCTAAGTTTTCTATAGACAGTATTTAGTTTAATAAGAATCCCACGGTGTGAGAGCTCATTCTCAATAAATATGCACAAGAAATGCTGCTTCGTTTTACAAGATTAGCTGTCTTAGATAGACAAAGCCTGACATCGAAAATCCCGCGAAGATTGCAATTGCACAACATTTAGCTACTTCTCACTGTCTATAAAACGGTATTAAAAGCGTATAGCTAATTAAAAGCAATTAAAATATGTTGAAGGACATGGTACTTAGCTCATTTCTGAAGTAGGCGATCCAGGCGACCGTTAGTTAAGATCTGGACATGGCGTCCGATTCAAAAGTTTGTCTCTCAAGGAGAGGAGACGAGCCTTAGTTAGGCTCCAACTGGAGGTCTTGACGACTGAAGCACAAGTGAGACCAGCTCAACGAAGCGCGGAGGGACCAAGGAAGGAAAAGAGTGGGGGTAGGAGACAAAGGAATATACATAAGAATGACAAACATTACAAAAATTAAGTATCTTGATGAAATTGTCTTCAAACAGTTGATAGCAGGCGTCACTAGAGAAGCCTGGAGGATGGGTATGTAGACGAAGTCCTCTTCATCATGGAGATGTTATTTTGCGATAACGACGAACCCTGGTGGTTTGACTTGTAAAGAGGTCCTTTTGAGAGTGGAAATGTTGAGGGACTTCATTGGTTAGCAGCTAGATGCCACTAGGATGATCATGGAAGTTATATCTACAACAAACTTACAAAGAAAGTAAGGAAGATGCTCAAATAAAAGAAAAAGGTAAGATATCCCTGTTGGTGTTTGAGAAAAAGGGAAGAAATAAGTTAAGCAAAGAGCAGCGAAGGCTAACTCTGTCTTATCGTGTATTCCAAAGAATACACCAACCTGTGAAGATGCTGAACGCAGTAATCAGCGAAACGTCAGGACGACAAAATGTCCTTGGAACACGGCCTATAAGCCCGCGAAACAGAGATTCTTATTACAACCACTCTTCTCTAAAGTTTTTAACTTAACACGACACGACTGTTTGCTGCTGGCTGTAACTTGGGCAATGAGCTCGTCCGCTAGCTAAGCCGTAACTGGGATAATAGACTCACCCCTAGCTAGCTCGTAAACTGTCGCCTCAGTAACTGAATGAGATTGTTGGAAGAAATGAAAACGTAAAAACACTTATAGTAGGTGATGTATTGAAAATAGAGATATGCTCTCCCGGGCTTTTTAGTAGAACTTTTCACGCTGAACAATTCTTACACTCATAGTATGTAAAGATTTTTAAAGGTTTGCCCAGCGTAAACTTAAAAAGCGCACGGACGCCAGTTTATTTTTCGACCTTTTCACTGAAATCGTTAGTGCTTGACTTCCTTTGGTCATAAATAAATTATTTTCTACAGAAACCTTCCTCGAGACATCATTCCCAGAATGGTGAAAACTACATCAAAATCCATTCACTGGTTCTCGAGATACCAGTGACATCCAAGAATCGGGGAATTTGTTTTATACTAAGTGGAGATTACACGCCAATCAGTATTATTTAACATAATATAATCCCCCTTCCGTCCAATCATAAATTGACTGTGAATTTTGCGGAACGAAAAGTTCACAGGCGAAATAAGAGTTGCACATCCTGAGAATGGCGATGTGAATGAAACTTAAATCCCCCTTCCTTCCAATCTTAACTTGACTGTGTTTCACAGGTGAAATGAAGAAAACCCGAGTTGCACTTCCAGGGAAACTCCAAACACAACCACCCTTCTCAGAAGTCTTAACTCAACACGACTGAACGGTTTGCTGCTGGCTGTATCTGGGGCAATAGGTTCACCCGCTAGCTAGGCTGTAACAGGGATGATAGACCCGCCCATAGCTAGCTCGTAAACTGCCACCTCAGTGGTTGAATGGACATGGTTGGAAGATATTAAAACATAAAAACACTTATAGTGGGCGATGTATTGAAGATAGACATATGCTCTCGCGGGCTCTTTTGTAGAACTTTTCTTGCTGAACAATTCTAACACTCATAGTATTTAGATATTTTTAACGGTTTGCCCAGTGTAAGCTTAAAATGCGGTCGGACGCCAGTTTTTTTTTTCGACTTTTCCACTTAAATCGTTACTGCTCGGCTTCCTTGGATCATAAATAAATTATTTTCTACAGAAATTATCCTCGAGATATCCTTTACAGAATGGCGAAAACAGCATCAAAATCCATCCAGCGGTTCTCGAGTTTACCCGTAACATCAAGAATTGGAGACTTTGTTTTATACTAAGTAGAGATTTATTGGTGCCTTTATTGTGGCGAACGATCCTGTTCGTGCAAACCTTTGTATGTTACCATTTGTGATCAGGCATGCGGAGATATTGTTTTACATAGGGAGTCAGATACAACATGTATAAAAGCAATACATAATTACAAAATAACTTGAACATACAGTATTTATAGAAATTTTGCAATCAATGTCATTAAATTAATATAAGAATTTCCTTTTCAGCAAAACTTTGAACTTGTGAAGCAACTGATGATTAACTCATTGTGGAGGTGATGCTGACAGAGGTCTTTGCCAACCACTCATAATGTATATCCTCTCTTCAGGTGATGGTGATGTCCACATAGTACACAACTGATTGACAGTAGAGAGCCATACTCTGGAGGCGAAGCAACGAATATAGTCCGATATACGCTATGTTCCAAACTATACAGCGCTGAAATTTACATACATGACAGGCATGCGCAATATGCGATAATATAGTAATAAAGTGTCGGCATCTCCGGTAACTACTGAGTTTCACCGGGCGCCTATACCATTGGTTGGGTAATTAATGGTGCCTAACCACAGTTGATGTTAATGTGAGGGGACGTAAAGAGGGGTTTCAGAGGACATACTGAACCCTTCAGAAAAGCAGTGTTTAATGTAAGAAATCTTAATCAAGGGGTCGCGCTCAGTTCCTATGTGATGTTTACGTTCGCCAAACAACATGCTCTACTGAGGTAAGGGTCATAGGATATAAACTATAAATCAAGAAAGAAAGGTGACAAGATGTAAAATAATAACATGATTTAATGACTAATAGTGCATAAAAAGAAATAAACAACAATAAAATATAAAACAATCCTCCCTGAATTTCCCATGACAGGAATATCTATCAAATTTGAGGAGTCAGACGGATCTCCCCTTTTATTTAAAATGTGGATCCTGGTTCCACTACCTTGCAATTTGGGTTTTATGTGCGCGTAATGACTAACTACGAGGAATGAGTACTTTGGACGACTGTTCGTTTACAACGGGTTAACAGCCACGATGCTTACGAACAATCATCTCGTAAATCAACGTTTACGGATATGGAACATGACATTAATAAAAACCCTTAAAAAGTATTGCTGACACACGCACTAAATCTACTATTTACAGGAATCTCTCTCGGGACCCTCATTAGCGCGAAGACGCACTTGACTATGAACTGCCAACACTGGCCAAATTGCTCAACACAAACAAGGAAATACAGCATAGCATGTGACTCACGGGTCACTGAATGAAATATGAACATGGAATAAACCAACAACAACAAAAGCCTGACTGGCTGACATTACTTTATATGAACAAAACTGCATGTTAAGCTAACGCTTCGGAGATTATCGTGATTCGTAGGCAACTCCCATTTATTTAAACAAATTTTTATCATTGATCAGTTCTTAATTCTGTATTTAAAGTTATTACTGAGCCACACAGGCACTCTCCACTAATGACCTGGCTGGCAACCCCCAGTCCGTCTTGTGAAACATCACCCCTCTTCCTCAATCACCTGTCATTGTCCCACTCCAGTGTGTATAAATACCTGACCTGCTGTGCCGTTATCTCAAGGAATCAACAGCAACAAACTCAACCACATCAACATGTGGTCAGACATTAATCAAAATATCCAGAATTGCCCCCGCGAGGTCACAATATGGATTTGTCATCAAGCTGCCAGAAATCAGTCTAAGCTGAAATTCCCGCTTGTAATGACACAAAAACACACACACACATATGGGAATGACAATACGTTTTTTCACACAGATCGGCTGAATGGATGCTCGCCGACAATTAAAAAATATTAACACCTACGATAGAGCTGACTGCTCTTCGTCACAAATCACATTGCTCCAAAGGCGATAATCTCATTGAATCTGATCAATAATAAAACAAAAGAAATTAATTACCCTCCAATCTACTGTATAATTATTTTACTTCAGTCCTACTTCTGAAACACAACATATCTCCGAGAGACGTTTTTAACCGCATCGCGTAACATATGCAAACACGGTCGTCCACATAGTTACGTTAGTTAAAACAACAAACAAGAAAAGAACCTTCTACTAATAATATATGCGAGCTGTTTCCATGCAAAAGGTGTGTCAGACCAAAACTAAATAGACTACGTTAATCACACAAGCAAATTATTTAAAAACAAAATATGTCCCATACACCATAAGTTAATTTATCAGATAATAATAAATATTATTCAGTACTCATCCTCAGTCAGCCACCCATCAAAGAACATCCGCAGCCATCTCCCAACTGGATCCTTCTTATCTCATCTCAACCATCTTGACGGAGTCTTGATATTTCCAGGCTTCCTCCATGGTCAATGATGTCATCTCTCGTGCTGATTCAAAAATTAAATTATTATACACTTGATGTCTGACTACTAAATTCGCCGTTTGGGTACTACTTTCCCCAAAACTGTCTGTTGGCGAATTATCGAAGATACTGCCCCTACAAATATAGTACTGAGACTATCTAACACTGAATTTAACACTTTTAATAATAATTTCTGTGTCCTTCATGACACGCAAATTATAACTGTCAACGTCCTTAGACGCGCAAAGTATAAAAGCCTGTGTCCACTGACACACAAAATAACAGCCTACGTCCGTAGACGCACAGAGTAATAGTAAACTTGTGTCCACGACACACAGAGTAAAAGTCCTTGTCTTGGCTCTTCACACCACTTATAAATGAACCAGCCCTAGGTGTAGATAGAGGGGGAAATTAGATAAAAATTTCACAAAATAATAGTGATACAGGAATGAAATAAATATCACTGAACTCGAAAATTAGCGCAGGTCAAGAATATGCCCATTAATCCTAGAATCGATCGTAGAGATGTTGTCTAGGCGATCTCCCGCGTGAATGCTAGCCGAGCGTGCCCACGCTAGACCTGCCGCGCTAAATAGGCATTCTTCTCTCATTGGTTCCCACATTTTCTGTAATTTGGCGGTTTTTATCAGACCTTGGCTTAGTAGGAGTGTCTAGCATGCTCATCAGCCACTCACGTTACTGCATCATATTTCTTCTAGGCGCGAATATCACAATGAACATACCAGCAGCATGTCTCACTGCGCGTCGCTTCTATTTTGAGGCGGCCACCACCTGTCCTTCTGAATCATAGCTATGGTCATTCTTTTCACAATCCTAAGTATTTAGCCTTTTGTCAAACAGCTTCAGGTATGTCCCCACTGTCTTCAGCAACTGCTTGAAATTTCCTCATCTCCGTCTGGCTATTTTCATGATGCTTGTAGAAGTATTTATTAATTGAAGAAATAAAACATCGACTCATTTAACCATCAGAGGCTAAAAGGGTTCAATACTTACCATGCTTACCTGAACAGCCGTAAGCTAAGCTACTGTTAGCGCGGTGACAGGCGTGCATCCCTGCAATCTGGATGCTCCCGTTCAACAGTAGGAAAGATGCGACTTAACTAATCTACAAGATAAGGGGTAAGGATCCTATAATTAAATAAAAGATAGAAAGGGGTTTATTATCACTAATGAGGGGTGACGATTAAGTTAGATCAAGGGGAGGGGTGATGAATAATGGAAAAGGAATTACACAGACACACTTACTCATCCTACCGATTACGGATGTCTATGGTGGAGATGACGTAGCACTGATAGAGAAAGCGGTGACCAAAAATCAAAGAGGCCGGGCGCGTGGCTTGTATTTATAATCTAACTAGCTGAAGTACCCGTGCTTCGCTACGCGTCATAAATAAATTAAAATATGAAGGTGACAGTTAAAACAGGGGATAGGCGAGGTGCTGCGCAGAGGGAGATTAAGGATGGAACATTTTGTCCAACTACACCGCTCGGCGTTGACCGTGTTTTATAGAACAAATTTAGGTTTTACTCGCTAACGGTTGGAGATGCCTTTCGGATAGAAAATGTAATTTTTAACCTCGTATATACCATCAAAAGTTTGCTATTTCTTAGCGTTCTCTTTGTATTTGAAATGGAAATATGAAAGTTTTAAACCAAAGGGTGTAGTGAAGTCACTAAAATGGTCGCCATCTTTAAATAGTACAAAGTATTGAAATCAAAAGTAACCTATATGTTAACCAGGTAAATCAGCTACTTCCATGTAAAATTCATGTAAATCGGACCAGTGGTACTTGCGTGATTGAGTAATACATAGACGCACATCATCTCATTTTTAGCCTCGCTTCGCTCGCGTCATAGTCGTGTCATATTGTTATTCAATGAAATGCAGGTTTAACCCCGTTAACACCCCTTTAGAACCTGAATATCCAAAAATCCCTCCTTGGTAGACGTTTTCGACACACAACAAACATATCGCCAAAATATCATTCTTCTAACTTTAATCGTTTGGGTTGGTCGATGAGAGTGAACATCCAAAAATCCTTCCTTAGTGGACGTTTTTCTTCCAGAATTTCACCCCTCCCCATAGGCCCCTTAAATTGGATTTATGAAAAAACGGTCGAACACATATTTATTTATTTATTTATTTATTTATTTATTTATTTATTTATTTATTTATTTATTTATTTATTTATTTATTTATTTATTTATTTATTTATTTATTTATTTATTTATTTATTTATTTATTTATTTATTTATTTATTTATTTATTTATTTATTTATTTATTTATTTATTTATTTATTTTTAAGCTGATTGATTTCCTCCGAGTTTCAAACTCCTCGCTTATGTCGTTTAAGAGATAATACACGGTCCGTTAGGAATCTTTCAACCCCCACTTTTCATCCCTTTCACCTCATAATATACACTACATCGAAAAACCATTACACATGTGTCAGCTTATTTTTAATGATTAGTATATATGCCAAGTATCACATCCCCAAATGAAACGACTCGTGAGATATTGTTATTCAATGAAATTCAGGTTTAACCCCCTTAAGACCCCTTTAGAGCCTGAATATCCAAAAATCCTCCCTTAGTGTACGGTTTTGACATACAACGAACATATCCCCAAAATGCCATGTTTCCTACTTCAATATTTTTGGCTGGGCGATGATGAGTGAGTGAATGAGTCAGGACATTTTCTTTCATTTTTTTTCCTTCAGAATTTCACCCCTCCCGATGAACCCCTTCAATATGATTGATAAAAAAAACTGTCGAACAGCTATTTACTTACTTTACAGCAGTTTTTCCCCCTGAGTTTGATGAGTGAGTCAGTCAGTCAATCAGTTAGGACATTTTCTTTCCTGTCCCCCCCCACAGAATTTCACCCCTCCCCATGGGCCTCTTAAATTGGATTTATGAAAAAAAAACGGTCAAACACATATTTACTTATTTTTATGCTGATTTTTTCCGCTGAGTTTCAAACTCCTCGCCTATGTCGTTTAAGACATACACGCTCCGTTAGGAATCTTTCAATCCCTACTTTTCACCCCTTTCACCTCATAATATACTCCACATCGAAAAACCCTCAGACACGTGTCTTACTTTTTAATGATGAGTTTATATGCCGGGTATCACATCCCCCAATGAAACCAATCGGGAGATATTGTTATTCATTGAAATGCTGGTTTAACCCCATTAAGACCCCTTTAGAACCTGAATATCCGAAAATCCTCCCTTAGTAGACTGTTTTGAAATACAATGAACATATCCCCAAACTGTCATGTTTCTAACTTCAATCATTTTGGCTGGGCGATGATGAGTGAGTGAGTGAGTGAGTGAGTCAGGACATTTTCTTTCAATTTTCTTTTTTCAGAATTTCACCCCTCCCCATGAACCCCTTAAATTTGATTTATGAAAAAAACTGACGAACAGCTATTTACTTACTTTAAAGCAGTTTTTCCCCCTGAGTTTGATGAGTGAGTGAGTCAGTCAATCAGTTAGGACACTTTCTTTCCTGTTTCTCCCCCCCCCCCCTCCAGTTTTTCACCCCACCCCATGGGCCCCTTAAATAGGATTTATGATGAAACGGTCAAACACATATTTACTTATTTTTATGCTGATATTTTCCCGCTGAGTTTCAAACTCCTCGCCTATGTCGTTTAAGAGATACACGCTCCGTTAGGAATCTTTCAATCCCCACTTTTCACCCCTTTCATCTCATAATATACACCACATCGAAAAACCCTCCTACTCGTGTCTTCTTATTTTTAATGATGAGTTTATGTGCCGATTATCACATCCCCCAATGAAACCAATCGGGAGATATTGCTGTTCAATGAAATGCAGGTCTACCCCCTTAACACCCCTTTAGAACCAGAATATCCAAGAATCCTCTCTTAGTGGGCATTTGCGGCCCTTGGGGAAGCTGCATACCAAATTTCATTCCAATCCGTTTGATGGTTTCTGAGATTTCGTGATGAATGAATGAGTGAGTGAGTAGTATTTGACAAATATATAGTAGAAGATAGTGTCAAGTCTTTGTTATGCTAAACTCGGTTGACAGTGCTGTGTGAGAAGTTGAGTAACTAACGTGATTTCAAGTAAAGATCCTCATTTTCTATACCGGTAGTGCAGAGCGCAAATGGCATCCAGTCGGCCGTGTCTCGACTTGAGCTATGTTGCCATGGAAACTATCCGCCTTGCCATTCCTTCATGAGTATATTTTATGATTTGATTAGCATGTGCTGGAGTGCAAAAGGGTCGAAATCAGAAGAATGAGAAAGACTATCGTAAATTCATGTAGCCAGCGGTTCCTTCTGGGTCCTAAACTATGTGTATGCAAAATTTGGTTGAGATTGGTGGAACGGTGTAGATTTGTATACGGAACAGATCCACATACATACCCACATACAGACTTTCACTTTTATATATTAGATTATGCGGTGTTAGTCTACTCAGCGGAATCGTAGAGTGTAACGCCCGCGGTAACCTCCTTAACATGCTAGCACCCTTAGGTCTATGATTTTCGTGCCTGTGGCAACTCCGTCCACATGGTCACAATTCCGTAGCCTCTTCTGTTACCTTTTCATAACTTATGCGTGGGTGTAGGCACAACTCTTGTAAGAGGGTTGGGACCCCAACAATAGTTAGCCAAAGATGAAATCCATTTAATACTTTTTTTCAATCATATGGATCAAAACGTACACATTGATAAATTTTGCAACGCGTTGCAAATGATTTGCTTAGTACGAATTTTAGGGAATTTATCACTCTACAAACTTCCCATATTCTTCTCATTTATCTTATCTGGCGCATAAATATGTGGAATATTGAAGGAGGTTGTCGAGACGAGCCATTGATAATCAAATGTGAATTACTGCAAGTAATTTTGTCTTTTGCAAGCGAAATCGAACAACTTATCCCAGGGAACGGTTTAGGGAGAGTTTTATGAGTACATACAGAAATCCAACAGGAAGAAAAATAAATACAATACCCTATATGTTTCTTACAATATTTATTTCGGAATTAATTCAATGTCTCACTTTATGCCTGTATTGTTTGTTTATTCTGTTCACATCTAAGAAAACTTCGTATTCAAACAAACTGTAGGCACTAAATGTTCGGTGAAACCCTATTTCCTCCTAGCGTCATAGCGCCTGCGCTCACCAAAACTTGAGGGATCTTGAATCAAGATTTCTGCTCTTCTGAAGCTGTCAGTTCGCCCATTGTCACGGTTGTTGAATGGATTATTATTGGTGCGGCCATTACCTTGAATGTCACTGCGGCGATCGTCTGGATTGTTGAATGGATTGCCAGTGCGAGGATTGCCTTGATTGTTGGATGGATTAAAGTTGTCGTTATCAAATCGACCACCATTTTCCCCATCTCGGTTGTTGAATTGGCCATTATTACCTCGATTGCTATTATACTGGTCATTATTGTCTCTGTTATTATCGAATCGGTTATTTCCTTCTCGATCTCTGTTGTTATTAGCTTGAGCCCTAATATTACTGGGTTGCTGATTATTATATCCATTTCCGTTGTAATTACTATTGCCTCTTGTCATGTCGGGAACCAACACTGCAAACAAGAACAAAACATGAGTTTTATGCCTAACTTACACACAAATCCCTTAGAGTTTTAACTCAGAAACATAATGCTTTGTGCAAGTCATCATAATAATATATTCAAATTGGGCTTAGTTCAAGCAATGATGAATGAATAGAAACATCGCTTTCTGTACGGAGATTAACCCTTTAAACTATTATGAGTCTTGGCAATTGATCCCAAGCACTTCTAAGACTGAGGTTTCATGTTTCCATCTTAGCAACCGAGTCGCAAACTACGAGCCATCTGTTTCACTCCTTGGTGATAAACTTAAGTACAACCCTTTCCCGAAATATCTAGGAGTCACCCTGGACAGAACTCTGAGCTACAAAGAACATATCACCAACCTCTCTCACAAAATCACTTCAAGGAATAACATCCTACACAAGCTTTGGGGTAGTTCATGGAGAGCCTCGGTTGACTGCTTACGATTAATGGGTATTTAGTCTTGTCTACTCTGCTACTCTGCCGCGGAATACTGTGCCGCTGTATGGCTGAAAGGTTAACATGTGCATTAAGTGGATACTAAGTTGAATGAAACCGTGCGCTGCATAACTGGTACTGTAAAGTCTTCACCTCGCCACTGGTTACCCGTTCTTAGTCATATCCCACCACCCCACCTGAGGAGAAAGGAAGCTCTGCTAAGAGAAGCAAAGAAGATCCGGTCATCTCCCTCATTACCAGTTTACCAGGAATTTTGTTTCCCATCGCCACACCAACTTCGATCTAGGAGACCAACAAGTGTATTAGCCGGCCGACTCTTGAGGGACAATTTTAACCTAAACCGGAGCTGGCAGGAAGAGTGGTCAAATTCAACATCTGGTACTAATGCTCATGAGATAAATCCTACTCGGAAAATGAATGGATTTGACCTCCCAAGAAAACTATAGTGTCGCCTCAACAGACTGAGAACTGGGCATGGACGCTGCAATTTCTTGCGCCATAAGTGGGGCTGGATGGATTCTCCAATGTGTGAATGCAGTGAAGAGGAGCAGACCATGGACCATGTCATCCTGCGCTGCCCTCTTCATGCCTACTCCGGAAGCCCCAGCGACCTGTTTCATCTTTCTGAAAGTGCTGTAGTGTAGTTGAAAAACTTGGACCTGGACTTATGAATCCCTTGTTATAATCGCCATACGATTAAATAAATGTTAAAATGCCAAGCTTAGTTAAGTGAAACATTTCTTTATAAAAATATCTCCTACCTACATTTTTGTAATGATAAAATATTGATATTTTTCCGCAGGAGGTAAATAAATTTTTAAAGTATGAAATGCTATATAGTTAAAATTTGTGTTTCACTTGTTTCATTAAAAATAAGGAAAGTTTCCAAAGACGTCGTCATCGCTGCAGTCAGCTGACGTATAATCTTTTGTACTTTTGACGTTATTACTCAGAGCAAATTAAGATACGTGGTAATAATCATGGATTCTCTTTGAACGAAGAGGAAACATGTAAGGTTCTAACGATCAACGTTAAATGTCCAGAAAGAGAACAAATCCTGCATTGTCTTGGTTACAACGCTGATAGCACAGCTGGCTAGAAATAATAATACAATATTTATAAAAACGGGGCAAATATATCGGACCATAGCATTCTTTAGAAGAAGCGCCTTTGAACGATATGCAGCGCCCGGTCACTATAGGGATTAAAACGACGTTGTTATTAGGCCCAGAAACTTGGCGAATGCGAAGAGTTTCTGATAGTTCCTGGCGTTGTCGTGTCGTTGATAATACTGACTCAATTTGAAAATATTGACCTTTGTAAGGTATCTTCTCTATGGCAAATAATTGGTATCATTATCCAACAGGAATGCACTCAGGTCTTGTGATATCTACTTTATTTTCAAACAAGATGTTCAGCAAAGAACATATAGCCTACTTTCTCCTAAATGTTTGGGTACAATAACTCTTTGTCCTCATCTCTAAAACAATCACCTCCACCATATTGTATTGTTTGTTTTCTTTTATATTGATAATTAGCCAGTAAGTGTCAAAATCAATATTATATACTTTATGATGATTGAATAGCAAAACTACTAACTTATTGTAATGCATTCACGTCCGTTAATCTCTATATTAAGCCAGCCTGCTAAGTTAAGAATCTTTCGTTTTGGGTATCTTCTCCTTTAAAAATCCGCACCGATCACAGTAGGTTGGTGCAGCGACCTATCAGTGAATTAATCTTTATCTTGTACGCCTATGCACTGCCATCGTAATGTACTAAGATGGCAGTGGCCTATGGGTGTTGAATGAGTAGGCAGTTTAAAGTAGCCAAGAGGGAAGCGATCCAACTGGCAGTGTTTAAAGGTAATCGGAGCGCGATCGTGGCTAATAGTTGAACTACCAGTATTACAAAATTGCCATACTTCAGGAGGACAGGTATTTACCGTTACCTACGCTATATACAAGACCTGGAAATGCAAGCTGTTTTGCACTAAAAGTGAATCACCATGAAGTTCCGCCAGTGACCGCTAGGATCGCTTTGTACCACCCTAGTTCCAGCATACGCGCCAGTTTAACTCAATTATGACATTCTAAGTAGTGGTTGTTTACATGAGTATTTTTAAATGGTTTACTGCTGTGTTCCGTTTTGTGCGTCCCGGCAGGGAATGTGCAAATCAGTTTCATTTCACTCGTTTCCTATCAATCAGGAATTAAGAAATAAGTGGATTATAGCTGTTTCTCGACGGAGTATTTACAGACTTCCCTCAGCACAAACAAGTGAAACTACAGCAAGGAAACTGACGACACTCTTTCATCCAAAAGAAAATGTGACTCTCAAGGAACAGTCTGTAATTTTGTACCTATTTGTGAAGACGAGATTAATGTAGAAGTATAGTGACGCAGTTTTCACCCATTTCAAGGCCAGTTGTTAGGAAGTCTCTTCGATGGAAACTGCAGTGTGCTACGAAAAAAACTGCTAAGCGAGACGCTGTAATTCACAAGCTACGAAAAAAACTTCATGATCTTCAGGCCGAACTAAAGCAATACAAAACTAAGAAATATGACATGAACAAGCAGCTGTCTGCAATTCAAAGTGAAGCCCAACAAGGTAGCCTCAAAGCCATTTTTTGCTCGAACAGCTGAAGCATTTGGAAAGAAGAAATAGAAGTACCGTACCTAGAAACTACAACGAAAATTTGTGTTCTTCTATCTACTAGGTCACCGACAGGCTATCGATTGTTACGTGAACTAAGTATCTTGCACCTACCGCATCCCAAAACTTTGAAGACATACGTAGGGTACTCGAAAGGAGAGAATGGCATCTCCTCATTGATCAGTACAAGATTGATGGCAGAGGAAAAGTCACTGGAACACGAGAATGCAAATGTGAGCTCCCTTATCATTGACGGAATGGCTATAAAGCCTAGGCTTGTGTACGATAGGAATTTAGACATGTTTCTCGGCATGAGTGACGCAGACTTAGACGCTCTTGGTATTGAAGACAAACTAGCCAACAAGTTACTTGGCATTCTTTTCAAAGGACAATCTTCTTCTTACAGAATCCCTGTGTCATTTTATTTTACTTGTTCTATTTCTGGAGCGCACTTGGCAAAATTGGTATTGGATGCTATGAAGGTAGTCGAAGAAAGTGGTTTCAGAGTGTTAAGAATTGTAACTGACAACTGTCAAGCAAATGTTTCGATGTTTGAAACCCTATGCGGGGGTCGTATAACGCATGAAATTAAGCTTCCTCTTGATGAAAATCGACCGCTCTTTATAAGTTTTGATCCCAGTCACATTATCAAGAATGTACGATCGCAGTACTTGTCTAGGGAGTTCTTTGTAAATGGCAACAATGTGACAAGTGATCATTTGAAGATCCTATATAATCTTCAGAAAACTCTGGTGATAAAACCTGTCAGGAAACTCTCCAGGAAGGTGGTTTATCCTAGTAATTTGGAAAAGATGAATGTGTACAGGGCCAAAGTTGTGGTTTCACCTGAAGTTGTCGCAGGCTTAAAACGTATGGAAGTCGTATGCTCTGAGAAAACTAATGACAAAGGCAGTTTACTTGAGACTATTAATTTTATGGAACATTTTCAGAAATGGTTTGACATCCATGATGTCTGTAACGGATCCCATGGCACGGAATCCAGAAATGACAATAAGATGATTTTTTGTGAGATGGACAATGAAAGAACTGCACTGATTAACGGACGTATTTCTGCCATACATTGAGGACATTCAGCGACACCCCGAAACGTTCAGGAAATTTACTAAAGAGACTTACCACGCTCTGGAGTTGACAACTCTCTCTTCAGTGGCATGCATACGATATTTAATAAGCATCAATTTCCACTATGTCCTAACGAGGAATTTATCGAGTGACGATGTCGAGCTCTTTTTCAGTCACTCCATGATATGATATGATATGATATGATATGATATGATATGATATGATATGATATGATATGATATGATATGATGGATGTGAGATCTTGTATCAATGCTATTGAATCTACCCTTCACACTGGAATTATCGCAGCTTCGAGCCATGGAAACGTCGAACTAAGGAATGAAGGCTTAGTATCCAGCGTAAGGTCCAGGTTCTTTTCTAGGAACCAACTTCAAGAGCCAGGTGAAGAAGGGCATGTCACGGATTCAGCCTTCGTACCGGAGCTTCCCGAACACGTCCTTGCTATAGTTGGAAACCCCGTTGAAGGTATATTTTTAACCTGCCCATTTATTTTCATTGCATTATGTTTTTATCTAAACATGATTACGGTATTTAACAATTTGGTTTTATTTGTAGGAACTCCAGCTACTGCATCCAACATAGCAGTAGCAATGGTAGCAGGCTACCTAGTTCGCGTAGCAGAAGAAAATACCAGCTGTGAAGGTTGTTTGCAACATATTTCTCTCCCTACGAGTGAAAGCACGGTCCTCAGCCTCATACGATTTCAAGATCGTGGAGGACTGACGTACCCTAAAACATCATTTGTGGTGTTACTAGAGCAAATTATGCAATGCGTATCACGTGCTGTCCAGTATCTGCCACGGAAGAACTTACTGACAAACTGCACACTTTTATTAAAAGACAAGTTCTGTCAGACAATTAAGTGTGACCAATGCAACGATTCTGAACTTCCTAGTCACCTTTTGAAGAAGTTCCTGCAGCCGCTTCTGGACAACCTAGCCTTCAATCGCATGAGCAGGAATGAACGATTTTTACAGCATCACAATAAGCCCCTGAACAGGAAAGTACTGAAGCTCTCAGAAAATACTGCTTGTTTATGGTATTCCGGTGACTTATAGATATGAATGATGAACCACACTTTTGTAAATGTGCATGAAAGAGCCCGGGCATTCACTCATCTCAATACTAAATTCATATTACTACTACTACTCCTCGGCGCTACAGTCCATGTAGGACCTTGGCCTCTCCAACAATCGTTGCCCAATCCTGACGATCTTCTGCACGTTTCCTCCATCTTCTTATTCCCATCTTGCGCAAGTCGTCCTCCACGTCATCCAACCATCGTTTCCTAGGTCTTCCTTTGCATCTTCTCCCACCTGGATTTCCTCTATAGGTCTTTTTAACCACTCTATCACCTGCCATTCTCTCCACATGTCCCAGCCATCTTAGCCTATTACTCTTTACTTCCGAAACTATATCAGAATGCCCATATAATTCCTCCAATTCATTGTTTTCCCGTATTCTCCATCTTCCTGCCTCATTCACTACTCCATAAATCTTCCTCAGTATTTTCCTTTCCCATCTTCTCAAAATCTCCTCTTCTGCCACAGTCATAGTCCATGTTTCCGAGCCGTACATTACCACTGGTCTTATAACTGTTCGGTACACTGTCACCTTTGATCTTCTACTGAGGATGCGCGCTTTGAGGATTTTTATCAATGCCCAAAACGCTCTATTACCGGCTTCAATTCTTGCTTTTATTTCTTCTCTTGTGCTATTATCTTCAGTAACCAGTACTCCCAAATACTTGAAACTTTTACACCTCTCAAAATTCACCCCATTTAGGTTTATAAATACATTTATATATTTTTCTCTCTCCACAGTATTTCTCCTAGATAATGTTACGGCTGTGAGTTTGTGTCATCGCTCGCCGCATGAGTCACAACTGCCCCAGGGCTGGGCTGTGCCCCGCCTCGTGTATTGCGTGCGCCTTATGCAACAGGGCTACTAGGACAAAGGGATGATCCAGAATATTCGTGACTGAACCAGTGAAGGAAATGTCGAGAAGCCGTGTGCCCTGGACGATTCTAGAATTCATTGAGTCACCAGCCTGCTATATAAGCGGCTTCAACAGCGAGGGGACCGAGTTTTCTCTGGGTGTGTGTTTTTGAGCGAGTGCGACAGAAGTGTGGTGACGAAGCGCTGTGCGAGTTACGAAATCCAGTGACATTGTTTCCCCAGCTTGTGGACAGCGAAACAGCGGGTAGCGGATTATCGTAAGTAATTGTGGTCGGTGAACATAAGGGAGAGGAGCAGGTAGTTTCTGTCAAGGCCACCGTACTCATTAGGGCGGATTAACTTCTGTGGTCTGTCGACATGTGAAAGGGCCAAGAGCGCTCAAGGAAGAGACTTGAGGAAACTGGAGTAAGGTTCTAATTGTTTGCATTTGCTGATGAGTAGTGTATCTTTCTGGCCACAATAAAGTTAATTATTTCTTTAAGCAGTAATTGGTGTTGTGCTTCCTACCCACCGTAATCCAGTTAACAAAAGTGCCACTAGGGGGGGGGGGGTGGCACGTAACAACTGGTGTCAGAAGCCGGATTACGAACTCAAGCACAAGCACAACACCTGACGGTCCTGGTTTCAAAACCCGAGCAGGTCATTTTCTCTAATTTTCCTGTGAGTGCATGCCCTTTACAAGACAAACAACTAAAATGGAGGCGCAATTGGCAGCATTGCTAGAAAAGTTAAGTGGCATGGAAGACGGCCAGAAGAAATTAGCCAAGGACCTGAAGGATGACCTGAAGAAGATGGGAGACGGCCAGAAAAGTTTAGCAGAGGACCTGAAGGACGGCCAGAGTAAGTTAGCAGAGGACCTAACCGCCAAATTTCTGGATGGCCAGAAAAATCTGGAAGAGTGTCTGCTGACGAAACTAGAGGAGAGCCAAAGGAAATTAGAACAGGGCCTACGTGAAGAAGTCGCAGAAGTGGAAAAGAAGTTCGACGCCTTACAAGTGGAAGTTGCCGAGCTGCGCCAACGCCCGCTGATGGGGGTGGAGGAGAAATTCAACGCCTTGCAAGTGGAAGTTGCCGAGCTGTGCCAACGACCGCTGATGGGGGTGGAGGAGAAATTCAACGCCTTACAAGTAGAAGTTGCCAAGCTGTGCCAACGCCCGCTGATGGGGGTGGAGGAGAAATTCAACGCCTTACAAAAGGAAGTTGCCGAGCTGCGCCAACGCCCACTGACGGGGGTGGAAGAGAAATTCAACGCTCTACGAGAGGAAGTTGCCGAGCTGCGCCAACGCCCGCCCACCGTTACACCGGGAATATCAGGAACGGGACATAGCAGAGTGACGCCCCCAACCTTCGACGGAAGGGTCCCGTGGAGCACCTACTTACGTCAGTTCGAGGCGGCCTGTTCCATAAATAACTGGAACAACACAGAAAAGGCTACAGCTCTCATTGTAGCGCTGAGAGTTGACGCCCTTAACGTCCTTCAGGCCATCCCGACTGGATCCCAGGACTACGCTTCATTGATCGCCCATATGGAGTCCCGATATGGAGATAGCCATCTTCAGCAGGCCTACCAGATGCAGCTCCGGACCCGGGTACAGAAGAACGCGGAAACTCTGCAGGAGTTCGAGATGGACATCGCACGTCTCGTAAGGCTCGCCTACCCAACAGCGCCGGCCGACTTTCTGGAGCAGATAGCGACGCAGACTTTTACCGACGGGCTACGGGACCCGGACACCCAACAGGCGCTGCGACTCGCGCGCAATAAGACCCTGGCAGATGCGCTGAGCCACGCACTTGAGTTCGAGACGGCAAAGCAGGTATCTAGAATGCGCGCGCGGGTGGGTCAGGTGGACGTCGACGGACCAGCCAAAGCCGGCAAGGCCAAGCCCCTGGCCGATGAACTGATGGAGGCGCTAGGCCGGTTCTTCAAGAGTCGCAGTACCACCAACAAAAACGTAGCCGAAGGACATCCGGAGAGGCGGCCCGGAAGAGGACCACCGACCTGCTGGAACTGCGGTAAGAAAGGCCACCTGAGCAAGGACTGCGGTGATCGCCGCCGCCGAGGGTATCCGACGGGAAATCAGTCGTCTGAAAACCGCGTGACCCAGGGAAAACGAATATTAGCCAGCCTTGGGGGGCAAAGGTTGGCTTGTGACAGTCGTCAAGCCCCGGCAGTCCAGGTTCGTGTGACGAAGTTACGGAGGGACACAGACGGACCAATGATTGATCGGGACGATCAGGCTTTTAGGAAGGGGGTGGTGTTACGGCTGTGAGTTTGTGTCATCACTCGCCGCATGAGTCACAACTGCCCCAGGGCTGGGCTGTGCCCCGCCTCGTGTATTCCGTGCGCCTTATGCAACAGGGCTACTTGGACAAAGGGATGATCCAGAATATTCGTGACTGAACCAGTGAAGGAAATGTCGAGAAGCCGTGTGCCCTGGACGATTCTAGAATTCATTGAGTCACCAGCCTGCTATATAAGCGGCTTCAACAGCGAGGGGACCGAGTTTTTCTGTGGGTGTGTGTTTGTGAGCGACTGCGACAGAAGTGTGGTGACGAAGTGCCGTGCGAGTTACGAAATCCAGTGACATTGTTTCCCCAGCTTGTGGACAGCGAAACAGCGGGTAGCGGATTATCGTAAGTAACTGTGGTCGGTGTACATGAGGAAGAGGAGCAGGTAGTTTCTGTCAAGGCCACCGTACTCATTAAGACGGTTTAACTTCTGTGGTTTGTTGACAAGTGAAAGGGGCAAGAGCGCTCAAGGAAGAGACTTGAGGAAACTGGAGTAAGGTTCTAATTGTTTGCATTTGCTGATGAGTAGTGTATCTTTCTGGCCACAATAAAGTTAATTATTTCTTTAAGCAGTAATTGGTGTTGTGCTTCCTACCCACCGTAATCCAGTTAACAAAAGTGCCACTAGGGGGGGGGGGGTGGCACGTAACAATAATAATAAATATTGGGTTTTGTTGTAGTTCACTCGTAATCCTACTTCTTCTGATTATTTTTCTAACCGTCCCAACCCTTCTTCAAGATCTTTCAGTCTTCGTGACAGCATACCTACATCATCAGCATACGCTAGATTTTGGCTCATACGGTTTAACAGCGTGCCTCCTGGATTGCTGATATCTATCTTCCTCATTACTCTCTCTAGTACTATATTGAACAGCAGCGTGGACAGTACGTCCCCCTGTCGTAAGCCTTGGTTTACCTCAAAAACTTTTGAGAGTCTTCCTTCAACTTTAACTCGACATTTTGTGCCAGTAAGAGTCATTTGCACCAATCTGATTAGTTTGGGTGGGAATCCCATGTCCATCAAGGTCTGATACAGAGTTTTCCTCCTTACACTATCATAAGCCTGTTTGAAATCCACATATAGTTGGTGCACATCCACATTATATTCGTTACACTTTTCCATTATTTGCCTTATTGTGAAGATATGGTCCGTCGTCGATCTACCCTGTCGGAATCCACACTGGTATTCTCCAAGTCTCTCTTCAACAAGAGGTGTAAGTCTCATAGCCATTACCTTGGCTAGGATTTTATAGACCACACTAAGCAGTGCTATGCCACGATAATTTTCACACTTTGCTTTATCATTCTTCTTATGGATTGGGCAAATAATGGCCGTGTTCCACTGTTCTGGCATCACCTCCTTCTCCCATATCTCCACAATCAACTGGTGCACCAGCTTTGCCAAATGTTCCCCACCACACTTAATCGTCTCTGCTGAAATATTATCACCCCCTGGGGCTTTGTTATTCCTCAAGTTTTTAATTGCCAAACTAACCTCCTCCAGCGTCGGCACGGGTACTGGCATTGCATCTGTGTTATCCTTGTACCATGGTTGGTTATTCTCTTGACCCTCCTGTTCTAGCAATACCATCTCTGCAGTAGCATTGAGCAGCTCGTTGAAATATTCAGCCCTTCGATCTAAAATCTGTTCTTCTCCTCCTATGAAATTTCCTTCTTTATCTCTGCAGAAAACTGCTCGGGGTTGAAAGCCCTTCTTCATTTCCTGTATTCGTTTATAGTACTTTCTTACTTCTTGATTATTGTATTCTTCTTCTAGCTCTTCAAACCATTTCTTCTCTGATTCCCGTTTCTTTCTTCTACAAATTCTATCTGCCTCTTTCCTTTTCTTTTTATGTTCTTCTGTATTGTTTTTCGTTGGTCTACTTATCATTTTCTCCCTTGCAGCATTCCTCTCCATTATAGCTATTTTACATTCTTAATCGAACCAGATTTGCCTTTTAATCCTTTCTTCTGTCCCCAGTACTTCTTCTGCAGCTTCGTGTAGTGCGTCCCTCATTATACTCCATTTTCCTTCTACTCCCTCTAGATACAAATTATGTTTAGTCTCCAACTTCTTCCGTAAATGTGTTTCATATTGTTCGGCAGTTTCCTTTTCTTTTAATTTTAAGACATTATACCTTCTAGGATCTTTCCTCATCTTTCCAGATCTGTACACTGCTATATTCTGTCTATATTTTACCCTTACCATGAAATGGTCAGAGTCACAATCCGCTCCTCTACAACTATCAACTTCGAGTATATCAGATGCGTGTCTTCTATCAATTACCACATGATCAATTTGGTTGAATGTGGTTCCATCTGGTGAGCACCACGTTACTTACCTTATATTCTTTCTCTGAAGCCATGTACTTTTCACAATCATTTCATTTCCCATGGCAAAGTCGATGAGTCTCTGTCCATTATTATTTGATACCTCATGCAGACTTTTCTTTCCTACCGTCTCTCTAAATGCTTCTTCTTTTCCCACCTTCGCATTGAAATCACCTAACACGATTTTTACATCTTGCCTTGCTATACCCTCGAGTTCCTGTTCAAGCTGACTGTAGAACGTGTCTTTCACCTCATCCTCATCCTCTTCTGTGGGGGCATATACACATATAAATGTGATATTAAAGAATCGTGCCTTCATTCTCAAAGTACATATCCTTTCATTTACAGGCTTAAAATTCAGTACTGCTGTTTTATATCTATTATCCACGAGAAAACCTGTGCCACCTATTCTTCCACTGTCGCCTCCACTATACATTATTGTATGGTTATCACTTCTCAATATACCATCTCCTCTCCATTTGATCTCATGGATCGCTGCCACTCCTATACTATATTTCTCCATCTCTTCCTTAAGGCCCTTCAACGCTCCAGGTTTGTTCAATGTTCTCACATTCCAGGTTACTATGTACATATCATTTTTCCGTTTACATTTTCCTTTTCCTTGCATAGGTCGTTTATCATTATCATCAGTCCGGCTATTATTGCATTGGAGTTTCATAACAGACTATTTTTTTCGATATGGGGTTGTTATCCCCATGATCAACCCCCAACCTGGAGGACCAGGGTATCCCTCTTTGTCTGACCCATCACCTTTGACCTGTCCGGCATGGGAGGCCCTACCAGGAACTCACGCTCCCGCCGGCATAGCTCGCAGGATAATTTGGGCTCTCAAGCTCCCACATCACGACAAGATGAGGATACCATTGTGAGGGACTAAATTCATATAGTGCGCTCATATTGAGGGTGTTACAATGTGATCCTAGCGGCTGAATGCTGAACTCAGTTGCCCGGTGCGGCATCTCCCGGCCTTGTATTATAACGTAGGCAACGGTATTTACACAGCGGTATGTTTGGAACAATATTACCCACATAACCCACAAGAGGACAGCACCGTACAGAGGCCATCACCTTAATGACAACGTGTATCTAGTTCTTCTATTCTCCTTTTCCTAATGTCTTCTGTTTGTGTGCGATGCTGGAGCTGTGATTTTATTAATAAACGAGTATATAATTGAGCCTCTCCTTTGAGCTAAATGACATCTTATTCAGTATCTGTGGAAAGAGCTCGTGCATATCATTTGTAAAATTATTCAAGAAAAAAAAGTTAACTGTAGCAGTACTCGATCCCCAGTCAACTGCCTAACAGACTAACACGCTAGCCCAGAGCTAATCCTATCTTCAACATCATGGTGTTCTTAACTGACATATTAGATACAACCTGTTGGCAAATAATGACTTTAAATAAACGATTTCTTCACAGCAGTACATCTTCATTAAAGATAATTTCATACAAAGTTTATATTATTGTATCAGTAGGGTATATCACATACAACATACTAAAACTATTGAAATATAAGACAGGCACATGAGGACAGCTGCCATCTTGTCGTGTGACACAGACAGCTGAGCTCTTTTAAGCCACTCATACAGTATAATATTATAATATTAAATTATAATAAATAACGGATCACGACCTTAAGGATAGCTTAAACCACCCTAGTCTCGATAATCGGAAATGGTCGGTCTTAAGCTATTGATTAAAATGGTTGAATAATTCACACGGCCGCCATCCTGAAATGGCACGGCCTATGACCTTGAATGTTGGATGAAAGACGCGTCCTATATAAAGGTATGTTGTCACCAAATTTGGTAGAGATCGGATGATTAGTTTAGCAGTAAGTTGATTTTACGTTTTGAACGTTTGAGTGGCCGCCATTCTGTTTTGGTAAAGATGGCGACGATATAAAGTATGACACTGAGGTGCCCTTTGTTAGTGCTACCTCTGTACCAAATTTCGTTCATTTCGGTATCACCGTGTTCGAATTGATAGGGGGGGACAGACATTCAGAGTACACACACTCTCTCTCTCACACACACACACAGACTCACACACACACACATACACATACACACACACAGACAGACACACACTTTTTCGCCCTGTGTTGATTTCATAAGTCTACTTTCATTTTTTTGCAAAAATGGAAAGTAGGCTAAAAATTAAAGTAGACTTATGAGATGTACATGGGACGAAATGTTCGTGTGAGTGGGTATGTGAGTATGTCTGTCCCCACCTTCCATATCAATTCAAACACGATGAAACATAATTATTGAACCAAATAGCAAAGGACACTTCAGTGGTGACCATCCAAATGTTCAAAGCTGAATTCAAATTACAACTTAACTAATCTTTGGATCTCTACCAAATTTTGTAAAAATACACCTTCATGTGAGAAGCGTCTGGTGCCAAAAACTACAAAGTCATCAGTCAAATATAAGGTACGTTCAAAAAGTAACGAGCTGGAGGCCGTAATGCGCAAACCGGTGACGACATCGGCTAATCGTGGCGTGTGTAACGAGGTGTGGTTCCGACCAGAGCGTGGAAGGTCACATCCCGTCGCTAGAGGGCACGCGTGCACGTCACGTAGAGATCAGATGATTAGGTTGGTCGTAATTTGATTTAAGCTTTTAACATTTGGGTGGCCGCCATTACGTTTCCGTCAATATGGCGACGATATAAAACATGGCACTAAGTTACCTTTTACAAGTGCTACCTCTGAACCAAATGCCGTTCAATTCGGTTTCACCGTGTTTGAATTGATAGGGGAAATCGATTTGCACACATACATGGCCGCTATCTGCAAACTATTTGGCTGATGACCTTGTCGTTTGGGAATAATATGCCTCCTAGATAACGGTATGTTGTTACGAAATTTAGTAGAGACCAGATGATTAGGTTGGTCGTAATTTGATTTAAGCTTTTAACATTTGGGTGGCCACCATTACGTTTCCGTCAATATGGCTACGATATAAAACATGGCACTAAGTTGCCTTTTACAAGTGCTACCTCTGTACCAAATTTCGTTCAATTCGGTTTCACCGTGTTTGAATTGATTGGGGAAATCGATTTGCACACATACATGGCCGCTATCTGCAAACTATTTGGCTGATGACCTTGTCGTTTGGGAAAAATATGCCTCCCGGATAACGGTATGTTGTTGCAAAATTTAGTTGATATCAGATGATTAAGTCGGTCGTAATTTGATATAAGCTTTTGACATTTGGGTGGCCGCCATTACGTTTCCGTCAAGATGGCGGCGATATAAAACATGACAGTGAGGTGCACTTTGCTAGAGCTACCTCCGTACCAAATTTCGTTTCATTCGGTTTCACCGTGTTTGAACAGATAGGGGGAATCAATTTGCACACATACATGGCCGCCATTCGCAAATTATTGGGCTGATGACCTTGTAGTTCGGTCATAATATTCTTCGTATATAAAGGTATAATGATGCAAAATTTGGTAGAGATCGGATGATTAGGTTGGACGTAAATTGATTTAAGCTTTTAACATTTGGGTGGACGCCATAACGTTTTCATCCAGATGGTGGCTATATAAAACATGTCACTGAGGTGCCCTTTACTTGTGATACATCTGCGCCAAATTTCGTTCAATTCGATTTTTCCGTGTTTGAATTGATAGGGGCCGCCATCCGGAAACTATTGGGCTGATGTCCTTGTAGTTCGGTCAAAGGAAGCTTCCCTCATAATGGTATGTTGCTGCAAAATTTGGTAGAGATCAATGGATTAGGTAAGTCGTAATTTGATTTAAGCCTTGAACATTTGGGAAGTCGCCATTACTTTTCCGTCAAGATGGCGGCGATATAAAACATGACGCTGAGGTGCCCTCTGATTGTGCTACCTCTGTACCAAATTTCGTTCAATTCAGTTTCACCGTGTTCGAATTGATAGGGAGGGACAGACATTCAGAGTACACACACTCACACACACACACACACACAGACTCACACACTCAGACACACAATTTTTCACCCTGTGTTGATCTCACAAGTCTACTTTAATTTTTTGCAAAAATCGAAAGTAGGCTACTAACAAGTAGTTCCGTGAATAACCATACAGTCTATTTTCATATATCCTACTTATGTTAATTGCCACTATCAACATACAAAATTTCAGTTTGATTGCTGTAATTGATTCGTAGATATTGAGAAACGACTCAATATTTCAGATGGTCGCCATGTTGGATTTTATATATGTAGGTCCGAGAGTTATGTACTGTTACATGACGATTATTGTGTACGTGTAGCATTCAAACGTCAATCGTATGATTAGGATACAAGAAGTAACAACGAGATTTTAAAATTTCGCACAGCTGCCATCTTGTGCTATGGTCTCCTCATTGTACTTATATGCTTGGAAAACAAGTGGGTAACATACCCCGTTCATTCATTGGACACAATCGTGTTTACCGACTGAAAAACAACACAATAATACATTATACAACGAGCCTATAATGGCAATAATAAAATAAATTATAAAACTCGCTTACGCTCGTTTATAAACATACTCGTGTCTTATTTACCATTATAGGCGAGTTGCATACGACTGTTTATGTTCGAAGATAATTATAACTTTATTGTATATGTCTTAACATAAATATTCATAAATATCTGAGGGATTCAGTTAATTCAGTTAGTGACCAGGGCGCGCTGGCTTTGCTGACTGAACAGAGCGCATGCGTGGGTCAAGGCACTCGGAAAGCATAGACCATTCACTTTGCTTGACAACACTGAACATCTATTGTTTACAGCCTGCCGTCCAGCTCTATAGCATTCACTAATATTGTCACCAAAGTCGTTTGAGAGCAATGCGCTTGTAGAAATTGGAGTTGGGGATATTAAGGTATATACAGTGCTATTTCGTGTCTCATATTCGCCAGATTATTTACGCGAACATATGGACGGTGCACTTTACATGTCGGCAATTTATATAGACGTGTTGGATTTTGAGCGCATGCGCGAAGGTATCCTTACTTAATTGGTCACACAACTGTTTCTTGAGCTCTGATTCGTGGGAGAAACTGTTTAATAATGAAAAATAGTGTGATAATGAGCCTCATTATGATACAGTTTTCTGACACTTAATGATTACATTTCGACATTGTCGAACATAAAGGCCCTTACGTTATGAACTATCCCGGGATTTCCCTGGAGTAGAAATGGGAAACCGAGGAATACCACTCCTAGGATGCCTGAGGTAGGAATGGAAGCCACATCTTCTGAGTTCTATCTCCTGAGGCTGATTTAAAATTTTTCAAGTTCTCACACCAGAATTAGATTTGTTGGCAGAGACGGGAATTAAATCCGGACCTCAGGGGTGACAGCCAAGTATGCTAACCACTACACTGTCCATTCTGATGAGTAACTTACCGACTTGCGGCCCGCGGAAAGGATCCCAACTGGCAATGACTTGAGGTATTGGATGTGGCGCTGCAGTCGCTAGGTACACGGCTCCCACCACCAACAGACACACCTAGGGAACAAATCGGAAGCATGTGGTAATAAGCGATGATCGGTTAAATGATTAGTGAGACGTATTAACATTTGAAGGGCACGGTCGGGGTCGGTCGAAATAGTGCTATGACCTTACCGAGTTTCATTGAAATCGCTCCAGCCGTTTAGATTTTATCAGGGGGACACATACATATACACACACACGAACAAAAGGTGATCTCATCAGTCTAACAAGTAGTTCTGTGAAGATGAGATTGATGATTGATAATTGTTGTTTTAAGGGGCCTAACATCTAGGTTATCGGCCCCTGAGTCCTGTGAAGAACTATACAGCCTATTTTCATATATCCTACTTATGTTAATTGCCTCTATCAACATACATAATTTCAGTTTGAAGGTTGTGATAGATTCGTAGATATTGAGAACCGTCTAAATATTTCAGATGGTCGCCAGGTTGGATTTTTAGCCTATTTTCATTTTATGAAAAAAAAAATAGGCTTATGAGATCACCTTTTGTGTGTGTGTGTGTGTGAGGTGTGTGTGTCCCCCCCCCCCTAATAAATTCTAAACGGTTGTAGCGACTACAATGAAACTCGCTAAGATCATAGCACTATTATGGCCGACCTCGAACGTGCCCTTCAAATTTTATTCTCTCATCAATCCAACATGGCGGCTTTGCGAAATATTTCACCAGCATTCAGTATCTCCGAAACTATTACAGATATCGCCTTGAAATAGTGTACGGTGATAAAGGGCACTACTAGAAGTTCACCTATGAGACTTTCAAAAACCTGGTGCCTAGAAAACCAACATGGCGCCCAAGCGAAGTTGAGACAATTAAAAA
Source organism: Meconema thalassinum (assembly GCA_946902985.2). Taxonomy (NCBI): domain Eukaryota; kingdom Metazoa; phylum Arthropoda; class Insecta; order Orthoptera; family Tettigoniidae; genus Meconema; species Meconema thalassinum. Next base: position 35,687,976 of record OX336392.1, read on the forward strand.
GACTTTTCTCGCAATTTAACTATCCAAACGTAATGAAACATGGCACAGCAAATGTTTATACGCATTGTAATGCACTGGAGTCTAATTTAGTTCAATTGGTTTCATAACCTCTAAATGGCGGCTGTGCGAAATATTTCACTGACATTCTATATCTCCGAAACTATTACAGATATCACCCTGAAATTTTGTACGGTGATAAACGGTACTAATAGAAGTTCATATATGAAACTTTCATAAACCTGTAAATTACAAAACGAACATGGCGGACGAGCGAATTTGAAACATTTTAATATTTAATAGACTTTTCTCGTGACTTAACTCTCTGAGCGCAGTAAAATGTGGTACAGTAAATTATTTTACATATTGTAATGCACTGGCATCTACTTTAGTTCAATTATTTATATAACCTCAAGATGGCGGCTGTGCGAAATTTTAAAATTAAGTTTTTATTCCTTGTGTCGTAATCATGCGATCGAAGTGAAAGTTTGAATAATGAAACTAGGCAATAATTGTCCTTGAATGGTACATAACTCTACGGCCTATACATATAACAATCCAAAATGGCAAGAATCCGAAATATTTCGACGGTTCTCAATATCTATGAAACTTTTACAGCAATCAAAATGATTTTTTTAATGTTCATAGAGGTTATGAACATAAGTTCACCTATAGGACTTTCAGTAACCTGGTGAGCACAAATCCAACATGGTGGCGACGCGAAATATAAATATTTAAATGGACGTTTCTCGCGAATTAACTACCCGAGTTCAGTGAAACGTTGCAAAATGCTTATACAAATGTTAATCCACTTGCATATACTTTATTTCAATTGTTTGCATAATCACAAGATGGCAGCTGTGCGAAATTTTAAAATCTCGTTTTTACTTCTTGCGTTCTAATCATGCGATTGAAGTTTGAATACCACACGTACACAATAATCTTAATGTAACAGTACAAAAATAAGAATCCAACCTGGCGACCATCTGACTTAGTTAGACGGTTCTCAATATCTATGAATCTATCAGAACCTTCAAACTGAAATTATGTATGTTGATAGAGGCAATTAACATGAGTAGGATATATGAAAATAGGCTGTATAGTTCTTCACGGAACTACTTGATATTTATGTACTATTACGTGAAGATTATTGTGTACGTGTGATGTTCAAACTTCAATAGCATGATTAGGACACAAGAAGTAAAAAGGAGAATTTATAATTTCGCACAGCTGCCATCTTGTGGTTATGAATACAATTGAAATAAATTAGATGCCAGTGGACTAACATTTGTATAAGCATTCAATGTGCAAAGTTTCAGGCACTCAGATGGTTAAATCGCGAGAAACGTCCACTTAAATATTTTTACTTCGCGTCGCCGCCATGTTGGATTTGTGCTCACCAGGTTACTGAAAGTCGTATAGGTGAACTTATGTTCATAGCCTCTATGAACATAAAGAATATCAGTTTGATGGCTGTAAAAGATTCGTAGATATTGAGAACCGTCAAAATATTTCGGATGCTTGCCATTTTGGATTCTTATATATATTGGCCATAGAGTTATATACCATTAAAGGAAAAATATTGCGTAGCTTCATTATTCAAACTTTTACTTCGATCGCATGATTCCAACACAAGAAATAAAAACTCAATATTAAAATTTCGCACAGCCTCCATCTTGAGAAGATGTAAACAATTGAACTAAATTAGATGCCAGTGCATTACAATATGTATAATCATTTACTGTACCATATTTCACTGCGCTCGGATCACAAGTAAAGTCAGTTAAAATATTTCAACTTCGATTGGCCGCCATGTTCGGTTTTTTTTTTTTACAGGTGTTCAAAAGTTACATAAATAAACTTGTATCAGTGCCCTCTATCACCGTGCAAAATTTCACGGTGATATCTGTAGTACTTTCGGAGATATAGAATGCCAGTGAAATATTTCGCACAGCCGCCATTTTGAGGTTATGTAAACAATTGAACTAAATTAGACGCCAGTGCATTACAATGTGTACAAACATTTGCTGTACCAAGTTTCATTACGTTTCGCGGGAAAGTCTATTTAAATGTCCTAACTTCGCTTTGCAGCCATGTTAGTTTTGTAGTTACCAGGTGAACGTCTAGCAGTGCCGTTTATCACCGTATAAAATTTAGGGTGATATCTGTAATAGTTTCGGAGATACTGAATGCTGGTGAAATATTTCGCACCGCCGCCATGATGGATTGGTGTGACACAATAAAATTCGAAGGGCACGGTCAGGGTCGGCCAGAATGGTGCTATGATCTTCCCGAGTTTCCGGCCGCTTAGAAGTTACATACGAATCACACACGCACACACAGACACACGGACCAAAGGTGGTCTCATAAGTCTATTTTTTTTTTTTTCATAAAATGAAAATAGGCTAAAAACATGATTTAGGTAATATAACCCTTGATATTCATTTGAATCTGTTTTTTACATCACCTATCGAAAGAGTGACATCGAATTAGTCGAATATGCCACCAAAATATCAGTTTTCGCTCAAATCAAACTCGCAAAATGCTGTCACCGCCGAGCCGTGGGCCTGTGTCGCGAAGGCCCGCTTGGTTCGACCCGGCCGGGCAGAGGCAGGTCGCATGCTATAAGCGGACGAAAATCTAAACACAAACTTGCATTTTGCGAGTTTGATTTGGGCAAAAACTGATATTTTGGTGGCTAATTCGACTAATTCGATGTCACTCTTTCGATAGTCAAAAAGCCGATTTGGGCTAAAAAGTGCCAAAACCGTGCCACAAAAAGTTGGTTTGCGCGTTATGCGCGAACTTCACACAAATACCAACCAAACAAATGTTTTAGAGCTTGAAAAGTACCTCCCAAAGCAAGTGCCAAAATTAAAATATCTTGAAAAACAAACGAGTTATAGCACAAAGTAGGGCTTGCTGCGGACACCCTGTATATATATAGCATTGACAAGACGGATTAAATAAATAATTCATGTATATTTAAAGTAAACTAATTTTCTAATTATTTGTGATTATTATATTCTCTAGAACCTGTACAAAGTAATGAAAATCCACAGCCTGCTTCCAGTCGACCGACCGGGTCAGGGAATGGAATGAATGAAGCCCCCATCTAGCGGCGAGGATATGAACTGTGCCGGCTACCGAAGCCTGTCGCACTCCCCTGGGGCAATGATAAAATGAATGACAGATGAAATGAAATGACAGTGGAGAGTGTTGCTGGAATGACATTTTGACAGGGAAAACCGGAGTACCCGGAGAAAAACCTGTCTGCCTCCGTTTCGTCCAGCACAGATCTCACATGGAGTGACCGGGATTGGAACCACGGACCCAGCGGTGAGAGGCCGGCGTGCTGCCGCCTAAACCACGGAGGCTCAACCTGTACAAATTAATGCATGTGCATAATTTCATGGGATTGGAACAGTACTGTAAAAGTGAGAGTTAGCATTGTTTTTAGCCTATTTTCAATTTTGAATAAATAGGCTTATGATATCACCTTTTGTCCGTGTGTGTGTGTGTGTGCGTGTGTGTATGTGTGTGTGTGAGGTGTGTGTGTGTGTGTGTCCCCCTAATAAATTCTAAACGGCTGGAGCGATTTCAATGAAACTCAGTAAGTTGATAGCACTATTCCGGAAGACCCCGACCGTGCCCTTCAAATTTTGTTACGTCTCACCAATCCAACAGGGTGGATGTGCGAAATATTTCACCAGTATCCAATATCTCCGAAACTATTACCGATATCACCCTGGATTTTTTACGGTGATAAAGGGTAATACTAGAAGTTCACCTATGTGACTGTTGAAAAACTGGTAGCTACAAAACCAACATGGCGGCCACGCGAATTTGCGACTTTTAAATAGACGTTTCTCGCGATTTAACCAACCAAACGCAATAAAACTTGGTACAGTATATGTTTATACACATTTTAATGCACCGACATCTAACTTGGTTCAATTGTTTACATAACCACAAGATGGCGGATGTGCGAAATATTTCACCGGCATTCTATATCTCTGAAACTATTAGCGGCATCACCCTGAAATTTTGTACGGATATAAAGGGCACTACTGGAAGTTCATCTATAAGTCTTTCAAAAACCGGTTAACTACAAAACGAACATGGCGGTCAAGCGAATTTGAAAATTTTAAATAGACCTTTCTCGTGATTTAATGTTCCAAACGCAATAAAACTTGGTACAGCAAATGTTTATACACATTGTAATGCACTGGTATCTAATTTAGTTCAATTGTTTACATAACCTCAAGATGGCGGCTTTGCGAATTTTAAAATTAAGTTTTTATTTCTTGTCGTAATCATGCGATCGAAGTGAAAGTTTGAATAGTGAACATACGAGATAATTTTCCGTTAATGGTACATGACTCTATGGCCTATACATTTAACAATCCAACATGGCGACCATCCGAAATATTTAGACGGCTCAGAATATCTACGAATCTATTATAGCAATCAAACTGGATTTTTTATGTTCATAGGGGCTATGAACTTAAGTTCACCAATATGACTTTAAATAACCTGGGGAACACATATCCAACATATTCACATGGAAGTTTCTAGCAATTTAACCATCCGAGTGCAGTGAAACTTGGTACAGTAAATCCTGATACGAATGTTAATCCACTGGCATCTAATTTATTTCAATTGTTTCCATAACCACCAGATGGCAGCTGTGCGAAATATTAAAATCTCCTTGTTACTTCTTGGGTCCTAATCATGCGATTGAAGTTTGAATGCTACACGTACACAATAATCTTCATGTAACTGTGCATAACTCTAGGACCTACAGTACATATATAAAATCCAACATGGCGACCATCCAAATATTTAGTCGGTTCTCAATATCTACGAATCTATTACAGCAATCATACTGAAATTTTGTATGTAGATTCTTTCTTCCTTCCTTCCTCCCTGCCTTCCTCCCTTCTTCATTCCTTCCTTGCTTGCTTCCTTTCATCCTTCTTTCCTTGCGTCCTACCTTCCTTCGTTGCTTCCTTCCTCCCGTCCTTCCGCCCTTCCTACTCTACTTATACAGCAACGAGCCACATTGCCCATGGTTGGTTCGTACTTTATTAAGCGTTTGCTTTTGGAATAAGGAGATGTATTACCCAAGCTGCATATGGCGATAAACAGTGAATGTTCCTGAGGATAAATTGCAGGAAGTTCCACCGGTAGAGCCACAGTCCAATGTGCCCAGTTTAGTTTGGTGTGGCTGAATGTGGCAGCGTCTTCTGTGCTGTCCATTGTGCTACCCAGTGCTTAGTTGGTTTGCAGACGCATTACGATCTGGTTACTCGATATTATGTCGCAGTCAGCATAATAATAATAATGTTATTGGTTTTACGTCCCTTTTAACTACACTGGCTTTTAGAGACGCCGGGGTGCCGGAATTTTGCCCCGAAGGGGATCTTTAACGTGCCAGTAAATGTACTGACACGGCTCCCTCGCATTTGCGCACCCTCAAATGCCAGCTGACTGCGCCAGGTTTCGAACCTGCAACCTTGGGCTCAGTAAGCGAGAACGTTACCCCTGAGCCACGCAGCCAGACAATCGCAGTCAGCAATGTAGGCTATAACAACAAACCTCTGTTATATTGTTCGGCGTGTTCATGAATCGTCCTAAAATGCAGTCTACAGATAGGAATGAACATTTTAAAAGCTTATAAAATGCCTTTGTTTTAGTACACTTGCACTTCAAATGCCGCAGGTCTCGCTCCGAAGAGAACGGTGTAAGTGCCAGGTAGCAAGGAAACTCTATTATTGGCTTCTACTGGGAAGATAGTAATGACGCTTTAAATTCATAAAAAGCTAGAATAATCACCATTTGATCCAAATTGATTGAATAATTTAAATTAATAATAACAAATCAATATTAAAGTTTGTATTAAACTTATTGTCAATGAACACGTTTCAACCCGAACAATGTGATCATCTTCAGCAAAATTAGTTCCGCGAAGAACTAAACAGCCTATTTTCATATATCCTACTCATGTTAATTGCCTCTATCAACATACTAAATTTCAGTTTGATTGCTGTAATAGATTCGTAGATATCGAGAACCGACTAAATATTGCGGATAGTCGCCATGTTGGATTTGTATATATGTAGGTCTTAGAGTTATGTAGTGTTACATGAAGATTATTGTGTACGTGTAGTATTCAAACTTCAATCGCATGATTAGGACACAAGAAGAAAAAACGAGATTTTATTATTTCGCACAGCTGCCATCTTGTGGTTATGGAACAATTAAAAAAATTAGATGCCAATAGATTAACATTTGTATAAGGATTTACTGTACCAAGTGTCACTCCACTCTGATGGTTAAATTGCGAGAAACGACCATGTGAATATTTATAATTCGCGTCGCCGCCATTTTGGATTTGTGATCACCAGGTTATTGAAAGTCCTATAGGTGAACTTATGTTCATTGCCCCTATGAACATACAAAAATTCAGTTTGATTGCTGTAACAGATTCGTAGATATTGAGATCCATCTAAATATTTTGGATGGTCGCCATGTTGGATTGTTATATGTATAGGCCATAGAGTCATGTACCATTAAAGGAAAATTATTGCGTCGGTCCATTATTCAAACCTTCACATCGATCGCATGATTACGACACAAGAAATAAAAACTTAATTTTAAAATTCGCACAGCCGCCATCTTGAGGTTATGTAAACAATTGAACTAAATTAGACACCAGTGCATTACAATGTGTATAAATATTTGCTGTACCTAGTTTTATTGCGTTTGGATCATTACTTCGCGAGAAAGTTGTATTTAAAATTTTCAAATTCGCTTGGCCGCCATGTTCGTTTTATAGTTAACCGGTGTTTGAAAGTCTCATAGATGAACTTCCAGTAATGCCCTTTATCTCCATACAAAATTTCAGGGCGATACCGTTAATAGTTTCAGATATACAGAATGCCGGTGAAATATTTCGCATAGCCACCATCTTGAGGTTATGTAAACAATTGAACAAAGTTAGATGTCGGTGCATTACAATGTGTATAAACATATACTGTACCAAGTGTTATTGCGTTTGGTTGGTTAAATCGAGAGAAACGTCCATTTAAAAGTCGCAACTTCGCTTGGCCGCCATGTTGGTATTGTAGTTACTAGGTTTTCAAATGTCACATAGGTGAACTTCTAGTAGTTCCCTTTTTCACCGTAAAATATTCCAGGGTGATATCGGTAATAGTTTCGGAGATATTGAATGCTGATGAAATATTTGTGCTCTGAAAGAAGTTCATTTTCCGTATTGACAGATTCACTATATAACAAAGGAGAAACTGTTCCGCCTAGTCAATACATTTATTTACAACAAGTTATAAACTTGCTATTATATGGTACATGTTTCGGGGCCTCTAGTACTGGTCCCTTCTTCAGCCATAAATTAAGTTGCAAAATCCAGCATAATTAAAGATATCATAATAAAAAATACATAAAATGATGAGTGAATGGATGAAATGAGGCGAAAAAGAACATATTACTCATGAGATGTAATGTGAGTGCACATCAGTAAAAATTAACACCATTGGTATTGCTAGGTTCTTGAGAATACACTTATATAGCACTGTTCTAATGTTTGTGCATGTGGAAATCACTTCACTTGGGATTTATAGCCTGTTGTTTACAATGCTGTTGACTGAAACTTGCTGTTCAAGCTGGGGCTTCTGAGCTTATAGTCTTGCATTAGAGGGAAAACATCAAATGTCATGTAAAGAAATACATCATCATGATGAGGAGACGTCCAAGTATGGAAAAAACATATTTTACTTAGACCAACTAAAACAATTTCCTTTGTTGATCTAATTCACAGATTCTTAATTTACTTCATGGCCCCATTATTGCTTCATCCAGTTGCTTAGATACCTTGGATCCAAGGCTTCTAGATTATATGCATTGCCTAGGTCATGAAGTATCTAAATTTGTAGCCATTGCACTCTCATTATTAATATATTATTAAATTTAAAAATAATAATGACAATAAAAAAAAACATAAAATACAATATGAGATTTAAATTAAAATAAGGTGAGGTAATATAATATTATAATCTTTGTGACCTGGAATTGTTATAAATGGAATATAGAAAGGTAGATGGGGTTGTAAGGGTGAGAGGAAATGGAAGAGGGGGGAATATTGGGGGAGTTTGTGTTGGGGAATTCACGGTGGTTTGTTGTTGTCAACAATTTTATTCTTTATATATTCCGTTAGGGTGTTGTACAGGATATTCGTTTCAAAATTTATTTCATTAAGATTATGAAGAGGAGATAGTTTCTGTGCGGTGTTAATTTCTATCGCTTCTAGTACATTCATAGTGGTCCCCTTTCCTACACAAACTCATACTACCATAAGCAATAGTTCTAATCATCCTGGCAACCTCAAAAAGGCAGCCTTCTTCAGTATGATTCACAGAGCTTTCAACCTTCCCCTTTCAAAAAATGACCTCACCAGTGAAATAAAGACCATACGCCAAATAGCTAAAGTTAATGGTTTTAACTATCAATTCATCTCCAACATTATAAACAAAATAAGAAATAGACCTCCCACCCATTTAACACCAGATCATAAAGAAAAACCTGTATACGCGGTTTTCACTTATTTTAATGCACGTGCATACAGCATCTCTAACATATTCAAAAAACACGGTTTAAAAATGGCCTATAAAACATCCAACACCAATGCCAATTTCTTCTTTAATTCGAACAAAGTAAATTCTATAGACAAATTCCATAGATCAGGCATTTATAGACTTAATTGTTCCGAGTGCGATGCGAATTATTTGGGACAAACGGGTAGAGCATTCACAATCAGATACTACGAACATTTTAATGCCACAAAATACAGAAGATTCTCAGCCATGGCAACACACATGGAGGAGTCACATCATAAATTCACCAACATCGAGAAAGACCTAGAAATCCTCCATTTTACAGGAAAGGGGACCACTATGAATGTACTAGAAGCGATAGAAATTAACACCGCACAGAAACTATCTCCTCTTCATAATCTTAATGAAATAAATTTTGAAACAAATATCCTGTACAACACCCTAACGGAATATATAAAGAATAAAATTGTTGACAACAACAAACCACCGTGAATTCCCCAACACAAACTCCCCCAATATTCCCCCCTCTTCCATTTCCTCTCACCCTTACAACCCCATCTACCTTTCTATATTTCATTTATAACAATTCCAGGTCACAAAGATTATAATATTATATTACCTCACCTTATTTTAATTTAAATCTCATATTGTATTTTATGTTTTTTTTTGTCATTATTATTTTTAAATTTAATAATATATTAATAATGAGAGTGCATTGGCTACAAATTTAGATACTTCATGACCTAGGCAATGCATATAATCTAGAAGCCTTGGATCCAAGGTATCTAAGCAACTGGATGAAGCAATAATGGGGCCATGAAGTAAATTGAGAATCTGTGAATTAGATCAACAAAGGAAATTGTTTTAGTTGGTCTAAGTAAAATATGTTTTTTCCATACTTGGACGTCTCCTCATCATGATGATGTATTTCTTTACATGACATTTGATGTTTTCCCTCTAATGCAAGACTATAAGCTCAGAAGCCCCAGCTTGAACAGCAAGTTTCAGTCAACAGCATTGTAAACAACAGGCTATAAATCCCAAGTGAAGTGATTTCCACATGCACAAACATTAGAACAGTGCTATATAAGTGTATTCTCAAGAACCTAGCAATACCAATGGTGTTAAATTTCACTGATGTGCACTCACATTACTTCTCATGAGTAATATGTTCTTTTTCGCCTCATTTCATCCATTCACTCATCATTTTATGTATTTTTATTATGATATCTTTAATTATGCTGGATTTTGCAACTTAATTTATGGCTGAAGAAGGGACCAGTACTAGAGGCCCCGAAACATGTACCATATAATAGCAAGTTTATAACTTGTTGTAAATAAATGTATTGACTAGGCGGAACAGTTTCTCCTTTGTTATATGATGAAATATTTCGCAAAGCCGCCATGTTGGATTGCTGAGACGTAACAAAATTCGAAAGGCACGGTCGGGGTCGTCCGGAATAGTGCTAACAACTTACCGAGTTTCATTGAAATCGGTCCATCCATTTAGAAGTTATTAGGGGGGCACACACCAACTCACACACACACACCATCACACACATACACAGACAGACACACGGACAAAAGGTCATCTCGTAAGCCTATTTTTTCATAAATGAAAATAGGCTAAAATTGTAGAGAAACCAAGAGAATACTGTAAATGAAAGATGAAACGAAACGTATCCTTAAAAAGTAATTCGAAATAAATATCAGCAGTATTTAAGAAAGTTAAATAATGGAAAATAATTTAAGAGAAATTTTAAACAAACCAATTTATCCTTTAAAATAATTCTAAATTGAATATTAAAACAAAATGAATAGACACCGATATCCTTATAAAATACAATTAATTCATTACCTGGAAAATAATGTTTATATAAAGGATTTAATGAACGAGAAAATAACTGATCAAAAATGAAGAAATATTAAAGAACCAAAAACAATTTTGTAATGATCGTTCGATATGAAGGAATAATCAGTACTACTAATTAAAGGAAAAAGGAAGCTTGTGTTTTAACGTGAACGTTAATCTGGCGAACTTGAGCCACGGGACCTCCTTTTTACGTGCAATCCGAACCACAGGACATGGCATTTCACTCCGAAAATCTCACATGCATTGACCGGGAATCAAACCTGGTCCACTTTTCTGAGAGGTATACAGCTTGACCACTGCACCACCACGCCCCGTACTAATAACAATAATAACGTATGGCCTCGGGTACCGGGCGCAAGCTTTTTTATTTGACGTCCAAAGGGCAGCTTACATGTCGAATTTTGTTGTTCCTTGGAACGCTATGAAAGTCAAGGAGGTTAGATATCTAAGCGCCTTGACACGATAGTGCTTTCTAGTGGAGAATGGAGGAACTTTCTGTTGGCGGAAAACCCCGAGAGTTATTTTTCTGTTAAGAACACGGCTTACTGATTTCAAATGGGTTCTTTAACATGCCAACAACGTATGACATGCGTGTCGTGATTTTTGACGCCTTTCAAAAAATCACTTACCACGGCCAGGAGCGAACCTGCAAGCTTGGGGGTACGTAATCTGACACGATAACCACTCACCCACCGTGGCAAGCAGTACTGATAATATTAGGTTTCAAAGCACCCATAAAGTCTGTAGATAGTACAGGTGCGGCAGAAATAGCTGACGAATTTCAAAGGTAAATAACACAGCAACGCAACACGATATTCACAAATTTACTGCGTAGTTTTAAAGAGCAATGTTTGCCATTTGCATCATATACACATACACACTAGGTTTTGAAAATAATGTCATCCAAATGTCGACCGCCCCTTTCGATGCACTTCTGAAGCCTCTCCCTGAAGTTCCGCGCATGACCCTCCTAATCGGATTTTTATTATGGATACTCGAGTTTAGGCCTTAATTACAACCAAACCAACAGACCTATTGAAAAACTAGTTATACCAATATTTTCCTTGTTTAATTCTGCGTTAGACTATATCAGCCAATTCTTTTCAAGTTTAGTCTATTAATTATTTATTTATTTGTGGTTGTATGAAAAATTGTCCGTGTTTTTGACGTCTTTTCTTGGAACCGCTCACTTAAAACTATATACATGGAAAACTACTAGGCTGAGGGTAATGAAATTTGCATATGTGATAGGCACAAGTATTGGTAGTGCAAATCTCAAGTTTCAATTTTTTTCAACAACCTGGTAAAAAGTTCTTATACTTTTTCTGACGTGACGTTTTCTCAGCCCAGGATAAACGTACAGCAGGTAACTTGGTCTCATTTTGAAGCTCTCATTCATGATTATCAGAAACTACGACCACTGTAAACTTACAGTGTGATGACGAATTTATGAAGAGTAATATTAATGGGAGGTTTTGTGCGTTCCGGCCCGTGCGATTAAAAGCGAGCGGGCTTGTGAAATCCGGTGCAGCGTTGCCGCGTTAAGTTGCAGTCGTCGCGGCTCGCAACGAACGAACACTGCTTTAAGTTTCCTTTCAACTTTTTATTTTCTTTCCTCGTTCAAATTTCATTTTCCATCACCTTTTTCACATAAGGGCTTTAGACCTTCAATGGCAGGTTTAAAAGTGGTTTGTCTTCCTAATTTGGAAATGTCAGACTACAAAATCTTTACATGTGCTATCTGCATTATTTACATAATATATTTACAAAATTTAATTCAGTCAGTATTCTTCATCTGAAGAATGGCTCTGTTCCGATTAATCAGAACTGCTGGCATTCGTGTTAATTATGACCTGCTCGAAATGAGGGACATTTTCAGACAGGCCATCTATCTCCCAGTAGTGATCTTCAATTCTTTTAGCGTGTTTAATACATTGTTTCAAGAGTTCAGGAGCAAAGGTAAGCAAGGCTTCTCGGCATAAAACATTCATTGCTTCCATACTTCTACCATTTTGTAATATGTTAGCGCAAGTTCGCCCTCAGACAATGGTGGTCTCTGAGGCATTTGGATGTGATGTGATGTGGCATATAAGTAGTAAACAGGAAGACTGAAAATAGCATGTGAACATAGCCAGGTGACTCGCATTCCATTACACAACTGCCCGGCAACATTGCACTCGAATTCACCGGCTCGCCCGCTTTTAATCGCACGGGCCAGAACGCACAAACCCTACCAATAATATTACTCTTCATAAATTCGTCATCACACTGTACGTTTACAGTGGTCGTAGTTTCCGATAATCATGAATGAGAGATTCAAAATGAGACCAAGTTTCCTGCTGTACGTTTATCGTGGGCTGAGAAAACGTTACGTCTGAAAAAGTATAAGAACTTCTTATTGGGTAGTTGAAAAAAATTGAAACTTGATATTTTCACTACCAATACTTGTGCCTATCACATATACAAATTTCATTACCCTCAGCCAAGTAGTTTTTCATGTATATAGTTTTAAGTGAGCGGTTCCAAGAAAAGACGTCAAAAACACGGACAATTTTTCATACAACCACAAATAAATAAATAATTAATAGACTAAACTTGAAAAGAATTGGCTGATATAGTCTAACGCAGAATTAAACAAGGAAAATATTGGTATAACTCGTTTTTCAATAGATCTGTTGGTTTGGTTGTATTTAAGGCCTAAACTCGAGTATCCATAATAAAAAAAAGTCCGATTAGTAGTAATGTCTAGTGGTATTGGCTCGATTTCCTCACGGATAGAAACTTTCAGGTCGTGTATTGTTTGCGGCTTACGTTGGAAGACGGGAGCCCTCAGGTATCCCCAGAGAAAGAACTCGCAAGGGGAGGGATCAAGGGAACGGTCTGGCATGGAACGTCACCCCGCAAGGAGATTAAACGTTCTGGGAACATCTCACTGAGGAGATTGCTTAAAGGCATGTCTCACTGCACGGATATTCTCTGGTGTTCTAACACTACGAGGCGTACCAGGCGGTTTCGTTTTAACACTTGAACCAGTTCCTCTCAAATTATTCACCCATACCAGAATGGAATTCCTGCTTGGAACTTTCGCATGTCTATGTATCCTGAAGTGTCTACGAAATTAACGATGTGTTGTGGCAACAGAGTCAGCATTGTTGAAGTGTACGTATCAATCACGAAACCTCGCTGCTCACCACTTCACGCCATACTAGCCCGGACGCATAATTTTTTTTTCAGCCCGAGCCTAGCCACAGTATGTAATTCCGAGCCTCTTATTGGCTGTTATGTCAAGCCATTCTCCTGGTTCCGAATAGAGACGGTAGGTAGTAGCAGGGGTCACATCCGATCAAACATGGAGGAAGGTTATCGAGTGAGATGTGGATAATATTCGATGTTGAATTGCATTATTAGCGTGAAACAGGCATGAAACGTGCTTTAGATCAAGTTTAAAACAACCCACGCAGCAAATGAATGCGTTCCAATCAACATTTAAGGTCCAAGTGAAATCATTCGAAATTTAACCACATGTATTAAGACCTATGGTAATATACTTCCTTTACGAGCGGAAATGTGCACGAGTGGTAACGTGCGAGCATGGTAACTTTGTGTCTCGGATTAAAGACTGCTCGAGGGCAGAACTTTCTATTTCTTTCGAATTATCTTATTATATCTTCCCTCCTTTTTTCTGCATGTTTTATGCCTTGCTTTATTGAAATTTTCTGTATGGGTGATTGAAATAATAAACATTGTTAGACGGAAGGGTCGAGAACTGTACGGGTAGACCAAGGTTAGAATATGTCAAACAGATTGCCTCGGATGTAGGGTGTGGTAGCTCTGTAGAGATGAAAAGATTAACTCAGGATAGGGAGACATGGACAGCTGCATTACACTTGTCAAAAGACTGAAGACTCAAACACACAATCTCGCGATCATTAGACACGGAACCTCCAATTTAGTTAGGAACCAAAACTCAGAACGTGATTATTCCCTTCGTAAATCTCATGTGAATTGACCGGGAATCGAACCCTGTCCACCTTGGGGAGAGGCAAGCAGAAGTTGACGCTGATGTTGCTTTTGTTAATTTGATCAAATTGGACATGGTGGTCACTGAGCCCTCCTACTTGTAAATAAATAAATAAATAAATAAATACGGTACATTTCTCTGATAACCTGTGTTATTGTGGTGTATGTAGTATGGTGAGCATTTGATATTCAGGTGAGGATTCGCAAGGAGGCGGTCGTGGCATTGTTATGAACAATTTCGGCATTTGTCTGGAGTAGAAGTGGAAATCTATGGAAAATCACTTCCAAGATCGCTGAGGTGGGAATCGAACCAACCTCTACTCAGTTTTGGCTCACGAGGCTGAATGTACCTCGTTGCAGTCCTCACACCTGGATTGAAATTTATCGGCAGAGCTGGGAATCGAACCCGGTCCACCTTGGTGAGGCAAGCAGCTTGACCACTGCAGAAGTCGACGCTGATATTGCTCTTGTTCATTTGAGCAAATTGGACATGGTGGTCATTGAGCCCACCTACTTGTAAATAAATATATAAATAAGTACATCGACAGAGCTGGGAATCGAACCCGGACTTCTGGGCAGACAGCCAAGTACGCTAGCCACGTTGAACAGTAAGCAGAGGAATATAAATTGAAGTGAGAACAGGGAAGAATTCCGCCTAACAATGTTTATTATTTCAATCACCCATACAGATAATTTCAATAAAGCAAGGCATAAAACATGCTGTAAAAAGGAGGGAGGATATAATAAAATAACTCAAAAGAAGTAAAAGTTTCTGCTCTCGGGTAGTCTTGAAACCGGGACACAAAGTTACCAAGCTCGCACGTTACCACTCGTGCTCATTTCCGCTCGCGAAGGAAGTATATTATCATAGGTCTTAATACATGTGGATAAATGTCGAATGATTTCACTTGGACCTTAAATGTTGAATGGAACGCATTCATTTGCTGCGTGGGTTGTTTTGAACTTGATTTAAAGCTAGTTTCATGCCTGTTTCACGCTAATAATGCAATTCAAAATCGAATATTATCCACATCTAACTCGATAACCTTCCTCCATGTTTGATCGGATGTGACCCCTGCTACTACCTACCGTCTCTATTCGGAACCAGGAGAATGGCATGACATAACAGCCAATGAGAGGATCAGAATTACATACTGTGGCTAGGCTCGGGCTGAAAAAAAAAATATGCACCCCGGACAAGGCGATGCACGTGTTCTCCCAGGCCGCGCGCACATCGACAATAACACCTGCTTAAGCGCTGTGGCCAATACAGGTGTTAGATCTGCCGCTCCAATCTATGTAACAAAAATGGCAAACACTGCTCTTTTAAACTGCGCAATAAATTTGTGATTATCGTGTTGCGTTGCTGTGTTATTTACGTTTGAAATTTGTCAGTTATTTCTGCCGCACCCTGTACGTATGTTTAATCAAAACGTTAATACTGATTTGACGGATTTGTTATTACTTATTTAAACTTTCACCCTTTCCATAAGAGGACCTCAATTACACACAGTAATAAGCGTTCTGCCAAAGTACCGAATATCCCAAAACCACCTTACCTGGAGACGTCCCATGTTGTAATTACAGCAAGTAATGAGCTACAGTATGGAAGGGGCTGCGTGAAGATGCTGCTTATATATACACATCACAGCAGCGAACAGATTATATTTATGGCGAAGTTGTTTAATCTTCCTAAATTTAAAATGACTCGTCTGTGCCCTTGAATAAGGTGGCATCCACGCAGGTAATATCACGTAATATTAACAAATTCGTCGCGTTATTTACTTACGGTCAGCCAATACGAAGTTCCTATATCTCAATCTTTTCGCTGCTATCTGGTTAGGACCCTGTAATTTGCTCTTCAAGCTGTAGATTTCCTCTCCTGGCTACGCAGTCTAAATTAAACTCCATATCAAAATAAGCCTGACTGTACTTTAGTCACGGAAGGCACAATTCATCAACAACCATAACAATGCAATTCAGATAATGAGGAGTCATAATCCTTCGCGTGGAAGAGTGTGCAGTATACTGAACTCAAGGTCATAGATGATTAAACACCACCTACGCATAACAGTAATCTCCTTGGAATATTTTACCTATAGGGCGTCTGGGGTGTAGGGAGATTTCAAAAGGGTGCTATAGTTCTCCCATTTTCTTCATTAACGACTGGCTCACTTTTAAAACCTAGCTGGGTGGTCATGTTTATGTTCGATGTCTGCTTTCTCAGCTCGAGGCACATCGTTGTCAACTCTCCACCGTAGCAGTAACTTACTCTGTCTCCATGGCAATGTATCAGCCACTGAGAGCTATAGAGCTTCCAGCGTTTTGAAAAGACTATGGGTCTGAAGGGCTTTTACTTTTAACGGATCCCCCCACTTACACTGGTTTTTTGTTGCCTCGCCGTTTGTCATGAAGGAAATCTGAACATATATACTGTATTTTTCGTCATAATAGCTTCCTACAATTATTTGCCAATTGATTACCTTTGTTATTGCATAGTCTACATGTATCGTTTATATTACGTCTTAGTAATTTAAATATTTTCGAGGTTAGCACGCTGGAAAGAAGAGCCTCGTCCTGTGCTGCATACTCGCCTGGAGTGGAGCACGTGCTCAGTTCCGCCGGCAACATAAGTTCTGAAGCACTATCCGTCATTGGTGTTACTGTTGTGTGTCTCTTTTATTTTCTGTTCGATTGTATCATGGCTGACGACATTGGGTTTCGAACCCATTATCTCCCGAATGCACGCTCATAGCTACGCGTCCCTAACCGCACGGCTTACTCGCTACAATATTCCAAAATAATATCAATAGGGGAGTCCGCTGTCCTTGGGGTAAATCTGAGACTTGTCTCATACAAAACTGTAGCTTACAGTGTAAACTCTCAAAGATTAATCGCCACTTAAGTGGAAATAGCAGCGCATCAATGCGGTTCTCATCGGGAGGAAAAATAGTATTAAACAAAACAACAAGAATAAAATTGAAAGAAACTAAATGATTGCCTAACTAATAACATACAAAAAAGGTGATGATCAACAGTGTTGCTAACGTAAAAATTGTTTGCATCGTCAGCAAACAGTACATCGGAGAAGGAAGGAAGGGTTGTTCTCTCGACATCTGTCATTCAGTAATGCGTCATATCACAACGCGTATCCTTAATACTAGTCCAATCCGTTAACACCTGCAAAACTGCTCCCTCCAGGGCGTGTTCCATTTCAGGCAGCTGCTGGGTTTGTGTTGTGTCGCTAACTTATGAAAGGTCAGTACTCGAAGCGGGCAATGATAACGTATGACGTCAGCGCTACCTCTGCCTAGAGTTAGCAACACTGTCGCCATAAGGCTCCACAGTCTTTTCTGAACTCTGGATGCTGTATAGCAGTGAGACTGGACAGAACTCAGTGCAACTGTGAATCGCTGGAGACCTGACAGTCGAGCCGACAGCCTGAGCCGGACTCTCCACTCCACGTGGACTGACAGAGCAAGCTGTTGGTCTACAGCGAACAGTCATAAATAAGGATATTGTCGTCGCGTGGTACTACGTAACGTTTGAGTTGCCGGTCGTTAACGAGATAATTGAGAGAAAGGATGTTTGCACAACAACCCTATCGTCACCTCCACATCCCTTATAAGAGAACACCATGAATGTTAATCCACCAATCTCGCTGCATCATGGTATAATTTTTGGCCGGGTCAGAAGTAAAATAACAGTGATGCTATTTCATTCCCAAATGTAATTCATAAGGGTTGTACGTGTCTGAATATTAAGGAGAGTCTTTTAACGGTTCTAGTGGGTATGCGAGCTGAGTTCTCATATCCTCTGAGATATTTAAACCACTCTCCCAGCAGGTTGTCTATGATCAGAGGTAGAGCCATGCAAACAGCTCCTCAGTTTCGATCGGTCTCACAGGCAAGAATCTAAAATGGTAAAGTGGTATCTAGAACGAGCATTATCGACATTTTCGTTTGGCCAGCATGGCATGGTCGTAAGGTTCTGGGTAAGGATGAAACAGCACAAGTCACAGGGAAACTGTTCATTCTGTTGATATATTGGCCTCTTCCACAAGCATTCCAGTACACTTCATTTAGTTTATTTAAAATAGTCCTACCTGAAAATTCATCCAGCATTTGTTCGTTCTATCACTAGCTTTCTCTTTTTAATAATTTCAGATTTCAACCTGTTAAATTCTTTTAAAGTGAGATAAGTATTGTTAGCAATATCAATACGGTATTCCTTATAAGTGGATCAAATAATACTAAAACCATGACGAATAGAAATAAACAGTGTCATCACTAGGGCTCGGATTTTTAGGTAAATAAGTATTTTTTTAATGTAATTACATATTTTAATAATTTTTTCTACAAATACATAAATTCCTGCTTTTCACGTATTAGCACATAAAGAGACATATATCTTTCAGTATATTGCATTTTTGTTCTGTTTTACTTCAACGGGGAAGAAACTATCTAATCTGCATGCAGAGGGTATGTCAGCTGGCAAATGTGTTATTCTTATGTTGTCGCCCCTTGCCACTCACTGTGGAAACCGGGGATTCCCTTGCCCATAGCCATATTGCACTACGGGCTAGACCTCCCCCTCCACCCCCCCCCCCCCCCCAACCCCCTTCCTCCTCCCAGCTACCTGGAACCAGTGTCACTCACATGCAGTTCATTTCTGGCACTGTGAAGTGTAAGGCCGTTCTACGATGCCTAAAGTAAAAACAACTACAAGTTATCGTCTGATGCAGAATTTAAGGAGAATTTTACTTGTGGTGAGAGCGTTCTGTTCTGCCAACCACGTGGGAAAGCAATCATAGCTGAACAGCGACCTCAAGTTACACAACACAACAAGGGCAAGAAACATATTGCCGCAGTTTCGCGCCTTCAGAATAAGTTTTTCGCCATAATCGTCGGTCATTTGTGATGGACAACCTGAAGATGTATCTCGTTGTGTGTTGTAATGCTATGTTTAAAAATATTATTTTATAGCCTAGTTGTTGCTTATTTTAGGGGCTGTGTCATCGTGGTCATATAGCCCCGTGTATTTGGCTGTGTGTGGAATTTGCGTGATAACCTGTGCTATTATATTGCTGTACTAGTGTATGTATTCGTAAATTGGGATTAGGATTGGGAAGGAGGTGGCTGTGGCCATAAGTTAGGAATCCACCCAGCATTTACTTGGAGTAGAAGTGGAGAAACCACGGTAAACCACTTCCAGGTTGCCTGAGGTGGGAATAATAATAGTAATGGCCCACTTTCCAATAAAATAAACTGCCATCCAATTATTCGCTTCCGTTACCGTCCTCCTTATCAATACCAAGGTCAGGACCCGAGTCTCCGGATCTTGTTTGGAATTTGTCTTCAGTATCAGAGTCACCAATTTCTTTTAAATTATCATCAACTAGCGATTCGTTATCTTTCAGCAGAAGGCGACACACTTCATCTACTTCCTTTGGTTTTCTTAAGGCGTAATCTCTTTACTGATATTCACTAAGCCAACGTACCAAACCAAATAACCGCTATAACAGCACACCTGCAACTCACTGACAGAATGTTATATCATTGGGCGCGCTTGAGCTATCAATCCCACATGACACAGCAGCTGACACGTGTGGAGATTTTTCAGGCTCATCATTTCACAACTCTAGGAAAATGCTTACTAAGGTATGGCGTAATATGTCCCGAGACGATAAGATCATAACTTGAACTGTTGCCTTGATATTAAAGCTAAAACGAACCATGGAGCTGTCAGACCCATGCACCATAACGGAGGGTTTTAAAAGATATTTGTACATAGGGACTGAGAATATTAATATTAACTTTTATAGTATATTTCATTTAATATTAATTTTGATAGTACAGTATATTTCATAAGTCTAAACAAACAATTGTCTCCCACAAATCCAACCCCTCGTCCTCGTCGTAGGAGATGGGCAACGTAATGAAGTAGAGGATTGCCTGTAGGGGTGAAGTACAGTGGGGACTTTGTGTGCCACAAGACCGCTATGGTAGCTGTGAAGGCCCTACAGGAACCCTGAAGAAATTACGGCTAACGGGGCTCTGGTGAAACAACTGCTGCCTTGTAGTTTGGAGTTGGTTCTTCAAAGGCTAAGGGAAGAAACCCTGACAGAAAATCAGCCTGGTGCCTCAGGCCTAAGGTGGCAGCCCCTCCAAGGCACTTGGAGGCAGTGGGTTAATCACTCGCTCCTCTTAAATAAACTGATTACTGAAACTGAAGCGAAATTACAAAACCGGACGGATAACCTGATTACGACTTTTGGCATGAAGAGGACTACGAAAATCGGTTTCTGGAATGTGAGGACCTTGATGGAGAAAACCAGACTGAAACAAGTGACACGGGAGATGAAGAACTATGGGCTGAATATCCTAGGATTGAGTGAGGTGAGGTGGCCAGGATTTGGTGAAATACAGACAACAGATGGAATTACATTTCTCTATTCTGGGGGCGATGAGGAAGAACACAGGGATGGAGTGGGGTTGCTGCTCAACCTAAATGCAAAGAGGAGCCTTATGGAGTGGAAGCCAATTTCTAGCAGGCTCAAGTTTGCTAGGTTCAAGACAAAGATCAGGAATGTGATCATCATCCAATGCTATGCGTCTACAGAACAATCGGAGCCAGAGAAGAAGGAAGAATTCTACCAAATGCTGCGAGATGCCACAAGTCAAACAAGTAAGAAGGACATTCTCATTGTTATGGGAGACTTCAACGCGAAGGTGGGATCAAACAATGAGGGGTTGGAGCAGATCATGGGTAAACATGGCCTTGGTGAGATGAATGACAATGGGGATAAATTTACGGAATATTGCGACATTCAGGATTTGGTGATGGGTGGCACGGTGTTTCCTCATAGGCGGTGCCACAAGGTCACCTGGGTGTCTCCTGATCAAGTCACAGAAAATCAAATTGATCACATCGTGGTGAGCAGGAGGTTCAGAAGAAGCTTGGAAGATGTTAGGAACAAGAGAGGAGCGGATGTTGGTAGTGACCATCATCTTATGGTTGCCAAATTCCGCATGAAGATCGTGGCAGCCCGCCGAAAGTTTAACACTCCGCACAACAAGTTTGATGTGGGCAAGCTTAAGAACCAGCAGAGATTGGACCAATTTAAACTGGAGCTCAGAAATAAATTCCAGTTGTTGTACTCCGAGACAGAGAAGGATGTGGAGACTGTGTGGAGCGAGGTAAAGAATATCTTCTTGGAAACCAGTGAGATGCAGCTCGGGTACAAGAACTTCCCGCGGAAAGAATGGATATCCGATCAGACCTGGGACAAGATAAATTATAGAAAAGTCCTCTCGGCACGCCGGAAGGCGGAGGTAGATTTCACCGGACAAACTTGGGGATAGGCGAAAATAGGCAGAATATGCAGGTTTTCGTAGAAAGATCAGACCTCATTTATTGCGAGAAGGTATTTTATAATTGGAGCTTAATTAACTTTGTTTTTCGTCATTTTATGCTTATTTTAAACATTTTATTGTCTTATGGGAACGGTAACCTTCTTGTCATTTGGGGTCCATTTTTATACTTGTGGTCACACTGTCCTTATGCAAGGTTTCGACACTGATGTGTAACTATGTAACGGTCAGGTACTTCTTCACGCAAAATTATATCTCCCGCAGAGATTTTGGTTGGTTCCTCAGTTTAGGGGCTGCGACAACGCGGTCATGTAACCCCGTGTACTTAGGGATGGCTGTATTAGTCTGTAATTCAGGTAAGGACTGCAGACGGTCAATTTCAAGCAGTAGTTCCTAATGTTGCTACCAGGTACTACCGTCAACGACACCTACCTGTGAACTTGGCTACTAGATGCCACCGCAACCAGCAACTCGCAACGAACGTTGGAACTTCCCTTCCAAAGGAAAGCATACTGAGGGATTTTTAGCGCTCTTAGAAAATCAGACGACTTCGGCCGGCTTTGAACTCGCGACCTTGGGCATAGACATTCAGCATGCTTGCTACCAGTTACGTCACCGATGCCGCTTCACACTTAGTCAGATGGAATTCTGAATATGATCTCGTGCAAGTGCGTTATCTTGGCAACGTCTGATGGCTCATCCCTCATCAATTTAGTAGTGTTGCCATGGCAACCACTGATAGCTCTTGGCATTTTCTTGTAATTCCGAAATCATTTTTCTCATCCCTTGGCATAATGGTGGGTCATATCAAAAATTCTTTCAGACAAAATTTTAGGTAATTATTAGGGGAATATTGTCCATTTTGTACGGTTTTGATATTGTGCCTATTAAGAGAGATATGATTAATGTTTCCCGAAAAACCCACTTTTTCCCACCCCTTTGAGCAATGGTTGGGGCTATAAAAAAAACTCTTCAAACATAAATTTTTGGGCTTTATCCGACACATAGTATGAACGTTGAACGGATTCGATATTTCACATATTAAGAGAGTTATAGCAATATTTCACTTTTTCGAAAAAAAAGCCCCTTATTTTCACCCCCTTCTACCGATTAAGCCCAGTAACGAACTCGACCGAGATTTTATAGGTATACATATTCGCTAAAAAATTCAAAGTGATTGGTGCAAAATTACGGCAGTTATCGTGTCCACAAGAAACTGATATATATATACATATACATACATAAATTATATATAAACTTTTGAACTGACGGTGGTTTTGGGGTCTGGGGGATGTGAAACGCGAAGATATGTCGAAATTTTCCGGAAGTCGAAACATGATACCCATTGCAATAGTTGGCTTTCTAATGAAATCTACCTCTGGTTGGTTCCTCAGTTGAGGGGCTGCGATAACGCGGTCATCTAACCCCGTGTACTTTGGGTGAGTGTAGAATCTGTCTGATAAACGGTGTGAATTGTAATGGCTGTATTAGTCTGTAATTCAGGTAAGGACTGCAGACGGTCAATTTCAAGCAATAGTTCCTAATGTTTCTACCAGGTACTACCGTCAATGACACCTAGCTGTGAACTTGGCTACTAGATGCCACCCCAACCAGCAACTCGTAACGAACGTTGGAACTTCCCCTCCAAAGGAAAGCATACTGAGGGATTTTAGCTCTCTTAGAAAATCCGACGACTTCGGCCGGCTTTGAAACCACGACCTTGGGCATAGACATTCTGCATGCTACCAGGTATGTCACCGAAGCCGCTTCCCACTTAGTCAGATGGAAATACTGAATCTGATCTCGTGCAAGTGCGTTGTCATGGCAACGTCTGATGGCTCATCGCTCATCAATTTAGTAGTGTTGCCATGGCAACCTCTGATAGCTCTTGGCTTTTTCTTATAATTCCGAAATCATTTTTCTTATCCCTTGGCATAATGGTGGGTCATATCAAAAATTCTTTCAGACAAAAGTTTTAGGTAATTATTAGGGGAATATTGTCCATTTCCTACGGTTTTGATATTGTGCCTATTAAGAGAGATATGATTAATGTTTCCCGAAAAACCCACTTTTTCCCACCCCTTTGGTCAATGGTTGTTGATATAAAAAATCTCTTCAAACATAAATTTTTTGGCTTTATCCGACACATAGTATGAATGTTGAACGGATTCGATATTTCACATATTAAGAGAGTTATAGCAATATTTCACTTTTTCGAAAAAAGCCCCTTATTTTCACCCCCTTCTACCGATTAAGCCCAGTAACGAACTCGACCGAGATTTTATAGGTATACATATTCGCTAAAAAATTCAAAGTGATTGGTGCAAAATTACGGCAGTTATCGTGTCCACAAGAAACTGATATATATATACATATACATACATAAATTATATATAAACTTTTGAACTGACGGTGGTTTTGGGGTCTGGGGGATGTGAAACGCGAAGATATGTCGAAATTTTCCGGAAGTCGAAACATGATACCCATTGCAATAGTTGGCTTTCTAATGAAATCTACCTCTGGTTGGTTCCTCAGTTGAGGGGCTGCGATAACGCGGTCATCTAACCCCGTGTACTTTGGGTGAGTGTAGAATCTGTCTGATAAACGGTGTGAATTGTAATGGCTGTATTAGTCTGTAATTCAGGTAAGGACTGCAGACGGTCAATTTCAAGCAGTAGTTCCTAATGTTTCTACCAGGTACTACCGTCAATGACACCTAGCTGTGAACTTGGCTACTAGATGCCACCCCAACCAGCAACTCGTAACGAACGTTGGAACTTCCCCTCCAAAGGAAAGCATACTGAGGGATTTTAGCGCTCTTAGAAAATCCGACGACTTCGGCCGGCTTTGAAACCGCGACCTTGGGCATAGACATTCTGCATGCTACCAGTTACGTCACCGAAGCCGCTTCCTACTTAGTCAGATGTTAAAGTCAATCCCTGGCACCATCCAGCCCATGACGGGCTAAGGCCGACCAAGCGACCGCTGCCCAGCCATTTGGCCTGCAGATATTGGGGTGACGCGTGATCAGCGCGTCGGGTCCCCTCGGCCGTTAATCTTGGTATTCGTGATCGGGGTGCTGTCTCACTGTCAGACAGCTATTCAATTGTCCTCACGAGGCTGAGTGCACCCCGTTCCAACCCTCACGTCAGTTTTAAAATCCCTGACGGAGCCGGGGATCGAACCCGGGGCCTCCGGGTGAGAGGCAGGCGCGCTACCCCAACACCACGGGGCCGGCTTAGTCACATGGAAATACTGAATCTGATCTCGTGCAAGTGCGTTGTCATGGCAACGGCTCATCCCTCATCAATTTAGTAGTGTTGCCATGGCAACCTCTGATAGCTCTTGGCATTTTCTTATAATTCCGAAATCATTTTTCTCATCCCTTGGCGTAATGGTGGGTCATATCAAAAATTCTTTCAGACAAAAGTTTTAGGTAATTATTAGGGGAATATTGTCCATTTTATACGGTTTTGATATTGTGCCTATTAAGAGAGATATGATTAATGTTTCCCGAAAAACCCACTTTTTCCCACCCCTTTGGTCAATGGTTGGTGCTATAAAAAAACTCTTCAAAAATAAATTTTTGGGCTTTATCCGACACATAGTATGAACGTTGAACGGATTCGATATTTCACATATTAAGAGAGTTATAGCAATATTTCCCTTTTTCGAAAAAAGCCCCCCATTTTCACCCCCTTCGACCGATTTAGCCCAGTAACGAACTCGACCGAGATTTTATAGGTATACAAATTCGGTAAAAATTCAAAGTGATTGGTGCAAAAATACGGCAGTTATCGTGTCCACAAGAAACTGATATACATATATATATATATATATATATACTAGCTGAAGTACCCGTGCTTCGCTACGCGTCATAAATAAATTAAAATGTGAAAGTGACAGTTAAAACAGGGGATAGGCGAGGTGCTGCGCAGAGGGAGATTAAGGATGGAACATTTTGTCCAACTACACCGTTCGGCGTTGACCGTGTTTTATAGCACAAATTTAGGTTTTACTCGCTAACCGTTGGAGATACCTTTCGGATAGAAAATGTAATTTTAAACCTCGTATATGCCATCAAAAGTTTGCTATTTCTTAGCGTTCACTTTTTATTTGAAATGGAAATATGAAAGTTTGAAACCAAAGGGTGTAGTGACGTCACTAAAATGGTCGCCATAGTGCAAAGTATTGAAATCAAAAGTAGCCTATATGTTAACCAGTTAAATCAGCTACTTTCATGTAAAATTCATGTAAGTCGGACCAGTGGTTCTTGCGTGATTGAGTAATACACAGACACACACCATCTCATTTTTAGCCTCGCTTCGCTCGCGTCATAGTCGTGTCATATTGTTATTCAATGACATGCAGGTTTAACCCCGTTAACACCCCTTTAGAACCTGAATATCCAAAAATCCCTCCTTAGTAGACATTTTCGACACACAACAAACATATCCCCTTCTTCTAACTTCAATAGTTTTGATTGGTCGATGAGAGTGAACATCCAAAAATCCTTCCTTAGTGGACGTTTTTATTCCAGAATTTTACCCCTCCCCATATGCCCCTTAAATTGGATTTATGAAAAAAAAAACGGTCGAACATCTACTTATTTTAATTATTTATTCATTCATTATTTTTTAAGGTGATTGGAACTCGGAGAAAATCAAACTCCTCGTCTATGTCGTTTAAGAGATACACGCTCCGTTCGGAATCTTTGAACCCCCACTTTTCATCCCTTTCACCTCATAATATACACCACATCGAAAAACCATTAGACATGTGTCAGCTTATTTTAAATGATTAGTTTATATGCCAAGTATCACATCCCCAAATGAAACCACTCATGAGATATTGTTATTCAATGAAATGCACGTTTACCCCCTTAACACCTCATTAGAACCTGAATATCCAAAACTCTTTCCCTAGTGGACGTTTCCGACATACCACGAACTTATCCCCAAAATTTCATGTTTCTAACTTCAATAATTTTTGCTGGGCGATGATGAGTGAGTGAGTCAGTCAGGACATTTTCTTTCATTAATATTTGAGAATTTCACCCCTCCCCAAGAACCCCTTAAATTGGATTTATGAAAAAAAAACGGTCGAACACCTATTTACTTATTTAAAGCTGTTTTCCCCCTGAGTTTGATAAGTGAGTAAGTAAGTCAATCAGTTAGGACACCTTCTTTCCTGTTCCCCCCCCCCCCCCGAATTTCACTCCTCCCCATGGGCCCCTTAAATTGGATTTATGAAGAAATGGTCGAACACCTATTTACTTATTTTTAAGCTGCTTTTTCCGATGAATTTCAAACTTATCGCCTATGTTGAATAAGAGATACAGTACACGCTCCGTTAAGAATCCTTCAACCCCCAATTTTCTCCCCTTTCACCTCATAATATACACCATATCGATAAACCCTTAGACATATGTCTGCTTATTTTAAATGATTAGTTTGTATGCCGAATATCACATCCCCAAATGAAACAACTCGTGAGATATTGTTATTCAATGAAATGCAAGTTTAACCCCCTTAACACCCCTTCAGAACATGAATATCCAAAAATCCATCCTTAGTGGACTTTTTCGACAAACAACGAACATATCCCCAAAATTTCAAGTTTCTAACTGCAATAGGTTTGCTGGGGGATGATGAGTGAATATCCAAAAATCCTTCCTTAGTGGACTTCTTTCCCCAGAATTTCATCCCTCTCCATGAGCCCCTTAAATTGGATTATGAAAAAACGATCGAACACCTATCTACTACTTTTTCAATCTGATTTTTCTCCCTGAGATTCTTACTTTTTGCCTCTGTCTTTTAAGAGATACTTGCTCCGTTAAGAATCCTTCAACACTCACTTTTCACACATACACCTCATAATATACACCACATCGAAAAACCCTCAGACATGTGTCTTCTTATTCTTAATGATGAGTTTATATGCCTAGTATCCCATCCCAAAGGAAATCATTCGGGAGATATTGTTATTCAATTAAATGCAAGTCTACCCCCTTAACACCCCTTTAGAACCTGAATATCCAAAATTCCTTCCTTAGTGGACGTTTTCAACATACAACGAACATAGCCCCTTAATGTCATGTTTCTAACTTCAATAATTTTGGCTGGGGGATGATGAGTGAGTAAGTCAGGACATTTTCTTTCAATTATTTTTCAGAATTTCACCCCTCTCATGAACCCCTTAAATTGGATTTATGAAAAACAAACGGTCGAACACCTATTTACTTATTTTTGAGCTGTTCTTCCCCCCTGAGTTTGATGAGTGAGTGAGTTAGGACACTTTCTTTCCTGTTTTCCCCCCAGAATTTCACCTCTCTCCAAGGGCCCCTTAAATTGGATTTATGAAAAAACGGTCGAACACCTATTTACTTATATTTTAAGCTGTTTTTTCCCGCCGAATTTCGAACTTCTCGCCTATGTCGTTTAAGAGATACACGCTCCGTTAAGAATCCCTCAACCCCCAATTTTCACCCCTTTCACCTCGTAATATACACCTCATCGATAAACCCTTAGACATATGTCTGATTCTTTTAATGATTAGCTTATATACCGAATATCACATCCCCAAAGAAACAACTCATGAGATATCGTTATTCAATGAAATGCACGTTTACCCCCTTAACACCTCTTTAAAACCCGAATAACAAAAATCATTCATTAGTTGACGTTTTCGATATACAGCGAACATATTCCCAAAATTTCATGTTTCTAACTTTAATAGTTTTCGCTGGGCGTGACGAGTGAGTGAGTCAGACAGGACATTTTCTTTCAATTATTTTTACCAGAATATCACCCCTCCCCATGGGCCCCTTAAATTGGATTGATGAAAAGACGCTTGAACACCTATTAACTTATTTTTTAAGCTGTCTTTTTCCCCTGAGTTTGATGATTGAGTGAGTTAGTCAGTCAGTTAGGACACTTTCTCTCCTTTTTCCCCCCAGAATTTCACCCCACCCCATTGGCTCCTTACATTAATTTATGAAAAAACGGTGGAACACCGACTTACTTATTTTTTAAGCTGATTTTTTTTCGCCGAGTTTCAAATTTCTCGCCTATGTCGTTTAGGAGATAGGCCTACACGCTTCGTTAGGAATCCTTCAACCCCCAATTTTCACCCCTTTCACCTCATAATAATACACCACATCGAAAAACCCTTAGACACATGTCTGCTTATTTTTAATGATTAGTTTATATGCCGACTATCACATCCACAAATGAAACCACTCGTGAGATATTGTTATTCAATAAAATGCAGGTTTAACCCCCTTAAGACCCCTTTAGAGCCTGAATATTCAAAAATCCTCCCTTAGTGTATGGTTTTGACAAACAACGAACATATCCCGAAAATGACTTGTTTCCAACTTCAATATTTTTGGCTGGGCGATGATGAGTGGGTGAGTGAGTCAGGACATTTTCTTTCAATTTTTTTCTTCAGAATTTCACCCCTCCCGATGAACCCCTTAATTTGGTTTATCAAAAAAAACTGTCGAACACATAAGTTATACTTATTTTTAAGCAGTTTTTCCCCCTGAGTTTGAAGAGCGAGTGAGTCAATCGGTTAGGACACTTTCTTTCCTGTGTTTTTTTTACACAGAATTTCACCCCTCGCCATAGGCCCCTTAAATTGGATTTATGAAAAAAAAAACGGTCAAACACCTATTTACTTATTTTTTATGCTGATTTTTTCCCGCTGAGTTTCAAACTCCTCGCCTATGTCGTTTATGAGATACAGGCTCCGTTAGGAATCTTTCAACCCCCACTTTTCACCCCTTTCACCTCATAATATACACCACATCGAAAAACCCTCAGACACATGTCTTCTTATTTTTAATGATGAGTTTATATGCCGAGTATCACATCCCCCAGTGAAACCAATCGGGAGATATTGCTATTCGATGAAATGCAGGTCTACCCCCTTAACACCCCTTTAGAACCTGAATATCCAAACATCCTTTCTTAGTGGGCGTTTGCGGCCCTTGAGTAAGCTGCATACCAAATTTCATTCCAATCCGTTGGGTGGGTTCTGAGATTTCGTGATGAATGTGTGAGTGAGTGAGTGAGTGAGTGGTATTTGACAAATATCTAGTAGATAGTGTCAAGTTTTTGTTATGCTATACTCGGTTGACAGTGCTGTGTGAGCAGTTGAGTAACTAACGGGATTTCAAGTAAAGATCCTCATTTTCTATACCGGTAGTGCAGAGAGCAATTGGCATCCAGACGGCCGTGTCTCGACTTGAGCTATGTTGCCATGGAAACTATCTGCCTTGCCATTCCTTCATGAGTATATTTTATGATTTGATTAGCCTGTTTTTGAGTGAAAAAGGGCCGAAATCAGAAGAATGAGAAAGACTATCGAAAATTCATGTAGCCAGCGGTTCCTTCTGGGTCCTAAATTATGTGTATGCAAAATATGGTTGAGATTGGTGGAACGGTGTAGATTTGTATACGGAACCAACATATATACATACATACATACATACATACATACATACATACATACAGACTTTCACTTTTATATATTAGATATATATATATATATATATATATATATATAAATTATATATAAACTTTTGAACTGACGGTGGTTTTGGGGTCTGGGGGATGTGAAACGCGAAGATATGTCGAAATTTTCCGGAAGTCGTAACATGGGACCCATTGCAATAGTTAGCTTTCTTATGAAATCTACCTAAAAGGAGATTAAGGCCAAGCTCAACACCTGCAAGACTAGGCAGCAGAAGGCTCTCACACAAGCAGAGTAGTGAACAGCAAACAGGGAGGTAAAGAGGAGTGTACGGAAGGATCATAGGAGGTGGATTGAGGAGCAGGCGGTGAAAGCAGAAGAAGCGGCAAGAAGGGGGGACGTTAAGGAGCTCTATGGCATCACAAAGATGCTTTCGAAGAAAGGTTTTAATAAAACTAGGCCTGTGAAGAGCAAGACGGGCGAGATCCTCACGACGTGTGAACAGCAGCTGACAATATGGAGAGAACACTTTGCGGAGGTTCTTAATAGAGATAGAGGACCAGAAAGTATGCAGCGAGGAGAAGATGAAGAGGAAGCAGAAAGTGACCCAAGCATCAGCCTTGACTCCCCAACTCGGGGCGAAATACAGACAGCGTTGAAGCAGTTGAAGTGTGGGAAGGCACCAGGTCTGGATAATATCCCAGCGGAAGTATTGAAAGCAGACCTGGATATCACGATCAATCTGCTGCACCCGCTGTTGGAGAAGATCTGGAAGGAGGAGAAAATACCAACCGACTGGAAGAAGGGGTTGATCTTCAAGTTACCGAAGAAAGAGGACACCACAAACTGTAACAACTGGAGGGTTATCACCTTGCTGTCCAATCCAAGCAAAGTGCTGGCGAGAGTCATCCTGAATCGTATAAAAGACTGCGTAGAAAAGAGGCTTCGGAAGGAACAGGCTGGATTTCGACAACATCGCAGCTGTGTGGATCTCATCAACACCCTCCGAATCAGCCTGGAGCAGAGTGTGGAGTGGCGGAATACCCTTTACCTCACATTTGTTGACTTCGAGAAAGTTTTCGACTCCGTAAATCAAAGAATCATGTGGAAGACCCTCGAGGAATATAAAATTCCAACAAAGATCATCAGAATCATGGAAGAGATGTACGAAGGGTATGAGTGCCAGGTTCTACACGAAGGCAAATTAAGAGAAAAGATAAAGGTCAGTTCCAGAGTGAGACAGGGGTGTGTCCTTTCTCCCACTCTGTTCCTGTTGGTCCTGGATAGTGTGATGAAGAAGGTAATGGGAGGAATAAGAGGGGTATTCAATTGGGTATAAATGACAGGCTTGAAGAGCTGTATTTCGCGGACGACATTTGTCTTATGGCACAACGGTACCGTGACATAGAAGATAAGCTGGGGAGGTTGCAGAGAGAAGCAGAAAGTGCAGGACTGATGATCAACCCCAACAAGACGAAAGAGTTGAGGATAAATTCTGACGTCATGACTAGCTTGACAGTCAACGGAAAGGAAATTGAGCGAGTTGAGTCCTTCCTCTACCTTGGGAGTATAGTCATAAATGATGGGGGAGCAGAGGAAGATGTTCGAAGCCGTATCAGGAAGACAAATGGTGCCTTTGTCCAGCTCTTCCCCATCTGGAGAAATAGAAACATTTCCAGGAAACCAAGCTCCGCCTTTTCAATAGCAACGTAAAGTCGATTCTTCTCTATGGCTGTGAAACATAGAAAGTCACAAAACCGATCAACAACCAGCTACAGGTGTTCATTAACAGATGTCTGCGTCGCATTATGAATGTGAGGTGGCCGGACATAATCTCAAATGAAGATCTTTGGACCATCACCAATCAACAAACGATTAGCACCCAGATCAAGGAGAGGAAATGGCGCTGGATTGGTCACACACTAAGGAAGCCGGACGGAGCTATTGAGAGGGCGGCGCTAGACTGGAATCCTCAAGCCGCCAGGAAGCGAGGTCGACCTAAGAAGACCTGGAAGAGGACGATCGAAAATGAAATTGCAGAGGTGGACAAGAACTGGAGTCAAGTGAAGAGAATGGCCAGGAACCGTACTGCGTGGAAAAAATTCGCCAAGGCCCTGTGCTCCGGAAGGAGCGGCAGGAATTAAGTAAGTAAGTAAGTAAACAAACAATTTGTTGTGATCAGCGTAACCGCAGCCTTCGTAAAGAGGTTTACGAAGGTCGTGGCGTATTCCATCTTTGAACAGCTGACTATGTAGCTTTGGTGGTCTGCGCCGCTAGCGCTGGCCAAGAGTGGGGCGCGGATGAACTCGGTCAGTGATAAAACTTTCGTCATGCTAAAACTGAACAATTTTTCTAGGTTCGTGCCATGTCTTGCGTGGGGTTTCGCCTAGGACACCAAGCTGGTTCATCAGCGGGCTCTTGGTGTCCCCACCTGGACCCCCACTGGAGAAGCGAACAGCGCGCTAAGTCCCATTTTATGAAGCGCACCGGCACCCCTTTACTGCGAGAACTAATTTTAATTCACTGGCCGTGAAAGCCAATATACCATCTTTATGGATTAAAATTAGTTCTCACAGTAAAGAGGCGCAGGTGCGCTTCATAAAAAAGGAGGTAGTGCGCAGTTCGCTATTCCTGTGGGGGGTCGAGGGGACACCAAGAGCTTGCTGATAAACCAGCTTGGTGGCTTAAGCGAAACTCACACAAGACATGGCACAAACTAGAAAAATTGCTGAGTTTCAATTCACTGGCCGTGAAAACCAATATACCAATCTTTTTCAAATAATAATGTTTTATACTGTATTTGTCGAACGTAGCAATGAGGAATGGTTCACATTCCCGGGTAACTGAGAGCTTTGACTTGACAAGTGCCGCAGCTTGAGTGACCATGGGTCATTCCTTTAAATCGCCACTAACGACAATGCCGAGAATAAGGAATTCCAGTATCATCGAGATTCTCACTCAGCGGAGAGACTTGACCTTGTGTGGCCTTCATATGAGACGATACCGGCCACGGAGAAGATTGCATAACTGCGCGGAACATGCTGGGGGAAGTCGTTGAAGCATCGTTATTATCAGGGAGAAATGAAAACTCAGTGAGCTGCTCCAAGTCGCAAGTCAGCATTAACAAGAGGTTCCGTGACGAACTAAAGAGCCTACTTTTCTAATAATTTAAGATTCATGCCAATGATTAATCTATATGGATCTATCTAGAATAATGACGAAATTAGTTTGGTAATATCGACATTTCTAATTGTTTCGAAATACTGTATACCTTGCATAATGTAGCCTAATAGAGAACTACAGTTGGCAGCCCTGGTGACTGAATATATTCTTAGTTCCATCTCTTAAGGTACAGAATAAAAAAATTGGTTGAAGTCCAATGGGTAGCATGGACGTTACATGCAGTTAATTATTGGATATAACAGCGCACGTAAAATCATGTTGGCAACAATGACATACATGTATAGGTCAGAAATAATCTGAAATAATATGATCTATTGTTGAGTCAATTTTGAATGAAATCTATTAGTTAGTATAGAAGTTACATGCATTTTAAAATTGGACCTATCAGCAGGCTTAGAATCATATTGGCAGCACTGGCGTAGGTCTATATTAGTTACTCCAAATTAATCTAGAATGCCAGGTACTATACGTGTGCAAAGTTTAGAGCTATTGGCTTGCATACTTTCTGATATATTGATATTAGGGTAACAAAGATACAGACAGTATTTATTAACAGTTGGCAGCCCTGGTTATTCTTAAGAATCGGCATAGTCATATCTTTTATGGTACACATAGAACACACGAAATTTGGTTGAAATCCAATGATAGTATAGAAGTTACATGTATTTAAGGTTTGACCTCCCAGCAGGCTTAGAATCATGTTGGTAACACTGACGTATATAACCTACTCCAAATTAATATAGAATATCAGGTACTATACGTGTGCATAGTTTAAAGCTGTCGGCTTGCATACTTTCTGATATATGGGTATTTGGATTTTAAAATATGAGAGCATTTATTAACAGTTGGCAGCCCTGGTGGCTTGTAAGAATACGCTCAGTCATATCTGTTTATGGACACATAGCACATACGAAATTTGGTTGAAATCCAATTGATAGTGTAGAAATTATATGCATTTAAAATGTCGACCTATCAGCAGGCTTATAATCATTTTCGCAACACTGCCATGTATGGCCTCCTGGAAATTAAACTCCAATATTATTATCTATACCTGTGCCAATTTTGAAATAGCTCCCATTCATACCTTCAAAGATATCCAACTTGGAGCTCAAATTTCAATTGCGATTTTTCAGCAGTTGGTACCACTGACATCATTTTCAAATATGGCAGTGATATATTCAGGTATAGATCTTTACTTCTACCAAATTTTGTTTTGATTTCTGCAGCCGTTTAGGAGTTGATAGGGGAGGGGGACACACACACAGCCAGACAGACAGACAGACAGACAGAAGGACAGATTGACAGACAGACACACATTTTCCCGATTTCATAAGTCTACTTTTTCCTCAGTTTTGCAAAATGTGAAAAGTAGGGTAAAGGCGTACAATTTTGCCCTTTCTAAGAATAGCCCATATTAATTGGGGGAGAAGGTGCAATCGCAGATGTTTTCCTCATGATTGACCTACATGCAGGAGTGGCTGCATCTTATGTGCTGAGTTTCTGCAGTACATTCTTTTATTTGCAAACTAAATTAACTTACTTTAATAATATTATCTTCAATCAAATACAGAGAATCAATAGAGACGTAAGTTAAAGAATAGGAAATAGTTCTACTCCCCTCACAAGCTGGTATCTAGTCGTGCGCTCCACTCCACGGCTGTGTAGATCGCAGCTCTGCGAGAATTTCTAAGTTTAATGCCAGCAAACACAGACACTGCCTTTTTCACATGCGTGCCCAAACTTTCAGTTGTGCTGCTAGGTCAACTGCCAAGACCAGAACCGAGACTTCACAGTGATTCTTCGATCAAAAGCAGAGAGGCAGCACTGGCTGCACTAAATAAGAACGTTGCAGGTGGCAGCTTCTGGAGTCTGCGGTAACATTTAAGAGGGAATAGCTAAAAAACAAACGGGGGTAAATATTAAAAGTAGCCATCAGCTGTTCCCGCCAGAAGGTCTTTTAATCTCCCAACTTACCTATATTATAGCCACATTTTGTAAATCGATAATCTATAAAAATTATAATTAGCCTACTATTCACATTTTGCAAAAATGAGGAAAAAGTAGACTTATGAGATCGGGCAAATGTGTGTCTGCCTGTCTGTCTGTTCTTCTGTCTGTCTGTCTGGCTGTGTGTGTGTGTCCCCACTATCAACTCCTAAACGGCTGCAGCAATCGAAACAAATTTGGTAGGAGTAAAGATCTATACCTGAATATCTCACGGCCATATTTGAAAATGATGTCAGTGCTACCAACTGCTGAAAAATCGCAATTGAAATTTGAGCTCCATATTGGATATCTTGGAAGGTATGAATGGGAGCTATTTCAAAATTGGCACAGGTATAGATAATAATATTGGAGTTTAATTTCCAGGAGGCCATACATCGCAGTGTTGCCAAAATGATTATAAGCCTGCTGATAGGTCCAAATTTTAAATGCATATAACATCTACACCATCAATTGGATTTCAACCAAATTTCGTACGTGCTATGTGTACATAAACAGATATGACTGGACGTATTCTTAAGATACACCAGGGCTACCAACTGTTAATATGCTCTCAATTTATTTTATCCAAATACCAATATATCAGAAAGTATGCAAGTCGACAGCTTTAAACTATGCACACGTATAGTACCTGACATTCTATATTAATTTGGAGTAACTTATATACGTCAGTGCTCCCAACATGATTCTAAGCCTGCTGAGAGGCCCAACTTTAAATACATGTATCTTCTATACTATCATTTGGATTTCAACCAAATTTCGTGAGAGCTTTGTGTACCATAATAGATATGTCTATGCCGATTCTTAAGAGTAACCAGGGCTGCCAACTGTTAATAAATACTGCCTTTATTTTTGTTACCCTAATATCAATATATCAGAAAGTATGCAAGCCAATAGCTCTAAACTTTGCACGCGTATAAC
The DNA here is from genome assembly GCA_946902985.2 of Meconema thalassinum. Taxonomy (NCBI): domain Eukaryota; kingdom Metazoa; phylum Arthropoda; class Insecta; order Orthoptera; family Tettigoniidae; genus Meconema; species Meconema thalassinum. Next base: position 35,724,458 of record OX336392.1, read on the forward strand.
ACCTGGCATTCTAGATTAATTTGGAGTAACTTATATACGTCAATGCTGCCAACATGATTCTAAGCCTGCTGACATGTCCAATTTTAAAATGCATGTAACTTCTTTACTAACTAATGGATTTCATTCAAAATTGACACAACAATAGATCATATTATTTCAGATTATTTCTGACCAATACATGTATGTCATTGTTGCCAACATGATTTTACGCGCGCTGTTAGTTCCATTGTTTAACTGCATGTAACGTCCATGCTATCCATTGGACTTCAACCAAATTTTGTATTCTGTACCTTCAGAGATGGAACTATGAATCTATTCCGTCACCAGGGCTGCCAACTGTAGTTCTCTATTAGGCTACATCACGCCATTCGAACTAATTAGAAATTTCTATATTACCAACTTAATTTCGTCATTATTCTAGATAGATCCATATAGATTAATCATTGGCATGAATCTTAAATTTTATGAAAAGTAGGCTCTTTAGTTCGTCACGGAACTTCTTGTTTTTATGTTGTGAAAATAAGGATATAATATTGTGTTTTTCTTTAATATTACAAATTATCTAGTTTGTAAATTTCACTGCAGGAAAAAATATGTAATTTTGCGTTACAGCGTTGTTGGTTTCATTTTAATGGGTTTGGTAACACTGAGAAGTTTCGTTTTTGCGAGCTCACACGTAGTGGTTCTGAGCGAATGTTGTTCTAAATGCTTCTATTTATTTCCAAATTTTGGAGGTGGGAAGGGTTACAGCACTCAGCTGCTTTTCTGCACCAGCCGCCAATGCCAACTTGTAAGCAACGTGTCTAGCTTGAAGCTTGCAATAATTCATTGCGGGAGCACCCTCAATGATATGGAGAAAGAAAGACAGACAGAGAAAATGGCAGAATGAATAAGGATGAACCACCGTTGTACAAAGTTATAGCCAGTCATCTAGCTTTAAACAATAAACGCCATGTTATCTAATATCTGAATGAACTGAAGATATTATTTTACTTTCGCGACCATCCTAAATTCACGCAGCAATAGACTAACATAATAGTAGGCCTACATCATCATCATCATCATCATCATCATCATCATCATATATATATATTACTAGCAGGTACCCGCGGCTTCGCTCGCGTCATAGTCTTGTCGTATTGTTATTCAATGAAATGCAGGTTTAACCCCGTTCACACCCCTTTAGAACCTGAATATCCAAAATTCCCTTCTTAGTAGACGTTTTCGACACACAACAAACATATCCCCAAAATATCATTCTTCTAACTTATAGTTTTGGTTGGTCGATGAGAGTGAATATCCAAACATCCTTCCTTAGTGGACGTTTTTCTTTCAGAATTTCACCCCTCCCCATGGGCCCCTTAAATTGGAAGTAGGGGGGTAAGGCCAATTCTGCCCCCTCCCACCACCTCTCCCTCTGACGTCACATACTAACCCGCAATACATTCAGGGGCAAAGTCGATATCACTCGAACGCATGGTCCGATTTTGACAAATGAGGTGTCGTTGGACTCGGGCTAACGCCCTCTTTCCAATGGACCACTCATTTCAACCCCTAAATAAAACCTACCCCTACTAGGGGGTGACATTGTATTTTTTTAGCGAAATCCTCTTTTCAAATGCGACATGCATAAGGTGCGCTGCTAAAATGAACTTAAACGTTGTTGCTCATATAGCGCATGCGTTTTTATGGCTGCCGCTATGGATGAACATTTTTGTTTTTGTTTTTTACGCATGCGCACTTGGGATTTTTGTAAGAGGGCGAGCTCTTTGAAAAAAATGATTGATAAGAAGAGGTTTTGGTGGTGAGGAGAGAGCCAGATAGTCGCCTACTTTCCTACGAAGTTTGCCGATATCTCTCAAACGCAAGGTCGGATTTGGACGTGTGACGTGTCAAATCGCTTGTCTCGAAGCCCTTTATATGTTATTAATAGGTTAGAGTTTTGAGAATGAGGGAAACAGGCTTTTTGGGGGTAAAAGCATGATTTTAGACTTTCTGTTATATCTCACAAACCAATAACGCCAGAGACGTATACGAGGGGTCGTAGGACTCGGGGTGACGCCCCTCCCCCCCCCCCCCTCCTTTCGAATATAGTATTTATGTTTTAAAAAATGCGAAAGGGCCTAACGACACTTATGTTGAAAACATTTCAGTTTTTAAAACTTTTGTTAAATATGTCTAAAATGTTCATGACGAGTAGTTGTAGATAGAAAGAGACGATACCACTGGACACGTGTTTCAACGAAGCTATTACTGGCCACGGTGGTGATATACCAATACAGTATTCGCTATTTCGATGAGACGGCGGGTCGAGGGTTCGTTTTCTGATTTTTCCTATGATGGAATTCCTAATTCCTAAACCCCCTGAAGGGGTCTTTAACGTGTAAACGATTATGAGTGACATGACAAATGATAATTCCTTGATCCGATGAAGTTGGCTTTAGATAGAACAAACAGAACTTGGTTATATGTTGCTTGAAGTGAGTATAGAAAACAAACTTGCTGGGGCAGACTGACAGGATGTGAATGTCATTTGAGCTTATTGGAATGCATTGACTTGACTTGACAACAGGGCAATGAAAAAAAGCACAGAGATGCTGAGGACACTTGAAGGTCAAACGATATGGCAACCATGGTGGGAGGGGGAAGCTAGGATGATGTCGCCGATCATGTTCAATGGATGAATTTATATTTTGCGAAGCATTGTTCGGAGAGGGTCATGTGACGACTTGTTTTAAGGGTATTTATTTTTTCAATGTTTCCTATGGTGGACTCATTGATTGAAATAATCCAAAACTGCTAGAGCATGGCCTTGAGATTTTATAAACCGATAATGGGATTTTGACATGCAAGATCCACTCAGAACTTGACATGAGGTCATTCTCTTTATGGCTTATGAATTTCCCCAAAAAAGACCCAAAACAACAAGATCATGGACTTTTGCTTTTCTTAATATATTGCAAAACCATAATGTAATATGTTTACTGTGAGTGACGAAATCTAGCTAAGTAAAGAAAGAATTATTGTAGGATATATGTATGGTGACTGACACGTCTTTGACCATTGGAACTTGTTTTCAGATCTGACTGTAGTACATAGGGAGTATAGGTTGTAGGCATGGATTGACAAACGGTGCACACAAAATTCAATTTATCGATCCAAGAATTAAGAGTAGACTATCATTAATTAATTGGTTAAAGAGTGTAGCTAAAAATAAAAAAAATGGTGACTACATTAAACTAAACTGAACCAAGTCGAATCAAACCCAACTGAACCAAACCAAGCCTAAAGCAAACCAAACCTAATCATGAACAAGCCAAGGGCTTAAGTGTAAAACTTGTGGGGGAATTCTGTCATTGGCAATGTCTAAAAGGAGGGATAACGCTCTACCTCTAGAGGGTAAGGTAAAGCTAGCGCATGGTGCTAATGCATATTCCCAAGTACATGAACCACACACACACAACTATCCTATGCTGTTTTTCATGAGTTAACTGTTAAAACTTACTCAGTGGTTACTGAGCAAGATGGTCGCTACACACAACAAGCTTTAAATACTTGAGGCTTATAATCTATATACACACACACACGCTTGTTCCAAACTAAACTGTCTTGCTGCCAGTGCTCACACAGTAGGCAAATGACAGAAATTCTTGGCTAACAGAAATACAATCATTTTCGTTTGTCTAATGTTACCAGCTAACCATTACATGATATAGTGGTGAGCACATGTGCCTCTTGCACTGGAGATCGTAACTTGATTTCTAGCTCTAAGGCCTAGAATGAATCAAACTAAGAAAGGAGGGTATGGTGACGCAGTGGTTAAACTGTTAGCCTTTCACTAAGGTAGACTAGGGTTTGATTTTAGATTAATATACATGACATAAACAAACAAACAAACAACCAAACAAACAAACAAAAAAGCAGAGATAATGTTTAAAACTGATTACACTTGTCTCTTTTCAAATTATTACTTAGATTGCAAATACAAAGGTGGACTGGGTTTGATATACAGCTAATGCTGCCTATCGCATACTAGCCTGTAAGAAAGCCAAACATGCAAAAGGCGTAGGTAGAGCAGTGGTAAAATCGCTATGTGTAGAGAACTACCTAACGGTTTTATGAACTGGCAATGGTTTGTCGCATAAACAGTGCAGGATACAATCCAGCAACCATAATTTGTATCTTGTGGAACAGAGAAAACATATATATATAGAGAGATATAGAAAGCTTGTGTATGAATGGGTAGCATTGATAATTTGACCAGAGAAAATACGATGAGGTAGGGTGGGGAGAGGGAGAATTAACACTTATATATGAATGAATGGTAAATAGTATTTTAGTTTTTTTTTTCAATAGTGTTGTTTTTCAAATGCAGTGGTAGATAGCCGCTATTTTGTAAAACATTTTTACTTGCCGTAGTAATAAGACTCTATGGTTCCGCTAACACATAGATAGACTCTATTATTGCCATGGTCAAGCACTCACATTAAGATCATTTACAAAATCATAAAATGAAAAATAAAAAAATTTGTTTTGGAAATATCGATTTTTTTTCAACATACACAAAATAAATATATAAAAAATTTGTAAACAGCAAAATGGAAAATCCATGTTTCCATATAGACAAAATTTAAAAACCTTAAACGGACATTTAAGAAAATATATGCAAATGGGAAATTGACAAATGTGTAAATATGAAAATGGAAAAATCCATGTTTCCATATCATGAAATTGAAAAACATCAAACTGTCATTTAAAAAAATGCAAATGGAAAATTGACAACTTGCAATGTGTGAAATGTGAAATTGAACAAATGGCTATCATTATTTAAAAAAAAAAGAACATGGTGCTCTATGGTTGAGGTGTGAATAAAACCCTCTCTACTTATTTGGACCACCCGAGACTGAGTAGACTAGTTTTAGTTGTCATACCGCTTTTAAAAGTTTATGTTAAATCTAGGAATTGAACCCAAGAGCTTGTAGGGGAGATCCAAGGTTATAATATGTTAAACAGATAGCCTTGAATGTAGGGTGTGGTAGCTATATAGAGATGAGACGTTTTGCTCGGGGGAGGGAGGCATGGAGATCTGCATCAAACCAGTCAAAAGACTGACGACTCAAACAACAACATGTAGAGCTCACCAAAATAATGTTGTGTAACGGTAAATGTTAGTCAACGAACAGTAATGCATTACTAAAACCCATGACACGATACCTAAGAGCTTTTCTAAAATTATTTTAAAATGCCTTTAACCCTATATTAAACACCCAGTTCACAAGACTCATAACAGCAATGTTATGGTCAAACAAAACAAAATCTATATTTCAAAACAAACAAGTGGTTTAGTCAATGTATACTGGAAAAAGTTTTATAAACACTCAAGACCACAAAAATAATTAAATTAGTAACTGTCAGGTTGACCGAGTGGTTATGGTGTTTGACTTTAGTTCAAATTTTCTGTACAAGAAAGCAAGGGTTCGAATCCCTTACCTGATATAACTATTTCCTCAACATGGCTTGACCACACTGTATTATTGTGTACTCGGTGCACAAACCATAGATAGAGTGTATTGTTTAAGGTCACTCTCTTTGCGAACATAGTCAGAGACTGTTAATGGTTAACAATTGCATTAATAGTGGGACATAGGGATAGCAATTAAGAAAAACAGACAATACACATACACTATTTTTATTTATTTAATGTAAGTACTTGTACAATAGTTATATACAAACTACAACTCTCTTTTGTCTATAACTATCTAGTCCTTTTCGATCCACTTGCATATCAAGGGCAGATGGCTTTGTAGTTCAGCCCCTTAAAACAACAACACTACTTCTTGCATAGTCTGTGATGTTGATGACTCTTGAGGCGTGGAAGATGGATACAACATAACTTTTACAACAGGGGTTAAACGTTGCTCAACAAACATTGCACTATTTTGAGTAGCAACATCTTTCTCTTGTACTAACATTTTAGCATTCTGATGATTTTTTGTCAACACCATCAGTGTTTTGTCTGGAGCACTACATTGATGATCACTCACACTTAAAACCACACTATTTCTACTTTTCATATTGCCTCGATATTTTGTTGACCTCTGTTTTGAGCATTGCCAGAATAGTATTCCTTTTACATTTTGTCGTCTATAGTTATAAGAGTAGCCTCTATAGAGTACACGTTGTTTACCTCGGTTAGTTGTAGTAAGTTCCAAAGTAGTAACTAACCTGTTAGTATGATTTGCACACTACAAAGGTTATCTCTGTTCTGGTAATAGAATTATTTAGCGTTGGCTTTTATATTTAATATGTACAGTTTAAAGTGATAGAAAAGTGGTAGAAACGTGGTAGCAAAGTGGTAGACAATTGGTAACATAGTGGTAGAAAAGTGGTAGCAAAGTGGTAGAAAAGTGGTAGAAAAGTGGCAGAAAAGTGGTAGCAAAGTGGTAGAAAAGTGGTAGCAAACTAGAAAAGTGGTAGAAAAGTGGCAGAAAAGTAGTAGAAAAGTGGTAGCAAAGTGGTAGAAAAGTGGTAGCAAACTAGAAAAGTGGTAGCAAAGTGGTAGCAAAGTGGTAGAAAATATTACATGTATTGTTAAGAAATAGTTTAAGCGGTTACATGGATTCATTACACTATAATTTTAGCATTACGAAGCTCATTTTCTATATCCAAAAGTTCTTCCTCATATTTAGTATGACCAGCTTGTTTACAGGTATGCAAGTACTGAAGCCGCTGGATTAGCTTACTGGGATTATTCCAGTAAACAAATTTAACAAATGATTTTTTGAGTGTAAACCATTATCATCATCATCATCATTATCATCATAATCATCATCATGGTTATCATCATCAATATAATTATCATCAACATAATCATCATCACTATTACTATCTAATCCTTTTTGTTCATCTTGCAATGCAACAACCTTTGGCATAGTTTGTGTGGTCTTTGATAGTGTTAGAGGTTTCTTAGACGTTAACGACTGTCCTAACATGTCTTTTTCAGGAGATAATAAATGCTTTTTAACAAACAAAGCACTATCTTGAGCCACACTATTTTTTTCTTGGTCTTGCTTTTTTACCTTGGTTAGAGTATTTTGTCCATTTAAATGAGTATTATTTTGAGATTTACAATGATGATCGATTGAAATAAGTATGTTGGAGCCTTTTGTCTTAATCATTCCTCGACACTTTTTAGATCGTTGTTTCGAACAGCACCAAATAACAGTTCCATTTTTATTAGTTCTTTTTACAATATATGCATATCCTTTATAGTAAGCACATGGCTTACCATAGCTAGTCGTTGATACTTCCATGTCAACTGTTAAGCATAAACTAATCTCTAGTAAAGTTAACTCGATAATAAAAATGATTGTTTGTAGTATGTGCAGTTTAAAGTAAGAGCAAAAGTGAGAGTCAAATGGTAGAAAAGTGTTAGCAAAGTGGTGGAAGAGTGGTAGCAGTTTATAGTAGTCATGATCTTTTTTACCCGAATGTGATTTGAGTACATGTAATTTCTAATCCTTAGCAGTGAGTAGTCAGTTAGTCTTGGTTCAGACAAGCGTAAACAGTTCTCCAATGAATCAGAGATCAAGATTTTCATTATGAAACAGTTGTGTAACCAATTAGGTATCGGTACTTGATAGCTTTACACATGAACAAAAATTCCAACATATCTGACATGAATTACATGATTTGAAAGTTGACAAAGAATATCCAATCAACCATTGTAGTTACAATGTCAAACACACAAAGACAAAATCAGCATGAACTTTTAAGTTACAGGAAAATTCTATGAAATAGACTATGCAGGAAATTTGGAAATACACATCAGAAGTTTGCAACACCATCCTTCTAGCCTATATAAATTATCGACATGGAAAGTGTGCACTGCCCCTAACATTAAACCAAATTATCAATAACACAAGTCAACAATCAAAACATTTTGTGTTGAGTCTATCATTTAATGCATATATTCTGTCTACATTGAACAGTAACAAAAAAACGCCATTCATAATTAATTAAGTTTGCTTTAATTCTTTATGTAATGATATATACATATTTAAAGTTTTGGCTGACTGTTCAGGGTGAATCGACTTTGAACACATAAGAGAGGGAATATTTTAAGACTTAACCTCAGCTCACCTAACATATCCTAAATTTACCTAACCTAACCTTGTCATATAGGTAAGAAACGGGTCAAGCTATGCTTTCGACTACCGAGTTTCAGCTACTTTTCAAGGTTACTCTCCCGAACATTGCCGGAGACTGCTGATAAACACTTATGTTCCCACGGCGGCGGCGCGCAACGACTTACATGACGCGCTTTCCCCTTTTCATTGATCCCTGTTGATTTGTCCCTTTGGACTGGTCCCTGTTGACTAGCCCCTTTTGGACGGGCCCTTTTTGAATGGAGTCATTTTCGACGGGTCCCTGTGGACAGGTCCTTTTGGCTAATTCCTTTGGACCAGTCCACAGGGACCATTGTTAACCATTAACAGTCTCTGACTATGTTCGCAAAGAGAGTGACCTTAAACAATACACTCTATCTATGGTTTGTGTACCGAGTACACAATAATACAGTGTGGTCAAGCCATGTTGAGGAAATAGTTATATCAGGTAAGGGATTCGAACCCTTGCTTTCTTGTACAGAAAATTTGAACTAAAGTCAAACACCATAACCACTCGGTCAACCTGACAGTTACTAATTTAATTATTTTTGTGGTCTTGAGTGTTTATAAAACTTTTTCCAGTATACATTGACTAAACCACTTGTTTGTTTTGAAATATAGATTTTGTTTTGTTTGACCATAACATTGCAGTTATGAGTCTTGTGAACTGGGTGTTTAATATAGGGTTAAAGGCATTTTAAAATAATTTTAGGAAAGCTCTTAGGTATCGTGTCATGGGTTTTAGTAATGCATTATTGTTCGTTGACTAACATTTACCGTTACACAACATTATTTTGGTGAGCTCTACATGTTGTTGTTTGAGTCGTCAGTCTTTTGACTGGTTTGATGCAGATCTCCATGCCTCCCTCCCCCGAGCGAAACGTCTCATCTCTATATAGCTACCACACCCTACATTCAAGGCTATCTGTTTAACATATTATAACCTTAGGGGGGGGCGTGGTGGCGCAGCGGTCAAGCTGTATGCCTCTCACCAAGGCGGACCGAGTTCGATTCCCGGTCACTGCATGTGAGATTTTCGATGTGAAATGCCATGTCCTGTGGTTCGGATTCCACGTAAAACGGAGGTCCCGTGGCTTATGATCGCGAGATTAACGGTCACGTTAAACTACAAGCTTTTTATTATAACCTTGGATCTCCCCTACAAGCTCTTGGGTTCAATTCCTAGATTTAACATAAACTTTTAAAAGCGGTATGACAACTAAAACTAGTCTACTCAGTCTCGGGTGGTCCAAATAAGTAGAGAGGGTTTGATTCACACCTCAAACATAGAGCACCATGTTCTTTTTTTTTAAATAATGATAGCCATTTGTTCAATTTCACATTTCACACATTGCAAGTTGTCAATTTTCCATTTGCATTTTTTTAAATGACAGTTTGATGTATTTCAATTTCATGATATGGAAACATGGATTTTTCCATTTTCATATTTACACATTTGTCAATTTCCCATTTGCATATATTTTCTTAAATGTCCGTTTAAGGTTTTTAAATTTTGTCTATATGGAAACATGGATTTTCCATTTTGCTGTTTACAAATTTTTTATATATTTATTTTGTGTATGTTGAAAAAAAATCGATATTTCCAAAACAAGCTTTTTATTTTTCATTTTTTGATATTGTAAATGATCTTAATGTGAGTGCTTGACCATGGCAATAATAGAGTCTATCTATGTGTTAGCGGAACCATAGAGTCTTATTACTACGGCAAGTAAAAATGTTTTACAAAATAGCGGCTATCTACCACTGCATTTGAAAAACAAAACTATTGAAAAAAAAACAAAAATACTATTTACCATTCATTCATATATAAGTGTTAATTCTCCCTCTCCCCACCCTACCTCATCGTATTTTCTCTGGTCAAATTATCAATGCTACCCATTCATACACAAGCTTTCTATATCTCTCTCTATATATATATGTTTTCTCTGTTCCACAAGATACAAATTATGGTTGCTGGATTGTATCCTGCACTGTTTATGCGACAAACCATTGCCAGTTCATAAAACCGTTAGGTAGTTCTCTACACATAGCGATTTTACCACTGCTCTACCTACGCCTTTTGCTTGTTTGGCTTTCTTACAGGCTAGTATGCGATAGGCAGCATTAACTGTATATCAAACCCAGTCCACCTTTGTATTTGCAATCTAAGTAATAATTTGAAAAGAGACAAGTGTAATCAGTTTTAAACATTATCTCTGCTTTTTTGTTTGTTTGTTTGTTTGTTTGTTTATGTCATGTATATTAATCTAAAATCAAACCCTAGTCTACCTTAGTGAAAGGCTAACAGTTTAACCACTGCGTCACCATACCCTCCTTTCTTAGTTTGATTCATTCTAGGCCTTAGAGCTAGAAATCAAGTTACGATCTCCAGTGCAAGAGGCACATGTGCTCACCACTATAGCTTGTAATGTTTAGCTGGTAACATTAGACAAACGAAAATGATTGTATTTCTGTTAGCCAAGCATTTATGTCATTTGCCTACTGTGTGAGCACTGGCAGCAAGACAGTTTAGTTTAGAACAAGCGTGTGTGTGTGTATATAGATTATAAGCCTCAAGTATTTAAAGCTTGTTGTGTGTAGCGACCATCTTGCTCAGTAACCACTGAGTAAGTTTTAACAGTTAACTCATAAAAAACAGCATAGGATAGTTGTGTGTGTGTGGTTCATGTACTTGGGAATATGCATTAGCACCATGCGCTAGCTTTACCTTACCCTCTAGAGGTAGAGCGTTATCCCTCCTTTTAGACATTGCCAATGACAGAATTCCCCCACAAGTTTTACACTTAAGCCCTTGGCTTGTTCATGATTAGGTTTGGTTTGCTTTAGGCTTGGTTTGGTTCAGTTGGGTTTGATTCGACTTGGTTCAGTTTAGTTTAATGTAGTCACCATTTTTTTATTTTTAGCTACACTCTTTAACCAATTAATTAATGATAGTCTACTCTTAATTCTTGGATCGATAAATTGAATTTTGTGTGCACCGTTTGTCAATCCATGCCTACAACCTATACTCCCTATGTACTACAGTCAGATCTGAAAACAAGTTCCAATGGTCAAAGACGTGTCAGTCACCATACATATATCCTACAATAATTCTTTCTTTACTTAGCTCGATTTCGTCACTCACAGTAAACATATTAAATTATGGTTTTTCAATATATTAAGAAAAGCAACAGTCCATGATCTTGTTGTTTTGGGTCTTTTTTGGGGAAATTCATAAGCCATAAAAAGAATGACATCATGTCAAGTTCTGAGTGGATCTTGTATGTCAAAATCCCATTATCGGTTTATAAAATCTCAAGACCATGCCCTAGCAGTTTTGGATTATTTCAATCAATGAGTCCACCATAGGAAACATTGAAAAAATAAATACCCTTAAAACAAGTCGTCACATGACCCTCTCCGAACAATGCTTCGCAAAATATAAATTCATCCATTGAACATGATCGGCGACATCATCCTAGCTTCCCCCTCCCACCATGGTTGCCATATCGTTTGACCTTCAAGTGTCCTCAGCATCTCTGTGCTTTTTTTCATTGCCCTGTTGTCAAGTCAAGTCAATGCATTCCAATAAGCTCAAATAACATTCACATCCTGTCAGTCTGCCCCAGCAAGTTTGTTTTCTATACTCACTTCAAGCAACATATAACCAAGTTCTGTTTGTTCTATCTAAAGCCAACTTCATCGGATCAAGGAATTATCATTTGTCATGTCACTCATAATCGTTTACACGTTAAAGACCCCTTCAGGGGGTTTAGGAATTAGGAATTCCATTATAGGAAAAATCAGAAAACGAACCCTCGACCCGCCGTCTCATCAAAATAGCGAATACTGTATTGGTATATCACCACCGTGGCCAGTAATAGCTTCGTTGAAACACGTGTCCAGTGGTATCGTCTCTTTCTATCTACAACTACTCGTCATGAACATTTTAGACATATTTAACAAAAGTTTTAAAAACTGAAATGTTTTCAACATAAGTGTCGTTAGGCCCTTTCGCATTTTTTAAAACATAAATGCTATTTTCGAAAGGAGGGGGGGGGGGGGAGGGGCGTCACCCCGAGTCCTACGACCCCTCGTATACGTCTCTGGCGTTATTGGTTTGTGAGATATAACAGAAAGTCTAAAATCATGGTTTTACCCCCAAAAAGCCTGTTTCCCTCATTCTCAAAACTCTAACCTATTAATAACATATAAAGGGCTTCGAGACAAGCGATTTGACACGTCACACGTCCAAATCCGACCTTGCGTTTGAGAGATATCGGCAAACTTCGTAGGAAAGTAGGCGACTATCTGGCTCTCTCCTCACCACCAAAACCTCTTCTTATCAATCATTTTTTTTTCAAAGAGCTCGCCCTCTTACAAAAATCCCAAGTGCGCATGCGTAAAAAACAAAAAAAAAATGTTCGTCCATAGCGGCAGCCATAAAAACGCATGCGCTATATGAGCAACAACGTTTAAGTTCATTTTAGCAGCGCACCTTATACATGTCGCATTTGAAAAGAGGATTTCACTAAAATAATTACAATTTCACCCCCTAGTAGGGGTAGGTTTTATTTAGGGGTTGAAATGAGTGGTCCATTGGAAAGAGGGCGTTAGCCCGAGTCCAACGACACCTCATTTGTCAAAATCGGACCATGCGTTCGAGTGATATCGACTTTGCCCCTGAATGTATTGCGGGTTAGTATGTGACGTCAGAGGGAGAGGTGGCGGGAGGGGGCAGAATCGACCTTACTATTGGATCTATGAAAAAACGGTCGAACACCTATTAACTTATTTTTAAGCTGTCTTTTTCCCCCGAGTTGATGAGTACCATACACCATATCGATAAACCCTTAGACATATGTTTGCTTATTTTTATTAATTAATTTATATGCCGAATATCACATCCCCAAATGAAACAACTCGTGAGATATTGTTAATCAATGAAATGCAAGTTTTACCCCCTTAACACCCTTCAGAACATGAATATCCAAAAATCCATCCTTAGTGGACGTTTTCGACATACAACTAACATATCCCCCAATTTTTTTAAGTATCTAACTGCAATAGGTTTGGCTGGAGGATGATGAGTGTATATCCAAAAATCCTTCCTTAGTGGATTTCCTTCCCCAGAATTTCACCCCTCCCCATGGGCCCCTTAAATTGGATTTATGAAACAACGGTCGACCACCTATTTACTTATTTTCAAGCTGATTTTCCCCCCTGAGTTTCGTACTTTATGCCTCTGTATTTTAAGGGATACTTGCTCCGTTAGGATTCCTTCAACCCCCACTTTTCACACATGCACCTCATAATATACACTACATCGAAAAACCCTCAGACATGTGTCTTCTTATTCTTAATGATGAGTTTATATACGGAGTATCGCATCCCCCAAGGAAACCAATCGGGAGATATTGTTATTCAATTAAATGCAGGTCTACACCCTTAACACCCCTTTAGAACCTGAATATCCAAAATTCCTTCTTTGGTGATCGTTTTCGACATACAACGAACATAACCCCAAAATGTCATGTTTCTAACTTCAATAATTTTGGCTGGGCGATGATGAGTGAGTGAGTGAGTGAGTAAGTCAGGACATCTTCTTTCATTCATTTTTCAGAATTTCACCCCTCCCATGAACCCCTTAAATTGGATTTATGAAAAAAAAGAACGGTCGAACAACTATTTACTTATTTTTAAGATGTTCTTCCCCCCTGAGTTTGATAAGTGAGTGAGTTAATCAGTTAGAACACTTTCTTTCCTGTTTTTCCCCCCTGAATTTCACCCCTCTCCAAGGGCCATATAATTGGATTCATGAAGAAACGGTCGAACACCTAATTACTTATATTTCAAGCTGTTTGTTTTCCGCGGAATTTCAAACTTCTCGCCTATGTCGTTTAAGAGATACACGCTCCGTTAAGAATCCTAACACCCAATTTTCACCCCTTTCACCTCATAATATACACCACATCGATAAACCCTTAGACATATGTCTGCTTATTTTTAATGATTAGTATATATGCCGAATATCACATCCCCAAAGAAACAACTCATGAGATATCGTTATTCAATGAAATGCACGTTTACCCCCTTAACACCTCTTCAGAACCCGAATAAACAAAATTCTTCCTTAGTTTACGTTTTCGACATACAGCGAACATATTCCCAAAATTTAATGTTTCCAACTTCAATAGTTTTTGCTGGGCGATGATGAGTGAGTGAGTCAGTCAGGTCATTTTCTTTCAATTATTTTTACCAGAAAATTACCCCTCCCCATGGGCCCCTTAATTTGGATTTATGAAGAAACGCTCGAACACCTATTAACTTACTTTTAAGCAGTCTTTTTCCCCTGAGTTTGATGAGTAAGTGAGTTAGTCAGTAGTTAGGACACTTTCTCTCCTTTTTTCCCCCCGAATTTCATCCCACTCCATTGGTCCCTGAAATTGAATTTATGAAAAAACGGTCGAACACCGATTTACTTATTTTTTAAGCTGATTTTTCCCGCTGAGTTTCAAACTTCTCGCCTATGTCGTTTAAGAGATACACGCTCCGATAGGAATCCTTCAACCCCCAATTTTCACCTCTTTCACATTATAATATACACCACATCGAAAAACACTTACACACATGTCTGCTTATTTTTAATGATTAGTTTACATGCCGAGTATCACATCCACAAATGAAACCACTCGTGAGATATTGTTATTCAATAAAATGCAGGTTTAAACCCCTTAAGACCCCTTTAGAACCTGAATATCCGAAAATCCTCTCTTAGTGTGCGATTTTGACATACAAAGAACAACGAACATATCCCCAAAATCTCATGTTTCTAACTTCAATAATTTTGGCTGGGCGATGATGAGTGTGTGAGTGAGTCAGGACATTTTCTTTCATTTTTCTTCCAGAATTTCACCCCTCCCCAAGAACCCCTTAAATTTGATTTATGAAAAAAAAATGTCGAACACTTATTTACTTATTTTTAAGCAGTTTTCTGTCCCTGAGTTTGAGGAGTGAGTGAGTGAGTCAGTCAATTAGTTAGGACACTTTGTTTCTGGTCCCCCCCCGTCCAGAATTTCACCCCTCCCCATGGGCCCCTTTAATTGGATTTATGAAAAAAAGAACGGTCGAACTCATATTTACTTATCTTTTAAGCTGATTTTTTTCCGCTGAGTTTCAAAGTCCTCGCCTATATCATTTAAGAGATACACGCTCAGTTAGGAATCCTTCAACCCCCACTTTTCACCCCTTTCACCTCATAATATACACCACATCGTAAAACCTTCAGACACGTGTCTTCTTATTTTTAATGATGCGTTTATTTGCCGAGTATCACATCCCCCAATGAAACCAATCGTGAGTTATTGTTATTCAATGAAATGCAGGTTTAACCCCCTTAAGACCCCTTTAGAACCTGAATTTCATAAAATCCTCCCTTAGTGGACGGTTTTGACATACAATGATCATTTCCCCAAAATGTCATGTTTCTAACTTCAATAATTTTGGTTGGGCGATGGTGAGTGAGTCAGGACTTTTTCTTTCAATTTTCTTTTTTCAGAATTTCACCCCTCCCCATGAACCCCTTAAATTGGGCTTATGAAAAAAAAACTGTCGAACGCCCATTTACTTATTTTTAAGCAGTTTTTCCCCCTGAGTTTGATGAGTGAGTCTGTCAGTCAATCAGTTAAGACACTTTCTTTCCTGTTTTTTTTTTCCAAAATTTCACCCCTCCCCATGGGCCCCTTAAATTGGATTTATTAAAAAACGGTCAAACACGTATTTTCTTATTTTTTAAGCTGATTTTTTTCCGCTGAGTTTCAAACTCCTCGCTTATGTCGTTTAAGAGATACACGCTCAATTAGGAATCCTTCAACCCCCACTTTTCACCCCTTTCACCTCATAATATACACCACATCGAAAAACCCTCAGACATGTGTCTTCTTATTTTTAATGGTGAGTATATATGCCGAGTATCACATCCCTCAATGAAACCAAGCCGGAGATATTGTTATTCAATGAAATGCAGGTGTACCCCCTTAACACCCCTTTAGAACCTGAATATCCAAAAATCCTTCCGTAGTGGGCGTCTTCGACTTACAAGGAACATATCCCCAAAATTTCATGTTTCTAACTTTAATAGTTTTGGCTGGGCGATGATGAGTCAGTCAGTCAGTCAGGACACTTGTTTTTATATAAGAGATTTCAGTAGTATAGATTCCTCCTGCGGCGCTCACAAGCGACCGATCGTGACAAAAGAGCATTCAAATGAAAGATAATATACTGTGCATTACCAGTGATGCATTGCACCCTAATTTCGTAAATATCTATAATGTTTTTAAAAATGATTTTTAAGAAGAAGTTCCGTGACGAACTAAAGAGCCTACTTTTCTAAAAATATAAGATTCATGCCAATGATTAATCTGTATGGATCTATCTAGAATAATGACGAAATTAATTTGGTAATATCGAAATTTCTAATTAGTTCGAAATACTGTATACCTGGCATAATGTAGCCTAATAGAGAACTACAGTTGGCAGCCCTGGTGACTGAATATATTCTTAGTTCCATCTCATAAGGTACAGAATACAAAATTTGGTTGAAGTCCAATGGATAGCATGGACGTTACATGCAGTTAAACATTGGATCTAACAGCGCGCGTAAAATCATGTTGGCAACAATGACATACATGTATTGGTCAGAAATAATCTGAAATAATACGCTCTATTGTTGTGTCAATTTTGAATGAAATCTATTAGTTAGTATAGAAGTTACATGCATTTTAAAATTGGACCTATCAGCAGGCCTAGAATGATGTTGGCAGCACTGGCGTAGGACTATATTAGTTACTCCAAATTAATCTAGAATGCCAGGTACTATACGTGAGCAAAGTTTAGAGCTATTGGCTTGCATACTTTCTGATATATTGATATTAGGGTAATAAAAATAGAGACAGTACTTATTAACAGTTCGTAGCCCTGTTTACTCTTAATAATCGGCATAGTCATATCTGTTATGGTACACATAGCACACACGAAATTTGGTTAAAATCAAAATGATAGTATAGAAGTTACATGTATTTAAAGTTGGACCTCTCAGCAGGCTTAGAAACATGTTGGTAGCACTGACGTATATAAGTTACTCCAAATTAATATAGAATGTCAGGTACTATACATGTGCATAATTTAAAGCTGTCGGCTTGCATACTTTCTGATATATGGGTATTTGGATTTTAAAATATGAGAGCATTTATTAACAGTTGGCAGCCCTGGTGGCTCGCAAGAATATGCTCCGTCATATCTGTTTATGGACACATAGCACATACGAAATTTGTTTGAAATCCAATTGATAGTGTAGAAATTATATGCATTTAAAATTTCGACCTATCAGCAGGCTTATAATCATTTTCGCAACACTGCCATGTATGGCCTCCTGGAAATTAAACTCCAATATTATTATCTATACCTGTGCCAATTTTGAAATAGCTCCCATTCATACCTTCAAAGATATCCAACTTGGAGCTCAAATTTCAATTGCGATTTTTCAGCAGTTGGTAGCACTGACATCATTTTCAAACATGGCCGTTAGATAATCAGGTATAGATCTTTACTCCTACCAAATTTTGTTTCGGTTGCTGCAGCCGTTTAGGAGTTGATAGGGGGGGACACACACACACACACACACAGCTAGACAGACAGACAGACACACATTTGCCCGATCTCATACGTCTACTTTTTCCTCATTTTTGCAAAATGTTAAAAGGTGGCTAAAAAACTGTACGAGGTGTGCGATTTGCAGTTACTCTTTATGCAGGAAGATACGCTCCTTAATTTGAGTCCATTTCACATTTTGGCCACTGTGACGCCTGTTTCATGTCATTTTAACATTCTGAGGGATTTCCTTTATCAGTTTGCATGGATTTCAGAAACAGTAAATCAAAGGAATGTGTACTCAAATCGTATAATTTCATAAATTAGCCGTGACGAATTGCATTCTAATTTCATAAATATCAATTTTTGTAAGAAGTGTGCGATTTGCAAATACTGATGATCTAACATGCTGCAATTATGAGTTGTCGTCTAAAACCTTAAAACTATTGAACATTAATTATCTTACAGTTTTTCTTCTATTATTTCGCATGGATTTCAGAATCAGTAAATCAATGGATTGAATATTCAAATCGTATTCAAATCGTACTCAAATTGTATAATTGTATAAATATCGAATAACCGGTGAGTGTTATTGTGCCGTTACTACGTCACACGAGACTCTGGCACCCTCGTACTGATATCGCGCCAGGAGATGGCAGTTGGCTTTGAACTGCTGAGGTCTTCCCGCTCACTGCGTATCGTGCATTCCAAAAACATTCAGTTGGTCACTACTTGCTTCACTCACTCATCACATTTATTCTTTCATGGGCTGCGTGTCGTCTGCTGCAATAATAACCATTGGCATGCGGGGAGCCGATATATTTAAGTTTGGAATAGGTGGACCGCGCATGCGTACTGCAAGACCCCCCCGCACCCCGTCACAGCGTGTTGAACTGCCAACTCCTGCTGCGATGACAGTATGTCCACGATCATGTCGTCTGTACTTGCGGCGAATGGACATAGTTCACTGTCGGCCGTTAGAGCGCTGCACCTCACGGGTAAGTAGGTCTTGTATTTAGGTCAACAGCTGACTGAGCTCGTGGAGTGTTCTTATTTCTACAAATTGGTAGGATTTTGTCATCCAAACTACCACAGTGACAATTATTGAATTATTCGACATGCAATGATAGTGTGGAAAAGATCCTGGTACGAATAGGATGTGAAGTATCGTAGCTGAGAGTTCCTATTGGAACTGAGTAGCTTTATGCTACTCAATCTATTTATAATACTTCATAAAACATCATAGAAGTAAACAGTACCTATTTAACCTACGTCGAAACAGCAATTTTAATTTAATTGGTAAATTCATGATTATGAATGGCTTCAAACAACTACTGATCTTGTGTACGAGATGAATGTGCTTTGACGTTATCAAGCTGAGAGTGATTATCTTATGACAGCATGTCTACGGAATGATGAAATCCTTATTATGATTATTTCAATTTATTGGTCGAGGCCACTCGAGGAGTATGATTCAGTCATGCGAGATATGTGATGAGGCAAGTCATTAAGGACTTGGAATTTGTAAGTATTGGGGTGTATTCGTAAAGATGACAGCTCTGAAGGTAAAGTAATCTCTAGTTATATTCTGTGTGTATGTGAGGTATGTGTTCGAGTGCCAAAACGCAATCGTCGCCAACGTAATGTCTTATGTATGAGCCCGTCAGAGGAGGTTATCCAGGTACCATCCGCCAAAAGAAATGGTCCTTCGAACGACCCCGTCCTTCGAACCCACAACCTGAGAGGATCGGGTGCATTTCTTTAAGGGCTAGCACGAGAGGCTTGATCCAGGGGATCTGGGTCATTTGTGTACGGAAACATGTCATAGACGCCCCAGGAAATACATCCGCAAATACAAAGCTAACAATAAAGAGATCCACTATTAAGTAAAATTTCATGAATGATTTATTCAAAGAAAGACCCCTAAACTACTTCCGAGGGTCGAAATCGGCTAGTCCGCTAATCTAAATACAATAATGAGTCGTTCCCTACAATGACGTTAAGTACCCTCGCGAAGTCCTAGTTACAAGAAACAAAGCAACAACTAAGCTAGGCGCTTGGTACTAGAAGAATTAACGCGGAGCAAAGTTACAACAAATGACTCGGTATAAGTTACATTTAACATCAAGCAAACCAATCCCTAGGTTAGGATGTTACCACGTCCACGTTTACTATTACATTTAACATCTGTCTAAATCCTATGTGAAAGTATTACGACGAGACACGTCGTAATCAACTGCTTATTACCAAATCTAACGATAGTTTGACCACTAACTATCAAAAAACAATGCATAACACTCTTACATCTAAACAGGGTACAATAGGGTGAATACACTTGGAAATAATCAATGAACACTTAGTACTAGCCTGCCTTCGCGAACTGAGATACTCTTTGTACCCAGTCGTCATCTCATGCATGCAAATTAGGGTGGCAATGCTAATCATCACTGCGACTTAAAAGCGTTGAATCACGCGGACCATACGTTACGAACTACTGGACCCGGAAGATTCAAGTCGTCGAAAAAAAAAAAGGTGTCAGCTCATTTAAAAGTCATCTCCCACTGGAAATGATGCGAAATCACGGTGTCAATCAACAACAAGCAAATGGTTGCAAAACTTAATGGCTGTAATTATTTAATTAATTAATCCGTTGGTTTAGGATAATTATGCTTTTGATTTATCAGAAGCTTTAAGTACTGTATTAGATAGTTCAGTATAGGACACCAGTCGTCGGCAGCATGTGATCTCCCTTGAGATTCACTCGAAGAATATGACTCCTAATAAGTCAACAATAACACAGGTTAGCGCGTCTTACACCAACTGCACGCTAATATCATCGTTCGCCTTGGCCGCAGCTCAAATAGACGCCGGAATAAACGAAAAATAAGGCGAACATTAACCCGTCCTGCCTAAGTACCATATTGTGTTCACAGACACAACAATAACATTGGCTAGCCTGAGTTTATACAAAAACTGGGAGAATTAACATTAACATCCGCAGGGTGCTGGTTAGACATTCCCATGGTGGTCGGGTTTATTTCCTCGGTTCCTCCCTCATCATAAAGAGTTACTCCATCTGGACGTTCTTACGGTGACGTTGAAATATGGTCATCTCGTGGCGTGTTTCAAAATGCATCATGGCAATTAATATCACTGCTTCTATAATTAAACTACGTAGTACAAATGCTATCACTGGCTTTAATATTGCAGGTGATTGAAAATAGCTCTGCTCTACCTGCCACAGGCTTTGTGATACACGTGGTATTCCTCACAGATTCCACACTTGGTTAGATCACTAAAAATCTGGGTAATCACAAATTCACACGTGCGATGCGTAGCATTTCCATAGTTGGTTTTACTAGCTTTATTCACTAGGCTATTAAACGTGGCTGTAGCCTCAATATTTCCTGTCTGACTTCAGACGGTCCTCGTGGTCTGGTGAATATTATGTCAAATTCACACAAATAAATTCACACTTGATAAATAATGATGCACTAGTCTTACACGGCTGAAATAAATACTTTTCGCTGAAATCTATCGTAGCACACAGTTCGATGGCAGTAGATAATTATCCTCCCAATTCTGGGGTGTGCACTTACGCCTAATGTGGCCTTCGTCTATAAGACGGACAATTGACACAACACGTGTAGTCACGACGGACTCTCAAAACGGTGTGTTGCAGCTAGCAACTGCTTCCTGATTCCAAGGAAGTGGTTAAGTCATTTAGCGACTAATTACTTCATCCCCCGCGTGTCTCCGGTGAAAATACCTTTATCAAACATATTTATTTACCAGTTCTAAAGGCAAAGAAAGGGGTAAATTATGTAAATTAAATATGGCATGATCCTGAGATATATGGAATGAAAATTGTAGGTAATATATCTCCAGGAAGAAAATTAGCTGTCCTCGCCGAAGTCAAAATAGCGGATTGTTCTTTAGGAAGCTTCAGAGTGCGATCTGTCAAACCGAGCATGTGGAGTGAGTATGCCCTCAAAGAAATATTAAACACATGAGCCTAGGCGGGCTCATGGTGTGGTCGACTATCCTTTGTGAAGTGGATTTAGAGTTTTAAAATCTGTTCTTTATTTTAATGTAAATATCCCTCCCCTTGTCCACTGTAGTATATCCCTTTGGGTCCGTAATATTTTAAATTTAGCTTTCGTCATGTATGTGTACTCAGGCAATGTCGTATTGCATTTTGTTTTGCTTTTGTTTTCTTTTGATATTCTGTTGGCATGTGTTAACGATGGCCGACTGTCAGCTGATTGAGTTGACAAAAGAGAATCGGGTAGCCATTAGAGAAATGTAGTCGTGTTGGATATTTGCTCCACTGTTCTGATGATTAAGAAAGGAATTATATTAAATTATTTAGGTTAATATGTGTCATTATTGATATTGGCATTGAGTAAAAGGCCTCAGAAGTAATTCGAGAGAAAGAAACTTCTTAAAATCAGATATGAAATGGAAACTTTGAGTTTCTGATGTTGTAGGCTATCACTACGTTACATATCATTGCCTACTTGATTAATTGAGGAATAACCGATGGTACAATTATGCGTCTCTCCATTTATAGTACTTCACTCTAAAGTAAGTACAGGGTATTAAACTTTCCGCACCTTATTGAATATACTGTTTGTGTTCATTATTATATTTGTTTTGTTAATGTGAATATTTATGTACTCAGAAGATTGTTAATAGACGCGGTGTCCTTTACTGAGTACCAGTGTATTATTTCTAGATCTAGTCTCGATATCATAGCCTTGAATAATGGTAGCCTGGGTTATGATTGCAAATGAGGTCCAGTCCTTCCAAGGTGTTATATGTGTTATTATTTTGTGGCTCCTCGTTGAGGGGGAATATCCGGTATTGTTCACTTGTATGACAGAGCGTGGTTTACGATATTATTATTCCACATTTATACTTTTTGTGGCTATGATGTTGAGAGTGGATTTGGAAAAAAACATATAAATTGAACCTACGTGAATAATGATGTTGTATTTATATAACCTCTAATTTATGTCTGCTTGTTTGTTTCATGTTTTATTCTTTTATCCAAATGGATCAACGAGCTTTGCCTGCCATTTCTTACTTCAATAAGAATGAAGTGGAGTATGAAATTATAATTAGAGGAGAAACACCAAGGTATCATCGTGAATTGGATGTTGCTGTTCATAAGAGATTGAAAGCTGTGCCTATTGTAATTCCTGCTCGTGACCATCCTTATTGGAGTGCTGGTAGGTCCACCATTGTGTCCACTGTTTCTGACTTATTGAATTTATTAGCTTCTTTGTATCTTGTGGGGAATCATTCTGCATCTCAGCTTAACAGAATTAAATATAGGTCGCTTCATTGGTTGCACAGATTAAACGATTTAATTGGTATTTGGTCACAAAGTGACGTGGTATTTTCAGAAGAATTATCTGGCCTGCGTTCCAAACTTGTTGAATATTTTGACCAACTATTTTCTGAGGTGAATGATGGTGATCTGACTGGATCTACTGTTTGTTCGTATCGTGATAATTCTATTTGTGGCGAAACGTGTGAATTAAGTGATCGTGTTGATTTGGTTGAGAATCTGGATCTTCTGTCGGTACATAATAGTCAAACAACGATGAATGTTATTGAAAATAGTGTTCCTGCGAAAGGAAGTAGTCAGATAGGGTCATCCATAAATTTATCTACGAATATGTCGTGTGTGGTTAGGTCCAAAACAAATAATCAGGGTAATTTCACTGAAAGATGTATCTCGTCACCTACATCAGTACCAAATAATGATACAAATGATACATTGCTTAACCTAAAATCTAATATTTCTCGTTTTGGTAAGTCTGTGCGGACCGGTGACAGTTTATTTGATGAATATGAAGTGATTGAGGGTGATATTCCCAGTCCTTTTGTGAATAATTGTGCATCGTCCCAGGGTGAAGTACCTATGCTTGGCATGTCTGACTACAATGTTAGGTTCTCCAACGTACCTAACCCATTGAATTTGATTTTGAAATACTTCCATGTGTGTGATGGAACTGACAACGATTTGATGGTAAAATTTTTAACAAAGTTTGTTGAGTTGAGAGATAGTGTAGTAGTGTTTGGGTTATCAGAACTGCAAATATTTAGGATAGTGTTCCCATGCAGTAATGGTATGCTTCGTGAGAAGTTAGTTGATTGCATGAGTAAACAATTATTGTTCCTTAGATTATATTCAATTAGAGGTCTTTAACTTCTTTATTACCCCTAGAACGTTGTCAGACCTACATTGTAAGTATTTATTTAGAGTACAAAGGATGGACGAGACTCTAAATAATTATTTTATGGATATTAAATGGTATGCCAAGGTTTTTGCTGTCCAATTGTCAGAACAGCAAATCGTTGCTTAAATGGTTGAGGGAATTAACCCTATATACAGGTCTTTTTAACGATGAATGCCAAACCCAAGAGTTATAATGAATTTAATGACATTATTTTGTAAGCTCAGAAAATCAGAAAGACTGATTTAGTCCGTATGAATAATCCATCAAGGTCATGCATTTCTTTTTATGATCAATTAGGACAAATTGTTTATTCTAACCATTTTCAGTGGAGTGGAGCGGTGCAGCCAGCTGTCAGTTATCGAGATTCTGTTCATGGTAGAAATTTATTTCAGGAGAATGCATTGCAGGAAGGTAGGCAGTTTGTACCGGTTCCTGTACAAAATAATGCATTTCAGGGACGTGCCGTCCAGAGACCCACCAGGGTTGGCAACTATCGAGGTAAGAGGTGTGACCTTTGTGGGTCATAAGACCATCTTCGCCGTTGGAGTGATGCTAGGGTAAATCGTAACTTCTGAAACTGTGTTATCTGTAATTGTACTTTTCTAAATTGTGTATTACCAACAAGATATGTGAAAATTGTGTGAATTTTGAATGAATTTTGTGTAATTGTGGTAATTTAGCTTTGTTTTGTAACTAGTGGGGTTGTTGTATTGTTGATTCTAAGTAAGATTAGGTTTTCTTTATTTAAATTGTTAAATTCATTTTTATTTTATGACCGAGTATATAAATTAGTATTTTGTTTAAATATCTTTCAACTTGAGTCTACTGAATACATTGTATGGGGGTTTGTTCGGTTAGAAAATGGTTGAACTTCACATTACGATCCTGAACATAACAAGGTATGGGACTTGGTTAAGGTGATATAAGGTGATATTAGGTACAAGGAAAGTACAGTATTTACAAAAAAGTTCCCGATTATCTCCAAGTGGATGACAGGTTGTTCATTCTAATTTGCTTGTTGGTAAGGAAATAAGATACTTTATGGTAAGTAAGGTAATGTGATATTTAGTGAATATGAGTAGGTGAGCTATTGGGATATGCAGCTAAATACCGTTATTTATGCAAATTAGGGGGTGTGGCAGGTTCAGTGAGCTTGAGGTCATTCACCACAAGTTCGACCACCACCCTTAAGGTCATCTGGACCTCGGAAGGTAAACAAAACTGGAAGGTCAAGGAACTGGTTTGGGACGTGAGTGGATAGGCTGTGGTTTGGGGAGGGTGTGAGGGGGATCGGAGGGTGTAGGAGGAAGGTGCGGGGATGGCGGTTCAATGAACGGGAAGGTAAACAAAGGTGTGAGGTAGGGGAAGGAAGGGGGGTTGAAGAGGTTCTGCTTGAGAGACCCTCCCCGGTCCAATCAGTCTGATGGACTGAACGAGTGCTCTGGCGGTGCTTTGTACTATATAGCATTGCTTTGTAGCTGATAGGTTCCGAGTGCAGCCGAAGGATTCCGATTCTCCATTTGTGTCGACCCAAAAGATTTGAATGGCTTACAGTCATGTGTTATGGAGCTGAGACTTACCCTGGGTGTGGTTTGATTGATGAGCTGGGTGTGAATGGGATTGGGAGGGGATTGAACTGGAGGTTGAATATACTCAATGGTAAACAAACATGAATGAATCTGGAGTAGTATTTCCTGTAAACGGGGTGGCGGGTACAGAGGTATCTAAACACCTGGCATGTTGGGTCGGCCAGCTCGACATGAAATAAAAACAAGATGGCATACACCAGATATGATTTATTAATCCATGAATTATATGTAGTATTAAAACCTAGCCACTTAACAAAAAGTTTATTTCCACGTTTTGTACACTTTTTCAACAAGATAATGCTTGGGATATTGTGTCTTTTGCAGTTTCTCAATATAGAATCCCCCTTTGATTGGCTGCTTGTTGAGGTCATCAAGTAAATAGACGACTGGATTAGTAAGTTTCACCTTGCGAATGCGAAATATCTCTATGCTCCAGTTTGGTGTGTATCCTTTGGCTAAGATTGACTTATGTTTACTGATGCGCACATAATCACCAACACGTAATCGATGACGACGCGGATCTACTGTTTTGATTTGGTGATGAATGCGATCTAATTGTGCAATGTTCTTGGTTACAAGGCGTGGTTTCATTCAGATGGTTCTATGTTTGGTGTTGTTGTAACGTGCCACTAGATCGCTTACAAGTTCAAGGCAGAGATAGGATCCTCTTGCTGTAAATTGTTCCCACATGCGCGTCTTGAGTGTGCGGTTGAAACGTTCTACAACACTTGCCTTTGGATTGCTATAAGTGGAATCGTGATGGATGTTGAGTGATTTGAGGTAAGAGGAAAAAGTCTTGTTGAAAAATTCTTTGCCTTGATCTGTTTGAAGCAAACGAGGTTGTCGTTTTGACCGCTGAATGATGTTCTTGAATGCAGCGGTGACCAGTCTTGCAGATTTATTCCGCACAGGTTCAACAAAGGCCATTTTGTAATAAACGTCGATGACGGCTGTTAGCTTTGGCGTAGGGAACCATTTCAACCAAATCAGCTTGCCAAAGTTCGTCAACACCACGTGTGATGACATGGCGACGATGGTAGAAACGTCGAGCTGGTCTATGCAACTCGTGAGCAATACCTGCCTTAACAGGTGAGGGTGTATGAACACGTTGACTCATTAGACAATAATGCCGGCATGACGAAGCTCCTCTTCTATTTCTAAAACTTCCGTCTCGTGTCCTGTTTGACCGGTCTGTTCCGATGCACGCAACAGTTGCAGACGTTAAACCAACTTATTGGGATTGTTCCAATAGGTGAAATCGATGAATGGTTTCAAAGTATTATATGTGATACCGGACGCTGAATTTGCACGGCGAACACTTGCATAGGTGGGAAACAATTTTGATATGATGGTTTTATATTTGAAACCCTTATTAGCATTTATCGCTTCAGAACGTTTATAATTACGTCTAAAACCATTTGTAGCCATCAGGATGTCTTTATAGTTTTCAATATCATCTTTATCATAGTCGTCGTTAGAAGGTGTACGTGAAAATAAAAGTTCTAGAAGACTTGGTGTTAATTTGTAACGAACTGTTTTAACAATCAAAACATTGTCACTTATCTTGATTTGTGAATTGCCAATTCGAAATCTATTGTTTTCATAGCGAACGCCATAGCTAGTATCAGTTTTCTTAGTAAAAAGATCTTCAAGGAACGGCGTAACCAACGCACCATAATTTTGTAGTAAAATGGATTTTAACCGCACATATTGTTGGGGCGTATTCTATATTTCCTTAAGAGTAGGCTGCTTTTCTTTGAGTCTAGTGGGTGTTTCAGCAATTATTGATGTTTTCAAAAACTGGGGCAGCGGTGATTTTTTGGAGCTAGAAGACGGAAGCATTGGAGAAAGAACCTCTTCAGGTTCTTCATCATCTTCTTCCTCCTCTTCTATTGTTTGTGTTTCTGTTGAGTGTGTACTGGGCTTTGATGTTCCTTTCAACACAGCTTCTAGAGGTGACTTCAAATGTTTTTCGACAAACAGTTCACTATCGGCTTGTGCACGTTTCAGATAGCGAAACTTTTGCCGAATGCTATTTCGCGCACGGATAATGCACTTTTTTAATTGACTACCTGGTGTTGCCATGATATCTGAACAAATGATGGTCAGAAAAGCGATGCAGCTACTTAAATACATATGAAATGATCAAATCCCATGCGGTAGCGTCCGTTGTTGATGTTGCTCTGCTTATCGATAACAAGACAACCGTGGTGATAAGCGTTCCAACACGTGGCACACAACTGTGTAAAGGCCTGAAAGGTCATGTCTGCGTTCACGAGATCATAGTAGACGTGACGCATGTTGCACTCATTCTGTCGGAAGAGTACAATTACGTTGGCATTGTCACGAATTAACTGTTTTGGTATTCGTGAATAGGTTTGTGCGAGATAAAACAGTCGATATATTTATGACGTCCCATGCTAAAGTAAACCTGAATGATGGCCTGTCGTTCTGTGGCCACATCGTCAAAAATCATGAGCGAATGGGGGCGAACATTGTCTGGAGAAATGACGTCTTCTTGCGCAGCGAATGTGAAGTAGTCCATGTTGCGCAGACCTGACATGAACTGTTCCAAGAACACGTGGTAGGTTTTTGCTGAGGATTAACACTACCTAAGGGAAGATGATGAGAGAGAAAAGGAAGTGGGTTTAGGAGTAGAGACAAGTATTGGCAGATAGGAAGAGTATCGAACACTAAGATTTAAGTTAATATTGATATAAAGAGGGGACCTGTACAAGGCAAGTGGAGAGCGCAGCATGAATTGAGGTTGCTTGCAAGCGCTCGGTGAATGCCCTTTCCCTCCCGAGCCGTTATTCCAGTATTATAGGGACGGGTGGTACTCTGGCGAGACAAAGTATACCAAAGAAAAAGGATTTACTAACTTTATCTTTAGAAAGGTTAGATTTTATTACGCATTCGAAAATGCTAGAAAGATTTGAATTTGCAGTAATATTTTTGTTTTTGGGCACTGTTGGGTCTCCGACGGAATGGCCGAATACCCCCCAAAGCGGGAAGCGATAAAGCAATTTTAGTGCTATTAGCAATAGTTTTGATGTTTTTAGTGAAAATCCTATACAAATGCCAATTGTTGCACTGAAGTAAGCTAAACTTTTACCCAGCAGGATGCCGACTAAAAGTTTAGAAAAGAGGTAAACACTAGACCTAATTTAAACAAAATTGAGATTTTGTAAGCAAAACATAAGTCAGAGAGAAAATCTCTACAAGTAGCTTGTCTTCATGGTTTGCTAGGATTAGCTGTGACCGCTAAGAGAAACTTTGAAAACGTAGTTATTAGAAATTTTATTTCCAATTTAACAAGTGGTAAAGGTTTTACTGATGAAGAAACTCTTATTTTCTCGTAAATAGAAAATAGGTCCTGCCTAATCATGATTCTAGCGAGAGAGATAAATTAAACAATAATAAATAATTTATTTAACAAATTATAAACTTTAAACTAATATGATTTTATTAAACACAATGTGTACAATCACGTTTTCACCACTCTGACATTTCTGCGATTTGAGATTGAGACCTGCTTACACATTCCACTAAGTGGTATTTGGGGCATGGATTATTGTAATTCTTGCAGACGCAGTCCTCCTTGGGCTCATGAAATGTCTCATTCTGACAGATCCTTCCATGGAACCCATGGACAGCGAATCGCGTATACAGATGTCGAAGTTTGAAATTTGGCCCCTTCCAGATATCTGTCTTCATTGCTTCAGTCTCCATTATTTCTTGTGGTATTTCGTCGGCTTTTTTTCGTCTCTCCTCGATGATGGTTTTATACGTTTGAGTTTCCGGTAGATCGAAAGAGTGCTTTACGTCTTCTATAAAGAAGGATTCCTGTGCTATTTTATAGGCGTAGCTGTTCCTTGAGAATTTTGATATGGATAGAGCTCTCTTAATAAATCTCGCTTTGACGCTCTCTAGCTTCCTGAGGTTATTCACCGACAAGTAGGGCCAAATTAATTGTATGCCATATGTGGAGGTCGGCATAACTGTAATTTTGAATAACTTTATCGCTGTTGACAGGGATAGGCTTTGGAGTTTGGGAATGTCGTATGAGGCTTTCGTTGCTGCCGTAGCTCGCTCCTGTTTGTAGGTCATCTCGGTATCTTGAGAGGATGACCATGTCATCGGCGTACATGAGTAATTTGACTGTTCTTGAGTCTAATGTTTGCCCAATGTCTGAGGTCATTACGTTGAAGAGGACTGGACTCATGGGATCCCATTGTAGAACCCCCTTTGTTTGAGTGATACTCCTCGACGTGGTGATACCATCATGGATTGTAACATAGTTCACGTTTAAAATCGATTTCAATGTTTCTAATTCACTATTTTAGGTGCCTAATATGTTTTCCAGTTTGTGGATAAGTATCCTTCTGTTGATACTGTCAAATGCCTTGGAATAGTCTATGTAGATTGCATACAGCGGTCTACCGGGTTGGGCTAAGGTCGTTATTATTTCTTGCACAAGTTCCTGTACAGCCTGTAGAGTTGATCTACCCGGGGTAAAGCCATATTGATTTGATGGTATGCTAGCACGTAGTCCATGTTCCACCCGTATTAGAAGAAGTTTAGAGAAGGTTTTGAACATAACATTTTCCAGGGCAATTCCCCTGTAAGAGTTTGGATCCTCCTTCTTCCCTTTCCCTTTGTAGATCACAATTATGAGTGTCTTCCTCCATTGTTCTGGGATTGACTTACGTTTTAGGCATTCGTTAAACAGACATGTTAACGGGTCTAACAGGTCATGGAGTGTGTCCTTTAAATGCTCTGTAAAAATCCCATCTGGCCCAGCAGCTTTGTTATTTTTCCCATTGCTTATAAGTTGTCTGACCTCCTCTGTTGTGATTGGGCGAGTGTCTTGGATGTTTGCCAGCTGCGGTGTGAAGCCGTTTGTCCTTATATTAGTTTCTCCAAGAAGATGACTAAAATGTGCCTCCCATTGCGCCATGTTTATGAGAGGAGTTGCTGCCTTTTTCTTCGAGTTCCTTAAGATTTTATAAGGTTTCGCTTCCGCCTCGGCTATTAACCTCTGTTCTATGTATAAATCGTACTCTGTTTTCTTCTCTTTTATTAGACTTTTATATTTCCGACGCTCCTCAGCATATTTCGTTAGTGCGTCCATACCAAATATCCTAGCGGAATGAAGTAAATGTATCGTTGTTTGTCTCATGACGTAACATTCCTCATCAAACCATGGCTTTGCAATGCGATCATATGTAGGTATAACAGTGGTGGCGTTTAGAATTGTGTCATTCAGTGCTGCTGTCGCTCCATCCAGGTTCCCCTGCCCTATCATATGCATGATTGTCGGTATCTCCTCCCTGTTCATTTCCCATCTTTCCTCCTCTATATGTCTAGAGACTCTCTGCTTAGGGGGTTCTCCTTTCTGATGCTGTGTTCCAGTACTTAGTTGGATTTCCGCTATTACTGGGAGGTGTTTTCTGATTAATATTTTTTCGGTCTTCACTTGTGCCTGTCCTCCTGCATTTGAGAAGATTAAATCGATTGTGCTCCTTCCATTTGGAGCAATGTACGTGTAATCACTCTTCCTGTTTAGTAGCCTTAGATGGTAATCTAGAAGAAAGTCTGTGACCGCTTGAGATTTTGTATCCCATTTGTCTACGCGGCAATTCAGGTCACCAAGTTAACTTTAAACTAATTAACAATACTTAAGTTGTGATATTAATTTGCGTTAAGAATAACAATTTAGTTGGTTATAAAATGCCAAGATCTTAGACCCAATAATAAGAGGTTTACAATTTACAAACAATATTAAATATTGTACGAGTTTCGAACCTGTTACAGCACTAAAATCTTCCAAAGATTTTAAAAATTGTGCTTACGATTAAGAAATTTAAAGTTTGTAACGACAATTGTAAAGCAATTATAACTTTGATAGTTTGATTAGGTATTATGCAAGCACTTTTAGAATGCCTTTGTGGCAATCGAAGAGGCTATAAACAAATATTGGATTCCTGAATGTAACAGGACAAGAAAGAGAAGAAAAATTACAATCGGAAATTACCGCTATTTTAAGCAGAAGCTAACAATGTGATATGTTCAAAAAATGGTCAGATCGAATTAACGAAGCCTGGTGCAAAATATTAGTTACAAAGCACAATACTTAGAAAGTTAACAATTCCTGTACTAGCTGGGTAAGCAAAGAAAGATTGAAGAGAAGTTTTTACAACTTCTTATATTTATACAGAAATTAAGATTGTTTATACTCTAATAGGGCAGGTCACCTTTTGTGAAGCCTGGATTACACAATTAGCTACCTCTTTTATAATTAGAAAAGTACAATTCCCTAATTTTAGAAGGGAAATCAATACATATTAAAATGTGGGCTAGCCACATGTTGACGCAGAATTGCTATACGAGAAGTAGAACAAATTTGGGTGGGCGCTTAATCGCAAGCGAGGCCTCTTTGTGTTTTAACTAGGTGAAGATCTTAAACTATATATTGTTAGTAGAAGTTATTTGGGAAGTGGAATTAGGAATTTTGGATAAAATCCTGGCCAGAATTTATTCCTCTCAATCGATCGCGGCGTGGTAGATAGTTAGCACACGTAAATTCGAATCACTGATAGTTTGTTGATAGGTTGAAAATGTTCACTATTGTAGTGTATGTAAGTTCAAAGAATAAGAGAAAGTTATTGCAGTTATGGAGAATACTTAGTTTAATTGGAGTTTGAAAAAGTTTATTGTGTTAGAACGTTTATGGGTTGCAGTCGAATGATGCGGTAAGCTTCCCACGGTGGAAAACAAATTAAGTTTTGAACAGCGGTTAATTTAACATGAATTCCTCGGTATGGAAAAGTATTCCCTTATTTGGCACAGAAAATACTAGATTGCTTGACTAGTAGAAAGATAGGTTCACGTGGAAAGTTCCAGTGCTATGATGACAGTTAAATAGGGCAAGAGAGTTCCCGCGGTGGAAAAAGCTAAGTTTATAGACAGCGAATAATTTGAATTAAATCCCTCGTTGTGGGAAGGTATTCCCAATCATTTCGTACAAGAAGTACTGGATTTGATGTTATAAAGCCAGCTTAGATAGCTAAAGCCTGTCAATGAAAATCCCACGAAGACGGTTATTGCACAATAGTGAGCAATTCCCCACACCGTCTATAAAATTGTATTAAAAGCATTTAGCATTTTAAAACCATTAAAATGAGTCTAAAATCATTGAAGATTTGTACTTAGCTTTCTCATGATGATCAGGCGATGGTTCCTTGTGACCGTTAACTTTAAAAAGTAGACATGGCGTTTATTTTAAAAGTATCTCATAAAGACAGGAGACCGGCACTAAGGAGGGCTTCAATCTGTACACTTGACGACTCGATTAGAAAAGAGAGCAATTCCACATACGTCAGAGGTAGGTAGACACGGGGAAAGGAGAGGGGAACAAAAGAGTTTATAACAGAATATGCAACATGAAAAAATGAAATTTTTGTATAGGAAATAGAATTCTTCTTGGAGTGATGTCTTCAAGGAGATGTTAGCTGGCGACAAGGACGACGCCTGGTGGATTGGTGAGAACGTCCTCTTGAGCACAGAGAAATTGAAGAACGTCGGCGGTTTGCTGCAAGATGCCGCTAGGTTCTCCGTGGAGGATACATATCTAGAACAGACTCAAGGACTCAATAAATCTCTGCACAAGGAGAAAAAGAATGAAAGGAATCACTGTTGGTGTCTGCGAAGAAAGAAATTAAATAAAATAGATTATTCAAAGAGCAGCAAGAGCTAACTATGGCTGAACGTGTATTCCAAGGAATACACCAACACTTACAGTGGTTGATACAGCGATTTGGCGAAGATATAGATATTTTGAAAGCGCACTCCGTTCAAGGAAGTGATGAGGGTAAGCAGAAGATCGTTTTTTCCACATCCTGATGGTCCGGCGATGAGACAACGAATGGAAGATGGGAAGAGTGAACCATGACATTGCTCGCACGATGTTGAGATGAGGTGTGAAACCAAGTCTCCCAACGGAAGTGAATGTTCGAATTTACGTGTGCTAACTATCTACCACGCCGCGATCGATTGAGAGGAATAAATTCTGGCCAGGATTTTATCCAAAATTCCTAATTCCATCTGCATATCAACTAAATGTGAAAGGGGAAGAAGCGGTCTCTATATACGTGAAGCAAGTGGGTGTTTCAGTTCCAGTGTAACCATGGATGCCTTTGGAAGATCACTTAAAACGAAGAAAACAAATGAACAATTTGCTTTGACAAACGATCCAAAACATGACACAGATCCGGCTACTAAACGATTTGTTGATGCAAATGTATTGCCACGCACAACGGATGGCAATTACGACTTCAATGGAAAGCGATTAACCATTATAAAAGAACCTCATTTAGCCTCGG
Organism: Meconema thalassinum; assembly: GCA_946902985.2. NCBI lineage: Eukaryota > Metazoa > Arthropoda > Insecta > Orthoptera > Tettigoniidae > Meconema > Meconema thalassinum. The sequence goes on from OX336392.1 coordinate 35,758,498, forward strand.
ACGCATGTTCAAAAAATTATGTAGATTATTATCGCTTACGGCGTGTCAAGGGAGATTATGAGGGTCAGAATAAACGTATCATGAACGTTGCAGACCCTGTGAACGATCAAGATATGTGCACCAAAGCCTATATGTTAACAAATGGTGTGGTGTCAATAACAGAAAAGGCTATGATGTGCACCAACGTCGAATAACTCAGCTGACTTTTCCTACAAACGACACGGACGCTGCTAGAAAGGACTATGTAGATAACAAGGTGAGAGAGCTACACCGTATTGTGCCAACGCTAACCGTAGATGGTTATACAGCAAATAATACACGCCTTGTACACGTGGCCGATCCCGAGGATGAACAAGATGTTTGTACAACACGATTTTTAACCTCTGAAATGGAAAAGGTGTGGGAAATTAGGGAGAGCGCTTTACAGATGACGCGAAGACGAATAGCCGATGTTGCTGCTCCTGTGCAATCTCACGACGTGACAATAAAACTATTTTTTGAGCAACGGTTATAGCTTTTTATTAAAACAATTCCCTCTATATTTTTGCTTCATATTGTAAACCAACAACCAGTAAAATATCTCAATAACCTCACCTACATACTACGTTCGGGGCATAGCAATTACCGTTTACCGTATGATGGTGCCATTCGTGTTCTTGAGTATGCCCCAGATTTTAAACATTTAGAGGTACTATTAAAGAGTAGTGTTAAATCATCACTCATTGATCTGGCGGTGAAAGCTGAGGACAAATTATTTATTCAATTGAAACTCTCGTCTGAAGAAAAAGAGGCTGGGAAAACAATAAATGACTTCCCGCTGTATATAGAACTTGAATATACCGCCACCATCGAATTAATAATTGCAGGTTCCCTTCCCGAGGAGCGTTAGTTGTGTTCTACACTTTGCGGCGTGAGGTTGTCTTGTTCCTTGGTCAGGATGGTGAAACAGAGATATGTGGTGAAGAAGAGGAAGAAGTCATCAAGAAAGGGAGGCTTTAAAGCTATTCTTAATGCGGCACGTCGAGCTTCGCGCGGATAAACAAATAGTGAGTTGGCCATTAAGAAAGCACTCCGAGCAGCACGATTACATGTTTTAGAAAGCGTGCCCGAGTTATTCCTGTACCGAAACATGCTGGATTTTGACCTGCGCTGTTTGCTGAACTAGCAGCCCTGGGTTCACTTCATGGAGGAGCAAGTGTGGTAGCACGAACGGTGAAAGCTGTTGAGGAGGCGAAGCAACAGTTGAAGGAAAGTGAAAGACATAATAAAACTATGGAAGCCATAGCACTGCGTGGTGAAGGTGTGAATATGAAGCTAGCACTCTCCAAGAAAGGGCTCGGTATTTACATGTCGCCAAAAAACGATTAATAGATGCACTGCCACGACGAGTCATGACACATGAGGAAGTTATAAAATATGCAAAACAGTTGAAGATCTCGCACTTTCGAGGTGTGTTTATGAGCGACCAACTACCGCCTCAACCACGGAGCCATGAAAGTGCAGTTGTCAATTTGGATGACAGTCATGGACCGGGAACGCATTATGTGGCCTATGTAAAGCATGGGCGCACCGTGTGGTACTTTGACAGTTTTGGAAACCTTCCTCCTCCAACAGAGCTTGTTCGCTATTTTGGAAGCAGTGCAACAATACACTATAATGTGAAACGAGTGCAAAATTTTAACACACAACAATGTGGTCGTCTATGCTTGACCTTTCTATATAAGACCCAGCACGGTGGGTGATTTGTTCATGATGATAACAGAAAGTAGAACGTTTACAGTGCACGGACAAGGTGCGGAAGTAACCGTCGACTTTTATCCTCCTATTGAATTGGGACAACGACCTTACGTGCTGGGACTTGTTTCGTTTAAAGGCTATAATAGAATCTACAACATAATTGAAGGTGTCAACGATAAGTTCTATTATGATGACAATGATTTAAATCTACCGTCTGGCAGCTACACCGTAGATGATATTCACGATCACATCTACACAACTCTCATCAGAGAAATTAGTCTAAAAGCATTTATTGACGGGACACGCAAGTTTGAACTCATAGCCAACAACGTGACACATCGTTGCAGTATTCTTTCTTCTTTTAAGATTGATTTTAAATCTAAACCGGATTCGATTGGACCATTGTTGGGCTATTCGCCACAAGTGTTAGTACCAAACGCGCTACACAAGTCTGACCAACCGGTGAAAATTATTGAAGATCATCACGTATCTGTCACGTGCAATATTATCACAGATGTCTACACCAATCAAGATCCATCACATTCGCTCTACGATTTCATTATCACTTCACCTGGAGCCTACATCATCCGCGAAAACCCGTCGATGGTGCTCTATCATCCTGTGAGTGTGACCAACATCAGGAATATTACATTACGACTGGTGAATAGAAACCAACGTCTCATCCAGTTAGACTATCATACACCTGTGACCTACAAACTGTATCTGAAGCCGGCATGAAACAGGTGTATAAAGCGGCAACGCTGTCGAGAGTAGGTGTTAGTTGTGCTCAACACGTGTACAGGTTAACAAGTGTCAACAAGCAGATCTTACAACAACTTGGTTACACTTTACGCCATGAATTTGATTCTCGACGTGACAAACCCGGTCGAAGTACAGGAGGGTATTGTAAGAATTGAAGACCATTCCTACCAACCGTATACTCAGGGACTAAATAACAATTTTGAGATTCGCATTACTATTAATCAACAAGATATCTGCCCGCTACCACATGAAAGTTACATCCAGATTGAAGGCAAACTCACTAAATTGGATGGCACCATCCCAGCAACGTCAAAGTTGACCAACAATGCTTTGGCCTTTCTGGTTTCTGAGGTTCGCTACGTGATCAACGGTATTGAAGTGGATACTACTCGAAATATTGGCATAACAACCGTCATGAAACTTTACCCCTCGTACTGAAGTGAAGGAAGTAAAGCTTTTCGATTGGCCGGTTGGTGTTCCGACTCGACAAACGACTGGATGATTAACACTGATGGTACATTTACTGGTCATTTACCTCTAAAATTAATACTAGGCTTTGCAGAGGATCATAAGCGCATTGTTGTGAACGCCAGACAGGATTTGATTCTTGTGCGAGATAGGAGCGATTATAATGCGCTAAAGGGTGCGGACGCAGCGGCAATAGATTCAAAAATGTGCATATTAATGCTTTCACGGCCCGGGTTATTATACACACATCAAAAAAAGTTTTGCATCACCTCGGTTCCAAGAGTTCCGGAACCGTTAAATACAAAGGGAATAGAGATCAACACAAACAACATTTCAGCTCGTTTTATTGCTCATGAGACCCACACATTGCATGTTGTACCATCATACAGCTAGACTTTCAGCATTTGTGGTCCAGATTGCAGTACACACCACTACCTCTAATACCCAGTAGCACGTCCTCTTGCATTGATGCATGCCTGTATTCGCCGTGGCATACTATCCACAAGTTCATCAAGACACTGTTGGTCCAAATTGTCCCACTCCTCAACGACAATTCGGCGTAAATCTCTCAGAGTGGTTGGTGGGTCAAGACGTCCATAAACAGCCCTTTTCAACATATCCCAGGCATGTTCGATAGGGTTCATGTCTGGCGAACATGCTGGCCACTGTAGTCGAGCGATGTCGTTATCTTGAAGGAACGCATTCACAAGATGTGCACGATGAGGTCGATAATTGTCGTCCATGAAGACAAATGCCTCTCCAATATTCTGCCGATATGGTTGCACTATGGGTCGGAGGATGTCATTCAGGTATCGTAAAGCCGTTTCGGAGCCTTCCATGACCACCAGTGGCGTACGTCGGCCCCACATAATGCCACCCCAAAACATCAGGGAACCACCACCTTGCTGCACTCGCTGGACAGTGTGTCTAAGACGTTCAGCCTGACCAGGGTGCCTCCAAACACGTCTCCGACGATTGTCTGGTTGAAGGCATATGCGACACTCATCGGTGAAGAGAACGTGATGCCAATTCCGTGGGGTCCATTCAGCATGTTGTTGGGCCCATCTGTACCGCGCTGCATGGTGTCGGGGTTGCAAAGCTGGACCTCGCCATGGACGTCGGGAGTGAAGTTGCGCATCATGCAGCCTATTGCGCACAGTTTGAGTTGAAACACGACGTCCTGTGGCTGAACGAAACGCATTATTCAACATGGTGGCATTGCTGTCAGGGTTCCTCCGAACGGCAATCCGTAAGTAGCGGTCATCCACTACAGTAGTAGCCCTTGGGCGGCCTGAGCGAGGCCTGTCATCGACAGTTCCTGTATCTCTGTACCTCCTCCATGTCCGAACAACATCGCTTTGGTTCACTCTGAGACGCCTGGAAACTTCCCTTGTTGAGAGCCCTTCTTGACACAAAGTAACAATGCGGACGCGATCGAACTGCGGTATTGACCTTCTAGGCATGGTAGAACTACAGACAACATGAGCAGCGTACCTTCGTCCTGGTGGAATGACTGGAACTGATCGGCTGTCGTACCCCCTCCGTCTAATAGGCCCTGCTCATGCATGGTTGTTTACATCTTTGAGCAGTTTTAGTGACATCTATGAACAGTCAAAGGGACTGTATCTTGGATACAATATACACAGTCAACGTCTATATGCCGGAGATCTGGGAACCGAGGTGATGCAAAACTTTTTTTGATGTGTGTATTTGGAGGAGTCGATGAAGGAGACAACTATTGATATCAGACTAGAATTTGAAACATCTGCAGATATTCTAGAAAAAATAACTGCCTATTGCCTTATTGTTCACGAGGCACAGGTGTTTTATCAACCGTTGTCCAACATGGTGACCAGAGTATAAATAGCACGTATTCCCGCATTGCCCTTCACAGTCATGCAAAGCTACGATGAAGTCAACACCCCCGCTGCGAGGTGGGTCTGCAAATGTGAAAGCTACTCGCAAAGTTCTGATGACGATTCAAGGTTCACCATTTATCGCGGCCTAGTGAGTGAAGCTATAACCGCCCCTCCCAAGAATCATACTGTGCTTCGAATGCCGCTGCATCTGGTTCCCTATTTACCAGATGGATTTATGTCTACGTTTGGCATTAACGACAGGGGGTACAACAAGCTCAACAGCAATCAAACAAATAACGTGGACGATGGCGTTGCCAAAGTTTGCATGGACTGCAAATGCGATCGTTGCTCAACAAGTGTAGACGCAGATGCAGCATTTGAGATTTATCGCACTCGGGAGAGTTTAGCAATACGCGCCTACCATAAAGCACAATTTCTTAGTGAAATGCCGCAGCATCTGATTGCCTATTTACCAGACGGATTTCTGACCGCGTATGGTGCACACGACATTGGTCTCAATTGGGATAATCTACCATTACACTTCCGTATGTCAGCGGATGTTGCAGCCTGCCGTCCCTGTCGTAGACACTTTATGCATCGAAGAGATTCTCACTGCGATTGGGAAGGTCCAAGTCCTATGATAAAAAATTGTAAACGATGCACTGATAACTTTATGAATAAAATTGTGTGTTATTGATTCTTTGAGTATTTTATTTTCCTGCACCTGGCCAATCGGTTAGTTGCAAAGAAGCAGTGGTAGTGGAAGGTGTGTGCTATCTGTCGCCATGCCGAGAACATTGATTGTCGATGTGCAGGGTTTCAAGGTGAACGGAAACAAGTTTGTATTTAAGGAAGTTGCAACGATTGACTGCACAGCCATGTGGGCACCAAGAGTAACCAGTTTTGTCTTTGAACCACCGTTTCCATTGCATTTCCAGTCAGACGAGGATAGAATGCAAACAGAGTGGTTGCAACATAATTTGGGTCTAGTCTGGAAAGAAGGTGACATTCCTTACCATCATCTATCACTTGTTCTGTAGGCTTACTTGTTTGGCGCTGACCTTGTCTTTGTAAAAGGAAGCGGAAAAAGGAATGGTTGCGTCAATATATTAATACAACATGTTAACTAGTTGGCCTTCATGAACTGGGATGTCCTGCACTGCACAACCTATCCGAGCCTGATGAACCTCTACAAAATAAAGCACTTCAAAATGTTTGGAAGATTTTTGATTGGCTAGCTTGCAAAGCTTGTCAATACTTGCATGTTGAGTGTAAAACGCTGTAACGTTGGCTACAGTGTGAGACATACCAGTGTTCAGTGTGGACGTGCAGTATTATGGCTGCAATTGAAGGTTTGGACGCCAACACCACGGAGCGAGCTATTGTCAAGTTTTTCGCGTGCAAAAAGAAGCTTGATAGTTTCAGTGACGAGGAATTGAATGCTTTGCCCAAGGCGTTCCTCTTTTATGTTGCTTCAACCGCGGTGAAAAATATTTGGCACAGTGTACCTAGTGAATGGGCCAGAGACCTGGTCTGCGCGAACTACAACCATGCACTGACTTTTGTCATCACCAACAAGTGTCTATTACTAAAATGCCATCCATTAGACAGTGTGGAACGCGTCATCTTATCAAATTGTACCACGAACATGCAAATATAAAGCCATGTAAAGACTTTGTTTCATAATTCCATGGTTGCGATGAAGAAGAGGAAGAAGAGGCGGCAGCAGCAGTATCGCCAGCGCCAGACAGTAAGACAACGCTTGAAAAAGATATATCAGACCTTTACTGGTCATGGTCTCGTTAACAGGACCATTGATGCACTTCCCATTGAACCGCATATCCCTGGCTATCAATTTTGTGGGCCTGGATCTAAAATAGAACAACGTCTAGCACAAGGGGATTCTGGAATCAACACATTGGATGCTGCGTGTAGGGATCATGCCATTGCTTATAGTAAAAAGGATGCTGAAGTACGTCGAGTTGCAGACCACATTCTTCTAAGAAAGGCCTTGGAGCGTGTGGCGTCATCTACTGCTTCTATTGTTGAGAAGATTGCAGCCTTGATTGTGGCAGGAGCTATGAAGTCAAAACTAATGATAGGTGGTGGATTAGTGAGGAAAAGGACAAAGAAATAAACGTGAATCAAATATTGTTAATTATTTATTGAGAGTCAATCCACCAGTTCATAGACTTTACACAAGATGTTCAGTTTCCTTAATTCAGTTTCCTTATATATAATAGTAAAAACATACAATTTTAATAAAAGAATTGAAAATTAAAAGTGCTTTCGTATTTATGAGGTGTGGAAATGTCCAAAAGGCAAGCTATTTACACCATACCACAGACGTTTATCGTCATACGTTGACAGCGATGTTTTATTTTGATTAACTGTAAAGACATTATGGTTCCTTGAAAGGATGCGTGTTTGCTGACACCAGCGAGAGGTGTTTGTGTAGAGTACACATCGATATTCCTGAACATTGAGGAATTGTGTGACGCTACGAAGAAAACCCTTTGCTTTGCATTGACCTTTATTCTTTTGTGTTGAAAATGCATACATTTTTGGCGCCAAACCTACAAATTCGGTCATTATATCGCCAGCACATTCATCCTTAAATAAACGAATGCGCGTTTTATTCATGGGAATTATGCCAAACATATTGTTTACGTCATAGTTTGAGGTATCTAAATTGCTTGGATGTTGTCTCATCACAGAGTAAACATCTGTCTTATTGGTTTGATAAATAAGACTGTCTGTATCCATATACAATAATTTTACATCACCAAGCTTTTGTTTGGCAAACTCATAATGAAATTGATTCATTACAAATTTAGAAAAAATCAAGTATTACCATTCCCTAGTAAATTGGTTTGTTATACATGATTTCGGTCTTTGTCAATTCAAAGGTTACTAAATTATTTTCAATGATCCGTACAGAATGGAAATTGGGCTTTGCAATATATTTTCGTGCACCATATCGACCGTCCCAGTGGTTTACCAAATGGATAGTTCTATGTTTTCTAATATTCTCCATGAATTTACCGTAGCATGCATTGTTCATTAATTTATATAAATTTGACTCGAATGTAGTCTTGGCGTGCTGGCGATGATGAGTATTTAATTGCATGTACGGTTGTAACCAATGGTTTTTGATCGAAACAAATAATGCGATGAATGGATTGTAGTTGCAAACCATGTTTCAAATATTGCATTAAATTTTCAATGTGTATGACATACCGATATTTTGAATTTAACGTTGCAGGCAACTTTTTATTGTTTGAACGTGAACTGGGAGGTTGCAGTTTTTCAACACAAATTGACAGATCAGAATGATTGTTGTGTATCTCGCGAGGGTATAATAAGTAGACTTCTAGCTCATAGCCACGTTCGCCATTGCTCAACGCGTCTTGTAAATTTAAATTTGAAACTTCGTCGGAATTCAGCCATCGAAAATTTTGATACGGAAGTGGTTTTTCCGTAGCATATCCGTATAAATTGTTACAATCCAGGTAGGTGGATTTGTATTAATCCATATATGTATTATTTGCTTTGGTATGTTTTTGCACAAGCGATACAAGCCCGCCACGTTTCCCACGTTCAAAAAAGTGCAACATGTCAATATCTGTTAATAGTTCCAATTCTATTTCAGTTAATTTTAACAAACAAACCCAACTATATCCGGCAAGGGTGTAGTAATGGGCTGGATCTAGATTGTAGATTTCGAGACACAGCTTGTGAAAGTGTTCAAACGTGTCTGTCAAATGTAGTGTATCAATTTTGAGGTATAAATCTGCATACTCCCCCAAAGGTGATATATTGAACACGTCCCATACTTTTTGGGGGTGTAGATAGACTTCTCCAGAAATATGACTGTTTGTTAAATCGTTGTAAAATTTATCTTTTAAGATAGTGCAGTTTCCTGTAAACATGCCCAATTGTTTACATAATTATATGGAAACACTCCTTTTCGAATGCATAATTCAAATTGTTTGTCATTGGTAAAGTGTTGATGTACAGAATGCCAATTGTTCGGGCGAAGCCCTTGAACAAGTGCATCCAATGACGATGCGAGGAATCTATACGAATCTAAAAATGATATACTGATTCCATTCCGCCATTTTGAAAACGAAATAAAATTTTCATGATTTTGCGGAATTAATATAAACGTTTGGTTTTAAGGTTGGCAAATTCCTTAATAATTAGATGTGCATCATATCGAGACATATTGTGTAAGAAACAAGGAATATAGCGAGCTCTTTTATAGGCCAAATTACATGCTATGAGCCGCTCCTCTAAATTTGCCAGTGTACCGATTATGGTCTCTTACAGGTGTGTCACAAGGTAATATTAGTTTTTGACAAATGTGACAAGTGGTTGCCGTTGGAAACCTCGTCTGCCTCCGACATTTGAAGCAGAATTGGATTTTTCAGGATAGTTTACATCCGATATGCCAAGGCATCCAATTCATTTAAAAACCAAGCAGCAGCATCTGCATTGCGATAAGATTTGAAGCATGAAAGCAAAGGATCATATGAACAAATCACGTTTAGGGCACAACTAAATGGCACATGTTGCTGTACTTGTTGAGTGTACGGTCGCGACGGGTCTGGGTTACACGTGTCAAAGGGTGCAGTTAAACATTCAAAATCACTGTAAATGGAAGTGGATCTTGACGACACACGTTTTGAAAATTCATACTGGCTTTATTCTTTTCAAGAAACGTAATTTTTACAGCTGGTTGTGTGGCGCAATCAATAGCATGTGCTGTCAACTTTTGACTGCTGGTGAAATATTGCAGACAGCGATCGCATATATGTATCCTATTTTTATTCTTTGTAACTTGTGAACGAACTAGCCTGGAAAGATCTTTGATGAAACAATAATTATTACACGATTCACCTTCGATGTACAGTAAATTAAAATGTCTCTCTTTTTTGTCTTTGTCACATACAATGGACCTACAACTTTGTCATTTTCAACTCCATATATTAATGGAGTAAAGCGGATTTTTAGATTCAAGACGAGAGATGGCGTTGAGGTCCATTGGAAATTCTATATCTGTTAAATTTAGACTGACCATTAATTCCATAAATTTCTGGTGATATTTACCCATTCTGTAAGTGTGATCATTTGCAGGACTTAGCCCCGCCGCAAGTGCCCAAACAAAACAATACACGTCATTATTGATTACGTTAATAACTGCTTGAACAGCCACTACCAATTAAAGGATATTTGTGATCCTATTGAAGTTATAAATATTATAAAATGTAAAGATTAACATTTTCCTATTCTGTTAAGGAATTACAATTTTTGATGATAGTATATGTTACTACTTTGATAACAATTTTCTGAATGATATCTTCAAATAATATTTAAAACTTTAATGATTAAATGGTTAAGATAACTTGATTTTCCGAAAGTGAGTGGTTAGACGCACGCCCACATTCTAATAACCGAATAATACTTGGAAGCATTTAATAATTGCGTTATACAGTCAAATCATGTAGAGACACGGAAGGTGATAAAATGGGAAACAAAATGAATGTATAAATTAGGGTTTGCTAGAGTTTATATAAATATAAATATTATATTATTTGGGTAACGTCATGTTATAAAACGTTTAATCATGAATAGACACGATGTCAAAATATTCAGATTTAATGTGATGGTAAGATTTATAGTAATCTCATTGGAGGCTTGATTGTCATAATTATGTATAATTTGGGAAGAAATATTGTGTGTGGAAAAAGTTGAATGTTGTCATTCTGATTTTGCAATTAAGTCGCAGGAATGAAATCGTCGTTACACGAAGCATCAACCATTGTGAAGGTTAGATGACTTTTATAAATATGTTGGAGAAATAGGGTGGTTGAAAATATAATTACGAACCACAGTTTCGTCGAGTTGGATAACCGAGGGTTATTTTATGCAATCATTACAGTTGTTTCACATTTGATTCTCGTGTTCTATAGATATTATCCCAGTACTTATCAACCCGAATTTGTTATAAATAAACCTTTCTTTTCAACGATACCTTACCGTTTGTCCAGTGCAAAAATCATGATCACATGATTTTTGACACAATTAATAGAATGGGCCGATGCTAAAAGATAATACTGTTATTTCATGAACAGCCACTACCAATTAAATGATATCTGTGATCCTATTGAAGTTATAAATATTATAAAATGTAAAATTATGTAAAAATTAATATTTTCCTATTCTGTTAAAAGAATTACAATTTTTGATGATAGTATATGTTACTATTTTGATAACAATTTTCTGAAAGATATCTTCAAATAATATTTGAAAGTTTAATGATTGGATGGTTTAGATAACATTTAAAGAAATAATGTTTTTGGTTAATATTTTTTGAACCATGAAGTTATAATTGAGTCATGAACTCAGAATTATTATTTTGTATCGAGAACAAATGATATAATCAATTTTCTACTCACTATCGAAGTTCTTCGAATCCTTGTTTAAACGTTGTAATTCAAAGATGCTCATATGCACAATAATTCGATATTTTGTGTTTTACCCATTGCTATGTTCTAAAATGTACAAATTTTTGGAATGATGATTCCTGGAAAGTGTTAGTTTTTCTTTCAATGAAGTGAACCCATAAAAAAGTGACTTTTACAACGAGTGAAACAGTTAAATTTTTCTTTCAACTAGTGAATGCTAACAAAGTAGGATTCAGGCTGGACGATTTAATTTGCTCTGAAGAACCTCCTGCTGTACATAAATATAATTTGAACAAAGTCAACAGGACTGATATTCTGGCTTTTGTGCGAATTCAAGTGTTCATGTGTTGATAATCCTATATTTTGTTATACATAAAATATACGATTTTTTATGAATTCTTGATACTGTTCCGGCTTTATTTTAGAGTATTTTTTTTATAAAATGAGATTATTTTAGGAATTGTGGCATTTTCAAAGTCTCCTTTTATCCTTATTATTGCATCGAGCCGAAAATCAGTAACGCATTTTTTTGATGGTATATTGGCTTTCACGGCCAGTGAATTAAAACTCAGTAATTCTTCTAGGTTTGTGCCGTGTCATGTGTGGGGTTTCGCCTAGGACACCAAGCTGGCTCATCGGCGGGCTCTTGGTGTCCCCGCCCGGACCCCCACTGGAGTAGCGAACTGCGCGCCACCTCCCTTTATATAAGGTGCAACTGCACCTCTTGACTGCGAGAACTAAAAGCCCAAGCAGCCTCAACCTCCCTATGAAGGCTTCCAAAAAGATGGTATATTGGCTTTCACGGCCAGTGAATTAAAACTCAGCAATTCTTCTAGGTTTGTGCCGTGTCTTGTGTGGGGTTTCGCCTAGGACACCAAGCTGGCTCATCGGCGGGCCCTTGGTGTCCCCGCCCGGACCCCCACTGGAGTAGCGAACTGCGCGCCACCTCCCTTTTTATAAGGTGCAACTGCACCTCTTGACTGCGAGAACTAAAAGCCCAAGCAGCCTCAACCTCCCTATGAAGGCTTCCAAAAAGATGGTATATTGGCTTTCACGGCCAGTGAATTAAAACTCAGTAATTCTTCTAGGTTTGTGCCGTGTCTTGTGTGGGGTTTCGCCTAGCACACCAAGCTGGCTCATCGGCGGGCTCTTGGTGTCCCCGCACGGACCCCCACTGGAGTAGCGAACTGCGCGCCACCTCCCATTATATAAGGTGCTACTGCACCTCTTCACTGCTAGAAATAAAAGCTCAAGCAGCCTCAACCTCCCAATGAAGGCTTCCAAAAAGATGGTATATTGGCTTTCACGGCCAGTGAATTAAAACTCAGTAATTCTTCCAGGTTTGTGCCGTGTCTTGTGTGGGGTTTCGCCTAGGACACCAACTTGGCTCATCGGCGGGCTCTTGGTGTCCCTGTCCACACCCCCACTGGAGTAGCGAACTGCGCGCCACCTCCCATTATATAAGCTGCCACTGCACTTCTTGACTGCGAGAACTAAAAGCTCAAGCAGCCACAACCTCCCTATGAAGGCTTCCAAAAGATGGTATATTGGCTTTCACGGCCAGTGAATTAAAACTCAGTAATTCTTCTAGGGTTGTGCCGTGTCTTGTGTGGGATTTCGCCTAGGACACCAAGTTGGCTCATCGTCGGGCGCTTGGTGTCCCCACCTGGACCCTCACTGGAGTTGCGAACTGCGCGCCATCTCCCATTACATAAGGTGCAACTGCACCTCTTGACTGCGAGAACTAAAAGCTCAAGCAGCCTCAACCTCCCTATGAAGGCTTCCAAAAAGATGGTATATTTGAATAGGAATCTCTGTTTCGCGAGATTATAGGCCGTGTTCTAAGGACATTTTGTCGTCCTGACGTTTCGCTGAATACTGCGTTCAGCATGTTCACAGGTTACATTAAGCGAGGTAAAACAAGTAAACAGAAGATATATAAATAGTCAACAACCCACACATAGAGGCTACCATAGCAACGGCGTACCACATAAAAGTAATGCATCAAGGACAGGGCTGCTCTTCTGTTGCATCTTCTCGTCTACGACGGTCTATGAGGGCAGGCTTGAGGGGATTAAGGACTGGAAGCCAAGCTCTGTTCACACGTTCTGCTTCCTCCTTAAGATTGAAGCTGTTAGTATGCTTCAGGATTTCAATGGCCTCCCTTTGTAGCCTGGCATGATAAGACACCGTGGTGGACAGAACTTCGGTGTATCCATATCTTATATCGTGACCTGCGAGTAGCGAGTGTGCTGCTACAGTGGATTTATCTGTTTGTCCCAGCCGGCTGTGTCGTTCGTGCTCCTTGAGGCGAGTGGCAATACTTCTTTTCGTTGTTCCAATATATACTTGGCCACAATCATACGGGATTTTATAAACCCCTGCCCCGGTATGAGGATGTCGCTTATCTTTAGCGGACCTAAACATGTCCTTAATTTTTCGCGTAGGTCTGTATATGGTCTTTATATCATGGGACTCAAGTAGACTCCCTATTCTGTCCGTGACCTTTTTTATATATGGAAGGAAAGCTCTGTCCAGGGGCTGCTTGTCTCCAATTACCCTTGTAGTTGGACGTCTCGGATGGTGTGCTCGCTGGATATCTTTCTGGCTGTACCCATTGACGCGTAGGGCCTCGTTGAGGTGTTCAATTTCTTGTTTTAGGCACTGCTTTTCACAAATTCTTTTCGCGCAGTCAGCCAGTGTTTTTATCACTCCTTATTTCTGTCGTGGGTGGTGGTTGGACGTCTTATGTAGATATCGGTCAGTATGGGTCGGCTTACGGTAAACTGTATGTCCCAAGGTTAGATCAGCGGTCTTCGTTACCATAACGTCGAGAAAAGCGATTTTCTGTTCATTTTCTAACTCCATGGTAAATTGAATGTTAGAGTTCTGGCTATCAAGATGTTGTAAAAACAGATTTAATTTATCTTTACCATGGCCCCATATTACAAAAGTATCGTCCACGTATCGTAGCCACACCTTAGGTTTCAGAGGTGCGGTCTCGAGTGCTGTTTGTTCCAATTTATCCATGAAGAAATTCGCGATCACTGGACTCAGGGGACTGCCCATGGCGACCCCATCAATTTGTTCATAGAAATCATCCTTCCACAGGAAATAGCTAGCGGTGAGGCAGTGGCGGAATAAGGCGGTGATATCATCAGGAAAAATCCATGCGATGTACTCCAGGGCTGCCTTTATAGGTACTTTCGTGAAAAGAGAGACCACGTCAAAACTTACTAGTAAGTCACCAGCTTCTAGTTGAATAGTTTTCAATTTTTCAATGAAATGGCCGGAATCTTTGACGAACGACTGTGTACTGCCAATATGTGGTTGAAGTAAGGTAGCTAGATGTTTGGCAATACTATAAGTTGGTGATCCAATAGCACTCACGATATGGCGAAGAGGAACATTATCTTTGTGTATCTTAGGTAAGCCATAAAGTCTTGGTGGTAAAGCTTCACTTCTGGTGGTTCCCTTCTTTACGTTTTCAGGTAGCGAAGATACCTTGATCAGGCCGTTTGTTTCACGAAGAATCCGGTTGGTAGGATCTCTCAGTAGTTTGCAGTAGGTAGCCGGGTCTAAAAGTTCCAAAACCTTGGCAGTGTAGTCGTCCATGTCCAAGATAACCGTTGCGTTCCCTTTGTCTGCAGGAAGAATGATTATGCTCTTGTTCATATTGAGAGTCTTTATAGCCTTCCTCTCCTGAGGTGTGAGGTTACTCTGCGGTGCCGGTGCCTTCTTGATTATACGTGAGGCTTCATGACGGATTTCATCTGCTTGTTCAGATGGTAGCTCACGAATTGCCGCTTCAATATTGGCGACAATGACTTCCAGGGGAATCGAAGGAGGGGTCACTGTGTAATTTCCTCCTTTCGCTATTATAGAGATTTCCCCCTCTGACAGGTGGCGATTGGTCAGGTTAACAATTGTCCGTGAGTTGTCCAGCGTAGGCGCAGGTACCGGCGCGGGTTGGTCTCTCTGTAATCGCTCAACCTTTTTCTTCTGCCGGATGCTAGACTGTTCAAATGTTGAACGCATAAAGTAGAAGGTGATACGATCTACATTTTCCCAGTCCTGATATGAGAGTGTGATGCTAATGCGGAAGTGCAGCTGTAAGAGTGCCTGATCTGTAGTAGCGAGCCCCTTACGGGCAAAGCTTATGCGTTCACGTAATAGCGAACGTTCAGTTCGATCATATATTCTATGGGCTCTAGCTGAGGTTAGTGGTCTCTTCATTTTAATCAACTTTTTGTGGATCTTGGGTAGTGCCCTGGCTGTGGGGAGTCCGGGATTCATGTTCACTAGAAGTACCTATTAGACCCATAATAAACTTCAGGAACAGCCCAACCTACAAATTGGCAAAATACATACAGCAATTTCTATAGAAACACATAAAATTTGGTCTGGCTGCGTGGCTCAGGGGTAACGTTCTCGCTTGCTGAGCCCAAGGTTGCAGGTTCGAAACCTGGCGCTGTCAGCTGGCATTTGAGGGTGCGCAAATGCGAGGGAGCCATGTCAGTAGATTTACTGGCACGTTAAAGCAAAATTCCGGCACCCCGGCGTCTCTAAAAGCCAATGTAGTTAAAAGGGACGTAAAACCAATAACATTATTATTATTATTACATAAAATTTGAAGCTAACACAGGTATTAAAAATTCCATTGATTTCAGCAAAAAAAAAAAAGAACTGAACATAGAAAACAACCATACAATGCATTCATTTGATATACAAGGCATGTACCGGTACTCGAACATCCCAATAAAAAAAGCACAAAAATAATCTTAAATAACTTACGAAAATATGGAAATATAAGTGCAATAGAAATTAAAGAGTTTATGTCTCTACTCAACTTTTGTGTTTTTCACTTTTAATAATAAAATATATCAACAAACCAACGGTTTGGCAATGGGATCTCCAACATCCGGTATTATAGTAGACATCTTTTTAGATTTTTTGGAACAAAATAAAATCATTAACCAGCTACCAGGTATTTTGGTCTGGTATAGATATGTGGATGATGTGTTCACTATAATAGATGAAGAAACGATGAAAGCAGAAGAATTATTGGACAAATTAAATAAGTTAGATAATATAAAATTCACGCTAGAATCCCAAAAAGAAAATTGCTTAAATTACTTAGATCTAAAAATAAATAAAATACAAAATAAACTACATTATGAAATATACCGTAAACCAACCCAAACTGACATAACAATCAAGAGGGATTCTAGTCACCCAGAGAGCCATAAGAAGGCCGCTTTTTACAGCTTAATTAATAGAGCGCTAAATATTCCACTCAGTGAAGAAAATTTAAGCAAAGAACTAAGAATCATAAGTAACATCGCAAAGAAAAATGGATATTCACAGGATTACGTCAACAGAATTAAGAACAAGTAGTTCCGTGTAGAACTATACAGCCTATTTTCATATATATATATATATATATATATATATATATATATATATATACTACTGATGTTAACTGCCACTATCAACATACAAAATTTCAGTTTGATTGCTGTAATGCATTCGTAGATATTGAGAACCGACTAAATATTTCGGATGGTCGCCATGTTGGATTTTATATATATAGGTCCTAGAGTTATGTAATGTTACATGAAGATTATTGTGTACGTGTAGCATTCAAACTGCAATCGCATGATTAGGACACAAGAAGTAAAAACGAGATTTTAAAATTTCGCACAGCTGCCATCTTGTGGTTATGGAAACAATTGAAATAAATTAGATGCCAGTGGATTAACATTCGTATAAGGATTTACTATTTCAAGTTTCACTGCACTCAGATGGTTAAATTGCGAGAAACGTCCATGTGAATATTTATTCTTCGCGTCGCCGCCATGTTGGATTTGTGATCACCAGGTTATTTACTTATTATTGGAATTAAACACAATGTGCACAGAATTATTACATAACAGATATCATTGACATTCGTCCTTTGCATAGTGCGAGATTGGCATTGTTCTTTTTGAACATTCAAATAGGTGATACTGTGTGCAGCATTGGTTGCAGAGCTCACTGCTGCATTGACTGTCGGCGTTGTGGTAAACTTTCCTGTTGCAGATTTTATGGTGGAAGCCGTGTATTGCTCCTCGGGTGTAGAGATGTCGTAGTTCATAGCCGGCTGATGTCCATTCCTTCTCCTTCATGGCTGGGGTGCGGTATAATTCGGGGTCTATTTTTGTTGATTTCTGGGCTCTTTCTTCCAGGAACTTGATGCATGCTTGTGTTTGAATCTGGTTGTGTTTTAATATTAGGTCTTCTATAAATGTGTTTGTTCCCACCAGTTGATAAACTAATCTGGTTGGGGCGTACTTCGATACGCCAGGTTATTTAAAATCCTATCGGTGAATTTAAGTTCATAGCCCCTATGATCATAAAAAAATCAGTTTGATTGCTATAATAGATTCGTAGATATTCAGAGCCGTCTAAATATTTTGGATGGTCGCCATGTTGAATTGTTAAATGTTTAAGCCATAGAGCCATGTGCCATTAAAGGAAAATTATTGCGTAGGTTCATTATTCAAACTTTCACATCGATCGCATGATTACGACACAAGAAATAAAAACTTAGTTTTAAAACTCGCACAGCCGCCATCTTGAAGTTTTGCAAACAATTGAACTAAATTAGAAACCATTGCATTACAATGTGTATAAACATTTCCTAAACCAGATTTCATTGCGTTTGGATCATTAAATCGCGAGAAAGGTCTATTTAAAATTTTCAAATTCACTTGGCCGCCATGTTCCTTTTGTAGTTAACCGGTTTTTGAAAGTCTTAGAGGTGAACTTCCAGTAGTGCTCTTTATCTCCGTACAAAATTTCAGGGTGATACCGCTAATAGTTTCCGAGATATAGAATGCCGGTGAAATATTTCGCACATCCGCCATCTTGTGGTTATGTAAACAATTCAACGAAGTTAGATGTCGGTGCATTAAAATGTGTATAAACATATACTGTACCAAGTTTTATTGCGTTTGGTTGGTTAAATCGAGAGAAACTTCCATTTAAAAGTCGCAACTTCGCTTGGCCGCTATGTTGGTATTGCAGTTACTAGGTTTTCAAATGTCACATAGGTGAACTTCTAGTAGTTCCCTTTATCACCGTAAAATATTCCAGGGTGATATCGGTAATAGTTTCGGAGATATTGAATGCTGGTGAAATATTTCGCACAGCCGCCATGTTGGATTGGTGATACGTAAAAAAAATTGAAGGACACGGTCGGGGTCGTTTGGAATAGTGCTATGAACTTACCGAGTTTCATTGAAATCACTCCAGCCGTTTAGAAGTTATTACGGGCCGACACACACACCTCATACACACACGCACACACAGACACACGGACGAAAGGTGATCTCATAAACCGATTTTTTTCAAAATTGAAAATAGGCTAATAAGATCGTCAACAAGTTGTAAACGACTTTAGAAAAAGATAGCAGAAAGAACCAAAAATTCGCTACATTCACGTACATAATATAACAAACTCAATTAGAAAATTTAATATGAACATTGCATATAAAACACAAAATAATAATAGCAACACCTTTTTTAATCACAATAGTATAATAAAACAAAAAAAATCAGCAAATCGGGAGTGTACAAACTCAAATGCAGGGAATATGACGCCACCTATCTGGGACAGACCGGTAGAGCGTTCAACGTAAGATACGGGGAGCATACCAATGCGTTAATACATAACAAATTATCGGCCATGGCAAATCACATGGACGAGGAAAAACATCACTTCAGCTCAATAGACAAGGACTTGGAAATAGTACACATAGCTATTAAAAGTAAAAAACTCAACGTGTTAGAAAGCTTAGAAATTCATATCGCCCAAAAAACTGAGCCCATAAACAATTTGAACGAATCAACCTTCAACGACAACGAATTATTGAACACGATCTCGAAAATAAGGCAAAGAGAAGGACATAAACAGAAGGCGCGCCTCCCTTGCTCACACACTTACAGTACCAACAACACATCTACACATCATTTAAACAGTGAGCTGCTATCTCCAACATCTTCAAATCTGCGGTGTGTTAATATTCGGTCAAATTATTACGGGTTTATACCAGAGCTTGTCGCCTCCGTAGCGTAGCGGTCTGCACGGTTGGCTGCCGCCCCGGAGGTCCTGGGTTCGATTCCCGGCTCTGCAACGAAATTTCAAAAGTGGTATGAGGACTGGAACGGGGTCTACTCAGCCTCGGGTGGTCCAAATGAGTAGAGGGGGTTCGATTCCCACCTCAGCCATCCTCGAAGTGGTTTTCCGTGGTTTCCCACTTCGTCTTCGGGCAAATGCCGGGATGGTACTGTCCCCGTTATCAGGATAGTAGGCTGTCAGATATCCGCCCCCTCAACCGGATTGCCAATAATCAATCGCACCGGCACAACTACATCAATGAAAATGGCACTGACAGATACTATCGAGATTAGAGCACAATAGTTAACAAGAAATTATTGTGGAACACACCAAAATATACGGGGGTTCATACTTACCTTTACTTACCTCTTAAATTTATCTCGGGGACTGGGTTGTCAACTGGATCACTTAAAGTATGGCCACACAATAACCTCCACCATGATATTAAAAATGAACCAAAACGAAGACGAGAAACTTTAAACTGCACAATAATTTATTTCACATAAAGAATGAATTTAACAAAAATAAACAACAAAATCCACGTGGCAATCAGAAGCCATCGACCACATAACCATGTCCTCCTGTCGGACTTGTATACTCTACATACAATGTTTCAGCTTTCTCAAGCTCAAAATAACGTAAAAATAATGCACTTGGAATGGAAACGGGATTTGGGACGAGACACATATAGCAATTGGTTTGCGTGTTTATACACATCACATTTTATTTATAGCCACAAGGCTATTATGTAAACGTCCTTGGCCTCTATCATACAGTTGTCCGGGCCAGCTGCAATGCACCTGCATCGTCAAAGTGGACTCACCCCTCCGTTCAACCCTAGCATAAGCGAGTTACATCAGAGCTTAGCTCTCCTTTCAAAACACGTTAAATGTCCACATCTCAACTGAAATATTATCACGCAAATCTTTTAAATGCTCCATTCAAACACCAGTGGATTACTCCAACAATCCCAAATCATATTTAATTGTTCAATCCACTTGCTTAATTAGCGTTGTTTAGAGTATAATAACAAAACTCCAAATGTTTATAACAAAAGTTCATTAATTATTTATAACAATAATAAATTGTTTATAACAATGTCAAACGACAATTACAAATTTTATACACGCCTCTATAAATCCCTTTCATTACAAATTGTTATCAAAGATATTTTCAAAATTATATACAATACTAATATTGTTTATATTATTTATACAAGAAAAACATTAAACCACACGTTTATCCGGTTGATAATTACTCAAATCGTGATGATATAATCGACCAATGAAGGTTAGTTATATTTAAACGTCAAATTCAGGTTTAATAAGGTTTAATAATTATTATTAATATTTGTGACGGTAACCTCCATTCAAAATCTTCATCTCAAATTATTTAACACTCTTGTTAACTTTAACAGTATTTTCATATGAATAACTTTCAAAGAACCAGGACAATACATTCAGCGGAAAAATACTTCGCTCAAAACGCACAAAATTGCTCAACAATAGGCCCAGAATTCATCATATATCTTCATATATATGGCATCAAAATCTTCCAAATTACATACAAAAACCTCCACTCATAAATTCAACAACTTCATTTATTACTGTGGGAACCTCCTTCATTATTCAAGGGCATTACTCATCAGCGACTTTTACAGGTCCACTGAACTAACGATTATACATCCATTGTTCCTCTTCA
This sequence comes from Meconema thalassinum, assembly GCA_946902985.2. NCBI lineage: Eukaryota > Metazoa > Arthropoda > Insecta > Orthoptera > Tettigoniidae > Meconema > Meconema thalassinum. The sequence continues at coordinate 35,779,656 of OX336392.1, forward strand.
AAAATTCTTATATTCATCAATTGTATTAATGACTGTTATTATTTAACCTTCGTGGGTTTCATTCATGAATCGATATTGTTACGTGCCACCCCCCTAGTAGCACTTTTGTTAACTGGATTACGGTGGGTAGGAAGCACAACACCAATTACTGCTTAAAGAAGTAATTAACTTTATTGCGGCCAGAAAATTACACTAGTCAGCAAATACAAGCAATTAGGAACCTTACTCCAGTTCACAAAGTCTCTTGCTTGTGGAGAGCTCTTGCCCCTTTCACTTGTCAACAAACCACAGAAGTTAATCCTGCCGCTAATGAGCCTAGTGGCCTTGACAGAACTACATGCAACTTCTTTCTAATGTGCGCCTACTACAGTACTTACGAGCACTTGCTGCGCGCTGTTCACCAGCTGGGAGAAACAATGTCACTTAATTTCGACACCACAATATCTGACACTCAGTGAAAGCACACTTACTCAGAACACGGCAGTCCCCTGTATGTTCCTCTCTTCGCCGCTACACTAGGGGTTTCGCAAGTCACCACACTTCTGTCGCTCAGAATAAACGCTCACACTAGCTCGTAAAACACAACAACAACAACTGCTTCACGGGTCACTCTTATATAGCAGGCTGGTGACTCAATAAATGGTTCTAGATCCATCCAGGGTCCACGGCTTCTCGAGGTTTCCATCGCTGGTCCAGTCACGAATCTTCTGGACTATCCCTTTGTCTCAGTAGCCCTGTTGCATAAGGCACACGCAATACAGGAGGCATGCCACAGCCCAGCCCCTGGGGCAGTTGTGACTCAAGCGGCGAGCGATGACACAAACTCACAGCCGTAACACCACCCCTTTCCTAAAAAGGCTGATCGTCCCGATCAATCATTGGTCCGTCTGTGTCCCTCCGTAGGCTACCAGGCGATCTCGATACACGATCTTCATCTTCGCCCTCGGGTTCCGCTGGATCCTGTAGACGACATCGTTGATCCCTTTCACGACTCGGTACGGGCCCTCCCAGGACTTCTGAAGTTTGGGTGACAGGCCTTTCTTCCGTAATGGGTTGAAGAGACAGACCAGGTCGTCCTCGTGAAATCCGCCGGCATCCGTCTGCTGGTCGTTTCGGGTCTTCATTCGGTCGGTCTCGATCCGCAGTTTCCTCCTCGCGAACGCGTGCACGCCCTCCAGTTGGTCGACCAGTTCTTGACAATACTGGCTTACCAGGATCGGATCATTCCCAGGTCGGCCGAAGGCAAGATGGACAGGTAGACGGAGCTCCCTCCCAAACATGGCCCGGGCTGGTGTGCACCCGGTGGCTTCATGCACGGCGGCGCGGTAGGCCAGGAGAAATAGTGGAAGATGTTTGTCCCAATTCCTCTGGTGCTCGCTGACGACTATTCAGAGATGGTTCTCGATGGTGCGATTGAATCGCTCTACCATCCCGTCGGACTGAGGGTGTAGCGGCGTCGTCCTTGTCTTCCGGATTCCCAGCAGCTGGCATAGGTTCTGGAACACCTGCGACTCGAAGTTCCTCCCTTGGTCGGAGTGCAGCTCCAGGGGTACTCCGTACCGGCTGACGAATTCTTTCACCAGGGTCTCTGCAATCGTCGCGGCTTCTTGGTTAGGGAGCGCATATGCCTCCGGCCATTTGGTAAAATAGTCGCTGACGACTAATATGTAGCGGTTCCCTGCCTCGCTTAACGGGAATGGCCCAGCAACATCGATGGCCACTCTCTCCATGGGGCCACCCACGTTGTAGGTCTTCAGTTGACCCCGTCGTCTTCGTCCTGGGCCCTTGCTGGCTGCGCAATCGTGGCACCTCGCGCAGTGGTTCTCCACGTCTGTTCGGCATCCGATCCAGTAGAACCGCTCTCTCAGCTTCTCCAGGGTCTTCTTTATCCCTAGGTGTCCACCAGATGATCCTCCATGAACTTCCTTCAGGACTTCCTCCGTCATAGCCTTTGGAACGACGACTTGTTCCCGAGATGTCTTCCCGTCGGTGCTCTCCCAGGTACGGCAGATGAGGCCATCCCTTACAATCAGCGAGTCCCACTGTGCCCAGTAGGACTTAAACTTTGGGCTGCAGTCACTCACAATGTTCCACCCGGGTCTGGGGACACAGACCCTCTTCCATTCGGCTATCAGTCCCAGGTCATCATCCTCTGCTTGTGCCCGCGTGAAAGATTCGCGGCTCCAGTTCCCTTGAAGTTCCACAGTAGTCCGTCGGCACAGTATCCCGGTGTTCTCCTCCCTTCGGGCACAGAAGGTGCAGTCTTCGGGGCACGGTCTTCGTGACAGGGCGTCGGCGTTAGAATGCAGTTGGCCTTTCCTGTGCTGAATCTCAAAGTTGTACTGTTGAAGCCTCTCTAACCACCGCGCGAATTGACCCTCGGGCTGCTTGAAGTTCAGGAGCCACCGCAGGGATGCATGGTCGGTCCTGATGAGAAATTCTTGCCCGTACAGGTACTTGTGGAAGTGTTCAATGGTCTTCACGATGGCGAGCAGCTCCTTCCTGGTGACGCAGTAGTTCCTTTCTGGCTTTGACAAGGCCTTGCTGAAGTAGGCCACTACTCTCTCCTCGCCGTCCACTACCTGCGACAGGATTCCCCCTTTGCCAAAGTCGCTGGCATCGGTATCGACGATGAACCTTGTTCCAGGTCTGGGGTAGGCCAGAATAGGCGCGGTGCACAGAGCCTGCTTGAGTTGTTCGAAGGCACTGTGGCATTCTGCTGTCCACGTGAAGAGTTGGTCCTTCTCAGTCAGTCGATGTAAAGGTTTGGCGATGTCGGCGAATCCTCTCACGAAGCGACGGTAATAAGTGCAGAGTCCCAGGAAGCTTCGTAGTTGGGACTTGTCCTTCGGAACTGGCCACTCCCTCACAGCTGCGGTCTTCTCTGGGTCGGTGCGCACCCCTTCCTCGGAGACGATATGCCCAAGGTACTGGACCCGCTTCTGGAAGAGCTGACACTTCTTGGGGCTCAACTTCAGCTGGGCAGCCCGTAGCTTCAACAAGATCTCCTTCAGATTGCTGTAGTGCTCCTCGAAGCTCCTTCCCAGAACGATGACGTCGTCTAGGTATACCAGGCAGGTCTTCCAGTGTAGTCCCCTCAGAATGGACTCCATTAGCCTTTCGAAGGTCGCAGGGGCGTTGCACAGACCGAATGGCATGACGGTGAACTGCCAGAGCCCGCTGCCCACAGAGAACGCCGTTTTCTCGCGGTCCTTAGGGTGGACCTCCACCTGCCAGTAGCCACTCTTCAAATCCAAGGTGGAGAACCATCTTGACCCTGATATGGTGTCCAGCGTGTCGTCGATCCGGGGTAGAGGGTAGCTGTCCTTCTTCGTGACGTCGTTCACCCGCCTGTAGTCCACGCAGAACCTGGTGGTACCGTCCTTCTTCTTCACAAGCACGACCGGAGAACTCCAAGGACTATGTGATGGCTCGATCACCCCTTGCTCCTTCATCTCTTCTACCATCCGGTCGACTTCGGCTTGCTTGGCGAGCGGGACACGTCGGAATGGGGCCCTAATCGGTGCGCTGTCCCCAACGTCGATTCTGTGCTGGACCAAGCTTGTCCTGCCGAAGTCTTTGCTCCACACGGAGAAGACATCCTGGAATTCGCGTAGCAGGTCCTGAAGTTGGCGTGATTGTTCCTCGTCTAAATGGTCCTGGGATCCTTGGTACAGCTTCTGTAGTTCTTCTGGCAGTGTGCGTCTTCTTCGGTTGTCCGTCTGCAGGTGTCCGTCCGTCGTGTCGGTGATGCGGGCAATCCAGGTAACGGGCTCGCAGACTCCTAGGTTGGTGTCCCGGTGAACCGTAATGTCGTAGTCGTTCAGGTTGGACAGGCGGACGTACGGCCGAGACGTCGTGTTGATGAGGGTCTTGGCGACTAGCAACCCTTTTGTCTGGATGTCCTCATATTTTGGCTCGATGACAGCCGCCACTCCCTCAGCAGTTCCGTCGACAATTACGGCAGCGCTGACTTCCGTCCTGGCGGGAACGATGACGTCTTCTCTCAGCCTTACTCGTCGTGCGGTGATGGACTCGTGCGCAGGTTGCAAAGCAAGTTCCTCACCTCCGAAGTGCAGAGTGTTGGTACTCAGGTCCAAGATGATGTTGTTCTGGTCCAGGAAGTCCAGTCCGATGATCACTTCGTTTGATACGTTAGCCACAAGCACTGGATGCTTTATCACCCGTCGACCAATGACGAACTCCAGTGATGCTTCGCCATGTACCGGTGCGGTCTCTCCGGTCGCGGTTATTAGCTGGAGGTTCCTTTGTGTGGGTTGCACTCTCCACTTCGGGATCACAGTGGGATTGACGATGGTCCTCGATGCTCCCGTGTCGATCAGCATGGGCCAGCTCACTCCGTTGATGACTCCGTCGACCATCAGGCTGCTATTGTCCCTCCGTAACGTCGTCACACGCACTTGGACTGCCAGGGCTTGACGACTGTCACAAGCCAACCTTTGCCCCCCAAGGCTGGCTAATACTCGTTTCCCTGGGCCGCGCGGTTTTCAGACGACTGATTTCCCGTCGGATACCCTCGGCGGCGGCGATCACCGCAGTCCTTGCTCAGGTGGCCTTTCTTACCGCAGGCCCAGCAGGTCGGTAGTCCTCTTCCAGGCCGCCTCTCCGGTTGTCTTCCGACTGTGTCGTTGCTGGTGGTGCCGCGACTATCGAAGAAACGGCTTAGCGCCTCCATCAATTCGTCGGCCAGGGGCTTGGTCTCGTTGGTTTTTGCTGGTTCGTCGACGTCCACTTGACGCACCCGCACGTGCATTCTGGATGCCTGTTTTGCCGTCTCGAATTCAAGTGCGTGGCTCAGCGCATTTGCCAGGGTCTTATTACGCGCGAGTCGCAGCGCCTGTTGAGTATCCGAGTCCCGTAGCCCGTCGGTGAAAGTCTGCGTCGCTATCTGCTCCAGAAAGTCGGCCGGCGCTGTTGGGTAGGCGAGCCTTACGAGGCGTGCGATGTCCATCTCGAACTCCTGCAGGGTTTCCGCGTTCTTCTGTACCCGGGTCCGGAGCTGCATCTGGTAGGCCTGCTGAAGATGGCTATCTCCATATCGGGACTCCATATGGGCGATCAGTGCGGCGTAGTCCTGGGATCCAGTCGGGATGGCCTGAAGGACGTTAAGGGCGTCACCTCTCAGCGCTACAATGAGAGCTGTAGCCTTTTCTGTGTTGTTCCAGTTATTTATGGAACAGGCTGCCTCGAACTGAGGTAAATAGGTGCTCCACGGGACCTTTCCGTCGAAGGTTGGGGGCGTCACTCTGCTATGTCCCGTTCCTGATATTCCCGGTGTAACGGTGGGCGGGCGTTGGCGCAGCTCTGCAACTTCCTCTCGTAGAGCGTTGAATTCCTCTTTCACCCCCGTCAGTGGGCGTTGGCGCAGCTCGGCAACTTCCTTTTGTAAGGCGTTGAATTTCTCTTCCACCCCCATCAGCGGGCGTTGGCACAGTTCGGCAACTTCCACTTGTAAGGCGTTGAATTTCTCCTCCACCCCCATCAGCGGGCGTTGGCGCAGCTCGGCAACTTCCACTTGTAAGGCGTCGAACTTCTTTTCCACTGCCGTGACTTCCTCACGCAGACCCAGTTCTAATTTCTTCAGGTCCTGTGTCAACTTATTCTGACCGTCTTCCATCTTCTTCTGGCCGTCCTCTATCCTCTTCAGGTCCTCCGCTAGCTTCTTCTGGCCGTCTTCTAGTTTGGCAGTTAGATCCTCGGCTAACTTCTTCTGGCCTTCCTCCATCTTCTTCTGGCCGTCCTCCATCTTCTTCAGGTCCTCCGCTAACTTCTTCTGGCCATCCTCCATCTTCTTCTGGCCGTCTTCCATTTTGGCAGTTAGGTCCTTGGTTAAATTCTTCTGGCCATCTTCTATGCCATTTAACTTTTCTAGCAATGCTGCCAATTGCGCCTCCATTTTAGTTGTTTGCCTTGTAAAGGGCATGCACTCACAGGAAAATTAGAGAAAATGACCTGCTCGGGTTTTGAAACCAGGACCGTCAGGTGCTGTGCTTGAGTTCGTAATCCGGCTTCTGACACCAGTTGTTACGTGCCACCCCCCTAGTGGCACTTTTGTTAACTGGATTACGGTGGGTAGGAAGCACAACACCAATTACTGCTTAAAGAAGTAATTAACTTTATTGCGGCCAGAAAATTACACTAATCAGCAAATACAAGCAATTAGGAACCTTACTCCAGTTTACAAAGTCTCTTGCTTGTGGAGAGCTCTTGCCCCTTTCACTTGTCAACAAACCACAGAAGTTAATCCTGCCGCTAATGAGCCTAGTGGCCTTGACAGAACTACATGCAACTTCTTTCTAATGTGCGCCTACTACAGTACTTACGAGCACTTGCTGCGCGCTGTTCACCAGCTGGGAGAAACAATGTCACTTAATTTCGACACCACAATATCTGACACTCAGTGAAAGCACACTTACTCAGAACACGGCAGTCCCCTGTATGTTCCTCACTTCGCCGCTACACTAGGGGTTTCGCAAGTCACCACACTTCTGTCGCTCAGAATAAACGCTCACACTAGCTCGTAAAGCACAACAACAACAACTGCTTCACGGGTCACTCTTATATAGCAGGCCGGTGACTCAATAAATGGTTCTAGATCCATCCAGGGTCCGCGGCTTCTCGAGGTTTCCATCGCTGGTCCAGTCACGAATCGTCTGGACTATCCCTTTGTCTTAGTAGCCCTGTTGCATAAGGCACACGCAATACAGGAGGCATGCCACAGCCCAGCCCCTGGGGCAGTTGTGACTCAAGCGGCGAGCGATGACACAAACTCACAGCCGTAACAATATGAAGTAAAAATTTGCCAATCACAAATAAATTTAATAGCAAATACGATTAGACACTCCTCCCTGGTCTATCAAAATTGAGATTACTATCTTCAAAGTAACGCAGTATAAAAATACTATCTTCAATCAAAGTTCATCTAAACTGCATAAATAGTCGAATAGAATACAATTAGACTGTGGAATGCAAACATTATTGTTCCAATCTATAATTGAGAAAAACTCCTATCAAATGTTCATTACTATAGTGTATTCAATAAATCGTATTCAAAGTTCATATTTCATAAAATTGTCTATAATGCAATGATAAATGTCTATGTTGCAATCATGTTCATAAGACGACTAGTATTTCAAAGATCGTCGATAACGTATTAGATTTTAACGCTCTAAAATCATTTAATCATTCTTCTTTCTTGAGGATGACAGAAAATTGGTCAAAGTAATTTACTGAATAGAATTACTTTAATAAAATTGACACGCTGTCTGAATTCAAATCTGCCATAGCAAATCGTTAACTTTACAGTCAAATCGTGACTACAAAAATATGCAAATTACTGAAAGAATATTAATTATCAGTCTCAACTGATCCAAAATTATTTAAGTATGCCAATGACATAACAATGTCTCAACAAATCGTAGAAAAAGGCATAAATCATCGAAGTGTACTGAGTACAGAAATGTTAATCAAGAAAATGGGGCAAAAGATAGGACAAAAATATGGGAAAAATTGTTGCTCAAATATCGCTACATGACTCAAATAATACAAGAAACGTTCACGACTACCTTATCTGTTGATTGAAGTTCTAGAGGAAAGTTTTCAATGAAAACTGCTGTTGGTTCCATTTCACCAGCGTGAAGATGTGCTCCGACCTCGAACCTGGAATCAGCGTCCTCGGAGAATCGAACTGCTTCCTTCTCCGGAAATTGCACTGCTCCATGTATACGAAAGACATCCTTCTGGCAAAATTCTTCTTTGAGAGCCGGGTCCTCCCTGGCCTCTCTTGAAAATTCCCTGAAGTTCCAGTCGTAATTCGCCATGAAGTTTATTGCAGTTATTTCAGCAGAAATATTCATAATCGTGGAGTATGATAATATTTCCACTGTCATCTGATATAATTCAGCGATGGATTCACGATGCATGAGTGTAGTTGGATGTTCACTACATGCTCGCTTTTTGTAGAATGACCATTAACGAAGTTCCATGCTGTTACTTCACTCCATCGATATATGTCCCAATTGCATTAAAGCCTTAGCCTTCCATCTCAACTTCTGTTATAATCATTGAAAACACTGCAAGATTATAATGTTCCATAATAGAATGTATCGTTGTAACACCAAACGTATGCTCCAATATCACGGTTGCGATGCACGTGTCAGCCGTAGTGTATAATGTAGAATTTTAACAGTGCCTCTCAGGTGGCGAGAAAATCACTTTTGTCTGCAGCCTTAAAGTGTCAATATCTTTCAAAGTACAACTGTGAAATTGTTCAAATGTTCTACACACCTCAATGTTGTACTGCCCAATTGAATTATAATAAAGGCAGAAGTTAACTCTTTATATCTTATCTCGTAGAAACGTTAATGTGAGCGTTTCAACTTCGCCTAGTTTCGAACAGCGTAAAATGGAACTGCTCCGTGTTCGTTCGATGCGCCGGGCTTTAACCACACGTTAAAGACAACTTGCTTCACTTATTCACTCGAAAATGACTATATAACATCTGAAATAGATATGCGTTATAAGAATATCAGAAATATGAGAGCTCCTCTCTCCTGTGCACGACCTTTTATCAACTTCTTAAGGGGCGTATCCATCCCTTCCATAGTTCGTTCCTCCGTCATTGCTAGAAGTTTTAACTTTGGCTATACTTGACGGATTCTCAAATTTCAAAAACTCAAAATTAATTTCTTCAAAATTCCAAATCAATGCCATAACTGAAAATAGTTTTCCACAATTCTGCATGCCAAAAGTAATTAAATATTGTAGTTTCAGCAATCTCCGTCTTCCTTCCAAACTATCGTTCATTGGTTCGAGTCTCTCCTCCAATAGCGTAACTTCTTCCTTAGCACAATACCTTGTTTCCTGCGACTGCGTCGTAAATCTCAGATCTTTCTCGAACAAAATCATGACGTCACCAATAATCTCAGCTCAACCAGCCTACTTGCATGAAATCTGCGTCATCCGTGCCTACGTCATGAATATCCACGTCACAACTATGACAACCATAACTTTATTCATTTATGCCAATACAGCCATCGTGGTCTCAATATAATTCAATTTACGGGGGCAGTACCTACTGTAAGGCTACGGCCGCCTCCTTCCCTCTTCCTAGCCTATCCGTCCCAATCTTCCATCACTTCCCATCTCTCATGAGGCCCCTGTTCGCTTTGCAGGTGAGGCCGCCTGGGCGAAGTGCTGATCACACCTCCCCAGTTGTATCCATCCCGACGAGATGTTCCAAGCTCCAGGACACTGCCCATAGAGGTGGTAGTGGTGAGTTCCCTCGCTGAGTCCGTGGGAACCATCAACCTAGAGGGTAAATTGACTAAATAAAATAAAATAAAATAATAAAAAAATACCAGAGCTTACCATTCCATTTTCTATTAATTTTCTTCGTCGTTAGAGGTAGTTAAAGCAATAATAACAAGTTTTTAGCAAGGATCTTTATACACGATTTTAACAAGACACTTGTACAATGGGGTAAGTTCATTCCCAAGTTTTATGTACTGAACAGAGCGCATGGGACGCAGAGAATGCCTTGTATTTGCCCATGGCCTCCTCGATACCCCACTATGACACTAGGCAACGCAGTGAAATTTAAATTAGAAGGCCTTGGAACTCAGCGCGGGTGCGTTGCTATCCTCACCTAATTGGTCAAACAACTGTTTCTTGAGCTGTGATTGGTGGGAGAAACTGTTACTGTTACTGATCCTGAGTTTAAAATTTGGGATTTCAACGACAAAGGGTCTAAGACCTGAACTTCAAATACATAATCGAATTCTTTAAGTATTTTATGTCTATTTTAAACAATTTTGACGATGTAAAAAAGAGTTTTTATAAGTGTAACAAGATTGTCATATGAGATTGTGTTTTGACTGAAGAAGGTACACAAGAACCGAAACATGTATCAAAAAAGTTAAGGACATCATATAAAAACATTTCGTATTACAAAGTGGATATTGTTGCTATATAAGATAGAGTTTATCAGGAAGTCCCAACTACTGTAGCGAATATGCAACAGCGTATTACTGCGGCGTGTGCGGAAATTAATGTGGAAACACACCGGTGGTCACATTGAACATCTGATGAAGTGACACAGTTTCATCAGTTAAGATGTTACTGCTTACTTGTGAATGCCTTTTCTGTGCTGGATGTAATTTAAAAACATGACGTTTCTTTAAGATATAGGCCAAACGTTTGTTTAAGAAATCGGTATTTGTACCTTTGGACTGTGTGTACAGTCCTACATTTGTGTTAAACTTGACAAACGGTGTCTAAATTGCCATCCTCTACAACGTTCGTTATTTCAGAAGGTAACAGGTTTAGAGAAGTGAAACCAATTCTGTTATCAATAATTGTATGTTTACTTTTGATTTTGCTAGAAAAAAAACATGTATGTTCCATTGAAAAAGGTAACTTTGCGTTGAAAGTGATATTGTTATAATTTCCTGGATTGTGCATATCCACCCGTTGTGTGACCCCCTGACGTGGCTACATTCCTGCACAAATAGATTTTTCACATTTTGTTTCATTTCTATAATATTTGAGGTCGCAGAGTTAGGTGGGACCCCCCTGTATAAAGGGACGTGGCGCGCAGTTCGATACTCCAATGGTGTCTGGGCGGGGACACCAACAGCCCGCCGATGAGCCAACTTGGTGTCCTAGGCGAAACCCCACACAAGATACGGCACAAACCTAGAAGAATTACTGAGTATTAATTCACTGGCCATGAAAGTCAATATACCATCTTTTTGGAAGCCTTCATAGGGAGGTTGAGGCTGCTTGAGCTTTTAGATCTCGCAGTCAAGAGGTGCAGTCGCACCTTATATAAAGGGAAGTGGCGCGCAGTTCGCTACTCCAGTGGGGGTCCGGGCGGGGACACCAAGAGCCCGCCGATGAGCCAACTAAATGTCCTAGGCGAAACCCCACACAAGACACGGCACAAACCTAGAAGAATTGCTGAGTTTTAATTCACTGGCCGTGAAAGCCAATATACCATCTTTTTGGAAGCCTTCATAGGGAGGTTGAGGCTGCTTGAGCTTTTGTTCTCGCAGTCAAGAGGTGCATTTGCACCTTATATAATGGGAGGTGGCGCGCAGTTCGCTACTCCTGTGGGGGTCCGGGCGGTGACACCAAGAGCCCGCCGATGAGCCAACTTGGTGTCCTAGGCGAAACCCCACACAAGACACCGCACAAACCTAGAAGAATTACTGAGTTTTAATTTTTTTGACCTTGTTATTGTTGTTAACTTTAACCCATATGGCGCCCTGAGATGTTTAGATTCTCGTGCTGACTGATTTTTGGTGAAATGCATATGTGGTCGTAGGACTTCGGTCTAAACGGCCTCAGTGTGTACATTTTTGTTGAAAATAAATGAATTGCCCACCCCTTCAATGGTAATATTCAGATGGCTGGGAAAGATTGGTATCTAGGATTTTTGAGGAGACATCCCAACATATCAAAGCGCAAAGCTCAGAAAATGAATCGCCCTATTGTGGAAGATTATTTTAGGAAGTTAGGAAAGACAATTCATGATTAAATTTAAGAGGCAGTCCTTGTCAGGTCAGGACAGAATCAATAATGTTGTTGAAAAGGGGTGTCGCCTTACAATCTATCATCAACAAACAAGCTCCAGAGCATGCGGAAAATGTATCTATTGTTGGATGTGCTAGTGCTGACGGTCAAATAATACCTCCAATGATTCTATATAAAGGACAGCGTATGAAACCAGAGGGATGGTTTGCCTCATGGATCCCTAGTTGCCATGACAGAAAAGGGAAGTATGACATCAACAGTTTTCATCGACTGGCTTGAACACTTCAATAGACTCGAAGGTCACAGCCCCGTTCTGGTTATTCTAGATGGAGCCAAATGTCACTTAGACGTAGGAATAGAGGAAGAAGCTGAGCAATATTAAATTACCTAAATGTCCGTTTTCACAAACTCTTTACTAACGCTTAGTTAGTTAATTTGTATTTAACTTAAATACGAGAGTTAATGCGTGACAAGACCGACTACAATAAATCAGACCGTAATGCCACTATCGATACCGTAGAAAATGGCGGAAATCTTAGGGGATTGTTTACATTTGGTCAACCAACATTTAAGTGGGTCTGCTGCGAGAATTTCGTTCAAATGTCGCATATTTCAATTGATTTCGAGCTGTTATATATTGTAATAGTGTACCTTAAGTAGTGAAGTGCACTGTGAATAATTATAAATGCCGAAGATACGTAATGTGAGAAGCATTGGCTGTTTATTGTCATTACTGTGTACCTGCCTGTAAATTTAATACTGCTGAAGATACTTCAACTTTTAAATTTCCTAAAGACAAATCTTTGAAAGAGAAGTGGATGAGAAATATTCACCGGGATCATTTTCGAAGTTAAAACAGTTGTATTTGTTAACTTAAACATTTCGAACCTAAATTTGTGGTTATGAAAATTGCCATACTAACCCCTGATACCATTTCGACAATTTTCCCAAATCAACCGTCCTACACAACTCCTGTTTGTTAAAGTAGATGATGGTAGTTTTAATGACATACCAGCAGTGTCAGTGTCTTCTAAAGTGTCAAGTTCTTTAAGTGTAAATATATTCTATAAGAATCATGAATCAATAATCTTTGTGTGCTTGTGGGAAAATTCAAGTGGGTACTGTAATCTGATGGAAGCAGTGATTTTAAATGCAACAGGTATGTAAATAGAATTATGCTCCTGTTAGTATCACAAGCTAGGGGGCCTGGGGAGTTATCCCCAGATTAGGTTTGTTTTTGTATATACATTTATGTCTGTTACTAGGTTAGGTAGGCCTACTGCCTGGCCGAAAATTACTGTTAGTAGGCTACCACAAGCAAGGGGGACTGGGGCGTTAGTCGCTGGTTAGGTTTGTTTTTGTATTAAAACATTAATAAGATAGAATGTATGTCCGTTGGAATTCTATACACATCGAATTTGAAGAATGACAAGTTGATAATACAGTAAATTTTCATTTTAAAGAGTTTGTAACATCAATTGTGTGTTATTGGCAAATGCTATTTGAAATAAAGTACTAATGAGAGTACCTATGCGCCATCTGTTGGAGTTGGTTCAGGATGTCCCGATACAGATAGAAGCGAGTGCGATCTCACAGCTCTCTACGCTCAAAACAAACAACCTACGGCCGTGTTTACCTATACTTAGGGTTGGCAATATCTTATTTGTCAAATAAGCCACGCCCACTGGCCGACACAACTGAAATTTCACTATATAGGCCTAAGTTGTGTTATAAATTGGGATGGTGGGTGGGTTATAGACAGCGGAGGAGACTACATCTATTAGCAGATCACTGTTGTAAAAAAAAGGCAGTCATCGGAACGAGTTAGGCTGTAACCATTGTCAAAAACCATTGTTCTGGATGCGTTAAGCTGTAACCATTGTAAAAAACCATTGGATTGGACAAATCGAAGGCTGCGGCTTTGATTGCGCGCAGCTATCGGGGCAGATTGATACAAAGCCATTGATCTGGACGCGTTAGGCTGTAACCATTGGATTGGACAAAACGTAGGTTAGAATGGTCGGGTGTTGGTGCGGCTAGTACCGTAATGGTGAGGTTGGCAGTACTGTTCTGACGATGGTTGATGTGAATAATGGCATCCACAGCTGGAAATTCACCTATAGCCTATAATAATAAGGGATTTATTGCAGCCAATGCCCATGCATATAATGAATAAAATCTAAAATCATACAGTAAATTAATTGTTATTCCCTAGGAATATCAAAGATTCATGTCTTAATGTGCAGAATATAGCGTGGTATCTTCCACATTGTTCTCCACAGCGCTCTCACAAACATTCGTCACACGGATGATGGAACGTTTTGGTGCGACACATTTTATAAGGAGGAGAGTTTGACGTATACGAACAAAAGGATGATGTACATACGTACGACGAGATACAAGTAAAAGAGGTACTTTTGAACATTTAGGCGAATGGTAAACTAAACTGAACTTACGCCGAAATACATATTTCAAAATATCATAGTAATTTGATACTTAAAATGGCTAGGAATATATGCCAACATTAAATATTATATTGCAGCCTGATTGTTCATCATTTTATCCTTAGATCAAAGGCAGCATACACAATAACTAAGTTATAGGCCTACTGGCAAAAAATACAAGTCGTACATACATTAAAATAAAATAAAAATAAGGTTAGGCTGGTAATGACTAACAATAAAGAAGAAAAAGTATGTTAATTGGTATTCAACATTCATATGTGTGTGAATATGCATAAGCCTACAACTAAACAATTAAATAGATGCTTAGTGAACAAAAATACATAGCCTGATTTATTTATACAAAACAACCACATGTTCAATATTCTTCGAAGCAATGGGGCATGGTGGCGCAGTGGTCAAGCTATTCACCTCTCACCAAGGTGGACCAGGTTTGATTCACGGTCATTGCAAGTGAGATTTTGGAAGTGAAATGCCATGTCTTGTGGTTCGTATTCCACGTAAAATGGAGGTCCCTTGGCTCATGATCACAAGATTAACGGTCACGTAAAAACTACAAGCTTCTTTTTCTTCAAAGCAGGTCGAAACTTCGACCTCACATAAGTCATACAGCAAACGAACAGGTCCTGCAGGGAAGATCCCTTAAGCCGAATTATTTTTATCGTCTCCAAGACTGACATCATAAAAGTATACTGGAAAATGTGAAATTTTATGCCTATGCTGATGAAGACAGAAACAGTAAATATTAGGCTACTTGTCGTTCAATAACTCTCGGTCTTTTCTTGGGTGGCTGAAGCCGATGCTGTGGGAAATTGCAAATTGCAGGTACCGCATCATCTTTAAGCAGTGGTTTGTTTCTATTTGAATGAAACAAGTAGCATGTTTATAAAAGTTTTCACAGCTATAACCCATTTCTTTAATAGGCCTACATCTGGGCGTTTCCATGGAAATCTGTAATATAAGCTAGCCGTAGGTTATAATTCTGTGACTAACTTAATAACTTATAACCTACAATAGGGCCTACGTGTATTTGTCATACGTGCTATTTAGGCCTATGTCAAAATTTGATGTAAGACATATCCATAAACGCAGAATAGGCTACTTCATTACAAATCTCAATTCGAAAATAAAGTAAACCGTAAACCTACCGTATTATTGGAAAATACCATACATATAACGTTGCACAGGGGTACGTACGTTCAAATATATGAAAAGAATCACGACATATCAGCTGACATGCAACCTAGAGTTAAATGGTATGACAGTTTTTGGTGCGACTAGATTGCCTGGCAGTGCACCTGGAAGCAGTTTTCAGTGAGGGTTACCATGGGAGGAGTTGCTCCAATAGTACCGACAGTTCAATGGTCTCAGCTCGCACCCCCCCCCCCCCCCCCACTCTTCCAATCGTCAAAATCATAGTGTCCGTGGCGCAAAAATCCTACCAATGTTCTTTGGCTCTAGTGTGTCCATGAGTTTTACATATCCTGGAGTAGAAGGTAGCAGCATTTGAAGTCTGAGTTCTTCTACATTATAAACCTCGCGAGTCACCTCTTACACCGGTCTTGAAGGTGTATACTTTGATAAACCCAAGGCCTTCTTTATGTAAGTCGCCTTCAGTTTCTCCATATTGTTCCAAATACTTCATATTTAAATGTGTCCAAATGCTCTCCAGTCCATAAGTCACAATACGGGTAACATTTAACCGCAAAAGTTTTAAGGCTGTTTTTATAGATAGCTTAGTCAAATGTTTTATGTCGTTGAAGGCTTTGGTAGTGACGCTGGGTCTATCCTTGATGTGCAGTGTGAAAACATTGTCAGTTGACTAATGTAGGACCTAAGTAGGACTACTTGTAATGTGGTACACCCTCAAGCGGTTTTCCTGCAATGTGGAAAATTGCTGGCTTTCCCCCTTTCCTAAAGGTCATAGATTTAGTCTTGTTTCTGTTTAACCTAAGGTCATTGTGTAACACCCATAATTCAAAGGGGTCGAGAGCAGATTGCAATTCGACCTGTGAACTTGAAGCGAGCACCATGTCATCTGCTTATATAAATGAGATTACCCGCTCTGATAATATATCTGTGATATTATCTGCCATAGCAGTGATAAATAACACGAGGGCTTAATGGGTCTCCTTGTAGCAGCATGCCTGTAGTCTGCTCAATTAGGCTTGATGTTGTAATGCCATCGTTAATGACTATATTGTTGGAGCCTAAAATACTTTTGACAAGATGTTTAGTGTAGCTGTTACCTCTCAATAGTCTGTCTAGTTTTTCCAATATTTTCTTCCTGCAAATCGAGTCAAAAGCTTTAGAGAAGTCAATGAATATGGATTGTAACTTTCCCTTCGGTACTGACAGGGTAGACGCAATCTCAGGTTGAAGACCTCGAATTGCCTGGATTGTGCATCTTTCTCTCCTAAAGCCAAATTGTGAGTCACAATGCTATTTGGGATGGCTGGGTGGGTCACATACAGCGGAGGAGGAAGCATCTTTTAAAACGTCATTCCCTGATTTATTTCTCGTTGTTTGATAAGGTATTTTGGCTAATTAATGTACTATAGAGAATATTATCGCTCGTTCTACTTTCGTTCAGTGGTACCATTCTGTTTTAGACCACCTCGTTGTGTAGTGCCTAGCATTCTTGGCTGTCGTCCTGGAGGTCCGGGTTTGATTCTCCGGCTCTGCCAAGAAATTTAATTCTCATGTGAGGGCTGGGATGGGGTGCACTCAGCCTCATGAAGCAACTTAGTAGAGGAGGGTTCAATTCCCACCTCAGTCATCCTGGAAGTGGTTTTCCATGGTTTCCCCACTTCTAATCCAGGCGAATGCCAGGATGGTTCCTAACTTAAGGCCATGGCCGCTTCCTTCCCACTACAATACCCAATTTACAAACACACTAGTTCAGCCATAACAATAACACAGGTTATCACACAAATTCCACACACAAATACATGGGGCTACAAGACCACGATGTCGTAGCCCCTAATATAAGCAACAACCATTTATATTTGCATTTTATATTTGCCTAGGCCCTTCATGGGCTGTATAGTGTCAGGGGTTGACTTTGTTGTTGGTTGACTATTCTTGTAGTTCCATTTAGAAGTATTTGCATTTTTTTAACATAATGTCTTACCTCTGCTTTATTTATGTCTGTATTTTTAGCTACTGTCTGTTCTCGTTGCTTGTAGCGAAATACGTCAGGGTTTCATATTGAATTTGTGCCTTATTACATAAAAACCTGTAATTTCTGGCGGAATTTAATCAAATATGCGAATGTTTGTCTTCGAATTTGCCGCAATTTCGATGGCGCCATGCCCGCCAGTTGCTACAGCTGTTCCCCTACGATTTCCGCCATCTTGGTTTTGATGTTACGGTCTGAGATATTGTAGTCGGTCTTGTGCGTGATTATCTTTGATGCATTCCACGAGGACATTGGGTTCACAATTGGCAACTCCAGCTATCTGATATGACATCTAGCGGTAAAAATGAGAAACTTACCAAGTAGGGTACATTTGTCACGTGGTGACTGTTTGTATATGGTTTCTTGTATTGGTAAACAGATCGTGGTAAATTGTTCGTGTCTTTATACATAAGTAATAAGTTTTACTCGTTGATAGAGTGAAAAATGAGTAAAAGCAAAGTGTATTGCTCAGTTTACGGCTGTAAGTCGATGTATAAGAGGGCTGCGGATATACGTTTTCATCACTTTCCAAAAGATGCAAATAGCAATAGCCGAAATGTGATGATACCTAATAATACCTAATAATAATACCTTTCCACCCCGGGAAGGATCTAACACTTGTCGAGGTAGACAGACAGAAGACCTGCGACGTAAAGCCAGCGAAGGTTATTCAGTTTAAAAACAGCTGCTACGATGGGCGCGCTGGTAAGATTGAAGTTACTTGAATAATTAATTAAATAATTAATTATTGGCTGCTTGGTAGGGAGAAGGGATGAGTTTAACTTGTATTAAAACTCGGGGGGCGACAGGAATTGCTTGATTTGGATGGTTAAAAGGTGGGTTTGGTGTTGAATATTTGAATGGTAGCGGAATCACTCATTCTACAGTGCCCACGGGGAGGCAAATTAGGCCTATATGACTCGTAGTGGAATAGCTCGAATATCGAAGAACTTAGCGATTACGAGGTGTAGGCTTGGCGGAAAGGCTGGCGGATCATCAGTTTGACATCAATTCACGATATAAGTCGGAGCTTGGAACAGTGGCGTCTGGTTTGCGTGGATGCTAGTCTCGGAATGATAAAAGTAGCACAGCTTCGGTGTGTTATTTATTTGTTTATGTACCGTATTTCTCTATTTGAATGTCCTCGGCGTTGACTCAGGATCGATATTTACATTATATTGCGCATAATAGTACCAAAATAATGTCCGAAGTGTAGCCCTGTGTAAATTTGAATCAGCTGATCTACATCACCCATAAAAACTGATGCTTGATAATATGCAAATGACACCAAAAAATCCAGTGGAACACACAAATTAGATCACGTGTATCGCTCAGTTATACATATATACAATTAAAAATAACACTGTCATTACTTTAGAGACCATATTTACTGATTATAACCGAAAAATAAAAAGTGTTCCATATCAAACGCGGGTTATTGAGTATTTTAAACCCTACTTATCCAGACCGACCGCAGCGCCCCAAGTGTTAGTTTGAGTTGCCAATTGCTGTCGCGCATGCGTAGACTGGATTTCATCTTGGAGAACATGGCGGACAGAATAGGAAGCGTCTAGCACTGATTGTTGTTTGCGATGCTTCCTTGATACTTTCTGGAACATTATTATAAAGGAAGGGAAATACGGAAGACCTTATTCGTGGCAAAAGCCTAAAATGATATGAACAAAGTTTTTAGGAGAACTGGCAGTTGTGTGAATAGATAGCGTAATAGGATGGGAATACTTTGTTGTTCTCGTAGCGTAAGGGGTAGATGTGCAGACTTTCAATTTATTACGCATCGCTTGAAGCAGTTCGAATCCTCATTCGGATAATTTTTTATTTTATTTTTATTTCCATAATCGTCTTTCTTGGTATTAAAACGAAGTAATGTGTGTCATCTTTTATCATTTCATTGTCATAAACATATTTTACATTCATATGGATGAAAGTAGCCTACGTGTGAGACTCGGAAACAAACCGCCATTGTGGAATGCGCAAGGCACAGTTCAGCTGTTTCCCGCCACTTTAAAGATGCTTTAGAGGGTTGAGTGGCCAGATTTGGCCATTTAACGTAATTCCTTGTTAGTGGTAAGTTAACGAGCGATTCTGTTTGATGAAATGCTCGTGCTAAGTTAAATAACCTTTATTGATGAATTAAGAGATAATTGACGTTGGTGAAAACGGCCCTATTACTGTGCTTGCCCAGCAACACTACTCACGAGCTCCAGCCCCTTGATAAGGCGCTCTATAGATCTTACGAACACTACTGGGATGAGACATTGTTGAGATACTGGTATCTTCATCCTGAAAGACGCCTGAATAAAGCACGTTTCTCAGCTATTTTAACCCCTGTTTGGAACAAGTGCATAACCGTAAAATACGTTAGCAGTGGTTTCCGAGCGACTGGTATCTTTCCATTGGCACCAGGTGCCATACCAGAAACAGCCTTTGCTCCCAGATTGCTAACTGAATACTCTCTTGAACATGAAGAAGTTGCAAAAGCCCATTGTTAAACCTTGACTGAAATCTGTACGGATACCAGAGAGCAAATAGCATCTTCTCGTCACCCCATTAACGTGGATCATAGCACAGTGGATGAAATAAATCACGGGACTAGCACCAGTGGAGTAAACGTACCCAATTGCATGTACATTACTGAGCACTCCCAAGAAACAACAATGTAAGGTAGGACCAATCCGTAAAATGGCAATCAACTACAAAGACGTCACTCTTACAACAGAGTTGTTCCCAGGAGCATCGGGACAGACTGAAGGAAAAAAGAACAAGAAACCTAATCCTGGAAAGGATACAAAAGTCAAAAAATATCGAGCCCCCAAAAGTAAGAAAGCTGACGACAAGCTAC
This sequence comes from Meconema thalassinum, assembly GCA_946902985.2. Lineage (NCBI taxonomy): Eukaryota > Metazoa > Arthropoda > Insecta > Orthoptera > Tettigoniidae > Meconema > Meconema thalassinum. Next base: position 35,799,715 of record OX336392.1, read on the forward strand.
AGTAAATGAGAAATCTAAAAAGATTGTAACGATGGAGACTTGTCTCCCAAATACCTTCATCATCTGATGAAGGTCAAGAAGATGAAGGTGGGTGATTACAGGTTATAATGTCATTTTCATTAATTCAAAAGTTTCTGTTGGGCCTTATATCCCCTATGGGGTAGGCCATATTAAACGACTAGGATGGAAATAAAGCCCAGATGTAGAGGTTCTTAAATTTTGTATTGCAGTGTTGTAGTGTTGTTTGAAGTAAAACTAAACATCCTTTGGTATTATACTTTCATTTTATCTTTAACTGTTTCTCTGTAAGATTTATTATTATTATTATTATTATTTATTTACCCGAATAGCACTATTACAGAGCACGTAAAATCAATACTTCAAATCTTGCCACTTGTCTTTCTTCTCTCTGCCCACATTCGCTTCATCCTCTCTGATCTCTGCTTTCGGAGCTGTTCAATGTTCCGTGGCTGCTTTCGTTGTCTTTCTTGTTCCTCCCTGAAGATCACTTTTTTTGAATTTTGTCCAGAAATAACTTCCCATTGTATGCAACTGTAATGTCAATGTCGGCTTCCTTAAGATCTTTTAATGTCTGTGTAAACCACGCTGGTTGAAAATTTTATAAAAAAAATTGTTTTGTTAGCCTGTCATTATTCATTCTATTTAAATGCCCAAAAAATGACAATCGTCGTTTGTAAGATTTATATTAAATAATCTGTTAGGTGGGCCTTATTGCCCGCGGGGACCGTACTACGAGGGTAAGAATTATTCAGCATGAGAAGTTCTACAAATCGTCCGTGACAGCATATCTCTCTCTTCAATACATCGCCTACTATAAGTGTAGGTTTTCATTTCTTCAACAATCTCCATTCAATTACTAGCTTCGAGGCAGTTTACGAGCTAGCTGGCTGGCATGCGAGTCCATCACCCCAAACACTGGCGAGTCGTATCCAGTTAAGGCTTCAGAGAAGAGTGGATGTGTTCAGGCCCGACGGGAGGGGGGGTCAGGCAGGGCTGGTGCCCCGGGGCCCGACCCTCCCAGGGGGCCCGGCGTCCTAAGAGGATGGGCCCAATCAGGCATTGAATTATTATTGCCTTCATGTGACTTGAATTTGCTACTGGCAATCATTGAGTGAATGCAATGAACTGTCTGTGAACAAAGTTACAAGGATTGAAAAACTTATTATGTCAAGTGGACAATATTCGTTTACAAAGCGCTTGTGGGAAGAACAACTGTCTCAAAGTGGTCAACTCAGGCGATGGGGCTTCGCTATGTATTGTTCTCAGATTCTAAATTTAGCTTATTCGGCTTATGCACCAATCCTTCAAATAACTTTCACATCCCTTCACTTATTTCGCCAAGGTCTCGACAGCCTGGGCTCAATAGATTGAAGTTTGGTGCGATATTTAGAGGTGATAGTGTCTGAAATGAATATATTGTCTAGCTGGACGTATCGTATGCCGTGCAGGCAGGTAAGTAAAATAAATTTTAAAGTACCGTCCACAAAGTAATTCACTTTATAGTTATTGTTGATTTAAGGGGCGGAACAGCGAAGTCATCGTTCCCTAGTAATTCACTTTCGCACTATGTGAAAAATTATCATTGCTGGCTAAATATCTTGCGAAAGGGTGGGATGATTCTGTTGTCAAACGTAGATAGAAGAAATGCATGCGAAATTGTTCATTTTCTCGTATACTGAATTGAGAAAACAATACTAACATTTGAATAATCTGTATGCTTAAGTGCAGTATAATAATTATTATAACTGGTTCATTCAACACGATCAACAATCCTAGGTACTTGGGTTCGAGCTCAAATTATTTCTGATTAAGGGATTTATTGAAAACCTACATTACTATTGGTACTAGAGTTGAGAAATGTACCCAAAGGCTGAAACTAAGGTTACATTAGAGCAGCGGTTCCCAAACTTTTTCTATCCGTGACCCATTTTAGCCCATACGTTTTAGCCGCGACCCCCGTTTTAGCGCAGGTGTCTGCGTGGGGGGGGGGGGGGGGGGGCAAAGTGGAGGGATAAAATTACTTTGGAAGTTAACTTAAGTGACCGGTAGATTATTCGTTTAAATGTTTATTTATTTACTTTGTTCAGATTTTAAAATTTTAATCTTATTCTGATGTTACTGACCTGTTTGATGTTTACTGAGAAACTTAAATGTAAAATAATATGACACAAAAAATAATATTTGGCGGTTCAATAGTATAATGATATTTAAATAAATGGTAGTAATTCTTTTTAGACTACCAGGGTATTATTTTAAAAACGAAAAGTAGTAGTGCCTATAACCTGCTATTAACTTTTATAAATGCTTTTAAATAGTCACAAAGGAACCTAGTAGCTCGACTGTCTTGACATGACTGTAGTTGTGACGTTAGTGACGTGTGGAGGGAGAAGGGCTCGTATGCGCATGCATCAATCTTTACAGACTATAGTGATAATCAGTGCTTGCTCCACGTTTCTACCGCGTCGCGATCGTCCGGTTATATTAAATACGGCCATGAACATTAATCCTATATCCCAATGATCTTTCCTCAACCTTCTACTAACCACCATTATTAATAAAATTGTAACTTTTCTATAAGGTGTCACTCACGAAGTGCCCTTACAACTTTGCTAGTTTAACATTAATTAAATTCTGCATAATTGTTTGTGTGATACAAGTTTCAAATCACATTGTTCCTTTCCTATAATCAGGGAAAACATTTCTTTAAACTCTTGAGCGAGTCATGTTCAGGTTTCACGAAATGGAAACTGTCCCATTTGGCTAGTGATTCCTGCTCAAACTTGGGAAGTCTAGAACTTTCCTTTTCACTTTCTTCAGGTTTCACAGTAAGTGACCTGCCCTCTTTTGTATAATTCTCATATAATAATGCTGTATAAATATAAGAAGTTGTAAGAACTTCTATCTTATTTTTCATGTTTTTATTATTGTTATTTTCGAAGTTGTCACTTTCTCTAGAACATTCTCTCAAGAATTTCTTAAGGTACACTCTTTGTACCCCAATTCACGTTCCAACTTTAATTACTCCATTGTTTATTTGTTTAAATCTTATAAAGATTTTAGAAACATGTAAGGTTTGAAACCTTGTAAATTGTCAATTGCCTGGAGCAAACGTTTAATGTTGAGAGGTCTGCGACCCCATTTGTTAAAAAGTTCAAATGAACTATGTTTGTCCAAATTATATTACACGCTTGTTAATTTCCTCAAACTTCTTTGCATTGTCAAATAAATTAAATATTTGTTTTTGAATTCATCATTTCTCTGATACTACAGTTAGGCAAGATCCTGGCTTTCCTAGCTCTTCCTAGGTTTATGCCCTCGTTCATACTCAATAAAGCTTTTACTATCTGTCTGGCCAGACCATCAACCTTCCCTATAGTACTTTTATTCGTGCTTGGGAGGAAATACACTAAAGCCTTTCTCTGGCAAACTGCCCAAGTCTTAGCTGCGGTTCCCGTCAGCTTCGACCAAGCTCGTACCCACTTTAGGTATCCGAGCACGGATTTGCGGTGGCAACCGCTTCTAAATGTATTGAAAGTCAAATTAATAACTTTTGTGGGACTCTCCTCCTATTTTTCTATCCTTTTTCTCCAATCCAAAATCTACTTCCTTCTCTTAATCATCTTCCATTGGTGGGTGGGTTATTCCTCAGCCAATAAACTACCCATGCAGCTAAGAAGCTTTCCACCATTCCTCTGTCGAACAACTCGGTGGGGAGGCGCATTACCGAGATGGCTCAAGACATAAAGGATCAGTTGAAAACAAAGTTGCAGAAAAGTGAGTACTTTTCCATTCAAGTTGACGAGTCTACGGACGTGTCGAGTTTGGCGCAGTTTATGTGCTTTGTTCGTTTTGAGGGTGACGGTAGTGTGGAAGAAGACATTTTATTTTGCAAACCTTTGCCTGACCACGCAACAGGTGAGGAAATGTTTAAAATGTTCATGTCTGCAAGCGATTCGCTTCAAATTGACTTTCAAAAGTGTATTTCAATCTGCAGTGATGGTGCCAAAGCAATGACTGGGAAAGACAGCGGTTTCGTGAGACGGATGAAAAATGTCATGCCTAATGCCACTTGGGTTCATTGTTTTCTGCATCGCCAGGCATTAGCTACCAAGGTCATGCCAACTGAGCTAAAACAGTGTTGAACGAAACTGTTAAGTTGGTTAATTTTGTAAAAAGCCGGCCATTACAGTGTCGACTGTTATCACAGTTATGCGAAGAAATGGAGGCACAGTACAAATGCCTCTTGCTTCACACAGAGGCAAGGTGGCTGTCACGAGGGAAGGTGCTTTCTCGAGTGTTCGCTTTGCGCTCTGAGCTTAAGACATTTTTTCAAGTTGCAAAAAAAGACCTTGCCGGTTTTTTGAGTGTCAATGAATGGCTGTTAAAACTTCCTTATTTAGCTGACATATTTCATCATCTGAACGATCTCAACTTTTCCTTGCAGGGAAGAGACAAAACCATACTTTTTGCACAAGACAAAGTCAATTCGTTTTTAAAGAAATTAGCCACTTGGTCAACCAGGTTTGAAAAGAATACATTTGAAAACTTTGAACTGACAAATGAGCTTATCACATCCCTTGATCGAAGCGATGAATATTATCCCGACATTGACAACCTGTCCAAACTGGTTACTACTCACTTGCAAGGTCTACAAGAGCAGATCCTTAGCTACATTCCCGAGGATCAACACACCGGTTGGAACTGGGTGCTTAACCCCTTCAACGAGCAGGCTGTGAACGAGGCAGACTTAAACCCACTGATTCATGACAAATTCATCGAGCTATCCTGTGACATGACTTTGCAACTGTCCTTCAGCACCCAAAATGTTGACAAGTTCTGGCTACAAAGAAGAGCTGAGTATCCAAGCTTAACATCAGTGGCTCTGAGAATCATCATGCCCTTTGCAACATCCTACCTCTGCGAACTCGAATTTTCTACATTGGTCAACATTAAAACCAAGGCAAGAAATCGACTGGACGTAGAAGACGACCTTATTGTATGTGTATCTAAAACTAAGCCGAATTTTAAGAAACTTGTTGACAAAAAACAGGCCCATGTTTCTCACTAAAGAAGTCTTTTTTACTTAGAAATGTATTAACAATTACATATCAAAATTATTAAATGTTTCTGTTTTGTTTTGACAAAATCTGTAAAATATATTGATATTTTGTAAATGTACAAAGTTATTTAATTTAAAACTCCCGATGGCCATCTAAGTTTCAGTACATAGTTCACCATTATTTGTATACATCTCGCGACCCCTTTCCGAACGGCCCGCGACCCCCCCCAGTTTGGGAACCGCTGCATTAGAGTATTTATCTGGACTGTGTGTTTAATTAACCAGGAGAAAAATGACAATTAAGCTAGGGCACTGAACTTTGTTTTCCAATTCCTCTCATGGAACGTCACTGGTACGGGCAGATGACATATCTGTTCCGCCCCTTAAAACAACAAGTAACGTCAGTGGTGTGCATGGCGATGGAGAAATTAATATATTGCATGTAGGCAACAGCGCAGATTTTCCTAAGACCAAATATTTGAACTATGCTTAATTTAGAAAAAAATTAAGATGAAGTATTGTCAAATCATACTAATATATAAAAATGAGATGGTGTGTGTCTGTCTGTCTGTTACTCAATAACTCAAGAACCACTAGTCCGATTTAAATGAAATTTTGCATGAATGTAGATGATTTACCAGGTTTACATATAGGATACTTTGGATTTCGAAATTTTGCACTATTAAAAATGGCGACTATTTTAGTGACGTCATTAGACCCTTTGGTTTCAAAATTTCATATTTCCATATCAAATAAAAAGAGAACGGTAGGAAATAGCAAACTTTTGATGGCACGTACGAGCTTTGAAATTTAATTTCCTATCCGAAAGGTCCTTATCACTTTTCGTGTATCTCCAACAGTTAGCGAGTAAAACCGACATTTGTGACGTCACTACACCCTTTGGTTTCAAAATTTCATATTTCCTTTTCAAATAAAAAGACAACGCTAAGAAATAGAAAACTTTTGATGGTATACATGAGCTTTAACATTTAATTTTCTATCCGAAAGGTCCTTATCACTTTTCGTATATCTCCAACGGTTAGCGAGTAAAACCAGAATCTGTGCAATAAAACACGGTCAACACCGAGCGGTGCAGTATATCTCTCTATATATAAAAATGAAAATTTGTGTGTTTATCTCTGAATTTCTACGGAAATTTGAGATGTTTACACGTTTCAGACTGTTTTATGATGGATGCGCGCGAAAATATTTTTTTTTGTTTGTCTGTCTGTTTGTTTGTTTGTGGACAAATTTATTCCCTTATAACTCGAGAACGGCTGGGTGTATCAACGTAAAATTTGGTACAGATATCCATCAGAGGCACGACACTAATCATTGATGTAACTCTTCTCCGTACCTCTCATAAAAGGGGGCCTACCCCCTTAAAATACATGCTGAAATAGACGTAGAAGAACGAGACAAAACTCATCATCAGCCCCTCAATGTGAGAGACAAAACTCGGGTCCCCGAAAACTACATTTTAAGGACCGAAGACCAACCGTTTTTTAGATATTCCCAGAAAACTAATTTAATTTAATAAACTAATGAACGAATGCAAGCCAGTAACCATGCCAACGAATTCTCAGTGGTCCATCTATTGCTGTAAGACGCAATGCAATTCCATTAATTACATTAGTGTGAAAGTTTGCAAACGGCTAGAAGGTTATCACGGAACCAAATTAAGCCGTAAAATTCATCAATACGTATAATGCGCTTAAGGGGATCAAGGAGTACTCTAGATTTTTTTCACGCGATTTACACTGCGGGTGTGGTACGGCAGGTCTATTATATTCCTATACCCATATTATTCATTCATTCATTCATTTCGTATAGGCCATCTATGGACCGCGTCATTCCAACCGTCTCCTACTGGCTTTGATGTTTGCCCTGTACGCCCGCATTCGTTCTCGGTGGACTTCCTTCCGTTCCTGGGTCCAAATCTTTCCCGTTTTCAGCTTCGGTTTTTCTTGGAAACCTTTACAAGCTTGAAGTTTCCCTTTGATTGGGGCGCGCTTCTTAATGTCTGTTGGTGTAATCCCCACTTCTTTCAGATCTTTATACAGTTCAATGAACCAGGCCCATTTTGTTTTCCTCTCCTCAAAGTAAGTTATGTTGCGATTGGTCAGTCTCGCTGGGCTCATTCGTTTCACATGCCCAAAAAATGGTAAGCTTCTCTTCCGGATGACGTTGCTTATCTTTTCCACATGAGTATATAGGTCATGGTTATGCCGTCTTCTGTATTCCCCACTGTCTTTGATGGAACCCAATATCTTTCTCAAACTTTTCCTATCTTTGGCCTACAGTTTCTCGACCAAGCCTTTTTTGTTCATCGTGAGGCATTCAGAAGCATGCAAGACCTCAGGACGGATGACACTGGAGTAATGTTTTAGTTTTGCGTTGAAGGATATTGACCTTTTCTTATAGATGCCCTTAGTTAAATGGTAGGCCATTTCCATTTTGCTCATGCGTGATGTGAATGCTTCTTTCTCTGATAATATCCCTTCCCTGACCCGTCCTGAAAAGATAAGTACCTGGCCATTGGCTGAATTAAAAATAAAAATAAAATAGGTGTTATAATTTCTCCCTATATTATATTATTATTAGTATTATATTATGGCGTACAACGACGAGACAAATCCCCTCGGTGCCAGCAACAAAACTCGGGGGCCATAAAGGGTCCTCGAAAACTACATTATAAGGCTCTAAATCCAACAGTTTCTGAAATATTCCCAGAAAATTAATTTAATTTAATTTAACAAACTAATGAAGGAATGCAAATCGGTAACCATGAGAACATTATCTCAAGGGGTGGCATACAACTTTCCATCTATTTCTGTAAGAAGCAATGTCACTCCATTTATTACATTTCTGTGAAAGTTTGCAAATGGCTATAAGGTTATCACGGAACTAACGTAGACCGTATAATTCATCAATGCAATTAAGGGGGCGAAGGGGTAACCTAGAATCTTTTCATGCAATTTTCACGTTCGACATATAGTACAGAAGGTCTATTATATCTCCAAACAGCAACATTATTTTCAAAAATTCCTGAATTGAACCAGCATTTTTTGCGGCTTTTAGTAATTTGGGCAATTTGAGGCTAAAGAACCTGAATTTTCATGCAGCACAAGCCTTTATAATTTATGAAAGGGGTCTTCCTGTGTATGGGCACCTAGCACAACGTAGAGGGTCAGATTTTATGTGACGTGTATTGCGTTTCGTCTACAAGGCTTTCAATTTTATTTCACGTCAGGAAGTACAGGTTAGGTGAATTTAGTCTGAGAGCACATTTTAACTTTTTTTTGTCGACATACGGGTTCATCGTAAGGATGATTTTATTTGATACTGTGTGATAGATCTACCCATATTTGGATATCTCGGTAATATGTTGTAGACAATAGAATTGTCTGTCTGTCTTTCTGTGTATCTTTATGTAAGCCTATACCTCGTGTTCGGATGCTTGGTGCATCGTAAAATTAGGTATGGTAACCATGAGAGTCAATACACCAATCATTTTAAAATTCTTCACCGTACTTTTCATACAGTAGGAGGGTGGATATAGAGAAAAACTTCTCAATATATGCTGAAATAGGTGATATATAAAAATTATCCTAGAAGGACGACCAAAGCATATGTTGCGCTTCTCAATGTGAGACACAAAATTCGGGAATCTATTAAGGGTCTCCGAAAACTACATTTTAAGGGCCTTAAATTAACAGTGTGTGTGATATTCCCAGTAAACTAACTTCGTTCTGATAAACTAGAAGGAATGACAAACCGCTAACCATTGCAACAGTAGCTCAATTGATAATGTCTGGTGTTAACAACGAACACCGTTCGAAGAACGGGTACTTCTGCTAGTATTAATATAAATACAATTTTGTTTTGAGCTGGTGCAGTGGCTATTATTAGTATTTGACATTTCTATGCCGTTTATTCCAAAGAGCAGCGTCGATCTGCAAGGCACTTATTTTTCAGAACGCGAAGAGATACTTTCCCTTGCGAATCAAGCTATTTCGTGATACGCTTTAACGTCTCAGTACAGTTAAACATAAAATGAGTTGCTCTCTTTATGTACGACATAGAAATGGCTCCGGGTCCTGACGAAGCCGCGGCAGGAATGCTACCTAACAAGTACAATTTCAAGTAGTTCCAATTTTGGCTACCAGACGCCACTGTAACTAACACCCAGCGGGGAACGTTGGAACTTCAAAGCGTTTCTAACCAAATAACCTACACATTTTGGCTACACACTACAAATTTGGTATGTTCGTTTACATATCATAAATCTGCATGACATGGGCCCGCCGGCTTTACTTCCTCTCCAAATAAAGGCATAATGAAGGATTTCAACGCTTTTAAAAATCCGACGACTTCGGCCGGATTTAAACCCGCGATCTTGGGTATAGCAGCTCAGCATGCTATAATTATTATTATTATTATTATTATTATTATTACATCAATAGAGAACTAAAAGGGAAGAGACCGATGGGAAGACCAAGAAAACGATGTCTTGAGACCGTGAAATCAGAAGTGGAGAAAACGGAAGTTGTACAATGACAGAAAGCAGTGGCAAGCGCTTGTCTACCGCACCCGGGAAACTGGAGACGGAAAAGGAAGATGATGATTATTGCTTGCTGTTTTTTATGTTCTTGTAATTGATTTCATGATGAACATTTTGTGCAAAAACAGTTTGTGCAATTTTACGAGGATTATAATTTAAATTTACACAATTCGGTTATAAAGGGGGGACCGGGAGATTCCAGCCCCAGGGCCCGTCGCCGCTCTCCACGGCCCTGGATGTGTTTGGAGTTTCCCTGGAAGTGCAACTCGGTTTTCCTTACTTCGCCTGTGAACTTTTCGTTCCGCAGAATACACAGTCAAGTTTAGATTGGATGGAAGGGGGATTTGTGATTCATGCACCTCGCCATTCTTAAATTACATCTGACAAGAATTCGTTGCACAAGCTATCTCCATAATAATATAATTAATAGTCCAGTCAGTGATTTCAACACATCACGCCGAGACGAAAAATGGATATAGATCATTTCATTGAAATCGAAAAATTTACGCTTATCACGTAACAATGAAACTGAGCAACAAATAATTTCTCGATTGACACAAGAGAGAAAAAGAAATAATTCACAAAGATAAAGGGAGTCATCCCCAAAGTTCCCCTGACACAGGGAGGAATTGTTTATGGTTTGTGGTCCGATGAAGAGGGTTCTGCTATGAATTATGATTATTTCATAAATTATATAAATGATACTTCAGTTTCCGGGCGGGTTGCTGGTATTATATATACAGAGGTGGCCAAGTTATTATGGCAAAGCCGGATACAACCAAATTCTTTATTGCAAATTAACTAAATCAAATACATTGGATTACAATGGAATATTTCATTTGAGGGCAGGACCTTTCTTTTTGGTATTTTGTCATTGAACAAAATGTTCTACAAGAGAATATTTATGGACAGCATTGTATGCATTTACGCATTTAACTTTATGGGGACCTTGTACCCAAGAGGGGTCACGTTGACTTTTTATCCTGATTACGCACACATTTCTGAATAAATCTACGTTTGCTTCAAAAAATTCAGGCAGTTTTCTTCTTGCAGTGTAACCTCTAACTGTAGGGGTAACAGAGAAATATCATGTGTGTAACTTTTAAATTGGAGCTATCGTTTAAGTGGTTCCCGCAGTTTTTGGTACATGTCTCTTGAAAAGCCTTCTTTTCATGAAATAGAAAAGTCAAAAGCCAAATGGGTGGGCAATAGACAGACTGAAAGAGAAGGATGTAAACGAAAGATTCAAGAAGAGTATAAAGGAAGGACTAATGAAAAACCCTAAACAAACTTCAATTACAGACGAATGGGCACTTTTGAAGAATGAAATAACAAAATCCGCAGAAGAAAACATTGGTAGGAAAGAAAGAATAGGTAGAAAACCGTGGATCACTCAGGATATACTAGAATTGATGGATGAAAGGCGGAAGCACAAGAATCTAAGAGATGAAAAGGGGAAAGCAGAATACAGACGTCTGAGAAATGAGGTTAACAAGAAGTGCAAGGAAGCGAAAGAAGAATGGTTGAAAGAGAAATGTGCAGGTATAGAAAATTGTCTGAAATTAGGAAAAGTAGACACAGCTTATCGAAGGATTAAGAATACTTTTGGGGAAAAGAAGACTAAGTGCTGTAATATTAAGGACACAAATGGAAAGCCTCTAACAGATAGGTAAGAAAAGGTTGAGAGATGGAAAGCTTACATAGAGTGCTTGTATAAGGGAAAGGAGATTGAGAATCATGTAATGGAAAGCGAGGAGGAAATTGATGAGGATGCGAAAGGAGATTTAATATTGAGATCAGAATTTGATAGAGCTTTGGAAGACTTAAGCAGGAACAAAGCACCAGGCATAGATGATATACCGATTGAGTTGCTACGCTGCATAGGGGATGAAGGTCTGATCAAGTTATTTCACTTGGTGTGTAGGATTTATGAGACAGGTGATGTACCCCCTGATTTCAAGAAGAATGTAATCATCCCTATACCAAAGAAAGTGGGAGCTGACAGATGTGAAGATTACCGTACAATCAGCTTGATTACTCATGCTTCAAAGATCCTGTCTAGAATAATTTACAAGAGGATTGAAAGCCAGATAGAAACGGAGTTGGGTGAAGACCAGTTTGGTTTCAGGAGAAATGTAGGAACAAGGGAAGCTGTACTAAGTCTTAGGCTGATTTTAGAAGGTAGAATAAGGAAAGATAAGAGAACGTTCATGGCTTTTGTAGACTTAGAAAAGGCTTTTGATAACGTTGATTGGACTAAATTGTTTGACATTTTGAAATCGATTGGAATAAAGTACAGGGATAGGAGGGTAATATACAATCTGTACAGAAACCAGACAGCAGTCATTCGAGTTGAAGGACATGAGAGAGAAGCTGGTATTCAGAAAGGTGTAAGGCAAGGCTGCAACTTATCACCCATACTTTTCAATCTTTACATTGAACAAGCAATGAAGGAAATTAGAGAAAAATTTAAAGTGGGAGTGAAGATCCAAGGAGAAATAATTTCAACTCTGAGATTTGCTGATGACATCGTCATCTTGGCCGACAAGCCTGAGGATTTGAATGAGTTTTTGAATGGTATGGACTCCGTCTTACGGAAAGAATTCATGATGAAAATAAGTAAACAAATGTAAAACAAAAATACTGGAATGCAGCCGAAATAAATCAGAAACCTCTATGGAGATCAAATTGGCAGGTGAAAAGCTGAAGGAAGTAGGAGACTTCTGTTACATAGGAAGCAGAATAACCAGTGATGGACGAAGCAAAGAGGATATTAAAAGTAGATTGGCTCAGGCAAAGAAAGCATTTCTACAAAAAAGGAATCTGCTGACATCGAATATAGATTTAGGTATTAGGAAGTCATTTTTGAAAGCCTTTGTCTGGAGCGTGGCGCTCTATGGAAGTGAAACTTGGACTATTGGTGCAGCAGAAAAGAGGAGAATTGAAGCATTTGAAATGTGGTGTTACAGGAGAATGATGAAGATCAGATGGGTAGATAGGGTTACAAACAAAGAGGTATTAAGACGAGTGGGAGAGGAAAGATGTTTCTGGCGACTGCTAATGAAGAGAAGAGATAGGTTGGTAGGACACATATTAAGACACCCAGGAATAGCAAGCTTAGTTATGGAAGGAAGGGTCGAGGACAAAAACTGTAGGGGTAGACCAAGGTTAGAATATGTTAAACAGATTGCCTCGGATGTAGGGTGTCGAGGCTATGTAGAGATGACACGATTAGCTCAGGACAGGGAGGCATGGAGAGCTGCATCAAACCAGTCAAAAGACTGAAGACTCAAACAACAACAACAATAAAAAATAGTGCACAGTTATGGCAATCTGTTGCGTAGAAGTGAAAATACTTGAATGACAAGCATTGAAAGATTGGGTTTTATCGTAAAGAAATGAATCATATATTATTTAATTTATATCTCAGACCCCGTGAGTCTTCTTCCTCATCATCATTTAGACTGCAGATCTCCTTTTATGAAGCTCCTTCTACAGTAGTCAACCCGACTTAACTGAGCTGTAAGGATGTGTTACATCTGTAGCGCGACGACTGATTGTGTCGTCAAAACCACCATCCTAGATAACCGTGATCTCAAGCTACTTTGTTAGTCCAGAGTAGCGTTAAAATGTGACTCGCATGAAGAACACTTGCTCATATGTGAAGGTCTTCCAGTTGGCCGCACACTTCTCCATCTACGTTCACAGCGAAGCCATCTCCTCTCTACCTCAGCGGAGGAACAAACTTCTGTCGACCGAAATATTATGTGCACTCGAGTTTGAAGGTCGCTTGTGAAGTAACCAATACACCTAAATAAAATCCAATAACATTATCATTTTCGTCGTTCTATTTTACGTTAGTTCATGTAGGTTTGGAATTTTTAATTTATATTTTAATATTTTTTATCGCAGTTGGAACACTAAAAGTGCCCGTTTTAAGCGTGTTTCAACCATGCGTCACATTTAAGAGTTATTATCTCACACACCCGTCATCAGATCGAATCCAAATATTAACACAGTATGCATTGGAATGTTTTATAACCGTTGTAATAATTTCGAAATTTTGTGTGTCCAAGAAACAAAGTTGTTATCATTTTTGTAAGTAACATTTTCTCGGCTCGGGGTGGTTGGAAAATGTAGTTCTTGGTCGCGTTGTAATCCTTATACATCAAAAGGGTATGATTTATGACTGTGAAATACGTAAATTAATTCACTTATTTTATGTAGCCTATGTTTGTATTTCTACGGGAAAATAAGACATGGTTCACCAGCTAGCCGCTCCGGGAAATGCTGTACAGCGTTGCTGAGATGCAGCCTATCAGTTCCAAGGGAGGCGCGCCATGACGCGTGATGGCCTCCATCCTTGCAACTTTGTACAGCATTTCCCGGAGCGGCTAGCTGGTGAACCATGTCTTACTTCCCCGTAGAAATACAAACCGATATAATAATAAGGAATTAATTTACGTATTTCACAGTCATACAGCATAACCTTTTGATGTATAAGGATTACAACGAGACCAAGAACTACATTTTCCAACCACCCCGAGTCGAGAAAATGTTACCTTACAAAAAAGATAACAACTTTGTTTCTTGGACACACAAACATTTGAAATTAATAAACCAGTTATAAAACATTTCAATGTATATTGCGTTAAAATTTGGATTCGATCTGATGACGGGTTCGTGAGATAATAAATCTTAAATGTTACGCATGGTTTAAACACGCTTAAAAACGGGTACTTCTTGTGTTCCAAATGCGATAAAAATATTAAATTATAAATTAAAAATTCCAAACCTACGTGAACTAACGTAAAATAGAACGACGAAAATGATAATGTTATTGTATTTTATGTAGGTCTATTGGTTACTTCACAAACAACCTTTAAACTCGAGTGCAAATAATACTTTGGTCGACAGTAGGCAGGTACGGCCAAGCTAGGTCGAAGGGGTAGCTTAACCCTTTATCTTCTTCTTCTTCTTCTTCTTCTTCTTCTTCTTCTTCATGTGCCGTGTCCTCTAAGAAGGTTGGCGATCATCGCAGCAATCCGGTTTTTGGATCTAGCAGCACTGAAAAGTACACTGGAACTACACTAGAACCATTTATTTAGGCTATCCAACCAGGAGATCCTTCTTCTTCCTCGACTCCTCCTGCCCTCAACCTTCCCTTGAATAATTTCTTGTAGAAGACGATACCTGTCTCTTCACATTACATGACCCACCTATTGTAACTTACTAATTTTGTCACAGGTCTTTACCTATCCTACGCAATATCTCAAGATTTGTGATTCTATCCCTCCAGCTTACTCGTAAGATATGTCCACATCTCAAATGCCTCCAGTCTGTTAATCATATCGTGTTTGAGTGTCCAAGCTTCCATATTGTAGAAGAGTACCGAGAACACATAACATTTTAGCAACCTGAGTTTTAAATTTATACTAAGGTCTCAATTCCCCAATACATTTCTCATTTGTTTGAATGCACTTCTGGCTTGTCCTATCCTTGCCTTAATATCTTGAGAGCAATCATTGGTATCATTAACTATGGTAGCTTGCCACGGTGCGTGAGTGGTTATCGTGTCGGTCTACTAACCCCAAGCTTGCAGGTTCACTCCTGGCCGTGGTAAGTGATTTTTGAAAGGTGACAAGAATCACGATACGCATGTCATACGATGTTGGCATGTTAAAGAACCCATTTGAATTCAGTAGGCCATGTTCAAATGGCAAAATTAATCTCGCGATTTTCCGACAACATGAAGTTCCTCATTTCTCTACGAGAAAGCACTTAGTGTCAAGGAGTTTAGATATCTAACCTCCTTGACTTTCATGGCGCTTCAAGGAGCGATTAAATTTGACATGCAAGTTGCCCTCTGGGCGTCAATTAACAAAGCTTGCACCCGGCACTCGAGGCCGTACGAATAAAAAATAAAAAAAATAAAAAATATATCTATGGTTCCTAAATATCTGTATTTATGAACTCTTTGAACTGCTTGACCTTGCCTGTCCGCTTCCAAAGTTGGCGATCATTCTGGTTATGGTGTCTTTATTGGTCGCTATCCGGAACAATTGGTGGATGTTTCTCTGAACAATACTCTATGGTTGTCAAGCCAGGAAAGTCTACTTCGTACTCGGGCTGGGTTTCCTT
This sequence comes from Meconema thalassinum, assembly GCA_946902985.2. Taxonomy (NCBI): domain Eukaryota; kingdom Metazoa; phylum Arthropoda; class Insecta; order Orthoptera; family Tettigoniidae; genus Meconema; species Meconema thalassinum. The sequence continues at coordinate 35,815,500 of OX336392.1, forward strand.
CTATTTTTCCTTTCAAAATGCATTGCAGTAGTTCGTATCAGCCTCTGTTGCTCATTATGTGACCCAAGTATTGAAGCTTACGGCATTGAACAATATTGACTATTTCTTGGGTTGTATTCATCCTTCGTAATACTTCTTGGTTGGTAATCTTATGAGTCCATAGTATCTTTAGAATCCTTCTGTATAACCATAGTTCAAACGCGTGGAGTTTTGAAATAGTTTCGTCCTTCAAGCTCCATGTTTCAACGCCATACAGAAGCACTGGGTATGTACAGTATATAGCATTTGAGGAGTCTTATTTTTGTGTTGAGGGTGAAGTTATGACTCTTGAAAATCGAGCCCATTGTTAAGAAAGCACTTTTAGCCTTGGAAATTCTACAACGGATATCTTGCGAGTTATCCCATTGTTCATTGATGATAGTTCCTAGGTAATTGTAATGTAAGACTCGTTCTATTCTTTCCTGATTGATGTACAGGCGTATGGAAGACAGACTATCGGGCAAGTGAAAGTCATTTAAGTCAAGGGCATCGCTAGGGAAACTGGGAGAGAAAGTCAAAGTGTAACAGTACAAAATAAGACAAAACATTACCATCCTAATGTGACTAGCTCACCACATTAGTGAAAGAGAGCTACCCTTTTATAGGAGGCCTTTGCCCTTTAAGGGACATTCGAGGCTGTTCTTTATTCTTTACTAGCAGTAGTACCCGGCTTCGCCCGGTGGAATGATGATAATATTTCAGTCTCCTTAACACTCAACGTCATAAATTATATTTATTTATGTATTCATTTCTTACATTATCAAACCCAGTGACAATGTTTATACTTAAGTCACTATGGGAAGGCTCTGTAAAAAAAAAGATCATTCTAGTGATATTTGTCTTCAGTCCGAGTCGAGATATGTCGTTAGCGGTCCCAGAATTCATGACATCTCAGTCGTAGAAGACTTTATGTGGTGGTGATTAGAAATATAATGGACTTAAAATCTAGGTCATTTGCCCCCAATGACGTTGAGGGCGTAACATCTAGGTAATTTGCCCTACTGATCAGGATAATATTGAAAATTACAATATAACTGACATATGAAACTTAGAAAATAATAGAAAAAGATATTTTTAGGACTCACATTTCAAGAAAGACTTGATTATTTTTTGCCAAAGAGCTCCCACTTAAATCGCTATCTGGTTAAAAGTTTCGTCTTGTTAAGGTTTAAACTGTACGATAAATGTCTGAAGCAATTCCTCCAAGAGAAGCTTCCAGATTTGGCAGTCGATATATCGTTAACGTTCCTGAGCATCCAGTTGTCTTTTCTTCTGGCGCAAAACATCTTCTACATAGTGATGATGAACATAGAAGCGACTACTGGCCCATGTAACTTATCAACGAATGGGAAAAATTGATACTTTAAAGGAATGAGAGGAATAAAATAGAAAAGAGATGTACGATATACCATAACACTCGCTGTGAATTTTCTACGTGACCGGCTTACATGTTTCGGTACAGGTTCTCAAGAAGAGGAACCAGATGAAAATCCACAGCCTGCTTCAAGTCTCCGACCGGGTCAGGAATGGAATGAATGAAGCCCCCAATCTAGCGGCGAGGATATGAACTGTGCCGGCTGCCGAAGCCTGACGCACTCCTCTGGGGCAATGATTAAATGAATGACAGATGAAATGAAATGATAGTGGAGAGTGTTGCTGGAATGAAATTGTGACAGGGAAAACCGGAGTACCCGGAGAAAAACCTGTCTGCCTCCGTTCTGTCCAGCACAGATCTCACATGGAGTGACCGGGATTTGAACCACGGGCCCAGCGGTGAGAGGCCGGCGTGCTGCCGCCTGAGCCACGGAGGCTCTATAAGAGGAACCAGATCATTGACATAAATGAATACAGTGATAGTAGATTAAATAGTATCCTAGACAGATGACACGCAAAGTAACACGGCCTAATATACGATGTAATGGTTGAACTTCAGAGAAATGTTTCATCTCACTTCGCAGTTGTTATTTAATAAATACTAACATGTTTGTAGCTAACATTGAAATTAATGGAGTGCGTTAGGATAAACGATATTCCTTGTTTTTCCCTCTGGTGGATAAATAAATAAATGTTTAGGTGTGCCCACTCTTGAGCAAGCTACGTATAACTAACCATGAGAGAAGCATGGACTTTCCAGATTAAGGCCTGCTACCTTGAGCGACTGTCCTTGGGCATTGTTTATGGTCATTGCAAATGCAAGACGTACAGGGAATTGCAGTCGCTTGAAATCAAAAGGCATATCAGTAGGGATCATAGGAATTCGGAGAATGAAGATATCTTCTCCTTTGGCATGGCCTGTCAATACTGTCGCTTCTATTACATTTGGCATGAGTTTTTTCACACAGAGTCTCGTTCCATTACACAATTTGGTGGATCATATTACGCAATAGCAGTATTGATGATCCAGCTTTTAGTATTAATTTATGTGGTGGAAATCTAGGTGGTTCCAAAGAATTCAAGAACTCAGTAGGGTAAAATACAGCCTGTTCGGTCTCCAGAACAGTATCGATAGAATCGTACGTCGTACTGGGACCAGGAACATGATCTTGGATCTGAATATTCATTTTGTGTACACTTTCGTTTTTAGGCGCTAGAATTGCTCGCTCGCTAAGCCACTGATGGTCTTTATAATTTCCAGGAATATTTGGGAATACTTCGTTCATCATTTCCTGAACTGAAGGCATCAGTTCGCAAATGTCTAACGGGAAAGAAATGAGATTGGTTGTCGCATCAGGCGTGAAATCACCATCACCGAGATGCAGGAGTTGTTGAACAAAATTCTGTGCAGTCACATCTCCTAGTATCTCTCATATTGGTCGTCAGTGTCATTTTGTAAACATGTCTCCAAAGATACGATGCTTTGAGGCAAGCATTGAGTTCATCAGCGGGAGTTGATCGTGGTATAACTGGTAATGTTTGGCGAAAGTCACCCGCCAGAACTATAACAGCTCCTCCCATTAGTTGACTGTTTCCTCGTATGTCTTTCAGTGTTCGATCAAGCGCTTCAAGAGCTTTCTTATGGGCCTTAGTGCACTCATCCCAAACAATGACTTTGCATGTTTTTAGTATTTCAGCTTTTCCGGAACCCTTCTTGATGTTACATACTGGAGTTTCTGACTGCGCAAGATTTAATGGCAGATTCAGAGCTGATGATGACGATATATGATGACAGACGATCGGGGGGGTTCCCGGTCCTATTCACATTGACCGGTGAATCACTCATTCTTTCGTAATACTTCAGTGGTTTGAGCAAAGACCCTGTATGAACATCAGCATAGTCAGCAATACCAGGTAACACGGCGGGGTCTGGACATTCCTATCATGTCACCTCGCGATGAATCAGCAAGCTATTCTCACACCTGCCCCCTCCTCCCCCCTCCACCCACCAGAGTCTCACATCTTGTGGGACGTGGGTTTGTGACCACGGGACCCCAGCTGAGTCCGACATTACTTCTACTTACTGGTGCCGGGCTCCTTTCAGTTCTCTTTCCTGTCAGCCTCCCTTGGTCAAACTCTTGTTCTCTTCCGACCCCGATGGTATCAGGGTATCCGAGGCCTAGCGAATCTTTCACTTTCCCGCCTTAATTGGCCCTTGTCTAATCATTCCTGATAGCCTCATTCTTCGAAGTGTCAGCCTTCTTTTTCTTTTCTTAATAGCTCATGTCTTCTGCTCAAGACCCTCAAGGAGGCAGGGTGTGTGTAGCCCCACCACTTCTGTTGCACCCTGGATAGTGCTACACCCTCAAGGGCTCATGGCTGGTGAGCTCGGGAGCTGGCAACCCTGAGGGTTACCTGAGCGGGTCCGGTTTTACCCGTTTTTTTTCATTGCCTTTGGGACGGACCCTGTCCTCTTTCCGGGAATGGAGTGGTCTGTCCGCAATTTCAAGCAGACAGTGTTACTCACAGGGTACCAAAGCGTAAGTATACAAATTTTGGTTCTGATCGGTGAAACGGTGTAGATTTGTGCCAAAAGGCCTAAATGCAGGGAATGGGGTGATCTGTCCGCAATTTCAAGCAGACAGTGTTACTCGCAGGGTTCCAGAAGGTAAATAACAAATTTTGGTTGAGATCTGTGAAACGGTGTAGATTTGGGCCAAAGGGCCTAAATGCAGGGAATGGAGTGGCCTGTCCGCAATTTTAAGCAGACAGTGTTACTCGCAGGGTACCAAAGGGTAAGTATACAAATTTTGGTTCTGATCGGTGAAACGGTGTAGATTTGGGCCAAAGGGCCTAAATGCAGAGAATAGGGTGGTCTGTCGAAATTTCAAGTGGACAGGGTTACCCGCAGGGTTGCAAAGGGTAAGTATACAAATTTTGGTTCGGATCGGTGAAACGGTGTAGATGTTTGCCAAAGGGCCTAAATGCAGGAAATGGGGTGGTCTGTCCGAAATTTTAAGTGGACAGTTTTATTCACAGGGTTACATAGGGTAAGTATACAAATTTTGGTTGAGATCGGCGAAACGGTGTAGATTTGGGCCAAAGGGCCTAAATGCAGGGAATGGGGCGGTCTGTCGGAAATTTCAAGTTGACAGGGTTACCCGCAGGGTTCCGAAGGGTAAGTATGCAAATTTTGGTTCAGATAATTGAAACGGTGTGGATTTGTATACATAACAGACAGACAGACAGACAGACAGACAAACATTGAGCTTTATATATATATATAGATAGATAGATTCTTTATTCCTCCTCTGATGTTTTCTTTGGTAATGATCATAAGTTTAGTTTTACCAGAATATCACCGACAGTAGAGGCTACGCGAGCTAAAGCGCTGCGTTAGTTCAAGGGGCCAAGCTCTCTGCTGACTCGGTAGACGCGTGGGTTCGAGCCCCACCGTTGGCTGTCCTTGAAATGGTTTTCCGTGGTTTTCCATTTTCCACACCAGGCAAATGCTGGGACAGTACCTTCTGACAGGCCACGGCCGCTTCCTTCCACATCCTTGCCCAGTTTCATTCATCTTCATCCCGACGCGCAGGTCGCCCACGGGCGTCGACTAGAAAGACCTGCACTCGGCATCTCAGGAGGCTACACGACAAAAAAAAAACAGAAAATCATTAATTTAATAATTCCCAGGAGCGTTACCTCCATTGGCGTCCAAGACTGATCTGGTTAGGAGCGGCTTCGGTGGCGTAGTCGGTAGCATGCTGGACTACTATGCCAAAGATCCCGCGTTCGACCCGGCCGAAGTGGTCGGATTTTTAAGAGCGTTACAATCCTTCAGTAGCTTGCCACGGTGGGTGAGTGGATAGCGTGTCGGTCGACTAACCCCAAGATTGCTGGTTCGCTCCTGGCCGAGGTAAGTGATTTTTGAAAGGCGGCAAAAATCACGACACGAATGTCATACGATGTTGGCATGTCAAAGAACCCATTTGAATTCAGTAGGCCGTGTTCATAATGGCAAAATTAATCTCGGGAGTTTCCACCAACAAAATATTTCTCATTTCTCTACTAGAAAGCGCTTTAACGTTCAAGGAGCTTAGATATCTAACCTTCTTGACTTTCAGATTGATTCAAGGAACAACGAAATTCGACATGCAAGCTACCCTCTGGGAGTCCAATTACAAAGATTGCACCCGGCACCCGAGGCCATACGATATTAGTATTATTATCATTATTTCTACATTCATTTCACCACATAAGTGGGACATATCAACATATCGTCGGCTTGTTTGCAAGACGGTACGGCTAATTCTCTTAAGGTGGCACATTGAGAAACGAGCGAACAATGGAACAGGTCTCCAAGATGACGGCCTTCTGCGTGGTGATATGTAGACCAGGATGTATTCCCAATATTTGTAGATTGCGAGCCAATGACTTGGGGATGATGCCGGTAGAACAAATTACTATGGGCAGAACCACTACACTTTCCTGTCTCCACATTTGCCGCATTCCCTCAGCCAAGGGCAGATATTTGGTGATCTTATCACAGCAGGTTTGTTGCAGATTATGGGAATTGGGCACTGCAATATCAATTAAGAAGGTTCTCTTCTGCACCTTGTCCACAAGAACGATATCTGGCTGGTTTGCTGGTATGGTTTTCTCAGTAATAACTGATCGGTCCAATAACAACTTGTGACTAGGATTTCCAATACGGCGTCAGGAACATACTGATAGGGAGGCAAAATATTATCAGATAATAAGTGCTTTTTAGCAAGGTGTAGGTGCATTATTTTGGCCACTTTGTTGTGCCTTTTCATGTAATCAGTACAGGAGATTGCTTGGCAGCCTCCTGTGATATGTTGAATTGTTTCCTGTTCTAGTTGGCATCTTCTGCATTTATCATCCTGAATATTTGCCTTAACTATATATTAAAAATAGTTTTTGGTAGCCACTACTTGATCCTGGATTGCAACCATGAATCCTTCAGTCTCAGTGAATAGGTCCGCATGAGTCAACCAGCTGTTCGACGCATCAATGTCGACATGTTTCTGGTTGAGATCATACGGATGACGACCGTGCAGAGCTTTGTGCGTCCACTGCTGAAGCTTGATGGCTGAACATTCCTCATCAGTGGCTAACTGTATATCCCTTACGTGAAGAAGATCCAGCGGTGTGCACTTGTCATGTGCCTTCACAGCGGCTTGATGTATGGGAGAGTCATGTCTTCCCAGAAAATATCTCTGAAGGTTCCTCACTTGCCTTGCATGCAATTGGATAATGTCCGTGAGCCCTCGTACACCTCTTTGACGCGGGATTGTCAATCGCTCAACAGCTGACTCAGAGTGGAGACATCTGTGTTTTGTTAAGATGGTACGTGTCCTAATTAGGATGTTCTCCAAGTCAGTCTGCGTCCATTTGATAATACCGAAAGTGTATGTCAGAGCAGGAATAGCATAAGTATTAATAGCCTTAAAGGTGTTCTTTCCATTCAACTTTGATTTTAAAATCTTGTTAAGGCGTTGATTGTAGATAGCTACTACGGTTCTATCTTTAATACCTTTATGATCAATTCGATTAGATTGCAGGAGACCAAGATATTTGTAGGTCTCATTACCTTCCATAGGCTTTATGAAACAACCGTCATCAAGTTGAAATGCTCGGGCATCTAATTTTCCACGCCGAATGGTGAGGGTGCGACACTTATCTAATCCGAAGGACATTCCAATATCAGAAGAAAATGAATCAGTTATTGCAATTAGATTGTCGATGTGTTTCTCAGAGGATGCATATAGTTTAATGTCATCCATGTACATCAAATGAGAAATTTTGTATTTCACTATACCATGGTGTTTAATTGGAAAACCACGCTTTGCATTGTTCAGCAATGATGATAGCGGATTGAGCGCCAAACAGAATCATAGAGGGCTCAAGCTGTCACCCTGAAAGATACCTCTTTTGATTTGAATAAATCCCGATTCCATACATGTGTCTCCATTAGACATTAATAAATTGGTCCCCCAATGGGACATCATATGTTGCAGACTTATAATGATGGCAGGATCAACTTTATATATCTTCACGGTATGGATTAAACAGGAATGTGGCATGGAATCAAAAGCTTTCTTGTAATCAATAAAGGTCATGTAGAGGTTACGCATCATCTTTTCTGCTTGTTCCATAGTAACTGCATCGATTACAAGTTGCTCTTTGCAACCTTGAGACTTCTTCATGCACCCCTTCTGCTCCTCAGCCAGGATGTTATGAAGATTTATGTGTTCACAAATAATCTTACGTGCAATGCAAGATGTAAATCTCTTATACAGGGTGCACAGACAGGTGATAGGTCGATATTTGGAAGGATCATTGGTTCTATCACCTTTTATCAGAAGGTATGTTTTACCTCGCATCAAGTAAGAGGAGATAAGCTGTGGATTTTGGATGAAATCTGTGTAGCAGCGGACAAGATGCTCATGAGTACAAGTGAAACGTTTGATCCAAAAGTTGTGGATGTTGTCTGGTCCTACCGCTTTCCAATTTTGTGTCTCCTTAACCACACGGGTCACATCTTCAGTTGATACCGAAGAGTCACTCATCGTGTCAATTTCTTACATTCTTTCCTCCTCCTCCGTAATCCATTTAGCGTTTCAGTTATAATCTCCAGCATTCGACCATAGGGATGACCAGAAATTCTTTATCTCTTCGTTTTGCGGTGAACTGCCCATTTGTGTTCCAGGATCGTCAAGATTCCTATAAAACCGTTTCTCATTGGTAACAAATAGTTTGTTCTGTTGCTTTCGTTCGTTCGATTCTTTATATCGACGTAATCTGTGTGCCTTTGCCTCAAGTTGTTGCTTTAATGTGTCTAGGATCTCAAGGGGCTACAATTTGGAGTATTATACTTTGCATGTTTACTCTTCGTATGGCTCAACATTTGAACACATTGAACAACCTTCTTACTTCTATTGCCTGCAACATACTGATGCATTCTTACGATATTTACTCTCAGTTCATCAACAGACTTTCGTAAACGTATCTCCCAAGCTGGCATCTTCTTCTGTCGATCTGAGGTATATTTAGGTCGCCATAATCTACCCCCTGTCACTCGTATCACAGCTATCGCTCCAGCGAAAATAGCAGTCTGAACATGGTTGAAACAATATGATTTCTGGGACAGATGCTGAGAGAGAATGTCGTTCATTGTTACAACAGCGGTAGCAAGTTTCTTAGAACAATGTTGGTTCGTGATCATGGTCCGCTCTATTGGATCAGCCCCTTCAAATTCTATGAGAGACTTCCCAAATTCATCTTCGAGTTGTTTCCGCACTGGTTCTCCGAGTGCTTCCAGCGATATTCTTACATCTTTGTCATCTGAAGGAAGATCGGTGTGCCTTTGTTCATTGACCAGAAGTGTACTCTCCTGATCTATGGATTCGTCTACAGAGGTATGAGTATTGTCGGCAGCTACGTCAACCATTAGCAGCTCGAGGTGATGTTCTGGGATACGTTTCTTCAAAACTAAAGCACGGCGCTGATCTGCTATTCTCTGTTCCGTAACATTAATGTCAGGGAATTTCTGGCAGAATGCAGCATGCAACTTCTGTCTATATGCAGTAGTGTCAGTTTCCATATTCGTTATCTGATTATTATTATTATTATTATTATTATTATTATTATTATTATTATTATCCTTCAGTAAAGCCATGTCATAGATTTATGGCATGAAAAAGAACCTTCCACTACAATTGGTAGTGTGTACCTAAATTTGTGGGTTATGTGGTTAGAAACGCTCTATCAAGTTCCAACCTTCGCCGCTGGGTGTCAGTGACAATGCGGCAGTCAATGTGAAAGTTAACTTGCCCAGTTTCATTCATCATCATTCATTTCTTCTCTTATTAGCTCCTCTCATGAGATTGGCGTCAGGAAGGGCATCCGGGCGTAATAACCATCCGCCACATAAAATTTCATCGCATCGCAACCCCGACCCCGTTGGAAACGGGATTAATACATACTAATCTACTGTAGTTAGGATGCCACAAAAACGCATTCTCATAATCAGTGACTAGGGGCGGATGACCTCGCTGTTCCGCCCCTTAAAATCACAACAACGAAATTCATCAGGTTACAGGAAATCTATACATTGTTGAAGAATCTGTGAACCACTTTACAATAAAGAATTTGGTTAAATTCAGCTTTACCTTAATAATTGGGCCATATGTTTATATGTTATGCATGGCGGCTTCGGTGGTGGCATGATGAGCTCCTATGCCCAAGATTGCGGGTTCAAACCAAACCGAAGTCGCCAGATTTTTATGAGCGTTAAAAAACCCTCAGTATGCCTTCCTTCGGAGGGGACGTTAAGCCGCAGGTCACATGTCATAGATTTACGGGGTGATGAACATTCCCCTAATTACACTTGTATGAAGCTAAATTATAGGTTATAATTGACTAACGCTCTTAAGCTTCCAACGTTCGTCGCCAGGAGCCAACCGCAGTGGCATCTAGTAACCAAGTTCATAACTAGTTGGTCGATGATGGTGCAGTTTGGTAGCAAAAGTAACACCACATTTCTAACTCTTCAATTCTCCTCTTTTCCGCTGCACCAATAGTCCAAGTTTCACTTCCATAGAGCGCCACGCTTCAGACAAAGGCTTTCAAAAATGACTTCCTAATACCTAAATCTATATTTGATGTCAACAGATTCCATTTCTGTAGAAATGCTTTCCTTGCCTGTGCTATACTACTTTTTATATCCTCTTTGCTTCGTCCATCACTGGTTATTTTGCTTAACAGAAGTCTCCTGCTTCCTTTAGCTTTTCACCTGCCAAATTGATATCCATAGAGGTTTCTGATTTATTTCGGCTGCATTCCAATACTTTTGTTGTATATTTATTAATTTTCATCATGAATTCTTTCCCCAAGACGGAGTCCTTACCATTCAAAACCTCATTCAAATCCTCTGGCGTGTCGGCCAAGATGACGATGACATCGGCTAATCTCAGAATCTCCAATTTCCTTCATTGCTTGTTCAATGTAAAGATTGAAAATTATGGGTGATAAGTTGCAGCCTTGCCTTACACCTTTCTGAATACCATCTTCTCTCTCATTCTAGGTGTACAGTATGTTGAGGGGTCTAATATTTTCCAGATGGTGGGTTAAAGACAATGGAAATATCAAATCAAAGACCGAGGATGTAAATGAGCGGCTGTCACGTGATGAAAATGGATCCTCGTACAAAGGACTTACCTTGCCCATGTCACAAGACATCAGATTGAATATAACGTGCAACCACCATCTTGAATATATACACAATTAATATCAACAATTCGGAATGGAATTGACTGGCTGCGTGGCTCAGCGATAACGTTCTTGCCTGCTGGTACCAAGGTTGCAGGATCGAATCCTGGCGCAGTCCATTGGCATTTGAGGGCGCGAAGATGCGAGGGAGCCGTGTCGGTAGATTTACTGGCAGGATAAAGACCCCCCTTCGGGGTAAAAGCTGGCACCTTGTAGTCTCTAAAAGCCGCAGTAGTTGAAAGGGATGTAAAACCAAAAATGACATTATATTCGGAATGTAATTGGAGTATAAGAAGAAATTTGTAAGAAGATAACAAGTGTGCACAACGCACAAGTTCATCAGCTTCGTGAAATCAAAATGCCTGTGTTGATACTGTTAGGACATAAAACGTTTCGTTAACGACGTGCTTCAATTGAGAAATCGTCACATATGTTTGTAGAATGTGTGTTTAATATGCCGGGCCTTACTTGTCCAAGTCCCCAGGCTATCAGCTTGTCCATTACACGCAGCCACCTACAGTAGCTGAAGAAATGAAACATCGAATCTCGGTGAATATTTAGCACTTGAATTAGAAAGAATTAGATGTTCGTGTCAGATATTAGTAATTCAGGTAAAACAGGTTCAAATATTGAGAATCTTGTGAAACTGAAATAGTAAGGGATTGATTTAAAGACATTTTAATAGAATGATGGTATATTGGCTTTCACGGCCAGTGAATTAAAACTCAGCAATTTTTCTAGGTTTTCTTGTGTGTGGGTTCGCCTAGGATCACCAAGCTGGCTCATCAGGGGACCCCCACATGAGTAGCGAACTGTGCACTACCTCCCTTCTTATGAAGTGCACCTCCGCGAGATATAAAAGCTCAAGCAGCCTTTCACTTGCCTATAAAGGCTTCCAAAAGGATGGTATAAGAGAATGTTTCTATGTTTTCGGAATTATATGATTTTTCTCTTTTTTAGTATAATGGAAGTGGTCTAAGATTTATGTAGGTACTTTATATTGCACGTTGAACATTTTCTTCGTGCTGGCGACGACACTCCTATATAATTTACAACCTATTGTTGTTTTTTAACGTATGTGCCCAAGAAGATAGTGTTATCATTGCCCGGTATTTTATCTTTATGCGTGTTTTACGGGCAAAAATGTCTCTACTTTAAGTGGTTTTAGTGGTAAGTACCAATTCATTACTAAATATATGACGACGCTGCTACAACTAAGGAGGGGTTGTGTAACTTTTGAAGAAGACTGTCTAAGTATATAAGGTACTAACACTCAGAAGTCACCACACATCTTCTGCAGCTTTCAGTGTTAAGTTCACTTCAGTGCTACAAATCCAGAAAAATGGCCAAGTTCCTCGTAAGTAATTGTTGATAATTTAATACAAGATTACAGACAAGTTGTTATGTGTTGCATGTTAAAATGAAAACTTCTCTGCTACAAGCGCTGATTCGAAGGCCTTCTTATATAATAACCATGGTTTGGATACTTAGGAAAGGTCAGATTTTTTCCTTGACTACATTTTCATTAAAACTGTACTGAAGCAGGAGTTCAATGTTCCTGATTCTTTTCAGGTCGATCATTACTGAGCATATAAATGCATATTTGGAACATTTTCATAATTATTGTCATATTTCATTAATATTAATGTTTTAAGGTCTTGTTTTGGTAATATTGTAGGGGTTGGTGTTGGTACCACTGGCCGCTGCAAGGTTTCTGTGCAGTAGCGGTGCTAAAAATTTAAAAACTTGCCAATTGTTGCAGACTATCAGAAAATATTTAACTGTAACTAAACTTGGTGGTATTCTTAACGTAGGGAATGTTATTTCTCTTTTACAAGAAATGTGATTTGTGTCGCAGTGTTTAACGCGAGAAAAGGTGAAGAATACGCTGCTTTCTGCGAGTCTCTTGAAACATTCTGAGGTGAAAATTTGAGGATTTTTTTATCGTAGACCTATTCATGAAATCAACGTAGATTTTAACAATTTCCTTTTTAGGTTTGAATGTTGAATTAATAATAACAAAAATCCTCTCGGCACGCCGGAAGACAGAGGTAGATTTCACCGGGCAAACTAGGGGATATATTTTTTTACATTCGAATTGAGCCACTATGGACTACGGAGTAACAATCAAAATCAATGTTTCGTTCTAGATCGTCTGCCAGCTTTGATGTCCTGCCAGTATCTCTTGAGCCCATCACTCAGCGCCTTCTTCCGATCTTCTGAAAGAGGTCCCCTCCGTCTTTTGGGTTCTGCCCCTACCTTAAATCCCTGGTAATTTTTGATTAGGTGTCTGAATACCAATTTCTAGAAGGTCTTTGTTACATCTAGGGGATAGGCTATAATAGGCAAAATATTCAGGTTTTCGTAGAAGGATCAGACCTCATTTATTGCGAGAAAGAATTTTACAATTGGAGCTTATTTAACTTTGGTCAATGGCAGGTGCTATCAAAAAACGTTTTAAACATAAATTGTTGGCACTTATCCGACACATACTGTAGTATGAACTTTGAATGGACTCGATATTTCACGTATTAAGGGAGTTATTTCATTTTTTCAAAAAAAGCCCCCATTTTACCCCCCTTCGACCGATTTTGCCCATTAACGAACTCGACCGAGATTTTAAAGGGTTACATATTATGTAAAAAGAATCAAATTGATTGGTGCAAAATTACGGCAGTCATCGTATCCACAAGAAACTGATATATATACATATATACATATACATAAATATACATAAATTATACCGGTATATAAACTTTTGAACTGACGGTGGTTTTGGGGTCTGGGGGATGTGAAATGCGAAGATATGTAGAAATTTTCCGGAAGTCGAAACATTGTACCCATTGCAATAGTTAGCTTTCTAATGAAATCTACCTAAAATAGGGGGAAGCAACAAATCCCGGGTAATATGTATGAGTGTAATATTGTACATGGCCCATGTTGTAGACCATAACACCTTACATCTTTTTTGTCTCTTGCTATTTCAAAATACGACCAACAATAAGGGAGTAATTAATGATTTTGTACTTATTGGCCGAAATTTTCTAAGTCCCTGGAATAAATTAAAAAATTCCTTTCGGCACGCCGGAAGGCGGAGGTAGATTTCACCGGGCAAACTAGGGGATAGGCTATAATAGGCAAAATATGCAGGTTTTCGTAGGAGGATCAGACCTCATTTATTGCGAGAAAGTATTTTACAATTGGAGGTTAATTAACTTTTTTCGTCTTTCTATGCATATTTTTAACATTTTATTGTCTTATGGGGATGGTAACCTTCTTGTCATTTGGGGTTCATTTTTATACTGGTGATCACACTGTCCTTATGCAAGGTTTGGAACTGATGTGTAACTATCTAACAGTCTGTTAATTGTTCACGCAAAATTTTATCTCCCGCAGAGATGTTGGTTGATTCCTCAGTTTAGGGGCTGCGACAACGTGGTCATGTAACCCGGTGTACATTGGATGTGTGTAGAATCTGTCTGATACACGGTGTTAATTGTGATGACTGAATTAGTCTGTAATTCAGGTAAGGTCTGCAGACGGTCAATTGTAAGTAGTTGTACCTACTTTTGTACCAAATATAACCGTCAACGACACCTAGCAGTGGACTTGGCTGCTAGATGCCACCGCAACCAGCAACTTGCAATGAACGTTGTAACTTCCCCTCCGAAGGAAAGCATGCTGAGGGATTTTTAGCGCTCATAGAAAATCCGGCAACTTTGGCCGGCTTTGAACCAGCGACCTTGGGCATAGAAGTTCAGCATGCTATCAGTTAGCCGCTTCCCTCATAGTTAGATGGAACAAGAAGTTCCGTGACGAACTAAAGAGCCTACATTTCTTAAAATTAAGATTCATGCCGATGATTAATCTACAGTATATGAACCTATCTAGAATAATGACGAAATAAAGTTGGTAATATCGAAATGTCTTAACTAGTTCGAAATACTGTATACTAGGCATAATGTACCCTAATAGAGCAATAGAGTTGGCATTTGGTGACTGAATATATTCTTTATTCCATCTCTTAAGGTACAGAATACAAAATGTGGTTGAAGTCCAAAGGACGTTACACGGAGTTAGACATTGGATCTATTAGTACACGTAAAAGAATGTTGGCAACAATGTCATGCGAGTGCTGGTCAGAAATAATCTGAAATATTATGATATCTTTTTGTGCCAATTTTGGATGAAATCCATTTGTTGGTATAGAAGTTACATGTATTTTAAAATTGGAGCTATCATCAGGCATAGAATCATGCTGGCAACATTGACTATATTAATTACTCCAAATTAATCTAGAATGTCAGGTGCTATACGTGTGCAAAGTATAGAGCTGTTGGCTTGCATACTTTCTGATATATTGATATTAGGGTAAAAAATATAGACAGGATTTATTAACAGTTGGCAACCTTGAATGCTCTTAAGAATACTTATAGTCATATCTGTTATGATACACATAGCCATGCGAAATTTGGTTGAAATCCATCTGACAGTATAGAAGTTACATGTATTTAAAAATTTGTCCTAACAGCAGGCTTAGAATCGTGTTGGTAGGACTGACGTATATAAGTTACTCCAAATTAACGTAAAATGTCAGGTATTATACGTGTGCATTGTTTAAAGCTGTCGGCTTGCATACTTTCTGATATATTGGTATTTGGATAAAAAATGGAGAGGGCAATTATTAACAGTTGGCAGACCTGGTGGCTCTTAAGAATACACTCAGTCATATCTGTTTATGTACACATATTACATACAAAATTTGGTTGAAATCCAATTGATAGTGTAGAAGTTATATGCATTAAAACTGGACCTATCAGAAGGCTTAAAATTATTTTGGCAAAACTGTCATGTATGGCCCCCTGGAAATTAAACTGAAATAGTATTATCAACATGTATGCCAATTTTGGAATAGCTCCCATGTATACCTTCCAAGATATCCAACAAGGAGCTCAAATTTCTAGTGCGTTTTTTAGCAGTTGATAGCACTGACATCTTTTTCAAATATGGGCCTGAGATATTCCGGTATACATCTTTACTCATACTAAATTTGGTTTCGATTGCTGCAGCCGTTTAGGAGTTGATAGGGGGGGGGGGGGGACAAACATACACACAGCCAGCCAGCCAGACAGAAGGATAGACAGACAGACAGAAGGACAGACAGACACATTTTTCCCGGATCGATCTCATGAGTCTACTTTTACCTCATTTTTGTAAAGTGTGAAAAGTAGGCTAAAAATGAATGTGATCTGGTCAATAGCGTTGTCTTGGCAACCTCTGAGAGCTCATCCCTAATCAATTTAGAAGCGTTGTCATGGTAACCTCTGATGGCACTTGGCGTTTTCTTTAATTCCGAAATAATTTTTCTCATCCCTTGGCGTAATGGTGGGTCATATCAAAAATTCTTTCAGACAAAAGTTTTAGGTAATTATTAGGGGAATATGTTCCATTATGTATGGTTTTGATATTGTGCCTATTAAGAGAGATATGATTAATGTTTCTCGAAAAACCCACTTTTTTCACCCCTTTGGTCAATGGTTGGTGCTATCAAAAAACGTATTCGACATAAATTTTTGGCACTTATCCGACATATTTTATGAACTTTGAATGGATTCGATATTTCACGTATTACGAGAGTTATAGCGAAATTTCACTTTTTCGAAAAAAGCTCCCCATTTTCACCCCCTTCGACCGATTTTGCCCGTTAACGAACTCGACTGAGATTTTAATGGGATACTTATTATGTAAAACATCAAACTGATTGGGGCAAAATTACGGCAGTTATCGTGTCCCCAAGAAACTGATATATATATTCATATAATATACTAGCAGCTACCCGCGGCTTCGCTCGCGTCATAGTCATGTCATATTGTTCTTCAATGAAATGCAGGTTGAACCCCTTTCACACCCCTTTAGGACTCGAATATCCAAAAATCCCTCTTTAGTAGACGTTTTCGACGCACAACAAACATAATCCCAGAATATCATTCTTCTAATAGTTTTGGTTGGTCGATGAGAGGGAGTATCCAAAATTCCTTCCTTAGTGGACGTATTTCTTCCAGAATTTCACCCCTCCCCATGAGCCCCTTAAATTGGATTTATGAAAAAAAAACGGTCGAACACCTATTTTATTATTTATTTATTCATTATTAAGCTGATTGTTTTCCTCTGAGTTTCAAACTCCTCGCCTATGTCGTTTAAGAGATGCACGCTCCGTTAGGAATCCTTCAACCCCTACTTTTAACCCCTTTCACTCATAATATCCACTTCATCGAAAAACCATTAGACATGTGTCAGCTTATTTTTAATGATTGGTTTATATGCCAAATGAAACCACTCGTGAGATATTGTTATTCAATGAAATGCAGGTTTAACCCCCTTAAGACCCCTTTAGAATCTGAATATCCAAAAATCCTCCCTTAGTGGACGGTTTTGACATACAATGATCATATCCCCAAAATTTCATGTTTCTAACTTCAATAATTTTGGCTGGGCGATGGTGAGTGAGTCAGGACATTATCTTTCAATTTTCTTTTTTCAGAATTTCACCCCTCCCGATGAACCCCTTAAATTGGGTTTATGAAAAAAAAACTGTCGATCACCTATTTACTTATTTTTAAGCAGTTTTCCCCCTGAGTTTGATGAGTGAGTCTGTCAGTCAATCAGTTATGACACTTCCTTTCCTGTTTTTCCCCCTGAATTTCACCCCTCCCCAAGGGCCCCTTAAATTGGATTTATGAAAAAACGATCAAACAACTATTTACTCATTTCCATGCTGTTTTTTTCCCTCTGAGTTACAAACTCTTCGCTAATGTCGTTTAAGAGATACGCGCTCTGTTAGGAAACCTTCAACCCCCAGTTTTCACCCCTTTCACATCATAATATACACCACATCGAAAAACCCTCATACATGTGTCTTCTTATTAGCCTACTTTCGATTTTTGCAAAAAATGAAAGTAGACTTATGAGATCAACACAGGGCGAAAAAAGTGTGTCTGTCTGTGTGTGTGTATGTGTGTGTGTGAGTCTGTGTGTGTGTGTGTGTGTGAGTCTGTGTGTGTGTGTGTGTGTGTGTCTGTGTGTGTGTGTACTCTGAATGTCTGTCCCCCCTATCAATTCGAACACGGTGAATGCGAATTGAACGAAATTTGGTACAAAGGTAGCACTAGCAAAGGACACCTCAGTGTCATGTTTTATATCGCCGCCATCTTTACTAAAACTGAATGGTGGCCACTCAAACGTTCAAAACGTAAAATCAAATAACGACTAACCAAATCATCCGATCTCTACCAAATTTGGTAACAGCATACCTTCGTGTAGGATGCGTCTTGTGACCAAACTACAAGGTCGTCCGCCATACCATTTCAGGATGGCGGCCGTGCGAATTATGCAAACTTTATAATCCATATCATGGGACCCACCAGTTCCGATTATCGAGCCGAGAATCGTTTTAACTGTTCTAAAGGAAGAGGCACGTTCGAAATTAAAAGTTTATTTTGTAATACTATAGTGCAGACGTGATTTTAAAAAGCTGAACTGATTCAGTAATAAGACAAGATGGCAGCGGATATCTTGTGCCTGACTTATATTTCACTAATTTGAGTATTGCATGCAATATAGCGTACTGATACAAAATAAATAAACTTTGTATGAAATGCTTTATATATAAATAATATACTCCAGTGATGAAATCGTTTAGTATAAATCATTATTTGCTAACAAGTTCTATGTAAGTCATTTTATATAGAACGGCACTCGTTGACACAATTAGCTCAGTGGTAGAGCGTTAGCCTATCGCTCAAATGCCTATGGTTCAAACCCGATCAGAGCTAGATTTTTTGCTAGATATGTTATATGTTTAATGTTTTGTAATGACTCAGATGTTTTAAAATTAAGCGTTATATTGTGCATATTATGGTGTAAAATATATATTTAATTAAAACATAATTCGCCAGCAGATTTACTCGAGACATCTAGCTGCCAAAAAGGTAACTGCACGCCGACATACTTATTAACTTCCAGATTTTATTGAAAAGTTTCTTCTTCTGGCCGCTAGAATGCACTCGCTCTGTTAGGATTATATTGTTCGATATTTCACCAATAGATGTCACGACTAGTCTACTGTACGTGGGGCTCCATTGATTACTATGCCATTGGCATTCTATGCGCATCGAATTTGAAGAATGACAAGATGATACTACGGTACATTTTTACTTTTTATTTTAAAGGGTTTGTAACAGTCTATTTTGCGTTACTTGAAAATGTTATTTGAAGTAAAGAACAAAGCGATTTCACATAGTAACTGAGTTCAAGCCGTTGGTGTTAGTTCAGGTATTAATTACTACTTTTATTTCAAGCAAATAGCAATCGAAAATATCCACATAGTTTGTATACACACGTCTCTGTAGGGTCATGGAAAGATTTGTTAATTCAATTAGGATTTTCGATTCCCGGTCAATGCATGTGAGATTTTCGAAGTGAAATGCCATGTCCTGTGGTTTGGATTCCACGTAAAAAGGAGGTCCCGTGGCTCATAATCACAAGATTCACGGCCACGTAAAACTACAATCTTCCTTCCTTTTTTTTCAATTAGGGTTGTGAAAGCCCTGCACAACCAGACGTGTAAAGACATGCCTCAACTCAAAGTTGGATGTTGCCCACGGCAGGTCGTATATGTAATAATAATAATAATAATAATAATAATAATAATATATATATATATATATATATTATTATTATTTTTTTTTTAGGGGAAGAAATGCATTTACGCACAGAGTGTCGGGCTCCTGCTACTGAGTAGCAGACTACCGACTAAAACTCCCCCTTTACTTCTGAACACTAGCCTGGAACCGTTTAGCACATTAAAACAATAATAATAATAATAATAATAATAATAATAATAATAATAATAATAATGTTATTGGATTTACATCCCTTTTAACTACTGCTGCTTTTAGAGACACCGGGGTGCCGGAATTTTGGCCCGAAGGGGATCTTTAACGTGCCAGTAAATGTACTGACACGGCTCCCTCGCATTTGTGCACCCTCAAATGCCAGCTGACTGCGCCAGGATACGAACCTGCAACCTAGGGCCCAGCAAGCGAGAACGTTACCGCTGAGCCACGCAGCCAGTCCGGTCGATTATGTCTCCAGATCCATAACATTCTTGATATACTTCTTTTCTTTCTTTCTTTCTTTCTTTCTTTCTTTCTTCAATGATGGTAGCAGTTTTTATCTAGATTGTGGCGTTTGGTAGAGGTAAATCGTTTCTATGGCCTTCAACAAAGAATAGTTCTATTATACTCTTTGATAATAACGAGTTATAACTATACTCATACATTTAGGAGAAAGTAGGCTATATGTTCTTTACTGAACATCTTGTTTTTAATGATGAGTTTATAAGCCGAGTAACACATCTCCCAATGAAACCAATCGGGAGGTATTGTTATTCAATGAAATTCAGATCTACCCCCTTAAGACCCCTTTAGAACCTGAATATCCAAACATCCTTCCTTAGTGGGCGTCTTCGACTTACTACGAACATATCCCCTAAATTTCATGTTTCTAACTTTAATAGTTTTGGCTGGGCAATGATGAGTCAGTGAGTCAGTGAATCAGTCAGTCAGTCAGTCAGTCAGGACACTTGTTTTTAGCCTATTTTCAATTTTGAAAAAAATAGGCTTATGAGATCACCTTTTGTCCGTGTGTGTGTGCGTGTGTGTGTGTGTGTGTGTGTGTGTGTGTGTGTGTGTGTGAGGTGTGTGTGTGTCCCCCCCCTAATAAAATCGAAAGGGCTTGAGCGATTTCAATGAAACTCGGTAAATTCATAGCACTATTCCCGGCGACCTCGACCGTGCCCTTCAAATTTTGTTACGTCTCACCAATCCAACATGGCGGCTGTGCGAAATATTTCACTAGCATTCAGTATCTCCAAAACTATTACCGATATCGCCCTGAAATTGTGTACGGTGATAAAGGGCACTACTGAAAGTTCACCTATGAGACTTTCAAAAACCTGGTGACTAAAAAGCCAACATGGCAGTCAAGCGAAGTTGAGACATTTAAATAGACTTTTCTCGCGATTTAACTATCAAAATGTAATGAAACTTGGTACAGAAAATGTTTATACGCATTGTAATGCACTGGAGTATAATTTAGTTCAATTGTTTACATAACCTCAAAATGGCGGCTGTGCGAAATATTTCACTGACATTCTATATCTCCGAAACTATTACAGATATCACCCTGCAATTTTGTACGGTGATAAAGGGTACTGATACAAGTTTACCTATGTATATTTCATAAACCTGTAAAGTACAAAACGAACATGGCGACCAAGCGAATTTGAAATATTTTAATAGACTTTTCTCGTGATTTAACTCTCTGACCGCAGTGAAATGTGGTACAGTAAACGATTTTGCAGATTGTAATGCACTGCCATCTAATTTAATTCAATTGATTACATAAACTCAAGATGGCGGCTGTGCGAAATTTTAAAATTAAGTTTTTATTTCTTGTGTCGTAATCATTTGATCGAAGTGAAAGTTTGAATAATGAACCTAGGCAATAATTGTCCTTGAATGGTACATAACTCTATGGCCTATACATATAACAATCCTAAATGGCGAGCTTCCGAAATATTTAGACGGTTCTCAATATCTATGAATCTTTTACAGCACCAAACTGATTTTTTTATGTTCATAGATACTATGAACATATGTTCACCTATAGGACTTTCAGTAACCTGGGGAGCACAAATCCAACATGGCGGCGACGCGAAGTATAAATATTTAAATGGACGTTTCTCGCGAATTAACTATCCGAGTGCCGTGAAACGTTGCACGTTAAATGCTTATACAAATGTTGATCCACTGGCATCTAATTTATTTCAATTGTTTGCATAATCACAAGATGGCTGCTGTGCGTAATTTTAAAATCTCGTTTTTACTTCTTGTGTTCTAATCATGCGATTGAAGTTTGAATACCACACGTACACAATAATCTTAATGTAATAGTACAAAAATAAAAATCCAACCTGGCGACCATCTGAAATATTTAGACGGTTCTCAATATCTACGAATCTGTTACAGTAATTGAACTGAAATTTTGTATGTTGATAGTGGCAATTAACATGAGCAGGATATATGAAAATAGGCTGTATAGTTCTTCACGGAACTACTTGTTATATAAGAGATATATACATATAAACATAAATTATATATAAACTTTTGAACTGACGGTGGTTTTGGGGTCTGGGGGATGTGAAACGCGAAGATATGTCGAAATTTTCCGGAAGTCGAAACATGGTACCCATTGCAATAGTCAGCTTTCTAATGAAATCTACCTAAAATTGATTCGAATGAAATTTCAAGATTTTTAGCCTACTTTCGATTTTTGCAAAACATGAAAGTAGACTTATGAGATCACTACAGGGCGAAAAAAAAGTGTGTCTGTCTGTGTGTGTGTATGTGTGTGTCTCTGTGTGTGTGTGTGTGTGTGTGAGTGTGTGGACTCTGAATGTCTGCCCCCCCCCCTATCAATTCGAACACGGTGAGCGCAAATTGAACGAAATTTGGTACAAAGGTAGCACTAGCAAAGGACACCTCAGTGTCATGTTTTATATCGCCGCCATCTTGACGGAAACGTAATGGCGGCCACACAAATGTTCAAAGCTTAAATCAAATTACGACTAACCTAATCATCCGATCTCTACCAAATTTTGCAACAACATACCTTTATGGGGGCAGCATCATTTGACCAAACTAATAGGTCATCAGCCTAATAGTTTGCGGATGGCGGCCATCTTGGTGTGAAAATCGATTGCCCCTATTAATTCGAACACGGTGAAACCGAATAGAACGAAATTTGGTACAGAGGTAGTACTAGCAAAGGGCACCCCAGTGTCATGTTTTATATCACCGCCATCTTGACGAAAACGTAATGGCGGCCACACGAATGTTCAAAGCTTAAATCAAATTACGACTAACCTAATCATCCGATCTCTACCAAATTTTGCAACAACATATCTTTATGAAGGGAGCATCCTTTGACAAATCTAATAGGTCATTAGCCTAATAGTTTGCGGATGGCGGCCATCTTTGTGTCAAAATCGATTACCCCTATTAATTCGAAAACGGTGAAACCGAGTGGAATGAAATTTGGTAGAGAGGTAGCACCAGCAAAGGGCACCTCAGTGTCATGTTTTATATCACCGCCATCTTGACGGAAACGTAATGGTGGCCACACAAATGTTAAAAGCTTAAATCAAATTACAACTAACCTAATCATCCGATCTCCAGCAAATTTTGCAACAACATACCTTTATGGGGGCAGCATCATTTGACCAAACTAATAGGTCATCAGCCTAATAGTTTGCGGATGGCGGCCATCTTTGTGTGAAAATCGATTGCCCCTATTAATTCGAACACGGTGAAACCGAATGGAACGAAATTTGGTACAGAGGTAGTACTAGCAAAGGGCACCCCAGTGTCATGTTTTATATCGCCGCCATCTTGACGAAAACGTAATGGCGGCCACACAAATGTTCAAAGCTTAAATCAAATTACGACTATCCTAATCATCCGATCTCTACCAAAATTTGCAACAATATACCTTTATGGAGGGAGCATCCTTTGACAAATCTTATAGGTCATTAGCCTAATAGTTTGCGGATGGCGGCCATCTTTGTGTCAAAATCGATAACCCCTATTAATTCGAACACGGTGAAACCGAATGGAATGAAATTTGGTACAGATGTAGCATTAGCAAAGGGCACCCCAGTGTCATGTTTTATATCGCCGCCTTCTTGACGGAAACATAATGGCGGCCACACGAATGTTCAAAGTTTAAATCAAATTACGACTAACCTAATCATCCGATCTCTACCAAATTTTGCAACAACATATCTTTATGAAGGGAGCATCCTTTGACAAATCTAATAGGTCATTAGCCTAATAGTTTGCGGATGGCGGCCATCTTTGTGTCAAAATCGATTACCCCTATTAATTCGAAAACGGTGAAACCGAGTGGAATGAAATTTGGTAGAGAGGTAGCACTAGCAAAGGGCACCTCAGTGTCATGTTTTATATCACCGCCATCTTGACGGAAACGTAATGGTGGCCACACAAATGTTTAAAGCTTAAATCAAATTACGACTAACCTAATCATCCGATCTCTAGCAAATTTTGCAACAACATACCTTTATGGAGGGAGCATCCTTTGACAAATCTAATAGGTCATTAGCCTAATAGTTTGCGGATGGCGGCCATCTTTGTGTCAAAATCGATTACCCCTATTAATTCGAACACGGTGAAACCGAATGGAACGAAATTTGATACAGAGGTAGCACTAGAAAAGGCCACCTCAGCGTCATGTTTTATATCACCGCCATCTTGACGGAAACATAATCGCGGCCACCCAAATGTTAAAGGCTAAAATGTAATTACAACCAACCTAATAATCTAGTCTCTACCAAATTTTGCAACAACAAATCTTTATGCGGGAAGCATATTCCGACCAAACTGCTAGATCATCAGCCCAATAGTTTGCAGATGGTGGCCAAGTATGTGTGCAAATCGATTCCCCCTATCAATTCAAACACGGTGAAACCGAATTGAACGAAATTTGGTAGAGAGGTAGCACTAGCAAAAGGCACCTCAGTGTCATGTTTTATATCGCCGCCATCTTGACGGAAACGGAATGACGGCCACCCAAATGTTAAAAGCTTAAATCAAATTTCGACCATCCTAATAATTTGATCTCTACCGGATTTTGCAACAACATGCCTTTTTGTGGAAAGCATCTTATGACTGACTACAAGGTCATCAGCCCAATAGTTTGCAAATAGCGGCCATGTATGTGTGCAAATCCATTCCCCAGATCACTTCAAACACGGTGAAACCGAATTGAATGATTTTTTTTTACAGAGGTAGCACTAGCAAAGGGCACCTCATATTCATGTTTAATATCCCTATAGCACGTTGTATTTCAACAAGCTACTACAACCAACATTCAATTATACTCCTTGAAAAGGAAAAAGAGTTATAACAATACCCATGCATTTAGGAGAAAGTAGGCTATATGTTCTTTACTGAACATCTTGCTTTTAATACTTTTATTATATTTTTTACGTCTTGTAGGCTCGGAAATCAACATGATATTTTGATGTTTTTTTCCGTCCCATGCATTTTTGTCTTCAGGTAATAGAATTATTTTCCACTAGGACCCATGCTTATCTATATACCTTTGTTCATTGGTTTCTTTCCAGTAT
Source organism: Meconema thalassinum (assembly GCA_946902985.2). Classification (NCBI taxonomy): domain Eukaryota; kingdom Metazoa; phylum Arthropoda; class Insecta; order Orthoptera; family Tettigoniidae; genus Meconema; species Meconema thalassinum. The sequence goes on from OX336392.1 coordinate 35,840,476, forward strand.
CATCTGATTATGTATTGTAATATTTATAGAGGGGTTTTGTGGGGTCGGAAACAATACGTGATTTTGAGTCTAATTGTATACTCTTCGTGCCATCTGTATGTGAGTTACAGTCTTTGTATGCCTTTTTAAAAAGTTATAATACATAATATTTTCCTCGGTGTGCTTTAATTCTGATGACTGCTTTTATTTTTCGTCAATTGAATATTTCCGTTTGCAGGTACTTGACTGCTCTACGCCGTTTTTTGAAAGGAACAGCTACTTGAATTCACAGATTAATGTGACAAAGCGTTGTCATGTAACCTCTGATGGCACTTGGCATTTTCTTCTAATTCCGAAATAATTTTTCTCATCCCTTGGCGTAATGGTGGGTCATATCAAAAATGCTTTCAGACAAACGTTTTAGGTAATTATTAGGGGAATATGTTCCATTTTGTACGGTTTTGATATTGTGCCTATTAAAAGAGGTAAGATTAATGTTTCCCAAAAACCCACTTTTTCCCATCCCTTTGTTCAATGATTGGTGCTATCAAAAAAATTTTAAACATTAATTTTTTGCACTTATCCGACACATACTATGAACTTTGAATGGAATCGATATTTCACGTATTAAGAGAGTTATAACGATATTTCATTTTTTCGAAAAAAGAAAAGAGCCCCCCGTTTTCACCCCCTTCGACCGATTTTCCCCATTAAAGAACTCGACCGAGATTTTAAAAAGATACATATTACGTAAAAAATTAAAATTGATTGGTGCAAAATTACGCCAGTGATCGTGTCCACAAGAAACTGATATATTGGGTACATATATACATAAATTATCTATAAACGTTCGAACTGACGGTGGTTTTGGGGTCTGGGAGATGTGAAATGCGAAGATATGTCGAAATTTTCCGGAAGTCGAAACATGGTACCCATTGCAATAGTTAGCTTTCTAATGAAATCTACTTAATAACATTTCACTACATTATTAACGGGTGTCTTTAGAAAGCATGTAAATATATTAGGTCATATTGTACCTTTTTTGGATCACATTTCAGTATTTTAGGGCATATTTTCCTGCACATTTCTGTGAGTCTTAAACATCCAAACCTTAGTGACATGTGACACCTGCATAAGTTCTATGTTAGACTATACAACGTAAATGTTAATATCTTTCTTGAAATTAGTTTTGTTTGATGGTCAATTTTTTTTTCGAATGGGCTACCCTGCCTCCATTAATGCCTTGAGCAGAAGGCAGGAGGTATCAGGAATAAAAAAGATAAGGTTTAACCCTCAAAAATGAGGGTATGAGGTAAAATGAGACAAAGGCCAATATTCAGGCGGGAAGATGAAAGACACCATAGGCCTTGGACACCTAATATCGTCGGAGTCAAAGCAGAACAAGTGTTGGTGGTCGACAGGAATAATGTCATAAAGGAGCCCGATATAGAAGCGGAAGCAATGCCAGACTCAGCTGGGGTCCCATGGTCACCAACCCACGTCCAACTAGTCGTGAGTCCCTGGAGGACGAATACCAAGGGTGACTTAAAAATTGGTCGGTCTCATGGTGCAGTGGGTAGCATTCTTGGCTGCCTCCTCGGGGGTCCGGGTTCGGTTCCCGGATCTGCCAAGAAATTGAATTCTGGTCTCAGGGGTGTAATGGGTTACTCTCAGCCTCGTGAGGCAAAACTGAGAAGAAGTGGTTTCAAATCCCACCTTGTCCTACTGGAAGTGGTTGTCCGTGTTTTACCCACTTCTATGGATGTTTCCTAACATAAGGTCGCAATCACCTCAATACCAATTCTCACTCGAGGTACAAATACAAACACCCTATAGTCACCACAATAACACAGGTTGCCAGACAAATTATACACACAGCCAAATACACGGAGATAAATAACCAGGATGTTCATGCCAATCAAATGAAGCAACAACCACAACCATTCTATCTTTCACCGTAATCAGCATCTTGACAGGTTCTTTACAGCTGTGATTTGCTGGAGAAAGAATCACAATAGACGGCCCCTAAACAACTCAAACAAAACAAAGACACATCAACAAAACAAACAAAGACAATTCAAACAAAACAAACAAACACAAACCAACATTCAAGGACAACTCAACAAAGACAACTCTAATAAAACAAATAAAGACAACTCTAACACAACAAAGAAAGAAACAAAGGCAACTCAAACACAACAAAGCAAACAGACAAACAAGATTCACATATTCTCTCCTTTCAGATGCACAATGCAGAGTGTTTATTATGAATGGCGTGTCTCTATCACAGGTTCTCCTGGGAGCCCTGGTGTGCGTGGCACTGAGCAGCCCAGTCGACAAGTGCCCCCAGTATTGTGATAATTGTGACAGATGTTGCGAGTATCCAGGTGAATTATGCTGTGATGAGCGCAACTACTGTGAGTCTACTGGCTGGGGAACAGAAGAGGATTTATCTGAGGAATACGCACTAAAAGAACCCGGTTGTTGTGGTTAATAGAAATGGATAACGTGAACACTGAGGAATACGCACATCCCGGACCTCAGCCACGTAGTTCACCTCGTCATTGACAGTAATAGCAACATAACAAACAACTAATATGTATTAAATAAGTGCTTGTATAGATAATGAGGATCCCGGTAGCTACGCTCACAAAATAAAGCCTTTTGAACAATAAAATATTTTATTTATTTATGTACCTAGTTAACGCCCACATTGGAGCACTTAAATCAAACCAAATACATTTAAGTCATCTACGGATTGACAGAGAATTTAACTGTCATCATCTTCCTCCTCTTCCAAAACCTCGTCAATATGACTGCCCCTTTCTCGTCAGATATGTCCCCACCCGGTCCCCCACAGGAGTGCGAACTGGCCGATACCTCCCTTTTTATGAAGCGCACCTGCACCTTTTCACTGAGAGAACTAAAAGCTCAAGCAGCCCTCATCTACTGAACCCGCTGAGCTATGGTTCATGTGATATTTTTTATTACAGAACATTTATGATGGGATGTTGTACCTTTGAACACACCCAGGAAGCCACGTGGAGCTGAGAGCTCACGCGATACTCTTTGAAGTAGCGTTGGATCGCACTATTGACTTTGGTGAGAACTGCTAATTATTTATCTGAGATCTTATTAATTAATTTTATTCTTTCTCAAGACTCAGAATATTCCATTTCGTCATGCTGCATTATTAAAACATTTTTGAGAATGTTATTTTAGCTTAAGGTAAGGTAATACCCTTGCAGATACGCAAATAGGAACGTAAGTAGTCGCTCAACGACTTCGGTTTGACGACCTACTTCCTTGAGACACCCAGTGCCTTGCACTACGTCTGGAGAATCCGCCCAGTATAGGCGTGTAATCGTATTTGTCCTGTAAGACATAGAAGAATATCCGCTTGTTAGCGTTGAATTGGTTATCAGGTGCCATCGTGCACTGGCATATTGTAAAATACTGTTATTTATGCACAGTGAGCCACAGAAACATATTGAAGATAATTATTGGCAAGTATTAGTGAATTATATAATTTTACCGGAACACCACATTTTAGTACCCACGTGTTTGTGGAGGGTCAAATGCCTTGTTGAAAATATACAGGTAAACGTGTTGCAACTACTTCAAATAAGTGTGATTATGATAGTGTAACATATTTGGATTGCCAGAGTTAAGTTTTTATTTCCAAAACGACGTACATTTTACCGATGCTGCATGATAGAAAAGTAGCGTCATTAGCACGTGCAGAATCATAGAGCAGTGCTAGCTCACATATCTATTCACATCCACGAAATTAAGGCTGTGTTATCAATTACTATCAAAGCCTACAACATTTACGACGAACATTATATTTTTGGAAAGTGAAAGAATGAATTTCATAATTTATTTCACCGTCAACGTGACACCATGTTTGAATCAGTCATCATGTGCTAATACCATCCTGGTATGAGGGTGACGTTTCTACGAGAACTAGCATGATGGTGGAGCTTGCAGAACCGAGGACGAGAAGGAAGGAATCCAAGATGCCATTTCCAGGCATATCCAGCATATTCACGGAGTTGTCGACAGGGACGAATCGAACCCTGGTCTTTGGAGGAGTCCAGATGGGAATCCTGATGAGGATAATACCGTTCCAGAGATCCAGAGAGGAATTTGTACAACCCTGGTTATTGAATAGAGGGCTGAGTGATAGCTTCTCAATGTCGTGAGTTTTTGGACATCCTTTCTCTTGTTCTAGTTCTGGTGGTATATTAGATTTAATGTAGTTTGTGAATCAACCGCACTCTGTGTCAGCCATTTTCTAGGTAGGGATTGTATCTAGTTTAATTTAATGTCATTTATTTCAGTATAGTGAGACACCCTTTGGTCTGACATTTTGGTTAACCCTGGTGCAGCTTGATGAACGTCGTAGAACGTCAAAGCCTATCTTTTGCTAAATGTGACCGTAGTCATTCGAGGCTATTTTGTCCAACCCTATTTGGGGTGATTTTTCAAGTCTTTGCTGACTTTAGTTATGACAATCAGATGTCATGGTTATTTCTTTAACTGCATTCTTTGCAGCCAGTTTTGATACACCCCTGACTTTCGTTAGAACAGTCGTATCAGTTAGGCAATCGACTGTAATTGCCAGTTTTGTAAATGCATTATATTTTCATTTTGAATAAGCTCAGAAGCTATTCTTGGTCAAGTTTGAACCTAACGATTAGAAGGAATGTTTCGTTGCCTAGCATCGAACTCAGTTCCCAACGTATCATTAAGCAGATCCTTGTATGGAATCTGCGCCACAATTATCATTTTGCTTGTGTCATGTAAGACACGTTTTTATTTGATGTTGTACTAGCAACTACTGAATTGTATTTTGAGAGCAAAGAGCTGCAGTAATTGTAAGATTACTATCATTTAGACGTCTTTGGTAGAAAGACGGAGTCATATTATTCTATTCAGATTTATTGCGTGTTTTTTATACACGGATTCTTTAGAGGTTCATAACCTATGGTAAAGATTTTTATGAACAGGCCAGATGTATAGTTTTATTTTGATTAAATCGCCGGCCTTGAATAATGTGTGTTTTGTGTCGACCGAACGCAGGAATGTGGTAGCCTGCTGGTGACATAAACTGGTTTTGTAATCCAGTGCCCTTGAGAGCACGCTTCATTTGTTTGTGAGACAGGACTACTTTAACAAGAGACAGAATGCAATTGTATTCGCTCTTTCTTTCATTGCAACTTAGCTTATGTAACCCAGTTTTCAACCCTGTCTCAGATCACATGTTTTATAGACTGCTTTTTGTTAGTTGAGCGCACTTCTTGCGTGTACCGTTTTGACGTGTACAATTAGGTCAGGTTTTCTATAGTGGGTTGCAGGTGACCCTGTTAAATGCAGGAATTTATTGTATGAAGGTAATTGTGATTACCTTGTCCGGGAGGGTTCCCGTTGACTAGATGTTATTGGAAGGTAACTGTTGTGGACAGGCCTATCCCAGAGTTATTGAATGCGAGCTTTGCGCCGCTGGTAACCCGTGTTATTGTGTGTCCGAGTTGTTATTGCTCGTTGATCTTATTCCGACTGTTGAGTCGAGGCTTTTTGGTGGAGAATGATCTCAGTGTAGACACTCCGTGCCCGAGCTATTTTCAGTATTATTCGCCATAAACCAACGATAAACCTAAACCGACATCTTAATAATAAAACGCATAACTTTGGTAAAACAAAGGCTAACTAATGCATTATTTCTGTCTAACTTTGTTCTGTTGCATTTTGGAACTGTTGACATAGCCGTGCAGTTGAAGGTAATTTCCTTGTGTGGAAATGACTAGGACAGTTGACACTTTTGTAGCGACCTGAAGCATGCGCGAACCTAGAGTTCGTAGCTTGTGGAGCTCAGGCCATGCGATGTCAGACGTGGTCTCAACTACGCATTCGTCACCGTAATTACACACATTAGATGACTATGGCTTACAAAGAGTAAACCAAGGTGTAGGCAGGAATTAAATAAAGATTTCTGTCTATTTCATTACTTATTTATGATGTACAAGTGTGTAAATCCTACATGTTACCTTATTGTGTGCTGATAGCACGTAGTTATTAAATGTTTTTCATGGCTGCACACTTAGATTTGTTGTAATTGTTTTCTGATACGGACGTCATCGCCGTAAATTTTGTTATTAACTGTTAGGACTTAGCTAGATGATTACCGTTAAATGTAAATGTGGAAATGGTATCATCCTAACTTAGATTTGTTTTGCTACCCTGTTAAATGTAAATTCTGATATTAGCTTAATCTTGTAACTTGAACTGGGGACTTGCGTCGTACCATTTTCCTAGTGTTGCTGTTGTTGCTTTATTATTGTGAGTTAGATCTTTCGCGAGGGCTTTCCGTAACTTCTCAGGTAGGGACCTGCTCTTTATTTTCTTTTGTTTATTAGTTTGCGGACTAGCCGATCATAACCCTCCGAACTAGGCTAGGGGCTTGTGAATTTTAATAAATTTTCTCGGTGTTTTACTTAAGTCTGGATGTTTAATTTCTCAGTCTAGTTTTAAAGTGAACCTTTCCTTAGGCGGTCTATGACCATCGTCACCATGTACCACGATCCCCGTGGACTACAGTGTCTCGTGCCGCTCAGCCTATTAGGAAGTTCACCTGATCCTCACGGTAATTTTATTCGACTTATGGGATCTTAGGAAAGTCATCGTGGTTGTTGACTCGACTAACGTTCTCACTACCTACGAAGGCTTCCAAAAAGAAGGTACATTGGCTTTCACGGCCAGTCCGGGCAGGGACACAAAGAACCCGCCTGTGAGCCAGCTTGGTGTCCTAGGTGTAAACCCACACAAGTCACGGCACAAACCTAGAAACATTGCTGAGTTTTAATTATTTTTTGTTTCACTTCTCCATGCGTAGTTTAGTAGTTATTCCAGTTAGCCTACTTTTCAAATCTTGCAATAATGAGGAAAAGTAGACTTATGAGATCGATTCGGGAAAATGTGTGTGTGTGTGTCTGTCTGGCTGTGTGTGTTCCCCCCTATCAACTCCTAAACGGCTGCAGCAATCGAAACCAAACTTAGTATGAGTAAAGTGCTACAACTGCTGAAAAACGCACTAGAAATTTGAGCTCCATGTTGAATGTCTTGGAAGGTATACATGGAGCTATTCCAAAATTGGCACACATGTAGTGAACCCTTATGCTATTGGTTCAAGCGTCGAATCCATAATTTATTTGCAAAAGAAGAGAGGAAATAATACAATCTTTAGAATGACTTGGGAAGATTTTAGATGTGGGCTGATATAACGTGGCGCATGAATAGGTGACCATGAGTCATGCGGACGTGAGATCATTCTTGACGCATCGATAAGGAGCTGGCTCATGATTATTAATAGAATGATAAAAACTTTCCACAGCGTGTAAGAGAGAAGAGGTTTCGGAAATAGACCTTACTCAGCTATAAAATGACAACCTCGCAATTGCGCAAGAAGAGAAATAATTAGAATTAAGCCAATTGCGAGCATTTAATTAGTGAAAGAAACACATCATTGTGGATCATTCTGGAATAGAGATTTTTGTGTGGGGATAAAGTTTATAATATTTGCACAGGAAATAACTGCAGACGTGGTATGACGTCGTTAGTAATTCCCCGAGACCAGAGTTGGTAGGGATGGAAAAATAAACCGCAACACCCACGTATCTGAGGAGCAAAATTATTTAATATCTTGGAATTGTGTGATCGATTTTTATGATCAAAGAAACCAGTTTACTTTTAAAACCAGAGCTTTCCAGTGATATATTTTTCAAAATTATACGACTATTACTTCAAAAGTTAGTGCTGGAGAAGACGCGGATTTTATCTTTTTGCCACCGATTTGTATAAAAACCCTGGACGTGCCAGGAGGAGCATGCAGTTTCAGACAGCCCGAGGGGGAGTCACTGTGTCACAACACATGCAGTTATTCCGAGAGCCCGAGAGGGGGCGTCCGGCTGTATCAAGTACTTGCAGTCTTTCGACAACCCGAGGGGCGCCGCTGTATCACAACAATTCAGTTCCGTGAGCGCAGAGACGCTGCACGATGAAGCATCAACTACAAGACAAGCTACAAGTAAACTCCTAGTACGGGAGAGATGCAACAGAGTATATTCAGTTATAAAAGACGCCAGAGAGCGTGATACTGTGTCGCAAAGTATAACAAGTTATTTTAGTGAGCGCGTAGACGCTGCACGCAGAAACGATTATCGTTAAAGTTCACCAGTATAGTCAAATTTTAGGCTGTGGACTTGAAGAAATAACAAGCGATGGGTACTCGAAGATAAATAGTTCAGTTAAAGAACCGACGCATCATAAGGTTTCGAAGTACCCAAGGAAGTGAAATAGACAGTTCTATCGACATTAAGGAACCCGATCAGGGTAGAACGAAATAAATAACGCCTAGTGTTCCGGAAATGTAGGGACTAGAGCGCAGGACGATAAAAATTAGGAATTGTAGTTCCAGACTTTGTCGAGATTGACAAATGAACAGTAAACATTGGGGAGGACTCCAATAAGCTACGAATTAAAGTAACAGCAAGTAATGCAAGGAAATTACTAGGTCACCGAGAAACTATTTGAGCGGCCGTAATAGTAATACATCACGGACAGACATTTATTTAGACGAACAAGTTAGCGTCTAGTAAGATACGACATCGTGCGGTTAAGTTATAGAAGCCGATAGTCAAACCCCGGATTTGAAGATCAGCCGTTCCAGTGAGGTGTAGTTCAATCAAGACTTTCCATCATCTCGTCAGATTAGGGAGCCGACGTTCTATAAATGTCACCCTTGGAAACGGGAAAAGAAAAGAAATCACGTGTGTAAGGCGAATAATTATCGCCCAAGTGATAAAATTGTTATGTAATGTAAATATAGTGAATTTTTTTTAGTGTAATATTTTTTTGTAATATTGTATTGTGTTAAGTGAAAACGAATACATAATGGTATTCAGTAAATTCCAAGTGATTAAGGTAAATATTTTATGTGCTGATAAAGAAGTGTCATTGAGTGTAAGTGTAACCATGGAAATGGCTTAAAAGGCAGTGAGTGGGCAAAAATGTTCCATCGCTGGATGATTCGGTCGCTGACCGGACAGTCATGTGAGTAACTATTTCATTATGATATGTGTTTGGGAGAATTTGCGTATAATCCTCATGAGAGAGAGAATAGGGATGTTTAATAACAGGTAAAATAATGATAGCGCGATCTGAACGATTAATTTGAGATAAATATAATAACTATGTGAAATGTAAATGAATCCCTTGGGGAATGTATTCAGTAAAATATCAGTGTAAATGATAAATGATATAAATATGAGAAAGCAAGCGTAATAATAAATAATAATAATTATATAAAAGAATGAAGATTATGATGAATTTTATATGAAAAGTGGTAGCTTCCGAGCTCCTTTAAATGAATTAATACATGTTATGAATACATGTTCTTATGGTAAAAATGATTATTGTCAAGGGAGAAGAGAGATGTAGATCAAACGTTGATTTTAAATTTATTTAGTTCTCTGAAGGCAACTTGGCTAATTAATGTATAAGCGCCATGTAGCGCATTGAAGTAATTTATCACGCTAGGAATGCGTTGAAATGCTCGGTAAAACTAATTATGAGGGACAGTTGGTCGTGGTAATTGAACTGTGATAAGTCCTCAAATTTGTGATAATGATCACGAGGCATTGTGTGTTGTATGTTAAAAAGGGTGCTATTTATGTTGTATTATGAGCGCTGGTACAAGGCGAGGCCTGCCCTAAGTCGCTAATGTTATAAGTCCTCCAAATTGGGATAATGCTCCCGAGGTATTTGAAAGGATCGAACTCAGAGTCGTCCGTGTTGAAGCCCCTTAAATATTGGTTGTATTATTGAATTTTTCTTACCTGCCAATGAGGACACTTCATAATGATTATATACCGAAGCTGAGAGAATAGGTCTGTTGAGCCTAAATATGTTGTTTTAAGAATGTGTATTAGAAGCCTTGCCATTCAGAGAATTGCATTTGAAACAGCTATCTAGAAAGATGATGTAGCCAGTCACTTGTGAAGCGAGACTGTGGACTCTCTTCTCTCCCTGCAATAAATCACGCTACGTAGTTAAGACTAGACCCTCACCCTCTGGTATTGTGGTAGATCGGGGAACGGTCCGTCTGAGTCATAATACTCAACAGTGTTTAAAGATTGTTTGAACGACCCCGTCTTTGAACCGAGGTCCCTTATATAAATTATTATCGCTTGCAGAGTTCAGATCGTTGCTTTCCTATAATATAATAGTCTCTTAAGACAAATAATGATAAATCCCTAACTTTATTGTGTAATAATTCCGTGATTCAAGAGTTCTATTGAAGACATTAGATTCCGGGAGTAATCTTAATTTTGACTTGTTCAGTAGTCTTCTGTAGCTCGGGAGTACGCAAATTTTTCCCAATCACGGTAGTGAGTTGTTGACTTGAGAGAGAGAGGGATGGTAACATATGAGCATTGTGAAAGCCCAAAATTAAGTGATGATTAACCATACTTTGGTAATTTTGATATTTATGAGTAAACAAGATATACTCATGTAAATAGTAATTGATGTGTATTAAATTGATAACACAATGTATGTAAACATTACCGAGCCGTTTGGAGCTCTTAATTTTGAAGATTTTAAAAGGACACCATATGGAAGTGAAACTTAGTAGAAGTTTGTTGGTTTTTGGAAAACCAGTCATTATGATTTTGTAATTGTTTAATATGAATTCCTTTTTCAACTTTGGACAAGTGTGAAGTGGAGTGTCAGTATTTTCATTTGTTTAATTTTTGAAGCGCCATATTTTTGGATATTTAAATATTTTAAGAGTAGGAGTTGATTTTTGTTTATTTTTGGAAGTGTATCCTCTGCTTAATCCAAAGTGTGTAAGTCACAGAGTGGGAGAACAAACCATGAGCCCCGAAACTCCCGATTGAGCATTGCTGGCAAACTGTGATTTGCATATTTCATTGTTGAATGGGCACAGTAGATAATACTATTCCAATTTAATGTCCCGGAGGCCATTCATGAAAGTGCTACCCAAATAATGTTAAGCCTTCTGATAGGTCCAATTTTTAAATGCCTATAACTTCTACACTATCAATTGGATTTCAACCAAATTTTGTATGTAATATGTGTACATAAACAGATATGACTGAGCATATTCTTAAGAGACCCCAGGGCTGCCAACTGTTAAAAATTGATCTCTCTATTTTTTAAATCCAAATACCAATATATCGGAAAGTATGCAAGCCGACAGCTTTAAACTATGCACACGTATAGTACCTGACATTTTAGATTAATTTTGGAGTAACTTATATACTTCAGTTCTACCAACATGATTCTAAGCCTGCTGATAAGACCAATTTTTAAATACATGTAACTTCTATACTATCAGTTGCATTTCAACCAAATTTCGTATGTGCTATGTGTAACATAACAGATATGACTATAAGTATTCTTAAGAGCAATCAGGGCTGCCAACTGTTAATTTATGCTGTCTATATTTTTTACCCTAATATCAATATATCAGGAAGTATGCAAGCCAACAGCCCTATACTTTTCACACGTATAGCAGCTGACATTCTAGATTAATTTGGAATAATTAATATATGTCAGTGCTGCCAACATGATTATATGCCTGCTGATAGGGCCAATTTTAAAATACTTGTAACTTCTATACTAACAAATGGATTTCATCCAGAATTGGCACAACAAGATATCATAATATTTCCGATTATTTCTAACCAGCACACACATGACATTGTTGCCAACATGCTTTTACGCATGCTCATAGATCCAATGTCTAGATGCATGTAACGTTCATTGGACTTCAACCAAAATTTGTATTCTGTACCTTAAGAGATGGAGCTAAGAATATATTCAGTCACCAGGGCTGCCAACTGTAGTGCTCTATTAGGCTACATTATACCAGGAATAGTTCGAACTAATTAGACATTTCGATTTTACCAACTTAATTTCGTCATTATTCTAGATAGGTTCATATACTGGAGAATAATCATTGGCATGAAAAGTAGGCTCTTTAGTTCCTCACGGAACTTCTTGTTTTTATTGACATGTATTCTCGATAAATGACAGAAGAAGGCAATTCTCCTTCCTCTCATCGTGTCTTTTATTGAATCACTTTCACGGTAGGCAACATTATTAGGCAACAATCTCCATCGTCAATCCACAATGATTTTTCTTTTATTAATGTTTGTTCTGATTATCCTTCCGTCAACCTTCTGCAGTTGATCTGTCGTATTTAATGTACAGTATTGTGACCGTTTGACCGAAGACCCACGTGCACACGAGCATGAATTTCAACATCCGCCGAGCATAAGACTCAAATAAATCTCGGGGTCAAACTGAGTATAGCAAAGAAAAAAAATTTAATCAAAAATCAGCCGGACGGATATCGAAATTCACACTCCATAAAGGATGGAAGGCAGTGCAAATAATTTGTGAATAACACCAATTTCCTAAAATACCTCAGTGTAATTTAATTGTCTGCTGGTCCTATTAGAATACAATGATCCCCCAGGGAGAAATATAAAATTCCCGTCCTGAAAAATAAAGACATCCTACGCTCCCCCTGGGCCCCTTATCTACATACAAATTTTAGAACGCATAAAATAAAGTACTTCCAGCCTCTAACCAAAAGATAATTCACTATTTCCAAAATATGAACTTGATATCTGAGAAATTCATTAGTCCATCTCAGCATCTGCTTCAAATAATTATTTAAACTGTACAATTATCACTGATGTGCAGGAAAATATCAGTCCATCCTGACACCATGATTTTAATATTTACAAAAATATCACTTGAATCAAATTTTCCCTGAAATGTTTCAACCTCTGTGGGGAAATTCACACGTCTTAAACTCATTTCAGAGAAGTCACATTACCAAAACGATGTGAAATCAAAAGCATACACCCCATGACGGCATTTATCAAATTTAAACTTTGACTGACCTTCCGACATTTTTCCACAATGTCACCATAAATAAATTTTATTCACCATTTCACATATAATTTAAATCCTCGGATTTAAACGCTTCGATTTAATTTCTTTGATAATATTCATATAATTCAATTTATTTATGTTAATCCTTTCAATTTAATTTATAGTAAAAATATATATTATTTAGAATAATCCAAACTGGTATTTTATGAAGATTAATGGATCCATAAATTCAACCAGCTATCAGCTTAAAATTTTTAATACCTCAACCAATCTCTAGACAAAATGCCTCTCATGCTGTCAATACGTTAAATAGGACACGGTAAGGCCTTCAGCAAAAATTAGGACGAGACATCAACTTATTCAAATATAAACTACTACACCAAGCGGGCGACTATACAACAGTCTAGGAATGTAGAATTTCACAGACGATAGGCCACTAGCTTCCCATGTGAGCGACTATATTGTCCTAATTTTTAATCATATTTGAGCATGGAGCAATTAGTTGACCCTCAAAACTCAACTTTATAAACATCCTTTATTAATTCATATTTTATTTTCACTTAACATTTGACCATTATATTCTTATTTTTATAACGACCCCTCAGCTATGCAGGCTGGGTTCAATGGCTTCTACGCAACCAACACATGGGATCATGCTCTCCCTCACAAAATTTAAATATCTCGGCCTTTCGCATAGGTGTAATAAACTTTTAATGTCTGCCCCAACACACTCCTGTTAAACTGTCGCATAATTCCAATACATAGCTCCTCATTTTATACAAAATTCGTATATGAATGACCTTCCGCTCCCAGTATCAAAGATCACGCTTTCGGCATGTCCCTCTATTAAAAATCAACTCCCATATTATCGACTACGATCCATTATTCCTCCAATTATTAACCGCTATTATTACCAGGAATTATTATTATTATTATTGGAAAATGTTCCAAACAATATAATCATTTAAATATTGTTATTGTCGTTATGGCTTGACTATCAGTCATACAGCCTTCCGATATCATATCTCAACTTCATTTACAACGAAAAATATTTTTCATTTATTTTAAATTCAAATATAAAAATTTATAAATTCACAGAAAATTTCGAACTATTATTCCCAAGGAATAATATTTAAACGTAATGTGGCTATCCACATTCCTCATCTACCAACATATTCAAAAGAGAAACTACTAACAAAGTCGAGAAAATATTATAAACCAATTAATTTAATTATAAACCATTTAATTTTGAACAAATCCAAATATTATTTCAAAGTTCCCTAACATAAGGATTAGGCGTGGAATGGTGTAAAATATCTTCCTCACAATATAGTCTACTGCTATATCGAAGCTTATCAGTTTGACATCCCAAATGCACTAGAATTCCATCAAAGAGATCCATTCGAAATAAATTGGCAGATAAATCTTCAAATGTACTATAACATCTTGAAATAAATATCCAGAAGCAGAAACCTACTTAGCAGACAGTATAGTCGAAATTGAGAATGCAATACACTAGCTACTTAATAATAAAGTTGGCTTACAGCGTGAAGATCTTGTATGAAGAATTCTTCTGACGTAGATTCCATGTAGGCCGGCTGGCAATCGTTCTTTCCAGTGAACAGATGTTCCGCGTCCCACCTCGCCTACACTCCATTATTCCCGAAGATGTTCCCAAAAATCCCATGACATCTCACCTCCAGTTCTTTTAATTCTTCATGGTGACGGTCCGATCTATCATTTTCAAACAACTATGATGCTGTCTGGCAATATTATGTTATAAATATTCGAGTCCCAAACTAATACTTGCAGCTTTGTGCCTCAGAAAACTTCCTAACTCGACTGGTTCTCTTCCCGTTCTAGAATATCTACACCGGGTCCGAAATCATTTTTCAACCATAACTGTTGGTTCGATCCTCGCGTACTGTATTCGCTTATGGCCTTGATGTTTGAATCGATACACTGACAATCTTAAGAGTGGTTTACGTAGCATGCTAGTACCATTTCTAGTTTCTAGGCTAGATTCTCTAGATGAGTATGGAATTCCCCAAAGCTTTGCCCACACCAAAGCAATGGCTTGCCCATCTTGCCTATTTATGATATATGGATTTTAAGGCCCACATCATATACGTTGATTGCCTTCCAACTCTTTTAGACTGGTATCTTCAAACACAATATCTGCCATGCATGCAGACCATGAGCGCGCGGTGTTAGCCGTCATACAGTCAAGCCTCACCTCCTCACATGTTGCGTGCACTGTAACTTCTGTCAGCCACTCCGATGCAAAACATAATCCTTGCGCCTTGGATTCTTCATCTCCAATATCTTCTGATCCAAACGACGGATTCTCTTGAACTCTTCGGTATTTTCCCAGTTATGAGTACTGCACGTTCCCCCGATGTGTTGGTGGTTCAACCTCTTCACATTAAAACTCGTAAATATACCATATGAGATCTCTCATATCGAATCTCTCTCCATCTAGTGTCATCTTGATGAAACGAAATACCTCAACTCCCCGCATTCTTCAAACAGTTGGTTCATCAGAGAAAAAGAAACAGTGGCCCTCATCGAAATGGTCACAGTATGTCAAAAATAGTTCAGGACTGTTGGCTCATAAAAAGGGAACCATTTAACATAGACACCATTGCAAAGAAAATACATTAGGTAGCAAGAAAAAGAAACGAAAGATTTGAGATAGAATCGGGCAGCAAGCTTTCTCTAGTGGTTGTCCCGCAGTAGGCCTACATCTGTATCGGCTTAAATCAAACATGGCTTGTTATTACTGAATGTCATCTGAACGTAATATTCACGATTTATATAAGGGTTATGTGTTTTTGTGTAAATATGCGCGTCTGTCTGTGCGTTTGTATCCATCTAGTAAGGTTTTATTGACTCATGTTGTTTTGAGTCTTCAGTCTTTTGACTGGTTAGATGCAGCATTCCATGCTTCCCTGTCCTGAGCTAATCGTTTGATCACTATATAGCTACCACACCGTACATCTGAGGCAATATGTTTACGTGGTCTACCCCTACAGCCCCTATCCTCGACCCTTCCTTCTATAACTAAGTTTGCTATTTCTGGGTGTCTTAGTGTCTGTCCTACCAACCTACTTCTTCTCTTCAGTAGCAGTCGGCAAAAACATCTCTCCTCTCCACTCGTTGTAATACTGCTTCATTCGTAACCCTATCTACCCATCTGATCTTCATCATTCACCTGTACCACCACATTTCAAATGCTTCAATTCTCCTTTTTCAGCTGTGCTAACAGTCCATGTTTCACTTCCATATAGCGCCACGCATCATACAAAGGCCTTCAAAAATGACTTCCTAATACCTAAATCTATATTCGATGTCAACAGATTCCTTTTTCTGTATAAATGCTTTCCTTGCCTGTGCTATGCTTCTTTTATCCTCTTTGCTTCGTCCATGACTCAATGACTTTCAGGAAATTAAGTTCGTATATTTTGGTACAACCCCGTTGGCAGCCATGTGATTTTCACACCCTTCCTTGCACGAAATTTATCACCGATATCCAAACAGAATCTGAAACTATTATAGACTATTATAACTAAGTTCACGAATGAATATTCAAAGTTTAAATGCTTTTCAGTTGGTCAACACGCTTTTACCTCATTAGCCGAGGTAACTACAGTTTGGTTGTTTGGCTCCTCAGATTAGGGGCTGCGACAATGTGGTTATGTTGCCCCGTGTACTTTGGGTGTGTGTAGACTTACTCTGATAACCGGTGTTAATTGTGATGGCTGTGTTAGTATGTGTTATCTGTGATTGAGGTAGAAGGATTGCAGACGATTAATTTTTTCAAGTAGTTCCTACTTTTGCTACCAAATGCTACCGACCACGACGCCAAGCTGCGGACGTGGTTGCTAAATGCCATCGCAGTCACTACCTGGTGGTTATCAAACTAACCTACAAATTTTAGTTTCCATAGTTGTAGTTAGTGGAAGGTTGTTTTTCATGCCATAAATCAATGACTTCCCCTCCGAAGGTGGGCATACCGAGGGATTTTTAACGTCCTTAAAAATCCGAGGACTTCGGCTGGGTTTAAACTCGCAATCTTGGCCATAGAAGCTCAGTGAATATTATTAATACATGTAGCCGGGTGAGTTAGCCGTGGTCGTTACGGCATGACTGCTGGCAGTCGCTCACATCCGGGAGGCGAGATGGTTCGAATCCCCCCGCCGGCAACCTTGAAGATGGTCTTCTGTGGTTTCCGATCTTCCTTCCAGGCAAATGCCGGGGTTGGTCCCTAACTATAGGCCACAGCCGCTACCTTCCAACTCCTCGACCTTCCATTCCACCTTTCCTCCCCAACGGTACTTGTAGCTCACCCATTGGGTGTCCGTCTCGAAGCAGCTACAAGACTGGCGAGCCGAACTTGTCCTCGGACACTCCCGGCACTAAAAGCCATACGCTAAAATACATGTAATTTGTGTCAGGATGGTGTTTCATATATATATAGTTACCTCGCCTAATATAATTGGGCGAAGACGCGTGGACCGGCTGAAAAGTGTTATTTGATAGTTTGAACAGGCAGCACCGAAAAATGTTTTCTAAACGTCACATAAATAGTAAATCATGTAATTCATTTCAGGTTTAGGGAACAACATCCATTATACTTGGGTACGATTACGTTGATCGACTGAATATCATTAACTTTTCGTTTACTAAGAGAGAACTAAATAAATGGCTTCCAACACGAGAATGATTATTCCTAAAGTGTGATGGTAGTAAAATCAAAATGGTAAATATGTAAATATTTCTCGTGACTTGTTAAACTTAAATCAGCTATTCACATAGCGGCTGATATTCAAGCTAGAATTTTCCAAGCCAAAATAGCATTTAACAGCAAAAAATCCCTTCTGACTTCAAAAAATATATATATTGAGACCAGGATTAAATTGATAAAATGTTATGTGTGGAGTGTAGCCTTGTATGGCTCAGAAGCCTGGATAATAGGATGTGCTGTTAAAGAAGACTTGAAGCTTTTGAAGCGTTGTGTTGGAGGCAGATGGGAAAAATTCCATGGACCGCAAGATGACGAATGACGAAGAGCTCAAAACCATTAATGAAAAGAGAGCATTTCTCAAAACAATACAGAAACGGCGAGGCCAACTGAATAATATTATTGCAAAACATGTACAATAAGAAGATGCTGAGTATAGGAGCCAAACTACGGCATTACAGCTGTGTTGTCAGACCAGAAGGTTTATATGCTTCGGAGACGCTGTGTATGAATCGAACAGGACACGTCAATCAGCTACTAAAAAGAGAATGCAGACTTCTACGGAAGATCTTGGGCAACAGATGGGTTGACGGACAAGTTCGACTGAAATACAGTAAAGAAGTATACAGCAAGATGGAACCGATAACAACAACAATTAGAAAACGAAGATTGCTGTTTTATGGGCACATCTTCAGTATGAATAATGACCGGCACACAAAGAAAGTCTGGAATTTTCTCAAACCGAAGATCTCCAAGTTAAAATGGTTCCAAGAGTGTGAGAAAGATATGAGACAGGTGGGCATAACGGAGGATAAATTCAAAGACAGGAAGAGTTTCAGAAGGATGGTGTAAAGCTATCAGGGTTTTATGGTGAAGGCAGAACCCTTTGACAGAGGAGCGGAAGAACAAGCTGATAGATGGGCTCAAGAGATACTGGCAAGATTTCAAAGCCGGCAAACGAACAAGACGCAGACACTGAAATGGGAGTGGTTGTTAACACGCAGTCCATAGAGGGTCAAGTCGATTGTTAAAATGAAAATAATAATAATAATAATAATAATAATAATAATAATAATAATAATAATAATAATAATAATAATAATAACAATAATACATGCATTTTTTTTTCTTCAGGAAAGTGTTTTTATATACCGGGTAATTCACCAGCCCCTTCCAATATCGTTTGCTGCAACCCAACTAACGCGAGTTGGCAGGAAGGTCGATAATTCTCTGCTTGCATCCTGTATGATCTAATGCATTGCAAGCATATCCTGCAAAAGATATTGAGCCCTAAAGGTTTTCCCTCGATATGACTACAGACTAATACGATCATCATTTACTATCGACATAAAAGCCTTGTCACTGCAGACACATTCTGATAGTCTCTCCATGCTACCATAAGAACTACTTGCCAGTTCTCCAATGGAGTTCTTGATATGTGACACCCTTGGACGTCCCCTAGGTTACTTTCCCAACACTGTGCCCCCTTTAATGGTTTGGAGAAGAAAATCGTGTCTTAATACATGTCCAAGGAACTATATTTTCCTCTTCTTTATTGTGTTTAATAAACATCGATCCCCCTTCACGTCCTCGAGAACAAGGTCATTTGTTGTCCCGTCCATCCAACTTGCTCTTATCATTCTTCCCTAAATCCATATTTCTGCAGCCTTAAGTTTTGTTTCCGCAAGTTTCCCTAATGTCCGTACAGTAACTTACTCAGTAATAGAAATAAGTGGTAGAAATGAAGGCTTTGGTGACGTAGTCGGTAGCATGCTGAGATTCTAAGCCCAAGATCGAGGGTTCAAACCCGGCCGAAGTCGTCGGATTTTTCTAAGAGCGTTAAAATCCCTCAGTATGCCTTCCTTCGGAGGGAAAGTAAAGCCGGCATTCCCATGTCATAGATTTATGGCATGAAAAAGAACCTTCCACTAACTACACTTGTGTGAAGCCAACATTTGTAGGTTATAATTGATAATGCTCTATTAGTTCCAACGTTCGATGCCAGGTGCTGATTGTGATGCCATCTAGTAGGCAAGTCCAGCAGCTAGGTGTCGTGAAGGATAGCATTTGATAGGAACTACTTGAAATTACTGTCTGCAGTTCTTACTTGGATTAAAACAGATAACACACACTAATACAGCCACACAATTAACACCGGTTATCAGACAGATTCTACACACATCCAAAGTACACGGGGCTACATGACCGCGTTGTCGCAGCTCCTCAACTAAGGAACCAACCAACCAAGGTAGAAATGACAAGGAGATCAGTGAGAGAGGAAGGCAAACCCATGGATTCTTGCAGAGCGTGAGACCACTGGTATGGAGCAGGGTAGTACCCCAGATGAGCAAACGGGTATTGTATCGAACATATTATCTCCCAATACGCATCAGAAACGTGGGTTATGAAGAAGAGACAAGTGAGCAGGATCCAAGCTTGCGAAATGAAATTTCAGAGAAGAGATTAGGATTTTTTTTATTTAATCGTGTCAGAAGCAACATCAGTCTCAAGAAAAAGTACATCATACATGGTATTTAGCTGGTACTATATACAATCTCATCAAAACAGTCAGTGAAACTATATACTACTATATGTTACTATGTGACCAGTATTTTGCCACATCACGTGCTTCAGGTGTTGCCTCCATCGTGCAATTAGCAGATCATCTGAATACAAGAATGTGATCCATGGTTTGTTCTTCCCTGCACTCACACATGGTGGTGTCGGAAGTGTATCCCCATTTCTTCAAATTCACCTTGGAGCTACCTACCCCACTTCGCAACCTAATCAGTGTTATCCATGAAACACATCCATTGTCATGTCCAGGAGGTAAACTTTCATGAGGGATAATCCAGTCTTCAAGGTCTTTAACTCTCCTTTTCCATGATGTTAATCTAATTTTTCCGGGCGGTACCGTGAGGATTTTTGCTGAATGGAGGAAGCTTTTCCTTGACTTAGATTAGGAATAACAAGATGGGATTGAGTAAGAAATGAGAGAGTGGGAGAGATTGTGGAAGAGAATCCCTTACAAGAGACCATAGAGACGTCGAGAATGAGTTGGTACGGACATGTTAGGAGAATGAAGGAGGGCAAGATACCAAGGAGGATTCATGAGATGGAAATGGAGGGCGAGAGACCAAGATATAGGTGGATTGTGGGTGTGAAGGAAGGAGAGGAGAGGGACAGAGTGAGGAGTGAAGGGTGGAGGGAGGATAGAAGGCGATAGAGAGGCTTATGTTCCAAGCTGACCCAGCCAGGGGCTGGATACTTTACATGATGATGGTCATAGGGCCCGGATGTTGATGCCCTAAAAAAGTTTATAAAATGCAATTAAAAATTTCAAAAATGACTGTAATAAATGACCTAAAATTCGAAAAATGCACTATAAAATGGAGAAAATGATCTTATAATAATAAACTCAACATTATTTCAAAAATTCGAAAAATGCACCATAAATTGGAGAAAATTAAGAGACAAGAATATACACCCCTTCCCCTTTCTACCCCGCCACAGCTGACCTGGGTCAACAGAGCAGGTAACATTCCATTACGCTAATAACTGGTTTGAGACGAAAACGGTACCCTTCTTCAGCGCCCAAGATATATATTTTTCTACTAATAGCAATACTGAAATACTTTATTTCAATATTTTAAGTTATCTTGTATCAGCTACTAGCTTCTTTTTAACTCTGAGAGACGTAACTCCCTCATATAAAGGTGTGACATGACTAAATTGGGAAAAAATAACTTAAAAGCCCGATTTCTCTAAAATATGACCAAAACAATCTACCAAACTTAATAAATTGTTCTTAAAATGGAAAAATAACAAATAATGCAAAAAGATGCAAAATAAAAATGACATATTTGAAGACGGGGTGGCCCGTCCGGAGTTTCTTTGTACTTTAGCATTGTTTTAGACAACTCAGTAAAGAGATGACATTTCATCAACATCCGGGCCCTAAGATGACAGTAAGACGCTCCAAACAAAGGTCTTGGGAAATGACTTTCTACTCTTCAAACTGGGGGGATTATTTATGTTCTTTTTATTTCGGAATGTTTGTTTTGCTACCACTGTTCCTTACTTGATTTCTGACAGGTACTTGTTATTCCCAAATATTGGAATCCTGTGATTTGTTTAATTGCATATACAGTGTGGTCCACCCGCCCCTTATTATTTAGTTTTATGAAACCCAACTAACATAGCATTTCTCCCGATGGTCGATATTGCTCTGCGCTCTGACTGTGTGACAGCAATGTAATTGGGTCATGGGTCTAGCAAAGAAAAACCGACCTTAAACTTTTCCCCGCCAAATACTACGGCCCATTCTACTAACATATGACTTTCTGCTCCTTGAAATAACACACATACACGTAATACGATCGAATTAATAGCTTACGCCACGTGATCTGTAATAGTAGAAAGTTAAATCAACACCACAAACCGTGATTGAAGACTTTGAGATGGACTTAAACGTTTGAGGTGGGACGGCTACAGTAACTAAAGCACGTTTAGCGAGCGGTATATACCATGTCTTGGTGGCTGCGAGGTTTAATCCCTGACCGTACTTGGTAGGCGCGAGCGCGTAGAATGCTGCTTCGAATCCAGTAGTAGGCATACTTTTTTTTTTGAACGAAAGCCCACATTCCATTTTAGTCGGGATGTAACTACATTGCCACATTTATTGCCTTACGACGAATTTTTGTGAAGAGTTCGTTGAATTTTGATGATTTATAAAGAGAACACGATTGAATTGGTACGTTATGCCACGTGACCTGTTATGGCAGAAAATTTAAAAACTGGCATGAATATTAATATAACATCTCGAAGTGTTGCTCCGGAAGTCCGGGTTCGATTCCCAGCTCTGCCAAGAAATGTAATACTTGTCTGAGGGCTGAAATTGGGTACACATAGCCTCGTGGAGCAAATATGAGAAGAAGTGGGTTCGATTCCCACCTCAGCCACCCTGGAAATGGTTTTCCGTGGTTTCCAAATTCCGGGACGGATTCTATCTTAAGGCCACGGCCGCCTCCTTCCCAATCCTTAATTGCAAATACACACATCATTACAAGCCCGCAATAACTCAGGTTATCAGACAAATTCTACACACACACACACCCAAGTAAACATGGCT
Organism: Meconema thalassinum; assembly: GCA_946902985.2. Classification (NCBI taxonomy): domain Eukaryota; kingdom Metazoa; phylum Arthropoda; class Insecta; order Orthoptera; family Tettigoniidae; genus Meconema; species Meconema thalassinum. Next base: position 35,863,320 of record OX336392.1, read on the forward strand.
AAATGTTCTAGGCCCTCAAATGAAACAAAACAACAACATATCGAAGGATATTCTGATCGCCAGTGCTTGCATCGAAGTAAACGTATTCCGTAGAAATTCCCATTGTATTATTAGAAAAAAATCGTGTGTCTGTCTGTGTGTGTGTACTCTGAATGTCTGCCCCTCCCTCCCCCCCCCCTATCAATTCGAACACGGTGAAACCGAATTGAACGAAATTTGGTACAGAGGTAGAACTAGCAAAGGGCACCTCAGTGTCATGTTTTATATCGCAGCCATCTTGACGGAAACGTAATGGCGGCCACCCAAATGTTCAAAGCTTAAATCAAATTACGAATAACCTAATCATCCGATCTCTACCAAATTTTGCAACAACATATATTTATATGGCGAGCGTCTTTTGACTACACTACAAGGTAATCAGACCAATAGTTTGCAGATGGCGGCCGTGTATGTGTGCAAATCGATTCCCCCTACCAATTCAAAAACGGTGATACCGAATTGAACGATATTTGGTACAGAGGTAGCACTAGTAAAGGACACCTCAGTGTCATGTTTTATATCGCCACCATCTTGACGGAAACGTAATGGTGGCCACCCAAATGTTCAAAGCTTAAATCAAATTACCACTAACTTAATCATCCTAGTCGCCTCCGTAGCGTAGCGGTCAGCATGGTTAGCTGCCGCCCCGGAGATCCTGGGTTCGATTCCCGGCTCTGCCTCGAAATTTGAAAAGTGGTATGAGGACTGGAACGGGGTCTACTCAGCCTCGGGTGGTCCAAATGAGTAGAGGGGGTTCGATTCCCACCTCAGCCATCCTCGAAGTGGTTTTCCATGGTTTCCCACTTCGTCTTCGGGCAAATGCCGGGATGGTACCTACTGTAAGGCCACGGCCGCCTCATTCCCTCTTCCTAGCCTATCCATCCCAATCTTCCGTCCATTCCCATCCCTCATGAGGCCCCTGTTCGCTTTGCAGGTGAGGCCGCCTGGGCGAAGTGCTGATCACACCTCCCCAGTTGTATCCCCCCCGACCAGATGTTCCAAGCTCCAGGACACTGCCCATAGAGGCGGTAGTGGTGAGTTCCCTCGCTGAGTCCATGGGAACCACCAACCTAGAGGGTAAATTGACTAAATAAAAAAAATCATTCTATCTCTACCAAATTTTGCAACAACGTATACTTGTATGGCGAGCATCGTTTGACTGAACTACAAGGTCATCAGCCCATTAGTTTGCAGATGGCGGTCATGTATGTGTGCAAATTGATTCCCCCTATCAAGTAAACACGGTGTAACCGAATTGAACGAAATTTGGTACAGAGGTAGCACTAGCAAAGGGCACTCCAGTGTCATGTTTTATATCGCCGCCATATTGACGAAAAAGTAATGGCGGCCATCCTAATGTTAAGAGCTTGAATCAAATTATGACCAACCTAATAATCTGATCCCTACCAAATTTTGCAACGACATACCTTTATGTGTAGCGAATCTGTTGACCACACTACAAGGTCATCAGACCAATAATGTGCAGATAGCGGCCATGTTTGTGTGCAAATCGATTCCCCCTATCAATTCAAACACGGTGAAACCGAATTGAATGATTTTTTTACAGAGGTAGCACTAGCAAAGGGCACATCATATTCATGTATAATATCCGTAAAGCACGTTGTATTTCAAGAAGCTACTACAACCAACATTCAATTATACTCCTTAAAAAGGACAAAGGGTTATAACCATACCCATGTATTTAGGAGAAAGTAGGCTATACGTTCTTTACCGAACATCTTGTTTTGTTATTAAATTTTAACAAAACGTCTTAGCATATCTTTAGGCCCGTATCACACGCCACTCGCTGGCAAGGAAGCTGGTGTGATCGCTGGTACAAAATCCTGTATAATTCTGCTCTCTTCGTCAGTACACCTGCTTGTATGACCGAAGTGTATCACACGCTAGCATTTTGGACGCTAAAATGTATGAAATAAAACCGAAGGGCTGTCGTTTGAGGGCATTAGTTGCTGTTCTTTCGCCTTATTAACGTAATGCGGTCGCGAAAATTGCTTTAAGTAAATTAGAAAACCTGCCAGGTACTGAACGAATGCATTCCAATCAATAATTAAGATATAACTGTAATAATTGAATATTTTACCATACGCGTTAATAAGAAGCGCAACAAAAACCTCCAGAGTGTGTTGGAAATGTGTGCAATTGTTATTGCGCCCGCTCGCTCTTTCGAAGATCCCGGGTTCAAGACCATCCAACGGCAGATTTTTTAAATTCTTTTTAACTATTTTATTATAACCTCCCTACCTCGTACAACAAGATTTCAACTTGGTTTTGTTCACATTATCTACGAAGACGATAGGGAAATTTATTTTCTTGTCTCATTTAAATGGTTACTTTCCCTAAATACTGTTCTAAACCATGTCGCCTCCGTAGCGTAGCGGTCAGCATGGTTAGCTGCCGCCCCGGAGGTCCTGGGTTCGATTCCCGGCTCTGCCACGAAATTTGAAAAGTGGTATGAGGACTGGAACGGGGTCTACTCAGCCTCGGGTGGCCCAAATGAGTAGAGGGGGTTCGATTCCCACCTCAGCCATCCTCGAAGTGGTTTTCCGTGGTTTCCCACTTCGTCTTCGGGCAATTGCCGGGATGGTACTGCCCCCGTATATTGAATTATGGAAAGACCACGGTGGCTATTTTGAAATTTTGCAGAGAATTATGGCTGTCATAGTTATGACGTGTGTTGGTCATGACGTCAGCATTGATGACGCAGCTGTTATGTGAACAGGCCACTTGAGCGGAGATTCTCAATGACGTCAACATTTTATTCGAGAATGTTCCGAGATTAACGACGCAGTCGCAGAAAAGTGGAATTATGTCGAGGAAGAGATGATGCTATTGGAGGGGAGACTCGAACCAATGGACGAGAGTTGAAGAAGACGGAGATTGCGGAAACTATGGTATTTGCGATACTTTTGGATTGCAGAATTGTGGAAACCCATGTGCAATAGAAGCATTGTTTTGGAATTTTTATGAAATTTATTTTCAGTCTTGGAATTTTGAAAATCCGTCATGTATTAAGGAAGTTGGAACATATAGCGATGACGCAGTAACCCGCTATGGAAGGGATGGCTACGCCCCTTCTGGAGTTTATAAAAGACCCTGCGCAGAAGAGAACGGTCTCAGATTTCTCATATTAGCTCACATATCTCACATCTCATAGTCTCAGATTGTTTAGAGCCCATAGTGCTCATAATTCATATCTTCACATTGTCAAGGCTGGAAGTTAATATCAAGTTGTGATTGTGAACTCTTATAAAGTCGTTTTATAACGAGTGGTGAAACCACTGCGGTGAAGTGTATTAAAGCAGTGCAGGCTTACAGCGAATCTAGGTGAAGTTGAAATGAACATTGTAAGGCTTATACAAGGTTAGCCATGAACTATTAGCGATTGCTTATAACATTATTACATTCTACAGTGCTACATTAAGGAGTCCAGAAAGTTTGAACAGTTTCGTGAAATTACTTTGGAAGATATAAGCACTTTTTGGAGATTGACAAAAGTGATTTTCTCGCCACTTGAGAAACACGTTCTATAGTCCGATTCTACGATACGGCACATTGCTAGTGCAGCAGCAGCGAGACTTGACTTGGAATTGTAACACAACGCTGCAGTATTATGGAACAGTTTAATATGGCAACTGATTCTTATATGATTATTACTGAAGGAAGAATGGAAGGCTAAAGGACTTAATGCGAATGGGATATACATCATTGGAGGAAGGCTGCAACATGGAACTTCGCTGATTGCTATTCCATACCAGCGGACATGTGGTCATTACCATCTATACCCATGTTCCGTAAATTCAACGCTGATCACTATCTAGCAGCAATGGAGATAATTCATTCACTTTGAACATGAATATTTCTATGGAATATAATACTACAACTTTACGGCGATTTTCGACGGGAACTTCAGAGATTTTTTCAAGAGAGGTCAGGGTAGTCCCGACTCACAAAGAAGAATTTGCCGGAAGGAAGGATGTCTTTCGTCTTCACGGAGGAGCGGTTCGATTCCTGTTTGGAGGTAGCAGTTCGATTCTTCGAAGGTGCTGTTTCCTGGTTGGAGATTGGAGCTCAGCTGTAGGATGGAGATCTGGATCATCAGCAGTCTTCTCTGGAGAATTTTTCTCTGGATCTTCAGACGTCTGACAAGGTAGTCGTGAACGTTTATTATTATAGTAGAGTTTTATAGCGATATTTGAGCAACATTTTTCCTATATTTTGTCCTCATGTGTATTTTACCCTATATTCTTGTTGAGATTCCTATTCTCAGTATTTTGTTGAGATATGCCATTTTTCGACGATTTCTTAAGACATGGTGATGTCAAGGCATAGTTAACGATTTTGGATCAGTTGAGACTGACATTTCGAATTTTCAGCATTTTGCTTATTTTTAGTAGTCACGAGCTGACTCTGTAAATTAATGATTTTCATGTCAGAATTAAATTCAGACCTTATGTCAAGTTAATAAAGTAATTCTACCCCAGTTTAATTACCTTTGAACAATTTCTGTCATCATCAAGAAAGAAGAACATATAAATGATTTTAGAGCGTTAAAATCTTGCATTGACGACGATCTTTGAAATACTAGTCGTTATTTGGAAATGATTGCAACACTGACATGCATAGTCAGTAATGAACGAACATTGAATCAAAGACAGTTTTGTGAATAATGAACATTGATAATGAATTTTGAATGCATTATAATTAAGAAACGTTGTTAGGAGATTTTTCTCTGTTAGAGATTTAAATAAATGATTGCATTCCCCAATCTAAGTGAATTCTAATCGACTTTTTGACATTTTTAGTCGCATTTCGTTTGATGTAGTATTTTGACTACAGTTCTTTGAAGAAGTTACTATTAAAATTTGATAGATCAGACAGGCGTAGACAAGCGTATTGAGTATTAAATTTTGTTTGTGATTGGCAAATTTTTGTTTCATTTCGATTCATGAATGAAATCCACGAAGGTTTAGGAAAACAGTTTTGAAACAATAATTGATGATAATAATTTTTGGAGTGGAACCATATAATGTATAATCGCTAGTACAGCGGACATGTTGAAATTCGCTGAGATTTATAATGCCCTTGAGTTAATGAAGGAGGTTCCCACAGTAATTGGTGATGTTAGGAATTTATTAGTGGAAGAGTTTTGTGAATTCTGTGGAAGATTATTATACCATATAGTGTGTTATATGATGATTTTGGGCCTATTTGAATGCAGTTTTGTGCATTATTTTGTAAGCGAGGTATTTTCCGCTAGAGTGTATTGTTCCTTTGAAGATTAGTCAAGTGAATTAACTGTTAAAATTTCACAAGAGTTTGAAAGAGTTTAAGATGAGATTTAGAATGAAGATTACCGTCACAAATGATAGAAATTATTATTAAAAATTTATTAAACCCAAATATGACATAAAATGTATAACTAACCTTAACTGGTCGTTTATATGGACACTTCATAATCACAAGATTCACGGTCACGTAAAACTACAATCTTCCTTCCTTCCTTTATATGGACACGATTAAGAAAATATTTACCGGATTTGTATGTGGTTCAATGTATTTCTAAAATTGTTAATTTAAACAATTTAACTGTAAATATTATAAATAATAATGTAAATTTCTTTAATGGGATATGGAAAAGAAGATAATGCTAAAGGCATATTTAAATATTTTCAATTGTCTTCGACAATATTCTTAACTATTCTTAATTGTTGTAAATAATTTATTTTGAGATTTGTTATAAACATTTCAGAGTCTGTGGTATACTCTGATTATTAGACATGTGGATAACGAGTTAACAAGTTCAGGGATTGTAAGTTTAAGCCAGCGCTATATGAGTACAGCACTTGTAAGATTTACGTAACACTTTTTGTGTGTTGTCTGGCAGTTGTTTAAAGTTAGGAAGAGAGAGCCAGATTCTTACGTAACAGAGCTAGACATGTGCATCCATTTGACGAGGTGATTGTCATGTTGTGCGTGGACTGCAGATGGTCCGATAACAGGTTTTGAGCAGGCAAGGTCGTCTACTTTGTGTCCTTGCACCTATAAATACTGTCTTGTTTATTAAAGGAAACACATGCTCTGCATATGTCATGTCCTGAATCCCTTTATCCCAGTCCATATGAGTGTCTAATATTTCGTTATTTTAAGCTCGAGGGAGCTGAATTATATTGTGATGAATTACAAGTCCTATAGGAGGACAGTGTCAGGTTGACTTAGGCTACTGATAGCCTCATTGATTTTGTTGTGTGCTAAATTTTCATACCCTTTATTTGCAATAAATCTTGTGTACAGTTCAAAGTTCTTTCCTGCGTTCTGGTTCATTTTTGAAATGTCATGATAGAGATTATTGTGGGATTATACTTTGTAATCCTGTTGTCAACCCAATCCCCGAGATATTTATAAGAGGTAAGTGCAGGTAAGTGTATACCCCCGTCGTTTTTGGTGTATTCCACAATAATTTCTCGTTAACTTCTGTGCTCATACTTCGGTAGTATCTGTCAGTGCCATTTTCTTGGTGTGGCTGAGCCGGTGCAGTGGAGTAGTGGCAATCCGATTGAGGGGGCGGATATCTGACAGCCTACTATCCGGGTAAACGGGGACAGTACCTACTGTAAGGCCACGGCCACCTCCTTCCCTCTTCCTAGCCTATCCATCCCAATCTTCCGTCCATTCCCATCCCTCATGAGGCCCCTGTTCGCTTTGCAGGTGAGGCCGCCTGGGCGAAGTGCTGATCACACCTCCCCTGTTGTATCCCTCCCGACCAGATGTTCCAAGCTCCAGGACACTGCCCATCGAGGCGGTAGTGGTAAGTTCCCTCGCTGAGTCCGTGGGAACCACCAACCTAGAGGGTAAATTGACTAAATAAAATTAAAAAAACTGTTCTAAACCATGGATGGATACTATTAGTTATAATTAATATTTTTTTAGTCGATTTTACCCTCCAGGTTAGGTTTTCCCACGGACTCAGCGAGGGATCCAATCATTACCGCCTCTACGGGCAGTGACCTGGAGCTTGAAACTTCTCTTCTGGGGATACAACTGGGGAGGTGGGATCAGCACCTCGCCCAGGTGCCTCACCTGCAAAGCGAACAGGGACATCTTGAGGGATGGGAAAGGTGGGGAGGATAGGGAGGGATAGGCAAGGAAGAGGTAATGAGGCGGTCGTGGCCGTACGGTAGGTAACAACCCGGCATTTGCCCGAAGGCGAAGTGGGAAACCATGGAAAACCACTTTGAGGATGGCTGAGGTGGGAATCGAAACCCCTCTATTTATTTGGACCACCCGAGACTGAGTAGACCCCGTCCCAGTCCTCATACCACTTTTCAAATTTCACGGCAAAGCCGGGAATCGAACCCAGGACATCCGGGGTGGCAGCTAATCACGCTGACTACTACGCAACGGAGGCGACTCTATTCGTGATAATTAGAATTTTAATAGTTCAATATTTATAATAATATGACACGTTCTGTAATTACTGGCTTGCTGCGAGGCTCAGCGGTAACGTACTCGCTTGCTGTGCCTAAGGTTGCAGGTTCGTATCCTGGCGCAGTCAGCTGGCATTTGAGGGTGCGCAAATGCGAGGGAGCCGTGTCAGTAGATTTACTGGCACGTTGAAGATCCCCTTCAGAGCAAAATTCCAGCACCCCGGCGTATCTAAATCCAGAGCAGTTAAAAGGGACGTAAAACCAATAATGTCATAATTATCTGTATTTACTTTAGGTTTGGGGCAGAAGACCTCGTAATTACGCCCCTTAAAACCTCACTAACTATTACTGTAAGTGTATAGCAAGCGCTTTTCGCACAGACGCCGTTGAAAGAAATTATAGTTTCGGTCTGATGTGTTTATTTACTTATTTATTTGTTATGTGGGTCGTCTGAGTGAGTCGGAGTTTTCCTTTAAACAAAGGTGGTCAAAATTTCGAACACTTGCTACCTTGAATATACAGGATACCTTTCTTTCGTTCTACAGATCATTATGTCGTCGTCCAATCTGGCTGCGTACCATTGGATAAGTACGGTCCTTTTGAGGACCAAATAAAAAATCACTCGTTGGAACAGATAGATATGCGTCCATACTACATCCACAATAAACGACATTAAGCAAAAAAAAAAAAAAAGTGCTAGTTCAAGATTCGAACCTACCACAATGCGACTTCGTTGGCGTTTCTCTTGATTCAGCCACCACAGCTACCGAGAACCATGGTATATTGCTGTCACGCATTGAATCTATTCGAAGACACTTCCTGTCAAAACTTAAGCATGTGTTATTCGGAGCTCTAATCGTTTCAATCATGCATTATATTTGAGGTAATTGAAAGAAAACTGCCACTATTAATTTCTACTATATTCGCGAGGATGTACTCAACGGTAAAGTTGTACAATGGACGTAAAGGAACAGGTACTAATGTTTTTAGGATGACTGTGATATACGCGTTAGTTGGGTTGCCTTCCTCCAAACAAAATAAGGGGCTGGCGGACCACACTGTATATACAAGTTCTTCTTTCCTAGCGTGTGTCCCGCGATGATTCAGGGTCCGCTTGTTTGGTTGCTGTTCGCCACTTCTTCCTGTCAAGGGCATCTTCAGGTTTAAGTCCACACATCACCAAGTCTTCCTTGATTCTGTCCAGTCATCTTTTCTTTGGGAGTCCACGGGGTCGATTTCCTACTGGATCGTATTGGAGAGCTGTTCTCATCACTTCTAGTGACATGCCCATACCACCGAAGCCGTGTTTCTCTCATTTTATCGGTAATGGCTGCAACTCCCATCTGTTTCCGGATATGTTCCTTCCTGACATGAACAAGCCGTGTAACACCCATGGACCAACGTAACATTTTCGTCTCAATGCGATGTAGGTCTTGTTCATGCTTGGTTGAAGCTGGCCAACATTCTGTGCCGTAAAGTGCCACTGGTCGTATCAAGGACTTGTAAACTTTCCCTTTCAAAGGGATAGGCACTTTCTTATCGCGCAGCAGTCCTGTGACTTGCCGCCACTTCATCCACGCAGTGTTAACTCGTGCTCGAGCATCGAGAAGCGTTTCGCCATCTGAAGTGAAAAGGGAACCGAGGTAATTAAAGTGTGTAGTTTTAGTGAAATGATGCTCTTCAATGCTGATGGTACCGTTGGTCTGTGTACCACATTGCAAGTATTCAGTTTACCCTATGTTAAGTTTCAAGCCATTTTCGCTCAGACATTCCTTCCTGCACAGGGTTCGATTTTCTAGATTTTCGCGAGTTTGATCTGCGAGAAACACATCATCAGCATATAAGATCTTCAATGATGAGGTGTTTGAATGTCAGCTGTCACCGTATCCATGCACAGAATGAACAGAAGCGGCGAGAGTGCTGATCCTTGCACTTATTTAGATGCAGTAGTAAGTAAACTAGCACATCTAGTCGAGATATGTGTTGAGATGCTGATAGTGGTGATCAGGGGCGCACCCAGACTTTTGGTTTGGACGGGCCTTCCTCAATAACATCATTTCAGCTATGGAAAGTGAATGTGTCCATTATTAGTCTTGTATGTAAATATGTACATTTGAGATCTTATGCATAAAAAGATATTCTAAGATCAAACCTACTGTAGAATGCTCTGTTAAAACCAATACAAAAGATGCTATTGGACTCAAGATTATTTAAACAAAATGTGCATTGGTTTTATACAAATTTTAGTTATAGCACCACTGAGCTAAGGGTATACAAGTAATAAAAAGGAACTGCATGATTTTTATCATGAATTAACTTTTGACCACGATCAGAATGATAACGACTGGATTGCTCTGCTCACTATTATCATAACTATATATCCAGCTACCATGATCGTCAGATTGATGTGTAACATCAATTATCTGCAATCATTTACTAAGTTTTGAGTTGTTTATACCAAGAACTAGTATAGGTTTTGGGAAATTAATAATAACATTTTGATTTTGAATATGAAAATTTAATTGGAACTAAAAATTACATTTTAACAAGTTGTTCCGTGAAGAACTATACAGACTAGTTTCATATATCCTACTTATGTTAATTGCCACTATCAACTTACACAACTTCAGTTTGATTGCTGTAATAGATTCGTAGATATTGAGAACCGACTAAATATTTTGGATGGTCGCCATGTTGGATTTTATATATGTAGGTCCTAGAGTTATGTACTGTTACATGCAGATTACTGTGTGCGTGTAGTATTCAAACTTTAATCGCATAATTAGGACACAAGAAGTAACAAGGAGATTTTAAAATTTCGCACAGCTGCCATCTTGATGTTATGGAAACAATTGAAATAAATTAGATGCCAGTGGATTACCATTCGTATAAGGAATTACTGTACCAAGTTTCACAGCACTCGGATGGTTAAATTGCGAGAAACGTCCATGTGAATATTTATACTTCGCGTCGCCGCCATGTTGGATTTGTGATCACCAGGTTATTTAAAGCCCTATAGGTGAACTTAAGTTCATAGCCCCTATGAACATTAAAAAATTCAGTTTGCTTGCTATAATAGATTCGTGTATATTCAGAGTCGTCTAAATATATCGGATGGTCACCATGTTGGATTGTTAAATGTATAGGCCATAGAGGCATGTACCATTACAGGAAAATTATTGCGTAGGTTCATTATTCAAACTTTCACTTCGATCGCATGACTACATCACAAGAAATAAAAACTTAATTTTATAATTCGCACTGCCGCCATCTTGAGGTTATGTAAACAATTGAACTAAATTAGATACCAGTGCATTACAATGTGTATAAATATTTCCTGTACCAGATTTCAGTGCGTTTGGAACATTAAGTCGCGTGAAAGGTCTATTTAAAATTTTCAAATTCGCTTGGCCGCCATGTTCGTTTTGTAGTTAACCGGTTTTTGAAAGTCTTATAGATGAACTTCCAGTAGTGTTCTTTATCTCCGAACAAAATTTCAGGGAGATACCGCTAATAGTTACAGAGATATAGAATGCCAGTGAAATATTTCGCACATCCGCCATCTTGTAGTTATGTAAACAATTGAACGAAGGTAGATGTCGGTGCATTACAATGTATATAAACAAATACTGTACCAAGTTTTATTGCGTTTGGTTGATTAAATCGCGAGAAACGTCTATTTAAAATTCGCAACTTCGCTTGGCTGCCATGTTGGTTTTGTAGTTACCAGGTTTTCAACGGTCACATAAGTGAACTTATAGTAATTCCCTTTATCACCATACAAAATGTCAGGGTAATATCGGTAATAGTTTCGGAGATATTGAATGCTGGTGAAATATTTCGCACAGCCGCCATGTTGGATTGGTGAGTCGTAACAAAATTTGAAGGGCACGGTCGGGGTCGCCGGGAATAGTGCTATGAACTTACCGAGTTTCATTGAAATCGCTCTAGCTGTTTAGATTTTATTAGGGGGGGGGACACCCACACACACACGAATCACACACGCACACACACACACGGACAAAAAGTGATCTCATAAGCCTATTTTTTCAAAATTGAAAATAGGCTAAAAATTATGAGACGTAATTGTATAGCATAGTGTTATGGATTGTAACATGTATTGTATGTACTGTACGTGAAGAAATGTAAGTTATTTTAATTTTCCTTAATAACTAACCTTATAATAAAAAATCGTAAACATTTCTAGAATTTCAAGTTGAACTTAATTACACTGGCTGAATGCAAGTTTAAACAAATAGTTGAATACAAATCATGTATTAATGAATTTACATTAACGTTGTTTGAATAAAGTGGAAATCGCAAAATGTTCTTACGTTCCAACACTAAACATTCTGGAGCCCGTTTTGCCAAGGCCCCAAAGCCCCCACCCCCTGGGTGCGCCCCTGGTGGTGATTGACCTCCCGCTGCGGGAGGTGGCAGCTGCGTGGAAACGGTCCACTCATCGCTCAAACAGCTAAGCGCACAATCCGCAATAATCTGAACATTCAATAACAATTACATAATGTGACATGTTATTGCTGTATCTTATTGACGAAGTATAATTAGTCCTGAAGATTAAAACCCGAAGTCAATATTAATGTGTTCATTTTCGCGCGCATCTATCATAAAACAGTCTGAAACGTGCAAATAACTCAAATTTCCGTAGAAATTCAGAAAAAAAAGACAAATTTTCTTTTTTTATATATGTAGAGATATACTGCACCGCTCGGTGTTGACCGTGTTTTATTGCACAAATTTAGGTTTTACTCGCTAACCGTCGGAGATACACGAAAAGTGATAAGAACCTTTTGGATAGAAAATTAAATGCTAAAGCTCGTGTATACCATCAAAAGTTTGCTATTTCTTAGCACTTAATGCACTTAAAATATTCAAAAATGACCGCAATAAATGACCTAAAAATTCAAAAAATTCACTATAAAATGGAGAAAATGATCTTATAATAATAAACTCAACAATATTTCAAAAATTCGAAAAATGCACTATAAAATGGAGAAAATTAACTGAGACAAGAATATAGACCCCGTCCCCTTTCTACCCCGCCACAGCTGACCTCGGTCAACAGAGCAGGTAACATTCTATTCCGCTAATAACTGGATTGCGACGAAAACAAGAGACCTACGGTACCCTTCTTCTGCATCCAAGATATATATTTTTCTACTAATAGCAACACTGAAATATTTTATTTCAATATTTTAAAGTATCTTGTATCAGCCACTAGCTTCTTGTTAACTCTGAGAGACGTAACTCCCTCACATAAAGCTGTGACATGACTAAAGTGGGAAAGAAATTACCTTAAAAGCCCGATTTCTCTAAAATATGACCAAAAATATCTACCAAACTTAAAAAATTGCTCTTAAAATGGAAAAATAGCAAATAATGCAAAAAGATGCAAAATAAAAATGACATATTTGAAGACGGGGTGGCCCGTGCGGAGCTTGTATGTACTTCAGCATTGTTTTAGACAGCTCAGTAAAAAGATGACATGTCATCAACATCCGGGCCCTAAGATGACAGTAAGACACTCCAATTAAAGGTCTTGAGAAATGACTTTCTAGTCCTCAAACTGAGGGGAATATTTAGGTTCTTTTTATTTCGGAAGGTTTGTTTTGCTACCACTGTTCCTTTCATGATTTCGGACAGGTACTTGTTTTTTCCCAAATATTGCAATCCTGTGATTTGTTCAATTGCATATATTTACAATTTCTTATTTCCTAGCGTGTATCCCGCGAAGGTGCAGGGTCCGCTTGTTTGGTTGCTGTTCGCCATTTCTTCCTGTCAAGGGCATCTTCAGGTTTAAGTCCACTCATCACCAAGTCTTCCTTGATTCTGTCCAGCCATCTTATCTTTGGACGTTCACGGGGACGATTTTCTCCTGGATCGTATTGGGGAGCTGTTCTCATCACTTCTAGTGACACGCCCATACCACCGAAGCAATATGAATAGAAAAGCAACACTTACAGTACATGAAACATTTTACCATAAAAGAAGGTTGTTCTAAAAACTATTTTTTTTAAATTAATCGTCTAAAAGCTAAAAAACACATACACTAAAATTAATGAAGAAAAGCAGATCTGTTACAAAATAGTACATTATGCAACGAGCTTATAATGGCTATAATTAAGACACGAGTATCTTTATAAAACGAGCGTATGCGAGTTTTATAATTTCCATACGAGTGTCTTAATTACCATTATAGGCGAGTTGCATACGACTGTTTATGTTCGACGATAATTATAACTTTATTATATGTTTTAACATAACTATTCATAAATATCTGTTGAGATTGTAACTAGAATTTTGTGAGCGGGTGCTGCGCTGAGTATAGGATATCTCTGATTTCCAAGCTCTTTGACCGACCGACGCATGCGCTCTGTGTGCTTCAATGCCATATGTGCAGATTGCACACCAGTATTCAGTAAAAATGTCACCGAATGCGTTTGAAAACAACGCGCTGTGTAGAGATTGGATTTGGCGATATTAAGGTACAGTGCTATTTCTTATCTCAGATTCGCCAGTTTATTTACGCGAACATATGGACGGTGCACTTTCGGTAATTGATACAGACATGTTGGATTTTGAGCGCATGCGCGAAGGTATCCTTATCTGATTGGTCAAACAACTGTTTCTTGAGCTGTGATTGGTGGGAGAAACTGTTTCATAATGAACAAGTAGTTCCGTGAAGAACTATACAGCCTATTTTCATATATCCTACTTATGTTAATTGCCACTATCAACATACAAAATTTCAGTTTGATTGCTGTAATAGATTCGTTGATATTAAGAACCGACTAAATATTTCGGATGGTCGCCATGTTGGATTTTATATATGTAGGTCCTAGAGTTATGTACTGTTACATGCAGATTATTGTGAACGTGTAGTATTCAAACTTCAATCGCATAATTAGGACACAAGAAAAAACAAGGAGATTTTAAAATTTTTCACAGCTGCCATCTTGAGGTTATGGAAACAATTGAAATAAATTAGATGCCAGTGGATTAACATTCGTATAAGGATTTACTGTACCAAGTTTCACTGCACTCGGATGGTTAAATTGCGAGAAACGTCCATCTGAATATTTATAATTCGCGTCACCGCCATGTTGGATTTGTGATCACCAGGTTATTTAAAGTCCTATAGGTGAACTTAAGTTCATAGCCCCTATGAACATTAAAAAATGCAGTTTGATTGCTAAAATAGATTCGTAGATATTCAGTATCGTCTAAATATTTCGGATGGTCGCCATGTTGGATTGTTAAATGTATAGGCCATAGAGTCATGTACCATTAAAGGAAAATTATTGCGTAGGTTCATTATTCAAACTTTCACTTCGATCGCATGACTACATCACAAGAAATAAAGACTTAATTTTAAAATTCGCACTGCCGCCATCTTGAGATTATGTAAACAATTGAACTAAATTAGATACCAGTGGATTACAATGTGTATAAATATTTCCTGTACCAGGTTTCAGTGAGCTTGGAACATTAAATCGCGAGAAAGGTCTATTTAAGATTTTCTAATTCGGTTGGCCGTCATGTTCGTTTTGTAGTTAACCGGCTTTTGAAAGTCTTATAGATCGACTTCCAGTAGTGCCCTTTATCTCCGTACAAAATTTTAGGGAGATACCGCTAATAGTTTCAGAGATATAGAATGCCGGTGAAATATTTCGCACATCCGCCATCGTGTGATTATGTAAACAATTAAACGAAGTTAGATGTCGGTGCATTACAATGTATATAAGCAAATACTGTACCAAGTTTCATTGCGTTTGGTTGGTCAAATCGCGAGAAACGTCTATTTAAAAGTCGCAACTTCGCTTGGCCGCCATGTTGGTTTTGTAGTTACCAGGTTTTCAAAGATCACATAAGTGAACTTATAGTAGTTCCCTTTATCACCATACATGATGTCAGGGTAATATCGGTAATCGTTTCGGAGATATTGAATGCTGGTGAAATATTTCGCACAGCCGCCATGTTGGATTGGTGAGTCGTAGCAAAATTTGAAGGGCACGGTCGAGGTCGCCTGGAATAGTGCTATAAACTTACCGAGTTTCATTGAAATCGCTCCAGCCGTTTAGATTTTATTAGGGGGGACACACACACACGAATCACACACACACACACACACACACGGACAAAAGGTGATCTCATAAGCCTATTTTTTCAAAATTGAAAATAGGCTAAAAATAGTTTTATAATGACCATCATTATGATACAGTTTTCAGATATATAATAGTCAGGGTCGAACATAAATATGTTAAAAGGGAAAGATTTATTTAGCGTATGGCCCATACAAACAGGATATATACATAATAATAAAATATATACATATTTACATAACAAGAAGAACATCGAACAATAAACGACACCTTACAACTGAATAGTATAATAGTACGTTATGCAACGAGCCTATAATGGCAATAATTAAGACACGAGTATGTTTATAAAACGAGCGTATGCGAGTTTTATAATTTCCATACGAGTGTCTTAATTACCATTATAGGTGAGTTGCATACGACTGTTTATGTTCGGCGATAATTATTATAACTATTTTATGTTTGAACATAAATATTCATAAATATCTGTCGAGATTTCACCAGTTTCTAATAACTGAATAGTGCGCATGGGACGCAGACAATGCCTTGTATTTGACCATGGCCTCTTCGATTATCCTACTATGACACTAGGCCACGCAGTGAAATTTAAATTAAAAGGCCTTGGAACTCAACGCAGTTGCGATGGTATCCTTATCTAATTTGTCAAACAAATGTTTCTTGAGCTCTGATTGGTGGCAGAAACTGTTTCATAATGAAAATTAGTGTTATAATGAGCCTCATTATGATACAGTTTTCCGATATATAATAGTCAGGGTCGAACATAAACAGGTTAAAGGTTCCGCTTGATCAATACTTTTATAAAATACTAGCTGCTACTGAACCCGGCAAGCGTTGCAACGCAAATCAAAGAAAGTGTTGGCATTGTATTGTTGTTCCTTGAAGTGCTATTGGGTACACATTTTTTTTTTTCAATTCCCGCTAACTGCCTCCAAACTATCGTGAAATCGATTAACTATTTTAGAAACATTCGTGGGAACGTCCACAGCAACTCACTAAAGTTCAATTGCAATCGCATGAATGGCATATGAATGCATACGAAATTTCTATTACATGATTCGTGTGCTGTCACTCATTTGTTGAATCAACTCGTGCCCTACCTACTGAAAAGTGGATTTACTAAGACAGAAACCTTCCATGAAGTGTACACAACATCTCACATAATTTCATCGCTAACGGACGAATGGTAAGCTATATGATCGCATACGGGCCTTTGTTGAAACGCTTCGCACGTCGTCGCTCATTTTTTGAATCTACTCGTGCGCTACCTATTGTAAAATGGATTTACTGACCCTGAAACTTCCTTGAAGTGTACATAATACCTCATCCAAGTTTCATCGCTATCGGGCGAATGGTATATGAACGCATATGGGACTTTGTGGAAGCACTTCGCGCGTTGTCGCTCATTTGTTGAATCTTCTCGTGCACTACCTACCGAAAAAAGGATTTACTAAGCAAGAAACCTTCCATGAAGTGTACACAACATCTCACCTAAGTTTCATCGCTATGAGACGAATGGTAAGCTATATGAACGCATACGGGCCTTTGTTGAAACGCTTCGCACGTCGTCGCTCATTTGTTGAATCTACTCCTGCGATACCTATTGTAAAATGGATTCACTGAGCTAGAGACCTTCCCTGGAGTGTACACAACAACTAATCAAAGTTTCATCGCAAACGGATGAATGGCATATGAATGCATACGGGATTTTGTTTAAACGATTCGCATACCGTCACTTGTTTGTTGAATCTACTCATGCGCTACGTATTGTAAAATAGGTTTACTAGGCCTGAAACCTTCCCTGGAGCGTATTCAACAATTCACTACTAGTTTCATCGCAATCGGATGAATGGTATATGAACGCATGAGGGTTTTCTTGAAACGAATTGCACGCAATTTTGTTGAAGCTACTCGCGCGCTATCAATTGTAAATTGGGTTTACTATGCCTATAACGTTCCCGGGAGTGTGTCCAACAACTCACCAAAGTTTCATCGCAATCGATGAATGGTATATGAACACATACAGGATCTTGTTGAAACGCTTCACGTATCGTCAGTCATTTCTTGCATCCACTGTAGCGCTAAATATTAAAAAATTGAGTTGCTAAGTCGAAAAACTTCCCTGGCGTGTACACAATAACTCATCAAAGTTACATCACAATCTGATGAATGGCATATGAACGCATACGGGACTTTGTTGAAACGATTCGCCTGCCGTCGCTCATTTGTTGTATCTCTTCGTCCCCTACCTATCGTAAAGTGAACATACTAAGCCAGAAACCTTCTATGAAGTGTACACAACATCTCACCCAAGTTTCAACGCAATGGGATGAATGGTGTATGAACGCATGTGGGTCCTTTTTGAAACGAATAGCACGCCATTTTATTGAAGCTACTCGCGCGCTATCTACTGTAAATTGGATTTACTATGCCTATAACCATCCTGGAAGTGTGCTAAACAACCCACCAAAATTTGGTCACAATCGGATGAATTGTAGGTTATATGAATGCATCGCCAACACTCATTTGTTTATACTACTCCCGCGCTCTCTATTGTAAATTGGATTAACTATGCCTATAACCATCCCGGAAGTGTTCAGAATAACTCACCAAAATTTGATCGCAATCGGATGAATGGTTTATGAACTCATAAAAGACGAACAGACGAACATCCTTTTTTATATACAGTATAGTCTATATAAGATATAAATAATATGTAAGATAAGATATAAGATAATCACTGTGTGGCCATTAGTGGGACATGTTTCGAGGCCTAATTATTAGTTTTGGCCCCTTCATCAGCCGATATGAAGGAAAACGATAAAAGATAATTGTTTGACGTAACACTAAAAATTCCCTTAAAATTAAAATTAATTAAATTAAATTAAAATTAAATCTTGTATGGTGCACCATAAAGAGAGATTGAAATTTTTTACGCCTTAAGTAATATAAATGATGTCAAAAGTCTTATGAACTGAATGCCAAGCTCATTGATCCACTGTACTGCCCCTGGAGCTGCCCTCAAGAAATCCTCTTGGCAACCTGAGTACTCCCGCGGTTCACATTCGCTCACAGCTGTCGGCAACTTGTTCCATATAAAGAGCATGTCTCTGCACCTACCATGGCCTGTTCTTATTCTATTCAGGGCAGTCCATGTTTTTCGTGGTAGCTGGAATCCACTTGGAAGTTTGGCACCCGAGAACATACTGTGTAGGTACATCTCCATTGCTGCTTCCCACTATCTTTTCCATGAAGGAACAAATAGCACTCGAGACCGCACCTTTCAAAACTAAGGTGTGGCTACGATACGTGGACGATACTTTTGTAATATGGAGTCATGGTAAATATCAACTAATTCTCTTTTTACAACATCTTGACAGCCTGAACTCTAACATTCAGTTTACCATGGAGTTAGAAAATGAACAGAAATCGCTTTTCTCGACGTTATGGTAACGACCTCTGATCTACACTTGGGACATACAGTTTACCGTAAGCCGACCCATACTGACCGATAGTTACATAAGACGTCCTACCACCACCCACGACAGAAATACGGAGTGATAAAAACACTGGCTGACCGCGCGAAAAGAATTGGTGAAAAGCAGTGCCTAAACCAAGAAATTAAACACCTCAACGAGGCTCTACGCGCCAATGGGTACAGCCAGAAAGATATCCAGCGAGCACTCCATCCGAGACGTCCAACTACAAGGGTAGTTGGAGATAAGCAGCCCCTGGCTAGAGCTTTCCTTCTATATATAAAAAAGGTCACGGAAAGAATAGGGAGGCTACTCGAGTCCCATGATATAAAGACCTTATACAGGCCTACGCGAAAAATTAAGGACATGTTTAGGTCCGCTAAAGATCAGCGACATGGTCATACCGCGGCAGGGGTTTATAAAATCCCGTGTGATTTTGGCCAAGTATACATTGAAACAACGAAAATAAGTTTTGCCACTCGCATCAAGGAGCACGAACGACACAGCCGGCTGAGACAAACAGATAAATCCACTGTAGCAGCACACTCGCTACTTGCAGGTCACGATATGGAGACACCGAAGTTCTGTCCACCATCGTGTCTTATCATTGCCAGGCTACAAAGGGAGGCCATTGAAATCCTGAAGCATACTAACAACTTCAATCTTAAGGAGGAAGCAGAGCGTGTGAACAGAGCTTGGCTTCCAGTTCTTAATCCCCTCAAGCCTGCCCTCATTGACCGTCGTAGACGAGAAGATGCAACGGAAGAGCAGCCCTGTCCTTGATGCATTACTTTTATGTGGTACGCCGTTGCTATGGTAGCCTCTATGTGTGGGTTGTTGACTATTTATATATCTTCTGTTTACTTGTTTTACCTCGCTTAATGAACAAGCAATGAAGGAAATTAGAGAGAAATTTAAAGTGGGAGTGAAGATTCAAGGAGAAATAATTTCAATTCTGAGATTTGCCGATGACATCGTCAACTTGGCCGACAAGCCTGTGGATTTTAATGAGTTTCTGAATGGTACGGACACCGTCTTGATAATTCGTGATAAAAATTAATAAATGTAAAACAAAAATATTGGAATGCAGCCGAAATAAATCAGAAACCTCTATGGACGTCCTGATCTGCTAATGCCGCTGAAACGCAGAGTAACTTGTGCCCTATACTGACGTCACATGTTGATTGTCCCAGGTTCTGACGCTTCTCCTAGGAGCGCTGGTGTGCATGGCTCTGAGTGCCCCCACTGAAGATGAAGAGAAGGAGCAGGACGAAGATGAAGAGAAGGAGCACGACGAAGAGGAAACAACTGAATCAGAGCACAAAGCGCACACAGAAACCAAAGGACCTGAGGACCCTGCACATGAATCTAATAAGTCAACCACTAGTGAAGGACAGTAGTACCAACACAACCAACGACAACTATTAACAACTTATGTATATTAAACAACTGCCTGTAATCTGTACGAGGATCCTCTGTATCTATGCACATCAAATAAATTCTGTTTAACCATAACGTATGCCTCTGTTGTGCTTTGAGTCGTCACAATTGAAGCAACAACAATTAGTTTCCGAAACCTCACACAGTGTAAGACGTACTTTACCTGCATTCTTCTTCTTCTTCTTCTTCTTCTTCTTCTCGTGGATGGGTCACTTAGGACCACGCAGAATCAACGTATGTTGAGCCTTTCTCCTTGCCCAATAGCTCTTCATATGCATGGATTGTTGTAGTTTCTGTTCCTCCGACAATGCACGTCGTGTTGGTTTCGTCTCATCTTCCTCAAATCCCCTTGTGTGAACAATATTTCTTATTACATTTCTATTCATCAGATATGGCGATCCCATCTCCTCTAGGTTCCTCTCCACCTGTTTGTACCATTTTGGTCTTGTACGTTTGTTCTGCAGAAATTTGTGGATTCGGTAAGTAAGTCTCGTATGGTTCATTCTTTCCAAATGGCCCAAAAATAGAATTCGTCTCATTCTCATGGTATCGGTAAGCTTAGAAATGTTCCTCTATATTTCAGAGTTGGGTTTGGGATAGTGTATGCCATTCTAGGAACAATAGAAGCCCTGTTTACCTTCAATGTGCTGGCACAGAGATGCTCAGATGTCAATCAATCGATGTATGACTCATTTTTGGATTATAATAAAGTTTTCGACAAAGTTCGTCATGATTGCCTTATCCAAATGCTCCAGAATAAGAACTTGGATGTGAAGGACATTAGAATGATCAGCAATATTTATTACATACAGACTGTGGTCACAAAGGAAGGTAGGGAGCTATCTGAAGAGGTGGAAATAAAACGTAGTGTTAGACAAGGTTGTGTCTTGTCTCCTATGCTGTTTAATCAATACTCAGAAGAAATATTACAAGCAGCTTTAGAGGAAGAAACAGCAGGAATTAAAGTTAATGGAAAAATAATAAACAACTTAAGATTTGCAGATGACACGTTGTTATTCGCAGAAGGTCTACAATATTTACAGTGACTGACTAACCAAGTCGTGGAGGCAAGTGAACAATGGGGATTAACACTTAACGTCAGTAAGACATGTTTTATGGTAGTATCGCGAACACAACATCAAGAGAGCTTGATAATCAATGGGGCGACAGTACAGCAAGTGACAAAGTAAAAGTATTTAGGAACAAATGTTAACTGCAACATTGACTGTACTGCGGAGATAAAGTCCAGGATCGGTGAGGCCAGAAATACAGTCAATAAAATTAGGAGAGTGTTCTGTAGCAGAGACCTTAATTTACATCTAAAAATTAGACTTCTGAGATGTTATATCTTCTCCAACTTGTTCTATAGAGTTGAGACCTGGACCATAAAGAAAAGAGAAATGGACAGATTGGAGGCATTTTGAATATGGACGTACAGACGGATACTGAGGCTTAGTTGGAATGATAAGGTCACCAAATATGAAAGAGAAATATTAAATACTGTCAAAATTAGAAAACTGCAGTATCTGGGTTTTGTGATGAGAGGAGAGACATACCACCTGCTGCAGCTGGCCATTCAAGGGAAGTTACAAGGCAAAAGAAGACCGGGAAGAAGACGCATTTCTTAGATCGATAACCTGAAAACTTGGTTCCACTATTGATCTGTTTCTTGCTGCATCATATAAACAAGAGTCTCTATGAAGGCTGCCAAGCTCCTCAGAGGAGATGGCTTATGAAGATGAAGAATAAGTGCGATGGAGTTGGTGCAGTACATTGTGGTTATCAGCTGCAATAAGCGTTGGTGCTTTCAAATTTACTTTCATTTATTCCGATCCTTGTCCTTGAGCGCTATGTGGCGATAAATGACACTATTGCTACATCAGGAGCACGGGACAGCCGAATATTTCCTAAGTGCTCTGATTATTTTCATGCGTCGCTATGCGACAAAAGACGACACTATTGGTCTCTCTCTACTTTTCTAACAGCCAATGAGATACACGCCCTAGGCAGTGTCTTTTATTTCACTTACTCCTCTTTCTAATCATATTTTTCAATTCGTTTGTAGCTTGCCACGGTGGGTGAGTGGCAACGAGTCGGTCTACTAACCCCAAGCTTGCAGGTTCGTCCTGGCCGTGGTAAGTGACTTTTAAAAGGCGGCAAAAATTGCGACACCATGCCATACGATGTTGGCATGTCAAAGAACCCATTTGAATTCAGTAGGCCGTGTTCATAATGGCAAAATTAATCTCGGGAGTTTCCGCCAACACGAAGTTCCTTGTTTCTCTACTAGAAAGCGCCATAGTGTTCAAGGAGCTAAGATATCTGACCTCCTTGACTTTCATAGTGCTTCAAGGAACAACGAAATTCGACATGCAAGCTACCCGTTGGGCGTCAAATAACAAAGCTTGCACCCGGCACCCGTTTGTAAATTGCATGTGTCAGTACTGTAGTTAGTAAATAGCCGGCTATATATTCATTATTATCATTATCATTACGGGATAGTGACCTGAATGTTACGTCCATTATACTGTACTACTTGTCACCCCCAATACCACCACCACCACAAAAATGTATATTCTTAGCCTACTTCTCACATTTTGCAAAAATGAGGAAAAAGTAGACTTATGAGATCGGGCAAATGTCCTTCTGTCTGTCTGGCTGGCTGTGTGTGTGTCCCCCCTATCAACTCCGAAACGGCTGCAGCAATAGAAACAAAGTTTGGTAGGAGTAAAGATATATACCAGAATATCTCACGGCCATATTTGAAAATGATATCAGTGCTTCCAACTGCTGAAAAATCGCAATTGAAATTTGAGCTCAATGTTGGATATCATGGAAGGTATGAATGGGAGCTATTTCAAAATTGGCACACATATAGATAATAATATTGCAGTTTAATTTCCAGGAGGCCATACATGGCAGTGTTGCCAAAATGATTATAAGCCTGCTGTTAGGCCCAAATTTTAAATGCATATAATATCTACACTACCAATTGGATTTTAACCAAATTTCGTATGTGCTATGTGCACATAAACAGATATGACTGAGCGTTTTCTTAAGAGCCACCTGGGCTGCCAACTGTTAATAAATGCTCTCAATTTTTTAAATCCAAATACCCATATATCAGAAAATATGAAAGCCAATAGCTTTAAACTATGCACACGTATAATACCTGACATTCTATATTAATTTGGAGTAACTTAAATACGTGAGTGCTACCAACATGATTCTAAGCCTGCTGAGAGGTCCAACTTTAAATACATGTAACTTTTATACTATCATTTGGATTTCAACCAAATGCCGATTCTTAAGAGTAGCCAGGGCTGCCAACTGTTAATAAATACTGCCTCTATTTTTGTTACCCTAATATCAATATATCAGAAAGTATGCAAGCCAATAGCTCTAAACTCTGCACACGTGTAGTACCTGGCATTCTAGATTAATTTGGAGTAACTAATATAGGCCTACACCAGTGCTGCCAACATGATTCTAAGCCTGCTGATAGGTCCAATTTTAAAATGCATGTAACATCTATATTAACTAATGGATTTCATTCAGAATTGACACAACAATAGATCATAATATTTCAGATTATTTCTGACCAATACATGTATGTCATTGTTGCCAACATGATTTTACGCGCGTTGTTAGATCCAATGTTTAACTGCATGTAACGTCCATGCTATCCATTGGACTTCAACCTTAAGGGATGGAACTAAGAATATATACATTCACCAGGGCTGCCAACTGTAGTTCTCTATTATATTACAGTATTTCGAACTAATTAGAAATTTCGATATTACCAACTTAATTTCGTCATTATTCTAGATAAATCCATACTGATTAATCATTGGCATGAATCTTAAATTTTAAGGAAAGTAGGCTCTTTAGTTCGTCGCAGAACTTCTTGTTAATTTTCTTTTCTGTTAGTTTAAATAATATGTGCCAGTTCTGTAGTAGTATTCATTATCATCCATAAAACAAATAAATTCACCGGGCGAAGCCGGGAACTACAGCTAGAGGTTAATAAAAAGAAAGCAGAAGAAACTTCAATGTTGTAAACAGATGTTCTTTTATTTCAAACATAATTTAGAGTAGGAATGAAAGATATACATAAACTGGGCTATAATGTTCTGCAAACACAGAGGTGTAGTAGAATCTTCTCTTCTTCCAGTTCCGTACAAAGCTTCTAGCCCATTCCGCCCATTCCCATGCCCATATTGCCCATTGGTGGGTAGGACATCCCTGGCCATCCGCCTCCCATGTTGCCACTCATCCTCCCAGCATTGGCAGGGCCCATATTGGGCATGCCCCCATTGCGATTGCGCATATTGGACCCCCACGTCTGGGGCCTTGCGAGGGCCAGACTGAGCACCGATAACAGCACCACCAGCAACACCTGGAACAGAAACATAATACTGTACACATAATTGATCCTCTCTGTAAGATTATCCAACATTCATTTTTAGCATACTATCCATATTTTGAAACAAGTAGTTCCGTGAAGAACTTTACAGCCTATTTTCATATATCATATTTATGTTAATTACCTCTATCAACAAACAAAATTTCAGTTTGAATGCTGTAATACATTCGTAGATATTGAGAACTGTCTAAATATTTCGGATGGTCGTCATGTTGGATTTTTATATATGTAGGTCTTAGAGTTATGTACTATTACATGAAGATTATTGTGTAGGGGTGGTATTCAAACATCAATCGCATGATTAGGACACAAGAAACGAAAATCAGATTTTAATATTTAGCACAGCTGCCATCTTGTGGTTATGAAAATGAATGAAATAAATTAGATGCCAGTGGATTGAAATTTGTATAAACATTTATTATACCAAGTTTTACTGCACTCGGATGGTTAAATCGCGAGAAATGTCCACTTGAATACTTATAAATCGCCGCCAAGCTGGATTTGGGCTCACCAGGTTACTGAAAGGCCTATGGGAAAACGTATGTCCATAGCCTCGATCAACACACAAAATTTCAGGTTGATTGCTATCATAGATTAATAGATATTGAGAACCTCATAAATATTTAACTTGGTCGCTATGTTGTATTTTTAGCCTACTTTCATTTATGAAAAAATAGGCTTATGAGATCATCTTTTGTACGTGTGTCTGGCTGTGTGTGCGTGTGTGTGTGTGTTTGTCGCCCCTAATAACTTCTAAACATCTGGAGCGATATCAATGAAACTCGACAAGTTCATAGCACTATTCCGGACGACCCCGACCGAGCCCTTCAAATTTTGTTACGTCTCACCAATGCAACATGGCGGCTGTGCGAAATATTTCACCAGCATTCAATATCTCCGAAACTATTACCGATATCACCCTGCAATTTTGTACGGTGATAAAGGGAACTACTAGAAGTTCACTTATGTGACATTCAAAAACCTGGTAACTACAAAACCAAAATGGCGGCCAAGCGAATTTGGGAATTTAAGAGGCTTTTTAGGCGATTTAACCAACCAAACGCAATGAAACTTGGTACAGTATATGTTCATACACATTGTAATGCACCGACATCTAAATTCGTTCAATAGTTTACATAACCTCAAGATGGCGGCTGTGTGAAATATTTCATCGGCATTCTATATCTCTGAAACTATTACCAGTATCACCCTGAAATTTTGTATGGAGATAAAGGGCACTACTGGAAGTTCATCTATGAGACTTTCAAAAACCGGTTAACTACAAAACGAACATGGCGTCCAAGCGAAATTGAAAGATTTAAATAGACTTTTCTTGCGATTTAATGAACCAAACGCAATGAAACTTGGTACAGTATATGTTTATACAGATTGCAATACACTGGTATCTATTATAGCAGTCAAACTGATTTTTTTATGTTCATAGGGGCTGTGAACTTAAGTTCACCTATAGGACTTTAAATAACCCGGTGATCACAAATCCAGCATGGCGGCGACGCGAAGTAGTTCACATGGACGTTTCTCGAAATTTAACCTTCCGAGTGCAGTGAAACTTGGTACAGTAAATCCTTATACGAATGTTAATCCACTGGCATCTAATTTATTTCAATTGTTTCCATAACCACAAGATGGCAGCTGTGCGAAATTTTAAAATCTCCTTGTTAATTCTTGTGTCCTAATCATGCGATTGAAAGTTGAATGCTACACGTACACAATAATCTTCATGTAACAGTACATAACTCTAGGACCTACATATATAAAATCCAACATGTCGACCATCCGAAATATTTAGTCGGTTCTCAATATCTACGAATGTATTACAGCAATCAAACTGAAATATTGTATGTAGATAGAGGAAATTAACATAAGTAGGATATATGAAAATAGGCTGTGTAGTTCCTCACGGAACTACTTGTTTAATTTTTAAGTACCTTCTGATAAAAGTCACTAAAATTTTCGTCATAATTGAAATAAGTATGTGAATAATTCTTGTTTGATCCAACTAATGGAGCTTCTGTTTCTTTCAACTCTCCATTTTTAGGTAGATTTCATTAGAAAGCTAACTATTGCAATGGGTACCATGTTTCGACTTCCGGAAAATTTCGACATATCTTCGCTTTACACGTCCCCTAGATCCCAAAACCACCGCCAGTTCAATATTTTATAAATAATTTATGTGTACATACATATATATATGTATGTATGTATGTATGTATGTATGTATGTATGTATGTATGTATGTACATATATCACTTTCTTGTGGACGAGATAACTACCGCAATTTTGCACCAATCACTTTGAATTTTTTACATAATATATATCCTCTTATCATCTCGTACGAGTTCATAAATGGGCAAAATCGGTTAAAGGGGGTGAAAATGGGAGGCTTTTTTCGAAAAAGTGAAATATCGCTCTCATAATATCTGAAATATTGAATCGAGTCAAAGTTCATACTATATGTCGGATAAGGCCCTAAAATCTATGTTTGAAAAGTTTTCTGATAGCACCAACCATTGACCAAAGGGGTGGGAAAAAGTGGGTTTTTCGGGAAACATTAATCATATCTCTGTTAATAGGCTCAATATCAAAAGCGTACAAAATGGACAATATTCCTCCAATAATTACCTAAATTTTGTCTGAAAGAATTTTTGATATGACCAACCAATACGCCACGGGGTGAGCAAAATGATTTAAATTATAAGAAAATACCAAGTGCCATGAGAGGTTGACATGACAACCTTACTAAATTGAAAACGGATGAGCCATCAGCAGTTGCTATGACAACGCCACTGCACGAGATCACATTCAGTTTTCCATCTGTCAGTGGGAAGCGACTTCGGTATCGGTACTGGTAGCATGCTGAACTTCTATGCCCAAGGTCACGGGTTCAATCCCGGCTGAAGTCGTCGTATTTACTAAGAGCGCTAAAAATCCCTGAGTATGCTTTCCTTCGGAGGGGAAGTTCCAACGTTCGTTGCGAGTTGCTGGTTCCTATGGAATCTAGTATCCAAGTTCTCAGCTAGGTGTCGTTGATGCTAGTATTTTTAATTATGTAGGCCTAGCCTATTTTAGGTGGATTTCATTTCATTTCACTATTGCAATGGGTACCATGTTTCGACTTCCGGAAAATTTCGACATATCTTGGCGTTTCACATCCCCCAGACCCCAAAACCACCGTCAGTTCAAAATTTTATATATATGTATATATATATGTGTGTATATATATATCAGTTTCTTGTGGACACGATAACTGCCGTAACTTTGTACCAATCACTTTGAATTTTTTACATAATATGTATCCCCTTACAGTCTCGGTCGAGTACTTTAATGGGCAAAATCGGTCGAAGGAGGTGAAAATGGGAGGCTTTTTTCTTGGAAAAAGTGAAATATCGCAATAACTCTCTTAATACGTGAAATATCGAATCCATTCAAAGTTCATATGTGTCGGATAAATGCCAAAAATTTATGTTTGAAAAGTTTTTGATAGCACCAACCATTGACCAAAGGGGTGGAAATAAGTAGGTTTTTCGGGAAACATTAATCATATCTCTCTTAATAGGCACAATATCAAAACCGTACCAAATGGAAAAGATTTCCCTAATAATTACCTAAAACTTTTGTCTGAAATAATTTTTGATCTGACCCACCATTACGCCAAGGGATGAGAGAAATGATTTCGGAATTAAAGAAAATGTCAAGTGCCATCAGACGTTGCCATGACAACGCTTCTAAATTGATGAGGGATGAGCCATCAGACGTTGCCATGACAACGCACTTGCACGAGATCAGATTCAGATTTCCATGTGACTAAGTGTGAAGCAGCCTCGGTGACGTAACTGGTAGCATGCGGAGCTTCTATACCCAAGGTCGCGGATTCAAAGCCGGCCAAAGTCGTCGGATTTTCTAAGAGCGCTAAAAATCCCTCAGCATGCATTCCTTTGGAGGGGAAGTTCCAACTTCCATTGCAAGTTGCTGGTTGCGGTGGCATCTAGTAGCCAAGTTCACAGCTAGGTGTCGTTGACGTTAATATAAGGTACAAAATTAGGAACCACTACTTAAAATTGACCGTCTCCAGTCCTTACCTGAGTTACAGACTAATACAGTCATCACAATTAACACCGTTTATCAGACAGATTCTACACTCACCCATGTACACGGGGTTACATGACCACGTTGTCGCAGCCCCTAAACTGAGGAACCAACCAAAATCTCTGCGGGAGATAAAATTTTGCGTGAAGAAGTAACAGACTGTTAGATAGTTACTCATCAGTTCCAAACCTTGCATAAGGACATTGTGATCACAAGTATAAAAATGAACCCCAAATGACAAGAAGGTTACCATCCCCATAAGACAATAAAATGATAAAAATATGCACACAAAAACGAAAAAAAAAGTTAATTAACCTCAATTGTAAAATACCTTCTTGCAATAAATGAGGTCTGATCCTCCTACGAAAACCTGCATATTTTGCCTATTATAGCCTATCCTCTAGTTTGCCCGGTGAAATCTACCTCCGCCTTCCGGCGTGCCGAGAGGAATATTTTAATATTCATGACAGAAAAAACTATCCGTAAAATCATTGGAGGGGAGCATGCGTAGTAAGAACTTCACTAGGACTAAGATATTCCTTAATGTCGTTGCCCCTAATAAGTCTATAACATGTACCCAACTATCTGACACAGACATAGAAATCATTTTCTCTTTCAAACTTGCACCTTGACCCTACCACTCCGTGAAGTGAAGAAACGCGTTTGGCATGCTGGTGCCGTTACTATTTGATGTCACTAACAACAATTGCCAATCACGTCAAGCATGGATTGGTCAAGCGGGATATTTGAAAATTGGTGCGAAATTGAATATATTAACCGAAAAAACGGAATACTTGTCGTTCTGTTAAAGATTAAAACGGAACGGGGAACAAAACAAGGAAAAACGGAATTGTTCCGGGTGAAACTGAACGTCTGGCGACACTAGGATGAACTGTTCTCTCACTTAGTCTATATTCTTACCTTCATATACGCCATGATATTTCCACTGCTGTCTTTGCGTCTTCACGTGAAGTGAGCTAATGGTTTCAGAATGAGATTTAGCAGGACTTATATATAGGGTTCTAACTTGTTATTTTTGAATAAGACGTAAGCTTGGGGAAATTTCCACATTGGTTATTTATAAATTTCAAGAATCACGAAGCTGTTTGAGGTCCGCAAGGTCTTCGTATTCTGCGCTAAGTATAATGAGTTATCAGTTCGTTTCAAAATTGGAAAATTAGTTCCGCTGTTGATTGTATTATGGTGTGTAGGTACTCATTATGACGTCGCCTTTACGTAAGAATTTCTTTGTCGTTCTAATGCTTCTTATTCAGTCATTACGTAAAACACGTCGATTCCTATAAAACGGTATTCGCTCCATTTTTGTGAGTAACCTTTTGTGATCTAGTTCGGGGGACTGAGTCCATACAGTCAACTTATATAGGGTGTCTCTCCCTAAGAGCATCCAGTGTTGAGAAAAGACTGTGGAGTCTTCAGGGGACAGTGTTGCTAACTCTAGGCAGAGGTAGCGCTGACGTCATACGTTACGATTCGAGTACTGCGCTTTCATAAGTTACCGAGGCAACACAACCCCAGCAGCTACCTGAAATAGAACTCGCCCAGGAAGGAGCAGTTTTGCAGGTGTTAACGGATTGGACCAGTATTAACAATATCGAACGCGAAGAGAACCAATAACGACATTAATTTCGTTGTGATATGACGCATTACTGATTGACAGATGTCGAGAACACAACCCTTCCTTCCTTTTCGGATGTATGCTGACGATGTCAACAATTTTTACGTCAGCAATCTCCTGTTGATCAGCAACGTTCTTGTTATTAGTTAGGCTATAATTTAGTTTCTTTCAATTTTATACTTGTTGTTTTGTTTAGGTTAATATTTATAATATTGTATAGAGTTAGCCGTGCGGTTAGGGGCGCGCAGCTGTCAGCTTGCATCCGGAAGATAGTGGGTTCAAACCCCACTGTCGGTAGCCCTGATTTGATCAAACAGAAAATAAAACAGTCACACAACAATAACACCAATGACGGAGATGTAAAAGCCCATGAGACCCATAATCGTTTTCCAACGCAGGATGCTCTATAGTCGACTGGTGAAACTTCTCCAAAGCTTATGAAAAGATTTTCAACGGCATTTTAGCCTACTTTTCTCATTTTTCAAAAATGAGAAAAAAGTAGACTTATGAGATCGATCCGGGAAAATGTGGGTCTGTCTGTCTGCCTGACTGTCTGTCTGTCTGTCTGTCTGTGTGTCCTCCCATATCAACTCCTAAACGGCTGAAGCTATCGAAACCATATTTGGTAAAAGTAAATATCTATACCTGAATATCTCACGGCCGTATTTGGGATTGACGTCAGTGCTATTAACTGCTGAAATATCACAATTGAAATTTGAGCTCTATATAGGATATCTCAGACGTTATGCATGCGAACTATTCCAAAATCGGCACACAAATGGATAATATCATTCCAGATTATTTTTCAGAAGTCCATACATGCCAGTGTTGCCAACCGGAATCTAAGTCCGCTGATAGGTCCAATTTCTAAATGCATATAACGTCTATACTATTGATTGGATTTCAACCAAATTTCGCGTGTACTATGTGCGCTACAACGGATATGACTGTGCGTATTCTATAGAGCCACCAGGGCAGCCAACTGTTAATAAATGCTCTCTCCATGTTTTAACCCTAATATCAATATATCAGAACCTATGCAAGCTTTAAACATTGCACACGTATAGCAACTGGCATTCTACCTTAGTTTGGTGTAACTTATATACATCAGTGTTGCCAACACGATTCGAAGCCTGCTGATAGTTCCAGTTTAAAAATAATCATATAACTTCTATACTAACGAATGGATTTCAACAAAATTTCGTATGTGCTTAGTTTACCATAACAGTTATGACTATGCGTATTCGTAAGAACCAGCAGGGCTGCCAACTGTTAATAAATGCTCTCTCTATTTGTTTAATACTAATATCAATATATCACAAAGTATGCAAGCCATCAGCTCTAAACTTCGCACACGTATAGTACCTGATATTCTAGATTAATTTGGAGTAACTAATATACCGCAGTGCTGCCAACATGATTCTATGCTTTCTGGTAGTTTCAATTTTTAATTACATGTAACTTCTATATTAGCAAACGGATTTTATCCAAAATGGGCACTACAATAGATAGTAATATTTTAGATTAATTCTGAGCATTACATAAATTACATTGTTCCCAACATGATTTTACGCGCACTGATAAATCCAATATCCAACAGCATATAACGTCCATACTATCCATTAGACTTCAGCCAAATTTTGTATGTGTATTCTATACCTCAAGAGCGTTAAAAATCATTCAGTATGCCTTCCTTCGGAGGGGAAGTAAAGCCGGCGGTTCCATGTCATAGATTTATGGCATGTAAAAGATCCTTTCACAGACTAAACTTGTGTAAAGCAAAATTGTTAGGTTAGATTTCGTCAGAACGCTCTATCAAAGTTCCAACGTTCACCACTAGGTATCATTGATATCTGGTGGCGAAAGTTGGAACTACTTGAAATTGAACGGAACTTGTAGCTCACCCTTTAGGGTTTCCGCTGGAAGCAGCTACAGACTCAGACGAGCCGAACATGTCCTCGGACACTCCCGGCACTAAAAGCCATACGATAAATTTAAAAAAACACGGACGTGTTTGGGCGAGCTCGTGTAACCATGGCCACGGCCGCTTCTTTGTCAAAATAGTCTCGAGAAGTGGCTACAAAAAGCTATGTCGATCGCAAAGTGCAAAGTGTCTATCACATGGCCCCGAGACTAACCACCGAGGGCTATTCAGCCAATCATCATCGTATTATTGTTGTGCAAGAGCCTCGAGACGACAATGACGTCTGCACAAAACGTTATGTGACCTATCAAATGAAAAGGCTTTATAAATTTGTCCCATCGGTATTTTTAGTGTATCTGTCAAATCAAAAACTGGACAATGACAGAAACCATTCCCCACCACCACTGGTGAATGATGGACTTACCTATATGCTTGCTTCCGGTTTAAGTCATTATCGATTGCATTATAATGGGGTGATTCATATTAAATATGTGATGTCTGATGAGAAACATTTAAAAATACAAATAAACGGTGATAGAGTGTTGGTCCACAACCATCAAACGGTAAATGTTGGAGATCAATTATCCTTTCATCTCATGCTTACGTTTGAGGAAAATGAAGCTGGGAAAACGGTGAATGATTTTCCGCTTTATATAGAAATGGAATATACTCCTATGAAATGAGGTTCTCTACGTTAGTTGTTATCGTATGTTTGCTGTGAAAGATTCACCAACTGTATTAACCGACATTTCCGGTGATCCGACATACTCCAGGTCCAGTTTATGTCGGATAAACTAACACAACTAGTCAAAATTTGTGCAGGACGTGACGAGAGTAACTGCTCGCCTTACCACTAAAACAGCTAAGTATACAATCCACTCTAATTTGACTTTTAACAACAATCACACTTATCAGGCAAATTCGAGGATCAATCAACACTTCCAGCATCTTAACAAATTATTACACAATAACTAACACTTTTATGAAGAGAAATGTCACGTCATGTGGTTCGGATTCTACAGGGTCATGATCTATATGTGCGCCCCGATAAACACGGCAAGCTAAGCCGGCTTTTCCTGGCGCAGATCGCTGGCGCGTACGCGCTTCAGCCGGTGGTTGGCGCGCTCCGCTGACTCATATCGTTAGTTCACATGTGTTTCGTCATTCATATGGACGTGTATCTGCAGAGCTTAGACGTTAGTGTTGCACGTTTAGTGAGTATTGTGATTACTGTGATTGTTGGTCATTGCTAGACACCAATTCTCATTGTGCGAACGTGTGTATATCCATAACTCGTATATGAAAAGCGGGTCGGGGAATGCAGAAGATTGGCCTAAAATCCAAAGGAAAGGCAGTTTTCAGGAGTTGAAAAGTAAGACACTTGACTCTAAAAGTGTACCTCAACTGTAAGTTACGATTTGTCTCACTTCATTTTTTTCAATATTTGTCTTGACTTGGGCAGTTAAAATGTCCACTTAGAATGCAGATATTAGTTTCATTTAAAAACTAAAGTACAGACAAATAATGCAGCTATGTTGCAAAGCAGAATAAAGCTGTAAAATTGAAATTAGGGGTCGCGGCCCCCACAGTTAATTTATTTTTTCAATCAAAATAACGTAAATTGTAAAACAAAGCTAATATATTTGCCTCAATCAATGATACAAAAACGATTCTGCTATACAATATTCTGAACATAAAGCAGATCAATTTGCGACAACAATGGCTCAATTAAGTTGAAATAGAGCAAAGATATCGCGTCCCAAAAATGCACCTTATTTTTGAGATTAATCTTTGAAAAAGACCCCCCAAATTTTTTCTTTTTTGGCAAAAATCCACCAGTTTATATTCTTGGAATCAGTGATATCAATTTCAAGAAAATAAGATAACTTGTAATGAAATGTCTTCAGTAATGTCTATGGTGTTGTTACTTACTTTAGAATCTGTGACATAGTGGTCATATTGCCCTGTGAATTTGTGTGTGTGTGTGTGTGTGTGTGTGTGTGGAATTTGCGAGATAACCTGTGTAACTGTGATGGCTGTACTGATGTGTGCATTTGTATATTGCGTTAAGGTCCATCCCAGTATTTGCCTGGAGTAGAAGTGCGGAAACCACGGAAAAACACTTCCAGGGTGGCTGAATTGGGAATCGAACGCTCCTCTTCTCAGTTTTACCTCACGAGGCTCAGTGTA
Source organism: Meconema thalassinum (assembly GCA_946902985.2). NCBI lineage: Eukaryota > Metazoa > Arthropoda > Insecta > Orthoptera > Tettigoniidae > Meconema > Meconema thalassinum. The sequence continues at coordinate 35,898,138 of OX336392.1, forward strand.
CCCCTTTTCAGACTTCACACCAGAATTTCTTGACCTCCGGAGTAGTAATAATAATATCGTATGGCCCCGGGTGACGGGTGCAAGCTTTGTTAATTGATGCACAGAGGGCAGTTTGCATGTCGAATTTTGTTGTTACTTGGAGCGCTATGTTAGTTGGTGTATTCTTTGGAATACACGGTAAGACAGAGTAAGCTTTTGCTTCCCTATGCTTTAGTTCATCCCTTCCTTTTTTCGCAAACTCCAACCTGCCCTATTTGTATTATCGCCAAATGTAGCTCTGTATTAATACAAGAAGTTATAGAAACTTCTATTTCATTTCTTCCTGTTTTTTTTTGTTACTTTCGAAGTTGTTATTTGTTCATATTTCTAAGATACCTATCTAGAAACCCTTAAAGTACACATCTTGTACTTGATTTATTGTTTAACATTAATTACGACAATTATCTTTAAATTTCCCATTTGTTAATCTTAACAACATTTCAAAATATTACGAAGATTTTAAAACCTATAGAAGGTTTAAAACCAAAAGAATTGTCAATTGCCTGGCGCAAGTTTTAGATGTTTTCGGATGTCTGCGACCCTAATTGTTTATAAAAATCAAAATTATATATTTGTTACATAAACTACTTCCTTTTACATTCTTAAATAAATTGAGATTTGTTCATTGCTTTATCATTTCTCTAACATAACGGTTAGGCAAGATCCTGTCTTTCTTGACTCTTCCTAGGTTTATGCCCTCTTTAATAAAAATAAATCTATTGATAGGGTTTTCACCACTTGTTGCATTTGAGCAAGAACTCTTAGTTACTAATTTAGTAAAGTCTCTCTTAGCTTTGATAGCTCATTCTAACTGGCCAGCTTCCTGCTTGTGAAGATTCTCTCTACCACTTATGGTTGGTTTTTCAAAATTTAAGTGTTTCTCATTGTCTAAACTTTTAGTCGGCGCTTCGCTGGGTAAAAGCTTAGTCATTTCTAAATGCAACTATTGGTGCTCCTACCAAAATTATTCCCAAGGGTATAATTGCTTTATCCCTATCCTTCTTGGAAGCATTCGGTCGCTCTTTAGAAATTCTACAATTTCAAGAACTAAAATATCAAGGCGGATTCAAATTATTTGTACTCTTCAAAATACTTGTCTAGAAACAAACTCCTTTGAACAGATACACAATAAATCTGTTACTCTTTGTCTTGCCAGACCACCACCCTTCCCCATAATAGGTATATTTATGCTTGAGAGGGAATACGCTACAGCAACTTTCATGCGAATAGCCCAAGTCCAGCTGCGTTTCCTTTTAGTTTCGCCCAGGTCCCTACCCACTTTAGGTATCGGAAAGCGGATTTGCAGTGGCAGCTGCCTTTGAGTATACTTAAAGTTAAAATTATAACTTCTTTTGGACTCTCGTCCTATTTCTCCATCCTTTTTCTCCAGTCCTAAACCCACTTCTTTTTCTTCATCATCTTCCCTTGGGGGTTAGGTTATTCCCAAGCTAATAATCTACCCAAAATTTGGTCCCTGAAACCCGGGAGAGTCCATTTATGACACTTTAATTATCAGACTGTATTTGTCAAGGGTTATTTGACATTATTTTGCAAATCATTAATATCTTCTTTGAATTTTTCAGCTATAGCTTCACCGTGCAAAGCCTGTGAAGTAGAAAGAGGCCGCTCCTGTCTCCTTTGGTGTGTCCCTTTCCTTCAACTTATTTGCTGCTGCCAGTCTGACAGCATTTCCAAGGGTCCACAGTTTCGTAAGTTATACTTTAATTTACCCATTTTGTCATGGCTCCTACAGAAAAGGATAAGGATGAAAAACTTACTTCTAAACGAGCATCCTATAAAGGGCAAATTACCCGATTTAGAAAATACATCAAAGAGCAAGATCCCTCAGAAGCTCAATTAGATTAGTTAAAATATCGCGTAAAGGATTTTGGACGTTCATATGAAAATTATTGTAACATCCAAACTGAAATCGAAACTTGTATGCTCAATCAAACTGATGATCGAGTCGAAGTAGAAAATCAATATTACGAAGGTATAGGTTCCGCTTTTAAAATAATACGCCAACTCGAAGAAGAACAGAAAAAGACGGTTCTGTTCTTGGTTCCCTTCACGAACAACAAACCTCTTTTCGTGAGGGCACTCACAAGCCCAAACCAATCTTACCTAAGATTGATTTACCCCACTTCTCTGGAGACGAATCTACTTGGGATTCTTTCTATGAAATATTTTGTTCTCTTGTTCATGACAATGAAGACATTCAAGTCATCTACAAGTTTCATTATTTGAGATCTATCCTCCGAGGTCAAGCTCTGCAGTTAGTTGAAGCACTCCAAGTAAGTGCCGAAAACTACCCCATTACCTTTAACTTATTGAGAGAAAGATACGGCAATTCACGGGTACGTATAAAACGCCATATGAAGGTTCAATTTAACTTACCTGCGTCACAGCACAATGACGTCACTAGTTTGCGTACTCTCATTGATACAACACAACTTCACGTTAAAGCTCTATCCCAATCAGATCAACCCACTGAACACTGGGACGCTTTCATAATACACTTAGTGGTTCCTAAAGTCGATGTTGCTACCCTCAAAGCTTGGGAGATTGAACTTTCCAGAGAAGACGATTACTCTTACGAGCATTTATTCACTTTCATAAATGCTAGATGCCAACTCTTAACTGCATTAGCTAATCAAAGCGAACCCTCACCCCCTAGTTCTAAATTTGAATCAATGTCTCTTAAACCTAAAAGCGAACGCATAGCGTCTAGTACCCAAAAACCTGGGTCCAGCTCATCTAAACTCAAGTCAAACGCCACTGGTTACCCAACTAGGTCTAGTGAACGCCGTATTGCTAGTTCTCTCGTTTTAAACACTCAACGACCCGTAAGAGTTTAAATGAACCATTAAAGTGCCTTATATCTATGTAAATCTTTTAAAGAACTGTCAGTCAACGACAGAAGAAAATTAGTTTCCCAGAATAAACATTGCTTCAACTGCCTAGCACCCACACATTCTGCTTCAAATTGCAAGTCCACCGGACTTTGCATCCATTGTGAAAAAGCTCATCACACTTTACTACATCGTCATGATTTAGCAAGGTCATCGACCGCATCTACTTGTCAGAAAAGTGACAATGCTAACAGTTCCTATGCTTCATCGTACATTCAAAATGCCAAGTCCATACATAGTGCCCAAGTACTATTTTCCACTGTCCAAATCGAAGTTCAGGATAACTTTGGCAACTGGGTCCGTACACGCGGTCTTCTTGATTCGGCGGCAACTCACGATTTCGTTTTTAATTCAATAATCAAATAACTAGGCCTACCTGTAAACCCCACTTCTATCAATGTATCAGGCATTAACAGCTCAAAATCGCAAGCTTTACAGTTTTCAAAGCTAACCATAAGATACATTTGTCACAGAAATAACTTTCTCAAACTGAATTGTCTCATTCTGAATAGCATAGGAGAAGATACTCCAAGTCACTCTGTTGATATTTCAGGTTTAAGCATTCCCTCGCATTTAAGGCTAGCCGATCCTCTGTTCAATGTACAAAACCCCATTGACATAGTCTTTAGTGCCAATGTTTTCTGGAATTGCCTTCGTAAACAGGTTCGCAAGTTATCCTCAAACGTGGTCGCCAGAGACACTAATTTTGGATGGATCGTCACCGGTCAACTTCCTCATTATTCTCGCCAACCCGCATCGCAATGTTATTTCGCTAATACTGACTTGGAACAGTTCTGAAGGCTTGAAAGCGTTGATTCTCCTAACGTGACCTCTTCAGAAAATGAATTCTGTGAGCAACTTTTTCTGAAGACCACCACTCGTTCTCCTGATGGCCGGTTCATTGTTCAGATGCCAAGATTACACAATCCTCCTAAACTTATTAATTCTCAACCCAAAGCTCGAAAAGCTCTCTTTGCCATCGAGAGCAAATTCAAGAAAGAACCTCTCGTTAAACAGCAGTATACTGATTTCATGGATGAGTATGAAAGCTTAGATCATATGGAAGTCGTTAGCAAATCTGATGGCGAATTTCACCCCCCAATTGAAACGGTTTTCTTAAATCACCATAAAGTGTGGAAAAACCCTCTTGTAAAGGATAAAATCCGAGTCGTTTTCAATGGTTCATCACCTGACGTTAATGGCAACAGTCTTAACGATACTCTTTACTCTGGTCCTGCTATTCAGTCAGATTTATCTGCTATACTCTTAAATTTGCGATTATTTCCCATAGTTGTTATAGCGGATATAAAACAGATGTACCGTCAGGTTTTAATACAGCCTGAACAACGAGATCTCCAAAGAATCTTGTGGCGCGACGAAATCAGCAAGCCCATTAAGGTATTTCGCTTAAAGACGGTTACTTATGGCTTAAAACCTTCCGCTTTCCTTGCTATCCGATCCCTACTTGTGTTAGCCTCTCAAGATGGTCATTTATTTGATTCTAAAGCTTCCGAAGCACTAACTACATCATTCTATATTGACGATTACTTGCAGTCCTTCCCCACTCGGGAGGAAGCTTCTTTCGTGTCACTAGAACTTCAAGCATTGTTGAAGAATGGAGGATTCCCTCTTCATAAGTGGAATTCCAACTCCCATGAGTTTCTCGCCCAGTTTCCTATTGAAGATGTAGACCCCTCCTCCGTCGAAATTTGTGGAGACTCCGAGTCCATAAAAACTCTTGGAGTTCATTGGTGCACTAACATTGACACTCTTATCTATAAAGTTTCGCTTGCAGAAGAGCTCCCTAACACAAAAAGACAAATTCTCTCTCAAATTGCAACAATTTTTGATCCACTTGAATTCCTTGCCCCAGTTATTGTTATAGCCAAACTTTTCATGCAAGAGCTATGGTCGCTCAAATGTGAATGGGACGACACTGTTCCCCTTTCTTTTCTTAACAGATGGCTCTCTTTTCGCAGCAATTTGCTTGATCTTTCCCTTATTGCAATTCCCAGGAATTTAATTAACGCTCATCCTAATGCATCCTTTTTCTTTCATGTATTTGGGGACAGTTCCGAAAAAGCTTACGGTTGCTGTGCATGTTTGGTTTATCGCGATTCATTAAATGGATATTCAGTTTCCAACCTTGTTTGTGCCAAATCGAAGGTGGCTCCTCTTAAAACTATCACTTTGCCTAAGCTTGAATTGTGTGCTGCACTCGTGGCCGCAGAACTTGTTAAGAAAGTACGGGAAGTCTTAAAAGTCAAATTTTCGCAAATCTATCTCTGGAGCGATTCCATGATTACCCTTTCTTGGATTGCTAAAAACCCCGCTCATTGGCAAACTTAAGTTGCAAACAGGGTTTCCAAAATTCAAACTCTTTCTTCGGGATGTCAATGGAGGCATGTGCCCAGCGCTGACAACCCCGCCGACATCATTTCTCGTGGATAATTACCCTCTCAATTGGCAGCTTCTCAGTTGTCCTGGCATGGGCCCTCGTGGTTAATCGAAGACTCTTCTTTCTGGCATTCTAAACCTCCAGCTACAAACTCCAACTTGCCTGACGCTAAACTATCTAAATCTACTGCTTCGTGTCTTGTTTCCAACATTTCTCATCCCTTGTTGTCCCGCTATTCTTCCTTTCACTAATCAGTTCGAATTGTTGCCTATCTTCTCAGATGGAAATATCTTGTGGTTTACCAACCTCCTCCCCCCAAACCACAACTTACCAATCATGAATTGAATCTCGCTACCATTAAGGTTTTGCAACTAAAACAGCAAGAAGACTTTTCTTCTGAATTGTCTTTACTTTCTTCTAAAAAGGATCTTCCCAAATCCAGTCGTCTTCGTGCCTTAGCCCCGTTCCTTGATGACAATAGGTTACTCAGGGTAGGTGGTAGGCTCTGCCAATCTTTGCTTTCTGAGGACAAAAAACATCCTGTTATCTTGCCTTCTAAACATCACGTAACTTCTTTAATCATACGTGACTTTCATTATCGTAATCTGCATGTTGGTACAAGCACACTGCTTGGCCTCTTAAGGGGAAAGTACTGGATTATAAATGGAATTCACGAAGTTTCCTCTGTAATTCACAAATGCATTCCTTGATTCAAAGTTAAACCTAAAGTCAATACTCAATTAATGAGTGATCTGCCCTCTTTTCGCTCTTCCCCCATACGTCCATTTGCTCTAACTGGTGTGGACTATATGGGTCCGTTCCAATATCAACGCAATTCCCCTGAAGCTAAACGTAAATTGTTTGGTAAGCTCTATGTTTGGTTACTGGCGCGATCCATTTGGAACTAGTAACGAATGCCTCTACTTCTTACTTTTTATCAGCTGTCTCTCGCTCCGCTGCTAGGCGTGGTGTTCCTTCGGAGATGTTCTCTGATAACGCTTCCACTTTTCAAGGCGCAGCTTCCTTGTGGAAGAAAGCTCTCACATGTTCTCCTGCCATGGAACAGATTTCTAATTTTTCCTACTCAAAGGGTTTCAAATGGCGTTTTATACCTACCTACGCTACTCATCACGGTGGTAGGTGGGAATCCTGCGTAAAGCTCACTAAACGTCACATAAGAAAGGTTTTAGGTAATCGCATTCTGACTTATGAAGAATTTAATTCACTGTATGTTCTGATTGAAGGTGTCGTCAATTCTCGCCTTCTAACTCCGCATTCCAATGACCCTGATGACCTGCTTCCACTCACACCTGGTCACTTCCATATAGGCACCTCTCTTTCTGTCCTTCCTCCCCTTCCCAACTCTTACAGAGATTCTAATTTACCAATTGTTTGGCGTAAACTTGAAGCCCTACGTAATTCTTTCTGGAACAGGTGGAATTTGGAATACTTAACTTCCTTGCAACGGAGACAGAAGTGGTTTATTTCCAATCCCGACATTAATGTGGGGGACTTGGTCCTGGTTAGGGATGCTTCTCCTCCCTTGGTCTGGATTTCTGGTAGGGTGACCACGTGTTATCCTGGAAGGGATGGGTGAGTTAGGGTAGCCAAGATCTTGACCACTAATGGGCATATTATAAGACCACTTTCTTTAATTGCTCCTATACCTTTAAGCTTTTAATTTCATGTCGTTGTTCTCTGTTGGTGTTTTTCCCCTCCCAGCTTGGTGTATTCTTTGGAATACACGGTAAGACAGAGTGAGCTTTTGCTTCTCTTTGCTTTAGTTCATCCCTTCCTTTTTTCGAAAACACCAACAGTGATCTCCTGATTACCCTTTGTTGGTATATATTTCTTACACTACCTGTAAGTCTGTTCTAGATATATATCTTCCATGACCAACCTAGCGTCATCTAGCAGCGAATCTCTGAAGTTCCTCAATTCCTGCCTGTACAAGAGGACTTCTTTACCAATCTAGCCACCAGATCTCGTCGCTATCGCCAGCTATCATCTCCATGATCAAGAGAACTTCGTCTACTTTTTCACCCACCAGGCTGCGCTGGTGACGCCTTTTAACAACTCTTTGAAGACCATTTCATCAAAAGAAAATTTACTTCTGTTATGTTGGCTATTCTTATATGTATTCCTTTTGTCTTCTACCCCCACTCTTTTCCCTTCCCTGTTCCCTCCGCGCTCCGTTGAACGGGTCTCACTTGTGCGTCCGAAGCCAAACCAGTCAGTTGGAGCTTAACTAAAGCTCGCCTCCTCTACTCTAGAGGCAAACTTTTAAATTCGACGCCATGTTCGAGTTTTAGAATCAACCGTCAACAGCAACATCACCTCCTTCATGAAGCTAAGATAAGTACCGACTTCATGTTTTAACCACATTCTCATCGCTCTTAAAAGGCTCAATACTTTTATTTGGATTTTATAGACAGTGAAAATTGCTATATGTGACAAAATAACTGCTTTCTAGAGATCTTCTTGATCAGACTCGAACCATCAAGTCTAACTTTCAAAATTAAAGATTTTCTGAGATGCTATCTCACATCGAGGGATATTTCTAAAATACCCACTGTCTGTATAATCTAGTTTTCCGCAGACGGATTCTCTACCCAATTTAAACAACTCATAATTGCTCTGGAACCTTCCAGAACCTACACTCTATCTACCAGTTTTACTGTCATGTATTTCCCACTTGATACGGGAATAATTTCTTCGCTGAGAAACTAATGTGGGATAAACTTCTAATCCACATAAACTGTCTCCTACGTGGGAAATTTTCTGCCGTATTTAACTGCCGCCCATAGAAACTACAACTCATTATTCTACCAAGCCAAAACTCAACTTTTACATAACTGCAATAACTTTTCTTTCTATAAACGTTTTGTGCTACTACAGTGAACTTTTCAACTATATCAACAGACTATAGTGAAAACAGTGCCTGTTCAATTTTTCATCCACGTCGCGCTCGTCCGAGTACAATAAATACGGCCATGAACACTCATCCACAATACCATTTGATCTTTCCCAAACCCTTTACTAAAAAACTAGAATAATAAAATTGTTACTTTAGGTCTTTTTTCAATGAGGTGTCACTCTCAACAAGTGCCCTCCCCTACTTGCTCCACGTACAACGAATTAATGTCTGTAAAACTTCGTGTCTAGTACACGCCTTAAATTATATTGTTTCTCCCTTCTAATGAGGGAATCCAATTCTTTCTACTCAAAAGTGAGTTTCACGAAAGGGAAATTTGCCCCATTTTTCTCGTGATCCCTACTTAAACATAGGAGTTCTAGAAACTTCCTTTTAATTTTTCTCTTCAGGTTTCACAATAAATGACCTGCCCTATTTGTATTATCGCCAAATGTAGCTCTGTATTAATACACGAAGTTATAGAAACTTCTATTTCATTTCTTCCTGTTTTTTTGTTGTTACTTTCGAAGTTGTTATTTGTTCATATTTCTAAGATACCTATCTAGAAATCCATAAAGTACACATCTTGTTCTTGATTTATTGTTTAACTTTAATTACGCCAATTATCTTTAAATTTCCCATTTGTTAATCTTAACAACATTTCAAAATCTTACGAAGATTTTAAAGCCTATAAAAGGTTTAAAACCAAAAGAATTGTCAATTGCCTGGCGCAAGCTTTAGATGTTTTCGGATGTCTGCGACCCTAATTGTTATAAAAATCAAAATTATATATTTGTTACATAAACTACTTCCTTTTACATTCTTATATAAATTGAGATTTGTGCTTTGCTTTATCATTTCTCTAACATATCGGTTAGGCAAGATTCTGTCTTTCTTGACTCTTCCTAGGTTTATGCCCTCTTTAATAAAAATAAATCTATTGATAGGGTTTTCACCACTTGTTGCATTTGAGTAAGAACTCTTAGTTACTAACTTAGTAAAGTCTCTCTTAGCTTTGATAGCTCATTCTAACTGTCAGTAAGGCAAGCATAGCTCGCTACGCCAGCTTCCTGCTTGTGGAGATTCTCTCTTCCACTTATGGTTGGTTTTTCAAAATTTAAGTGTTTCTCATTGTCTAAACTTTTAGTCGGCGCCTTGCTGGGTAAAAGCTTAGTCATTTCTAAATGCAACTTTTGGTGCTCCTACCAAAATTATTCCCAAGGGTATAATTGCTTTATCCCTATCCTTCTTGGAAGCATTCGGTCGCTCTTTAGAAATTCTACAATTTCAAGAACTAAAATAGCAAGGCGGATTCAAATTATTTGTACTCTTCAAAATACTTGTTTAGAAACAAACTCCTTTGAACAGATACACAGTAAATCTGTTACTCTTTGTCTTGCCAGACCACCACCCTTCCCCATAGTAGGTATATTTATGCTTGAGAGGGAATACGCTACAGCAACTTTCTTGTGAATAGCCCAAGTTCCAGCTGCGTTTCCTGTTAGCTTCTCCCAGGTCCCTACCCACTTTAGGTATCGGAAAGCGGATTTGCAGTGGCAGCGGCCTTTGAGTATACTTAAAGTTAAAATTATAACTTCCTTTGGACTCTCGTCCTATTTCTCCATCCTTTTTCTCCAGTCCGAAACCCACTTCTTTTTCTTCATCATCTTCCCTTTGGGGTTAGGTTATTCCCAAGCTAATAATCTACCCAATAGTCAAGTAGCTCAGATATGTAAGCTCCTTGACAATATAGCGCTTTCTAGTAAAGAAATGGGGAACTTTGTGTTGGCGAAAAATCCCGAGATTAATTTTGGCATTATGAACACGACTTACTGAATTCAAATGGGTTTTTTAACATGCCAACAACGTATGACATGTGTAACGTAATTTTTGTTGCCTTTCAAAAATCACTTACCACGGCCAGGAGCGCACCTGCAAGCTTGGGGTTGGTAGTCCGACACGCTAACCCTCACCTCCGGAGTGACAGTTAACCTCTACCCCACGACGTGGTGAAGTACTGTACGGATGGTGTGTGGTGAGGCTTTAAGGTCAAGGTGACCGCTCTGGGCAGCCAGACTTCCGGCATGTTTCCGTGGTGGGGAGAGACAGTGACAGCAGTCACACGTCGTCCGCCGTGCTGTCGCTACCACGTGCTAATGTTCAAAAAATATGTGCATGCAATCGTATTGAGCTTGGCGCAGTTACGAGGAGGTTGTAACCAGCTTTGGGTCAAGAAATGGGATTTTAGTTTTTATGTTATTTTGGTAGCCTCAAGTCCAATTTATAATGTGCAAATGCTTGCTGAATGCCATTTAGAGGTCATTTGATTTAATTTGATTTGGTTTGGTTTCATTCCTTCAATTTGAGTCATGTAAAATTAAAACCTCCCTTCCTTCCCCTTCCTTCCTTCTTTCCTCCTTCCTTCCTTCCTCCTTCCTTCCTTCTTTCCTCCTCCCTTCCTTCTTTCCTCCTTCCTTCCTTCCTTCTTTCTTCCTTCCTTCCTTCTTTCCTCCTTCCTTCCTTCCCTCCCCTTCCTTCCTTCTTTCCTCCTTCCTTCCTTCTTTCCTCCTTCCTTCCACCTTCCTTCTTTCCTCCTCCCTTCCTTCTTTTCTCCTTCCTTCCTTCCTCCTCCATTCCTTCTTTCCTCCTTCCTTTCTTCTTTCCTCCTTCCATCCTTCCCCTTCCTTCCTTCTCTCCTCCTTCCTTCCTTCTTTCCTCCTCCCTTCCTTCTTTCCTCCTTCCTTCCTTCCCTTTCCTTCTTTCCTCCTTCCTTCTTTCCTCCGTCCTTCCTTCTTTCCTCCTTCCTTCCTTCCCTTTCCTTCTTTCCTCCTTCCTTCTTTTCTCCTTCCTTCTTTCCTCCTTCCTTCCTTCTTCCCTCCTCCCTTCCTTCTTTCCTCCTTCCTTCTTTCCTCCTTCCTTCCTTCTTTCCTCCTTCCATCCTTCTTTCCTCCTCCCTTCCTTCTTTCCCCCTTCCCTCCTTCTTTCCTCCTTCCTTCCTTCTTTCCTCCTTCCTTCCTTCCTTATTTCCTCCTTCCTTCTTTCTTCCTTCCTTCTTTCCTCCTCCCTTCCCTCTTTCCTCCTCCCTTCCTTCTTTCCCCCTTCCTTCCTTCTTTCCTCCTTCCTTCTTTCCTCCTTCCTTCCCTCCTTCTTTCCTCCTTCCTTCTTTCTTCCTTCCTTCCTTCTTTCCTCCTCCCTTCCCTCTTTCCTCCTCCCTTCCTTCTTTCCTCCTTCCTTCCTTCTTTCCTCCTTCCTTCCTTCTTTCCTTTCTTCCTTCCCCTTCCTTCCATTCTTCCTTCGTTCCTTCAAGCAAGTTCTAAAGAAGCTATGACGATAAAGACCATAAGAGACAATACAACCCAGATGAGCCAGAATATGGGTCAGGTGCACATTCTTAGCTTAAAGAGCATTTTTCTCTAATTTTGTTTTTTCCTAGGCAAATGTTCCTTTTACTCAGGAACTATTAACAATAGCCATTTGATATTTTTCAGTAAATCAATATGATGAAATAAAATTGCATGTTTTCTTGTGAATTTATCTTGAATAGAATAATAATATGTTCTGCTCTCGTAGAGAACTTAGTTGAAAAATTTAACGTTTGAAAAAAAAATACAAACACACCGATTTCCAAAAAGAACCATTTATAGATAAATTATAGAGCTAAATATATATAAAGTTTTGTTTCAGTAGGTCAATTACTTAATGAGAAAAATGACCATGAAGTTTACAAATTTATTATGGCGGAGGTGGGGATAACAACCTCCCCTTAAGTGAGGGGTGTCTCCTACCGCCTCCCCACCACACATACTGTACCGCAACCTTGAAGTATCACCACATAACATCCGTACTCTGCGGAATATGTAAAATCAACACAAATATAAACAAATTAATGTATATTTCGATACAAGAGGTCAAGACGTCGTGAATAAAGATCGAGGACCATATAATCAGTATTCAAAGGTTTTGCATCCTACCGTATTGGGCCGCATTTAAGCCGAACCCTTAATATTCGAAGAGGAAAATAAGCTGAATCTGGATTAAGGGAAGACACATTTCTTTTCTTGTACTTGCCAAAATGTAAACATTTTTCTGACATCCGTATTTTCTTCCAGCCTCTCTGTTGGTTGTGCTTTTGGCATAACGCACAACTGCAAGTTTGAAGGCTGCATCATATATATATATATTTTTTTTTTTATTTAGTCAATTTACCCTCTAGGTTGGTTTTTCCCACGGACTCAGTGAGGGAACTCACCACTACCGCCTCTATGGGCAGTGTCCTGGAGCTTCGAACATCTGGACGGGATGGATACAACTGGGGAGGTGTGATCAGCACTTCGCCCAGGTGGCCTCACCTGCAAAGCGAACAGGGGCCTCATGAGGGATGGTAAGGGATGGAAGATTGGGATGGATAGGCTAGGAAGAGGGAATGAGGCGGCCGTGGCCTGACAGTAGGTACCATTCCGGCATTTGCCCGAAGACGAAGTGGGAAACACGGAAAACCACTTCGAGGATGGCTGAGGTGGGAATCGAACCCCCTCTACTCATTTGGACCACCCGAGGCTGAGTAGATCCCGTTCCAGTCTTCATACCACTTTGCAAATTTCGTGGCAGACCCGGGAATCGAACCCAGGACCTCCGGGGCGGCAGTTAACCATGCTGACCGCTACGCTACGGAGGCGACAGGCTGCATCATAAGCACGCCAAATTCCTTTTCTTGATGAAGCTTTTCGCTCTGCCGGTAAATGGTTGCTCATTTTTGCGTTAACCCTCCACTGGGCGCAGCTGGTTTGACAGGCGCCGCAAATGCATTCTAGGTTCCCCATCCTCCCTGAGGGCACCTATGCGCTTGCCCCTTTTACTACCTTCCTATCTCTAGGTCTATGCTCCCAGTTAGTTTACCCGCCACCTCCGTAAAGTGCAGTAATTACCCTCCAGGCCTGTGAGGCGCATTGCGCTCGAACTCGTTCGACTTTTATAAATAAGAAATCCATAAATAGTGGTTATTTCGTGGAATAAACGGGTCAAAGACTGTCTAATTATGAATGCTATGAATGTCAGAAAATAATTTACCTGCCCCATACACATACAGTATGACTCGCCAACCTTGCACTTTACTGGGCCAATGTTTCTTTACTGCTGAGCAGTCCTACAGTGAATCCTTGTAAGAATGAGTCTATTGTGCTGTATTTTATCTTTTTAAATGATCTTGTCGACTTCGTCGTTACGCTGGGGTCTGGCGTTACGTTACGGTGACGGGATGAAATGTACTCAGATACACTAACGTGTGTGACGTCATAGTACCGCTTGGTGGATGTGTTCCCCCACAATCTCTACTTCGTTAGTATAAGACAAAAATCCCCGATTCTTGGATGTCACGGGTAATCTCGAGAACTACTGGATGGATTTTGATGCGGTTTTCACCTTTATGTAAAGGATATCTCGAGGAAAGATTCTGTAGAAAATAATGTATGTATGATCAAAGGAAGCCAAGCAGTAACGATTTCAGTGAAAAAGTCGAAAACAAACTTGGCGTCCGTGCGCTTCTTAAGCTTACGCTGGGCAAACTGTTAAAAATATCAATATACTATGAGCGTAAGAATTGGTCAGCATGAAAAGTTCTACAAAAAAGTCAGGGAGAGCATATCTCTATCTTCAATACATCGCCTACTATAACTGTTTTAGACTGGATGGAAGAGGCACGTCCCCGCGCGCTCTGGTGAGCCTGACGGCATCCCGCGCCCTTGACCTTGCTTTGCCCTTGGTTTGCACTTGCCGTTCGCGAGTAATTTGAAACAAAGTAAAGTATTATGAAGCAAGATAAGTACTATGCAGATATTTTTCTAACATGTCAAGAGTCTTTGGCTTCGAGCGAAGCGACAAGCCTCCAGCCTTTCTAGCGTTTTTCAGAATTTGTAGCATTTGAAATGATACAAAGTCTAGTCTTTCAGACTGTCACTTTTTTCTGTAATTAAAACTTTGTTCGTAATTTTAATGTTTGTTCGAATTTTCTAATGAAGATTGAACGTAATTTGGTGGTGGGTTGTAAATGTGAGCTATTATTCTGAGTTTGTTTGTGAGTTTATAAAAACCTGATCTTGAAAAAACTCCCTATGTATATCCTAATGAATGCCACTTATCACTTTTAAAATAATTGCGATAATTGTGTGCTAATGACATCCTTGCAACATGCGCCTTTCAGGCACAATGCGCTCGAACTCGGGAGTCGCCAAGGTGCGACCAGCGAAGGGTTAACAGGCTTTCTTACAGATCTTACTGACACCAGAGTTGCCAACATCTCAAACCTCAAAATCCCAACTTCCCAATCAGAATGACTCTTTTCACTAGAAAATATCCCACGTAAAAATTTATTTTGTTCAAAACAAATGTATAATGAATAAAAAATGTGCTCCATAGTCTCGATAATGTGTTTCTAATTGCGCTGAAATTGATTTTAACGAAACACATAACTGTCCTGTAAACTATGATTATCATACACTTAAACACGTTTTTATTCATTTGAATATTGAGATGATTATCTTTCCCTAGTCTTTGATTTAAAAAGAAATTAAGATTTCACAAAAACACAAAACATAAGTTTTAATCTAAAAAGAACCACACTAAACTGTCTGTTATCGCACAAGTGGCAGTTGGAGATAGTAATGTAATATTCTACTTCCGTGATAGGTTTATTTTTATTCTATCGGAATGTATGAATCGTACCTATTGTGTACGTTTGCTGTGCAAGCGAAGCTTTTATGTAATAATTCTAGTGACTGAACAGATATTTATGTAATAATGGCTGTTCAGCTGGTGATAATTGACATCGGCTAAATATCCCAAATTCACTTCTTTTTTTTTTGCAAAATAATCCCTTGATCCCTTTCCTAAAAATATTTGTCTAAATGTCCCACAATTTGGGACAAATCCCATGGGTTGGCATCACTGATCTGAGACTGAGCTACTGTAGATTATTCAAGCTTACGAAAAAATATCGTGTTACCGAATAACAATGTCACCGCCAAAACAAACGTTCGCATTGTTGTCCTTAAATGACGCTAGTTTCTCTTACAGAATATATTGTTGCCTTGTTGCTGTGTTCTTGCCAATGAGCATTCCTTATTAAACAGTACATATAAAAGTGTAGTGTGACCGATCCAGTCAGGGTCAATTACCGGCCCCGGATGACAGGAGATCGGAAGGAACTCGGAGAGTCAGTATGACGTCATGGCATGACGCGGCGAGAGCAGGGGAATGCTCCAGAAGGTTCCAACCCCTCCCACTTTCTTTTTCTCGAAGAAGGACGGAGTTCCGGAATGCTCAGTATGTGAGTTAGCAGTATGTGAGTCGGTAGTGCGTGGACGAGAATGTCACACAGCGGAGCACGGAAGATTGGCCCATGTCATGTAGACAGTGATTTTACATCGGGAACTTGAATGGTTTTCGTGAGTGACCAGCAGGCCATGAAGCCTGAAACTAGCGTGCATGTATTGCCAGTGAGTTTTTTTTTTTCAGTGAAGTATGTCAGTTTGTTTGTCGAACAGTGTGAATTTCAAGACAATTTCGGACTCGCTAGTATGTGAGGAAACAGTTAGAATTGATAAAGGAAGTACGTTTATGCCGACAATTTATGTTCATTAAAGATTGATACCAGGAGGTGTTTAAAATTACGAGTATCAGGGGAAGAACTATATAACGATAGTCGAGGCGAAGCATTATCGCGAGGCCCTATATGGTAACAGATATCCATTCGGAAATAGCATAGCAGTACGGCATTTTAAGAAACGCAATGAGAACGCAGTAAGGGAGGCCACATCTACTTTAAGCTTGTGTTGAAAGACTGTAGGCCACCAGCAACTTGATATGTCGGTCAAGGCCAGCTCGAAATAGCTCCTCGTGGAAGGAAGTGTGTCACCGGGTTAAAGGAAGTGAAAACATATAACTCATGTGAACCAGGAACTAGACGCCATAGTGTGAGAGCGTGAATGTGCTCTGATATAGTGAAATGTAATATTGCTACACGGCGGCATGAACTTAATAACCATGGACTCATATATTCTGGGCATCAACATGCATATTAACACGCGAATTATGCTGCACTGAACTTCTAAAGGGGCCATAATGGGATGAACGGTCGCAACGAGATGGACGAGTGGACCCTGGTTGGGACGTCGGGAGACGCCGCTGATGAAGGTGACCGGGGACAACCTGTGGGCAGACATGGGCGTCGCCAGGAGATCGGGAGTTGCCAGAGGCGGATACCCCTACCAGTACGCTGGGAGACCACATCGCGGGGACGCTGGAGGGACGCCGCCGCCCTGATGCCGCAGACGATGACGACGCCGACGCCATGGATTTCCGAGGACGCCGGATATAAAGTAAGACGTTTCCTTTCCATCCTTGTTCATCAGAAAGAAGAGAACTTCTACCTCGGATAGCCATGCAATGAGATAACCTGAGATCGTGTAACTTAACGCCCTTTATAATCATTTATTCCAGGTTGAATAAGAGCATCAATTTTTTTTTCATAGGGTCGTGCAGATGTTTTTTTGTCTTTCTTTTCGGGTCATTTGACCTACATAAATTTACAGCATCAATGGTAGGAGTAAGACATGTATTTATTCTCTGAGACATAATAATAATAATAATAATAATTTGAAATTGGGTAACGATAATAGGAGATGCCCATTTTTGCTGGGAGATTCTAGCCTGACGATTTCAGAGGTCATTATTCGAATTTTATTCTGAAAGGTTTGTCACGGATTGCATAGATTTTTATTGCAAATGAATATGGTTGAAGATTGTCGGATAAGGTTCCTTGGATAGGATGCCATATTATCATACGACCTCGTGGTCCCGATAAAGTTGATACGCTCTGTTAGTGTGGGTTCTTGAGACATGCTAATAATGCATGATTTATTTTGTAATGATGTTGTGTAAAGTTTGTGATAATTATGTGGTAATTAAAAATGGTATTATTCCGTCATATGTGACGAGATTATTCACGGGGCGACGGATGCCCGTTGAATTATAGTTGTAAGGACAGGGTCCTCTTGACGAACGTGCCACGTTCATTGATGAGTTGTATTGAATAGCGCAGGGGTGTAATTGATGGTGCACTCGACAGTCTGGTTGTTTGGATCTTCACACAGAGTGTTCGGCGGAAGGGTTACGATTAAATGTTTGTTGTGAGTATGAAATACGCTAGGGCGCCTTATTGCGAGGCTCTTAACCTTTCATAAACATTTGACAATGCTATAATTTAATTACAAGGACAAATATGACCGTGTGGATCAAGGTTGTTGGAAAGGCGAAGATAAATTAATAATAATAATAAGAATTAGTAGTGTAAATATGTAAGCACAATCTGGGTGTGTTAATAATTTATGATAGGTTATAATTAATTGTTGAAATGTCATATTATGTGAAGCTGAGTCGATGTTTGAGTGCTATTTGATGTAACATGATGCTCTTTAATTATTAATTTGCAGTTCGATGGAGGAGATCCGTCCATTACTGTATAAGGGTAGACAGTTGTAATTTACATAGATATTCGATATTTTCTTAGAGTTTTTTTTGCCGCAGGTGAACTTTGTGTTAAGTGGCTAGTGATGTTTACATGCGTGTGCACCGATAAATGAAGGGTTAATTTAGCTTTTTGAAAGACGATCTCCTTGTCGGAACTTTAAGAGAGGGCACCCACGAGTTGGAATAAGTTTTTTTTCCTTTGTTTAGGGACTATGAACTTTATTTCTTTTTGGACTTTGTCCCACCATAACATTATACTCGTGCGTGATAGGCAGGTTGCATATTTATTTATCCTTTGGCCAATAAAGGAGCAGATGTGATTTTACGAGGGCTTTTCCTTTCTTTTCTGTTTGTCAATTCAAGTTAGGGTTTTGCTTGTGAATCCTGGTTCAGTCTATTTACCATCCCGACCCGTAAACGACCCGAGACCCTTTGTCTCTAGCTCGCTGGAGCTTTTCTTTCAGTCTCGTCTGTATGAACCAAGATTCATGCCCTAATTTTTTTTTGTACCCACTCCCTTGGCTGTTTCTTCTGATGGGGCCGGGATGCTAGCCGGGTGACCGCCTGTCCCATTGGAGAAGCGGGCACAGGGGGGGGGGGGGGGGAAGTGGCGCCGCCAACGTGTTGGGCTCGATGACGATGGGGTGTTTCGTTTCCGTCATGGGCATGTTTTTTGTACTCAATCATTTGTTGTGATGATGGGAGTATACTGTGTGGTCAGATTCGTGCCTTTGATGGGAGCGCGATACTTGCCATGTGTAATTCTTGTGTAAAATTAACCTCGTATCACACTGAGCCTTTAGTGAACCATTTGACAGGGTTGGTACACGATCTCAGGTTATGGCTATACTCGACGACCTACATTCCCATGTAGGCCCCTATATTTAAGTTGTATTGTAAGATGTCACAAGTAGTAACCACAGAGAATATTGCTGATATATTAAAACAAATCCAAGTTGGATTAAATGGTCTAACCACTGAAATGAATAATGTTAAGGATAGTGTTGGGTCAATTAAAACAAACATGAAGAGCGATATGGATCGCTTATGGACGGCTCAAGAGGGTGTCGGTATTCAGGTAGCAGAGGTACAGAGGACACAAGAGGGTGTCGGCACTCAAATAGCAGGAATAAAAAAAGATGTTAGTGATAAAGTTGATGGTCTCAGAACCGACTTATTAGAAGTCATGGGATCTAATCTTAAGAGTTTAGAATCTCATTTGCAGAAAAACATTGATGCTGTAGAACGTAATCTTAGACTATCAGGAAAGGCTATAGATAATAAGATTAATCTACTCGATAAAAAGGTAGAAACTACATTCCAAGTGCTCACCGCGGAGCTCAATGATTCTATGGCACGGCAAATCAGGGATACTCAGAGTTCGCTTCGGGGGAATATTGAAGGACTTGAGGAGAAGTTGAACAGTAATATTAAAGGCATGGGACAAGATTTGACGGCAAAAATTGAGCAAATTGGTCAGTCTAGCGAGGAAACCCTGGATAAGTTGAAACAGGACGTGTCAGGTTGGAAAGAAGAGGTTGCGAAGGACGTGAAAAACATGCAGATACAGGTTGAATCATTCCAGGACACGTATGACAGGAAGATCACTCATTCACAAACGACATTACTCGAACATGTGAGAGAATCTATCCACACTTCCATTGTTGAGTTGGAGGAGAAGATCATTATTCAACAGGGAAGGCAACTCACTCGATTAGGCAACTTAGAGGCGGAAATGACGCAGATAAAAGACAAATCGGAGTCAGAAAGGGTTAGATGGTCCGAAATTGAAAACACGCCACATCTTAACGGGACGGAAAGTGAAAACGCCTCATCTTCTAGAAAGTCGGGTGAGGTAGTTGCAACGCCGAGAATACGGAGTACAAATCCCGCGGGACACCTAACTATCATTAGAAGTATAGACCACCAGCCGAGGAAATTCTCGGGGAACAATGGGACTAATAACGTCACACCTATCGAATTTATGAGGGAGGTCCGTGAATACATGGCGGAAAATAAGATACCACGTGAGAGGGAACTAAGAGTTATTGAGAGGTTCCTGGAATCGACGGCATTAACTTGGTTTCGCGCATTTCGATACACGTTCACGAGCACGGATGAGTTCGAACGATTATTAATCAAACGTTTTTGGAGCCCTGAAGAACAATTGAACATACGGGCGGAACTATACGCTAAACGGTATGCGACATCCAATCCGACTAGGTATGCGGGGTACTTCGCGTCGCAACTCGCCAGGCTGCAGTATTTGACTCCACCAGTGCCGGAGGACGAATTGGTCCAAGCCATTATACGACAGTTACCTGTAGAGGTCCAGAAGAGTGTAATAGCGTCAGGAGCCGAGACTTTAGAGGGATGTGAAGAGATTCTTCGAAAACTGGACCACACTAGCGCACAGTTACAGGCGAGGTCCGGACGACCGGAAAATAGAGATGTGAACACGGTCGTGATTGACAAAATTGCGCAGACGGAAGAGCGAACGCCGCGGGAGACGGACAGGCCAAGAGACACGGGGTACTATCGGAGCCGAGATAGGAGCTACGGTGGAACAGACGAGCGACCCAGATGGAGGAATAAACCGTATGAAGAACGTAGGAGATCCCGATTCAACAATACGAAGGGACGATATGGTGAATATCAGCGAAGGCAGTCAAATCAATATTATCAGAGACAGAATGCCTATAGGGATTCTCGTTCGCAGGGGTCGCGGCCGAGCTATACGGAAAGACATCGAGAGAGCCAGGAATATTTACAACAATTACGGAGTAATCCATCCGCACCACCGGGGGAAGCTGACCGACCACCTGACACAAGTCGGTCAGATTAACAAAAAAAAACTTCAAATTAAGAAATTCCTCAAACCTTGGTCCTCCCGAACTGATAGAAATTCAAGAGATATTTCAGGCTACCGACGAAGACTTGATTCATGAGGAAGACGTTATCCGCCGCGGGAAGGTGTATTCTTTGCCGATCATAACAGTAGAGGTGCTCGGTAAACAAATAAAAACCCTGGTTGACACCGGAGCGATGATTAGTGTGGTGTCTCAGTCATGTTTGGACGAGATAATGGAGGCAGGACCCGTACATACTCTACCTGTAGCGAATGTAAAGGTTAGAGGTGTAATTCCCGATCGTTCAGTGAGATGCAAGCTGCAGGCCCTGTTGACGATCAAGATTGCGGGGAGGTTTTATGAGCACGTGTTCGTGGCCATCTCCAACATCAATTTTCAAATAATTCTGGGTGTTGACTTCATTTCGGAGTACGGCTGGATTATAAATATGCAAGAGGGTGTTATGTATGTCGGAAACGAATCGCCGAGCAGAGGATCGAAAGGTTATATCAATGCCAGCTCGAGCACGCCCTTTTTGGAGAACACACTTGAGAATATCGTGGAACGTGAGGAAGAGACGATCACCCACATGCCCGTTGGTGTAAAGGAAATTTTGGATCCAACCGTCCAGGAACAGTTTGATGACCTAATACAGGAGTTTCGGGAGGTATTTAGCGACAAACCTGGAGTTATCAAGAACTTTCAGTACGATATCAAGTTGAGTGATGACTCACCATACAGGAAACACATATATCCAGTCCCAGAGAAATGGAAGGAGGAGGTAAAGGCCATGATAAACGCCATGGAGAAGGATGGCATAATAAAGAAGGCTCCGACTTCTTTCCTAAACCCTTTAGCGGTTGTAAGGAAGCCAAACGGTCGCCTAAGGATTTGTCTAGATACACGTGGAATAAATGCACGCATTTTGCCAGAATACGACCGCCCACCGCAAATTAGAGAGCTGCTGAGGCGCTTTAAAGGAAAGAAATATTTCTCAACCGTAGATCTCACAAATTCCTATTATCATGTCGAATTAACCGAGAACAGCAAGCAATACACTGGCTTCCTGCATGAGCAGAAGACCCACGTCTTTAACCGCCTTCCCTTCGGTTTGAAAAACAGTGGCCCTGTGCTGATTCGAGCGCTGGACAGCAACTTGAGTGAAGAGGTCAAGAAACACGTACTATGTTATGTGGACGATTTGATCTTGGCATCCACGTCAGTAGATGAGCACCTGAAACACTTGAGATTGTTGTTTGAGAACTTGCTTACGGCCGGATTCAAGGCAAACCTGGAGAAATGCAATTTCTTTAATCGAGAAATTCGATTTTTGGGACATTTCATTGACGAACATGGATATCGGCCGAATCCGGAGAAAATTGAAGCGATAGCTGAGTTTCCCAGACTAGAAAGGGTGAAACAAGTGAGGCAGTTCCTGGGAATGACTTTATTCTTTTCTAGTCATTGTCCCCGTTACACGGATGTAGTTGCCCCTCTACAGAGCATGCTCAGGAAAAACAATCGTTGGAAGTGGGATCAGGCGTGTGAAGAGGCCTTCACGGAAGCTAAACACATGCTCCTTAACAACGTTAAACTGGAGTACCCAGACTTCTCCAAAACATTTTATATTGACACCGATGCTTCAAAGGAAGGAGTGAGCGCTGGGTTGTACCAGGTGGATGACGAGAAGAAACAACATTATCTGGCATTTACCAGTAGGAAATTGCGACAGCCTGAGCTTAATTACTTTGCCACGGAACTGGAGGCGCTGGCTATAATTTATGCTCTAAAGATGTGGAAGAAGATTCTTCTAGGGCATAAGGTCGTGATTGTGACGGACCATCGCGTGTTACAGTTTATGTTAAAGTCTGACATTTCAAGCGAAAGAGTCACGCGCTGGACCCTGTTCCTGCAGCAATTCGATGCAGAAGTTATTCATAAGCCCGGAAAGCAAAACTTTCTAGCGGATGTTTTGAGCAGAAACCCACGTGAGGAGGCTGTTTTGCACCAGGTAGAGCTAATACCGGACGATCAGGAAACGGTGGAACGTTTGAAACGCCTGAGCCAGGCGCAACGGCGATATACTCCGTTAAGACGGATATACCGGTATTTGAAGAATCGCATGGGTGCAGATGATCCTGATTATGCTGGAACGGCGAAGATTGCTCACTTTTATCACATTGTTGGTGACGTGATTCACAAGTTTGTCGATAAAGACCACACAAGGCTACGTATTGTAATACCGCCGAAGTTGATTTCAGCAGTGGTTTGGTTGGCTCACCGATCTATTGGGCACGGAGGATGTGATAAAACCTTACATGCCATAAGAGAAACATTTACCTGGGAGTATATGGGAAAAACCGTACGAGCGGTAATCAGGACATGCGACATCTGTCAGAGATGCAAATTCCCATCGGACGTATCTAAGGAGAAGCCTAGGGCTATTATACCGACTCGTCCGAATGAATTAATGGCTACGGACCTGTATGGCCCCCTTCCGAGGTCCACCAGGGGTAACCAATACATCTTGGTGACGATGGATGTGTTTACCAAATTAGTCATGTTGCACCCTATCCAGAAGGCAACATCCCGATACGTGATTCGCAGGATCGAAACCGGCGTGATTTCAACTGCAGGGAAGCCAGAGTTCCTTCTGAGCGATCACGGAACGCAGTTTACGAGCGCTGAATTTCAGGAAGCTATGGCACGACTCGGCATAAGGCATATCTTGAGCTCCATAAGATACCCAGAAGGAAATCCTGTTGAAAGAGTAAATGCGGAGATTGGAAAGTACTGCCGGATTTACTGTCATGAACAGCATCATCGATAGATGGAAGTGGTACCCATAATTGAACGTTGCTTGAATTCTACAACACATGAGAGTACCAGACAAATTCCTTGCCTTCTGCACCATGGACGAAAACCGAGTAGACCTTGGCATGCTGTTATACAGGCACCCCCAGAGATTGAGCCGTCGGTGCAAAGGAGAAACGAACTGGCTCGGGAGAGGATGCAGCTACAGGCGCAGAAACGGGAGAGAAGGAAGGCTGGCCGCCGTTTTCGCGAGCCACTTCGAGTCAATGACCTGGTGCTGATTCGGAAACCCACGTCATCAAACTTACCACTCAGAGTGTATGGGAAATTTGCGCGCCCATTTTCGGGACCCCATAGGATTGCCAGAGTGATGGACAACAATTGCTATAGGGTGGTTGACAACGTCACGAATGCACTTGTTGGGAATTTCAATGCTGCGAATCTGCGGAAGTATCACCGGCAAGCCCGTTAGTCAGCATTGAGGAGATGACTGAAAATATCGTTCACATGCATCATTTGAGAAAAAACATAAGCTATGTTCCCACCGCTTATATTTTGAAGGCCGCGGGAGAGATGTGACCGATCCAGTCAGGGTCAATTACCGGCCCCGGATGACAGGAGATCGGAAGGAACTCGGAGAGTCAGTATGACGTCATGGCATGACGTGGCGAGAGCAGGGGAATGCTCCAGAAGGTTCCAACCCCTCCCACTTTCTTTTTCTCGAAGAAGGACGGAGTTCCGGAATGCTCAGTATGTGAGTTAGCAGTATGTGAGTCGGTAGTGCGTGGACGAGAATGTCACACAGCGGAGCACGGAAGATTGGCCCATGTCATGTAGACAGTGATTTTACATCGGGAACTTGAATGGTTTTCGTGAGTGACCAGCAGGCCATGAAGCCTGAAACTAGCGTGCATGTATTGCCAGTGAGTTTTTTTTTCAGTGAAGTATGTCAGTTTGTTTGTCGAACAGTGTGAATTTCAAGACAATTTCGGACTCGCTAGTATGTGAGGAAACAGTTAGAATTGATAAAGGAAGTCCGTTTATGCCGACAATTTATGTTCATTAAAGATTGATACCAGGAGGTGTTTAAAATTACGAGTATCAGGGGAAGAACTATATAACGATAGTCGAGGCGAAGCATTATCGCGAGGCCCTATATGGTAACAGATATCCATTTGGAAATAGCATAGCAGTACGGCATTTTAAGAAACGCAATGAGAACGCAGTAAGGGAGGCCACATCTACTTTAAGCTTGTGTTGAAAGACTGTAGGCCACCAGCAACTTGATATGTCGGTCAAGGCCAGCTCGAAATAGCTCCTCGTGGAAGGAAGTGTGTCACCGGGTTAAAGGAAGTGAAAACATATAACTCAAGTGAACCAGGAACTAGACGCCATAGTGTGAGAGCGTGAATGTGCTCTGATATAGTGAAATGTAATATTGCTACACGGCGGCATGAACTTAATAAACATGGACTCATATATTCTGGGCATCAACATGCATATTAACACGCGAATTATGCTGCACTGAACTTCTAAAGGGGCCATAATGGGATGAACGGTCGCAACGAGATGGACGAGTGGACCCTGGTTGGGACGTCGGGAGACGCCGCTGATGAAGGTGACCGGGGACAACCTGTGGGCAGACATGGGCGTCGCCAGGAGATCGGGAGTTGCCAGAGGCGGATACCCCTACCAGTACGCTGGGAGACCACATCGCGGGGACGCTGGAGGGACGCCGCCGCCCTGATGCCGCAGACGATGACGACGCCGACGCCATGGATTTCCGAGGACGCCGGATATAAAGTAAGACGTTTCCTTTCCATCCTTGTTCATCAGAAAGAAGAGAACTTCTACCTCGGATAGCCATGCAATGAGATAACCTGAGATCGTGTAACTTAACGCCCTTTATAATCATTTATTCCAGGTTGAATAAGAGCATCAATTTTTTTTTTCATAGGGTCGTGCAGATGTTTTTTTGTCTTTCTTTTCGGGTCATTTGACCTACATAAATTTACAGCATCAATGGTAGGAGTAAGACATGTATTTATTCTCTGAGACATAATAATAATAATAATAATAATTTGAAATTGGGTAACGATAATAGGAGATGCCCATTTTTGCTGGGAGATTCTAGCCTGACGATTTCAGAGGTCATTATTCGAATTTTATTCTGAAAGGTTTGTCACGAATTGCATAGATTTTTATTGCAAATGAATATGGTTGAAGATTGTCGGATAAGGTTCCTTGGATAGGATGCCATATTATCATACGACCTCGTGGTCCCGATAAAGTTGATACGCTCTGTTAGTGTGGGTTCTTGAGACATGCTAATAATGCATGATTTATTTTGTAATGATGTTGTGTAAAGTTTGTGATAATTATGTGGTAATTAACAAGTAGTTCCGTGAAGAACTATACAGCCTATTTTCATATATCCTACTTATGTTAATTGCCACTATCAACATACACAATTTCTGTTTGATTGCTGTAATAGATTCGTAGATATTGAGAACCGACTAAATATTTCGGATGGTCGCCATGTTGGATTTTATATATGTAGGTCCTAGAGTTATGTACTGTTACATGCAGATTATTGTGAACGTGTAGTATTCAAAATTCAATCGCATAATTTGGACACAAGAAAAAACAAGGAGATTTTAAAATTTTGCACAGCTGCCATCTTGAGGTTATGGAAACAATTGAAATAAATTAGATGCCAGTGGATTAACATTCGTATAAGGATTTACTGTACCAAGTTTCACTGCACGAGGATGGTTAAATTGCGAGAAACGTCCATGTGAATATTTATAATTCGCGTCACCGCCATGTTGGATTTGTGATCACCAGGTTATTTAAAGTCCTATAGGTGAACTTAAGTTCATAGCCCCTATGAACATTAAAAAATGCAGTTTGATTGCTATAATAGATTCGTAGATATTCAGTATCGTCTAAATATTTCGGATGGTCGCCATGTTGGATTGTTAAATGTATAGGCCATAGAGTCATGTACCATTAAAGGAAAATTATGGCGTAGGTTCATTATTCAAACTTTCACTTCGATCGCATGACTACATCACAAGAAATAAAAACTTAATTTTATAATTCGCACTGCCGCCATCTTGAGGTTATGTAAACAATTAAACTAAATTAGATACCAGTGGATTACAATGTGTATAAATATTTCCTGTACCAGGTTTCAGTGCGCTTGGAACATTAAATCGCGAGAAAGGTCTATTTAAAATTTTCAAATTCGCTTGGCCGCCATGTTCGTTTTGTAGTTAACCGGTTTCTGAAAGTCTTATAGATGGACTTCCATTTGTGCCCTTTATCTCCGTACAAAATTTTAGGGAGATACCGCTAATAGTTACAGAGATATAGAATGCCAGTGAAATATTTCGCACATCCGGCATCTTGTGATTATGTGAACATTTGAACGAAGTTAGATGTCGGTGCATTACAATGTATATAAACATATACTGTACCATGTTTCATTGCGTTTGGTTGGTCAAATCGCGAGAAACGTCTATTTAAAAGTCGCAAATTCGCTTGGCCTCCATGTTGGTTTTGCAGTTACCAGGTTTTCAAAAGTCAAATAAGTGAACTTATAGTAGTTCCCTCTATCACATTAGAAAATACCAGGGTAATATCGGTAATAGTTTCGGAGATATTGAATGCTGGTGAAATATTTCGCACAGCCGCCATGTTGGATTGGTGAGTCGTAACAAAATTTGAAGGGCACGGTCGAGGTCGCCGGGAATAGTGCTATGAACTTTCCGAGTTTCATTGAAATCGCTCCAGCCGTTTAGATTTTATTAGGGGGGGACCCACACACGAATCACACACACACACACGCACACGCACACACACACGGACAAAAGGTGATCTCATAAGCCTATTTTTTCAAAATTGAAAATAGGCTAAAAATGGTATTATTCCGTCATATGTGACGAGATTATTCACGGGGCGACGGATGCCCGTGGAATTGTAGTTGTAAGGACAGGGTCCTCTTGACGAACGTGCCACGTTCATTGATGAGTTGTATTGAATAGCGCAGGGGTGTAATTGATGGTGCGCTCGACAGTCAGGTTGTTTGGATCTTCACACAGAGTGTTCGGCGGAAGGGTTACGATTAAATGTTTGTTGTGAGTATGAAATACGCTAGGGCGCCTTATTGCGAGGTTCTTAACCTTTCATAAACATTTGACAATGCTATAATTTAATTACAAGGACAAATATGACCGTGTGGATCAAGTTTGTTGGAAAGGCGAAGATAAATTAATAATAATAAGAAGAATTAGTAGTGTAAATATGTAAGCACAATCTGGGTGTGTTAATAATTTATGATAGGTTATAATTAATTGTTGAAATGTCATATTATGTGAAGCTGAGTCGATGTTTGAGTGCTATTTGATGTAACATGATGCTCTTTAATTATTAATTTGCAGTTCGATGGAGGAGATCCGTCCATTACTGTATAAGGGTAGACAGTTGTAATTTACATAGATATTCGATATTTTCTTAGAGTTTTTTTTGCCGCAGGTGAACTTTGTGTTAAGTGGCTAGTGATGTTTACATGCGTGTGCACCGATAAATGAAGGGTTAATTTAGCTTTTTGAAAGACGATCTCCTTGTCGGAACTTTAAGAGAGGGCACCCACGAGTTGGAATAAGTTTTTTTTTCTTTGTTTAGGGACTATGAACTTTATTTCTTTTTGGACTTTGTCCCACCATAACATTATACTCGTGCGTGATAGGCAGGTTGCATATTTATTTATCCTTTGGCCAATAAAGGAGCAGATGTGATTTTACGAGGGCTTTTCCTTTCTTTTCTGTTTGTCAATTCAAGTTAGGGTTTTGCTTGTGAATCCTGGTTCAGTCTATTTACCATCCCGACCCGTAAACGACCCGAGACCCTTTGTCTCTAGCTCGCTGGAGCTTTTCTTTCAGTCTCGTCTGTATGAACCAAGATTCATGCCCTAATTTTTTTTGTACCCACTCCCTTGGCTGTTTCTTCTGATGGGGCCGGGATGCTAGCCGGGTGATCGCCTGTCCCATTGGAGAAGCGGGCACAGTAGGTAGCGAATAAAAGCTACACCCAGATTTTTAGCCTACTTTTCTCATTTTGCAAGAATGAGGAAAAAGTAGACTTATGAGATCGAACCGGGCAAATGTGTGTCTGTCTGTCTCTCCGTCTCTCCTTCTCTCTGTCTGTCTGTCTGTCTGTCTGGCTGTGTGCCCCCCCCCCCCCTATCAACTCCTAAACGGCTTTAGCAATCGAAACCAAATTTGCTATAGCCTACCTGAAAATCTCAAGCCCATATTTGAAATTTATGTCAGTGCTACCAACTGCTGAAAACGGCAATTGAAATTTGAGTTCCGTGTTGGATATCTGGGAAGGTATGCATGGGAGCTATTCAGGAATTGGCATACATATAGAGAATAAAATTTCAATTTAATTTTTAGGAGGCCATGCATGGCAGTGTTGCCAAAATGATTCTAATCATGCTGATAAGTCCATTTTTAGCCTATTTTCAATTTTGAAAAAATAGGCTTATGAGATCACCTTTTGTCCGTGTGTGTGTGCGTGTGTGTGTGTGATTCGTGTGTGTGTGTCCCCCTAATAAAATCTAAACGGCTGGAGCGATTTCAATGAAACTCAGTAAGTTCATAGCACTATTCCGGGTGACCTCGACCGTGCCCTTCAAATTTTGTTACGACTCACCAACCCAACATGGCGGTTGCGCGAAATATTTCACCAGCATTCAATATCTCCGAAACGATTACCGATATTACCCTGACATCATGTATGGTGATAAAGGGAACTACTATAAGTTCTCTTATGTGATCTTCGAAAACCTGGTAACTACAAAACCAACATGGCGGCCAAGCGAAGTTGCGACTTTTAAATAGACGTTTCTCGCGATTTATCCAACCAAACGCAATGAAACTTGGTACAGTATATGTTTATATACATTGTAATGCACCGACAACTAACTTCGTTCATTTGTTTACATAACCACAAGATGGCGGATGTGCGAAATATTTCACCGGCATTCTGTATCTCTGAAACTATTAGCGGTATCTCGCTGAAGTTTTGTACGGAGATAAAGGGCACTACTGGAAGTCCATTTATGCGACTTAAAAAACCGGTTATATACAAAACAAACATGGCGGCCAAGCGAATTAGAAAATCTGAAATAAACCTTTCTCGCGATTTAATGCTCCAAACGCACTGAAATCTGGTACAGGAAATATTTATACACATTGTAATGCACTGGTATCTAATTTAGTTCAATTGTTTACATAACCTCAAGATGGCAGCTGTGCGAATTTTAAGATTAAGTTTTTATTTCTTGAGATGTAGTCATGCGATCGAAGTGAAAGTTTGAATAATGAACCTACCCAATAATTATCCTATAATGGTACATGACTCTATGGCCTATACATTTAACAATCCAACATGGCGACCATCCGAAATATTTAGACGGCTCTCAATATCTACGAATCTATTGTAGCAATCAAACTGATTTTTTTATTGTTCATAGGGGTTATGAACTCAAGTTCACTTATAGGACTTTAAATAACCTGGTGATCACAAATCCAACATGGCGGCGACGCGAAGTAAAAATAATCACATGGACGTTTATCGCAATTTAACCATCCGAGAGCAGTGAAACTTGGTACACTAAATCCTTATACGAATGGTAATCCACTAGCATCTAACTTATTTCAATTGTTTCCATAACCTAAAGATGGCAGCTGTGCAAAATTTTAAAATCTCCTTGTAACTTCTAGTGTCCTAATTATGCGATTGATGTTTTAATACTACACGTACACAATAATCTGCATGTAACAGTACATAACTCTAGGACCTACATATATAAAATCCAACATGGCGACCATCCGAATTATTTAGTCGGTTCTCAATATCTACGAATCTATTACAGCAATCAAACTGAAATTGTGTATGTTGATAGTTGCAATAAGTGGGAATATGAAAATAGGCTGTATAGTTCTTCACGGAACTACTTGTTTAAAGGCATATAACTTCTACACTAGCAATTGGATTTCAACCAAATTTCGTATGCACTATGTGTACATAAACAGATATGACAGAGCGTATTCTTAAAAGCCACCACGGCTGCCAACTGTTAATAAACGCTCTCTCTCTTTCTATTTTCTTATCCAAATACCAATATATCATAACTATGCAAGCCGACAGCTTTAAATTATCACACGTATAGTACCTGACATTCTAGATTAATTTGGAGTAACGTATGTACGTCAGTGCTACCAACATGATTCTAAGCCTACTGATAGGACCAATTTTTAAATACATGTAACGTCTATACTATCAATTAGATTTCAACCAAATTTCGTATGTGCTATGTGTACCATAATAGATATGACTATGTTTATTCTTAAAAGCAACCAGGGCTGCAAACTGTTAATAAATGCTGTCTCTATTTTTACCCCAATATTAATATAGCAGAAAGTATGTAAGCCAAGAGCTTTGATATTTGCACACGTATAGTACCTGACATTCTAGATTAATTTGTAGAAACTAATATACGTCAGTGCTGCCAGCATGACTGCTGATAGGTCCGATTTTAAAATACATGTAACTTCTATACTAACAAATGGATTTCATCCAAAATTGACACAACAAGAGATAATAATATTTCAGATTGTTGCTGACCAACACATGCATGACATTGTTGCCAACAGGATTTTACGCGCTGATAGATACAATTGTCTAACTGCATGTACAGTAACGACCGTGCTAACCATTGGACTTCAACCAAATGTTGTATTCTAACAATATATTCAGTCACCAGGGCTGCCAACTGTAGTGCTCTATTAGGCTACATTATACCAGGTACCGGGTGGCGCACGAAATGTCATACATTGAAAATGGTTTATAGAATGTGTAAATCTGGGCTCACAACCATGTCCTTTCGTGAACAGAAACCTTATTTCATGCGTGATTCGACAGACAGCAGCACATGTCGCGCATGCGTACCGGCTTCCAGTTATACAGTATGGCGGACAAAGGGAGGTTGACGCGCGAACAGAAGGTGAAAACAGTGTTGTTTTATGCGGACACAAAGAGTGTAACTCGTACTCGGAAAGGTTTCGTGTTTATTTCCGGTTCCCGGTGGGTTCCCTGCCGGCAGACGGTGTATATACTGGCCAGTCAATTTGAAACAGAAGGCAATATACTGGAGAGAAAACGGACCCGTCTCAAGCCAGTCCGCTCACCGGATAATATTGCTGCTGTGAGAGCGGCTGTGGCTCGGAGCCCCTCCAAATCAACCAGAACTGCCTATTTTCAGCTGGGAATCTCTTGTAAGTCAATTCAGAAAATACTGCAGTCTGAGCTTGACCAATTCCCATGCAAAATGACAACAGGTTATAAACTAACGGCGCTTGACAAGCAACGGCGAGTACAGTTTGCTGCGTGGGCTATTGCAGAAGGTGATCCCGTACTGCACAACACATGGTTCAGTGATGAGTCACACGTTTATCTCAAGGGTGCTGTGAACAAACAGAATGTCCGGATTTGGGGGAAAGAACGGCCTGCTATTGTGCACGAGGTTGAAAGTCATGGTGTAAAAGTGTGTGAAAGGGCTGCAATTTCCAGTCATGGAATTATTGGGCCAATCTTTATCAATGACTCAGTCAACAGTGCGCGTAACATGGACATGTTTCAAAACAGTTTCCTTCCACGACTCTTTGCAACACGACTACCAATAGAGACACGTGGTTCATACAAGATAGAGCTCGTCCGCACGCAGCAAATGTTGTTCTGGACTCCCTGCATGAACATTTCTGGCTCCGGGTGATGTCCAATCGATATCCCGAATGTTTTCAGAGCGGCTCAATCTGGCCACCACATACCCTCGATATTAATCCCTGCGACTTCTTCCTGTGGGGATATTTGAAGAAGACAATCTACCGCCAGAATCTAGAAAATGTACTGCAATTGCTAGTGGCCATTGTGACTTTCTTCGGAGGGTCGAGTGAGGTCATTGTGTCGTAGAGTGGTCACAAACATGCAGGTTCGTCTCTAAGCTGCTGTACACCGAGAAGGTGGGCATATTGAACATGTCCTGCATACTGACAAATCATGCATATTTCAGTGAATGTTGTAACGGCATTCTTTATTAAATATGTTGTATATTAAATATTCTATAAACAATTTCCAGTGTATGACATTTCGTGCGCCACCCTGTATATTACGAACTAATTAGAAATTTCGATATTACCAACTTAATTTCACCATTATTCTAGATAGGTCTATATAGATTGGCATGAATCTTAAAATTTAAGAAAAGTAGGCTCTTAATTCGTCACAGAATTTCCTGTTAGCCTACTTTCCTCATTTTGCAAAAATGAGGAAAAAGTAGACTTACGAGATCGATCCGGGAAAATATGTGTCTATCAGTCTGTCTGTCTGTCTGTCCTACTGTCTGTACGTCTGAGTGCAGATGACCTCGTAGTTCCGCCCCTTAAAACAACAATAACTAACTAACTGTCTGTCTGTCTGTGTCCCCCCTCCCTATCAACTATCCTAAACGGTGCAGCTATTGAAACCAAATTTGGTAACAGTAAGGATCCATCCCTGGATATCTCACGGCCATATTTGAAAATGACGTCAGTGCTACCAACTGCTGAAAAATCGCTACTGAAATTTGAGCTCTATGTTGGATTGTACTACAAGAGATATGACTGTGCGTATTCTAAAGAGCCACCACGACTGCCAACTGTTAATAAATATTCTCTCTACTGTATGTTCTAACCCTAATATCAATATATCGGAAAGTATGCAAGCCAACAACTCTAAACTTTGCTCACATATAGTACCTGGCATTCTACCCTAGTTTGGTGTAATTTATATACATTACTGCTGCCAACACGATTCTAAGCCTGCTGATAGGTCCAGCATTTAAATGCACACAACTTCTATACTAACAACTTGATTTCAACTAAATTTCGTATGTGATTTAAGAACCATAACTGTTATGACTATGCGTATTCGTAAGAACCAGCAGGGCTGCCAACTGTTAATTAATGCCCTCTCTATTTGCTTAATCATAATATCAATATATCATGAAGTATGCAAGCCATCATCTCTAAACTTTGCACAAGTATGGCACCTGGCATTCTAGATTAATTTGGACTAACGAATATAATTATCTCAGTGCCGCCAACATGATTGTAGGTTTTCTGATAGTTTCCAATGTCTAACTCTGTGTAACCAAATTTTGTATGTGCATTCTGTATCTTAAGAGTTGAAACTAAGCATATATTCAGTCACAAGTTCTACAAACTGTAGTGATCTATTAGGCTACACTATGTAAGGTATATTTCCAACTAATTAACAAGATGTTCAGTAAAGAACTTATAGCCTACTTTCTCCTAAATGTATGAGCATAGTTATAACTCGTTGTTTTTATCAAAGAATATAATAGAATCATTTCTTGGTTGAAGACCTTAAACACCTCGAAAACAACAGCTACCATCATTGAAGAAAGAAAGAAAGAAAGAAAGAAAGAAAGAAAGAAAGATAAGAAGTATCTAAAGTATGATATGGATCTGGATACATATTCGACTGGCTGCGTGGCTCAGCGGTAACGTTCTCGCTTGCTGGGCCCTATGTTGCAAGTTCGTATCCTGGCGCAGTCAGCTGGCATTTGAGGGTGCACAAATGCGAGGGAGCCGTGTTAGTAGATTTACTGGCACGTTAAAGATCCCCTTTGGGGAAAAATTCCGGCACCCCGGCGTCTCTAAATGCAACAGTAGTTAAAAGGGACGTAAAACCAATAACATTATTATTATTATTATTATTATTATTATTATTATTACATAATCGGCCTGACGCGGGCAACATCCAACTTTGAGTTGAGGCATGTCTTTACACGTCTGGCTGTGCATGGCTTTCACAACCCTAATTGAATTAACAAATCTTTCCATCATCCTACAGAGACGTGCGTATACCAACTATGTGGATATTTTCGATTGCTATTTGGCTGCAATAAAAGTATAATTAATATCCTTAACTAGCACCAACGGCTAGAGTTCAGATACTATGTGAAATCGTTTTGTTCTTTACTTCAATTAACATTTTCAAATAACGCACAATAGGCTGTTATAAACCCTTTAAAATAAAAGTAAAAATGTATCGTAGTATCATCTTGTCATTCTTCAAATTCGATGCACATAGAATGCCGAAGGTATTGAGACCGTTAGTCGAGTCAACAACCACGATGACTTTCCTAACATCCCATAAGTCGAATAAAATTGCCGTGAGGATCAGGTGAACTTCCTAATAGGCTAAGCGGCACGAGACACTGTAGTCCACGGGGATCGTGGTACATGGTGACGATGGTAATAGACTGCCTAAGGAAAGGTTTACCTTAAAAACTAGACTGAGAAATTAAACATCCAGGATTAAGTAAAACGCCGTGAAAATTTATTAAAATTCACAAGCCCCTAGCCTAGTTCGGAGGGTTATAATCGGCTAGTCCGCAAACTAATAAACAAAAGAAAATAAAGAGCAGGTCCCTACCTGAGAAGTTACTGAAAAACCCTCACGAAAGATCTAACTCACAATAATAAAGCAACAACAGCAACACTAGGAAAATGGTACGACGCAAGTCCCTAGTTCAAGTTACAAGATTAAGCTAATATCAGAATTTACATTGAACAGGGTAGCAAAACAAATCTAAGTTAGGATGATACCATTTCCACATTTACATTTAACGGTAATCATCTAGCTAAGTCCTAACAGTTAATAACAAAGTTTACGGCGATGACGTCCGTAACAGAAAACAATTACAACAAATCTAAGTGTACAGCCATGAAAAACATTTAATTATTTTTAATAACTACGTGCTATCAGCACACAATAAGGTAACATGTAGGATTTACATACTTGTACATCATAAATAAGTAATTAAATAGACACAAATCTTTATTACATTCCTGCCTACACCTTGGGTTACTCTTTGTAAGCCATAGTCATCTGATGTGTGTAATCACGGTGACGAATGCGTAGTTGAGACCACGTCTGACATCGCATGGCCTGAGCTCCACAAGCTACGAACTCTAGGTTCGCGCTTGCTTCAGGTCGCTACAAAGTGTCAACTGTCTTAGTCATTTCCACACAAGGAAATTACCTTCAACTGCACGGCTATGTCAACAGTTCCAAAATGCAACAGAACAAAGTTAGATAGAAAGAATTCATTAGTTAGCTTTTGTTTTACCAAAGTTATGCGTTTTATTATTAAGATGTAGGTTTAGGTTTATCGTTGGTTTATGGCGAATAATACTGACAATAGCTCGGGCACGGAGTGTCTACACTGAGGTCATTCTCCACCAAAAAGCCTCGACTCAACAGGCGGAATTAGATCAACGAGCAATAACAACTCGGACACACAATAACACGGGTTACCAGCGGCGCAAAGCTCGCATTCAATAACTCTGGGATAGGCCTGTCCACAACAGTTTCCTTCCAATAACATCTAGTCAACGGGAACCCTCCCGGACAAGGTAATCACAAGTACCTTCATACAATAAATTCCTGCATTTAACAGGGTCGCCTGCAACTCACTATAGAAAGCCTGACCTAATTGTACACGTCAAAACGGTACACGCAAGAAGTGCGCTCAACTAACAAAAAGCAGTCTATAAAACATGTGATCTGAGACAGGGTTGAAAACTGGGTTACATCAGCTAAGTTGCAATGAAAGAAAGAGCGAATACAATTGCATTCTGTCTCCTGTTAAAGTAGTCCTGTCTCTCAAACAAATGAAGCGTGCACTCAAGGCCACTGGATTACAAAACCAGTTAATGTCACCAGCAGCCTGCCACATTCCTGCGTTCAGTCGACACAAAACACACATTATTCAAGGCCGGCGATTTAATCAATACAAAACTATACATCTGGCCTGTTCATAAAAAACTTTACCATAGGTTATGCACCTCTAAAGAGTCCGTGTATAAAAAACACGCAATAAATTTGAATAGAATAATATAATTCCGTCTTTCTACCAAAGACGTCTAAATGATAGTAATCTTACAATTACTGGAGCTCTTTGCTCTAAAATACAATTCAGTAGTTGGTAATACAACATCAAATAAAAACGTGTCTTACATGACACAAGCAAAATGATAATTGTGGCGCAGATTCCATACAAGGATCTGCTTAATGATACGTTGGGAACTGAGTTCGATGCTAGGCAACGAAACATTCCTTCTAATTGTTAGGTTCAAACTTGACCAAGAATAGCTTCTGAGCTTATTCAAAATGAAAATATAATGCATTTACAAAACTGGCAATTACAGTCGATTGCCTAACTGATACGACT
Source organism: Meconema thalassinum (assembly GCA_946902985.2). Lineage (NCBI taxonomy): Eukaryota > Metazoa > Arthropoda > Insecta > Orthoptera > Tettigoniidae > Meconema > Meconema thalassinum. Next base: position 35,934,958 of record OX336392.1, read on the forward strand.
GTTCTAACGAAAGTCAGGGGTGTATCAAAACTGGCTGCAAAGAATGCAGTTAAAGAAATAACCATGACATCTGATTGTCATAACTAAAGTCAGCAAAGACTTGAAAAATCACCCCAAACAGGGTTGTACAAAATAGCCTCGAATGACTACGGTCACATCTAACAAAAGATAGGCTTTGACGTTCTGCGACGTTCATCAAGCAGCACCAGGGTTAACCAAAATGTTAGACCCAAGGGTGTCTCACTATACTGAAATAAATGACAATAAATTAAACTAGATACAATCCCTACCTAGAAAAATGGCTGACACAGAGTGTGGTTGATTCACAAACTACATTAAATCTAATATACCACCAGAACTAGAACAAGAGAAGGGATGGTCAAAAACTCACGACATGGAAAAGCTATCACTCAGCTCTCTACTCAATAACCAGGGTTGTACAAATTCGTCTCTGGATCTCTGGAACGGTATTATCCTCATCAGGATTCCCATCTGGACTCCTCCAAAGACCAGGGTTCGATTCGTTCCTGTCGACAACTCCGTGAATATGCTGGATATGCCTGGAAATGGCATCTTGGATTCCTTCCTTCTCGTCCTCGGTTCTGCAAGCTCCATCATCATGCTAGTTCTCGTAGAAATATCACCCTCATACCAGGATGGTATTAGCCCATGATGACTAATTCAAACATGGTGTGGAATAGTCTGGTCACGTTGACGGTGAAATAAATTATGAAGTTCATTCTTTCACTTTCCAAAAATATAATGTTCGTCGTATGTATTGTAGGCTTTGATAGTAATTGATAACACAGCCTTAATTTCGTGGATGTGAATAGATACATGAGCTAGCACTGCTCTATGATTCTACACGTGCTAAATGACGCTACTTTTCTATCATGCAGCATCGGTAAAATGTACGTCGTTTTGGAAATAAAAACTTCACTCTGGCAATCCAAATATGTTACACAATTATAATCACAGTTATTTGAAGTAATTGCAACACATTTACCTGTATATTTTCCACAAGGCATCTGGCCCTCCACAAACACGTGGGTACTAAAATGTGGTGTTCCGGTACAATTATATAATTCACTAATACTTGCCAATAATTATCTTCAATATGTTTCTGTGCCTCACTGTGCATAAATGACAGTATCTTACAATATGCCAGTGCACGATGGCACCTGATAACCAATTCAACGCTAACCAGCGGATATTCTTCTATGCCTTACAGGACAAAACAATTACACGCCTATACTGGGCGAATTCTCCAGACGTAGTGCAAGTAACTCACTATAATTCTTACTTATAACTTGTATCGTTGTTTATTCGTGCTCGATGGCAACTAATTGTAATTTCCTCGCTAAACAGCGGATATTTCCTACGTCGTACAAGACGGATATGATTCCACGCCTACACAGGGCGGATTCTTCAGACGTAGTGCAAGTCACTGGGTGTCTCAAGGAAGAAGGTCGTCAAAACGAAGTCGTTGAGCGACTAGTTACGTTCCTATTTGCTTATCTGCAAGGGTATTACCTTGCCTTAAACTAAAATAACATTCTCAAAAATGTTTTAATAATGCAGCATGACGAAATGGAATATTCTGAGTCTTGTGAGAGCATAACATTAATTAATAAGATCTCAGATAAATAATTAGCAGTTCTCACCAAAGTCAAAAGTGCGATTCAACGCTACTTCAAAGAGTATCGCGTGAGTTCTCAGCTCCACGTGGCTTCCTGGGTGTGTTCAAAGGAACAACATCCCATCATAAGTATTCTGTCATAAAAATTATCACATGAACCATAGCTCAGCGGGTTCATCTGCCTCTCCGTCGTTTCAAATAAAATGTTGGGACGACAATTTTATTTGACTTGAAATTCATTCAAGAGTGATATTTTTTCAGATTGGCTGCATTAAATGTTCCAATGCGGTCTCCTGTCCTGATGTCTTCTACTACATACCTTCCATTGTTCAAAGGCTGTCGGATACGACTAGGGCCATAATATAAGGATAGAAATTTCCCATATATGCGGTCTATAGGACTTGAAATTCCGGGTCTCCTTATGAGGATAAGGTCTCCCTCAACTAATGATTCTCTAAATCTCTGGCGTCTAGTTCTTCACAAGCGCTTGGCAGCTTGTCTGTCCATAGTTTCCCTTGCAGCTAAAAGTCTGCTGGCAAGTGATGGTTGTAAACAAGGTGGATTTACAATCACACGATCCCATATTCTCAGCGGCATCTGGTTCAAATGCAAGACCATAGGTATTTAACCAGTGCTCTCATGGACTGTTGAATTAATACACTTTGCCATAGTGACTAGGACTTCAGTCCATCGCCAGTGTTCTTCTTGACAACATAATCGACAGAATTTTGCGATAATGGACATCACGCATTCTGCTGGGTTGCTCTCTGGATGACGAATAGATGATAAAACATGACCTATTTCAAGCTCATTCATAGCATTGGCAAATTCTGCTGAGGTATACTGTGATCCGTGATCAGTCAACAAGAATTGTGGCTTTCCTGCCTCCGGTATCACTTGACGTCTAATCCTCTGAATAATCTGATGTGCAGTGGCTTTTTGAATCGGATGAAGCACCGTATATTTCGTGAACACATCAATAGTTACAACGATGTATCGATTCCCACGACGAGCCTTAGGTATTGGGCCATACAGGTCCTGTGCGTATAACTCTCTAGGTTGAGTTGGGAGTATTGGTCTAGGTTGTTCCTTCAACAAGTGTGACGTGTACTTGTTCCGCTGGCATGCGTCGCAAGCACGTAAACACTGTCTAACGGTGGCTCCTAACCCTTTCCATGTAAAAGATTCCTTGATGGTTGCAATGGTTTTGTCTGTTCCACCATGACCAATGGATAGATGAACCATAAGAATAACAGATTCGTGGTATCTCCTAGGAATAACTGCACGCAGTTGAGTGTGGTCTTCGTCCACAAACTTGTATAATACACGATGATAAATCAAGTAATTATCTGCAACAGCAGGAATTCTCGCATTATGAGCATCCTGTGGATCCATTCTTCGTTTCAGGAAACGGATAATGTGCCTGAGTTCCTCCTCACGTCGCTGTCCTTCGGGTAGATGACGAAGTCGGCGAAGGTGTTCCTCGCATTCTCCCTCGATGCCTATGGCATTAACAGTAGCTTCAGGATTCCGGCTGAGGAAGTCGGCCAACACATTCTCTCTGCCTGGTCGATAAACTATTTCCAAATCGAACTGTTGGAGAAACAGCGTCCAACGTGTGATCCTGTCACTTGCCAGTCTTGTTCTTAAGATGAAGGTCAGTGCATGGTGATCGGTCCTTACAATAATCCTCTGGCCTAACAGAAGTTTCTGCCAGTATTCAAGTGCGTAAACTATTGCAAGTGCTTCTATCTCGGTCGTGAAGTAGTGAGATTCATGTGCTCTTAAACGTCGGCTTAAGAAAGCGATGTAAAGACGTTTCTTCTCATCATCCTCCTGCAGTAAAATGGCTCCTATACCAACGGCAGATGCATCAGTTTCTAGAATAAAGTTCCGGGAATAATCTGGATATTCTAACTGAATTGAGTCCACTAGCATCTGTTTAGCTCTCCTGAAAGCTATCTCGCATTCATCATTCCAGTTCCACCTGCAGTTCTTTTTCAGTAATCCTTGCAGAGGTGCGACAGTCTCGGAATACTTCTCACAATGATCAGCAAAGAATTGGAGAAATCCTAAGAATTGTCTCACGTGTTTCACACGGGTTGGCGTTGGAAATGCAGCAACAGTTCTAATCTTTGCCGGATTTGGTCTGTATCCTTCTCCATTGATTATGTGTCCTACGAATTTCACTTCTTTCTGAAAGAATCGACACTTGTCAAATTTGACCTTAAAATTCGCCTGTCGTATATTCTCAAAAACAAGGCGCAATGTCTTTAAATGCTCTTCTTCTGTTTCTGAAGCTATGATTATGTCATCCACATAACATGTTACTCTCTGCTTCACTTCAGGGGTCAGCTTGCCATCAAGTGCTCTGATTAATGCGGCTCCGGCATTTTTCAATCCTAACGGTAGTATTCGAAAGACATAAGTAGTCTGATCAAACAGGAATCCAGTATATTTCTGAGTATGCTCAGATAATCGGATATGGTAATAAGACTGAACCAAGTCCAATGATGAAAATATCCTTTTTCCTTTGAACTTCCTGAGAATGTCCCTAATCTTGGGCGGTCTGTCGTGCTCCGGAGCTAGGCGTTCATTCAAAGCTCTGGCATCGAGACAAAGTCTCAAGCTTCCATCTACCTTAACCACAGGCGTTATGGGATTCAAGAAAGGAGTCGGTGATTTCTTGACTGTGCCTGCTGCTTCCATCTCATGGATCTTCTTAGCAGCTTCTTCACGATGATTCTCAGCAAACGGGTAAATTTTCTTCTGGAATGGGGAATCATCCAGTAGCACAAGGTCGTATTCGTAGTCTAATATCTCACCAGGTGTGGTGTCGAATATGTCCCTGTATTCGTTCAATATTATATCAAGATTCTCTCGTGTGGGTGCTGATAATGATTCTGCCTCTTCGTCGGCATCGAGTGTCTCGTCAATTTCCTTGCCATTCAAGTTTTCGACTACGTCGACTTCGGATAGGAATTCCGGTTCTTCTTCAACTAGGTTCATCTGAATGGGTTCGTTCGGCTTGAACTCTGCCGTGTTACGGCCCATGTCAATGATACCATCATATTTTCTAATGAAATCTGTGCCTAGTATGGCGTCATGATGCAAGCCCTTCATTACAAGAAATTCGTGCAAATACACATGATTTGAAATCTTCAGAGTACAAAGAATCTGGATTTTGCACGTCACAACCCGGTCAGGTATGACACCTCTGACTCTTACAGCTGAAACAGGCAGCACTGTCACGTCAGAGTTGGCCTTTAATCTGGCATGGCAATCGGCGGAAACAACACTAATCATTGCCCCAGTATCAATGAGAATGACTACGTTGACTTCGTTCAAAGTGGCTACTATCTTGGGCAGACGGGTCAACTCATAATTGTGGTTCGTCGTTCGTCGTTCGTCCAACAAGTCTTCTTGGATTGGCTCCCAGAGTAATATGGTAGCAGTTACTCGGTGCTCAACCTGACAAGAATCTGTTAATTTTTCGGCGTTTTTTTTATTATCCTGGCGAGAATACTGGGCTGGTTGTGCTCCGTCTCCTGCGCCAAATTTCTGTTTTCCCTCGAAGTTGGGCTCCGTTCTCCCTCTTCTTGGATTTGCAGCTCTCTTAATTGTTGGAGGTACTCACGGCTTTCCCGTGCTCTTCCTTTCCAATCCCTGTCTGGCTGGTATCTAGGGTCTCGATCTCGGTTATATCCTCTAGCGTATCGATAGTCCCTTCGGATACTTCCGTGCTGTTGGTTTCTTCCGTTATTCCCGCGGTGGTAATTTTCGTGACGTTGGTTATCATTCGTCCCTCGGTCGAATCTCCGATTCCAATGACTACGACGGTCATCTTGTCGATCTCGAGCATATGGAGCGTTGTTCCATTCCCTCCTACGATAGTTGTAGTTATCATTACGATGCCCAGAACTCTCTCGTGTTTGCGTTTGTTGCGGAGTCTGGCTAACTTTATCGACAGTGGTCAAGTTTAAGTGTCTTTCCTCGCGCCTGTCAGCCTTCTGCTGATGGTGTGTCGGGAACTGTTCCGTGTTCGCATCCAAGCGTCGCAGAATCTGGTCACATTGTTGAAACGTGGATGCCCCTGCAGCGATCAACACACGTTGTACGTCCGCAGGGTACTGCCAAACAATGGTGTTAACTAAATCTTGTTCAGACAACGGAGGCTGAAGACAACGAAGCTTCGCAAGCTGTATAGCGAAGTAGTTCGCATAACGAGTAGGCGTATTCGAGCTGTATCTACGAGTATACATTTCAGCTCGGATGCTCTGCTGAATGTCACTCGACCAATACGTTCTTAGTAATGCTTCCTTAAAGTCCTGGTAGCCTGTAAACGAGTATCTAAATGCTCTAAACCAGGTACTGGCTTGCCCCTCAAGCAAACGTTCTATGACTGAGTTCCCTCTCTGGAGTTACCATCGTATCTCTCAGATAGCTTTCAACATTGGCTAGGAATTCCACTGGAGTAACACCAATTCCATTTCCGGAGAAGCGAGCTGGTTGCTCCTCTCTCGAACGTATTATCGTCACATTTCCCTGCGTATGCGCGGGTCTAAATGTGTTCTGCGTATAGCCATGCGTAGGTGTATTTATGTCAGTATTGGGTTGACTTGGTGCTGGTCGAAAGGGATGGGCGTTAAAGTTCAAAACCTGGCTCGGCGCTGAGCCAGTGAATTGTAAAGGTTGTGGTTCTCTAGGTGCGCTAGGCTGAAAATGAGTTGGCGTCATTCCTTCAGATTGAGAAACGGGTGTTTCCTGAGATTCTCCCACTTGTGAGTGTAAGTGTCTCTCCTTAGGAGTCGTTTCGAGTCTGTCAAGACGTCTTTCTATGCCTTTAAGTCCTTGAATACTTCTGGCCGCGACTTTGTTGCCTAAGTCATTCAATTGTAATTCGATTCTATCAACCTTTCCCTTGAGGTTCGCGTCTACCTCGCGTATGGCCGTTCTAAGGTTATGGCTAAGGTCTAACCTTTCGTTTTCTGTGACCTCCTCAAATCGCTTTTGTAAAGAATCGATCTCTCCCTCGACTCTTGACATGTTGTCTTTGACCTCGGCTACCTTGGCCTCTACTATGGTCTTATGTTCGTTAAGGTCCCCTCTTAATAACATGAGGTCAATGTTATGTTCCTCATGATGAACATTCACTGTTTCGCGTAGGCTTGCTACGGTTTCCGTTAGTTCAGAAATGTTTCTCCTGTTAACGTTCAGTTCGGCTCTGACCTCTAACATGCCGTCAATGATCGTCCTAACATTGTTGTTCACAGCATTTGCAGCTCCTCTCATGAGAACTAATCCCATATTCATGGTTGTCATGTCCTTTTTTACCGTGTCCATGAATTCCTCGACGTGCGTCAATCGAGTCCCGAATTCTTCCCGAGTGTGTTCCAGGTCAGCTTTCATGTCTATCTGGACTCTATTTATGGAGGTTTGAATTTGAGCCGTGTGCTCCTCCAGTCGGTTTTGTACATCCTCCCTAGCGCTATTCATTTGGTCTGTTAGGCAATCTATACGCTGGTTAGCCTCTTGATGGTGTCGTATGACATCAATCCTAACTGCTGCCAAACCTGCCGCGAGATCATTTCTGGCTTCGACCCTAAATGCGTCCATATCAGCCCTGACTTGGGTTAAATCATTCCTGACATTATTAACAGATTGAGTATTTATCTCAAAATCTAATCTTACTTGGTCTACTTGCCCACTAACATTGTTTATAGATTGGGTGTTTACCTCTAAATCTAGTCTAACATTGTGAACGTCCTGTCTTACTTGGTCTACATGACCACTAACATTGTTTATAGATTGTGTGTTTACTTCCAAGTCCTGTCTTACTTGGTCTACATGAGCACTTAAATTGTGAACTTCCTGTCTTACTTGGTCTACATGACCACTAACATTGTTTATAGATTGAGTGTTCTGGCCTAAGTCAGCAGTAATCTCTTGGAGATTAGCATTCACACCTGCCATCATCTCTCCAAACACGCGACGAATCGTTTCCTCATCCATTTGACAAGAAATATATATGAGAAAGCGAGGGATCAATTTCTACTAGAGCTTACAGCTATGATTAGTTACTTGGTGGTATAAAGCTTGTTTCATTTATATAAACATCACGAGTACAGCTGGAGTATGCAAACTAAGTGCTTCTACATTTACAAAGACAACGGCGAGCAAAGCAAAGTATTACATTTACTCAGGATGAGGCATCATCAAAGAAAACCCTATCCATCATTTATCTAACACTAAAGCCTCACCCCATGGACTTCTATCAAACATGAATGCCATGCGGTCAATTGATCTGCAGTACGACTTTCTAAGTTCGTCCCAGTCCTGTCAATTAACCATTAATCAACATTAAGATCCTCCAACGTAACATGGTACTGACGGTCACCACGTTAACGTCGGCACATGAGTTGGGCACCATTTTCTTTATGAGACCGTTAGTCGAGTCAACAACCACGATGACTTTCCTAACATCCCATAAGTCAAATAAAATTGCCGTGAGGATCAGGTGAACTTCCTAATAGGCTAAGCGGCACGAGACACTGTAGTCCACGGGGACCGTGGTACATGGTGACGATGGTCATAGACTGCCTAAGGAAAGGTTTACCTTAAAAACTAGACTGAGAAATTAAACATCCAGGATTAAGTAAAACACCGTGAAAATTTATTAAAATTCACAAGCCCCTAGCCTAGTTCGGAGGGTTATAATCGGCTAGTCCGCAAACTAATAAACAAAAGAAAATAAAGAGCAGGTCCCTACCTGAGAAGTTACTGAAAAACCCTCACGAAAGATCTAACTCACAATAATAAAGCAACAACAGCAACACTAGGAAAATGGTACGACGCAAGTCCCTAGTTCAAGTTACAAGATTAAGCTAATATCAGAATTTACATTTAACAGGGTAGCAAACCAAATCTAAGTTAGGATGATACCATTTCCACATTTACATTTAACGGTAATCATCTAGCTAATTCCTAACAGTTAATAACAAAGTTTACGGCGATGACGTCCGTAATAGAAAACAATTACAACAAATCTAAGTGTACAGCCATGAAAAACATTTAATTATTCTTAATAACTACGTGCTATCAGCACACAATAAGGTAACATGTAGGATTTACATACTTGTACATCATAAATAAGTAATGAAATAGACAAAAATCTTTATTACATTCCTGCCTACACCTTGGTTTACTCTTTGTAAGCCATAGTCATCTGATGTGTGTAATCACGGTGACGAATGCGTAGTTGAGACCACGTCTGACATCGCATGGCCTGAGCTCCACTAGCTACGAACTCTAGGTACGCGCATGCTTCAGGTCGCTACAAAGTGTCAACTGTCTTAGTCATTTCCACACAAGGAAATTACCTTCAACTGCACGGCTATGTCAACAGTTCCAAAATGCAACAGAACAAAGTTAGATAGAAAGAATTCATTAGTTAGCTTTTGTTTTACCAAAGTTATGCGTTTTATTATTAAGATGTAGGTTTAGGTTTATCGTTGGTTTATGGCGAATAATACTGACAACAGCTCGGGCACGGAGTGTCTACACTGAGATCATTCTCCACCAAAAAGCCTCGACTCAACAGTCGGAATAAGATCAACGAGCAATAACAACTCGGACACACAATAACACGGGTTACCAGCGGCGCAAAGCTCGCATTCAATAACTCTGGGATAGGCCTGTCCACAACAGTTACCTTCCAATAACATCTAGTCAACGGGAACCTTCCCGGACAAGGTAATCACAAGTACCTTCATACAATAAATTCCTGCATTTAACAGGGTCGCCTGCAACTCACTATAAAAAGCCTGACCTAATTGTACACGTCAAAACAGTACACGCAAGAAGTGCGCTCAAATAACAAAAAGCAGTCTATAAAACATGTGATCTGAGACAGGGTTGAAAACTGGGTTGCATCAGCTAAGTTGCAATGAAAGAAAGAGCGAATACAATTGCATTCTGTCTCTTGTTAAAGTAGTCCTGTCTCTCAAACAAATGAAGCGTGCACTCAAGGCCACTGGATTACAAAACCAGTTAATGTCACCAGCAGGCTACCACATTCCTGCGTTCGGTCGACACAAAACACACATTATTCAAGGCCGGCGATTTAATCAATACAAAACTATACATCTGGCCTGTTCATAAAAAACTTTACCATAGGTTATGAACCTCTAAAGAGTCCGTGTATAAAAAACACGCAATAAATCTGAATAGAATAATATAATTCCGTCTTTCTACCAAAGACGTCTAAATGATAGTAATCTTACAATTACTGGAGCTCTTTGCTCTAAAAATACAATTCAGTAGTTGCAATTACAACTACCTCACTCCTCTTCTTGCCTAGAACGCCTCAATATAGTGCTGTCTTGGGCTTTTGTGGGTATCTACTCACATAACGTAACGGCGGTGCTTTTTGAGGATCCAACCAGCCTTCGGGCTGACTACCTAACAGACAGGCAGTTGCTAATACAACATCAAATAAAAACGTGTCTTACATGACACAAGCAAAATGATAATTGTGGCGCAGATTCCATACAAGGATCTGCTTAATGATACGTTGGGAACTGAGTTCGATGCTAGGCAACGAAACATTCCTTCTAATTGTTAGGTTCAAACTTGACCAAGAATAGCTTCTGAGCTTATTCAAAATGAAAATATAATGCATTTACAAAACTGGCAATTACAGTCGATTGCCTAACTGATACGACTGTTCTAACGAAAGTCAGGGGTGTATCAAAACTGGTTGCAAAGAATGCAGTTAAAGAATTAACCATGACATCTGATTGTCATAACTAAAGTCAGCAAAGACTTGAAAAATCACCCCAAACAGGGTTGTACAAAATAGCCTCGAATGACTACGGTCACATCTAACAAAAGATAGGCTTTGACGTTCTACGACGTTCATCAAGCTGCACCAGGGTTAACCAAAATGTTAGACCCAAGGATGTCTCACTATACTAAAATAAATGACAATAAATTAAACTAGATACAATCCCTACCTAGAAAAATGGCTGACACAGAGTGTAGTTGATTCACAAACTACATTAAATCTAATATACCACCAGAACTAGAACAATAGAAGGGATGGTCAAAAACTCACGACATGGAAAAGCTATCACTCAGCTCTCTACTCAATAACCAGGGTTGTATAAATTCGTCTCTGGATCTCTGGAACGGTATTATCCTCATCAGGATTCCCATCTGGACTCCTCCAAGACCAGGGTTCGATTCGTTCCTGTCGACAACTCCGTGAATATGCTGGATATGACTGGAAATGGCATCTTGGATTCCTTCCTTCTCGTCCTCGGTTCTGCAAGCTCCATCATCATGCTAGTTCTCGTAGAAATATCACCCTCATACCAGGATGGAATTAACCCATGATGACTAATTCAAACATGGTGTGGAATAGTCTGGTCACGTTGACGGTGAAATAAATTATGAAGTTCATTCTTTCACTTTCCAAAAATATAATGTTCGTCGTAGGTATTGTAGGCTTTGATAGTAATTGATAACACAGCCTTAATTTCGTGGATGTGAATAGATACATGAGCTAGCACTGCTCTATGGTTCTACACGTGCTAAATGACGCTACTTTTCTATCATGCAGCATCGGTAAAATGTACGTCGTTTTGGAAATAAAAACTTCACTCTGGCAATCCAAATATGTTACACAATTATAATCACAGTTGAAGTAATTGCAACACATTTACCTGTATATTTTCCACAAGGCATTTGGCCCTCCACAAACACGTGGGTACTAAAATGTGGTGTTCCGGTACAATTATATAATTCACTAATACTTGCCAATAATTACCTTCAATATGTTTCTGTGGCTCACTGTGCATAAATGACAGTATTTTACAATATGCTAGTGCACGATGGCACCTGATAACCAATTCAACGCTAACAAGCGGATATTCTTCTATGTCTTACAGAACAAAACAATTACACGCCTATACTGGGCGGATTCTCCAGACGTAGTGCAAGTAACTCACTATAATTCTTACTTATAACGTGTATCGTTGTTTATTCGTGCTCGATGGCAACTAATTGTAATTTCCTCGCTAAACAGCGGATATTTCCTACGTCGTACAAGACGGATATGATTCTACGTCTACACAGGGCGGATTCTCCAGACGTAGTGCAAGTCACTGGGTGTCTCAAGGAAGTAGGTCGTCAAAACGAAGTCGTTGAGCGACTACTTACGTTCCTATTTGCGTATCTGCAAGGGTATTACCTTACCTTAAGCTAAAATAACATTCTCAAAAATGTTTTAATAATGCAGCATGACGAAATGAAATATTCTGAGTCTTGTGAGAGCATAAAATTAATTAATAAGATCTCAGATAAATAATTAGCAGTTCTCACCAAAGTCAAAAGTGCGATTCAACGCTACTTCAAAGAGTATCGCGTGAGCTCTCTGCTCCACGTGGCTTCCTGGGTGTGTTCAAAGGTAAAACATCCCATCATAAATATTCTGTCATAAAAATATCACATGAACCATAGCTCAGCGGGTTCATCATACTAATAAATGGAGTCCCATGTAGACCAGTCGTGACATCTAATGGAGAAGTATCGAACAAGATAATCCTAACAGGGGGAGTGCATTCTAGCGGCCATAAACATAAACTTTTCAATAAAATCTGTAAGTTAATCCAAGACCGACTACAATAGTCGGTCTTGGTTAATCTGTTGGCCGGCGTGCAGTTCGCCATGATAATTCACTTTTTGTTCCTAGATGTCTCGTGCAAATCTGCTGGCAAATTTTGTTTTAATATATATTTTCCATCGTACTATGCACAATATAACGATTAATTTTAAAACGTCTGAGGCATTACAAAACAATAAATATAAAGATATTCAAGCAAAAAACTAACTGTGATAGGGTTTAAACCATAGCCAAAAGATTGATAGGATAACGCTTTACCACGGAGCCAAACGTACATTAACCGATATCAAATGAGTTACATAGAACGTGTTAGCAATTAATGATTTACACTAAACGATTTCATCAGTGGAGTATATTATTTATATATGAAGCATTTCATACAAAGTTTATTTATTTTGTGTCAGTACGCTTTATTGCATGCAATACTCAAATTATTGAAATATAAGTCAGGCACAAGATATCCGCTGCCATCTTGCCTTGTACTGAGACGGCTCGGTTTTTTAAAATCACTTCTGCACTATAGTATTACATAATAAACATTTAATTTCAAACGTGCCTCTTTCTTTAGAACAGTTAAAATCATTCTCGGCTCGATAATCGGAACTGGTGGGTCCCATGATATGGATTATAATGTTTGCATAATTCGCACGGCCGCCATCCTGAAATGGTACAGTGGATGACCTTGTAGTTGGGTCACAAGATGCGTCGTATATGAAGGTATGTTGTAACCAAATTTGGTAGAGATCGAATGATTTGGTTAGTCGTTATTTGATTTTACGTTTTGAACGTTTGAGTGGCCGCCATTCAGTTTTGGTAAAGATGGCAGCGATATAAAACATGACACTGAGGTGCCCTTTGCTAGTTCTACCTATGTACCAAATTTCGTTCAATTCGGTTTCACCGCAGACATTCAGAGTACTCAGACTCACACACACACACACACACACACATACACACACACACAGACAGACTCACAATTTTGCACCCTGTGTAGATCTCATAAGTCTACTTTCATTTTTTTTTTTTTTTGCAAAAATCCAAAGTAGGGAAAAAATGACAATAGTTTTCCTAACAGTATGTTTGGCCCTGATAGTGGCTAAGCAGCCATCTCGATTTTTGAACAACGGAGCTGATGACCAAGGTGTTCCTACACCCTAAACATGGATCAACGACAACATGAGCTATGTGAGGATTTTCCCCCTTATTGTTTCCATATTGTCCCGACTAATGTAAGCCGAAACTTGTCACGCAAGGACTGGCGCCATGGGTAAATCTGACCCGACCTTAAATAATATAGAAATAACTTGAGTGTTCAAAAAGCTATGGACATATTTGTTTGTAGAGTGAAGTTCAAGGCTGGGAAGGAAGGTACAGTGAGCGACAGGAAATAAGGGCTGACCAAAACGAAAATATAGAACATTATTTAAGCCCGGGTCAATAATACCCTTGCGCCAGTCCTCGTGGGTTAAAATAAAACCCTGTATTTCACAGTTATTGGTCAATTAAACCAACCGTTGATTTCGAAACAAATACTGGAGACTGTACGCGATTGTGAGCCAGTGAGTCTCCCGTTCGTTGACCGCCCTTTCAACTCTACGGTGGATAAACCTATAGAATACAGCAGCTTGACATCAGTATAGGAAGCTGGGTAAGACTTTGATTGGAGACCTTGGTCGTGATCCACGTCCCGAAGCTTTTAACCTTTAACTGGGTATTTGGGGTGCTGAGAACACCCCACGTGTAATATTCGCTTGCTTTTTTCTGACAGAAGTTGGCTACACTGTTGAGGAACTCAGTACCTTCTTGAATAGGCTTGGAGATTAATATAACGACATTTCATTGTTTAAAGTTGTGTCTATTATTGTCGACAATAGCATTTATAGACTGGGGCATGGCCGGCTCTACGGAAGGCCGCGGCGAGCGAAAATTGGCAACCTCGCCGTGAATGGCCAGTCTGCTCTGCCTAGCCCACTGAGTTACATGGAAAATGTGTCACGCGCTCGTGTTTTCTTCAAAATACTCTATGTAAATGAAATTATACCATTGATTATTACTGTATAGTGGCAAGCTACAATGCCAAAGACTTGTGTTGTGCCGAATTGTAAGTCTAATTATCGTTCATCGATACAAACTGAAGGATTTCTGACATTGTTTGTGTTTCCTAAAAATCCATAATTGAAAGCCATATGGGAACGTGCTATTCCTCGAGCCAATTGGGTACCTACGAAATATTCCTTCGTATGTATTAAACACTTTCTTCCTGAAGACGTAAGTTATGTTGAAAAATACAAGGATGGTGATGGGAATAACAAGGAATTCACACGGAAGAAGCCTGTATTGTTACCTCGTGCGGTTCCAAAGGTATTCCCAAACTTACCAACGTATTTGAGTAAGTGCTCCTCCAAGATAAGGTAATCTCCAGAGGAAAGAAGAGAAGAAAAAGAACGGAAAAAGTCTGCATAGGAATGTGAGAAGACCCTTGCTGAGGAAGCCAACAAAATTACTACTTTCGAGTCCTTTGTTTGTGATATACAAAATAAATTGGTGGAGCATAAAACAGACTGGTCTGTAAGTACTAGTGAAAACTATTGTATTTTGTATAAATTAGATGTGTCAAGCATACCTAAAATAAGGTCAAGTATAAGGGTAAACAATGATTTTACGGTCGAAATTCATATCAATGGAGGCGTAATTCCTAACGCTGTTGTTCTTCATTCTGGCTCTGTAATATTTCGAAATTCATTATTAAGTAAGTGGAGTCAGTTGTTCCAAGCAATAGAATTTTGCCACGACTTTTTCTTACCTGTAAGTTCTGTAAATTCACTAGTTGTCCAGATTAATAGTTTAATAGATAACCTAAAAACTGACCTTGAAAACCAGGGAGACGAAACTTCAGAGATTCTGTTAAAAAGTTAATGTTTCTGCAAGATCAGTTTACACTTACTTTTTTAAAGAAACCTAGATATAACGTCACTACAACTCTAAATGCATTCCTCATTTATATGCAGTCTACAAAGTGTTATAACGCAATTAGATTTAACCATATTTTATCCCTACCTCATCCCCGAGTTTAACGAAAATTAACAACTTCCTTCGCCATATCCCCGAAAGCTGATGAAGAGAACAGTACCTAACTTTCTAAGTCACATTGTGAAAGATTTATCAAATTTAGAAAGGGTTGTAAATTTACAGATTGATGAAATACATGTCAAACAAACTTTAGATTTTAAAAATGGGCAATTCTTTGGTGTTGCTACAAATGAATCTTTCGATTTAGCTAAGACAGTTCTGGCCTTTCTCGTTAGTTCTGCTTTTGGAAATTTGAAAGAGGTTGTTAAATTAGTTCCAGTGAAACAATTAACGGGTTTGCAACTAGCTGATATTGCGAAAGGTGTTATCAGGCAAATACAGGATTGTGGCCTAAATATTCTGTCTATCATAATGGTGTGAATCGTGCTATGTTCAAAGAACTAACCGAACATTCTGATAGTAATTACTGGTTCCATATTGATAGAAACCCCCTAAAAACCTTTGTTTTATATGACAGTGTCCATGTATTAAAAATATACGAAATAATTGGCTGAATTTAAGTGGCATTGATAAGTCATTTATTATTCCTGTATGGGAAGATTTAGACTCATTTTCAAATGTTTTAAGTTCAGATGACTGTAACCCTGATTTTAAAGGTAACTTTTACAGCATCATTTAGTGACATAAGAGCGATCTACAAAAAGGAATCTGATTTACTGATTAAGTATTGTTATAAAGGTACTGCTTTTTTTTGTCAGAGTAATCCTAATGTGGTGGTCCATTGTTAATATTAAGCGGCCTCTCACCCATGTTGTTAAACGTAATAGTCTTCAAATGCCTTTCCATAATCCCGAAGACAAAAGGTTGGCTTTCCTAAAGGCATTCCTCCAATGGTTGTCCACGTGGAAAAAGAACGATGAAAATAATTCCTCAAAAAAGAGTTGTTTAACCAATGAAACTTACAACGCTTTGTATGTAACAACCTATGTATTACGTGAGATTATTATTTATGCTCTACAGAAAGTGAACCCCTCTTATGTGTTAACTGGCAAATTTCAGAGTGACCAATTAGAATCCAGGTTTGGGTAGTACCGCCAACTAACAGGCGGCAACTATAATATATCAGTTACTCAGGTAATGGAGGCCGAATTGAAAATAAGGTTGAAAGCGTACTTGGCCTTCATTCAGCCAGGTATGGAGCAGTTACTTTTTCGAAAGAAATGATAATGTCCTCTTCCGATACAAATTCAGGAGAAAGTACAACAAGCAGCCTTTCGTCAGCTACTGTTGACGATACCTTTTACAGTATTTTAGAAGAGAAGTACACTGAAAACATACAATTCGATGAGTCGGGTTTTATATATGCCTGTGGTTACATATCGTTCAAGCAATGTTCAAGAATAAAATGTGAAGAATGTTTGGCTTTGCTTAGAAATAAAGAAAAGATAAATGACAGCTACTTCAATCAAATAAATAGGGGCGGACTTTCAGTTCCTGCAGATTTTATTTTATCAGGGTGTGTAAACATGTTGTTGGTATTACGCAGGCACTAATTTCTGATAAGTTTGAGGAACAATTTTTAAAATGGTAATGTAACAATCAACGCCAAGTAATTCAAAATCTTAGTCTACTCGGCATTTTATCAGATATTGAATTGTCAGAAACTGCCGAGAAAACTTGTACCTGTGGATGTAATGTTATGACAATAGTCACAAGTATTGTCTTAACAATGAGTAACATTTTGTTAAATAATTACAGGAAGTTGAGGAATGAACGGGTAACTTGCCATAGTAATCACAGAAAACTTGCTATTCTTTGTTAGAGGCCAACCTGTTGTATATTTTGTAAATGTCAAATACATATTGAAAGCAAATTGGTTTTGTTACTCCAAGTAAGACCTACTCACTCTTGACAATCCTTTTACTTTAATGTTGAAAAGAACAAATATTATTTCGTTATATCAATTTGTTTTCGTGGCGAAGCACACGCATCAACAGCTGGCCGGCTGCTATGGACATCCCAGTTCAGAGAAGTGCAGCGTTGCAAGGTCGAACGCCGCGGCCTTCCGTAGAGCCGGCCATGACTTGGGTGTCGTCAGCTCACCGCATACCCAGTTACGTTACACATCGTGTCTAGTTGGTTTTTACTTGGAAAATTGAGCTGTCGCCTCTGTGTGGTGTTGGGAGTGTGTGAAGTGCAGGAACGGATCAGTTTACATATTTGTGTTTGTAAGTAATTGTCTGGAAGTAATGAAGAATTGGTCTTAAAAATTAACATTCAGTACGAAACCAAAATATTAAGACTTTGGGATTGGAAATCAGTAAGGTATTTCTTTTTTATAACTGTGGTGCCAAATATCTTACGATAATATGTTTAGGGTAGTAATTAAGATTGAATTTGGTATATTTGGTCTTTATTTAAAATTTGTAAAAGAATAGTGAAAGTTTTATTTGGGGTGTCTGAGCACCACTTCTACCCACTTACGTAACTCTTACCGGCATACCTAATTAAGACCATTGAGAAAGACATTGGATATGAGAACTAAATTTTCTAGAGATATCATTATCAGAATTTATTTGAATTGATTCTCTGTAACATGTACATCAATAGAGCAATATAATACGTCCACATATCAGGAGACAGAAGGCCCTTTTTCAGCTGTGGACAAGAATGTTGAAGAATGAACATCCACCTGTTCATGAGGATATCAGACAGAAATGCACACGCCTTAAGTCTCATCAGCCTGCTTGGAAGACGGCTCCTTCAACTCCACTTCAAAGTGGTCAACAGAGTGGTCTCTATCCCCAACTCGTGCAACAGTGGACATTAATAATCCATCTACAAAATTGGCAGGCTTCGATCTGCCACGCTGCACCTGGAGTAGACTAAATCGCATGAGATGTGGAGTAGGTAGAACAGCATCTACTTTACACACATGGGGCTGGTCAGTTTCCCCCCATTGTGACTGTGGGGAGGTTCGCCAAACAATGAAGCATATAGTGCAGGAATGCCCACTCCATTCTTTCTCTGGCACCATGGAAGATCTCAACTCAGCAACACCGGAAGCAGTGAAGTGGTTAGCGGAATTGGACATTCACATTTAGTGAGACGTACATCACTCACACTCATTGTGTAAATTTGAACTGTCGAAGTTGTCAGGTAGATAGTGATGTGAATATATTGTTTTATCCCTGTTTTTTTTTCAAGCTTCGCAAATAGCTTTGACTGTACATTTATGATAATTTGTATTTACTTAGTGCTTATCGTCCACTGGATGTGTAAATAGTCAATAGGTTGTCTTCATCATGCGCTAAATAAATAAATAAATAAATAAATAAATAAATAAATAAATAATCAATATGCACTGCCGAATTTATTAATTTACTTATTTACAATACTACTACTACTGCTAATAATAATAATAATAATAGACTAATAATAATTAGATGGACAAACCATGAGTAAAGCTAAGCTCTATGTGAACGTAGTAGACCGAACTCAAGTGCCTCTCTGTGTAAATATACAACAGCTGAGGTCATACGATTATTAATATTATTATTAGGCTATTATTATTAGCATAGAAATCATCCAGCCAAAATGCGTTATTTTTGAGTTTATATAGAATTGATCTTTTTGCTGGTAGGCCAGAAGAGAAGGATTTTCATGTCCGTTGCACGACTTGTCTTCACCAAACATTGAGTCTGTAATATCACCATCAGTATTTTTTAATTCCCGCTAGAATAGCAACATAGATTTCATGAAACTTATTTCCAGGTAACAGCTGGTAAATTACGAGCATTTTATGACTTCTTGTTCCTTACATAGAGCCGAAACCTCCACCAAATCCTCCATTCCCTCTTCCAATTTGCTGGTACCCTCCACCGTAGCCTCCTCTTCCACCATATCCTCCACCGTAGCCTGCGTTTCCACCGTAACCTCCACTGTTATATCTTCCTACACTTCCTCCGTAACCTTGATCGTAGTATCTTCCTCCACCGTAGCCTCCTCTTCCACCATACCCTCCATCGTAGCCACCGTAGTTTCCTCCACCGTAGCCACCATAGCCTTGGCCTCCACTGGGATATCCTCCACCTCTGGAGCCTCCTCTTCCAAATCCACCACCTCCACCGATTTGTGGATCAGCCGCCGCTAGACACACGACTACCAAAACCAATAGAATGATCTGAAATATAACAATAAAACAATATACATATCATTCCACAAACCAAATGTTAATTCTTATAACTTAATCAAGATGTTCAGTAAAGAACAGATAGCCTACTTTCTCCTAAATGCATGAGTATAGTTATAACTGTCCTTTTCAAGGAGTATAAATGAATGTTGGTTGTAATAGTTGTTGAAATATAACGTACTTGATTATACGTTGATTGATTGAACCCTCACCTGAATTATAAATACACACACTAATACAGCCATCACAATAGCACAGGTTATGAGACAAAATACAACACTCACTCATGAACACGGGGCTAAATGACCATGATGTCCAAATCTCTCAAATGTAACAACAACAGCTTCCTACCCAAATCCTTCCACGTATAAAAGTGCTCACACTAGTACAGACATCACAGTTTATCAGACAACTTGTACACACACCCAAGTACATGGCTATGATGCCGCTAAGCCGATGAATTATCAACTACAACAACAGTCTTCACCGCTGATCAAAGTCAACGAATTTGAATCGCTGTAGTTGAGTGTTGAAATATGTGGTGTTATAAGTATAATATTTTCGATTGCAAATACACACTATACAGTATATGCTTAACATTATCACGTGTGAGTAGTTATAAATCGATAAATACAAAAAAAAAAACAAGTAAAAAATTGAACCTGTTTGATTTTGAACCACGAACCTCCAGGTGAAGAGTTAAAGACGCTAGCCCACTGCTAAACATGGCCAATACTGGTATTACGTTAACAACTGGTTTAGTATAACTGTATAGCATATTTTGTCTTCGAAAGAACGATTTCATTAGCGTTTTCTGCCGTTTTCATAAACTACTAGCTGAACCCAGCATGCATTGCAACGTCAATCAAAGAAAGTGATAGCGTTGGAATTTTGTTTCTTGAAGTGCTTTTGGATACAAAATTCTTTTTTCAATTTCCGCTAACTGACTCCAAACAATCATAAAATGGATTAACTAATTTAGAAACATTCCTGGGAACGTCCACAACAACTCACCAAAATTCCATTGCAATCGGATGAATGGTATATGAATACATACGGAATTTTATTTATACGATTCGTGTGCTGTCACTCATTCGTTGAATCAACTCGTTCGCTACCTACTGTGAAATGGATTTACTAAGTTAGAAACCTACACGTAAGTGCACACAACAACTCATCAAAGATTCATCACAACCGATGAATGTTTTTTTTTTTTCGTATGGCTTTTAGTGCCGGGAGTGTCCGAGGACATGTTCGGCTCGCCAGTTTTGTAGCTGCTTCGAGACGGACACCCAATGGGTGAGCTACAAGTACCGTTGGGGAGGAATGTTGGATGGGATCGTCGAGGAGTTGGAAGGGAGCGGCTGTGGCCTATAGTTAGGGACCAACCCCGGCATTTGCCTGGAAGGAAGATGGGAAACCACAGAAGACCATCTTCAAGGTTGCCGGCGGGGGGATTCGAACCTCCTCGCCTCCCGGATGTGAGCGACTGCCAACAGTCATGCCGCAACGACCTCGGCTAACTCACCCGGTGATGAATGGTATATGAACGCATACGGGATTTTGTTTAAACAATTTGCATGCCGACACTCATTTGCCGAATCTACTCGTACGCTACCTATTGTAAAATGGATTTACTAAGCCTGAAACCTTCCCTGGAGTGTACTCACCGATCAACCAAAGTTTCATCGCAGTCGGATGAATGGTATATAAACGCAAGTAGTGGTTTTTGGATGGTTTTACACCCACCGCCATCGCTCCACCGTTAGGATGGCGGTGCACATTGGGTCAAAATCGAAATCTAGGAGGACAAAATTATTTATTTTCATAATTTAAAAATCAAAATGTATTACTTCTACAGCATTCTCATATAATTGCCGCTCACTCTTCTGGGATATAAACGCATCTTAGTGTAAATCTGTCACCACTGTTCGAGCAGTCTGAATTGGAGGGTGAATGTAAGTGGCTGTGGTTTGGTTGTCTTTGTGGTTAATGTGATGCTTTAAGATGGAACATACAGCTGAAGGTATGATCATTGTAACGTGTTTCAGTTATTAATGGGCGTAATTGTTACGTAATTTTAGCTATATTTGCATTATATAATATTTAACTATTATTTTTAAAATTAGATTTTCACTTAGATTTTTAGTATGTCGCGTCACTCTGCGTCACTTGCTACTTAATGTTAAAATGTAGATAAAGTCTTGTAGTTTACGCCTGTTGTAAGATTTTTTGCATCTTTTTGCAACTTACTTAGTTATTTTACGTTTTTGAAGATGCCGCGCAACCAGTTCTCACACGTTTACAACTGTTTGAAGCACTGGGTTCGACGATTATGTCAAAAGTGGACCTTTGTGACTTTGTTAAAAGTAAATTAAGGGTAGACAATTGTTGTGAAGAGATAACTGAATGCTCTATCCAACTCCTAGTCATAGACAATTTCTTGCATGTAAGGACGTAACATAAAAAGGTCTTAACTGATGTTTATTATGAAGAAAACAAATTATATACGTTGCTTTCACTCTAAATTCATGATTGAAACGTAAAAATAATTTTGTCCCCCTAGATTTCGATTTTGACCCACTGTGCGGTGGTGCGATATCTCTCGAACGCATGGTCAGATTTTGTCGAATGAGGTGTCATTGAACTCGGGCTGACACCCCCTTTCCAATGGATAACATATTTCCACCCAAAAAAAACCTACCCCTACTAGGGGGTGAAATTGTAATTTTTTAGAGAATCTCGCTTTCCAAGTGCAACATGTGAGAGTTTGAATGCCAATATGGAATTAAACGTTGTTCCACACAAGAGACATGTGTACGGTGGAAAGCCACTATGATTAATATGCTTGTTTTTCGTCTTATACGCATGCCCACTCATAGCTTTTGTAAGAGGACGGACTTTTTAAAGATGGTGGCTGTAGTGTAGCCTACCCTAACCCACTCCACGAGGGGTGATCATAAAGTATTTCAAGCGGTGCTTGTCGATAGGCAAACCAATAATTAAAGAGGGGTATGTCAGACCTTAAGGCGATAACCCCTTTTGATTGATCCCTGTTGACTGGTCCCTTTTGATTGATCTCTGTTGATTTGTTTCTTTGGACTGGTCCCTGTTGACTAGCCCCTCTGGACGGGTCCTTTTGAAGTGGGTCCTTTATGACGGGTCCCTGTTGACGGGTTATTGTTGACGGGTCATTGTTGACGAGTCCCTGTGGACGGGTCATTGTTGACAGGTCATTGTTGACGAGTCATTGCTGGCGGGTCCTTGTTGACGAGTCCCTGTTGACGTGTAATTGTTAACAAGTCATTGTTGACGAGTCATTGTTGACAGGTCCTTGTTGACGAGTCCTTCTGGACGGGTCCTTGTTGACGAGTCCCTGTTGACGGGTCATTGTTGACAGGTCATTGTTGACGAGTCCTTGTTGACAGGTCCTTGTGGACGAGTCCTTGTTGACGGGTCCCTGTGGTCGACACCCTGTGGACGGGCCCCTTTGGAGTGGTCATTGTTGACAGGTCCTTGTGGACGGGTCCTTGTTGACAGGTCCTTTTTGACTAATCCCTTTAGACCGGTCCCTTTGGCCTGGTCTCTATGGACCGGCCCATGAATGTATTCAAATTATGTCAAAGGGGGCCTAACTACATTTGTGTGTGTAAAGCAGTGTGTTGAACTGACGTTGTTCGCCAGTCCTTACTACTACATTCTCATAACGATATAAAAAGGAGAGAGATGAAATACATGTGAACACGTGCGAGATGACTTTATTACCGGCCCCTTTGTGAAACAAGTCACATCCTGTTTTGGTTCATACGTGAGAAAATGCAAGTTCATATGTAGTATGACCTAACACACGTTAGCTGTGCACGTGCGCGATAAGAGCTAACAAGTTTCATCCTGTTTTGAGTTTGGTGGGAGGTGAAGGGGAGGAGAGGGGGAGAGTCGGTGTAAGAGAGAACACAGGTGAAGAGAGAAAGAAATAAGTATTGCTTATAATAATACATGTGGAGCTGAGGACTGTACACATATAGGGCTACAGGTTAAGTACAACTTGAGTGAATAAATAAATACAAGGTGCACAGTTTCATACAACATGTAATTTATTAATCCATGAATTAAAGGTTGAGCTAAATCCCAACCATTTTACATATAGTTTATTTCCTTTTTGTTTCAACACTTTTTCCACAAGGTAATGATTTAGAAACGCTGTCTTTTGGAGTTCTTGGAGATAAAACCTGCCTTTTATGGGTTGATGGTTGAGGTCCTCGAGTAAATAGGTGACTGGACTGTTCAGGTTGACTTGTCGAATTCGAAATAATTCAGTCCCCCAATTTGGTTTGTAGCCCTTGTCAAAGACAGACTTAAATTTGCTCACACGAACATAGTCTCCGATGTTAAGGCGATGACGTTTAGGGTCTGCTGTTTTTATGGGGTTAAACAGTTTATCCAGTCGCGGAATATTTTTGGTTACAAGTCGTGGCTTAGTCCCAATGGTTCTGTGTTTGGTGTCATTGTAACGTGATACTAGCTCAGGTAATCAGTCCAGTCAGCGATATGAGTCTTGAGCGGTAAAGGCTTTCCACATATGGGTTTTCAATGTTCGGTTAAACCGCTCGACCACACTGGATTGAAATTGCTGTATGTGATGCAATGGTGAATATCCTTAGATTTGAGAAAACTGGAGAAATCCTTGTTGAAAAATTCCTTTCCCTGATCGGTTTGTAGTAACTGAGGTTGACGTTTGGATTGTTGAATAATATGTTGAAAAGCCTTGGTGACTTGCGGACCAGACTTGCGACGCACAGGTTCAACAAATGCCATTTTGGAATACACATCAATGACCGTCAACATATAGCGTACACCATCGTTAACACTAGCATAGGGAATCATTTCAACCAAGTCTGCTTGCCAAAGTTCATCCACACCTTGTGAAATCACCTTAAGTCGTGGATAGTGACGTCTAGCTGGACGATGCAACTCATGAGCAATACCCACCTTAATGGGTGAAGGCTTAAACAATAATTTTGGCATTTCGAAGTTCTTCTTCAATTTCTTGAATTTCCCAGTCGTGACCGGTATGACCGGCTTGACGTGAAGCATGCAACAGCTGTAGTCGCTGGACGAGTTTATTGGGATTGTGCCAGTAGGTAACATCCACAAGGGATTTTAATGGTTTAAATGTCACTGCCGAAGCGGACACTTTACGACGACCACTTTGACTAGTGGGGAACATTTTTGCTATGATGGTTTTATATTTTTGTGATATATTGGCATTCACTTGTTGAGTGGGATCATAATGTCTTTTGTGGGCATGGGTGTCCAATAAAATGGATTTATATTTGGCAAGGTCCTCTGGCGTATAATCATGGGAAGAGGGGGGTCGAGAAAATAGCAGCTTTAACAGTCCTGGTGTTAATTTATAATTGATCTTTTAATGACAGCTTTAGTACGAGCAAATTTAATCGATGAATCCCCAATTTTAAAACTATCATCCTCATAGCGAACACCATATGTGGTATCTGTGTTTCCAATAAATAAATCGGTGAAATAGGGTTCCAGTGTTGATCCATAATATTTTATTAAAATATTTTTCAGTTGAGCTTTATGTTGAGGGGTGGCCAAGAGTTGTGACAACGGCGACGATCTGGAAGGGCAAGGTGTTTCGACCATGGCCAAGGTTCTTTTTTCGTAAAAACTCTGCGAGGGGTGAGGTCTTTTTTTGAGGTGTAAACACTTGTTCCTCGTCATCCTCAACCTCGCTAACACTTGTCAAATCTTCCTGTTCCCGTTCCTCTTCCTCTTCCTCAGGGTCCTCGAGGTGTGTCTGAGTGGCTTGTGAAACGGTAGGTAGCGTTACAAATGGCTTAAAAGAGGGTTTCAACATGGCTTATAGCGGAGGTGCTAAATGTTGTTGAATAAACAAAGCATGATTTGAACGTGATCGTTTCAATTGACGGAACGTTTGGCGAATAGTATTTTTTGCTCTAATAATATGCTTTTTCAATTGACTCTCTGCTAACACCATGGTGTCTTGAAAAATGACTTGAGAGGGAATGACACAGATCCTTAAATAGCAATAAAATGATCAAACCCTGAGTGATACCGCCCTTGGTTGAGTTCACTTTGTTTGTCAATCACTAAACAGGCATGACGTTGAGTGTTCCAGCACTTAGCACACAATTCTGTTAACGTTTGAAAGGTCCTATCCGGATTCACATGTTCTTTATAAATGTGACGACTGTTCCTCTCGTCCTGACGAAATAAAACAATGACATTGGCATTGTCACGAATCAACTGTTTGGACATTTTAGAATACGTTTGTCCAAGATAGAAGCAATCGATATGTTTGTGTCGACCCATGCTGAAATAGCATTGAATGATGCCTTGTCGTTCAGTGGATACATCATCGAAAATCATGAGTGAATCAGGCATTACCTCATCCGGTGAAATAACATTTACTTGCATGGAAAATGTGAAATAACCCATATTCTCATTTTGTAATCCAGACATGACTTGATCCAGAAACACGTAGAGGGGTTGGTAGAGAGATTTTGCAAAAATTATAAATATCTTGAAAACGCAGACCATTGGGCGCTGTAATAAGCGTCAGCAAAAGATTAGTCTTTCCACATCCCGAAGGCCCCACAATGATGCAGCGAAAGGAAGATGGAAACAGTGAACCATGGCTTTGTTCATGTGATGTGGGACAGAGATGGGAAACCATGTCCCCCACGGGGAATGACTCTTGCTGCTTAATAATCTTCATTTCAACTGAGGCTTAGAGAGGCTAGCAAGCTGTCTACATACATGGAACCGAACCTTGACATAGAAACAGTAGACTCGTTCTACAGGTAGACGATGGATGTCTTTCGACGTGCATTGATGGCCAAAGCTAGGTCTGTTCCCTTACATGATCCTAAACAAGACACAGATCCTGCTAATAAACACTATGTGGATAGGTCTGTAGTGCCACGCACAAAACAGGGAGATTATGACTTTAAGGGAAAGCGGTTAACCCATGTGAAACATTCTCAAGTGTGTACAGACGTTACTACAAAAAGTATGTGGATAACAAGGTGCATGAGTTATATAACAAAGTGCCTCGGCTTACAGTGGATGGCTATACAGTTAATCATCACCGCATTATTCACGTGGAAGACCCACAAGAAGATGATGATGTCTGCACAAAACGCTACCTCACCTAACAAATGAAAAGCCTTTATAAGTTTATTCCATCTATATTTTTAGTGTATCTGACAAATGAAAAACCTGTGAATGACAGGAACCATTTACCGCTATTCCATGACCAGCACCTGACCTATGTGCTTGCTTCGGGTTTAAACCACTATCGATTACACTATGAGAGAACCATTCACATGGAATACGCGAGGCCTGATGAAAACCATTTACATGTAGAGATAAACGGTCATAGAATGTTGGTCCATAACCATGAAATGGTCAATGGAGGTGACGAATAATCCTTTCACCTCATGTTGACATGGGATGAAAAGCAAGCTGGAAAAACCATAAACGATTTCCCGCTTTATGTGGAATTGGAATATACAGCCATGAAATAACAAGCTGACGTTAGTTAAGACTTAAACTTTCTTGTGAAAGGTTGTTGGTCATCATCATGGTGAAACAAAGATATGTGGTAAGAAAGAATAAAAAGACTAAAAATAAGACCCTCTCATTGGCAAAGCATGGACTTAAGGCATTCATGGACAAGCTCTCGCGAAATAAAAAAATAAAAAACAATGTGTTTACCATAAGGAAAGCTCTTCGAGCGGCACAGAGACATGTTATTCCAAAACGTCAGCGACAGGGTTCAAAACAAGGGCGAGTGATTCCCGTCCCCAAACGAGCTGGATTTTTACCTGCATTATTCGCTGGTCTGGCTGCTCTGGGTTCACTTTTGCGCGGTGCCAGTGTGGTGGCAAAAACTATTAAAGCCGCGCAACAGGGCAAGCAACAACTCAAAGAAAGTCATCGACACAATGAAACAATGGAAGTCTTTGCCATGGGGGCTAGAAATGCTAATTTGAAGCCAGCCTTTTATCAGCAAGGATTTGGAATTTCACCATTTCGATATAAAATAAAACATCTTTAACCTCAGCCATAGCAAGACATGCCCTGACACATCAACAAGTGGAAAGCTATGCTAAACAGCTAAAGCTTTCTCATTATCGAGGTGTGTTTATGCGAAACCAATTACCTCCACGACCCTGGAAACAGGAATGTGCTGTTGTCAATTTGGATGATCACCGAGGACCAGGAACACATTATGTAGCTTATGTCAAAGAGGGATCCAACGTATGGTACTTTGACAGTTTTGGGAACTTGCCTCCGCCCATGGAATTAGTTACCTATTTTGGAAACAGGATCAAGATATATTATAATGTGAAACGTGAGCAAACATTTAACAGCCAACAGTGTGGACGTTTGTGTTTAATTTTTTTATATAAGACACAGCATAAAGCAAAAACGTCAACAGTATGTCAGCGGAAAGTAAGACGTTTACACTGCATGGACGTGGACCTGAAGTCAACCTAGACTTTTACCCGCCTATTGAAAGGAGTGAAAGACCTTATGGTTTAGGACTTGTTTCACTTGAAACGTACAATCGAATATACAACATACGTGAAAATGTGAACAACAAGTTTAACTATGATGATTCTGTGCTCACCCTGAACTCTGGTGGATATACGATAGATGACATTTATGAACACATTTATGTGGTGTTGATCAATGAATATGGTTTAAAATCATTTCTCGATGGAACACACAAGTTTTAACTTGTAGGAAATACCAACACTCATCGCTGCAGTATTTTTCTACATTCAAAATTGACTTTAAAACACACCCCGATTCCATTGGTCCATTACTAGGATTTAAACCACGCGTGTTGGAGGCCAACAAAAAACATGAATCAGATCATGAAGTGAAATTTATTGAGGACCATCACGTGTCGGTGACGTGTAATATTATTAGCCAAGTGTACACCAATCAAGAACCATCACATTCATTTATGACTTTATTGTAACATCGCCCAATGGCTATATTATTCGTGAAAACCCTCCAGTGGTGCTTTTTCATTCTGTGGCTGTCGATGGTATTAGTAATATAACATTAATACTGATCAATAGAGATCAACAACTCATTGATTTAGATCCAACCACACCAGTGACTTACAAGTTGGTGCTAAAGCCACTATGAAGATTGTGTATAAAGCAACAACACCGTCTAGGAATGGTGTTAGTTGTTTGCCACGTGAATACACGTTAACATCAAAGGACAAGCAGATTTTACAGCATTTGGGCTACCACGTCAACCCCCATGATGAATTCTATCTTAGAGGTAGCGAACCACATCGAGGAGCAATCAGGAGTGGTAGGAATTGATCTCCATTCCTATCAAGCTCAAACACCTGGACTCAATAACAATGATGAAATTCAATTTGTTATCAACAACCAAGATATTTACACCCTACCGCATGAAAGTGTCATTCAGATTGAAGGTCGGCTCACCAAAGCCGATGGCTCAACACCTACCACATCCACGTTAGCCAAACATGCTTTTGCCTTTCTGTTTTGTGAGTTGCGGTATGTCATTAACGATATCGTAGTGGATATTACTCAAAATGTGGGTATTTCCAGTGTCATGAAACTATATCCCTCTTATAGTGAGGAAGAAGGAAAAACACTTTGCATGGCGTGTTGGTGCCCTGACTCGACCAATGACTGGATGGTACACACGGATGGCACATTTACTGGATTTTTTTTCCTCTTAAACTGATTTTAGGCTTTGCCGAAGATCACCAGCGAATTGTGGTGAATGCAAGGCAAGTGCTTTATTTGGTGAGAGACAGGAGTGATAATAATGCACTCAAGGGAGCCGACAATGCCCCCATAGATTCAAAAATTCAACTACAACGCTTGCTATGGAAAGTGCCTCATGTGACCCTTAATGATAGCAAAAAACTGGACATACTCAAAATGGTAAAGAGAGATATGCCTCTACCCATGGAATTTAGAAGCTGGGCACAGTATGAATACCCGCTATTGCCCACCACCAACACACACAGTCGGTCTGTAAAAACAGCCCGCTATACAGAGAAACCTCTCTACATGATCGTGGGTTTTCAAACAAATCGCAAGTATCAACAAACCAAAGATGCCACGCAATTTGATCACCTGCAATTAAGAAATGCACGTCTTTTCCTCAACGGTGCTGTGTTTCCCCATGAAGGACTGGATTTAGATTCTTCAAAAAATAAGTTTGGCCCCCTGTACGACTTATTTTCTAAATTTCGATGGTCGTATTATCGAAAAGAGAATTGCCCCATGTTGTCACCCCAAGCTTTTAAGACAAGGGCGCCGCTGATTGTCTTTGATTGTTCCTACCTGGAAGAGTCTGTCAAGCCATCCAATATTGACATTCGACTAGATTTTGAAACGCATGATAATGTTCCAGCCAATACGACGGCCTACTGTTTGATCATTCTTCACAAACAAGTCAACTATTATCCACTGTCCAACCAAGTGACAAGTGTATAAATAACAGGTCAACCTACGTCAAGCCACTCAGTCATGTCTTGCTTTAAAGCATCAAGAGACGACACACCCATGAATTTAAAATATGAAGAACACCGTCTCAAAACCTTTGTGACGTGGCCGGTGCCTTTAGTAAACCCTCAAGCCCTGTCGGCCGCTGGATTCAATTATTTAAAAACAAGAGATGAAGTGAAATGTGCCTTTTGTGCCATCATCATAGATCAATGGGATGAAAGTGATGAACCCATGCAGGAACATCAGCGCTGGTCACCCGCCTGCCCCTACCTGTGCAGAATGGAGGTGGGTAATATACCCTGTCATTCAAGTTACCCCTCACTCGGGCCTCTGAGTGATGAAAAAAGTTCTGATACATGTGGTCTTTATGGTGTCAACAGTGCTTCAGTGAGCAGCTCACAGTTAAAAACATCCAGTTTAGAGACATTAGAATATCATCGGTGTTATGCACACTATAAACATAAAAGACTTTTTTGTTGTATGAGATGGTACCGCCTCTATCATAGAATGACAAAAGAATGTAAAACTTGTTATGGTAATAAAATAATGTAATAAAAATTGGTTGTTGTTGTTGTTATAATATTATTTTTTATGCCCCCTGTCATACCCTAACCTCAAAAGTGACTAGTCAGTGATTTTTTATTTACTAGAATGGAATGTAAGTAAATGTCATAGGTACACCTTACTGGACGAAGTCAGTCTGTGGTCAGTTGGACTTGATCCAGACAAGAGTGAACCTGTTGTGTACACTAATTGTTGTCTGTCAAGGGTTTAAAATTGGAGATAACAAATTTATAATTAAAGAAGTGGCCATCATCGATTGTTCCACTTTTTGGATATCGCAAGCTACCCATTTTGTGTTTAAACCACCCTATACGTTTGATTTATTGTGTGATAAAGACCGTAAACAAACCCAGGGGATCGAAACTCATATGCAATTAGACTGGAAGCAAGGAACCATTTCATATAAGCACCTGGACACGGTCATGAAAGCCCACTTGTCTTCTGCCCATGTGGTATTTGTGAAAGGTAGTGAAAAACGTCATTGGCTACATCCATTCTTGACGTCTTACTGTCAATGTATCGATTTAATGGACTTGGGCTGTCCCTCGCTGCAAACACTCATGGACCGCTGCCCCTGTGACAACATTAGTCATAAAGCCTTGGCACAGGTGTTGTAATTGTTTAATTGGCTGACCACCAATGCCTGCTGTGAGTTGTTAAATAAAATTAAAACTCTAGGTTTACCTGTGAATGACACCAGTGTGATTTCTACAAGCGACGTGTAAACATCTACATTATACCATGGAGAAAGTGGATGCTACCGATAAAGCGATTGGAAAGTTTTTTGTGTGTAAAAAAACTAGACAGTTTTACCAAAGAAGAATTATTGGCTCTTCCAAAATCGTTCATTTATTATGTGGCAGCAAATGCAGTGAAAGAAATCTGGCAACATGTACCAAATTCATGGACTCAAGACCCTGTGTTAAGTGAATTGCAACCATGTACAGATTATGATCACCATAAGCAAGTGGCCATGGCAAAAATACCCTCTATGCGACAGTGTGCTAATTGCCAGCTGGTCAAACACTATCACGGTCATAAAAGTCAGTGTAAAGACTTTGTTTCCTCATTCCACGGGTGTGATGGCGAGAAAAAAGCAACATCATCAGCAACGTCTACAGATGAAGAGGAAAATCAAACCTTTTCTCCACCTATGGAAATGTATATGTCAAACTTGAACTGGTCATGGCGTCATTGACAAAGTCATTCAATGCTTACCTTTTGAAATCCATCTTCCTGGTTATCGTTTTTGTGGTCCTGGAACAAAGCTGAATCAACGTTTGCAACGTGGTGATGTACATATTAATCCTTTGGATCAAGCGTGCAAAGAACATGACCTTTCTTATCGCCATAGACATCCTGCATTAAGACGTGTGGCGGATAAAGTGTTGTTGAAAAAAGCTAAACAACGTTTGACATCCTGTGATGCCTCAGTGGGAGAAAGATTGGCAGCTCTCATTGTAATTAGTGCTTTAAAAGGAAAATTAATGATGAGGGAACATGAACATTGAAAAGGATTGAGGAATTGGTATTTTCTTTGTATTCTATTTTGTAAAGCCCTATTTGTTGTAAAATAAAAACAAGGTTTACCAGATCACAATGTCTTTCAATTTTTAAAATGGTGATAGCCATTTTTTTCACATACATGAATATTTTCAATTTCCACTTTAAATTTTTTACATTGCCTTATTCAGTTTTCACATGTTGTACATTTTTTAAAATCTTTTTTTACCATAACATAAAAAGCAAATTTTTACAGTAAAATGTATTTTTAAACTAAAACTATAGTAGCCGAACATTATACATTCTACTTACATTTTTTACAAAAATATCACAGTATAAAACATACTACAAATAATACAATATGGTGAACATTAGACTTAAGTAAAGTAATAGTCATCAATGCGACTGTTTCCCCAAGCAAGAGTATCAAATGTGTTGGGTATAATGAATCGTTTGTTGTCTTCATTACTTAAAGCAACTTTGTTCAGCAAATTGGTATGTAGCTGATGATTTTTACTTCTAAATACACACATTTTCTTATATAATACGGTTGGGTTACTAACTATACAGTTTTTATAATCACTTATATCTAACTCTTTACTAACAACATTCTTCTTTACTCCTTTTAATTTTTATTACTACATCATTAATTGTCATATAGCTGTATGATTTAGATTTTGTGCCTACAAAGGTGTCTATAGCACCACCAGCACATTCATCCTTAAATTTTCTAAGAACCTTTTTGTTTACAAGAGGTAAATGGTAAATATTATCCTTGGGATAGTCACTTGTATCAAACCTATTTAGCTCAGGTTTGATATCCTCATAAAATCATCAGTTTTAAACTTATAAATAAAAGAATCTGTGTCTGTGTAGAGTAATTTTGCATTATCATGATAATGTTTCTTAACATAATCATAGTGAAATTCATACATAAGCGTTTTTGATAATTCCAGAATGGTGTAACCCACATATATAGGTTTGTTGTAAGTTACTTTACGGCGATTCATTTGTATTACAACTAAATCCTCATGAATAATTGAACAGCTATGGAAGTTACGCATGCTTATTAAGTTGCTAGCACCATACCTTTTACCATCATTTTCCCACTTTGTTATTAGCTTTACATCAACTCGCTTATCAACATTCTCCATAGTCTTTCCAAAAACACTATTATTCATGAGTTTATAAAAATCTTTTTCAAACGCGTTTGTTGACTGTGTTCTTAAATTACTGTTTAGATCAATATATGGTTTGAGCCATGCTGACTGATAAAATTGTAATACGCGATGAATTTTAGTTAATTTCAATCCATGCTGTAGACACTGTTTCAAGTTTTGATAATGTATTACATATTTGCATTTATCATTCAAATTAGCAATTAACATTTTTGTTCGTGATGTGATATATGGAGATTTCATATTCTCAGGACAAAATGGTAAATCATTATGTTCATCATGCAGCTCTTTAGGGTACTCAAGATTTACCTCTAAAATATATCCTTATCATCGTTATCATTTAGAGTGTTAACATGTAAGACATCAATTTCAGGCTGTGTCAGCCAGCGAAAATCTTTCAGTGGTAGATATTGACTCATAGCCCAACCGTGTTGGTTATTTGCATCAAGGTAGACAATATACTAGGACGCTTCACAAGGGTTGTAGCTAGGCATGTATTTATTATTCGCTTTAGAATATCGTCCACTACATTGGCTTAATCCTCCTCGAATAGAAGATTTTATAAAATTAATCATGTCTATATCAGTCATCAATTCTAAATTTACTTTTGTATTTTTCAACATTGAACTGAAACTTAACCCAGGAGCAGTAAAATACTGACAAAGATCAAGGTCATAAATTTTCACACAAACATTCCGGAAATTTTCAAAAACATCTGCTAATAACAACACATCTGTCTTCAAATATATGTCTGAAAATGCTCCTAAAGTTTGAATGTCAAACTGTGTCCATACACGTTGTGCATGTAAATATTCCTGATCACTGATATGACTTGTGTTTAGAGAACTGTAAAATGCATCTTTTGGTGGTAAAGAACACTCTTCAAGACGTTCCATACAGTTAATATATTCATAAGGAAATATACCCTTTTGACAAATCAAATTAAAATCATCTTCTTTAGGAAAGACACGTTGAATTTCATGAAAGTGATCTGATTTTAAATTACTAGAAAGCTTATCAAGACTACTTGGCATAAAGCGGAATGAATCTAAAAATCTTAGTTTTATCGTTTTTTTATTGCCAGTTTTGATATATTTTGTAAACGATATGTATTGCTCCTTATTATTTGGAATCACATCGATTTTTACATCTGAAGCTCCAAATTCTTTAACGATAAAGTGGTTATCGTATTTGCTACCGTTATGTAGAATGACTGGAATGAATTTAGTTACTCTATACTTTAAATTACATTCTTGGTGAGCAGCGCCACGATATTTTTCTGTTAAATGGTCATGATCGTGAACCCTATCTGTATATAAACATTCGCCACAATATAAAACAATTAGTTTCAGTTTCAAAACTCATTGCTCTGTTGATGTTAGTGGCTCCATTGGAATGATAGTATTTAAAATATAGGATATACGGATTGCATCTTTTTCAAGCCTTTCCATAAAAACTTTAGGTGCATCAGGTCCTCTATAGAGCTCAAACTTACTAAAAGAGTCATCGTAACTACATTTAATATAATATGCAAAGCTAAAAGGTTCATGAATGTGAGTAGTGTTGGTAAAAGGTTGGGCTGGATTCGATGAACATGGATTAAAAGGCTTTAACAAAGCCTCAAAGTCAGCATATATAACAAATGGTAGTCGAAGCTGCTTCTCAAAGTCAATAAATTTTAGAATGTTATTTCCAGGAGTAGGTAATACCGTACGAACATGATTACATCCCCCTTTTTTATGTTGAGTTAGTTGATCCTCTTTTCTAAAATATAGCAAACAGCCATCACACAACCACTTCCTATTATTACGTTTTGACAGCTGACTACCAACAAGTCTACTTAAATGTTTTATCCAACAATAGTGAGCATTTTCACCTTCGGTTATGTATAGTAAATTTACATGAGCATCCTTTTTTTCCTGAGTATAATATAGAGGACCAACTATACTCTTGTTTTCAATTCCATACACATTAATACTTACATTGCTCAGCTCTTCAAACCGTTTAATATCTTTTATCTCCATAGGAAATTCCATTTCTTCTAAATCTAACACTGAGGAATAGTGAGGATAAGATGATGATCTATTCTCATGCATCACTGCTGGATGGAGAGCTGAGGTTACAGCCCACGCAAAACATGCATGGTCTCTATTCATAACGTTTACACAAGCATGCTTACGTTTGATCCATGCTGGCAAATCAATATATGATGATGCTCGAAGGGGGTTATATTTATTCATGTTTGATTCTAAATAAAGTACTTCAACCAACGCCCAGCCTGACTCCCTTTCCTGTAACTCTTCACTCTTCACAATGATGGCAATAGACATATCTTGGTATATATCATTAATATTAGTTGATTCACTAACAATTATGTTTTTGTATTAAAAGATTTGATATCCGTAATTTCACCTTCGCTCACAGTTTTTATATAGAGTCCAAAAAGTTCAAAATTCATTTTAATTGTTTTATGCTCTACTAAAACATTATCTACCAAGCCAAACACAGTAGGTTGTACATTTTTTAAAAATGATTTAATACTTTGAGTTTTTTTTTACTATAAAGTCTATAACTAGCAATTCGACTTTTAAATGCGCTACCAATTTTCTGAATATTCGCAGAATTGTTTTCAAGACAAGCGTTATTTTTATGATTAATACTGCGCAAATGTCCCTGCATCGATGAAGAAGGTATATCAATATTGCATACATTACAATGTGTTATTGGAGGTTCACCATTCTTCATTCTTTTTGTTGCACAACTATTTTTACAATCTTTAGAACGTTTACGCTTTTGATAATCACATTTGTTTAAAGGTTCCGTACTTGTTAATGGTTTTACAGTTTTTAATTCCTGTTGTTCACCATGCACTTCAACCATGTGGGATTGATATCGCTCTACACCAGAAAAACCAAGTTCGCAAACTGAACACGAAAATGGTGCTGAACTGACATGTTTTAAATTTACATGTCGTGTAAGACTATCCTGTCTGTTAAATGTTGTAGCACAATGACTGCATACAAACATTTTCTGATTATGTTTTGTACTTGCATGACGTTGAAGGCTGTCAGGTCTTGAGAACTGCTTCTTACAGTCACCACACTTGAACATGATGATTACTTTCTAAGTGATCTATAAAAGAAAGAAATCATCAATGTTAATAAAAGATAAAATAAAGTAAAATAAAAATAGTTTAATGAAATTACAGTCAATGGTCCTAGCAAGGTATTTTAATTTCAAGCAGTTCCAACTTTGTTTAATAGATATCATTGTCACTGACACCTAGTGGTGAACGTTAGAACTTGATAGAACGTTAATCAAATCTAACCTACACACCTAACTTTACACAATTGTCAAGTAGTTTCAAGTTTGATTAACAGATATGTCACTAACACTGTCACCTAGCGGTGAACATTCGGAGTTGAGCGTTAATCAAATCCAACCTACAAATTTAGCTTCACACCATTATTGCGTAGTTCCAACTTTAGTTAGTAAATATGGTACTGTTGCTGGCACTTAACAGTGAACATTGAAACTTGATAGAGCGTTAATCAAATCTAACCTACAAATTTAGCTTCACGCCATTTTAGAGTAGTTTTAACTTTAGTTACCAGGTACCATTGTCACTGACATCAAGTAGTGAACATTAGAACTTAATAAAGCGTTAATCAAATCTAACCTACAAATTTAGCTTCACACCATTGTCGAGTAGTTCCAACTTAATTTACCAGGTACCATGACACCTAGTAGTGGACTTGGAACTTGATAAAGCGTTAATCAAATCTAACCCACTAATTCAGCTTCACATAATTGATGAGTAGTTCCAACATTGGTTAACAAATATTATTGTCACTGACACCTAGCAGCGAACGTTGGAACTTAACAGAGTGTTAATCAAATCTAACCTACAAATTTAGCTTCACACATCATAGTCAAGTAGTTCCAACTTTAACTATCAAATAAACAATTGTCATTGACATCTAGCTGTGAACATTGGAAAATAGCTCTAGCTGTTTAAAAGTTATTAGAGGGGGTACTTACCTTTAATAATTTATCAACTGCTGAACTAGGTACAGGACTCTGCTAACCTACAGGTACGTCAATTATCTGTAAACAAATAAATCAATCAATCAATAAATACATTCCAATCAATAACTTGAACATCGATTAGTAATAAAAGACTACAATCCATTAATAATAAGTACTTACCTTGCAAAATAATTTAATGATTTTCCACCAAAAAGGTTTCTTTTTTTTTTTGCAACTGTTGTGCAGTAATAGAGCACTGTTCACTTGTAGCGAGTAATAAAGACAGACAGTAGGGAAATATATGACACCTCCCTTATATAGGCTTACATCACTCGTGTCAGCAGTTTTTTGCTGATCATTACAATTCCTTTCCTATACACCTGCCAGTCCAAAGTGCACTAGGAACACCTGTGCGGTATCAGATTACTGCTGACTTTGCATGATCATCACCCATTGTCTTCATGAACATTAGGAACACCTGTGCGGTATCAGATTACTGCTGACTTTGCATGATCATCACCCATTGTCTTGATGAACACCTGCGGTTTCAAATTACTGCAGCGTTAGTCATAGCAACAGAACTGTGCGCTCTCTGCCATGTCAGCAATATACACAGGATATAACAAGTCGACTTACTGCACGTACAATCTCCTCGTTTTTTAACATCTTAAGAACGTGCATTATTTTCTTTCAACTACATATGACACATCCAACCACCAAGTTAAGTCCCTTGGCTTGTCCTCAAATTGCATGTGCCCCGTGTACTAGGGTGTGTTCATTAACCCTAGCACTAGAACATATTCATCCACCAAGTTTTGCACTTAGCCCCTTGGATGTCATCTATCCACCAAGTTTCACACTTATGCAAACCAAATCAGGATGTGACTTGTTTCACAAAGGGGCCGGTAATAATGTCATCTCGCACGTGTTCACATGTATTTCGTCACTCTCCTTTTCATATCGTTATGAGATTGTAGTAGTAAGGACTGGCGATCAACGTCAGTTCAACACACTGCTTTACACACACAAATGTAGTTAGGCCCCCTTTGACATAATTTGAATAAATTCATGGGCCGGTCCATAGGGACCAGGCCAAAGGGACCGGTCTAAAGGGGTTAGTCAAAAAGGACCCGTCAACAAGGACCCGTCACAGTGACTCGTCAACAAGGACTCGTCCACAAGGACCTGTCAACAATGACCAGTCCAAAGGGTCCCGTCCACAGGCAGTCGACCACAGGGACCCGTCAACAAGGACTCGTCCACAAGGACCTGTCAACAAGGACTCGTCAACAATGACCTGTCAACAATGACCCGTCAACAGGGACTCGTCAACAAGGACCCGTCCAGAGGGACTCGTCAACAAGGACCTGTCAACAATGACTCGTCAACAATGACTTGTCAACAATGACCCGTCAACAGGGACTCGTAAACAAGGACCCGTCAGCAATGACTCGTCAACAATGACCCGTCCATAGGGAATCGTCAACAATGACCCGTCAACAATGACCCGTCAACAGGGACCCGTCATGAAGGACCCCTTCAAAAGGACCCGTCCAAAGGGGCTAGTCAACAGGGACCAGTCCAAAGAAACAAATCAACAGAGATCAATCAAAAGGGACCAGTCAACAGGGATCAATCAAAAGGGGTTACCGCCTCAAGGTCTGACATACCCCTCTTTAATTTTTGGTTTGCCTATCGACAAGCACCCCTTGAAATACTTTATGATCACTCCTCGTGGAATGGTTTAGGTTAGGCTACACTACAGCCACCATCTTTAAAAAGTCCGTCCTCTTACAAAAGCTATGAGTGGGCATGCGTATAATACGAAAAACAAGCATAATAATTCATAGTGGCTTTCCACCGTACACATGTCTCTTGTGTGGAACAACGTTTAATTCCATATTGGCATTCAAACTCTCACATGTTGCACTTGGAAAGCGAGATTCTCTAAAAATTAAAATTTCACCCCCTAGTAGGGGAAGGTTTTATTTTTGGGGTGGAAATATGTTATCCATTGGAAAGGGTGGTGTCAGCTCGAGTTCAATGACACCTCATTCGACAAAATCTTACCATGCGTTCGAGAGATATCGCGCCGCCGCCATCTTAGCAGTGGAGCGGTTGCGGTGGGTGTAGAACCATCCAAAAACCACTACTTACCCTTACCGGACTTTGTTGAAACGGTTCGCGTGCCGTCGTTCATTTGTTGAATCTATTCGTGTGCTACCTATTTAATGTGCACGTACTAAGCCAGATACCCTTCCTTGAGTGTACACAACAATTCTTAAAAGTTTCATCGCATTTGGATGAATGTTATATGAACACATACGGGACTTTGTTGAAACGATTCGCATGGCGTCACTCATTTGCTGAATCTACTCATTGTATAACAGATTTACTAAGCACGAAACCGCCCCTGGAGTGTACTCAACGATTCACCCAAGTTTCATCGCAATCGGATGAATGGTATATGAACGCATGAGGGAATTTTTGGAACGTATCTCACGCAATTTTGTTGAAGCTACTCGCATGCTATCTATTGTAAATTGGGTTTACTATGCCTATAACTTTCCCGGGAGAGTGCACAACAACTCACCAAAATGTGATCGCAATCGGACGAATTGTGTATGAACCCAACGCCATCACTCATTTGTTTCAACTACTCGCGCGATATCTATTATAAATTGGATTAACTACGCCAATAAATGTCCCGGGAGTGTGCACGACAACTCATCAAAGTTACATCGCAATCGATGAATGGTATATGAACGCATAGAGGATTTTGTTGAAACGCTTCATGCGTCGTCTTTCATTTGTTGCATCTACTTGTGCGCAAAATATTAAACAAGATGTTCAATATTCAGTTATTAGAGAGTTGCCTACTTTCTCCTAAATGCATGGGTATTGTTATAACTCTTTGTCTTTTCCAAGGAGTATAATTTAATGTCGGTTGTAGTAGCTTGTTAAAATACAACGTATTATAAGGCTATTAAACATCGATATGAGGTGCCCTTTCCTAGTGCTACCTCTGTACAAAATTTCATTCAATTAAGTTTCACCGTGTTTGAATTGATATGGTGAACCGATGTGTACACATACAAGGCCGCTATCTGCAACCTATTGGACTGATGACCTTGTAGCTTGGTCAAAGGACGCTCCTCACATGAGGGTATTTTGCTGCAAAATTTGGTAGAGATCAGATGATTAGGTTGGTCGTAATTTGATTTAAGCTTTTAACATTTGGGTGGCCGCCATTACGTTTCCGTCAAGATGGCGACGATATAAAACATGACACTGAGTTGCCTTTTGCAAATGCTACCTCTTTACCAAATTTCGTTCAATTCGGTTTCACCGTGTTTGAATTGATAGCGGGAATCGATTTGCACACATACTTGGCCGCTATCGGCAAACTATTGGGCTGACGACCTTGCCGTTTGGTCAAAAGATGCTTACCACATATAGGTATGTAATTACAAAATGAAGTAGAGATCAGATGATCAGGTTGGTCGTTATTTGATTTAAGCTCTTAACAATTGGGTGGCTGCCATTACGTTTCCGTCAAGATGGCGGCAATATAAAACATGACATTCAGGTGCTCTTTGCTAGCGCTACCTCTGTACCAAATTACGTTCATTTCGGTTTCACCGTGTTTGAATAGATAGGGGTAATCGATTTTCACACATACATGGCCGCCATCCGCAAATTATTGGGCTGATGACCTTGTAGTACGGTCAAAAGCTTCTTCGTACAAACGGGTATAATGTTGCAGAATTTGGTAGAGATCAGATGATTAATTTGGTCGTAATTCGATTTAAGTTTTTAACATTTGGGTGGCCGCCATTACGTTTTCATCAAGATGGCGGCGATATAATACATGCCACTGAGGTGCCCTTTACTAGTGCTACCTCTGTACTAAATTTCGTTCATTTCGGTTTCACCGTGTATGAATAGATAGGGGGAATCGATTTGCACATATACATGGCTGCCATCCGCAAATTATTGGAGTGATGACCTTGTAGTTTGGTCAAAAAATTCTTCATGCATAAAGGTATAATTTTCAAAAAGTGTTAGGGATCAGATGATTAAGTTGGTCGTAAATTGATTTAAGCTTTGAGCATTTGGGTGGCCGCCATTACGTTTTCGTCAAGATGGCGGCGATATAAAACATGACATTGAGGTTCCCTTTGCTAGTGCTACCTCTGTACCAAATTTCGTTCAATATGTTTCACCGTATTTGAAATGATAGGGGGAATCAATTTGCACACATACATGGCCGCCATCAGCAAACTATTAGGCTGATGACCTTGTAGTTTGGTCAAAAGACGCTCGCTATATAGATATATGTTGTTGCAAAATTTGGTAGAGATCGGATGATCAGGTTAGTCGTAATTTGATTTAAGCTTTGAACATTTGGGTGGCCACCATTACGTTTCCTTCAAGATGGCGGAAATATAAAACATGACACTGAGGTGCCCTTTACTAGTGCTACCTCTGTACCACATTTCGTTAAATTTGTTTCCACCGTGTTCGAATTGTCAGGTGGGGGACAGACATTCAGAGTACACACACTCACACACACACACACACTCACACACAGACACACAGATACACAGACACACAGACACACACACAATTATTCGCCCTGTGTTGATCTCATAAGTCTACTTACTTTTTTGCAAAAATCGAAAGTAGGCTAAAAATGGAGTCGCTAAGTCGAAAACCTGTCCAGGCGTGACTCATCTAAGTTTAATCGCAATCTGATGAATGACATATGAACGGGACTTTGTTGAATCGATTTGCGTGCCGTCGCTCATAACATGAACCTACTCATGCGCTGTCCACTTTAAAATGCATGTACTAAGTCAGTAACCTTCCCTGGAGTGTACACAACATCTGACCCAAGTTCCATCGCTATCGGACGAATGGTTTATGAACGCATACGGGACGTTGTTGAAACGCTTCGCGCGTCGTCACTCATTTGTTGAATCTACTCGTGCGCTACCTATTGTAAAATGGATTTACTAAGCCTGAAACCTTCCCTGGAGTGTACATAATATCTCTTCCAATTTTCATCGCTATCGGACGAATGGTATATGAACGCACATGGGACTTTGTTGAAACGCTTCGCGCGTCGTCGCTCATTTGTTGTATCTACTCGTGTCCTACCTAACGTAAAGTGGATTTACTAAGCCAGAAACCATCCACGAAGTGTACACAACATCTCACCCAAGTTTCTTCGCTTTCGGACGAATGGTCTATAAACACATACTGGTCATTTTTGAAACGCTTCGCGCCTCTTTGCCCTTTTGTTGAATCTACTCGTGCGCTGCCTATTATAAAATGGATTTACTAAGCGTGAAACCTTCCATGAAGTGTACAGAACATCTCACCCAAGTTTCATTGCTATCAAACGAATGGTATGTGAACGCATACGGGACTTTGTTGAAACGCTACGCACGTCTTCGCTCATTTGTTGAATCTACCCGTGCGCTACCTATTGTAAAATGGATTCACTGAGCTAGAAACCTTCCCTGGAGTGTACAGAACATCTCAGCCAAGTTTCAATGCTATCGGACGAATAGTATATGAACACTTACGGGACGTTTTCGAAAAGCTTCGCACGTCGTCGTTCATTTGTTGAATTTGCTCGTGCGCTACCTATTATAAATTGGATTTACTTTGCCAGAAATCTTCCCTGAAGTGTACACAACATCTCACCCAAGTTTCTTCGCAATGGAATGAATGCTATATGAATGCACGTAGATTGAAACGAATCGCACCCCATTTTGTTGAAGCTACTCACGCGCCATCTATTGTAAATTGTCATTACTACGCCTATATACTTCTCGGGAGTGTACACTACAACTCACCAAAATTTGATCGCAATAGGATGAATTGTATATGAACGCATCGCCATCACTCGTTTGTTTAAACTACTCGCGCGCTATCTATTGCGAAATAGATTAACTATGCCTATAAACATCCCGGAAGTGTGTACAAGAACTCACCAAAATTTGATAGCAATGGGATGTACTGTTTATGAACTTATAAAAGACGAACAGACAGACATTCCTTTATATATAACTAGCTGTTACCCGCGGCTTCGCCCACAATAACATTTGGAATCCCGTTATAACATTAGTTATTA
The DNA here is from genome assembly GCA_946902985.2 of Meconema thalassinum. Taxonomy (NCBI): domain Eukaryota; kingdom Metazoa; phylum Arthropoda; class Insecta; order Orthoptera; family Tettigoniidae; genus Meconema; species Meconema thalassinum. The sequence goes on from OX336392.1 coordinate 35,978,484, forward strand.
TACATTTTTCCTGTAGTGAAAGATAATCACGGCAACATGGAGCGTTGAAATTGGAAATCGGGTGCAATATACGATGGGGAGCTTTGATTTAAAGCAGGTCCCCTAGCCTACTGCCATGTCTATCAAGAGTGTTTTTAACGACTATGCACTTCTCGGTAAACTACATTTCTGGTCTTTCTCTCAGGCTGCAGAATGACTAAGCCACCAGAAAAACTTACTCTGGAGCATGCCACGTACAGTTGACCATGTGCGAAACAGTCACTTCTCAGATCCACGCCAGCTACTTTTAAACTCTGCCCCTGAGCCATGTTAATTGTCGTGGCGTAGCAGACATTCAAAGGAAACTGTAGAGATGTTACAAAGGGCAGATGCAACGTGACTGAGGTTAAGAGGGAGCTTGAAGGCAGAATGCGCCGTTCCTCCATCTGCAGTAGGGTTGATGCAATACCCGAGGTGGCGACTGCGATGGCTATGTTCTGTCGACTTTTAAATGTACTGAGCAGGAGATTAATCAGGATGGTTTTGCCAGTTTCGCCTGGTGAATCAAAAAAAAAAAAGAGCTGACCTCATTCTGAAACAACACTTCGAACTATTTCTTCATAGGCCAATCTCTGCTCGTTGATCAATTTTGGAACATTATCAGCAACCACTTTGGACAACTTAATTGTGTCGTAAGATAGTTCACTGACATATTCTCGGTGAACAATGACGGAGTCTTGTTCTCGAGAAGGTGACGGAAGTCCAAAGCGTTCCAGTTGTTGGCCAGACATTTTTAGTACTAAATCCTCAAGAAGCACCCGACACCTGTTGTAGATAACACCCATGACCAGGTTGACATCAGCACACTGCCTCTGAACCCCTCTCACCACATCTTCCGCGAGGCTGCCTTTGTGTTTTTTCCAGCGCATGATGGGATCACTCACTTAACAAAACACCAGTAAGATGGCAAACAGCTCGCGTATCTTGTGGGGAGAGTCGGTGTTGGACGCTTCCTCTAGTGTGCGGTCCCAGTGCGCATCATCCTCTAGGAAGCCAAGTGCTTTACATGCCGCTTGAAATGTTGGTTGAACCACCCCTGCCACGGTTTTGAGGTCAGTAAAAGACCGAGGGCCAGGGATTTTATGTAAAGGAGGCGGATGTAGTACCACTCGGCATTACCAGGGTGAACGGTGTAAACTCTGCCAAGGGTCTGACCTTTTTTCAAACCAGGATGGCCTGGGACTGGCTTTCCTTCTTTGCTTCTACAGAACTTCTTACATTTTCAAACGAAATAGGATGGAACTTCACAATATAAAAGTGTTGAAGCAAATTTATCGGATCGGCATAGTTCGAAGAAAGCAAGAAGAGTTGTGTTTGGAGGGCTGTTAAACTGGTCACGAACGTCGTCATGATTAAAGTAAACCCGCTGGCGGTTCTCGAGGTGGACGGCAAGTTGCATGACCGAAGGATAGCGTTCATGTATGAGGAAGCAGAATATGCACCACGCCGCCTCTGAGCTGCTGATGTAACGTCCTGATTCATATCTCGCAACTTCGTCAAACTCTCCGATGCTAAAAGTAGCTTGGTCGGAACCTTTGTTAACATACTTGCAAATGTATTTTATTGACTTTACAGAGTTGCAGTAATCAACATTGATATAAGCTGAGAAGGTGCGAAATAGGACGGGGTTATAGGGTACCTCCCAGCTATTGCCAATTTCCACTCCCATTTTAGCCTACTTTCGATTTTTGCAAAAAATGTAAGTAGACTTATGAGATCAACACAGAGCGAAAAAAAGTGTGTCTGTGTGTGTGTGTGTGTGAGTGTGTGTACTCTGAATGTCTGTCCCCCCCCCCCCCCCCCCCTATCAATTCGAACACGGTGAACGCCAATTGAACGAAATTTGTTACAAAGGTAGCACTAGCAAAGGACACCCCAGTGTCATGTTTTATATCGCCGCCATCTTGACGGAAACGTAATGACGGCCACACAAATGTTCAAACCTTAAATCAAATTACGACTAACCTAATCATCCGATCTCTACCAAATTTTGCAACAACATACCCTTATGGAGGAAGCATCCTTTGACCAAATTAATAGGTCATTAGCCTAATAGTTAGCGGATCGATTCTACCTATTAATTCGAACACGGTGAAAGCAAATGGAACGAAATTAGGTACAAAGGTAGTACTAGCAAAAGGCACCTCAGTATCATGTTTTATATCGCCGCCATCTTGACGGAAACGTAATGGCGGCCACACAAATGTTCAAAGCTTAAATCAAATTACGACTAACCTAATCATCCGATCTCTACCAAATTTTGCAACAACATGCCCTTATGGAGGAAGCATCCTTTGACCAAATTAATAGGTCATTAGCCTAACAGTTTGCGGATGGTGGCCATCTTTGTGTCAAAATTGATTCCCCCTATTAATTCAAACACGGTGAAACTGAATGGAACGAAATTTGGTACAGAGGTAGCACTAGCAAAGGGTACCTCAGTGTCATGTTTTATATCGCCGCCATCTTGACGGAAACGTAATGGCGGCCATACAAATGTTCAAAGCTTAAATCAAATTACGATTAACCTAATCATCCGATCTCTACCAAAGTTTGCAACAACATACCTTTAAGGAGGGAGCATCCTTTGACCAAACAAATAGGTCATTAGACTAATATTTTGCAGTTGGTGGCCATCTTTGTGTGAAAATCGATTCCCCCTATCAATTCGAACTCGGTGAAACCGAATGGAACGAAATTTGGTACAGAGGTAGCACTAGCAAAGGGCACCTCAGTGTCATGTTTTATATCGCCGCCACATTGACGGAAACGGAATGACGGCCATCCAAATGTTAAAAGCTTAAATCAAATTACGACCATCCTAATAATTTGATCTCTACCAGATTTTGCAACAACATGCCTTTTTGTGGAAAGCATCTTATGACTGACTACAAGGTCATCAGCCCAATAGTTTGCAAATAGCGGCCATGTATGTGTGCAAATCCATTCCCCATATCAATTCAAACACGGTGAAACCAAATTGAATGAAATTTTTTACAGAGGTAGCACTAGCAAAGGGCACTTCATATTCATGTTTAATATCCCTATAGCACGTTGTATTTCAACAAGCTACTACAACCAACTTTCAATTATACTCCTTGAAAAGGACAAAGAGTTATAACAATACCCATGCATTTAGGAGAAAATAGGCTATATGTTCTTTACTGAACATCTTGTTAATAATGGAAACCCCATCCTCCGAAGTGGACAACTTGCGATATTTGGGATTCCCATCTTCCCCGGTTTGGGTTTCCTTGATGAGTGGTCTGGGGTACTTCTTGTTGCATATTCCTTCCACCATGCAAGATGATCTCCTGTTGAGAACTCCACATGGACCGTAGATTATGGTTGCCTTGACAATCTCATGGAGACCAGGGTCAAGATTTGGGTCAGGAATCTCAGCACTGATCACCATGTCGATGTCTTCAGGCCTTAGCTTTTATTCCAGCCACAGATGTATTTGACCGTGAGTTAATCCTCGCTTTTGCCATTCAATGAAATACGTGTGGCACCTTGAAGGATCAAAGATACAACCCTTATTAAGAAGTCTTAGCATGTGCCTGACTTTCAAATGTAATACCCGCGCTAACAATTCATGCCTATCTTGAGGTTGTTGACCTTGTTTCAGGTGCTCGACTACTTCGGACCATTTTGGATTTCAGGTGAATGTTATAAAAAAAATCAGGACGTCCAAAATGGTGCATGCGTTCATGCATATAGCGCGGGCCTCCAGTGAAAGTCGACGGCAAGACGACCATTTTACCAATATCGTACAAACGGCTGACGGCTTTCTTCATTGCGTCCTTCAGGTGCACATATTCCTAACTTCTCAACTTTTTCTGATTGATGCGAATCCAGAGTAGTCTCTCTGTCTCAATCTTTGCATACATATCAACCTGAAACTGATTGAGAAGATTGCGAAATAAGTAAAGATAAAAATTATCACTCTCAAGATCAAATATTCCGAAGCTGTAAAAGTTCGCGGCAGACACGGTCTTCTTCAAATGTGCTTGAGTGCTGTTGTGACGTTGAGCGATATTCTCCTAACGTAATAAAACAAATCTCTACTTAATAATACCTGATAAATGGAATAGATCTAGCTTAACTTAACAAAGTTAACGTTGGTAGAGGTAATTTTCTTTTACCAAAGTCTACTTTTCAATATAACTATGTCTTCTTCTTCTTCTTCTTCTTCTTCTTCTTCTTCATTTCACTTTTTCCAGATGACACTGGGTGGAGGCAAATATGGTTCCTCATCACTTTGTTCTGTCGTTCCACCATTCACCTTCCGACACGGTGTTCCAATCCAGGTTCTGTTTTCTAATGCTATTCTCCACCGAGTCCTTCCGACGCATTCTTGGTCTTCCTCGTCCTCTCTTCCATGTCATCCGTCGTTCCAGTGCTCGTCTTGGTAGCCTTACTTCATTCATCCGTTTGACATGTCAAAACCACCTCAATCTGTTTGTCATTTAGTTTCTGTACTCCCAGTTCTTTCCGTATATCTTCATTTCTCACTCTGTCTCTCCTCGTTTTCTGGACCATACTTCTCAGGAATCTCATCTCAGCCGCCTGTACTCGGCTCTCTAACTATCTACTACCCAGAAATTATGAAAAACGCCGTACCTAATCCAACAAACAAACGAACTCTACAGTTACGTCAACTAAAGGCCAATATATAATGAAATATGATGTTTATAAAGTGATGGTGAAGGTATAAAGTACAAAGTACAAAGAAATTACATAGAAGTACTGTTTGAAGAGAGAGAGTGGGTAAAGGTCGGGAGCGCAGACAACAATGACGTGCACGAACCGATAGTAAGCTCACTGCCTGCAAAGACTGGTAGGGGCGACGTGATGCACCCCGCATTGCTTCAAATAATCGCGGATTTCGAGGTTTGACCATGATCCAGAGTGAATTTTTTGAAAACCTTTCCTAGCGAGCACCTACGGCCCCTGAGAAAGCTGCATACCAAATTTCATTCCAATCCGTTCGGTGGTTTCTAAGATTTCGTGATGAATGAATGAGTGAGTGAGTGGTATTTGACAAATATATAGTAGTAGCTGTTACCCGCGGCTTCGCCCGCAATAACATTTGGTATCCCGTTATAACATTAGTTATATAGATAGAAAGCATGGGTCCTAGTGGAAAATAATTATATCACCTGAAACCAAAAAAGCATGGGACGAAAAAAAAACATCAAAATATCATGTTGGTTTCGGATCCTAAAAGACGTGAAAAATATAATAAAAGTATTAAAAAACTATTTTTTGAAATTTCATTCCTATCATTTTTTATGTCATTCCTGGGGCATAGAAAATTCCGGCCAAAAAGTACAAAATCATTAATAACTCCCCAAGTATTCGTCGTATGATGAAATAGCAAGAGACAAAAAAGATGTAATATGTTATTGTCTACAACATAGGCCATGTATAATTTTCCACTCAGACATATTACCTGTTTTTTCCCCCAGAATATCACCCCTCCCCATGGGCCCCTTAAATTGGATTTATGAAAAAAAAAACGGTCAAACACCTATTTACTTATTTTTTATGCTGATTTTTTCCGCTGAGTTTCAAACTCCTCGCCTATGTCGTTTAAGAGATACACGCTCCGTTAAGAATCATTCAACCCCCACTTTTCACCCCTTTCACCTCATAATATACACCACATCGAAAAAACCTCCGACACATGTCTTCTTACTTTTAATGATGAGTTTATATGCCGAGTATCACATCCCCCAATGAAACCAATCGGGAAATGCAGGTTTACCCCCTTAACACCCCTTTAGAACCTGAATATCCAAAAATCCTTTCTTAGTGGGCGTTTGCGGCCTTTGAGGAAGCTGTATACCAAATTTCATTCCAATCCGTTCGGTGGTTTCTGAGATTTCGTAATGAATGAATGAGTGGTATTTGAGCTTTATATAATAGATAATAACTAGCTGAAGTACCCGTGCTTCGCTACGCGTCATAAATATATTGAAATATGATGGTGACAGTTAAAACAGGGGATAGGCGAGGTGCTGTGCCGTGGCAGAATTAGGATGGAACATTTTGTCCAGCTACACCGCTTGGCATTGACCTTGTTTTATAGCACACAATTAGGTTTTACTCGCTAACAGTTGGAGATACACGAAAAGTGATAAGGACCATTCTGATAGAAACTTAAATTTTAACTTAGTATATGCCATCAAAAGATTGCTAGTTCCTAGCGTTCTCTTTTTATTTGAAATTGAAATATGAATGTTTGAAACCAAATGGTGTAGTGACGTCAGTAAAATGGGTGCCATCTTTAAATAGTGCAAAATATTGAAATGAAAAATAGCCTATATATTAATCAGGTAAATTAGCTACTCCCATGTAATAGTTCATGTAAATCGGACCTGTGGTTCTTTGGTGGTCGAGTAATACACAGACACACAGACACATACCATCTCATTTTTGATGTGTAACATCTTTCCACTCGGTATCTGGACATTTTTGTGGGAGTGGATGGGACGGAAACAATGAGCGCGCGCGGTGGCGGAGATCGGTACAACGACGTACTGTAAGCCATGTGACTATGTGGAATGTAAATCGCATATGGTTTACCTCAAGGTTTGGAAGCCCAATTAAAGAAATTGCTTCAATAAATCATCTTTAAATTGTCGTTCTTTGGTGTGAAAATATTCATTATATCAGATTTGCTGAAAACAATTACGATTTATTAAATCTTCATACTTTTGCTGTATTCTTATTTAATGTAAGCACTCGATACCTGGAGTGCTATATCGCAACAAACAAACCCTCCAAACAACGTAGGAATTCAGTATATTAACACCGACTATTGAAACTTCGTTGGTCCAAATAGCTTAATCACTTAATCACTTTGTATTTTGTAATGAAAACACCCATACATAGCCCAAAATTTACACTTCTAACATGTGCAGATAAACTTGCCAGCTGATTGAAATCGAGTTCGTAGTTGTCTGCGCGAACCGCTAGATAGCACGCATAATCGGTGTCGCTAGTTTCTCGTGGGAGTTTCCACTGTTATCATATTAAGCTATTTGGTTGGTCTAAACGTATCACTGGGAGATACGCCTTTAACATACCTACTGCACACCTAATTTTTAATCGCACCTATTCTTGGCAGTGCGCTATATCGGCAATAACAGGCCATTTTCAATAACACCGCTGGCATGGGTTCACTAACTGGCCGGTATAAAGCGCAGCTCGTATCAAGTAAGTAGTGGATTGCTCCCGCTTACAGTTGCAGGTCACTACTGCAGATGCATTGGAGAATCCTTTCATGATTGCTGGCACAAGGTAGCACTATGAGTTCATTCTTTAAAAAATGCGAGTAAGTAATATGGAATTATTCGAATAACATGTCTGATGTTACACATCATATGCGACTACTGTAAGGCTCGAAATTCTTTTATATATTAGTATGGATCTAGTTTTTTGATGTAAACCTACGATATTATTTACTTAGTAATTTGAATGCACCCATGTTTAAGTACAAAAGGAGCCTGGTCATGGCTTCTAATGACTACTATGAGAATTATTGGTGACGTCAGTTACTTGTAAGTTTGCTTCGGTACTTGATCTGTTGAAGGCAGTGAAGGAGGTAATGTTCTGTACAAATCATTTACTCTTACAGTAATCTTTTTGACGTATTGCGTGTACAGGGAGCTGCCGTAGTACCTCTAAACTGAACCCAACGTCTAAAGTAGAAAAGAGGACGTGTTCATGGCGTGGTTAATCATTTTAGTTTACTGTTTCATTTTGGTTGCTACAAATTATTCTGGTTCTGGTAGTCTTAGTCACGTCTTATCACAGTTACTGTATTCCTGATATGTAATACAAAAGATAGCCGGTACAGGTTAACACTGTCAACAATTTAAACAATGCAGCATAAAAAACATTAGGATTAATAAAACATAAACGTCAGCATATTAATAGAACACACCTTAATGGAGAGTATAACACAACAATACAATATATTGCACGTGATACCTTCCGTCATAAGGTAAAGATTCAAAATCTCCCGTAACAGCAGCGGCATGAAGAGAATGACATTCGTCCCAAAATGTTACATTTAGATGACCACGTGGATTAGCGGCTAATATTCTCGTCTGTCGCCTTGGAGGTCCAAGTTTGAATTCGGCTCTGCCAATAAATTTTAATTCTGGTCTGAGAGCTGGAAGGGGGTACTCTGCGCCTCCCGTGGCAAAACTTGGAAGATGTTTTCCGTGGTTTCCCACTTCTACTCGAAGCAAATGCCGGGATAGTTTCTAACTGAAGGCAACAGCAACCTCCTTTTTAATCCTCACCTGAATTACAAATACACACACTATTACAGCCATCACAGTAACACAGGTTATCAAAAAAATTCATATCCACTCAATTTCAGGGGGCTACATGGCCATGATTTCGCCAAGCCTCCAACTCAATCAACAATAACAGAATCATTAAGCTCATTAAGCTCAATACTAAGTTTCGTAATGATATCGATAGCCGTTGTTACGTTAGGTCGCGTGCAGGGTTAGCCGATGTATTTGTTTTTATTATTATCTTAATTCCCTACATCGACCCCTGTTAGTAAAAAAATTAAAAACTACGTATTCAGATTTTTATGGCGTTCAGATTCCAAATGTTCTTATCGTGGTTTGGATAGAAAATGGAGGCCCATGACCTGGTGTTTACGTCTTGACTGTAGTCATGGAGTAGCATGGCCCCTTATAGAGACAGGTGGAAACCTGGTGGTCACTTCTTGAGGTAGTGTTGCCGTTTATAAAATTGAGTGACATGGCCTCTTACCGAGATACATGGAATCTTGGTGGACCCGTCTTGTGCTACTGTTGCCATGGAGATGGCCGGCCTTGTCGTTCATTCATAAGTTAATTTTCTGACTTTATTAGACTTTGCTCGAGTGCAATTAGGCCGATATCAGAAGAATGAGAAAGACTATCGAAAATTCATGTAGCCAGCGGTTTCTTCTGGGTCCTAAACTATGTGTATGCAAAATTTGGTTGAGATTGGTGGAACGGTGTAGATTTGTATACGGATAATACATACATACATACATACATACATACAGACTTTCACTTTTATATATTAGATTTGATACAAAATGTGAATCATTTTATTTTGTACAATCCTAAAAGGATACCAATCTACTGAAATATGGACTAGCGAGCAAACAATAGCCTCCATTTTGAACCAACGGGGCGGCACGGCCTAGCAGGATACGGCACGGCCTAGCAGGATACGGCACGGTGAGCCTGAACTATTAGTCACTACTACGGTATAATCTCTCTACTTAGTTTAAAACTAAATCCCCGATTTGTGTTTGTTACGGGTAAACTCGAGAACCATTGGATGGATTTTGATGCGGTTTCCACTATTCTGTAAAGGATATCTCGAGGATTATTTCTGTAGAAAATAATTTATTTATAATTAAAGGAAGCCGAGCAGTAACGATTTCAGTGGAAAAGTCGGAAAAAAAACCTGGTGTCCGAGTGCTTTGTAAGCTTACGCTGGGCAAACCGTTGAAAATATCTCAATACTATGAGTGTAAGAATTGTTCAGCATGAAAAGTTCTACAAAAAAGTCCGCGAGAGCATATGTCTATCTTCAATACATCGCCCACTATATGTGTTTTTACGTTTTAATTTCTTCCAACATGTCCATTCAACTACTATGGCGACAGAGTACGAGCTAGCTACGCGCAAGTCTATCATTTCTGTTACAGCCTAGCTAGTGGGCGAAACTATTGCCCCAGATAGAAGCCAGCAGCAAACCGTCCAGTCGTGTTGAGTTAATACTCCTGAGAAGGATGGTTGTGTTTGGAGTTTCCCTGGAAGTGTAACTCAGGTTTTCTTCATTTCGCCTGTGAAACACAGTCAAGTTAAGATTGGACGGAAGGGGGATTTGAGTTTCATTCACCTCGCCATTCCCTGGAAGTGCAACTCTCATTTCGCCAGTGAACTTTTCGTTCCGCAAAATTCACAGTCAATTTAGATTGGACGGAAGGAGGATTATATTATATTAAATTCCGATTCTTGCATGTTACGGGTAAACTCGAGAACCACTGGATGGATTTTCATGCGGTTTTCACCATTCTGTAAAGGATATCTCGAGGATGATTTCTGTAGAAAATTATTTATTTATGATCAAAGGAAGCCGAGCAGTAACGATTTCGGTGGAAAAGTAAAAAAAAAACCTGGCGTCCGAGAGCTTTGTAAGCTTACGCAGGGCAAACTATTAAAAATATCTAAATACTATGAGTGTAAGAATTGTTCAGCATGAAAAGTTCTACAAAAAAGTCCGCGAGAGCATATGTCTATCTTCAATACATCGCCCACTAAGTTATAAGTGTTTTTACGTTTTAATTTCTTCCAACCATGTCCATTCAAATACTAAGACAACAGTTTACGAGCTATCTAAGGGCGAATCTATCATCCCTGTTACAGCCTAGCTAGCGGGCGAACCTATTGCCCCTGGTACAGCCAGCAGCAAACCGTTGAGTCGTGTTGAGTTAAGACTTCTGAGAATGCTGGTTGTGTTTGGAGTTTCCCTGGAAGTGCAACTCGGGTTTTCTTCATTTCGCCTGTGAACTTTTCGTTCCGCAAAATTCACAATCAAGTTAAGATTGGACGGAAGGGGGATTTGTGTATTAAGCACGTCGCCATTCTTAAATTACGGCTGACAAGAATTTGTTGCACATACATCTCCATGATAATATAACTAATAGTCCAGTCAGTGATTTTAACCCATCATGCCGAGACGTAAAACGGATATTGGTCGTTGTTCATTGACACTGGAGAAAAAAAAAGCGCTTATCACGTAGTGCATTCACCCGGGCGAAGCCGGGTCGGGTTGCTAGTTCTATTATAAAATGCTAATATCCTACAGGACAGTTTAAACCGCCTTCTGTACGATACGCGGATTTTAATGATGCCGGGCCTTGTTGAATCGTAAGTTACGCTTAGCCTATAATACGTGCATGATTCATACATCTGCCATCATTAATCTAGACAGTGCAGATCGGTGAAACGGTGAAGATATGCACCAAAGGGCCTAAATGCAGGGAATGGAGAGGGCTGTCCGAAATGTCAAGAATACAGTGTTACACGTTTGGGTACCAAAGGATAATTACATAAAATTTGTTTCGAATCTGTGAAACGATGTAGATTTGTAACACAACGCCTAAATGCAGGGAGTGGAGAGGGCTGTCTGAAATTTCAAGTAGACAGTGTTACTCGTCGGGTTCCAAAGGTTCCTAAGAAATTTCAATGCAATCGGTTAAATGGTGTCGGAGTCTATTAACCTCGGACAGATATACATTTCAATATTTAGCCTATTAGCCTACGCAGGGCCAAAAATTGTGTGCCTGTCTGTGTGTGTGTGGGTGAGTCTGTGTGTGTGTGTGTGTGTGAGAGAGTGTGTACTCTGAATTCCCCCCCCCCTATCAATATTCAAACACGGTGTAACCGAATTGATCGAAATCTGGTACAGAGTTGGCACTAGCAAAGAGTACCTCAGTGTCATTTTTTATATCGCCGCCATCTTGACGAAAACGTAATGGCGTAAATTCCGCAAAGCTTTAATTGCTAGCAGAAAATCTGATTGCACGGGAGTGTAAATACAGTATTTTACATAATGATTCGTCATCAAAAATTCATTATCACCGAGAACTTTGCATTTATAAGCAATATTTGCTCTCTCTAATTATGTTAATTATTTAAATTCAATACAACCAAGGTTGTCAGAGCTGATTTTCACACCCTTTAAATTAATTTTGTTTCTTTAGAATAGAGGATTCTTAGAAATAATAACCAAACAATAAGATATAAGCTGAAAAGTGCTGAAAATATTGGAATTTTAAGGCATCGATCAACTAGAGCTAGGAATGAACACTATCTTCAGGTTTACTTTTATAAGTTAGTAGCTGAAGTACCCGTGCTTCGCTACGCGTCATAAATAAATTAAAATGTTAAGGTGACAGTTAAAACAGGGGATAGGCGATGTGCTGCGCAGAGGGAGATTAAGGATGGAACCTTTTGTCCAACTACACCGCTCGGCGTTGACCGTGTTTCATAGCACAAATTTAGGTTTTACTCGCTAACCGTTGGAGTTACCTTTCGGATAGAAAATGTAATTTTAAACCTTGTATATGCCATCAAAAGTTTGTATTTCTTTGCGTTTTCTTTTTATTTGAAATGGAAATATGAAAGTTTGAAACCAAAGGGTGTAGTGACGTCACTAAAATGGTCGCCATCTGTAAATAGTGCAAAGTATTGAAATTAAAAGTAACCTATAAGTTAACCAGGTAAATCAGCTACTTCCATGTACAATTCATGTAAATCGGACCAGTGGTACTTGCGTGATTGAGTAATACACAGACACACACCATCTCATTTTTAGCCACGCTTCGCTCGCGTCATAGTCTTGTCATATTGTTATTCAATGAAATGCAGGTTTAACCCCGTTACCACCCCTTTAGAACCTGAATAACCAAAAATCCCTCCTTAGTAGACGTTTTCGACACACAACAAACATATCCCCAAAATATCATTCTTCTAACTTTAATAGTTTTGGTTGGTCGATGAGAGTGAACATCCAAAAATCCCTCCTTAGTAGACGTGTTTCTTCCAGAATTTCACCCCTCACTATTGGCCCCTATAATTGCATTTATAATAAACGGTCGAACACATATTTATGTTATTTATTTATTTATTTATTTATTTTTAATCTGATTGATTTCCTCCGAGTTTCAAACTCCTCGCCTATGTCGTATAAGAGATACACGCTCCCTTAGGAATCTTCCAACCCCCAATTTTCATCCCTTTCACCTCATAATATACACTACATCGAAAAACCATTAGACATCTGACAGCTTAATTTGAATGATTAGTATATATGCCAAGTATCACATCACCAAATGAAAGATATTGTTATTCAATGAAATGCACGTTTACCCCCTTAACACCTCTTTAGAACCTGAATATCCAAAGCCCTTCCCTTAGTGGACGTTTTCGACTTACAACGAACATCTCCCCAAAATTTCAATAATTTTGACTGGGCGATGATGAGTGAGTGAGTCAGTCAGGACATTTTCTTTCATTTATTTTTGATAATTTCACCCCTCCCCATGATCCCCTTAAATTGGATTTATGAAACACAGGGTCGATCACCTATTTACTTATTTAAAGCTGTTTTCCCCCTGAGTTTGATGAGTAAGTGAGTCAATCAGTTAGGACACTTTCTTTCCTGTTTTTTTTCAGAATTTCACCCCTCTCCAAGGGCCCCTTAAATTGGATTTATGAAAAACGGTCGAACACTTATTTACTTGTATTTTATGCTGTTTTTCTCGCCAAATTTCAAACTTCTCGCTTATGACGTTTCAGAGCTACACGCTCCGTTAAGAATCCCTCAACCCCCAATTTTCACCCCTTTCACCTCATAATATACACCACATCGATAAACCCTTAGACATATTGTATCCGCTAATCTCCTTGGGCACAATATGTCCGATTATTTTTAATGATTAGTTTATATACCGAATATCACATCCCCAAAGAAACAACTCATGAGACATCGTTATTCAATTAAATGCACGTTTACCCCCTTAACACCCCTTTAAAACCCGAATAAACAAAAATCATTCCTTAGTTGACGTTTTTGACATACAGCGAACATATTCCCAAAATTTCATGTTTCCAACTTTAATAGTTTTCGCTGGGCGTGATGAGTGAGTGAGTCAGACAGGACATTTTCTTTCAATTAGTTTTACCAGAATTTCTCACCTCCCCTTGGGCCCCTTAAATTTGATTGATGAAAAAACGCATGAACACCTATTAACTTATTTTTTAATCAGTCTTTTTTCCCCTGAGTTTGATGAGTGAGTGAGTTAGTCAGTCAGTTAGGACACTCTCTCTCCTTTTTTCCCCCTGAATTTCACCCCACCCCATTGGCACCTTAAATTAATTTATGAAAAAACGGTCGAACATCGATTTACTTACTTTTTAAGCTGATTGTTTTTCGCTGAGTTTCCAATTTCTCGCCTATGTCGTTTAAGAGATAGGCCTACACGCTCCGTTAGGAATCCTTCAACCCCCCCCCCACTTTTCACCCCTTTCACCTCTTAATAATACACCACATCGAAAAACCCTTAGACACATGTCTGCTTATTTTTAGCCTATTTTCAATTTTGAAAAAATAGGCTAATGAGATCACCTTTTGTCCGTGTGTGTGTGCGTGTGTGTGTGTGTGTGTGAGGTGTGTGTGTGTCCCCCCCTAATAAAATCTAAACGGATGGAGCGATTTCAATGAAACTCGGTAAGTTCATAGCACTATTCCCGACGACCTCGACCGTGCCCATCAAATTTTGTTACGCCTCACCAATCCAACATGGCGGCTGAGCGAAATATTTCACTAGCATGCAATATCTCCGAAACTATTACCGATATCGCCCTGAAATTGTGTACGGTGATAAAGGGCACTACTAGAAGTTCACCTATGAGACTTTCAAAAACCTGGTGACTACAAAACCAACATGGCGGTCAAGCGAAATTGAGACTTTTAAATAGACATTTCTCGCGATTTAACTATCCAAACGTAATGAAACTTGGTACAGCAAATGTTCATACACATTGTAATGCACTGAAGTCTAATTTAGTTCAATTGTTTACATAACCTCAAAATGGAGGCTGTGCGAAATATTTCACTGACATTCTATATCTCCGAAACTATTACAGATATCATCATGCAATTTTGTACGGTGATAAAGGGTACTGATACAAGTTTACCTATGTATATTGCATAAACCTGTAAAGTTGAAAACGAACATGGGGAACTTGCGAATTTGAAATATTTTAATAGACTTTTCTCGTGATTTAACTCTCTGAGCGCAGTGAAATGTGGTACAGTAAATTATTTTGCGGATTGTAATGCACTGCCATCTAATTTAAATCAATTGTTTACATAACCTCAAGATGGCGGCTGTGCGAAATTTTAAAATTAAGTTTTTATTCTTGTGTCGTAATCATGCGATCGAAGTGAAAGTTTGAATAATGAAGCTAGGCAATAAATGTCCTTGAATGGTACATAACTCAATGGCCTATACATATAACAATCCTAAATGGCGAGCTTCCGAAATATTTACACGGTTCTCAATATCTATGAATCTTTTACAGCAACCAAACTGAATTGTTTTATATTCATAGAGACTATGAACATATGTTCACCTATAGGACTTTCAGTAACCTGATGAGCACAAATCTAACATGGCGGCGACGCGATTTATAAATATTTAAATGGACGTTTCTCGCGAATTAACTATCCGAGTGCCGTGAAACGTTGCACGTTAGATGCTTATACAAATGTTGATCCACTGGCATGTAATTTATTTCAATTGTTTGCATAATCACAAGATGGCTGGTGTGCGTACTTTTAAAATCTCGTTTTTACTTCTTGTGTTCTAATCATGCGATTGAAGTTTGAATACCACACGTACACAATAATCTTAATGTAATAGTACAAAAATAAAAATCCATCCTGGCGACCATATGAAATATTTAGACGGTTCTCAATATCTACGAATCTGTTACAGCAATTAAACTGAAATTTAGTATGTTGATAGAGACAATTAACATGAGCAGGATATATGAAAATAGGCTGTATAGTTCTTCACGGAACTAGTTGTTTTTTTAATGATTAGTTTATATGCAGAGTATCACATCCACAAATGAAACCACTCGTGAGATATTGTTATTCAATGAAATGCAGGTTTAACCCCCTTAAGACACCTTTAGAACCTGAATATCCAAAAATCCTCCCTTAGTGTACGGTTTTGACTAACAACGAACATATCCCCGAAATGCCTTTTTTCCAAATTCAATATTTTTGGCTGGGCGATGATGAGTGAGTGAATGAGTCAGGACATTTTCTTTCAATTTTTTTTCTTCAGAATTTCACCCCTCCCGGTGAACCCCTTCAATTTGATTGATCCAAAAAAAACTGTACAAGCTATTTGCTTACTTTAAAGCAGTTTTTCCCCCTGAGTTTGATGAGTGAGTGAGTCAATCAGTGAGGACACTTTCTTTCCTTTTCTTCCCCCCCCCCCCCCCCAGAATTTCATTCCTCCCCATGGGTCCCTTAAAATGGATTTATGAAAAAACGGTCAAACACATATTTACTTCTTTTTTATGTTGATTTTCTTCCGCTGAGTTTCAAACTCCTCGCTTATGTCGTTGTAGAGATACATGCTCCGTTAAGATTTTTTCAATCCCCACTTTTCACCCCTTTCACCTCATAATATACACCACATCGAAAAACCCTCAGACACATGTCTTCTTACCTTTTAATGATGAGTTTATATACCGTGTATCACATCCCCCAATCAATGCAATCGGGAGATATTGTTATTCAATGAAATGCAGGTTTAACCCCCTTAAGACCCCTTTAGAACCTGAATATCCGAAAATCCTTCCTTAGTAGACGGTTTTGACATACAATGAACATATCCCCAAACTGTCATGTTTCTAACTTCAATAATTTTGGCTGGGCGATGATGAGTGAATGAATGAGTGAGTCAGGACATTTTCTATCAATTTTATTTTTTCAGAATTTCACCCCTCTCCATGAACCCCTTAAATTTGATTTATAAAAAAAAAACTGTCGAACAGCTATTTACTAACTTTAAAGCAGTCTTTTCCCCCTGAGTTTGATGAGTGAGTCAGTCAGTCAATCAGTCCTGTTTTTCCCCCCCAGAATTCCACCCCTCCCCATGGGCCCCTTAAATTGGTATTATGAAAAAACGGCCAAACACATATTTACTTCTTTAAGTTGTTTTTTTTTTCGCTGAGTTTCAAACTCCTCGCCTATCTTCTCGGAGATACACGCTCCGTTAGGAATCTTTCACCTCATAATATACACTTCATCGAAAAACCCTCAGACACGTGTCTTCTTATTTTTAGCCTATTTTCAATTTTGAAAAAAAAAATAGGCTTATGAGATCACCTTTTGTCCGTGTGTGTGTGCGTATGTGAGTGTGTGTGTGTGTGAGGTGTGTGTGTGTGTGTCCCCTAATAAATTCTAAACGGCTGGAGTGATTTCAATGAAACTCGGTAAGTTCATAGCACTATTCCGGGCGACCCCGACCGTGCCCTTCAAATTTTGTTACGTCTCACCAATCCAACATGGCGGCTGTGCGAAATCTTACACCAGCATTCAATATATCCGAAACTATTACCGATATCACCCTGGATTTTTTACGGTGATAAAGGGAATCACTAGCAAGTCACCTATGTGACTCTTGAAAAACTCGTAACTACAAAACCAACTTGGCGGCCAAGCGAAGTTGCGACGTTTAAATTGACGTTTCTCGCGATTTAACAAACCAAACGCAATAAAACTTGGTACAGTATATGTTCATACACATTGTAATACACCGACATCTAACTTCGTTCAATTGTTTACATAACCACAAGATGGCGGCTGTGCGAAATATTTCACCGGCATTCTATATCTCAGAAACTATTAGGGGTATCACCCTGAAATTTTTTACGGAGATAGAGGGCACTACTGGAAGTTCCTCTATAAGATTTTTGAAAACCAGTTGATTGCAAAACGAACATGGTGGCCAAGCGAATTTGAAAATTTAAATAGACCTTACACGCGATTTAATGTTCCAAACGCAATGAAACTTGGGACAGGAAAAGTTGATACACATTGTAATGCACTGGTATGTAATTTATTTCAATTGTTTACATAACCTCAAGATGGCGGCTGTGCGAATTTTAAAATTAAGTTTTCATTTCTTGTGTCGTAATCATACGATCGAAGCGAAAGTTTGAATGATGAACCTACGCAATAATTTTCCTTTAATGGTACATGACTATATGGTTATACATTTAACAATCCAACATGGCGACCATCCAAAATATTTGGACGGTTCTGAATATCTACGAATCTATTATAGAAATCAAACTGAATATTTGTATGTGCATAGGGGCTATGAACATAAGTTCACATATAGGACTTTCAATAACCTGGTGATTATAAATCCAACATGGCGGCGACGCGAAATATAAATATTCACATGGACGTTTCTCGCAATTTACCCATCCGAGTGCAGTGAAACTTGGTGCAGTAAATACTTATACGAATATTAATCCACTGGCATCTAATTTATTTCATTGTTCCCATAACCACAAGATGACAGCTGTGCGAAATTTTAAAATCCCCTTGTTACTTCTTGTGTCCTAATCATGCGATTGAAGTTGGCGACCACCCGAAATATTTAGTCGGTTATCAATATCTACGAATCTATTACAGCAATCAAACTGAAATTTTGTATGTTGATAGTGGCAATTAACATAAGTAGGATATATGAAAATAGGCTGAATAGTTCTTCACGGAACTACTTGTTAATGATGAGTTTATATGCCGAGTATCACATCCCCCAATGAAACAAATCGGGAGATATTGCTATTTAATGAAATGCAGGTCTAGCTCCTTAACACCTCTTTAGAACCTGAATATCCAAAAATTCTCTCTTAGTGGGCATTTGCGTCCCATGAGGAAGCTGCATACCAAATTTCATTCCAATCCGTTCGGTGGTTTCTGAGATTTCGTGATGAATGAATGAATGTGTGAGTAAAAGGAAGGAATATTGTAGTTTTACGTGACCGTGAATCTTGTGATTATGAGCCACGGGTCCTCCTTTTTACGTGGAATCCGAACCACAGGACTTGGCATTTCACATCGAAAATCTCACATGCATTGACCGGGAATTGAACCCGGACCGCCTTGGTGAGAGGAGTGAGTGAGTGAGTGGTATTTGACAAATATATAGTAGATAGTGTCAAGTCTTTGTTATGCTAAACTCGGTTGACAGTGCTGTGTGAGCAGTTGAGTAACTAACGGGATTTCAAGTAAAGATCCTCATTTTCTATACCGGTAGTGCAGAGCGCAAATGGCATCCAGTCGGCCGTGTCTCGACTTGAGCTATGTTGCCATGGAAACTATCTGCCTTGCCATTTCTTCATGAGTATATTTTATGATTTGATTAGCCTATGCTTGAGTGCAAAAGGGCCGAAATCAGAAGAATGAGAAAGACTATTGAAAATTCATGTAGCCAGCGGTTCCTTCTGGGTCCTAAATTATGTGTGTGCAAAATTTGGTTGAGATTGGTGGAACGGTGTAGATTTGTATACGGAACAGAGAAACCCACCCACATACATACAGACTTTCACTTTTATTTATAAGATGGATAAAAAAATTGAACATACTACAATAAATGGTAGAAAACTGCAATTGGTTATTTTAGGTACTTGCATATCATTTAGTTTTCTTAGGCACTACAGAATTCATGAATATGGCTCTTTTGAGTCAAGGGCGTATATAATATTTTTTCGGGGATGTTCTGACTATCCTGGAAAATTGTGAGTATTGTCAGGGGATTGTCACCGCAAAATACCCAGAAATATCAACCAATACCTTAGAGCATATAACTTTGTGTAATTATTTTAGATAAGCGTTAATTGTAAAATTCCTAAGTTATTTAGCCTATAATTAATACAAAACATTCGTAAAATACAACACAACACACAAATAAAATTTTATAATAATTAATGAACTTTATATAATGGCCTATGGAGTATGAATGGCAAATCTTATCTTATATATAACAAGATGTTCAGCAAAGAACATATAGCCTACTTTCTCCTAAATGTATGGGTATATTTATGACTCTTTGTCCTCATCCCTAACACAATCACCTCTACCACAATGTATTGCTTGTTTTCTTTTACATTGATAATTAGCCAGTAAGTGTCAAAATCAATACTGTATACTTTATGATGATTGAATAACAAAACTACTAACTTATTGTAATGCATTCACGTCCGTTAATCTCTATATTAAGTCAGCCTGCAAAGTTAAGAATCTTCCGTTTTGGGTATCTTCCCCTTTAAAAATCCGCGCCGATCACAGTAGGTTGGTGCTGCGATCTATCAGTGAATTAATCTTTATGTTGTACGCCTTTGCACTGCCATCGTAATGTACTACGATGGCAGTGGCCTAAGGGTGCTGAATGAGTAGACAGTTTAAAGTAGCCAAGAGGGAGGCGATCCAGCTGGCAGTGTTTAAAGGTAATCGGAGCGCGATCGTGGCTAATAGTTGAACTACCAGTATTACAAAATTGCCATACTTCAGGAGGCCAGGTATTTACAAAGCGGTAAGTTTGGAACAATATTACCCACATAACCCACAAGAGGACAGCACCGTACAGAGGCATTAAGAAGGCTGTCGTTAATGACAACGTGTATCTAGTTCTTCTATTCTCCTTTTCCTAATGTCTTCTGTTTATGTGCGATGCTGGGGCTGTGATTTTATTAATAAACGAGTGTATACATCAGCCTCTCCATTGAGCTAAATTACATCTTATTCAGTATATGTGGATAGAGCTCGTGCACATCATTTTTAAAAGAATTCAAGAAAAAAAAAAGTTAACTGTAGCAGTACTCGAACCCCAGACAACTGCGTGACAGACCAACACGCTAGCCCAGAGCTAATCCTATCCTTACCATCATGGTGTTCTTAACTGACATATTAGATACAACCTGTTGGCAAATAATGACTTTAAATAAACGATTTCTTCACAGCAGTACATCGTCATTAAAGATAATTTCATACCAAGTTTATATTATTGTATCAGTAGGGTATATCACATACAACATACTAAAACTATTGAAATATAAGACAGGCACATGAGGACAGCTGCCATCTTGTCGTGTGACACAGACAGCTCAGCTCTTTTAAGCCACTCATACAGTATAATATTATAATATTAAATTATAATAAATAACAGATCACGACCTTCAGGATAGCTTAAACCACACTAGGCTCGATAATCGGAATAGGTGGGTCTTAAGCTATTGATTAAAATGGTTGAATAATTCACACGGCCGCCATCCTGAAATGGCACGGCCGATGACCTTGAATGTTGGGTGAAAGACGCGTCCTATATAAAGGTATGTTGTCACCAAATTTGGTAGAGATCGGATGATTAGTTTAGCCGTAATTTGATTTTACGTTTTGAACATTTGAGTGGCCGCCATTCTGTTTTGGTCAAGATGGCGGCGATATAAGTATGACACTGAGGTGCCCTTTGCAAGTGCTACCTCTGTACCAAATTTCGTTCAATTCGGTTTCACCGTGTTCGAATTGATAGGGGGGGACTGACATTCAGAGTACCTATACACACTCACACACACACAGACTCACCCACACACATACACACACACACAGACAGACACACAATTTTTCGCCCTGTGTTGATCTCATAAGTCTACTTTCATTTTTTGCAAAAATCGAAAGTAGGCTAAAAATGGATATGTATATCTGTCCGATGCCAATGGACTACGACACCGTTTAACCGATTGCATTGAAATTTTGTAGAGTTGTAGTGCACACCCCAAGGAAGGTTTCTGGCGACAATAATTTTAGATATCCCTCTCCATTCCTTTCATTTAGGTCCTTTGGCGCAAATATACACCGTTTTACTGGGCTCAAATCTACACCGTTTCACCGAGCTGAACTGAATTTTACATACTTACCATTTGGAACAAGACCAGTAACACTATCTACTTGAAAATTCGGACAGCCCCCTCCATGCTCCCCATTTAGGCCCTTTGGCACAAATACTGAATTGCCATGCCCCACAAGCTTTATAATTTTATTTAAGGGCGTCATCACGGGGATGGGGACTTACAGCATTGGTGAGAATTCATTATTTAACAGTATCAGCGGAGAAAATATTATTTTCCTTGCTTCTATATATACTTTATTTGATTTTTTCTGTTTTTCCGAAAGAATGCAAACCATCTTTTAGGGTCTTTTTCATACACGTGGTGACACTGTCCGTACGGAAGTTCGCGACACTGACGTCTATCTATTTAAAAGTCTGTTATTCCTTCATTCAAATATTATCTCTTACAGCGACAGAATGCAAACGACATTGGACCTCGAAATATGGTGTTGCCATGGTATCATTCATCAATCCCTATCCTCTTCTTATATATAAAAATGGAAATGTATATCTGTCCGATGCCAATGGACTACGGCACCGTTTAACCGATTGCATTAAAATTGTGTAGGGTTGTAGTGCACACCCCAAGAAAGGTTTTTGGCATCAATAATTTTAGATATCCCTCTCCATTCCTTTCATTAGGCCCTTTGGCGCAAACTACACCGGTTTACTGGGCTCAAATCTATACCGTTTCACCAAGCTGAACTGAATTTTACATACTTACCATTTGGAACTAGACCAGTAACACTATCTACTTGAAAATTCGGACAGCCCCCTACATGCCCATCATTTAGGCCCTTTGGCACAAATACTGAATTCCCATGCCCCACAAGTTTTATAATTTTATTTAAGGGCGTCGTCACGAGGATGTGGACTTATAGCATTGGTGAGGATTCGTTATTTTAGAGTATGAGTGAGGAATGTACAAATTTTATATCCCTACATGAATTGTATTATTTATACAGGTGGATTGTGGGGTCGACATCGAGCGTGATTTTGAGTCTAATTTTATAGTCTCTGCGTAGCTTATTGTATGTGATTATTTGGATTCCTAGGGTATAATTGATTCCATTTTGCACGGGATGCTTTCTTACTGTTTATAGATTTATTTTTGTTACTTGAATGCTACCATTTGCAAATATTTATCTGCTTTTTGGTCGTTTTTGGCCATTATGAGCAACCAAAATTCACAGACTACTGTGGCGTATTCTGCCGACACTCCATTTAGTTTATTAAGTTTGCCTTATAAATCTCACTGGTCAACCCCGTCACAAGACACTGAGAAATATTGATATGTTTAAAATGGTTTTGTTATTATTACTTGAAATGATTACAGTATGTTTTGTTACTTTTACTCTAAATCATGACAAGACACGTAGTTTGCAAAATATTACTTACTGCGGATATGGCAATTGATTGCTACCAAGTTTTGATAGTGTTAGTTTTTATCGTGGCCACAAGTTGTCTCTGCACTCCTATGAGTGGTTCTCTTTTAAGTGTGCGTGGACATATAGATTCTTAAATGATATTTAATTATTCGTTATTCCACTAATCAAATGCATATATTATTATGAAGCTGGGATTCTAAGAGTTTATGTGCGGACTGCCATTATCCTCTTGAAATGATGCTGTTCGATAATAAACGCGAGGCAAATACAATGAAGAAAAATAAATTCATTGGCCCTTAAAATGTCATAATTAGGCCTAGGTTAATAATGCATATTAAGCTCCTTAAATATTCAGTTATATTAGCGAAGTTTCAGGATTATAAGCAACAAGCAGTATGGAGCCGTCGTACCCACCTACTGACCAACTTCAACAGAATTGTTTATCAGAAAAAAAAACGCATAACGGCTTTGATTGGCAAAATATTGCACTATTATACTGTAATCTTCCTCCGGGTTGCACACAATACGTCACAGCGAGCAAAGCTACGATATCCCAATATCCAATTGTGACCCCGAGCAACGCCGGGCTTAAGAGGTAGTATATATATAACTACTAGTTCCGTGAAGAACTATACAGCCTATTTTCATGTATCCTACTTATGTTAATTGCCTCTATCAACATACAACATTTCAGATTGATTGCTGTAATAGATTCGTAGATATTGAGAGACGACTAAATATTGCGGATGGTCGCCATGTCGGATTTTTATATATGTAGGTCTTAGAGTTATGTACTGTTACATGAAGATTATTGTGTACGTGTAGTATTCAAACTTCAACCGCATGATTAGGACACAAGAAGTAACAAGAAGTTCCGTGAAGAACTATACAGCCTACTTTTCATGCCAATGATTATTCTACAGTATATGAACCTATCTAGAATAACGACAAAATTAAGTTGGTAATATCGAAATATCAAATTAGTTCAAAATATACCTGGTATAATGTAGCCTAATAGAGCACTACAATTGGCAGCCCTGGTGACTGAATATATTCTTAGTTCCATCTCTTAAGGTACAGAATACAAAATTAGGTTGAAGTCCAATGGACGACGGCTCCATACTGCTTGTTGCTTATAATCCTGAAACTTCGCTAATATAACTGAATATTTAAGGAGCTTAATATGCAGTTAGACACTGGATCTATCAGCACGCGTAAAAGCATGTTGCCAACAATACCATGCTTGTGCTGGTCAGAAATAATCTGAAATATTATGATATCTTGTTGTGCTAATTTTGGATGAAATCCATTTGTTAGTATAGAAGTTACATGTATTTTAAAATTGGACATATCAGCAGGCATAGAATCATGTTGGCAGCACTGCCTTGTATTAATTACTCCATATTAATCTACAATGTCAGGTGCTATACGTGTGCAAAGTATAGAGCTGTTGGCTTGCATACTTTCTGATATATTAAACCCATGTACCATTGGCTCAAAAGGGGTCGAATCCATGTATTTGGGGAAGGAATGAAAGAAACATACAGTTTCTAATGTAACATAGAGAAATATCAAGCCAGGATTCTAGCCTAATGTTGTGCAAGCGGCGAGGACCAGGTGTTCAGTAGATGAGATCATGCCTCTTGACATTGAGAAGGAGCCAGTCATGGATATTAATAGGACGAGTGGAAAGTTTCGGCTGTTAGACAAGGAAGCGTGACTCGGAAATCCAGCTTAGCTTGCATTAAAACGGCAACACCGCCGATGTGCCAGGAGAAGAATAATTAAATTTAACCCATTTACAGGAATGAAAATAAGTAAATAATCACTGGACTGTGAATCATTTTGGATTATAGATTTTTGTGTAAAGAAAAACCTTGTAATAATTGCACAGGAAAAAACTGCAAACGCAGTATACGTCATTGGGGATTCACTGAGACCCGAGGAGGGGAGAATTAAAAAATGAACAGCAACACCCACGCAGCTGAAGACTACAAATTAATTAATATCTCCGAATTGCACGATCGATTCTTATGCGCAATGAGATCATTTGACGTTGAGAAGACGAGCTTTCTGGAGATATAATTTTTATAATTGTGCAACCATTATTTCAAAAGTTGGTCACGAAAAGGACTAGAGTTTTATCTTTTTGTGGCTAAATAGTATAAAACTCCTGGCAGAGCCAGGCCAAACATGCAGTTACTCTGACAGCCCGTGAGGGGGCGTCACTCTGTATCACACCGAATGCAGTTTCCGATAGCCCAGGAGGGCGTCACTTTGCATCAGTACATGCAGTATTCCGAGAGCCTAGGAGGGCGTTACTCTGCATCAGTACAAGCAGTATTCCGACAGACCGTGAGGGGGCGTCACTCTGCTTCATCATACATCGAATTCAGATAGTCCGTGTGGGGCGTCACGCTGAAACACACCGAAGACAGTATACCAGCTTTCCTTGAGGGGAAAAAACGCTGTATCACACCGAATGAAGAATATCCGATAGCCACGGGCGTCGCGTTATCAATAATTTACGTGCCTCCGTAAGGAGTCGTAAAGCAGTAAAAGTACAGTATCGCCGTGTTTGAAAAAGTAGGAAAATCCTAGTTACAGGATTTAGGTCCGACAGTATAAAAGTTTACAGTGAAAAGTTCGTAAAATATAGTCAGAGCAGGCTGCGAACGTAGGACTCAAGGCGATAGGTCTTTAAGTAAACGACCAAAAGTATCATAACGTACGGAAGTACAGTAATAGCGAGATAAACATTTTAGCTAATTTAAAGAACCCGAGCAGGGACAGAGAAATAAGGTTCGTAAGTATTCTCGAAGATTAGTACTAGAACCGAATAAGCAAAGGAGAAGACAGGAAACTATAGACATTCGTTTCAAGAAAGCAGACGAACTATTCAAAAGCACTAAGACGCAAGAAGTATTAGTTGCTAAAAATCCATAGGTCACCGATAAATTTTCAAGGGGACCGTGAATCGAACTGACTTTCATTAAGATCAATAAACAGAATCTAAAAGGGGAGCCGTTCGTGTCAGAGGAATAGCAGATCGTCCAGAACGGGATTCGAAGGAGGGCTATTGCAGGAAGGAAGTAGATGATTCGAGACTTTCATATTCAAAGAGGATAGGAAGCCGACATTACTAAATTTCACCCTTGGAGACGGGAGATCAAGAGGTCACGTGTGATAGGCTTAAATAGCGGCCTAGTGATCAAAAGTTGTGAAGTGTAAATATATCAAGATTTAGTGTTAAAAATAATATATTTTCAGTGTTTTATTGTGTGTTCTAAACGGATACTCCAGTGTATTTAAAATGTTATTAGTGTTAAATATATACGTGTTAAATATGTGTCAAGATATGTCTGTACATGCCATGAATTTGTACACGATGAAGTAAGTTAAAAAGTGGGCCAAAGATGACACATCGCACGAGGAGAAGGGTCAAAAAAGACCATAAATATGTGACTAAAGATTTTCATTATGTTTTGGTGTCGGGAAATGATTGTGTACAAATCCACCGGAGTTTTTGAGTAAAAGGGATGTTTCTAAATAACTAAATACAAAATAAGAACGCGGTCTGAACAAAAATAGAATTTTGAGAAATTATAAATAATTATTTGAAAGAATAAAACCTGTAGAGGAAATGTATGAATAAAATGTCAGTGTATTTGACGAATGTTATAAGAGCAAGCGTAATAATAATAATTATCATGAAAGA
Organism: Meconema thalassinum; assembly: GCA_946902985.2. Classification (NCBI taxonomy): domain Eukaryota; kingdom Metazoa; phylum Arthropoda; class Insecta; order Orthoptera; family Tettigoniidae; genus Meconema; species Meconema thalassinum. Next base: position 36,005,212 of record OX336392.1, read on the forward strand.
TATTTAAATAAAGGTAAATTTGAGTTATGTGAAAGAAATAGCTTTTGAGCTTTTGTAAGGAATGAAGATATAATATGAATAATAATAATAATAACAAGGTAAGGAAAAATAAATGAAGATCAAATTGAATGATATGAACATAAGAGCGTTGGAGCCTTAATAAAAAGTATAAGACATGATCTTAACGCATGTTATTAAAATAGAGCAATTATTGTCAAAGGAAAAGATTAATATAAAAATTGAGATATGTATCAATTGTTAATATGGAATTTATCAGTTCTTTGGAAGACGATAGGCTTAAAAATAATGTATAGCGCAACGGAGCGAAATTAAAATAAAATGTCACGCTAGGAACGCGTAAAAGTTAAAGTACTTGGTAAGTTACTTATGAAGGGTAGTTGATTGCAGTGAATTGAGATATGTTGTAAGTCCTCTAATTGTGACGTAGATCACGAGGCCATGTGCGTGTTATTATGTAAAAGGGAGCAAATGTATGGTATTATTGAGCGTAGGTCATGTAGGCCACGGCCGACTTTAAATCGCATTTTGTATAAGTCCTCCAATATGGGAATGGTTCCCGAGGCATGTTAAGAGATTCGAACCTAGAATCTTCTTGTTGTTAAAGCCCCTAATTATTCGTCGTAGAATGTGTATTACTCTTCCCAATCAATGAAGACCCTTTATAATTAATAAATGCCAAGGTTACGAAAATGGTTTATGAGCTCAATAATATTGCCGAAAGAAAATAAGTGAAGTAAAAGCCAGGTCTCCCCAAAGAACTGAAAATGAAAGGAAGACTTGTTTTAAAAGCATTGAGAAGAGCTCCAACCGTAGGCTAGACTGGAAGTCACCCCCAGTCATAAATCTCGCTCAAGTATACCGTCTGACATTAATAGCAGGAGGGTTGGTGGAGGCCATCTGTAAGAAGGAATGAATACACCGTGAGTGTTTAAAGGTTGTTAATGACGCGGGAATTGAACCGAGGTCCTTGTAGATGAAATTATCGCTTGCCAGTTCAGATCGTAGTTTTCTCATGTGATAATGGTCTTATAAGACAAATAAATAAATAACAATCCCTATTGTAATGTCGTATGGAAGTAGGATTCCACGAGTTAAATGAAGATAACTAGGTTCCGGGAGTAATCATAGTTTTTGACTTTGTCAAGTAATCTTTATAACTCTGGAGTACACAAGTATTTTCCCGATCACCGTGATCAATTTGTAAAACTTGAGAGAGATAGTAAATGCTGAAAACATGTGAAGTGCCCAAATATTGAAGTAAATAATTAACGTGTAATGTTAAATGTAATTATATATTTGTTTTGATGATAAGAAAAGATAACAAGATGTTCAGTAAAGAACATATAGCATACTTTGTCCTAAATGCATGGGTATTGTTATAACTCTTTGTCCTTTTCAAGGAGTATGATCGAATGTTGGTTGTAGTAGCTTGTTGAAATACAACGTGCTATAGGGATATTAAACATGAATATGAGGTGCCCTTTGCTAGTGCTACCTCTGTACCAAATTTCGTTCAATTCGGTTTCACCGTGTTTGAATTGATAGGGGGAATCCATTTGCACACATATTTGGCCACCATCTGCAAACTATTGGGCTGATGTTCTTGCAGTTTGGTCTGAATATGTTTCCCACATAAAGATATGGTGTTGCAAAATTTGGTAGAGACTAGATTATTAGGTTGGTCGTAATTACATTTTAGCTTTTAACATTTGGGTGGCCACGATTACGTTTCCGTCAAGATAGCGGTGATATAAAACATGACACTGAGGTGCCCTTTGCTAGTGCTACCTCTGTACCAAATGCCGTTCCATTCGGTTTCACCGTGTTCGAATTGATAAGGGGAATCGATTTTCACACAAAGATGGCCGCCATCCGCAAAATATCACGCTGATGACCTATTAGTTTGGTCAAAGGATGTCCCTCCATAAAGGTATGTTGTTGCTAAATTTGCTAGAGATCGGATGATTAGGCTAATCGTAATTTGATTTAAGCTTTGAACATTTGTGTGGCCGCCATTACGTTTCCGTCAAGATGGCGGCGATATAAAACATGACACTGAGGTGCCCTTTGCTAGTGCTACCTCTGTACCAAATTTCGTTCATTCGGTTCCACCGTGTTCGAATTAATAGGGGGAATCGATTTTGACACAAAGATGGCCTCCATCCGCAAACTATTAGGCGAATGACCTATTAGATTGGTCAAAGGATGCTCCCTCCATAAAGGTATGTAGTTGCAAAATTTGGTAGAGATCGGATGATTAGGTTAACAGTAATTTGATTCAAGCTTTGAACATTCTTGTGGCCGCCATTACGTTTCAGTCAAGATGGCGGCGATATAATACATGACACTGAGGTGCCCTTTGCTAGTGCTACCTCTGTACCAAATTTCGTTCCATTCGGTTCCACCGTGTTCGAATTAATAGGGGGAATCAATTTTGACATAAAGATGGCCGCCAGCCGCAAACTATTAGGCTAATAACCTATTAGATTGGTCAAAGCATGCTCCCTCCACAAAGGAATGTTGTTGCAAAGTTTGGTAGAGATCGGATGGTTATGTTAGTCGTAATTTAACTTAAACTTTGAACATTTGTGTGGCCACCATTACGTTTCTGTCAATATGGCGGTGATATGAAACATGACACTGAGATGCCCTTTGCTAGTGCTACCTCTGTACCAAATTTCGTTGCATTCGGTTTCACCGTGTTTGAATTAATAGGGGGAATTGATTTTCACACAAAGATGGCCGCCATCCGCAAACTATTAGGCTAATGACCTAGTCATTTGGTCAAAGGATGCTTTCTCTATAAAGGTATGTTTCTGCAAAATTTGGTAGAGATCGGATGATTAGGTTAATCGTAATTTGATTTAAGCTTTGATCATTTATGTGGCCGCCATTACGTTTCCGTCAAGATGGCGGCGATATAAAACATGACACTGAGGTGCCTTTTGTTAGTACTACCTCTGTACCAAATTTCGTTCCATTCGGTTGCACCATGTTCGAATTAATAGGGGGAATCGATTTTCACACAAAGATGGCCGCCACCCGCAAACTATTACGCTGATGACCTATTAGTTTGGTCAAAGGATGCTCTCCCTACAAAGGTATGTTGTTGCAAAATTTGGTAGAGATCGGATGATTAGGATAGTCGTAATTTTGATTTAAGCTTTGAACATTTGTGTGGCCGCCATTACGTTTCCGTCAAGATGGCGGCGATATAAAACATGACACTGAGGTGCCTTTTGTTAGTACTACCTCTGTACCAAATTTCGTTCCATTCGGTTGCACCGTGTTCGAATTAATAGGGGTAATCGATTTTCACACAAAGATGGCCGCCATCCGCAAACTATTACGCTTATGGCCTATTGGTTCGGTCAAAGGATGCTCCCCCCATAAAGGTATGTTGTTGCAAAATTTGGTAGAGATCGGATGATTAGGTTAGTCGTAATTTGATTTAAGCTTTGAACATTTGTGTGGCCGCCATTACGTTTCCGTCAAGATGGCGGCGATATAAAATATGACACTGAGGTGTCCTTTGCTAGTGCTACCTTTGTACCAAATTTCGTTCAATTCGCATTCACCGTGTTCGAATTGATAGGGGGGGACAGACATTCAGAGTACACACACTCACACACACACAGACACACACACACACACAGACACACACACAGACTCACACACACACATACACACACACAGACAGACACACTTTTTTCGCCCTGTGTTGATCTCATAAGTCTACTTTCATTTTTTGCAAAAATCGAAAGTAGGCTAAAAATATTTTTGAGGTGTACAAAGGAATGACACCATTATTATTGGAAAATATCGAGCCAAAGGAGCTCGTAGTTATATAAAACTTTAAGATAGATACTTTATGGAAGTAAAAATAATTATGAATTGTTGGTTTTAAAGGAAACCATGTGTTTTAATACAATATTTGTTTTATTCTTATATTATTCCTTGTTCATTTGGAACAAGTAGAAGATTATTGGTCAGTAATTTAATTGTTTTATTGTTTGTAGCGCCATAATTTTGGTTAATTAAATGTGTTAAAATAGGAGTTGATTTTGTTGTTATTTTTGCAAGTGTATCCTCTATTTAATCCAAAATGTGTAAGTCACAGAGTGGGAGAACATACTGCAACCCCGAAATCCCGAATTGAGCAATGCTGGCATACTGTGATTTGCATATTTCTTGCTAAAAGGGCACAATATTGATATTAGGGTAAAAAATATAGACAGCATTTATTAACAGTTGGGAGCCCTGATTGCTCTTAACAATACTTACAATCATTCTGTTATAGTATACATAGCACATACGAAATTTGGTTGTAATCCAACTGATAGTATAGAAGTTACATGTATTTAAAAATTGGTACTATCAGCAGGCTTATAATCATGTTGGTAGAACTGACGTATATAATTTACTCAAAATTAATCTACAATGTCAGAGTATACGTGTGCATAGTTTAAAGCTGTTGGCTTGCATACTTTCTGATATATTGGTATTTGGATAACAAAATAGAGAGAGCAATTATTAACAGTTGGCAGCCCTGGTGGCTCTTAAGAATACGCTCAATCATATCTGTTTATGTACAGATATTACATACAAAATTTGGTTGAACTCCAATTGATAGTGTAGAAGTTATATGCATTTAAACATTGGACCTATCAGAAGGCTTAACATTATTTTGGCAAAACTGTCATTGTTGGCCTCCTAGAAATTAAACTGAAATAGTATTATCTGCACGTATACCAATTTTGAAATAGCTCCCATGCATACCTTGCGAGATATCCAACATGGAGCTCAAATTTCTAGTGCGTTTTTTCAGCAGTTGGTAGCACTGACATTTTCAAATATGGACGTGAGATATTCCGGTGCACAAATATTACTCATACTAAATTTGGTTTTGATTGCTGCAGCTGTTTAGGAGTTGATAGGGGGACACACACACACAGCCAGACAGACAGACAGACAGAAGGACAGACAGACAGACAGACACACATTTTCCCGGATCGATCTCATAAGTCTACTTTTTCCTCATTTTTGCAAAATGTGAAAAGTAGGCTAAAAACGAGATTTTTAAATTTCGCACAGCTGCCATCTTGTGGTTATCGAAACAATTGAAAAACATTAGATGCCAGTGGATTAACATTTGTATAAGGATTTATTGTACCAAGTGTCACTGCACTCGGATGGTTAAATTGCGAGAAACGACCATGTGAATATTTCTATTTCGCGTCGCCGCCATGTTGGATTTGTGACCACCAGGTTATTGAAAGTCCTATAGGTGAACTTATGTTCATAGCCCCTGTGAACATTAAAACATTCAGTTTGATTGCTGTAATAGATTCGTAGATATTGAGATCCATCTGAATATTTCGGATGGTTGCCATGTAGGATTGTTATATGTATAGGCCATACAGTCATGTACCATTAAAGGAAAATTATTGCGTAGGTTCATTATTCAAACTTTCACTTCGATCGCATGATTACGACACAAGAAATAAAAACTTAATTTTAAAATTCGCACAGCCGCCATCTTGAGGTTATGTAAACAATTGAACTAAATTAGATACCAGTGCATTACAATGTGTATGAAGATTTCCTGTATCAAGTTTCATTGCTTGTGGATTATTAAATTGCGAAAAAGGTCTACTTAAAATTTTCAAATTCACTTGGGCGCCATATTCGTATTGTAGTTAACCGGTTTTTAAAAGTCTTTTAGGTGAACTTCCAGTAGTGGCCTTTATCTTCGTACAAAATTTCAGGGTGATACTGCTAATAGTTTCAGAGGTATAGAATGTCGGTGAAATATTTCGCACAGCCGCCATCTTGAGGTTATGTAAACAATTGAATGAAGTTACATGTCGGTGCATTACAATGTGTATAAACATATACTGTACCAAGTTTCATTGCGTTTGGTTGGTTGAATCGCGAGAAACGTCTATTTAAAAGTCGTAACTTCGCTTAGCCGCCATGTTGGTTTTGTAGTCACCAGGTTTTCAAATGTAACATAGGTGAACTTCTAGTAGTTCCCTATATCACTGTAAAATATTCCTGGGAGATATTGAATGCTGGTGAAATATTTCGCACAGCCGCCATGTTGGATTGGTGACACGTAGCGAAATTTGAAGGTCACGGTCGGGGTCGCCCTGAATAGTACTATGAAACCGAGTGTCATTGAAATCGCTCCAGCCGTTTAGAAGATATAGGGAGACACACACACACCATCACACACAAACAGACACACGGACAAAAGGTGATCTCATAAGCCTATTTTTTTTCATAAATGGAAATTGGCTAAAAATGATGTTTTACAATTTCCACCAAACAGAGGAGCATTGCTAATGCTAAATGTCACACATTTTGTTTCGTTTTGATGACTTCACTCTACTTTTCGTGCGAATTTTGAGCTGAGGGTTTTGGAGTCATTTTACTGATGATCCGCTCTTGGACTATTCACAGATTTTTGAACAATGGATTGAAATCACCTGACTTAGAGGATACATTCCAGAGTCAATGAAAAATAGAAACGGGCCAAGCTCAAGTGTCCCTCGGAATACCCAATTCTGAAAGTTTCCGTACAAAATTCCTTGTGGGAAAAGGTGTAAGTCGATAAGGGAGAAACATGACTCAGTAGGGTAACAAAAGATGGTCAATAAAATGATTTTGAATAAAAAGTTCTGACTGATTTAAATTCTTTATTTGAATCTAATAATTTGCACACCTCTGTTTGTGGAACCCCTCGCAAATAACCAAATCAAGATTGCCTTCGTAATTTGAAGTGATTTTATATTAGTTATATAAGTTTATGTAATTATTATTATTATTATTATTATTATTATTAGACTATTATTACTGGGATTACATTGGGCTTAAACTAGCCTTATTATTTAACTGATTATGAAATATTAATGCTTAATTAACAGATGTAAGAACACCTCGTGGAGTAGTGGCAAGTGTTCTTGGCTGTCACCCCGGAGGCCCGGGTTCGATTGCCGGCTCTGCCAAGAAATATAATTCTGATTTGAGGACTGGAACGGTGTACACTCAACCTCATGATACAAAACCGAGAAGCAGAGGGTTCTGGAAGTTTCCCACTACTACTCTAAGCAAATTCCGGGATGGTTCCCAAATTAAGTCCATGGCCGCCTCCTTCCCAATCCCCACCTACACACACTCACACACCCAAGTACACGATGCCGCAAAGCCCCTAAATGAATCAACAACATTACGTTCGCGTTTTCTAGTTGAAGTTTAATGTTCAAACAAAATAACCACTGAACTACACTCGGGCACCATGCACTGGAATTAGATCACTTTTCCGTACGAGCTGAAGTTTCCTCCTTTCTAGCTTAGGAATGAGGTCTGATTTCTTTCACATGAATCCGCCACCTTGGTCTCCCCTGTTCCGTTTAAACCGCAGTTTCGAAAAAGAATATGTATAATTGTTGCATAGGTATTATCGCTGTGTGTCTCCCCTTAAATCAAATAAAATATGTCCTTGAATCAGTCTTTACATTATTTAAATGACTCATGGTGGTTCCGTATTGATATGTTAGAATAGTTATTAACAAGAAATGAACATCTGCCTGAATCAATACTATACAGAAAAAATTAATTATTTAACTTGTTTTCAGTACATGTTTCGGGGATTAATTATATTTTATCCCCTTCATCAGCTGTTGAAAAAACAAAAAACAAAGCGTAGCACAGTAATAAGATACGTATTTAAAACCTAATATGGTGCACCATAAAATTTAGGGTATAAGAATAGAATAAAACGAAGAGAAACAGATGGTGACGGTGATCAGCTGCTCATGACAAATAGTAGTTCCTTGAAATGGTAGATATGTAACACCAATACTTCACCAATCCGTGTAGCTAAATGTAACGTTGTCCAAACCACATACACCATATGCTTTAAACTAACCTATGATCACTTTCCATCACGTCGGGTTTCTTAAAGCCGCTTTGTTTTGAAAAGGCTATATTTGGATCTTTAAGCATACAAGCTCTTCATTGGTTATAGAAGTGTAAATGTGGAGTTGCAACTAAGTGATTAAAACACAGCGGAGTGGAACAGTACGCACCCTTAACAAGGGCAACATGTGGACATACTCCATTATTTACAATGTTCTCGCATTGCAATTGTCCAAACTCAAATGCCACGGTGATCACATTATCACATACTCAGATGTCGCTGGCGACCGAAGGCGTACTTTTACAGATGAATGGCATTGATTGCTATTGACATAGGTACAACTGTATACTTTAAACCCACTTTCTGTCGGTTTTCGCCGTTCGAGCGAAAGTAGGGTTACAAAAGAAGCCAGCAGTTGGTCAATAAAATGATTTTGAATGACAAATTACGACTGATTTAAATTCTTAATTTGCTTCTGATAATCGCCTCCGTAGCGTAGCGGTCAGCGTGGTTAGCTACCACCCCGGAGGTCCTGGGTTCGATTCCCGGCTCAGCCACGAAATTTGAAAAGTGGTATGAGGACTGGAACGGGGTCTACTCAGCATTGGGTGGACCAAATATGTAGAGGGGTTTCGATTCACACCTCAGCCATCCTCGAAGTGGTTTTCCGTGGATTCCCACTTCGTATTCGGGCAAATGCCGGGATGGTATCTACTGTAAGGCCACAGCCGCCTCCTTCCTTCTTCCTTGCCTATCCCTCCTAAACTTCCCCTCCCTTCCCGCATGAGGCCCCTGTTCGCTTTGCAGGTGAGGCCGCCTGGGCGCGGTACTGGTCACACCTCCCCAGTTGTATCCAATCCGATCAGATGTTCCCAGCTCTAGGACACTGCCCGTAGGGGCGGTAGAGGTGAGTTCCCTCGCTAAGTCCGTTGGAGCCACCAACCTGGAGGGTAAATTCGATTTTTAAAAAATGCTTCTAATAATTTGCACACCTCTGTACATGGAACCACTCGCACATAACCAATTCAAGATTAATTTTCGTAATTTGAGGTGCTTTTATATTAGTTATATAAGTTTATGTAATTGTTATTAGTAGCCTATTATTATTATTATTACTGGGATTACATTGGGCTTAGACTAGTCTTATTATTAAACTGATAATGTAATAATAATGCTTAATTAACAGATGAAAGACCACTTCGTGGAGTAGTGACTACCGTTCTTGGCTGTCACCCTGGAGGCTCGGGTGCGATTCCCGGCTCTGACAAGAAATTTAATTCTGGTTTGAGGACTGGAACGGTGAGCACTCAGCTTCGTGATACAAAACTGAGAAGAGGAGGGCTCTGTTCCTACCTGAGCTATCCTGGAAGTTTCCCACTCTAACCAAATTCCGGGATGGTTCCCAAATTATGGGCATGGCCGAATCCTTCCCAATCCTCACCTGCACACACACACACAAGTACACGGGGATGCATGACCACGATGCCGCAAAGCCCCTAACTGAATCAATAACAACATTACGTTCGCGTTTTCTAGTTGAATGTTCATGATATAATGCACTAGTTATCACAGCCACTGAGCTACAATCGGGCACCATGCACTGGAATTAGATCACTTTTCCGCACGAGCTGAAGTTTTCACCTTCCTAGCTTAGGAATGAGGTCTGATTTCTTCCAGTTGAATACGCCACCATGGTCCTTATAGATCCCTGTTCAGTTTAAACCGCAGTTTCGAAAAATAATTTTAGATAGATCCCTTTTCGACACTACTCTTCAATATGTTTAACTATCAAGTATATTTCTGAGTTTCCTTAGAGATGTGTATAATTGTTGCATAGGAATTATCGCTGTGTGTCTCCCCTTAAATCAAATAAAATATGTCCCTATGCGATACCTCTAAACTTACCTTCAGATAAGCCATGATGAATAAGCGCCCAGACTAGCAGCCAGTAGTCCCAGACACTCGGTTTATAAAGCACTGTGCGATTAGACAGGTGGGATGGGAATTAACCAAATTATGTGGACCAGGCGTCCTTGAGTTCGGGGAATTAGCAAATTAGACGGATAAATTCATCTTGATGTACTGTGATGTACTCAGGCAAAATAACCGTGACGAATGCTTCTTGGCAGGTGAAAAACGAACAACGTGGGATCGTTTCCTTTGTGGTTAACGGCAATCACTTCCTCCAAGCGCATTGAGTCTTAAGCCAAGTGTGCACAATTAAATCAATTACACCTTCAATGCAAAACTATTAGTCAACTAAAGCTGTTGTTTTACTTTAATTGACGGTCTGCGTGACCCAGCGGTAACGTTGTCGCCTGCTGTTACCAAGGTTTAAGGATCTAAATCTGGTGCAAATGCGAGGGAGTCGTGTCAGTTGATTTACTGGCACGATAAAGATCCCCTCCGGTGCAAAATTCAGACACCTCGGCGTCTCTAAAAGCCGCAGTAGTTAAAAGGGACGCAATGCAAATACGATTATTATTATTATTATTATTAATAATAATAATATCCTTATTAACCCTAGAATACCAACATTATCCAATTGATGCTTAATACTAATAATACGTTAAACTTACGTACATTACAAACTTTGTGCTAAGGCACCAATTAGTTAAATTGTTGATATTAATGTACATTTCGTATGTATATACACTGAATCCTCTGTGGTCTTTGAAGATTAATACACTAAGTTCCATCTTAAACACAACAAATACAGAAGTCGTTTACTTTGACGTAAATAGCAGTACGTAATTCCTCCAGCCTCTGGCTTTCATGAGGTTGTTTTTATAATCCCTCTGAAGTGATGCAACATACCTACACCAAATTCCCTATCTCATTGTTATTGCCATGGAGAAACCAATACGTTGTTAAATTCAAAAATAGTTTTCAGGCAATTCTTTGTCCCATGATTATGCCTCTAGAACTGATTGGCATTAATAACACCACCATAGACCAGTAGAAGCACTGTTGGAAGATGGTAGGGTGGGGGCAGATATAGAGGGAATTCTAACCAATTAAATTATTCATACACGTAAATTTTACGTATGTTAGTATTGTAGGGTTAATATTATTTATGCAAAAATATAAAGCGGAAACAAGCTCTACTGAGGGAGGCTAGGAAGATCTCTGCATTACCTTCCTCGCCACTACATCAGGAACGGGATGGTCGAACTCCGCTAATTAGGTTAAACCCAAAGAGTCCTGTCAGCTCATGCTAATGGGTTTGGGAAGAGAGTGGGGGTAGGCGACTTCTCCCGAAAGGTTGGTTAAGCCATGAGTTGACTGTCAGCTGGACCCCCTGGAGTTTCCGTAGATATAATCAATGCAGCTAACATGCTATCCATGCACAGCCAAGGAGTTGGAGAATTGAGAATTATATGAAACTAGAAATTGCATAAGTGTGAGTTGTCAAAACGGGGCCAAAAGTGGAGGTGTTCAACCAAGGAACGTTCTGCCCATTTATTTACAAATGGTTTTACAAAGTTTTAACGTTATCTCCACGAACTGTCAGTGGAAGTAAAGCTTTTGTCTGCAGCAGAATACTTATAAGCATTTGGTTCCCACGACATCGTGTTAATGCTCATAGTGCAGGTTATAACTTTCATACGATAACATTTTTACGAAGCTACAACATACAAATTAAAATATGCATATTGATCTGTACAGTAACTCAGAAACACAAAGAAAGTTATAGCACTTGAATATGAAAGGCAAATCTGGAATAACGCCTAAATTTTCTAATGAGGGGTATGAAATACGTGTTTGAGATACCAAGAGTAGATAGTGAAGATCAGCACAGGTTGACACATGCCGACAATATTTACTACCACGTCCACTTTGGAGTGGGGGGCAGTGAAACACGCCTCAGGCAACTTCCCCTGTTAGGATTTTCCTAATTGACCCCCGTGGAGAGAACTCATTAGCGGAGCTCGGTATCACCCATCAGGAATCCTGCCATCCACCACAACAACGATTGCGATAAAGATCAGGAAGTGCCACTGCTTTGATTTAAATGCAAGTTGGAAGAATGAATGGTCATCAAAAACATTGGGATCAAATGCCCACCGTCTGGATCCCACTAAGAAGCCAAACGGTTTCGACCTACCGAGGTACCTTTAATGCCGTCAGTATAGACTACGGACTGAACATGGTTGCTGTAACTTCTTTATACTGTAGTAGGGGAGCCCAAGCGGGGATTTTGGGATTTACTCAAGCACGGCAGAATAACATAAGGTGGGAAACTTACACCCTGTTAAGTATCCCCACCATACATGAACTCTGTATATATGTTCGTATGTTTAGGGCAGCCGATCAGCGAAGTAAAAAAATAAAAAATCGATCGCTAGAAATACTCGAGGGAGTGAGTTAATTACATGCACAAAAGTAAGCATTTCAATAATTGACGATTTGCTCGTGTCATAAGAAATAGGAGAGTCACAAAGTTGCAAAGAGCAAACGTCACCTGGAGATTCTCGAGCGCGGTTAATTTGGCTTTGATTTTGAAGGAAATCATTCAAGGATCACGGGAATAATATGATCTGCCTATTTCCTCAAGCCGAAGTAGTTAAATTCATCAATAAAGTGTGGTGCGTGCAGCTCCTGAGAACTATGTACTTCCTCTCGTCCCTTCTTACTTTTTTTTCATTACACCATTTTCTTCTAAATATATATACAGTAGGCTATATATTTGATATTATTTTCTGTTAATTGTATTTATTACATTCAGTAATTAAAAACAAATGAAAAAGAAAAATCAAACCTTCATATTAAGGAAATTCCCCCACACAATTAGCAGATTATGGGTCAGCACGACCAAGACATCAAGCTGAACCGTCTGCATATTAATCTGACGCGCTGGAGTGTTACAATGTCACGTTCTGTTTTGCATTTTCAAAAATCGTCTATGAGTCAGTCTTTTGAATAGGAGCTCCTTTAGGGTTTACTTAACATCCCTTCTGAATATCTGACGCGCTCGAATAATGTTTTCCCTAATTTTCAACCCCTTCGTATGGTCATCCCCACCGTGCAAACTGGCAGATTAATATTCCTCCGTTAACAGCAACATGTGGGGCGCATAAACTATTAATATCTGAAACGCCAGTATTCCTTTGTGACTTTTTTATATATTTTTGAAAATCTGTACACTCTCTCCCCACCAGTGAAAGGGCATACATCATATCACCTATTTTAACCTATTTTCATTTTATGAAAAACAAGAAGTTCCGTGACGAACTAAAGAGCCTACTTTTCTTAAAATTATGATTCATGCCAATGATTAATCTATATGGATCTATCTAGAATAATGACGAAATTAAGTTGGTAATATTGACATTTCTAATTAGTTCGAAATACTGTATAACTGGCATAATGTAGCCTCATAGAGAACTACAGTTGGCAGCCCTGGTGACTGAATATATTCTTAGTTCCATCTCTTAAGGTACAGAATACAAAATTTGTTTGAAGTCCAATGGATAGCATGGACGTAACATGCAGTTAAACATTGCATCTAACAGCGCGCGTAAAATCATTTTGGCAACAATGACGTACATGTAATGGTCAGAAATAATCTGAAATAATACGATCTATTGCTGTGTCAATTTTGAATGAAATCCATTAATTCGTATAGAAGTAACATGCATTTTAAAATTGGACCTATCAGCAGGCTTAGAATCATGTTGGCAGCACTGGCTTTGGCCTATATTAGTTACTCCAAGTTAATCTACAATGCCATGTACTATACGTGTGCAATGTTTAGAGCTATTGGCTTGCATACTTTCTGAAAATATATTATATTGATATTAGGGTAACAAAAATAGAGACAGAATTTATAAACAGTTGGCAGCCCTGGTTACTCTTAAGAATCGACATAGTCATATCTGTTATGGTACACATAGCACACACGAAATTTGGTTGAAATCCAAATGATAGTATAGAAGTTACATGTATTTAAAGTTGGACCTCTCAGAAGGCTTAGAATCATGTTGGTAGCACTGACGTATGTAAGTTACTCCAAATTAATATAGAATGTTAGGTACTATACGTGTGCATAGTTTAAAACTGTCGGCTTGCATACTTTCTGATATATGGGTATTGTGATAAAAACAAATTGAGAGCATTTATTAACAGTTGGCAGCCCTGGTGGCTCTTAAGAATACGCTCAGTCATATCTGTTTATGTACACATAGCACATACGAAATTTGGTTGAAATCCAATTGATAGTGTAGAAGTTATATGCATTTAAAATTTGGACTTATCAGCAGGCTTATAATCATTTTGGCAACACTGCCATGTATCGCCTCCTGGAAATTAAACTGCAATATTATTATCTATCTATACGTGTGCGGCGTGGATATGAACTATGCCGGTTGCCGAGGCCTGACGCACTCCTCTGGGGCAATGATTAAATGAATGACAGATGAAATGAAATGATAGTGGGGAAAACCGGAGTACCCGGAGAAAAACCTGTCTGCCTCCGTTTTGTCCTGCACAAATCTCACATGGAGTGACCGGGATTTGAACCATGGACCCAGCAGTGAGAGGCCGGCGTGCTGCAGCCTAAGCCACGGAGGCTTATATTTCACACCAGTTCTCAAGGGTTAATACTCAGATTTATTTTCACCAACATGGTATGAAAAATCCACAGCCTGCTTCCAGTCTCCGACCGGGCCAGGGAATGGAATGAATGATGACCCCCATCTAGCGGCGAGGATATGAACTGTGCCGGCTGCCGAGGCCTGACCCACTCCCCTGGGGCAATGACTAAATGAATGACAGATGAAATGAAATGATGTGGAGAGTGTTGCTGGAATGAAATTTTGACAGGGAAAACCGCAGTACCCGGAGAAAAACCTCCAAAATGGAATGCGCTTTCAAATTCCCTTTCATCCCCATTCAATCTAATATCTATTTATTAATGTATACTTACAATATACAATAGACATAAGACACAATTACTCATTAAAGTCCATGCTTTTCAGCCAACTAAGGGTCATTCTTCACAAGCGGGTAAAACGCCGCGTTTCACCCGCCTCCTTCCGCGCCATCGGACAGAACCTACAGTAATGAATTGGTCTGACTACACGAGCGTTTTGCCGGTCACGGGAGGAGGCGTTCAAGACGCATTGGGCGGGAAGCACGCCTCTGGAGGTGTCCGAGGTGTCCTGCCCGTTAGCGGGAGACTAAACTACACGTGGGGTTTTGCAAGCAGTTTAAACGCGTCAGTAACCTCCTGTTGTTCACTGTGAATTCACGTTCGTTGCGCTGCACTATGTTTGAAACGGAGAAGTTTATTATTGAGATCGAGAATCGACCGCCACAAACGATTCGCTATTATGGGATGAGTACACCAGCGCCCTTTTAGCCTATTTTCAATTTTGAAAAAATAGGCTTATGAGATCACCTTTTGTCCGTGTGTGTGTGAGCTGTGTGTGTGTGTCCCCTAATAACTTCTAAACGGGTGGAGCGATTTCAATGAAACTCGGTAAGTTCATAGCACTATTCAGGGCGACCCCGAGCGTGCCCTTCAAATTTTGTTACGTCTCACCAATCCAACATGGCGGCTGTGCGAAATATTTCGACAGTATTCAGTATCTCCGAAACTATTGCCGATATCACCCTGGAATATTTACGGTGATAAAGAGAACTACTAGAACTTCGTTCAATTGTTTACATAACCACAAGATGGCGGATGTGCGAAATATTTCACCAGCATTCTATATCTCTGAAACTATTAGCGGTATCACCCTGAAATTTTGTACGGAGATAAAGGGCACTACTGAAAGTTCATCTATAAGACTTTCAAAAACCGGTTATCTACAAAACGAACATGGCGGCCAAGCGAATTTGAAAATTTTAAATAGACCTTCCTCGGCGACAAAAATCACGACACTCATGCCATACGTTGTTGGCATGTTAAAGAACCCATTTGAATTCAGTAGGCCGTGTTCAATGGTAAAATTAATCTCGGGATTTTCCGCCAAAACAAAGTTCCTCCATTCTCTACTTGAAAGCGCTGTAGTGTCAAGGAGTTTAGATATCTAACCTCCTTGACTTTCATAGCGTTCAAAGGAACGACGAAATTCGACATGCAAGCTACCCTCTGGGTGTCAATTAACAAAGCTTGCACCAGGCACCCGAGGCCATACGATATTATTATTATTATTATTATTAGTGGCAGTTAACATAAGTAGGATATATGAAAATAGGCTTTAGTTCTTCACGGAACTACTTGTTTTTCATTATGTTCATTATTAAGCATATCATTTAACAATTAGATTCCTTTAACCCAACCGACTTGCACTGTATCCATGTCCGTCGCAGCACTCCATAGATGAGGGTAGACTACTTGTCTCAGAGGAAATAAGAGAATAGAATAGTGGCGCTTCTGTTTGACGGTCGCGTGAGGGTGAAACGCGGCCCTAATTGCATTGAGAGTGATACCAAACAGGTCGTCAGGACGTCCAGAGTATGAATGAAGAGGACAGCGTTACACTAGACGTTTAATCGTCTGTTCTTCTATATTACACTCGCGCATTGGTGAGCTGATCCATCCCCATTTGTTGCCCAAGTGGCTAAATGGGTAGTTACTCGAGCGTCGTGGGGCCCTTTTGGATTGTGAAGATTAAATGCTGAAAAGAAACAAGTACCGTAGTTCCGTGAAGAACTATACAGCCTATTTTCATATATCCTCCTTATGTATCTTGCCTCATTCAACATACAACATTTCAGTTTGATTGCTGTCACAGATTCGTAGATATTGAGAACCGTCTAAATATTTCGGATAGTCGCCATGTTGGATTTTTATATAATTATGTAGGCCATAGAGTTATGTACTATTAGATGATGATGTTTGCGTAGGTTTAAAATTCAAACTTTCACATTGATCACATGATTAATACAAAAGAAATAAAAAATGTATTTCAAAATTGCAAATAGCCGCCATCTTGATATTATGAGAACAATTGTACTAAATTAGATGCCAGTGCATTAAAGTGTGTATAAGCATTTCATGTACCAAATTTCACTGCGCTCAGATGGTTAAATAGCGAGAAAAGTCTATTAAAATGTTTCACTTTAGTTCCAATGTGTATAAACATTTGCCTTACCAAGTTTCATTGCAATTGGATGGTTAAATCGCGTGAAAGGTCTACTTAAGCGTTTCAACTTCGCTTGGCCGCCTTGTTCGTTTTCTAGTTACCAGGTTTCTGAAATTCTCACAGTAGTTTCGGAGATATAGAATGCCGGTGAAATATTTCGCGCAGCCGCCATGTTGGATTGGTGAGACGTAATACAATTTGAAGGGCACGGTCGGGGTTGGCCGTAGTAATGCCATGACCTTACCGAGTTTCATTGAAATCGCTCCAGCCGTTTAGACGTTATTAGGGGGACACACACATACACACACACGGTCAAAAGATGATCTCATAAGCCTATATTTAGCCTACGTTTCACATTTTGCAAAAATGAGGAAAAAGTAGACTTGTGAGATCGGGAAATTGTGTGTCTGTATTTCTGTCTGTCCTTCTGTCTGTCTGTCTGTCTGTCAGTCCTTCTGTCTGTCTGTCTGTCTGGCTGTGTGTGTGTGTGTCCCCCCCCCCCCCCCTATCAACTCCTAAACGGCTGGAGCAATCGAAACAAAATTTGGTAGGAGTAAAGATCTATACCTGAATATCTCACGGCCATATTTGAAAATTATGTCAGTGCGACCAACTGCTGACAAATCGCAATTGAAATTTGAGCTCCATGTTGGATATCTTGGAAGGTGTGCCTCATTCATTCCATTCCTGACCCGGTCGGAGACTCCAAGCAGGCTGTGGATTTTCATTTTCAACTGGTGTGAAATATAACGCGAGGATTTGCGCCGGGTAATTTTGACCCATAGTGTGTCACTCCCATTTTGTCGAAGTCGTACGGATTTTAATGAAGTAATTTTACACCTGGTATCTTCCTACGAACTATTCCCAATATAAATAGTTTTCAAACTTAACATACTGAGAAATAACAATAATTTTCGTACCAGTGTCATTGGCCTTTGTAATGTTTTGAACAAAGGACCTGATGTCAAAGGTGTCCCTAGACCCTGAATATGGATGAACATGAACGTGAGCTATGTGGTTGTGCTGCAAAAATTAGGTGGATTTTCCCCTTATTTTTTACAGATTGTCCCGACTAACGTAAGCCGAAAATTGTCACGCGAGGACTGGCGCCATGGGTAAATCTGACCCGACCGTAAATAATATAGATACAACTTGAGGTACTTCTGCATGGTGAAGTTCAAAGCTAGGAAGGAAGGTATTATAAGCGACAGGAAATAAGGGCTGACCAAACTAATATGGGTCAAAAATACCCTTGCACCAGTCCTCACGGGTTGATTGATCCTTTCTGGTTGAGCGACGTCTCGGTATGTTCTAGGAGGGTGCAGCATGAGTTAAAATGTAAAATAGCCTCACTTCCGTCGTTTGCTTAATGGCACCTTTCTCGTTGTTCGGCCGCACGATTCAATTGTTAAATATTAGAATTATCAGTGGATATTCTGTGTTCCTGGAGTACGTAATGAGACTCCGATTCCAAAGACCCTGTGTTCCATTCCTTACTCTGTCAAGAAATTTAATTTTGATCTGAGGTACCTCAGCCCCGTCTGGTAATATCCTAGACGTGGTTTACCGGAGTTGCCCACTACTACTAGAGCCAAATGCCTGGATGGCTCCAGCTGAAGGCCATCCCAGCCTCAGTTACAAATACACACTACTACAGCCTTCACACTGACACAGATTATCAGATAAATTCCACACATACCCAAGTATACGGGAATGAATGACCACGATGTTGCTAAATTATGAAAATGAATCAACAACAACAATGTAACTCAAAACAAATCATCATCACCATGTTTTTCAGTGAGACGACTGGTCTGCTCCTACATTGAGTCTTTTCCACGTTGTTCGGTCTTGTGCTGTCCTTTTGATCACTTCATAACTTCGTAGGCCAGAGCTATCTGGCAAAGATCTCATGAAAGTAAAAAAGGAAGGTTGTAGTTTAACGTGACCGTTAATCTCGCGATCACGAGCCACGAGACCTCCGGTTTACGTGGAATCCGAACCACAGGACATAGCATTTCACTTCGAACCCGGTCCGCCTTGGTGAAATCTCATGAAAGTGTTCCGTGGCCTCCCTCGAGGGCGTTTTCCAAGTATTTTGCCTTCTAGTATGTCGACCATCAGGCCACCATATCGTAACATGTGGCCAAAGCAGGTGGATCTCCTATATATCTGGCGGATCACTTGCCGTTTTTCCTTTATTCAATCCAGCACCGTTTTGTTGGTCATAAAAGCGTAAATTAAACCACTTCGTTTTGCAAACGTGTATTGCATGTCTCCTATCAATCAGAAACCGATAGCAGTGGCTATGCTCGCTAAATCGCAGCGTTGGCTCATGGGGCCAAGCTCTCTGCTGACTCGGTAAACGCGTGGGTTTGAGCCCCACCGTCGGCCGTACTTGAAATGGTTTTCCGTGGTTTCCCAGTTTCAACACCAGGAAAATGCTGGGACGGTACCTTCTGACAGGCCACGGCCGTCTCCTTCCACATCCTTGCCCTGTTTCATTCATCTTCATCCATTCTATCCCTCATCCAGACGCGCAGGTCGCTCACGGGCGTCGACTAGAAAGACCCGCACTCGGCCTCTCAGAGGCCACACAGCAACAAAAAATCAATCATCATATTATATATTATTTTAGTAGTATAGATCCCTCATGCGGCGCTCACAAGCGACCGATTGTGAAAAATGAGCATTCAAATGAACGAGAATGTATATAACCTGTGAAGCATTGCACTCTAATTTCATAAATATCTATAATTTCTTTAAAAAATGACTTTTAAAAAAGTGTGCGATTTGCAGATACTGTTGCTGCAGGAAGATACGCTCCATAATTGCTGTCCACTTCACATTTTGGCTGCTGTGACGCCTGTTTCATGTCATTTAAACATTCTGAGGTATTTCCTTTATCATTTTGCATGGATTTCAGAAACAGTAATTTAAAGGAATGAGTACTCAAATCGTATAATTTCATAAAATAATATCGAATAACCGGTGAGTGATATGATGACCCAATTTTCAGTAATTGCTTTCTTAAGCTAGGGAACGTAGAACTCGGAATTCTAACTGAAATGTAAATAGTGTTCTATAATCATTTGGTTGAAATGAAAACACTACCTTTCTCGTTAAGTTTCTCATTATAAACCTATTGGGGAAAGTGTTGTTTATGAACATGCGAGATTTCACACACGGGTCGGCTAGTAAGAAACATATTTCGTGTTTTGATTATCGACGGCATCCAGGTTTAGGTTTTCTTATTCTTGTTGTTGTTGTTAATTACTTGAGGGAGCTTGGGATGTCTTGGTCATCATCCTCATGTAAGTGCCCCAGGATTTAAAATAAGGTGCTATACTGGCATTTGCCTGGAGGAAATGTGGAAAAACAAGGGGGAAAGCCTCACTTAGGACTGCCGCTCTCAGCGCCGGCATTTAAACCTCCGAACTTGCTGAGCGATTCAACGCTCACGGCTACAGGATTCAATCTGTTGTTTGCCCCTGAACCGTGACAAGTGAAACTCAAGGGGCCCTGTGTGCGTAATACTAGCAATCTGCTTCGCTAGTACTGGGTTATTATCTTTGTGCGCCCCGGTAAACACGGCAAGCTAAGCCGGCGTTGACTGACACTGATCGCGGACACTGTTCAGTCGGTGGTGGCGCGCACTTTTACACTTTTACCAAACATGTTCAGTAATGCGTACTTACAGTGCACATAGTAGATGCTGAAAATGTCCTCCCTCTCTTGCAACACACACCTGACATCTTCTGGTGAAAGAATGAACAACAATCCCATCTAATCTTTCTTCTGAAAGAACACAACGTTGTCTGTTAACTATTTTATTATTTACGGAGCCTGCTTTCTTGAATCGTTTAGCAAGCCTCCTAATTGTACTGGCATTAGGCACAGGTGTTCCTGGAAACTTGATTCGAAATTTTCGTCTTGTTTCAGAACAAGACTTTCTGCTTTTCATATACGAATTATGGATATACACACGTTCGCGCAATGTGAATTGGGGTCTAGGCATGACCAACAATCACAGTAATCACAATACTCACTAAACGTGCAACACTAACGTCTAAGCTTCGCAGATACACGTCCATATGAATGACAAAACAAGTGTGAACTAACTATATGAGTCAGCAGAGCGGGGTATTGCGAGGTCCACTTGCTCTGCACCTGGCCAGCCAAATGACGCCATAGTTTGCCGCGATTACCGAGGCGCACAAAGATAACGACCCTGTATTTACTGGAAAACTGCTAACAATGTTTTGAGCAAGCCCAGACCTATGGAAGCGATGGATTCTCACACATCAGGTACTCCTTGGAGACGAACAGGCAATCAAAAGTATGTATTTATCATCTTGTCTTACAGGATTGATCCGCGTCGTATATCGGTTATTACAGGGTCTTTATTTTTGCTTGGCAATGACACTCTCGCTCACGCGCTCCGCCAGTGACAGCTCAGTTCCCGGCTGCCGTGCGCGCGTATGTACGGCAGAATACGGTGATTAAAATCAGTATCATGCATTTTTACTCACCATGCTTACAGTAGATGCTGAAAATGTTCCCCATCCGCTGCCAAACATAACCGTCATCTCCTTATGAAGTTTCCGGTTACTCCGGTTAATTTAGCTTCAGTAAGGAAAACATGACATTTACGTCTATTTTTATAGTTTACTGAACCTGCGCGTTTGAATCTCTTAGCCAGTTGATTTATTGTCCGATTTAAAGGAATGGGTCTCCCTGGAAATGACATTCGAAACTTTTGTCTTGTTCTAGCGCACGTTATGAACGGCACGTATTTTGCAGACCTACGCTCGACCTTGGCCGCCGGTCCCCGGCCAGGTTGGCATGTGGACTCTAGCCGTATTGCCCGGGTATTCCCTCGCTCTTCTGTAGGCGTGAGAGCACAGAGCTAATTGGGTGTTTCAGTCTTGTGTTTTATAAAGCTACTGTGTACCGGTACTGTATATCTTATTGTGTAGTGTTTTATTGTGAATGTGTGTAGTGCTGTAATGCCTTGTGTAAAATATTCGTTACGTGAACGTGTATATCTGCACAATACGTACATAAAGTGCAGGAATTCGTGCGCTAGAACAAGACAAAAGTTTCGAGTGAGACTCCCATTCCTATAAATCGGACAATAAGACAACTGGCTAAGAGATTCAAACGTACAGGTTCAGTAAACAATAAAAATAGACGTGAAGATTTCCTTACTGAAGCTAAATTAACAGGAGTAACCGGAAACTTCATAAGGAGATGCTGATTATGTTTGGCAGTGGATGGGGAACATTTTAATCACCGTATTCTGCCGTAATTATGCGCGCGGCAGCCGGCAACTGATGAACCGTCACTGGCGGAGCGCGTGGGCGAGAATGTCCTCGCCAAGCAAATATAAAGACCCTATATTTCCCTCCGTTTCGGCTGACATTGCAGCCTTAATCATGGGTAGGTACAAGTTGGTGTCCGCACTCAAACTAACGGTTATTGCCAGTCCGAGGTGCTTGCTTGCCCTGCATTGTCATCACGCTGCTCCCTGATTGGTCCACGCCCCTGCCAGTCGCACGCTAGGAGAACTTTCCAAATGTTGCTAAGTTTGAAACCATCTTCGCGATTGAAATTATTGGGATGCTACACAACCTCTATTGTCTCTCTAATTAACCTGTTTTGATATCCGGGAATTTTAGCAACAGTTGCGGCCTTATCAAATTCGATGGCGTGTCTCGTGACGTCAGCATGTTCAGCTATTGCAGATCTGTAGTTTACCTGTTTCGTGTCTCGATGTTATACGACGCGGCGCCATCCTGTAAGCCTAGATGATAAACTAGACACCGGCCGCGTATGCCTACGATCTAAGAGTATTTATGTTGATAATCAGACTGAAGTGAGAGTTGATGATAGCATGAGCTCCTGATTTAAAGTTTTTACAGGAGAGAGGCAACACTGTAATCGTTCACCGCTACCGTTTAATTTCTACACTGAGTGGCTACAAGTCACGGGAAGGGTTGTCCCATGAGAAAATGTGCGGTGGCGCAGAGCAGGCTGTCACAGACACGAGTGTAATGAAGATGGCAACACGTCGCGAGTTAACCAACTTTGAACGTGGGATGATCATACACACACGTCGCATGGATCATAGCATTTAGGAGATTACACACAAATTTGTGTTTCCGAGGTCAAAAGTGTCGAGGATGGATCTTCAATATCGCAGAGATAATGTTACCATCCGCGTAAACCGCCGCACTGGATGACCACTGGTGTTTATCGAATGGACATCACGTCGCCTCATCAGATCACCGCCCAGTTGAATGTTAGGAGTCAGGAACCATTTCTTGTCGAGTCGATGCCTCGCCGTATTGCTGCCGTTTTGGGGGCTCTGGGAGGAGCAATTCCCATGACTTTCTTACAGAAACATTAATGAATACAAGCAAGACGGAAAAATTTGAATCGACCTTCAACATGAAATCGGATATGAAGACCTGGACGGAGATGGAGACCATGATGCAAAACCGAGTCCGATGGCCGAAATTCATTGATACCTTACGCTCCACTTAGAGTAGAAGTTCCAGGAATAAGTCGAGTAAGTCAATTGTCTTCTGAAAACTGTTGGGTCTTCTACTTTGCCTGATATTGTGACTCAGTCGGTCAACACAGCATGCACTAATTCCAATGGTTCTGTTCGCCATCTCTTGATGAATACAGTACATTTGCATTTGTCAGTTGGCACAGGCTAGAGTAAAAGGTGGCTTTTCACCGATGTCTCAGTCTCACTCATGGCTGTGATTATATGGAAGCTACTGAGGTATGGGTGGTGCTTAGTAATGGCATTCGGGGCACAGTCAGTGCCTGTGAATGCTGTGAAAGGTTCTACTCATAGGGTTAGGACTACTGTTCTGACTCAGTGAGGAAAGCAATAGCAAACTACCTCACTCCTCTTCTTGCCTAGAACGCCTCAAAATACTGCTGCCTTGGATTTTTGTGGGTATCTACTCACATAACGTAACGGCGGTGCTTTTTGAGGATCCAACCAGCCTTCGGGCTGACTACCTAACAGACAGACAGGAATATGTGAAAAAAAGAAACCTGAAATTAATTACATGTGAAGGAGAAAACTAATTGATGACATGTTTCCACTGCCGGCTGGATCGCAACACTCCTGGTTGCTTTAAACTGCCTGCCCATTCGACACTCACAGGCGTACAAGATATATGCATTAATTCACCGCTAGGTGCAGCACTAAGGCACTGGAATTTTCGCGGCTTTTTAAAGAGGAAGATACCTGAAACGAAGAATTTCTATGTTTGGAGGATCAATATCGAAATTGACGGACGTGAAAACTTTACAATAAGTTAGTTCTCTTGTTATTCAATCATCTAAAAGTATTCAGACACATACTTATGGGCAAATTTTCAGTATTAAGAAAAGCAAAAATGCATGGTGGTGGTGGCGATTGTTTTTAAGGGGCGAAATGTCTAGCTTATTTGCCCGTAATTATACGGATGGTAATAAAATACAATTAGGCTACTTCCAACTGATTTAAATCTAACTTACATACTAGAGATTTATTTTTTGTCGTGTAGCCTCCTGAGAGGCCGAGTGCAGGTCTTTCTAGTCGACGCCCGTGGGCGACCTGCGCGTCGGGATGAGAGATGGAATGGATGAAGATGAATGAAACTGGGCAAGGAGGTGGAAGGAAGCGGCCGTGGCCTGTCAGAGGGTACTGTCCCAGCATTTGCCTGGTGTTGAAAATGGGAAACCACGGAAAACCATTTCAAGGACAGCCGACGGTGGGGCTCGATCCCACGCGTCTACCGAGTCAGCAGAGAGCTTGGCCTCTTGACCTAACGTAGCGCTTTAGCCCGCGTAGCCACTACTGTCGGTATACTAGAGATGAAAATAAAGAATAAGGGCAATAAAAGATCAAAAAATGGCCGCCGAAAAATGGGATGTTCATTTATTCTGGGGCTTTGCGACATCGTGGTCATGTAGCACCATGTACTTAGATGTGTGTTGAATTTGTTTGATAACCCATCGTATTGTGATGACTGTATTAGTGTGTGTATTTTTAAGTCAAGTGAGGATTGGGAAGGAGACGACCGCGGCCTTAAATTAGGAACCATCCCGGCATTTGCCCAGAGTAGAAGTGGGGAAACCACGGAAAACCACTTCGAGGATGGCTGAGGTGGGATTCGAACCCACATCCACTCATTTTTGCCTCGCGATGACGAATGTACCCCGTTCCAGCACTCAAACCAGAATTAAATTTCTTGGCAGACAGGGAATTGAATTCTACCTCCGGGGCTAGCGCCAAGCATCCTAGCTGCTAAACCACGAGAGAAGGATTGAGGGACTTGAAAGGAAGTAAAGCTATGAAAGGCAGATAGAAAAGGGTGTGGGAGAGATGACCTCGTATTTCCGCCCCTTAAAACAATAACGGATAGAGGGGTTAGCCCCGTCACGGGAAAAGGAGAAAACCGTACCCAGCTCAGAAATTCTTCCGAGATGCCTATAACCAACCTCACTATCCATGAGCCCTTGAGGGTATATCCCCAACCCCAGGGATCACAACTAGTGGGACTTGGCTTCGAGACCACTGGACCCCAGCCTTGTCCGTTATTATTTCCACTTACTTGTGCCAGGCTCCTCTCTGTCATCTACCTGTCGACCTCCCCTAGCGAGCTCTTGTTCTCTTCCAACCCCGACTGTATTAGGGTATCCGAAATCGAGGGAGTTTTTCATTTTTCTGCCTTAACTGGCCCTAACATCATCTATCCTGATACCCTCCTTCTTCGAAGGGTCAGCACATGGCTAAGTCTACACCGTCAGCTTTTGAGCTCGGAAGTCAGCGACTGTGAGGGGTTCCAGAGCTGTATCCATTTTCCCCTTTTTATTGACTTTGGGGTGGACCCTCTCCTCTTTCCCTTTTCTATCTGCCTTTTATGGCTCTAGTAGTTTCCAAATACTCAATACTCATTCTTCAAAGATTCTGATCCCACAAAAAATAGGAAAGAAAAAGACAAGAGCCAATTAAGGCAGGGAAATGAAAGACATCACAGGCCTCCAATACCCTAATAACGTTGGGGAACAAGAGTTGGCAGGAAAGATGAAAGAGAGGAGCCAACCCACATCCTACTAGTTGTAAGCCCTTCCTCGTGTCTCACTGGCATCGGGAGAGAGTGGGTTCGAATCCCACCTCGGCCGTCCAGAAAATGGTTTTCGTGGTTTCCCATTTTCATTACCAGGCAAATGCCGGGACGGTTCCTTCAATAGGTCCACGGCCGATTTCCCTTCATAATCCCTTCCCTGAACCGTCCTGAAAAGAAAAATACATGGCCATTGGCTGCATTAATAAAATTAAATATAATAATTTATGTAACCTTCAAGTGTTATGGTAATAAAATGATATTCCCCGGTATTCTAGCTTGCCCCGTTCCGATTTACAAAAGGGCACGCAGCAGTACACCATTATAAAATCACACAAAAAGCATTCCAAAACACGAATTCGCCATTAACATCAATACAAAACTTATGTCTGCTACAGAGCCTTGGTGCTGCTTCCTAGCGCCTTTATTTGGAAACGAGGTTGTACGCTCAAAACAATGCTGTAATCGTCGAATGGGCAGGCAGTTTAAAGCAACCAGGAGTGTTGCGATCCAGCCGGCAGTGCATGTTTCGCTCGTCGAGTGAACATCATCAGATCCAAGCAACTTCTGTGGCGTAGTTGATAGCATGCTGGTCTTTTAGGCCCAAGATCGCGGGTTAAAACCCGGCCAAAGTCGTCGGATATTTTAAGAGCGTTAAAATCCTTCAGTATGTCTTCCTTCGGAGGGAAAGTAAAGCCGGCGGTCCAATGCCATAGATTTATGGCATGTAAACGATCCTTCCACTAACTAAACCTGTGAGAAGCTAAATTTCTAGGTTAGATTTCGTCGTAACGCTCTATCAAAGTTCCAACGTTCACCACTAGCTGTCAGTGATATCTGGTAGCGAAAGTTGGAACTACGTGAAATTGAACGAACCTGTAGCTCACCCTATGGGTGTCCACTTGAAGCACCTACAGCCTCTGCCGAGACGAATATGTCCTTGGACACTCCCGGCACTAAAAGCCATACGCTAAATAAATAAATAAATAAATAAATAAATACATAAATAAATAAAAATATAAATAAATAAATAAATAAATCAGATCCAAATTTACAAATCAAATCTGTCCGGGCAGATGCGGTAGGCCACGCCACAATGAGAACCACTGAGAAGCGGGTGATACCTGCTTCTTTATACACCTACAGTATCTGTGGGAAC
The DNA here is from genome assembly GCA_946902985.2 of Meconema thalassinum. Lineage (NCBI taxonomy): Eukaryota > Metazoa > Arthropoda > Insecta > Orthoptera > Tettigoniidae > Meconema > Meconema thalassinum. Next base: position 36,032,551 of record OX336392.1, read on the forward strand.
AGGATGTAGCTATCTTATTGTGTGGAACTAATAGGGAGTGAAATCTCAAGAATAATTTATTTAAATATCAATCCATTTTTTTTCTTTTTACAATATAATATAATAGCATAGACCTCCCTCCACCTATCCCTTGTGGTATGACTGACAAGGACAGTAGCACGTGGAGGTGTATCCATAGCTAGGGCGCTGGTATCCTCCGCCAGAATACTTCTTCTTCTTGAATGTGGGAACAGCGGCTGCGAGACATATCAAGGCTACCAACAACACCAACAGCATCTGCAAGACAAGAGAACAGCGCCAGTTATTTCCTGTTAGCTTTGTGGCAATTGCTGTTTCATTGGGGCTTACAGCATTATGTCTGGCAATCACATTGTTGTTGCCTAATTCAAATCTATGGCAGGTAATTTTGCTCAGGATGTTTTGGGTCATTAATGAAAATGCGTAACTTAATAATATCCAATAACGTTCCTTATTGACGACTGAATCAAGTGAATATCATATGGTACTTCATCGGTTTATTCCACCTTATGCAATAATGCAGTTGTTTGAATCGTCAGTATTTTGACTGGATTGATGCAGCTCTCCATTCCTCCTTGTCCTGAGCTAATCGTTTCATCTCTACATAGCTACCACACCGTACATCCGGGCCAATCTGTTTAACATATTCTAATCTTAGTCTACCCCTACATTTCTTGTCCTCGAATCTTCCTTCCATAACTAAGCTTGCTATTCCTGGCTGTATAATGTGTGTCCTACCAGCCTCTCCTCTTCATTAGCAGTCGCCAGAAACACATCTCCTCTCCCATTCGTCTTAATACCCCTTCATTTGTTACCCTGATCTTCATAATTCTCCTGTAACACCACATTTGTAACGCTTCAATTCTCCTCTTTTCTGCTGCACCGATAGTCCAAGTTTCACTTCCATAGAGCGCCACGCTCCAGACAAAGGTTTTCAAAAATGACTTCCTAATACCTAAATCTATATTCGATGTCTACAGATTCCTTTTCTGTAGAAATGCTTGCATGGCTTGTGCTAACCAATTTTTTATATCCTCTTTGCTTTGTCCATCAGTAGTTATTTTGCTTCCTAAGTAACAGAAGTCTCCTACTTCCTTTAGCTTTTCACCTGCCAATTTGATGTCCATAGAGGTTCCTGATTTATTTCGGCTACATTCCAATATTTTTGTTTTAGATTTATTGATTTTCATCATGAATTCTTTCCTCAAGACGGAATCCATACCATAATGCAATAATAATTATACTAGAGCCATCCTTACTTCCGACTTGAAGTTTCAGTGCTACGTCACAACTACGCCCTAACCAGCCAATCACAGGCAGCCATTCAAATTGATATATCGAGATAAATCGAGTTTCGCTCACGATGTTGCCAGCTAACATGCTACGTTCACATATTGTTGTCAGCTGTTTGTATTGTGCTTGGTTAGTTTCATTGGCGGCAGCGGTCTATGTGTATTCTCGTATTTCTCGTTTTTTTTTGTGTTAATCTAGTCTGTTGTTATTTAATAGCTTAGTATTTGTTTGTCGTTTGACATAGTGTAGTATAATTAGGTCAGTGAGTGTTCGTGTTATTTCTGCCGTGCGTGTGCCGGTGTCTAGCAAGCGCCAAGAGAGGAAAGGACAAGGGACTCCACTAAGGAGTCAAACCCGGGAAATGATTAGTAATGTGCGAGCACAATTGCTACGGACAATGCCCCGTATCATAGTGTCATTCACGACAAAACGCCAACAATGGCAGCAAGAAAGAATGGGCTCATTAAGTGGGGCCAGACGACAATAGTGACTCCGAAATGAGTGGTGTGTTCCCTTTATAGGTTTTATAATACATTTTCTCGAACTCGGAACATATTCGACTCCGGACGCGAGACAGTAATGGTGAGTAATTTATTTGTTACAATTTTTTCTGCTTCATTATCAGAAATATTCTGTTAACCGCAGTATATGTCTAATTTCTGCTACTATGTACTTATTCACGAGTATGTTGTGTGTAAACATGTCTGTTCTCATTACGAGTGTTTTGTTAACTTGACGGCTATATTCATGTACGTCAGCTGATTCGCGTTAGTGGCCTGGTAACACTGTACTGCCAGCCAATGAACTGTCAAGTCGGAAGTAACGATGGCGGCACTATAAATTAATATAAATTAATTACCCTAAAGTACCAGTTTCAACCATAATATGATCTTTTTTTTTTTTAAACAAAAACCAGAAATATATTAATTATAAGTGACTTAGACAAATTAGACAAGACTGAAAGACGAATTCTGAGAAAAATACTGGGAGCTAAACGAAATAAAAACGCAGAATATAGGTAACGACCAAATAGAGAGTTATAGGCCTATTTGAAATGTGAAACATTAACTGATGTAATGAGAAAGAGAAGATTACAGTTTTCGGGCACATTTATAGAATGGAAAATAGTAGACTAACTAAACAGATCTTCAACTTACTGACTAGTTACAAATCCAAACCCACATGGTTCATTGAAATTGACAAAGATTTGACAAACGCCAGAATTCAGACAGACACAATAGCAAACAGATCACTCTTCAGAGAAGCTATTCAAAAGGCAGAATTTCAAGAAAGGAAGAAACAAACAAACAAACAACTCGATGAAAGTGGATTTGAGGAGAAAGATCGTCACTCTAGAACAGGGGTTCCCAACCTGGGGGCGTGGGGCTTTATCAAGGGGGGCGTGAAGTGATTTCCGAATTGAGTTTTTCAACTCGAATGTTACAATTTTGTAAAATAGTCATTTTTCGAATCTCTCCAAGTGATTGTCGCACCAAGTCTATCGTTCAAAAGCACTGGTAATTGCCAACTGTCGGCACACACCTCTGCGGAGACGCGAGGTTGGAGGTGAAATAAGGAATTTGCTGTGTTGTAAGGAGCAAAATCATGCCAATTTTATCGTCTCGTTAGCATAACTTTGTGATTTCTTTGAAGCTTTGAACAGTTTGAACTTAAAGCTCCAAGGCAAAAAAATTCCAATATTATGCATTCCTGGAAAACATACAGTTATGGAAACGCCGGCTTCAGTTGAAGAACTTCCCATTCTTTCACCGCCTTAATGACATTTTGCCGGAAAATGAACGTGATCGTAATAAACTTAGGTGCAAATTCAGTCACATTTGGATTCCCTGGCACAAGAATTCAACTTCTACTTTCCTGATATCTCGTCGGAAGAATGGTCCTGGATATTAACAAGAAATTCGTTTGCCATTGACATTGAAGCACTGCCAGCACAGCTTCAAGAAGATGCCAAAGATTTGAAGTGTGAATCAAAGCTAAAAGATGATTCTAAAATATGAGGACTGGGTGACTTTTGGGTAAACTGTCTTGCAGTGTATCCTGTAATAGCCATATTTTCTTTGCGTGTCATTGTCCCATTTTCAAAGACATATTTATGCGAGTCAGGATTTTCAAGGCTGAGTGTCATAGAAACAAAGCAGCGCTGTCGACTTGATGTTGCAAGTGATCTCCGCTGTGCTCTGTCAAATATCAAACCAAACATACCGAATCTTACCAAGAGAAAACAGTGTCAACTCTCTCACTGACATGTGTTGACTAATTTAAGGATTTGTTGTAAAAGTGTGTTCTTTGTATTGCGCTAAAATAACGTTAGTATGTAATATATAGGCCTATTCCATTATGTAGTGTTATTAGGTTAGGGCTATATCTTCCTCGTCAATCGAAGAGGTTATAGAAGCGATGAGTGGTGGGGGCGGGAGAGGGGGGGGGCAGGGGTTGGGGGAGGAGGGGGCGCGATGAACGCCCGTATCTGAAAAGGGGGGCTTCAGCTGGTTGGGAACCACTGCTCTAGAAGGATGCAGGAAATTTGGAAACAAAGGACATTGAATACATACAACGTTGATTCATCGTGCCCTCCAAATGGGTTATTCGAAATAAGAAGAAGAAGAAGTGTGTAATGATAAAATAATGTTAATAATAAACACATTACTATGTTTTAAAAGAATGTCATGGAAAATATTTCGAAAGAAAAATCTGAAGGATTTGGTGGAAGTTGTATAATATGACTGCCAGCAGTCACCCAATGGCTAGAATTTGACAGTTAGCAAAACACGTTGCCAGTGCATGTTCATTCATTCAGTCGCTTATTAGTCATTGTTCCCGTCATAGTGTTCAAATATCCAGCCTGCTATCCGATATAACTCGACAATGCAAAACCACGCCAATACAGTATTATCTTCACTAAGTAGCTTATTTGTGTATTCTGTTGAATATTATTTTACCTTAGCTTGTCTTCTTTCATCTGGAACGATAATCATCAATAACACCTGCTAATTGCTTAGTGAGTGTTGATAGAATCATCAAATTACTTTGTATTAGCCGTAGAATATTTGCACACTTTGTCGTCTTTATTGAATGAGAATATCGATGATAAAGGTAGACGGGTAGTAATTGAATTCGGCGTCTTATTTATTTAATTATTTATCTTCGTAGTAACTTTACCCTCCAGGTAGGCTTTTCCCACGAACTAAGCGTGAGATCCCACCTTTACCGCCTCTACGGGCAGTGTCCTGGAGCTTGACATCGAATCGGGACATACAACTGGGGAGGCGGGACTCGCCCAGGTGGCCTCACCTGCAAAGCGAACAGGGGTCCTCACGAGGGAGGGGATACACAAGGAAGAGGGAAGGAGGCGGCCATGGCCTGATGGTAGATTCCATCCCGGCATTTGCCCGAAGACGAAGTGGGTAACCACGGAAAACCACTTCGAGGATGGCTGAGGTGGGAATTGAACCTCCTCTACTAATTTGGGCCATCCCGTTCCAGTCCTCATACCACTTTACAAATTTCGTGGCAGAGCCGGGAATCGAACCGCGGACCTCCGGGGTGGCAGCTAAGCACGCTGTATTTATTTATTTATTTATTTGAATGTACTCCGCGTTGACTCAAGATCCATTGATAAAATATTTTACGTATAATTCTACCGACTAAATGTCCGAAGTGTAGCGCAGTGCTTGGTATTACAGTATTCAAATCAACTGATTTTAAAACTTGGCAAGACAGCTCTGCTGTTGTAATTTCCCGCCATACCCTTTCTTCCGAAATATCCTAAAATTGGTCTAAATAATTGTAATAATAAACGAGGAAAATCACCTCATAAAAGTAGTAAAGAACAGGTCTGTAACAAATGTTGGATTTAACTTGAATTAATGGAATGTTAATTGAAATCGTAAGTTATTGTCAAAATGGGGGCAATTGATGTTGGCATAGAAAACAGCAATATTATGATTTCTTGTTTCCAAAAAGACATACAGTGCGTGTAAAGTAATTATTATTGTATATCCCTTTAAATTATTCTAAATTCTTGAAAAATCTTATGGAAATTCCTTATTTTAAAACATTATGTCCACATACAACTATTCTTAATGTTGGTTAAAGATGGACAACAGGATGTAGAGCGTAAGATATGTTCTCCATGGGAATAAAAGCTCTTTGAAATATATATTTCATTTTTAGCCCATTCGACATGCAAGCTACAAATGCAATTAACAAAGCTTGCACCAGGCACCCGAGGCCATACGATATTATTATTATTATTATTAGCCCATTTATGAGATCACCTTTTATCCGTGTGTGTGTGCATAAGCGTGCCCCTAATAAATCCTAAACGGCTGAAGCGATTTCAATGAAACTCGGTAAGGACATAGTACTATTTTGTCCAACACCGACTTTGCCCTTGAAAATTTAATACATCTCACCAATCCAACATGGCAGCTGCACGAATTATTTCACTGGCATTCTAGGAAAGTCGCCAAATATGGGGAGGTTCCTTTACAGTGCTCACATTAGCCATAAGAAGGCATGGACTAATTTTCATTCTATCACCAATGTAACATCAGGGAATATACCATGTTTATCATAAATATGGGTGCGTTCGATATTGTAATGAAATGAAAAACCACAGCCTGCTTCCAGTCTCCAACCGGGTCAGGAATGGAATGAATGAAGCCCCCAACTAGCGGCGAGGATATGAAATGTGCCGGTTGCCGAGGCCTGACGCACTCCTCTGGGGCAATGATGAAATGAATGACAGATGAAATGAAATGATAGTGGAGAGTGTTGCTGGAATGAAATTTTGACAGGGAAAACTGGAGTACCCGGAGAAAAACCTGTCTGCCTCCGTTTTGTCCAGCACAGATCTCACATGGAGTGACCGGGATTTGAACCACGGACCCAGCGGTGAGAGGCCGGCGTGCTGCCGCCTAAGCCACGGAGGCTTGCGATATTGTAATAACCTATGATATTATTGTTAACCTTATAAAGTGCACTTTCCCCATATTAGGCAACCGGGGCTCGTAATATGGGGAGGTGAGAAATATCACGGTTTTTATTTATAATAGATACACTGAATATTGGTAGCAAATCCACTTCTAATCAATCACATAACAGTAAATAACAAGAAAGTTAAAATAGTGAAGCAATTTAAATACTTAGGAGAAATTATAACTTACATCTTGGATGAGAAACCTGCATGGCAAGAAAGAACTAATAAAATGATAAAAGCCCAAAAATTAACATGGTCTACATATAAAAGAAAATATCTATCAATCGCAACAAAATTAAAACATTACAAGACGGTGGTTCAACCAGAGGTGACATATGGAAGTGAAACTCTTTTTAAAGTTACTCAGAAAAACAGAATCGACAAAATTTTAAAAGTAGAAAGAAGAATAGCTAAAATATGCATAAATAAAAAATATCAGAAAGATGGACAGTGGCGGATAGTACCAAATGAAGTGGTTGGTATACAGAGAACTGGAGCCCATCACTGATACTATTCGGAAGAAGCGGATTTCTTTTTTTGGTCACATCATGAGGACACCAGAAACCAGGTTATCTAGAAAAATTGTAGTGAAACGTTGGAATATGAAACAACAAGTAGGATGGATTAAGGAAATTAGAGAAGATATGAAAGAATTAGAAATAACCTTGGATGACTTGCAAAACAAAAAACAAAAGAAACAATAAACTGAGAGATATAAAAATAAGATTTCAGGCTAAAATAGACAAACGTAATACAGTAAAAAGGGTATTTACAGATGAGGAACGCCTGAGAAGATCAGAGCGAATGAAGAGCTACTGGGCGACTCGGAAAGGAAATTTACTGAAGAAGAGGACCAAGAAATGATTGACTGAAGTGGTCCAAAAAGTGGTAAAAGCAGAAGAAGAAGAAGATACACTGAATAATATACCCTTCTAATTAAAGCACTTATTCTGAAAATGTAATAAAATCATAAATATATATTGTACAATAATAAACATTGTAAGTTAATAACAATCCTAGTTTCCTCTTGCCGAACTTCCAAACAAAACAACCCAGCACTCTGTCTTGAATTAAAGAGAGTGCGCTGCCAAATGTGTACATCTGACTATCGGTTCATCAGAGTGAGTGTGGGGCACGAGGGAAGGCATGTACACTCAGGGAGAACTATTTTGATTTTAACTCTGCTGCTCCAGCAAACCATTTCCCCTTTTAGCCATCTTTGGGATTGGAAGGATGTCAACAACTCGAACTTGTGGACTGCCCCACCAGCAGATGTTGAGGCTTCCGATTAAATACCACCACTTTTGTTTGGAGAAGAAGATGATGGAATACCCCGACCTATATTTCCATGTTGTACCTCTACTGAGAGGTTCGGAAAATCAAGGTCGCGGAAGATATTCTTCTTGCACGGATAAAGTCCAGTTTTACGGAACCCTCCTACATTTTCAACAGTTGCTGCCTTCATGTACGCACGACCAAACAGCTCACCAACCCATTTCTTCCTTCCGGGCATCTAAGAATAAAAATGATATGCCACTTAGCAAGAGATGAACTATTCCATTGGGGTTTCCCGTATTAGAGGACAATGCACTCCCCATATTAGGCTATTTCAGTGCCCATGCTTTAACATTTTACTTCCAAGAAATTTATAGGTTAAGACAAAATACTACAATAGTACGTTGAACCCAAACCCCTGACTATATATACAAAGACGAGTAGAAAATTAATTCAATTACCTCTTCTGATCAATTCGTATGAATTTAGAAAACGGAGATTTATTTCACAACGATGTAGAACAACAAACTTCAATACGTAACAAAATGGCTATGATGCGCAGCTAACGGCAACTTCTCGCTTTACCAACATAGCACATGGACAACAATTTAACGTATTCACCGATAGGTGACAGCATCTAAGAAATGATTAAATACTTCCTCCCCATATATGGCGACTTTTTAGCCTATTTTCATTTATGAAAAAAAGGATTTTTGTGTGTGTGTGTCTTCCCGCCTAATAACTTCTAAACGGCTGGAGCGATTTCAATGAAACTCGGTAAGTTCATAGCACTATTCCGGACGACCCCGACCGTGCCCTTCAAATTTTGTTACGTCTCACCAATCCAACATGGTAGCTGTGCGAAATAGTTCACTAGCATTCAATATCTCCGAAACTATTACCGATATCATCCTGGAATTTCGTACGGTGATAAAGGGAACTACTAGAAGTTCACGTATGTGACTTTTGAAAACCTGGTAACTACAAAACCAACATGGCGGCCAAGCGAAGTTGCGACTTTTAAATAGACGTTTCTCGCGATTTAACCAACTAAACGCAATGAAACATGGTACAGTATAATGTTTATACACATTGTAATGCACGGACATCTAACTTCGTTCAATTGTTTACATAACCTCAAGATGATGGCTGTGCGAAATATTTGACCGGCATTCTATATCTCTGAAACTATTAGCGAGATCACCCTGAAATATTGTACGGATATAAAGGGAACTACTGGAAGTTCATCTATGAGCCTTTCAAATACCGGTCAAGCGAATTTGAAAGTTTTAAATATACTTTTCTCGCGATTTAATGATCCAAACGCAATGAAACTTGGTATAGCCAATGTTTATACACATTGTAATGCACTGTATCTAATTTAGTTCAATCGTTTACGTAACCTCAATATGGCGGCGTTGCGAATTTATAAAATTAAGTTCTTATTCTTGTGTTCTAATCATGCGATCGAAATCAACATTTGCATAATGAACGTACACAATAATCATCATCTAATAGTATATAACTCTATGGCCTACATATAAAAAACCAACATGGCGACCATCCAAAATATTTAGATGATTCTCAATATCTACGAATCTATTACAGTAATCAAACTGAAATTTTGTATGTTGATAGAGGCAATTAACACAAGTAGGATATATGAAAATAGGCTATTCAGTTCTTCACGGAACTACTTGTTCCAACTGGAAGCCGTGAAGTATTTATTGAACAAGATGGAATAAATCGATTACGCACCATTTGGTATCTACTCGGAAATGATGGAAAATAAAATCCCCGACCTGTCAAAGAATTTGACTTGGGTGCTTGAAATAAACAGGACCATGAGAAGCGCGCGTGTGGGAGAAAAAGTGCAGGAACCACTCCCAAAGTAGGTGGAAAGCAGATTGGAGAGCGACAGTTCTACTTCGTGAGCTTCTAGCTACAGGTTAGGATGGGAGAAGGAAGCACACGATCTGAATTTACTTTGAGAAATTATGGAAAACCACTTCTACGATACGAAGTGTCCTGCAGGAATTGATTAACCTCATCTTGGAGTTAAAATTCATGCCCTAGCCACGAATGAAACACTGTTAGACATTGCCAATTCATTCTGTTTCTTCAAATATCTAGAATATACTATTTCGTTCGAATCAATTATTTCAGAAACCAATTATTTAAATTAACATGTGAGCTACTTTGTGCACTTTGGCAAACACCTTGCTATCTATTACTTTATAATAAATTTCCACTTTAAAATGCAATCCTTTTTTCTGTCATTCTGCTTTATACGTGTTTCAGCTCACCAGGCCTTGCTCAGCCAAAAAATCACATACAATTCTCAATGTTCAATCTAAGACTATTATACATAACATTTTCAATTTTAAAAAAATTCACAAGCGTCATCCACAATTAAACAGAGATAACATTCTTAAAGAATGAGTAAATATCAGATTGGAGATAATTTATAATTTATAATTTATAAAATGAACGAAAGCCAGGTTGAATTTTCCATCGAATCTTCATAGAGGATCCCATTATAACTGCCGCATATTTATCACCGGCTTGATGAGCCGAAACATGTATCAATGAAATGTACTGTAGATGTAAGTTGTGTTAGTGAAATATAATATATGTATGTGGGGCTTGCACTTTTACACTTCTTCTATGATGTACGGTATTTAAATAATGATAACAATATTAATAACAAGAAGTTCCGTAACGAACTAAAGAGCCTACTTTTCTTAAAATGTAAGATCTATGCCAATGATTAATCTATATGGATCTATCTAGAATAATGACGAAATTAAGTTGGAAATATCGAAATTTCTAATTAGTTCGAAATACTGTATACCTGGCATACTGTAGCCTAATAGAGAACTACAGTTGGCAGCCCTGGTGACTGAATATATTCTTAGTTCCATCTCTTAAGGTACAGAATACAAGATTTGGTTGAAGTCCAATGGATAGCATGGGCGTTACATGCAGTTAAACATTGGATCTAACAGCGCGCGTAAAATCATGTTGGCAACAATGACATACATGTATTGGTCAGAAATAATCTGAAATAATATGATCTATTGTTGTGTCAATTTTGAATAAAATCCATTAGTTAGTATATAAGTTAAATGCATTTTAAAATTGGATCTATCAGCAGGCTTAGAATCATGTTGGCAGCATTGACGTATATTAGTTACTCCACATTAATCTAGAATGCCAGGTACTATACGTGTGCAAAGTTTAGAGCTATAGGCTTGCATACTTTCTGATATATTGATATTAGGGTAACAGAAATAGAGACAGTATTTACTAACAGTTGGCAGCCCTGGTTACTCTTAAGAATCGGCATATACATATCTGTTATGGTACACATAGCACACACGAAATTTGGTTGAAATCCAAATAATAGTATAGAAGTTACATGTATTTAAAGTTGGACCTCTCAGCAGGCTTAGAATCATGTTGGTAGCACTGACGTATATAAGTTTCTCCAAATTAATATAGAATGTCAGGTACTATACGTGTGCATAGTTTAAAGCTGTCGGCTGGCATACTTTCTGATATATTGGTATTTGGATAAAATAAATTGAGAGCATTTATTAACAGTTGGCAGGCCTGGTGGATCTTAATAATACTTTCAGTCATGTCTGTTTATGTACACATAGCACATACGAAATTTGGTTGAAATCCAATTGATAGTGTAGAAGTTATATGCATTTAAAATTTGGACCTATCAGAAGGCGTATATTCATTTTGGCAACACTGCGATGTATGGCCTCCTGGAAATTAAACTGCAATATTAGTATCTATACGTGTGCCAATTTTTAAATAGCTCCTATTCATACCTTCCAAGACATCCAACATGGAGCTCAAATTTCAATTGCGATTTTTCAGCAGTTGGTAGCACTGACATCATTTTCAAATATGAGTGTGAGATATTCAGGTATAGATCTTTACTCCTACCAAATTTTGTTTCGATTGCTGCAGCCGTTTAGGAGTTGATAGGGGGGACACACACAGCCAGCCAGACAGACAGAAGGATAGACAGACACACATTTGCCCGATCTCATAAGTCTACGTTTTTCTCATTTTTGCAAAATGAGAAAAGTAGGCTAAAAATATTGGAATGCAGTCGAAAGGAATCAGAAACCCCTATGGATGTCGAATTGGCAGGTGAAAGCTAAAGGAAGTAAGTTAGGTGACTTCTGTTACTTAGGAAGCAAAATAACCAGTGATGGACGAAGCGAAGAGGATATAAAAAGTAGGTTAGCTCAGGCAAGGAAAGCATTTATACAGAAAAGGAATCTGTTAACTTCGAATATAGATTTAGGTATTAGGAAGTCATTTTTGAAAGCCTCTGTCTGGAGGGTGGCGCTCTATGGAAGTGAAACTTGGACTATTGGTGCAGCAGAAAAGAAGATAATTGAGACGTTTGAAATGTGGTGTTACAGGAGAATGATGAATATCAGATGGGTAGATAGGGTAACGAATGAAGAGGTATTAAGACGAGTGGGAGAGGAGAGATGTTCTGGCGACTGCTAATGAAGAGAAGAGATAGGTTGGTAGGACACGTTCTAAGGATTAGCAAACCTATTTATAGAAGGAAGGGTCGACGATAAGAACTGTAGGGTTAGACCAAGGTTTGAATATGCTAGATTGCCTCGGATGTAGGGTGTGTAGCTATTTAGGAATGAGACGATTAGCTCAGGACAGGGAAGCATGGAGACCTGCATCAAACCAGTCAAAAGACTGAAGTTATATTGTTGTTGTTGTTTTAAGGGGCGGAACTACGAGGTCATCTGCCAAAGACTGAAGGCTCAAACAACAACAACAATAATAATAGTGATAATTATTATGCACTCTATTTCTAAGTAAAACGGTTCAGCTGACTGCGTGGCTCAGTGGTAATTTTCTCGCCTACTGAGCCCAAGATAGAGGGATTGAATCCCGGCGAAGTCAGTTGGCATTTGAGGATGCTTAAGTGTGAGGAAACCGTGTCAGTAGATTAATTGGCCCGTTTAAGATCCCCCTCAATGCAAAATTCTGGGACCCTGCGTCTCTAAAAGCCACAGTAGTAAAAAGGGACATGTAACATAATAATAATATTAATTATTATTATTATTATTATCATTCTAAGTATAAAAGCGATCATGCTACCAGATCCAATAACACCCATTGGAAAACTACTCGCAGTGAGTGCACATTGTATATTTTATGCGACAGAAATATTGTGATCGTTGTGACTGGAAATCTCATGTGGAGGTCTAGCCTAATAAGAAGACACTCCGTGGGTCAGGTTGTGAGGGGAATTGTTGTTGCTATTGAAATCAAAATACCCACAGTCCATACATAATATGACAATAACAATACCTCCTTCTGTGATCACGGAGCACCAATTGAAACTCCGCTCCGAAAGGTCCTATGTTCGATACCCGGTTCTGGACAGAAAATCAATTCAAGCCTGAGGTTCACATTGGGTAACAGTGAGCCTTGTTAGGCTATGCTGAGAATAGGTAGTTTCGATTTCTACCTCAGTCAAATGTTTGGATGAGTCCTAAACCTAAGTCCATAGCTCTCTCCTTCCTAATCTACTGTAGCTCAATTACAGACTGCAGATAGCACAATTACACAGGTCATCAAAAGAATCCTACACAACCTAGTACAAGGATCTCATGACCACACAGTCTAAGCTCCGAAATAGAATATAGAACTTTTTTTTTTAGCGGAAGAAATGCATTTACGTACAGAGTGTCGGGCTCCTGCTCCTGAGTAGCAGACTACCAACTAAAACTCCCCCGTTACTTCTGAACACTAGCCTGGAACCGTTTAACACATTACTTCAGGCTAGAGTCATTTTATATTTGCCTGTAGGGCACTCTTCCGTAATGAATCATCTTCAGTGGCGATCCAGATACGTCTTCTTTGTTCGGAGGATATCTTCAACAAAACTTGCTACCAGTTTCCAATTTTCCTCATTTTGTAGCCTCACTGCAACAATATTGTCGGGAGATCTCTACATCAATTTGATCTTGAAGAGACTGCCTATTTTGGACCCACCGTCCACAAGAGAAGAAGGTGTGATTAGCATTATCTAATTCGCTGATACAGTAGATGCAATCTAATGAATCCACCTTTCCCATCTTCTTAAGATAGGAACAGAAGTACCCATGGCCAATCAAGAACTGAGTGAGATAGTAACCAATCTCACCATGTTTCCTCTCCGTCCTGACCTGCAGCTGAGGGATCATTCTCTTAGTCCATTGGCTTTGATCTCCTTGCTCCCATTTAATCTGCCAATTTTGTACTCTTGCCGATCGTCTTGCATTTTGTAAACCCATGTCAGATTTCCTCAAGTAAATGTTCTTGCGTTCTTTCGCAAAAAAAAAAAACAAGTAGTTCCGTGAAGAACTATACAGCCTATTTTCTTATATCCTACTTATGTTAATTGCCTCTATCAACATACAAAATTTCAGTTAGTTTGCTGTAATAGATTCGTAGATATTGAGAACTTACTGAATATAGCGTATGGTCGCCATGTTGGAATTTTACATTCGTAAGTCTTAGAGTTATGTACTGTTACATGAAGATTATTGTGTACGTGTAGTATTCAAACTTCAATCGCATGATTAGGGCACAAGAAGTAAAAAGGAGATTTTAAAATTTCGCACAGCTGCCATACTGTGATTGTGGTAACAATTGAAAAAAATTAGATGCCACTGGATTAATAATTGTATAAGGATTTACTGTACCAAGTGTCACTGCACTCGGATGGTTAAATTGCGAGAAACGACCATGTGAATATTTATACTTCGCGTCGCCGCCATGTTGGATTTGCGATCACCAGGTTATTGAAAGTCCTATAGGTGAAATTATGTTCATAGCCCTTATGAACATTAAAGAAATCAGTTTGATTGCTGTAATAGATTCGTAGATATTGAGATCCATCTAAATATTTCTGATGGTCCCCATGTTGGATTGTTATATGGATAGGCCATAGTGTCATGTACAGGTACCATTAAAGGAAAAGTATTGCGTTGGTTCATTATTCAAACGTTCACTTCGATCGCATGATTACGACACAAGAAATAAAAACTTAATTTTAAAATAAGAGCAGCCGCCATCTTGAGGTTATGTGAACAATTGAACTAAATTAGATACCAGTGCATTACAATGCATATAAATGTGTATAAACATTTCATTTGCCAAGTTTCATTGCGTTTCGATCATTAAATCGTGAGAAAAATCTATTTCACATTTTGAAATTCACTTGGCCGCGATATTCGTTTTGTAGTTAACCGTGTTTTGGAAGTCACATAGATGAACTTCTAGTAGTGTCCTTTATCTCCTTATAAAATTTCAGGCTGATGCAGCTAGTAGTTTCAGAGATATAGAATGCCGGTGAAATATTTCGCACAGCCGCCATCTTGAGGTTATGTAAACAATTGAACGAACCTAGATGTCGGCGCATTACAATGTGTATAAACATATACTGTACCAAGTTTCATTGCGTATGGTTGGTTACATCGTGAGAAAAGTCTATTTAAAAGTCGAAAATTCGCTTGACCGCCATGTTGGTTTAGTAGTTATCAGGTTTTCAAAGGTCACATAGGTGAACTTCTGGTAGTTCCCTTTATCACCGTAAAATAATCCAGGGTGATATCGGCAATAGTTTCGGAGATATTGAATGCTGGTGAAATACTTCGCACAGCCGCCATGTTGGATTGGTGACACGTAACAAAAGTTGAAGGGCACGGTCGGGGTCGTCCGTAATACTGCTATGAATTTACTGAGTTTCATTGAAATCGCTCCAGCCGTTTAGAAGTTGTTAGGGGGGACACACACCATCACACACGCCATCACACACACACACACGCACACACAGACAGACACACGGACAAAAGGTGATCTCATAAGCCTATTTTTTTCATAAATGAAAATAGGCTAAAAATCGGAATAATCCCGGCAATAACGAGAACTGCTTCCTCAGAGACCGTGCGATATGCAGATGGAACGCACAAAGCACCCCGCCTCTGCACTTGCGCCAGTGACTTACTATAAATTTCCTTATCCAGGGCATCCGCCCATATTTCCGCTCCATACAGCAGAACTGAATGGATGGCTGTCATCAATAGTCTTCTCTTACTAGATTTTGGCCCACCAACATTGTCCATGATCCGACTGAGGGACATTACTCCTCTGACCGCCTTATCTGCAGTCCGTCTAATCTGTTCTCCAAAATTCATTTTACTGTCGATCATGATGCCCAGGTATTTTGCTGCTGGCTGCGTCTCTACTTGAATTTGTCCTACCTGTATTGGAAGAATTGTCTGAATTCTCTTCTTTGTTAGGATGACAATTTCCGTCTTCCTAAGTGCTAATAATAATAATAATAATAATAATAATAATAATAATAATAATCACAACGATTATGAATTTTACTCCCTAATAAGATGCAATTTAGTTAAAGCAAAATAACTTAAATCAATTATAATATTTCTTGACTTTAAAACTTATTTTACTCATAGATTTAACCTCTCTCTCAAATAATAATAATATTATATGGAAATTGTGTATTAAATCGATAGGTTTCACTTTCTGATGACAATCACAGCAGTTTGGCCAACTATGATCCGTTTCTTAGTTAAATTAGGTGCTTAATACGACCATAGTGAAATTTTACGTCAGTGCTTCTGGTGGATTTCGACAGACGGGTTTTGCCGAATTGTGAGAAGAAATGATCTATTCCAATAATTCTCCCTCGTCGAATAGGCTGTCATTTGGAAAATTTTCAATAAATTACCAACTTATATTAAAACAGTAGAAACACGATGCGCGTTATAAATAGGTGTACCATAATGAATTCGTAGTTTTGTTATAGCCTATTACAGTGGAATATATTGGCAATTTTAACCAGAAATTCAGTGGTATTTTTAATAGTTTTAGCGCTTGAGTTTGTAACGTTAGACTAGAGACCATTTTTAGCCCAATTTTCACATTTTGCAAAAATGAGGAAAAAGTAGACTTATGAGATGGGCAAATGTATGTCTGTCTGTCTATCTGTCCTTCTGTCTGTCTGTCAGTCCTTCTGTCTGGCTTGCTGGCTGTGTTTGTGTGTCCCCTCCCCTATCAACTCCTAAACGGCAGCAGCAATCAAAACAAAATTTGGTTGCAGTAAAGATATATACCTGAATATTTGAAAATGATGTCAGTGCTACCAACTGCTGAAAAATCGCAATTGAAATTTGAGCTCCATGTTGGATATCTTGGAGGGTATGAATGGGAGCTATTTCAAAATTGGCACACATATAGATAATAGCTGAAGTACCCGTGCTTCGCTACGCGTCATAAATAAATTAAAATGTGAAGGTGACAGTTAAAACAGGGGATAGGCGAGGTGCTGCGCAGAGGGAGATTAAGTATGGAACATTTTGTCCAACTATACCGCTCGGCGTTGACCGTGTTTTATAACACAAATTTAGGTTTTACTCGCTAACCGTTGGAGATACCTTTCGGATAGAAAATGTTACTTTAAACCTCGTATATGCCATCAAAAGTTTGCTATTTCTTAGCGTTCTCTTTTTATTTGAAATGGAAATATGAACGTTTGAAACCAAAGGGTGTAGTGACGTCACTAAAATGGTCGCCATCTTTAAATAGTGCAAAGTATTGAAATCAAAAGTAACCTATATGTTGACCAGGTAAATCAGCTACTTCCATGAAAAATTCATGTAAATCGGACCAGTGGTACTTGCGTGATTGAGTAATACACAGACACACACCATCTCAATTTTATCCTCGCTTCGCTCGCGTCATAGTCGTGTCATATTGTTATTCAATAAAATGCAGGTTTAACCCCGTTAACACCCCTTTAGAACCTGAATATCCAAAACTCCCTCCTTACTAGACGATTTCGACACACAACAAACATATCCCCAAAATATAATTCTTCTAACTTTAATAGATTTGGTTGGTCGATGAGAGTGAACATCCAAAATTCCTTCCTTAGTGGACGTTTTTCTTCCAGAATTTCACCCCTCCCCATATGCCCCTTAAATTGCATTTATGAAAAAACGGTCGAACTCCTATTTACTTGTATTTTAAGCTGTTTTTTCCCGTCGAATTTCAAACTTCTCGCCTATGTCGTTTCAGAGATACACGCTCCGTTAAGAATCCCTCAACCCCCAATTTTCACCCCTTTCACCTCATAATATACACCACATCGATAAACCCTTAGACATATGTTAGATTATTTTTAATGATTAGTTTATATACCGAATATCATATCCCCAAAGAAACAACTCATGAGATATCGTTATTCAATGAAATGCACGTTTACCCCCCTTAACACCTCTTTAAAACCCGAATAAACAAAAATCATTCCTTAGTTGAAGTTTTCGACATAAAGCGAAAATATTCCCAAAATTTCATGTTTCCAACTTTAATAGTTTTCGCTGGGCGTGATGAGTGAGTGAGTCAGACAGGACATTTTCTTTCAATTATTTTTACCAGAATTTCACCCCTCCCCATGGGCCCCTTAAATTGGATTGATGAAAAAACGCTTGAACACCTATTAACTTATTTTTTAAGCTGTCTTTTTCCCCTGAGTTTGATGAGTGAGTGAGTTAGTCAGTCAGTTAGGACACTTTCTCTCCTTTCTTCCCCCTAGAATATCACCCCACCCCAATGGCCCCTTAAATTAATTTAAGATAAAATGTTCGAACACCGATTTACTTACTTTTTAAGCTGATTTTTTTTCGCTGAGTTTCAAATTTCTCGCCTATATCTTTTAAGAGATAGGCCTACACGCTCCGTTAGGAATCCTTCAACCCCCACTTTTCACCCCTTTCACCTCATAATAATACACCACACCGAAAACTCTTAGACACATGTCTGCTTATTTTTAATGATTAGTTTATATGCCGAGTATCACATCCACAAATGAAACCACTCGTGAGATATTGTTATTCAATGAAATGCAGGTTTAACCCCCTTAAGACCCTTATAGAACCTGAATATCCTAAAATCCTCCCTTAGTGCACGGTTTTGACACACAACGAGCATATCCCCGAAATGCCATGTTTCCAAATTCAATATTTTTGGCTGGGCGATGATGAGTGAGTGAATGAGTCAGGACATTTTCTTTCAATTTATTTTATTCCGAATTTCACCCCTCCCGATGAACCCCTTAAATTTGATTTATCAAAAAAACTGTCGAAAAGCTATTTACTTACTTTAAAGCAGTTTTCCCCCTGAGTTTGATGACTGAGTGAGTTAGTCAATCAGTTAGGACACTTTCTTTCCTGTCCCCCCCCCCCCCCCCAGAATTTCACCCCTCCCCATGGGGCCCTTAAATTGGATTTATGAAAAAACGGTCAAACACCTATTTACTTATTTTTATGTTGTTTTTTACCGCTGAGTTTCAAACTCCTCGCCTATGTCGTTTAAGAGATACACGCTCCGTTAGGAATCTTTCAATCCCCACTTTTCACCCCTTTCACCTCATAATATACACCACATCGAAAAACCCTCAGACACGTGTCTTCTTATTTTTAATGATGAGTTTATATGCCGAGTATCACATCCCCAATGAAACCAATCGGGAGATATTGATTGCTATTCAATGAAATGCAGGTCTACCCCCTTAACACCCCTTTAGAACCTGCATATCCAAAAATCCTTTCTCAGTGGGCGTTTGCGGTCCTTGTGGAAGCTGCATACCAAATTTCATTCAAAGTTAAAACGTTCATGGCATTTGTAGACTTAGAAAAGGCTTTTGATAACGTTGATTGGAGTAAGTTGTTTAATATTTTGAAAACGGTTGGCATAAAGTACAGGGATAGGAGGGTGATCAACAATCTATACAGAAATCAGACAGCAGTCATTCGAGCTGAAGGACATGAGAGAAAAGCTGGTATTCAGAAAGGTGTAAGGCAAGACTGCAACTCATCGCCCATACTTTTCAATCGTTACGTTGAACAAGCAATGAAGGAAATCGGAGAAAAATTCAAAGTAGGAGTAAAGATTCAAGGAGAAATAATTTCAACTCTGAGATTCGCTGATGACATCGTCATCTTAGCCGACACATGGAGGATTTGAATGAGTTTTTGAATGGTATGGATTCTGTCTTGAGAAAAGAATTCATGATGAAAATTAATAAATGTAAAAAAAAAAATGGAATGCTGTCGAAGGAAATCAGAAACGCTTATGGACGTCGAATTGGCAGGTGAAAAGCTAAAAGAAGTAGGTGCCATCTGTTACTTAGGAAGAAAAATAACCAGTGATGGACGAAGCAAGGAGGATATAAAAATTAGGTTGGCTCAGGGAAGAAAAGTATTTCTACCTGAAAAGGAATCTGTTGACATCGAATAAAGATTTAGGTATTGGGAAGTCATTTTTGAGGCCTTTGTCTGGAGCGTGGCGCTCCATGGAAGTGAAACTTGGACTATTGGTGCAGCAGAAAAGAGGAGAATTGAAGTGTTTGAGATGTGGTGTTACAGGAAAATGATGGAGATCAGATTGGTAGATAGGGTTACGAATGAAGAGGTATTAAGACGAGTGGGAGAGGAGAGATGTTTCTGGTGACTGCTAATGAAGAGAATAGATAGTTTGGTAGGACACATACCAAGACACCCAGGAATAGCAAGCTTAGTTATGGAAGGAAGGGCTGAGGATAAGAACTGTAGGGGTAGAACAAGGTTGTGGTAGCTATGTAGAGATGAAACGATTAGCTCAGGACAGGGAAGCATGGAGGGTGCTCGAAAGACTGAAGACTTAAACAACAACAGTAAAAACCCGCACGTCCCGATAGGGAATCAAACCCTGGTCTCTCAAATAAAAGGTTATCGTCCTATGCCCATGGCCATGAAGCCGGAAGCCTATGAATGTATCTCACTTACCTTGATATAAGCCATGGCATGGACAGGAATGTTCTGGCCCTAAACATCCTGGATGTAATGTTATATACGACAGGTGGAGAGCTGGAACTAGTCAGGTGGTTTCACACTTCATTACACAGCTGGCTGACCTTGAGACTTCAATTAAATGCTTCATTAAAAAAAGGGGATCTTTCTGTGAACTAAGGAATTTGGAAGATTGCATGACCAAAGGAAATATGTGCATAAAGTAGTTATCTTCTACGTAGCAAATTAAATCATTTTGATTGTAGATTCTAGAACAGACGTTCTCAAGCTGGGGCTCGCGAACATAATCCCCCCCTGAGATCCATTCTTCAATTGAAATTTTGTTGCACGAACCACAATAATAATGTTTTCATTACAAGTTTTGACAGTCAGAAATTGTATCATTTTGTGAAATAGTAAACACTAGCGGACCCGTCCGAGAACTCTCGCATAATGGGTTGTGTGAGCCCCGTGTGTACAGACTACCCGTCCAGCTCTGTTGCTATGCGGGCTGTAGGCGTCAGAGTTCTCGCAGGGGCTATCATCTTATTTATTTGTTCAAAATCACTTTATAAACAAATAAATATATTTCCGTTAACTTTTCAAGAAATGCAAGATTTTTCCTGTACAATTGAGTCGATTTGGAAGAATTTGGTACAAACCGTACCTTCCAACTCCCTCCGGTTTAGGAGCTTAAGTTTTATGAAACATACACCTTAGCGTATATAATAAGATAATGGACTTCCCTGTTTTTTAAATCACATAGGAGATGCTGATTCGACTTACTCTCCATACATAAATGTATTTTTAGCCTACTTTTCACATTTTGCAAAAATGAGGAAAAAGTAGACTTATGAGATCGATCCGGGAAAATGTGTGTGTGTGTGTCTGTCTGTCTGTCTGTCTGTTCTTCTGTCTGTCTGGCTGTGTGTGTGTCCCCCTATCAACTCCTAAACGGCTGCAGCAATCGAAACGAAATTTAGTATGAGTAAAGATGTATAACGGCCTAGCTCAAGCCCATATTTGAAAATGATGTCAGTGCTACCAACTGCTGAAAAACCGCACTGGAAATGTGAGCTCCATGTTGGATATCCTGCAAGGAATGCATGGGAGCTATTCCAAAATTGGCACACATGTAGATAATACTATTTGAGTTAAATTTCCAGGAGGCCATACATGACAGTGTTGCCAAAATAATGTTAAGCCTTCTGATAGGTCCAATTTTAAATGCATATAAGTTCTACACTATCAATTGGATTTCAACCAAATTTTGTATGTAATGTGTGTACATAAAAAGATATGACTGAGCGTATTCTTAAGAGCCACCAGGGCTGCCAACTGTTAATAAATGCTGCCTATATGTTTTTACCCTTATATCTGAAAGTATGCAAGCCGACAGCTTTAAACTATGCACACGTATAGTACCTGACATTTTAGATTAATTTGGAGTAAATTAAATAGTCAGTTCTACCAACATGATTATAAGCCTGCTGATAGGACCAATTTTTAAATACATGTAACTTGTATACTATCAGTTGGATTTCAACCAAATTTCGTATGTGTTATGTGTAACATAACAGATATGCCTATAATTATACTTAAGAGCAATCAGGGCTGCCAAATGTTAATAAATGCTCTCTATATTTGTTTACCCTAATAACAATATATCAGAAAGTATGCAAGCCAACATCTCTATACTTTGCAAACGTATAGCACCTGACACTCTAGATTAATTTGGATTAATTAATATAAGTTAGTGCTGCCAACATGATTCTATGCTTGCTGATAAATCCAATGTCTAACTGCATGTAACGTCCATTGGACTTCAACCAAATTTTGCATTCTGTACCTTAAGAGATGGAACTAAGAATATATTCAGTCACCGGGGCTGCCAACTGTAGTGCTCTATTAGGCTACATTATACCAGGAATTTTTCGAACTAATTAGACATTTAGATATTACCAACTTAATTTCGTCATTATTCTAGATAGGTTCATATACCGTAGAACAATCATTGGCATGAAAAGTAGGCTGTATAGTTCGTCGCGGAACTTATTGTTAGCCTAATTTTCACATTTTGCAAAAATTAGGAAAAAGTAGACTTATGAGATCGATCCGGGCTAATGTGTGTCTGTCTGTCTGTCCTTCTGTCTGTCTGTCTGTCTGGCTATGTGTGTGTGTCCCCCCCCCCCTCCTATCAACTCCTAAACGGCTGCAGCAATCGAAACAACATTTGGTAGGAGTAAAGATCCGTACCTGAATATCTCACTGCCGTATTTGAAAATTATGTCATTGCTACCAACTGCTGGAAAATCGCAATTGAAATTTGAGCTCTATTTTGGATATCTTGGAAGGTATGAATGGGAGCTATTTCAAAATTGGCACACGTATAGATAATAATATTGCAGTTTAATTTCCAGGAGGCCATACATGGCAGTGTAGCCCAAATTATTATAAGCCTGCTGATAAGTGCAATTTTTAAATGCATATAACTTCTACACTATCAATTGGAATTCAACCAAATATCGTATGTGCTATGTGTACATAACCAGATATGACTGAGCATATTCTTAAGAGCCAACAGGGCTACCAACTATTAATAAATGCTCTCAATTTCTTTTATCCATTATATCATAAAGTATGCAAGCCTGTAATGTTTCTTACTATGTGCCTTAATATCCCTTACGCTGTGGTGACAAATTTAATGGTTCAATATAAACAAACAAGATAATAAGAATAAATACACTCTGGTATGTACTTACCTTTGATAGTTTAATATAATATGAGTTGAGCGCCAGATCCCTATTTATTATAGTGGATCGAAATTTATGAATTAACCTCGGCTATCAGCAGTAGAGTGAGACCTACTTATCCCTGGTCGTGGTGAGACAAAGTCATCTAACCAATCCAGTATTTAATCAAGGAGTATGATTGCCTTAAAGGACTAACTACAAGAAAAGATATAGACATGAAGTTAAAGAAATAATTTATTGACTCAAAAACAAAATATTAATAGTTACTAAAAAAGAATTTACTTTACCAACTGCGGTTTAATTATTTAAAAGAAAATGAACATTTAATTTGAGTTGAATATTACGCTTGACGTTACATATTACAGAGACGTAAGATATTTAATTGTCTGCTCACCCAGTTGAAGTATCATCATAAAAAGTTATAAATGATGATCTTGATGTTCCGTCTTATTCTGAAAATGTTGTGATGTCTCATTCGATATGGTTTACCTTCATCAGGTACGTTATCATCTGTATAAAGACCGTTGAGTTGGGATATTACCCACTATATACTGATATAGATATCGGCAGGACATCGTTCAGTGTCGAATCTATAAGCACAGTCCATTATGACCCAGAATGCAAGGTTATTACTTCCTCCCTCATTGAGAGCTGTTGATAAATGAATGTCTTGTCGAGCGCGCAGGTACTAATAGCTTCCTGATCACGTGCTCTTCGGCTGTCCCCTACCCTAGTAAGTTTCCCTCTCTTCAGTGCTCATCCTCTCACGAGGGCTAATTGCATCACAACTTTCAATATTTAGCAGCGTACTTTGGCTGCAGTAGTGACGTATTGGTTACACCATAGTTTGAAATATATTGTTCTATTCCTTCTCGAATGTACTCGATGGTCCGCACGTGATTCTTAGTCATGGGTTTACAGGATCTTGTGACCATGACACTTAGCCGTGGTGAAATAACTACTGCGTCCCTCCGTATGAGACAAATTTGGTTAGTCCCTATTGCCAATCTTGTTGTTCGTCTCTTTACAAGTGAATATTAATAAAAAACTTTCTGACTATAATAATAAAACCTGATTGACTGTGATAATTTAAAGAAACCCGCTTACACAAATATGACATTAAAAATCATCTCATCGATGTACTAATTAATAAGAATAATAAATATGATAATAAACGAGTAACCCTATATATCTAACAGCTATGGGATCGAATCGTAACAAGCCGACAGCTTGAAACTATGCACACGTTTAGTACCTGGCATTCTAGATCAATTTTGAGTAACTAATACATGTCAGTGCTGCCAACATGATTCTAAGCCTGCTGATAGGTCCAATTTTAAAATGCATGTAACTTCTATACCAACCAATGGATTTCATTCAAAATTGACACAACAATAGATCATATTATTTCAGATTATTTCTGACCAATACATGTATGTCATTGTTGCCAACATGATTTTACGCGCGCTGTTAGATCCAATGTTTAACTGCATGCGACGTCCATGCTATCCATTGGAATTCAACTAAATTTTGTATTCTGTACCTTAAGAGTGGAACTAAGAATATATTCAGTCACCAGGGCTGCCAACTGTCGTGCTCTATTAGGCTACATTATGCCAGGTATACAGTTTTTCGAACTAATTAGAAATTTCGATATTAAAACTTAATTTTATCATTATTCTAGATAGATCCATATAGATTAATCATTGACATGAATCATACATTCTAAGAAAAGTAGGCTCTTTAGTTCTTCACGGAACTTCTTGTTATCATTTCAAATGATCTTGTCGACTTCGTCGTTATGCTTGGGTCTACCGTTATGCGTTACGGTTACGGCGGGTATGACGTCATCATGTTCTTCAGTGCATATGCACCGAGTCTGAGTTTACTGCTGGGAGACGGAGAGTGAGTGACGTCAGACAGGAAAACAGGGTGACTCCTAAAGAGATGTACACGATGTCAGATAAGAATACAGGGTGACCCTTAACGAGGTGTGCAAGTTGTCAGACAAGAATACAGGTTGACTCCTAAAGAGGTGTACAAGATGTCAGACAAGAATACAGGGTGACTCCTAAAGAGGTGTACACGGTGTCAGACAGGAATACAGGGTGACTCCTTAAGAGGTGTACAAGATGTCAGACAAGAATACAGGGTGACTCCTAAAGAGGTGTACAAGATGTCAGACAAGAATACAGGTTGACTCCAAAAGAGATACACAAGACGTCAGATAAGAATACAGGGTGACTCCTAAAGAGGTGTACACGGTGTCAGACAGGAATACAGGGTGACTCCTTAAGAGGTGTACAAGATGTCAGACAAGAATACAGGGTGACTCCTAAAGAGGTGTACAAGATGTCAGACAAGAATACAGGGTGACTCCAAAAGAGATACACAAGACGTCAGATAAGAATACAGGGTGACTCCTAAAGAGGTGTACACGGTGTCAGACAGGAATACAGGGTGACTCCTTAAGAGGTGTACAAGATGTCAGACAAGAATACAGGGTGACTCCTAAAGAGGTGTACAAGATGTCAGACAAGAATACAGGGTGACTCCTAAAGAGGCGTACAAGATGTCAGACAAGAAAACAGGGTGATTCCTAAAGAGGTGTACAAGATGTCAGACAAGAATACAGGGTGACTCCTAAAGAGGTGTACAAGAAGTCAGATAAGAATACAGGGTGACTCATAATGAGGTGTACAAGATGCCTGATAATAATACAGGGTGACTCCTAATGAGGTGTACTCGGTATCAGACAGGAATTCAGGGTGGCTCCTCAAGAGGTGTACAAGATGTCACACAAGAATATAGGGTGACTCCTAACGAGATATACAAGACGTCATATAAGAATACAGGGTGACTCTTAAAGAGGTGTTCAAGATGCCAGATAAGAATACAAGGTGACTCATAAAGAGGTGTACAAGATGGCAGATAAGAATACCTCGTGACTCCTAAAGAGGTCCTGAAGAACTGTACAATATGTCAGTCAAGACTACAGGGTGACTCCTAAAGAGGTGTACAAGATGTCACACAAGAATACAGGGTGACTTCTAAAGAGATATACAAGATGCCAGATAAGAATACAGGGTGTCTTGTAAAGAGGTGTGCAGGATGTCAGAGCAAAATACAGGGTGACACTTAACGAGGTGTACTGCATGTTAGATTCAATTGAAATACAGGGTGACCCTTGAAGAGGTTTGCAAGATATCAGATTCAAATAATGGGTGACCCTTAAAGAGTTGAAAAATATGTCAGACTCAAATACAGGGTGACCCTTAAATAGGTGCCCGCGCGGGAAGCCTAAGTAAATGGGTAATGGAGTCTGTTGAAAGAGTCCTTTCTAACATGTGTAGCATTTGTAGCATGCGTCATTTGAAATGATATAAAGTCTAGTCTCTCAGACTGACTGTATCTTTTTTTATCTGCATGAATCATGCAAGCAATTGTGACATGCCTGGTGAGCTGTGAATGAGGGGGAGAGTATTAGTGTTATTTAGTTATTTATTCGTTAATAAGGAGAGCGTTACAATCTTGTTTTATTCTGGCCCTGCCTGCCTGCTCCTCCACCAAACGACTGCTCCCGACAGCCCGACTCCGCTCCTTATATACTTTGCCTGGACAGGCGCGTATAAAGAGGCGAAGCCGAACAGTACGGGCGCAGCCGCCTGGCGAGGAGCGGCGGGCTGAGGACCCATTGCTTTATTAGTTGAAATTACAATGCAGCGAGAACATGGTACAAGTGCCCTTCAAATGGAAAGGGCAAGATAACATAACAAAGGAATAATCGAACAAGTTTAAACACAAGTATGAATATATATATATAACCTCACTGTATCACTGAGTCTATGTCCAAACACAACATCACATTCCCACTATTCTTCTTCGCGAGTATCAGGACCACAGAGCTCCGCTGCGGCATGAGAGCCAAGACTTGCCAGGGCGGAGTGATAATCGCCGAGGGAGCGCCAAGATCGAGTCCTCGCGAGCTGGGTTGAAGTGGTGTTGGACCTGGTATCTGGAAGGTTCGGATGATCGGCCTGCCGGGAAGGTCGTCTCCGATGCCTTATTTGGTTGCTGCTGCCCCTCGTCCGCCCCCGCGTGGTCCGCGTCCTCGGCCGGTGCCCCTTGGGAACCCTCCGCGGGTGACCGCGGGCTGACGAACTGGCTGGTATTGGAAGTTCGGCGGGAGTTCGAGAAGTTCGTCGCCGCCGGCACTGTCCATCTGTATGGCGAATCCCCATCCCTTGGTGAGTGCTGCGTATAGGATGTTTGCCCGATTGAAGGCGTACTTCTTCTGGCAGATGTCGAGATGGCGCCAATTGGAGAGAAGAAAGAGTGTCGTTTGGACGTCGTGGTGGTCGCGCCCGTTGGGTGTCACCGTTAAGTCTGACTCGAGAAAATCAACTGACGGCCCCTCCCGGGCGCGACCTTCTTAAATATCAATTGAAGGCCGCGCGTAACTCGAGGAGCACGGCCCGGGAGGGCCCGTCAGCCGGATTCTCAAGCGACCTAACGGATCGCCACACGAGGCAAACGCCCCGTTCTGCTGCTTTATTAATTAAATTGAGGTACATACATAGCAAATATTTACATCTATATAACAAGGGCCCTCGGCCCGACAATAATGTGTAGCGAGCTACGGCAGAGTCTGTGTAAACATACAAGATATCACACCTGGGTATTTCTTCATCCGTGATCGCCTTAGTTGCTGCCATGAGGGCAGCCGCCAGTTCCGCCTCGTTCACCGTGGCTGGCCAGCGAAAAGCTTGGGCCCAGCCGATGTTGACCTCCGGCACCACCCCTGCCACACTGTTGGGAGTGGCATCCGCGAACACTTTAAGTTGTCGTCCGTTTCGGGTCATCAACCGGGGGTAGTCCATGAAGACGTCAGTCAGCAGGCGTCGTGGCCAGTAGGTTTCGGCCGATAACACATGTTTGGGGAGAAACATGGGCCACCCCATGGCCCAGGTGACCCAACTGACGAAGCCAGCTGCCTGCTGGCGTTGAAGCTCGGTGTAGAAGGGAAGATCTCGCAGAATCTGTTTAATCCGGGTCCTGGTGCCGTGTTGAACAAGAACACATTGAGCTGGGATATTGATCGATAGTCCTAGATATTGTAATATCACCGACGGCTGAAGTACACTTTTGGCCCGATTAATGGTCGCCCCCACAATCACCTCTAAAAACAATACAATGTCTTCCGCGGGCAGGTCCGGCCCGTGGATGAGCCAGTCATCCAGGTACGCAATCATCTTGGTACCAGGAAACTGTTCCTGGAGTAGCTCACCCACTGCCTCTGCCCAACGTTGCATGACACTTGGTGCCAGAGCGTGGCCCATTGGGAGTCGAGTCCAACAAAAGTCTCGGCCGCGATACCGTATCCCATATGTAAAACTGTCCCGAGCCCGGATGGGGATGTGAAAGAAGCCACTTTTAAGGTCCACTTTTATTGCCGTATGATGTGCCGGAATATCACTTAGGGCCTGAGCCGCGCTGCGTAGAGAAAACTTTGGTTTGTTGATAAATTCAGTCCAGGGTGACAAATCATATATCACCCGAGCCTTGCCGTTGGCCTTCGGGACTAGAAACAATTGGAAGGCATAATAAGGCTTAAACTCGAATATGATCTGATGTTGTAATAAGTCCGCAATCACTTGGTCCATAAGCACTGAAGGTTTAGTTTGACGATACACTGGGGGAGCGTTCGTAGGACGAGGTAATGACACTCCATGTTGTAGGATCCGGGTAGCGTATAGCCCCAGCGGGGTCTGGCAGTATGGAATTGGGAGTGCTGCCTCCACCGCCGTTGAGTCGTACTGGGTCGGAGGCTCTGGGCGGCGAGACGGCTGCTGCACGACGATGTGAGGGAAGCCGGCGTCGTCCGGCTGGATCACTCGTTTGAGACGTGGTGGCAGGTGAGGATAACGAGGGTCGTATTCCCATATGTCGTCTTCGTCGTCCTCTGGGTCCTGATCAGGATCGGTGATCTGTAGCGTGTGGTCATCATGGTGAACCGTGGGAGTGCCCACTTGTAAGCCTGGGGTGCCAGGCCCGGCCTCGTTCCGATCCCTGTCGTCTTCTATAACGTCCCAGGGGGCGCTGTCCCAGATGATGTTCTGGAATTCTTGGGTGTAGCGATCGACTATTGAGTCAGGCAGCAATGGATGATCCTGGACGTCATCCGCGTCGTCCGGCGCGTAATCCGCCCAAAACGCAGCCAAAGTAGTGGTGAGGTTGTTCTTAGCGGGGAGCGAAACGTACTTCAGCCGTCGGTGATATTACAATATCTAGGACTAACGATCAATATCCCAGCTCAATGTGTTCTTGTTCAACACGGCACCAGGACCCGGATTAAACAGATTCTGCGAGATCTTCCCTTCTACACCGAGCTTCAACGCCAGCAGGCAGCTGGCTTCGTCAGTTGGGTCACCTGGGCCATGGGGTGGCCCATGTTTCTCCCCAAACATGTGTTATCGGCCGAAACCTACTGGCCACGACGCCTGCTGACTGACGTCTTCATGGACTACCCCCGGTTGATGACCCGAAACGGACGACAACTTAAAGTGTTCGCGGATGCCACTCCCAACAGTGTGGCAGGGGTGGTGCCGGAGGTCAACATCGGCTGGGCCCAAGCTTTTCGCTGGCCAGCCACGGTGAACGAGGCGGAACTGGCGGCTGCCCTCATGGCAGCAACTAAGGTGACACCACGTGTTTTTTCCCCCAAAAAACCTCTCATATTCACACTATGCTTCCTCTTTCTCTGTCCTGTTCACTTCTTTCCCGGTTGTCTCTCTTTAGGAGTTTGCTCAAACGTCTATGTTTTTCCCTGTATGTACTCCTGTCTTCTGTAGGGATGTTTAGTTTCTTGAGGTCTGTCTTCGGTCATCCAATTCATATGTCCATAAAATTTTGACCTTCTATTCCTTATGTTGTTTGTAATCGTATCTGTCTGTTTGTACAGTTCTATTGTCGGCCTCTTTATCCATATTCCCTCTTTCTGATCTTTGTCAGAAATTTTAGACTACTTTTCTCATTTTGCAACAAGTAGTTCCGTGAAGAACTATACAGCCTATTTTCATATATCCTACTCATGTTAATTGCCTCTATCAACATACAAAATATAAGTTTTAAGGTTGTAATAGATTCGTAGATATTGTGAACCGTCTAAATATTTCCGATGCTCGCCATTTTGGATTGTTATATGTATAGGCCATAGAGTCATGTACCATTAAAGGAAAATTATTGCGTAGGTTCATTACTCAAACTTTCACTTCGATCGCATGATTACGACTCAAGAAATATAAAAATAATTTTAAAATTTCGCACAGCCGCCATCTTGAGGTCATGTAAACAATTGGACTAAATTAGATGCCAGTGAATTACAATATGTTTAATTATTTACTGTACCACATTTTACTGCGCTCAGAGAGTTAAATCAAAAGAAAAGTCTATTAAAATGTTTCAAATTCGCTTGCCCGCCGTGTTCGTTTTTTACTTTGCAGGTTTATGAAAGTTACATAGATAAACTTGTACCTGTGCCCTTTATTAGTGTACAAAATTTCAGGGTAATATCAGTAATAGTTTCGGAGATATGGAATGCCAGTGAAATATTTCGCACAGCCGCCATTTTGTAAACAATTAAACTAAATTAGACGCCAGTGCATTACAATGTGTATAAACATTTGCTGTACGAAGTTTCATTACGTTCGGATGATCAAATCACGAGAAAAGTCTATTTAAAAGTCTCAAATTCGCTTGGCCGCTATGTTGGTTTTGTAGTTACCAGCTTTTAGAAAGTCTCATGGGCGAACTTCTAGTAGTGCCCTTTATCGCCGTACACAATATCAGGGTGATATCGGTAATAGTTTCGGAGATACTGAATACTGGTGAGAAATTTCGCACAGCCGCCATGTTAGATTGGTGAGACACAATAAAATTTTAAGGGTACGGTCGAGGTCACCCAGAATGGTGCTTTGAACTTACCCAGTTTCATTGAAATCACTCCAGCCGTTTAGAAGTTATTAGGGACACACACACATCACACACACACACGCACACACAGACACATGGAAAAAAGGTGATCTCATAAGCCTATATTTTTCTTTCAAAAATGAAAATAGGCTGAAAATGAGGAAAAAGTAGACTTATGAGATCGATCCGAGAAAATGTGAGTCTGTATGTCTGTCCTTCTGTCTGTCTCTGTGTGTGCCCCCCCCCCCCCCCCCTATCAACTCCTAAACGGCTGAAGCTATCAAAACTAAATTTAATAAGAGTAAAGATATATACCTGAATATCTCACGGCCATATTTGAAATTGATATCAGTGCTACCAACTGCTGAAAAATCGCAATTGAAATTTAGGCTCTATGTATCTCAGAAGTTATGCATGCAAACTATTTCAAAATTGGCACACATTAGATAATATCATTCCAGATTAATTTTCAAAAGTCCATACATGCCAGTGTTGCCAACATGATTCTAAGCTTTCCGATAACTCCATTTTTAAATGCTTGTAACTTTTATACTATTGATTGGATTACACCCAAATTTCGTATGTACTAGGTGTACTACAACAGATACGACTGTGCGTATTCTTAAGAGCCACCACGGATGCCAACTGTTAATAAATGCCCTCTCTATGTTTTAATTCTAATACCAATATTTCAGAATGTATGCAAGCCTGCAGCTCTAAACTTTGCACGCGTATAGTACCTACCATTTCACTTTAGTGTTGTGTAACATAAATACATCAGTGCTGCCAACACTATCCAAAACCTACTGATAGGTCCGGTATTTAAATGCATATAACTTCTATGCTATCAAATGGATTTCAACCAAATTTGGTATGTGCTTTGTGTACCATAACAGTTATGACTACGCGTGTTCGTAAGAACCAGCAGGGCTGCCAACTGTTAATTAATGCTCTATCTCTATTTGTTTGATCCTAATATCAATATATCAGAAAATATGCAAGCCATCAGCTCTAAACTTTGCACTTGTATAGAACCTGACATTCTAGATTAATTTGGAGTAACAAATATACCTCAGTGCTGCCTACATGATTCTAAGCTTTCTGATAGTTTCAATTATTAATTACTGTAACGTCTATACTAACAAGTGGATTTTATACAAAATTAGCGCTATAATAGATCGTAATTTTTCAGATTAATTCTGAGCATCACATACGTGACATTGATACCAAAATTAATTTTCGTGCACTGATAAATCCAATATCAAACAGCATGTGACGTCCATACTATCCAATCGTCCTTAACCAAATTTTGTATGTGAATTCTATACCTTTAGAGATGGAACTAAGAATATGTTCAGAGTCACTAGTGCTGCTAACTGTAGTAAGTTACTCTATTAGGCTACTCTATTTCGGGTGTATTTCAAACTGCAGTACTTACAAATGTTAGTATTACCAACTTGATTTCGTCATTTTTAGCCTATTTTCAATTTTGAAAAAATAGGCTTATGAGATCACCTTTTGTCCGTGTGTGTGTGCGTGTGTGTGTGTGTGATTCGTGTGTGTGTCCCCCCCTAATAAAATCTAAACGGCAGGAGCGATTTCAATGAAACTCGGAAAGTTAATAGCACTATTCCCGGCGACCTCGACCGTGCCCTTCAAATTTTGTTACGACTCACCAATCCAACATGGCGGCTGTGCGAAATATTTCACCAGCATTCAATATCTCCGAAACAATTACCGATATTACCCTGACATTTTGTATGGTGATAGAGGGAACTGCTATAAGTTCACTTATGTGACTTTTGAAAACCTGGTAATTACAAAACCAACATGGAGGCCAAGCGAATTTGCGACTTTTAAATAGACGTTTCTCGTGATTTGACCAACCAAACGCAATGAAACTTGGTACAGTATATGTTTATATACATTGTAATGCACCGACATCTAACTTCGTTCAATTGTTTACATAATCACAAGATGGCGGTTGTGCGAAATATTTCACCGGCATTCTATATCTCTGAAACTGTTAGCGGTATCTCCCTAAAATTTTGTACGGAGATAAAGGGCACTACTGGAAGTCCATCTATATGACTTTCAAAAACCGGTTAAATACAAAACGAACATGGCGGCCAAGCGAATTTGAAAATTTTAAATAGACCTTTCTCGCGATTTAATGTTCCAAGCGCACTGAAACCTGGTACAGGAAATATTTATACACATTGTAATCCACTGGTATCTAATTTAGTTCAATTGCTTACATAACCTCAAGATGGCGGCAGTGCGAATTTTAAAATTAAGTTTTTATTTCTTGTGATGTAGTCATGCGATCGAAGTGAAAGTTTGAATAATGAAACTACGCAATAATTTTCCTTTAATGGTACATGACTCTATGGCCTATACATTTAACAATCCAACATGGTGACCATCCGAAATATTTAGACGATACTGAATATCTACGAATCTATTTTAGCAATCAAACTGCATTTTTTAATGTTCATAGGGGCTATGAACTTAAGTTCACCTATAGGACTTTAAATAACCTGGTGATCACAAATCCAACATGGCGGTGACGCGAATTATAAATATTCACATGGACGTTTCTCGCAATTTAACCATCCGAGTGCAGTGAAACTTGGTACAGTAAATCCTTATACGAATGTTAATCCACTGGCATCTAATTTATTTCAATTGTTTCCATAACCTCAAGATGGCAGCTGTGAAAAAAATTTAAAATCTCCTTGTTTTTTCTTGTGTCCTAATTTTGCGATTGAAGTTTGAATACTACACGTTCACAATAATCTGCATGTAACAGAACATAACTCTAAGACCTACATATATAAAATTCAACATGGCGACCATCCAAAATATTTAGTCGGTTCTTAATATCTACGAATCTATTACAGCAAGCAAACAGAAATTGTGTATGTTGATAGTGGCAATTAACATAAGTAGGATATATGAAAATAGGCTGTATAGTTCTTCACGGAACTACTTGTTCTAGATAGATTGGCATGCATCTCAAATTTTAAGAAAATTGGGCTCTTTAGTTCGTCACGGAACTACTTGTTCTCTCTTGTTTTTCTAATTCCTTGATTTTTGTTCTTCCCTTGATCGCTGTCGTTTCTGAAGCGTATAAGGCCTCTGGTGAGACCACTGTACGATAATGTCGTAATTTGGCATTGATGGAAATACTGTTTTCATTGTAGTGGTTCCATGTAAGTCGGTTTGCTTTCTCCAATTTAGCGATCCTGTCTTCATTGGATGCCAAGTTCAGTCCTGTTTTCTGTATAATCTCTCCTAGGTATTTGAAACTTTCTACTTGTGTTATTTTTAGCCTATTTTCAATTTTGAAAAGATAGGCTTATGAGATCACCTTTTGTCCGTGTGTGTGTGCATGTGTGTGTGTGTGAGAGGTGTGTGTGTGTCTCCCCCTAATAAAATCTAAACGGCTGGAGCGATTTCAATGAAACTTGGTAAGTTCATAGCGCTATTCCCGGCGACCTCGACCGTGCCCTTCAAATTTTGTTACGTCTCACCAATCCAACATGGCGGCTGTGCGAAATATTTCACTAGCATTCAATATCTCCGAAACTATTACCGATATCGCCCAGAAATTGTGTACGGTGATAAAGGGCACTACTAGAAGTTCACCTACGAGACTTTCAAAAACCTGGTGACTACAAAACCAACATGGCGGCCAAGCGAAATTGAGACATTTAAATAGACTTTTCTCGCGATTTAACTATCCAAACGTAATGAAACTGGGTACAGCAATTGTTTATACACATTGTAATGCACTGGAGTCTAATTTAGTTCAATTGTTTACATAACCTCAAAATGGCGGCTGTGCGAAATATTTCACTGACATTCTATATCTCCGAAACTATTAGAGATATCAGCCTGCAATTTTGTACGGTGATAAAGGGTACTGATACAAGTTTACCTATGTATATTTCATAAACCTGTGAAGTACAAAACGAACATGGCGACCAAGCGAATTTGAAATATTTTAATAGACTTTTCTCGTGATTTAACTCTCTGAGCGCAGTGAAATGTGGTACAGAAAATGATTTTGCAGATTGTAATGCACTGCCATCTAATTTAATTCAATTGTTTACATAACCTCAAGATGGCGGCTGTGCGAAATTTTAAAATTAAGTTTTTATTTCTTGTGTCGTAATCATGCGATCGAAGTGAAAGTTTGAATAATGAACCTAGGCAATAATTGTCCTTGAATGGTACGTAACTCTATGGCCTATACATATAACAATCCTAAATGGCGAGCTTCCGAAATATTTAGACGGTTCTCAATATCTATGAATCTCTTACAGCAACCAAACTGAATTTTTTATGTTCATAGAGACTATGAGCATATGTTCACCTATCGGACTTTCAGTAACCTGGTGAGCACAAATCCAACATGGCGGCGACGCGAAGTATAAATATTTAAATGGACGTTTCTCGCGAATTAACTATCCGAGTGCCGTGAAACGTTGCACGTTAAATGCTTATACAAATGTTGATCCACTGGCATCTAATTTATTTCAATTGTTTACGTAATCACAAGATGGCTGCTGTGCGTAATTTTAAAATCTCGTTTTTATTTCTTGTGTTCTGATCATGCGATTTAAGTTTGAATACCACACGTACACAATAATCTTAATGTAATAGTACAAAAATAAAAATCCAACCTGGCAACCATCTGAAATATTTAGACGGTTCTCAATATCTACGAATCCGTTACAGCAATTAAACTGAAATTTTGTATGTTGATAGAGGCAATTATCATGAGCGGGATATATGAAAATAGGCTGTATAGTTCTTCACGGAACTACTTGTTCCATACTTGGTTTCCAGTGGGTGCCTCTCTGTAGATTTTGTGTCCATGAACTGTGTCTTTTCGTATGAGATTTAATAACTTTATTAATGCAGTCAATGGCCATGTACTTTTTCTTTTCAGGACGGGTCAGGGAAGGGATATTGGAAGGAAATCGGCCGTGGACCTATTGAAAGGAACCGTCCCGGCATTTGCCTGGTGGTGAAAATGGGAAACCACGAAAACCATTTTCAGGACGGGGATTTGAACCCACGCTCTCCCGATGCCAGCGAGCCACGAGGTGGTGACGTCATCCAAGATGGCGGCCATGACGTCACCATGACTTCATCCAAGATGGCGGCCATGAGTCACAATGACGTCACACAAGATGGCGACCATGATGTCACCATGACGTCACACGGCCATGACGTCGCCATGACGTCGCACAAGATGGGGACCATGACGTCACAAGATGACGGCTATAGCTTAACTAACCCATCCTAACCTAACCTCACTTACGAGGTGTAATCAAAAAGTTTCAAAATGTTAACCCATAGCCTACTTTCCTGGTGATGTCACGAGGTGTGATCAAAACGTTAACCCATAGCCTACTTTCCTGGTGACGTCACAACGAGGGGTGATCAAATATTCCAAAATGTTGACCCATAGCCTACACTCCGCCAACCAAAATGGCGGCTAACCAAAATGGCGTCTAACCAAAATGGCGGCCAGGGCTTAACTAACCTAGCCTAACCTATCCTCACCTACGAGGTGTGTTCGAAAAGTTCCAAAAATGTTAATCCATAGCCTACTTTCCTGGTGACGTCACAACGAGGGGTGATCGAAAATTTCCAAAATGTTAATCCATAGCCTACTTTCCTGGTGACTTCGCAACGAGGTGTAATAAAAATCCAAAATGTTGACCCATAGCCTACTTTCCTGGTGACGTCACATACTAACCCGCTATACATTCAGGGGCAAAGCCGATATCCCCCGAACGCATGATCGGATTTTGACAAATGAGGTGTCGTTGAACTCGGGCTGACATCCCCTTTCCAAATTCCCAAAATGTTGACGCATAGCCTACTTTCCTGGTGACGTCACATACTAACCGGCCATACATTCAGGGGCAAAGCCGATATCCCCCGAACGCATTATCGGATTTTTACGAATGAGGTGTCGAACTCGGGCTAACACCCCCTTTCCAAATTTCCAAAATGTTGACGCATAGCCTACTTTCCTGGCAACGCCACATACTGACCTGGCAAAGCCGATATCCCCCGAATGCACGATCGGATTTTGACGAATGAGGTATCGTTGGACTCGGGCTTACACCCCCTTTCCAAAATTCCTAAATGTTGTCACATAGCCTACTTTTTTGGTGACGTCACATACTAACCCGCCATACATTCAGGAGCAAAGCCAATATCTCCCGAATGCATGATCGGATTTTGGCGAATCAGGTGTCGTAAAACTCGAGACGACGACCCCTTTCCATAGGACAACTTATTCCTATCCCAAAATGTCGCTTTCCAAGTGCGACATGTGGGAGTTTGAATGCTAATAGGATATTAAACGTTGTTTCACATAAACGACATGCCAACGAGTCGACGACATAATGAATTAGCATTTTTCACTTTTACACATGCGCAGTTGGTGATTTTGTAAGAGGGCGGGCTTTTGGAAAATGATTTATAAGAAGGTGTTTTTAGTGCTGAGGAGAGAGCTAGATAGTCGCCTACTTTCCTACGATGTTTGTCGATATCTCACGATCACCTGATCAGATTACCTGACTTGACAACAGGGTAATGGAAAACAATTCGACAACCATGGTTTGGGGAGTAAAATGCATGTGAAAACGTGTAAAACAACATGTAAGCTAACAAGTTAGGTCCTGTTTGATTCGTCCATGACAAAATGCAAGTAGATGTGTCACATAACCTCACGCAGATGTTGGCCTTGAACGTTAGCTGTACACGTGCATGATGATAGAATGCTCAAGAGTGTAAATCGCTGAGTCAGTAAAAGTAACATGAACGTGTAGGAATGTTGTAACCTATAGTATATGCTAGGTAAGAGAGGTTGGGTGGAGGGAGGGTTTGAGAGGAAAGAGAGAGAGAGCAAGCAAGAGAAAGAAAAGAGAGATGTGTTGCTCAAAACACTTTACCCTTAGTTACAAGTCTCTAATCATTTGGAACTTGTTTGTGGAGCTGAGGACAGTATACACAGAGGGGTATAGGTTAAGCACAACATGAATGAATAAATAAATTAACGGTACATGAGTTTACACAACATGCAATTTTACAGAGAGCTTATTTCCTTTTTGTTTCAATACTTTTTTCACAAGTTAATGATTTGGAAACGCCGTCTTGCAAAGTTCATGAAGATAAAACTGCCTTTTATAGGTTGATGATTGAGATCCTCGAGAAAAGAGGTGACTGTGCTGTCCAGGTTGACTTGACCAATTCGAAATATTTCAGTCCCCAATTTGGTGTGTAGCCCTTATCAAAGGCAGACTTAAATTTGCTCACACGAACATGGTCTCCGATGTTGAGGAGGTGACGCTTAGGGTATGCTGTTTTTATGGGGTTAAACAGTTTATCCAGCCGCGGAATATTTTTAGTTACAATTCGTGGCTTGGTTCCAATGGTTCTATGTTTGGTGTCATTGTAACGTGACACTAGCTAAGGTAACAAGTCCAACCAGCGATAAGAGCCTTGAGCTGTAAACACTTTCCACATATGAGTTTTCATTGTTTGGTTAAACCGCTCGACCACACTGGCTTTGAGATTGCTGTACGTGGTGTAATGGTGAATATCCAAAGATTTGAGAAAACTAGAGAAATCCTTGTTGAAAAATAATTTCCCTGGTCGGTTTGCAACAACTGGGGTTGACGTTTGGATTGTTGAATAATATGTTGAAAGGCTTTGGTGACTAGTGGGCCAGCCTTGCGACTCACGGGTTGAAGAATGGCCATTTTGGAATACACATCAATAACCGTCAACATATAGCGTACACCATCGTTAACGCTAGCATAGGGGATCATTTCCCCCAAGTCAGACTGCCAAAAATCATCCACACCCGGTGAAATCATTTTGAGTCGCTGATAGTAGCGCCTAGCTGGGCGATGCAACTCGTGAGCAATGCCCACTTTGATAGGCGAGGGCTTAAATAATAATTTTGGCATTTCGAAGGTCTTGTTCAATTTCTTGAATCTCCCAATCGTGACCGGTATTGCCAGCTTGACGTGAAGCATGCAACAGCTGTAGTCGTTGGATGAGCTTACTGGGATTATGACAGTTGGTAACATCCACAAGGGGTTTTAATGGTTTAAATGTCACTCCACAAGCGGACACTTTACGCTGAACCCTTTGACTGGTTGGAAACATTTTTTCAATGATGGTTTTATATTTTTGAGATATATTAGCATTCACTTGTTGAGTGGGATCATACTGTATTTTGTGGGCATGGGTGTCCAATAAAATGGATTTATATTTGGCAAGGTCTTGTAGCGTATGATCATGCGAAGAGGGGGTACGAGAGAATAGCAGCTTTAACAGTCCTGCAGTTAATTTATAGTTGATCTTTTTAATGACGACACCAGTACGAGCAAATTTAATCGATGAATCACCAATTTTAAAACCATCATTCTCATAGCGAACACCATATGTGGTATCTGTATTTCCAATAAATAGATCTGTAAGATAGGGTTCCAGTGTTGATCCTTAATATTTTATTAATATATTTTTGAGTTGAGATTTATGTTGAGGTGTGGCCCAGAGTTGTGAAAACAGAGACTATCTGGAAGGGCAAGGTGTTTCAACCATGACCAATGATTTCTTTTTTCTTAAAAACTCTGCAAGGGGTGAGGATTTGTTTTGAGGTGTAAACATTTGATTATTATCATCCGCATCATCAACCTCACTGGCACTACTTAAATGTTCCTGTTCCTGTTCCTCTTCCACAGGCTCCTTGTGTAGCGTCTGCGTAGCTTGTGAAACAGTGGGTAGCGATTCACATGGCTTGAAAGAGGGTTTAAACATGGATTTTAGCGGAGGTACTAAATGTTGTTGAATAAACAGAGCATGATCCGCACGTGATCGTATCAATTGACGATACTTTTGGCGAATAGTTTTTTTTTCTCTCCAATAATATGCTTTTTCAATTGACTCTCTGATAACGCCATGGTGTCTTGCCAAATGACTTGAGAGGGAATGAGACTGTCTTTCAAATAGTAATAAAATGATCAAACCCTAAGCGATAACGTCCTTGGTTGAGTTCACTTTGTTTATCAATCACCAAACAGGCATGGCGTTGAGTGTTCCAGCATTTGGCACACAATTCGGTAAACATTTGAAAGGTCATATCAGGATTCACATGTTCATTAAAAATGTGACGACTATTCCGCTCATCCTACCGAAATAAAACAATGACATTGGCATTGTCACGATTAAGTTGTTTACACATTTTAGAATATGTTTGTCCAAGATAGAAGCAATCGATATGTTTGTGACGACCCATGCTGAAATAGCTTTGAATGATGGCTTGTCGTTCAGTGGATACATCATCGAAAATCATGAGTGAATCAGGCTTTACCTCATCCGGGGAAATAACATTCTTGCATAGAAAATGTAAAATAACCCATATTCTCTTTTTGTAATTCAGACATTACTTGATTCAGGTATATATAGAGAGGTTGGTAGAGAGATTTTGAAAAAATATAAATATTTTGAAATCGCAGACCATTGGGCGCTGTGATGAGCGTTAGCAAAAGATTAGTCTTTCCACAGCCGGAAGGCCCCACAATGATGCAGCGAATGGAAGATGGAAACAGTGAACCATGGCGTTGTTCACGTGATGTGGGACAGAGATGGGAAACCATGTCCCCCACAGGGAATGACTCCTGCTGCTTAATAATCTTCATTTCAACTAAGGATTAGACAGGCTAGCAGGCTGTCTAAATACATAGAACCATGTCTTGTCATAGAAACAGTTGACCCCTACTACAGGTTGACGATGGATGTCTTTGGACGTGCGTTAATGTCTAAAGCTAGGTCTGTGCTCATACATGATCCTATATAAGAAACCGATCCTGCTAATAAACACTATGTGGATAGGTCTGTGGTGCCACGCACTATACTGTGAGATTATGACTTTACGGGAAAACGATTGACTCATGTGAAACATCCTCAAGTATCCACGGATGTCAGAACAAAAATGTATGTTGATAACAAGGTGCGCGAGTTATATGACAATGTACCTCTGCTTACAGTGAATGGCTATACGGCTAATCATCACCGCATTATTCACGTGGAAGACCCACAAGAAGAGGATGATGTCTGCACCAAACGTTATGTGACTTATGAAATGAAGAGACTTTATAAATCTGTTCCTTCTATATTTTTAGAATACCTAACAAATGAAAAACCTGTGAATGACTGGAATCATTTACCACTAGTAACGTATGTGCTATCTTCGGGTTTAAAACCCTATCGATTACACTATGATGGAAATATTCATATCAAACAATCCATGCCTGATGAAAACCATTTACATGTAGACATAAACGGTCATAGGATGTTGGTTCATAACCATCAAACGGTAAATGTAGGAGATGAATTATCATTTCATCTCATACTTACATGGGATGAAAAGCAAGCAGGAAAAAGTATAAATGATTTCCCACTTTATGTAGAATTGGAATATACAGCCATGAAATAATGCTAACACGTTAGTTGTGACTTAAACTTTCTTGTGAAAGGCTGTTGATCATCATCATGGTGAAACAAAGATATGTGGTGAAAAAGACTAATAAAAATACCTTGCCCTTGCCAAAGCATGAGGTTAAGGCATTAGTAAATAAGCCCTTGCAAATGAAAAAATAAAAAATATTGTGTTAACCATAAGGAAAGCCCTTCGAGCAGCACAGAGACGTGTTATTCCAAAACGCCAGGTCGAGTGATCCCTGTCCCCAAACGAGCAGTGTTTATACCTGCTTTATTCGCTGGTCTGGCTGCTCTGGGTTCGCTTTTGGGTGGTGCCAGTGCAGTTTCTAAAACCATTAAAGCTGCACTGCACGGTAAGCAAGAATTTAAAGAAAATCAGCGACACCATGAAACGATGGAAGCCCTTGCTTTGGGAGCTAGAAACACTGATTTAAAGCCAGCCCTTTGTGAACAAGAATTTGGGATTTTTCCATCTCCAAATAAAAAAATGTTTAACCTCAACCATAGCAAGACATGCCCTAACCCATGAGGAAGTTAAAAGCTATGCAAAACAACTAATGCTTGCTCATTTTCGAGGTG
Source organism: Meconema thalassinum (assembly GCA_946902985.2). Taxonomy (NCBI): domain Eukaryota; kingdom Metazoa; phylum Arthropoda; class Insecta; order Orthoptera; family Tettigoniidae; genus Meconema; species Meconema thalassinum. The sequence goes on from OX336392.1 coordinate 36,074,883, forward strand.
TGTTTATGCGGAATCAATTACCACGACAATCATGGAAACAGGAATGTGCAGTTTTAAATCTAGATGAGAGTACAGGACCAGGAACGCATTATGTAACCTATGTAAATGAGGGATCCATGGTTTGGTACTTTAACAGTTTTGGAAATCTACCCCCGCCCATGGAATTAGTCACCTATTTTGGAAACAGGACTAAGATATATTATAAAGTAAAACGTGAGGAAACGTTTAACAGCCAAGAGTGTGGGTGTCTGTGTTTAATGTTTTATATAAGACACAGCATAAGCAAAAACGTCAACCGTATGTCGACAGAAAGTAAGACGTTTACACTGCATGGACGAGGACCTTGGTGTATTATTTGGAATACACGGTAAGATAGAGTACGCCTTTACTTCTCTTTGCTATAGTTCATCCCTTCCTTTTTCTCAAACAACAACAGTGATTTTCTGTTTTCTCCTTGTTGGTTATGTCTCTCATGTTACCTGAAAGTCTGTTCTAAATATATATCTTCCATGACCCACCTAGCGTCATCTAGCAGCGAATCTCCGAAGTTCCTCAATTCTTCCCTGTACAAGAGGACTTCTTTATCAATCTGGCCACCAGATCTTGTCGCCATCGCCAGCTATCATCTCCGTGATCAAGAGAATTTCGTCTACTTTTTCACCCACCAGGCTGCGCTAGTGTCGCCTACTATCAACTCTTTGAAGACCATTTCATCAAGAGAAAATTCATTTCTGTTATGTTGTCTATTCTTATATGTATTCCTTTGTCTCCTACCCCCCACTCTTTTCCCTTCCCTGGTCCCTCCGTGCTTCGTTGAGCGTGTCTCACTTGTACGTCGGAAGTCGACCCAGTCAGTTAGAGCTCCACCAAAGCTCGCCTCCTCAACTCGAGAGGCAAACTTTTAAATTCTACGCCATGTTAGAATTTTAGTATCAACCGTCAAAGGGAACATCGCCTTCCAATGAAGCAGAGCTAAGTACAACTTCTACGTTCTTCAACTTATTTTAATTGATTTTAAATAGCTACATGCTTTTTAATGATCATTTTATAGGCAGTGTGATATTTCTATATGGGCAGTAATCATCCTTCGCGGGATTTTCTATGTTGGTCTTTTGTCTATCTAAGCCAATCTTAACAGGAAGCAGCATTTCTTATGCTTATTAAATGAGAGATTTTCTTACACGTGGGATACCATTAAATTACCCACTGTCTACAAAATACTTAGCTCGTTCCACCGCTGGACTAACTTTTGCTCAATTCTTCAGTCATGATTGCTCTGGAACCTTCCAGAATCTGCACACTATCTACCAGTCATACTGTCATGTATTTTCCACTCACATATGGGAATACTTTTTCAAACTAAGGAATCTTCCTTATGAACTGCTAATCAATAACTAACTTTTTCTTCCTCCGTTGGGATTTTTCTGCGCATTCAACTATAATCTACAACTTTCTCAAGCAATAGACTCTCGCAAATCTAGTGTAAATAATTATTTTCCACCATTGCAATAACTTTCATTGCCATAAACATTTTGTGCTACTGCAGTGAACTTTTCAACTATATCAAAAGACTATAGTGAAAACAGTGCTTGTTCAACCTTTCATCCGCGTCGCGTTCGTCCGAATATAGTAAATATGGCCATGAACACTTTTCCACAATCCCATTTGGTCTTTCCCAAACCCTTTACTAACAAACCAAAATAATAAAATTGTTAATTTGGGTCTTTTTTCAATGAGGTGTCACTCTCAATAAGTGTCCTCCCTCTTTTGCTTTATGTACAACGAATTAATGTCTGTATAACTTCGTGTCCAGTACACGCCTTAAATTATATTATTTCTCCCTTCTAATTAGGGAATACAATTCTTTCAACTCATAAGTGAGTTATCTCTAGGTTTCACGAAAGGGAAACTTGCCCCATTTGTCTCGTGATCCCTACTTAAACATAGGAGTTCTAGAAACTTCCTTTCTATTTTTCTCTTCAGGTTTCACAATAAGTGACCTGCCCTAATTGCATAATCTTCTATGTATAATCACCAAAAGTAATTCAGCATCAATACAAGAAGTTATAGAAACTTCTATTTTATTCTTCCTGCTTTTTGTTGTTGTTACTTTCGAAGTTGTTACTCTCTCTCTCTAGGATATTTTTTATTTATTTATCTTCGTCATTTCAAAAATCGTACGAAGATTTTAAAGCATATAAAAGGTTTGAAACCAAAAGAATTGTTAATTGCCTGGCGCAAGCTTTAGATGTTTTCGGAGGTCTGCGACCCCAATTGTTTATAGCAATCAAAATTATATATTTGTTACCAAACTACTACCCAACATTGTTAAATAAATTCAAGATTTCTTTTTTGCTTTATCATTTCTCTAACATAACGGTTAGGCAAGATCCTGCCTTCCTTGACTCTTCCCACTTAATGCAAATAAATCTATTGATGGGGCTTTCACCACTTGTTGCATTTGAGCAAAAACTCTTAGTTGGTAACTTAGTAAAGTCTCTCTTAGCATTAATAGCTAATTCTAACTGGCCAGTAAGGCAAGCATAGCTCGCTACGCCAGCTTCCTGCTTGTGGAGATTCTCTCCAACACTTATGGTTGGTTTTTCAAAATATAAGTGTTTCTCATTGTCTAAACTTTTAGTCGGCGCCTTGCTGGGTAAAAGCCATTTCTAAATGCAACTATTGGTACACTTTTTGTGCTACTCCAGTGAACTTTTCAACTATATCAACAGACTATAGTGAAAACAGTGCTTGTTCAACCTTTCATCCGCGTCGCGTTCGTCCGAATACAATAAAAGGTATAATTGCTTTATCCCTATCCTTCTTGGAAGCATTTGGTCGGTCTTTAGAAATTCTACAATTTCAAAAACAAAAAAACTCGAAGCCGATTCAAAGTATTGGCATTCTTCAAATTACTTGTTTAGAAACAAACTCCTTTGAACAGATACACAATAAATCCGTTACTCTTTGTCATGCCAGACCATCACCCTTCCCCATAGTAGGCATATGTATGCTTGAGAGGGAATACACTAAAGCAGCTTTCTCGAGAACAGCCCAAGTTCCAGCTGCGTTTCCCGTTAGCTTCGTCCAGGTCCTTACCCACTTTAGGTATCGGAGAGCGTATTTGCAGTGGCAGCTGTCTTTGAGTATACTTAAAGTTAAAATTATAACTTCTTTTGGACTCTCGTCCTATTTCTCCATCCTTTTTCTCCAGTCCGAAACCCACTTCCTTTTCTTTATCATCTTCCCTTGGGGGTTAGGTTATTCCCAAGCTATTAATCTACCCAAAATTTGGAGTCGAAGCCCGGGAGAGTCCATTTATGACATTTTCTATTTTTTTCAAGAGTTATTTGACAATATTTTGCAAATCATTAATATCTTCTTTGAATTTTTCAGCTATAACTACACCGTGTAATGCCTGTGAAGTGGAAAGAGGCCGCCCCTGTCTCCGTTGGTGTGTCCCTTTCTTTCAACTTATTTGCTGCTGCCAGCCTGACAGCATTTCCAAGATTCCACAGTTTCGTAAGGTATACTTTAATTTACCTATTTTGCCATGGCTCCTACGGAAAAGGATAAGGATGAAAAACTTACTTCCAAACGAGCATCCTATAAAGGGCAAATTACCCGATTCAGAAAATACATCAAAGAGCTAGCGGTACTATGACGTCTCACACCTCAGTGCATGTGGGTACATTTCGTCCCGTCAACGTAACGTAACGCCAGACCCCAGCGTAACGACGAAGTCGACAAGATCATTTAAAATGATAAAATATAAATCTCAACTCCTGTAAACAATACTTTTACTTCAGTAGCTCAAAACTGGTTTAATGATTATGCATGCAAAATTTGTTTGGTCTGGTTTGAGTATTTGCTCAGAAAAAGGAACATGAGTTAAGGAACTATACGTTGTTTTAAAATTGTTTCTGTAATGTTCTCTCTGACACAAAATATTCAACTTTGAAGCTTCAAATTCTACCCAAATAATGATGAATGTACTCCGAATATGCCAAAAGAACATTCAAGGAAATATTTATTGTAGTTTCTGAGATATGTAACTAAACATCGCAAGCTACATTCTTCTATAGATTCACACGTCACACTCTGCAATGTCTCAACTAGTGCTCGTAGTGGTCGAAAAGGCAAACTGCTAATCTAATCGTCCGGATGTGTTTGAGTTTCATTGACTCACACTAGCACTCGAAGTGGTAGAAAAGGTAAAGGTTGGGTTTCCGGTAAACAATCAACAGTCTACCACGTGTCGTAAGAAACATTTAGTGTGTCCTTTACGTTTACTCTATAAGTAGCCTATGTCCACAAAGATTCGGCTATATTCCTCTATCATCTTACCAATCGCCATATATGCATGTGAGACTTGGAAAATATCAGCGCACAAGCTCGACAACGATGCTTGAGGCGAATTTTGAAAATCAGTTATCGTGACCACATAACAAATGAAATGAGAAGAACTGGCCTACGCAGCCTGCACAAAATCTTTGCTCAAAGAAGGATGCAGTTCGCGGAACATGTTCTACGTATGAATGATAGAAGGATACCCAAATCAGCAACCAACGGAAGGATACCGAAGTGGACGAAGACCTCGTAGCAAATGGAAACGATCTTTTGCAAAGGATCTTGAATGCAAGGATATCAACTGGGTGGTAGCTGAAAACCTGGCAGCTGATCGAGTTCGCTGGAGGAAACTTGTTGCCCGATGTACTACCCAGTGTTGCCAATTTGGTCTTTTTAGCACCAGATCTGGTGTTTCTCAAGTTCATCTGGTGCCGGAAATTTTCAAATAGCGCCATAGCGAAATACTGGTGTTATTTCAATAAAACCAGTGCCAAATCTGGTGCTTAAAGAATTTTTCCATGAATTTGTCTCCTGTGATTAAAAAGTAAATCCTGAAAGCCATGTAATAATCTTAATAAAGTTAATCAAGAAAGAAAGGCAAAGTTCTGCCTTATTCGGGTCAAGGTCAAATTCAACACTCCAGCAGGGTAAGTCCCTGAAATTCTCATTCTCGTGCATAAATGCTAAGTAAGCGCAACAAGCAGGGCTCAGTGCAAGTGCACTTATACAAAGAATCCGCCTATCCTCTATTTTATTCCCAGCTGCCAGGGGATTTATCAGTTTCATACGAAGGTCCTTACGCAACCAGAGTCAGTATTGTAAATCTATCTCAAACTCACGGTCGCTGTTTGGTCGTTGTTTAGTAGGCTGTAGGATCTAGTGGCCGAAATTGGAAGTATGCAGAGCTACAGCAGTACTACACCTTCCTGCTCTAAAGACGTAATAGCGGTAGCAGGCTCCGAAGGTGAAAAGGAAGATTTTTCATGAAGGAAATATAAGTTAAAAGAAAATCCGTATATATATTTATATTTCTTTGGTGTTTTTTTTTAGTCGTTTAGCCTCCAGGTTGGTGGAACCCACGGACTCAGCGAGGGAACTCACCACTACCGCCTCTACGGGCAGTGTCCTAGAGCTGGGAACATCGAATCGGAAGGGATACAACTGGTGAGGTGGGATTGGCACCTCGCCCAGGCGGCCTCACCTGCAAAGCCAACAGGGGCCTCAAGAGGGAAGGTAAGGGATGGTGAGGATGGTTAGGCAAGGAAGAGGGAAGGAGGCGGCCGTGGCCTTGAAGAAGGTACTATCCCGGCATTTGCCCGAAGACGAAGTGGGAAACCACGGAAAACCACTTCGAGGATGGCTGAGGGGGAATCGAACCCCCTCTACTCATTTGGGCCACCCGAGGCTGAGTAAACCCCGTTCCAGTCCTCGTACCACTTTTTGAAATTTCGTGTCAGAGCCAGGAATCGAACCCAGGACCTCCGGGGCGGCAGCTAACCATGCTGACCGCTACGCTATGGAGGCAACTTGGTGTTTTTCTAGTGTTTTGAATCATAGAGTCCAGCTGGTGCTTTTCTGGTGTTTTAAAGCGCAGGGTTTAGTTCTTTCCCATTTGAAGATTTGGCAACATTCATGCTACCTAGCATTGGAGGAACTAAGTCTAAGTAAGTCAGCTACGTTAGGAAAAGTGAAGAAAACAACGAAAATTGATTACAAGTAGCTTCAAAAGAGGAATGGTGTTCATGGAAGCTCTAGTCTAATGCAGTAATGGATGTTATTAACATTAAGTTGCTTGCTTGTGGATTTTGATATCAAGACGCGATGGTACAAGTTCTACGTTTCACAACCATAGAGTAGCTTGGTATACCTTAAGGTTCGTACATTAATAATAATAACCACGCTGTCACAAGTCCCGAAATGAATCATCATCATCAACAACAACGTGTGCAGTCCAAGCACAATTCTAAGGTTTCCTTGCTGGCATCTGCCATGCACTTCAACATTGTTGAACATTACTGGCCTGTTTAACATTCCCTTCCTGACTGTACCCTAATAACACATGATGGTGCATATTAGATTTGCTTGCTTCTCCTGTTGTTATGCGAAATTATGTGGAATTATGGTCAGAAATATCAAGGTCGTGAGACAGCTGTGTTTGTTTGCCTTACAACATCGAGAAAGCCATTAACTCATTCATGGTCATTATCTATGTGCGCCCCAATAATCACGGCAAGCTAAGCCGGCTGTGACTGGCGTAGATCGCAGGCACGCGTACGTGGTTCAGCCGGTGGTTGGCGCGCTCCGCTGACTCATATCGTTAGTTCACACGTGTTTTGTCATTCATATGGACGTGTATCTGCAAAGATTAGACGTTAGTGTTGCACCTTTAGTGAGTATTGAGATTACTGTGACTGTTGGTCCTGCCCAGACACCAATTCATATTGCGCGAACGTGTGTATATACATAATTCGTGTATGAAAAGCAGAAAATCTTGTTCTGAAACGAGACGAAAACTTCGAATCAAGTTTCCAGGGAGTCCTGTGAGTACTATTAGGAGGCTCGCTATACGATTCAAGGCAACAGGCTCCGTAAGTAATAAACGAGTTGACAGACATTCTTTCATCAGAGATGTCAGGAGTGTGTTACAAGAGAGGGAGGACATTTTCAGCATCGCCTATGAGCACTGTAAGTACACATTATTGAATATGCTTGGAAAAGGTGTGTAAGTGCGCGCCACCACCGGCTGAACAGGGTACGTGCGCCCGCGATCTGCGCCAGTCACAGCCGGCTTAGCTTGCCGTGTTTATCGGGACGCACATAGATAATGAACCTGTAGCTGATGATCACTGCAAACCGTCCCATGTTTTATTCCACACATATAATTGAACTGGAAATTGCTTCGCTCCATATCTTTAACGGTTCACACAGTGAAAGCGTAAACGACGCACGGACGGCAGGTCCCAGACGCAATTCAGTAATGCCGAGGTGAACAGCGAAACTCAAAACACATATACAGGATACAAGCAGAGCGAGTTTGGAGGCTATTATTATTATTTACATAGAACTATATCCGTGAAAGCCATTATACCATCTTTTTGGAAGCCTTCATTGGGAAGATAAGGCTAATTGAGCTGTTGGCACTCGCAGTAGAGAGGCGCAGGTGCACTTTATAAAAAGTGAGGTAGCGCGCAGTTCGCTACTCCTGTGGGGTCCGGGTACGGACACCAAGAAGAATTGCTGAGTTTTACATACTCTTCTCTGAAGTGTTAACTCGACACGACTCGACAGTCTGATACTGTCCGAATAGGTGATAGGTAAAACCCTGCGCGGATAAACTCGCGGATATGCGCATCTTATTTCGCCATGCGGATATAGTTTTCATGGCTGTGCGGATAGCGGATAAGCTGCGGATAATGTTTGGAGTAAATTTTCGGATAGTTTTTAGAATACAATCCGAACTTGTTTAATAACATTAAAAAAACCTGGACGATTATAACATATTATCTTATTTTTCCGTAATGTTTCTGTCATGGGACAGTAATGAAAGATGATGATTTAAGTTAATCTCATTCAAATTATGTCATTAAGCATAATTAACACTCCGAACAGGAAAGGGTTGCAATTCTGACTGTGTAACATTCATTTTAAACATAGCACATGACATACAAAGCTTAGGGGAACGACTTTCCCCTCAAATGTCAAAATATGTCGCTTAAGTAATTTATGCTTTATCTACTTAAAAATATTATATTGTAATGCCAGTAGATTCAGATAAAAACGTGCGAATAAGGAAAACAATCGTGCGGAAGTGGGGAGGATGTGGATAACATTCGTGTGGATGCAGGGAGGATGTGGATAACATTCGTGTGGATGCAGGGAGGATGTGGATAACATTCGTGCGGATGCAGGAAGGATGTGGATAACAGTCGTGCGGATGCAGGAAGGATGTGGATAACATTCGTGCGGATGCAGGAAGGATGTGGATAACATTCGTGCGGATGCAGGAAGGATGTGGATAACAGTCGTGCGGATGCGGGGAGGATGTGGATAACATTCGTGTGGATGCGGGGCGGATGCGGATAACAGTCGTGCGGATGCGGGGCGGATGCGGATAACAGTCGTGCGGATGCGGGGAGGATGTGGATAACATTCGCGCGGATGCAGGGAGGATGTGGGTAACATTCGTGTGGATGCAGGGAGGATGTGGATAACATTCGTGCGGATGCAGGAAGGATGTGGATAACATTCGTGCGGATGCAGGGAGGATGTGGATAACATTCGTGTGGATGCAGGGAGGATGTGGATAACATTCATGTGGATGCAGGGAGGATGTGGATAACATTCGTGCGGATGCGGGGCGGATGTGGATAACATTCGTGCGGATGCAGGAAGGATGTGGATAACATTCATGTGGATGCAGGGAGGATGTGGATAACATTCGTGCGGATGCAGGGAGGATGTGGATAACATTCGTGTGGATGCAGGGAGGATGTGGATAACATTCGTGCGGATGCAGGAAGGATGTGGATAACATTCGTGCGGATGCAGGAAGGATGTGGATAACATTCGTGTGGATGCGGGGCGGATGCGGATAACATTCGTGCGGATGCAGGAAGGATGTGGATAACATTCGTGTGGATGCAGGGAGGATGTGGATAACATTCGTGCGGATGCAGGGAGGATGTGGATAACATTCATGTGGATGCAGGGAGGATGTGGATAACATTCGTGCGGATGCAGGAAGGATGTGGATAACATTCGTGCGGATGCAGGGAGGATGTGGATAACATTCGTGCGGATGCAGGAAGGATGTGGATAACATTCATGTGGATGCAGGGAGGATGTGGATAACATTCGTGCGGATGCAGGAAGGATGTGGATAACATTCGTGTGGATGCAGGGAGGATGTGGATAACATTCGTGCGGATGCAGGGAGGATGTGGATAACATTCATGTGGATGCAGGGAGGATGTGGATAACATTCGTGCGGATGCAGGGAGGATGTGGATAACATTCATGTGGATGCAGGGAGGATGTGGATAACATTCGTGCGGATGCAGGAAGGATGTGGATAACATTCGTGCGGATGCAGGAAGGATGTGGATAACATTCGTGCGGATGCAGGAAGGATGTGGATAACATTCGTGTGGATGCGGGGCGGATGCGGATAACAGTCGTGCGGATGCGGGGCGGATGCGGATAACAGTCGTGCGGATGCGGGGAGGATGTGGATAACAGTCGTGCGGATGCGGGGCGGATGTGGATAACATTCGTGTGGATGCGGGGCGGATGCGGATAACAGTCGTGCGGATGCGGGGCGGATGCGGATAACAGTCGTGCGGATGCGGGGAGGATGTGGATAACAGTCGTGCGGATGCGGGGCGGATGTGGATAACATTCGTGCGGATGCGGATAACACTCGTGCGGATGCGGGGCGGATGTGGATAACATTCGTGTGGATGCGGGGCGGATGCGGATAACAGTCGTGCGGATGCGGGGAGGATGTGGATAACAGTCGTGCGGATGCGGGGAGGATGCGGATAACAGTCGTGCGGATGCGGGGCGGATGCGGATAACAGTCGTGCGGATGCGGGGAGGATGTGGATAACAGTCGTGCGGATGCGGGGCGGATGTGGATAACATTCGTGTGGATGCGGGGCGGATGCGGATAACAGTCGTGCGGATGCGGGGCGGATGCGGATAACAGTCGTGCGGATGCGGGGAGGATGTGGATAACAGTCGTGCGGATGCGGGGCGGATGTGGATAACATTCGTGCGGATGCAGGGAGGATGTGGATAACATTCGTGTGGATGCAGGGAGGATGTGGATAACATTCATGTGGATGCAGGGAGGATGTGGATAACATTCGTGCGGATGCGGGGCGGATGTGGATAACATTCGTGCGGATGCAGGGAGGATGTGGATAACATTCATGTGGATGCAGGGAGGATGTGGATAACATTCGTGCGGATGCGGGGCGGATGTGGATAACATTCGTGCGGATGCAGGGAGGATGTGGATAACATTCGTGTGGATGCAGGGAGGATGCGGATAACAGTCGTGTGGACGCAGGGAGGATGTGGATAACATTCATGTGGATGCAGGGAGGATGTGGATAACATTCGTGCGGATGCGGGGCGGATGTGGATAACATTCGTGCGGATGCGGGGCGGATGTGGATAACATTCGTGCGGATGCAGGAAGGATGTGGATAACATTCGTGCGGATGCAGGAAGGATGTGGATAACATTCGTGCGGATGCAGGAAGGATGTGGATAACATTCATGTGGATGCAGGGAGGATGTGGATAACATTCGTGCGGATGCAGGAAGGATGTGGATAACATTCGTGCGGATGCAGGGAGGATGTGGATAACATTCGTGCGGATGCGGGGCGGATGTGGATAACATTCGTGCGGATGCAGGAAGGATGTGGATAACATTCATGTGGATGCAGGGAGGATGTGGATAACATTCGTGCGGATGCAGGAAGGATGTGGATAACATTCGTGCGGATGCAGGGAGGATGTGGATAACATTCGTGCGGATGCAGGAAGGATGTGGATAACATTCGTGCGGATGCAGGAAGGATGTGGATAACATTCGTGCGGATGCGGGGCGGATGCGGATAACAGTCGTGCGGATGCGGGGCGGATGCGGATAACAGTCGTGCGGATGCAGGGAGGATGTGGATAACATTCGTGTGGATGCAGGGAGGATGTGGATAACATTCATGTGGATGCAGGGAGGATGTGGATAACATTCGTGCGGATGCGGGGCGGATGTGGATAACATTCGTGCGGATGCAGGAAGGATGTGGATAACATTCGTGCGGATGCAGGAAGGATGTGGATAACATTCGTGCGGATGCAGGAAGGATGTGGATAACATTCGTGCGGATGCAGGAAGGATGTGGATAACATTCGTGTGGATGCAGGGAGGATGTGGATAACATTCGTGCGGATGCAGGAAGGATGTGGATAACATTCGTGTGGATGCGGGGAGGATGTGGATAACATTCGTGCGGATGCAGGGAGGATGTGGATAACATTCGTGCGGATGCAGGAAGGATGTGGATAACATTCGTGCGGATGCAGGAAGGATGTGGATAACATTCGTGCGGATGCAGGAAGGATGTGGATAACATTCGTGCGGATGCAGGAAGGATGTGGATAACATTCGTGCGGATGCAGGAAGGATGTGGATAACATTCGTGCGGATGCAGGAAGGATGTGGATAACATTCGTGTGGATGCAGGGAGGATGTGGATAACATTCGTGCGGATGCAGGAAGGATGTGGATAACATTCGTGCGGATGCAGGAAGGATGTGGATAACATTCGTGCGGATGCGGGGCGGATGCGGATAACAGTCGTGCGGATGCGGGGCGGATGCGGATAACAGTCGTGCGGATGCGGGGAGGATGTGGATAACAGTCGTGCGGATGCGGGGCGGATGTGGATAACATTCGTGTGGATGCGGGGCGGATGCGGATAACAGTCGTGCGGATGCGGGGCGGATGTGGATAACATTCGTGCGGATGCGGATAACACTCGTGCGGATGCGGGGAGGATGTGGATAACAGTCGTGCGGATGCGGGGAGGATGTGGATAACATTCGTGCGGATGCGGATAACACTCGTGCGGATGCGGGGCGGATGTGGATAACATTCGTGCGGATGCAGGAAGGATGTGGATAACATTCGTGCGGATGCGGGGCGGATGCGGATAACAGACGTGCGGATGCGGGGCGGATGCGGATAACAGTCGTGCGGATGCGGGGCGGATGCGGATAACAGTCGTGCGGATGCGGGGAGGATGTGGATAACAGTCGTGCGGATGCGGGGAGGATGTGGATAACAGTCGTGCGGATGCGGGGCGGATGCGGATAACAGTCGTGCGGATGCGGGGCGGATGCGGATAACAGTCGTGCGGATGCGGGGAGGATGTGGATAACAGTCGTGCGGATGCGGGGAGGATGTGGATAACAGTCGTGCGGATGCGGGGAGGATGCGGATAACAGTCGTGCGGATGCGGGGCGGATGCAGATAAGATTCGTGCGGATGCGGGGCGGATGCAGATAAGATTCGTGCGGATGCGGGGCGGATGCGGATAACAGTCGTGCGGATGCGGGGCGGATGTAGATAATGTTGTGTTTATCCGCGCAGGGCTCTAGTGATAGGCTCGCCGGCTAGCTCGTAAACTCGCTCCGAAATTTCCACTGAATGGAGATTGTTGGAAGAAATTAAAACGTAAAACACTTATAGTGGACGATGTATAGAAGATAGAGATATGCTGTCACGGACGTTTTGTAGAACTTTTCAAGCTTAACAAGAAGTTCCGTGAAGAACTATACAGCCTACTTTTCATGCCAATGATTATTCTACAGTATATGAACCTATCAAGAATAATGACGAAATTAAGTTGGTAATATCGAAATATCTAATTAGTTCAAAATATACCTGTTATAATGTAGCCTCATAGAGCACTACAGTTGGCAGCCCTGGTGACTGAATATATTCTTAGTTCCATCTTTTAAGGTACAGAATACAAAATTTGGTTGAAGTCCAATGGACGTTACATGCAGTTAGACACTGGATCTATCAGCACGCGTAAAAGCATGTTGCCAACAATACCATGCGTGTGCTGGTCAGAAATAATCTGAAATATTGTGATATCTTGTTGTGCCAATTTTGGATGGAATCCATTTGTTAGTATAGAAGTTACATGTATTTTAAAATTGGACATATCAGCAGGCATAGAATCATGTTGGCAGCACTGCCTTATATTAATTACTCCAAATTAATCTAGAATGTCAGGTGCTATACGTGTGCAAAGTATAGAGCTGTTGGCTTGCATAATTTCTGATATATTGATATTAGGGTAAAAACATATAGACAGCATTTATTAACAGTTGGCAGCCCTGATTGCTCTTAACAATACTTATAGTCATATCTGTTATGGTACACATAGCACATACGAAATTTGGTTGAAATCCAACTGATAGTATAGAAGTTAGATGTATTTAAAAATTGGTATTATCAGCAGGCTTATAATCATGTTGGTAGAACTGACGTATATAAGTTACTCCAAATTAATCTAAAATGTCAGGTACTATACGTGTGCATAGTTTAAAGCTGTTGGCTTGCATACTTTCTGATATATTGGTATTTGGATAAAAAAAATAGAGAGAGCAATTATTCACAGTTGGCAGCCCTGGTGGCTCTTAATAATACGCTCAGTCATATCTGTTTATGTACAGATATTACATACAAAATTTGGTTGAAATCCAATTGATAGTGTAGAAGTTATATGCATTTAAACATTGGACCTATCAGAAGGATTAAAATTATTTTGGCAACACTGTCATGGTTGGCCTCCTGGAAAATAAACTGAAATAATATTTTCTACATGTGTGCCAATTTTGGAATAGCTCCCATGCATACCTTGCAAGATATCCAACATTGAGCTCAAATTTCTAGTGCGTTTTTTCAGCAGTTGGTAGCACTGACATCATTTTCAAATATGGACGTGAGATATTCCGGTTCACATCTTTACTCATACTAAATTTGGTTTTGATTGCTGCAGCCGTTTAGGAGTTGATAGGGGGACACACACACACAGCCAGACAGACCGACAGACAGAAGGACAGACAGACAGACACACATTTTCCCGGATCGATCTCATAAGTCTACTTTTTTCTCATTTTTGCAAAATGTGAAAAGTAGGCTAAAAATTCTTACACTCGTGGTATATAGATATTGTTAACGGTTTACCGAGCGTAAGTTTAAAAGAGCACGGACAGCAGGTTTTTCTCCGACTCGATTCACTGAAATCGTTACCGCTCGGGTTTCTTTGGTAATAAATGAATGTTTTTCTACATAAACCTTCCTTAAGCCATCCTTTACAGAATAGTGAAGACCATATCAAAATCCGCCTAGTGGTTCTCGAGTTTGCCAGTTACATCCAAGAATCGGGGAATTTGTTTTATACTACTGTATGTGTTATTAATAATAGCCTCCAAACTGGCTCTGCTTGTTTCCCTTGCAAACGAGGAGGTACGTGAAGGTTGTCATCACAAGCCACTGGGAATGTTTGAAGAGATTTGGATGATGGCTAATACCATTATGTTTATGTATTAACAAACTTCATGCTGATAACATTTTGATGTTATGGAATGACACCCTTGGGATATTGTTCAAAGAGGTCTCTATGGGTATTAATTGTAAAATTATATTAGTGGTGGAACGTACGTAAAATTATACAATAACTTACTTAAGTTCCCATACTTCATGTACTGTACCTGGGAGATCGACAACACACATAACGCGAAAGTCAGTACTTTTCAAGGGTTTGGCTATACCTCCTTCATCAACCGAATTTGAAGACCCTCCAAAAATTGACAAGTTCCTTTTTATCAAATTGTATTCAGGGAAGTCTTTGAGATCCTTGAAATAAAATAAGAATATGATCTATCTATCCAAGATTGCCAAGCGCTTAATGACCAATGTGATTCAAGAAATTACTGCCAGACAGTAGCCTAGGTAAGTTGTATTGCAAGCTGATAATTCTATCGAATATCATTGTTATATCAAGAAAATTAATACTTACATTTAAATAGAGAAAGCCAGAGGCTCATTACTAGTGGGCTGTGGCTTGGCAACCACGGGACCGTAGCTGAGTCTGGCATTGTGCTTTAACATTCACTTTCCTACCTTAACTGGCCCATGTCTCATCTCTTCTAATAGCCTCATTCTTTGAGGGGTCAGATCATTCCTTTCTTTTCATTGTATCTCCAGCCTTCGGATATATGTCCTAAAGGAGGCAGGAGTGCTACACACTCAAGGGCTCATGGCTTGTTGGTTGAGTTGGTCACCCTGTGAGATTCCTGAACTGCCGACCTCCTTTGAACAACCGATATTCTCTTCCTATCCCGACAGTATTGGGGTATGCGAGGTCTAGGGTGTCTTATTTCGCGCCCTAATTGGTCCTTGTCTCAATTTTCCTGTTACTCTTATTCTTCCAGGGGTAAGACCTCTTCTTCTTCTTCTTTAACTACACGGTAACCTGCTTTTTAAAACATTGCTCTTAATAGGCAGGGTGTGGTAGCCCATCAAACCTGAGTTACTCTAAGCCATTTACACACTCAAGGGATTCCTGAGCTGGGTCCGTTTATTCCTCTTTTCTTTATGCCTTTTATGGCTTTACTACTTTGAAAGTCTCTCAATCCTAATTCTTTGAAGGCTGTGGATGTTTCTATTTCCAATATTTATCTCCCCTTATGCCTTTCTTTTCGCATAGTTTTCTTCTTCTATTATGAGAATGGGATGAAACATATCGTGGTGCAGTGGCTAGCAGCCTTTGCTGTCACTCTGACATCCGGGTTCGATTCCCAGCTCTGCCTAAAAGCAATATTCCGGTCTGAGTACTGAAAAAGTGTCCACTCAGCCTCGTGACGCAGAATTGAGAAGAGGTGGGTTCGATTCCCACCTCAGTCATCCTAGAAATGGTTGTCCGTGGTTTTCCCCACATTCAGCTGCTCCGGACAATTAGAGTGAAGTATTTTAATTCTATTTTCATCTTTTAAAATAACTTTTGTTCATTCACCAATCAGTGACATTTCATCCTCGTTATGTATTTTAACACGCGTGACCATCACCAACAAGGTGAATATTTTGGACTATAAATTTTACTGAACGAAGGTTGAAGAAGGACTGCTGGAGGTCCAAAACACGTCGTTGGTTGGTTGGTTCCTCAGTTTAGGGGCTGCGACAACGCGGTCATGTAGCCTCGTGTACTTTGGGTGTGTGTAGAATCTGTCTGATAACCGGTGTTAATTGTGGTGACTGTATTAGTGTGTGTTATCTGTTTTGATTCAAGTAAGGACTGCATACGATCAATTATCAAGTAGTTCCTACTTTTGCCGCCGTCAACGACCAACTAGTTCACAAATTAGTTACCAGATGCCACCGCAGTCGGCTCTTGACAACGAACGTAGGAACCTAAGAAAGTTAGTCAAATGTTTAACCTATATTAATTTAGCTTCACACAGGTGTAAGTAGTGGAAGGTTCTTCATGCCATAAATCTATGACATAGAACCGCCGGCTTTACTTCCCCTCCGTAGGAAGACATACTGAGGGATTTTTAACGTTCTTAAAAAACGACGACTTCGGTCGGGTTTGAACCCGCGATCTTGGACATAGAAGCTCAGCATGCTACCAACTACGCCAACGAAGCCGCTCGAAACATGTCCATGAAGTGGATTTAGTACCTCAAAACAAAGTAAGTTGTGTTGTACAGTGGACAAATTAAGTACAGTAGACAACTAACGCGTGTTAGCAGTGTACCCGATACCTAGTTGAGGCTATCGGCTACGCCAGCAGACATTGAGCCGTAGTTGAGGTTTTGGGAAGAGTTAAGGAAAGATAGCGCTCAGATCGAGTCAAGAGGAATGTCAGGATGACGTAGTAGGTCTAGGATTTAGAAGGCACTGACATCTGTAAGCAGATGGAATTATGGATGGAATTATGAAGCTTTATTAAGATTTATATGGAACATGGTATTTAAACATCTTAGAAGAGGAGATATGACATGCATTATATGTGGTAATAATTTGAAGGAAGTCAGATAACCCTTAAGTTATTTTATAACGTAATAGCCGAGATGATCGGGGTTCGAGATTGTAGTTGTGACGCAAGAGCACGGTGGTGGGGAGGACGCCACGTGACCGCACCAAGCAGGTAAGGGTCAGGACAGTGCAGAGACTGTCAGTTGCGCTCTGTGAGCCAAGAAGGAGGGTCAAGCTGAGTAAAACACGCCATGCGCATGGTATAGATCGCGTCGCGAACAGAAACTGTCACGGAAAGTGAAGGCGACAGTTTCAGCTTCACCGAGCAGCGAACAGAAACTGTCACGGAAAGTGCAGGGGACAGTTTCAGCTTCTCCGAGCGGCGAGCGACAAGTAGGTCAGTGGGCCGGTCGAACACCCGCAACTGACAAGCATAGGAAGCCGGGGTTCTTAAAACAGCATTGCGAGTAGTTGGAGAATTTTATTCCAAGCTGCATTTCAACGCAGAACGGCATGATGATTATAGCATTGCAGTAAAACCGAGCGGGTTAATTCCAACATTATAAGCAAACATTATAACCGAAGCTGAACTTCATCACTACGTTGAGTTGGAACGTTTATTCAGCATTTGAGTTATAAATACAAGATAGTTACGAGATACTGCAACTTAGAACTTCGAATGGACATAGTTTTTCTTAGTAACATTACGACTATGCATTTCATAACGCAGTCCAAGTAACATTGACAATTTTTAAGCCAACGGAAGGTTGTAAGCATATGCACTTAGGAACATTAGCTCGTGCATTAATGCAAGTCAATCTTAAGAAGTGTTATGAATTACCGAGTATGAACACAGATACAGGGTGTTTCATAAACTTAGACACTCTGATAAAACAATTTTATTTTCTACAAGTAAAATTTAACCGCTGTGGAAATTGAACTTTCAACACTTAAACTGAACATTTTCTAGAACAGTGGCGTAATGTAGAAGAGGAATAGGGGGTCCGCTGTTTCTATGAACTTTTTCGTGAGGATTTGGACAATATCCGCTATGGATAACCAGAAGTTTATCATGTCGGAGTAAACGCAGAAAGAGACGCGATGGCACCACGGAGCGATGGATTCGATTCCTGACGAGAAGGAGGTCCACCAGCTGATTCACTTGGAATTCGAAGGCAATCGTCATTGCATGGATGGAATGATATTCACGCCGATCTTTCGAGAAATTCATTACATAGGGAATATCGACAATCTTTGGAATTTAATAACAGCTGATTATGAGAAGGTACTGTAAGAGTTATAACTACCTGATACGATTATTTTCATGAATACTGGGTACACATGTATATTTTTCTAATAGGAGTGATACGTTTGTTTAAGACATGGCTTTGACTTTATGTGTTTCGACATTTTGCTAGAATATATGGCGTGACCATATGATATGGCAGGCATCATTATACGATATTCTCACCATTGGTTGGCTTTATTAAGCAGATGTTTGGTCTTTTAGACATTTTTCCAGTAAGGATATTTTTCATGAATAGTTTTTTTTGTGTAACGAGTATTTCGAACTCGTGATCTGCAATTGATTATCTATATTACTTCGTCAGTTCATCGCATACTAGCGAGTGTGTATTATTCATCAGTAGGGATTTTTCCATTGGATTGTTTGGAGATATTAAGATGTTATTCACTTTAGTGAATGAATATCGCTTTTATATGACAACTAGAGACTTGTTGATTCCTATCTGGTACATTCACTCATATAGTCTTCGAGATGGGGTCTTTCGTATTTATACGATTGTATGGTGGCTACTCATCTTACCCATCGCTTAGGGCACTATCATGTTAGACGACGGGGCGAGGTCTTTCGTATTTATACGATTGTACGGTGGTTACACATCTTACTCGCCATTGAGGGACTCATTTTTATCATCCGGGTGTACATGAGATTGTAAGTGAATCAAACAAGGAACTACCAGTCACATATCAGTCGAACTTTTGTTAAATAAAGTAAAGATAAATGTCAGCAGGGTTACATTTCGTAATTCTTGTTTGCCAATCTAATATTTTGTTGCTATACTCTTTTGAGAGTAATTTCAGTTTAACAGCTGTTTCAGCTGATGCTTTTGTTGATTTTTATAATTGTGTTTGATACCTTTTAGAAGGATTTAAAGTAATTGAATCTTGTAAGATGAATCATTAATGGTAAGATTTATTTTAAGGCAGATCAGTATTGCAGATTTTGATATGAGAGATTATAGCACATGGGTGTTTTTCTGTGATGTGAATTATGAGAATTGTAAGAGAATGTATGCTATTTGAAAGCAAATCTTGAATTACTGAGGTAATATTTTTCCAATTGTTTGAGAAGTTGTCTAGATGTGATCAGATTAATTACAGTTATTGGAGATTGTGTGCGTTGATAATTTGAAGCCAGTTATATATTTTTGTAGATCATGCAACATGGTTAAGTGAAGTTTGTGATAGGCATTTTGTGGAAGTTGCCAAGTGATAGTTGCAATGTTGCTAATGCATTTTGAGGCCGACATGAGGTCGTCGAACCCAGTCTAGCGTAATTGTTGAGATTCATGCTGTATGTGCTGAATATTTATGGAGTTTTGTGGAATAATTGTGGTATTCAAATGTGATATTTGAAGTAATGAGGAGATATAATGTCGTTGTGGATAGCCAGATCCAACGTGATGTCGTGAAGGCAATAATATTTTTTGGCATGAAAATTAAATACGAGATATAACTTGGAAGTAATAAAAACTGTAAGACAACGTTCTATAACCCATATTAAACAATTTGTTAGGAAATTAAACAAATAAATAAAGTTCATAATACAAGATTTTCTGGGAATAATAATTAATGAAATAATAATCTGAAATTTAAGCATATTAATGATCTGACCTAATGAAATAAAAATCAGAATGACTAGATGAAATAATAAGAATCTAAAATAACCAGAAGAGTAAAATTTAAATAAATTCATAAATTAAATTTTGGAATAAATCAATGAATTAAATAAATGGATGAATTAGAGATTGGATAAATAAACTGATTTAAATAAATTAATAGATGATTGGATAGATGATGAATAACTGAATTAGAAGGTGATAATTAACTGAAGAAGCTGATGAATAATGAATTTATATGGAATTAAAATAAATTTAATTGAGATATATTTGAGGAATTGCAACTTGAGTTGAGGAATTAAACAATTTGTATTGATGATTTAAGACGATTTAATCTGAAGTAGATGATAAAATAATAGTGTGTGAATAATTAGAAAGCATAATGAAGTGATGATAATAATTTTCATTTAAATGATTTAATGGTGATGAGTTAATGATTCTGACAGGAATATGTTGAATTTTGAAATGAGAATTAATGTGAGAAATATTTAATTTTGATGATGATGATAATGATGACCAATGAGAAGTGAATTTTCTGTAATTCACAAACAAGTAATTATGAATGACAATGTAAATAGTGTAAATTAATTATTCGATGTTTAGGAGCATTTGACTAACATGTTCAACATTTAAATTATGCCATGCAAGCCATAAAATTGCGTGATATTTAAAATATGTGATTATAATATGTGTATGTTTAGACAGATTAATAACTTTTTCAAATCCACATTGATGATGTTAAATTAAAGAGAAATTAGGTCTCAGGTTTCACAAATGTCAGTGACGAAAGACATAGTGCTACAGTGATCCTGAGAACCCAAGAGAACTTTAGAGATTTTTCTGTTGTATGTGGACGAAATATTTTTGGTTAGAAAAGAGATGGTTCGATTTTTGGACAATGACAATTTAACGTTGGCATTCAACCATACTCTCAGGTAGGAGTTATATTTAAAATGTCTGTCTGACTATCAAAGTGAAATAAATTTGTTTTTATCTTAGTTGTGAACTGATGATGGTGTGATTTTCCTTTTTCTTTCCTTGTATTGAGTAAGGCTTAACCAGGAAAGGAGGTGGTTTGCTAGGAATTCAGTTGATGGCGCCCATTTATATTTGCATTTATTTTTATTAAACTTAAGCCCGTAACGACCCTAGAGATACTTTGTCTAGTGTGTTACCCAACTGCTTTTTCGATAACTCAGCTGAATTTCCGACACATTCCTTATTTGACTAGAGGTTCATTTAACTCCGCTCTGTCCTGGAACTCCAGGAATGCGATGTAATAGCAGATGGGTCATCGCATCCCCAGGACGAACGGGTACAGCAGGAAGGTCGATAATTCCCTGCTTGGTACTAATACACTGCAAGCATATCCTGCAAACGATACTGAACACTGTTATTTATCCCTCGATGTGACTAAAGACTAATACGAGGGAAAAATCATTGCGCTCAGTCTTGTTTGCAGAATATGCTGGCAGTGCAATAGCACCTTACGGGATGCAGGCCGAGAATTATCCACCTTCCTGCCAACACACGTTAGTTGGGTTGCAGCAAATGATTTTGGAAGGGGCTGCAGAATCACCCGGTATATGACAAGACGTTCATCGAATAAACTTCAATAAAGCCCATAAAGTATAAAAAAGTTATCATCATTTAATGATGATGATTATAATTGTTGTTTTAAGAGGCCTAACATCTAGGTTATCGGCCCCCAATGATTTGGGTGATCGTGAAGATGATAATGAAATATAAACTATAACTAAAACTAAGTACATACTAGAAGAAGAAATGGAAAACAAAAGGAGAATAAAAGGCTACGAGCCTTACAGTAGACGCATATGATTTGTAACATCTGACATGTTATCCTACCTTGAAGTTGTTACCATTTTTATTATCCTTGACATTAATTAACACACAAAATTATTTTTATTTTTTACACTCTCATAATACATAACAATTCCAAGACTCACTTGTTTTTCTTCACTGCCTACTTGATATTTCTACTCTCGCACTGCCTTCTTGATACTTTGCTGTTACAAAGTAATCCGTATGTGATAAACATTCCAGATGGTACAACTGGCAGTGCGTCTTACACACTTCCGTCCCATTTTTCAAAATCTCTCCCACAATAATATCCAGCAACCGAGTGGAAAGATGTTACACATCAATAACGCAAATAAAGGACAGGAGGTAAAGAAATGCCCTCAACCCCCGAAGAATGCGGTTTGAGGGACTTGGAAGGAAGGAGAGCCATGAAAGGCAGATAGGAAAGTGAAAGAGGAGAGGGTCTGCCCCAGAGGTAATGGATAAAAGGGGGAAAACCGGACCCAGATCAGGAATCCCTCCGGGATGCCAACTCCCGAACTCTCCAGCCGTGAGACCCTGAGGGTGTAGCAATATCTAGGGTGAACCAGAAGTGGTGGGGCTACATACACCCTGCCTCCTTTAGGGCCTTGAGCAGAAGGCAGGGGATAACATGAAAAGAAAAAGAAGGACGACCACTCGAAGAAGGAGGGTTTCAGAAAAGGCGGGAAAGGAAGAGACTCCCTAGGCCTCGGATACCCCAGTACCGTCGGGGTCGGAAGAGAACAAGAGTTGACCAAGTGAGGTCGACAGGAAAGAAGACGGAGAGGAGCCCGGCACAAGTAAGTGGAAGCAATGCCGGACTCAGCTGGGGCCCCGTGGTCGCCAACCCACGTCCCACTAGTTGTGAGCCCCTGGGGGAAATCTATCATCATTTAAGGGGATTACTCTTAATTCATAATATTCTAATAATTGGCCAGTTAACACAGTATTCTTTATTTCATACAAGCAAAAGAACTAGAGTAATATTCGTCCATTGCATCAGAATGTCCCGTCATTGTTACCTGGGAATTCGATATGGAGTTTATGAAAGTTCAAAAACTTAATCAGGAATCAAATTAAAATATTTCACAAATACATACAAATATAGGCTACATAATAATATTTTCACCAAAGTATTAGAATAAAAACTAATCTGAATATATGGATATAGTGCTGTTGAAACAAACAACTCCACGGGAAAGATAGCTCATCCTCTGTAGCCATAGCCTCGATAACCACGTCCGTATCCAAAGCCAGGTGCGTACCCTCCTCGGCCCCTATAGGGTCTGCGGAAACGTCCGTAGAACACATATCCCGGTCTTCCGTAACGATATCCATAGTACTGAGCATCTGCAACTGTTAGGCACAGGATGGCCAGTATCAGCATTAACACCAACACCTGTAAGAAATAACTACATGTTTTCAAAAAGATAGTATACTGTCTTTCTCGGCCCGTGAATTAAAACTCAGGAACTTTTCTAGGTTAATGACGTGTCTTGTGAGGGTTTTCGCCTAGGACATCAAGCTGGCTCATCAGCAGGCTCTTGGTGTCCTCGCCCGGACCCCCACAGGAGCAGTCAACTGTAAGCAAGCAAAGTAAGTTATTTCATTCTCATTGCTGCGCGAAGCACAGCAGTGGGCGGGCCATAGGCTAAACGAGTAGCCACAGAGGATGGAGAATTGTGAGTTATAAGAAAGAATTAATAAGAGAGTATGTGTAGTACAGCGTGTTCCGATTCAACACGGAACTGTAAGATGGGTTGCCTACCCACCTGCAATTGGCTTGAAATCTGCTCGCAGCGCGCTAGCGACGGGGCTGAGTTCGATTTTACTGATTGCCGCCTTCTTATGCAGCATTGCAAAGTATTTTGCTCTTTCAGAATATATTATTTCTGTTTCAGAACTTGTTATTTTAAGCTTCTGTTAATGGCTTTTCCAAAGCATTTCTAAGAAATAAAATTTTATTTTACAACTTAGGTTATTACAAAACAATTTCTTGCTTTTTACTCCATTACCATAAAACGAGATACAATTTGGAAATGATTTGTTACAAAATTGAGTTTAATTAAGAATAAGCTTCAACGATTTCTATTTCAGAACTATTTACCTGCAACCATGTAAAATGATAGAACGACGAACACAGGCAGTTTAGTCTTACTTCATACTCCAGGACATCTTAGATGGTTTTACCATCCAGGATTTCTTCATTTGGGGCTACGTCAGGTCGAGAGTATTTTTAAGATCACCGCAAACACCCGAAGAAATGGAGCTCGTCTTTTCCGAAGCCTTTGCGGAAATTACTCCTCAGATGTTGTCGAACGCAAGAGAGAACTTCATGCGACAAGTGGCCCTCTAATTGGAAAATGAAGGACGCCACTTCGAACACCTTATGTAAATGTCCCATTTGCAGTAGATGTAACGTCTCTGATAAATTAACTTTTTAGTCGCATCGAAGACTGATTACACTTTTGTAACAAATCATTTCCAAATTGTGTCTTGTTTTGTGGTATTGCGTTAAAAAGCAATAAATATTGTACAGGCCCGGGGGGCTGTACCCCCTGAGAGCCACCCCCCATCTTCTACTAAAACCCACCCCAACTGGCAACATCATAAGGCCAGAACATCAACTTTACACGGCAACAGGCGACCACCCAGCTCGGTAGGTTAGCCAACCACTTGCAACACGTTCATAAACATTAACACTACAACTAACTGGGGCAGCTACGTCAACGGAATGCTGACTAAGCAACGGCAGGAACTATAAGAAGAGAGGCCTTCTTGGAGCATTATCTGTCATACAGTGTGTGTCGCCGAAGGCCCTGTTCCAGCTACCATCATCAGGTGAGACTCAGCAAGTGATCAGATATCCTTTACTTTGTAAACACCCATCCACAATCTTGTACACTTAACTTGTATCATTACTTACATTCCCCTAAAAGGGACTTACAATTTTACACTCACTGACCAATAAACACATGGTCAGTAAACTACACCTGTCTTGATAATTACACGCCTCTTTACATCCTCATACACTTCCTGACTCTCGTCACGATTGACCGTGACCATAGTAGCCAGTAATTGCTTGTTCGGGTTTCATTGTGCTTCCCGCAGGCGACTCGACTACATAACGTCGAGCCGCTGACGTAAGCACGCCCATTGTATCACTCATTCCGTCCAGCTGGCAGGCCGGTGTATTAGCCTGCATTTATAGGTCCATCCCCTAAGCGACACTTGCGTCTTTGCAGGAACACCCCTTAGCGTTTAAGTGCTAAACAACACACTACACTGGTAAGCCCACCCAGCTACGGGAAGCTACCCTCTCCTAGAAACCACCTTCCAAATTAGTGCAATAACACAAGTGTTTTAGCCCTAAACTACCCCCCCCCCCCCAACTAACGGATCTAAAACATATTGGTGGAGACGCGGCTACCACGCACAGTAAGGGTAGGACTCATACAACGAGCCCTCGTGGTAGAAACGACCCCTACCGCACACAGCCAAGCGAGTCTAATTTTTTTAAATCCTAAATTACGTCCCACACTTTTTCTTTATCACACGGGAGTTTGTATTATTACACCCACCCCCATCCTTCCCATAGTGCAAGGTCGGTGGGAATTAAATGACCACGTTTAGAACCACACTAAGAGACTTTGCGCACCATTTGTCGGCTAGTACAACTCCACTCCTGCCGAAGTTAAAAATTAAGAACAGTGACTTGATAACTGACCAGACTGCAGTACAACTTCTTAGAGAACTCGAATTCAAGGCATCAGAGATCCGCGCTCAACACCCTGCAGCGGCAGCACAAGTCACACATTTTACACGATCCCAGGCCACTGAACACAGACAAGAATCACCAATATCCAGCGCTAGTGAAGTACATTGCTTGCCAACACTCCACCCCCTATTGTTGCAGCAACTACAAATCACAGAGTAGAAAACTGATAATCTGCTCGAGCGCATCACACAGTTACTGGATACAGACACTGTTAGATCAGACAATCACACGACAGAGGCAGTCCTAGACATACACACTATTTTGGAAACGGTAAAACAGGATTTATACAGGACTGTACACGTAGTCAAATCCACACAGTACGACAACACACCATCAATCAGTACCGATATATCAGGTGACGAGCCACCTGGTAACGTAACACAAGTGTCTTACACGGGGAGTGAGGCTAATTCCCCTCTGAATAACACAAACACCTCGGCACACGATAGCGGTGCGAACAGCATAGACAGATCACAATCACTACACAGCCAACGAGAGACAGCCGAACACGAGATGAACAGACACACAGAATACCCCATGATCCACCCCACAAAGTTCACGGGGGAAGGCCAGGATCCCGAGGAATACCTCAAGGCCTTCAATAGAACGGCTCGGATCAATGGCTGGAGCGATGAAGTCAGAAAACGGCTCCTCCCTGCATACCCCACAAAGGCGGCCATGACTTGGTATGAGCTTCATGAGGACAACCTAGAAAATGCCACATGGGAGGAAATCACCTTATTGTTGAAAAGTGAATTCCAGCTCATACCAGATGATGAGGACCTGTATGACCAAATTAGACAGAGGTCACAGGGACCTAAAGAAAGCGCCCAGTCGTACATCAACGTAAAGTTGCTAATGTGCGATAAATATAACGCAGCTATGACAAATAAGCAGAAACTCAAGCTGCTAATGCAGGGCCTCAGACCATCCATCGTGGACAAGTTGTGTATCATGAACAACCCCACGGTCCAACACATGCTGAATAACATTAAAACAATAGAGGCAGGGAAAAAGATCACCGAAAAAGCTTCGGAGAAAGCTGTGAATCAGCACTTTCATCCACAAAAGGACGACACTAGTCAAAAGATGGATGAATTAGTGGACAGGATGGAAAAATTAACAATAGCTGCCAACCAAGCAGGCGGGAGACCGCCAAGGGATGAACACGCAGACAGGGAAGAGCGCTATTATCCTGAGAGGGACAGGGGGTACACAGAAAGGAGACACTACGGGAGGGAGGAAAATTACTACCCCACAGCGGCCAACAACACCACACGCACAGGACAGGCCACACTACCCTCCGCGGTACTCACCGGTGTCATACGCGGACACAGAACCGACATACCCCTCACGGCGACCACCATCCCCGTACACACGGGAGTGCTACCCCGAAGAGTACGTGCACACCATCCCCCGGCGAAGCAGCCCGCCACCAAGCCGACAGGGCTATGCTGCCCCACAATACAGGGCAGACAGGGAGTATCGGGAGAACCCGCCCCCACGCAGGCAAAGCTATGCACCCCCACAGTATAGGGGAAATGGGGACCGTCGAGGAAACCCACCCCCGACCAGACAGGGGTATGCACCTTCCCAGTACAGGGAAAAGGGGAATCGCCGGGAAAACCCGCCCCCGCAGCAGCAAACATACTCCCCACCCTGGCGGAGACAGGAAAACGGACCACCGGGCAATAACCGACAGACAAGAAACACCACAAAAGGACGGGACAATACAAATACATACCCAAAGGGCCCGGAACACTACCCCCTCCCTGACGAACACCCGAGGGAGTTTAGGGATGAGGCACCCCGCCGGGCAGATAGGGGGGCAATACTTCCCACACCTAGCTACACACCGCAAGCGGGGAGTTGGCGCAGCCACCCCGAGGGGGGGCGCACATACAGTACAGGGAGACGAACACCCACGTTTCAAAAAAACGCTTAGACGGGGAGGTTCGGCCAGCTGTTAAAGCGGCTGAGGTTCCTCCCCCAACACAACACCAGAGAGGCCCTTCCCCCAAACAAACTCGTAAGAGTAAGGGGAAAAAGCAGCCAGCTAAAGCCAAGGCTGACGATCCGCCCCCGGGCCGTTTCCAGACACACCCCGTACAAGGAGACGGCAACTGTCTGTTTAGGGCCATGAGCTTCCTAGTCCGGAACACCGAGGATTATCATGGGGACTACAGACAGAAGACGGTCCAACATGTCCTGGCCAACTGGAAAGAGTACCGAGATTTTGTATCGGACGAGCGGGAAAACCCATTCCAGACCGGGGCGGACTACAAAAAATACATGGGTAAAATCGGCACCTATGCCAGCGCCGTAGAGGTGACCGCTCTCGGCAAGGTGCTTAAAGTAAACATTCACGTATACACTGATGTGCACTCGCTCCCGCTATTTACTACTGCGGGATTTGACAGGGACCTACACATACTGTTTACAGGGAACCCTAGGGCGGGACACTATACGCCCCTAACAATCACGCGCGAACAGACTGAGAGCAAACCCACACCCTCCAAACAGAAAACCATACCCCCTACACCACAACACAGGGCGGGAACTGACCCCACACAGGCGCAGGGCGCGAGCTCACTCGGCACAGGAAAGCCAGCAACAGGAGTCGAACTGGCGACCGCCTGGAACAAAAAATGGGATAACAAGTGCAAACGCAGAGTCACATTTGCAGACACACCTTCCACGAGGAAGAAAACAACAGCACACCTACACAAAAGCTGGGAACGGTCAATACATTAAACGCTAGCCAGAAGACTTCTATTTTCACAGCGCGGGCGGTTAAGAGAACAGGCAATGTACTCAGTGAGCGCACTTTGCTGACCGAGCCAAAGTACTCGGGACAGGAAGTAAGCCGAGAGGCAAAGCGTGCCAGGTACGATAAGCGGCCAGCACCATGCCTTCCCAGCACAGATGTTACGCCAGTAGCAACAACAACAACATACACCCTACACAACACATCCTAGCAGGGCAATGGATTCCAGGTATCGGCACTCACGATACACGCCAGCATAAATGACCACAGGGTGCAGGCCCTAATTGACACTGGGGCAGCGGTTAGTTGTGTAAACAGAAGATACGTTACCGAAACGCAAATACACGGTGTCACAGGTGACATCCGGCTGGTAGCGGCCAATGCTCAGACGCTAGAAAACGCGGGGGTGGCAAACATACATCTCAGGCTAGACCATTTTGCCACAACACACCCCATGTTCGTTATAGAACATCTTTCTGCGTCAGCCATAATTGGCATGGATTTCCTCGCTAAGTATGAGGCTAGCATCAATTTTGCTAGCGGTAAGATGCTTTTAAAGCATGACCAGAGGCTCACCACACATCCCATGATATACACCAGGAACACAGATGGGATTCGAGCGGAGCTAGAAAATCACGAGCACCAGGCCTCTACACTGCACACTATCAGCCAAAACACAGACACACACACAGATAAGGCGGCCAAGCAGACCCACAGACAGGACCTGACTCCGGAGCAAAATAAAAGGCTCACGGAGCTCCTGGAGGCCAACAGGGATATCTTTGCCCATTCGATGAAGGATCTCGCAGTGACAGACCTTATCGAACACCACGTCACACTCACCAGTGACCGGCCAGTACACCAGCCTCCCTTCAGGGTGAGCCAGAAGGAGAGACACGCCATCGACACTCAGATCACAGAGATGCTCGAGGCAGGGGTCATTGTCCCCGTAATTTCGAACTACAGCGCCCCAGTCTTGCTGACCAAAAAACGGGACGGATCCCACAGGTTCTGTACTGACTACCGTAGGCTCAATAAGTTAGTCGAAAATGACAGTTATCCACTACCAAGGGCAGACACCTATTTGGATGCCCTTGGCGGGGCTAGCTGGTTCAGTTCGATGGATTGTTATAGTGGATTCTATTCAATCCCCGTCTATGAACCGGATAGGCACAAGCTGGCGTTCGTTACAGAGAACGGTCTATATACCTACACAAGGTTACCAATGGGCCTCCGTAACGCCAGCCAAACTTTCCAAAAGCAAGTGGATAAAACATTTTCAGATCTAAAATGGCGTTCCGTATTAGTCTACGTGGACGACATAACGGTCTTCTCCAACACCTTTGACGAGCATATCGTACATTTGGAGGAGGCTTTCGCAAGGATCAGAGAGGCCAAATTAAGGCTTAAACCTGCGAAATGTCAATTTGCCCACAAATTTGAAACAATTGCGCAGTTTTATTGGACTGGCCTCGTATTACAGAAAATATATCCACAGGTTTGCGCACATCGCCCACCCCCTAACCGAACTCACGCGTGAAAAAACGCCCTTCAGCATTAAACAGGAACACATAGATGCCTTCAACACACTGAAGCAACTATTGACCTCACCACCATTACTGCAACACTTCCATAGTGATAGGCCCACCTTTTTACACGTGGATGCCAGCCAGTACGGGCTGGGGGCGGCCCTATTGCAGGAAGATGCAGAAGGGCGCGTACGGCCCATAGCTTACGCTAGCAGGAAACTAACGGTCGTCGAGACTAAATACTCTGCCACAGAGCGGGAAATGCTGGCATTTTCCTGGGGAGTGAACTATTTCAGGGTATACCTCTATGGTATCCAGTTCACGGTAGTGACTGACCACGCGAGCCTGCTTTTTGGGATAAATTCAAAAACCCAAATTCGCGGCTCAATAGGTTTATATTCCGCCTGTATGAATATAACTTCGTGGTCAAGCACAAGAAAGGCGCTACACACCTAGACGCAGATGGGTTGTCTAGGCTGCCAGTAGCCGACCCCCCAGATGACAGCAAGGACCACGAATGGGACGACATGCCCACTTTTGCCCTGACGGTGGTTAACATCAAACAGGAGCAAGAAAGTGATCCACACTTGAAACAGATTCTATTGGCACTAAAAAACTTGGACAAGGTGGATTCCAAGACGGCACGGCTGTCTAGGCGATTTTTCCTAGACAAAGACGGGGTACTGAATTTTAAGCCCACAGCCATGCACGATAATGCACCTATAGCGGTTCCGGAGTCATTGAAAGAGAATATCATGATCGGACACCACAATAGCCCACTGGCAGGGGCACATTTGGGTACGCATAAAACATACCTTAGAATCCGGGACAAGTATTATTGGGTAAACATGAAGGCCGACATAGACACCTTCGTAAAGACATGTCACACTTGCCAGCGATTTAAAACAAGGCCTGGCAAGCCTCATGGTTTACTCAACCCTATTCCCGTAGGAGAGCTATTTCACAGAGTCGGGATAGACGTTAAAGGCCCCATTACGACATCTCAAAAAGGCAATAAATACATACTGGTTGCCACCGAGTATCTCACCCGGTATATGATCACCAAGGCTGTGCCCAAAGCAGACACAAACAGCATAGTCGAATTCTTATTCGACATAGTTACACGATATGGCTTATTTCAAACCCTACTATCCGATAGAGGTACCATTTTCACCTCGAGAGTGCTCCAACAGTTTTTGGAGGTACTCGGGATAAGGGCATACACGACCACGAGTTTTTCCCCACAAACCAACGGTCTCACAGAAAGTATGAACAAAATAATTGGAATGGCCCTAGCTAAATTCACAGGGGACACAGGAACAGACTGGGATGATTACCTGCAGCCCATTACATTTAGCTACAACACTTCCATATCCACGGCCACAAAACACTCTCCACACTTCCTGTTGCACGGGTACACACCCAGAAGTCCCATAGACAATATATGCATCCCACAGGACACTCACCCGGACAATGCCGCCCGGCTAGAGCACTTGCAGATAGCTCGCATGGACGCTAGAAAGAACATAGCCGCGGCGCAGAAAAAACAAAAAGAACGTTACGATCGGCAAAATAGACCGTGGAATACACACCAGGGCAATTGGTTATGGTCTCCAATTCCGCCCGTAAGAAAAAAAGTGTCTGAGTTCCTCCTGCCACGCTGGTCAGGTCCCTTCAAAGTTTGCAGGAAGGTATCTGACCTAAATTACATAGTCAGCGTGCGCCATGGGCGAAAACTCATCAAAGACACCATACACGCCCGCCGTATGAAGGCATATCACACCCGCAAAACGACACCTACACGCAAAGGCAGGAACACTGTCAAAAGGAAGGGAAATGATCCCACTGGCAGACGTGAAAAGAAGGCCAAGAAATAGCCTTCGGACCCCGCTGACCGCACCGGGATACGACCCTAACACTTGGCAGAACTGTCCCGGAGACACAAGCCTAAAAGGCACCAGGAATAATTACCCTGGACAAAGACGGTCTCGAACCCGCAACCTTCTGGATACCAGGAGTGCAAGGTCGGGTAACTATCCAATGGGAGGATAGAATAATAAAGGACAGTTACACCTTCAGGTATTCATACGCACAAAATAATAAAATCACCTCCGACACCTAGTCACCAAACACGCGACTAGCGGCCCGGAGACACTCATACATAAACACAGCTAACTACCAATAACAAGAATATATTCGCCCCACGCTTACAACAACACAAAATTTGGGAACAAAACATGTAGTTAAAGGAAGGTTCTTTTACGTTGCGAGGGACCCGAGACACGCCGTATATGTCAGACGTGTCAATAAACCTACACACACTGCCTCGGCACATATCACAAGCAAGCAAAGGATTTCCTGCACGGATGTAATTCAACACTACCGCAGTCAGCGATAACACACTCGTGAGTAGGCGACCTTCACTAACACGGACAACCTAAG
This sequence comes from Meconema thalassinum, assembly GCA_946902985.2. Taxonomy (NCBI): domain Eukaryota; kingdom Metazoa; phylum Arthropoda; class Insecta; order Orthoptera; family Tettigoniidae; genus Meconema; species Meconema thalassinum. The sequence continues at coordinate 36,107,079 of OX336392.1, forward strand.
AGTACTCCAGACCTGGCTGGAACATACACATTCATTCACGGCAGTTTCAAAACCCTATAACTCTCAAAATTATAATACGAGGGGCATTCCAAAAGACCCAAATTTCTCACGCCAAAGCGTATTTTCATCTGTGTGTCTCAAACACACGATACACGTGCCATGGGACATACAGTACAAAAAATTGTAACACCAGGACCTTAAACCAAGGCGGGTGCGAACTCACGACCACACAACACAGTCGTGCCAAAAACAAACTAACCAACGGTATTTTTGGCGCGAAAAACACAACCAGAAACCACACTAGGAAGGCAAAAATCCCAACAGACAACACAGACATGAAACACGGAGAATTACATGGGATCGCGGGTCCAAATGCCCAGTAAAAATCGGACGCCGTGGAAAACAAAAATCCAGAATCCCATTCAGACGGAAGTTGGCCCCATACAAGTACATAAACAGGTAACACCACATTTTCTCCGGCCAAACACCATGCAAAATTTCGATTAAACCAGACATAGGAAATAGACTTCCCAAACACAAGTTATAGCAATTTCTCAAGGCAAAGGTCTTACGGAATAAGTAACCACACAACGTTGCTAGCAAAAACAGGACAGATTGACACATTGGCCCTCACGGAATGTCAAACATATGGCAACACACGGACTATGGCTAAAGTCACGTTGCGTTAGCCTTCACATAGCGTTAGAAGCTTCCTGTAAACAGGAATATGAAAACATAAACACAGTAAAACACTGAGTTGCAGATTCCACCGCATTGCAACACTGCCGTCGACAGACACTCTTGTTATAACGGAAGTGACAATGACACGCGACTGTGATGACACTATCATACAAAAACAAAAACTATACCAACACTACCATACAGTACACATGGACATTGGCACAGAATTCAGCAATGTTACAATAGGCCTGGCATTTAGCAATATGCAGATACTGTGGGCCATATTATCTTAGGGCCATAGGAGCATGTTTACAAAGATGTTGACAAGCCACACGCGCCACCTGACACTCAGCCACGCGACACACGATAGGACTTAGCCGATAACAGCCCACCCGCCCGCGTGCTGTAGCGGAACATAGCCACACACACGCAGATGCGCTAATCACAATTACGACCACGTCCTTCCCACACGCGATCACCAATCAGGAGCGAATACAGACAGATTCCCTGAGGGAACAAACCTCCCCAATAACTAATCCCCTTTTTGTTTTTTATTTAAATCTTAAAAACCAACATAGGCGATCAGGACATGACCAGTCACACTACGATCACTTGCTACACTTACATTACAAATAAGAGGCCAGATTAGGCCGTGACGTCACAGCGTCACCACACTTCACCATCCCAAGGAGCGGACAGAAAGCAGATATTGACCAAGTGAGGATGACAGGAGCAGAGATGGATAATGCCAGCGGGATTACCAAAATACCTCCTACGGGCTACCATTATACCACCTTTCTCCTTCCATAACCTTGTCACTCACAACATTAGCCAACACAAACACATAAACACATACAAACAGCTAAATTACATGCCAAAATATACACCGGGGTTGATAGACTTTATGCGTTTAAAGAGAAGGCTCACTACGCCCTGGCTCTCAATGCTAACACCCGAGTATTAGGGGTGTGTCAGAAAGAATAGCAAGCGTAATGCACATCTCAATATAAAGAGATGCGGCCACACTTAAACTAACAAATATTTTCTTATTAAATAATCCCGCATGCAAGGGACATAGGATTATTATACCTCGGCCCATACTTATCCTTAAATGAGAGCGGATACGCCTCATATCCATCCGCACGCATGGAATATCCCACTCACATACCAGGGGTTATTAATATTGAATCTGCATGGCACTTTTTTGAAAAATTTTTACACACTTGGGAAATACCTACCCCCGTCTACTCACTGTAAAGACATCCCAGCAGCATCACCGGCTCTCGGCCACCATTAACGTGGAGTCCAAAGATGCGCAACCCTCTCCTACCATGCTTTAAGCCCATCCAGCAGATAACACCCCCGGATCCTAATAACAAGGGACCCAACGCCATAAAACCCTATTAACGCCTCCAAGAAAGTTAACAAGGCATTACCGCTGGAAGTCCGACGTAGCTACAGAAGGCCTGAAGTAGTCCATGCATTTAGAAGATTCTACAACCCCAGAACACTTAAAAATTTTATATTATTTACACAGTAAATTATTTACAGATCACACTATTTTTTATTAACACAAAAGGAATCTGATGACACGCTGAATGGTGATGACAGCGTAAGCAGAAGGGCAGAGGCGCCACACAGGAGCAGAGCTGGGGAAGGCGATGATGAGCCCTACCCCGGTTAACTCAATGACCCAGACCAAAGAGACGAACTACGTAAGGTTGAAACATTCATGGCCTGGCGCAGGCAAGCGCCAAAACCGCGGGTGCGTCTAGCCTTTTTCCTCGGCAGAGGAAAGTTACACCCACTATGCGCCACGGTCGTCGAAGCCAAGACCTGCTGGGGAAACTTTTGACAAACGGGGGGAGAATTAGCCAACTCCGCACCGGACTCAGGAGAGGAACCAAGGGACGACCAAATTAGGACTAGACTCCTAATTTAGTATGTAAGTAAGTAGAGCTTCTATGGCGGGAAGCTAGTCTCCTACTCGCAGGAGTGAAGCAGGATCTCAGGATTCAGCGGGATCAATCCTAGATCCGACAAGTCCTTGCCCCGCGTGGCACAGGTGAAGACAACCAAATAAACAAATAATGAATAATATGAAATATAAATAATATGGAATGAAGGCGATCATTCGATCCCGCGACCACATAAATGGCTGACAACGGGTCGCCAGAGCGTAAATGGTCACGCACCGGGCGGCCAGAGATATTAAATGAGGAGCACAGCCAGCCCTCACAGGGGTTCTAGTGGGCAAGCCCAACAATGATGAATACATCAATAAAACGACACAGGAAGAATAATGACAACATATGCAAATACAACGGCAATGAACAGGATGGCCGGGCGAGGCGTTTGCACTTTGGCACCGCAGTCGCCCGGGACTTTATTAATTACTAGTATTAATCATTAGTATCAATGTCGACAACTAGTATTAAGGGAGCGGAATCCGGCGGTTCTAGAGACAACCGGTGTTTCTAGAATACGTGCGGGTGGTGATCTGAGGAAGTAAATTGCCTCAGGCGATCGCTCTGGTCGAAATTTTAGCATGTAAGACAGTTGCATTTTGGTACGCAACTTAGAATTAAGCAAATTTTATAAGCGCTGTTGCTAAATAATAGCACAGCACATTTCGGCATTAGACTAAGTTAAACCATTCGGCTTATAAATATCAAATATTTTTTTCTTTTCATTTATCATAATTTAGATAAATATTTCGGCACCTGGCGACTAAAAACCATTGCCAGGGTAAGCCCGATAATACATTAAGATAAGTAAGATTAAGGCAAAATATTTCGGCACCTGATGACAAACAAACCCGTCATCAGGGTAAGCCCGACAATACGTTAAGTTAAGTAAAATTAAGATAAACATTTCGGCACCTGGCGACTAAAAACCATTGCCAGGGTAAGCCCGATAACACATTAAGATAAGTAAGATTAAGGCAAAATATTTCGGCACCTGGCGACTAAAAACCATTGCCAGGGTAAGCCCGATAATACGTTAAGCTAAGTAAAATTAAGATAAACATTTCGGCACCTGGTTACTAAAAACCGTTACCAGGGTAAGCCCGACAACGCATAGAATAAGCTAGATAATACCTAGGTTAACCTAGAAGTAAGGTACACCTCAGTGGAGCCACACTTAGTCTTATAGATTAAGCGCCACCGACGAAGTTTTTTATAAATACATGTGATGTATTGCCATGTATTGTAAATGCATTATTATTCACTAATCCACTTTTACCCACACAGGAAAGCGAGGAAGCAAACGAACATACATGTCTTCCAAATAGATGGCCAATAATCAATTTTTTATTTCACAGATGACAAGGAGCACGAGCTTGTCTATTGTAAATATGTTTTCCACACCAAATTGCACACACCCTTATCTCTATCACAAAAACACACTGTTCCTCATCGCTCTTCAGTCGCGCCAATAAGGTGACGGTGCCGCGATCAGCGACGTAAGGTGACGTGGGGCACCGAGCGACGCTGACGCAAATACACGTTCGATATGCTTCAATAAAAAGCAATATTCGGCAGCCAGGGGCGGTGCAGAGGTTGTGAGCACCTACCCTCGCCGCCAAGGTAAATTTTTCCACCCACGGGGAAAATTTACGAAAGGAAAAGTAACGGCATGACCACTAACCCACAGCCATAGGTGAGAGGCACCTACAGCCAGCGGGTAATAAATGAAGGGAGAATGAGTCGACAAGAGCGCTACAGAAGGCCTAGGGAATGAAACGAGGTACCAGGCTCATGAGCGAAACGGTATAGCAATAAGGTCATTATTTTATGTTATTTTATGTTACATTACGCCATGTTATATCATCATTGTATAAGCAGAAAATGTAAAGCCAAAGCATACACAAACATAGTGGTGCTCAACTGTGTACCTAAACACATAAATTCACAAATTGTCACACCATTTTACACGCCATAATGTACACACTGATTTTCATTTCTACCCTTCTAACTTAAAATTTGTGATGGTGTCCCGTTTTACCCCAACACAATAAACTATATTTTACGTATTCCTTTAACTTATACCCTGGGACACCTTTTTTTTTTCTATTTTCTTCCATCTGTCACACTAAAACATTGCAGGGAGCGATTTTTCCCCAATACAGCGCCGGACGGCACAACCACCCGTCCAGCCTTGGGTTTTTTCCTCCCTGCACAATACCAACACATATATAATGTCAAAATCACGTATTTTTTGTTATTGTACTTTTCAATATTTCAAATGTCAACTTTTTAAATGAACTGTTATAAATTATCATATGTATATCCCAAAACCTACCCCTCTGAGCACATGCTGGTCCCACATCAACACGACACCGCTACACCTACACGACATCAACACAGAAGAAAAGAAGAAGTACAAGGAGAAATCAAAAACGATCCATCTCATCAACAACCCCACTCCACGTTCCGTTCCCGTTCGCGGGGACGCGAACTAATCGAAGAAGAAGACTTGTACAGGCCCGGGGGGCAGTACCCCCTGAGAGCCACCCCTCCATCTTCTACTAAAACCCACCCCAACTGGCAACATCATAAGACCAGAACATCACCTTTACACGGCAACAGGCGACCACCCAGCTCGGAAGGTTAGCCAACCACTTGCAACACGTTCATAAACATTAACACTACAACTAACTGGGGCAGCTACGTCAACGGAATGCTGACTAAGCAACGGCAGGAACTATAAGAAGAGAGGCCTTCTTGGAGCATTATCTGTCATACAGTGTGTGTCGCCGAAGGCCCTGTTCCAGCTACCATCATCAGGTGAGACTCAGCAAGTGTTCAGATATCCTTTACTTTGTAAACACCCATCCACAATCTTGTACACTTAACTTGTATCATTGCTTACATTCCCCTAAAAGGGACTTACAATTTTACACTCACTGACCAATAAACACATGGTCAGTAAACTACACCTGTCTTGATAATTACACGCCTCTTTACATCCTCATACCCTTCCTGACTCTCGTCACGATTGACCGTGACCATAGTAGCCAGTAATTGCTTGCTCAGGTTTCATTGTGCTTCCCGCAGGCGACTCGACTACATAACGTCGAGCCGCTGACGTAAGCACGCCCAGTGAATCACTCATTCCGTCCAGCTGGCAGGCCGGTGTATTAGCCTGCATTTATAGGTCCATCCCCTAAGCGACACTTGCGTCTTTGCAGGAACACCCCTTAGCGTTTAAGTGCTAAACAACACACTACACTGGTAAGCCCACCCAGCTACGGGAAGCTACCCTCTCCTAGAAACCACCTTCCAAATTAGTACAATAACACAAGTGTTTTAGCCCTAAACTACCCCCCCCCTCAACTAAGGGATCTAAAACAATACATTGTAAATAAAATAGAACACAAAAATACATTGTGTTGTAATAATCTATGTTGTAAAATAACATTTTATTTCATAGAAATGCTGTGCAAAAGCCATTAACACAAGAGTAAAATATCAAGTTCTGAAATAGAAATTGTTCAAACTTATTGTAAAGCCTGTGTAAATATTTTTTGAAAGAGCAAAATACTTTGCAATGCTGCATTCGTAGGCGGCAATCAGTGAAATCGAACTCAGCCCCGTCGCTAGCGCGCTGAGAGCAGATTTCAAGCCAATTGCGGGTGGATAAGCAACCCATTTTACAGTTCCGTGTTGAATCGGAACACGATGTACATACATAAAAGGAAGATAAATTTTGAATGAGCTCGCGCAGAGGAAAACCGGACCACCGGCGGAACCCCCGTGGAGACCCGCACACCCCACCCGCGTGGGAAGAACTCCCCAAACACACCCATTTACTGAAAAATACACGTTACATGGAATAAAGAAACAGACAATACATAATGTGGGCAAAATAGAGATATACAACAGAAAATAAATGCAAACAGAGCAAAAGAAAGCCGTCTGACAGGTGAAAAATGATGAGGGTGAGTGGAAATTGAGAGATGAAGTGAGCAAGTACGTTGTAGACAGCTGAGCGAGAAGGAGGAAGGAGAACGGGAGGCGGAGAACGTATGGAAAATCGAGACGGGTAAGAGATAAAAGAAGAGGGGGAGAGGAGAAGTGGGATAACGAAGAATGAGAAAGAGGATAGGCGCCTAGGGAACGATCAGGAGGAGGTGGAGGTGGAATGAGTATGAACATGTGTGATAAAAACAAACATAGCGAGAAAGTCCAAAATGTTCATAGCTGTCCAATAGTACACACGTAGCACACGAAACACAAGCTGAGCGTGGGAAACACACAGTATGGGGGAGTAGCGAACTGTGCACTAAGTCCCTTCTTATGAAGCGCACGTGCACCTCTTAACTGCGAGAGCTAAGAGCTCAAGCAGCCTTTAAGCTCTCTATAAAGACTTCCAGAATAATGGTGCATTGGCTTTCACAGCAAGTGATTTAAAACTCAGCTATTTGTCTAGGTTTTTGCCGTGTCTTGTGTGGGAATTCGCCTAGGACACCAAGCTGGCTCATCAGCGGGATGAGTTTTAATTCACTGGCCGTGAAAGCCAATATACCATCTTTTTGGAAGCCTTCATAGGGAGGTTAAGGCTGCTTGAGCTTGTAGCTCTCACAGTTAAGAGGAGCACGTGCGCTTCATAAGAAGGGACGTAGTGCACAGTTCGCTACTCCTGTGGGGGTCCAAGCTGGGAATACCTAGAGCCCGCTGATGAACCAGCTTGGTGTCCTAGGCGAATCCCCACACAAGACACGGCATAAACCTAGAAAGATTGCTGAGTTTTTAACATCATGTTTTACTTTACTCTGCAGTTGTGCATAAACAGGCAAGAAATAGACTGGTTGCTTCCAATTGGGAATAATATCGACATTGTCCGATGAATTTAGTGGATATTCTAGAATGTTGATTGTAGCGTACGATGTGCAGGGTGTCAAACTGTGCCATCTATTTCCTCTGAACCAAGCTGCATACTACCGCAGTTTTCAAGAATAGCATCACCCTGCACTCCAATGTCTTGCACAATAATGCCTGCTTTCATAATGCAACTCCTGTAAAGGAATTGTTGGCATTCATTCTTTCATTTATTTGCAATTGGGCGTGTGTCCCCCTGTGGCAAATTGGGTATACATAACAAATACTGTACATAATTATACATAACAATTCAATGACAATTAAACTGGAGTATTTACACAAATCGTCAGTCTTTTCTTAAACACACCTATATGTTTGGGAAAAGGCTCTAAGACTGAGGCAGGTAGAGAGTTCCAGTTATCAATGGCACGGTTAATGAAAGAATATTTACCATAATTTGTACGCTGTGGTCGGCCCTTAACTTTGAAAGGATGATCACTCCTTCCCATGTAAATTGGCTTTCCCATACGTTTGATAAGCTTACTCCGTGCTGGTTGATTTGTATACGTGTTGTACATAGCGCAGAGTCTAGATTTCATCCTCCTAGCCTTTCTTTAACATACGGCTCATACTGCTCCTGGGATTAAAGTCACTGAGCACAAATCTAGCGGCCTTTCTCTGTACCATTTCCAACTCATTGATGAGTCCTACTTGATATGGATCCCCAACCGCCAAGGCGTATTCCAGAATAGGCCTTAAAAGTGACAAATATCCTAATTCTTTAGCAGAGGTACTACTTCCTTTTAATATCCTCATTATTATGTGCAGGGATTTGTAAGCTATCGATATCCACACTATTCACCAAACATGCGCCCTTGCGACGCCGATCTTTTGTCCAAAACCAAACAAACCATATTGATAGAAGTGATTCCATACACAACACACCACACGTAAAGCCCTGCGCGGATAAACCCACGGATATTCGCAAAATGTTTCGCCATGAGGATCTACAGGGTCTTTATATTTGCTTGGCAAGGACATTCACGCTCACGCGCTCCGCCAGTGACGGCTCAGTTGCCGGCGACTGCGCGCGCATATGTACGCCAGAATACGGTGCTTAAAATAAGTATCATGCATTTTTACTCACCATGTTTACAGTAGATGCTAAAAATTTTCCCCTTCCGCTGCCAAACATAATCGGCATCTCCTTGTGAAGTTTCCGGCTACTCCGGTTATTTTATCCTGCGCTTAACTTGGATATTGCAAATTTCAAATGTCGAGGTCCTACATCAGATGAAAAAGCAAAAAGAACTGCTACATATTATTAAGCAAAGAAAGACACAATACCTAGGTCACATCATGCGAAATGAGAGGTACCAATTATTACAGCTAATTATTCAAGGAAAGGTACAAGGAAAAAGTTCCGTTGCGAGACGCAGAAATTCATGATTGAAGGACATAAGAAGGTGGCACCGGTGTACATCGGAGGAAGCATTTCATACTGCAATGTCAAGGTCAGAGCAGGCTACGTGGGTCGCCAACCTTCGTTTGGAGATTGCGTCTTAAGAAGAAGAAGGAAATTACGACATTTACGTCTATTTTTTATTGTTTACTGAACCTGCACGTTTGAATCCCTTAGCCAGTTGTTTCATTGTCCGATTTATAGGATTGGATCTCCCTGAAATTTCACTCGAAACTTTTGTCTTGTTCCAGTGCACGATTTCCTGCACTTTGTGTTCGTATTGTGCAGATATACACGTTCACGTAACGAATATTTCACATAAGGCATTACAGCACTACACACAAGCACAATAAAACACTATACAGTACACAGTAGCTTTATAAAGCACCCAATTATCTCGGAGCTCACACGTCTACCGCAGCAAGAGCATGAGAATACGGCCGGAGACCGCGCGCGCCAACCTGCTTTAGGATCCCGTGGGGAATCACCTTACCAATCAAAAATAAAGACCCTGTAGTTTGCATGGATGTGCAGATAGCGGATAATGTTGTACAAAACAATGTTGAACTGGATTTTTTTAAATAATTTTAGGTTTTACTAATCTTCCACGTTTCTTGTTATTTCCCTATTTGCTTTCGCTTGGATTGTAGGAGAATAATAGCGACTTTCTGATGACATCGTCATCTTGGTCGACACGCCTGAGGATTTGAATGAGTTAGGTAGATTTCATTAGAAAGCTAACTATTGCAATGGGTCCCATGTTTCGACTTCCGGAAAATTTCGACATATCTTCGCGTTTCACATCCCCCAGACCCCAAAACCACCGTCAGTTCAAAAGTTTATATATAATTTATGTATGTATATATATATGCATATATGTATATATGTATAATTATATGTATATCAGTTTATTGTGGACACGATAACTGCCGTAATTTTGCACCAATCACTTTGAATTCTTTACCGAATATGTATACCTATAAAATCTCGGTCGAGTTCGTTACTGGGCTAAATCGGTCCAAGGGGGTGAAAATGGTTTTTTTTTCTTCGAAAAAGTGAAATATTGCTATAACTCTCTTAATATGTGAAATATCGAATCGATTCAACGTTCATACTATGTGTCGGATAAAGCCCAAAAATTTATGTTTGAAGAGATTTTTTATAGCACCAACCATTGACCAAAGGGGTGGGAAAAGGTGGGTTTTTCGGGAAACATTAATCATATCTCTCTTAATAGGCACAATATCAAAACCGAACAAAATGGACAATATTCCCCTAATAATTACCTAAAACTTTTGTCTGAAAGAATTTTTGATATAACCCACCATTATGCCAAACGATGAGAAAAATGATTTCCGAATTATAAGAAAATGCCAAGAGCTATCAGTTTTTGCCATGGCAACACTACTAAATTGATGAGGGATGAGCCATCAGACGTTGCCATGACAACGCACTTGCACGAGATCAGATTCAGATTTCCATCTGACTGTGAAGCGGCTTCGGTGACGTAACTGGTAGCATGCTGAATTTCTATGCCCAAGGTCGCGAGTTCAGAGCCGGCCGAACTCGTCGGATTTTCTAAGAGCGCCACAAATCCCTCAGTATGCCTTCCTTTGGAGGGGAAGTTCCAACGTTCGTTGCGAGTTGCTGGTTCCGGTGGCATCTAGTAGCCAGGTTCACAGCCAGGTGTCGTTGACGGTAGTACCTGGTAGCAACATTAGGAACTACTGTTTGAAATTGACCGTCTGCAGTCCATACCTGAATTACAGACTAATATAGATATCCCAAAGTACACGGGGTTACATGACCGCGTTGTCGCAACCCCTAAACTGAGGAACCAACCAAAATCTCTGCGGGAGATATAATTTTGCGTGAAGAAGTAACAGACCGTTACATAGTTACACATCAGTGTCGACACCTTGCATAAGGACAGTGTGACCACAAGTATAAAAATGGACCCCAAATTACAAGAAGGTTACCGTTCCCATAAGACAATAAAATGTTTAAAATAAGCATAAAATGACGAAAAACAATGTTAAGTAAGCTCCAATTATAAAATACCTTCTCGCAATAAATGAGGTCTGGTCCTTCTACGAAAACCTGCATATTCTGCCTATTTTCGCCTATCCCCAAGTTTGTCCGGCGAAATCTACCTCCGCTTTCCGGCGTGCCGAGAGGACTTTTTTTTGAATGGTATGGACACCGTGTTAAGGAAATAATTTTGATGAAAATGTAAAACAAAAATATTGGAATGCAGCCGAAATAAATCATAAACCTCTAAAGACATCAAATTGGCAGGTGAAAAGCTGAAGGAAGTAGGAGACTTATGTTACTTAGGAAGCAAAATAACCAGTGAAGGACGAAGCGAAGAGGATATAAAAAGTAGGTTGGCTCAGGCAAGGAAAGCATATCTACAACAAGTAGTTCCGTGAAGAACTATACAGCCTATTTTCATATATCCTACTTATGTTAATTGCCTGTATCAACATACAAAATATCAGTTTGGTTGTTGCGATAGGTTCTTAGATATTGAGAACCGTCTAAATATTTCAGTTGGACGTCAGGATGGATTTTTATTTATGTATTATACTATTACATGTATTGTGCACGTGTAGTATTCAAACTTCAATCGCATGATTAGGACACAAGAAGTAAAACGAGATTTTAAAATTTCGCACAAGTGCCATCTTGTGGTTATGAAAAGAATTGAAATAAATTAGATGCCAGTGGATTAACATTTGTATAAGCATTTAACGTGCAAAGTTTCACTGCACTCGAATGGTTAAATCGCGAGAAACGTCCATTGGAATATTTATACTTCGGGTCGCCGCCATGTTGAATTTGTGCTCACCACGTTACTGATAGTCCTATAGGTGAACTTATGTTCATACCCTCTATGAACATTAAAAAATTCAGTTTGATTGCTGTAAGAGATTCTTAGATATTGAAAACCGTCAAAATATTTCCGATGCTCGCCATTTTTGATTGTTATATGTATAGGCCATAGAGTTATATACCATTAAAGGAAAATTATTGCCTAGGGTCATTATTCAAACTTACACATCGATCGCATGATTACGACACAAGAAATATAAACATAATTTTAAAATTTCGCACAGCCTCCTTCTTGAGGTTATGTGAACAATTGAAGTAAATTAGATGCCAGTGCATTAAAATATGTATAATCATTTACAGTACCACATTTCACTGCGCTCAGATGGTTAAATCACGAGAAAAGTCTATTAAAATAATTCAATTTCGCTTGGCCGCCATGTTAGTTTTGTACTTGATAGATTTTTTAAGTTGCATGGATAATCTCGTAGCAGTGCCCTTTATCACCGTAAAAAACTTTCAGGGTGATATTAGTAATAGTTTCGGAGATATGGAATGCCAGTTAAATATTTCGCGAAACCGCCATTTTGAGGTTATGTAAACAATTGAACTAAATTAGACGTCAGCGCATTACAATGTGTATACACATTTGCTGTACCAAGTTTTATTATGTTTGGATGCTTAAATCGCGAGAATAGTCTATTTAAAAGTCTCAACTTGCTTGGCCGCCATGTTGGTTTTTTAGTTACCAGGTTTCTGAAAGTCTCATAGATGAACGTTTAGTAGTGCCCCTTATCACCGTACAGAATTTCAGGGTGATATCGGTAATAGTTTTGGAGATACTGAATGTTGGTGAAATATTTCGCACAGCCGCCATGTTGGATTGGTGAGAGACAATAAAATTTGAAGGGCACGGTCGGGGTTGTCCGGTATGGTGCTATAATCTTACCGAGTTTCATTGAAATCACTCCAGCCGTTTAGAAGTTATTAGGGACACACACACACACACACGAATCACACACGCACACACAGACACACGGACAAAAGGTGATCTCATGAGTCTATTTATTTTTCATAAAATGAAAATAGGCTAAAGAAAGGAATCTGTTGACATCAAATATAGATTTATGTATTAGGAACTCATTTTTGAAAGCCTTTGTCTGAAGCGTGGTGCTCTGTGGAAGTGAAACTTGGACTATTAGTGTAGCAGAAAAGAGGATAATGAAGCGTTTGAAATGTGGTGTTACAGGAGAATGATGTAGATCATACGGGTAGATAGGGTTACAAACGAAGAGGTATTAAGACGAGTGGGAGAGGAGAGATGTATCTGGCGACAACTAATGAAGAGAAGAGATAGGTTGGCAGGACACATACTAAGCCATCCAGGAATAGTAAGCTTAGTTATGAAAGGAAGGGTCGAGGACGAGAACTGTAGGGGTAGACTAAGGTTAGAATATGTTAAACAGATTGCCTCGGATGTAGGGTGTGGTAGCTATGTAGAGATGAAACGATTATCTCAGGACAGGGAGACATGGAGCACTGCATCAAACCAGTCAAAAGACTGAAAACTCAAACAACAACAACAACAACAACAACAACAACAACAACAACAACAATAGAGAAGTGAGAAAAGCAGTCATGGAAATACCCTCAATTGAAGAGCTTATTTCCAAAGTGATTTTAATCCAAAATTGACGGCTTTACAGTTTTATCTTTCATAAGCAAGTTTATAGTTGATCTTAACGTGTAGCAAAGGTTTTAAGTCACAATACGTCTTATATCCCATATTAACAGAGATCTAAGAACCAAGTTTATTTGCAAAGTGACGTATCTCCAAAGTGTTTATTCCCAATGTGTCTTATATCCATGTTGACCAATCCGATGGCTCTCTGGACATCACGTGATATCATGCGATAAATCAAGGCCATGGCTTACTTTGAAGAATATGTAGAGGATCAGTTTGTGTTTGTTATGTTTAAATCATTTAAATGTTCATAAATGTCAATATATGATTTATTTCCGAAACGTCCTAACTCCAACTTACAGGAGACAATTACCACCATTTCCAATGATAAGAGATTTTTAAAACCCAGTGTCAGGATGTGCATAAAAATAATGAATGACATTACATTACATTGATAATCATATCTGGATTTAATTATGTGAAGAAACAACAAGTAGTTCCTTGAAGAACTATACAGCCTATTTTCATATATCCTACTCATGTTAATTGCCTCTATCAACATACAAAATTTCAGTTTAATTGCTGTAATAGATTCGTAGATATTGAGAACCGTCTAAATATTTCAGATGGTCGCCAGGTTGGATTTTTATTTGTGTACTATTACATTAAGATTATTGTGTACGTGTGGTATTCAAACTTCAATCGCATGATTAGAACACAAGAAGTAAAAACGAGATTTTAAAATTACGCACAGCAGCCATCTTGTGATTATGCAAACAATTGAAATAAATTAGATGCCAGCGGTTCAACATTTGTATAAGCATTTAACGTGCAACGTTTCACGGCACTCGGATAGTTATTTCGCGAGAAACGTCCATTTCGCCGCCATGTTGGATTTGTGCTCACCAGGTTACTGAATGTCCTATAGGTGAACATATGTTCATAGTCTCTATGAAAATAAAAAATTCAGTTTGGTTGCTGTAAAAGATTCATAGATATTGAGAACCGTCTAAATATTTCGGAAGCTCGCCATTTAGGATTGTTATATGTATAGGCCATAGAATTATGTACCATTCAAGGACAATTATTGCCTAGGTTCATTATTCAAACTTTCACTTCGATCGCATGATTACGACACAAGGAATAAAAACTTAATTTTAAAATTTCGCACAGCTGCCATCTTGAGGTAATGTAAACCATTGAATTAAGTTACAGTAGATGGCAGTGCATTACAAACTGCAAAATCATTTACTGTACCACATTTCACGGCGCTCAGAGAGATAAATCACGAGAAAATTCGCTTGGTGGCCATGTTCGTTTTGTACTTTACAGGTTTATAAAATATACATAGGTAAACGTGTATCAGTACCCTTTATCACCGTAAAAAATTGCAGGGTGATATCTGTAATAGTTTCGGAGATATAGAATGTCAGTGAAATATTTCGCACAGCCGCCATTTTGAGGTTATGTAAACAATTGAACTAAATTAGACTTCAATGCATTACAATGTGTATAAACAATTGCTATACCAAGTTTCATTACGTTTGGATGGTTAAATCGCGAGAAAAGTATATTTAAATATCTCAACTTCGCTTGGCCGCCATGTTGGTTTTGTAGTTACCAGGTTTTTGAAAGTCTCATAGGTGAACTTCTAGTAGTACCCTTTATCACAGTACACAATTTCAGGGCGATATCGGTAATAGTTTCGGAGATATTGAATGATAGTGGAATATTTCGCACAGCCGCCATGTTGGATTGGTGAGACGTAACAAAATTTGAAGGGCACGGTCGAGGTCGCCGGGAATAGCGCTATGAACTTACCGAGTTTCAATGAAATCGCTCTAGCCGTTTAGATTTTATTAGGGACACACACACACACACCTCACACACACACACACACGCACACACACACACGGACAAAAGGTGATCTCATAAGCCTATTTTTTCAAAATTGAAAATAGGCTAAAAACGTGATATCTGAAGTTTTGCATTCCATGGATTTACGTCACTTTGCCTAACAAAAAATCTTCTATACCTAAGCTTGTCTGCGTGGGTATATCCGACGACTAAGTGCTATAATTAGCCACATGCCGTTTGACTTGCCATTACTTAGAGGGACAAAACTCAGTCAACATAATTATAATTATATAATTGGTATTTTTTCATAGCAGATTTGTCGAAAATTATGGGAATTCGGCAATGCAAATTTCAATGTGAAAGATCTTTTGTTCTTTGTCTCCGGATTTCCTGGTGCGGTATTATCAATAATAACTGATCTGAAGCGCATGTTACATTTTGTGTAATTTGAGATATTCACCTATCAAACAGCTACGAAGTTTCCTGAATACGTATTTGCAAGTAATGTAACTGCCCCGGTTACAAGGAACCGAACCCGTGTTCTTGGGAGTTAAGAATTTTATTAATGTGATGTGTATATTTTTATTTGAGGTCTTTTTATGTCTTATTATCTATCAGAATGTACATTATGACGTGCTTGATTCACAAGTAATTTGTTTAGCGTATACATATTGTAATTTTAGCAGAATCCGAATCTAGGGAGTGAGGAATATTTTAACATTGGAGTAATATAAAGTTTTGTATCTGGAAAATGTACACGGACAAGGAAGTACGAGTTGTTGTTGAGAGACAGGGTTAAACCCGAGCGCATGGAGAGGATGCGTCAGGGGTGAGACTTGGCATCTATGTACGAGCGAGGACGATGGACTGTTTCCATATTTGGTGATGTTGAGAAACGGGCAGTGTGATTGGTCGAATCTCGTGGTTGAACCCAGGTAAACCAGTGATTGTGGAAGGGGATGATGATGGTTACTTAGATTTTGTGGAGGCAAGTGGAAGACACTCAACTTTAGGATCCCGTGGGGATTAGATTCAATTTTAGAACCACGGGAGTAGTGGTTATTGAGGGGTTCTGGCACCACCTCCACCTCCCCACCTCACAAGATGGCGGCAGCCCGATAACTCCCGAACCCGTGGTCAGATGTTGACAAATGAGGTGTCATTGAACTCGAGCTAACACCCCCTTTCCCATGGAGAACATATTTCCACCCCAAAAGTAAAACCTACCCCTACTAGGGGGTGAAATTGTATTTTTTTAGAGAATCTCTCTTTCCAATTGCAACATGTGAGAGTTTGAATGCCGATATGGATTTAAACGTTGTTCCACATAAAGTGCATGTGTACGGTGGATAGCCACTATGAATTAACATGCTTGTTTTTTGTTTTTACGCATGCCCACTCATAGCTTTTGTAAGAGGGTGGGGGAGTGGTTCCCTGTGGACGGGTTATTGTTGACAGGTCATTGTTGGCGGGATCATTGTTGTCGAGTCCTTGTGGACGAGTCCTTGTCGACAAGTCCTTGTGGACGAGTCCTTGTGGACAAGTCCTTGTGGTCGAGTCCTTGTTGACAGGTCCTTGTGGACGAGTCCTTGTGGATGAGTCCCTTTGGACTGGTCCCTATGGACTAGCCCATGCATTTATTTAAATTATGTCAAAGGGCCTAACTACATTTGTGTGTGTGTTGAACTGACGTTGTTCACTAATCCTCCACTACTATAATGGAATAACGATATGAAAGGAAAGTGATGAAATACATGTGAACACGTGTGAGATGTCATTATTAGCATTCTCCTTGTGAAACAAGTCACATTCTGTTTTGATTCATACGTGAGAAAATGCGAGTTCATGTGTAATATGATCTAACACACCGGTGTTCACATGTGCACGTGCACGATAAGAGCTAACAAGTCACAACCTGTTTTGGCAGTGGTGGGAATAAGGCTAGAGACATGTACGAGTAGTCAAATTACTCCGGCAGACAACCCCTTTCCTATGGATAGCTTATTTCCACTCAAAAATAAAATCTACCCCTACTAGGGGGTGAAATAATAATTTTTAGGTAAAAGTCGTTTTCCATGTGCAATATGTGGGAGTTTGTATGCCAATATGAAATTAAACTCGTTCCACATAAAGTGCATGCATACAACTGAATGCCGCTATGATTTATTATTTTTGTTTTTTGTTTTACGAATGCGCAATTGGGGTTTTTGTAAGAGGGCGGGCTTTTTGAATAATGATTTATAGATACGTTTTTTTTTTTACAAATTAACCAAAGATCCAAAAACTAAAAGGTCATCGGCTTTTTAATATCTTATGAACTAAGAAAGCTAGGAACTTGTATGAGGGGTCGTTGAACTAAGAAAGTTAGGAACTTGTATGAGGGGTCGTTGGACTTGTGGTGACGCCCTGTTTTTGAATGTATTATTCATTTTTTGTCAAAAGGGCCTAACTGCACTTTCATTAATATCTCGCTAACTAATAATCAGAGAGGGACAAGTGAGGTGTCACAAGACTCAGGATGGCCAACCCTTTTCCATGACCAACGAATTTACCCAAAATACCCAAAATGGCAAGGTCATTGACCTAAGATTTTATAAACTTATCAGTAGAGAGGGTCAAGTGAGGTGTCATAGGACTACGAATGGTTAACCCTTCCCCATGACCAATGAATTTACCTCAAAAATTCAAAACAGCAAGGTCATTGACCTGAGATTTTATAAACTAATAATCGGATATCAACATGTGAGGTGTCATAGGACTTAGAATGGTCAACCCCTTCCCATGGCTAATGAATTTACCCAAAAATACCCAATACATCAAGGTCATCGACCTGAGATTTTATAAACTTATAATCGGATATGGACATGTGAAATGTTTACAGTGAGTGATGAAACATAGCTAGGTAGTGAAAGAATTATTGTAGGCTACATGTATGGTGACTGACAAATCTTTCACCATTGGAACTTGTTTTCAGATCAAACTGCAGTACAGAGAGGGTATAGGTTGTAGGTATGGGATAATAAATGACAAATGGTGTATACAAAATCTGATTAATCGATTCAAGAAATAAGAGTAGTCAATCTTTAATTGATTGGTTAAATAGGATAGCTAAAATCCAAAATGGTGACTACATTGAACTAAACTGAACCAAGCTGAATCAAATCCAACCAAACCGAACCAATTTTAATCAAAAACAAGCCAATGGTTTAAGTGTAAAACTTGTGGTTGAATGTAGGCATTGGTAATGTCAGAAAGGAAAGGGATAACGCTCTACCTATAGAGGGTAGGTAAAGCTAGTGCATGATGCTAATGCACACACACAAGTACATGAAACACACACAACTAACCTATACTGTTTTTATGGGTTGACTGTTAAAACTTGCTCAGTGGTTACTGGTACAAGATGGTCGCTACACACAACAAGCGTTAAATACTTGAGGCTAATAATCTACACACACACACAAACACACACTTGTTCTAAACTAAACTGTCTTGCTGACAGTGCTCACACTGTAGGCAGATGACAGAAATGCTTGGCTAACAGAAATACAATCATTTCCGGTTGTCTAATGTTACCAGCTAACCATTTTGTGCTGCAGTGGCGAGCACATGTGCCACTTACACTAGAGATTTTAACTCGATTTCAAGCTCTAAGTCCTAGAACGAATCAAACTAAGAAAAAAAAGGACATGGTGGCGCAGTGGTTAAGCTGTTAGCCTTTCACTAAAGTGGACTAGGGTTTGAATTCAGGTGAATACGCATGTCATAAACACATAAAAAAAGCAGAGATAATGTTTTAAACCGATTACACTCGTCTCTTTTCAAATTATTACTTGGATTACAAATACAAAGGTGGACTGAGTGTGATATACAGTTAATGCTGCCTATCGCACACTAGCTGTAAGGAAGCCATATGTAGAGCTATATGTAGAGAACTACCTAGCGATTTCATGAACTGGTATAGCTATGTCACATAAACGGTGCCGGATACAATCCAGCAACTATAATTCGTATCTTGCGGAACAGAGAAAATGCACTTTTGCCTTGATGGATAACAAATGTGTGCAGACGAATGACCTACGCATTAGCCTAGCAAGGGGTTATAACCACGAGGAGGAGGTGTGATTTCTATATTTTATTGTTTAGAGACATGGCTTTTGTAACCAGTAGATTTAATTGATTTAGTATTTTGTAAATATTTATTTTTGTAATTGTAAATACAAAAAAAGTTTTGCATCACCTCGGTTCCAAGAGTTCCGGAACCTTTAAATACAAAGGGAATAGAGATCAACACAAACAACATTTCAGCTCGTTTTATTGCTCATGAGACCCACACATTGCATGTTGTACCATCATACAGCTAGACTTTCAGCATTTGTGGTCCAGATTGCAGTACACACCACTACCTCTAATACCCAGTAGCACGTCCTCTTGCATTGATGCATGCCTGTATTCGTCGTGGCATACTATCCACAAGTTCATCAAGACACTGTTGGTCCAAATTGTCCCACTCCTCAACGACAATTCGGCGTAAATCTCTCAGAGTGGTTGGTGGGTCAAGACGTCCATAAACAGCCCTTTTCAACATATCCCAGGCATGTTCGATAGGGTTCATGTCTGGCGAACATGCTGGCCACTGTAGTCGAGCGATGTCGTTATCTTGAAGGAACGCATTCACAAGATGTGCACGATGAGGTCGAGAATTGTCGTCCATGAAGACAAATGCCTATCCAATATTCTGCCGATATGGTTGCACTATGGGTCGGAGGATGTCATTCAGTTATCGTAAAGCCGTTTCGGAGCCTTCCATGACCACCAGTGGCGTACGTCGGCCCCACATAATGCCACCCCAAAACATCAGGGAACCACCACCTTGCTGCACTCGCTGGACAGTGTGTCTAAGACGTTCAGCCTGACCAGGGTGCCTCCAAACACGTCTCCGACGATTGTCTGGTTGAAGGCATATGCGACACTCATCGGTGAAGAGAACGTGATGCCAATTCCGTGGGGTCCATTCAGCATGTTGTTGGGCCCATCTGTACCGCGCTGCATGGTGTCGGGGTTGCAAAGCTGGACCTCGCCATGGACGTCGGGAGTGAAGTTGCGCATCATGCAGCCTATTGCGCACAGTTTGAGTTGAAACACGACGTCCTGTGGCTGAACGAAACGCATTATTCAACATGGTGGCATTGCTGTCAGGGTTCCTCCGAGCGGCAATCCGTAAGTAGCGGTCATCCACTACAGTAGTAGCCCTTGGGCGGCCTGAGCGAGGCCTGTCATCGACAGTTCCTGTATCTCTGTACCTCCTCCATGTCCGAACAACATCGCTTTGGTTCACTCTGAGACGCCTGGAAACTTCCCTTGTTGAGAGCCCTTCTTGACACAAAGTAACAATGCGGACGCGATCGAACTGCGGTATTGACCTTCTAGGCATGGTAGAACTACAGACAACATGAGCAGCGTACCTTCGTCCTGGTGGAATGACTGGAACTGATCGGCTGTCGTACCCCCTCCGTCTAATAGGCCCTGCTCATGCATGGTTGTTTACATCTTTGAGCAGTTTTAGTGACATCTATGAACAGTCAAAGGGACTGTATCTTGGATACAATATACACAGTCAACGTCTATATGCCGGAGATCTGGGAACCGAGGTGATGCAAAACTTTTTTTGATGTGTGTAGTTAATTTTTTGTAAATAGTGGAAACCATTTATTTTTGTAATGGTAAATGTTAAATGTATAATTAAAGTTCTTTGGGATGAGTGTGCGTGTCAATGATGTTTTTAGGGATAAATAGAGTGGTTGTGTGTTTGTTCTCAAAGACAGGTAAGGTTGTGTGGATGTATGACTACACAGAAAGAGAGAGAGAGAGAGAGTAGAAACAGCCTTACCTGCAGTAGTAATAGTAGACCTCTATGTTTTGCATACACATAGACAGACTGTACGATCGCAATGGCCAAGCACTCACATTAACACCATTTACAAAATCTTAAAATGAAAAAATCATGTTTCGCAAATATGAACTTTTGACATAAACAAAATAAAAATAAAATGTGTAAACAACAAATTGGAAAATCCATGTTTCCATATCATGAAATTCAAAAACTTTAAACTGACATTTAAAAGAAATGCAAATGGAAAATTGACAAATTGTAATGTGTGAAATGTGAAAATGAACAAATGGCTATCATTATTAAAAAAATAAAATAAAAAAATGGTGCTGTATGGTTGAGGTGTGAATCAAACCCTACTTATTTTGGACCACCCGAGACTGAGTATACTTGTTTTTGTCCTCATACCACTTTTAAAATTTTGTGTTAAAGCTAGGAATTGAACCCAAGAGCTTGTAGGGGGAGACAAAGGTTAGAATATGTTAAACAGATAGCCTTGAATGTAGGATGAGGTAGCTATATAGAGATGAAACGATTAGCTCGGGACAGATAGGCACTGAGATCTTCATCAAACCAGTCAAAGGACTAAAGACTCAAACAACAACATGTACGTTCACCAAAATAATGTTGTGTAACGGTAAATGTTAGTCAACGAACAGTAATGCATTACTAAAACCCATGACAGGATACCTAAGAGCTTTTCTAAAATGATTTTAAAATGCCTTTAACCCTATATTAAACACCCAGTTCACAAGACTCATAACTGCAATGTTATGGTAAAACAAAACAAAATCTATATTTCAAAACAAGCAAGTGGTTTAGCCAATGTATACTGGAAAAAGTTTTGTAAACACTGAAGTCCTCAAGACCAATTAAATTAGTAACTGTAGGGTTGGCCGAGTGGTTAAGGTGTTTGACTTAAGATCAAATTTCTGTATAAGGAAGCAAGGGTTCGAATCCCTTACCTGACATTACTATTGCCTTAACATGGCTTGGCCACACTGTATTATTATGATACTCGGTACACAAACCATAGATATAGTGTATTGTTTAAGGCCACTCTCTTTCTGAACACAGTCAGAGACTGTTGATGGTTAACAATTGTATTAATAGTGGGACATGGGGATAGCAATTAAGAAAAAAACAGCCAATACCCATACAATATTTTTATTCATTTAGTTTTTTTTACAATAGTTACACACTGAATACAACATTTTATCGCTTTACCATTGTTTGATATAGATTTTAAACACAACGCTTGTTGTAGATCCTTTTACAACTTTCTCCAGGTACTCTTGTTCTTAAAAACTGGGGAAGCCGCAATGGTTTTATAGACATTAAACCCTCATCCTCTTCTTTTTCATTATCATCATTATCATTATCATCATCATCATTATAAATATTATCTTTATAATTATTATAGTCATTGTCACCATCATTATCATCATCATCATCATCATCATCATCCTCAACATCACTAGAACTATCCAATTCCTTTATTTCCTTTTCAAAAGGGACCTCTTGAAGAGTCTGTGTTGCTTTTGATAGTGTTACGGTTTTATTGAACGTTGACAACTGTCCTAACATGACTTCTTGAGGAGATAAATGTCTTTTCACAAGGAAGTCACTATGTTGAGTAACACTATGTTTTTGTTGGGCTTGCTTTTTCTTGTTCTTTTGATCATGTTTTGTTAACACTAACGGTGTTTCATTTGGTATACCACATTGATGAGTACCCACACTTAAGACCTCACCATGTTTACTTTTTAGATGACCTAGACATTTTGTTGTTCTTTGTTTTGAGCACTGCCAAAATATGATGCCATTCGCATTTTCTCGCTTATAGTTATAAGAGTACCCATGATACAGAGCACGTGGTTTACCTTTATTGGTTATAGTATATTCCATAGTAGCCACTGACTTGTATAGTCGATCCGCCTACTACAAAGTTCTGAACACTTGTGGTGAAAGAATGATGTTGTGTTGACGTTTTATGTTGGATGATGTTGTTGGTTTATGGTGGTGGCTTATGTTGATGACATATGTTGGTGACTTATGTTGGTGGCTTATGTTGGTGGCTTATGGTGGTGGCTTATGTTGGTGGCTTATGGTGGCGGCTTATGATGGTGGTTTATGATGGTGGCTCATGTTGGTGGCTTATGTTGGTGGCTTATGATGGTGGCTTATGGTGGTGGCATATGATGGTGGGTTATGGTGGTGGTTTATGGTGGCTTATGGTTGTGGCTTGTGGTGGCTTATGATGGTGGTTTATGATGGTGGCTTATGTTGGTGGCTTATGTTGGTGGCTTATGATGGTGGCTTATGGTGGTGGCATATGATGGTGGGTTATGGTGGTGGTTTATGGTGGCTTATGGTTGTGGCTTGTGGTGGCTTATAATGGTGGCTTGTGGTGATGGCTTATGGTGGTGACTTATAGTGGTGGCCTATGTTGGTGGCTTATTTTTGGTGGTTTACGTTAATACCTTATTTGTAATGGCTTATTTGACAAGTTATTGTTGTCAATGTATTTAGAGGATTTTTCTCTTGGTCTTGGAAAGTATTTCAACCCTTTTTTTATGGTAACATAATGCTTACCGCCATGTTTGTAAGCAACAACAACACACTAAAATTCCAAGAATCCAAAGTACTCTAAGGTTAATGATTGTCTCTCAACTCCATTCAACGTCTAGTCAAAAACATTATATATATTTTTTCACATTTTTCAAAAAAGTTAAATTGGGAAAGTAGGCTATATGTTTAAACTAAAAATCATATCAAATCATATGCTAACTCCAACACCTACGTCTATCCCACCCTCAGTCAAAAAATATAATATTCTTCAAATTTCTCTAAAACAGTATTTGGAAAGTAGGCCATTTTTTGAAAACTAATCATCCTATAAAGTCATATATAGACTCAAACCAATGGCTTTTATATCCTTAATCGTAAGAACAAAATATGGAATTTTTGACACTAGCTTTACCTACCCTCTATAGGTAGAGCGTTATCCCTTTCCTTTCTGACATTACCAATGCCTACATTCAACCACAAGTTTTACACTTAAACCATTGGCTTGTTTTTGATTAAGTTTGGTTCGGTTTGGTTGGATTTGATTCAGCTTGGTTCAGTTTAGTTCAATGTAGTCACCATTTTGGATTTTAGCTATCCTATTTAACCAATCAATTAAAGATTGACTACTCTTATTTCTTGAATCGATTAATCAGATTTTGTATACACCATTTGTCATTTATTATCCCATACCTACAACCTATACCCTCTCTGTACTGCAGTTTGATCTGAAAACAAGTTCCAATGGTGAAAGATTTGTCAGTCACCATACATGTAGCCTACAATAATTCTTTCACTACCTAGCTATGTTTCATCACTCACTGTAAACATTTCACATGTCCATATCCGATTATAAGTTTATAAAATCTCAGGTCGATGACCTTGATGTATTGGGTATTTTGGGGTAAATTCATTAGCCATGGGAAAGGGTTGACCATTCTAAGTCCTATGACACCTCACATGTTGATATCCGATTATTAGCTTATAAAATCTCAGGTCAATGACCTTGCTGTTTTGAATTTTTGAGGTAAATTCATTGGTCATGGGGAAGGGTTAACCATTCGTAGTCCTATGACACCTCACTTGACCCTCTCTACTGATAAGTTTATAAAATCTTAGGTCAATGACCTTGCTGTTTTGGGTATTTTGGGTAAATTCGTTGGTCATGGAAAAGGGTTGGCCATCCTGAGTCTTGTGACACCTCACTTGTCCCTCTCTGATTATTAGTTAGCGAGATATTAACGAAAGTGCAGTTAGGCCCTTTTTACAAAAACCCCAATTGCGCATTCGTAAAACAAAAAACAAAATAATAAATCATAGCGGCATTCAGTTGTATGCATGCACTTTATGTGGAACGAGTTTAATTTCATATTGGCATAAAAACTCCCACATATTGCACATGGAAAGCGACTTTTACCTAAAAATTATTATTTCACCCCCTAGTAGGGGTAGATTTTATTTTTGAGTGGAAATAAGCTATCCATAGGAAAGGGGTTGTCTGCCGGAGTAATTTGACTACTCGTACATGTCTCTAGCCTTATTCCCACCACTGCCAAAACAGGTTGTGACTTGTTAGCTCTTATCGTGCACGTGCACATGTGAACACCTGTGTGTTAGATCATATTACACATGAACTCGCATTTTCTCACGTATGAATCAAAACAGAATGTGACTTGTTTCACAAGGAGAATGCTAATAATGACATCTCACACGTGTTCACATGTATTTCATCACTTTCCTTTCATATCGTTATTCCATTATAGTAGTGGGGGATTAGTGAACAACGTCAGTTCAACACACACACAAATGTAGTTAGGCCCTTTGACATAATTTAAATAAATGCATGGGCTAGTCCATAGGGACCAGTCCAAAGGGACTCATCCACAAGGACTCGTCCACAAGGACCTGTCAACAAGGACTCGACC
Organism: Meconema thalassinum; assembly: GCA_946902985.2. Lineage (NCBI taxonomy): Eukaryota > Metazoa > Arthropoda > Insecta > Orthoptera > Tettigoniidae > Meconema > Meconema thalassinum. The sequence goes on from OX336392.1 coordinate 36,132,802, forward strand.
ACAAGGACTTGTCCACAAGGACTCGTCCACAAGGACTTGTCGACAAGGACTCGTCCACAAGGACTCGACAACAATGATCCCGCCAACAATGACCTGTCAACAATAACCCGTCCACAGGGAACCACTCCCCCACCCTCTTACAAAAGCTATGAGTGGGCATGCGTAAAAACAAAAAACAAGCATGTTAATTCATAGTGGCTATCCACCGTACACATGCACTTTATGTGGAACAACGTTTAAATCCATATCGGCATTCAAACTCTCACATGTTGCAATTGGAAAGAGAGATTCTCTAAAAAATACAATTTCACCCCCTAGTAGGGGTAGGTTTTACTTTTGGGGTGGAAATATGTTGTCCATGGGAAAGGGGGTGTTAGCCCGAGTTCAATGACACCTCATTTGTCAACATCTGACCACGGGTTCGGGAGTTATCGGGCTGCCGCCATCTTGTGAGGTGGGGAGGTGGAGGTGGTGCCAGAACCCCTCAAAAACCACTACTCACGGGGCGGTGTAGTCTCAGGTTTCAGACCGCGTGTAAGCGGAAATTATTCTTCGGTACTCCATGGGAGAAGGATTTGTCTTTTTGGTTTTGTGTGTTGAGGAAGAGGTATTACAGTATAACACTAGTCGTGTTCTTGATACAATAACCAAGTTGCTGGCTATAAGTTCTTGATTGAATGATGAGCCTAGTCTTAAGTATATCGCCAAGATTACTTATTTCGAACAGCACGAATGATTGTGATCTGATATCTGTAATCTGCATTTTAGCTATAGCGGCAAAGTTTTTGTCCAGGAATGCTAGTTACATATGCTATGCATTATTAAATTCACGAGCGGAGTTAATGCGACGATCCAAAATGGATTCCAAGCATTTGTATGGTACTAGATCCACGACGCAAATTAAATCGTTGGATGCTGGTTACAAAAGTAACAAACATAATAGTATAAAATTAGAAATGGCGTGTGAAACAAAATTAATTGTGCTGCGAGTTAATAGGGCTAATTGGGAGCACTGACCCCATAATTAGTAGAGTTAGGTCACCACTGCTGAAGCCAACATCTGTAAGTACCGGTCAACTTTATTCCTGAGGGTCATCTATATCATGTCATATGTGTATCTGTGTAAATACGATAGGGAGTGTAATTATTCTGTACGAGGAGGATCCTGCGAAATGTGTGTTTTATGTCTGGTATAACAATATATTATCAATTTTACCAGAATCTGAAGGGTTTTATTTATTAGGTCACTTAGGAGTAGTTAGGTGTGAATGTCTATTGCTGTTGGTATTATCGTACAGGTGTTCAACCCCCACGCACCCCGTACATATAAAAGTAGTGAGAGGCTGGTATATTACTATTGGCAGCGCAAGTGGGGCGAACTATTACAGTAGTTCGAGTATATCTCATAAGATGGGTTTAGTATTTCCAAAATTGTGAACCGAAATACACTTCAAAATAACGAACAAAGTCTATTTCACATCGCTTCCCACTCGAACTGTAGTGTGTTGGTTTAAGGAAAAATAGTCTATGTTACATCGCTTCCCACTCGAACTGTAGTGTGTTGGTTTAAGGAAAAATAGTCTATGTTACATCGCTTCCCACTCGAACTGTAGTGTGTTGGTTTAAGAAAAATAGTCTATGTTACATCGCTTCCCACTCGAACTGTAGTGTGTTGGTTTAAGGAACAAAAGTCTATGTAACATCGCTTCCCGCTCGAACTGTAGTGTGTTGGTTTAAGGAGCAAAAGGCTATGATACGTCTCACCGCGTAGCCCTGTCGCACCGACAACACCTGAATTGCTGATATTCTCAATAAGTAAGAAATGTAAAATAGACGTTTGTTTCCGCATACGCTCAAACTTGTGAGTAAAATTTTCCAAATAAACGTCAGGAACATACTGATAGCCAAGTAAGCTTAAAGTATCTTCAGTAACGAATAATTGTGTACAAAGTGTAGGTGATTTATCCTGACTACTTGGTTGAGCCTTTTCATGTAAAGTATAACTTGCCTAAACCAGACTCTTTATATACCGGAAACATGGACAAACCGCAAACAAAATTCGTAACGGAGGTATTTCCTATGTTAAATGACACTGTAAATCGGAAAACTGACTAACGCGGAAACGGAAAGTTATTCCGGATCTGTGGGCTTAAATAACCGGAACAAGACGGATTATCTTATTCATAATACAAAGCTTTGTACTAAATTTTGAGGGTGAATGTACTTGCACCAAAGTTCTAGGAAAATTAACTCTAATATTTCCTCAAGGATGCAGCAGGTATGCTATTTCGCAACATCTGTAAGAGAATGGAATGTACCGTTACTTCCTTCAACCCTCCTGTAATACCCGCAGTTTCTTTCTTTTGAGAAATGGGAGTAGAAGTACGAATAGAAGAAAACAGAGAACTTGAGCGAACTTTAAAGGTGTAAATTTTACTGTGTACTGCATTTATTTTTTATTATTATTATTTTTAAATCGATTTTACCGCCCTGGGGGGTGGCTCAAACGGACTCAGCGAGGGAACTCACCCCTACCGCCTTTTTCAGGCAGTTTCCTAGAGCTGGTAACATGTGGTCGGAGTGGATACAACTGGTGAGGTGTGATCAGCACCTCGCTCAGGCGGCCTCACCTGCAAAGCAAACAGGGGCCTCATGAGGGAAGAGAGGAGGGGAAGATTAGGATGCATAAGCAAGGAAGAGGGCAGGACGCGGCCGTGGCCTTACAGTAGGAACCATCCCGGCTTTTGCCCTAAGATGAAGTGGGAAACCACGGAGAACCACTTCGAGGGTGGCTGAGGTGGGAATCGAACCCCCTCTACTCATTTGGATCACCCGAAGCTGAATATACCCCGTTTCAGTCCTCATACCACTTTTCAAATTTCGAGGCAGAGCCGGGAATCGAACCCAGGACCTCCGAAGCGGCAGCTAACCATGCTGACCGCTACGCTACGGTGGCGACCCACTGCATTTATTTACGTGCTGTAATTCAGTGACAAAGACTTCTAAACATAAGACACTAACACTAGAAGAGAGATTTAACTTTAATTCTGAAGAACACGAGAAAAACAGACGTCCGACTAAACAATTCACTGTGCTGTTTAAAGTGGGCACAACAATAATTCTTTGTAGTGCTTTTTGTCTTATTCAAACTCAACCCTTTGTAAAACGGAAAAATAAATCCGGAACTCTTGCGTTCCGCCTTAGGAAGGTTTTACTGTATTTGTTGTTGTTGTTGTTGTTTGAGTCTTCAGTCTTTTGACTGGTTTGATGCAGATCTCCATGCCTCCCTGTCCTGAGCTAATCGTTTCATCTCTACATAGCTACCACACCCTACGTCTGGGGCAATCTGTTTAACATATTCTAACCTTGGTCTATTCTTACAGTTCTTGTCCTCGACCCTTCCTTCCATAACTAAGCTTGCTATCCCTGGGTGTCTTAGTATGTGTCCTACCAACCTATCTCTTCTCTTCATTAGCAGTCGCCAGAAACATCTCTCCTGCCCCACAAGTCTTAATACATCTTCGTTTGTAACCCTATCTACCCATCTGATCATCATCATTCTCCTGTAACACCACATTTCAAACTCTTCAATTCTCCTATTTTCTGCTGGACCAATAGTCCAAGTTTCACTTCCATAGAGCGCCACGCTCCAGACAACCGCCTTCAAAAATGACTTTCTAACACCTAAATCTATATTCGATGTCAACAGATTCCTTTTCTGGATAAATGCTTCCCTTGCCTTGGCTAACCTACTTTGTATACCCTCTTTGTTTCGTCAATCACTGGTTAATTTGCTTCCTAAATAACAGAAGTCTCCTACTTCCTTTAGTTTTTCACCTGCTAGTTTGATGTCCATAGAGCTTTCTGATTTATTTCGGTTGCATTCCAATATTAACCTACTTTCGATTTTGCAAAAAATGAAAGTAGACTTAAGAGATCAACACACGGCGAAAAATTGTGTGTCTGTCTGTGTGTGTGTGTGTCTGTGAGTCTGTGGTCCTGTGAGTGTGTGTACTCTGAATGTCTATCAATTCAAACACGGTGAAACCGAATTGACCGAAATTTGGTACAGAGGTAGCATTAGCAAAGGGCACCTCAGTGTCATGTTTTATATCGCCGACATCTTGACGGAAACGTAATGGCGGCCACCCAAATGTTCAAAGCTTGAATAAAATTACGACTAACCTATTCATCCGATCTGTACCAAATTTTGCAACAACATATATTTATATGTCGAGCTTCTTTTGATTAAACTAGAAGGACATCAGTCCCATACTTTGCGGATGGCGGCCATGTTTGTGTGCAAATTGATTCCCCCTATCAATTCAAACACCGTGAAACCGATTTGAACAACATTTGGTATAGAGGTAGCACTAGTAAAGGGCACCTCAGTGTCATGTTTTATATCGCCGCCATCTTGACGAAAACGTAATGGCGGCCACCCAAAAGTTAAAAGTTTAATTCAAATTACGACCAACCTAATGCTCTTATCTGTACTAAGTTTTGCAACATTATACCTTTATTTTTGAAGAATCACTTGACCAAACTACAAGGTCATCAGACCAATAATTTAAGGATAGCGGCCATGTATGTGTGCAAATTGATTCCCCCTAACTATTCAAACACGGTGGAACCGAATTGAACGAAATTTGGTGCTGAGGTAGCACTAGTAAAGGACACCTAATATTCATGTTTAATATCCGTATAACACGTTGTATTTCAACAAGTTACTACAACCAACATTCAATTGTCTACTCCATGAAAAGGACAAAGAGTTATAACAATATCTTTCCATTTAGGATAAAGTAGGCTATATGTTCTTTACTGAACATCTTGTTTTTGTTTTACATTTATTATTTTTCATCATGAACTCTTTCCTATCACTGCCTCTATTGTTGTTGTTGTTGTTTTTGTTGTTATTCACCGGTTATCAGACGAACGTTGTGCACATAAAAGATTGATATCCAAGATGTCCCAATCCTCAAAATGAAGCAACAAAAACTGTTTTGTGTGGGAAATGAGTCTCCAATTGCATCATAAATATGATAGCACACATTGAATACAGTACGGTAGATACCACTCACCTTAATGCGTGACATTGTGTTCTGGCTTCTCTGAGAGGAGACACTCCCTGATGAGTCTAATACGGGACTGAGGACCGGTCTCTTTGTTACATCGAGTACCCCACTGTCCTTGATTGGTGCATGGGAGAATCATTACGTGTACCCTGGATTGTTTCGTAAGGGAGACATACTAATGTCATGGAGATCAAGCGATATGTCTCACGTAACTCCAGGAATCTTCATTTCTCAACTCTCGGTCTACTGCAAGATGGAGCTCATAAACTACTTATTACCTTAAGACAATATATTGTACATTAATACCGTACTGGTTTCGTCCAGTGTGGCCTTCTTCTGCGTAGTAAGTCGCCTCCGTTGCGTAGTGGTCAGCGTGATCAGCTGCCACCCCGGAGGTCCACGGTTCGATTCCCGGCTCTGCCACGAAATTTGAAAAATGGTATGAATTTGAATTTATTCATAAAAAATGGCACTGAGGCAAAAGTGCCCCTTTATGTAGCGTATACAATGTTCTGGCTTGAAATGTTGTAATAGGAAACTAAACCTAGCTAAACAATCAACAAAACAAAATATAGAATACATTTATTACTAAGCAAACCAATTAGCAAACATTTTATACAAGATGAATAATACAAATGAGAATATAATAATTAAATAAATAACCTACCTAATGTATTATTCAATCTATTTTAAAAAAATAACTAATAGTACGTTAAAAAAGGAGTACATTCTTTGTGTGAATTATGATATGATCTATTATTAAAACGCGTACACTCGAACTACTATCAATTCCACGGAAGTTGTATCTTGGATACTAAAAATGTTATAAAAAGCTGTATGGCACGGATATATTTCAAAAATATATATGAGGACTGGTACGGGGTCTAATCAGCCTCGGGTGATCCAAATGAGTATAGGGGGTTCGATTCACACCTCAGCCATCCTCGAAGTGGTTTTCCGTGGTTTCCCACTTCGTCTTCGGGCAAATGCCCGGATGGAACCAACCGTAAGGCAACGGCCGCCTCCTTCCCACTTCCTTGCCTAACCCTCCCACTCTTCCTATCCCTTCATCAGGCCCCTGTTCGCTTTGCAGGTGAGGCCGCCTGGGCGTAGTGCTGGTCACACACCCATGTTGTCTCAAGCTCCAGGACACTGCCCTCAGGTGGGATAGTATAAGTAAATAACATGCACATAATGAAATTTTGCCATAACGGAGGATACTAAAAATAATTTTGTTCCAAAAGCTCACAAAGTAAAATTTCAAAATCCAGATCTGTTACAAAATGTGTTATGAAAACATGAAAAAGTCTTGATAACAACAGCGTTGAATTGAAGAGATGTTTTCATGTTTTTCCTTAACACAATTTGTAACAGATCTGGATTTTGAAATTTTACTTTGTGAGCTTTTGGAACAAAATTATGGCAAAATTTTACTTATCCTATACGACGCTGAGGAAGGTGACAATGTATTACTTAAGGTAAAAAAATAGTTTATTATAGTTTATTATAATTAATAGTTTAAAAGAACTGATAAGTTCAAATATCTTGGGGAATGGATACAACCCAATGGACTGGATAACGAGGCAAACAAGGCACGAGCAAGAAAATTGAACCTGGCCTATATATAAACTCAGAACAGGTATAAGAAACGAGCGATATCATACAAAGCAAAACTCAGACATTACAGTACAGTGGTAAAGCCAGAGAGTCTGTATGCCTCCGAGTGTCTAACCCTGAACAAAAAAAGTCCTCTCGGCACGCCGGAAGGTGGAGGTAGATTTCACCGGACTAACTTGGGGATAGGCGAAAATAGGCAGAATATGCAGGTTTTCGTAGAAGGATAAGACCTCATTTATTGCGAGAAAGTATTTTATAATTGGAGATTAATTAACTTTGTTTTTCGTCATTTTATGCATATTTTAAACATTTTATTTCTTATGATGACGGTAAACTTCTTGTCATTTAGAGTCCATTTTTAGCCTATTTTCAATTTTGAAAAAATAGGCTCATGAGATCACCTTTTGTCCGTGTGTGTGTGCGTGTGTGTGTGTGTGTGTGTGCGTGTGTGCGTGTGTGTGTGATTCGTGTGTGTGTGTCCCCCTAATAAAAACGAAACGGCTGGAGCGATTTCAATGAAACTCGGGAAGTTCATAGCACTATTCCCGTCGACCTCGACCGTGCCCTTCAAATTTTGTTACGTCTCTCCAATCCAACATGGCGGCTGTGCGAAATATTTCACTAGCATTCAATATCTCCGAAACTATTACCGATATCGCCCGGAAATTGTGTACGGTGATAAGGGGCACTACTAGAAGTTCACCTATGAGACTTTCAAAAACCTGGTGACTACAAAACCAACATGGCGTCCAAGCGAAGTTGAGACTTTTAAATAGAATTTTCTCGCGATTTAACTATCTAAATGTAATGAAACTTGGTACAGCAAATGTTTATACACATTGTAATGCACTGGAGTCTAATTTAGTTCAATTGTTTACATAACCTCAAAATGGCGGCTGTGCGAAATATTTCACTGACATTCTATATCTCCGAAACTATTACAGATATCACCCTGCAAATTTGTACGGTGATAAAGGGTACTGATACAAGTTTACCCAGGCATATTTCATAAACCTGTAAAGTACAAAACGAACATGGCGACCAAGCGAATTTGAAATATTTTAATAGACTTTTCTCGTGATTTAACTCTCGGAGCGCAGTGAAATGTGGTACAGTAATTGATTTTGCAGATTGTAATGCACTGCCATCTAATTTAATTCAATTGCTTACAAAACCTCAAGATGGCGGCTGTGCGAAATTTTAAAATTAAGTTTTAATTTCTTGTGTCGTAATCATGCGATCGAAGTGAAAGTTTGAATAATGAACCTAGGCAATAATTGTCCTTGCATGGTACATAACTCTATGGCCTATACACATAACACTCCTAAATGGTGAGCTCCCGAAATATTTAGACGGTTCTCAATATCTACGAATCTTTTACAGCAACCAAACTGATTTTTTTAATGTTCATAGAGACTATGAACATATGTTCACCTATAGGACTTTCAGGAACCTGGTGAGCAAAAATCCAACATGGCGGCGACGCGAAGTATTAATATTTAAATGGACGTTTCTCGCAAATTAACTATCCGAGTGCCGTGAAACGTTGCACGTTAAATGCTTATACAAATGTTGATCCACTGGCATCTAATTTATTTCAATGGTTTGCATTATCACAAGATGGCTGCTGTGCGTAATTTTAAAATCTCGTTTTTACTTCTTGTTGTCTAATCATGCGATTGAAGTTTGAATACCACACGTACACAATAATCTTAATAAATAGTACAAAAATAACAATCTGGCGACCATCTGAAATATTTAGACGGTTCTCAATATATCTACGAATCTGTTAAAGCAATTGAACTGAAATTTTGTATGTTGATTGTGGCAGTTAACATAAGTAGGATATATGAAAATAGGCTGTATAGTTCTTCACGGAACTACTTGTTATACTTGTGGTCACACTGTCCTTATGCAAGGTTTCGACACTGGTGAGTAACTATGTAACGGTCTGTTACTTCTTCACGCAAAATTATGTCTCCCGCAGAGATTTTGGTTGGTTCCTCAGTTTAGGGGCTGCGACAACGCGATCATGTAACCCCGTGTACTTTGGGTGAGTGTAGAATCTGTCTGATAAACGGTGTGAATTGTGATAGCTGTATTAGTCTGTAATTCAGGTAAGGACTGCAGACGGTCAATTTCAAGCAGTAGTTCCTAATGTTGCTACCAGATACTACCGTCAACGACACCTAGCTGTGAACTTGGCTACTAGATGCCAACGCAACCAGCAACTCGCAACGAACGTTGGAACTTCCCCTCCAAAGGAAAGCATAGTTAGGGATTCTTAGCGCTCTTAGAAAATCCGACGACTTTGGCCGGCTTTGAACCCGCGACCTTGGGCGTAGAAGTTCAGCATGCTACCAGTTGCGTCACCGAAGCCGCTTCACACTTAGTCAGATGGAAATTTGAAACTGATCTCGTGCAAGTGCGTTGTCATGGCAACGTCTAATGGCTCATCCCTCATCAATTTAGTAGTGTTGCCATGGCAATCACTGATAGCTCTTGGCATTTTCTTATATTTCCGAAATTATTTTTCTCATCCCTTGGCGTAATGGTGAGTCATATCAAAAATTCTTTCAGACAAAAGTTTTAGGTAATTATTAGGGGAATATTGTCCATTTTGTACGGTTTTGATATTGTGCCTGTTAAGAGAGATATGATTAATGTTTCCCGAAAACCCCACTTTTTCCCTCCTCTTTGGTCAGTGGTTGGTGCTATAAAAAACTCTTCAAACATAAATTTTTGGGCTTTATCCGACACATAGTATGAACTTGGAACGGATTCAATATTTCACATATTAAGAGAGTTATAGCAATATTTCACTTTTTCGAAAAAGCCCCCCATTTTCACCCCCTTCGACCGATTTAGCCCAGTAACGAACTCAACCGAGATTTTATTGGTATACATATTCGGTAAAAAATTCAAAGAGATTGGTGCAAAATTACGGCAGTTATCGTGTCCACAAGAAACTGATATATATATATATATATATATATATATATATATATATACATAAATTATATATAAACTTTTGAACTGACGGTGGTTTTGGGGTCTGGGGGATGTGAAACGCGAAGATATGTCGAAATTTCCGGAAGTCGAAACATGGTACCCATTGCGATAGTTAGCTTTCTAATGAAATCTACCTAAAAGGGGAGCTGAAGGAACTTGAGATAAAGGAAAGGAGTTGTTGTTTGAGTCTTCAGTCTTTTGACTGGTTTGATGCAGATCTCCATGCCTCCCTGTCCTATGCTAATCGTGTCATCTCTACATAGCTACAACAACCTACATCCGAGGCAATCTGTTTAACTTATTCTAATCATGGTCTACCCCTACAGTTCTTGTCCTCGACCCTTCCTTCCATAACTAAGCTTGCTATACCTGGGTGTCTTAGTATGTGTCCCACCAACCTATCTCTTCTCTTCATTAGCTGTCGCCAGAAACATCTCTCCCCTCCCACTAGTCTTAATACCTCTTAGATTGTAACCCTATCTACCCATCTGATCTTCATCATTCTCCTGTAACACCACATTTCAAACGCTTCAATTCTCCTCTTTTCTGCTGCACCAATAGTCCAAGTTTCACTTCCATAGAGCGCCACGCTCCAGAAATCGGCTGCATTCCAATATTTTTGTTTTACATTTATTAATTTTCATCATACCATTCAAAAACTCATTCAAATCCTCAGGCCAAGATGACTATGTCATCGGCAAATCTCTGAGTTGAAATTATTTCTCCTTGAATCTTCACTCCCACTTTATTTATTTTTTATAATTTCCTTCATTGCTTGTTCAATGTAAAGATTGAAAAGTATGGGTGATAAGTTGCAGCCTTGCCTTACACCTTTCTGTATACCAGCTTCTCTCGCATGTCCTTCAGCTCGAATGACTGCCGTCTGGTTTCTGTAGAGATTGTAGATCATCCTCTTATTACTGCTTCGATATCGGCCTTTTTATGTGGATGGCAGGCTACCAATTATTACTACAACTGTAGTATATAAATAAAGGTGATAGTCGGTCCTCGAGAGTCAAAAACAGAAATTTCAGAAAAAACTCTCCTAAAAGAAAGGTGATGATGATGATAATTGTTGTTTTAAGGGGTCTAACATCTAGGTTATCGGCCCCTAATTGTTTGGGTGATCGTGAAGGTGAAAATGAAATGTAAACTATAACTAAAACTAACTACCAATACTAGAAAAATAAATGGAAAATGAAAGGACAAGAGGAAAAGAAATGCCCTCAACCCTCGAAGAATGCGGATTGAGGGACTTGGAAGGAAGGAGAGCAATGAAAGGCAGATAGGAAAGTGAAAGAGGAGAGGGTCCGCCCCACAGGTAATAGATAAAAGGGGGAAAACCGGACCCAGCTGAGGAATTCCTCGGGGTCACCAACTCCCGAACTCATCAGCTGTGAGCCCCTGAGGGTGTAGCAATATCCAGGGCGCACCAGAAGTGGTGGGGCTACATACACCCTGCCTCCTTGAGGGCCTTGAGCAGAAGGCAGGAGATAACATGAAAAGAAAAAGAAGGCTAACCCCTCACTGAAGGAGGGTATCAGGAAAGATGAGACAAGGGCCAATAAAGGAGGGACAGGAAGAGACTCGCTAGGCTTCGGATACCCTAATACCGTCGGGGTCGGAAGAGAACAAGAGTTGACCAAGTGAGGTCGACAGGAAAGAAGACGGAGAGGAACCGGCACAAGTAAGTGGAAGCAATGCCGTACTCAGCTGGGGCCCTGTGGTCGCCAACCCACGTCCCACTAGATGAGAGCCCTTGGGGGGGGGGGCGGCAATATATTGACTTAAGGTAAAAAATACTTTATTATAATTAATACGTCAATAAGGATTCGGGCTATCATGGCCAATTATGTTGTTGTTGTTGTTGTTTGAGTCCTCAGTATTTTGACTGGTTTGATGCAGCTCTCCACGCCTCCCTGTCCTGAGTTAATCGTTTCATCTCTACATAGCTACCACACCCTACATCCGAGGCAATCTGTTTAACTTATTCTAACCTTGGTCTACCCCTACAGTTCTTATCCTCGACCCTTCCTTCCATAACTAAGCTTGCTATTCCTGGGTGTCTTAGTATGTGTCCTACCAACCTATCTCTTCCCTTCATTAGCAGTCGCCAGAAACATCTCTCCACTCCCACTAGTCTTAATACCTCTTCGTTTGTAACCCTATCTACCCATCTGATCTTCATCATTCTCCTGTAACACCACATTTCAAAGGCTTAAATTCTCCTCTTTTATGCTGCACCAATAGTCCGAGTTTCACTTCCATAGAGCAACACGCTCCAGACAAAGGCCTTCAAAATTGACTTCCTAATACCTAAATCTATATTCGATGTCAACAGATTCCTTTTCTGTAGACATGCTTTCCTTGCCTGAGCTAACCTACTTTTTATATCCTCTTTGCGTCGTCCATCACTGGTTATTTTGCTTCCTAAGTAACAGAAGTCTCTTACTTCCTTCAGTTTTTCACCTGCCAATTTGATGTCCATAGAGGTTTCTGATTTATTTCGGCTGCATTCCAATGTTTTTGTTTTACATTTATTCATTTCATCATGAATTCTTTCCTCAAGACGGAGTCCATACCATTCAAAAACTCATTAAAACCTTCAGGCGTGTCGGCCAAGATGACGATGCCATCGGCAAATATCTGAGTGGAAATTATTTCTCCTTGAATCGTCACTTCCACTTTAAATTTTTCTATAATTTCCTTCATTGCTTGTTCAATGTAAAGTTTGAAAAGTATGGATGATAAGTTGCCACCTTGCCTTACACCTTTCTGTATACCAGCTTCTCTCGCATGTCCTTCAGCTCGAATGACTGCCGTTTGGTTTCTGTAGAGATTGTAGATCATCCTCCTATTACTGCTTCGATATCGGCCTTTTTATGTGGATGGCAGGCTACCAATTATTACTAAAACTGTAGTATATAAATAAAGTGATAATACATCCTAGAGAGAAAAAAACAGGAAGTTCAGAGAAAACTCTCCTAAAATAAAGGCACGTGCGATAGAATGTGAACATTTATGTAAATGCTTAGATAGACCAATAAGAGCAAGAGAACATAACGTAGAGCGTATGGCTCTTAGGGCCAGGAGTGTCCGAGTCTGTAGCTGCTTCTATGCGGACATCCAAGGGGTGAGCTACAAGTACCGTCGCGTGTGGATAAGATGAAATGAATGAAGATGAATTTTAAGTAGTTCCAACTTTGGCTACCAGACGTCACCGACATCCAGCGGCCAACGTTGGAACTTAATAGAGCGTTTCTAGCCAAATAACCTACAAATTTAGCTACACACTACCAATTATAGTGGTAGGTTCTTTTACATGCCATAAATCTATGGTTTTACTTCCCTCCGAAGGAAGGCATACTGAAAGATTTTAACGCTCTTAAAACAAGTAGCTCCGTGAAGAACTATGCAGCCTATTTTCATATATCCTACTTATGTCATTTATCTCTATCAACATACACAATTTCAGATTGATTGCTATCATAGATTAATAGGTATTGAGTACCGTCTAAATATTTCGGCTGGTCGACATGTTGGACTTTCATATATGCGGGCCATAGAGTGATGTACTATTAGATGATGATTTTTGCGTAGGATCATTATTCACTTCGATCGCATAAAAATAAAACTTGATTTTCAAATTGTACACAGCCGCCATCTTGAGGTTATGTGAACAATAAGATGCGTTCAAAAAGTAACGAGCCGGAGGCTGGAATGCGCAAACCGGTGACGACATCGGCTAATCGTGGCGTGTGTAACGAGTTGTGATTCCGACCAGAGCGTGGAAGGTCACAGCCCGTCGCTAAAGGGCACGCGTGCACGTCACGTACCGATACAAAGCGAGCAGCAGCATGCATCAATCGTCCAACCAAGACCAAAACAGTAGGCCAATCGACATGCTTCCTGGTGTGGTTGAAAACTGTGGGGCAACCATTGGGCACACAATTTTCGCAAGTACAGTCGATCCTTCATGATGGTGTGCACACTTCCGACGCTCAATCCGACCACGGCGGCTATGGCGATCACTGTCACTCGGCGGTCCTGGGTAATGAGTGCATCAACCAGCTGGACGTTGTCATCGGTAATGCAGGGGGGTGCCCCAGACCGGGCATCATCGGCTAACGACACCCGTCTTTCCCGGAAGCTCTTGTGCCACGCTTTGACCCTTGCAAGGAACATGCAGTGTTCGCCGTACACTTGTGACATTCGGCGATGAATGTCCGTTCCCCCTACTCCTTTCGCTGTCAGAAACCGAACAACACCTCTTTGCACTTCGTTTGACGCCTCCATGTCACTGTTTGCAATGCGACTGGCAGCGTTGGACGATTGATGCATGCTGCTGCTCGCTTTGTATCGGTACGTGACGCATGTCATACGATGTTGGCATGTTGAAGAACACATTTGAATTGAGTAGGCCGTGTTCATAATGGCAATTAGTGTCGGGATTTTCCGCCAACAAAAAGTTCCTCATTTCTCTACTAGAAAGCGCTATAGTGTCAAAGAGCTTAGATATCTAACCTCCTTGACTTTCATAGTGCTTCAAGGAACAACCCTCTGGGTGTCAAATAACAAAGCTTGCACCCAGTACCCGAGGCCATACGATATTATTGATGTAACATCTTTCCGCTCGGTTGCTAGATAGTTTTGTGGGAGTGATTTTGAAAATTGGGGACGGAAGTGAATCGGGTGGAAGTGGATCGAACGGAAGTGGAGCGGACGGAAGTGATGATGCACTGCCAGAAAAATGGGACGGAAGTGAATCGAACGGAAGTGGATCGAACGGAATTGGATCGGACGGAAGTGAACACGCACTGCCAGCTGGATGTACAATTGAAAATGTGTGCATTGGAAACAAGGCAGTGTGTGCTCTGTAGCGCGAGAATGTTATGGCAATACAGTAGGCAGTGCATTTAGCAGGCACTGGTTTGACGAGCACAGTGGCAAATGTTTCACCGACTTTCATTTTTCATTGAGCAGTTTATGAAGCTTCACTTTCAAGGTTGAATATCACATGGGGTAGGACAAAGACGACAAATGACATTTAAGTAAGCGGCATTATTGTCAAGCTGTGGGTGAGTAGTCAAATATTAAATGCATAACAGAATGTTGTTATATGAGTGGAATAAAAGCTGTATTTTCATCATATGTCAGACTAGGTCATTTCATGATTGTAGGATGCCATGTTTTGATTGTTTACGACGAACTGTATGAGAGCCTTGAGAATAATGAATGTCATAGTTACTGAGGAATGTGCTCACAGTATTTGAGAGTACTGTCGACGTTGTGTGTCACTTTGTTATTAAGAATTATTAATGTAAAAGGAAGGAAGGAAGCTTGTAGTTTTGCATGTCCGTTAATCTCACGATCATGATCCACGGTACCTCCCTTTTACGTGGAATGCGAACCCCAGGATATGGCATTTCAATTCGAAAATCTCACATGTATTGACCGGGAATCAAAGCCGCTCTACCTTGGTGAGAGACTAACAGCTTGACCGCTGCGCCACAAATGTGACAGTAGCATATCTCCAATTCAATCTATCCATTCATCATAGTACCAGTATGAAAACGGAGCGTAAATTAACATTTTAAGAATGTCCAAGCTGTGTAGTATACAAGTAGGATAACATGTCAGATGTTACACATCATATGCGACTACTGTAAGGCTCGTATCTTTTTTATTATTGTTATTATTATTATTTTTATTATTATTATTATTATTATTATTATTATTATTATTATTATTATTATTATTATTATCAAGAGATGGCAAACAGGCCAACAATATTCTCAAAAAACCAAGCCCTTGCCACATCTAGCCTTGCGCAATCCATCGTAATCACCTCACCCCTAGCGGTTTCGGTGGCGTAGTTGTTAGCATGCTGAACTGCTGAGCCCAAGATCGCGGGTTCAAACCCGGCCGAAGTCTTCGGATTTTTAAAGAGCGTTAAGTTCCTTGTGAGTGGCTTCCTTCGGAGGGGAAGTAAAGCCGGCGGTCCCATGTCATAGATTTATGCCATGTAATAGATTCTTCCACTAACTACACTTGTGTGAAGCTAAATTTCTAGGTTAGATTTCGTTGTAACGCTCTATCAAAGTTCCATCGTTTCCGATAGGTGTCAGTGATATCTGGTAGCGAAAGTTGGAACTACCTGAAGTTGAACGGAAGTTGTAGCTCACCCCATGGGCACCCGCTTGAAGCAGCTACAGCCTCTGGCGAGCCGAACATGTCCTCGGACACTCCCGGTACTAAAAGCCATACGATAAATACATTAATAAATAATCCTCACCCCTTTGTATTCTATTCTAAACTCCAGCAAATTACACGATTTTGGGGTGTCTGTTGTGGGCTTTCGCTTTGTAGCCCAGTCAAATTAGAATTTTTCGAGGAATTAATTTCCAGAAAGCTGGATATCGTTTTAATACCTTCGTTAGGTCCTAAATGTGTGTAATCCGAGTTTGCACCATCCCAGGAGGTGTGCATAACATTTGGGACCCACATAACCTCAAAATTTTTCTTCTTTTTTCATTTTTTGCTTGTAGTTTGAGAACGGTACGTCGGTCCATGCTCAGACCTCTATAGACAGAAGAGAGCTCTTAGTTCCTACAACACAGAAGTAAGATGCGCTTCATGTACGGGAGGTTGTGTATGGGCCACTATCCCAGTGGCGGTCTGGGCACGGTGTACCATAATTCCACTGATGAGTCTGACTTTGTGCACCCGGAACAGACGTGGAAGAACCCTAGACTATTTGCTGGGGTTTAATTACTTGGCCGAGAAAGTTAATATTTCATAATTTGTAACCTACTTTTATTTTAGGGTTGACTTCTATTGAAATGCGAATTTTCATGCCATTCGTTCGACTAGTTTTGACCCCAATTCATATAACAAACAAAAAATAATCTGAGGGATTAATTGGTCTTTAAACAACTGTTGTTTGAGTCTTCAGTCTTTTGACTGGTTTGATGCGGCCCTCCATGCCTCCCTGTCCTGAACTAATCGTTTCATCACCACATAGCTACCACACCCTACATCCGAGGCAATCTGTTTAACATATTCTAACCTTGGTCTACCCCTACAGTTCTTGTTCTTCACACTTCCTTCCATAACTAAGCTTGCTATTCCTGGGTGTCTTAGTATGTGTCCTACCAACCTATCTCTTCACTTCATTAGCAGTCACCAGAAACATCTCTCCTCTCCCACTCGTCTTAATACCTCTTCGTTTGTAACTCTATCTACCCATCTGATATTCATCATTATCATGTAACACCATATTTCAAACTCTTCAATTCTCCTCTTTTCTGCTGCACCAACAGTCCAAGTTTCACTTCCATAGAGCGCCACGCTCTAGACAAAGGCTTTCAAAAATGACTTCCTAAAACCTAAATCTGTTATCGGTGTCAACAGATTCCTTTTCGGCAGAAATGCTTTCCTTGCCTGAGCTAACCTACTTTTTATATCCTCTTTGCTTCGTCCATAACTGGTTATTTTGCTTCCTAAGTAACAGAAGTCTCCTATTTCCTTGAGCTTTTCACCTGCCAATTTGATATCAATAGAGGTTCCTGTTTTTTTTCAGCTGCATTCCAATATTTTTGTTTTACATTTATTAATTTTCATCATAAATTGTTTCCTCAATACGGAGTCCATACCATTCCAAAACTCGTGACGGCCAAGATGACGATGGCATCGGCAAACAACTTGTCCGGGATAAATAGAACGTGCTAAAATGCTCATACAGAAAGGTTGCTTTATTTTATAGAGATAAATATGAATAAATAAATTACATATATGTATAAAGCATTTCTACATTTTAAAACACAATTATAAATTAATCAAATATTCAAAATTATACGCCAAATCAATACTCAATTTATATATATTCCATATAAATAGGACATAGTTCGGCCTTCAATGTGGCCATCTTCAGCTAAATAGTGAGAATCAATTAAGAATTATAACTTACAAAATCTTGATATTCAGCGGTTGCATAGTTACATTATATTTGAAATAGATCCATAGGCTATTACAATATTTTATAGCGAATGTATTGGTAGAGTCTTTCTTAAATGTATTGGGCATCCACCATTCAATTGTCTATAGGATCAACACTGATATAGCCTAAATTTTCAATCACACTTGTCCACTCTCCGTGATATTTTAACTTACTATAATCGATATATTTTGCCAACCCAAGTGTGTTCGATAATACAAATATTTCACACAAAGCAATGATAATGCTCAATACCATTTCTAAATAACACAAAACACATTAAAAGAAGTTATCTTTCAACTGCATTGCATTTCGAAAAAGTTGTTCAATGTTCGATGAAGTAATAACCTTATTCAGAATGCTTATGAATTATTCTTACAGGGAACTTAATGAACATTCCCAGGTCCAACTATCAAGTTCTACCCACATGAGTCTGCGCCATATTCTTGATTAGCATCTAGAATTTTATGAATCCCTAGAAAAGATAATAATATGTACAAAAGGCGATCGACCTAGCAAGAGAAGAATTTGCCACAGGAGTGAATATTCATGGAGATAAAGTTGACATGATAAGGTTTGCTGATGACTTAGCGCTAATTGCAGAAAGTGAAGAAGACTTACAAAAGATCCCGACCAAGATGGACAAAATAATGAATGAATAATTTAATATGAGAATAAATACAAACAAAACAAAATGTTTGGTCTGCAGTAGAAATAGCGAAAACCAGACAGCAATAGAGTTAAGAAATGAAAATATACAAGAAGTGAATGAGCTTAATTATCTGGGAAGTAAAATAACGAATGACGGAAGAAGCAGCAGAGGGATATCAAGTAGAATTGCCCAAGCCAAGAACGCTTTCTATAAAAAGAAGAACCTATTTACTGCAAGGAACATAAGTCTTGATGTGAGGAAACAAATGTTGAAGACCTATGTATGGAACGTCGCGCTATATGGCAGCGAATCTTGGACAATAGGGAGAGAGAGAAGATGTGACTACTAGCATTTGAAACCTGGTGCTATAGAAGGATTATGAAAATCAGCTGGAAAGAAATGGTCACAAATGAGGAAGTCTTTAGAAGAGTGGGTGAGAGAAGATGCTTCCTTAAATATTTAAAAAGAAGAAGGAATCACCTCGTGGGCCACATACTGTGTCACAATGGAGTGCTTATAATCGAGGGAACAGTAGACGGCAAGAATTGTAGAGGAAGACCCAGACTGGAGTACATGAGTCAAATACTGCGATACATGGGTTGTGGCTCATACTGTGAACTGAAGAGGAAGGCGGAGAGACGGGAATAATGGTGAGCTGCTGCCAACCAGCCTCACGGCTGTTAACCACACAGAGAGAGAGAGAAAAAAGATAGACAAATCTAATTGTACTGTTCATGAAGTAGGTTATTAGGGAATGTTAATGATTATTGCAAGCGCAAAGGAGCATAGCTGGTTGGAGATCAGCCGTGGTGATGGTGGTTGGGGTATCCGTAACCTCCATGGTGGTGGTTGTGATGGTGGTGGTTGTCTGGGTAACCATGTCCGGGATAATATCCACCTTCATGGTGGTGATGGTGGTTGCCATAACCACCCCCGTGATGCTGGCCCATGGCGACAGTGGCGACACAAACCAGCAGCAAGAGGGCGCCCAAGTAAATCTGTAAATAAACAAAAACAAGTAGTTCCGTGAAGAATTATACAGCCTATTTTCATATATCCTACTTATGTTAATTGCCTCTATCAGCATTAAAATTTCAGTTTGATTGCTGTAATAGATTCGTAGATATTGAGAACCATCTAAATGTTTCGGATGGTCGGCATGTTGGATTGTTATATGTATAGGCCATAGGGTCATGTGCCATTAATGGAAAAATATTGCGTAGGTTCATTATTCAAACTTTCACTTCGATCGCATAATTACGACACAAACAATAAAAACTTAATTTTAAAATTCGCACAGCCGCCATCTTCAGGTTATGTAAACAATTGAACTAAATTAGATATCAGTGCATTACAATGTGTATAAACATTTCCTGTACTAAGTTTCATTGCGTTTGGATCATTAAATCGCGAGAAAGATCTATTTAAAATTTTCAAATTCGCTTGGCCGCCATATTCGTTTTGTACTTAAACGGTTTTTGAAAGTCTTATCGATAAACTTCCAGTAGTGCCCTTTATCTCCGTACAAAATTTCAGGGTGATACCGCTAAAAGTTTCAGAGATATAGAATGCCGGTGAAATATTTCGCACAGCCGCCTTCTTGAGGTTATGTAAACATTTGAACGAAGTTAGGTGTCGGTGCATCACAATTTGTATAAACATATACTGTACCAAGTTTTATTGCGTTTGGTTGGTTAAATCGCTGGCTCATCAGCGGGCTCTTGGTGTCCCCACCCGGACCCCCACAGGAGTAGCGAACTGCGCGCTACCTCCCTTTTTATGAAGCGCACCTGCGCAAAGGCAATTATCCCTCCCTATATTATTGTGCTAAGATCCCATTCCAGTTTTGTACCGAAAATAAGGTCCCATTAACACCAACCTACTCCTATGGGGTACCTACAGGTTCAGCATAACCCAATGCGTAAGCGAAACGCACTAACCTAGTCTTTAAATGCCTCACAATTAAATAAATACCTTAAAACATGTATATTTACAATGAAATAATGAAAGAATGCAACACGGTAACCATGGTAACAGAATCTCACATGTCCATCTATTTCTGTAAGACGCAATGCAATTCCAATTATTACATTACTGTGAAAGTTTCCAGACGGTTATAAGGTTATCACTGAACCAAAATTAAGCTGTAAAATGCATCAATACATACAGTATAATGCGCTTAAGGGGTCAAGGGGCACTCGAGAATTTTTTTCACGCAATTTTCATGTGTGAGTGTGGTGCGAAAGGTCTTTTTCACCAAACTATAAAGGGTCTCCGTAAACCACATTTAAAGGCCCTTAAATTAACAGTGTCTGTGATATTCCCAGAAAACTAACTTCGCTCTGATATACCTATGAAGGAATGACAAACCCCTAACCACTGCACCAGTAGCTGAATTGATAAAGTCTGATTATTCATACCAAGGATAAATCAGTCATAGCATTCATGATTGAGATTTTGCTAAGTGTACTCTTTACAACTAGAATATTCGCGGGCGAAGCCGCGACCGGTAATGCTAGTACTGTAATATTGCAATAAGGTAAATTTCATGCAAACCCAGCATTTCCCCTGGCATGGTTCCTAATTAAAGGCCACGGCTGCCTCCTTTCCAAGGTGATATCATTCACGACCACACTGTACCAACGTTACGATAGACTTTTACAAAGAATTCAAGTGCGAAGTTTTGGACCATCTGCCGTTTAGTCCAAACCAGCACTGAATGATTTTTACCTTTTTCGAGAATTGAAGGTATGGTTGGGCAGCAACGCCTCGGCTAAACGGAAACACTTCAAGAGACTGACCAGACCTCAGTGGAGGCAGAATATTTTGCCGACGGCATTGGAAAGCTGATGTATCGTTACGACAAATGTTTCAATCGTTTTGGCGATTATGTTGAGACGAAAGAATAAAACAAGCAAACATTTATTAGTAAAATCAGTTTGGTATGTCAATCTGTTATTTTTATACAGTCCATCGTAACTTGAAAAAGAAACAGCCCTCGTTCATCTGTGTAATAATTTTCCTTAAAATATGAGAGTTAATATTCGTAAGACTGACACTACACTGACTCAGATGGCTAAACAACATGGCGGGGTTAATGTCAGCTTAGGCTCCATATACCATACACACTCCTTGGCTCATCTAGAGCCCCTTAAATTATCCAGGAGACAACATGAGAAAAATAAAGATGTAGTCCTGGTTGTTGTTTAAAAAGGCGAAATATCTGTCATAATTTAGGTGATATTGAAAATGAATATGAAAATAAAAACCACTACTAACAAGTAGTTGCGTGACGAACTAAAGAGCCTAATTTTCTTAAAATTATAGAGACCATATATCAACAGTTGTCAGACCTGGCGACTCTAAATACTCGTATATACTTAGTTCCATCTCTTAAGTTACACAATGCTCATGCAAAATTTGGTTGTGGTCCAAACGTTAGTATGCACGTTACATGTATTTAAAAATTGAATGTATTAGCATTCGTAAAATTAGCTTGGTGACGCTGCTATAAATGAGATGCTCAAACTTAAATTGAAATATTATGATCCATATATTATGCCAATTTTGAAAGAACTTCATTTATCAGTATGGAAGCTACATATGATTCAACATTAAACCTATCAGCACGCGTAGAATCATGTTGGCAGCACTGTCGTATTTCGATCACTGATAATTAACCTACGTTTGCAAAGTTTAGAACAGTTGGCCTGCATACTTTATGATATATTGAGATTAGGATAAAAAGGTATAGAGTGCATTTTTCAACAGTTGGCAGCCCTGTTGACACTAAAAGAATGCATATTCATATCTACTCCGGTGCACAAATCACATATCAAATTTGGTTGAAATCCAATTGATAGTATGAAGGTTACATGAATTTGAAGATTGGACCTATCAGCAGGCATAGAATCATGTTGGCAACACTCTCATGCATGGACTCCTGTAAATTAGTCTGATGTAGTATTATACATATGTCAATTTTGGAACAATTCCCATGCATATCTTCCGAGATATCCAACATAGATCTCAATTTTCAATTGTGATTTTTCAGCATCTGGTAGCACTGATGTAATTTTCAAACATGGCTGTGAGATATTCAGCCATAGATCTTTATTACTCTTACCAAATTTGGTTTCGTTAGCTGCAGCCGTTTAGGAGTTGATAGGAGGACACTCGCACAGACAGACGGACAGACAGACACACATTTGACCGGATCGAACTCATAAGTCTACTTTTTCCCTACTTTTACAAAATGAGAAAAGTAGGCTAAAAATTAACTTACATAATGGAAGAAGAAGAAAAGGACTAAAATAGGAATAAGGAAATAAAGACACGGAAAAGAAATCTCTCTTACCTCGATGAATGAGAGTTGAAAGACTTTGGAAGAAGTAGCGCCTTGATTAGCAGATAGGAAAGGGAAATAAGGCAGGGTATGCACCCAAAGTGAGTGGAAAAAGAAAGGAACCAGTTCACGAAACCCTCGGGTTCGCCAACTTCCGAGATCACCAGCTCTGAGCCCTTGAGGGTGTAGCACTATTTAATGTGCACAATAAATGGTGGGGCTACATAAACCTAGCTTACTTTGCTGCCTTTTACAGAAGATACGAGATACTTTAAAAACGAAAAGATAAAATAGAGTTATTGGTTTTAAGCCCCTTTGAACTACTGAGGCTCTTTTAGTGGGAGATCTTTCACAAGTAAACCCACTGACACTGTTCCCTTTTAGTTGCGTACACTTAAGTGCCAACTGACTGCGCTTGGATTCGTTCCAGTAACCTGGGGCACAGCAGTCGAGCATATTATCACTGCGCCATGCAAAAGAAAATAACTGACCCCTCGAAAATTTAGGACGTCAGGAAATAAATAGACAAGGGACAATTAAGACGAGAAAATGAGGCACCCTAGACCTCGGATAACGTAATGCCATCGGGGTAAGGAGTGAACAAGAGTTGACCAAGGGGAATCGACAGGGAAAATTAAAAATAAGTTGTTGAATCCTTGATAAATTGTGTTATCACCAGCGGATCCGTGCGAGATATATCGCATGTTCATAAACCACATTTTCCCCAATAGGTTTATAATGACAGAAAGGCTGCTGTAACACTCTCCGCTTATAAGATATTTATGAAATTATACGATTTGAGTACTCATTCCTTTGATTTACTGTTTCTGAAATCCATGCAAAATGATAAAGGAAAGACCTCAGAATGTTAAAATGACATGCAACAGGCGGCACAGCGGCCCAAATGTGAAGAGGACAGCAATTATGGAGCGTATTTTCCTACAGCAACAGTATTTGCAAATCGCACACTTCATACATTTTTGGCCTACTTTTCGCATTTTGTAAAAATGAGGAAAAAGTAGACTTATGAGATCGATCCAGGAAAAGTGAGTCTGTCTGTCTGTCCTTCTGTCTGTCCTTCTGTCTGTCTGTCTGTCTGTCTGTTTGTGTGCCCCCCCCCCCTATCAACTCCTAAACGGCTGTAGCAATCGAACCCAAATTTGGTATGAGTAAAGATCTCTATCTGAATATCTCAATGCCGTATTTGAAAATGATGTCAGTTCTACCAACTGCTGAAAAAATCGTAATTTAAATTTCAGCTCCATGTTATATATCTTGGAAGGTGCGCATGGGAGCTATACCAAGATTGGGACACATATAGATAATATTTCAGTTTAATTTCCAGGAGGCTATACATGGCAGTGTTGCCAAAATGATTCTAAGCCTGCTGATAGGTCCAAATTTTAAATGCATATAACGTCTACACTATCAATTGGATTTCAGCCAAATTTCGTATGTGCTGTGTGTACTATAAGAGAATGACTATGCGAATTCGTAAGAGCAACCAGGGCTGCCAACTGTTAATAAATGCTGTCTCTATGTTTATACCCTAATATCAATATCTCAGAAAGTATTCAAGCCAAGAGCTCTAAACTTTGCACACGTATAGAATCTTACATTCTAGATTAATTTGGAGTAACTAATATACGTCAGTGCCTCCAACATGATTTTAAGCCTGCTGATTGGTCCAATTTTAAAATACATGTTACTTCTGTACAAATAAATGGATTTCATCCAAAATTGGCACAACAATAGATCATAATAGGTCAGATTATTTGTGACCAACATATGCATGACATTGTTGCCAACATGATTTTGCGCGCGCTGATATGTCCAATGTCTAACTACATGCAACGTACATGCTATCCATTGGACTTCAACCAAATTTTGTATTCCGTACCTTAAGAGATGGAACTAAGAATATATTCAGTCACCAGGGCTGCCAACTGTAGTGCTCTATTAGGCTACATTATGCCAGTTATATTTCGATCTAATTAGACATTTCGATATTACCAACTCAATTTCGTCATTATTCTAGATAGTCCATATAGATTAATCATTGGAATGAATCTTACATTTCGAGAAAAGTAGGCTCTTTAGTTCGTCACGGAACTTCTTGTTTAAAGTCATTTTTGAAAGAAATTATAGACATTTACGACATTAGAGAGCAATTCGTCACTGCTAATGTCTATTCTCTTTCATTTGAATGCTCATTTGTCACGATCGGTCGCTTGTGAGAGCCGCAGGAGGAATCTTTACTACTCAATTAATAGACTATACATGATAAAACAAAAAACAAGAGCCATTTAAAGGGTCGAAATGAAAGACGCCCTAGGCTGGGATCTCGTAATACCGTCAGGGTTGGAAGAGAACAAGAGTTCACCAAGGAAGATGACTTGTGATACTGTAACATTGTGGCTATTTTCAGAGGCAACACAAACACTCAAAAGACATAGAGTAGATGGCAAAGATGTTTGTACAGTAGTACCTACCAGAGATAACTCTAATGAAGCTTGCCTGGAAACCTGACATGGTGTGTTAACTTGAGGAGATGTACTCGAGTGATGTTATTGACTGCTAGGACCCACTGTCTTATATACAAACACATACTCTTGTGGAAGGGGATATCCGGGAACTAACCGGGTATTTTGACAGCTCGTTGTAATTGGCAGAGTAAACAACAATATTCCCATAGATTGTATCACCGCCTTGAAACTTTCTCACTAGGATGCTAAAAGAAATAATAACGGGGTCGTTGTCAAGATGTCGTCAACCTGAAGACCCTGACCAATATACCACTAAACATTTGATCTATTTTTATTTTGATGAACATTATAAGAATTGATATGTTTTCAGAGTGGGTCAGTCATCTTCATAGTGTCAGGGTCAACATCTTCTGGTGACAAGTAGGTATTGAGTTCCAAGAGCAGCAGTCCATCGTATGGACCATCAACATCTTTATCGTATGGCCTCAGCTACCATGGTGTCCATCTTATTAGGCTGGAGTCATTGTGGTGGTCCAGTCTTCAATTCACTGCCTTCTGTCAGTAAGAACCAGAGCTCTACAGGGCGACTCGAGCCAGAGATTTGATTAATTTTGTGGTGATAAGCATTAGGCTGGAGTAGAATTGAGGACCCCCGGAAATCCACTGTTCATGTTCTAAGAGCGTTAAAATCCCTCAGTATGACTTCCTTCGGAGGAGAAGTAAAGCCGGCGGTCCCATGGCATGAAAAAGAACCTTCCACTAACTACACTTGTGTGAAGCCAAAATGTGTAGGTTAGAATTGATAACACTCTATTAGTTCCAAAGTTCGGCCAAAGGTGCTGACTGCGATGCCATCTAGTAGCCAAGTCCGCAAGCTAGGTGTCATGGATGGTAGCATTTGGTAGCAAAGATTATAACTACTTGAAATTATTGTGTGCAGTCCTTACTTGAATTAAAACACCGGTTATCAGACAGATTCCACACACACACAAAGTACACGGGGCTACATGACCGCGTAGTCATAGCTCCTAAACTGAGGAACCTGCCAACCACCAAGTGTGGTAGAGGTGGGAAATCACGTCTACCTCTACTCAGTTCTGGCTCACACGGAGGGCTGAATTACGTTGCAGATCCGAACTATAATTCTTAGCAGAGCCGAGAATCGAACCAAGTCAAAATTTCTAGCCACACAACGCCACGAAGTGCTCTGTCAGTAATTCAGTTGTTGTTGCTTATTTTAGGAACTCCGTCATCGTGTATTTTGTGTGTGTGTGTGTAATTTGAGTGATAACCTGTGTTATTTTGATGGCTGTACTAGTGTGTAGAGATAGAATTGGGAAGGAGGCGGCCATGTCCTTACGCTAGGAACCATTCTGTAATTTGCCTGGAGTAGTAGTTCAAAACCACGGAAAACCACATCCAGGATGACTGAGACATAATACAACAGTTGAGATCTTTAAAGTGAAATAATACGTCCTGTGGTCCGACTGTTCCAAGTAAAACGGAGTTCCCGTAGCTCATGATCGCGAATTTAATGGGCACGTATTCGTATTGCTACAAGCTTATTTCCATCCTTCCTTGCTTCCTTGCTTCCTCCCTTGCTTCCTTCCTTGCTTACTCCCTTCCTTCCTTGCTTCCTTCCTTGCTTCCATGCTTCCTTCCTTGCTTACTCCCTTCCTTCCATGCTACTTTCCTTGCTTCCTTCCTTGCTTACTCCCTTCCTTCCTTGCTTCCTTCCTTGCTTCATTGCTTCCTTCCTTCCTTCCTTCCTTGATTCCTTGCTTCCTTGCTACCTTCCTTGCTTCCTTGCTTCCTTCCTTGGTTCCTTCCTTCCTTCCTCCCTTGATTCCTTGATTCCTTGCTTCCTTGCTTCCTTTCTTCCTTGCTTCCTTCCTTGGTTCCTTCCTTCCTTCCTTGATTCCTTGCTTCCTTCCTTCCTTCCTTCCTTGCTTCCTTCCTTTTTTGCTTCCTTTCTTCCTTGCTTCCTTCCTTGCATCCTTCCTTGCTTCCTTGCTTCCTTCGTTGCTTCCTTGCTTCCTTCCTTGCTTCCTTCCTTGCTTCCTTCCTTGCTTCCTTCCTTGCTTCCTTGCTTCCTTTCTTCCTTGCTTCCTTCCTTGCTTCCTTCCTTGATTCCTTCCTTCCTTGCTTCCTTGCTTCCTTGCTTCCTTTCTTCCTTCCTTCCTTGATTCCTTCCTTCCTTGCTTCCTTGCTTCCTTGCTTCTTTCCTTGCTTCCTTGCTTCTTTCCTTGCTTCCTTCCTTGCTTCCTTGCTTCCTTCCTTGCTTCCTTGCTTCCTTCCTTGGTTCCTTCCTTCCTTCCTTGATTCCTTGCTTCCTTGCTTCCTTCCTTCCTTCCTTCCTTGCTTCCTTCCTTTTTTGCTTCCTTGCTTCCTTGCTTCCTTCCTTGCTTCCTTGCTTCCTTCGTTGCTTCCTTGCTTCCTTCCTTGCTTCCTTCCTTGATTCCTTCCTTCCTTGCTTCCTTGCTTCCTTGCTTCCTTCCTTCCTTGCTTCCTTGCTTCCTTCCTTCCTTCCTTGCTTCCTTGCTTCCTTGCTTCCTTCCTTGCTTCCTTGATTCCTTGCTTCCTTGCTTCCTTCCTTCCTTGCTCCCTTCATAGCACAATCCGTGGGCTAGGCGTACGTACAGACTCCCGTTCTATAGGATCTCAGTTCGTCTGCCATCATGGTCATAAGCACTGGGTGCTTAGGTGAGTGTGGAATCAAATGTGTGTAGTTTTGATGATGATAATAATTGTTGTTTAAAGGGGCCTAACATATAGGTTATCGGTCCCTAATGGTTTGGGTGATAGTGAATGATGATATGAGAATGAAAACTATAACTAATACTAACTACAGACATACTACAGTAGAAGAAGAAATGGTAAACAAATAAAAGATAAGGCAAATAAAGGACAGGAAGAGAAGAAATGCCCTCAACCCTCGAAGAAAGAGTATTGAGGGTCTGGGAAGGAAGGAGAGCCATGAAACTCAGATAGGAAAGGGGGGAAAAGAGGAGAGGGCCCACTCCAAAGTCAGTGGAGAAAGGGGAAAAGACGGACCCAGCTCAGGAATCCCTCAGGATTGTCAACTCCCGAACTCACTTCCCGTGAGCCCCTCAGGGTGCACCAGAAGTGGTGGGGCTACATACACCCTGCCTCCTTGAGGGCTTTGAACAGAAGGCAGGAGATAACAAGAAAAGAAAGGGAAGGCTAACCCCTCGCAGAAGAAGGAAGGGATCAGGAAAGATGAGACAAGGGACAATTAAGGCGGGAAAGGAACAGTCACCCTACGCCACGGATACCCTAATAACGTCAGGGTAGGAAGAGAACGAGATTTGACCAAGAGAGGCCCACAGGAAAGAAGACGGAGAGGAGCCCGGCACAAGAAGTAGAAGCAATGCCGGACTCAGCTGCGGTCCCGTGGTCGCCAACCAACGTCCCACTAGATGTGAGCCCCTGAGGGGAGTTGTGATTACTGAAGTGTTGTATGTATTTTTAATTGGGGCAAAGATAGTGTATCAGGTCCCTTAGCTTTAAGGGGGGACGTAAGTAAAAATGAGTAAAAGTAGTAATTTTTTTATTGGCCCTTAATTTACCTTACGGTATCAAGATTTTAATTCCAAAATATTACAGTTCAATACCATCTGCATATGTGAGAAAAAATAGTATATGTAACCGCTTGTATACTGCCACACCCATTTTTGTAGGAAGAATGTGAGGATAATCGGACATCATCAGATGATGAAATTGGAAACAAAGGCTCATCAAAGGAGACATTCAATGAGGAAACAGCTGGAGGAATAAGAGGAATCAGAGTAAAATGGATAAGGTCTGCACTAATTCATTAGATGGCGGCAATACGATATAAACACACAAATCTTTACACATGTTTTCCACAACTTACATTTTCGTAAGTTTATTGTACCTTTTCTCCTACATCAATAAAGATACACTGATGAAACTTAGTATGCTGCTGTAAACCATTATTCTAAATAACTTCCTGGAACAAATTTTTTAAGAACATATTTTGGATTTTAAGGGGTAACATGTCATCATTTTCTTTACAAATTAAGTCCATCAGATTTTGAAGTGCTGTTAAAAATAAAGTAAATAAGATATTAAAACTTTGTTGCACAGATATCTTTACCATGGCCTGAAGATATTACATTTCAAATTTTGTAACTTTCAATGTGATGGTTTCGTAGAAAAGGTACATATTAAGGGTATAAGTTTCAGAAAATTTAAATATTCCTAGCTGAAGAGCCATTTGAATTATCACCACGAAAATCAACACTGACATCTTGCCAAGAGTTAAAAGATTGAGAAAGGTAATATAGGCTTGGGTCGGTTGCCTACCTTACAGGGTGAAGAGCCTGAATCAACCCTTATTTTAGGGGTTAAGGAGGGCATTCCGAAACCGACAGTAGTGGCTACGCTGGCTAAAGCGCAGCATTAGGTCATGGGGCCAAGCTCTCTGCTGACTCGGTAGACGCGTGGGTTCGAGCCCCACCGTCAGCCGTCCTTGAAATGGTTTTCCGTGGTTTCCCATTTTCAACACCAGGCAAATGCTGGGACGGTACCTTCTGAGAGGCCACGGCCGCTTCCTTCCACATCCTTGCCCAGTTTCATTCACCATCATTCATTTCATCTCTCATTAACTCCTCTCATGAGTTTGGCGTCAGGAAGGGCATCCGGCCGTAAAAACCATCACCACAAATACTTCCATCGCTTCTCATCCCCGACCCCGTTTAAAACGGGAATAATAAGGGGTAGACATACATACAAGGAGGGCACTCCTACCCCAAGTTCCCTGTCTCAAATTACTTCTATACCCGTCCCCTACACGACTTATCATTCTCCAAAGGTACATAAAAGACACCCTGTATACAGTAGCATTATCTTAAAAACTCTGGAAGTTGCAATACTTATTTTAGTGGAGTGCAATTTTGCATACGTCCCCCCCTTAAGTTAGATACCATTGCAGCATTTAACTCCTGGAATAGAGATGAGGAAACTCTGGAAAAACAACTCCTAGACCCACCTTCTTCAGTTTTCCCTCACGAGGCTGATAATATCCCATTCCTATTCTTGGAAGGGCCTGGAATCGAAACCAGAATCTTTGGAGCAGTAGTCTGTGTACAAAAGGTTGCTGAACACGCGATAAAACCCTAACAGTTAGGCAGATTCTACACTCACCAAAGTAGCCTACACAGTGGCTCACAGCCACCCAGTCAAACGCCATACAACAACAACAACGCTATATTTCGAGTTAATGTTACGAAATAAGACAGGTTTGAATTGATAAGACAGCGTACGCCCAGACGAGTTCTGAATTAATGTTATTTCTGTACAAGGTTATATTTTGGTCAGGATCAGTGTTCACACTTTCACACTCCGATTGACCTTTCAAGCATTTCCACACGTGTGTCTTAGTCTAAAGTCTAGTTAGTTAGTTAGTTAGTAATTGATGATTTAAGGGGAGGAACTACGAGGTCATCTGCCCCAGTCTAAAGTCTGTTTGCCGAGTCAAGATAGTGGAAGTAAACACAGTTGTAGCCAGCCCCGTGGTGTTTGTGTAGCGCGCCTGCCTCTCACCCGGAGACTCCGGTTTCGATTCCCAGGTCCGTCAGGGATTTTAAGAAAATGACGTGAGGGCTAGAACGGGGTACACTCAGCCTCGTGAGGACAATTGAGTAGCTGCCTGACAGTGAGGCAGCGCTCCGATCACGAAAACGAAGATTAACGGCCGAGGAGACCCGACGTGGTGACCACGCATCACCCCATAATCTACAGGCCACATGGCTGAGCAGCGGTCGCTTGGTAGGCCCAGGCCCTTCATGGGCTGTAGTGCCAGGGGTTAGTTTTAAACACAGTTGTACACGTGATTGCAGGACTGCCCGCAAGGCGTGCACAGAGCTGTGCCTGTTGAACATACAGCCTGTTCCGATTCAAAACGGAACTGTAAAATGGCTTGCCTACCCACCCGCAATTGGCTTGAAATCTGCTCGCAGCGCGCTAGCGACGGGGCTGAGTTCGATTTCACAGATTCCCGCCTTCTTATGCAGCATTGCAAAGCATTTTGCTCTTTCAAAATATATTTACACAGGCGTCACAATAAGTTTGAACGATTTCTGTTTCAGAACTGGTAATTTTACGCTTCTGTTAACTTAATGGTTTTGCTGAGAATTTCTATGAAATGAAATTTTATTTTACAACATAGTTTATTACAACACAATTACAACATGCTTTTTCAACAAGAAGGTCATCCAGCGCACTCTTCCAGACAGCCTGGAAGGACAAGTTTTAACCCGTTTGCTTCCTGGCCGATGGATACGAATTGGCGGCTTTATAGAATTCCCACCACGTTCACCAGATCTGACCGTCCTGGATTTCTTCATTAGGGGCTACGTCAGGTCGAGAGCATTTTTAGGATCACCACAAACACCCGAACAAATGGAGGTCGCCATTACCGATGCCTTTGCGGAAATTACTTGTCAGATTGTAACGATTCGATCCCATAGCTGTTATATTTAAAGGGTTATTCATTTATCATGTTATTATTATTATTAATTAGTACATCCATGAGATGATTTTTATATCAAATAATTGTAAGCGGTTTTTATTATTATAGTCAGACAGATTTTTATTAACAATTACTTGTAAAGAGACGAAGTAAGATATATTGCAACAAGATTGGCGATATGGACTAACCCTATGCGTCACAAACAGAACGTCGCAGTAGTAATTTCACAACGGCCGGTAGCCATTGTCCCGGGATCTTAAAAACCCCAGAATGACGCAGTAATAATTTCACCACGGCTAAGAGTCATTGTCTCGGGATGCTAAGAAACCCAATATGAGTAACCATCACGTGCGCACCATAAAGTTCCTTCGAGAAGGAATGGAACATTATATTTCAACTATGGTGTAACCAATACGTCACTACTGTAGCCCATATACGCGTCAAAGCTGCAAGTAGGAGTCAAGAATGGAGAAGGCTAAAGAGAGAGGGAAGCTGTGACACCACGTGACAAGGAAGTTATTAGTACCTGCACCCTCGACAAGACATTCATTCATCAATAGCTCTCAATGAAGGGAGGAAGCAATAACCTGGCTTCCTGGTATAGCATCGAACTGAGTATACTGATTCGACACTGAACGATGTCCTGCCGATTATACTAGTACATAATGGGTTATATCCCTGATCAAGAGTCTTTCTACAGATGGCAACGTACTTAATGAGGATATTTCATAGTAATTGAGATATCACATCATTTTAAACATATGCGACGTAACATTGAGATCATCGGTCATTACTTAAATATGACGAATCTTCGACTGGGTGAGCAAACAATTAAATAAAACTATCGTCTCTATTATAATTTAACTTCAATTAATTTTCAATACATTTTAAATGTTCATTTTCTTTTAAATAATTAAACCGCAGTTGGTAAATTAAATTCTTTTTTTGTAACTATTAGTATTTTGTTCTTGAGTCAATAAATTCATTTCCTTTAACGTAATGCCTATTTATTTCATAGTGGTTAGTAAATACTATAGGCAAATTAACTACTCCTTATAAATAAATACTGAATGGTTAGTCAACTAAGTTACACTACGGCCCGGGTAAGTGGTCTCGACTCAACTGCTGATAGCCGAGGTTAATTCATAAATTTCGATTCACTGTCTTAAATAGGAATCTGGCGCTCAACAACTTATTATATTATACTATCACAGGTAAGGTCACACCACAGTGTATTTATATATTCTTATCATGTTTGTTTTTATTGAACCACAATAGTTAACACCACGTTATAAAGGACACATTAAAAATGTTACATTTGGCGCTACAACGTCGGACACGAAAACCATTCGGTATTTAGGAGAGGAGTATATGATTTCAGTGCAAATTGTCAGTGCTTTTGGGGGACAGTGAAGTGAGTGAATTTCGGAAGGGCTAATTTTTATACGGTGTACTTCGAGATGGCGGATAAGAAAGAAAAGTCTATCGATATTCCTGAAATTTCATTAGCTGATATCATGAGGGAGATGAATAGAAATAGTAAAAATATAAATTTGAAGCTAGATAGAAATAGTGAAGAGAATAAAAGAAGTTATTTGGAATTCAATGATAAATTTGAGAAATTAGATGGACATATGAATAAAATACAACAGGACAGGATGAGGATGTTTGATAAATTAGATAAGGATAGTAGAGAACGTCAGGAAAGGAGAGAGAAAGAAAGAAAAGAACATCAGGAGTGGTTGGAGAACTCAGATAGAGAACATCAGAAACGGATGAGGGAGAAAATAGAGGAATGCAAATTGGAGGCAGACGAGATTTTAGGTGAAAGCAAATTGGAATTAGTGGAGACTGTAATTGAAAGTAGATTAGAGTCATTGGAGATTGTAGGTGAAAGCAGATTGGAATCGGAGGAGATCTTAGGTGAGGAACGGCAAGTAGCGGAGATTTTAGGTGAAATCAGATTAGAGTCAGACGAGATTTTAGGTGAAGGTAGATTGGAGGTAGAAGAAATTGTAGTTGAAAACAGATTAGAGCCAGTGGAGATCGTAGATGAAGGCAGATTGGAATCGGAGGAGATCTTAGGTGAGGAACGGCAAGTAGCGGAGATTTTAGGTGAAATCAGATTAGAGTCTGACGAGATTTTAGGTGAAAGCAAATTGGAATTAGGGGAGATTGGAGGTGAAAGCAGATTGGAGTCAGAAGAGATAAAAGGAGAAAGCAGATTAGAGTCAGCGGAGATGATAGATGAAAGCAGGATAGCTGTAGAAGAGACTATAGAACGTAGTGAAAAAGAAGTGGAGAAGATGAGAGAAAAGATAGGGATAGAAGTAGGTAAGATAAAGAAAGTACTAGGCACTCAAGAAATTAAGATGCAGAAAATCTTAGGTGAAGAGGATATGTTGACTAGGGAAGAATTTAATGATGGTGTAGCGGAAATTAATGTGAAATTATTAGTGGCAGAGAAGCGTGCGTTAAGTCATAGTCAGAAGAACATAATTAGTAAACAGGTTAAGAGGAGGAGAGAGATAGATAAGAGCAGAAGCAATAGTCCACGGCTAAAGAGAGCATTAAGTGATAGTAACGGAGAAATGAAAATGAAACCTAAAGGTAGATATTTTAGAAGTAAAATGAAAGAGAAGAGAATTAAGTTGTTAGAGGAAAAAGAAATCAGAATGAAAGAGAGAAAGAAAGCATATGATGTGCAGTGGCGTACTGAATTAGCCAGACTTGGGGAAGTGAGAGGGAGAAAGCCGAAGTACTGTGTTACTATGGATGAATGTAGTACAGAGGAAGTAGAAACTAATGTAACACGGAAGGAAGAATGTGGAATTCTAGCTAAAGATAGAATTGAAGATGAATGTGGTAAGAACTGTGAAATGCCAGAGAACGTAGTGATGTAAATTTGTATTACCGATAGTTACTGTTCCGTATGACTTAAATATTAAATAGAGAAGTTTAGTATGATTTAACAGTGGTAGATGAGAAACCTGCTGTGTGTAATTTTAATTCAGTCGTGAAGTTAGGATGGTAAGGGGCGCGTAGTGCCTACGCTTATTGATTTAGATTGACTAAAATCATTTAATTTGGAAGACAGAGGTTGTCGTGCTATTGAGCAATTCAGGTAAGTTGAATGTGGGTCCTTAAGCTGCAGGTAAGTTGGAGGAAGTGAGGATTAAATTTAAAAAAGTAGGAAGGTTATTACATAGGTAAGTAATCGAAAGAAAGTAGTAATAATTATTATGGCAACCATAATTATGAATATAGTGGTAATAAAGATTTAATTCAAAAGTGAGTGAAGATAAGATGATACAGTGGTAATAAAACTAGTGAGTTGAAGAATTAGGTATTGATTTAATAAAGAAGTTTCAGTTGAGGACAGCGAGGTTATCAGCGGATATATTTTGAGAAATTTATAAGTGGTTTAGAATTGTTAATGGTAATGCGTTGTATGAATTAGCCAACATCGGGTTGAAATGAGGAAGTAGTAACTAATTAGGACATCTGATACTTGTTGACAGATATGTATGTGTGTATGTGTGTATTTTCACGTAATTGGACGTGAGTTTGAAGAAGTAGGCCAACGAAGGTAAATGCCGTTGAGCAATGTGGTTTTAAGTTTTGGTAAGATGCCAAATGAAGTTGTTTTTTTGAGGAAGTTTTTGGTAAGATGCCAAATGGAGTTATAATGGAGGAAGTTTTGGTAAGATGCCAAATGAAGTAGGTTGGAGGAAGTTTTTGGTAAGATGAAGTAGGTCAGCGAGGTATATTCCGTTGAGCAATGAGATTTTTTTATGGTGTCTACGGGACTACGTGAATTTAATGTTGGGAGTTTTTTTTAAGTATATATGGTTGTATGCACACAAGGTAATAAGAGATTACAAAGGTAATATGGTCCAAGTTTTAGTTACAGTTACGCACGTTTTAAAGATATTACAAGGCTTGTTATCGAGCTAAACCACTTTTAGTAAAAAGTTACTAACGAATTAATTATGTGGTAGATTGTTGTCCTACACAGGTAAAAGTAAAAATAATAATTATATGGTTGGCATAATATTTTCTAGAAGTGAAAGGAATTTGTTATAATTCGATGTTTTGAGGATTTTAAAGATAAATCATTTTTTTTTAGTAGACGAGAAATTAAGTTTTATTTATGTCATACGGAGTTAGTAAAGAGAAGTTTATATTTTTGAAGTCAAGAATAAGTTAGTAATGTAAGCTGTGTATACCTAAGGGGTAATAATGAAGTTTCAATTAAAGGCAGGTGTAATTTACGCATTTAATTTGGTAGAGCAGAGAGTGTCTGAACTGTGTTATAACTCAGGACTTGCTTTATGAAGTGATTATGGGAAAATATTTGCCAATTATGAGTGTCGGTGTTATTGACTATCAACTAGTACACTGTCATTATTTTAGGAAGACAATAGTTAGGAAAACAAAGTGTGATGTTATTATTCCAAGGAATTAGTCGAAGCATGTAAGATTTTTTTTAGCTGAAATTTAGGATGTTATTGGTCAGTAAGAGGTGACCTGTAACAGTAAGAAGAAGTGGGATTATACCACGAATAGAGGAGGTTTTTTTTTTGTATGTGACGTGTGATGTCACAATGAGTTGTTGAGAGTTTTTGAGAGATTCTGGTATAGCAAGTGTGAGCTATA
Source organism: Meconema thalassinum (assembly GCA_946902985.2). Lineage (NCBI taxonomy): Eukaryota > Metazoa > Arthropoda > Insecta > Orthoptera > Tettigoniidae > Meconema > Meconema thalassinum. The sequence goes on from OX336392.1 coordinate 36,169,164, forward strand.
GTCCAGGCGATCGAATTAAGTAAGGAAGTGTTGACGTGTAATGTCACAATAAGTTTTGAGAGAAAACTATGTTTTTTTTAGGTATTCAGCAAAAAATCAAATCATGAATAGACTAAGTTCAAAGTATAAGAGCATTAATATTTTGTGGAACGAAATATTTATTCCGAGGAGTTTGTCATGTGTTTTTGTGAAATAGTTTAGTGATATGCGTAATTCAGGTATTGAGTAGTATTTTGTCCAAGTCTTAATCATTTTGTTGTGGTAAGTAAGGAATGACGATAGAGTAAAGATATCTTGACGCTAAGTTAAATTTTATAAGATGAACGAGAAATCAGATTTTATGTTTATTTGTGATTTTGAAAATTCAAGTTATTGTTTTCGAGAAGTAGTAAAGAGGAATTATGGTTTTATGAGAAGTTAAGAAGTCGTGGAGACTTAGGAAGTATTAATTTGGAAGGAGGCGGCCGTGGCCTAAGAAAGAATTAAGCCACGAAGGCAGGTGAGTAGTAACTTGGATATATAAGTGAAATGTTTAATAACTGCTTTGAGGTATTTCGATGTCATTATGTATTTGGGGAAATATTTATATGTATGACATAAGCACTGAAATTGGAATTGCCTTAGGTATCTTGCTAAGTTATTTTTTTTCTTCAATTATTGAAATTTTACTGCATTTGAGTAATCCCGTTATAGAGACGAAAGGAATATTGTATTGTTTGCATCCTATTATCGTGTGCTGTAATAGTTATTATGTGTTAATCAGCTGGTACGACAACAATGTAATTCTACACCAGACTGACGAAAACTACGTTCACTAGATAAGAAACAAAAAATTGTATGTCAAGCATACAATCACCACCATTATAAACGAGTGCAGCGTTGACATAAATGTCAAAATTAAAAGTGAAGGGCATTTATGTATATTTTTTCCAGCATAAATATAAAGAAGAATGAACATTATGAACATTTGGAAGAATGAAATGATTGAAAGTTAAAATGTGAATTTTTGTGAAGAATATCTTTCTTGTATATTTTTGTGTATTAATGAAGAGTATATTGTATGTTGTCTTTTTGGGGGTTTTAATATTTATATTTATAGTTTTTAATGTTGGATGTGGTAAGAGAAATAATGTTAAACATCATTTAAATTATTTATCTTAGGGGCGATTGTAACGTTTCGATCCCATAGCTGTTATATTTAAAGGGTTATTCATTTATCATGTTATTATTATTATTATTAATTAGTACATCCATGAGATGATTTTTATATCAAATAATTGTAAGCGGTTTTTATTATTATAGTCAGACAGATTTTTATTAACAATTACTTGTAAAGAGACGAAGTAAGATATATTGCAACAAGATTGGCGATATGGACTAACCCTATGCGTCACAAACAGAACGTCGCAGTAGTAATTTCACAACGGCCGGTAGCCATTGTCCCGGGATCTTAAAATCCCCAGAATGACGCAGTAATAATATCACCACGGCTAAGAGTCATTGTCTCGGGATGCTAAGAAACCCAATATGAGTAACCATCACGTGCGCACCATATAGTTCCTTCGAGAAGGAATGGAACATTATATTTCAACTATGGTGTAACCAATACGTCACTACTGTAGCCCATATACGCGTCAAAGCTGCAAGTAGGAGTCAAGAATGGAGAAGGCTAAAGAGAGAGGGAAGCTGTGACACCACGTGACAAGGAAGTTATTAGTACCTGCACCCTCGACAAGACATTCATTCATCAATAGCTCTCAATGAAGGGAGGAAGCAATAACCTGGCTTCCTGGTATAGCATCGAACTGAGTATACTGATTCGACACTGAACGATGTCCTGCCGATTATACTAGTACATAATGGGTTATATCCCTGATCAAGAGTCTTTCTACAGATGGCAACGTATTTAATGAGGATATTTCATAGTAATTGAGATATCACATCATTTTTAAACATATGCGACGTAACATTGAGATCATCGGTCATTACTTAAATATGACGAATCTTCGACTGGGTGAGCAAACAATTAAATAAAACTATCGTCTCTATTATAATTTAACTTCAATTAATTTTCAATTCATTTTAAATGTTCATTTTCTTTTAAATAATTAAACCGCAGTTGGTAAATTAAATTCTTTTTTTGTAACTATTAGTATTTTGTTCTTGAGTCAATAAATTCATTTCCTTTAACGTAATGCCTATTTCTTTCATAGTGGTTAGTAAATACTATAGGCAAATTAACTACTCCTTATAAATAAATACTGAATGGTTAGTCAACTAAGTTACACTACGGCCCGGGTAAGTGGTCTCGACTCTACTGCTGATAGCCGAGGTTAATTCATAAATTTCGATTCACTGTCTTAAATAGGAATCTGGCGCTCAACAACTTATTATATTATACTATCACAGGTAAGGTCACACCACAGTGTATTTATATATTCTTATCATGTTGTTTTTATTGAACTAAAATAGTTAACACCACGTTATAAAGACATTATTAAAAATGTTACAAGATGTTGCTGAACGCAAGAGAGAACTTCATGTGACGAGTGGCCCTCTGCTTGGGAAATGATGGACGCCACTTCGAACACCTGATGTAAATGTCCATTTGTAGTAGATGTAACGTCTGTGATATATTAATTTTTAGTCCCATCGAAGACTGATTACACTTTTGTAACAAATCATTTCCAAATTGTATCTCGTTTTGTGGTATTGGGTTAAAAAGCAATACCTTGTGTTGTAAATAAAATACAACACAAAAATACACTGTGACGTAATAAACTATGTTGTAAAATAACATTTTATTTCATAGAAATGCTCTGCAAAACCCACTAACAGAAGCGTAAAGTAACAAGTTCTGAAACAGAAATCGTTCAAACTTATTGTGAAGCCTGTGTAAATATATTTTGAAAGAGCAAAATGCTTTGCAATGCTGCATAAGAAGGCGGCAATCAGTGAAATCGAACTCAATCCCGTCGCTAGCGCGCTGCGAGCAGATTTCAAGCCAATTGCGGGTGGGTAGGCAACCCATTTTACAGTTCCGTGTTGAATCGCAACACGGTGTACGCCAACTTCATTGCTGTGTATAGCCTACTCGTGAAGCGGGCTGACTTATCGGTTACATGCTACAGCGCGGTTTATTTATTGTTTGTTTATGTATTTATTAAATTAATTTACTAAAATGTACATATTCTTCTCCTTCTTTTGCTTCAGCGCTTGTCCCGCCTGGAGGCAGGGTCCACTACATAGATTCGATGTCTCCATTTAGTTCTGTCCTGGGCCAAGTCAGGATGGACATTGGCGCTCTTCAGATCTTTGTGAAGGGTATCGGCCCATCGCTGTTTTGCTTGTCCTTTTGGTCTATTACCGGCGACTTCCAACATGTAACCCGTCTTTGCTATAGTGTCAGCCCCTGTCCTCAGCACATGTCCAAACCATCGTATACGACTCTCAGGAATGGGTGCAATGCCAAATCTCTCCCTGATGCATTCATTGGGGATGCGATCAAGTTTAGTAACACCAGCTGTCCACCGCAGCATCCTAGTCTCCATGACTCCCAGTCGACGCTCCGTCTCAGTGGTAGTAGGCCAACATTCGCAACCATACAGTGCGACAGGTCGGATGACAGTACGATAGATTTTAGATTTGAGGTGATCTTTAATCCTCTTGTCGCAAGTGACGCCAGTTGTTGTTCGCCATTTCATCCAAGCTGCGGATATCCTTGCATTGACCTCTTCGACAAGTCGGCCATTAGCAGCGATCTACTCGCGGTAGATCCTCGCCTTAAGTCTGTTCGCCGAGTCTAGATAGTGGAAGTAAACACACGATTGCAGGGCTGCCCTCAAGGAGCGCATAGAGCTGTGCCTGTTCATTGCTGTGTATAGCCTACATGTGAAGCGGGCTGACTTATCGGTTACATGCTACTGTTCGTTTATGTATTTATTTAATTAGTTCTTAACTGCTTATGACAGTATACAGTGCAGCAAGTCTTGTCTTTTTTAGGGCTACGGCATGACTAATGATCTCGGAGCTTCTTGGCTACCCCTGTCCGGCAGAGCCGATGACGTGAACTGGGCATGTTTCCCTGTCCAGGTAACCAGGGGCACTGTCTCGACTCGGCGAATACACTTTAGACATCGACAATGACATTAATTTTTTCACAGCGTGGCTATCATCACTATATACTTGGATGTGTGTATACATAATGTTGTCTCATAACCTGTGTTGTTGTGAAGGCTGTATTTGTAATTCAGGTAAGTATTTGGAAAGAGGCAGCCGTGGCCTTAATTTAGAAGCCATCCCGTCATTTGCCGGGAGTAGAATTGGGATACCACGGAAAACCAATTCCATGGTGGCCTCGTGAGGCAAAATTGGTAATGGTGACACTAATATAGTTGTTTTAAGGAATCTATGTTAACACCCCTTCTGGTCTACGTGAACATGTAAATGCTGATGAACTGCGAGAAAAACCAGCTACTGTTTTACAACTAACTTAAGAACTAGAAGAGGAAGAAGAGGATAAAAATAGGAACAAGGGAACTAAATGGTAGGGAAATTAAATGGCATCAAACCTCGGCCGCCTCCGTGGTCTAGTGGTCAGCATGCTTAGCTGCCACCCTGGAGATCTGAGGTTCGATTCCCGGCTCTGCCACGAAATTTGAAAAGTGGTGTTAGGACTGGAACGGTTCTACTCAGCCTCGGAGTTTTCCAAGTGAGTAGAGGGGGTTCGATTCCAAGTGGTTTTCCGTGGTTTTCCAGTTCGTCTCCAGGCAAATGCCGTATGGCCACGGCCGCCTCATTCCCTCTTCCTTGCCTATCCCTCCCAATCTTCCCATCCCTCGTAAGGCCCCTGTTCGCTTTGCAGGTGAGGCTACCTGGGTGAGGTGCTGGTCATACCTCCCCAGTTGTATTGCCAGACCCGATGTTTCAAACTCCAGTACTCGGACCTGAAAGCGGTAAAGGTAGGATCCCTCGCTGAGTCCGTGGGAAAAGCCAACCCTGGAGGGTAAACCGACTAAAAAAGAAAAAATCGAACCTCGAAGAATGACGATTGTGGGGCTTGGAAAGGAGTGGAGCCATGAAAGGAAGATTGTAATGGGGAAAGAGGGGAGGTTTTGTAAGAAAAGTATTGGATAAAGGAGAAAACGAACCAAAATCAGGACTTCCTCGGGGTCGCCAACTCCCAAGCTAGCCAACCGTGAGTCCTTGAGGGTGTATCACTATCCGATGTGCACCGTGCATGTTAGGAAGGCAGGAGATACCATACAATGAATAGGGTGGACCCCTTTTATGGACTAAGGATGAGTATATCATAAAAGATGAGACAAGGTCCAATTAAGGCGCGAAAATAAAAGATACCCCAGGCCTCGGATATCATTATACCGTTAGGATCGGAAGAAAACATGATTTGCCCAAGGGCGGTCGACAGAGAAGATGATAATAAGAATAAGAGTAATAATGATGTTATTGGTTTTACACCCCTTTTAGCAACTGCGGCTTTTGGTGACACCAGGGTGCCAAGATTTTGCCCCGAAGGGAATCTTTAACGTGCTAGTAAATCTACTGACAAGATGGCTTTGGTGGCGTAGTTGGTAACAAGCTGAGCTTCTATGACGAAGATCGTGGATTCAAACCCGGCTGAAGTCATCGGGTTCTTAAGAGCGTTAAAAATCCCTCAGTATGTCTTCCTACGGAGGGGAAGTTAAGTCGGCGGGCCCATGCCATAGATTTATGACATGTACAAGAACCTTCCACTAACTAAACTTGTGTGAAGTCAAATCTGCAGCTAAGATTTTTAATCGCTCTATAAGTTTCAATGTTTATCGCCAGGTGTGGGATGCGGTGGAATCTAGTAACGAAGTTCAAGCTAGGTGTTGTTGACGGTAGCATTTGGTAGTAAAAGTACTTGAAATTGATCGTCTGCAGTCCTGACCTAAATCACAGATAACACACACTAATACAGCCATCACAATTAACACCGGTTATCACACACACCCCAAGTACACGGGGCTACATGACCGCATTGCCACAGCCCCTAAACTGAGGAACCAACCAATCTACTGACATGGCTCTCTCGCATTCCCGCACCCTCAAATGACAGCTGACTGCGCCAGGATTCGATCCTACAACCTTGGGCATAGCAGGCGAGAACGATGCAGCTGAGCTACGCTGCCAGTCAGGTAAAATGACACAACTAAGTGAAAGCAATGCCGGACTCAGCAGGGAGCCCGTGGTAGCCAATCCCCGTCGCACTAGTTGTGAGCCACTGTGGGATAGAAAATATGGCAGACCTATAAAACTATTTCATAAAAATCGAACATTCTTCTTCTTCATTCGTATTGATCGTCTTGCCCTTTCTTGGGAGGAAAATATTCTTGTTGGTTTTTTTTATGAGTAGAAAAGGAAAAGTCATATTTTTAAGTGCTGTAGTTAAACTTTTCTTATTTGTAGCATGTTCTGTTGTTGGGCCAATTTCTTTTTAAGTCCTCTCTGATTTCTTTTAACCATCGGCATCCAGTTGTGTTTTTGAAGCAAGATTGTACTGTACTAGTTGCTTTAGAAGATGTGAATCTGGTATGCTGACTTTCCGTTATCACCGCAAAAATCAACAACTTGTGTGAGTGCGAGGGCTAGTAGAAGGTGCCTACGCGCGTTGTTGTGAGTCGTGTTATTTCATCAAAGCCGTGTTCAAAACGTCAGGAAGGCAGTGTGTGAACAGCTCAGATGTGATAAGTACAAGATGCCGACAAATAACACTATTTGTTCAGAAAGCATATTTTTCATTCTTATTTTGGGATCAAGCTTGGAGATAAGTCATTTGCTCCACACAGTGTGTGTCATACATGCGTCTAGAAATTGATGAGGTGGAGTGAAAGTTAAATTAAGTGTTTAAACTTCGCTATTTCCATGATATGGCACAAATAGAAGAATCACGTTGAGGATTGTTACTTCTGTATGACGAAAGTAGAGAGATACAACAAAAGAAACATGAGCAAACTTAGATTCTACGATTAGGCCTAGTCTTTTCTTTCACATGGTATCAGTAATGGGTTCTAGGTTGTTATAGACAATATAAATCGAACATTATAATGAAAAAATAAGCTTTATTTTTCTTTCTCTGTTGTGTTACAAAGATATTAGTTAACAGGTCTTAAGTAAATGCAAGTACATGAAAGACAGCTGCATTGGTTCATGTATTGCGGGTGCGGAGTAGTTGTGGCCCAGTATTGCTTGAAATGATATAAAACATGCGTTATTTCATTCTTTGTAGATTTGGTGGAGATGTTGCTTGGTCCAGATGTTATCCCCAGTGGCCATGGTGATGGCCGCCTCCTCCACCACCCCAGTGTCCACCACCGCCACCCCAATGACCTCCTCCACCACCCCAGTGTCCACCACCACCTCCCCAATGGCCGCCACCTCCACCCCAATGGCCGCCACCACCGCCTCCTCCCCAGCCACCAGCAGCACTGATTGGGCCGGCCGCCGCTAAAGAAGCAACAGCTACCAGAAACATCAGGACGCTCTGTAACAGAACATAATACAGGCATTAAATACTGTGTCACTAGCGGACCCGAGCGAGAAATCTCGCATAATGGGTTGTGTGCACCCCATGTACAGGGTCTTTCATATAAAGTAAGAACGGCGAGCGGCGGATTTGTTATCATCTGCTACAGTGGCCTTGGCCGAGCTTGTGGCGCGCCACGGTCCCCTGCTGTAGTATTGATAGCGCGCGCATAGTACATACTTGACCTTGCAATAAGCGTGCAGTTGCTCAGTCGCCAGTCTGAACCTCAGATGTTAATATGGTGAGACAGTTATCATTACAACATCGTATTTTTGTAAGTAAAACGTATTTTAAGTACGAGTCGGCTCAGCGGGTACGTGATGCATTTGTTCAGCAATTTCCTGATGAAGTGCCACCTTCACTAGCACAGATTTACGTAATTGTAAATAAGTTTGACACTACTGACTCAGTGCTCAATAAAAGGACATAAAATAAACGATCAGAAACATTACAGTGACATACCTCATTCGCGTGAGCGAGAATGTGGTTACCAGATACAATGCCTGTATAACCCAGGTAGGACGACACTTCCATCATCTTTCATACAGGATTGTTCACACGCTTAAAGCAGGGGGCCACTGAGCGCCACAAGCTCGACCAAGGCCTCCGTAGCAGCGGATAACAAACCCTCCGCTCGCCGTTCTTACTTTATATGAAAGACCCTGTATACTGTCCACGCACCCGGCCCTAGTGTTATGCGGGCTGTACACGACACAGTTCTCCCAGGGGCTATCGCCTTGTGTATTTGTTTAACCCGCGAGGACTGGCGTATGGGTATTTTTCACCCGGGCTTAAATAACGCTCTATATTTTCGTTTTGGTCAGCCCTTATTTCCTGTCACTAACTGTACCTTCCTTCCTAGCCTTGAACTTCACCCTGCAAAAGAAACATGTCCATAGCTTTTGGAACGCTCAAGTTATTTTTATATTATTTACGGTCGGGTCAGATTTACCCATGGCGTCAGTCCTCGCGTGACAGTTTCCGGCATACGTTGGTCGGGACATTCTGTAAACAATAATGGGGAAAATCCACCTATCTTGGTGCAGCGCAATCACATAGCTCACGTTCTTGTTGATCCATGTTTAGGGTCTAGGGACACCTTGGTCATCAGCTCCTTTGTTCAAAAGAATCGAAATGACTGCTTTGCCGTCATTATACTCTCACGAAAATTATTGCCATTTCTCTGCATGTTAATTTTTAAAAAAATATGAATAAACCTCATTTTATATTGGGAATAGTTCATAGGAAGACACCAGGTGTAAAATTACTTCATTAAAATCCGTACGACTACGACAAAAAGGGAGCGACACACTATGGATCAAAATGACCAAGCGCCAGTCCAGGTGCTATATTTTTCACGCCGGTTTTCAAGAGTTAAAGGCACTTTATAAACAAACAAATAAATATATTTCCGTTGACTTTCCAAGAAATGCAAGATGTGTCCTGTACCATTGAGACGATTTGGAAGATTTTGGTACAAACCACACCTTCTAACTCCCTCTGGTTTAGGAGCTTGAGTTTTGTGAAACATGCCCTTTAGCGTATCTCTACTTATTATAAAAAAAGTCCCCGACTCTTAGATGTCACGGGTAATCTCGAGAAACACTGGATGGATTTTGATGCTGTTTTCACCATACTGTAAAGTATATCTCGAGGAAGCTTTCTGTAAAATTATTTATTTATGATCAAAGGAAGTCAAGCAGTAACGATTTCAGTGTAAAGGTCGAAAAAGAACTTGGCGTTCGTGCGCTTTTTAAACTTACGCTGAGCAAACCGTCAAAAAATCAATATACTATGAGTATAAGAATTGTTCAGCATGAAAATTTCTACAAAAAAGTCTCCGAGAGCATATCTCTATCTTCAATACATCACCCACTATAAGTGTTTTTACGTTTTCATTTCTTCCACCAATCTCCATTCAATTACTGAGGTGACAGTTTACGAGCCTATCACCCCAGTTACAGCCTAGATAGCGCGCAAGCGTATTGCCCCAGATACAGTCAGCAGCAAACTGTCGAGTCGTGTTGAGTTAAGACTCCTGAGAAGAGTGGTTGTGTTTAGAGTTTTCCTGGAAGTGCAACTCGACTTTTCTTCTTTTCGACTGTGAACTTTTAGTTCCGCAATATACACAGTCAAGTTAAGATTGTACGGAAGGGGGATTTGTGTTTCTTGCCCCTCGCCATTCTTAAATTACGTCTGTCAAGAATTCATCGCACATGCATCTCCATGATAATATAATTTATAGTCCAGTCAGTGATTTTAACCCATCATGCCGAGACGTAAAACGGATATTGGTCGTTGTTCATTGACATCGAAGAAAAAGAGCTTATCGCGTAATGCATTCATAACTGTTCCCGGGCGAAGTCGGGGCGGGTTGCTAGTTACGTAATAAGATGGTCAATCAAGCTGGACAAAATGAAGTGTTTAGGGTGAAAATGACTATGTTTTCCTTACAAATAGCATGTTCCGTCTCGACTGATTGGACGGGCAGGGCTGTCGCTTGCTTCTAAAGGCGGCGGATTGTGAGTCGGGCTAGCAGAATTGCCAGAGATGTGTTTAGCATTTGTTTGTGATTCAGGTAACGGTCATGCTTTGTGAACATTCGAGTCACTAATAGATGGTACTACAGCGAGTCCGGGAATGTTCTCCGCAGCGCCTACATGCGTCTGCGAGAGCTAGCTACAGCAGTTATGTTGGTAGCACGGCTGCCGCTTGCATCATCTTTACTTAGTTTAAAACAAAGTCTCCGATTCTTGGATGTTGCGGGTAAACTCGAGAACTACTGGATGAATTTTGATGCGGTTTTCACCATTCTGTAAAGGATATATCGAGTATGATTTCTGTAGAAAATAATTTGTTTATGGTCAAAGGAAGCCGAGCAGTAACGATTTTAGTGGAAAAGTCGATAAAAAAAACTGGCCTACGAGCGCTTTTTAAGCTTACGCTGGGCAAACCGTTAAAAATATCTAAATACTATGAGTGTAAGAATTGTTCAGCATGAAAAGTTCTACAAAAAAGTCCGCGAGAGCATATGCCTATCTTCCATACATCGCCCACTATAAGGGAACAACTGAAGCTTGTCTCTTACAGCTTTATGTGCTGTCGACTTAGAGATTCCTGTTTGTTGAGCTAATTTTCGTGTTGATTTACTGGGATTACGCAGCATTATGTCGGAGATTTCATCAAGTTTTTCGTGTGTTAAAAGCGTAGGCCTGCCTGTTCCCGGTACATCGTGAACTGAGCCAGTCACACGAAATTTACTTACCAAATCCCGAACGGTGGTTTGGACACTTTGAATTAGGAAACCGCGTCTGAAATCTTAATTTTACATTTTCTGTAAACCAATCGCCTTCGCGAAAAACGTATTCCACCAAAAAAAACTCTCTCTTCAGTAGTAAACATTACTGCCTATATACTGTTGCACTCTTCCAATAATAATCTATCTGAACGCTCGCTGACTGTAATACACGCTCAAGACATGCAGGCTGCGCGCTTATCGCGATGCACATCGACAGCTCACAAGGGGAAGTCCCGCTTTGAAGGACACAGTGCAGTGCAGCCAACTAAAACTCATGACTCAACCACTCAAAGCTGCACCTAACCACTGCGGAGAACATTCTCGGGCGCCCTGTATGATTAATGGTGTAATTCTAAGGTGATGTGAACTGTACGACAAAACGCTTATTAATCCGCCAACACAAAAAGTTCCTCCTTTCTCCACTAGAAAGCGCTATAGTGTCAAGGAGCTTAGATATCTAACCTCCTTGACTTTCACAGCGTTCCAAAGAACGGCTAAATTCGACATGCAAGCTGTCTCTGGGCGCAAATAACAAAGCTTGCACCCGGCACCGAGGCCATACGATATTATTGATGTGTAACATCTTTCCACTCGGTTGCTGGATATTTTTGTGGGAGTGATTTTGAAAAATGGGACGGAAGTGGATCGGACGGAAGTATGTAAGACGCACTGCCAGCTGGATCGAATTGCTGAAAACTTTCATTCCGACGGTAAACGCTCATGCGAACTCCGGTTTCAACTGATTGAAACAAAGCACATGTCACATGTTTGAAGTCTTCGTATCAGTATTTAAATGATAAAATGCTTTAATATGAAACATTGTTAGTAGTCGGCATTGCCGGTATTATGTTTCTGCACAATGGCTATTCAAATATTAACCCACATAACGGTAATGCAGTCATCAATATAATATAATCGTTGTGTTTATATGAGAATTGTGCAAGCCTTCATGAACTATTGCTGAATACGTTCTCTTTACTCACAAGAGGGCCTATTCATAAGGCATTTTAAAATCAATTTCACGCAGCAACATTATCGAAACAAGCAAGATATAAATGAAACTTAATTTCATGATGCAGTATTATTGGAACGTAAAAATAAGTCACCATCTTGTGCCTAATATTCGTGTGGTAGAAAAGGCCGTGAGGTTAGCGTCATTGTCTGTGAATATAGAGATCTCGGGTTTGAATGCCGGACGGGTTAGATGTTTATGCTACAAGATTATCTTTTTAAACGATATTTATCATAACAATATGACTCATTTTAACAGAATCCTTACGAAACTACATGTTGGTCTGTGAATCAAGAGGTCCGGGAACTGGGCAAGCCTTTCGTGATCTACTGCTGTGCACATTGCATTTACTCGCAACTTGGCCTATGTATAGGGAATTTAAGGTTATGAGCGGTGTCGCGTCTATTAATCTAGTTGATCCATATCGTATTCTTTATTTAGGCTAGTGCTGGTGGAAGCTACAAAACCTCTAATAAAATTAGTTCCGTATTATAAACTACAATATCTGTAAAACACTCCCTTTTACAATAGATTAATATTTGTGCCAAAAATATTATAAAATACCGGTGTATCAACAATTTGCCGCCCTTGAAATGGTTTTCCGAGGGTTCCCATTTTCAACTCCGGGCAATTTCTGGGACGGTACCTTCTGACAGGCCACGGCCGCTTCCTTCCACATCCTTACCCAGTTTCATTCACCATCATTCATTTCATATCTCATTAACTCCTCTCGTGAGGTTGGCGTCAGGAAGGGCATCCGGCAGTAAAAACCATACGCCACAAATACTTCCATCGCATCTCATCCCCGACCTCGTAGGAAAACGGGAATCATAAGGGATGGACATACAATCAACAATTTCATGTGAGGTTTCTTCTATGTCAGATGTTACACATCATATGCGACTACTGCAAGGCTCGCAAAGTTTTTTATTCATTTATTATTATATTCACGAAGAGCAATAATATCTGGTAAACAAGATTACGTAAATGTACACATTGTCCACTGGACATCTTGAGGAGCGACAATGTACTAAATAGTATTTAGCCTAACTAGCAACCCGCTTCCGCTTCGACCGCTATCTTCATCGGTTTACCCAGCGTAAACTTAAAAGGTGCACAGACAGCAGGTCCCAGACGCAAATCAGAAAATCCGAGGTGAACAGTGAAACTCCAAACACACATGTTCTTCTCTGAAGTCTTAACTCGACACGATTCGACAGTTTGATACTGACCGAATTTGGGGTAATCAGCTCACTCGCTAGCTCAGAAACTCGTACCGAAGCTAGTAATTTAAATTTCCTCTGAGTGATTGTTGGAAGAAATTAAAACATATTAAATCTAGATGTATTAAAGCTAGAGGTATGCTACCACGGACTCTTTTGTACAAGTTTTCATGCTGAACAATTCTTACACTCATAATACTGTATATAGATATTTTTAACGGTTCACCCAGCGTTAACTTATAAGGTGCACGGACGGCAGGTTTTTCTTCGACTCGATTCACTGAAATCGTTCCTGCTCGGCTTCCTTTGGTCATAAATGAATGTTTTTCTACACAAACCTTGCTCGAGAAATCCTTTACAGAATGGTGAAAACCTCATCAAAATCCTCCAAGTGGTTCTCGAGATTACCCGTTACATCCAAGAATCGGGGACTTGGTTTATTACTATGAAGAGATTTTGAGACAATAATTTTTCATGTGCGCTGATAAATCAGATAACGCCTATCACTACGTTTAAAATGTATGAACAGAGTGAAGTATCTGTAACAAATTTAGGGAAAGTGTTTCATGGTCACTTCTTAATGGAGCTGTCAATCGATTAAAACAATCGGTCGATTAATCGAACTTTAGTCGGGTTCACACAGTAACAGTTCGAGAATAACATATTTTTAAATGTTTACAATTCCATTTGCTATGAGGAACATATAATTCTATATTTTAATTGTATTGTTGGCGTCCAAATAAAATATAAATGAATTCCAATGCTTTGAAAATACGTAGTAATAGGCATATTATTTATGTTTGACGATAATTATAACTATTTTATGTTCGAACATAAATATTCATAAATATCTGTCGAGATTTTGCCAGTTTTATGTACTGAATAGAGCGCATGGGATGCAGAGAATACCTTGTATTTGACCATGGCCTCCTGGAATACCTCACTATGACACTCGCCACGCAGTGAAATTTAAAATAGGGGACCATGGAAGTGAGCGCTGGTGCGATGCTATCCTCACCTAATTGGTCACACAACTGTTTCTTGAGCTCTGATTGGTGGCAGAAACTGTATCATAATGAAAACTTGTACTATAATGAGCCTCGTTATACAGAAGTACAGTTTTCTGATATATAATATTTACATTTCGCCAGGTTCGAACATAAAATATATTTCAATATTTATTATTTAATGACACAAGAGTTTGAAGTTAAAGTTACTTACAGTCACACGTCTTTGCTCCAGCAATTCAAACATACTCAGAACTAGGGCTGCCCTTCTTCGTATTAAATTAGGTTGTCGGCATGTTTCTCTCACAAAACCACAATAAACTGTAATATTTCATGTACAGAGATACATCTTAGTTCACGCGCTGTACAGGACATATCAACAAGTAGATCCGTGCAGATTATCTACGAGTTCTTCGCATCCCCAAACTCACACTTCAGTTGAATTGATTTACTATCTGATAGACAATATAACTTCTGTATTTCGAAGTTTTGAAGCCTTTTCTTTCAGTGTTGCCTCAACAAACTATACTTTAGACTAGCAACCCGCCCCGGCTTCGCCCGGTATATTTAACGATTAACCCAGCGCAAGCTTAAAAGGCGTATTCTTTACGATGTCAATGAACTACGACCCATATCCGTTTTACGTCTCGGCATGATGGGTTAAAAACACGGACTGGACTATTATATTACATTATCATGGAGATGCATATGCAACGATTTCTTGTCTGACTTAATTTGGGAATGGCGAAGTGCATGAAACACAAATCCCCTTTCCGACCAAACTAAACTGATTGGTTTATTCTCCGGAACGAAGGCTGAAACTGGGGTGACAGGCTTACTCGCTAGCTAGTAATTGAATGGAGATTGTTGGAAGAAATGAGAACGTAAAAACACTTATAGTGGGCGATGTATTGAAGATAGAGATATGCTGTCGCGGAGTTTTTTGTAGAACATTTCATGCTGAACAATTATTACACTCATAGTATGTAGATATTTTTAACGGTTTACCCAGCGTAAGCTTAAAAGGTAGGTTATTTAGACTTGATTCACTGAAATTGTTACTACTCAGTTTCCTTCGGTCATAAATGCATTTCTTTCTACGGAAACCTACCTCGAGAGATCCTTTATAGAATGGTGAAAACCGCATCAAAATCCATCCAGTGGTTCTCCATATTATCCGTGACATCCAAGAATCGGGGCCTTTGTTTTATAAATGAAGAGATTAGGCGAAGTAACTTATAATTTAGGGAGCAGATTCTTACGATTTTACCTATTTATTTCCTTATTTCTAAGTACAAAAGTACTTAAATACTTTTCCGAATCACACTCAAAAGAGTCATAGTCATGAATTCTGTAGCACCAAAAAATACATAAATGATATTTGAATTTTGAGTACGTATTTTTTAAAGTAAACCACAAGACAGTGTTTATTCCTAGCTCTGGTTGATTGAGAGAAATCCTACCTGCCAGAAAATTTAAATACGTTTAGCACTTTTCAGCTTATATTTTATTGTCACTTACTGTCAGTAAAATGGGGATACATCTCTTATTGCTTCCAAGTTCCCCATAATCACAATAGACATGGTTAATTAAACGGACTAGTGTGTGAAAATCACCTCTGACATCCTTGGTTGTATTGAATTTGAATAATTAACATATTTATGGAAAGAAAATATTGCCTAAAAGTGTGAAGCTCTCGGTGATAATTTGATAAAAGACCTATCATTTAGTAAACTACAGTATTTACACCCTCGTTGCAATCAGATCTTCTACTAACAATTACATTAGGCATTATTTTAACTTTGCGGAATTAATGTCAACTTTTGCTACACTTTAAACATTAAAACCTATTCTGCCTATTAGAAATCTAGAAGAAACTATTTTCTGTTTTTGAAAACCTAATTGACAATTTTTGAAACCTAAAAATACGGCCCCTACTTATAACACGCTTTCCTGAAAAAAATTGTTTATATTAACATTATAATTTTTTGGGCATTTTAGAGCAAAAGTGTGTTGACCGACTAAAAATTAAATGTTGATAGTATACAGGGTGATTCATAATTAATATTACAAACTTCTGGGGGTTGTCGAGGGGACTAAATAGATCGCATTTTGATTAGGAACCCATATCCGGATATGTATCGTTTGGATACCAAATCAGTACTTGAATGCACATCTCACACTTCACTATAGACACGTATGCACTACAAGAGTTGTTCCACGTGGTGAACCTGCTGTTCATTACACAACGTGTAGCCTACCTGCGCAGCATGTTGTCATACACACGTCCCAAGAGACCTGGTGTGTGTTCAATAATGTGGGCAGCCGCCAGAACACGTGCAACAAGATCTTCTTCCGACTCGACAGGATTCTCATAAACAAGGTTCTTCATGTGACCTCACAGGAAAATGTCAATGGGAGTTAAATCTGGCGATCGTGGTGGCTACGAAATTGGATCACCTCGACCTATCCATCTTTCCCGGAATGTTTGGTCCAGATGTTCATGGACGTACTCCAAGGACTGCAGAGATTTCCCTCAGCCAATGGTATTTGCGTTCCGTGAAGCGGGTGATGTAAAATGAAAGTGATCCTCAAACTGATTTGGTATCGAAACGATAAATGTCCGAACAAGGGTTCATATTCAAACTGTGATCTACTTAGTCCCCTCTACAAACCCAGAAGTTTGCAATAGAAATTATGAACCACCCCGTATAAATTTTGATTTATGGTATGAATTTATGGCATACATTGTTATTTATATAGGGCAACAATTTCCATCTCGTAACTCAATGATCAAAATTTAGATTTATACACTTGTAGGTTTAAATGATAGGGGTCGTAGTGGTAAATTGCTCACAGGAACTAACTTCTGAATTTTAGGCACGTTATTAGTAAGATTTACAAATAACAGTATGTTTTGTAAATCACTTACCAGTAGAGTGGCCATTTTGATGATGAGTGTCGTATCACTCAGACGGCAGTGCTATAGGGATGCCTGATGCATTCCTCTTATATACTGTACAGTTCTCTGTTG
Source organism: Meconema thalassinum (assembly GCA_946902985.2). Classification (NCBI taxonomy): domain Eukaryota; kingdom Metazoa; phylum Arthropoda; class Insecta; order Orthoptera; family Tettigoniidae; genus Meconema; species Meconema thalassinum. The sequence continues at coordinate 36,186,305 of OX336392.1, forward strand.
TATGATTTGACAAACAAGGGTGTGGTTAAAAAGTAAATACTGTCGAGTGTTTCCTTGAGGGAACGAATCTCCGATTGCATAAACCACTTCTGTGCGTCCGGCTTCGAAATGTTTAGTCGTAAAAGCTCATGTGAAGAGGGTGTTGATATCAGGAGAAGGTTTAAAATATGCCTACGTTGAGAACCTCTCTCTACAATGTGTCACTGTTTGGAGTGTTAAGTGCCTGGGTCTTTACGCCCTTTGATATCCCGCGCTCTTCAGTGAAGTGTTCAGTATTCTAGGAACGTGCGCGGGAAAACCTGTCTTCACAAGTGTTCCGAGTAGCCTACAGTAGTGTACCATCCTATTGAGAACCACAAGTCATTCAGCAAGGTGCTTCGCGGTGGAAACACCGCCAGTGTAGCTGAGGGGTCTAACAAACTCTCCTAGACTTCCTCAGTAAACCCGGCCGAAGTCGTCGGGTTTTGTAAGAGCGTTAAAATTCCCTCAGTATGCCTTCCTTCGGAGGGCAAGTAAAGCCGGCGGTGGAAGCTAAAATTTTTAGGTTTGTTTGATAATGCTATGTTAGTTCCAACGTTCGCTGGCATGTGCTGACTGCGATGGCATTTAGTATCCTCGTCCACAGCTAGGTGTCGTGGACGGTAGGATTTGGTATCAAAAGTAGGAAATACTTGAAAAAATTAATCTTCTCCAGTCCTTAGCTGAATTACAGTTAACACACACTATTACAGCCATCACAATTCACACCAGTTATTAGACAAATTCTACACACCCCCATAGTACACGGGGCTACATAACCGTCTTTTCTCAGCCCCTAAACTAAGGAACCAACCAACCAGACTTCCTCAGTGTTTTATCGTAGATTATCCAAATCACGCCATACAAATGCTGGGATAGTACTTTGTTTCATACTCCAGAAGACCTAACCCAATACCAGATCCTAACATTTACTGTAACATATGGAAAGAAATGGTCACAAATGAGGAAGTCTTTAGAAGAGTGGGAGAGGGAAGATGCTTCCTTAAATATTTAAAAAGAAGAAGGAATCACCTCGTGGGCCACATACTGCGACACAATGGACTGCTTAAGCTTATAATCGAGGGAACAGTAGACGGCAAGAATTGTAGAGGAAGACGCAGACTGGAGTACATGAGTCAAATACTGGAAGATATGGGTTGTGGCTCGTACTGTGAACTGAAGAGGAAGGCGGAGAGACGGGAAGAATGGCGAGATGCTGCCAACTAGCCTCACGGCTGTTAACCACACAGAGAGATATTTTATTTTAGGGGGTTGGAAGATCTTGGTGATCAGTCCCATGTACTTTGGTGTGTGTTGAATTTGTCTGATTACCTGTGTTACTGTGGTGACTGTAGATGTGTGTGTAACTGAAATTGTTAGGGTCGGGAATGGGCCAAGGTGGCCTGGGAATTGAAACAAGTAGTTCCGTGAAGAACTATACAGCTTATTTTCATATATCCTACTTATGTTCACTGCCACTATCAACATACAACATTTCAGTTTGATTGCTGTAATAGATTCGAAGATATTGAGAACCGATTAAATATTTCGGATGGTCGCCATGTTGGATTTTATTAATGTAGGTCCTAGAGTTAGTTATCTCTTACATGAAGATTATTGTGTACGTGTAGAATTCAAACTTCAATCGCATGATTAGGACACAAGAAGTAACAAGGAGATTTTAAAATTTCGCACAGCTGCCATCTTGAGGTTATGGAAACAATTGAAATAAATTAGATGCCAGTGGATTAACATTCGTATAAGGATTTACTGTACCAAGTTTCACTGCACTCGGATGGTTAAATTGCGAGAAACGTCCATGTGAATATTTATACTTCGCGTCGACGCCATGTTGGATTTGTGATCACCAGGTTATGTAAAGTCCTATAGGTAAACTTAAGTTCATAGCCCCTATGAACATTAAAAAATTCAGTTTGATTGCTACAATAGATTCGTAGATATTCAGAGCCGTCTAAATATTTTCGGATGGCTGCCATGTTGGATTGCTAAATGTTTAGGCCATACAGTCATGTACCATTAAAGGAAAATTATTGCGTAGGTTCATTATTCAAACTTACACTTCGATCGCATAATTACGGCACAAGAAATAAAAACTTAATTTTAAAGATCGCAAAGCCGCCATCTTGAGGTTATGTAAACAATTGAATTAAATTAGATACCAGTGCATTACAATGTGTATAAACATTCCTTGTACCGGATTTCATTGCGTTTGGAACTTTAAATCGCGAGAATGGTCTATTTAAAGTTTTCAAATTCGCTTGGCCGCCATGTTCGTTTTATAGTTAACCGGTTTTTGAAAGTCTTATAGATGAACTTCCAGTAGTGCCCTTTATCTCCGTACACAATGTCAGGGTGATACCGCTAATAGTTTCAGAGATGTAGATGATTAGGACACAAGAAGTAACAAGGAGATTTTAAAATTTCACACATCCGCCATCTTGTGGTTATGTAAACAATTTAACGAAGTTAGATGTGGGTGCATTACAATGTGTACATACATATACTGTACCAAATTTTATTGCGTTTGGTTGGTTAAATTGCGAGAAACGTCTATTTAAAAGTCGAAAATTCACGTGGCCGCCATGTTGGTTTTGTGGTTACCAGTTTTTCGAAAGTCACATTAGTGAACTTCTAGTAGTTCCCTTTATTATCGTGAAAAATTCCAGGGTGATATCGGGAATAGTTTCGGAGATATTGAATGCTGGTGAAATGTTTCGCACAGCTGCCATGTTGGATTGGTGAGACGTAACAAAATTTGAAGGGCACGGTCGGGGTCGTCCGGAATAGTGCTATGAACTTACCAAGTTTCATTGAAATCGCTCCATCCGTTTAGAAGTTATTAGGGACACACACACACACACCTCTCACACACACACACGCACACACACACGGACAAAAGGTGATCTCATAAGCCTATTTATTCAAAATTGAAAATAGGCTAATAAGGTATTATCCTGGCATTTGCCTGGTGGAAGTGTGGTAAACATCGGGAAATTCAGGATATTCGCTGTCAGCACCGGGATTCGAACTTCCTGTAGCTCCTCATTGCGATCGTGGTGTGTGATTTAACCCGCACGGCGGGAGTAATTCTTTTTTCCAGTAATTTTAACCTCCAGGTAGGCTTTCCCCACGGACTCAGCGAGGGATCCCATATTTACTGCCTCTACGGGCAGTTTCCTGGAGCTTGACATCGTGTCTGGGGATACAACTGGGGAGGCGGGACTAGCGCCTCGCCCAGGCCGCCTCACCTGCAAAGGAAACAGGGGCCTCATGAGGGATGGGAAGAATTGGACGGATAGACAAGGAAGAGGAAAGGAGGTGGCCTGACAGTAGACACCATCCCGGCATTTGCCTGAAGACGAAGAGGGAAACCACGGAAAACCACTTCGAGGATGGCTGAGGTGGGAATTGAACCCCCTCTACTCAGTTGGACCACCCGACGCTGAGTAGACCCCGTTCCAGTCTTCATACCATTTTTTTCAAATTTCGTGGCAGAGCCGTGAATCGAACCTTGAACCTCTCGGGAGGCAGCAATGCACGCTGTCCACTACCCCATGGAGGCGACTTGGGGGTAAAAGTGATAGATGAAATATGCTTACCCCTTCAAGAAAGATGGGTCTCAGTACTGGAAAAGCAATGGGACATGTGAGAGGAAAGACACCGTGGTCAGCAGGCGCTGTATTCTCTAACGTTATTTGCTCCGTTCTCCGTGTCTGGGCTATACTCTGCATTATGTAAGGCGAACGCTGACGGCTGTCAAAGCCAACAAGTGGGAAAGTGTCTCGTTGCCACTGTTGTAACAGGTTAACTCAAAATCTGTTGTATTTACGTGAAACAAGAAAAATTCTTCACCGATTTTATGAAGTTTTCGTTGTTACCTATAAGATATTCTGCCCTGTGATAGAATAAGGAAATAAACGTCAACAGGTACACGGGATAGTTCTGAAAGTGAGTGATGAGGTGAGGTCACTGCGTCCGTGAGTATGCTAGAACACTGCCCATTGTTGCCAAGGACACCGTTACTCACCTCACCTTACGAGTTGTTGACAGCTGTCAGCGTTCTTCATTCGTAATACAGACTATAGCTGAGTACATACTGTAGCTTGTTGGGAAGCATATCTACAGGCGATTCCTGCACTCACAAGCGTATTATGGTAGCGTCTACCCTCCGATCAACTTATGATTGGCAGAGGATACTCTTGGATTGTGATTCTATATGAAGGTGCTAGAAAATCGGCTAAAATTGACATTAAGCATCTATTTAAAGTGATTGAAAAGACACGGAACAGAGAGTCAGTGCGTGGAAATGGAAGGCAAGCACCAACCTTCTACTGTAGTTCCACGTGCTTTGTTTTTAATTCTACTATTTTCTTACGACAGATAACAGTACCTATATTTATTAGAGGAAATATAACAATACTTTTTTGACATTGGTTATCCTGAGTGTGATTTTTCCACCCAACTACACGGGGCTGATACTCCTTAGTCCTTATTTTTACCGTTTCCAGCAAGGCCGGGGATGAGATGCGATGAAATTCTATAAGGCGGATGGTTTTTCGGCCGGATGCCGTTCCTGACGTCAACCTCATGAGAGGAGTTAGTGAGAGATGAAATGAATGATGGTGAATGAAACTGGGCAAGGATTTGGAAGGAAGCGGCCGTGGCCTGTCAGAAGGTACCGTCCCAGCATTTTCCTGGTGTTGAAAATGGGGAACCACGGAAAACCATTTCTAGGACGGCCGACGGTGGGGCTCGAACCCACGCGTCTACCGAGTCAGCAGAGATCTTGGCCCCATGACCTAACGCTGCGCTTTAGCGCGCGTAGCCACCGCTGTCGGTGGACTTATGCACAAGATATCCTCTGCCGATTACCGGATTTCCCTTGTCAGTGTATTTCACTGGGCAGTTGTGAGTTAGCCGTGGTCGTTACGGCGTGGCTGCAGGCAGTCGCTCACATCTGCGAGGCGAGGAGGTTTGAATCCCCACGCCGGTAACCTTGAAAATGGATTTCTGTGGTTTCCCTTCTTCCTTCCAGGCAAATGCCGAGGTTGGTCCCTAACTATAGGCCACAGCCGCTACCTTCCTATTCCTCGTCCTTACATTCACACTTTCCTTCCCAGACAACACTCCACACGCGACGGTACTTGTAGCTCACCCCATGGGTGTCCACAACGAAGCAGCTACAAACTCTGGCGAGCCAAACATGTCCTCGGACACTCCCGGCATTAAAAGTCATACGCTAAATAAGAAAAAGGAACTGGGCAGTTATGATTGAGAACTGTTGGCTTGAGTTTTATTCTATCAGTTTCTTAGGACAGATAAGAGTAAATTAGAGAGAATGTAACAATAACTTTTTTAAATTCTAAAATAAGAGTGTAACCAGAAGAATGTAATTACGGACAATTGTCCTAAAATTGATGTGGATAAGTTTAGATTATCATGTGTTTGACGATATTACAATACTCTCTTTTGACCAGGTTATAATAGTCTAATATCATATGGCTTCGGATGCTGGGTGCAAGATTTGTTATTTGATACCCAGAGGGCAGCTTGCGTGTCGAAATTTGTTGTTCCTTGGAGCGCTATGAAACTCAGGGAGGTTAGATATCTAAGCACCTCGAAACTAGAGCGTTTTCAAATAGAGAACGGAGGAAATTTTACGTTGGCGAAGAATCGCGAGATTAATTTTGCCATTATGAATACGGCCTACTGAATTCAAATGGGTTCTTTAACATGCCAACTACGTATGCCATGCGTGTCGTGATTTTTGTCGCATTTCAAAAATCATTTACTATGACCAGGAGCGAACGTGCAATCTTGGGGTTGGTAATCCGACAAGATAACCACTCACCCCCCGTGGCCAGCATATGACCATGTGCGATATACGGATCAGAAACATGGACTATGGCAGATGCTGATGAGAATGCTCTAAGAATCTTTGAACGAAAATAATGAGGAGGATTTAAGGTGCTGTGAGAGAGGGAGAAAGTTGGAGAATGAGATCAAATAGAGAAATAAAAGACATTCTCACAGGGAAGACATACAGTAGTGAGGTTCGTGAAGTCCTGGGGGTTAGCCTGGTTAGGTCATGTGGAACGAATGAGCGTTGACAGGTTGGTTCCTCAGTTTAGGGGCTGTGCCAACGGGGTCATGTAGCCCCGTGCAGTTTGGGTGTGTGTAGAATCTGTCTGATAACCAGTGTTAATTGTGATGGCTGTATTAGTGTGTGTTATCTGTGATTCAGGTAAGGACTGCAGACGATCAATTTCAAGTAGTTCCTACTTTTGTATACTTAATGTTAACGTCAACGACACCTAGCTGTGAAATTGGCTACTAGATGCCACCGCAACTGATTCCTGGCGGCAAACGTTACAACTAATAGATCTTTAATCAAATATAACCTACAAATGTAGCTTCACACAGTAGCCTACTTAGTGGAAGGTTCTTTTACATGCCATACATCTATGATATGGGCCCGCCAGCTTTAATTCCCCGCTGTTAAAACCCCGACGACTTCGGCCGGGTATGAACCCGAGATTTTGGGTGCAGAAGCTCAACATGCTCCCAACTGCGCCCCCGAAGCCGCCTGATGACAGGCAACTTTTTTGATTGCAAACTGGGGCCCTGAAAGGAAGGAGAAGACGTGGGACGCCAAGAATGATAGGTATGCAGGACGTGGAGAAAAATGAAGTACAGGTTATCTGACAAGTTCAACCCACACCCAACTACACGGGGCTGATACCTAAGATGTCCCAAACCCCTTAAATGAATTAACAACAGCAATGATATCACGATAATTGATTCATGATTTAATCAACCAAGTCACCGGCTGTAGTGAAATGGACCGCTTTATTTTGTTGCAGAAACTCGGCAAATAGTCAAGATTCTGTTCACTGTTATGTTTGCACAAATATTTTCAACCCACGTAAGTGTTAACGAGAAAGACTAAGGTGAATATCTCAATCTACTTGTTAGGTGAGCTTAATATAGCAGACACCCTGTTGACTGATGCTGTTCAAACAAGGATCTGCTGTTTCGACTTATTAACACTCTCATTCTATATTTAAACTCAGTCCGAACGTGAATTCACAGCTGAGAACAAAGTTCAAAAAAGAGCAGACACTCTAGCTTGTCAATTTTTAGCCAAATCTATGAGCATGTCAATGAAGGAGATTATGATGAGCTTTGTAATAATAATAATAATAATAATAATAATAATAATAATAATAATAATAATAATAATAATAAGGAAGCCTTGACATCACGAATGAACAAGACGGAAGTGGCCTACCAGCTAACGAAAGGAGTGTACAACATGCGAACAGTGTCCCGCAAAGCCAAACTAAGACACTATCGTACAGTTATCCGACCTGAGGCGCTGTACGCAGCAGAATGCCTGGCAATGAATAGGAAGGGTATGGTTGAGAAATTGGAAGCCAAGGAAAGAAAGATCCTGAGGAAGATCTTAGGGCCGTTGAGAGACGTTGAGAGAATACAGGAGACAGCATAACAATGAGCTGTACCATCATGTACAAAGGATATCTCAAGTAATTCGGAAGAGCAGAATATCTTTCTATGGCCACTTAACTCGTATGAAAACCGAGAGAATCGTCAATCGGTTATTTTCCTATTTTCTTAACAAGAAAACCAAGGCAGAGGTAGACATGGATTTGCAAGAAGTAGGGATCACCCACGCAGACATTATGGAACATGATCTTTTGAAGGAAGAGCTTGGAGCACACCACCAATTCCAAGAAAAAGCGAAATTAAAAACCGGCAAGAAGTGGTCTGATGAAAGAAGTAGTTTTACAGGTAGAAAATGCGTGAACACTGGGCTAAGATCAAGGCCCAAAGACGGAAGCAGTTGAAATGACATGGTCCATAGTTGGCCTAAACGAAGAAAGTATAACAAGAATAATAATACAAAAACTCGACACTACACGACTGTCATTAAACCCGAGACACTCTACGCCAGCGAGACCTTAAACCACAACTACAAAGGAGATCTGGAAAACATCAAGAAGGCGGAGAGAAAAATCATCCGGAAAATCTCGGGTCCTAAACTCACAGCTGAAGGATATCGTCTACAATCACAGAGAGAAGCTCCAACATGGAGACAGATTTCTGCAAACTGCTTTCTGCTTTACTGTACGGTCACATCATGAGACTGAATGATGACCGATTAACGAAGAGAATTCTGACATATTTAATGTGACAACAGTCTGGGTTACATACAGTAGGTCCAAATGGATCTCAGAAGTGCCAACATCACACCAACATACATCGAAAATAGAATGACATTCAGACAAAAGATACACAGTTGGGAAAATATACCTGAAGCTCAGCAATTTTTCTAGGTTTGTTCCGTGTCTTGTGTGGGGTTTCGCCTAGGACACCAAGAAGCCTCATCAGCGGGCTCTTGGTGTCCCTGCCCGGAACCGAAACCCCACACAAGACACGGCACCAACCTAGAAGAATTGCTGAGTTTTAATTCACTGGCTGTGAAAGCCAATATAGCATCTTACACATGAAGATCGATCAAAGGGAACGGGGAAAGGTTGGACGGAGGAACGTCGAGTTTGCCATAGCGATGCGATGAAGGAGTCTTGGAAGACCAAGATAATCAGCAGCATGTCATAATTTGTCTAAACTGCTTAAATAAATAACTAATACAAAGACACTCGCTATTACATAAACTGCAATAGTACAGGTTGACCAACAAATTACAGTGGATGTCTCATAAGTAAAGTCTTCTTTTTAGAAAAGTTGTTAGGAATGTTTTCTGGCAAGAAATTGAACTATTCTTCAAAGTAGAGTCCATCAGATTCTGTGGTCTTGAGCCATCTTGCAGCAGGGTTTCTTATCCCGAGACGCTACCAGTCTCTGGGTTTTGATGAGAAGAATTCGGCGAGACCCACTTCCACAGCTTCAAAGTTTTCGAAATTTCTTCCACGCAAGAAATGGTCCATGGATCGAAAAAGATGGTATTCTGAAGGTGCAAGATCAGGATTGTATGGAGGATCTGGTAGCAGTTCGACTGTTTCCAATTGCTGAATGTTTGCCATGGTTGTTCGTGCAGTATGGGGTCTCGCATTGTCCTGCTGGAAGAGAACTCTATTTCGGTTAACTAATGCTGGGTATCTCCGTCACAAAATTTCATTAACTCGGTCTATTCTTTAGCCTACTTTCGATTTTTGCAAAAAATGTAAGTAGACTTATGAGATCAACACAGGGCGAAAAATTGTGTGTCTGTCTGTGTGTGTGTGTGTGTGTCTGTGTGTGTGTGCCTGTGTCTGTGTGTGGGTCTGTGTGTGTGTGAGTATGAGTCTGTGTGTGTGTGTGTGTGTGTGTGTGTGTGTGTGTGTGTGTGTGTGTGTGTGTGAGTGTGTGTAAGAGTGAGTGTACTCTGAATGTCTGTCCCACCCTATCAATTCGAACACGGTGAACCCAAATTGAACGAAATTTGGTACAAAGGTAGCACTAACAAAGGACACCTCAGTGTCGTGTTTTATATCTCCGCCATCTTGAAGGAAACGTAATGGCGGCCACCCAAATGTTAATAGCTTAAATCTAATTACGACCAACCTAATAATCTAGTCTCCACCAAATTTTGCAACAACATACCTTTATGTAGGAAGCATATTCTGACCAAACTGCAAGATCATCAGCCCAATAGTTTGCTGATGGTGGCCAAGTATGTGTGCAAATCGATTCCCCCTATCAATTCAAACACGGTGAAACCGAATTGAACGAAATTTGGTACAGAGGTAGCACTAGCAAAGGGCACCTCAGTGTCATGTTTTATATCGACGCCATCTTGACGGAAACGGAATGATAGCCACCCAAATGTTAAAAGCTTAAATCAAATTACGACCATCCTAATCATCTGATCTCTCCCAGATTTTGCAACAACATGTCTTTTTGTGGAAAGCATCTTATGACTGACTACCAGGTCATCAGCCTAATAGTTTGCAAATAGCGGCCATGTATGTGTGCAAATCCATTCCCCATATCAATTCAAACACGGTGAAACCGAATTGAATGAAATTTTTTACAGAGGTAGCACTAGCAAAGGGAACCTCATATTCATGTTTAATATCCCTATAGCACGTTGTATTTCAACAAGCTACTACAACCAACATTCAATTATACTCCTTGAAAAGGACTAAGAGTTATAACAATACCCATGCATTTAGGAGAAAGTAGGCTATATGTTCTTTACTGAACATCTTGTTGAGAATAAATATCCGCATTGACTCCACGCCCGTTTGGAACAAACATCCGGTGAATCACTCCTTCGAATTTCCACCAGACACACAACATCACTTTGGGGCCAAACCGATCCTCTTTAAGACTTTAGCAAGTTGACGGGGACTGAGCCACTGTTTCTTGGTGTCAGTGTTGCTGTAATAAACCCATATTTAATTACATGTGAAAAGTGACAACAAATATCCACTCTACGTTGAGCCTGTTCAGGTGTAAATTCATGACGTATGAACAGCTTCTGTTTGATTTTCCACGTTTCTTAATCTGGCGATGTATGGCATCTTTTGATGCAACAAGTTCTTCTGACAGTCTACGTGCACTTCTTTGCGGATTTTCTTCCCAAATTCTGCGTGTATTCTCATCATCCCATAGTTTAGGTTTTTCAGATCGTGGTAAATATTTAGTGTTCTTTTCTCCTGTGGCAAACAATCCGAGTATGTCAACGCAAAATGGAACGGAAGATCCTTCAAGTTTCCTTGAGGGACAGATTACGAAACGAGGGGATAAGAAGAAGAACTGCCATGAAAGATGTTATGACAACAGCTGACAGGCTAAAATGGAAGTGGGATGGCCACGTGGCCAGAATGAAAGACGATCGATGGACACACATGCTAACGGTATGGTACCCCAGGACAGGAAGAAGGAACGTGGGTAGACAGAGGACCCGCTGGGATGACTCAATCGTAAATAAGACAGGCAAACACTGGACGAAGATAGCAAGTGAAAGACAAGAATGGAGACGTGTGGAACTATAAGAAGGGAATAGACGGAGAGCTTCAACAACGAAAGATGCTGGTAGACAGCACCCCTATGACATGAAAGATACACTTCTGCAACCTGTTACAAGCCAAACAACGCACGTAAAGCGAAGTGAAATGTAGTGTTAGTGAAGTGAACTACAGTGAAGTGTAGCAAGTGGAGTAAAAAACATGTACACAACTCCTTAGGACTTGCTCGCCTAACGAGTTTAAACCAGAGCACGTCCCTGTTCGCAGGAGGTCTTTGCCCTTATGGGATTAGGGTATCTAAGCTATTTATTTATTTATTTATTTATCTCCTTTTGCCACACTCTCACTAACGACACCTTTACCTTCCACTTCACATAATCTTCGAGCCGCGGGAGGAGCTCTGTAATCTTGTTTCCAGTAGTGCTTTAGAAGGGCCCTAACCTCAAAGCTTGTAAGTGACATTGCTCCTGATTGCGTATCCACATCCTCGCAATTCTAGTCATAGTCCCCTGTAAATAGCATTCGCGAACCAAATGAAACCAATTCTATCTTGTAAAACACCAAACTTAATAAACGACAACTGTTTTGGACTACTTGAGGATCGTCCCTTTTCAACATCCAACATTAATCAGCTATCATTTTAACATTCCTTGATTACTCTTGAACATTGAATTTGCAGTAATGGTATCCCTCAAAGGGAAGTGTTGGTTGATTGGTTCCTTTGTTTAGGGGCTGCCACAACGTGGTCATGTAGCCCCGTGTACTTTGGGTGTGTGCGGAATCTGTCTGATAACTGGTGTTAATTGTGATGGCTGTATTACTGTGTGTTATCTGTAATTCAGGTAAGGACTGCAGACGATCAATTTCAAGTAGTTCCTAATTTTACTACAAAATGCTACCGTCAACGACACCTAGCCACGAACTTGCCTACTAGATGCCACCGCGACTGGCATCTGGTGGCCAACGTTGCAACTTAATACAGCGTTATTCAAATCTAACCTACAAATTAACCTTCACACAATAATTGTAGTAAGTGGAAGGTTCATTATCATGCCATGTGCTGGCACTGGTGGACAACGGAATTATGCACTGCCCGCTCGATCGATCGAATGGAAGTGTGCCCTAGCTGGCAGTGGTGGACAACGGAAGTATGCACTGCCCGCTCGATCGATCGAATGGAAGTGTGCTCTAGCAGGCAGTGGTGGACAACGGAAGTATGCACTGCCCGCTCGATCGATCGAATGGAAGTGTGCCCTAGCTGGCAGTGGTGGATCGAACGGAAGTATAAGACGCACTGCCAAATAGATCGATCGATCCAGCTGGCACTGGCAAGAGAAACAATCAGCGCGCGGTGTCGAAAATTGATACCATGACGCACTCTCGGCCATGTGGAATGTATATGACATACTGAACGGAAAACGCTCGTGCGAACTCTGGTGTCAAGTGATTTAAACAAATTACATGGTACATGTTCGAAGTCTTCGTATCAGTATTTAAATGGTAAAATGCCTTAATATCAAACATTGTAAGTAGTCGGCATTGCATGGCATAAGGCATTTTAAACTCAATGTCACTCAGGAACATTATCGAAACAAGCAAAATATAAATGAAACTTAATTCCGTAATGCAGTATTATTGGAACGTGGAAATAAGTCACCATCTTGTGCACAATTTTGCGTAGTCGAAATAGCCGTGGGGTTATTGCGTGTGACTGTGAATCTAGAGATCTTGGCTTCGAATCCTGGACGGGGCAAATATTTTTGCTACCAGATTATAATTTTAAACGATATTTATCATATCAATATGACTCAATTTAACATAATCCATATGAAATTACGTGTTGGTCTGTGAATCAAGAGGTCCTGTTTATAAGGAATTTAAGGTTATGAGCGGTGTCGCGTCTATTAATCTAGTTGATCGATATCGTATTCTTTATTTAGGCTAGTGGAAGCTACAAATCATCTAATAAAATGAGTACCGTATTATAAACTTCAATATCTGTAAAACACTCCCTTTTACAATAGATTAATATTTGTGCCAATAATACTATAAAATACCGGTGTATCAACAACTTCACGTGAGGTTTCTTCTATGTCAGATGTTACACATCATATGCGACTACTGTAAGGCTCGTAATTTTTTTAATATAACTTTTTGTGGTGGTGGAGGTGGTGGTGGTGGTGGTGGTGGCGGTTGTAGTGGGGGTGATAAGTAGTACAGTATAATGGACGTAACATTCAGGTCATTTTCCCGTTATGACAATAATGAATAGGAAAACAGCTGTTTACTAACTACAGCACTGACACATGTTATTTACAAACAAATTTTAAAATATGTTTAGAAAGAGGCGTAAGTGAAATAAGACACTGCCTAGGGCCAATATCCCATTGGCTGTTAGAAATGTAGAGACCAATAGTGTCATCTTTTGTCGCATAGCGCCGTAGGAAAATAATCAGAACACTTTGGCAAACTTGGCTGTCCCGAGCTCCTGAGGTAGCAATAGTAGCATTTATCCAGGGGCGTATATAAGGGGGGGGGGGGGGTGCTGAGGGGGCTCCAGCCCCCCCCCCCCCCCCCGAAAAAGCCAACTTGTGTACAAAATACAATGTATTTCACGGTACTTTTAAGAAATGCTTATCAATTTGTAAAATTTGCTGAATAAATTAACAAGTAATCCATTTAGATATTTGCCATTCATACTCCACAGGCTATAATAGAACATTCATTAAGTACTCACAATTTTCCAGGATAGTCAGCCCCCCACCCCCGAAAAAAAATTGTATATACGCCCCTGCATGTATCGCCACATAGCGCTCAACGATAAGTTTCGGAATAAATGAAGGTAAATTTGAAAGCCCAACGCTTATTGCAGCTGATAACCTCAATGTACTGCACCAATACCATTGCATTTTTACAGAGGCTTGTCATGGTGGGTGAGTGGATAGCGTGTCGGTCTACCAACCTCAAGATTGCAGGTTTGCTCCTGGCCGTGGTAAGTGATTTTTTGAAAGGCGGCAAAAATACGACACGCATGTCATACGATGTTGGCATGTCAAAGAATCCACTTGAATTCAGTAGGCCGTGTTCATAATGGCAAAATTAATCTCGGGAGTTTCTGCCAACACAAAGTACCTTATTTCTCTACTAGAAAGCGCTATAGTGTTCAAGGAGCTTAGATATCTAACCTCCTTGACTTTCATAGTGATTCAAGGAACAACGAAATTAGACATGCAAGCTACCCTCTGGGTGTCAAATTACAAAGATTGCACCCGGCACCCGAGGCCATACGATATTATTATAGAGGCATAATGTTCATGATAACTGTTTTAAGGGGCCTAAGAAATCTTTTTTCACTAATTACTCCCCGTGACTGCAATTTATAAGCAGCGCAAGATTTAACTATTTTCGCAATTCCGCACCAGAACACTAGTAGGGGCGACGTGATGCAGCCTGAATTGACAGTCAACAATGGACTTACTAAAATACTCTTACAGTTACACTACTGCGGACATGAACGGTTCTAGGGCCTTGATACGTGGTTTTCAAGTTCAGTTTGTTTGTTATTCTAATGTAAGGAATGGAGAGCGTTGTCCAAAATATCAAATGGACAGTGTTACCAGCAGGGTTTCAAAGTGTAAGTAAAATTTGGTGCAATTAGGAGGAACGGTGTAGATTTGTGATAAAGGGCCTAAATGCTGGGAATGGAGTGGTCTGTCCGAGATTTAAAGTGGACAATTTTTACCCGCAGGGTTCCAAAGGGTAAGTATACAAATTTTGGTTCAGATCGGTGAAACGGTGTAGATTTGTGCCAAAGGGCCTGAATGCAGGGAATGGTCTGGTCTGTCAAAAATGTCATGTAGACAGTGTTACTCGTAGGGTTCCAAAGGGTAAGTATACAAATTTTGGTTCAGATCGGTGAAACGGTGTAGATTTGTGCCAAAGGGCCTAAATGCAGGGAATGGACTGGTCTGTCATAAATTTCATGTAGACAGTGTTACTCGCAGGGTTCCAAAGGGTACTGCCATCGCGGCAGGAGATGGCAGTTGAACACGCTGCGACGGGGTTCGGGGGGTCTTGCAGTACGCATGCAGGTCTCCCTATTCCAAACTTAAATATATCGGCTCGCCGCATGCCAATGGTTGTCATTGCAGCAGGCGACACTCAGCCACTGAAAGAAGGAATGTGCTGAGTGAGTGAAGCAAGTAGTGACCAACTGAATGTTTTTGGAATGCGCGATACGCAGTGAGCGGGAAGAACCCTGCAGTTCCAACCCGACTGCCATCTCCTGGCGCGATATCAGTAAGTATACAAATTTTTGTTCAGATCGGTTAAATGGTGTAGATTTGTGCCAAAGGGCCTAAATGCAAGGACATTTAACATAGCCTAAACTATTCCTCTTGAATCTGGCGATCACATACAAAAAGATTTTTCGAATCCGACTGGTAGTTCCAGAGATTAGCGCGTTTAAACACACTAACACACAAACACACAAACTCTTCAGCTTCAATATATTATATCATATCATACTAATATATAAAAATGAGATGGTGTGTCTGTCTGTCTGTCTGTCTGTGTGTTACTCAATAACGCAAGAACCACTGGTCCGATTTAAATGAAATTTTGCATGGATGTAGCTGATTTACCATGTTTACATATAGGATACCTTAAATTTCGATATTTTTCACTATTTAAAAATGGCGACCATTTTAGTGACGTCACCACACCCTTTGGTTTCAAAATTTCATATTTCCATATCAAATAAAAAGAGAACGCTAAGAAATAGCAAACTTTTGATGGCACATACGAGCTTCAAAATTTAATTACCTATCCGAAAGGTCCCTATCACTTTTCGTGTATCTCCAATAGTTAGCGAGTAAAGCCCACATATGTGACGTCACTGCACCCTTTGGTTTCAAAATTTCATATTTCCATTTCAAATAAAAAGAGAACGCTACAAAATATCAAACTTTTGATGCATACTCATGATTTACCATTTAATTTGCTATCCAAAAGGTCCTGATCACTTTTCGTGTATCTCCAACGGTTAGCGAGTAAAACCTAAATATGTGCAATAAAACACGGTCAACACCGAGCGGTGCAGTATATTATTATTGCCTTTATTTATGTATATCTCTACATACATAAAAATTAAAGTTTGTATATTTTTTTCGCAATTTCTACGGAAATTTGAGTTATTTACGCGTTTCAGACTGTTTTATTATGGATGCGCGCGAAAATAATTTTTTGGTCTGTCCGTCTGTTTGTTTGTCTGTGGACAATTTTGTTCCTTTATAACTCGAGAACGGCTGGGTGTATCAACGTAGAATTTGGTACAGATATCCATCAGAGGCACGACACTAATCATTGATGTAACCCTTCTCCGTACCTCTCATAAAAGAGGGCCTACCCCCTTAAAATACATGCTGAAATAGGAGTAGAAGGACGAGACAAAAATCATTTTCAGCCCCTCAATGTGAGAGACAAAACTCGGTTTTAAGGCCCTAAAACCAACCGTTTTTTGAGATATTCCCAGAAAACTAATTTCATTTAAGAAACGAATGAACGAATTCAAGCCGGTAACCATGGCAACAGATTCTCAGAGGTATTGCTGTAAGACTCAATGCAATTCCATTAATTGCATTGGTGTGAAAGTTTGAAAACGGCTAGAAGGTTATCACGGAAAGAAATTAAGCTGTAAAATTCATCAACGCGCTTAAGGGGGTCAAGGGGTACACTAGAATTTTTTCACGCGATTTACACCTGCGGGTGTGGTATGGCAGGTCTATTATATTCCTATCCCTATATTATATTATTATTATTATTATTAGTATTATATTATGGCGTACAACGAAGAGACAAAGCCCCTCGGTGCCAGAAACAAAAATTTGGGGGCCTCGAAAACTACATTATAAGGCTCTAAAACCAACAGTATCTGAAATATTCCCAGAAAACTAATTTAATTTAATTTAACAAAGTAATGAAGGAATGGAAATTGGTAACCATTGATAACATTATCTCAAGGGGTGGCACCCAACTTTCCATCTAGTTCTGTAAGAAGCAATGTCACTCCATTTATACCTTGCCACGGTGGGTGAGTGGATAGCGTGTCGGTCTACTAACCCCAAGATTGCAGGTTCACTCCTGGCCGTGGTAAGTGATTTTTGAAAGGCGGCAAAAATACGACTCGCATGTCATACGATGTTGGCATGTCAAAGAACCCATTTGAATTCAGTAGGCTGTGTTCATAATGGCAAAATTAATCTCAGCAGTTTCCGCCAACACAAAGTTCCTCATTTCTCTACTAGAAAGTGCTATAGTGTTCAAGGAGCTTAGATATCTACCCTCCTTGACTTTCATAGTGATTCAAGGAACAACGAAATTTCGACATGCAAGCTACCATCTGGGTGTCAAATTACAAAGCTTGCACCCGGCACTCGAGGCCATACGATATTATTATTAGGCTACTCCATTTATTACATTTCTGTGAAAGTTTGCAAATGGCTATAAGGTTATCACGGAACCAACGTAGACTGTATAATTCGTCAATGCAATTAAGGGGGTCAAGGGGTAACCTAGAACTTTTTCATGCAATTTCACGTGCGACATATAGTACAGAAAGTCTATTATATCTCCAAACAGCAACATTATTTTCAAAAATTCCTGAATTGAATCGGCATTTTTTGCGGCTTTTAGGAATTTGGACCATTTGAGGCTAAAGAACCTGAATTTTCATGCACCACAAGCCTTTATAATTTATGAAAGAGGTCTTCCTGTGTATGGGGACCTAACACAACGTAGAGGGTCATTTTTATGTGAGGTGTATTGCGTTTCTTCTACAAGGCTTTCAAATCTATTTCACGTCAGGAAGTACACGTTAGGTGAATTTAGTTTGAGAGCATATTTTAACTAATCTTTTTTTTTGTCGACATACGGGTTCATCGTAAGGATGATTTGTTTGATACTGTATGGTAGATATACCCATATTTGGATATCTGGGTGATATGTTGTAGACAATAGAATTGTCTGTCTGTCTTTCTGTGTATCTTTATGTACGCCTATAAATCGTGTTTGGATACTTGGTGCATCGTAAAATTAGGTATGGTATCCATGAGAGCTAATACACCAATCATTTATAAAACTCTTCACCGTACTTTTCACACAGTAGAAGGGTGGATATAGGGGAAAACTTCTCAAAATACATGCTAAAATAGGCGAAATATAAAAATTATCCTAGAAGGACGATCAAAGCATATGTTGCGCTTCTCATTGTGAGAGACAAAATTCGCGAGTCTATAAGGGGTCTCCGAAAATCACATTTTAAGGCCCTTAAATTAACAGTGTGTGTGATATTCCCAGAAAACTAACTTCGTTCTGATAAACTTATGAAGGAATGACAAACCGCTAACCATTGCAACAGTAGCTCAATTGATAATGTCTGGTGTTAATATATAACACCGTTCGAAGAACGGGTACTTCTGCTAGTCTACTATATAAAGCTCAAATACCACTCACTCACTGACTGACTGACTCACTCATTCATCACGAAATCTCAGAAACCACCGAACGGATTGGAATGAAATTTGGTATGCAGCTTCCTTAAGGGCTGCAAACGCCCATTAAGAAAGGATTTTTGGATATTTAGGTTCTAAAGGGGTGTTAAGGGGGTAGACCTGCATTTCATTGAATACCAATATCTCCCGATTGGTTTCATTGGGGGATGTGATACTCGGCATATAAACTCATCATTACAATTAAAATAAGAAGACACATGTCTGAGGGTTTTTCGATGTGGTGTATTATTATGAGGTGAAAGGGGTAAAAAGTGGGGGTTGAAGTATTCCTAACCGAGAGTGTATCCCTTAAACGACATAGGCGAGAAGTTTGGAACTCAGAGGAAAAAAATCAGCATAAAAAATAACTAAATAGGTGTTTGGCCGTTTATTTCATAAATCCAATTTAAGGGACCCATGGGGAGGGGTGAAGTTATGGGGGGGGGGACGTAATATGTCTGAGTGTAAAATTATACATGGCCTATGTTGTAGACAATAACACATTACATCTTTTTTGTCTCTTGCTATTTCATCATACGACGAATACTTAGGGAGTTATTAATGATTTTGTACTTTTGGGCCGGAATTTTCTAAGTCCCAGGAATGACATAAAAATTGATTCGAATGAAATTTCAAAAAATAGTTTTTTAATACTTTATTATATTTTTCACGTTTTTAGGGTCGAAAACCAACATGATATTTTGATGTTTCTTTTCGTCCCATGCATTTTTGGTTTCAGGTGATAAGAATTATTTTCCACTAGGACCCATGCTTATCTATCTATTAACTAATATTATAACGGGATTCCAAATATTATTGCGGGCGATGCCGCGGGTAACAGCTAGTAGTATACTGTAGATATGTCTTAGCTGACGGGACTACATCTTTATCAATTTCTTGCGGAGATCCATTAAAAGACATACCGGTACCTTCTGACTCATAACTGTCTTGCTTGGTATCACTTCTTTGTTGCTAATGATTCATATTAGGGAGTAGGGACATCTTGGTCATCAGCAGCGTGTAGTTGCATGTGTGTTGAACTTTTTCTGATAACCAGTGTTACTGTGAAGACTACGGCTTGGATTTTTAGGTGCTAAATATCAGGAAAATATTTATTTTTTATGTATTAAAGATACCTGAAATATGTGACAGAAAAGTAAAAATAATTAATTATAATTTAGTTCATTAATGTGAATATAAACAATATGCAGTACTCACGAATGCAATTTATGCTCTGTCTCACTGACTGCTGAAGCATTACAATACACAACGAGATACATCTTCAGGTTGTCCATCACAAATGACCGACGATTATCGCAAAACACTTATTCTGAAGGCGCGAAACTGTGACAATATGTTTCTGGCGCTTGAGGTGTTGTGTAACTTTAGATCGCTGTTCAGCTTTGATTGCTTTCCCACATGGTTGGCAGAACAGAACAGAACACTTCACGTTCCAGAAATGAACTGCATGTGACTGACACTGGTTCCAGGTCGCTCTAGCACAAGGTGCAATATGGCTGTGGACAAGGAAATCCCTGGCTTCCACAGTGAGTGGCACGGGGTGACAAGTTGAGAATAACACAGTTGCAAGCTGACATATGCTCTGCCTGAAGATTAGATAGCTCACAGGTTCTTTCCCGTTGAAGTAACAAAGAACAAAAATGCAATAAACTGAAAGGTCTAGCATACAGATTTTAAAAATGTAAATATTATGTCTTTTTATGTGCTAATAAGTGAAAAGCAGTGATGACTGTAGTAGTGTGAGTAACTATATTAGGGACAGGGATCATAGGTGCCCCTGGACTTGAAATAGGGTACTATCCCGGCATCTTCCTGGAGAGAATGTGGGAAAACCCGGGGGGGGAAACATATTCAGGATTGCCGCTATCAGCGCTGGGATTCAAACCTCTAATCTCAGGACTTTCTGCATCTAATCTCGCGACCGATTTAACCCTTTATAGGGCAAAACTATTTTTTGAATGTGTTTTTTACATTTCAATTCATTTTAATTATTATTATTATTATTAATGCAATTTTTGTTTCTCTAATTTTAATATTTATTTTTCATTTTTAATTTATGTTCTTATAGATTTTATTTTGATATTTTTAAAATATAATTATTTAATTATATTTAGAATTGAATTTTACAATTTTTTTAATGTTTTTATAGTTATGGATAGGTTGAGTTTGTATTTAACACTTTTGTAAGGAAAAGACATGAAAGACATAACTCTTTCCTAATTTTCTACTTTCATCATGTCATATTACACTGAAAGTTTACATTTAGAGTCCCTTGATTTCACAAGGACATTTCTAACATGTAAACAATATATTTATAGTACATTATGCAACGAGCCTCTAATGGCAATAATTAAGACACGAGTATGTTTATAAAACGACCGTAAGCTAGTTTTATAATTTCTATACGAGTGTCTTAATTACCATTATAGGTGAGTTGCATACGACTGTTTATGTTCGACGATAATTATAACTTATGTATATGTTTTAACATAAATATTCATAAATATCTGTTGAGATTCAGTCATTTGAATTTTGTGATCGGAGTGCAAGCGCTGGGTTTGATATCTCTGTTTTCCAAGTTCTCTGACCGACCGACGCATGCGCTCTGTGTGCTTGGCAATGCCATACATATTCTTTGATGCCATATGTTTACAGCCTGCCGATGTGCACCAGCATTCAGTCAAACTGTCACCGAAGTCGTTTGAAAGCAATGCGCTGTGTAGAAATTGGAGATGGGGATGTTAAGGTACAGTGCTATCTCTTGTCTCATATTCGCCAGTTTATTTACGCGAACATATGGACGGTGACATTCCATGCCGGTATTTTATATATACATGTTGGATTTTGAGCGCATGCGCGAAGGTATCCTTACCTAATTGGTCAATGAATGAGTTCTGATTGGCTGGAGAAACTGTATCATAATGAACACTTGTACTATAATGAGCCTCATTATGATACAGTTTTCTGACACATAATGTTTACATTTCGACAACGTTGAACATAAAAATAATTTTACATTTGAAATAAAGAACTGCATTGATTCAGGGAAGTTAACTTAATTTGGCACTTAGCCCCTTTGTAAGGTTAGGTATTCAATTGTCAGGCATTGAGAAGTGTCCAGCAATCAGCAAGGAAACTTAATCTCACGAATAAACCTACGTAAGAACGCGTGCTGGGTAAAAATTGTCCATGAATGCCATCAGCACATACTGTCAACGCGTCACCAATGCGAGGAATAATGTACTCAGAAACATAAAAAGCAATCATAGCAGACTGGGAATGTCTATTAGGTTGCGATGGGGTGGAAGTGAAAATATCGATAATATTAGATCTAGAATTATTTACAATTCATTTATCCATGGGTAAAAAAATAATACCCACGAACGCGTCTTTACAAGTTGAGGAATTTGAAAGGACTGCGATTAGGCGTGGGTGATGTACAGTAATGAATGATCGTGTGGCCTCCGGAGAGACTGAGTGCAGGTATTTCTACTGGCAAATCACTTACTGGGCACTTGATTAACACTTGATTTAACATCTTCCGAAAAAACACTTGAAATTTTCCAATTTCCAATTAGCATGGCGTACTTCATCACAATCAATAAAGCTCAGGGGGAAACTCTGGAACGTGTAGGTCTGTATTTGCCTCATCAAGGTTTCAGTCATGGCCAGTTATATGTTGCGAAGTCGATCATTTGACGTACTTAAAGTTGCAACAGTGTCAAGAAGTAATCGTTCAAAGAATTCGTACTGTATAAGAGAATCCTTCAGTAAATATTTTCCCAATGACCGTCATGTTTTGACAGGTATCAACTAGATTCAATTAATTCTATAGGCTATGTAACTTACTCTACAGCGTAGAAATGCTATGAGTGTAACTGCAGCAAGTCACATGGTCGCAGGTTCGAATTCCGGTGCTGACAGTGAATTATCCTGAGAGCGGATTCTCCACACTCCCTCCGGACAAATGCCGGAATAATACTTTACTTCAAGTTCAAGTCCCTAATAGGGGCGGCCACACCTTTTGCTGTAGCACATGGTATTATATGAAAATAAATTACTATAATAATACAGTTAGTCTGGGAATGTTCTCCGCAGCGCCTACATGCGTCTCCGAGAGCTAGCTACAACAGTTACGTTGGTAGCGCGGCTGCCGCTTGCATCATAACAAATAAACAGTAAACTTTGTACTCACCACAGCCATTCATAACAGATGCTGGAACCATTCACAGTACATCACTCTTTTTCCATAATCAGTTTGTTTTAATTCATGAACCACGGTAACTTCATAAGGGAACAACTGAAGCTTGTCTCTTACAGCTTTATGTGCTGTCGGCTTAGAGATTCCTGTTTGTTGAGCTAATTTTCGTGTTGATTTACTTGGACTACGCAGCATTATATCGGAGATTTCATCAAGTTTTTCGTCTGTTAAAAGCGTAGGCCTGCCTGTTCCCGGTACATCGTGAACTGAGCCAGTCACATGAAATTTACTTACCAAATACCGAACTGTATCACGGTTTGGACACTTTGAATTAGGAAACCGCGCCTGAAATCTTAATTTTACATTTTCTGTAAACCGATCGCCTTCGCGAAAAACGTATTTCACCAAAAAAACTCTCTCTTCAGTAGTAAACATTACCGCCTGTATACTGTTGCACTCTTCCAATAATCTATCTGAACGCACGCTTAGTGCAATACACACTGAAGACATGCAGGCTCGCTCGCTTATCGTAATTCACACTGACAGCCCACACGGGGGAGTCTCGCTTTGAAGGACACAGAGCAGTGCAGCCAACTAAACGCATGACTCAACCACTCGCAGCTGCACGTACCCACCGCGGAGAACATTCTCGGGCGCCCTGTAGTTGACGCCCGTGGGCGACCTGTGCGTCGTAATGAGGATGGAGTGATGATGAAGACGTCACATACACCAAGTCCCCGAGCCACGTGAATCAACCCCAGGAGATTAAAATCCCTGATGGCTCGGCCGGGAATAGAACCCGGGACACTTACGGCCAAATCCTAGCGCGCTAACCATTTCGCCACGGACCCGTACATATACAGTACTGTGAAATTATGCTTCACACACTTTCTTGTGGGATACAAATACTGCAAGTTGTATGTTCAGAACTAACTGCATTTGGAGATATGTAGTATTCCCGTATAGTTTAAATTCTCGTAAGAAATTATATTTCTTCACTTTTAAACAAAACATTATTCTCTCTCCCACTTTTACTAACTGTTGAAATAACTCGAACAATAATCAAACTCGCGTTGAAAATAACTAACATCTGCCCTACCAGATGGCTTGCTTGTCAGTTGGGAATAAATGTGGGATTGTGGGTAATATTGAAACACAGTAACACGAGTTACAGCTCATGAAACATTGTGTTTTATTGATACAGGATTCCAATTCGGTATATTAATAAACCATGGTGGCCAATGCTTGGTGATATTCCTTGCATGGTAAACTCTTGCTGTTCATTGCCAATTCGTGTCGTTGTGTGAGCTCTTATGGTTGGAGCACGCTGCCAAATCCTCCATGATGTGCGTGGTGTCCTTGGTGTCCTCCGTCAAACCCTCCGTGGTGATGTCCATCGTCAAAGCCTCCTCCATGATGGTGACCTCCATCAAAACCTCCTCCACCGTGGTGATGTCCACCGTCAAAGCCTCCTCCATGGTGGTGACCTCCATCAAAGCCTCCTCCATGATGGTGTCCACCGTCAAAGCCACCTCCACCTTCGTGATGACCAAATCCTTCTGGCATCGCAGTGACTAGGTACGTAGCTGCTAGCAAGACAGCCATGCTTACCTGCAAAGTAATAAACATCAATGAATGATGCAATTTAGTTCAATTAGATTCTTCTGCACATCTTATCTATACTAATATAATAAATCTGATGAGTTTGTGTGTGTGTTTATGTTTTTAAACGCGCTAATCTCTGGAACTACCAGTTGGATTCAAAAAAATATTTTTGTATATGATAGCCTGATTCAAGAGGAATAGTTTAGGCTATTTAGCATTAGGCTACACCTCTCAGGTAACCTTAAAGATTGATTTTTGTTCAGTAGGTCGGAAGAACAAGCGCTCCAGAACGGCTTCAATAATACCGAAGTCTATTGTAGGCATGTAATGCGGACCGCATCACGTCTCCCCTACCAATGTTCTGGTGTAGAATTGCGAACTGCATATAAATTGCAGACACGGGGAGTAATTAGTGCAAAAAGATTTCTTAAGCCCCTTAAAGCAGTTATCATCATGACAATAGTATGCCTCTGTACAAGGGCGATGGTGTTGGTGCAGTATACTGAGGTTATCAGCTGAAATAAGCGTTGGTGCTTTAAAATTTACTTTCATTTATTCCGATCCTTATCCTTGAGCGCTCCAGTTCTGTAAAACAAATAAATTCACCGGGCGAAGCCGGGCACTACTGCTAGTGGTCACATATATCTATAAGTAGCAGAGTTAGTTATGCGTAGGCCTACAAAGCAAAAATTGAATCGGCCGAGGCTGAAAAGTATTACGTCAGTTTCCACAACATTTCAGGAGACAGATATAACGACATTGACAGAACAGAACTTAACAAACACACTATATTAGTCATCCATGTTGTGAAGCAGCAATTCAGGTTATATTGTGTTAGCGGAATATTAAATTTCATTTAATTAACAAAGCATCTGTGTCAGAGCTTATGCTGCCTTGATTCATGCAGTGAGGAGGAGTTGTTGAAGGCACAAGAAAATGCTATAGCAGTTGCTCGTATCTGGGCAAAGACAGTTTGATTATAAATATATATGTATAAATCCATGTTTTTCCTTTGCTTTTGTATGCACAATATTATTTAAATGACTCTTTTTTTAGCGTATGGCTTTTAGTGCCGGGAGTGTCCGAGGACATGTCTGGCTCGCCAGTTTTGTAACTTCTTCGAGACGGACTTCCATTGGGTGAGCTACAAGTACCGTTGGGAAGGAAAGTTGGAATGTAAAGACGAGGAGTTGGAAGGTAGCGGCTGTGGCCTATAGTTAGGGACCAACCCCGGCATTTGCCTGGAAGGAAGATGGGAAACCACAGAAGACCATCTTCAAGGTTGCCGGCGGGGTGATTCGAACATCCTCGTCTCCCGGATGTGAGCGACTGCCAGCAGTCATGCCGTAACGACCACGGCTAACTCACCCGGTTATCTGCCTCTGATTCGAGAAAATAAAAATGTAATCAACATATTGAAAATCCACAGCCTGCTTCCAGTCGACCGAGCGGGTCAGGAATGGTATGTATGAAGCCCCTATCTAGCGGCGAGGATTAGAACAGTGCCAGCTGCCGAGGCCTGTCACACTCCTCTGAGGCAATGATTAAATGAATGACAGATGAAATGAAATGATAGTGGAGAGTGTTGCAGGAATGAAAGTTTGACAGGGAAAACCGAAGTACCCGGAGAAAAACCTGTCTGACTCCGTTTTGTCCAGCACAGATCTCACATGGAGTGACCGGGATTTGAACCACGGAATCAGCGGTGAGAGGCTGGCGTGCTGCCGCCTAAGCCACGGAGGCTCACAATCAATTTTGGAATCGTAACTTAATGCCTTTCAGCCGCGTGGTCAGTTTAGTGCGGCATGAAGCCATCCAGAATGAATATTGCACATGATAATTTATTTAAAAATGGATTTGTAACATACAAACCACCCAAACCCTGTACAAATGTAACTTACAATAGCACTGTAACACGCGGGAATCTTGCAGTGTGGCCAACATTAGGCCTAATTGTTTAAAAAATTACCATTTTTGACTTAATGCTTTGCAGTTACAACCGATTCAATTTTTTCTTTCTTTTTATATCGTATAGCCTCGGGTACCGGGTGCAAGCTTTGTTATTTGACACCCAGAGGGCAGCTTGCTTGTCGAATTTTGTTGTTCCTTGAAGCACTATGAATGTCAAGGAGGTTAGATACCTAAGCTCCTTAACATTAGAGCGGTTTTTAGTAGAGAATTGAGGAACTTTTGTGTTGGCGGAAAATCCCGAGATTAATTTTGCCATTATGAACAGGGCCTACTGAATTCTAATGGGTTCTCTAACAAGCCAACATCGTATGACGCGCGTGTCGTGATTTTAGCGCCTCCCAAAAATCACTTACCGTGGCCAGGAGCGAACCTGCAAGCTTGGAGTTAGTAATCCGACACGATAACCACTCACCCACTCTGGCAACCACCGATTCAATTAGAATATTCGATACAAGTGTAAGGGTGTTTAAATGTGATAGCTATGTGACCATATATTTACTGGCACGTTAAAGAACACATGTAGGGCAAAACTCCGGCACTACATCGTCTCTAGATTCACAGCAGATAAAAGGGACGGTGATTGTTGTTTTAAGTTGTTGTTGATTATTTAGAGAATTTGCGACATCGTAGCCCCGTGTACAAGGGTGCGTGTAGAATTTGTATCATAACCTGTGTCACTGCGGTGTCTGTACTAGTGTTTGTAGTTGAAGTAGGATTTGGGAAGAAAGCGGTCGTGGCATTGAGGTAAGTGCCATCCCGGAGTAGAAGTGAGAAACCACGGAAATCCTCTCCCAGTGTGACTGAGGTAGGAATCGAATCGAACCCAGGCCTTCACGGTGTTATTTTACGGTAGGAGAAAACAGCAACGATAGGTCGACGACATTATAGGGGGAAAATCTTGTTAAATATGACAAATATTGAAGTCAAATATCACGCTCAATATTAGAAGGGTCCCGGGGAAGAAGAAGAAATGTCAAATAATGTAAAAAGTTCAGGAAACGACTTTTAATGTTTCATTACTTATATGTACTTCTACTCGTCAACTTAAAACGTCATTTTCTCACGACCCTCATTGTTCTTGGCCGGACACAATTGTGCCTTCAATACGTCACAAAGAGGCCATCAGATCGCGCTGATATCTTGATTTTACATTTTGAGTGATATTCCACTTTCATTCCGTGGACCCGTCATTCTTAATACAACTTCTTAACTATCAAATTTGATAAAATTTCAATTCCCCTTAATTTTAAGATTATTTAATGTCTTATATATTTCTAGAAAAATAAAATTATATTTTGGGAAGTAATACATAGATATGTTTAGCGTACATCATGTGTTTAGGTGCATTTTTCTCAGAAACTATTGAAGATACAAAGTTGTTAATTTCGATGTTATCTGTTTGTATTTTTAGCCTACTTCTCACATTTTGCAAAAAAATGAGGAAAAAGACTTATGAGATCGGGCAAATGTGTGTCTGTCTGGCTGTGTGTGTGTGTCCCCATATCAACTCCTAAACGGCTGCAGCAATCGAAACAAAATTTGGTAGGAGTAAACATCTATACCTGAATATCTCACGGCCATATTTGAAAATGGTGTCAGTGCTACCAACTGCTGAAAAATCACAATTGAAATTTAAGCTCCATGTTGGATATCTTGGAAGGTATGAATAGGAGCTATTTCAAAATTGGCACACATATGGATAATAATATTGCAGTTTAATTCCCAGGAGGCCATACATGGCAGTGTTGCCAAAATTATTATAACCCTGCTGATAGGTTAAAATATTAAATGCATATAACTCCCACACTATCAATTGGATATCAACCAAATTTCGTATGTGCTATGTGTACATAAACGGATGTGACTGAGCGTATTGTTAAGAGCCACCAGGGCTGCCAACTGTTAATAAATGCTCCCAATTTTTTAAAAATCCAAATACCCATATATCAGAAAGTATTCAAGCCGACAGCTTTAAACTATGCACACATATATTACCTGACATTCTATGCTAATTTGGAGTAACTTATATACGTCAGTCCTACCAACATGATTCTAAGCCTGCTGATAGGTCGAATTTTAAAATGCATGTAACTGCTATACTAACTAATGGATTTCATTCAAAATTAGCACAGCAATAGATCATACTATTTCAGATCATTTCTGACGAATACATGTATGACATTGTTACCAACATGATTTTACGTACGTTGTTAAATCCAATGTTTAACTGCATGTAACGTCCATGGTATCCATTGGATTTCAACCTAATTTTGTATTCGGCATCTCAAGAGATGGAACTATGAATATATTCAGTCACCAGGGCTGCTCTATTAGTGCTCTATTAGGCTGCATTATGCCTAGTATACAGTATTTCGAACTAATTAGAAATTTCGATATTACCAACTTAATTTCGTCATTATTCTGGCTAGATCCATATACTGTAGATTAATCATTGGCATGAATCTTAAATTTTAAGAAACGTAGGCTCTTTAGTTCGTCACGGAACTTCTTGTTAATATCTGTAAAATGTACCAACAAAAACCATACATTAGTTTATATTACAACTTTTCAGTCGGCCGATACAATGCGTCCCAAGTACTGGGAAATGCGAAAAATAACCTGCAAAATGAGATTATATACATGACCAACATTAAAAGAGCGCCGTGATACATAATGACAACAAAAGAGCATAAAATAAGTAGAGTTGAACATTTCAATTACCTTGGTGAGATATCCTACCTAACGGACTCGACAAAGAAGGAAGTCATGATTGACCCAGGAAAATGGACCTTACGAAAAGAACATAAGCTTACAACAAGAACGCGATTTCTATTAGGCTTAAACTACGACACTATCGAACAGTAATTCAACCAGAGTGCCAGGCTCTATGCTTCGGAATGCCTAGGACTAACAACTAAATGACACGTTAATGAAATTGAAATTAAAAACAAGTAGTTCCGTGAAGAACTATACAGCCTATTTTCATATATCCTACTTATGTTAACTGCCACAATCAACATACAAAATTTCATTTTAATTGCTGTAACAGATTCGTAGATATTGAGAACCGTCTAAATATTTCAGATGGTCGCCAGGTTGGATTTTTATTTTTGTACTATTACATTAAGATTATTGTGTACGTCTGGTATTCAAACTTCAATCGCATGATTAGACAACAAGAAGTAAAAACGAGATTTTAAAATTACGCACAGTAGCCATCTTGTGATAATGCAAACCATTGAAATAAATTAGATGCCAGTGGATCAACATTTGTATAAGCATTTAACGTGCAACGTTTCACGGCACTCGGATAGTTAATTCGCGAGAAACGTCCATTTAAATATTTATACTTCGCGTCGCCGCCATGTTGGATTTGTGCTCACCAGGTTCCTGAAAGTCCTATAGGTGAACATATGTTCATAGTCTCTATGAACATTAAAAAAATTCAGTTTGGTTGCTGTAAAAGATTCATAGATATTGAGAACCGTCTAAATATTTCGGGAGCTCACCATTTAGGAGTGTTATGTGTATAGGCCATAGAGACCATTCAAGGACAATTATTGCCTAGGTTCATTATTCAAACTTTCACTTCGATCGCATGATTACGACACAAGAAATTAAAACGTAATTTTAAAATTTCGCACAGCCGCCATCTTGAGGTTAAGTAAGCAATTGAATTAAATTAGATGGCAGTGCATTACAATCTGCAAAATCAATTACTGTACCACATTTCACTGCGCTCAGAGAGTTAAATCACGAGAAAAGTCTATTAAAATATTATATATTCGCTAGGTCGCCATGTTCGTTTCGTACTTTACAGGTTTATGAAATATACATAGGTATACCTATATCAGTACCCTTTATCACCGTACAAAATTGCAGGGTGATATCTGTAATAGTTTCGGAGATATAGAATGTTAGTGAAATATTTCGCACAGCCGCCATTTTGAGGTTATGTAAACAATTGAACTAAATTAGACTTCAGTGCATTACAATGTGTATAAACATTTGCTGTACCAAGTTTCATTACATTTAGATAGTTAAATCGCGAGAAAAGTCTATTTAAATGTCTCAACTTCGCTTGGCCGCCATGTTGGTTTTGTAGTCACCAGGTTTTTGAAAGTCTCATAGGTGATCTTCTAGTAGTGCCCTTTATCACCGTACACAATTTCAGGGCGATATCGGTAATAGTTTCGGAGATATTGAATGCTAGTGAAATATTTCGCACAGCCGCCATGTTGGATTGGAGAGACGTAACAAAATTTGAAGGGCACGGTCGAGGTAACCGGGAATAGTGCTATGAACTTCCCAAGTTTCATTGAAATCGCTCCAGCCGTTTCGATTTTATTAGGGGGACACACACACACACACCTCACACACACACGCACGCACACACACACACACACACACACACGCACACACACACGGACAAAAGGTGATCTCATAAGCCTATTTTTTTTTTCAAAATTGAAAATAGGCTAAAAAACTGGAACGAAAAATTTTAAGAAAAATTCTCGGACCAAAAATGTGCTGACACATACCGATTGCGCGGTAACAAAGAAGTATATCAAACATGCGGCACAATCTCAGATACCAAACGAAAACGAAGGGTTAAATTCTTTGGACATGTTTCAAGAATGCCTGACGACACTCACTAACAATAAGAAAATGTTTAACCACTTCAACAAGCCCAATAGAAAAGGTAACTCGTATTAAAAACGGTTTGCTAACACCAAGAAGGATCTACAAGAAATGAACATCACTGATCAAGACATCCGCAACAGAACCACTTTCAGAAATAAGATAGACACATTTGAGGGGTTCCTAGAGCCAGAAACAGCGACCAGAAGAAACAACATTGGACAGCTGAAAAGAAAGAAGCTGTGAGCAAGAAGGAAGGAATATGGCGCCAAAGAAAACTGAAATCATGAAGAGTTATTTACGTGGTCCATAGTTGGCCACAATGATACCAGGTGAATCAGCTGCCCAGAAAAATATTGTTTTATGCAGCCCAACTTACGCGTATTATCAGGAAGGTTGGTATTTCTCTGCTAGCATCCCGTATAGTACTAATGCACTGAAAGCATATCCTGAAAACGATACTGAGCGTTATTAAATTTCCCTCGTCTGTAGTCACATCCAGGGAAAAGTACGAGTATTGAGAGGCAATCATCTTATACAAAAGTAACGTAAATGTAACGTTGCTTTACGTTGACAATCAAAACTGTAACGATAGAGAAAAATTACAAGACAAGAGGACATGGAATTAACAAATTGATAACCATGTGTTTGCAGAAGTAGATAAATTCAAATACCTGGGGACACTAATAAACAAGATAAACTAAGACAAACAGGAGATAGAAGCGAGGATTAAATCTGCATCAAGAGCATCATATTCAGATTTAAAACAAGTAGTTCCGTGAAGAACTATAAAGCCTATTTTCATATATCCTGCTCATGTTAATTGCCTCTATCAACATACAAAATTTCAGTTTAATTGCTGTAACAGATTCGTAGAAATTGAGAACCGTCTAAATATTTTAGATGGTCGCCAGGTTGGATTTTTATTTTTGTACTATTACATTAAGATTATTGTGTACGTGTGGTATTCAAACTTCAATCGCATGATTAGAACACAAGAAGTAAAAACGAGATTTTAAAATTACGCACAGCAGCCATCTTGTGATTATGCAAACAATCGAAATAAATTAGATGCCAGTGGATCAACATTTGTATAAGCATTTAACGTGCAACGTTTCACGGCACTCGGATAGTTAATTCGCGAGAAACGTCCATTTAAATATCTATATTTCGCGTCGCCGCCATGTTGGATTTGTGCTCACCAGGTTACTGAAAGTCCTATAGGTGAACATATGTTCATAGTCTCTATTAAAATAAAAAATTTCAGTTTGGTTGCTGTAAAAGATTCATAGATATTGAGAACCGTCTAAATATTTCGAAACCTCGCCAATTAGGATTGTTATATGTATTGGCCATAGAATTATGTACCATTCAAGGACAATTTATGCCTAGGTTCATTATTCAAACTTTCACTTCGATCGCATGATTACGACACAATAAATAAAAACTTAATTTTAAAATTTCACACAGCCGCCATCTTGAGGTTATGAAAACAATTGAATTAAATTAGATGGCAGTGCATTACAATCTGCAAAATCATTTACTGTACCACATTTCACTGCGCTCAGAGGGTTAATTCACGAGAAAACTCTATTAAAATATTTCAAATTCGCTTGGTCGCCATGTTCGTTTTGTACTTGAAAGGTTTATGAAATGTACACAGGTAAACTTGTATCAGTACCCTTTATCACCGTACAAAATTGCAGGGTGATATCTGTAATAATTTCGGAGATATAGAATGTCAGTGAAATATTTCGCACCGCCGCCATTTTGAGGTTATGTAAACAATTGAACTAAATTAGACTCGAGTGCATTGAAATGTGTATAAATATTTGCTGTACCAAGTTTCATTACGTTTGGATAGTTAAATCGCGAGAAAAGTCTATTTAAAAGTCTCAATTTCGGTTTGCCGCCATGTTGGTTTTGTAGTCACCAAGTTTTTGAAAGTCTCATAGGTGAACTTCTAGTAGTGCCCTTTATCACCGTACACAATTTCAGGGCGATATCGGTAATAGTTTCGAAGATATTGAATGCTAGTGAAATATTTCGCACAGCCGCCATGTTGGATTGGTGAGACGTAACAAGATTTGAAGGGCACGGTCGAGGTCACCGCGAATAGTGCCATGAACTTACCGAGTTTCACTGAAATCGCTCCAGCCGTTTAGATTTTATTAGGGGGGACACACACACACACCTCACACACACACACACACGCACACACGGACAAAAGGTGATCTCATAAGCCTATTTTTTCAAAATTGAAAATAGGCTAAAAATACTCACATCCAAATTGTTATCAAGAGGGACCAAAATACGAATTTATAAAACTATAATTAGGCTAGTATTACTATATGGTGCAGAAAAACGGGGATTAGGCCAGTATTACTATATGGTGCAGAAACACGGAGATTAGGCCAGTATTACTATATGGTGCAGAAACATGGAGATTAAGCCAGTATTACTATATGGTGCAGAAACACGGAGATTAGGCCAGTATTACTATATGGTGCAGAAACATGGAGATTAGGCCAGTATTACCATATGGTGCAGAAACACGGAAATTACTAAATGGTGCAGAAACATGGAGATTAGGCCAGTATTACTATATGGTGTAGAAACCTGGAGATTAGGCCAGTATTACTATAAGGTGCAGTAACATGGAGATTAGGCCAGTATTACTATATGGTGCAGTAACATGGAGATTAGGCCAGTATTACTATATGGTGCAGAAACACGGAGATTAGGTCAGTATTACTATATGCTGCAGAAAAACAGAGATTAGGCCAGTATTACTATATGGTGCAGAAACACGGAGATTAGGCCAGTATTACTATATGGTGCAGAAACACGGAGATTGGGCCAGTATTAGTGTATGGTGCCGAAACCTGGAGATTAGGCCAGTATTACTATAAGGTGCAGGAACATGGAGATTAGGCCAGTATTACTAAATGGTGCAGAAACACGGAGATTAGGCCAGTATTACTATATTGTGCAGAAACACAGAGATTAGGCCAGTATTACTATATGGTGCAGAAACACGGAGATTAGGCCAGTATTACTATATGGTGCAGAAACACGGAGATTAGGCCAGTATTACTATATGGTGCAGAAACACAGAGATTAGGCCAGTATTACCATATGGCGCAGAACATGAAGATTAGGCCAGTTTTACTATATGGTGCAGAAACACGGAGATTAGGCCAGTATTACTATATGGTGCAGAACCATGGAGATTAGGCCAGTATTACTATATGGTGCCGAAACATGGAGATTAGGCCAGTACTACTATATGGTGCAGAAACATGGAGATTAGGCCAGTATTACTATATGGTGCAGAATCACGGAGATTAGGCCAGTATTACTAAATGGTGCATAAACACGGAGATTAGGCCAGTATTACTATATGGTGCAGAAACAGAGATTAGGCCAGTATTACCATATGGTGCAGAAACACGGAGATTAGGCCAGTATTACTATATGGTGCAGAAACATGGAGATTAGGCCAGTATTACTATATGGTGCAGAAACACGGAGATTAGGCCAGTATTACTATATGGTGCAGAACCATGGAGATTAGGCCAGTATTACTATATGGTGCCGAAACACGGAGATTAGGCCAGTATTACTATATGGTGCAGAAACACGGAGAATAGGCCAGTATTACTATATGGTGCAGAAACACGGAGATTAGGCCAGTATTTCTATATGGTGCAGAAACACGGAGATTAGGCCAGTATTACTATATGGTGCAGAAACATGGAGATTAGGCCAGTATTACTTTATTGTGCAGGAACACGCAGATTAGGCCAGTACTACTATATGGTGCATAAACACGGAGATTAGGCCAGCATTACTATATGGTGCAGAAAAACGGAGATTAGGCCAGTATTACTATATGGTGCAGAAACACGGGGATTGGGCCAGTATTACTATATGGTGCAGAAACACGGGATTAGGCCAGTATTACTATATGGTGTAGAAACATGGAGATTAGGCCAGTATTAGTATATGGTGCAGAAACATGGAGATTAGGCCAGTATTACTATATGGTGCAGAAACATGGAGATTAGGCCAGTATTACTATATGGTGCAGAAACACGAAGATTAGGCCAGTATTACTATATGGTGCAGAAACATGGAGATTAGGCCAGTATTACCATATGGTGCAGAAACACGGATATTAGGCCAGTATTACTATTTGGTGCAGAAACATGGATATTAGGCCAGTATTACTATATGGTGCAGAAACATGGAGATTAGGCCAGTATTACTATATGGTGCAGAAACACGGATATTAGGCCAGTATTACTATATGGTGCAGAAACACGAAGATTAGGCCAGTATTACTATATCGTGCAGAAACATGGAGATTAGGCCAGTATTACTATATGGTGCAGAAACATGGAGATTAGGCCAGTATTACTATATGGTGCAGAAACACGAAGATTAGGCAAGTATTACTATATGGTGCAGAAACATGGAGATTAGGCCAGTATTACCATATGGTGCAGAAACACGGATATTAGGCCAGTATTACTATTTGGTGCAGAAACACGGAGATTAGGCCAGTATTACTATATGGTGTAGAAACACGGAGATTAGACCAGTATTACTATATGGTGCAGAAACATGGAGAGTAGGCCAGAATTACTATATGGTGCAGAAACATGGAGATTAGGCCAGTATTACTATATGCTGTAGAAACCTGGTTATTAGGCCAGTATTACTATATGGTGCAGAAACACGGAGATTAGGCCAGTATTACTATATGGTGCAGAAACACGGAGATTAGGCCAGTATTACTATATGGTGCAGAAACACGGAGATTAGGCCAGAATTACTATATGGTGCAGAAACACGGAGATTAGGCCAGTATTACTATATGGTGCAGAAACACGAAGATTAGGCCAGTATTACTATATGGTGCAGAAATATGGAGATTAGGCCAGTATTACTATATGGTGCAGAAACATGGAGATTAGGCCGGTATTACTATATGGTGCAGAAACACGAAGATTAGGCCAGTATTACTATATGGTGCAGAAACATGGAGATTAGGCCAGTATTACCATAGGGTGCAGAAACACGGATATTAGGCCAGTATTACTATTTGGTGCAGAAACATGGAGATTAGGCCAGTATTACTATATGGTGCAGAAACACGGAGATTAGGCCAGTATTACTATATGGTGCAGAAACACGGAGATTAGGGCAGTATTACTATATGGTGCAGAAACACGGAGATTAGGCCAGTATTACTATATGGTGCAGAAACATGGAGATTAGGCCAGTATTACTATATGGTGCAGAAACACGGAGATTAGGCCAGTATTACTATATGGTGCAGAAACACGGAGATTAGGCCAGTATTACTATATGGTGCAGAAACATGGAGAGTAGGCCAGTATTACTATATGGTGCAGAAACATGGAGATTAGGCCAGTATTACTATATGGTGCAGAAACACGGATATTAGGCCAGTATTACTATATGGTGCAGAAACACGAAGATTAGGCCAGTATTACTATATCGTGCAGAAACATGGAGATTAGGCCAGTATTACTATATGGTGCAGAAACATGGAGATTAGGCCAGTATTACTATATGGTGCAGAAACACGAAGATTAGGCCAGTATTACTATATGGTGCAGAAACATGGAGATTAGGCCAGTATTACCATATGGTGCAGAAACACGGATATTAGGCCAGTATTACTATTTGGTGCAGAAACACGGAGATTAGGCCAGTATTACTATATGGTGTAGAAACACGGAGATTAGGCCAGTATTACTATATGGTGCATAAACATGGAGAGTAGGCCAGTATTACTATATGGTGCAGAAACATGGAGATTAGGCCAGTATTACTATATGGTGTAGAAACCTGGTTATTAGGCCAGTATTACTATATGGTGCAGAAACACGGAGATTAGGCCAGTATTACTATATGGTGCAGAAACACGGAGATTAGGCCAGTATTACTATATGGTGCAGAAACACGGAGATTTGGCCAGAATGACTATATGGTGCAGAAACTTGGAGATTAGGCCAGTATTACTATATGGTGCAGAAACACGGAGATTAGGCCAGTATTACTATATGGTGCAGAAACACGAAGATTAGGCCAGTATTACTATATGGTGCAGAAACATGGAGATTAGGCCAGTATTACTATATGGTGCAGAAACATGGAGATTAGGCCAGTATTACTATATGGTGCAGAAACACGAAGATTAGGCCAGTATTACTATATGGTGCAGAAACATGGAGATTAGGCCAGTATTACCATAGGGTGCAGAAACACGGATATTAGGCCAGTATTACTATTTGGTGCAGAAACATGGAGATTAGGCCAGTATTACTATATGGTGCAGAAACACGGAGATTAGGCCAGTATTACTATATGGTGCAGAAACACGGAGATTAGGGCAGTATTACTATACGGTGCAGAAACACGGAGATTAGGCCAGTATTACTATATGGTGCAGAAACATGGAGATTAGGCCAGTATTACTATATGGTGCAGAAACACGGAGATTAGGCCAGTATTACTATATGGTGCAGAAACACGGAGATTAGGCCAGTATTACTATATGGTGCAGAAACATGGAGAGTAGGCCAGTATTACTATATGGTGCAGTAACATGGAGATTAGGCCAGTATTACTATATGGTGCAGAAACACGGAGATTAGGCCAGTATTACTATATGGTGCAGAACCATGGAGAGTAGGCCAGTATTACTATATGGTGCAGTAACATGGAGATTAGGCCAGTATTACTATATGGTGCAGAAACATGGAGATTAGGCCAGTATTACTATATGGTGCAGAAACACGAAGATTAGGCCAGTATTACTATATGGTGCAGAAACATGGAGATTAGGCCAGTATTACCATAGGGTGCAGAAACACGGATATTAGGCCAGTATTACTATTTGGTGCAGAAACATGGAGATTAGGCCAGTATTACTATATGGTGCAGAAACACGGAGATTAGGCCAGTATTACTATATGGTGCAGAAACATGGGGATAGGCCAGTATTACTATATGGTGCAGAAACACGGAGAGTAGGCCAGTATTACTATATGGTGCAGTATCATGGAGATTAGGCCAGTATTACTATATGGTTCAGAAACACGGAGATTAGGCCAGTATTACTATATGGTGCAGAAACATGGAGAGTAGGCCAGTATTACTATATGGTGCAGAAACATGGAGATTAGGCCAGTATTACTATATGGTGCAGAAACACGGAGATTAGACCAGTATTACTATATGGTGCAGAAACACGAAGATTTGGCCAGTATTACTATATGGTGCAGAAACGTGGAAATTAGGCCAGTATTACTATATGGTGCAGAAACATGGAGATTAGGCCAGTATTACTATATGGTGCCGAAACACGGAGATTAGGCCAGTATTACTATATGGTGCAGAAACACGGAGATTAGGGCAGTATTACTATAAGGTGCAGAAACACGGAGATTAGGCCAGTATTACTATATGATGTAGAAACATGGAGATTAGGCCAGTATTACTATATGGTGCAGAAACATGAAGATTTGGCCAGTATTACTATATGGTTCAGAAACACGGAGATTAGACAAGTATTACTATATGGTGCAGAAACACGGAGATTAGGCCAGTATTACTATATGGTGCAGAAACACGGAGATTAGGCCAGTATTACTATATGGTGCAGAAACATGGAGAGTAGGCCAGTATTACTATATGGTGCAGAAACATGGAGATTAGGCCAGTATTACTATATGGTGCAGAAACACGGATATTAGGCCAGTATTACTATATGGTGCAGAAACACGAAGATTAGGCCAGTATTACTATATCGTGCAGAAACATGGAGATTAGGCCAGTATTACTATATGGTGCAGAAACATGGAGATTAGGCCAGTATTACTATATGGTGCAGAAACACGAAGATTAGGCCAGTATTACTATATGGTGCAGAAACATGGAGATTAGGCCAGTATTACCATATGGTGCAGAAACACGGATATTAGGCCAGTATTACTATTTGGTGCAGAAACACGGAGATTAGGCCAGTATTACTATATGGTGTAGAAACACGGAGATTAGGCCAGTATTACTATATGGTGCATAAACATGGAGAGTAGGCCAGTATTACTATATGGTGCAGAAACATGGAGATTAGGCCAGTATTACTATATGGTGTAGAAACCTGGTTATTAGGCCAGTATTACTATATGGTGCAGAAACACGGAGATTAGGCCAGTATTACTATATGGTGCAGAAACACGGAGATTAGGCCAGTATTACTATATGGTGCAGAAACACGGAGATTAGGCCAGAATGACTATATGGTGCAGAAACTTGGAGATTAGGCCAGTATTACTATATGGTGCAGAAACACGGAGATTAGGCCAGTATTACTATATGGTGCAGAAACACGAAGATTAGGCCAGTATTACTATATGGTGCAGAAACATGGAGATTAGGCCAGTATTACTATATGGTGCAGAAACATGGAGATTAGGCCAGTATTACTATATGGTGCAGAAACACGAAGATTAGGCCAGTATTACTATATGGTGCAGAAACATGGAGATTAGGCCAGTATTACCATAGGGTGCAGAAACACGGATATTAGGCCAGTATTACTATTTGGTGCAGAAACATGGAGATTAGGCCAGTATTACTATATGGTGCAGAAACACGGAGATTAGGCCAGTATTACTATATGGTGCAGAAACACGGAGATTAGGGCAGTATTACTATACGGTGCAGAAACACGGAGATTAGGCCAGTATTACTATATGGTGCAGAAACATGGAGATTAGGCCAGTATTACTATATGGTGCAGAAACACGGAGATTAGGCCAGTATTACTATATGGTGCAGAAACACGGAGATTAGGCCAGTATTACTATATGGTGCAGAAACATGGAGAGTAGGCCAGTATTACTATATGGTGCAGTAACATGGAGATTAGGCCAGTATTACTATATGGTGCAGAAACACGGAGATTAGGCCAGTATTACTATATGGTGCAGAACCATGGAGAGTAGGCCAGTATTACTATATGGTGCAGTAACATGGAGATTAGGCCAGTATTACTATATGGTGCAGAAACATGGAGATTAGGCCAGTATTACTATATGGTGCAGAAACACGAAGATTAGGCCAGTATTACTATATGGTGCAGAAACATGGAGATTAGGCCAGTATTACCATAGGGTGCAGAAACACGGATATTAGGCCAGTATTACTATTTGGTGCAGAAACATGGAGATTAGGCCAGTATTACTATATGGTGCAGAAACACGGAGAT
This sequence comes from Meconema thalassinum, assembly GCA_946902985.2. Taxonomy (NCBI): domain Eukaryota; kingdom Metazoa; phylum Arthropoda; class Insecta; order Orthoptera; family Tettigoniidae; genus Meconema; species Meconema thalassinum. Next base: position 36,226,637 of record OX336392.1, read on the forward strand.
TAGGCCAGTATTACTATATGGTGCAGAAACATGGGGATAGGCCAGTATTACTATATGGTGCAGAAACACGGAGAGTAGGCCAGTATTACTATATGGTGCAGTATCATGGAGATTAGGCCAGTATTACTATATGGTTCAGAAACACGGAGATTAGGCCAGTATTACTATATGGTGCAGAAACATGGAGAGTAGGCCAGTATTACTATATGGTGCAGAAACATGGAGATTAGGCCAGTATTACTATATGGTGCAGAAACACGGAGATTAGACCAGTATTACTATATGGTGCAGAAACACGAAGATTTGGCCAGTATTACTATATGGTGCAGAAACGTGGAAATTAGGCCAGTATTACTATATGGTGCAGAAACATGGAGATTAGGCCAGTATTACTATATGGTGCCGAAACACGGAGATTAGGCCAGTATTACTATATGGTGCAGAAACACGGAGATTAGGGCAGTATTACTATAAGGTGCAGAAACACGGAGATTAGGCCAGTATTACTATATGATGTAGAAACATGGAGATTAGGCCAGTATTACTATATGGTGCAGAAACATGAAGATTTGGCCAGTATTACTATATGGTTCAGAAACACGGAGATTAGACAAGTATTACTATATGGTGCAGAAACACGGAGATTAGGCCAGTATTATTATATGGTGCAGAAACACGAAGATTTGGCCAGTATTACTATATGGTGCAGAAACATGGAGAGTAGGCCAGTATTACTATATGGTGCAGAAACACGGAGATTAGGCCAGTATTACTATATGGTGCAGAAACATGGAGGGTAGGCCAGTATTACTATATGGTGCAGAAACACGGAGATTAGGCCAGTATTACTAGATGGTGCAGAAACACGGAGATTAGGCCAGTATTACTATATGTTGCAGAAACATGGAGATTAGGGCAGTATTACTTTATGGTGCAGAAACACGGAGATTAGACCAGTATTACTATATGGTGCAGAAACATGGAGATTAGGCCTGAATTACTATATGGTGCAGAAACACGGAGATTAGGCCAGTATTACTATAAGGTGCAGAAACACGGAGATTAGGCCAGTATTACTATTTGGTGACGAAACGTGGAGAATAAGGAAGCGCACAGAGAGAAAGATAAAGGTTTTTGAAAATAAAATCCTCAGAAAGATTTCCGGACCAATTTGTGAAGCAGGTGAGTGGCGTAAGAGAAGGAACAAGGAATTAAAGAACCCGATATTGTTGCGGAAGCTAAGACAAGAAGGCTGAGAAGTGCTGGTGACGTGTACAGAAGAGAAGAGGGATCTAAGACTGCAAGAGGTGTGTGAGAAAAAGCCAGATGGAGAGAACAGGTAGCCAAAGACATCCAGCTACTAGGAGCGGGAGAAGAAGATGCCAAGGACAGAACGAGGTGGAGGAGCCTACTTGACGGGGCCACGAACCAACTGCGGTTTTTGGAGCCTGGAGAGTAAGTAAGTAACGGCAGCTATACAGTAGTTTAATTTAAGGAGTCGCACCAAAGCCCTCTTCCAACACAATTTTGAACCATACTTGAATTGCCTTAGCTTCATGAAATAATTCGAAACCCGTTATTCTTTATGAATAGTGCTGAATTATTGCCATAAAGAAAACATATTTCACTCCATAAGAACTCAAGAGCAAAAGTTGTTGAAAATAATGTCATTGTTTTATTGAACACAATCATGAGATTCGTCCAGGATGCATCCAAAGCCAGCTTCGTTTCTTATCGCGTTAACACGTTAGCGCGGTAACAAGATGTGATAATAATAATAATAATAATAATGTTATTGGTTTTACGTCCCTTTTAACTACTACGTGGCGGCTTCGGCAGCGTAGTTGGTAGGAAGCTGAGCATCTATGTCCAAGATCGCGGGTTCAAACCCAGCCGAAGTCATAGGATTTCTTAAGAGCAATAAAAATCCTTTAGTATACCTTCTTTCGGGGGGGGGGGGGGAGTAAAGCCGGCGGGCCCATGCCAAAGTTTGATGTCATGTAAAAGAACCTTCCACTAACTATAATTGTGTGAAGCTAAATTTGTAGGTTAGATGTGATTAACGCTGTATTAAGTTTCAACGTTCGTCGGCAGGTGCTAGTTGTGGTGGCATCTAGTAGCCAGGTTCACATCTAGGTGTCATTGACGGTAGCATTTGGTAACAAAAGGAGAAACTACTTGAAATTAATCGTCTGCAATCCTTACTTGAATACAGATAACACACACTAATACAGCCATGACAATTAACACCGGATTATCAGACAGATTCTACACACACCCAAAACACGGGGCCACATGACCGCGATATCGCAGCCCCTAAACTAACGAACCAACCGTAGTCTGTTTGCATTTCTTGTGTGATGAAATTATGACAGTTCAACTCCAATTTTTAGATCAGTTTTGCAAAGTTTTCGGGTCATTTTATGGAATGTTTGCAGTCATTTTATAGGTCTTTTTTAAACATCCGGGCCATGTCTGATGAATATTTCTACATGGACGTCACAAGGTGAAATGGAGTGAGTTAAATTTGTTGTTCATTGCTAGAATTCCTTACCACAAAGAGTGTCAGGCAACATTAACTGATGATGACATTTTTGTGAGATTTTTATGCCAAGGAATGTTCAGATGCTGAAAATGACTAAGTATTAGAGTGAGTTTTGGGCCTACGATACCAACAACTATTATAAAGGTTATTTATCTATAGCCTACCGGGTTAGTTAGCCGTGGTCGTTACGGCATGACTAAGGCAGTCGCTCACATCCGGGAGGCGAGGAGGTTCGAATCCCCCCGCCGGCAACCTTGATGATGGTCTTCTGCGGTTTCCCATCTTCCTTCCAGGCAAATGCCGGGGTTGGTCCCTAACTAAAGGCCACAGCCGCTACCTTCCAACTCCTTGCCCTTCCCGTTTAACTTTCCTCCCCAATGGTACTTGTAGCTCACCCATTGAGAAGCAGCTACAAAAAACTGGCGAGCCGAACATGTCCTTGGACACTCCCGGCACTAAAAGCCATACGCTAAAAAAATCTATAGCCTATTAATATGGTTTAAGTAACAATTTGTGCAATGACTCTACTTCCAGAAATTCTGTTTTAAACTGTCTGAATATTTGGTATCAATAACTGCTTCATACTCTCTCCTTATCTATACAGGGTGTATTTGATATGATGGAAGTCCTCTACACTGGTGATAGAAGATGGTATTCTAAGCAAATATCTCATGAAATTAAGTCGGATCTTAATTAGTGTAGGTGGAATTAAATCACAAAAATCGTCGGTCAATGTCTTGGAAACGGTCTTTCACTTCGTTCCCCTCAGCAGCAGAGCTGACTTCTCCCCGTCACCCTCCCCTCCTACGCTGAGGAATGTTGACCAGAGTCTGCAGTTGAGTGACCTCCTCGCCTTGTCTGCCAATGACATTGAAATACACATACCGAGCCTATGAACAGCTGATTCACACCTTCATGGGGAGTGGCTACATGACTAGTGATGGTGGATCTGTCTAGGATTTTGCCAGCTTCATGAACTATGCATAGAAAATAGAAATCCTAAAGATTTGGTAAATTAATTTAAGGAACTGTTGGTCTATCTTTGTGTGAAGATAGTGAAACAACTGTAATAAACATATTAATAATACTAATAATAGTAATAGTGGGCTTTTAGACACACTAACTTCTTTTATGTTTCTTTTTGGTATGTCGAGTTGCCAGACTTTAATGTACGTAGGATCTCTTGTATGTGCCATGAAATCCATGGGCATGATCGTATTAGATCCCATTCATTTACTACATGACTGAACGTAGATCGCACCCTCGGGAATGTTAGCATTCTACCACCAGAACTACACATGCTGACTCTTATTATTATTATTAGACTATTATTATTATTATTATTATTATGACACTGTATTATAACAATGTATTTGTATTTTATTTTCATTTTCGTGTATTTTCATATGTATTTACATTGTTGATGGACCAATAAATCAACCCTCCCCCCCCCCCCCCCCTCTCCAGTTAATGGCCACCCGAGGGCTGGAGATGGGTTGGGACAATTCACAATATGAACATGTGGTACCGTACTAGTATTAAATCTTGGAAGTAGTTTTCCATGGGTTCTCACTTCTACCCCAGGCAAATGCCGGGATTGTTCCTTACTTAAGGCCACGGCCGCCTTCTTCTCAATAATCATAACCGCTGGCAGTGCAGCCCATGAAGGGCCTAGGCCTACCATGCGACCGCTGTACAGCCATTTGGCCTGCAGATATTAGGGTGACGCGTGGTCGGTGCATCGGGTCCCCTCGGCCATTTATCTTGATTTTCCTGACCCGGGCACTGCCTCACTGTCAGACAGCTACTCAATTGCCCTCACGAGGCTTAGTACACTGCGTTCCAGCCCTCACGTCAGTTTCTAATATCCCTGATGGAGCCAGGAATCGAACCCAGTGCCTCCAGGTGAGAGGCAGTTGCACTGCCCCAACACCACAGGGCCGGCGCCTTCTTCCGAATCCTCACCTGAATTACAAATACCCACATTAAGTTACTACAGAAACCACAAAACACAGGTTATCACACAAATTCTACCCACACCCAGCTACATGGGGCTAAATGACCAAAATCGCCAAGCCTCTCAAACAAAACATCAAGTATTTTACTTCCGTCCTAAATGCCTAGTTCTGAACAGACTACGGGATGTCGGAATTTCGTCACACTGCATTTCATTAAGTGAATGTTTTTAGTATTTTCAGAAACTAGTCAACAGAAGGTCCGACACGGACGCCAATGATACATCAGGGCTGAGTATCGAAATTATTTTATACATGAACATCAATCAATGAATTCCACACTCACAAAGTAGGCTACACAATACAACCGGTCCCAACGTCCCAAGCCATTGCGTGCGCTGTCAACAACAACAACAAGAACAACGGCAATGCACATTTTCTTACGAGACGGTAGAGCTCTTCCTCATAACAGCTGATAGCCTACCACCCCTCAAGTCAACCGGTAAGGTCAATGCTCCGATTACGTAACAACTTCCCCTTCGCGCGTCGTCTCTCCTGGCTCCGCCTCGTTTACCCCAGCCTGCCGCATCACTTTCTGCCTGATTAGTTTCTGAAATAACTAAAAACATTGACTTTTTAATGATTAATTATCAATTTCAAGATAGGTGACAAATTTTTTACCTAGGAAGCTTAGAATAGTCTCTTCTATCACCAGTGTAACGGACTTCCATCATATCAAATACACCCTGTATATAAATCAACCAGCAACCCGGTCCGGCTCCGTTCGGGAACAGAGTTGTGAATGCATTACGTGATAAGCGCTTCTTTACGATGTCAATGAACTACGATCTATATCCGTTTTACGTCTGGGCATGATGGGTTAAAATCACGCACTGGACAATAAACTATATTATCATGGAGATGCATGTGCATCAAATTATTTTCAGACGTAATTAAAGAATGGCGAGGTGCATGATACACAAATCCCCCTTCCGTCCAATCTAAAAACACTTATAGTGGGCGATGTATTGAATATAGAGAGGTGCTCTCGCGTACGTTTTTGTAGAACATTCCATGCTGAACAATTCTTACACTCATTGTACATTGATATGTTTAGCGGGTTGCCCAGCGTAAGCTTAAAAAGCGCACGGACGCCAGGATTTTCTTTCGACTTTTTCTCTGAAATCGTTACTGCTTGGCTTTCTTTGATCATAAATAAATTATTTTCAATAGAAACCTTCCTCGAGGTATCCTTTACAGAATGGTGAAAACCGCATCAAAATCCATGCAGTGGTTCTCGAGATTACCCGTGACATCCAAGAATCGGGGACTTTATTTTATATTAAGTAGAGATGTTACAGGATAGTTTCTCTGTCTGTATGTATGTCCCCTATGCGTTGATATAGCCTATCATCCGTCCGATTGCGATTGAATTTGGGTGAGTTGTTGTGTGCACTCCAGGGAAGGTTTCTGACTACAAATTATTTATGTATCACAAAAGGGCGAGGGACTTATCAGGAACCTTTAAATCCCACAGTAATCCAATTGCACAATCTGTATACTTATCACACCGCAATGCCAGGAGTGAGAATAGCTTGCGAGGCGACATGAGGAGCCTTGTTATCTGGTATCGCTGTCTATTCCAATACAGTTCACGCCACAGTTTTTGGTTCATTATTATTATTATTATCTTCCTTTCTGTCTTGATTGGCATTGCAACGCATGCCAGGAATAGCCAGTTAATAATAAATTATCACAGATTTAATGTACAGAAATTTTCAAATTATCAGTCCAAACACGCAAATTTCCACAATTTTTGATATATATTTCAATATTGCTTTCCACGAAAAGGAGTTTTCTTATTAGATTGTCAGTATAATGAGCAGTTCCCACTCGATTTATGGATTCATCCAAGATATTGGCAACTCAGCTGTTTTGTTTTGAAAGGAGAGTCACTCTGTGATTGAAAGTAACAGCTTTGGACGACAATGAAAGTTTGAGGTTATGCTTCTTGTTGGTGCAATGTATTGCTGGGTAGTTGCTAGGGACTTTCCAACCTCAAAATAATTATCATTATATACAGAGGTGTGCAAATTATTAGACTCAAGGCCAGTTTTCAAAAATTGCATTTCAACTTTTCAATGATTTAATGCACTAAATATATTTACAAGGCGCTGCAATTATTTCAAACATTTTACCATTAATCTTAATTACATTTTATTTTAAGAAATTTATAGAAAAAAGATTTTATAGAATTTCCACTAAAAGAGGGCCTCGTTAATGAAAAATGTCATACGTTTTCTTTTTATTACTATATTCTACTATTCGTATTAATTTATAGCTGAGGGTTTTACTGATGATGCGCTCTCGAACTATTGAAAGATTCATGAACCTTGGATTGAAATCACCTGACTTAGAGGGTATATTCCAAAGTCAATGAAACAAGATAAAACGGACCCAGCTCGGGTATTTCACGGAAAACCCAATTCAAAAAGAATGTTGTAGAAATTCCTTGTTGGAAAAGTTATAAGTCTACTTGGGAGAAAACTTTACTAAGGATGTCAGCCGTTGTTAAATAAAATGATTTTGGATTAGAAAGTTTGACAAATGGACAAATGGAGTCCAACAAGGCGACCCAGTAAGCCCAATAATGTTCAACATCATGACTACAGAGGTCACGGAGATAATCAGAGACACTTCAGCGTCACTTATACTATATGCGGACAACATGGCAATTGGCTCGAGTGATAAAGAACAGCTTCAAGATGTCCTAAACAGACTCATCGCATGGGCAGACAGAAATGAATTACAAATCAACCAAACTAAATCCAAACAAATGACCTTTAGGAGAGGAGGGAAACATGCTTCAAAAAACACAATAACACTACACAATGAACCTTTAGAAGTAGTCTCAAAATTTAAATACCTCGGAGTTACTTTACAAACAACATTATCATCCTTCAACTTCCATGTTACAGAGAGAGCCACTGCAGCAATAAAAGCCATGTATCATATCCAACAACCACAGCGAATCTCAATAGCCACTGCATTAACACTGTTCAAGACTGCTATTGCACCAATAGCAACCTATGGGATTAACATCATCTGGGACAAACTATCAATCACAAATCTATCAACAATTGAGAAGGTCAATATGCCCGTTACCTAAAACGGATTCTAGGAGTAGGGAAGTCAGCACCATCGAGGCTAACATATGTGTTCAAACCCGGCCGAAGCCGTCGGATTTTTTAAGAGCGTTAAAAATCCTTCAGTATGCCTTCCTTCGGAGGGGAAGTAAAGCCGGCGGTCCCATGTCATAGATTTATGGCATGTAAAAGATCCTTTCGCAGACTAAACTTGTGTAAAACAAAATTTTTTAGGTTAGATTTCGTCAGAACGCTCTATCAAAGTTCCAACGTTCACCACTAGGTATCATTGATATCTGGTGGCGAAAGTTGGAACTACATGAAATTGAACGAACATGTCCTCGGACACTCCCGGCACTAAAAGCCATACGATAAATAAATAAATAAATAAATAAATAAATAAATAAATAAATAAATAAATAAAAGAAACCTTCTTCGTTGCGGACATAAAAGCACAGTTCTAGCTACCAAGTACTAAGGCTTATGAAAAGACACCACACCAGTTAAAAGAGAAAACTAATGCCATATGGACCGAATTTAACATCATCATCGGAATGGAAGCAGCCAAATGATGAACTCCGACACATACTGACAAGATTTGCAACGCACGGCTTTCTCCACAAGCTGTGTCTGAACCTAAGATTTCATCAACCGGAAGAATCCTGCGTGTGCAAATTGTACGACTATCATTGTGAGCGATATCATTCTCAATGCTGCCCAAACAGGACAATCTCAATAATAGGACTAGGTCAAGAATAATTTATGTATCATTATGCACATTGTGCGCTTTTCTTAAATAGTAATTAGAAAATTCTGACATTTAAATTCTCTATTTGATTCTAATAATTTGCACACCTCTGTGGTTATCATCCAGTACAGAATACGTTACTTTCCGCACGTTACAAGAATCTTAACCAGGGCCTTACAGCAAAACCAGAAAATTTATAGTGCAATAATGTCTAATAATGTACACAATTCACGTGGTCAGGAGTACACAGTATCCTTAAAGCAAACTACCACTTAAATACTCCTACGACTTTAAACAATACCCGGGCAACGCAACGCTAGATCCTTTAAATGTCCTCTAGGACATTGGATAACTCAATTTCTTCTTCATAATTTCACAGTCACATTATATTTACTGTATATATATATTCACTCACATACATATTCACGTCAGTCGTATAACCTACAAATTTTCCATCCACATATAATAACCACATCACTGTTTTAACGTCAAGCTGCTTTCTTTTAAATCAAGATTTATCTTTCATTTTATAACACATTGTAACAGATATGGTTTTTAATTTTTTTAAGTGTATTTCAGCCTTTAGCGTATTATTATTTTAAGTAGTTATTTTGATAACAACTTTTGATAAGGAAATGTTTGTATGTAAGGCTTGCTTCTTTTCGTATTTTATAAAATAACGCTGAAGAAGGTCACAATGTACTGTCATTAAAGTACAACTATTTAATGACTCAAGGTTTCAACTTACTAAATATTTAAACTTCGTCAAAAAGGACAAGGGCTGCCATGGTTATATTCTTGGCTTTTCGTCCTATAGGAAGCTTTGAAACTGATATTGAAGTCTGATTCTGAAATGATGCTTACCACAATTCTGGCCATGATGTTTGTTGTTGGAGACTCACAGAGCGACAAGTGTGCAGTCCGAGGGCCGCCTCAAACATTATATACAGCGTCCTAGAGAGACCTGGTCCTCTTCAGTCAAGAGGGCGCTGTTTGTTGACTGTAAACGCAAACCACTTGGCGAAATGACGACACAATGAGTTTATAGATCATTAAATAAGACTGGGGAAGTACCAATTAACAAGTATGTCTTAACAAGAATTCCATTATGACCACTTGACACTAGAGTGGAAATGGAAAATCCTTGCTAGTTCTCAAGATGCATGAGTCTTTCTAAGTATGTTGGAAGGTATTCAGTCATTATCTGCAAGGCTATCTGACCGCAACGTCAGCCTTAAGAGTTATGATCGATATGAAGCAGTATCTCAAGTTTTTAGTAAATTTCTCAAGAATACGTAACTGGTTTAAGAAATAGATTGTTGTTGTTAATTCGTTTAGCAGCTATACAACACCGTGGTCATGTAGTCCCTTGTACTGTGTTCGTTAGTTATTGTTGTTTTAAGGGGCGGAACTACGAGGATATCTGCTCCTCAACACAGATTAAAGTATACAAATTTGGAATGGAATTTAAATTTTGAGGTAGACACCTAAATTTGAAAAGACCGAAATTAATTAAACCAAAAATTAAATAAAATGTATAATTGTAATGTAAACAAAAATTACGGAAAATCAAAAATTCTGCATTCGAAAACGAACAAGTCGTTGAGTCAATGTACACTGGAAAATTTAGATTGCTGGCCCTAACCCACTCTCACTTATAAAGCGGATGACGAGATCAGCAGCCACCGCGTCATCGGCTAATATAAGTTTGAGTGTAATCTGCTAACCAAGGTCCCTTCGCAAGTCAACAAGATCCACACACTCGGTTAAAAGGTGGGCCACTGTGAAAATGGCTCCACAGGTACAAAGTGGGGGTCTTCCCTCTTCATTAGGTACGAGTGGGTGGATCTTGTATGACCTAACCTTAGCCTACACAAAATGACGGACTCTCTCCGTGACCAGAAAGAGCTCCGCCACACGCCTTGTTCGCTCTGAGTTTACTGGGCACTGGGTCAGCTAGCTACTGACTCTCCCAAAATGCCGGTACTTGTCGGCGTAACTGAGAGCGAATATCTCTAGCGGGTACCTCCATTGGTCGAGGTGGCAGTCATTCATTTAATCATTTCCCCAGGAAAGTGCGACAGGCTTTAGCAGCCAGCACTGTTTCAAATCCTCACCGCTAAATGAAGGATTCATTCATTCCATTCCCTAATCCGCTCGGTCAACTGAAAACAAGCTGTGGATTTTCATTTTTCAATCCTGTCTTTACCAAGCATGAGTTGAACCATCACATCCATGATCCATCTACGATCCATGATTTTTGAAACAGCAATGCATTCATTTCGCATTCATGAAACGCCGTGACCGACCACCAGTTTCGTTTATTCATAGCTTACGGTTTAGCGTGCTAGGCTTTGGTTTAAAGTATCTCGAAAAATCTAAATGCGCATGCGTATAAACAAAAAACAAACATGTTAATTCATAGCGGCAATCGGCTGTACTCATGCGCTTAATGTGCAACAACGTTTAATTCCTTATTAGCATTCAAACTCTCACATGTCACACTTGGAAAGCGAGATTTTCTAAACAATTACAATTTCACACCCTAGTGAAGGTAGGTTTTATTTTGGGGTGAAAATAGGTTGTCCATTGGCAAGGGGGGTCAGCCCGAGTTCGACACCTGAATTGTCAAAATCCGAACATGCATTCGGGAAATATCGGTTTTTCCCCTGAATGTATGGCGGGTTAGTATGTGATGTCACCAGGAAAGTAGGCTATGAGTCAACATTTTAAAACTTTTTGATCACACCTCGTAGGTTGGGATAGGTTAGGCTAGATTAAGTTAAGCTAAGGCCACCATCTTGTGACGTCACCAGGAAAGTAGGCTATGGGTCAACATTTTGGAACTTTTTGATCACACATCGTAGGTTAGGTTAGGTTAGGTTAGGCTAAGTTAAGACATGGCCGCCATCTTGTGACGTCACCAGGAAAGTAGGCTATGGGTCAACATTTTGGAACTTTTCGACCACACCTCGTTGTGACGTCACCAGGAAAGTAGGCTATGGGTTAACATTTTGGAACTTTTTGATCACACCTCGTTGTGATGTCACCAGGAAAGTAGGCTATGGGTCAACATTTTAGAACTTTTTGATCACACCTCGTTGTGATGTCACCAGGAAAGTTGGCTATGGGTCAACATGTTGGAAATTTTTGATCACACCTCGTAGTGACGTCACCAGGAAAGTAGGCTATGGGTCAACATTTTGAAACTTTTTGATCACACTTCGTTGTGAGGTCACCAGCAAAGTAGGCTATGTGTTAACATTTTTGAAATTTTTGATCACACCTCGTTGTGACGTCACCAGGAAAGTAGGGTGGTCAACATTTTGGGACTTTTAGATCACACCTCGTTGTGACTGTAACCTATATTTTATGAGTCCCCCATGACAGTTTTAATGTAGGCTAGTGGGTTTATTATTTCTTTATATCATGTTATCGTGTTGGCAACGTGTTCAATTGCATTGGACACGTCTGCAGTAGACGCAGTGTCATTATTATTATTATTACTATTATCATATACGAATACTTTTTATTATTAATTATTCAATGTATTTTAGGTCACTATTGACGAGATTCTGAAGCTAGCTCTAATCGTATGTTGTCTAAGAAAGTTTATTAATATTGTTCGGACCACTGAACCAGGAGTCAGGTTCATGTTTTGGTCACACGTACAGGAGGCAGCATTTATGGACGCTATTGTCTCGAGCAGGTATGCTCGCTTACCCCGGGGAGGGTGAGGAGGAAGCAGCCAGGGGGCCTTGCTAGGAGTGGAATGGACAAGCAGGCGTATGACAATAAGACTTCCTGGAAGGAGCTGTGGGTTTCAGACGTGTGGTAGCAAGCTACTGGATGCACTGCGGAAGGGATTGTCTCGCTGGACTTTGAGATGTCAGGTTGTGTAGGGTGTCTCTCTTGAGCTGAGCGCTTGGTGTTTCTACGGAAAGCTTGAAGACCGTACGGTACCTCCGAATTGTTTTAGTATGGAGGGTACCACGTGATTGGGTTCTGGCTGTAATGCCACAATCATAGTAGGGCTAATACCCATCAAGATAACTGTGCTAAGTTGAAGAAGACCTTCATGGCGGTAAACCATAATGGCATGGCTGACCAGCTTCAAAGTGGTGATGAAATGGACATATTGGGCAGACGACGGCATTACCGGTAATGTGAAAACAAACTAAGAAATCTTTAAAGGCCTAAATATTATTATTATTATTATTATATTATTATATATATTTTTAATTGCATTTCTTGTGTGTCACTCTTTTTTTTTATTATATTCATCAATCTCTTGCATGCAGCTTCAGAATATAAAGTAGATTTAAATTGGATAGTTTCTTTTTAGTTAGATGCATGTAAACCTTCCTTCGCCTTTATTAATTTATAGGAGGTTTTGGTAAGGCCTATGTACGAGCCAGTCCTTTCAGAATATCTGCACACGCCCGGAGATAAGAAGAGTTTCAAAAAGGTGGATTTGTTCAATTACAGTACTAATTATGTCAGTTGCTTATATTTTAAAGAAAGGCCTTTTATGAGGCAGAATATTCATTTTTATTTAATTTTTGTAACTTCAAAGTTACAAATGGCTTCTCTGGGTGAAGCCATCTTGTGGCTAGATTTGAAAGATTACAAATGGCGCCCAACTATGGAGTGTGAATAAGGCTGGCTGGTGCATAGTATGGCAGTACGTACAGGGAATTTGTGAAATCTGATCGGGTGTTTTAGGAAGGGTATATATGTTCAGTGATTTTGGAGGGTATGCTAAGTAATAAGAGTGAGCCTGATTTATTAAAGTTGAGATCTAGAAGTGTTGACAGAAGCACTCTTGGTCATTCTAGAAGAGGCAGGAGTCAGTCAAACAGGCAGACCAATAAGCGGTCAGATTCCACAAATTCGAGAGTAGTTCTTAGTAAAATGGCAGATAAGGATGTGATTTCTGGTACGTTGGAGGGACGTGAGGGGGCCGAGAAAGATGATGTTGCAACTGGCAAGGAGTTAGGAATGGGAGTGAATAGTGACGAGGAAAATGTAGGGCTGGGGGAAAACTCACAGATGATCAAGTTAATGGAGCAGATGATGTCAAAATTCAGTAGTAAACTAAGTGATTTAAGTAATAAAATGGATACTCAGAGTAGTGATTTAAGTACTCAAATTAATAATCAAAGTAGTGAATTTAGTACTAAGATAGACATTCAAAGTACGGATTTAGAGAGCAAAATTAATAAGATTGTAGAAAGTATGAGTAAAGGCTATAAGGAAATTCGTCAGGAAATTGCCAGTAGAATTGAGATGGTAGATAAAAGATTCGAGCAAGTTGAGGAGAAGATGAGCTTACAGAGGCAGGGCATTATGGATACTGTTGATAAGCAGATAGGCGAGGTGAGTAATGAGGTAGCCATTGTCAAGAAAGAAGTTAGTGAGAAGTTGATAGTTGTAGAGGAAGAAATGAGGGATATAACTGAGATTAGAAATAAGCAGGTGTTTTTCGAACAGGAGCTAGCGGTGTCTTCAGCCAGAGTAAAGATGGTAGATAAGAGTTTAAAAAAGGAGATTAGTGAACTGAAATCCTTTAATGAGAGCGAAAATTTGAAATTAAGAAGAGAGCTGAATCAGGCCAAGTCAAATAAGGAAAATTGTAATCACTCTGTAGGACATAGTAACTTCTATAGGGAATCTGACTTACCTAAATTTAGTGGAAGGCAGTTTAACCCTATGGAGTTTGTTAAAGTTGTTCAGAAGAGGTTTTCGAAAGGGTTAGAAGATGGGACTTTAGACTGGGATATTGTTGAGGAAATCGTATCATTAGCTTTTGTGGGGGAGGCTAAATCTTGGTATCAAGTTTTTAGGGGAGGTTTTCAGGGGTTGGAAGATTTTAAGCAGAAGTTTGAGGGAAAGTTCTGGAACGAACAGACTAAAGGAAGAGAAAGAGACAAGATTTCTTTTGGGAGGTATCAGTCGAATCAGGGGGTGAGCATGACGGAGTATTTCCTCACACATGTCCTTATCAGTCAGAATTTAGACACTAGTTCTTCTGAAGGTGATATTGTTAGGCGTATGGCCCGTCATTTTTCTGATGAGGTGAAGATGGCCGTAGTCATGCAGGATGTAAATACGATTAAGGACATGGAACGTGTGTTAGAAAGGTTTGATACTTTGGGTAGAATGGGAGGCAAAAGGCAAGAACAGGGAAGGGAAGGAAATTACGATCAGGGGTATCAGGAGGAAGGGAATAGGCATTATGAGCGTAGGAATATTGATATGCCAGGTAACTCTGTGAGGAATGATAGAGGAAATTTTGTAAATAGGGATAGGGGTGACCAAGGGAATTTTCGGAATAGGGGGCGCGGAGAACAGAGGCAGGAAGAAAATCGGGGACCTGGGGAACAAAGGCAGTTAGAGAATAGGGGGCGTGAAGAAGAGAGACAGCCAGCACAGCCGAGTAATTTAAACGGGAACAGGGCTCTTTAAGACGGTCAGATAGAGGGTCCCATCCCAGTATTCCAGTTCATGTGTTGAAGAAGATAGAATACGACCTTGATGTTAGAAAGGAATTGTTAGATGACCAGGTTGAGGTTATGCAGGAGAGATGTGAGCCTACGTTGATCAGTCCTGTGATTAAGGTGAAGATATGGGGTCAAGTCGTCGATGCCTTATTGGACTCAGGGAGCATGTGTTCTTGCATTAAGGCAGGCTTTTATGATGAGGTTAAGAGTAAAGGAGAAGTCATAGAGGAGATTCCTGTGTCCAATATATTTATATTGTCTGCTGTTGGGACTAAGTCACAGAGAGTGCGTAGACAGGTTGTCGCACCTATGTACATTGATGAGAAATGTGGTCGTCAGAGTTTTCTAGTGGTCGCGAATTTAGTGTATCCAGTCATATTGGGTGCGGATTGGCTAAGCAGTCAGATGTGTAAGCTTGATTACGGCGAATCTAAGGTGAGATTCAAGTGGGGTGAGAATTTTGATACGATTAGTCTGAGTTATCAGGTGGACTCGGGAACTTTTGTGAGTATATCAGTGTGTGTCCAGGTTTTAAATGAAGAGGAAGAAGTCAGTGAGGTTAGTAGCGACATGGTATCAGAGGATATTCAAAGTTGTAGTATGGTAGTGGAAGAGGAGCGTGAAGGCGAATTTTCAAGTGTTGTGGAAGATACCATGTTGGAGGTAGAGCAGAAGGCTCAGTTGTTAGAGGTCTTGAGAGAGCACAGTGAGGTGTTCTCTGACAAACCTGGTAGGACACATGTTTACGAGCATAGTTTCGAGATCACCGATAGGTCTAGTTTTAATGGTGTTAGATACCCGATACCACACGCCCATGTCAAAGCAGTAGATGATGTCATTTCGCAGATGCTAGACGATGAGGTGATCGAATTCAGTAGGAGCCAGTATGTCAATCCGTTGGTAGTAGTGATTAAGAAGGATGGGTCAGTTAAGCTATGTTTGGATGCAAGACAAGCTAATAAACGCATTGCGCCGGATCATCAGCGACCGGAAACTACTGAGGATTTAGTTCAGAGATTTGGGGGTAAGGAACGGCAGAAGCAGCAAGGGAAGCGGGCAGGAGATAGGTTAGATGTAGGTGACCTTGTGCTTTTGAGGGTGCCTCATGTTTTGTCCGCAGACCAGAAATTGGTGAGTAAATGTTTTCATTTGTATGAAGGACCGTATGAAATTGCACGGAAATTAGGGACCTGTGCGTACGAGCTCCTTACAAAGGACGGAAGGGTGCTAGGGATTTACAATATTTCCAATCTGAGGATGTACGTATCCTAGTAGCCCTGTTGGTTGTGTATATATTTGTGGAAGGAAGGAGTTAGGATTTTGGAAGGGAAGTCATGCCTAAAAGGATTGCTTTTTATTCTATGGTATAGGACCAAATGAATGAAAAGCAAGGGGGCGTTCTGTAACCTATATTTTATGAGTCCCCCATGACAGTTTTAATGTAGGCTAGTGGGTTTATTATTTCTTTATATCATGTTATCGTGTTGGCAACGTGTTCAATTGCATTGGACACGTCTGCAGTAGACGCAGTGTCATTATTATTATTATTACTATTATCATATACGAATACTTTTTATTATTAATTATTCAATGTATTTTAGGTCACTATTGACGAGATTCTGAAGCTAGCTCTAATCGTATGTTGTCTAAGAAAGTTTATTAATATTGTTCGGACCACTGAACCAGGAGTCAGGTTCATGTTTTGGTCACACGTACAGGAGGCAGCATTTATGGACGCTATTGTCTCGAGCAGGTATGCTCGCTTACCCCGGGGAGGGTGAGGAGGAAGCAGCCAGGGGGCCTTGCTAGGAGTGGAATGGACAAGCAGGCGTATGACAATAAGACTTCCTGGAAGGAGCTGTGGGTTTCAGACGTGTGGTAGCAAGCTACTGGATGCACTGCGGAAGGGATTGTCTCGCTGGACTTTGAGATGTCAGGTTGTGTAGGGTGTCTCTCTTGAGCTGAGCGCTTGGTGTTTCTACGGAAAGCTTGAAGACCGTACGGTACCTCCGAATTGTTTTAGTATGGAGGGTACCACGTGATTGGGTTCTGGCTGTAATGCCACAATCATAGTAGGGCTAATACCCATCAAGATAACTGTGCTAAGTTGAAGAAGACCTTCATGGCGGTAAACCATAATGGCATGGCTGACCAGCTTCAAAGTGGTGATGAAATGGACATATTGGGCAGACGACGGCATTACCGGTAATGTGAAAACAAACTAAGAAATCTTTAAAGGCCTAAATATTATTATTATTATTATATTATTATATATATTTTTAATTGCATTTCTTGTGTGTCACTCTTTTTTTTTATTATATTCATCAATCTCTTGCATGCAGCTTCAGAATATAAAGTAGATTTAAATTGGATAGTTTCTTTTTAGTTAGATGCATGTAAAACTTCCTTCGCCTTTATTAATTTATAGGAGGTTTTGGTAAGGCCTATGTACGAGCCAGTCCTTTCAGAATATCTGCACACGCCCGGAGATAAGAAGAGTTTCAAAAAGGTGGATTTGTTCAATTACAGTACTAATTATGTCAGTTGCTTATATTTTAAAGAAAGGCCTTTTATGAGGCAGAATATTCATTTTTATTTAATTTTTGTAACTTCAAAGTTACAAATGGCTTCTCTGGGTGAAGCCATCTTGTGGCTAGATTTGAAAGATTACATGACATCACCAGGAAAGTAGGCTAATGGCCGCCATCTTGTGACGTCATGACCGCCATCTTGGCCGCCATCTTGTGACGTCACCAGGAAAGTAGGGTATTTCCCTTTATCACCGTAAAATATTTCAGGGTGATATCAGTAATAGTTTCGGAGATATTGAATGCTGGTGAAATATTTCGCACAACCGCCATGTTGGATTGGTGAGACGTAACAAAATTTGAAGGGCACGGTTGGGGTCGTCTGGAATAGTGCTATTAACACACCGTCGAAACACACCTTCACACACGCACACACAGACAGACACACGGACAAAGGGTGATCTCATAAGCCTTTTTTTTTTCATAATTGAAAATAGGCTAAAAGTAGGCATTTACCTATTTGCATAGTGGTGGAAAAGGTTGTAAATTTAATGCACTACAACTGTATAAATGAATTTGAAGATTTTCACTCACCGAATATGATTTTTAGCCTATTTTCATTTATGAAAAAAAAAAGGCTTATGAGATCACCCTTTGTCCATGTGTCTGTCTGTGTGTGCGTGTGTGTGTGATGGTGTGTGCCCTCCCTAATAACTTCTAAACTGCTGGAGCGTTTTCAATGAAACTCGGTAAGTTCATAGCACTATTCTGGCCGACCCCGACCGAGCCCTTCAAATTTTGTTACGTCTCATCAATGCAGCATGGCGGCTGTGCGAAATATTTCACCAGCATTCAATATCTCCGAAACTATCACCGATATCACCATATAATTTTTTACGGTGATAAAGGGAACTACTAGAAGTTCACCTATGTGACTTTTGAAAAACTGGTAACTAAAAACCCAACATGGCGGCCACGTGAATTTGCGACATTTAAATAGACGTTTCTCGCGATTTACCCAACCAAACGCAATAAAACTTGGTACAGTATATGTTTATACACATTGTAATGCACCGACATCTAACTTGGTTAAATTGTTTACATAACCACAAGATGGAGGATGTGCGAAATATTTAACCGGCATTCTATATCTATGAAACTATTAGCGGTATCTCCCTAAAATTTTGTACGGAGATAAAGGGCACACTGGAAGTTCATCTATAAAACTGTCAAAAACCGGTTAATAACAAAACGAAAATGGTGACCAAGCGAATTTGAAAATTTTAAATAGACCTTTCTCGCGATTTAATGATCCAAACGCAATGAAACTTGGCACAGCAAATGTTTATACACATTTCAATGCACTGGTATCTAATTTAGTTCAATTGTTTCCATAACCTCAAGATGGCGGCTGTGCGAATTTTAAAATTAAGATTTTATTTCTTGTGTCGTAATCATGCGATCGAAGTGAAAGTTTGAATAATGAACCTACGCAATAATTTTCCTTTAATGGTACATGACTCTATGTCCTATACATATAACAATCCAACATGGCGACCATCCGAAATATTTAGATGGATCTCAATATCTACGAATCTATTACAACAATCAAACTGAATTCTTTAATGTTCATAGGGGCTATGAACATAAGTTCACCTCTAGGACTTTCAATAACCTGGTGATCACAAATCCAACATGGCGGTGACGCAAAGTATAAATATTCACATGGTCGTTTCTCGCAATTTAACCATCCGAGTGCAGTGACACTTGTTACAGTAAATCCTTGTACAAATGTTAATCCACTGGCATCTAATTTTTTTCAATTGTTTCCTTAACTACAAGATGGCAGCTGTGCGAAATTTTAAAATCTCGTTTTTACGTCTTGTGTCCTAATCATGGGATTGAAGTTTGAATACGACACGTACACAATAATCTTCATGTAACAGTACATAACACTAAGACCTACATATATAAATATCCAACGTGGAGACCATCCGCAATATTTAGTCGGTTCTCAATATCTACGAATCTATTACAGCAATCAAACTGAAATTCTGTATGTTGATAGAGACAATTAACATAAGTAGGATATATGAAAATAGGCTGTGTAGTTCTTCACGGAACTACTTGTTAGTTAATGACTTTACTGCACTTAACGTTTCATTAAATTAAAACTCAGAACGTGTGACACACAACTAAAACACGATATGGTAAGCTTTCACTCTAGAAACAGAAATAAGAATTCATTCATAACTTACTGAAGTACACTGTGTTCCCCGTTGCTTGGGAAATCGGCTTTCAAAATGCAGCTTTACAACCCCGAATGGAAAGTCATTGTAAATATGGAACTGCACCTGCTGTTCCATCACACTCTGCCTATTGTGATCACGGATAACGCTGATATTGTTATCAGTTTTACTAATAATAATAATAATATCGTATGGTGGAGACGGCACAACCACGAACTTCACACCCATGTGGAAAAAATAACTGATACAATGAGGAAACGGAGAATTACCTTTTACTGTCATATAACAAGAATGAACCCAGCACGATTGACAAATAAAATTTTCACCTACTTCCTCATAAAGAAAACCAAGGGAGCTTGGTTCACTGAGGTGGACAAAGATTTACAAGAAGTGGGAAATAGGGTAGAGCGGGGCTATTCCGCTCATTTCAAATTGTAAACATTATAAATCAAAAACTATTCATTTTTCTAAGATGGAACCAACAGCAAAGCACTCCTTATTTGTTGCGTATTACATACGAATGTTGTCAAAATACAGTTCTAACAATATACCGGCTTGATGAAATAAAATATAAATCAAAGCAAAAATGACGAATCACAAATTTAATGGGGCTATTACGCCCATGCTTGGGGCTATTTCGCTCACTGTAATAATGTCCTTTCCTCAACGGCATTTGCCACAAATGAAGTTTTTCCTTCCTGTAGCCCCAACATGCATGTCATGATACCCAGTTTCACAGTCTTTGCATTGAATCCAACCACCCTTTAATGATGACTGAGCGGTATAAAAAGTTACGCCACAAAATCCACATGGTGTTTCTTCCTCGTCAAAGTTTTTTGGTCGTACGGATTGAAGGTCCCGGTCGTTGGTCTTGCAAATGTCTCGAAAATGTTTTTAGCAACCTTTTCTTTACGGGCCTTATCAAATTTTAAGCTCCGTTTTGCCCTTCGAATCTGTTCTGGTGTGCATCCACACCCTCTTGCAGCCAAGCATTTTAGCCGGGAAGCTAGATCCGTCTCCTCTTTCATACTAAATGCTGTGGGATGACCCGGTGGTTTGTCCACTATGATTTTCTCTAAAAGTCCTTGTCGTTTACGCAAATGAACACGATTTTTAAGTGTTGAATAAGGCAGATTGAATAGCCCAGCTGCACCTCTCATGCTCACATCGCCTCGCAATACACCTGAAATAGCTCGGTCAATATCTTCCACGTCAATTTTCGAACTGGCATTTTCCTTTTATACGTCCGTACCATCTCTAACGTAACAAGAAAGAGATGCTAATCTGCTATCTGAAATGATTTGGTTGCAATATTATAACAAGAGAGAAGTCTTGGCTGAGCGGAGTAGCCCCCATATTTCTGGGCGGAGTAGCCCCAATTATTGGAATTTACAATAGCGCGTCTTGTGTTGGCTGTGACCAAGGAAACGCGCTACCTGCTATGTCCAGATGTAACTTAAACTTCAGACTGCCAGGCGCCACACTTCCGGGGGGGAAAAAGCCGCTACTCTGGACACTAATCCTTAAGTTGCAAGCACAAATTCATAATGACGACAAATTCCACAACATAAACAACGTACCTTGCAGTATTCTTCCTTTGTTTTACTCAACACTCAAGCTGTCACTCTCAAACAAACGATAGATGTAGTAGCAGAGAGACCGAGGGTCACACTGAACACAAAGGGCGATATCAGCTGAGCAGGGTGGCTGCTCAGTGCAAAGTCAAGCTTATTTTGAGCGGGAAAGCCCCGTGGGCGAATTAGCCCCGCCGTACCCTACAGGCAACGATATTTGGGAACCTGCCACCCTTAAACAAAAACTAACAGCACACCGATATTTCCAAGAAAAGCCAAAGCTTCCAACTGCAAGAAGTGGACTGGGGAAAGGAAACAACAGCATCGAGAACTAATGCGAAAGTACTGGGAGGATGTTAAAGCTCGATGCTGCAAGAAGCAGTTGAAATGTCGTGGTCCTTAGATCGCCGAATCGAAAGAATAATAATATATAATATATAATATCGTATGGCCTCGGGGCCGGGTTCAAGCTTTGTAATTTGACACCCAGAGGTTAGTTTGCAGGTCGAATTTGTTTTCGTTTTTCTTTGAATCACTATGAAAGTCAAGAAGGTTAGATATCTAAGCTCTTTGAACGCTATATCGCTTTCTAATAGAGAAATGAGGAACTTTTGGTTGGCAGAAACTCCCGAGATTAATTTTGCCATTATGAACGCGGCCTACTGAATTCAAATGGGTTCTTTGACATGCCAACATCGTATGACATGCGTATCGTATTTTTGCCGCCTTTCAAAAATCACTTACCACGGCCAGGGGCGAACCTGCAAGCTGGGGGTTAGTAGACCGACACGCTATCCACTCACCCACCGTGGCAAGCTTCAGTTTTACTGAGTCCTGTACTGGTGTGCATTAAGACACTTTTTTAATCGTGGATTCAGTTTATGGAATTCAGTGTATTACATTCCTACAAAATTGGTTTCTAACAAGTAGTTCCGTGACGAACTAACTAAAGAGCCTACTTTCCTTAAAATGTAAGATTCATAATGACGGAATTAACTCGGCAATACTGAAATGTTTACTTAGTTCGAAATACACCTGAAATGGTGTACCCTAATAAAGCACTACGGTTGACAACCCTAGTGACTGAATATATTCTTAGTTCCATCTCTTAGGGTACAAAATGCACATAAAAAATTTGATTGAAGCCCAATAGATAGCATGGACGTTACAGGCGGCTAGACATTGGATCTATCAGCGCGCGTAAAATCATGTCGATAACAAAGTCATGTATGTGTTGCTGAGAATTAATCTGAAATATTATGATCTACCGGTATTATTGTGCCAATTATGGATGAAATCCATATGTTAGTATAGAAGTTACAAGAATTGAAAAAATTGGTTCTATCAGCAGACTTAGAATCATGTTGGCAGCAGACCTAGAATCATGTTGGCATCACTGGCGTATATTAGTTACTCCAAAAAGTCTAGAATATAAGGTACTATACGTGTGCAAAGCTTAGAGCTGTTGGCTTGCTTACTTTATAATATATTGGTATTAGGGTAAAGAAAATAGAGAGAGCTCTCATTAACAGTTGTCATCCCTGGTGGCTCTTAACAATATGCATAGTCATATATGTTATGGTACACATAGCACATATGCAATTCGGTTGAAATCCAATTGATAGTATAGAAGTTACATGTGTTTAAAAATGGACCTATCAGAATGCTTAGAATCATGTTGGCAGCACTGTCATGAATGGCCTCCTGAAAATTAATCTGGAATGTTATTATGTATGAGTGTGCCAATTTCGGGACAGTTCACATGCTTAACTTCTGAGATAGAGCTCAAATTTCAATTGTGTTTTTTATCAGTTGGTAGCGCTGACGTCATTTTCAAATATGGCCGTGAGATATTCAGGTATAGATCTTTACTCATACCAAATTTGGTTTCCATTGCTGTAGCCATTTAGGAATTGATAGGGGGATGGGGGGAGCCTACATACAGACAGAAGGACATTTAGAAGGTCAGACAGACGGCCAGACACACATCTGCCCGGGAGATCTCATAAAAATACTTTTTAATATTTTTTGCAAAATGTGAAAAGTAGGCAGAAAATCATTCTGGAAGTGACGAATGAGTATAAACAGTAACAAGCTCCCATTCTGGAAGTGACGAATGAGTATAAACAGTACCAAGCTCCCATTCCTAGGATTGTGCAAGTCCCTCTCATACGTACCAAATAATGCACGACTAATCAGCTGACTTAAGGCGGTTCCCAAGTTAAGATCGTGATTTGGGCTACGGAGATAGTGAGATGTTATCACTAGGCCTCGTAATTTTAGGTGCTAAAAATCTGGAAAAATGTATTAGCCTACTTTTCACATTTTGCAAAAATGAGGAAAAAGCAGACTTATGAGATCGATCCGGGAAAATGTATGTCTGTCTGTCTGTCCTTCTGTCTGTCTGTCTGTCTGTCTGTCCTTCTGTCTGTCTGTCTGTCTGGCTGTGTGTGTGTCCCCCCTATCAACTCCTAAACGGCTGAAGCAATCGAAACCAAATTTAGTATGAGTAAAGATGTATACCGGAATATCTCAAGCCCGTATTTGAAAATGATGTCATTGCTACCAACGGCTGAAAAAACGCACTAGAAATTTGAGCTCCATGTTGGATATCATGGAAGGTATGGATGGGAGCTATTCTAAAATTGGCACACATGTAGATAATACTATTTCAGTTTAATTTCCAGGAGGTCATACATGACAGTGTTGCCAAAATAATTTTAAGCCTTCTGATAGGTCCAATTTTTAAATGCATATAACTTCTATACTATTAATTGGATCTCAAACAAATTTTGTATGTAATATGTTTACATAAACAGATATGACTGAGTGTATTCTTAAGAGCCACCAGGGCTGCCAACTGTTAATAATTGCTCTCTATATTTTCTTCTTCCCAATACCAATGTATCTGAAAGTATGCAAGCCGACAGCTTTAAACTATGCACACGTATAGTACCTGACATTTTAGATTAATTTGGAGTAACTTATATACTTCAGTTCTACCAACATGATTCTAAGCCTGCTGATAGGACCAATTTTAAAATACATGTAACTTCTATACTTTCAGTTGGATTTCGACCAAATTTCGTATGTGCTATGTGTAACATAACAGATATGACTATAAGTATTCTTAAGAGCAATCAGGGCTGCCAACTGTTAATAAATGCTGTCTATTTTTTTACCCTAATATCAATATATCAGAAAATATGCAAGCCAACAGCTCTATACTTTGCACACGTATAGCACCTGACATTGTAGATTAATTTGGAGAAATTAATATAAGTCACTGCTACCAAGATGATTCTATGCTTGCTGATAGGTCCAATTTTAAAATACATGTAACTTCTATACTAACAAATGGATTTCATCCAAAATTGGCACAACAAGATATCATAATATTTCCGATTATTTCTAACCAGCACACGCATGACATTGTTGCCAACGTGCTTTTACGCGTGCTGATAGATCCAATGTCTAACTGCATGTAACGTCCATTGGACATCAACCAAATTTTGTATTCTGTACCTTAAGAGATGGAACTAAGAATATATTCAGTCACCAGGGCTGCCAACTGTAGTGCTCTATTAGGCTACATTATACCAGAAATATTTCGAACTAATTAGACATTTGGATATTACCAACTTAATTTCGTCATTTTTAGCCTACTTTCGATTTTTGCAAAAAATGAAAGTAGACTTATGAGATCAATACAGGGCGAAAAAAGTGTGCCTGTCTGTGTGTATGTGTGTGTGTGAGTCTGTGTGTGTGTGTGTCTGTGTGTCTGTGTGTGTGTGTGTGTGAGTGTGTGTACTCTGAATGTCTGTCCCCCCCCCTATCAATTCGAACACGGTGAATGCGAATTGAACGAAATTTGGTACAAAGGTAGCACTAGCAAAGGACACCTCAGTGTCATGTTTTATATCGCCGCCATCTTGACGGAAACGTAATGGCGGCCACACAAATGTTCAAAGCTTAAATCAAATTACGACTAACCCAATCATCCGATCTCTACCAAATTTTGCAACATCATACCTTTATGGGGGGAGCATCCTTTGACCAAACTAATAAGTCATCAGCGTAATAGTTTGCGGATGGCGGCCATCTTTGTGTGAAAATCGATTCCCCCTATTAATTCGAACACGGTGCAACCGAATGGAACGAAATTTGGTACAGAGGTAGTACTAACAAAAGGCACCTCAGTGTCATGTTTTATATCGCCGCCATCTTGACGGAAACGTAATGGCGGCCACACAAATGTTCAAAGCTTAAATCAAATTACGACTAACCTAATCATCCGATCTCTACCAAATTTTGCAACATCATACCTTTATGGGGGGAGCATCCTTTGACCAAACTAATAAGTCATCAGCGTAATAGTTTGCGGATGGCGGCCATCTTTGTGTGAAAATCGATTCCCCCTATTAATTCGAACACGGTGCAACCGAATGGAACGAAATTTGGTACAGAGGTAGTACTAACAAAAGGCACCTCAGTGTCATGTTTTATATCGCCGCCATCTTGACGGAAACGTAATGGCGGCCACACAAATGTTCAAAGCTTAAATCAAATTACGATTAACCTAATCATCCGATCTCTACCAAATTTTGCAACAACATACCTTTATAAAGGAAGCATCCTTTGACCAAATAACTAGGTCATTAGCCTAATAGTTTGCGGATGGCGGCCATCTTTGTGTGAAAATCAATTCCCCCTATTAATTCAAACACGGTGAAACCAAATGGAACGAAATTTGGTACAGAGGTAGCACTAGCAAAGGGCACCTCAGTGTCATGTTTTATATCGCCGCCATCTTGACAGAAACGTAATGGCGGCCACACGAATGTTCAAAGCTTAAATCAAATTACGATTTACCTAATCATCCGATCTCTACCAAATTTTGCAACTATATACCTTTATGGAGGGAGCATGCTTTGACCAATCTATTAGGTTATTAGCCTAATAGTTTGCGGGTGGCGGCCATCTTTATGTCAAAATTGATTCCCCCTATTAATTCGAACAGGGTGGAACCGAATGGAACGAAATTTGGTACAGAGGTAGCACTAGCAAAGGGCACCTCAGTGTCATGTTTTATATCGCCACCATCTTGACTGAAACGTAATGGCGGCCACACGAATGTTCAAAGCTTAAATCAAATTACGATTAACCTAATCATCCGATCTCTACCAAATTTTGCAACTACATACCTTTATGGAGGGAGCATCCTTTGACCAATCTAATAGGTCATTCGCCTAATAGTTTGCGGATGGCGGCCATCTTTGTGTCAAAATGGATTCTCCCTATTAATTCAAACACGGTGAAACCGAATGGAAGGAAATTTGGTACAGAGATAGCACTAGCAAAGGGCATCTCAGTGTCATGATTTATATCGCCGCCATATTGACAGAAACGTAATGGCGGCCACACAAATGTTCAAAGCTTAAATCAAATTACGATTAGCCTAATCATCCGATCTCTAGCAAATTTAGCAACAACATACCTTTATGGAGGGAGCATCCTTTGACCAATCTAATAGGTCATCAGCCTAATATTTTGCGGATGGCGGCCATCTTTGTGTGAAAATCGATTCCCCTTATCAATTCGAACACGGTGAAACCGAATGGAACAAAATTTGGTACAGAGGTAGCACTAGCAAAGGGCACCTCAGTGTCATGTTTTATATCACCGCTATCTTGACGGAAACGTAATCGCGGCCACCCAAATGTTAAAAGCTAAAATGTAAATACGACCAACCTAATAATCTAGTCTCTACCAAATTTTGCAACACCATATCTTTATGTGGGAAACATATTCAGACCAAACTGCAAGAACATCAGCCCAATAGTTTGCAGATGGTGGCCAAGTATGTGTGCAAATCGATTCCCCCTATCAATTCAAACACGGTGAAACCGAATTGAACGAAATTTGGTACAGAGGTAGCACTAGCAAAGGGCACCTCATATTCATGTTTAATATCCCTATAGCACGTTGTATTTCAACAAGCTACTACAACCAACATTCAATCATACTCCTTGAAAAGGACAAAGAGTTATAACAATACCCATGCATTTAGGAGAAAGTAGGCTATATGTTCTTTACTGAACATCCTGTTTCTAGATGGCTTCATATACTGTAGAATAATCATTAGCATGAAAAGTAGGCTCTTTAGTTCGTCACGGATCTTCTTGTTTCTGAAATATGTGACAAAAACGTAAAAATACTAATTAATTAATATAAACAATATGCAGTATTCATGCTGACTGCTGAAGAAATACAATACACAAAGAGATACATCTTCTGGTTGCCCATCACAAATGACCGACGATTATCGCGAAACTGTGGCAATATGTTTCTTGCCCTCGAGGTGTTCAGCCTTGTTTGTTTTCCCACATAGTTGGCAGAACAGAACGCCCCCATCAGAAGTAAAATTATCCTTAAATTCTGCAACATACCGCTCCAGACGATAACTTATAGTTGATTTACTTTAGGCATCCCCGGCTTCCACAATGAGTGGGACGGGGCAACATGATAAGAAAAATACAGCAGCAAGCTGACATACGCTCTGCATGAAGATTTGATAGCTCACAGGTTCTTCCCCGTTGAAGTAACACAGAACAAAAATGCAATAAACTGAAAGATGTAGCACATTGGTTTAAAGAAAAACGTAAATATTATGTCTTTTTATGGACTAATAAGTGAAAAGCAGGAATTGATGTAATTATAGACAAAGTGTTTTAAATATGTATTTACATTTAAAAACAAATTCCCAAAACTCCAAGCCCTAGTTATAATAACTTGATTTGCAGTACACACTCCATTCACATTGTCCAAAAAACTCTCTCTCCAGTTGAAACATTTGACGAAGGCATCTGGAAACCATTGGAATGTTCCTACACACCCTTTCATGCTATCCATTCTTTCATAAATCCGTTCTCTTCTGTTTTTCCTGAGAGAAAAACAGAGACATATAAAGAGAAGTAGTTCCGTGAAGAACTAAATAGCCTATTTTCATATATCCTTCTAATTTTAATTGCCTCTTTCAAAATAAAGAATTTCATTTCGATTGCTGTAATAGATTCGTAGATATTGAGAACCGTCTATATATGTCGGATGGTTGTCAGGTTGGATTTTTATATATGCAGGCCATAGAGTTATGTAGGGGACAGTCTGATAAAACAGGGTAGTCTAATGAATCGGGGTACCCTAGTTTTCTCGTCTGATATGTGGTGACCTCTTTCTCACTTGATGACCTTCATTCATAGAGCAATTGCAATCTGTAGCGTGTGCGCTTACAGGGGTAAAATCTATTTTTACAGTGTTGTGTTACAATATCCGCTTGTAAATTGTTTGCTTATATATCCAAGACCCTATTCTGAAGACCGTAAGGTAAGGATAGAACAGGGTAGTACCCCGTTTTATCAGACCCACCATTGGAGAAACGTGGTATCCTGTCTTCGGGATCTTTATCTGAGCCATCAAACGGAAAATCATCTGCTCTAACCAGTTATATAGACCTGTTCCATCCACATTAGGGTCTTCTCAGTCAGTTAGACCTAAGCCTTGGACTTCAGCTTTCCAAGTCTCTCCGAAAGACATAAAGGCAGTGCCAAGAGCTGAAATATAGGAAGGAATAGCCAATAGACGAAGAGGATTGACGGCTATTCTGACAAGTTCCCCATACAAGGAAGAATTAACTTCATCTATGAAAAAGGGGGGGGGGGGACTCCTAAAAGGAATCTTCAAATGGAGTCACAATCTCCAAGATTTAGGCCTTCTGACGTCACAAAATATGTCGTAGAGTAGAAATCGAAGAAAGTTAGAAAAGTGCAGGAGTATAACACCTCGTTAGAAGAGGAAGGAGAAAATAATAACGCAACTTGCATTTATTGTAATGAACTATTCTCAAAATCTGAAGAAGACTGGTTGTGATGAATGGGCTCATTAACAGTGTGCCGGCATTGATGATGAAGATGATGAACCGTATAAATGTGATTTTTGTACATGAAGTGAATTTCAATGTTTTTGAAATGTATTTCTGTTTTGTAATGTTCACTATAATCTAGTACCCTGTTTTATCCAACTCGTCTGATAAAACGGGGTAATGGACAATCATTTATATAAATAAACAATTTACGGTTAGGCTTTTATTTTTAATTATTTTCTTCATTGCCATTATATTATAGATTTAGTCATTAAAAATTTAACACATTAGTACAACAAGTTCATGTGATATGCCACTTTGTTTATTAAGTACCCTGTTTTGACCGACCCTCCCCTACTATTACTTGAAGATTAATTCCTAGGTGCATTACTCAAACTTCAATCACATGATTAGGACACAAGAAATAAAAAAGAGATTTTAAAATTTTGCACAGCCACCATCTTATGGTTATGAAAACAATTGAAATAAATTAGATGTCAGTTGATTAAAATAACGGTATAAACATTTACCGTACCAAGTTTCACTGCGCTCGAAAGGTTAAATCGGGACAAACATCCATTTAAATATTTAAATTTCGCATCGTCGCCATATTGGATTTGTGCTCACCATGTTATTGAAGCCTCTCATAGCCTCTATCAACATACAAAATTTCAGTTTGATTGCTGTCATAGTTTAGTAAATATTGAGAACCATCTAATTTTTCAGGAAGATCACGATGTTGGATATTTATATACTGCATGTAGGTCATAGAGTTATGTACTATTAGATGACGATTATTGCGTCGGTTCATTATTCAAACGTTGATTTGGATCACAAGATTAGGACACAAGAAATTAAAACTTAATTTTAAAATTTCGCACAGCCGCCATCTGGAGGCTATGTAAATAATTGAACTAGATAGTGCATTAAAATGTGTATTTACTGTACGAAGTTGCACTGCACTCAGATGGTTAAATCGCGAGTAAAGTCCAATCATTAGCTTCAAATTCACTTGGCCGTCATGTTCGTTTTGTACTTGACAGGTTAATGTGAGTCACTCAGGTGAACTTCTAGTAGTACCCTTTATCACTCTTCAAAATTACAGGGTGGTATCTGTTACCGCTGCGGAGATACAGAATGCCAGTGAAATACTTCGCGTGGCCGCCATGTTCAATTGGTGAAACGTATCAAAATGTGTAAGTTACGGTCGAAATAGGACGAAATCGCTTGGGCCGTTTAGATTTTATTAGACACAAACACACGGACAGAAGGTTTTCTCAAAAGCCTATTTTTTCATAAACAAATAGTTCCGTGAAGAACTATACAGTCTATTTTCATATATCCTACTTATGTTAATTGCCTCGATCAACATACAACAATCGGGTGAGTTAGCCGTCATCTAATAGTGCATAACTCTATGGCCTACATATATAAAAATCCAACATAGCAACCAACCAAAATATTTAGACGGTTCTGAATATTTACGAATCTCTTACAGAAATCAAACTGAAATGTTGTATTCTATTTTTTTTTAATTTTTTTAGCGTATGGCTTTTAGTGCCGGGAGTGTCCGAGGACATGTTCGGGTCGCCATTTTTTGTAGCTGCTTCGAGACGGACACCCAATGGGTGAGCTACAAGTACCGTTGGGAAGGGAAGTTGGAATGGAAGGACGAGGAGTTGGAAGGTAGCGGCTGTGGCCTATAGTTAGGGACCAACCCCGGCATTTGCCTGGAAGGAAGATGGGAAACCACAGAAGACCATTGTCAAGGTTGCTGGCGGGGGGATTCGAACCTCCTCGCCTCCCGGATGTGAGCGACTGCCAGCAGTCATTCCGTAACACATTGTAATACACTGGCGTCTAATTTAGTTCAATTGTTTACATAACCTCAAAATGGTGGCTGTGCGAAATATTTCACTGGCATCCAATATCCCCAAAACTGTATATGATATCATCCTGAAATTTTGTACGGTGATAAAGGGCACTGGCTCAAATTTATTTATGTAACGTTCAAAAACCTGTAAAGTACGAAACGAACATGGCGGCCAAGCGAAGTTGAAACATTTTAATAGATATTTCTCGTGATTTAACCATCTGATCGCAGTGAAATGTGGTACAGTAAATGATTATACCCAATTGTAATGCACTGGCATCTAATTTAGTTCAATTGTTTTCATAACCTCAAGATGGCGGCTGTGCGAAATTTTAAAATTAAGTTTTTATTTCTTGTGTCGTAATCATGCGATCGAAGTGAAAGTTTGAATAATGAAGCTACGCAATAATTTTCCTTTAAAGGTACATAACTATATGGCCTATACATATAACAATCCAAAATGGCGAGCATCCGAAATATTTTACGGTTCTCAATTTCTACGAATCTTTTACAGCAATCAAACTGATTTTTTTATGTTCATAGAGGTTATGAACATAAGTTCACCTATATGACTTTCATTAACCCGGTGAGCACAAATCCATCTTGGCGGCGACGCTAATTATAAATATTTTAAAGGACGTTTCTTGCGATTTATCCATTCTAGTGCAGTGAAACTTTGCACGTTAAATTCTCATACAAATGTTAATCCACTGTCATGTAATTTATTTCAATTGGTTTTCATAACCACAAGATGGCAGCAGTGCGAAATTTTAAATTATGCGATTGAAGTCTGAATACCACACGTACACAATAATCTTCATGTAATTGTACATAAATAACAAGTAGTTCCGTGAAGAACTATACAGCATATTTTCATATATCCTACTCATGTTAATTGCCACTATCTACATACAAAATTTCAGTTTAATTGCTGTAACAGATTCGTAGATATTGAGAACCGTCTAAATATTTCAGATGGTCGCCAGGTTGGATTTTTATTTTTGTACTATTACATTAAGATTATTGTGTACGTGTGGTATACAAACTTCAATCGCATGATTAGAACACAAGAAGTAAAAACGAGATTTTAAAATTACGCACAGCAGCCATCTTGTGATTATGCAAACAATTGAAATAAATTAGATGCCAGTGGATCAACATTTGTATAAGCATTTAACGTACAACGTTTCACGGCACTCGGATAGTTAATTCGCGAGAAACGTCCATTTAAATATTTAAACTTCGCGTCGCCGCCATGTTGGATTTGTGCTCACCAGGTTACTGAAAGTCCTATAGGTGAGCATATGTTCATAGTCTCTATGAACATTAAAAAATTCAGTTTGGTTGCTGTAAAAGATTCATAGATATTGAGAACCGTCTAAATATTTCGGAAGCTCGCCATTTAGGATTGTTATATGTATAGGCCATAGAGTTATGCACCATTCAAGGACAATTATTGCCTAGGTTCATTATTCAAACTTTCACTTCGATCGCATGATTACGACACAAGAAATAAAAACTACATTTAAAAAATTCGCA
Source organism: Meconema thalassinum (assembly GCA_946902985.2). Taxonomy (NCBI): domain Eukaryota; kingdom Metazoa; phylum Arthropoda; class Insecta; order Orthoptera; family Tettigoniidae; genus Meconema; species Meconema thalassinum. The sequence continues at coordinate 36,259,215 of OX336392.1, forward strand.
CAGCCGCTATCTTGAGGTTATGTAAACAATTGAATTAAATTAGATGGCAGTGCATTACAATGTGTAAAATCATTTACTGTACCACATTTCACTGCGCTCAGAGAGTTAAATCACGAGAAAAGTCTATTAAAATATTTCAAATTCGCTTGGTCGCCATGTACGTTTTGTACTTTACAGGTTTATAAAATATACATAGGTAAACTTGTATCAGTACCCTTTTTCACCGTACAAAATTGCAGGGTGATATCTGTAATAGTTTCGGAGATATAGAATGTCAGTGAAATATTTCGCATAGCCGCCATTTTGAGGTTATGTAAACAATTGAACTAAATTAGACTCCAGTGCATTACAATGTGTATAAACAATTGCTGTACCAAGTTTCATTACGTTTGGATAATTAAATCGCGAGAAAAGTCTATTTAAAAGTCTCAACTTCACTTCGCCGCCATGTTGGTTTTGTAGTCACCAGGTTTTTGAAAGTCTCATAGGTGAACTTCCAGTAGTGCTCTTTATCACAGTGCACAATTTCAGGGCGATATCGGTAATAGTTTCGGAGATATTAAATGCTAGTGAAATATTTCGCACAGCCGCCATGTTGGATTGGTGAGACGTAACAAAATTTGAAGGGCACGGTCGAGGTCGCCGGGAATAGCGTTATGAACTTACCGAGTTTCATTGAAATCGCTCCAGCCGTTTAGATTTTATTAGGGGACACACACACACCTCACACACACACACACACACACACGCACACACACACGGACAAAAGGTCATCTCTTAAGCCTATTTTTTCAAAATTGAAAATAGGCTAAAAATCCAACATGGCGACCATTTGAAATATTTAGACGGTTCTCAATATCTACGAATCTATCACAACAATCAAACTGAAATTTTGTATGTTGATAGAGGCGATTGACATGAGTAGGATATATGAAAATAGGCTTCATGGAACTACTTGTTCATAAATGAATGTAGGCTATAAGTTGATGGTCATAAGCCTGTATTTTATGTGGTTAGAATATTCTGAACATTTGGACGGTTGTTGCAATAGATGATACTTTATAGTGAAGTTAGATGAAGTGAGATGAAACTACAAACTCTCATTAATAAGGAACGTAGCATTCACATGTTCCAGTGTCCGCCTCGTAGCGTAGTGGCTAGCACTATTGGCTGTCACCACGGACGACAGGATTCGATTCCTAGCTCTGGCAAGAAATTAAATTCTGTTCTGAGGACTGGGATAGGGCATACTCGAACTCTGGGGCGTCAGCCAAGAATGCTAGTCTCTATACCACGAGGTGGAAATAGAAATTCAATAACATTTCTATAGTAGATTCCAGTTTATTGTGCACATCTATGAAAACTTACAGGGCAGTAAAATTGTTGGTTTCTTAGACACATGCACCAACTCTTTGAGTACCAAAATTAGTTTTAGCCCATCGTTAACAGTTTTAACGAAAGAGACGATTACAATTCAATTCAGACCCTAAATATTCTCTGTAGGTCAGCACATTTCCTTCCTCAACTCATTGAATCCTCACATATAAATGGCAATTTCACAGTGCGTTGGATATCGCGGATGCTACCAATGCGGGACAATACACCACAATCAGAATCAATTTTTGAGTCATTAGAATAGTAATTATTTGGTTCGCCAGGGTACCAATTAGCGTATCCAATGTCGGAAAATGATTCTCCGAGGACTGTGATAAAATCTCCTTCAGTAACTTGATCATGAAAACCTAACCAAAGCAATGTACTATATGTAGTCTCTTTGACATCCGGATGTCTGGCGAAGAGCGCTTTTAGGGCGTCTTCTTGCTTCTTTGAACGTATCACAGCAAGATGCCCTCCTTCGGACATGCAGGTTTGTCTTGCTTCTTCCCATGTGACAGGAGTGGTGTGGAACTTATACCACCCTACCCCCGGTATGTGGGCATATCCAGGCTGGGCACGGGGAGGTGATGACGTGATTGTCGCCTCCATGGACAGTGTCTCTGCTCCTGAACAGCCTCGCACACTTTGGTTCAGGTTGAACAACATTGGCCTAGTCTCTTGGCTATCCAGTTCAGCCGCTTCAGTCTGGTGCTCCCATCGGATATGAGTGACCCAGTGGCCGCTTCGGTTCCTGTTGCTCCGTATTGCGAGATTCACATCTCGAGAGCACTGCTCCTGGCTGGAGAAGGTGACCAGTAGAAAGGTCAGAGTGATTGTCCACACCCACATACTGTACCTAGAACAGCATGGACAACTATTAGGAAATACAGACGAACTTCGATATCTCGAAAATAAAACTTACTTAAAGTTATCGATAATTCGAGATATAGAAATACGTGATAAAATGGGATTCTATCATCATATGGATGTCGAATTGGCAGGTGAACAGCTAAAGGAAATAGGAGACTTCTGTTACTTGGGAAGCAAAATAACCAGTGATGGACGAAGCAAAGAGGATATAAAAAGTAGGTTAGCACAGACAAGGAAAGCATTTCTACAGAATAGGAATCTGTTGACATCGAATATAGAGATTTTGGTATTAGCGTGGTGCTCTATGGGAGTGAAACTTGGACTATTGGTGCAGCAGAAAAGAAGGGAATTGAAGCGTTTGAAATGTGATGTTACAGGAGAACAATGAAGATCAGATGGGTAGATAGGGTTACGAATGAAGAGGTATTAAGACGAGTGGGAGAGGAGAGATGTTTCTGGGAACTGTTAATGAAGAGAAGAGATGGGCTGGTAGGACATATACTAAGACTCTGAATTTGAGCAGTGGCGTTCAAACCATAGTTTATAATTTACCCCAGCATTTTACAATTTCATCAGCGAACACTCCAAACAACGTAGAGATTCAGTATATTAACACGACGTCACATACAATAATTGAAACTGACACAAAACTTCGTTGGTCTAAACGAGTCACTGGGAGAAACACATTTAATTAACCTATTGCACAGCTAATCTTTAATCGCACCTATGCTTGGGAGTGAGTGCGCTCTATCGGCAACAAGAGGAAATGTTTAGCCCACTTTTCACATTTTGCAAAAATGAGGAATAAGGAGACTTATGAGATCGGGCAAATGTGTGTCTGTCTGTCCTTCTGTCTGTCTGTCTGGCTGTGTGTGTGTGTGTCCCCCTATCGACTCCTAAACGGCTGGAGCAATCGAACCCAAATTTGGTATGAGTCAAGATCTCTATGTGAATATCTCACGGCCATACCTGAAAATGATGTCAGTGCTACCAACTGCTGAAAAATCGCAATTGAAATTTGAGCTCCATGTTGGATATCTTGGAAGGTATGAATGAGAGCTATTTCCAAATTGGCACACGTATAGATAATAATATTGCAGTTTAATTTCCAGGAGGCCATACATGGCAGTGCTGCCAAAATGATTATAAGCCTGCTGATAAGTCCAATTTTTAAATGCATATAACTTCTACACTATCAATTGGAATTCAACCAAATTTCGTATGTGCTATGTGTACATAAACTGATATGACTGAGCGTATTCCTAAGAGCCTCCAGGGCTGCCAACTGTTAATAAATGCTCTCATTTTTTATCCAAATACCCATATAACAGAAAGTATGCAAGCCGATAGCTTTAAACTATGCACACGTATAGTACCTGACATTCTATATTAATTTGTAGTAACTTATATACGCCAGTGCTACCAACATGATTCTAAGCCTGCTGAGAAGTTCAACTTTAAATACATGTAACTTCTATACTATCGTGTTGACTTCAACCAAATTACGTGTGTGCTATGTGTACCATAACAGATATGACTATGCCGGTTCTTAAGAGTAACCAGAGCTGCCAACTGTTGATAAATAATGTCTCTATTTTTGTTACCCTAATATCAATATATCAGAAAGTATGCAAGCCAATAGCTGTACACTTTGCACACGTATAGTACCTGGCATTCTAGATTAATTTGGAGTAACTAATATAGGCCTACGCCAGTGCTGCCAACATGATTCTAAGCCTGCTGATAGGTCCAATTTTAAAATGCATGTATCTTCTATACTAACTAATGGATTTCATTCAAAATTGACACAACAATAGATCATATTATTTCATATTATTTCTGACAATACATGTATGTCATTGTTGCCAACATGATTTTACGCGCTGTTAGATCCATTGTTTAATTGCATGTAACGTCCATTCTATCCATTGGATTTCAGCCAAATGTTGTATTCGGTACCTTAAGAGATGGAACTAAGAATATATTCAGTCACCAGGGCTGCCAACTGTAGTCTCTAATAGGCTACTTTATGCCAGGTATACAGTATTTCGAACTAATTAGAAATTTCGATATTACCTACTTAATTTCGTCATTATTCTAGATAGATTCATATAGATTAATCATTGGCATGAATCTTAAATTTTAAGAAAAGTAGGCTCTTTAGTTCGTCAAGGAACTTCTTGGTCAATTACACCGTATGAATGCGTTCACTAACTGGAATTGTCAAAGTTGTTATAGAGCGCAGCTCGCACCTAGTAAGCCGTGGCAAGCAAACTAGTTACTGGTCACTCGTGCAGATCCGGTGGGAACTTTGCTTTAATTAAATATATATTTTCCATTGCAAAATACAGAACATAACGCTCAATTTTATAACGCATCAAAAATAATCAAGCACAACATTACAACTCTGATAGGTGTTGAACCCCGGCTGGCCGAGTGAAAGACCAAAGTTCTAACCACAGAGGCAAACGCGTCCACCCAGGCCAAACGTTATCAATTGACTTACATACGTCTTAGCAAATAATAACTTGGACTAAACGATTTCTTCACTGGAGTATATATTCATTATGATTCATTTCATACCAAGTTTATTATTATTTCTATCAGTAGTCATCATGCAACATACTCAATTTAGTGAAATATAGGTCTGAACGAGAGATCAGCTGCCATCTTATCTTGTAACCAAGACGGCTCAGCTTTTTAAAGTCACTTCTGCAGTATAATATTATAATATAAACTTTTAATTTCTACCGGGCCACGTCCATTCAAAGGTATGTTTTTACCAAATTTGATAAAGGGCCGATGATTAGTTTGGTTGTTTTTTATTTTTTTTATTTAGTCAATTTACCCTCTAGGTTGGTGGTTCCCACGGACTCAGCGAGGGAACTCACCACTACCGCCTCTATGGGCAGTGTCCTGGAGCCTGGAACAACTGGTCGGGTTGGATACAACTGGGGAGGTGTGATCAGCACTTCGCCCAGGCGGCCGCACCTGCAAAGCGAACAGGGGTCTCATGAGGGATGGGAAGGGATAGAAGATTGGGATGGATAGCCGAGGAAGAGGGAAGGAGGCGGCCGTGGCATTACAGTAGGTACTGTCCCCGATAATCTGGATAGTAGGCTGTCAGATATCCGCCCCCTCAATCGGATTGCCAATAATCAATCGCACCGGCACAGCTACATCAATGAAAATGGCACTGTCAGATACTACCGAGATTAGAGCACAGTAGTTAACAAGAAATTATTGTGGAACACACCAAAATATACGGGGGTTCATACTTACCTTTTACTTACCTATTCAAATTAATCTCGGGTCTGGGTTGCCAACTGGATCACTTAAAAGTATGCCCTCACAATAACCTCCACCATGATATTTAAAATGAACCAAGACGGAAACAAGAAACTTTAAACTGTACAATAATTTATTTCACATAAAGGAATAATTTAACAAAAATATAACAACAAAATATACGTGGCGATCAGAAGCCATTGTCAATGTAATCATGTCCTCCTGTAGGACTTGTAGACTTTACATACAAAATTTCAGCTTTCTAGCTCAAAAGAACGTAATAATAATAATACACTTGGAATGGATAAGGAAGTTGGGACGAGACATATAGCAATTGTTTTCCTTTTTCATAAACATCACATTTTATTTATAAACGCAAGGCTGCTATGTAGGTGACCCTGGCCTCTGTCATGCAGTTGTCTGGCCAGCTGCGATACACCCTACACCATGTCGCATGCTTGCATCGTCAAATGGACCCACCTGTCCAGCCAACGTTAGCATATGCTAGTTACATCAGAGCCTAGCTCCTTTTCAAAACACTTTAAATGTTCACGTCTCAGCTCAAATATTATCACGCAAATCTTTTAAATGCTCCATTCAAATATCAATGGATTACTCTAATAATCCCAAAACTTGTTTAATAGTATAATCCAAATGTTTAACTAGCGTTGTTTAGAGTATAATAACAAAAACGTTTAATGTTTACAACAAAATGTTCATTAATTATTTATAACAATTTAAATTGTTTATAACATTGTCAAACGACAATTGAAAATTTTTACATGCCTCTATTAATCCCTTTCGTTTCAAATTATTATTAAAGATATTTACATAATTATTTACAATATTTATTATTTATATTAGAAATACATTAAACCACACGTTTATCCGGTTGATAATTACTTAAATCGTGTTGATATAATCGACCAATGAAGGTTAGTTATATTTAAATTATAGATTCAGGTTTAATAAGGTTTAATAATTATTATTATTATTATTATTTGTGACGGTAACCTCCATTCAAAATCGTTATCTCAAATTATTTAAACACTCTTGTTAATTTTAACAGTAACTTCACATGATTAATTTTCAAAGGACCTGGACAATACACTCAGCGGAAAAATACCTCGCTCAAAACGCACAAAATTGCACAAATATAGGCCCAGAATTCATCATATATCTCAATATATATGGCATAAAAATCTTCCACAATCCATACAAAAAACCTCCACTTACAAATTCATCAACTTCATTAATATTCCTGTGGGAACCTCCTTCACTTATTCAAGGGCATTATTCATCAGCGACTTTTACACGTCCACTGAACTAACGATTATACATCCATAGTTCCTCTTTAAACATTCTTATATTCATTAATTGTATCGAAAACTGTTATTATATTTAACCTTCGTGGGTTTCATTCATGAATCGATATGAAGTAAAAAAATTTGCCAATCACAAATAAATTTAATAGCAAATACGATTATACACGCCTCCCTGGTCTATCAAAATTGAGATTAATATCTTCAAAGTATCGTAGTATAAAAATACTATCTTCAATCAAAGTTCATCTAACTGCATAAATAATCGAATAGAATACAATTAGACTTTGGAATGCAAACATTATTGTTCCAATCTAGAATTGAGAAAAACTCCTATCACATGTTCATTACTATAGTGTACTCAATAAATCGTACTCAAAGTTCATATTTCATAAAATTGTCTATAATGCAATGGTATTTCAGAACTGACGATAAATGTCTATGTTGCAATCATGTTCATAAAACGACTAGTATTTCCAAGATCGTCGATACAGTAATAGATTTTAACGCTCTAAAATCTTTTAATCATTCATCTTTCTTGAGGATGACAGAAAATTGGTCAAAGTAATTTACTGAATAGAATTACTTTAATAAAGTGACACGCTGTCTGAATTCAAATTTGCCATAGAAAATCGTTAACTTTACAGTCAAATCGTGACTACAAAAATATGCAAATTACTGAAAGAATATATATTATCAGTCTCAACTGATCCAAAATTATTTAAATATGCCAATGACATAACAATGTCTCAATAAATCGTAGAAAAAGGTATAAATCATCAAAGTGTACTGAGTACAGAAATATCAAGCAAGAATATGGGGCAAAATACATGGGACAGAAAATATGGGAAAAATGGTTGCTCAGATATCGCTAAATGGCTCAAATAAAACAAGAAACGTTCACGACTACCTTATCTGTTGATTGAAGTTCTAGAGGAAAATTTCCAAAGAAGACTGCTGATGGTTCCATTTCACCAACGTAAAGATGTGCTCCGACCTCGAACCTGGAACCAGCGCCCTCGGAGAATAGAACTGCTTCCTCCTCCGGAAATTGCACTGCTCCGTGTAGACGATAGACATCCTTCTGGCAAAACTCCTCTTTGTGAGCCGGGTCTACCCTGGCCTCTCTTGATAGTTCCCTGAAGTTCTGGTAGAAATTCGCCATGAAGTTTATTGCAATTATTTCCGCAGAAATGTTCATAATTGTAGAGTATGAAGATATTTCCACTGCCATTTGATATAATTCAGCGTTGGACTACGATGCATGAGTGTAGTTGGATGTTCACTACATGCTCGCTTTTGTAGAAAGACGATTAGCGAAGTTCCATGCTGCTATTTCACTCCATTGATATATGTCCCAATTGCATTAAAGTCTTTAGTCTTCCATCTCCACTTCCGTTATAATAGTTGAAAGAACTGCCAGATTATACTGTTCCATTGTAGAATGTAGCGTTGTATCACCAAATGCAATATGTAGTATCACGGTTGCAATACACGTGTCAGCCGTAGCGTAGAATGTGATATTATAAAAGTGCTTCTCAGGTGGCGAGAAAATCACTTTTGTCTGCAGTCTTAAAATGCCAATATCTTCCAAAGTATAATCGTGAAAATGTTCAACTTTCCTACACACCTCAATATTATAATGCACAATTGAATTAGCATACAGGCAGTATCTAACTCTTGATAGATTATCTTGTAGACTCGTTTATGTGTGCGCTTCAACTTCGCCTAGTTTCATTAACTGTAAAATGGAACTGCTGCACGCTCCGTGCTCGTTCGATGCGGTGGGCTCTACCACACGTGATAATGACGACTTGCTTCACTGAATCACTCGAAGTCTGACAATATTATAATCAGAAAAACGACTATGAGACACGAGAAAATGAGATATGAGATATGAGATCTTCTCTCTGCTGTGCAAGACCTTTTATCAACTTCTTAAGGGGCGTATCCATCCCTTCCATAGCTTGTTCCTCCGTCATTGCTAGAAGTTCTAACTTTGGCTATACTTGACGGATTTTCAAATTTCAAAAACTCAAAATTAATTTCTTCAAAATTCCAAATCAATGCCATAACTGAAAATGGATTTCCACAATTCTGCATTCCCAAAAGTACTTAAATATGGTAGTTTCAGTAATCTCCGTCTCCCTCCAAACTATCATTCATTGGTTCGAGCCTTTCCTCCAATAGCGTAACTTCTTCCTTAGCACAATTCCATGTTTCCCTGCGACTGCGTCGTAAATCTCAGATCTTTCTCGAACAAAATCATGACGTCACCAAGAATCTCAGCTCAACCAGCCTACTTGCATGGAGTCTGCGTCATCCGTGCCTACGTCATGAATATCCACGTCACAACTATGACAGCCATAACTTTATTCATATATGCCAATACAGCCATCGTGGTCTCAATATAATTCAATTTACGGGGGCAGTACTGTCCCCGTTTACCTGGATAGTAGGCTGTCAGATATCCGCCCCCTCAATCGGATTGCCAATTATCAATCGCACCGGCACAGTTACATCAATGAAAATGGCACTGACAGATACTATCGAGATAAGAGCACAGAAATTCACAGGAAATCATTGTGGAACACACCAAAATAGACGGGGGTGCATACTTACCGTTGCTTACCTCTTAATTATCTCGGGGTTTGAGTTGACAACAGGATCACTAAAAGTCTGTTCACACAATAATATCCGCCATGACATTTAAAAATGAACCAGAAACGAAGACGAGAACTTTGAACTGTACAAAAGCTTTATTTCTAATAAAGGGTCATGATTTTCCTAACACAACAAAATATACGTGGCTATCAGTAGCCCAAGTCAATCTGACTACGTCCTCCATTAGGACTTGCAAAATTATTATACAACATGATATATAAAACATTTTATCTCCCAAGAGCTCCAAATAACGTAATATTCATAACACTATTGGACTGGAAAAGGACGTCAGGATGTGACATATATAGAGCATTTGTTTCCTTTTAATAAACAAGAGAATGATATTTATAGTCGCAAGGCCGGAGTGTACGACCTCACTCTCTGAAAACCATATGTTGACACAGCTGCGGGCTACCTTCCAGCCTGACGCATACTGGTCAAATGCACTCCCTTCTCACACGCTATGTTACGTAAGAATCCAGCCTGCACTCTCAAAACTTTTAAATGTCTTACAAGACAACTCACATTATATTTACGCAAATCTTTCAAGTACTTTGATCACATCCTAATGGATCATTACATAAATTTCTTAAACTTGTTAACTTCAATCCAAATGTTTAACTAGCTCTTAAATGTTTATAACAAAATCACATAAATTATTTATAACAATTAGAAATTGTTTATAATATTTGTCAAAGACAATAAAAATATTCTAAGCACGCCTTTAACATCACTCTCGTTTCATATTATTTTCAAAATATTTACAACAATTATTTACACTATTAACATTTAAATTGTTTAAATTATTACTTTAATAAATACATTAGCCACATGTTCATTCGGTTGGTAATTTTATAATCCTGTTTAATATAATCGACCAATAAAGGTTAGTTATACATTTTAATGTCACAATCTGTTTTAATAAAGTTTTTAATAATGATTTGTGACGGCAACCTTCATTCAACATCTTTTCTCAAATTCTTTCAAAACTCGTGTTAATTATAACAGTAAATCACTTGATTAATTTTCAACGAACTATAACAATCTTACTCCAGCGGAAAATCCTTCGCTAACAAGTTAATGCACAATCTGCATTAAAAATATGCCCAAAATCATCATATATTAATCTATACTAGTTGAAACCCGTCAAAACATGACAGTCAAAGGGAAAATATTTACTGAAGAATCTCCTTATATAGGCCTAATGTACATTCTTTGTACGATTATTTTTTGGCTCTATTGAAACTATAAGGGCGTCAAAAGATTGCACTCTTAACATTGCAAAATACTGCTGGCAATGACTGAAAAATTGATGAGGCAAATTGAGACTTGTACGTTCCAGAGTTTCCCCTTGAGCTTTATTGATTTTGATAGAGTATGCCAAACGAATTGGAAAATATTGCCTCTTAAAAGAATTATTATAGTGTTATATCGGATGGCATTAAATCAAGTCGAAGGATTAGACCTCTTGGCCTATTTTTTTACTGCACTTATTATTTCCAAATCCAAGCAATATGGTTGCATTTAGGAGCCCTTGAGAAACCTTCAGATTTCTAAGCAGCATAACTATGGGTCAATCGTTTAGAGTATGTGGAGGCAAATCTTATAATTCCAAGGAATTCAAGAACTCTGAGGGGTCTAATACAACTGGCCGCAAACCGTTGCTTATAATTTTGGAATATAACGAAGAAATGCGATGATGTGCAAAACATAACGGTCATTGGGAAAATATTTACTGTAGGACTTTCTTATATGCATTCTCTGTATGATTACAGAGAAAGATCGACTTTGCAACATATAACTGGCCATTACTGAAAACTTGCGTTACGTTACGTTTGCGTTAACCTTTTTCTCCTCCAGGGTTGTCTTTTCCAACGGATTAAGCGAGGGATCCCACCTCTACCGCCTCTAAAGGCAGTGTCCTGGAGCTTGTGACTCTGAGTCGGGGATACAACTCGGGTGTGTGACCAGCACTACGCCCAGGCGGCCTCACTTGCAAAGCGATCAGGGAGCTGATGAAGGGATGGTAAGAGCGGGAGGGTTAGGCAAGGAAGTGGGAAGGAGGCGGCCGTGGCCTTACGGTAGGTACCATCCCGGCATTTTCCCGAAGACGAAATGGGAAACCACGGAAAACTACTTCGAGGATGGCTGAGGTGGGAATTGAAACTCCTCTACTCATTTGGACCACCCGAGGCAGAGTATACCCCGTTCCAGTCCTCATACCACTTTTCAAAGTTCGTGGCAGAGCCGGAAATTGAACTCAGGACGGGGCGGCAGCTAACCATGCTGACCACTACGCTACAGAGGCGAGCTACGGAGGCAACGACTGAAAACTTGATGAGGTAAATAGTGACCTACACGTTGGAGAGTTCCCCCTTCAGCTTTATTGATTGTGATAAGGTATGGCAAGCGATTGCAAATTGGTGCTCTAAACGAAAATGGAAGTGTTTCATCGGATGGTGTTAAATAAAGTCGAAGGATTAGAACTCTCTGCCCAATATTATCTGCACTTATTATTTCCAAATCCAAGCAATTCTCATGCATAATTCTTACAATTAATCTGGCACCAATTAGGAGCTTTTGAGAATTGTCCAGATTCCTAAGGAGCATAACTGTGGCTCGAACATTAGGAGTATGAATATGTGGAAGCAAAATTCCGAGGAATTCAAGAATTCTGTAAGAAGAATCTGGCTTTCATATTCATTATTTAATCTGTAACAATGGTGTATGCTTTTGTTACCTTAGGGTTTTAAATATATATATGGCAATGTCAATCGCGCCGAATTTCTTAGTTTACGGGAATGCTAAGAGTAAAATATGTTTTGTCAATGGAATAGCAATACCAAGAAATAACAATTCGGAAAAAAAAGGTGACGGAGATGGGACTCGAACAGCTCCCATTGCGCGATGCATAAATTAAGAGTCTCTGACGCTACGACCTGAGCTACAGAAACACTGGTAATATCACGCAATATTAAGTTAGTTAAACAACATAGGCACTACACACTTAACTGTCAGTATACATATTTCAACATTTTCCGTCGTGTATAATTGTATTCCAGTATATATCGTGGGAACGTCATAAATAATGTTCACTTCTTTTATACTTCTAATAAATAACTGGTAATACTGGTAATACCACGCAATATTAAGTTAGTTAAACAACATAGGCCCTACACACTTAACTGTCAGTATACATATTTCAACATTTTCCGTCGTTTATAATTGTATTCCAGTATATATCGTGGGAACGTCATAAATAATGTTCACTTCTTTTATACTTCTAATAAATAACTATCATGGCCTGTTTGCCATCTCTTGATGAATACAGTACATTTGCATTTGTCAGTTGGCACAGGCTAGAGTAAAAGGTGGCTTTTCACCGATATCTCAGTCTCACTCATGGCTGTGATTATATGGAAGCTACTGAGGTATGGGTGGTGCTTAGTAATGGCCTTCAGGGCACAGTCAGTGCCTGTGGATGCTGTGAAAGGTTCTACTCATAGGGCTAGGACTACTGTTCTGACTCGGTGATGAAAGCAATGGCAAACTACCTCACTCCTCTTCTTGCCTAGAATTTCTCAATATAGCGCTGCCTTGGGTTTTTGTGGGTATCTACACACATAACGTAACGGCGGTGCTTTTTGAGGATCCAACCAGCCTTCGGGCTGACTACCTAACAGACATGACAGACAAATAACTATCAAACGCGATTGTACGCATGCGTGAGGGGCAAGAATTCTATATTAATTTAAAAATATACGAATTCCTTAGTTTAGGGGAATGCCAAGAGTTAAATATTTTTTGACAATGGAATAGCAATACCAAGGAATAAAAATACGGAAATAAAAAAACATGTCGGAGGTGGGACTCGAACTGCTTCCATTGCGCGATGCATAAATTAAGATATCTCGCTTCTACGACCTGAGCTACCACACCGCTTGTAATGGCGAGCAATATCAAGACGTATTGATGACATAGGCCCTACACACTCGACTGTCAGTTGACGTGTTTCAACATTTTCCGTCGTGTATAAATGTATTCCAGTAGCCTATACATCGTGGGAACGTCACAAATAATGTTCACTTCTTCTATATTTCTTATAAATAACTATCAAATTGAAACGCGATGCACTTGTAACCGCCATGACTGTCATGAGGCAAGGTGATTGTACGCATGCGTGAGGGGAAAGAATTCTGCAATTTTCTATATTAATTTAAAATGTATACGAATTCCTTAGTTTACGGGAATGCTAAGATTTAAATATGTTTTGACAATGGAATAGCAATACCAAGAAATAAAAATACAGAAATAAAAAAACATGTCGAAGATGGGACTCGAACAGCTTCCATTGCGCGATGCATAAATTAAGATGTCTTGCCTTTACGACCTGAGCTACCGAACCACTTATAATAACACGCAATATTAAGACACTTTAATTACATAGGCCCTAAACACTCGACTACGTGTTTCGACATTTTCCGTTGTGTATAATTGTATTCCTGTATATATCGTGGGAACATCATAAATAATGTTCCCTTCCTTTATACTTCTTGCAAATAACTATCAAATTGAAACGCGATGCACTTGTAACAAAATAAAAAAAAACAATATCCGAGGTGGGAATCGAACCCTCTCGATCATGCATAATACATATTTCTAAGCAGTAAACTTATCCCCTTAGCCATCCACACAACTAAGGGACATTTCAGTATTAACCTATCTAACCAGTATACACACTCAACCTGCAGTTTAAGTCCTTCAATTTGTGGTTTATTTAATATAATTATATTTCAATGCATATTGTAAAAACATAATTAACATTATTGGAGACCCTTTTTAATTCTCATAAACAAAGATCTCAGTTAGACGCGACCGGAATCGCCATTTTCCTTGTTGAGAAAGGCCATTGTGCGCATGCGCGGGAGTGTCAAATACTACATATTTCTTTAATCATTTAAAAATATAACGTAACATATATTTTCCTTTTAAAGAAACTCTGCAAATCTGCATGCCAAGAGCTTTCGTTAGAATGTCTTACGAAGCCAATCGGTTAAGTCGTTTTCACAATCTCGTGTGTACAAAAAACAGCTTAGTGTTTTAAATATATAGATAGATGGCATTTACAACTTTCACATCACTTACAAAACTTCCACAAATAATTCTTTAACATTTATTCCTGTGGGAACTTCCTTCATATTCAAGGGCATTATATTTCAGCGACTTTCAACACGCGCTGCACTAGCGATTATACATTCATAGTTCCACTTAAAAATTTTATAATCATAAATTGTTTCAAAACTGTTTTTCTATTTAACCTTCGTAGATTTCATTCATGAACTGAAATGAAGTCAAAACTTGCCAATCACAAACAAATTTAATAGTGAATACGCTTATATACGCCTATCTGGTCTATCAAAATTTAAGATTAACATCTTAAAAGAAATTGTAGTATGAAAATACTATCTTCAAATAAAGTGCGACTAAAATGCAAAGTAGTCGAATAGAATCCAATTAGACTGGGGAATGCAAACATCGTTATATAATTCTCTAATTGAGAAAAACTCCTAACAAAAGTACTTGACTTTAATGCATTCAATAATTCATTATTAACATTACTCTTTCACAAAATTGTCTATGATGCAATGTTCATTCATAACTGACGATAAATGTCTGTGTTGCAATCAATACAAATAACGACTAGTATTTCCAAGATCGTCGATAACGTAAGATTTTAACGCTCTAAAATCATTTAAATGTTCTTCCTTCTTGATGATGACAGAAAATTGTTCAAAGTAATTAAACTGGGGTTGAATTACTTTAATAAAATGACACGCTGTCTGAATTTAAATCTGCCATAAAAATCATTAACTTATAGTCAAATCGTGACTACAAAAATATTAATTACTGAAATATCTAAATATCAGTCTCAACTGATTCAAAATCGTTAACTATGCCCATGACATAACAATGTCTTAATAAAACGTCGAAAAAAATGCAAAACTCATCAAGGTGTACTGAGAATAAGAATCTCAACAAGAAAATAAGGCAAAATACATGAGGATAAAAATATGGGAAAAATGGTTGCTCAAACATTACTAGGTTACTCAAATACAATAAACGTTCACGACTACCTTATCTGCCGATTGACGTTCCAGAGGAAAATTCCCCAAAGAAGACTGCTGATGGATCCATTTCACCACGTTAAAGCTGAGCTCCATCCTCGAAATAGGAAATAGCACCATCGGAGAATCGAACTGCTTCCTTCTCCGTGAATCGCTCTGCTCCTCGAAAACGAATAGACATCCTTCCGGCAATAATCTTCTTTGTGAGTCGGGACTACCCTGACCTCTCTTGAAAAATTCCCTGAAGTTCCAGTAGACAATCATCATGACGTTTTGTAGAAATTTCCGAAGAAATTATTCATATTCAGAGTATGAAATTGTTTCTATGGCTGTTCGATGATATTCAGCCTTTACTTACGAAACATGGGTGTAGATGGTATTCACCGCATGTTCGCTTATGTGGAATAGCAATTAGCGAAGTTCCATGTCGCTATCTTACTCGAATGAAGTATGTCCCAATTGCAATAAGCCTTCTTAGCCTTCCATCTGCACTTTGGTTGTAGTGTCAGAAGAACAAACTGCCGTATTCAAATGCTCCATTATACTGTATCGTTCTGTAAGCAAGCAATCTGAAGTCTTTCTACTCCACTCGCAGCGTTAGCCTTGCTTTGATTCTGGCTTATACAAAAGTGTTTCTCTAGTGGCGAGATAATCACTTTTTCCAGTCGTATAAAATAGCTAATATCTTTTGAAGTACTCGGTCGAAATTGTTCAGCTTTTCTCTATAATTGCATGTAGTACTGCACAATACAATTATGTTATCGTAGACCGCTAACTGTTTGAAGCTCAACTTATAGAAGCTTTCTAAGGTCCGTTTCAACTTCACCTAGTTTGACCTGTATCTCGTTAACATAGTGGCCTCGCCACGCGTTATAAAAACGATTCTTTTCACTTGCTGTTCACTTTGATGTCTCACTATATTGAATGTATAATAAAATGACTTTCGATGATCTGAGCATTAGATCTCACAATGATCAGCGAACGAAAGAGAAGAGAAGAGAAGAGGCTCCTTTCTTCTGCGCAAGCCCTTTTATTACCTTCTCGAGGGGCGTTACCATCCCTTCCAAAGCGTGATACTGCGTCATCGCTAGAACTTCCAACTTCGTTAATACTTGACGGATTTTCAAAATTCAAAAACTGAAAATAAATTTCATCAAAATTCCAAATCAATGCTTTTACTGCAAATGGATTTCCACAATTCTGCATTCAAAAAGTCATAAAATACCATAGTTTCAGCAATCTCCGTCTTCCTTTAAACTATCGTTCATTGGTTCATGCCTCTCCTCCAATAGCATAGTTTCTTCCTCAGCAGAATTCCTCGTTTCCTGCGACTGCGTCGTACATCTTGGAACATTCTGGACAAAAATGCTGACGTCATTGAGAATCTCAGCTCAAGTAGCTTGCTGGCATAACATTTACGTCATCCGTGCTTACGTCATGACTACCCACGTCATAACTATGACAGCCATAACTCTAATCATAATTTCAAATATAGCCACCGTGGTCTCTACATAATTCAATTACGGGGGCATTCTCCTCCCACCACGTTTTAAAAACAGTTGCAAATTGTTTTTAAACTCAATGTTACAAGTATCTCAACTCTCTTGAACACGAAATTGAATTATTACTGGCTTACTCTAGTATGATATTTCCTCTATGTTCCTTAATCATTATCATTTTCTTCTACTCTGGGTTGTATGTGGTTAATGTATTCTTTCCTCTCTAATTCCTCTTCTGACCAGTGTTTCTATTCTCTAAGTTCTGCTGGCTCGTAGAAGGACCAGGATCGATTACAACATTCTGCCTTTTCCTTTGATTGTCAGCTTCTTTATCCCTTAATTCTTTTAAGTATTGCTGGCTTTCCTTTTCTCTTTGCTGATATTGCTCAGGTGTCATAACCTGACTTTGAGTATTCTGGTTTCTATTTTGGTTTTGGTTATTCCTATTATAGTTACGATTATACCCATTATTGTTATAATATCTGCCTCTTCCATTATAGTTTCCTCGGTTGTAGTTCCAACCTCTTCTCTGTTGATATGGTCGGTAACCTTGTGATCTGTAATTTCTAAACTGATTATTCCTGTGAGGACCTACATTGTCAGTTTTCTCCTCCTCTGGCTTGTCAGTTTGTTGGACTTGGTCCATGTATACCGTATTGATTTCCTTATACTCTTGCCTTTGACCTTTCTGGACTACGTTAGGCATTGGACTTGTGTAGTCTAACCTTCTTAGTAATTCATCCATGCTGGATAAATCCCTGATGTTGGACGAAATTATAAGTCTCCTCACCTCAATTGGCAGCATACGAGAAATCGCATCTATTAGTTGCTCCGTGGACAATGGTGGTTGCAAAAATCTCAAGCGGGACAACTGACTCGTAAAGAAATCGGCGTACCTCGTTGGAAGAGTACCTGAGTATTTTCTTGAATATACCTCCGCTCTTAACGAATTCTGCGCTTCTATGGACCAAAATCGTTTGATTAATGCCTCTGCAAACTCGTCAAAGTTGCTGAATGTATATCTAAAAGCTCTAAACCATTCAAGGGGTCCTCCAATCAGATATCTCTCTACAATCTTCATCTCTCTCTCTCTGGGAATGTGAGCTTCGATGAAATAATCTTTGAGATTTCTTACATACTCTATAGGTGTCAAACTATCAGTGTTACTGAATTTTTGTGGTTTGTCCTCGAAATTCCTAATGACCGTCACGTTCCTCGGATATGAATCCGGATAGTTTTTCCCACTATCTCGATAATTCCACTCAGATTCCATATTCCTCTCGTCATCCTCCTCTCTGAATCTGGATACACGTTCTTCAGGAGTCACGTCTCATTCTTCTGGATCTAGGTGACATCTTCTGGTATGCTTCCTGTTCAATTCGCAAGCAAAGCCTTCTGTATCCTTATCGGTGATTTCTGTTAAGACTTTCTTGACTATCTCTTCCTTGTAGTTCTCCATTAAACTAGCCTCTCCTAACTTCAAATTTTTCAGTTTACTCGTCGTTTCATTTACGTCAGAGACAACTTTATGCATCTGTTCCTCTAATGTAGATTTTAAAGTTTGCATATCCTGATCTAGTTGTGTTCTATCGTCAACTTGTTTTTCGGATAGCGAATTTATCCTGACGCTTAAATCTTTTCTAATCTGTACTACCTCATTATTAATTTCTATCTGCGTACTGGCAAGTTTTCTTTCAATCCTTTCCTGAATTTGGGTTACATGTTCCCCACTTGACTTATTCCACTCGTCTTTCCATACCGCTACGTTTGCTGTTAACATCTCGGCTATGTCTACTTCGATATCCTCTTTTAATACTCTATTGTGGTCTAATACCTGTGTTCTCATGACCTCTACGTCATACTTCAACTCTGCTAAAGACGTTGTTGTTCTAACTGATTCGTCGATTAACCTAGTCGTTAATGCAGTTATATTACGTGTACAAAGAGTTTTTGAGTTTTCGATTTCTTCCCTGACTTTATTGACATCAGTTTGGACTTTAGTGATATCTACGAAAACTGTGTTGACCTCTACCTGAATCTTAGTTACATCACTCTGCACCTCAGTTATATCCGCATGAATGTTGTTAATGTCTACCTGAACATTGGATACATCTGTTCTAGCTTTTTGAATTTCTTTCTGGACTTCCTCGACCTTGTCTTGGACAGTCGCTACATCGTTTTTGACAACAACAACTTCGGCTCTAGCACAAGCAATATCCCCTCGGACATTAGCTACATCTAGATTTAACATTGTAAGGTCCCTCTGTACCTTAGACACATCATTTTTAACATCATCAACACTTTTATGGACATTAGATACATCTGTGCGGATGTCCGTTACAGTATTCTCAATTCCTAGGGTATTAATCTGTAAACGCGACATATTATCCTCCAAATTAGCAGCACTAGTTTGGATACCCTTCAAATTAGCAGACATATTACTAGCATTCTCCTCCATTCTTGCATTTAAATTAGCAGACAAATTACTAACATTCTCCTCCATTCGACTATTATTCTCCTCCATTCTTGCATTCAAATTAGCATTTTCCTCCATCATCTGCTTCATGTTAGCAGACATCTCCTCTAACATTTTCTTCAAACTTTCATCTGCCATTACAATATTATTATTCAAAATGGATTGCTGTAGGGACATACATCAAAAGAGCAAAATAACAACGTTTGAGCAACACTTTTCACCATATATAATTTTTGATCAATTTTCTGTCTTAAATCTAACTTATAACTACCTTATAATTAATATTCGAAGATACTTCATGTTGAAACAAACTCAAGCACATGTTCAAATTTCTCTGGCTCATTTTAAAATATCCTAACACAAATAATTTACATTTACAATCCAAATAATTAATTTTATCTTTAATATGACTGAAATGTCATAAGCCGGTCAAATAAAATAAGATTCCAGATTATAGGCGATTTTTCTAAGTTTCCAGCCCATTTAACTTTTCTCAAGTTGTATAAGATCTGATCTTTTCTGAGTGTAATTTTCCTAATACAATACAACATTTAATTCCTATATAATCACACTCTTAAATACTACACTTGGCCTAGACATCTAACAAAGAATCAACCTCTTTATTTGAGTCTAATCGAACCTCACATTTTAGGTTTGTCAATCTTTCTGGTGTTCAACCTGGTGATCCAGTGTTGTTGAACACGCCCCACACGTTGACTGCGCCAATCTTTCTGTTGACTCAGCCCCACGCTCTTGGGTCGCCAATCTTTCTGTCCCCGTTTACCTGGATAGTAGGCTGTCAGATATCCGCCCCCTCAATCGGATTGCCAATTATCAATCGCACCGGCACAGTTACATCAATGAAAATGGCACTGACAGATACTATCGAGATAAGAGCACAGAAATTCACAGGAAATCATTGTGGAACACACCAAAATAGACGGGGGTGCATACTTACCGTTGCTTACCTCTTAATTATCTCGGGGTTTGAGTTGACAACAGGATCACTAAAAGTCTGTTCACACAATAATATCCGCCATGACATTTAAAAATGAACCAGAAACGAAGACGAGAACTTTGAACTGTACAAAAGCTTTATTTCTAATAAAGGGTCATGATTTTCCTAACACAACAAAATATACGTGGCTATCAGTAGCCCAAGTCAATCTGACTACGTCCTCCATTAGGACTTGCAAAATTATTATACAACATGATATATAAAACATTTTATCTCCCAAGAGCTCCAAATAACGTAATATTCATAACACTATTGGATTGGAAAAGGACGTCAGGATGTGACATATATAGAGCATTTGTTTCCTTTTAATAAACAAGAGAATGATATTTATAGTCGCAAGGCCGGAGTGTACGACCTCACTCTCTGAAAACCATATGTTGACACAGCTGCGGGCTACCTTCCAGCCTGACGCATACTGGTCAAATGCACTCCCTTCTCACACGCTATGTTACGTAAGAATCCAGCCTGCACTCTCAAAACTTTTAAATGTCTTACAAGACAACTCACATTATATTTACGCAAATCTTTCAAGTACTTTGATCACATCCTAATGGATCATTACATAAATTTCTTAAACTTGTTAACTTCAATCCAAATGTTTAACTAGCTCTTAAATGTTTATAACAAAATCACATAAATTATTTATAACAATTAGAAATTGTTTATAATATTTGTCAAAGACAATAAAAATATTCTAAGCACGCCTTTAACATCACTCTCGTTTCATATTATTTTCAAAATATTTACAACAATTATTTACACTATTAACATTTAAATTGTTTAAATTATTACTTTAATAAATACATTAGCCACATGTTCATTCGGTTGGTAATTTTATAATCCTGTTTAATATAATCGACCAATAAAGGTTAGTTATACATTTTAATGTCACAATCTGTTTTAATAAAGTTTTTAATAATGATTTGTGACGGCAACCTTCATTCAACATCTTTTCTCAAATTCTTTCAAAACTCGTGTTAATTATAACAGTAAATCACTTGATTAATTTTCAACGAACTATAACAATCTTACTCCAGCCGAAAATCCTTCGCTAACAAGTTAATGCACAATCTGCATTAAAAATATGCCCAAAATCATCATATATTAATCTATATGGCATTTACAACTTTCACATCACTTACAAAACTTCCACAAATAATTCTTTAACATTTATTCCTGTGGGAACTTCCTTCATATTCAAGGGCATTATATTTCAGCGACTTTCAACACGCGCTGCACTAACGATTATACATTCATAGTTCCACTTAAAAATTTTATAATCATAAATTGTTTCAAAACTGTTTTTCTATTTAACCTTCGTAGATTTCATTCATGAACTGAAATGAAGTCAAAACTTGCCAATCACAAACAAATTTAATAGTGAATACGCTTATATACGCCTATCTGGTCTATCAAAATTTAAGATTAACATCTTAAAAGAAATTGTAGTATGAAAATACTATCTTCAAATAAAGTGCGACTAAAATGCAAAGTAGTCGAATAGAATCCAATTAGACTGGGGAATGCAAACATCGTTATATAATTCTCTAATTGAGAAAAACTCCTAACAAAAGTACTTGACTTTAATGCATTCAATAATTCATTATTAACATTACTCTTTCACAAAATTGTCTATGATGCAATGTTCATTCATAACTGACGATAAATGTCTGTGTTGCAATCAATACAAATAACGACTAGTATTTCCAAGATCGTCGATAACGTAAGATTTTAACGCTCTAAAATCATTTAAATGTTCTTCCTTCTTGATGATGACAGAAAATTGTTCAAAGTAATTAAACTGGGGTTGAATTACTTTAATAAAATGACACGCTGTCTGAATTTAAATCTGCCATAAAAATCATTAACTTATAGTCAAATCGTGACTACAAAAATATTAATTACTGAAATATCTAAATATCAGTCTCAACTGATTCAAAATCGTTAACTATGCCCATGACATAACAATGTCTTAATAAAACGTCGAAAAAAATGCAAAACTCATCAAGGTGTACTGAGAATAAGAATCTCAACAAGAAAATAAGGCAAAATACATGAGGATAAAAATATGGGAAAAATGGTTGCTCAAACATTACTAGGTTACTCAAATACAATAAACGTTCACGACTACCTTATCTGCCGATTGACGTTCCAGAGGAAAATTCCCCAAAGAAGACTGCTGATGGATCCATTTCACCACGTTAAAGCTGAGCTCCATCCTCGAAATAGGAAATAGCACCATCGGAGAATCGAACTGCTTCCTTCTCCGTGAATCGCTCTGCTCCTCGAAAACGAATAGACATCCTTCCGGCAATAATCTTCTTTGTGAGTCGGGACTACCCTGACCTCTCTTGAAAAATTCCCTGAAGTTCCAGTAGACAATCATCATGACGTTTTGTAGAAATTTCCGAAGAAATTATTCATATTCAGAGTATGAAATTGTTTCTATGGCTGTTCGATGATATTCAGCCTTTACTTACGAAACATGGGTGTAGATGGTATTCACCGCATGTTCGCTTATGTGGAATAGCAATTAGCGAAGTTCCATGTCGCTATCTTACTCGAATGAAGTATGTCCCAATTGCAATAAGCCTTCTTAGCCTTCCATCTGCACTTTGGTTGTAGTGTCAGAAGAACAAACTGCCGTATTCAAATGCTCCATTATACTGTATCGTTCTGTAAGCAAGCAATCTGAAGTCTTTCTACTCCACTCGCAGCGTTAGCCTTGCTTTGATTCTGGCTTATACAAAAGTGTTTCTCTAGTGGCGAGATAATCACTTTTTCCAGTCGTATAAAATAGCTAATATCTTTTGAAGTACTCGGTCGAAATTGTTCAGCTTTTCTCTATAATTGCATGTAGTACTGCACAATACAATTATGTTATCGTAGACCGCTAACTGTTTGAAGCTCAACTTATAGAAGCTTTCTAAGGTCCGTTTCAACTTCACCTAGTTTGACCTGTATCTCGTTAACATAGTGGCCTCGCCACGCGTTATAAAAACGATTCTTTTCACTTGCTGTTCACTTTGATGTCTCACTATATTGAATGTATAATAAAATGACTTTCGATGATCTGAGCATTAGATCTCACAATGATCAGCGAACGAAAGAGAAGAGAAGAGAAGAGGCTCCTTTCTTCTGCGCAAGCCCTTTTATTACCTTCTCGAGGGGCGTTACCATCCCTTCCAAAGCGTGATACTGCGTCATCGCTAGAACTTCCAACTTCGTTAATACTTGACGGATTTTCAAAATTCAAAAACTGAAAATAAATTTCATCAAAATTCCAAATCAATGCTTTTACTGCAAATGGATTTCCACAATTCTGCATTCAAAAAGTCATAAAATACCATAGTTTCAGCAATCTCCGTCTTCCTTTAAACTATCGTTCATTGGTTCATGCCTCTCCTCCAATAGCATAGTTTCTTCCTCAGCAGAATTCCTCGTTTCCTGCGACTGCGTCGTACATCTTGGAACATTCTGGACAAAAATGCTGACGTCATTGAGAATCTCAGCTCAAGTAGCTTGCTGGCATAACATTTACGTCATCCGTGCTTACGTCATGACTACCCACGTCATAACTATGACAGCCATAACTCTAATCATAATTTCAAATATAGCCACCGTGGTCTCTACATAATTCAATTACGGGGGCAGTACCATCCCGGCATTTGCCCGAAGACGAAGTGGGAAACCACGGAAAACCACTTCAAGGATGGCTGAGGTGGGAATCGAACCCCCTCTACTCATTTGGACCACCCGAGGCTGAGTAGACCACGTTCCAGTCCTCATACCACTTTTCAAATTTCGTGTCAGGGCCGGGAATCGAACCCAGGACCTCCGGGGCGAAAGCTAACCATGCTGACCGCTACGCTACGGAGGCGACTTAGTTTGGTCGTAATTTAATTTTAATTTTGACCATTTGAGTTGCCGCCATTAAGTTTTGGTAAAGATGGGGGCAATATAAAACATGACACTGAGGTGCTCTTCGGTAGTGCTACCTCTGTATCAAATTTCCTTCAATTCGGTTTCGGCGTGTTTGAATTGATAGGCGAACGTTTAGACCGTGTAGATCTCATAAGTCTATTCTCATTTTTTGCAATAATAGAAAGTAGGCTAAAGAAAAGCTAACTCTAGTTGGTTTCGAACCCCAGCCTACCGCGTGTGAAACAAACACTCCAGCACAGAGCCAAACATGTTCACAACATCTCAGTGTGATTAAGCGACTTAGATACAGTACAACGTGTTAGCAAATAATGTCTTGATATTAACGATTTCATCACTGCAGTACATCTTCATTATAAATCATTTCATACAAAGTTTACGTTATTTCTATCAGTAGGCTATATCGCATGCAACATACCCAAACTACTGAATTATAGGACAGGCACAGGAGCCATGTGATAGAGACGGCTCAGCTCTTTTAAGTCACTAATAAAGTGTAATATTACAAAACCTCACTCGGTTCGATAATCGGAATTGGTGGGTCCTCAGTTATGGAATATAATGCTTGTCCAATTCACACGACCACCATCTTGAAATGGTTTTTACTAAATTTGGTAAAAGATCCGATGATTAGTTTGGTCGTAATTTAATTTTAGGTTTTGACCATTTCAGTGGCCACCATTAAGTTTTGGTGTAGATGGCGGCAATATGAAACTTGACACTGAGGTGCCCTTAGCTAGTACTACCTTTGTACCAAATTTCGTTCAATTCAGTTTCGCCGTATTTCAAACATACACATACGCTCACACCGACAGACACACACAGTTTTGGCCCTGTGTAGACCTCATAAGTCTACTTTCATGGTTTGTAAAAATAGAAAGTAGGCTAATACATAGTAAGCCGATGCTGCACCATGTTATTACTGGGTCTACTAATGCAGGTATTCTTGCTAGAGCTGAATGTTATTGTGCAAATATTGCAGATAACTTTCGATAATTTTTAGCCTACTTTTCACATTTAGCAAAAATGAGGAAAAAGTAGACTTATGAGATCGATCCGGGAAAATGTGTGTGTGTCTGTCTGGCTGTCCTTCTGTCTGTCTGTCTGGCTGTGTGTGTGTGTGTGTCCTATCAACTCCTAAACGGCTGCAGAAATCGAAACCAAATTTAGTATGAGTAAAGATGTATAGCGGAATATCTCACGTCCCTATTTGAAAATGATGTCAGAGCTACCAACTGCTGAAAAAACGCACTAGAAATTTGAGCTCCATGTTGGATATCTTGGAAGGTATGCATGGGAGCTACTCCAAAATTGGCACACATATATATAATACTGTTACGGCTGTGAGTTTGTTTCATCGCTCGCCACATGAGTCACAACTGCCCCAGGGCTGGGCTGTGCTCTGCCTCAGTGTATTGCGTGCGCCTTATGCAACAGGTCTACTAGGACAAAGGGATGGTCCAGAATATTCGTGACCCACGGAAGCCTCGAGAAGCCGTGAACCCTGGATGGGTCTAGAAGCATTTATTGAGTCACCGGCCTGCTATATAAGAGCGACCTGTCAAGCAGTGAGTGTGTGTTTTACGAGCTAGTGCGAGCGTTTATCCTGAGCGACAGAAGTGTGGTGACTTGCGAAACCCCTAGTGAAGCCGATTCCCTTGACAGCGAGGGAGTGAGAAGCATACAGGGGACTGCCTGTGTTTTGAGCGAGTGTGATTTCACTGAGCGACATAGGTATTGTGGCGGAGTGCCGTGCGAGTTACGAAATCCAGTGACATTGTTTCCCAGCTCGTGGGCAGCGAAGCAGCGTGTAGCAGGTTATCGTAAGTAACTGTAGTTTGTGTACATAAGGGAGAGGTGCAGGTAGTTTCTGTCAAGGCCACCGGACTCATTAGCACGGATTAACTTCTGTGGTTTGTTGACAAGTGTAAGGGGGCAAGAGCTCTCCATAAGGAAGAGACTTGAGGAAACTGGAGTAAGGTTCTAATTGCTTGTATTTGCTGATGAGTAGTGTATTTTCTGGCCGCAATAAAGTTAATTATTTCTTTAAAGGAACAATCTGTGTTGTGCTTCAACCCACCGTAATCCAGTTAACAAAAGTGTCACTAGGGGGGTGGCACGTAACAATACTATTTCAGTTTAATTTCAGGGGCTTAATTTTAATGACAGTGTTGCAAAAATAATTTTAAGGCTTCTGATAGGTCCAATTCTTAAATGCCTATAACTTCTCTATCAATTGGATTTCAACAAAATTCTGTATATAATATGTGTACATAAACAGATATGACTGAGCGTATTATTAAGAGCCACCAGGGCTGCCAACTGTTAATAATTGCTCTCTCTATTATTTATCCTAATATCAATATATCAGGAAGTATGCAAGCCAACTGCCCTATACTTTGCACACGTATAGCACCTGACATTCCAGATTAATTAGGAGTAATTAATAGAAGTCAGTGCTGCCAAAATGATTCTATGCTTGCTGATAGGTCCAATTTTAAAATACATGTAACTTCTATACTAACAAATGGATTACATCCAAAATTGACACAACAAGATATCATAATATTTCTGATCATTTCTAACCAGCATACGCATGACATTCTTGGCAACATGCTTTTACGCGTGCTGATAGATCCAATGTCTAACTGCATGTAACGTCCTCGGACTTCAAACAAATTTTGTATTCTGTACCTTAAGAGATGGAACTATGAATATATCACTGCCGGCTGGATCGCAACACTCCTGGTTGCTTTAAACTGCCTGCCCATTCGACACTCACAGGCGTACAAGATATATGCATTAATTCACCGCTAGGTGCAGCACCAAGGCACTGAGATTGCCGCGGCTTTTTAAAGGGGAAGATACCTGAAACGAAGTATTGTTATGTTTGGAGGCTTAATATCGAGATTGACGGACGTGAAAACATTACACTAAGTTCCTTTGTTATTCAAACATCTAAAAGTATTCAGACACATACTTACGGGCAAATTTTCAGTATAAAGGAAAGCAAAAATACATGTGGTGGAGGCGATTGCTTTTAAGGGGCGAAATGTCTAGCTCATTTTCCCGTAATTATGCAGACGATAATAAAAATATAACTACTTCTAACTGACTTAAATCTTACTTACATACTTGGCGAGATGAAAAGAATAAGGACAATAAAAGACAGGGAAAAGAAATGCCTCCGGCCCCCGAAAAAATGGATGATGATTTATTTAGGGGCTTTGCGACATCGTGGTCATGTAGCCCCATGTACTTGGGTGTGAAGTGAATTTGTCTGATACCCGTCTTATGGTGATGGCTGTATTATACATTTTTACAGATTTTTTGGACAGATTGTTTATTTTTTTACTTATTTATTTACTTACAAATTTATTTATTTATTTTCTTATTTCTTTACTTATTTATTTGCTTATTTATTGCTTTTTTATTCATTTACGTATTTATTTACTTATTTGTTTATTTACTTACTGTACATGTTTATTTATTTAATTATGTATTTTCTTATTTATTTGCTTATTTATTTACTTATTTGTTTATTTACTTACATATTTATGTATTTAATTATTTATTTTCTTATTTATTTGTTTACTTATTTATTTATTCAGGTATATATTTATTTACTTATTTACTTACACATTTATTTAATTATTTATTTTATTATTTATTTGTTTACTTATTTATTTAATTATTTTCTTATATATATATATATAATGCGTTTGGCCCTCTAAGGAGCACGTAGAACCATTAGTTAACACTGGTCTTCTTGTTCTTCTTATCTTCCCAAAACTTCCTCATCCTTTCGCTATGTGCCTGTCTTCTTTCTTGTGTCCATGCAGCTTTAAGTTTCAAATTCTGTCCCGTAGGGATCTTGGGTGGAAACTTATACGAATTTACTTTTTGTCTATATCCAGTCCGTGTCGTTGTCAGTGGGTCAATATTGATTTCACTGAGGTCCTTTTGGGTGTCTGCTAGCCAGTGTACTTTGGTTTGTCGGTTTCCATTGACTATGAGGAAGATTTTCTTGGTCAGTCGGGAGTTGTCCATTCGAGCTATATGTCCGTAGAATTTCATGCGTCTTTTACGTGCGAGTGAGGCGAATCGTTCAGTCCGTGAATACAGTTCGTCTGAGCTTTTCCTCATCCAGATACCGTCCTGAAGCTTTGGTCCAAAGATTTTTCTCAGTATTTGTCGTTCTATATTCTCAATGTATTTGATGTTGATGGTTAACGATGACGTCTCAATCGCATAGAGTGCCTCTGGGAGGATGACTGTGTAGTAGTGATGGAGTTTGGCTTTAGTGGAAAGTGATTTTTTGTTGTAAATATTCCAAGTGATTGTGTAAGCTTTGCGTAATTTTTCTGCACGAGTTTTGTTAGCCATTCTTTCGTTACCAGTGTTCCCGATAATTTCACCTAGGTACTTGAAGTGCTTAACTTGTGTGATGTCGCCATATTTGGTTGTAATTGATGCCAGGTTTGTGCTCTTGGAATCCATGTACTGTGTTTTCTCGTAAGAGATATGGAGGCCGGTTCTGATTGATATCTCATGAAGCTTCTCGATGGCATGTCTGGCTTCTTCTGGAGTCCGGGTAATTATTGCTAGGTCGTCAGCCAAGGCGAAGCATTTTATGTTGATTCGTTGTTCTTTTGTTCCCATACTTATTCCAGATATTTCTTTCTCCCATGTTCTGATGATCTTATCTAGTACCAGGTTGAATAGGAGTGGGGACAACCCATCACCCTGTCTTACGCCTGTTCTAATGTGAAAAGGTTCGGACACTTCACCCATAAATTTAACTTTAGAAGTTGTATCTGTCAAGGTCTGTTGGATTAATGTAGTTGTTTTGTTGTCCACACCATGTTCACGAAGTATATTAAACAGAGTTGCGCGGTCGATTGAATCATATGCTTTCTTAAAATCTACGAAGGTGACAACTGTGCGATTCGACTGGCGATGTTGGAGTACCATCTTGAGGTTCCAGATCTGTTCTGCACACGATCGACGCGGTCGAAATCCCGCCTGATATTCACCGATCATGTGCTCTGTCTGTTGCTCCAATCTGGTGAGGAGGGCACGTGAGAGTACCTTGTAGGCGATTGGCAGGAGTGAAATGCCTCGGTAATTATTCGGATCTGTCTTGTCGTCCTTTTTGTGTAGTGGGTGAATCAAAGCAGTTTTCCAATCAACCGGTATGGTGTCACTCTCCCATATATTAGCAATGATGTTTTGTAGTCTTTCAGTCAAGAGTTCACCTCCAATCTTGAGCACTTCGGCGATTACACCGTCTTCTCCTGGTGCCTTGTTGTTTTTGAGATGTAATATGATGTTTTGTATCTCATCATATGTTGGTGGTACTGAGTCCTGATTTGGGGCAGTAAAGTGGAGTTGGAGATTATCTGCAGGTGGTTCACAATTGTGAAGCTCCTCGAAGAACTGTTTCAGGATATCACAATTGGCCTTTGTGTTTGTCTCAAGTGTGCCATCAGGGCGGCGAAAACAAAGACTGGGCGGCTTGTAGTTCGTCAGTTCTTCCCTAAATGTCCTGTGGAAATTTCGTGTGTTGTTCTTCTTAAAGTCATTATCGATTTCTTCCAATCGTTTGAGGTGGTACATGCGTTTAACTCGTCTGATTGTTTTGGACGTTTGCTTCTGCGTTTCTAAAAAGTTCTGCCAATGTTCTGGTGTTCGGTTGCTATTCCATGTCTTCCAGGCTCGGATTCGGGACTCTAGGGCTTTATCACAGTCTATGCTCCACCATCTGTGTTTTCGTTTCCTTGGTGGTTTGCCGAGTTTTCTTGTTGATTCTTGGATGGCCTTGAGAAGTTCATCCCATGTTTCCGTGTTAGTCTGTAATGATTGTGTAAACTCCTGTGTGTGTTCTTTTAGGTATTCCGGATCTATGCGTGGGAGTTTGGAATTTGGACGCTTTTTACGATTGGGTATGAAGCGGACTTTGATCTGCGAGAGATGATGGTCGGACTCTACGTAACCTTTGCGTACCCTCACGTTCATGATTTCTGGAGAGAATTGTCTGGTTATTGCTACATGATCTATTTGATACTCCCCGATGTGGTTTATGGGAGATTTCCATGTAGTCATTTTTCGTGGTGGTTTCTTGAAATGTGTGGACATTAGTTGTAGGTTGGCCATTCCACATATGTTGATTAAGCGAAGCCCATTCGCATTCGTCTTTTTGTGTGCCGAGAAATTCCCAATGCTATGTCTGTGTTCCCGTTCTCTGCCAATTTGTGCATTGAAATCTCCGAGGAGGATCTTAATGTGGTGTTGAGGAATCTTAGTAAGTGTCCGTTCAAGTTGAGACCAGAACTTCTCAACTTTGTTTTTGTCAGGATCATTATTAACTGGAGCATGTGAGTTTATCAATGTATAGGCCTTATTGGCGCATTTAACTGTGAGTAGAGAGAGACGATTCGAAGGTGATGTGAAGTCTATCACTGAGTTCTGGATACTGTTGTGCACAAGGAATGCTGTTCCGAACACATGTAAATTACTATTTCTTAGCTTAGTTGCTGGTTTTCCCTTATAGATACGGTATCCACCTGAGTCGAAGTGATCACAATCACGGAATCGTGTTTCTTGTACTGCAAGTATGAGAATTCCGAATCTGTCGCTGGTGTCCGTCAGTGTCTTGAGTTTCCCAGTTTTGGTCAGCGTCTGTACGTTTAGTGTACCAATGAATTGCGTTCGCTTAGGTTTGAGGAGTTTTGGGAAGCTCCGATCCTTCCCGGCATGACGTCCTGGTCCCCCAGAAGCCGAATGACCAGGTTCGCCTTCGCTCTTCTTAGCTCTGGCCTGAGGTAGTTGCTTTTTTGCTTGTGCTTCCATCATGCTAAGTTCGTGGTTGATTTTAGCTGGTGGGCGTGAGCCCAGGGCGAGTGAATCGCTGATAATCCATAAAATTCACTCTCATCGTAAGGATTGTTAGTTCATACGGCAGCTGATGTTATGCTGTGGTTTACTGGTGCCTCTTGGTGTTCTGGGCTGAATATTATTTTACGGCTTCGAGCCAACCCTCCTCCTTTACCCGGACTTGGGACCGGCAACAGCAACGACTGAGCTACTCAATCCACCCAGTAGTTGCTGCAGGTGGAGTTTAATTATTTTCTTATTTATTTGTTTACTTATTTATTGCTTATTTATTCACTTATTTATTTACTTACATATTTCTTAAATTATTTATTTACTTAGTTACATATTTATTGTCTCACGTATTTACTCAATCATTCATTCATGTACCGGTATGTATTTATTTCTTTATTTGATTATTTGCTTCCCCTGCGTCGCCTTCTCTGGAAATTGCACGTAACCACATCCCACGCAGTGAATTGTCCGATGGTATCTCATGAAATGAGATTCCCCGGTATTCTAACTTGCCCTGTTCTGATTTACAAAAGGGCACAGCATTATAAAATCATTCAGAATACATTCCAAACACAACTGCTCCATTAACATCAATACAAAACTTATGTCTGTCACAGTGCCTTGGTGCTGCTTCCTAGTGCCTTTATTTGGAAACGAGGTTGTACGTCAAACCAATGCTGTAATCGTGGAATGGGCAGGCAGTTTAAAGCAACCAGGAGTGTTGCGATCCAGCCGGCAGTGGAATATATTCAGTCACCAGGGCTACATTATACCAGGAATATTTCGAACTAATTGGACATTTCGATATTACCAACTTATTTCTTCATTATTCTAGATAGGTTCATATACTGTAGAATAATCATTGGCATGAAAAGTAGGCTCTTTAGTTCGTCACGGAACTTCTTGTTTTTGTTTTGTTATTATGTTTTCTTTCGTCTTCTCCGTCAATGGAATTATCGACATTTAAATACGACGCGAAAACAAGTTGACCTACAGTACATAGTAAGAAGAGTAAAGACGACCTGATAAATACAGGTGCCGTACAGTACTGTAAATGCACAAACTGTTGGCAGTAAGAAGGAAACAAACGGTTCTCGCGCAGAGCGTTGTGTACATATTATAAAAATAATTTGTAGGCATAGTTTTTCTAAGGTTTCTTCTATAATTTAGAGTAATTGTATTCCTTGATGTTTATGCAGTACAGTACTGAACTATATATTCAAGTACTGTAATTGTAGTGGCTTAATCGTTTTAAAACTTGTGTTTCTGTTAAAAACAAATAAATGTACTGCATTGCATTACTTTTAAACCAAAACAAACAGCTTATTTCTTCATTTTAACATATTTCCCGATAACCCGGCATTTTCGCGAACTCGTCCTCTCGTCGGCCCGCATTAGGCCGAGTTTGCGAGACTGGACTGTATCAGTAAAACCTACTTTTACTTAGTTTTCGCGCAGAGTTCACACACACCTACGTACACGAGGTTACATGATCACAGGCGTTCTCAACCATTTTGAGATTGTGACCTTCAAGTACCGAAGCTCCATTAAATTGGATATAATAATGAATGGCCTCCGAAGAGATCTGAAGCAGGTATTTTCCTATCTCTCACCCTCCCTCAGAAGTGCTGAAATAGCTAGGGATTCACCGCTCACCAGGCATGCTGCAACTGCCTGCATGGCTCATACTACCCAGCCAGGGAATTGTTACCGCTAGACGTAGAGTGGGGCTGTTGTGTATACATTACGTCACTCGCCACGTTATGGCTGCCTATGGCAGGTGCGGGGCAAGAGGGGGAACTTAGGGGACGACCGGGCAAAGCGAATATGTAAAAGTTAAGGAAAATCACGACAGATTTCACCGAGTTGCTTCTGCAGGAAGCTGCCATCTACTGGAGATTTAAGAATTGGTAGTACAAAGACTACAGTGGTTGACAGTGTGAGACTAGAAGCGTTTGCATATTTTTATAGCATTTCTTAAAATTTTATCAAGGAAAGAAACACAATGTTATTCATAGATTGGCATAGCTATTTTGAAAGTGATTACATGGTGTTTTAGTGTTGTTCCATACCTCTTATTTACACACACTGTTTGCTTTCTTGCTACACTACATTTAAGCGATCAGTGTGGATATTTATTCACTTTGCCCGTTTGGGTTAATTTTGTTGAATACTTCGTTCACTAATTACTTAATGGTGACTAATTTTTTATTATCTTGTTAAGAATACTTATCAAAGATTATGCGTTCCCACATGGTAAAATGTTACACAATTGGTGACGTGGTGTCTACCAAGACACTTCAGAATTGTCTACCTCGTGAGAAGAGAACGATATGACTGAAGGTGACGAAATGAGGCTGAACAGATGTTTAGACAGAGATGAGAAGGTATTGCAAACAAATCTCGTTTCGCGATGAGTCCTTAGGGGGGTAATTATATCCCTCTCAGAGTCTGTCAGAAACCACGTCACCAGTTGAGGGTAAAATACCCTGAAATAAGTATTGATGTGTAGCAATAATAATCAGAATATTGTATTATTTGCTTACAGATGGTTTACAATTGCAAACGAAGCAGTGATCAGGGCAGCTGGTGCGAAGAAACAATGAATCAATAGCAATAGGACAAATCCTACTAACTCAGTTGCTTTAGTTACATCAGGTGATTTGTGAACGTTATAAAACCAATTGAAAAACAAGAAGTTCCGTAACAAACTAAAGAGCCTACTTTTCTTAAAATTTAAGATTCATGCCAATGATTAATCTATATGGATCTATCTAGAATAATGACGAAATTAAGTTGGTAATGTAGAAATTTCTAATTAGTTCGAAATACTGTATACCTGGCATAATGAAGAGAACTACAGTTGGCAGCCCTGGTGAATGAATATATTCTCTTCAGGTACAGAATACGAAATTTGGTTAAAGTCCATTGGATAGGATGGACGTTACATGCAGTTAAACATTGGATCTAACAGCGCACGTAAAATAATGTTGGCA
Source organism: Meconema thalassinum (assembly GCA_946902985.2). Lineage (NCBI taxonomy): Eukaryota > Metazoa > Arthropoda > Insecta > Orthoptera > Tettigoniidae > Meconema > Meconema thalassinum. The sequence goes on from OX336392.1 coordinate 36,293,680, forward strand.
ACAATGACATACGTGTATTGGTCAGATATAATCTGAAATAATATGATCTATTGTTGTGTCAAATTGGAATGAAATCCATTAGTTAGTATAGAAGTTACATGCATTTTAAAATTGGACCTATCAGCAGGCTTAGAATCATGTTGACAGCACTAATGTAGTCCTATATTAGTTACTCAAAATTAATCTAGAATGCCGGGTACTATACGTGTGCAAAGTTTGGAGCTATTGGCTTGCATACTTTCTGATATATTAATATTAGGTAAACAAAAATAGAGACAGTATTTATTAACAGTTGGCAACCCTGGTTACTCTTAAGAATCGGCATATTTATATCTGTTATGGTACACATAGCACATACGAAATTTGGTTGAATTACAATTGATAGTGTAGAAGTTATATGCATTTAAATATTGGACCTATCAGCTGGCTTAGAATCATTTTGGCAACACTGCCATGTATGGCCTCCTGGAAATTAAACTGCATTATTATTATCTATACGTGTGCCAATTTTGAAATAGCTCCCATTCATACCTTCTAAGATATCCAACATGGAGCTGAAATTTCAATTGCGATTTTTCAGCAGTTGGTAGCACTGATATCATTTTCAAATATGGCCGTGAGATATTCCTCCTACCAAATTTTGTTTCGATTGCTGCAGCCGTTTAGGAGTTGATAGGGGGGACACACACACAGCCAGCCAGACAGACAGAAGGACAGACAGACAGACACACAGTTGCCCGATCTCATAAGTCTACTTTTTCCTCATTTTTGCAAAATGTGAAAAGTAGGCTAACAAAAGTGGATCCCATTTATATGCAATGTTGAGTTTCTGCCAAATGTACAGTTGCTTAGTATTAATATTGCCATGTCTTAAACAATGCATTCCGGCTATACGGGCAAAGTGAATAATTTGACATAATTACTTAATACTGAATTCTAATTGAGAATAGTTTCGCAATTAATTCTGTTTGATACAGGAATTAAATGGGAAGATAACAATGAACAACTACAGTAAATTGCATGTCATTGTCGTAGGTAATTACATAGATACACTCATATAAAGATAGTTTATTCACTTTGCCCGGTGTTCCCCTATATAATCATACAATGAGAACACACGACCCAGCACAAATCATGCACACACACGACATGCGATGGGGATTTGCTGGTGACGACTGCACGTCTATCGCAGGCGTGTGGCTGGGTGTTGCTCATAAAGCGGGGGTGTCCCCGTGTACTTGGGTGTGTTGAATTTGTCTTTTAACCTGTGTTATTATGATGGTTGTATTAAGCCACAAACTTTACTGTATAATAGAAAAATCTATTTTACAAAATGATAACATTTCTGACTGTCATAATTTATAATGTAAATAATATTATTCCGGCTTGTGAAACCAAATTTGAATTGAAGAATGGATCTCAAGAGACGTTTTGGTTCATATGGCGAGCGCACCTAACTTCATTTAGCATTTTAAGCAATAAACACTCAAGTGCTGAGTTACTTTCACACATCTTTGTGCATTTCTACGCCAAGGCCCTAAATAAGTTCAACATATTTACCCTTTTCTCCAATTGGTTCCATATATTACATTGAGCTACATTATAGCCTACACACTTGTACTCAAATACGTTTTCTTCAGGGCCGCACCCGCAAAATAATTTCCTGGATGTAGGTATTATTTATTTACTCGAGTCAAAAGCATCAGACTATTTAACATACACAAAATACATAGATATGTACATATACATTATAAGAATAACACAATTACTATTTGAAATTGAAAGTAATATTACTTTAAGAAATGTTAAATGAAGTAGGAAAACAAAACAAAACAAAGATGACAGTCTAAGCAACTTTCGCCCAGTATTTGGCAATTTCTATGGCTTCAGATCTTGCGGACATCAGATCACCGATGGTGCAGGACATAATCTGCACTGGTATAGGTGGTCCGTAGTTTTTGAGCCCCGCATTCGCAGAGGATTGATGATGTGGAATAACCATATTTCCTCAAGTTGTCTTTTGACCTTGCAACCCCTGTTCTGAGCCTGTTCAGAATTTTCCACACTGGCCATTCTTCAGTGAAATCAGCAGCTAGATGTACCGATGGTGTCCAGATCCTATCTTCCACACAGATAACCGGGAATTTATCCGTTGGCCAATGTTAACTGTTGTCCTCATGAAACGTTCCCTGGACTTCAGTCTTGGAGGAGGAGGAGGATTATGTGGGGGATGTTTTTCGGAGGTAGATGCCTTATACCTTTCTCTCTGTGCAGCTACTTCGCGCCTGATGTCTGGCGGGGCAATTCCAGCTAAGTAGTGGAGCTTATCCCGCGGTGTAGGTTTCAGACATCAGGTAATGAGTCTCCAAGACTCATTTAGGGCGATATCAACTTGTTTAGCATGTGCAGAATTATACCACACTGGGCTTGCATATTCACCTGCCGCGTAACACAAAGATAAAGTGTAGTAAACACTGCCTTATGTAGTGACTGACTAAATGGTCTTTCACTAGGGGTGACCAATCACACTTTTAGGGGGATATATTCCCTATGTCTCCTACTGGGGATTTAGAATCGCCACTACTAGTTCTGTAGTCAGCCATTACAGCGCACACAAGTCAAACTTTCAGTTGCGTATATGCATTTCTTTGTGGGAGGGTGGGGGGGGGGGGGGCTGACTATCCTGGAAAACTGTTAGTATTCTGATATTCTGAGGGTTTTGTCACTGCAAAATACCTATAAATATCAACCAATATCTTAGAGCATAAAACTTTGAGTAATTATTTTCGATAAGAGTTAATTGTAAAATTCTAAGTTTATATAGCCAACAATTAGTGGCGATACAGAAAAAGTTGTAAAAGCCAGATAGAAACGGAGTTGGGTGAATACCAGTTTGGTTTCAGGAGAAATGTAGGAACAAGGGAAGCTGTACTAAGTCTTAGGATGATTTTGGAAGGTAGAATAAGGAAAGATAAGAGAACGTTCATGGCATTTGTAGACTTAGAAAAGGCTTTTGATAACGTTGATTGGACTAAATTGTTTGGCATTTTGAAAAGGATTGGAATAAAGTACAGGGATAGGAGGGTGATCTACAATCTAAACAGAAACCAGAGAGCAGTCATTCGATCTAAAGGGCATGTGAGAGAAGCTGGTATTCAGAAAGGCGTAAGGCAAGGCTGCAACTTATCACCTATACTTTTCAATCTTTACATTGAACAAGCAATGAAGGAATTTGGAGAAATGTTTCAAGTGGGAGTGAAGATTCAAGGAGAAATAATTTAAACCCTGAGATTTGCCGATGACATCGTCATTTTGGCCGACACGCCTGAGGATTTGAATGAGTTTTTGAGGAAATAATTCATGATGAAAATTAATAAATCTAAAACAAATATACTGGAATGCAGCCGAAATAAATCAGTAACCTCTATGGACATCAAATTGGCAGGTGAAAAACTAACGGAAGTAGGAGACTTCTGTTCCTTAGGAAGCAAAATAACCAGTGATGGACGAAGCAAAGAGGATATAAAAAGTAGGTTATCTCAGGGAAAGAAAGCATTTCTACAGAAAAGCAATCTGTTGACATCGAATATAGATTTAGGTGTTAGGAAGTCATTTTTGAAGGCCTTTGTCTGGAGCGTGGCACTCTATGGAAGTGAAACTTGGACTATTGGTGCAGCAGAAAAGAGGAGAATTGGAGCATTTGAAATGTGGTGTTACAGCAGAATGATGAAGATCAGATGAGTAGATAGGGTTACTAACGAAGAGGTATTAAGACTAGTGGGAGAGGAGAGATGTTTCTGGCGACTGCTAATGAAGAGAAGAGATAGGTTAGTAGGACACATACTAAGACACCCAGGAAGAGCAAAGTTAGTTATGGAAGGAAGGGTTGAGGACAAGAACTGTAAGAGTAGACCAATGTTAGAATATGTTAAATAGATTGCTTCAGATGTAGGGTGTGGTAGCTATGTACAGATGAAACGATTGGCTCAGGACAGGGAGGTATTGAGGGCTGCATCAAATCAGTCAAATGACTGAATACTCAAACAACAACAACAACAAATACAACACAACACAAACTAAAATGTTATACTTAATGAATTTTCTATTATGGCCTATGGAGTATGAATGGCAAATATCTAAAAATTTGTCAATTGATCAAGCAGAAAGGTAAACAGTTTTTATTTGTTTACAAATTGATAATGTATTTCTCAAAAGTACCGTACTATGAAATTCTCAGTTTTGCCTCACCTGAATTAAAATTTCTTGCCAGAACCAGGAATCGAATTCGGACCTCCAAGAATGCTAGCCACGATACCACGAGGTAGTCTAATTTCAATCTTAATATTGTTTATAACTTAGCCAACAAGTTAACATCAGTGTACAACCTAATTTTCAATTAATTAATGCTTTTACCAAAACAACACTTGTTGAACTTTTATTGCTTTATATCAGGGAAGGGGGGGGGGGCACAGCTCACCCTAATATACGCCCCTGCAAACTTTTCCGTCTCTTTCAACAAATGAAAAGCGTAGTTCGCATCATCATATAGATTAGAAATGCTAAGTATATGCTTCTATGGAGTCATCCATCATTGGTCATCAACTTAGATGGATTGGACATGTCCATCGGATGGACCTTACGAGACTGCCACGCCAGGTTCTGTATGGTGAACTCAGCTCCGGCACCAGACCCCATGGAGGCCATACGAGACGTTACAAGGACCAAGGACAGGTCTCAATCCACAAACCTGGGACCAGCTTGCTAATGACCGTTCAACTTGGCGCCAGACCATCCCGGCTGATGTCAAAATGTTTGAAGAAGAACGTAGTAGCCAAGCGACAAGCACGAAAGGTCCGTGCAGCGCATCAACGCCTTCCACCAACAGTTCTGTGTGGACGCTTGTTCATGCACACATTGGGCTGTTCAGTCACCGCAAACATTCCCACAGACCTCAACCTTAGATTATACCGGCACGAAAAACGCAACACATTTCTTTCAAAAACTGAAATTTATTTCAAATTTATGACACTTTTATAACACTAATCTACTATATGATGATGAAATATTGTAGTACGGTCCCATGTAGGTGTCTAACAATGGAAAATAAAAGATGATTATACCAAATTTAAAAATTAAGCCAGTGATGTACACTTCAAGGAAAGAGCGCTAAAAAAAAGCGGGAAATTTCGAGTAAGGTCCTAAAGGTCCACACTTCTGTTTTGATTGTATACACTTCACACATTACTTCACAGACCTCGGAGATGATCTCGGAGACCTCTGTTCGCATCTTTAAAAGTGTGTTTTGCCATCTCTTGTACCAATGACGGCATTCAACCTTTCAGGGATGCTCCTGATTAATGCTGTAATGTCATGTTGAGGAATCATCTCCCATTCTTCCAGGAGGACATTCCGTAGGTCCTGTAGGGTCTCTGGATAGCACTGACGGGCTCTTATCCCCAGCCGGTCCCAAACGTGCTCAAGAGGATTCAAATCAGGGCTTCGAGCAGGCCAAGCCATAGCATGAATGCCTGCTTCACCCAAGAACTTTCTTAACACGTGGGCGTGCATTGTCTTGCATTAGTGTGAAATCAACACCAATAAATGGAGCGAAAGGCACAACATGCTCCAGAAGGATTTGCTCTACATACCGATGTGCAATGAGGCTCGCATTCTCCACGAATACCAAATCCGTCCTTGCAGCCATACTGATTCCTGCTCACACCATCACACAACCACCCTGAAATGGCGTCCTGGATGAGAATGTGCAAGGGGAATACCTTTCCTCTGGCCTTCAACAGACCCTCTTTCTTCCGTCAGGTGATCGGAGGCCAAACCGCGACTCATCGGCGAACAACACTCGTTCCCATTGTTGTACTGTCCAGCCATGATGTTCCCTTGCAAAACGTAGTCGAGCTGTGCGATGTTCTCTGGTAGGTTCTGGGTCTGTAACTGGCCTTCTGGATTGAAGATTGGCTTCTTCCTATCTTCTGCGGACGGTTCTCTCACTAGCATCGACCCCTCAAACTTGGTGGAGTCGATTTCGTGCTTCAATGGCGGTGGAGTGACGGTCGTGAAGAACTTGAAGTTGTAAGAAGCGGACATCTCTCTTCGATTTTGTTCTTCTCGGGCCTGACCCTGGTCTCCTTGCAAAGCCTCCAGTTTCCCTGTACCTTCGTACGGTTCTGGAAATCGTGGAAGCTGTAATCCTCAACACTTCTGCAATGTAATGCATGCTGCGACCATATTCCACCAAAGCAAGAACTTCTGCAGCTTTTTCAAGGCTTAAGGGCATGTTTGCTCCAGAAAGCTAATTACGACAATCCCAGAAAGATCCCACAAACACATGTGATTGAAAAGGGAACAATTGAAAGTACAACACTAAGCGCTATAAGAGCGGGAACACATTATTGGGTTACATCCAGTGATGTGCTTTCCAGGTTGCGCAGGAAAAATCAATTGAGGCTAGTGCAATCATTGTTTGCTTGCAAAGCAACACCAATAACATACCCCGTCTAAAAAATAGGTTCAAGTGCTTCACTTAGATTAAATAGATAAATCACACAATAATTTCACATCATTTATTGGGTGTTGCGTTTTTCGTGCCGATCATTGTATAAGACTGTTTTGGAAGAAGATCTATACTCGGAAACGAGTTAATGCCGACAACGACCAAAGAGCAGGTGAGTCTTTCAAATAACATCACATCAAACAGCTGTAATGTGGAACTAAAGGGCGCGCTTAGCGTCATTAGCACCAGCACGTGGCAGAATTGGTGGCGAACCGTTTCGTCGATAGCTTCCTGAAGGTTTTAAAGAGCACCAGGTTGATAACTCCTGCTCTAAATGAATCAACAACTACAACAACAATAGGGAGGTGCCTAGCACACATCAGTTGAAGTATAGCAGGGTCCAGCTGTGGTCTTGCTTGTTGTGAGCCCGCGAGAGTGGGATGCTTCAGATAAAAGAACTTACCTATTAATCCCGCGAATCGATAACGCTGAATTGCATCATTTACGTCCGACCGGCTTGCTTTAATGCAGCTGATGATAACATGTTCTTCCCCCTGTTTGGTAGAGCAGTTTACCATTGCTCCTCTTCACTGCTGTTGGGTCAAAAGGGTTATCGTCCGCTCTTCGTGTCAGCTGCTGTTAATCTTTGTTTATTGGAACTGCCTTCTGTGGTCTCGAGGTCATGAGTTGGAACATGGCACACTCAACCTAGTGAGGAGGTTTCGATTCCCACCTTGGCCATCCTAAAAATGTTTCTCCGTGGTTTCCCATTTCTACTCCAGGGAAACGCCGGATTGTTTCCTGACGTACTGTCACAGCTACCTCCACCCGAATCCACGCTTCAGTTACAAACGGGGTTGCAGGTCTGGGGCCAGGGATGATAGAAGAACCCAGAGTAGATACATTCACAGGCAGCTTCGGAGGCGTAGCTGGTAGCATGCTGAGCTATGCCCAAGGTTGCAGGTTCAAACCCGGCCGAGGTTATCGGATTTCTTAAGAGCGTTAAGATATCTCAGTGTGCCTTCTCTCGGAGAAGAAGTAAAGCCGGCGGGCCCACGTTATATATATATATATTTATTTATTTATTTATTTATTTATTTATAGCATGTAAAAGAACCTTCCACTAATTACATTGTGTGAAGCTAAATTATAGTTTCGATTTGAAGAACGTTCATACGTTCGTCGCCAGGAGCCGACTGCGGTGGCACCTATTAACCAAGTTCACAACTAGTTGTCGTCGATGGTATCATTTGGTAGCAAAAGTAGGAACTACTTGAAATTGATCGTCTGCAGTCCTTACCTGATTTACAGATAACACACACTAATACAGCCATCACAATTAACACCGGTTATCAGAGAGATTCTACACACACCCAAAGTGCACGGGGCTACATGACCGCGTTGTCGCAGCCCCTAAACTGAGGAACCAACCAACAATAAATTCACTCAGTTTAATTTCCAAATTGAAATTTTCTGGCAGGCCTATATTAATAAATTGTGATAGAATCCAGTGAAAAGACAATTATATCAAGATAACATCCTACACATGGGTTGATTTTTAGCCTACTTTTCACATTTTGAAAAAAAAAAAGAGAAAAAATGTGTGTCTGTCTGTCTGTCCTTCTGTCTGTCTGTCTGTCTGTCTGTCTGTCTGGCCGTGTGTGTGTCCCCACCTATCAACTCCTAAACGGCTCCAGCAATCGGAACCAAATTTAGTATGAGTAAAGGTGTATACCGGAATATCTCAAGCCCATATTTGAAAATGATGTCAGTGCTACCAACTGCTGAAAAAACGCAATAGAAATTTGAGCTCCATGTTGGTTATCATGGAAGGTATGCATGGGAGCTGTTCCAAAATTGGCACACATGTAGATAATACTATTTCAGTTTAATTTCCATGAGTCCATACATGACAGTGTTGACAAAATAATTTTAAGCCTTCTGATAGGTCCAATTTTTAAATGCATATAACTTCTACACTATCCATTGGATTTCAACCAAATCTCGTCTGTACTATGTGTAGAGAGACAGATATGACTGAGCGTAATCTTAAGAGCCACCAGGGCAGCCAACGGTTAATAAATGCACTCTCTATTGTTTTTATCCAAATACCAATATATTAGAAAGTACGCAAGCCGACAGCTTTAAACTATGCACACGTATAATACCTGACATTTTAGATTAATTTGGAGTAATTCATATGTCAGTGCTGCCAACATGATTATATGCCTGCTGATATGTCCAATTTTAAAATACATGTAACTGCTATACTAACAAATGGATTTCATCCAAAATTGGTACAACAATAGATCATAATATTTCAGATTATTTCTGACCAGCACACGCATGACATTGTTGCCAACATGATTTTACGCCTGCTGATAGATCCAATGTCTAACTGCATGTAACGTCCATTGGACTTCAACCACATTCTGTATTCTGTACCTTAAGAGATGGAACTAAGAATATATTCAGTCACCAGGGCTGCCAACTGTAGTGCTATTAGGCTACATTATACCTGGTATATTTCTAAATTATTAATCATTTTGATATTACCAACTTAATTTCTTCATATACTGTAGATTAATCATTGGCATGAATCTTAATTTTAAGAAAAGTAGGCTCTTTAGTTCATTACGGAACTTCTTGTTAAGTAGTGGGAACTATTTTTAGCCTACTTTCGATTTTTGCAAAAAATGAAAGTAGACTTATGAGATCAACACAGGGCGAAAAAAGTGTGTCTGTCTGTGTGTGTGTATGTGTGTGTGTGAGTCTGTGTGTGTGTGTCTGTGTGTGTGTGTGTGTGAGTGTGTGTACTCTGAATGTCTGTCCCCCCCTATCAATTCGAACACGGTGAATGCGAATTGAACGAAATTTGGTACAAAGGTAGCACTAGCAAAGGACACCTCAGTGTCATGTTTTATATCGCCGCCATCTTGACGGAAACGTAATGGCGGCCACACAAATGTTCAAAGCTTAAATCAAATTACGACTAACCTAACCATCCGATCTCTTCCAAATTTTGCAACAAAATACCTTTATGGGGGGAGCATCCTTTGACCAAACTAATAAGTCATCAGCGTAATAGTTTGCGGATGGCGGCCATCTTTGTGTGAAAATCGATTCCCCCTATTAATTCGAACACGGTGCAACCGAATGGAACGAAATTTGGTACAGAGGTAGTACTAACAAAAGGCACCTCAGTGTCAGGTTTTATATCGCCGCCATCTTGACGGAAACGTAATGGCGGCCACACAAATGTTCAAAGCTTAAATCAAATTACGATTAACCTAATCATCCGATCTCTACCAAATTTTGCAACTACATACCTTTATGGAGGGAGCATCCTTTGACAAATCTAATAGGTCATTAGCCTAATAGTTTGCGGGTGGCGGCCATCTTTATGTCAAAATTGATTCCCCCTATTAATTCGAACACGGTGGAACCGAATGGAAAGAAATTTGGTACAGAGGTAGCACTAGCAAAGGGCACCTCAGTGTCATGTTTTATATAGCCACCATCTTGACTGAAACGTAATGGCGGCCACACGAATGTTCAAAGCTTAAATCAAATTACGATTAACCTAATCATCCTATCTCTACCAAATTTTGCAACTACATACCTTTATGGAGGGAGCATCCTTTGACCAATCTAATAGGTCATTCGCCTAATAGTTTGCGGATGGCGGCCATCTTTGTGTCAAAATGGATTCTCCCTATTAATTCAAACACGGTGAAACCGAATGGAACGACATTTGGTACAGAGATAGCACTAGCAAAGGGCATCTCAGTGTCATGATTTATATCGCTGCCATATTGACAGAAACGTAATGGCGGCCACACAAATGTTCAAAGCTTAAATCAAATTACGAATAGCCTAATCATCCGATCTCTAGCAAATTTAGCAACAACATACCTTTATGGAGGGAGCATCCTTTGACCAAACTAATAGGTCATCAGCCTAATATTTTGCGGATGGCGGCCATCTTTGTGTGAAAATCGATTCCCCTTATCAATTCGAACACGGTGAAACCGAATGGAACGAAATTTGGTACAGAGGTAGCACTAGCAAAGGGCACCTCAGTGTCATGTTTTATATCACCGCTATCTTGACGGAAACGTCATTGCGGCCACCCAAATGTTAAAAGCTAAAATGTAATTACGACCAACCTAATAATCTAGTCTCTACCAAATTTTGCAACACCATATCTTTATGTGGGAAACATATTCAGACCAAACTGCAAGAACATCAGCCCAATAGTTTGCAGATGGTGGCCAAGTATGTGTGCAAATCGATTCCCCCTATCAATTCAAACACGGTGAAACCGAATTGAACGAAATTTGGTACAGAGGTAGCACTAGCAAAGGGCACCTCATATTCATGTTTAATATCCCTATAGCACGTTGTATTTCAACAAGCTACTACAACCAACATTCAATCATACTCCTTGAAAAGGACAAAGAGTTATAACAATACCCATGCATTTAGGAGAAAGTAGGCTATATGTTCTTTACTGAACATCTTGTTTCTCAATACTTAACATTCTTGGATGGTTCTATGTTTTACAGGCCTTCTATGTAACCACTAGCGGTGTATACAACGTTTCCTAGCGATGAGGAAACCACTGGATCCCATTGGTACTGCCTAATCTGTTGATGGTGCGAGTAAAACGGTCAGTTGTCTGATGAACGTCTTCAAGTGTGAAGTGATTACTCCATCTTAGGGATTATATCGAAGTTGCAGGAACTTAAATCAGGAGAGTATGTTGGATAGTAGAGCACTTTCCAACTGCTCCTGATGTATGCACCCTACCACTGTCAACCGCTCTCTTCAAACCATCAACAGATTCGGCAGAGCCAACGGGATCCAGCGACTTCCGCATCACCAGGAATACATTGTACGAAATGGTAGTCGTTACATCGAAGGCCTCCAAAACTTAGAATCGTTTAAGAATGTAGCTTGCCACGGTGGGTGAGTAGATAGCGTGTCGGTCTTCTAACCCCAAGTTTTCAGGTTTGCTCCTGGCCGTGGTAAGTGATTTTTGAAAGGCGGCAAAAATACGACACGCAGGTCATACGATGTTGGCATGTCAAACAACTCATTTGAATTCAGTAAGCCGTGTTCATAATGGCAAAATTATTCTCGGGATTTTCCGCCAACACAAAGTTCCTCATTTCTCTACTAGGAAGCGCTATAGTGTTCAAGGAGCTTAGGTATCTAACCTCCTTGACTTTCATAGTGATTCAAGGAACAACGAAATTCGACATGCAAGCTACCCTCAGGGTGTCGAAGTAAGCTTTCACCCGGCATCCGAGGCCATACGATATTATTATTAGTATTTAAGAATGTTAAGTATTGAGACACACAATAATTGCCACTACTTAAAAATCAGCCCATTTAGTATTAAATTAAACCTAATCCACCAATAGTGAATAAAATAAATTACTAGAAGATGTTTATTGGACTAGTTTCGACCACATTGTGCTCTTCATCAGCATAAACTTAAGAAACAATTGACAATTGTTGGTGTATTTAGTGGTGTCTTCGTCTTTGGAAAGTCCTTAAAAATATATAATATAAGCAGTAAACTAGGAAATCAGATCTGTTTCAAAATAATTAAAATATAATTTTCTGAACATTAAGAATGAAACTGTGTGACATGAAAAGCTGTTGTTAACTAGAATACGTGAAGCATCAATTGTGAATTTCTTCTATAAATGGTGGTACTTATCAAATATATATTCTAAATGGCCTGCATCGTATATAAATCTCTATGAAAAATATCACTTATTACGTTACATAAGCACAACATAGCCTATGTACAGTACATAAACACACAAGCTTCAATCGATCAAAATCCATCCAGTGGTTCTCGAGATTACCCGTGACATCCAAGAATCGGGGACTTAGTTTTATACTACGTAGAGATTAACAAAAAGAAGCAACCTGCCACCCTATTCTTTGATAACGTCAACATTTTTCTTTTTAATTCAAAATTTACAATTTGATAAATGGTCGAAATGTGCTAGTCATTTATTTTCTTGGCCTTTGGTAGTACTTGTAATACCATTAGTATGTAATTAGTTGTCAATAAGGACCTAATTTAAATTTGAGTAATTTCGTATGAATTGTCATATATTATAGTATATTATTTCTCGGTTGTCCTTTCACATCAGCAGAATTAGAACATGCCATCAAGCAGATGAAAGTCAACAAAGCTGCGGACGCGGATGACATCAGGACAGAACAATTCTAGAACTTTGGACCAGGAACAATCCAGTGGCTGGTGAATATGATGAATAGAAGCATCGAGACCCTGCACTTACCGAAGCTGTGGAGGAAAGCTCATGTGGTCGCACTGCTAAAACCAGGCAAGGAACCAACTGATGCAAAGAACTTCCGTCCTGTCTCTCTCCTTTGCCACCTATACAAGGCATTTGAAAGGTTGATCCTTGAAAGAACTTCAACATTCATTGATTACCGGTTAATTCAAGATCAAGCTGGATTTAGGCCAAGGAAATCATGAACCTGACACAGCATATCGAGGATGGTTTTGAGAATAAATTTATCACGGGTGTCACTTTTATAGATCTCAGTGCTGCATATGATACAGTGAACCATAAGAAGCTCATAGCCAAGCTGTACAACATCACTAAGGACATGAATCTAACAAATGTCATACGTGGGATGCTCCAGAACAGAAGGTTCTATGTTACACTTCAAGGGAACAAAAGTCGATGGGGGAACCAGAAATACGGGTTACCTCAAGGCAGTGTGTTACCCCATTACTATTTAACATTTATACAAATGACCAGCCAGAATATTAAGAGGCCAGGCGGATGACACTGCTATTGCTGTACAGGGTAGGAGCTTTGATGAGGTGAAGGGGAAACTGTCCAATGCTCTTGAGAGATTAGACAATTATTACACCCAGAATCACCTGAAACCTATCACAGAAAAGACAAAAGTATGCGCATTTCATCTTCGCAACAGAGAGGCCCGGAGAAAGTTGAATGTTGTCTCGATAGGAGTGACACTCAAAAGCTGTGAAACGCCTCGATATTTGGGAATCAAGCTTGATCGTACCCTGAGCTTCAGTAAACATTGTAGATAATAATGAAGTGCAAGATCAGCTCAAGCAATAGCATAATGTGGAAGTTGATAGGTTCAACATGGGGAGAGAACCCACAGGTTCTACGTTGAACAGCTTTGCGATTTTGCTTCGCAGCATGAGAGTATGGATCATCAGTGTGGGGAGCATCTGCCCATACCAAGCAAGTGGACATAGCTCTTATCGAGTCCACCCGTATTTCACTGGATGTCTGAGACCTACTCCAGTGCAGAAGGTCCACCCTCTCGCTGGCATTGCACCTCCAGCCATTCGACGCGAGGTGACAGCAGAAAAAGAGAGACAAAAGCTTGAAACAGATCCCAGACATTCTATGTTCAACCCCAAGGTGACCACTCCTCGCCTAAGATCCAGGAAGAATTTTATTAAGAGACCAGTACCCCTCCATACCAAACCAGACGTCCGGCGTGTTTCACTCTGGAAACAAATAGTACCAGAGGGGTTTACCCCTAAAGAAGAACTGAGCAGTGATGGTCATTTGCATTATTCCACCTGGAGGTCCTTAAACCGGATGAGATCAGGTGTGCCTAAGTGTCGTAGCAACCTTGTGGCGTGGGGTTATGCAGAAGATCCAAGATGTAACAGTGGAGAAACCCAGACTCCACAACACCTGCTCACGTGCAAAGATCTGAATGACACCTGCAGCCAGGAAGACCTTATGTTGGCCACATACCGAGGGATAAGAGCTGCAGAGTTCTGGAAAGAAAGAATTTAGTGAGTCTCCTGGACACGGAAAAATAATACACTCACCGGCAGAAAAAAAGCAACACTTGTATTTTTATTTATTCTCATAATGTATTGCACTGAAACTATTCTTACGTAAAAATTATGCATAATTAATTGTTTCTTAAACATTTGAAAACCACTTTACACACAAAAGAATACTTCAAATAAAAAATCTCTTTAATATTCTAGAATAAGAAAAAAAGTTAAACTGTCTAAATTGAATTGGAATTCACCTTCCGAAACCTAATGCTGACATTTATTTAAAAATTACTAAAATCACAGACACAATCCGTATGAGAAGAATCCAATTCATGGGACATTTGGACAGAATGGACCCAACTAGGTTAACAAATAAAATCTATATGTTTTTGCAGAAAAAAGCAGCAAGGTCCAATTGGTACAAACAGGCGGAAAAGGACTTGGCTGAATTAGGTTTTCCCAATCTCAAGGATCGGAGGAAATTAGGAAAAATACTCATACACGGGTTTTGAGGCAGAAGAGAGAAGACCTACCAGACACGTCTGGTCGCAGCAACGAAGACTAGCTCAATCGTTGCGCATGAAGAGTTATTGGGCAAACATCAAGGCCAAGAAGTGTTGATTCCGCGTGGTCCTAGGAGACCCATTCGCGCAGAAGAAGAAGAAGAGCAAATTACATAGCCGATTAAAAATGTTAATCTGAGTTCTAAAATGTATCATTCCAGAATTAATCCACTCCTTTGGGTACTGACGCAACAACTGAACACTTAAAAACGGGTATTTACACCCCTAGCACGAATCACCTTGCGTAACCTCTCTGCCATACTTGCGATGATTTGTGAAATGCTTTCCTGTGGGATGCGTTCCCACTCCTCATGCAACATCACCCGAAGTTGCTGGAGAGACTCAGAAGCACGTTGCTGAGCATTTCTGGCCAACATATTCCAAACATGTTCAATTGGATTGAGGTCAGGGCTCCTAGCTGGCCAGTCCACTGCGTGGATTCCAGTCACATGCAGATACTGCTGGACACATCGGGCAGTGTGTGCTCGTGTATAATCTAGTACTATAGATCCCTTTTGCAGCGTACACAAGTAACCGATTGTAACAAATCAGCATTCAGAAGAAAGAGCATTACCCGGAGGAGTGAGGAATTGCACACTGATTTCATATAGACAGTTTTTTATAAACAAATGTTAAAACAAAATAATAACAAAGCTGGGCTCGTACAAAGCAGAACTGTGTCGCGTCGAGCCTTAATGTTGTGCAACAATGATGATGAAATGCGAGATTTCTCACACAGGTCTCCTCGAAGGATGAATTTTGTAAATAATAATTATGTTTGTTTTTTGACCACCAGAGAAATAAATACATTTCCGAAGTTGCGAAACCTTTATTTGGCGAAAGATATCTGTATAATGTTTTCCAAATCTGAATTCTGCTTCATACGTTTATGACTTGTTTTTGTCACTCCGCGATGTAACCGTGCTCGTTAAATCGTGCACCATGGCCGCGTGGGAAGATGCTGTGCAGTAAGTCCTCAGATCGTCCGTTCGAATCCTGGCGCTGACAGCTGCTATCCTGAGTGTGGTTTTCCCCCGTTAATTTGCCACTCTCCCTTCAGAAAAATGCTGAGATATTATCTTATTTCAAGACCCCATGCACTACTAACCCTATCTCCGACCCCCTTACACACTACTACAGACACCAGAGAGGCACAGGTTAACAGATAAGTTGAACACACGCCAAAATACATGGGGCTGATGATCAAGATATCCCAATTCCCCTAAAACGCATAATCAACAACGACAATAGCAGAAATAAGAGGTAGTCTAACCTTAGTGTATCAGTAAGAACCAGAAGACTACATATTCACCCCCGAGGGGCTCTCAACTTGTGGGACGTGGGTTGGCGACCACGGGGCCCCAGCTGAATCTGGTATTGCTTCCACTTACTTGTGCCGGGCTCCTTTCAGTTTTCTTTCCTGTCGGCCTCCCCTTTTTCTACTGACTTTGGGGTGGGGTATTTCCTATTACCTATCTGCCTCTTATGGTTCGCTTTTCTTCCAACTCCCTTAATCGTTTCTTTTCCTCATGTCCATTATTTCTTCTCAGTCCCTTTTCCATTTTTAGCCTATTTTCATTTTATGAAAAAAAAAAAGGCTTATGAGATCACCTTTTGTCCGTATGTGTGCGCGCGCTTGCGCGCGCGCGTTTGTATGTGCCCCCCCCCCCCCTAATAACTTATAAAAAGCTGGAGCGATTGCAATGAAACTCGGTAAGATCATAGCACTATTCTGGCCCACCCCGACCGTGCCCTTCAAATTTTATTGTGTCTCACCAATCCAACATGGCGGCTGTGCGAAATATTTCACTAGCATTCAGTAGATCCGGAACTATTACAGATATCACCCTGAAATTTTGTACGGTGATAAAGGGCACTGGTACAAGTTCACCTATGTAACTTTCATAAACATGTAAAGTACAAAACAAACATGGCGGCCAAGCGAAGTTGAAACATTTTAATAGACTTTTCTCGTGATTTAACTCTCTGGGCGCAGTGAAATGTGGAACAGTAAATGATTTTACATACTGTAATGCACTGGCATCTAATTTAGTTCAATTGTTTACATAACCTCAAGGTGGCGGCTGTGCGAAATTTTAAAATTAAGTTTTTATTTCTTGTGCCGTAATCATGCGATCGAAGTGAAAGTTTGAATAATGAACCTAGGCAATAATTGTCCTCCAATGGTACATGACATGGTACATGGCCTATACATATAACAATCGAAAATGGCGAGCATCTGAAATATTTAGACGGTTCTCAATATCTATAAACTTTTACAGCAAACAAACTGTTTTTTTTAACTTAATAGAGGCCTTGAACATATGTTCACCTATTGGACTCTCAGTAACCTGGTGAGCACAAATCCAACATGACGGCGACGCAAATTATAAATATTTACATGGACGTTTCTCGCGAATTAACTTTCCGAGTATAGTGAAACGTTGCTCGTTAAATGCTTCTACAAATGTTAATCCACTGACATCTAATTTATTTCAATTGTTTGGATAATCACAAGATGGCAGCTGTGTGAAATTTGAAAATCTCGTTTTTACTTCTTGTGTTCTAATCATGCGATTGAAGTTTGAATACCGCACGTACACAATAATCTTCATGTAATAGTACAAAAATAAAAATCCAACCTGGCGACCATCTGAAATATTTAGACTGTTTTCAATATCTACGAATCTATCACAACCTTCAAACTGAAATGTTGTATGTTGATAGCGGCAATTAACATGAGTAGGATATATGAAAATAGGCTTCACGGAACTACTTATTAAATGTATCTTTATTCTAGTACGTAAGTTTTTTGTTAAGTCGCTAGTTAATTTTAGAGCGGCTTCGGTGGCGTAGTCGGTAGCATGCTGAGCTCCTATGCCCAAGATCGCGGGTTCAAACCCGGTCGAAGTCGTCGGATTTTTAAAAGCGTTAAAAATCCCTCAGAATGCCTTCCTTCGGAGGGGAAGTAAAGCCGGTGGTACCATGTCAGATTTATAGCATGAAAAAGAACCTTCCACTAACTACACTTGTGGAAGCTAAAATTCGCAGGTTAGTTTGATAAAGCTATATTAGTTCCAACGTTCGCCACCAGGTGCTGACTGCGTTGGCATTTAGTAGCTACGTCCGAAGCTACGTGTCGTGGACGGTAGCATTTGCTAGCAAAAGTAGGAACTACTTGAAGAAAATATTCGTCTGCAGTCCTTCTACTTGATTCACAGGTAACATACACCAATACAGCCAGCACAATTAACACCGGTTATCAGACAGATTCCACACACACCCAAAGTACACGGGGCTACATGATGGTATTGTCGCAGCCCATAAACTAAGGATCCTACCAGTTAGTTTTAGTTGCAGGTTTCATGGCATTATCACCCACACAATTAGGGGCCGATAACCTAGTTGTTAAGCTCATTAAAACAACAATATCATCAACGTCATCATCACCTACATATTCTTTAGTTCTACGCATTCGTTTTAAGGACACCACGTACTCTTGCATGATGAAAAAATCGATTTTTTGATTTTGGCGCCATAAAATTCTTCATTCTTTTCTGAATCCAAATATATATAGTTTGTTGGGGTTTTTAATGTCTACAACCTTCTTAAATTCGTTTTTATAAAATTAGCGTCCCATGCTCTGAATAATACACTTTTAACTTTGCCAGCTGTTTTCCGTTAATACTCATTTTTCATGTTTAGGTACCAATAACTAGGAAACCATTTAAGATAGAGGGCTATTTTATTTACATTAACTTGCCTAATCGAGTACTTGAATGTTAACCTAATTTCACTTCCAAAACATAGTTAACATGGATTGGGAAAAGAAATATTGATACATATTTTTGAATATATTTAAAAAGAAAAAGTTCGGATTTTTTTTCTTGCATCCTGTCCCAATAATAATGAAACAAAGTAGTTACTCATCTGCCATGATCCATTCCAAGTATGTGAACAAAATTTGAGAATATTTGATTGAAAAACAACTGAGAAATGTGTACCTGAAGCAACTTATACAACATTTTTTTGAAAATGTATCTGTCCAAATTTGTATTCATTTCACACGTCCTATAAAAGCAAAGTAGCACTACATGGTCAAAAACAGCTCAGAATATACCGCTTCTTATATGTGACAAGAATCATAGCTGTACCTTTAGCACAAACCCAGAAAATACTTAGTAAAGTGATGCCACAAAAATAGATTTTTTTCATCGTGTAAGAGTACGTGGTGACCTTAATCGCATGCGCAAAGACTTCCGGAATCCCTTGCGCACAAACAAACACTATTTTGTAGCCATATTTTCGTGATGGTGGAGGATATTGGTGTTCTAAGTGGCGTAATATCTAGGTCATCTGCCCATTACGGACTTACTACTACATACACCTAAGTTACATGCGTGGCACAACAGTAAGATTCTCGTCTGCTGTGCCCAAGGTTTCAGGATCGGATCTTGGCGCAGTCAGTTGGCAAATGCAAGGGTCTCTTTGTTTCTGTTGTTTGTTTGTTTCTTATTCTTGATTATTTAGGGGCGTTGCAAGCATCATGGTCATGTAGTTCCGTGTAATTGGGTGTGTGTAGAATTTGCTTGATAACCTGTGTCACTGTGTTGTCTGTACTAGTTTGAGTATTTGCCATCGAGGTAGAATTTGGGGAGGAATTGGCCGTGGCCTTAAGTTACGGACCATCCCGACATTTGCCTGGATTAGAAGTGGTAAACCACGGAAACCCACTTCCAAGATTGCTGAGGTGGGGATCAAACCCACTTCTTCTCACTTTTACCTCACGAGGGAAAGCAGGTGTTAAAGCAACACTTTTGGATATTTGAGGAGAAATTCGTTCCCTTAGTATGTGTATGAATCGCAAGACAATGAGTTTTGTAGCGGGTGGCTACTTATCTTGTCTTCGGATACATCCCCGCTGGCAAGTGAAGGTAGGCTATTATTATTACTAGCGTTTGGTACAACACGAAACAAACAACATAAACAATATACATACATACAGCAGGTAACACATTACAACTGTAACAATCATGCAAGGGAAATGTCTACATTTTCTAGCCATCTTATGGCTTCAGTAGAGGCTATTACAAAGTCCTGTGTTGATCCAGTGAATGCCCTACTAATACATTCAGTGACAAAATGGTTCATAGTCTGTTTAACTGCACCACAATCACAGGTTGGGGAAAATCGCATACCCCACAAACAGCATTGATCCGCA
Organism: Meconema thalassinum; assembly: GCA_946902985.2. Classification (NCBI taxonomy): domain Eukaryota; kingdom Metazoa; phylum Arthropoda; class Insecta; order Orthoptera; family Tettigoniidae; genus Meconema; species Meconema thalassinum. The sequence continues at coordinate 36,313,806 of OX336392.1, forward strand.
TCTCCCGTGGTTAGTGCGGACTCGGTTGAGAGTTACCCATGTCTTGCGGGGCAAATCCAAGCCAGCTGGCAGATTTTGAATGTTGAACAATGCCTGCCATTGCATTGGAGCTGTGCTGTTCCACTCTTTTTGCCAATCAGCTTTTGGATCATAAACCTTCCTAACCAGTTCCTGTGCTGTTTGAATAGGTGGAGATCTTGACTTGAGGCGGATTTATCTGGTGTTAGCATCTTCATGAATGGGAAGTTCAGGACTGGCCAATATCTTGTTGTATTCCCTTACCAAGTTGTTCTGTCTTCTAATTCTAGGCGGTTCTATGTGACTAAGCACGGGTAGCCATAAAAGAGGGTAGATTTTATTGTGCCACTAATTATGCGCATTGTTTCATTCAGGAGTGTGTCCACCTTTTAACATGAGAGATGTTGACCCAAACTGAGGAACAGTACTCAACTGTTGAAAGTACCAGTGCCATCGCCGAAGAACGCAATGTAGTTGCGTACGCTCCCCATGTGGAGCCAGCAAGTTTGTGGATGATATTGTTACTTGTCTTTAATTTGTCTGCTAGGTTGGTGAGATGCTTCCTGTACGATAACGTTCGGTCAAGAGTAACTCCAAGATATTTGGGGTTGGCATTATGAGGGAGAGGGCCTCCATTATGAGACACTTTCAGCGTAGAGTTCGCTTGCCGATTGTTTAAATGGAAGAAGCAGGTTTCCGTTTTACTAGAGCTGGGCTTCAAGCACCACTTTTCGAAGTATTTGCACAGGACATCCAGGTCTGCATTTAAAGTTCTCTCTATCACATTAGCATCCGCATGTTGAGTAACTATTGCTAGATCATCAGCATAAGCAAACTGACGAGAGCCTGTAGTAGGTATGTCCGCAATATACAGATTAAACAATAATGGAGAAAGAACAGATCCTTGTGGAAGACCATTATTGAGTACCCTTATTTTGCTTTGGTTTTTAAGGGAAGGTATAAAGAACCCTGATTTGGCAACACTAATTGAGGGTATTTCCATGACTGGCTTCTCTCACGTCTCTAGTATTCTCATACAATCCAAGCGAAAGCAAATAGGGAAATAACGAGAAACGCAAAAGAAGCAGATCATAGCAAAAACGTTTTTCTTAAACCTAGTTCAACATTGTATTCTAAAAAACTATCCGCAAAATTACTCTAAACATTCTCCGAATGGCGAAACATTTTGTATAGCATTATCCAGGATTCACCATAATTGGTACCGACAGCGGTGGCTATGCTTGCTAAAGCGCCGCATTAGGTCATGGGACCAAGTTCTCTGCTGACCAGGTAGACACGTGCGTTCGAGTCCTACCGTCGGCCGGCCTTGAAATGGTTTTCCGTACCGTGGGACGGTACCTTCTGACAGGCCGCGGCCGATTCCTTCCACAGCCTTGCCCAGTTTCATTCATCTTCATCCATTCCATTTCTCATCCCGACGGGCGTCGACTAGAAAGACCTGCAATCGGCCTGTCAGGAGTCCACACGATAAAAACAACGAAAACGGTGGTGCTACACACACCACGCCTCCTTGAGGACCTTGGGCAGAGAGCAGCAAATATCATGAAAAGGAGAACAAGGGGTATAATAATAATAATAATAATAATAATAATAATAATAATAATAATAATAATATCGTATGGCCTCGGATGCCGGGTGCAAGCATTGTTATTTGACACCCAGAGGGTAGCTTGCATGTCGAATTTCGTTGTTCCTTGAAGCACTATGAAAGTCAAGGAGGTTAGATATCTAAGCTCCTTGAACACTATAGCGCTTTCTAGTAGAGAAATGAGGAACTTTGTGTTGGCGGAAAACTCCGAGATTTATTTTGCCATTATGAACTCGGCCAACTGAATTCAAATGGGTTCTTTGACATGCCAACATCGTATGACATGGTGTCGTAATTTTTTCCGCCTTTCATAAATCACTTACCACGGCCAGGAGCGAACCTGCAAGTATGGAGTTAGTAGACCGACACGTTGACCACTCACCTACCGTGGCAAGCATCCAGAGGGTATCAGGAAAGATAAGACAAGGGTCAATTAAGGCGGGACTTCCTAGGCTTCGGATAAGCTAATACAATCGGGGTCGAAAGAGAACAAGAGTTGACCAAAGGCGGTCCACAGCTCAGCTGGGGTCCAGTGGTCGCCAATCCACGTCCACTTGCTGTGAGCCCCTGGGTGATACAAAAAACAATGCAATTGCTCAGAAGAAACAGAGAGAAAGAGTTCGTCCCTAACGGAAGAAAAACAAGAAGTTCTGTGACGAACTAAAAAGCCTACTTTTCTTAAAATTAAGATTAAAGCCAATGATTAATCTATATGGACCTATCTAGAATAATGACGAAATTAAGTTGGTAATATCGAAATGTCTAATTAGTTCGAAATATAGGGGAAGGTACCCCAGTATCGGACGGAACTCAATATCGGACAGTGTCAGTTTATGATATTCAGCACAATGTTGCGGGAACTTTTGTGATGGTAGTACTGACCCTTTCATTACGTTATTATACAAAAAGAACCTTAAGTGTCCGATACTGGGGTACCTTCCCCTAGCTGGTATAATGTAGCCTAATAGAGCACTGCAGTTGGCAGCCCTGGTGACTGAATATATTATTAGTTCCATCTCTTAAGGTACAGAATACAAAATGTGGTTGAAGTCCAATGGACGTTACATGCAGTTAGATAATGGATCTATCAGCACGCGTAAAAGCATGTTGGCAACAATGTCATGCGTGTGCTGGTCAGAAATAATCTGAAATATTATGATATCTTGTTGTGCCAATTTTGGATGAAATCCATTTGTTAGTATAGACGTTACGTGTATTTTAAAATTGGACCTATCAGCAGGCATAGAATCAAGTTGGCAGGACTGACCTGTATTAATTACTCCGAACCAATCTAGAATGTCAGGTGCTATTCGTGTGCAAAGTATAGAGCTGTTGGCTTGTATACTTTCTGGTATGTTGATATTAGGGTAACAACAATAGAGACAGCATTTATTAACAGTTGGCAGCCCTGATTGTTCTTAAGAATACATATAGTCATATTTGTTATGTTGCACATGGTACATACAAAATTTGGTTGAAATCCAACAGATAGTATAGAAGTTACATGTATTTAAAAATTGGTCTTATCAGCAGGCTTAGAATCATGTTGGTAGAACTGACGTATATAAGTTACTCCAAATTAATATAAAATGTCAGGTACTATACGTGTGCATAGTTTAAAGCTGTCGTCTTGCATACTTTCTGATATATTGGTATTTGGATAAAAACATAGAGGGAGCAATTATTAATAGTTGGCAGCCCTGTTGGCTCTTAAGAATACGCTCAGTCATATCTGTTTATGCACACATATTACATACAAAATTTTGTTGAAATCCAATTAATAGTGTAGAAGTTATATGCATTTAAACATTGGACTTATCAGAAGGCTTAAAATTATTTTGGCACCACTGTGATGTGTGGCCTCCTGGAAATTAAACTGAAATAGTATTATCTACATGTGAGCCTATTTTGGAATAGCTCCCATGCATACCTTGCAAGATATCAACATGGAGCTCACATTTCCAGTGCGTTTTTTCAGCAGTTGGTAGCACTGCCATTATTTTCAAATATGGGCTTGAGATATTCCGGTATACATTTTTACTCATACTAAATTTGGTTTCGATTCCTGCAGTCGTTTAGGAGTCGATAGGGGGGGGGGGGGGGGGGTGGACACACACACAGCCAGACAGACAGAAGGACAGTCATACTGACAGACAGACAGAAAGACAGACAGAAGGACAGACAGACACACATTTTCCCTGATAAGGAATACGTTGGGATGTGGAGGTAAGTTCTAATGTTAGGTTAGGAAGCTTTATTCGGGTCCTGAGCAAGGCTTGTAACCGGTGAGTCCAAGTAGTCACTCGTTATGTTAATGGCATGACGTAACGCTCGAGAGAACACAGTAGCTCATAACATGACGTCAGTCTCTCCTTGTCTCTCAATATTTAATCACTTACCTGAAGGCCTTGACTTCCATCTCAATGACCGGAGTTCCCCGAGCGAGCGGTCGTTTACACACAGTGTTTGTCCTCCTGTGACCTCAGGCTGAGACAAGCTCTCTAATACCACGCGGGCTGGAAAGAATCCCCGACCTGGACATACACTCAGAACCACTATTGGATTCCTCGTCGAATTTTAGCCTACTTTTCACATTTTGTAACAAGTAGTTCCGTCACGAACTAAAGAGCCTACTTTTCTTAAAATTATAGAGATCATATATAAACAGTTGGCAGACCTGGCGCCTCTAAATATATCTTTAGTTCCATCTCTTAAGGTAGCCTACACAATGCACATGCAATATTTGGTTGAGATATTATGCACTTTACTTGTATTTAAATATTGAATTTACCACCATGCGTAAAATCAGGTTGGCGACACTGCCATAAATGGGTTGCTCAAATTTAAATTGAAATATTATGATCTAAATATGTGCACATTTTGAAAGAACTGCATTTATTAATATGGAAGTTACATGTGATTCAACACTAAACCTATCAGCACGCGTAGATTCATGTTGGCAGCACTGTCGTATATTGGTAACTGAAAATTAACCTATATCTGCAGGTACTATATGTATGCAAAGTTTAGAACTGTTGGCCTGCATACTTTCTGATATATTGAGATAAGGATAAAAATTATAGAGTGCATTTTTCAACAGTTGGCAGCCCTGTTGATACTAAAGAAATGCAATCATATCTGCTCCAGTGCGCAAATCACATAGCGAATTTGGTTTCAATCAAATATATAGTATGGAAGTTACATGCATTTAAACATTGGACCTATCAGCAGGCATTGAATCATGTTGGCAACACTCTCATGTATTGACTCCTGTAAATTAGTCCGATGTAATATTATTATCTATATGTGTGTCAATTTTGGAGCAATGCATATCTTCCGAGATATCCAACATAGACCTCAACTGTCAATTGCGATTTTTCAGCAGTTGGTAGCAGTGACATCATTTTCAAATATGGCCGTGAGATATTCAGGCATAGGTCTTTACTCATACCAAATTTGGTTTCGATAGCTGCAGCCGTTTAGGAGTTGATAGGACACACACACACACACACACACACACACACAGACACACAGACAGAAGGACAGACAGACACACATTCGCCCGGATTGATCTCATAAGTCTACTTTGTCCTCATTTTTACAAAATGTGAAAAGTAGGCTAAAAATTAGGAAAAAGTAGACTTATGAGATCAATCCGGGCAAATGTGCGTCTGTCTGCCCTTCTGTCTGCCTGTCTGGTTGGTTCCTCAGTTTATGGGCTGCGACAACGCGGTCATGTAGCCCCCTGTTCTTTGGGTGTGTGTAGAATCTGTCTGATAACCGGTGTTAATTGTCATGGCTGTATTAGTGTGTGTTATCTGTTTTCAATTCAAGTAGTTCGTACTTTTGCTACCAAACGCCACCGTCAAGGACAACTAGTTCTGAACTTGGTTTCTAGATGCCACCGCAGTCGGCTCCTGGTGACGAACGTGTAAGCTAAGAGCGTTAGTCAAATATAACCTGTAATTTAGCTTCACACAAGCGTAATTAGTGGAAGGTTCTTTTACATGCCATAAATCTATGACATGGGACCGCCGGCTTTATTTCCCCTCCAAATGAAGGCATACTGAGGGATTTTATCGCTTTTAAAAATCCGATGACTTTACTCGGGTTTGAACACGCGATCTTGGGCATTGAAGCTCAACATGCTACCAACTACGCCACCGTCTGTCTGTGTGTGTCTGTGTCCCCCCCTCTCCCCCCCCCCCTATCAACTGCTAAACAGCTGCAGCAATTGTAACCAAATTTGGTATGAGTGAAGATCTATACTTGAATATCCCACGGTCATATTTTAAAATGACGTCAGTGCTTCCAACTGTTGAAAAATAGCAATTCAAATTTGAGCTCCATGTTGGATATCTCGGAAGGTATACATGGGAGCTATTCCAAAATTGGCACACAGATAGATAATATTTCATTTTAATTTCCAGGAGGCCATACATGACAGTGTTGCCAAAATGATTCTAAGCCTGCTGATAAGTCCAATTTTTAAATCGATGTAACTTCTACACTATCAATTGAACTTCAACCGAATTTCGTATGTACTATGAGTATCGTAACATAGGTGTATATGACCATGCGTATTCTTAAGAGCACAGAGGGCTGCCAACTGTTAATAAATGCTCTCTCATTTTTTTAAAATCCTAATACCAATATATCAGAAAGTATGCAAGCCAACAGCTCTAAACTTTGCACACAAATTGTACTTGACATTGTAGATTAATTTGGAGTAACTGGTATACGTCAATGCTGCCAACATGATTCTAAGCCCACTGATAAGTCCAAATTTTTAAATGCATGAAACTTCTATACTATCAAATGGATTTTAACTAAATTTCGTATGTGCTTTGTGTATCATAACAGATATGACTATGGATATTCTTAACAGCCATCAGTGCTGTCTCTACTCTTTTATCCGATTTCCAATACATCAGAAAATATGCAAGCCAACAGCTCTAAACTTTTCACACATATAGTACCTGACTTTCTAGATTAATTTGGAATAACTGATACATGGCAGTGCTGCCAACATGATTCTAAGCCTGCAGATAGGTCCAATGTTTAAATACTTGTAACTTCTATACTAACAAATGGATTTCATTCAAACTAGGGGCAATCATACGTCATATTATTTCAGAATAATTCTGAGCAACACGTACATGACATTGTTGCCAACATGAATTTACGCACGCTGATAGATCCAAAGTAACATTTCATTTCTCATATATAGATTAATCATTGGAATGAACCCTTAATAATTTTAAGAAAAGCAGGCTAATTAGTTCGTCAGGGAACTACTTGTTTGAATTTATTCGGAACGGAGCCCAGGTCTGAAAGTGCAATCCACAATAAGCTAAGATTCACTATTGGATTAATCATCGAATTTGAATTTATTTTGGTCCACCTCGTTGGGTAGTGGCTAGAAATCTTAACTATAACCGCGTGGACCCGGGTTCGATTCCCGGCTCTGCCAGGAAATGTAATTCTGGTCTGAGGGCTGGAATGGGGTACACTCACCCTTGTGAAGCAAAATTGAGACGAGGCGGTTTCGATTAATACCTCAGCCATCCTGGAAGTAGTTTTTCGTGATTTCCCACTTCTATTCCAGTCAATTGTCGGGATGGAGAATGTAAGGTCTCGAGCTATTGTTGCCATGGTTACGGGCTTGCTATTCTTTCATCTGTTTATCGAACGTTGACCTACAGTAAACACTGCACTAACACCAAGCAGAAAGTTGCTGCTCGTAACAACATCTTGCGGAAGGTTACTGGCAGTATATGGGGTGCAGATCCCAATTTATTAAGAACATCAGCCTTGGCTTTGTGTTATTCAGCAGCTGAATATGCATGCCCTGTATGGCGCAAATCATCTCATGCAAAGCAAGTTGATGTGGCTCTAAATGAAACCTGCAGGATATTAACGGGATGTCTCAAAGTTACACCTATTGATAAGCTCCACAAGCTAGCGGAGATTGCTCCTCCAGATGTAAGGCGTGAAGTTGCAGCCAAACTTGAGAGACATAAAGCAGAACATAACACTGATCATCTGTTACATGGTTACCAGCCACCACTTAATAGGCTCAAATCTAGCAAGAGCTTCATGAGAACTACTGCTCCCCTCACCGGTCAGCCTGGAGCAGCCAGATTATCTCAGTGGACAGCAAGATCTGATTGTAATGATTGGATGGCTCCTTCTGAGAACCTTCCTTCTGGTGGAAATCAAGTCTGGAGAATGTGGAAATCCTTAAATCGGCTCAGGAGTGGCGTCGGACGAACTAAGGACAACCTGTTCAAATGAGTCTTTTTGAAGGAATCTTCCACCTTGTGTGACTGCGGGGAGGAACAGACAACTAAACACTTAATTAACTGTCCTAGTTGTACTACATCATGTTCCACACAAGAGCTTGTTGATGCTTCAGACAACGCTGTTACTGTTGCACAATTTTGGGCTGATATTGTTTAGTTTGTCATTTAAGATGTGTTACATTATGTTACATTCTATCAACCTTTGGTTTGATTCCTATGTTACTTTTTGCTGTGCTTATGACTCGAAATAAATAAATCTGAACGTAGACAGTTTTATGGGAATCTCTGAGAAACTGTTGGTTATAGTGCCTTAAAATGTGGTTTTAGGGGTCCCTTGAGACCTACCAAGTATTGTTGATCACGTCGAGGGGCATAAACAGAACTAGGTTAGGTCTTTATGCGGTAACCTCTACATTTTTCCTATATTAGCCTACGCTCGAGTGCCAAAAGGCCAAAATCAGAATAAAGGGAGAGACTATCAAACATTCTTTGGGTCCTGAACTATGTGTTTGCAAAATATACTTGAGACTGATGGAACGGTGTAGATTTGTATAGAAAACAAACACGTACGTACCGTACCCGTTAAACAAGGCCATAGGGGGACCATCGAACGCCGATAATCTTCCCGACACCCTCATCCTTCGAACCCACACGCTGAGAGGATCGGATGTGTTCACAGACCAGCTCCGGCACGAGAATGATAACTCAGGGAGTATCAGGTGAGGTGAGAGGCGAATGGTCACAAGAACAACACCATGAACACACCCCCAAAAGATCAAATCTAACAATTAATAGTCCAGGATGAAGTAAAATTCATAAGAGATTTAATCAAAAAAATTACAAATCCCTAGCTTAATTCGAAGGGTAAAATTTCAGCTAATCTGCCAAGCTAAAAAGTAAAAAAACAAGAAGTTCTGTGACGAACTAAAGAGCCTACTTTTCATGCCAATGATTATTCTACAGTATATGAACCTATCTAGAATAATGACGAAATTAAGTTGGTAATATCGAAAGGTCTAATTAGTTCGAAATATTCCTGGTATTATGTAGCCTAATAGAGCACTACAGTTGGCAGCCCTGGTGACTGAATATATTCTTAGTTCCATCTCTTAAGATACAGAATACAAAATTTGGTTGAAGTCCAATGGAAGTTACATGCAGTTAGACATTGGATCTATCAGCACGCGTAAAAGCATGTTGGCAACAATGTCATGCGTGTGCTGGTTAGAAATAATCGGAAATATTATGATATCTTTTAGTGCCAATTTTGAATGAAATCCATTTGTTAGTATAGAAGTTACATGTATTTTAAAATTGGACATATCAGCAAGCATAGAACCATGTTGGTAGCACTGACTTATATTAATTACTCCAAATTAATCTAGAGTGCCAGGTGCTATACGTGCGCAAAGTATAGAGCTGTTGGCTTGCATACATTTTGATATATTGATATGAGGGTAAAAATATAGACAGCATTTATTAACAGTTGGCAGCCCTGATTGCTCTTAAGAATACTTATAGTCATATATGTTATGTTACACATAGCACATATGAAATGTGGTTGAAATCCAACTGATAGTATAGAAGTTACATGTATTTAAAAATAGGTCCTATAAGCAGGCTTAACATTATTTTCGAAACACTGTCATGTATGGCCTCCTGAAAATTAAACTGAAATAGTATTATCTACATGTGTGCCAATTTTGGAATAGCTCCGATGCATACCTTCCATGTTATCCAACATGGAGTTCAAATTTCTATTGATTTTTTTCAGCAGTTGGTAGCACTGACATCATTTTCAAATATGGGCTTGAGATATTCCGGTACACATCTTTACTCATATTAAATTTGGTTTCGATTGCTGCAGCCGTTTAGGAGTTGATAGGGGGGGGACACACACACAGCCAAACAGAGAGAAGGACAGACAGACAGACAGACAGAAGGAAGGACAGACAGACAGACACACATTTTCCCGGATCGATCACATAAGTCTACTTTTTCCTCATTTCTGCAAAATGTGAAAAGTAGGCTAATAAATAATGATCCCCTAAACTGAATTCAAGTTAAGCCCTCGCTAAATCATGTTACTAAATAATTAATTGGCAAGCAAGCTAAGAATGTGGCACGTAAATTATTTCCCAGCGAGAAACGTCCATGAGAATATTTATACTTCGCGTCGCCGCCATGTTGGATTTGTGATCACCAGGTTATTGAAAGTCCTATAAGTGAACTTATGTTCATAACCCCTATGAACATAAAAAAAATCCGTTTGATTGCTGTAATAGATTCGTAGATATTGAGACCCGTCTAAATATTTCGGATGGCCGCCATATTGGATTGTTATATGTATAGGCCATTGAGTCATGTACCATTAAAGGAAAATTATTGCGTAGATTCATTATTCAAACTTTCACTTTGATCGCATGATTACGACACAAGAAATAAAAACTTAATTTTAAAATTCGCTCAGCTGCTCATCTTGAGGTTATGTAAACAATTGAACTAAATTAGATACCAGTGCATTACAATGTGTATATACATTTGCTGTACCATGTTTCATTGCGTTTGGATCATTAAATCGCGAGAAAGGTCTATTTAAAACTATCAACTTCGCTTGGCCGCCATGTTCGTTTTGTAGTTAACCGGTTTTTGAAAGTCTCATAGATGAACTTCCAGTAATGCCCTTTATCTCCGTACGAAATGTGAGGGTGATACCGGCAGTAGTTTCAGAGTTATAGAATGCCGGTGAAATGTTTCGCACAGCCGCCATCTTCAGGTTATGTAAACGATTGAACGAAGTTATATGTCGGTGCATTACAATGTGTATAAACATATACTGTACCAAGGTGCTTTGCGTTTGATTGGTTAAATCGCGAGAAACGTCTATTTAAAAGTCGCAAATTCGCTTGGCCGCCATCTTGGTTTTGTAGTTATCATATTTACAAAAGTAACATAGGTGAACTTTTAGTAGTTCCCTTTATCACCGTACAAAATTGCAGGGTGATATCGGTAATAGTTTCGGAGATATTGAATGCTGGTGAAATATTTCGCACAGCCGCCATGTTGGATTGGTGAGACGTAACATAGTTTGAAGAGTACGGTCGGGGTCTTGCTGAATAGTGCTATGACCTTACCGAGTTTCATGGAGATCGCTCCAGCCGTTTAGAATTTATTAGGGGGACACCCACAAGAATCACACACTCACGCACACACTGACAGACACACGGACAAAATGTGATCTCATAAGTGTATTTTTTCATGAATGAAAATACAGTAGTCTAAAAATGGCAATCAAATTACACACAATGATACAATTAGTAGATGGTACACTTAAATCACATACTCTTATTATCTGTACACATTGAACAGTCCTGCCTACACCAATTAGACGCTGTTTGCGCCTAATCGTCACCTAAGCGTATGAATGTAGGATAGCCACTGCACAGTTACAACTGCGTCTAACACCACATGGTTACATCAAGTCCATGTGTAATAAATACCATGGCTCAGCATCTCCATCGTCTCAAAATTGTGTCAGCTCGTCCTAAAAGTCTGTTTCTAATCAATCAGCTGTTCCAAATGTGTCGGTTCCATAAAAATATTTCAAGTGTAAACGGTTCACTTCTTATTTATTTGCTCAATTTTAGAAAAATGATGTTTCATGATTTATTTTCAGGTTTGATTTGCGTTTAATCCCTTCCAGTGTAATATAATTGCCTAATGACCATTATGATACTCGATGATAACAGCAAAAGCACTGCTCCAGGAATGTCTGTTCCAAAAATATGAGAAAACCCTTATTGCAGTCAGCACAATAACACTCGCCAACAATGCCGGCAGTACGCGGCTGGATGGCTCGCTAAAACACCTCGGCTGATGAGAAAAACGTCTTCATCACCGGAAAAACTATCTTAATATCAATGTGGGTGATCAAGGTCAATCCTAACATTCACTTGTTTTCTACAGACACTATAATAACACTGCTACGCTGCATAGGTGATGATGGTCTGTTCAGGCTATTTCACTTGGTGTGTAGGATTTATGAGACAGGTGAAGTACCCTCTGATTTCAAGAAGAATGTTATCATCCCTATACCGAAGAAAGAGGGAGCTGACAGATATGAAGATTACCGCACAATCAGCTTGATTACTCTTGCTTCAAAGATACTGTCTGGAATAATTTACAAGTGGATGGAAAGCCAAATAGAAGCGGAGTTGGATGAAGACCACTTTTGGTTTCAGGATAAATGTAGGAACAAGAGAAGCTGTACTAAGTCTTAGGCTGATTTTGGAAAGTAGAATAAGGAAAGATAAGGGAACGTTCATGGTATTTGTAGACTTAGAAAAGGCTTTTAATGACGTTGATTCGGCTAAATTGTTTGACATTTTGAAAACGATTGGAATAAAGTACAGGGATAGGAGGGTGATCTACAATCAATATAGAATCCAGATAGCAGTCATTCGAGCTGAAGGACATGAGAGAGAAGCTGGTATTCAGCAAGGTGTAAGGCAAGGCTGCAACTTATCACCCATACTTTTCAATCTTTTCATTGAACAAGCAATGAAGGAAATAGGAGACAAAATTAAAGTGGGAGTAATGTCTTCCATCCTGAAGATCCATTTCCAGCGGAAGGACGTAGTCGTATAGCGACTGAAAGACCATCCTTCACATATCTGCAAGGTAAAATATACATTTCTATCAGCCAAAAATCCTAAAATGGGCGTTGACAAGTGCCAAAATATTCAATTTATTTAATCAATATTCATAAATTATAAATCATCACTACAAATATTTCCTGGTGCTCTACGAGTATAAATCTACACCGCTGAAGTCAAAATAGATGATAGTGACCTGCTCAAAGCTGTCACGGTGCGTTTCGGGCGTCGTCAGACGTAATGTCAACTTGATATATACGGAAGTGTCATCAGCATGGGCCTTACGGGCTCAATACTGTGCCCGTATTCGCTCATCCTGGTGATGATTTTTCTGAGAACCATGATTTTTTCACATCTGAGATATGCTGAACGCGCCCAGGAAGCATGCTGGAGCCTCAGACGAACTTTAGACTTTACTCCGATCCTACGAATTTTTTTTTCTGAGGAATTAAAGATGGAATCTTTAATATGCAAACTTGAACATATCATTAATCGTCATTCTGCATAATTTCCCACGGTGAAGTGGTCTAATAATTATTTATTTTTCATGAAGATAAAGGTATACCCTCGCAGAGATGCGAACCGGATGTAATTAGTTGCTACACGACTCAAGAAGTGTCGAGCCCAGAACACCAGATTCCGAGGAGAAGTATACCCTATTGTGCGTAGCTAACGTACAGAGGTGTTGTCTGAAAGGTCTAGTAGACCAGTGTTTTGAAGGACCAAGGTGTCCACGATTAGTGAAAATCCGAGTACATTGAGTACATTTCAGCACATAAAGCGTTTATGAATAATTAAGTTGCGTGTTACAGCAACGCCAGTATAATATTTACGATTGAAACTGTGAAATTGTCTTTTGGGGAGGGGGGGGGGGGGCTGCACATGGTCACATTTTTGCCAAATGGCAAACATCCATTTTCTAGCCAAGTTATAAATCTTGGAGAATATTAGTGCAAAGCAGGGAATTGGAACATTATTACGCCAATTCTACAAGTTAGAATCGAGACGTGCAAGGGACGATATTTTTCATATCACGATTACGGTGATATTTGGCGATTACTATTTTTGTGAAAGTATTAGAATCTGTGTTGGAAGATACGAAAGGTATCATTAAATTCTGTGAGCAGACGCATGGTCATTATTTTTTACCGTCTGAACAGTGTAGAATCAGTGTTGCTCAAACAAAATCCACGATAAAATCAGTGAATAACCATCTTTAACACACCTACAAGATGCTACTGCTAAACCACGTGATGATGATCTTTTCCGAATTGACCACGATGCTAATTATGGCCTAAGCCATTCTGATGAAGGGGACGTTGAAGAACGGCATTATGAATTGGAAGAAGAGGAGAAAATGGCTACAATCATGACCATGGAACGATGGACTTTGCTAAGGCCACGAGGAAAGGTTTTCATTGTTGGACGAGGTGAACAACGTTGCGCCGTGAGTCATGCATAAAATTCTCTTGTAAAGGTTATCGGTCATGGTGGAGTAGTTTCTAGCAACCGTACTTGATAACAGTCATATAGGTAGGTTTTTGTTTTTGTGGCCACCACTTTGGTGATTTTTCAACTTTATGAGCTTCCTCACCCTTTAGTTTCAAAGCTCATGGTTAGACACCCATGGTGTTGTCACACACTCATGCATATTGTAAATCATGTTAATTTCCAGTTTGTGGAAACCTGAAAATGTCACTTAATAAGAAGCTATAATTTTCTCTAGTCAGCTCATGCTAAATTTCATGTTAATATTTTGAGCTCCCATTTATGAAATTATTACACGCCACTGTTGGACGTATCGTTTAAATGAGAGAGTATTACTCATTTGAATGTTTATAATGATTGTGGTAAATATTTTTCTAAGTGGTTTGGAAGACCAGAAGATTCGAGTTGAATCTAATGTAAGTGTAATGAGTAGAGCAGGTGTAGCTCACTCTAATCCCGATTGCACTATAATATCGTATCATTTTTAAACAACGCCAGGAGGATAAGGTGTTGTTAGTTTTATGTTCATTTCCGTGCGTTGTGTGCACTAAGATTAACAAAACTTTACCACAGTGGTGTGGAATATCTTCCAAAGAAATCTGAATGAGAAGATATCTTCGTTTTTGTCTTCTTTGCTTTGAACAAAGCAGTCATATCATTGGACATAATTCTAGGTAGCCAACAACATCGTATTATGAACAATTATTTAATAACTTTACACAAGTGTATTTGTGAGGGTCACAAGTGAATTGTGATAATGTGAACCCGATATGCACTTAAGGAATTTGCCTCAGTGCAATTGACTCACATGCTATTGTGGAACACTCGATCTGAGCCACAGCACATGCAGGTGCGTTGAAGGCCAGACATCTCGTTACAATATTACCCATAAGTCCAGTATGATTTCCCAGAGAGACTTCGACTATGATTGGCACACTTCCTACATATATTTTAGTAAGAGATTTCTTATCGAGCCATGCTTGTAGATGCTCGAGCTTATGCAGGTCAAGAAGCAGCATCTGGTACAACTGCATTGATACAGGGTGACTCAGAAGTCACGTATTATTATGATATTTTCGCAAATGTTGTAAGCGAATGAATGTTAATTATTTTCATGATCTAACATATGATCAGACTTTTTATTGTATGAACCAGACATTTGTAATCAGGCTATTTATCACTTTATTGTGAATTGTTATGTCCGTGTTTTGACACGAGGAGTGTTATACTCTGTATTTGATCGCCGGAAGATCATAGCTGTGTGCTAGACTGACCGAGGTTTTTCTTGTGTCCTCAGAAAGCCACAGCGATCACTGTTGTTTGTTGACGGAGCTTTATTCATAGCCCGCATTGTTATAGTGACGTTTCTGTCACGCGTTTACTTTGTTGTGAGTACCGTTCAGGTAACTTACCCTTTTGAAGCCTTGTGTCTTAGGGTCATTCGTCATAAATAATGAACTAAACCAACGATAATAATAATAAACTTTTAAATCATGAAACTCACTTCTTATAAATCTTCGAAGCTAATATGCTCATTAAATAATGATTGTTAGTTAATTCTTGATCTGATTGCCTACAGCTGACCGACCCATAGTGCTTATGAGTTATTTCCTGAAGGAAATGTTAGAAGCTTACACTTGTTTTGACTGACTGAGATTATTGGAAGCCCAGTAGTTTGTAGTTCGGGGGCCGCAGTGACCTCATGGTGATACACTGTTTTCACAGTGCATTTAGGATTTAATTCCTACACAGTAGATGGCGATTGGTGTCAAACAGCTGCCCATTCTGTGGTAGGCAGGGTAATAAGAATACTTTATAATTTATAATTTTATAATTTATTTATGTGTGTAAACCTGTGTTCCCTACTGTTACATGCTTAGCTTTTGTTGTACAGTTATTGTATTAGTGTGTGTATTGTAATGCTATGACTGTTATCTTAGCTATGATGTAGTTTCTTTTGTACACGGAAGCTTCTCGCCGTAGTTTATTGTCAGTTAGGATTAGCTAGAATAGGTAACGTTAACTGTAAATACGGGAGTGGTACCAGTATAATTCAGCTTTGCTGTCATGTTTGACTTTCTTGCTGTATGATGTTTCTTTCTAGACTCATCATAATATTCGAGTATCTACAATTAGGGTTGTTTTTCGTACCACGTCCCAAGCTTTGCCTTGCTTTTCCTCATGTCATTAGGACCTGTCGAGAGGGATAATTTAATTCAGTTAGGGTTTCTCATTTTTATTTTTTTATTTTTTTATTTTTTTATTTAGTTTTGCGGACTAGCCGATTTCAAGCCTTCCGACATTAGGATAGGAGTTTGATTCCTGAATAAATAATTGCTACGAATTTTACTTAAGACATGATGATTTCATTTACTAGTTTTGTCTTTTGGGGGGGCATTTCTTTGTTTGTCTTTGACATTGCTTTCGATTGGACCCGATCCTTTCGGGATACTGAGTCTTGTGCCAGCTAGCCACACAAGAAGTGCATTCGATCCTCTCAGGTGATGTGTATGAAGGATGGGGTTATCTGGGAAGCCACGCACGGTTGGTGGTGACCAGATGACCTCCTCTAACGGGCACAATACATACAGTACCTATTCACATACAGACTTTCACTTTTATATGTACTGTAATAATACTTTTATTGCAGCCAAATAGCCATAGAAAATAAAGAATAAACACGTACACTAAAATTGCGCTTTGAGTTGCATAGTCTTAGACTGATTGTGTTATTTTTCTACGGAGCTCTAAGTGGTAGCGATCACATGCTTGTCCACATAGTTGGCTTACACACGTCACTTTACTTTTATATATAAGATACTGTAAGAGATGAAGATGGATGAATTTGAGTAAGGAGCTGTAAGAAGTGGCTTTGCATGTTTTAAGGTACTGTCCCTACATCTAACCAGAATTTATAATGATTAAATTACGATAAAGCATTTAAAGAATGGCCGACGCTGGATGGACCAGTCATCTTCGGAGTGCGGCTATAGCCTGGCCACATGGCCTTGCATGTTAGCATGCGTAGCTACACCGTTCGGTAGCCTTATGTTCAAATACACCGAATAAATAAAACTCTTATTGCAAATTTTGAAGTTGTGCACATCGTTTCAGTTTATTTATTTTACATAGTGAATTATTTTATATTCTACAACAGGAAGGAAGCTATGTAACAGCTATGTAACAATTTAATCCTCATTTATTATCCATCCAGCAACAGCATCGTCGAACTTGTTGTCTTTATACTTTCAGAACAGCTTATCCATTTTTATTTCATCGACTGGAGTTTCTGGGTCCTCCAAATGTTATTTCAGAGCTGATGGTAACAGGTCCACTACCCGTGGAATTCGAAGATCCTCCAGAGCCAATAGAAGCCTTGTCGCTTCCACCGCCTCCCGAATTACCTTCAGAACTAGTTGATTTGCTGTCACTTCCACCGCCTCCTGAATTACCTTCAGAATCATTTGATTTGCTGTCGCTTCCACCGCCTCCTGAATTACCTTCAGAAGCATTTGATTTGCTGTCGCTTCCACCGCCTCCTGAATTACCTCCAGGACCGTTTGATTTGCTGTCGCTTTCACTGTCTCCTGGAATGCTTGCGCCAGTACCTCCAGACGCACAACACGATCTTCCTCCTCCGCCACTAGTTGGTTGAGTAGCAAAAGTAGCGCACACTAGCGTTATTATCAACATCACCAACACCTGCCAAAGAATAAGTTATCTCACTTGGAACGAGTGTGCATTATAAAGTGATCATAATATACAGTAGTATATACTGTGCCCGTTTAGACCTAAGTCTGGACGACCACATATGCAGTTTCACCAAAAATCAGTTAGCACGAGAATCAAAACATCCCAGGGCGCCATATGGGATAAAGTGAGTACAATAACACAAAAAAAATTGCTTTACTGATTTTCGGCTCGATGCAACAATAAGGATAGAAGGAGATTTTCTGAAAACAACACAATCCGTAAAATTATCTCATTTTGTTAAAATGTTAAAAAGTTAGCGAAGAAATGCTAAAAATAGCATAATGGATGCATGACGAATCATTCATTATATACACAAATTTACAGATTCACCAACACATGAACACTAGGCATAAACGAAAGTCAAATTAATAGTCCTGTTGACTTCGCTCAGAAGAATTATTTACAATCGTAAGGTTTGTCAGTGCAAATTTAATTGTCCATCCTGATTCCTTGAATTAAGTATTCACACGTTGAAATGATATATTATCACTCGATGAAAAGAATATCACTGTTTTTGTTTGTCTTTCAAATAATAGCAGAAAATTAACTAACACTTTTTTCAGGAATCAGTATCTCAAAATTGGTTCAGATATTAAGTTACAACAATGATAATAATACAAGATTAATTACATGGACATTCGAGCATGGATTCGAAGAACTTCGATAAACAGAAAAAAAATATTGAATCATTTGTTCTCGATCCAACATTAATATTCTGAGTTCTTGACTCAATTAGCAATATTATAGTAAAAAAAATATTATTAACAAAATATCAACTCCTATAAATCTGGATTTAAGCATTCAAATATTTAAATATATATTGGAAATATTATTTAGAAAAATTATCACAAAAATAATATTAGTTGTTGCTATTATCAAAATTACAATTCTTTTGACGAAATGTCAAAAATGATAATCATCAAATTAATTTGCAGAATGTTTATATTCTTAACAGGATCACAAATATCCTCTAAATTGTAGTGGTTGTTTAGGAAATAACAGTTTTAATTTATTTACAGCATCGGCCCATTCGATTTAAATGTGTCTAAAATCACATTCTCATAATTAGCCTTCTCATAATGAAATAACAAAATTCCGGGCTAACAATTACTAGGAAATATTTATAGAACACGTGGGCAAACTGTGGATTGACATGATGGTTCCATAATATAACCCTCGGTTATGAATTCGACGAAAGTGTAGCTTACAAAAATATATCAACTCCCAACATTATTTCAAAGTCATCCAACCTACAATATGGTTGATGCTCCATTATAACAACCTCATTCCTGCGACTTTAAATGCACAATCAGAATGGTATATTCAACTATTTTCACACATGCAAAATTTCTTCCCAAATTATACATAATAATAATGCCTTTGCTTGTTACTCAAACTGGAAGATCCCTAAATGAGTTTACAGTAATTTTACCATCATTTTAAACATTAACTATTCCACACCGTGTCTATTTCTAGCCAAACGTTCTATCACAAGACGTTGCTCAAAATTAAATTATATTTATACAAACTCTAGTAAAACCCTGATTTATACATGCTATTTGATTTCCGTGTCTTTCAAAAGATTTAACTGCAAAATGCAGTGTAAAATGTTCCCATAGGATTATTCTGTTAGTTGAATGTGGGCATGCGTTAACCACTAGCCTTCGGAAAAACAAGTCTCCGATCTAGCAAACTGTTTTAATTATCAACTTTATAAATCATACTACATGATATTATTAGAAATATAAATCATAATTATTATTATCTCTGAAAAATATTGAAAATAATTATTATTAATAAATCAGCATTATTATTATTATTATTATTATTATTATTATTATTCCACAAATGGAATTACGTTGCTAAACTGTTCGGGAAAAATCATCCTCGACTTCTTAAATATGGATAAAAATCCATTCCTCAACTTAAATTTATAATTAAATTTACAGTTACGACGGCTGATGATCGCGATTAGAAAAATAATTTCAAAATCAAATAAATGCTCGTTTTGCTCGTCCATTAATTCAAATCATTGACTTCTCATGTCTGAGTGTTAAAACTACTCAGATCAAGGCTTCCACATGCCATGCAAAAATATTTGCAACAGCAAAATATCGAAGAAAAAAATATGTTGGCAAAATGAGAAATTCCAGCTAACTACGCATAAGAATAATGCAGAATGTAGCTTACATTCTTGTAGATCTTGATGTGGATAATCTGGTCTGTACCAGATTATTTCAGCCTTCTGTCCCCATTTGGACACGTACGTATAATCTCGTATCGGCCTCCATTATATACCAGCAAAAATGTCTAACCAGACATAGCGGTATTCATATTCGTTGCCTGAATATCTTGATGAAAACTGTCTATAATATTAGCTGCTTCAACAGCTGAAGTAATCTTTTTGATAGGGGTAAGATCAAAATGATCCATGATGCAAAATTACCAGTAATAAATTGACCGAACTGTGATGCATTCTGTACTATCAATACTCTGACAATCTTATACAACACCGGTCCAAATTCTGATGTTCAATCCCCTGGGCAAAGTTTCCCACTCTCCAGACAATGCTGAGCATGCTGTTTTCCCTATGTCGGCTAAATGAACTGGACGTGCAAGACTGGTATGTGAACAGTACTGACTTATCTTGGTTGGTCTAAGTGTTATCAAGACAAAAGCTTGTTCTGGTCATTGGATGAAAATAATCCAAGTTTAAATCTTAGTGGACAGTGGAAAGAAAAATATAGACTAAGTCTATCATATGTCCGTGTAGCAGTACTAGTTACCAATGTTCTGCCACAAAATCTACCACCTCAGTGATAACTTACGATGAATTTCACTAAAACTTCCAACACTTTTCGAAGTACAGTAACCATGTACTGTTGTAGAATTTCACTAAGTCCTAGCAACTGCGTGCTGGTAGAAACGTAGAGTATTGCAACCAAGTGCACGAAGATAATTTTGAAATATAACGATGTTCGGAGTGACGTGATATGTCTAGCGACAGGGCGCTTACGAAGAAGTGATATCCATAGCGACGGAGCGCCTGTGGAGAAGTGACTATATCTGAGTGGTGGCTCCCAGCTCTTATATACCCAGCGGACGGACTTTTCTACTTCACAGTGTGACCTCGGCTAAAACTAAAACATCTCATATCTCAGCTTCCGCTCGATCAATTTTCTTGAAATATAGCACGTTCTTCTTCCCTTGTCCGTGCCAGTAATTTGGTGTTAGTCTCATGTTTCTACCCCACAGGAAAATATTTTATACAAATATAGCCTCGACTCTGATAACCTTGCTACGTCAGTTAGCGATCTCTTGGCTGCATAAAGCTTCTAAATGCTTCTTAGAAGGATTGGCGCGCGCTATTCAAAACCTCAGCTCTGGACTTAGCCTCTGGGCCTGTGCTCTCAAATCTGGGCAAATGGATTTGGGCACAATACATTTTAAAACTTAGGGGAAAATTTATTTATTTAGGAGTTAAAGTGCAATAATCTACATAGAGCTGCAAAATATGTCCGAACACATGAACGTTGTTAGTGAGAAATTCCTACCGCTGAGTTATAAAATATTACCACACATAAGGATTATAAACACACTTCAAAAATGTCGATGCAGTATACATCATGATGATGATTATTATTATTATTTTTATTAACATTATCATTATTATTATTATTGGTTTAAGGTGGTGCATACTTAGGTTTTGGTGAAAAAAAAATCAATTTCCACTTTTTTGATGTTTTGGGTTCTCATTGTCAGCATATTCGCGAACTCAATTGTATGTAGGTGGCAGGTTGGTCGCGACAAAGTGGTGGACGAAAGGGTGATAGACTTCATATGTGTTGAATGTTGTTGACAATTCTAGACGGGCTCTTTATGAAGGACAGACATTTTTAGAAACCAAACACATAATTATGTGCGCGAAAGTGCTAGAAATAGAAGATTTTAGAGACTGGAATTTCTACGCTTACAAACTAGTAATTTGAAAGGAGTAACTACTCAGATTAAATTAAATTCGGTCACCAGTTGCCGAGAAAAGAATAATTTGTTCAGGAATATGTAATAAGCGTGTAGTCGGTACATTGTTTCATACGTATACGGTACTTCAGTAAGTAGATACACTTCAATTTGGAAGATATAGCCTTTCTTTTGAGACGTTTCGGCCATCAATGGACCACGATGTTCTTCACTCATATGATCACTGTAATGCCTGTTTTTTTGTCTGCCAGTAGATCTTCATTCTTGACGAATGTTCTGCTCTCCTTTCTTCCGTCCACTTGCAGTGAGGGCGAGGCATCACAGATGTTAAAGGGTGTAGATTACTGGTTGATTTAACCGCCTTTCTGAACAAGTTCCTATCCCAAACCAGAGCTTGATTGATTCGAGCTTCTGTTAGGTCCTTTTTAACTTGCATCGACCATTTACAATAGGATTTTTTTTAGATATTGATGAGTGGATTCGATATAAAAGTCGATGATGCTCCATCCGCTCCAAATGTCCAAAGAAAGTCATTCTCCTTTTTCTCATCACACTCACCAAATCTTCTATATGTTCAAATAATTCATTGTTATGTCTTCTTCTGTAAGTACCATTATTATTAACAGGTCCTAATATTTTCCTTAGAATTTTCCGATCCTTAAGTTCTAATTTTCTCAATGGACCTTTGTTTGTCATCTGTAAGCATTCTGCTTACTGTTGAGGTCGATAAATCAACGACTGTTGCCTACAAGTTGACTATAAGGTCCATTCAAAAAGTAACGAGCCGGAGGCTGTAATGCGCAAACCGGTGACGACATCGGCTAATTGTGGCGTGTGTAACGAGGTGTGGTTCCGACCAGAGCGTGGAAGGTCACAGCCCATCGCTAGAGGGCACGCGTGCTCGTCACGTGACGATACAAAGTGAGCAGCAGCATGCATCAATCGTCCAACCAAGACCAAGACAGTAGGCCATTCGACATGCTTCCTGGTGTGGTTGAAGACTGTGGGGCACCCATTGGGCACACACTTTGCGCAAGTGCAGTCGTTCATTCATGATGGTGTGCGTCCTTCCCTGAAGTGATTGTGCCACGCATTGACCCTTGCAAGGGACATGCAGTGTTCGCCGTGCACCTGTGACATCCGGCGATGAATGTCCGTTCCCCCTACTCCTTCCGCTGTCAGAAACCGAACAACACCTCTTTGCTCTTTGTTTGACGCCTCCATGTCACTGTTTGTAATGTGACTGGCAGCGTTGGACGATCATATAATTCGAAATCTGCTTTGCGACGCAAAGTAATCTACTCCATTCCGTCTGAAAATCTTTCTTTTTGTGGAAGTTTATTTATTTATTTATTTATTTATCGTATGGCTTTTAGTGCCGGGAGTGTCCGAGGACATGTTCGGCTCGCCTGAGTCTGTAGCTGCTTCCAGCGGACACCCTAAAGGGTGAGCTACAAGTTCCGTTCAATTTCAAGTAGTTCCAACTTTCGCCACCAGATATCAATGATACCTAGTGGTGAACGTTGGAACTTTGATAGAGCGTTCTGACGAAATCTAACCTAACAAATTTTGCTTTACACAAGTTTAGTCTGTGAAAGGATCTTTTACATGCCATAAATCTATGACATGGGACCGCCGGCTTTACTTCCCCTCCGAAGGAAGGCATACTGAAGGATTTTTAACGCTCTTAAAAAATCCGACGACTTCGGCCGGGTTTGAACCCGCTATCTTGGGCACAGCAGTTCAGCATGCTACCGACTACGCCACCGAAGCCGAATTTTGTGGAAGTAAATCATTGATATGGCAATATTGTTGAATTTGAAGAACACAACGGAACTGAGCAATTATATTACTCATCTTTTAGCATCAATTATTATGAAAATAACTGAAAAAACGAAGGTAGAGCACACCCATCAACTCAGATCACATGCTATAGCATCTGTTTGTTTACGATTCCATTATCCTTACGCTAGTTCCAGATAACGGCAGCACCGTCGCTTGAGTTCGCGAATTGAAATATCATAGAAAGTTTGTTTGGAGCAAGAATGTTAATCTATTTCCAAGATAAGAGTTTTTGAAGTTTGTCAACATTGACAAACATCTATTATTTCATTTATTAATCTATTCGCAGACATTTCTTAAGCAGGCATTTCTTTACAACTCATATTTTTATGCAAATAAAGTGCATTGAAATTACTGCATTGATCAAATTGAAATTGTCACATTATCTTTAGGTTTTCACCTAGAGACATCAAATTTGTGGTGCGGGTATAGGGGATAAATACCAACCATTCATGTCAAACAAACGATTTTGTCAACTTCACCGTTTCCAAAATAGGGCCCCATTTTCAAAATTCATTTTTCTTTTGACCTACAGACTTGATACATGGTTTCTGCCTACAGAGGCTAAGGACCTTTCATTTAAGTAAAACAAACTTTTTTATAAAATTCACCGTTTACAAAATAGTGTTAAACTCAAAAACAAACATTTTCCACAAAAAATAAAAATACCAACTCGCATTCATAGCAAAGAGGACGTCACCCCAATGCCAACAACACCTCATTCGTTAAAATCCGATCACGCGTTCGGGAGATATCGGCCAAGTTCGTAGGAAAGTAGGCTGTGGGGCAGAATCCCCATTCTAGAATAATGGCTGCAGTATTTATGCATTGCTTCTAAACCGAAGCTCTTTTTAAACATAATTTACAATAAGTTTAAAGAACCATGCTTCTAAGATGGATTGTAAGCCATGAAATATTCTTCAAATATATTTAGTTGCAAATATTTAACTTCTATAGTAAGGTCTTAAATGAACCTTTTGCTTAATATTTTGTTTTTAGGAATTTATTAATTGTATTGTTGGTAACACGGCATGATAATGCCTTTTCAGTAACCTCAACTTAAGGCAAATGCTGATAAATTTTCATAACAATTGAATCCGTAGTTTGTGTGGCAATAATAATAGTATCGTTTGGCCTCGGTGCCGGGTGCAAGTTTTGTTATTTGGTGCCCAGAGGGCAGCTTGCATGCCCAATTTCGTTGTTCCTTGGAGCGCTATAAAAGTCAAGGAGGTTAGATATCTGAGCTCCTTGACCCTATAGCGCTTTCTAGTAGAGAAAGGAGGAACTTTGTGTTGGCGTAAAATCCCGAGATTAATTTCGCCATTATGAACACGACCTACTGAATTCAAATGGATTCTTTAACATGCCAACATCGTATGACATGCGTGTCGTAATTTTCGCCGCCTTTATAAATCACTTACCACGACCAGGAATGAACCTGCAAGCTTGGGGTTGGTAGTCCGACTCGATAACCACTCACCCACCGTGGCAAGCGTTTGTGTAGTGGAGCATATTGAGAAACGGAACAGTTTTATTCCACTATACAGTTAGCGCCATCTTAAGGGGCAGAATATCGTGGTGTATCAACTATTATAGCTTCTAGAGACACCGGGGTGCCAGAATTGTGCCCTGAAGGCGATCTTTAACCCCTTATGGCACCAGAGTCCATGAAGGCCTATTCCCCCCCAGGGGCTCACATCTAGTGGGACGTGGGTTGGTGACCACGGGACCCCAGCTGATTCCGACATTGCATCCACTATCTTGTGCCGAGCTCCTCTCCGTTGTCTTTCCTGTCGACCTCCCTTGGTCAACTCTTGTTCGTTTCCGACCTCAACAGTATTAAGGTATCCGAAGCCTAGGGAGTCTTTCACTTTCCCGCCTTAATTGACCCTTGTCTCATCTTTCCTGATGACTCATTCTTCGAGGGGTCAGACCTCATTTTTTTCATTCTATCTCCTGTTTTTCGCTCAAGATCCTCAAGAAGGCTGGGTGTGTGTAGCCCCACCACTTATGGTGCACCCTGGATTGTTCTACACCCTCAAGGGCTCACGTCTGGTGAGTTTGGGAGTTGGCAACCCCGAGGGCATTCCCTTTCCTCCTGTCTTTTGTTTCCCTTATTTCTTAAATGTTGTTTTCTGTTTCCTCTTCTATTATGCATGTAGTTCGTTTTAGGTTTAGTTTCATTTCATTTGCATTTTCGCTATCAGCCAAACCATTAGGGGCCGATAACCAAGATGCTAGTCCCCTTAAAACAACAATAGTCATCATCATCATCAGGAAGGCCTTTAGCCTACCAAGCGTATGCTTCCCAGTCATTTGGCGTTGTCAGCACATCAGGTCCCCTCGATCGTTAATCTTGGGTTTCCTGACCGGGGCCCTGTCTCACTATCAGACAGCCACTCAATTGTCCTCACGAGGCTGAGTGCACTCCATCCCAGCCATCAGGTTAGTTTGATAATGTTGAGGAGGAGGATAATTGTTGTTTTAAGGCACCTAACCTAACTAATGGTTTGGGTGATTGTGACACTGTAAATGAAAATGTAAACTACTACGAACCTTTATACTAGAAGAAGAAATGGTAAACAAATAAAGGATAAGGCAAATAAAGGACAGGAAGAAAAGAAATGCCCTCAACCCTCGAAGAATGAGGATAGAGGTACTTGGAAGGAAGGAGAGCCATGAAAGGCAGATAGGAAAGGGGGAATAGGAGAGGGCCTGCTCCAAAGTCAGTGTAAAAGGGGGAAAATCCGGACCCAGCTCAGGAATCCCGCGGGATCGCCAAGTCCCGAACTTACCAGCCGTGAACCCATGAGGGTGTAGCAATGTCCAGGGTGCACCATAAGTGGTGGGGCTACACACACCCTGCCTCCTTGAAGGTCTTGAGCAGAAGGCAGGAGATAGAATGAAAATAAAACAAGAGGTCCGACCCCTCGAAGAATGAGGGATCAGAAGAGATGAGACAAGGGCCAATTAAGGCGGGAAAGTGAAAGACTCTCTAGGCCTCGCTCGGGATCGGAAGAGAACAAGAGTTGACCAAGAGAGGTCGACAGGAAAGAAGACGGAGAGGAGCCCGGCACAAGTAAGTGGAAGCAATGACGGACTCAGCTGGGGTCCCGAGATTGCTAACCCACTTCCCACTAGATGTGAGCCCCTGGGGAAACAAGTTAGTTTCTAAAATCACTGAGGGGCCGGGAATCGAATGCGCAATCCCAACACGACGCGGTCAGTAAACCTGCCAAAACGCCCCCCTCGCATTTATGTTGTTCCATTTTATGATCTTATGCAGAGAGGTCATTTAGCCCTGTAATTTATGAATTTCGCACTAGAAAACACGTAACGTCGCACTGTTAGAACCCTTACACAGCTGAGTAATATGGCAAATATTTAACCCTTAGCTACACGCATCTCTTTCACTAACATTCGTACACGCTAGCGGCATTCTATGCCGCAATATATTTTTAGCCTATTTTTCACATTTTTCAAAAATGAGGAAAAAGTAGACATGAGATCGGGCAAATGTGTGTCTGTCTGTCTGTGTGTGTGTGTGTGTGTGTGTGTGTGTGTGTGTGTGTGTGTCCTATCAACTCCTAAACGGCTGCAGCAATCGAAACAAAATTTGGTAGGAGTAAAGATTGATACCTGAATATCTCACGGCCATATTTGAAAATGATGTCAGTGCTACCATCTGCTGAAAAATCGCAATTGAAATTTGTGCTCCATGTTGGATATCTTGGAAGGTATGAAGGGGAGTTATTTCAAAATTGGCACACGTATAGATAATAATATTGCAGTTTAATTTCCAGGAGGCCATATATGGCAGTGTTGCCAAAATGATTATAAGCCTGCTGATAGGTCCAAATTTTAAATGCATATAACTTCTACACTATCACTTGGATTTCAACCAAATTTCGTATATGCTATGTGTACATAGACAGATATGACAGCATATTCTTAAGAGCCACCAGGGCTGCCGACTGTTAATAAATGCTTTCAATTTTTTAAAAATCCAAATGCCCATATATAAGAAAGTATGCAAGCCGACAGCCTTAAACTATGCTCACGTATAGTGCCTGACATTCTATATTAATTTGGAGTAACTTATATACGTCAGTGCTACCAACATGATTCTAAGCCTGCTGAGAGTTCCAAATTTAAATACATGTAACTTCTATACTATCATTTGGATTTCAACCAAATTTCGTGTGTGATATGTGTACCTTAACAGATATGACTATGCCGATTCCTAAGAGTAACCAGGGCTGCCAACTTTTAATAAATACTGTCTCAATTTGTGTTACCCTAATATCAATATATCAGAAAGTATGCAAGCCAATAACTCTAAACTTTGCACACGTATAGCACTTGGCATTCTAGATTAATTTGGACTAACTAATATAGGCCTCAGCCAGTGCTGCCAACATGATTATAAGCCTGCCGATAGGTCCAATTTTAAAATGCATGTAACTTCTGTACTCACTAATGGATTTCATTCAAAATTGACACAACAATAGATCATATTATTTCAGATATTTTATGACCAATACATGTATGTCATTGTTGCCAACATGATTTTACGTGCGCTGTTAGATCCAATGTTTAACTGCATGTAACGTCCATGCTATCCATTGAACTTCAACCAAATTTTGTATTCTGTACCTTAAGAGACGAAACCAAGAATGTATTCAGTCACCAGGGCTGCCAACTGTAGTTCTCTATTAGGCTACATTATGCCAGGTATACAGTATTTCGAACTAATTAGAAATTTCGATATTACCAACTTAATTTCGATATTATTCTAGATAGATCCATATAGATTAATCACTGGAATGAATCTTAAATTTTAAGAAAAGTAGGCTCATTAGTTCGTCATGGAACTTCTTGTTTCATTCTTTTTCGTAATTTAGTGACTTCCTAAACGGCTGAAATTGATTTGTAAGGAGAATTATACAGAACCTATGAGAATACAGTGGATCTTGGATCATTCGAACCTCAAGGGACCAGTAAAAAAAATCAAATTATCCGAAAATTCGAATTAAGAAAGTTCTTTAAAAAAGGGTTGAGAAAATATATTGAATTACGTTTACATAATGATTTACGTTCAACAAAGCAGAATAACAGACAACGGTTTGAGACTTTTACCTGTTTCCTACAATTTGGTCTCTCAGCCATCGCAAAAGAATCTAACAAATTTAAGGGACGGAAAACAGAATCACTTCCGTCATTTCTACTTTAAACAAGCCGCGTAAGTTCTGTGATGTGGTTTGTTCCTTGGGGCTGCACTCGGAACAGTTTTTTCGGGAATTCTCCCAACTGTTTGTCTTCCGATCGGCTTTTTACACTAAAAACTTCGAATTATCCAAACTATAATTCGAATTAACCACGATTTTTTGGCATTGATTGTATTTAAAATGCTAGGGACCAAGAGAAAAATTCGAATTAAAGAAGATTTCGAATTATCGAAGTTCGAATTAGCCACGTGTAACTGTACATTGAAAAAATCCTATCAGTATGTATAAATTCTTATTAATAAAATATATTATATATTAATGGGACATATTTACAATTCATAATTAATGTAATTAAAAATTCTTATAAACATTTATTGGACAACGAAGAAAAAATAACAATTTTCACACATAAAGGAGATATTGAGAATTATTGGATTGAGATAGCCCTTTCTTCAGGCTAATATCACAAGACATTGTACCTGATGCTCAACAAGCTCAAGAAATACACTTGAGTAAAAGAAAAAACTGTTTGTCAGAATCATGTAGGCCCAAAATTAGATCTTGGCTTGGAAAAGGACACTTTCTGCTAATTTACAGTACGAAATAATATACAGTGCCTAAATACACAAAATAACTTTGCACTAGGACTTAAAAATCGAATAGATCCTCTTCATCCTCTTGCTCATCAAGTACTTGGAGCAACCTCTCAATCTCCTGTTGTTGACAGCCATGTCGAGACCTATAAACAGAAGGCAAGCGTGCAGACTATGTGCTGACATCGATAATAATGATAGAAGCATGGAAAGAAATAAAGGTAAAATAAGTTAAATACTTACATTATTTCACAACGCCGATTCCAGCTAGTTGTTACACGCTAGCGGTACGGAATGCCGCATTCGTGCACCTCGCACTTTGACAACCTGTCTCAGACTGACTGGGAACCAGACAGGCTTCGAACCTACCCCCTCCCCTGCAGCACATGTCGAAGAAAGGATATAGTGGGCGATCTCAAAAAACTCGTAAGTGTTTACCACATCAAACAAATTTTTGCAAAAAAGCGGCACTGAGTTCCGCTTAGCGTGTATCCAAGGGTTAAGCTACAACATCAAACAAATGAACATCAACCTCCGTACGTCATTCGTGTCTAGAGGCCCATTTTCTACCAGTACATACAGTATTTATGTTGGGGTTGTTCAGTTCGTGAGCATAATTACATCCACCAGTCATTTGGCCTGCAAATAGCAACGGTGTTTTGAAAAAAGTGTTCGATATTGCAACAGGGGTTGGGATTGGTCAGAACGAGAAGAAATGTTCCTATAAACATATGTTCGGAAACAAATACGTGTTGAGATATGCACCATTTTGCCCGCGTGGAGGAGTCGTTGTGTTCAGTGGTGTAGGCGTCCATCCATTGAAGGTCTTTGCATGAGTCGGATGTTCAGTCATAGTATGCGATTGTGCTGGCAGTGCAGTGCGCTACCCCCACCAGACTGTCGGTCCCGTGTTGTGTGGGTGACGTAAACAGTGCGATGGAGTATTCCTCGAGGGAGATGGCAAACATGTTTTTTAGCCTACTTTTCACATTTTGCAAAAATGAGGAAAAAGTAGACTTATGAGATCGATCCGGTAAAATGTGTGTCTGTCTGGCTGGCTGGCTGTGTGTATGCCCCCCTATCAACTCCTAAACGGCTGAAGCAATCAAAACCAAATTTAGTATGAGTAAAGATGTGCACCGGAATAGCTCACGTCCATATTTGAAAATGATGTCAGTGCTACCAACTGCTGAAAAAACGCACTAGAAATTTGAGCTCCATGTTGGATATCTTGCAAGGTATGCATGGGAGCTATTCCAAAATTGGCACACATGTAGATAATACTATTTCAGTTTAATTTCCAGGAGGCCAACCATGACAGTGTTGCCAAAATAGTTTTAAGCCTTCTGATAGGTCCAATGTTTAAATGCATATAACTTCTACACTATCAATTGGATTTTAACCAAATATTGTATGTAATATCTGTACATAAACATATATGACTGAGCTTATTCTTAAGAGCCACCAGGGCTGCCAACTGTTAATAATTTCTCTCTCTATTTTTTTCATCCAAATACCAATATATCAGAAAGTATGCAAGCCAACAGCTTTAAACTATGCACACGTATATTCTGACATTTTAGATTAATTTGGAGTAACTTATATACGTCAGTTCTACCAACATGATTCTAAGCCTGCTGATAGTACCAATTTTTAAATACATGTAACTTCTATACTATCAGTTGGATTTTAACCAAATTTCGTATGTGCTATGTGTACCATAACAGATATGACTATAAGTATTGTTAAGAGCAATCAGGGCTGCCAACTGTTAATAAATGCTGTATATATTATTTTTACCCTAATATCAATATATCAGAAAGTATGCAAGCCAACAGCTCTATACTTTGCACACGTATAGCACCTGACATTCTAGATTAATTTGGAGTAATTAATACAAGGCAGTGCTGACAACATGATTCTTTGCCTGCCGATATATCCAATTTTAAAATACATGTAACTTCTATACTAACAAATGGATTTCAACCAAAATTGGCACAACAATATATCATAATAATTCAGATTATTTCTGACCAGCACACGCATGGTATTGTTGGCAACATGCTTTTACGCGTGCTGATAGATCCAGTGTCTAACTGCATGTAACGTCCATTGGACTTCAACCAAATTTTGTATTCTGTGCCTTAAGAGGTGGAACTAAGAATATATTCAGTCACCAGGGCTGCCAACTGTAGTGCTCTATTAGGCTATATTATACCAGGTATATTTTGAACTAATTAGATATTTCGATATTACCAACTTAATTTCGTCATTATTCTAGATAAGTTCATATACTGTAGAATAATCATTGGCATGAAAAGTTGGCTGTATAGTTCTTCACGGAATTTCTTGTTTGCTATGGATTAGAAAATGGTAGTAGCATGACCTCCTTGTTCTCTTGATCTTAATCCATTAGATTTCCGGCTATGGGGACATTTAAAGACATTGGTGTATGCCACACCCATCGACAATGTGCAGATGTTACAAAAGCGTGTGACCAATGAGAGTGCCCACATCCGCGAGCAGCCTGGCATGTTTGGGCGAGTTGGGGATTCCTTGCGAAGAAGAGCCAAAGCATGTGGGAACCATGTGGAGTAACTCTTGTAACGTGCAGATGATTTCCTCGGACAGACCGGCTGATATCATCACCGCTCCTGGTTGATGGTGTTGATGGATGTTTACCCAACGCGTGTTCTGTTAAACATGTGTGACAGTCAAGTGTTCATTAGAAGCAGCTGGTAGGAAGACGTCCAATGTCTGAAGTGTACACACACAACACAAGTAAAATGGCTCATATCTCAGCAGGTATTTGTTTCCGGACATGTGTTTATAGGAACATTTCTTCTCGTTTTGACCAATCCCAGCCCCTGTTCTAATATCGGACACTTTTTTCGAAACACCCTATATTTGCAGGGTGTTGTTTCAGCACAATTGACTTCATTTAATTTGTACGTCTGCATCACTGGTGAAGCATTGAAGTGTTGTAAACGTTTCCATCTTTATTGCTGGATTCCAGCAACAGGTTTCATTGTGTTCCTAATTACTGCTGCTGTGCAGAGCCAATACATTTTATGTTCCATTGGCGTCTGTTGGCCACAGTGAAGCGTGTGTTTGTTCTCAAGGCTTTAGCCACGTTTTTCCACATCATATTGTGTTGTTTTAAGCATTCAATTTCACATCCCTCTTTATGGTGCACCATATAAGGTTCTACAAGGTAATTTATAGTGTGTTACGCTATACATTTTTTGAGTCTTCGACATTTATTTACTCAATAGCACTAGTGCCCGGCTTCACCCGGTGGATTTATTAGTTTTATGGATGATAATGAATAGCCCACTACTACAGAACTGGCACATGATACTTAAACTAACAGAAAAATATATTTTTTAAATATAACTTTTTGTGGTGGTCGTGGTTTTAGTGGGGGTGATAAGTAGTACAGTATAATGGACGTAACATTCAGGTCATTTTCTCGTAATGATAATAATTATGATTATGAATAGGGAAACAGCTATTTACTAACTACAGCACTGACACATGTAATTTACAAACAAATTTTAAAAAATTAATAGAATGAGGGTAAGCCTCCATGGCTTAGGCGACAGCACGCTAGCCTCTCCCCGCTGGGTCCGTAGTTCAATTCCCGGTCACACCATGTGAGTTTTGTGCTGGACAAAGCGGAGGCAGACAGGTTTTTCTCCGGGCACTCCGGTTCTCCCTGCCACAATTTCATTCCAGCAGCGCTCTCCACTATCATTTCATTTCGTATGTCATTCATTTAATCATTGCTCCATGGGAGTGCGACAGGCTTCATCAGCCGGCACAGTTCATATCCTCGCCGCTAGATGGGGGCTTCATTCATTCCATTCCTGACCCGGACCATCGACTGGAAGCCGGATGTGGATTTTCATTTCATTAGAAAGAGGAGTAAGTGAATAAAAGACACAGCCTAGGGCCTATATCTCATTGGCTGTTAGAAATGTAGAAACCAATAGTGTCGTCTTTTGTCGCATAGCGCCGTAGGAAAATAACCAGAACACTATGGAAAACTTCGGCTGTCCTGAGCTCCTGAGGTAGCAATGGTATCATTTATCGCCACATAGCGCTCAACGATAAGGTTCGGAATTAATGAGGGTAAATTTGAAAGCACCAACGCTTATTTCAGCTGGTAACCTCAATGTATTGCACCAACACCATTGCACTTATACAGAGGCATACTATTTTCATGATGATAACTATTTTAAGGGGCCTAAGAAATCTTTTTGCACTAATTACCCCCCGTGACTGCAATTTATAAACAGCGCAAGATGCAACTATTTTCGCAATTCTGCACCAGAACACTGGTAGGGGCGACGTGATGCAGCCCGAACTGCCCCTCAACAACAGACTTATTTTAATACTCTTACAGTTACACTACTACGGGCATGAATGGTTCTAGGGCCTTAATTCGTGGTTTTCAAGTTAATTTTGTCTGTTATTCTAAATGTAGTGAATGGAGAGCGTTGTCCAAAACATCAAGTGGACAGTATTACCAGCAGGGTTTCAAAGTGTATGTAAAATTTGGTGCAATTAGGAGAAACTGTGTAGATTTGTGATAAAGTACCTAAATGCAGGGAATGGAGTGGTCTGTCCAAAATTTAAAGTGGACAGTGTCACCCGCAGGGTTCCAAAGGGTAAGTATACAAAATGTGGTTCAGGTCGGTGAAACGGTGTAGATTTGTGCCAAAGGACCTAAATGCAGGGAATGGAGTGGTGTGTCCAAAATTTCATTCAGACAGTGTTACTCGCAGGGCTCCAAAGGGTAAGTATAAGAATTTTGGTTCAGATAGGTGAAACGGTGTAGAATTGTGCCAAAGGGCCTAAATGCAGGGAATGGAGTGGTCTGTCCGAAATTTCATGTAAACAGTGTTACTCGCAGGGTTCCAAAGGGTAAGTATACAAATTTTGGTTCAGATTGGTGAAAAGGTGTAGATTTGTGCCAAAGGGCCTAAATGCAGGGAACGGACTGGTCTGTCATATAAATGTCATGTAGGCAGTGTTAGTTGCAGGGTTCCAAAGGGTAAGTGTACAAATTTTGGTTCAGATCGGTGAAACGGTGAGGATTTGTGCCAAAGGGCCTAAATGCAGGGAATGGAGTGGTCTGTCCGAAATTCCATGTAAACAGTGTTACACGCAGGGTTCCATTGGGTAAGTGTACACATTTTGGTTCAGATCGGTGAAAATGTGTGGATTTGTGACTAAGGGCCTAAATGCAGGGAATAGACTGGTCTGTCATAAATGGCATGTATACAAAGTTACTCGCAGGGTTCCATAGGGTAAGTATACAAATTTTGGTTCAGATCGGTGAAACGGTGTACGTATCACTAACCATAACGCCAGCGCATGCGGATAGAGCAGTTCGGGAGCGCTTGTTCTAGCGACTGAACAAAAATCAATCTTAAAGGTTACCTGAGAGGTGTAGTCTAATGTTACATAGTCTAAACTATTTTCTGGAATCTGGCTATCATATAAAAAAGAATTTTTCGAATCGGACTGGTAGTTCCAGAGATTAGCGCGCTTAAACACACAAACTCTTCAGCTTTATTATATTAGTATAGATATCGGCTGATGAAGGGGCCAAAAACAATTAGGCCTTGAAACGTGTCCCACAAATGACCACACTGATCTTTATCTAATAAAAGTAAATTAAAGTAAACTAAAACAAGTAGTTCCGTGAAGAACTATACAGCCTATTTTCATATATCCTACTTATGTTAATTGCCACTATCAACATCTATATATATAAAGCTCAATGTTTGTCTGTCTGTCTGTCTGTCTGTCTGTCTGTTATGTATACAAATCCACACCGTTTCACCGATCTGAACCAAAATTTGTATACATACCCTTCGGAACCCTGCGGGTAACCCTGTCCACTTGAAATTTCCGACAGACCACCCCATTCCCTGCATTTAGGCCCTTTGGCCCAAATCTACACCGTTTCACCGATCTCAACCAAAATGTGTATACATACCCATTGGAACCCTGCGATTAACACTGTCCACTTAAAATTTCGGACAGACCACCCCATTTCCTGCATTTAGGCCCTTTGGCAAACATCTTCACCGTTTCACCGATCTCAACCAAAATTTGTATACTTACCCTTTGGAACCCTGTGAATAACACTGTCCACTTAAAATTTCGGACAGACCACCCCATTTCCTGCATTTAGGCCCTTTGGCAAACATCTACACCGTTTCACCGATCCGAACCTAAATTTGTATACTTACCCTTTGCAACCTTGCGGGTAACCCTGCTCACTTGAAATTTCGGACAGACCACCCCATTCTCTGCATTTAGGCCCTTTGGCCCAAATCCACACCGTTTCACCGATCAGAACCAAAATTTGTATACTTACCCTTTGGTAACCTGCGAGTAACACTGTCTGCTTGAAATTGCGGACAGACCACTCCATTCCCTGCATTTAGGCCCTTTGGCCCAAATCTACACCGTTTCACAGATCTCAACCAAAATTTGTTATTTACCGTCTGGAACCCTGCGAGTAACACTGTCTGCTTGAAATTTCGGACAGACCACTCCTTTCCCTGCATTTAGGCCCTTTGACACAAATCTACACCGTTTCACCGATCAGAACCAAAATTTGTATACTTACCCTTTGGTACCCTGCGAGTAACACTGTTTGCTTGAAATTGCGGACAGACCACTCCATTCCTTGCATTTAGGCCCCTTGGCTCAAATCTACACCGTTTCACCGATCTGAACCAAAATGTGTATACTTACCCTTTGTAACCCTGTGAATATCACTGTCCACCTAAAATTTCGGACAGACCACCCCATTTCCTGCATTTAGGCCCTTTGCCAAAAATCTATATCGTTTCACCGATCCGGACCAAAATTTGTATACTTACCCTTTCGAACCCTGCGGGCAACCCTGTCCACTTGAAATTGCGGACAGATCACCCCATTCCCTGCATTTTGGCACTTTGGCACAAATCTACACCGTTTCACCGATCAGAACCAAAATTTGTATACTTACCCTTTGGTACCCTGCGAGTAACACTGTCTGCTTGAAATTGCGGACAGACCACTCTATTCTCGGAAAGAGGACAGGGTCCGTCCCAAAGGCAATGGAAAAAAGGGGTAAAACCGGACCCGCTCAGGAAACCCTCAGGATTGCCAGCTCCCGAACTCACCAGCCATGAGCCCTTGAGGATGTAGCACTATCCAGGGTGCACCAGAAGTGGTAGGGCTACACACACCCTGCCTCCTTGAGGGTCTTGAGCAGAAGACATGAGATATTAAGAAAGGAAAAAGAAGGCTGACACCTCGAAGAATGAGGCTATCAGGAATGATTAGACAAGGGCCAATTAAGGCGGGAAAGTGAAAGAGTCGCTAGGCCTCGGATACCCTGATACCATCGGGGTCTGAAGAGAACAAGAGTTTGACCAAGGGAGGCTGACTGGAAAGAGAACTGAAAGGAGCCCGGCACCAGTAAGTAGAAGCAATGCCGGACTCAGCTGGGGTCCCGTGGTCGCACACCCACGTCCCACAAGTTGTGAGACCCTGGTGGGTGGAGGGGGGAGGAGGGGGCAGGTGTGAGAATAGCTTGCTGATTCATCGCGAGGTGGCATGAGAAAAATGTCCAGACCCCGCCGTGTTACCTGGTATTGCTATGCTGATGTTCATACAGGGTCTTCGCTCAAACCACTGTAGTGTTACGAAAGAATGAGTGATTCACCGGTCAATGTGAATAGGACCGGGACCCCCCCCCCCCTTTGAACGTCTGTCATCATATATCGTCATCATCTGCGATATTCTCAGGTTCGTGCAGCTTGGACCCGAGCAGTACTCGATAAGCTGTTTCACTACACGCATCGAGTATAGGCCTAAGCCAGAAAATAACGTTCAGACTTTGGAAGACATCGAAGGTAGAAATCTGAATTACCTATATCAGATTTAAAATTACACCAAGTTCGTTTAGTAGTGATTTTTCATTACCTTATTATTATCATCACAAGGGCAAATGACCTAGATGTTACGCCCATTATACCACTAATCACCACACACAATAAGTTTTTATCGCCTGTGAATTTTGAAATATTTCTTTCTATCACGGTAGTTTGTAAGTTTGTCGTGTCAATTCAACAGTAGTATTCATTACCATCCTCATCAAAAGGGCAAATGGCCTAGATGTTACGTCCATTATACTACTAAGTAACACCACAGTCTTCATCGCCTGTGATTTTTAAAATGTGTATTTCCATTAGTTTGTAAGTTTGATATACCCGTTCAGTAGTAATCGTCTTCATTATCATCCTCATCAAAGGGGCAAATGACCTAGATGTTACGTCCATTATACTACTAAGCAACACCAGAGTCTACCTAGCCTGTGATTTTAAAAATATGTATTTCCATTAGTTTGTAAGTTTGATATGCCCGTTCAGAAGTAGTAGTAGTCTTCATTGTCATCCTCATCAAAAGGGCAAATGACCTCTCATTCCTTTAAAGTACGGTATCAATTTTTCCCATTCGTTGATAAGTTACATGTGCCAGTAGTCGCTTCTATGTTCATCATCACTATGTAGAAGATGTTTTGCGTCAGAAGAAAAGACAACTGGATGCTCAGGAACGTTAACCATATATCGACTGCGAAATCTGGAAGCTTCTCTTTGAGGAATTGCTTCAGACATTTATCGTATAGTTTAAACCTTAACATGACGAAACTTTTAACCAGATAGCGATCTAAGTGGGAGCTCTTTGGCAAAAAATAATCAAGTCTTTCCCGAAATGTGAGTCCTAAAAATAACTTTTTCTATTATTTTCTAAGTTTCATATGTCAGTTATGTAGTAATTTTCAATATCATCCTGATCAGTAGGGAAAATGACCTAGATGTTACGCTCTCAACGTCATTGGGGGCAAATGACCTAGAATTTAAGTCCATTATATTTCTAATCACCACCACATAAAGTCTTCTACGACTGAGATGTCACGAATTCTGGGACCGCTAACGACATAACTCGACTCGGACTGAAGACAAATATCACGAGAATGATCATTATTTTACAGAGCCTTCCCATAGTGACTTAAGTATAAACATTGTCACTGGGTTTGATAAAGTAAGAAATGAATGCATAAATAAATATTATTTATGACGTTGAGTGTTAAGGAGACTGAAATATTATCATGATTCCACCGGGCGAAGCCGGGTACTACTGCTAGTACAAAATAAGGGGCAGATGACCTCGTAGTTGCGCCCCTTAAAACAACAATAACTAACTAACTAACATACAAAATATCAGTTTGATTGCTGTAATAGATCCGTAGATATTGAGAACCGTCTAATATTTCGGATGCTCGCCATGTTGGATATCTATATATGTACAGTAGGTCTTAGAGTTATGTACTATTACATGAAGATTATTGTGTACGTGTAGTATTCAAACTTCAATCGCATGATTAGGACACAAGAAGTAAAAACGAGATTTTTAAATTTCGCACAGCTGCCATCTTGTGGTTATGGAAACAATTGAAATAAATGAGATGCCAGTGGATTAACCTTTGTATAAGGATTAACTGTACCAAGTTTCACTGCATTCGGATGGTTAAATTGCGAGAAACGTCCATGTGAATATTTATAATTCGCGTCGCCGTCATGTTGGATTTGTGATCACCAGGTTATAGAAAGTCCTATAGGTGAACTTATGTTCATAGCCCCTATGAACATAAAAACATTCAGTTTGATTGCTGTAATAGATTCGTAGATATTGAGATCCGTTTAAATATTTCGGATGGTCGCAATGTTGGATTGAAATATGTGTAGGCCACTGAGGCATGTACCATTAAAGGGAAATTATTGCGTAGGTTCATTATTTAACCTTTCACTTTGATCGCATGATTACGACACAAGAAATACAAACTTAATTTTAAAATTCGCACAGCCGCCATCTTGAGGTTATGTAAACAAGTGAACTAAATTAGATACCAGTCCATTACAATGTGTATAAACATTTCCTGTACCAAGTTTCATTGCGTTTGGTTGGTTAAATCGCGAGAAACGTCTATTTAAAAGTCGCAAATTCGCTTGGCCGCCATGTTTAATTTTAGTTAACCGGTTTTTGAAAGTCTCAGAGATGAACTTCCAGCAGTATCCTTTATCTCCATTCAAAATTTCAGGGTGATACCGGTAATAGTTTCAGAGATATAGAATGCCGGTGAAATATTTTGCACAGCCGCCATCTTGAGGTTACATAAACAATTGAACGAAGTTAGATGTCGGTGCATAACAATGTGTATAAACATATACTGTACCAAGTTTCATTGCGTTTGGTTGGTTAAATCGCGAGAAACGTATATTTAAAAGTCGCAAATTCGCTTGGCCGCCATGTTGGTTTTGTAGTTACCAGTTTTTCAACAGTCACATAGGTGAACTTCTAGTAGTTCCCTTTATCACCGTACAAAATTCCAGTGTGATATCGGTAATAGTTTCGGAGATATTGAATGCTGCTGAGATATTTCGCACAGCCGCCATGTTGGATTGGTGAGACGTAACAAAATTTGAAGGGCACGATCGAGGTCGCCCGGAATAGTGCTATGAACTTACCGAGTTTCATTATAATCGCTCGTGCCGTTTAGATGTTATTAGGGACACACACACACCTCACACACACACACACGCACACACGCACACACACACGGACTAAAGGTGATCTCATAAGCCTATTTTTTCAAAATTGAAAATAGGCTAATAAAAAAAGACACGGATAGTCAGTCTGAAAGACTGCTAGCTAGCCGAATACCAAGAAGGCACTGGATAACAGAGTTTCAAGATTCGATGTTGTTTCTTCACTGCCAGCTTGATTGTTCTGGCACTGCCTTCTTGAAACTCTGTTCTCGCATTGCCTTCTTGGTACTCGGCTGCTACATCGTACTATGACGTCACACACCTCAGTGCATTGTAAGTACATTTCGTCCCGTCACCGTAACGTAACGCCAGACCCCAGCGTAATGACGAAGTCGACAAGATCATTTAAAGTGATAAAAAATCCCCTAGACACGTAGGTATCGCGGTATCTACTTGAAACACACCTGTGATCAATAAAACGGCCAATGAACCAACAACACCAACTCATGAACATCCTTGATGAAGTTGGCGTCAGGAATGACATCCGGCATTAAATTCATCCGTCCCATAGAAAATAATAAAATCATCTTCGATCCCGGAGAAACAAAAATAGTTCGACTTGGAAATATATTTAGTTAGTAATTTACTCCTTCTTAGGTTAATCTTCTTACCATATTCCTTGCCATTGTGATGCTGAATACCGTTCACCTTCAAATTGTTGCCAGTACAAGCCAGGTACCACACGGGACCGAGCGTTTTATATCAAAACAAGCCTTCATTTAGCGCAAAAACAATGCAACTACGTGCTCCCTATTACTGATACAGGAAGGTGCAAATTACGACTTCAATTTCCGGTATGTTCCTGGAGCATGGAGTTCCCTTACATGTTAGAGGTCATTTGTGTATGTTTCAAGGGAAGTCGTAAATTTCTATGTAGTGAAAGGTGTTGCGAATTTTATAGCGCATCCGTTTGACACTGCTGTGGACATCATTTCCAAACACGCTGTTCCGCACACAAACACTGCAGCGAGAATAATGTGCACAGGACCAATCAAATAGCGATGTGGCTTCAGCAAGAAAAATGACGGGAAATTTCAAACCCTTGAGCATTTACCGTGCCTAGCGCAGCGCACACAGTCTAATTGAACAATAAATGAAAATCCACAGCCTGCACTCCAGTCTCCGACCGGGTCAGGAATGGAATGAATGAAGCCCCCATCTAGCGGCGAGGATATGAACTGTGCCGGCTGACGCACTCCTCAGGGGCAATGATTAAATGAATGACAGATGAAATGAAATGATAGTGGAGAGTGTTGCTGGCTTAGATCATGAATCCAATAGATAGCTGATGACGTCACATTGTTGAAACCAACATCTCAATCAGCTGACTAAAGGGAACTGCCGGGAACTGCGTATAGTTTAGAGCATTGAAATACTACACGTGATGCTAGAATTGGGCTATTCTATTCTATTCATTATCGTACTAAGCCAGAATGGTGTATTACTGTGCCGCGTATGGATGTAAGGAGACGTTTAGAAAAGGATCCGGCATTTCTTTCCATAGGTAAGTAAGTTAATTCACTGTAAAATAACCCTAAAATTCTGACTTCACTACTTGCATTTCTTTACTTTACCTCTTAACTCCGAAACATGAAAGAAAAATAATTTAACAAGTAAATGCTGGAATTTATTACAGATTATTAAAAATTACCCTATCCTTTACTCCACCGATCAGGCCTAGGCCTATAAAGCAAAATTAGGACCATCACAGCATCAAGGAACCTTCCTTTTCGTAACTTAAAAAGTTTCCATTCATTCTTATCTTATGGTTTAGTCTCTTAAAAATCAATCAATAAATTTATCAATTATCAATGTGTGTCAGTTATTTTTCTATATCAGGCTTTTAATTTATTTTAGCTTCCCAGCGGATGATATCAGAAAGAAGCAATGGATTCATGCTTTAAGGAGAGAAAATTTCATTCCCAGCAAAGGTTCTCGAATATGAACCAAACATTTTTCCACAGAATCTTTCGATACTGAAGCATTTGGTGTTGGTGCAAAACTGAAGCAAAATGCAGTACCTTCCATCTTCAATTTTCCACCCCACCTGATGCCAGCTCAGAGGAAGCTTACGATGGAACCTGTTGCATCTACAAGTTCTGAGTAAGTAGCTTTTTTTCCAGTTCTTTTCATTGAAAATAAAATATAGGCCTATATAGTTTATATTCAGTAACATGACATCTGTAATCTATAACATTCCAATCTGAATATAATATTATATTCAGATTGGAATGTTATACTGTAGATTACAGATGTCATGTTATATTATATTATTATTCAGATTGGAATGTTATACTGTTGATTACAGATATCATGTTACTTCTTTCATATATCACACATACCATGACAGACTTTTTACTTACCTTTTCATTTATTTATTTTAGTGCCCTTTCGGAAGAGAATGAATCTCCACCAAAAAGGAGCAGAACTTTCAGAAAAAGTTATGTTGGCGATTATACTTCACAGATGGTTAAGTCCCCAACTAAAGCTACAGCTTTCATGACGGCAGCCAAGGAGGCAGTTGACAAGGCAAAGAAAAAGCTTCGGATAGAAAGACAAAAATTAAACCGTGCTGCTCGTAAATTGGAGAGTGGTAAGACTGTTATAAATCACCTTAAGGAGCAAATGATGGTGACTGATGATGCTGCCTACACTCTTGAGGTAAGGCAATAGTCATGTTAAGTAATGACAAGATTTTTTTCAATTATATTGCTTTATCTATGTTTTAAGCATTAGAAGTACTGGGATCTATGTTTTTGCATTAGAAATACTGACATAAGTCCTGTTTTAGTCAACTATGTCATAACTGTTAACAATACATGGACTATTGTCATTTCATTTGAGATCTAAAAGTAACATTTATTTGTAACTGTGACAACTAGAACATGGTTATGAAGAAAATTATTTGTCCACGATTAAAAACCAATCAGAATACACATTTTTTTCAGAATTTTCTTTCTCCCGCTGCTGCTCAACTTCTGATGAAAACAAAGGATGTTGATACAAGAACTGCATATCCTCCTGAGTTACGCAACTTTGCCCTGACATTGAATTTCTATTGAGGTCGAGCATATAATTACCTCAGGGAAGTATTCCCTCATGGTTTACCACATTCGAGCACATTGCGTAAGTGGTACCAGTCAGTGGATGGTAAGCCAGGTTTTAGTACTGAGGCCAAGATAGCTCTCATTCTTAAAGGGAAGGAAATGGCCATCAAAGGAAAGCCCTTAGTGTGTGCTCTGATGATGGATGAAATGTGCATCAAGAAGCATGTAGAGTTTAATGGTAAAAACTTTGTTGGGTATGTGAGTTGTGGCCATGAATTAGAAGAAGGCCAGGATTTACCAATAGCCAGGGAAGCTTTAGTGTTTATGGTTGTTTCCCTGAATGGACACTGGAAGATTCCAGTGGGCTATTTCCTCATAAGCGGGCTAAGTGGTACAGAAAAGGCAAACTTAGTGACTGAATGCCTGAGTTTTTTAAATGATTTGAATGTTATAGTTGTGTCCTTAACTTTTGATGGTGCTACTTCGAATATTTCAATGGCTCGCTGTTTGGGAGCCTCTTTTGACGAAGAAAATATAGTGAACTGGTTCACGAATCCTTCTAATGGGTCTCGAGTGTTCATCTTATTAGATGCGTGCCACAGTATAAAATTGGTAATAAATGCTTTTGGGTGTAAAAAAATGTTTACCAGGATTGGCAAAGTCATAGACTGGAGATATTTAGAAGAACTGGAGAAGCTGCAACACAGTGAAGGTCTTCATTTAGGGACGAAGCTTACGAAGAGGCATATCAACTGGCAAAAGGAACCCATGAAGGTGAAACTTGCCTCACAGTTGTTCAGTGAAAGTGTTGCATGTGCACTGACATATTGTGATAAGGACTTGAATCTGCCCCAGTTTGAAGGATGTGAGGAAACTGTGAAATTCATTAGAATTATGAATAATGTTTTCGATATCCTACATAGCCGAAACCTGTGTGCTAAGGGGTGGAAGAGACCACTGACAGCGGATAACGTTGAAGGTGTGAGAATTTATGTTCAGGAGGCTATTCAGTACATACTCTCACTCCAAAAGATGTATAGTGGCATCAACCTTGTAAAGTGCTCCAGAAAAATTGGTTTCAGTGGACTGGTCATTTGTTTGAAATCGGTGTTGTCAGTGTACGATTTCATACATGAGATGCCTCAAATCAAAATGAGTTTTCTCCTGACTTATAAGTTGAGTCAAGATCATCTGGAAGTGTTCTTCAGTGCTGTAAGGAGTCATGGTGGCCATAACAATAACCCCACAGCGAGACAGTTTGAAGCAGCATACAAACGGCTGTTGCTGCACATTCAGATAGGGACTACAACCAGTGCCAAGTGCTCTGATGTAGATCCAACTATCATACTCAACACTAGGGACTGCACTCAGATGACTGATATTTCTCTTGCAATCCCCAACAATTCAGATGTGGCATTTATTAGCCACGACCATGACTATATCCCAGATCCAACCAAACTAACGTTGTATGTTGAAGATGTAGTGAAATATATAGCTGGTTTTGTTGTGAGAAGGTTGAAAAAGGTGATGAAATGTGACCCTTGTAAAGCAGTTCTTGATGCACCTCATTCTGATTCTGCTCTCCTGAATAGGAAAAACAGAGGTGGCCTTTCAATCCCATCACACGATGTAGT
Source organism: Meconema thalassinum (assembly GCA_946902985.2). Classification (NCBI taxonomy): domain Eukaryota; kingdom Metazoa; phylum Arthropoda; class Insecta; order Orthoptera; family Tettigoniidae; genus Meconema; species Meconema thalassinum. The sequence goes on from OX336392.1 coordinate 36,358,638, forward strand.
TTATTTATGTAGAGAGGGTGAAAAGGCCTATAGATATTTCCAGGACAAGGTCACAAAACTAATGGATCCTTTTGTCAAGCTCGTGAATGCAGTTCTCAATAACATTAAAGGAGAGGTGTTTGAGGAACTTCAGGAACATGTTATAAATTTTCCACCCCTGCAAAATCACATCCAACAGCTCAAGCAAGCTGTTCTGGTCGAGTACTTCAAAGTGAGGTTCAACCATGAGGCACGACTTCACACCGAGGACCTGTATAGTGTGAGGGTACGAAGCTTCTACACAAAAACAATTCTGTTCAAAAATCAGTAGGCCTAATTCAGAGTTGCATTTGTTATTAATTTACAAGAGGGGCTCCTGGATCTATGAGTATTACAGAACACGACAGCCTCTTTTAACACCAAATATGTAAATAATGCTAGTGCCCTACAAGAGAATGGGTAGTTCAGGATAATAGGAGGTGAAACATCTACATTGGTATACTTACTGTATGTTAATTCTGTGATTCTTTTACCACCAAATATGTAAATAATGCTAGTGCCCTACAGGAGAGCGGGTAGTTCAGGATAATAGAAGGTGAAACATCTACATTGGCATACTGTACGTTGATTCTATGATTCTTTTAATACCAAATATGTAAATAATGCTAGTGCCCTACAGGAGAATGGGCAATTCAGGATAATAGGAGGTGAAACATCTATATTGGTATACTGTATGTTGATTCTGTGATTCTTTTACCACGAAATATGTAAATAATGCTAGTGCCCTACAAGAGAATGGGTACCGTAGTTCAGGATAATAGGAGGTGAAACATCTACATTGGTATACTGTATGTTGATTCTGTGATTCTTTTACCACCAAATATGTAAATAATGCTAGTGCCCTACAAGAGAATGGGTAGTTCAGGATAATAGGAGGTGAAACATCTACATTGGTGTACTTACTGTATGTTGATTTTGTGATTCTTTTACCACCAAATATGTAAATAATGCTAGTGCCCTACAAGAGAATGGGTAGTTCAGGATAATAGGAGGCGAAACATCTACATTGGTATACTTACTGTATGTTGATTCTGTGATTCTTTTACCACCAAATATGTAAATAATGCTAGTGCCCTACAAGAGAATGGGTAGTTCAGGATAATAGGAGGTGAAACATCTACATTGGTATACTGTACGTTGATTCTGTGATTGTCTGCCAGTGTTGGTATAAAATATTTATATATTGCTATCTACAATGAGGAATGTTCAGAATAACATCTGAGGAAAATCGTCTTTGTGGAAAATACAGTTACTAATTATGCTTCGCTCATTCTTTATGGCTCATCAAGTTTGTTTCGTGGGCAGAGTGAATGCTGTGGGAAAGAACCAAGGACACATGATTTTGACAGTCGATTTGATGTGGAGAAAGACTCGCCCTTGCGCAGGTACAATGAGTGATTTCAATTAAGTGTGATCTTTTCATTGTACTGTCAAATTGACAATGATTCTTCACTTGTTTGTTGTCGATTACATATAGGGTACACCTATGTTTTCATTGCTTTTAGATGAGTAGTATTGTTTCAGCAACCTATAGCTTTAAGGCATGCTAAAAATCGTTTACATTTTGCATTGTGCTATTATTTTGAGGATATGTAGAAACGCCCTTGTTTGTTATTGCTAATGTTGGATTGTAAACCATTTTGCATGGGTGGGTTAAATGAATGGTGTGGCGAATGCACATGTCTATTTCCTGTAGCCGCTCAGAATACGGGCTTCAACTGAAATATATCTACTTCTTTTTCGGAGATTTCTTTTTTAAGACAGTATCTATTGAGGTATAAGTAAGCCCATATATTCCTGGCAGCATATGTCTGTATTGGACTACCCGTTTGAGTGGCAAAAAAATGGAGGGTTTGATAAATTTTGTCAGTTTTAAATGAAGAGTGTTTTTTGTTGTTGTGTCATTTTGGGAGGACTAACATAAAATCTGGATTGAATGTGGTGTAGTGCTTGTTCGATAGTACATCTCTTATAATTTCTCCCTTCACTTGTGTGTTCAGGTTATTTTCAGTTGTGTTGGCTATTTCTATTATTAGATGTGAGAAGAGCATAACACACATATACAATGCCCACTTTCCATATTTCAATAGGTTAACCAGGGAATGATGGTATATTGGCTTTCACGGCCAGTGAATTAAAATTCAGCAATTCTTCTAGGTTTGTGCCGTGTCTTGTGTGGGGTTTCGCCTAGGACACCAAGCTGGCTCATCGGCGGGCTCTTGGTGTCTCCGCCCGGACCCCCACAGGAGTGACGAACTGCGCGCCACCTCCCTTTATATTAGGTGCAACTGCACCACTTGACTGCGAGAACTAAAAGCTCAAGCAGCCTTAACCTCCCTATGAAGGATTCCGAAAAGATGGTATATTGGCTTTCACAGCCATACTAATAACCTATATGGGTGCATTACGGTATACGCTATGACTTCAATTTCGTTGCTGAACTGTATAGTGTGAGGGTACGAAGCTTCTTCACAAAAACAATTGTTCAAAAATCAGTAGGCCTATTTCAGAGTTCAATTTCGTTGCTGAACTGTATAGTGTGAGGGTACGAAGCTTCTACACAAAAACAATTGTTCAAATATCAGTAGGCCTATTTCAGAGTTCAATTTTGTTGCTGAACTGTATAGTGTGAGGGTACGAAGCTTCTCCACAAAAATTATTGTTGGAAAATCAGTAGGCCTATTTCAGAGTTGGATTTGTTACTAATTTAAAAGAGGACTCCTGGATGTACGAGTATTACGGAACACGTCAGCCACATTTAACGTCAAGTATGTTACATCCTTCCTTACCTTTGCTACCTTCCGGTACGTAAAAAAACATGCGATGCTTTTCCCAATGTCGTAGAAATTACGAGCCGACCCCGTGGTGTTGGGGTAGCGCGCCTGCCTCTCACCCGGAGGCCCCGGGTTCGATTCCCGGCTCAGTCAGGGATGTTAAAACTGATGTGAGGGTTGGAACGGGGTGCACTCAGCCTCGTAATAATAATAATAATAATAATAATATCGTATGGCCTCGGGTGCCTGGTGCAAGCTTTGTTAATTGACACCCAGAGGGTAGCTTGCATGTCGAATTTCGTAGTTCCAAGTCAAGGAGGTTAGATATCTAAACTCCTTGGACACTACAGCGCTTTCAAGTAGAGAATGGAGGAATTTTTTGTTGGCGGAAAATCCCAAAATTAATTTTGCCATTGAACACGGCCTACTGAATTCAAATGGGTTCTTTAACATGCCAACAACGTATGACATGAGTGTCGTGATTTTTGTCGCCTTCAAAAATCACTTACCATGGCCAGGAGCGAACCTGCAATCTTGGGGTTTGTAGTCCGACACTATAACCACTCACCCACCGTGGCAAGCACTCAGCCTCGTGAGAACAATTGACTATCTGTCTGACGGTGAGGCAGCGCACCGATCACGAAAACCAAGATTAATGGCTGAGGGGACCCGATGCACTGATCACACGTCACCCCAATATCTGCAGGCCAAATGGCTGGGCAGCGGTCGCTTCGTCGGCCTAGGCCCTTCATGGGCTGTATAGTGCCAGGGTTTTTTTTTTGTATACATTATGAAAATGTGTGTTAAAACCCTCATTAAAAAGCATTTCCCCACCTACTCCTATCACCTTCCATTACGAGTTTCTCCGTTTACCCTTTAGTCAGCTTATCGAGATGTTGGTTTCACGTCACAGTACAGGCCTTCGATCATGTAAATGTAAATGCTAATATCGCACCTGCACTCACTTCCATGGCCCCCTATTTTAAATTTCAATGCCTGGCGAGTGTCATAGTGGGGTATTCCAGGAGGCCATGGTCAAATACAAGGTATTCTCTGCGTCCCATGCGCTCTGTTCAGTACATAAAACTGGTGAAATCTCGACAGATATTTATGAATATTCATGTTCGAACATCAAATAGTTATAATTATCTTCAAACATAAACAGTCGTATGCAACTCGCCTATGATGTTAATTAAGAAACTCGTATGGAAATTATAAAACGAGCGTAGCGAGTTTTATAAACATACTCGTGTCTCAATTATTGCCATTATAGGCTCGTTGCATAATGTACTATTATGTCCCTCCCTATGCTGGATTAAATGTAGTGTGGACTACGCAATGCAGTCAATCATGTTCAGTGTCAAATTGCAGGTTATGCTACTGATGTGACGGTGTCGTCTTTGATAATAAATACGCTGAAGTATTTGTCATCTTATTAAATGTACAGTATGGACAGTGCGTTTGGTTGAGGAAAGTTTGAGATTCTTCTAGGATACATTGCAGCCCAAATTAGCCAATTCTTCGTAGAATTTCGAAGTTCTGGGTTACTTTGTTTCTATGATTCATGGAAACTGGAATGTAAAAGGAAACAGTTCATTGCTTGTAATGTTTTCCTTTGTAGCAAATAAAATGCATAGTTGTTAAAGGGCAATGCTTATTAAATCAATAGACTTCCGTATTTCCATTTGCCCATGTTTTGTTCACTTCCATAAAATACTGATGTGGAAAGTAACACTGAATAAGATCTAATAGTACGATAAAATGTTGTAAAGTAATGTACTAAAATTAGCCAAAATACATTTTTAATGATGAAAAGTAAATTAGGAAATGATGTAGTAATAGATTGAACTTGTTTGGAGCTCTCGGGCGTACAATCAAAAATGACCAGCTACATAAAACACAATTCTGGTCAGAAATCAGTAGGCCTAATGCAGAGTTGGATTTGTTATTAATTATTTACAAGAGGGGATCCTCGATGTATGAGTATTACGGAACACGACAGCCACTATTAACACCAAATATGTTACATTCTTAACCTTTGCTACCTTCCGGTACGTAAAGAAACATGCGATGCTTTTCCCAATGTTGTATAAATTACGAAAATGTGTGTTTAAACCCTCATTAAAAATCATTTCCCCACCTTCTCCTATCAATTTCCATTACGAGTTCCTCTGTTTTCCCTTTAATCAGCTGATCGAGATGTTGGTTTCACGTCACAGTACAGGCGCAGTGTGGCAATGCGCACTCTATTGTATTTATGCTCGAAGGTTTCTGGAATGAAATTATTTACAGGGAAAACCGGAGTACCCGGAGAAAACCCTGTCTGCCGCCTCCATTTTGTCCAGCACAGATCTCACATGGAATGACCGGAATTTCAACCACGGACCCAGCAGTGAGAGGCCGGCTTACTGCCGCCTAAGCGACGGAGGCTAACAATAAACTTGCTTGATATAAAAAGAAAGAAGTAAGTTATGGCGTTGGTTGGCTCCTCAGTTTAGGGGCTGCGACAACGCGGTTATTTAGCCCCGTTAACTTTGGGTTTGTGTAGAATCTGTCTGATAACCGGTGTTAATTGTGATGGCTGTATTAGTGTGTGTATCTGTTTTTTAATTCAAGTAAGGACTGCAACTTTGAATTTTTCAATTAGTTCTTACATTTGCCGCCAAACGCCACCGTCAATGACTACTAGGCCTAGTTCAGAACTTAGCTAGTAGACGTCACCGCAGTCGGCTCTTGGCATCGAACGTAGGAACCTAAGAGCGTTGTTTACATTCCTAACCTATACAACTTACCTTCACACAGGTGTAATTAGAGGGAGGTTCTTTAACATGCCATAAATCTATGACATGGGACCACCGGCCCTACTTCCCCTGCGAAGAAAGTCATACTGAGGGATTTTTAACACTCTTAAAAAATCCGACGGCTTTGGCCGGGTTTGTTATGGCGTTGCACAAACAAATCATGGAATCATAGACGTCTTTATTCCTCTACGAATACTCGTATTAAAAGTATTTCAAACTTTTCAACGAATGGGAACTAAATGCATTTTTACGTGTTCCTATGCTAACTAGGTGTCTGAAATTTGTCACCCCCAACGAAAGAGATCTAAGTGCACTTGCACTTGTTAGGACACATACTAAGACACCCCTAAATAGGAAACTTAGTTATAGAAGGAAGGGTCGAGGATAAGAATTGTAGGGGTAGACCATGTAAATAGATTTCCTCGGATGTAGGGTGTGGTAGCTATGTAGAGATGAAACGATTAGCTCAGGACAGGGAAGCATGGAGTGCTGCATCAAACCTGTCGAAAGACTGAAGACTCAAATCAACATTGAGTCAATAAAACCTTATTAGATGGATATACAACCCACAGACAGACGAGTATGTCTCCACACAGACATTCAGTAATAACCAGCCGATACAGATGTGCTGCAGCACAACCACTGGAGGAAGCTTTCTGCCCGATTCCATGTCAGATCTTTCGTTTCTGTTTCTTGCTACCTAATTTAGTTTCTTTGTAAAGGTCCCCCAGAGGCTCACATCTAGTGGGACGTGGGTTGGTGACCACGGGGCCCCAGCTGAGTCCGGCATTGCTTCCACTTACTTGTGCCGGGCTCCTCTCTGTCTTCTTTCCTGTCGACCTCACTTGGTCAACTCTTGTTCTCTTCCGACACCGACGGTAATAGGGTATCCGAGGCCCAGGGAGTATCTTCCTTTCCCGCCATAATTGGCCCATGACTCATCTTTTCTGATACCCTCCTTCTGCGAGGGGTCAGCCTTCTTGTTCTTTTCCTTTTACCTCCTGCCTTCTGCTCAAGGCCCTCAAGGAAGCCGGGTGTATGTAGCCCCACCACTTCTGATGCACCCTAGATAATGCTACACCCTCAGGGGCTCACGGCTCGTGAGTTTGGGAGTTGGCGACCCTGAGGGATTCCTGAGCTGGGTCCGTTTTCCTCTTTTGTCCGTTACATTTGGGGCGGACCCTCTCCTCTTTCACTTTCCTATCTGCCTTTCATGGCTCTCCTTCCTTCAAAGTCCCTCAATCCGAATTCTTCGAGGGTTGAGGGCATTTCTCTTCCTCCTGTCCTTTATTTGCCTTATTCTCCTTTAGTTTTCCATTTCTTCTTCTAGTAAGTAGGTTAGTAGTTAGTTTTAGTTTTAATTTTGCATTTCATTTTCATCTTCACGATCACCCAAACCATCAGGGGCAGATAACCTAGATGTTAGGCCCCTTAAAACAACAATTATCATTATCATCATTCTTTGTAAAGGTGTCCATGTTAGATGGTTCTTATTTTTTTTTAGCAAAGAGTCCTGAACTATTTTTGACATACATTAAATACAGCAGATCAACTGCAGAAGGTTGACAGAAGGATAATCCGAACAGACATTAATAGTTATTGTAGTTTTCTATTGTCATGTATTCTGCTTTCTCTCATCGTGTCTATTATTGAATCACTTTCTCGGTAGGCAACAATCTCCATCGTCCATCCACATAATTTCTCTTATATTAAAGTTTGTTCTGATTATCCTCCTGTCAACCTTCTGGCGTTGATCTGTTGTATTTAATGTATGTCAAAAATAGTTCAGGACTGTTTGCTCATAAAAGAGAACCGTTTAACAAAGACACCTTTACAAAGAAATTGAATTAGGTAGCAAGAAAAGGAGACGGAAAAGTAAAACAGAAAATAATTAAACTCAGCAATTTTTCTAGATTTGTGCCATGTCTTGGTGTACAGTTTTACCTAGGACACCTAGCTGGCTCATCAGCGGGCTCTTGATGTCCCCGCCCGGACTGGCCGTGAAATTCAATGTACCATCTTTTTGGAAGCCTTGTTAGGGAGGTTATGGCTGCTTGAGCTTTTATTTCTCACAGTGAAGAGACGTAGGTGCGCTTCATAAAAAGGGGGGCAACGTGCAGTTCGCTACTCCTGCGGGGATCCAGGCCGGAACACCAAGAGCCCGCTGATGGGCCAGCTTGGTGTCCTAGGCGAAACCCCACACAAGACACGGCACACACCTAGAAAAATTGCTGATTTTTAATTCACTGGCCATGAAAGCCAACATACCAAAAAATAATTAGTTGAATGAACTTCAAAATGATTTTCTGTAGATGAGTTGATTAATACAATGCAGCAAATTTCAAATGGAGAAGAAAAAAGGATTCTGAAGAACAAACATAAAAAGACTAGAAATTAATCATCGAAAACAATACGTCATATGTGACGTCATATGTGACGAGGAACAATACGTCATACGTGACGAGGAACAATACGTCATACGTGACGAGGAACAATACGTCATACGTGACGAGGAACAATACGTCATATGTGACTAGGAACAATACGTCATACGTGACGAGGAACAATACGTCATACGTGACGAGGAACAATACGTCATACGTGACGAGGAACACTACGTCATATGTGACGAGGAACAATACGTCATACGTGACGAGGAAAAATACGTCATACGTGACGAGGAACAATACGTCATACGTGACGAGGAACAATACGTCATACGTGACGAGGAACAATACGTCATACGTGACGAGGAACAATACGTCATACGTGACTAGGAACAATACGTCATACGTGACGAGGAACAATACGTCATATGTGACGAGGAACAATACGTCATACGTGACGAGGAACAATACGTCATACGTGACGAGGAACAATACGTCATACGTGACGAGGAACAATACGTCATACGTGACGAGGAACAATACGTCATACGTGACGAGGAACAATACGTCATACGTGACGAGGAACAATACGTCATATGTGACGAGGAACAATACGTCATACGTGACGAGGAACAATACGTCATATGTGACGAGGAACAATACGTCATACGTGACGAGGAACAATACGTCATACGTGACGAGGAACAATACGTCATATGTGACGAGGAACAATACGTCATATGTGACGAGGAAGGGGCTGTCATAATGACGAGGTTTTGGAAGAGGAGGAGGAGGATGACAGTTAAATTCCCTGTCAATCCGTAGATGACTTAAATGTATTGGGTTTGATTCAAGTGCTCCAATGTGGGCGTAAACTATGTACATAAATAAATAAACTATTTTATTGTTCAAAAGGCTTTATTTTGTGAGCGTAGCTACCGGGAACCTCACTATCTATAAACGCAGTTATTTAATACAGAGTAGTTGTTGGTTATGTTGGTATTACTGTCAATGACGAGGTGAACTACGTAGGCAAGCAGAACGGGTGTGGGGAATTGAGACGTTGCAACTATTGAGAGTTGCAATCTAGGGATTGCGATTTATGATTGTCATTCGTTTTATTGTTATTACCGGTACTTCACTTGTGACATCTTGGTTAGATTAATAAAGATCAGATTGTAGTGTTCCCGTTATCCATTTCTATTAACCACAACATTTGGTGCCAAAACCCGGGATATCGTATGATATAAAGTTGATTAACCCAAAGAATGAATCAGAGCAACCTTTGCCTATCGAAATACTTATTGGAGGAGATTGTTATTGGAAAATCGTAAAGGACACTTCGCCAGTGCGCATTTCCACCTCCGTGGTACTCATACCAACCATGTTTCTATGGGTATTGACCGGAAATCGATCAGGCATCACTTTGAATTCATCACTGGTAAACCATATTCATTCTGAAAAGACTCACCTTTAGATGAGACACTCAGACAGTTCTGGGATCTGGAAACAATGGGAATCAGGGAAAGTCAGGATAAATATTTAAGTTCCAAAATCTCTGCGATACTTAAGGAATTTCATGATTCTTACCGAATAGAAAACCATCGGCGTGTGGTCTCTCTTCCTAGAAAATCAGGTATCATCTTGCCCAATAACCATGCTAATCCGGTAAAACGATTCAACGCATTGCAAATGAGACTAGATGCGAATATACCCTTGAAGGAGACTTATTATTCACAGAGGTTGGACTATATTATAAAACGCCTTGTTGAACATACTTCTTCTGAGACACCTGGTGATACGTTCTACTTGCCTCACCATTTAGTTAAGAATTGTAAATCTGGGAAAACGAAATGGAGGATTGTGTTTGATGCACCTTCTCGTCAAGTAGGTGGTCCTTCCCTTAAACGAGGCCCTCGAAATGGGGCCAAATTACTGCCTGAGATAATTTCTGTTCTCCTTAGATTCAGAAGCTACCCGGTAGCCATCATTGGTGGTGTCTCTCAGGCATTCTTACAACTTGTACTCGATTCCAAAGATCGTGACTTGACCAGATATTTATGGTACGATGTGATTGACAAATGCGAAGGGGTGTACGAAACAACAGACGAATCGTATATACCGTTTTGCTCGCGTTCAAGTTGGTCTAACATGCAGTCCATTTTTACTTTCAGCGACACAAAGGCAGCTAAGCAATTCCCATCACTGTGCCTTCTCAAATGCTGCTGCCCTTATAGATTGCAGTACGTACATGGATGACTTTGTAACCGGCGGTGAAACTGAGAACCAAGTGATCAAACTTTATTATGAACTCACAGGACTGCTAAACACAATTCACATGCCCATGGCAAAATGGGCGACCAACTCTCAACAACTGAAGAGCAACTGGACGTCCGAAGGTCGGGAACTAGAGACCAATACGCAAGTATTAGGAGTGAAATGGTCCACTGAAACTAACACTTTCTACATGACCAAGATATCGCCGATAATCTCAGGCAGGAACCCGCTAGTAAGAGATTACTGTTAATAACTACTTCCCGATTTTATGACCCCTTGGGACTTTTAACACCGGTATCGATTATTGGGAAAATAATGTTCCAAGAAACCTGGTGCAGAGGGATTGGATAGGACGAACTGTTATCACATGATAAAGGCATCCGTTGGCATAATTGGATTTCGAGTCTTTCAAGATATCGCAGCTACAGATTCCTCGATGGATCGGCATTTCCGAGAGAAGAAACATGCAAATTCACATCTTCTGCGATGCTAGTGAAAGGACCTATGGCGCAGTACGTTATGTCAGGACCACTCAAGGGCATAGTGTTACTATCCGTTTGGCTTGCAGCAAAATTCGACTCGCTCCCGTGAAAACGGTCACGCTTCCGAGACTAGAACTGCTAGCTGCTCTGGTCGGAGCGCGACTTTATATTATATCTGAAAAGCAACCGACTTGAGCTCTTCAGCAGCGACTTTATGGACAGATGCTAAAGTGACAATGGGTTGGGTACAGAGTGACCCAAATCGCTGGAAGTCATTTGTGTCCAACCGGGTAACTGAAATCCAATCTTACACTACTCCATCTCAATGAAGGTACTGTCCAGGGGGAGAAAACCCAGCAGATCATTAGTCGAGAGGAATTTCAGTGGTACATATAAAGTCACTTGATGGATGCTGGCATGGGCCTCCTTGGTTACTACAACAACCAGAACATTGGCCTAGCCAACTATCCACACGCGTATAACTGCCGGAAGAAAGGAAGACCATCTTCAATATCCTTACATTTGAGAAAATTTCACCCCTATTAGATCCTTCCCGATACAGTTCCTACTGGAGGTTACTTCGCATCACTGCGTGGATACTTCGTTTCTTGAAACATGTTCGAAGAAGAGAACGATTCTCTGTGGATTTAACAGCACCAGAGCTTCAAAACACACGCAAATATTGGATTCAAACGGTACAAAAAGTGTTTCCCTGCAGAATATCTGGCTCTAAAAGACGCTGTATCTCTGCCAAAGGAATCAAGAATAGCCCGCTTCAACCTGTTTCTGGAGAACGGACACATTCGTCTAGGTGGTCGTCTAAAACTTGCAGAGTTATCTAGTGAATTACAACACCCGTTACTCTTGGATGCCACCCATCACTTTGTAAAATTGCTCATCAGACAAACGCGCATCAGACTTCACCACTTGGGGGTGCGAATTGTGTTGTCGGAAATATGTACGGAGTTTTGGGTGCTCAGAACACGACAGGCAGTCAAGAAAGTGTTACGTACTGAACCCATGTGCAATTGGTTCAAGCGTCGAATCCATATTTTATATGCAAAAAAGAGAGGAAATAACGCAGTCTTTAGAATGACTTGGAAAGATTTTAAGAAGTGGGCTGTTATAATGTGGTGCAAGAACGGGTGACTACTAGTCATGCGGACATGGGATCACGCTTGACGCATCGATAAGAAGCTGGCGCATGATTATTAATAGAACGAGAAAGCTATCCACGACGAGTGAGGGACAATGAGTTTCGGAAATAGACCTTACTCAGCTATTAAATGGCAACCTTGTAATGACGCAAGAAGAGAAATAATTAAAATTAAGCCATTTGCAAGCATTTAATTAATGAAATGAACACATCATTGTTGATCCTTCTGGAATAAGATTTTTGTGTGGGGAAAAAGTTTATAATATTTGCACAGGAAAGAACTGCAGACGTGGCATTACGTAGATAGTTATTCCCCGAGCCCAGAGTTGGGAGAGAGGGAAAAATAAACCTCACCACCCACATATCTGAGGAACCAAATTATTTAATATCTTGGAATTGTGTGATCGATTTTCATGATCAAAGATACCATTTTACGTTTAAAACAAGAGCTTTCAAAAGACATATTTTGCAAAATTATACGACAATTACTTCAGAAGTTTGTGCTGGAGAAGACGCAGGTTTGATATTTTTGCCGCAGATTTGGATATATACCCTGGATATGCCAGGATTAGCATGCAGTCTTTACCAGACCGTGAGAGGTCGTGTTACGCTGTATCACAGACGAGCACCCTGTATGGGAGTGGCCGTTCAGTATCGTCATTAGTATCGCCGTGTGAAGACACATCAGAATCCTGTTATAGGAATAATATCATCAAGCTTCAGACTTTATAAAGTTCACCAGTGCAGTCAAAGTTTAGACTGTGGACTTAAGAAATAACCGGCGATAGGTACTCGAATATAATAGTTCAGTTAAAGAACCGACGCATCATAAGGTTTCGAAGTACCCAAGGACAGTGAAATATACAGTTCTATCTACGTTAAGTAACCAGATCAGGGTAGAACGAAATAGTAACGCCTAGTGTTCCTGAATTGAGGGGGCTAGAGCGAAGTAGGATAAAAATTAGGAATCGAAGTTCCAGGCTTTGTCTAGGTGGACAAATGAACAGTAAAACGTTGGGGAGTACTCCAATAAGCCACGAATCGAAGTAACAGAAAGTAATACAAGGAAATTACTAGGTCGCCGATATACAAGTTCGAGCGATCATAATAGTAATACATCAGGGATAGACTTTAATTAGACGAACAAGTTAGCGTCTAGCAAGATACGACATCGTGCGGTAAAGTTAAAGAAGCCGATAGTCAAACCCAGAATTAGAAGATCAGCCGTTCCAGTGAGGTTAGTTCGGTCGAGACTTTCAATTATCTCTTCAGAGTAGGAAGCCGACGTGCATATAGTGTAACCCTTGGATACGGGAAAGGAAAAGAAATCACGTGTGTAAGGCGAATATTTAACGCCAGAGTGATAAAATTTTTATGTAATGTAAATATAGTGAAATTTTGAGTGTAATATAGTTTTAGTGAAATTGTCCTGTGATAAGTGAAAACGAATACAAAATGGTATTCCTTATATTCAAAGTGATTAGGGTATATATTTTATGTGGTGTTAGAAAAGTGTTAATGAATGTGAATATAACCATGATTATGGCTTAAGAAGAAATTGGTGGGTGAAAATGTTCCATCGTTGGAGAATTCGGTCGCTGACCGTACAGTCATGTGAGTAACAATTTCGTTATTATGTGTTTTGGGAAGATTTGCGTATAATCCTCATGAGTGGAAGTAGGGATGTGCGATAATAGGTGTAAGAAAGATTGCGCGATCTGAACGATTAATTTGATGGAAATAAAATAAATATATGAAGTATTAATGAATCCCTTGTGGAAGATATTCAGTAAAATATCAGTTTAATGGTAAATGATATAACTATGGTAATGCAAGCGTAATAATAATAATAAGAATAACTAAATGAATGAATAATGTGATGAATTTTATATTGAAAGTGGTAGCTTCAGAGCTCCTTTAGATGAATTAATAAATGTAGTGAATGCAGGTTCTTTATTGTAAAATGATTATTGCCAATGGAGGATGAGTAATATATATTTTGAGACGTAGATCAAACTTTGATTTGAATTTATTTGGTTCTTTGAAGGCAACTTATCTAATTAATGTATGAGCGCCATGTCGCGCATTGAAGTAATTTGTCACGCTAGGAATGCGTTGAAATCCTCGGTAAAAGTAATTATGAGGGACAGTTAGTCGTGGTAATGAACTGTTATAAGTCCTCAAAGTTGTGATCTGGATCACGAGGCATTGTGTGTTGTATGTCAAAAAGGGTGCCATTTATGTTGTATTATGAGCGCTGGTAATGGGCGAGGCCTACCTTAAGTCGCTAATGTTATAAGTCCTCAAAGTTGGGATACTGCTCCTGAGGCATTTTAAAGGATCGAACTCAGAGTCGTCCGTGTTGAAGCCCCTTAATATTGGTTGTTTTATTGAATTTTCTTACCCGCTAATGAGGACACTTCATAATTATACTTTACCGAAGCTGAGAGAATAAGGTCTGTAGAACCTAAATATGTTGCTTTGTGGTTATTTTGTATCGTAAGCCTTGTCATTCAGAGAAATGCATTTGAAACAGCTGTGTGTAAAAGCTGAGTAACCAGTCCCTTGTGAAAGCGAGACTGTGGGCTCTTCTCTCCATGCAATAAATCAAGCCAAGTAGTTAAGACAGACCCTTACCCTCTTGTATTGAGGTAGGTTGGGGAACGGGATGTCTGAGTCACAACACACGGAAGTGTTTACGATTGTTTTAACGACCCGGTATTTGAACCGGGGTCCCTTTATATCCATTATTATCGCTTGCAGAGTTCAGATCGTTGCTTTCTTAAGATATAATTGTCTTTGAAGACAAAATGATAAATCCCTAACTTTATTATTTAATGATTCAGTGATTCACGAATTCTATTGAAGACATTAGATTCCGGGAGTAATCTTAAGTTTGACTTGCTCAGTAGTTTTCTATAGCTCGAGAATACGCAAATTTTTCCAATCACGGTAGTGAGTTGGTAGCTTGAGAGAGAGTGATGGTAACATATGAACATTGTGAGAGCCCAAAATAAATTAATGATTAGCCATACTTTGATATTATGATTCAAACCAGATATACTCATGTAAATATTAATTGATTTGTGTTTAATGGTTAGCACAGTGTATGTAAATTTTACCGAGCCATTTGGAGCTCGTTATTTTAAAGATTTGAATTGACACCATATCGGAGTGAAACTTAGTTGAAGTTTTGTTGGTTTTTGGAAAACCAGCCATTATTATTTTGTAATGGTTTAATTTGAATTCCTTGTTCAACTTTGGACAAGTGTGAAGTGGAGTGTCAGTATTTTCATTTGTTTAATGTTTGTAGCGCCATATTTTGGATAATTAAATGTTTTGAGAGTAGGATTTGATTTTGCTTATTTTTGGAAGTGTATCCTATGCTTAATCCAAAGTGTGTAGGTCACAGAGTGGGAGAACAAACCATGAACCCCGATACTCCCGATTGAGCATTGCTGGCAAACTGTGATTTGCATATTTCATTGTCGAAATGGGCACAGTACATGCCTTCCTTGCAAAATGGCGCAAAATCACTTCTCCCAAGCAATCGAAGCTCCACAACCCAAATTAAGGGTAACACAAACGAAACCCTTTGAAGTCACGGGAATTCATTTCGCTGGACCCATTTATGTGAAGGTGGGGACCACGAGCAAGAAATGTTACATAGCACTCTTTACCTGCGCTACGACCCGCGCGTTACACTTGGAATTGTGCTCAGACATGACTGCGGACACGTTCTTCTTGGCACTTCAGAGGTTCGTTGGAAGACGAGGGATACCACACATGGTATGTACTGATAATGCTCAGACGTTTCATGCGACCAACAGAGAACTCATGTCCATCTGGACTTCTCTCACAGCCCCTCCTACACATCAGTACTTCGCTCATCATAACATCACTTGGTGATTTATTCCTCCAAGGGCGGCTTGGTGGGGAGGATGGTGGGAGAGGATGGTAGGCACCACCAAGTGGTGTCTGCGAAAGGCACTTCTCCAGGAAGACAAGACTGGGAGGCACACGTGGGAAAAGGTCCGCATCAAGGAACTGCGTGTTGGTAGAGATGCAGTCGTCAGGACGGTGGTTCTACACACCCCTACCGGAGCCACAATAACCCGCCCCATTCAGCTGGTCATCCCCCTGGATGTTGATCAGGGTGGGGAGGATGTGGGGAATTGAGACGTTGCAACTATTGAGAGTTGCAATCTATGGATTGCGATTTATGGTTGTCATTCGATTTATTGTTATTACTTCACTTGTGACATCTTGGTTAGATTAATAAATATCACATTGTAGTGTTCACGTTATCCATTTCTATTAACCACAACAACCGGGTTCTTTTAGTGCGTATTCCTCAGATATATCCTCTTCTGGTCCCCAGCCAGTAGACTCACAGTAGTCGCCATCACAGCATAAATCACCTGGATACTCGCAACATCTGTCACAATTATCACAATACTGGGGGCACTTGTAGGCTGGGCTGCTCAGTGCCACGCACACCAGGGCTCCCAGGAGAACCTGTGATAGAGACACGCCATTCATAATAAACACTCTGCATTGTGCATCTGAAACAAGAGAATATGTGAATCCTTGTTTGTCTGTTTGATTTGTTGTGTTTGAGTTGCCTTTGTTTGTTTTGTTTGAGTTGTCTTTGTTTTTTTTAGTTGTCTTTGTTTCTTTGTTTTGTTTGAGTTGTTTAGGGGCCGTCTATTGTGATTCTTTCTCCAGAAAATCACAGCTGTAAAGAACCTGCCGAGTTTCTGATTACGGAGGAAGATAGAATTTTGTTGTTGTTGTTGTTTCATTTGATTGGCATGAACATCCTGGTTATTTAGCCTCGTGTATTTGGCTGGGTGTATAATTTGTATGACAACCTGTGTTATTGTGGTGACTATAGGGTTGTGTATTTGTACCTCGAGTGAGAATTTGTAAAGAGGTGATTGCGATCTTATGTTAGGAAACATCCAGGCATTTGCCTGGAATAGAAGTGGGTAAATCACGAACAACCACTTCCAAGAAGACAAGCTGGGATTTGAAACCACTTCTTCTCAGTTTTGCCTCACGATGCTGAGTGTAACCCCATTCCACCCCTGAGACCAGAATTCAATTTCGTGGCATAGCCGGGAATCGAACCCGGACCCCCGATGAGGCAGCCAAAAATGCTACGCACTGCGCCATGAAACGGACGGATTTTAAAATATGGACGGGGAAGAATAATGCCACAAAGATGTAATATTTTGTCACTCTTGGTATTCGTCCCCCAGGGACTCGCAACTATTGGGACATGGGTTGGTGACCACGGGACCCCAGTGAGTCAGGCATTGTTTCCGCTTCTATGTAGGGCTCCGTTATGACATCATTACTGTCGACCCCCAACTATTGTTCTCCTTTGCCCCGACGGTATTAGGTGTCCGAGGCCTAGGGTGTCCTTCAATATCCCACATGAATATTCGCCTTTGCCTCATTTTTTACCTGATATCCTCATTTTCTGAGGGTTCAACCTTATCCTTTTTTATTCCTGATACCTCCTGCCTTCTGCTCAAGGCATTAAAGGAGGCAGGGAATCCCTTGCACTTATGATGCACCGGGGAGTTGGCGATAGCTAGGGATTCCTGAACTGGGTCAATTGTCTTCTGTTTCCCTTGGAACCCCTTCTTATTCCCTTTCCTATCCGCCTTCCATGGCTCTACTTCATTCTAAGTCCCTCAGTCCTCAAACTTCGAGAGTTGTTGGTCTTTTTCCCCTCTTCCTTCTGCGTCATTTCATAAGGTCTCAGTTTACTGGGAAATTACAAGGATTGCATTGTGTATCAAATGTGACACTACAGATCTTTTACGAGCCGATATCTTATGACTCGCAGAGTCATGAATTGTTTCCTTCCTTCAGAAAATATGTTCATTGTACCCATTCTAAAAAGATTGGCAATCAAACAAAAAGGATTTCAAGAAAGATTACATTTACTTTGTATAGTCTAACATTGAACTAATGCAGGTGTCACATGTCAGTAAGGTGTGGCTGTTTAGGATCTACAGAAGCGTGAAATCTGCTGGAAAATATGCCCTTAAAATACTGATGTATGATCCAAAAAAGTGCAATATGAACTAATATATTTACAAGCTTTCTAAAGACACGCGTTAATAATGCAGTGGAATGTTACTTTAAATACTAATTCTACATTCAAAGCTAAACATTTGTTAAAATCTACGTTGATTTCATGAATAGATCTACAATAAAAATGTTTTCCTCAAATATTCAACAAAAATGTTTCAAGACACTCGCAGAAAGCAGAATATTCTTCACCTTTTCTCGCGTTAAGAACTGAAACACAAATCACATTGCATGTAGAAGAGAAAGAATATGCACTACGTTAAAAATACTACCAAGTTTAGTTACAGTTAAATATTCTGAGTTAGTCTGCAATAATTGTCAAGTTTATATTCTTTTAGCGACGCTAACGCACAGAAACCTTGCAGCGGTCAGTGGTACCACTACCTACCACTAAAATATTACCAAAATATGACCTTAAAACATTGTTGTTGTTGTTTGAGTCTTCAGTCTTTTGACTGGTTTGATGCAGCACTTCATGTCTCCTTGTCCTCAGCTAATAATTCATCTCTACGTAGCTACCACAACCTACATCCGAGGCAATCTGTTCAACATATTCTAACCTTGCTCTACCATTACAGTTCTTGTCCTCAACCCTTCCTTCCATTACTAAGCTTGCTATTCCTGGGTGTATGTGTCCTTGCAACCTATTAGCAATCGCCAGAAACATCTCTCCTCTCCCAATCGTCTTAATACTTCCTCATTCATAACCCCATCTACCCATCTGATCTTCATCATTCTCCTGTAACACCAAATTCCAAAAGCTTCAATTCTCCTCTTTTCTGCTGCACCAATAGTCCAATTTTCACTTCCATAGAGCGCCACGCTCCAGACAACGGCTTTCAAAAATGACTTCCTAACATGTAAATCTATATTCGATGTCAACAGATTCCTTTTTTGTAGAAATGCTTTCCTTGCCTGAGCCAACCTACTTTTATATCCTCTTTGTTTCGTCCATCACTGGTTATTTTGCTGTCTAAGAATCAGAAGTTTCCTACATCTTTCAGCGTTTCATCTGCCAATTTGATGTCCATAGAGGTTTCTGATTTATTTCGGCTGCATTCCAATATTACTATTGATGAAATATGACAATAACTACGAACATGACCCAAATATACATTTATATGCTCTATTGAATCCCCCTAACTCGAGCTTAATTACAGTTTTTAATGAAAATGTAGTCAAGGAAACAATCTGACATTTCCTTAGTTATTTTATAGGAAGGCCTTCCAATCAGCACTTCTGGCAGAGAAGTTTTCATTTTAACATGCAACTCATAACGACTTGTCTGTAATCTTGTATTAAATTATCAACAATTACTTACTAGGAACTTGGCCATTTTGCGGGATTTGTAGGACTGAAGTGAACTTCACACTGAAGGCTGCAGAAGATGTGTGATGACTTCTCTGTGTTAGTACCGTATATACTTAGACAGTCTGGTTCAAAAGCTACACAACCCCTCCTTAGTTGTAAGGCTCGTCATATATTTAGTAATGAATTAGCACTTACCACTAAAACCACTTAAAGTAGAGACATTTTTGCCCGTAAAACACGCATAAAGATAAAATACAGGGCTATGATAACACTATCTTCTCGGGCACATACGTTAGAAAACAACAATAGGTTGTAAATTATATAGGAGTGTTGTCGCCAGCATGAAGAAAATTTTGAATGTGTAATATAAAGTATCTACATACAGTACATTTTAGACCACTTCCAATATACTGAAGAAGAGAAAAATCATATAATTCCGAAAAGATAGAAACATTCTTTTATATCATCGTTTTGAAGGCCTTTATAGGGAAGTGAAAGGTTGCTTGGGCTTTTATCTCTCGCAGTAAAGAAGCGCAGGTGCGCTTCATAAGGAAGGAGGTAGTGCACGGTTCGCCAGCTTGGTGTACTTGGGCGAAACCACACACAAGACGCGGCATACACCTAGAAAAAATGCTGAGTTTTAATTCACTGGCCGTGAAGGCCAATACACCATCATTCTATTAAAATGTCTTTAAATCAATCCCTTACTACTTCAGTTTCACAAGATTCTCAATATGTGAGACTGCTTTACCTGAATTACCAATATCTGACACGAACATCTAATTCTTGCTATTTTAAGATTTAGATGTTTCATTTGTTCAACTACTGTAGGAGGCTGCGTGTAATGGGGACCTGGACAAGTATTAAACACACCTTCTACCAACGTGTGTGATGATTTCTCAATTGAAGCACGTCGTTAACGAAATGTTTTATGAACTCAGACACTTTGATTTCACGAAGCTTGATGAACTCAGTCATTGATTTTATTATGTTTCCAAACCCACCATTTGTTTTCTTCTTTTGAGGGGCTTGGACATATTGGTCATTTAGCCTCGTGTACTTCGGTGTGTGTGGAATGTTGTCCGCTTACCTGTGTTATTGTGTTGACTCTTTAAGCGTGTGTATTTGAAATTCAGGCGAAGAATGGGAAAGAGGCCGTGGCTATAAGTTACGAAACATCCCAGCATTCGCCTGGAGTGGAACTGGGAAAACCACTTCCAAGATAGCAGAGGTGAGAAACGCCCCCATCTCTTCTTAGTTTTGCCTCACGAGGCTGGAAATCCATAACATCATCTGAACTGAAACAGGAAACAACGGATCTACGAGGTGCTTTCTGAATATGTTTCGGAACTTTACTTCACAGAGGAACTGTATTATAAAGAAAGAAAATACTTTGCAATAACAAAAGATAAACATTCTCCATAGGCGCTGAACTAAGGGGAAGTAAAGCCGGCGGTCCCATGTCATAGATTTATGGCATGTAAAAGATCCTTCCACAAACTAAACTTGTGTGAAGCTAAATTTCGAGGTTATATTTCGTTGGAACGCTCTATCAAAGTTCCCACGTTCACCAGTAGGTATTAGTGACATCTGGTAGCTTAAGTTGGAACTACTTGAAATTGAACGGAACTTGTAGCTCACCCTATGGGTGTCCGCTTGAAGCAGCTACAGCCTCTGGTGAGCCCAACATGTCCTCGGACACTCCCGGCACTAACAGCCATACGATAAATGAATAAATATCATAGACGCTGTGTAAGCAGCGATGAATATCTGTAATACTTGTCCTACGTCCTTACGAGCGCCTTTGTCATAGCGCACATTTCCATTCGAGACCATGTTTCCAGCACAAGTTTTTCTGCCATACTGGTTTGTCGTTCAGTGAACACAGACTAGACCGTGACGAGCAGCTGCAGCAAGTCCGGAGATTGCGGTTCGTATCCCGGCGCTGACTTGTAATTCCGTGTAATTCCACACTCCCTCCAGGAAAATGAAAATATAATACTTTATTTCAAGTCCCAAGGCACTTACCCGACACTAATAATTACAAACTACTACAGTCACCACAGAAACACAGGTTATCCGACAAATTCAACTCACACCTAAGTATAAGGGGCAGATGACCAAGGCTGTCCTACGCCTTTAATATGAATTAGCAAGAAAAGAACAGCCTTTCTCTTCCAAAACTATGTTGGTTGGTTCCTCAGTTTAGGAGCTGCGACAACGAGGTCATGTAGCCCCGTGTATTTTGGGTGTGTGTAGAATCTGTCTGATAACCGGTGTTAATTGTGATGGCTGTATTCGTGTGTGTGTTATCTGTAATTCAGGTAAGGACTGCAGATGATCAATTTCAAGTTGTTTCAACTTTTGCTCCCAATGCTGCCGTCAACGACACCTAGCCGTGAACTTGGCTACTAGAAGCCACCGCAATCGGCACCTGTCGGCGAACGTTGGAAATTATAAAGCGTTAATCAAATCTAACCTGCAAATTGTCGCTTCACACAATTGTAGTTAGTGGAAGGTTCTTTTATATGCCATAAATCTATGACATGGGCCCGCCCCGACGAGGGAAGGCATACTGAGGGGTTTTTCTAAACTATATAAATGGGATAACTGAGAATGAGAGTCAATTTGGTTGTTAATCCATTTAAGGGATTTTCAATATCGTGTTAAATAATTCCCGAATACTTGTGTGTATAGGCTACGTAGGCCAATGTATTATTTCAGTAGTATGGATCCCTCCTGCGACGCTCACAAGCGACCAATCGTGACAAATGAATATTCAAATGAAAGAGAATAGACTTTAGCAGTGACAAATTGCACTATAATTTCATAAATATCTATAATTTCTTTAATAAATGACTCATAAAAAATTTACGAAGTGTGCGATTTGCAGATACTGTTGCTGTAGGAATATACGCTCCATAATTGTTGTCCATTTCACATTTTGGCCGCTGTGACGCCTGTTTCATGTCATTTTAACATTCTGCAAGGATTTCAGAAAGAGTAAATCGAAGGAATGACTACTCAAATCGTATAATTTCATGAATATCGAATAACCGGTGAGTGATATGATGACTAATTTTCAGTAGAACTTGGAATTCTAACTGAAATGGAAATAGTATTCTATAATCATTTGTTTGAAATTAAAACATATCAACCTTTCTCCTTAAGTGTCTCATTATAAAACTTTTGGGGAAAGTGTGGTTTATGAACATTCGAGATTTCTCGGCGGCTATGGTCCACGGCGGCTATGGTATAACATATAAACAGATGGCCAAATTATTAAGGTAAAGCTGAATATAACCAAATTCTTAATAGTAAATTCGTTCACAGAATCTTCAACAATGTATAAAATATAAACAGATGGCCAAATTATTAAGGTAAAGCTGAATATAACCAAATTCTTAATAGTAAATTCGTTCACAGAATCTTCAACAATGTATAAAATATAAACAGATGGCCAAATTATTAAGGTAAAGCTGAATATAACCACATTCTTAATTGTAAATTGGTTCACAGAATCTTCAACAATGTATAAATTTCCTGTAACCGGATGAATTTGATTGCTGTGATTTAAGGGGCGGAACCGCGAGGTCATCAGAACCTAATCCATGAGAATGCGTTTTTGTGGCATCCTAACGACAGTAGATTAGTACGTATTAATCCCGTTTCCAACGGGGTCGGGGTTGAGATGCCATGTAATTCTATGTGGCGGATGGTTATTACGTCCAGATTCCCTTCCTGACGCCAATCTCATGAGAGGAGTTAATGGGAGATGAAATGAATGAAGATGAATGAAACTGGGGAAGTTGACTTTCAAGTAGTTCCATTGTCACTGACACCCAGCGGCGAACGTTGGAACTAGGTAGAGCGTTTCTAAACAAATAACCTACACATTTAGCTAGGTTCTTTTTCATGCCATAAATCTATGACATGGCTTTACTGAAGAATTTTAACGCTCTTAAAAATACGACCACTTCGGCCGGGTTGAACGCGCGATCTTCGGCATAGTAGTTCAGCATGCTACCGACTACGACATCGAGGCCGCTCCTAACTAGATCAAACTTGGACGTCAATTGAGATAACGCTCCTGGGAATTAGTTAAATTAATGATTTCCAGATAAAAGTAAACTTCTGATCATTAGCATAGAAAACATCAGAGGAGGAATAAAGAATAAGGAATTAAGAACAGCATCGATTGTCCCTTAAAGGGCAAAGACCTCCTGTATAGGGTAGCTCTTTTTCACTAATGTGGTGAGCTAATCACATTAGGATTGTGCATGGTAATTCCAAGTTTAGTTTTGTCTTATTTTGGACTGTTACACTTTGACTTTCTCTCCTAGTTTTCCTAGCGATGCGCTTGACTTAAATGACTTTCACTTGCCCTATAATCTGTCTTCCATGAGCCTGTACATAAATCAGGAAAGAATAGAACGAGTCTCACATTATAATTGCCTAGGAACTATCATCAATGAGCAATGGGATGACTCGCAAGAGATCCGTTATAGAATTACCAAGGCTAGAAGTGCTTTCTTAACAATGGGCTCGATTTTCAAGAGTCATTAACTCACCCTCACCACAAAAATAAGACTCCTCAAATGCTATACATACCCAGTGCTTCAGTATGGCGTAGAAACTTGGAGCTTGAAGGACGAAACTATTTCAAAACTCCACACATTTGAACTATGTTTATACAGAAGGATTCTAAAGATACCATGGACTCATAAGATTACCAACCAAGAAGTATTACGAAGGATGAATACAACCCAAGAAATAGTCAATATTGTTAAATGCCCTAAGCTTCAATACCTGGTCACATAATGAGCAACAGAGGCTGATACGAACTACTGAAATGCATTTTGAAAGGAAAAATAGAAGGAAAACCATCCCCAGGACGAAGAAGACTTTCCAGGCTTGCCAACCACAGAGTATGGTTCGGAAAAACATCCACCCAATTGTTCCGGATAGCGACCAGTAAAGACACCATAGCCAGAATGATCGCCAACGTTCGAAGCGGACAGGCTCCCTGAGAAGACTTGCGGTGATATAATTTCTTTTGCGAGGGGTGTTCAAATGAAAAGGTACGAAACGATACTGTGGGCACAATTTATTCGTTATACAAAAGTAAACACCAAAGGTGTCCCATTGCATCACTAGCCGCAGGATTCCCTGTTCCCAGAAGTCTTCTGGTTGTGACAGGAGCCAATCCTGTGCAGTGTCCTTTAGTTCATCGTCCGATTGGAAACGTTTTCCCTTGAGACGAACCATTAACAGTGACATGTATTGTGCGACACTCCGTAGCCTACACAAGTCCATCAAGAACAAACGGCCTGAACTGCTCACGAAAGGGAGTGATTCTGCTCCATGATAACGCTCGCCCACACGTCTCTAACGTCACACAAGGTGTATTGGCCACGTGCAAGTGGGAGCAACTTGAGTATCCACCCTACATTCCGGACTTGTCATCCTGCGACTTCCATCTGTTTGGTCCGTTAAGAAAACATCTCAAGGAAAAAAGGTTTTCAATCGAACGATGAACTCAAGGACACCGTACAGGATTGGCTCCTCTTCATCGGACCACAAACCATAAACATTTCCTCCCTGTGTCGAAGGAACTTTGTCTTTGTGAATTCTTTCTTTCTCTCTCTTGTGACAATCGAGATATTATTTGTTGCTCAGTTTCATTGTTACGTGATAAGCGTAAATTTTTCGATTTTAATGAACTGCGAACTATATCCGTTTTTCGTCTCGGCATGATGGGTTAAAATCACTCACTGGACTATTAATTATATTATTATGGAGATAGCATGTGCAACGAATTCTTGTCAGATGTAATTTAAGAATGGCGAGGTGCATGAATCACAAATCCCCCTTCCGTCCAATCTAAACTTGACTGTGTATTCTGCGGAACGAAAAGTTCACAGGCGAAGTAAGGAAAACCGAGTTGCACTTCCAGGGAAACGCCAAACACATCCACTCTTCTCTGAAATCTTAACTGTACACGACTCGACAGTGTCTGGGGTGATAGACTCGCATGCCAGCCAGCTAGCTCGTAAACTGTCTCGAAGCTAGTAATTGAATGGAGATTGTTGGAAGAAATGAAAACGTAAAAACACTTGTAGAGGGTGATGTATTGAGGATAGAGATATGCTGACACAGATGTTTTTGTAGAACTACTCATGCTGACCAATTCTTACCCTCATAGTACATAGACATTTTTGACTGTTTGCCCAGAATAAGCTTAAAAAGCGCACGGCCGCAAGTTTTTTTTACTTATTCTCTGAAATCGAGACTGCTCGGCTTCCTTTGGTCATAGATAAATTATTTTCTACAGAAACCTTCCTCAAGATATCCTTACAGAATGGTAAAAACCGCATCAATATCCATTCAGTGCTTTTCGAGATTACCCGTAATATCCAAGAATCGGGGATTTTGTTTTATACTAAGTAGAGACAGAGGGAGAGAAATATTACATGATTTGTCTGATAACCTGGGTTATCGTGGTGTCTGTAGTATATTAGAGAGTGGTGCGTGTTTATATTTGGGGCAAGGATTGTGAAGGACACATTCGTGGTCTGATGTTAGGAACTATCAAGTTATTTGTCTGGAGTAGAGGTGGAAAACCACGGAAAAACTAATCTACGATAGCTGATGTAGGAATCGAACTCATCGCCTCTCAGTTTTCCCTCAAAAGGCCCTCAGACACGAATTAAGTTCCTTAGCAGAGCTGGGACTCGAATCAGAACCTCAGGGGTGAAAAACATTAATGTTAGCCAACACACCAGGAAGGTGTCATTACTTCAAGCAGTCAGATAAAGACAGACAATTAGCCAGTTTATGTTTATAAAAAGCAATGCTTGTAATGGAATAGTAAAATTCGCCATTACTTAACAGTGATTAAACCGGAAGCTCTTTATGCTTCAGAAACGCTCAATTTACAAGTTGAAACATTAAAGGAACAGTTAGAGATTAAGGAAAGGAAAATTAGGCGATATATCTTAGGGCCCTGAATTAAGAATGGCATCTTCTTCTTCTACTTTATGTGCCATCTTCTCTCAGGAGGTTGACAGCCATAATAGAGACTCTTACTCTTTTGCTTTAGATGATGCAGCACGAAACAGCTCAATTAGTGGAACAATTGAAACAAGTTTTCCGATTATCGATCTAAGAATTGCGTCTTTTTCCTGGTCTTCTTTTGCCTTGTAACTTCCCTTGAATGACCAGTTGCAGATGATGATATTTCTCTCCTCTCATCACATAACCCAGATACTGCAGTTTTCTAAATTTGACACTTTTTAGCCTATGTTCATTTATGTAGAAATAGGCTTATGAGATCACCTCTTGTCCGTGTGTCTGTGTGTGCGTGTGTGTGTGTGATATGGTGTGTGTCCCCCTAATAACTTCTAAACGGCTGAAGCGATTTCAATTAAACTCGGTAACTTCATAGCACTGTTCCGGACGACCCCGACCGTGCCCTTCTAATTATGTTACGTTCCACCAATCCAACATGGCGGCTGTGCGAAATATTTCATCGGCATTCAATATCTCCGAAACTATTACCGATATCACCCAGGAATATTTTCCGGTGATAAAGGGAACTACTAGCAGTTCACCTATGTGACTTTTGAAAATCCGGTAACTACAAAACCAACATGGCGGCCAAGCGAACTTGTTACATTTAAAAAGACGTTTCTCGCGATTTAATGAGACGAATTCTATTTTTGAGCCATTTGGAAAGAATGAATCATACGAGACTTACTTACCGAATCCACAAATTTCTGCAGAACAAGCGTACAAGACCAAAGTGGTACAAACAGGTGGAGAGGGACCCAGTGGAGATGGGATCGCCAGATCTGATGAATAGAAATGTAATCAGGAATATTGTTCACATAAGGGGTTTTGAGGGAGATCAGACGAAACCAACACGACGTGCATTGTCGGAGGAACAGAAACTACAACAATCCATGCATATGGAGAGTTATTGGGCAAGGAGGAAGGCTCAACATATTAGTTGATTCTGCGTGGTCCTAAGTGACCCATCCACGAGAAGAAGAATTGTTGTTGCCTCAATTGTGACAACTCAAAGAACAACAGAGGCATACATTATGGTTAAACAGAATTTATTTGATATGCATAGATACAGAGGATCCTCGTACAGATTACAAGCAGTTTTTAAAAATATACATAAGTTGTTAATAGTTGTGGTTGGTTGCGTTGGTACTACTGTCATTCAGTAATGGTTGACTTTTTAGGTTCCTTTTCTGGTTCCTCGTGATCTTTGGTTTCTGTGTGGTCTGCGTTCTCTGATTTAGTTGATTCCTCTTCCTCGTGCCCCTTCTGTTGATCTTCAGTGGGGCCGCTCAGAGCCATGCACACCAGCGCTCCTAGGAGAAGCGTCAGAACCTGGAGCAATCAACATGTGACGTCAGTGTAGGGCACAAGTTACTCTGCGTTTTCAGGGGCATAAGCAGATGAGGTGAGGGAGGAGTCACTGATGGCGCTGCAGTCCCCCCCTCCCCGAAATGCTCCAAAGATTCACAAAAACATGAGACTTCAAATATTATTTTGCCGTTATTTAACCGTTATTTAGTTGATTGTAACATAACGGATATTGTCATGAATATTAGTAAACCCGCTAGTCTAACGTAGGCAAGCTCATAGTTGGACTGGAACAGGGTTAAATTACATCTTAACAATAACTACGGTACGTTACAGTCATCGATATTCAGAAAAGAAAATCCACAGGCTTTAGGAATAACACTACAAACTACAAGTACGTCTTTCAGTAGTCACATTGAAGAAAGGACAACAGCAGCCACGCATGCTACTTATAACATCAAAAACGTAACACCCCTTGACCTGTCAACAGCAACACCACTGTAAATCCCATTGCTACATATGGGATCTCCCTCATATGGGACAAGTTAACCATGAGGAATATGGAGAGAATTGCCAATGTCAAAACTAGTTTTTTGAAAAGAACTCTAGGAGCAGGGAAGTACGCCCCTTTCCGGAGAAATTCCTTCCTGGAGGACTTAAGAGGGGACGTATGCAAAATTGCACTTCAGTCATGTCATGTTATGTATACAGCAGGGGTGCCCAACCATTTTAAACTAAGGCCCGCATTGTAAATAGTTGGGGGACCTTGCGGCCCACTAACACTCGGGGGGATTTGGGTGGTATGGATCTTTTTTTTAAATATAGCTGCAATATGGTGAGACTTGTGGCTGTCTTCTTAGTATTGTTGCCGTCTTCTATATTTATTTATGGCGGATAAAAAATAAAACTAAGGCCATTGCATAATATACATCACATTGTTTGTCGCGAAAGACACACATGCAGCTTGGTCCCGGCTTGTGAAATCCTAAGTTTCTGCATACCGTATAGTGGAACACGTGGACAGCAAATCTGGTGAGAGTATGCCTCAGATCATAACCTCCGCGCGTCAATTCCCTGTTGATCATCGCGTCAGTTGAGTAAAACTGAGGAGCTCACATTCAAAAGAGACTTTGTCCAAAAATTCAAAAAAATGTGCTTAGTACAGGTTTCACTTTGTGAGATTTATCCTGAGGTCCCAACACCCTGTAAACATTCAAAAGTGACTTTGTCTTGGCTATATTGATCTCTGAAAGTAGACTATTCATTCAAAAAACAACTTTGTCCACTGCAGTATTCGTTCAAACAAGACTTTGTGTACTTCAGCCAATCAGAACTCATCCCATATCATGGATCTCTTTAATTGTAGTTCTTGTAATAATTCCGTGTAACTCTAGTTGGCGGAAGTAGCAGTCTCAGTCTTATGTCTTCAATGAAATGCGTCTCCTTTGCGAGAACGTAGGGTAGAGTCAAGTTACTCCGTGATATCAAGTAACACCGCGATAAAGCGTATTTCCTCTATCACAACGTAGGTTCAATTCCGAAAGTTCTAAGTTTTTACCAGCAGATGGCAGTAGAAACCAGGAATCCAGGAAGCCCTTGCGTTCTATCTTTGACCAACTCAAGGAGGTTTAAAAAATATATTAACAGAGAGTTTACATTTCAACAAGTGATCCGCATCCAGTGAAATCTGTGGTGAAGATTTTAATTTCTTATAGTATAGGTTTCTTCTTAACACCCGTCAGAGGTAAGATGCAGATCTTCCGCATACAAAACTTACATGCATGTAGTGTTACGCATGCAAGTTGTGTGAGCTTAGCAATAAGGTCGTTTTTCATAGGTTGGACGCTGAAATGGCGCCAAAACGGAATCAAGAGGCTCGCTCCTACACAGCTGAAACACAATATAAAGAAGCATTGCGGTTGGTGATGGAAGAAGGATGGACAGTATACAAGGCCAATAGACGTTTTTATAACCCGTGGAGTACACTAAAGGATTATTACACAAAATATTCAGCCTATCCAGGAAGTGCAACCCTTGCAAAAAATGGAAAGCCATTCGTTGTGTCACCTGAATTTGAAGTGAAGATAGTGTGTCAAGTTAGACACAATAGATAGGTCTTGGCTTAATTCCAGACCCCAGAACAATGACGATGATGGTTGTGGTGCGTGAGGTGGCTCATCTGGCGGATGTCACCAAGAGAAAGAATGGAGCCGAATGGATTGATTATCAGTTTTGTAATGCCTGATACCTATAATGTCTATTTTAAGTGTGATAGGTGTGATGAATCTGATAGTCACTAAGAAGACTTAAAATATGTTTAATGGAATATTTTTAATATAATGTGTTTTTTATAAAAGAAATGTGTAGTGATATGTTTCAATATGGGCAATATGGGGTAATAGAAACGTATAGTCTACATACGATTTGAACACTTTTATTACATTAAACATTAGTTTTCACGATTAAGAAGTACACTGAATGGTGAACACCATACTATCACGGAGTAACTTGAACACTATCACGGAGTAGCTTGAACACTATCACGGAGTAGCTTGAACACTATCACGGAGTAACTTGAATATCACGGCGTTACCTACTTCTACTACCGGATTTTGTTAGTTAATACCTTGAAATAACATATGAATATTTGTAAGATATATGCCATAAATGTTCCGTAGGGTACTCCTCTTTAACATGAAATAAATCGAAATAACTGAAATCTAAATTTTCATAAAAAGTAACAAAAAAGCTTAGTATCACGGGGTTACTTAACTTTACCCTATACTAGACTGGATGTTGTATACTTAGAGACACATAGAACTCTCTTCATGAATCTGGCCTTCAGACTTTCCAGCTCTTGTAGTTGTCTTTTCGAGAGATGTTCCCATATTATCTCCAGGCCATATATGGCTGCGGGAGCAACTTTCATGTTGAACAAAGCCATGGCTGTCTCCAAAGATAGCTGGGGGAGATGTTGAATATCACTAATGTTTCTTATATCAGAGATAACTCTCTCTTTTAAGTGAATAGTGAAAAATTTTCCCGTTACCTGTAATGTAATCCCTAAATATTTGTATTGGTTACTAGTTCGTAGCTTTTGTCCTTTGCATAGGATATTGGCATCCTTAGATAGTTTTCCTCCCCATCCGAGAACAACTAATTCGGTTTTCTTTTCATTGAGGTCCATATTATTTTCTTCAGCCCATTCCGCTATTAAGTCCATGGCAACTTGAAGTCCTTTACTTTCAGACGCAAGAGCCATGTCGCCTGCATAGATGCATGCGTTAACCTTCTGTGTGTGCTTCTTTATTTCTTCTATTGCATCCTGTGTGAAGATATTAAAGAGTAGAGGACTTAATGGGTCGCCCTGTCACACGATGATACACTCATACAGCATGAATGAAAAAGAGTGAGTATTTATGTTCATTTGATACAATTATTAATCAAATTGCAGCCTCCGTGGCTTAGGCGGCAGCACACCGGCCTCTCACCACTGGGTCCGTGGTTCAAATCCCTGTCACTCCATGTGAGATCTGTGCTGGACAAAACGGAGGCAGACAGGGTTTTCTCCGGGTACTCCGGTTTTCCCTGTCAAAATTTAATTCCAGCAACACTCTCCACTATCATTTCATTTCATCTGTCATTCAATCATTGCTCCAGAGGAGTGCGTCAGGCCTCGGCAGCCGGCACAGTTCATATCCTCGCCGCTAGATGGGGGCTTCATTCATTCCATTCCTGACCTGGTCGGAGACTGGAAGCAGGCTGTGGATTGTCATTTTCATTAATCAAATGATGAATAATGTTCATGATAATTTAGTTTAGTGAGACGACTGGAAAAGCTTTGTGCAGGAACTTAAAATTTCTCTCCACTTAAGATCGAATTTAGTTGTACCAATCATTAATAAGGATTTCAAGTGTTCATCATTGAGTCAATGACCTTGGGTATGAGTGCGCGCGCAATGCTTTGTCCAGTTGATTTCAGTTGCGGACAAAAGAGTCTCGCGAAGGGTATCCGGCACGCGAGCCGAAGATTGCGCAGTCCTGGATACAGTATTATGCTTATATAACATTTTTGTAATAAATAATTTATATAAAATCCACAGGCAAGTAACTCATTGTCATAAACTAGTACGTTGTCGTTTGTTGGAAGGTTTCTCTTCGTTCGTGATCCTATCTTCTCATTGACTGTCGATCACTGTTACATTATCGATCAATTGTCGTCTCGAACGTGCTTCACCCCTGAATATTACTGTTGGTGCATTTGTGATACATTTACGCTGTTTTCTCCACCCCTCTAAACGTAAAGAACACTCTTAATGTTTCTTACGAGGTGTTGGCAGACTGATGATTATTTACCGGAAACTCAACCATATCCGGTCGATAAAATTAGCAGTTTGCCTTTTCTATCACTACGAGATCTAGTGTGAGTCTATGCAGAGTTCCAATTAAGCCCTTATATAAGGTGGTTTCAAAAAGTAACGTGCCGGAGGATACCATTCCTGCACTCGTGTGGATGGCCTTGCCTTTTTTGGGTGGTGGTGACCCTGGATGCTTCCACTGGAGGCTTTGTCGTTTGGATTCTGGTTCGAAGTGATGACACCATGACTCATCTCCAGCCACCACTCGTGCCAGGAACCCATTCCCTTCCCTCGCATAGCGCTGCAGATGACCAAGACAGTGGGCCATTCGACATGCTTCCTGGTGTGGTTGAAGACTGTAGGGCACCCATTGGGCACACACTTTGCGCAAGTGCAGTCGTTCCTTCATGATGGTGTGCACACTTCCGACGCTCAATCCGACCACGGCAGCTATGGCGTTCACTGTCACTCCGCGGTCCAGGGTAATGAGTGCATCAACCAGCTGGACGTTGTCATCGGTAATGCAGGGGGGTGCCCCAGACCGGGCATCATCGGCTAATGACACCCGTCCTTCCCTGAAGCGCTTGTGCCACGCTTTAACCCTTGCAAGGGACGTGCAGTGTTCGCCGTACACTTGTGATATTCGGCGATGAATGTCCGTTCCCCCTACTCATTCCGCTGTCAGAAACCGAACAACACCTCTTTGCTCTTCGTTTGACGCCTCCATGTCACTGTTTTCAATGCGACTGGCAGCGTTGGACGATTGATGCATGCTGCTGCTCGCTTTTTATCGTCACGTGACGTGCACGCGTGAGCTCTAGCGACGGGCTGTGACCTTCCTCCCTCTGGTCGGAACCACAACTCATTACACACGCCACGATTAGCCGATGTCGTCACCGGTTTGCGCATTGCAGCCTCCGGCTCGTTACTTTTTGAACGCACCTTATAACTACTTCCGGTGTGAAGATTTTTCAAAACATCAAACAACGCCTGAGGGTATTGAACCAAGGAACACATTAAGGAAAGAATTGTGTAAATAAGTTAATTTGGCAAGGATTTGAATCAAAATGAAAGTGAGTAAAGAAAAGCGTCTTCGGTGCCGTAGTCGGTAGCATGCTGAGCTTGTATGTCCAAGGTCGTGGGTTCAAACCCGGCCGAAGTCGTCAGATTATTTAAGAACGTTAAAAGTCCCTCAGTATGCTGCTGGTCTGGTATGCATAGGTGCTTGTTTCATTGGGGGAGTGGTTATCGTGTCGGACTACCAACCCCAAGTATGCAGGTTCGCATCTGGCCGTAGTAGTTAGTTAGTTATCGTTGTTTTAAGGGGCGGAACTACGAGGTCATCTGCCACTGTGGTAAGCGATTTTTGAAAGGCGACAAAAATCACGACACGGATGTCATACATTGTTGGCATGTTAAAGATGCCATTTGAATTCAGTAGGCCGTGTTCATAATGGCAAAATTAATCTCGGGATTTTCCGCCAACACAAAGTTCCTCCATTCTCTACTAGAAAGCGCTATAGTCTCAAAGAGCGTAGATATCTAACTGCCTTGACTTTCATAGCGCTCCAAGGAATGACAAAAAATTGACATGCGAGCTGCCCTCTGGCCGTCAATTAATAAAATCATGCACCCGGCACCGAGGCCATACGATATTATTATTATTATTTAGTATGCATATGTGAAAAAAACAACACGTAACTAAGAGCTTGCGTTCATATAACAACGTATAGGTTACGCTGTTGACCTAGTATACATAGATAACAAACAAAAAAAGGGCAGATGACCTTGCTGTTCGTCCCCTTAAAACAATAATAACTAACTTGCAAACACTGGTTGTCATGGTTACCATGGTGTCGGAAAATTGATAACGCTATTTCCAAATTGACCCCCAATCAAAAATTATAATATTCGTGTTAAACAGAAGAGACTGTGGCAGAATTTGAAATTTAATCGAACTAGGTTATCTCCGGTCTCTCGGTATACGAGTGAATTCCAACCTCTCCGTCGGCGATCCTTGAAATGGTTTCGCGGGTTGACGGCATCATCTAACAGGCTCCATCCATTTCCTTCCATATCCTTCCCAAGTTCCACTCATCTACAATCATCTCTCATTAACTACTCTCATCAGGTTAGCGTCAGGAAGCGCTTCCGGCCATAAAAATCACCTACCACATAGATTATTATTAATCGTAAGGCAGACAGTAATATTAGAGAGCCTATCACAAAACAACAACATATTTGCAAATTAATGTACAAGTTCTTCAAATAACCCACTGAATCTGGAGTCACACACACACAATCCCTGAGGGCACCTGGATATGCCTTCAGAGAACCACATAGAAATCCATCCCCCACCCCGTTGAGACGGCAGTAAACTTGGCCTACACACTGTACATCAAACTAAGGTTGCTATTGCTTTACATTTCTTTATAATTATAGAAAGAGCTACTTACCAGGTATTTGGCCATGTTGCAGAAGTTGTAGGACTAGGCACTCTTAACACTGAAAGCTGCAGAGGATGTGTGGTGACTGCTGAGGGCCCGTAACTTATATACCCAACACTTGGGACACCATCTTCAATACTTACATAACATCTAATTATCTAGGGAAATGTTCTTCATATATTCACTTACAACCACTTGTTGGTACCGCACTTTATTACCCGCAGAACTCATAACGAAGATATTTTCCAAGCGATGAAAACACCGCTAGGTCAGAGAATATTCTAAAGACAATTGGCTGTAAAGTTTGCAATTGTACGAAATATATCGCACCATTAGCAGGAAGTTACAGAATCGCTATGTATAGCTTATTTGATTTTACGTTTACGATTATTTCATGAAGGACACATTGTTAAGCAAACTTTAAGTGGTGAATGACTGACGACAGAGTACAGAAATGGTGGTCGTGAGCCAACAATACTTCGTGCTTCTCTACAAACTCACTAATCTTAATAAGCAAATTCGTGGAGGTGATTATTGTTTTAATGGCTGATACATCTAGATCATCAGTCATGTTAGGGAGATAGCGAAAATGAATGAAATGAAAATTACTCCTCCCTACCGACATATATATATATATCCAGCTTTCGTACTAGAAGTAATGGACAAATCGAAATAGCTTATAATTTTTATTTTTTTCGTGTGGCCTCCTGAGAGACCGAGTACAAGTCTTTCTAGTCGACGCACGAGGGTGACCTGCGCGTCGGGATGAGAGATGGAATGGATGAAGATGAGTGAAACAGGGCAAGGATGTGGAAGGAAGCGGCCGAGGCCTGTCAGAAGGTACCGTCCCAGCATTTGATTGGTGTTGAAAATGGGAAACCACGGTAAACCATTTCAAGGACGGCCGACGGTGGGGCTCGAACCTACTGGTCTACCGAGCACCAGAGAGCTTGACCCCAAGACCTAACGCTGCTCTTTAGCCAGCGTAGCCACTGTTGTCGGTATCGAAATAGTAATAATAAGAGAACTGAAATTCAGGGAAAATCAATTACGTCAGCTCAAAGACTGAGGCTTGAGGTACTGGTAAATGTAGTAGAGCTATAACAGGCGGATAGGGGAAAGGGTCCGCCCTAAAATCAGTGGGAAAAGGGGAAATACCGGACCTAGCTCAGAAACCCCTCGGGGTCACCAACCTTCGGGATCGCCAGCCGTGAGTCCTTGAAGGTGTATCACTATCCAGGGTGCACCAGACATGGCAGGACTGGTACTTATATCCTGTCTCTTTTAGGGTCGTGTGCAGAAAGTAGGAGATACCATGTATACAAAGAAGAAATCTGACCTCGCGAAGAATGAGGGTACCAGTAAAAAAGAGACAAGGGTCAAGTAAGGAGGAGAAATGAATGACACCATAGGCCTCGGGTACCCTAATACCGTCGGGGGACAGAGAACAAAAGTTCACCAAAGGAATTCAAGAGGAAAGAGAGAAACCCGGCACAAGTAAGTCGAAGCAACGCCGGGCTCAGCTGGAGTCCCGTGGTCGCCAACACATAAAATGCAAATGAAGGGAAATAAAAGGTAGGAAGGCGTTATGTCCTCACTTCTCCTGACATTTATGATTTATATAATCTCTATTCATTTGGCGGTCTGTCTGTCTGTGTATCTGTCCGTTTGTACAGTTATCACTTATAACTCGAGAACAGCTCGGTGAATCAACGGAAAATTTGGTTTGTGTATCAATCACCCACTCAAAATGCATGCTAAAATTGGCAATATATCAAAATCTTCATAGAAGGTTGATAAGAAAACAGCTCAATGTGAGCCCCCTGGATGTGAAAAACAAAAGTCGTGGGACCCCACCGATATTTTCCAAAAAGAATTCCCGTTGTTGGCAGATGCAACTTAAACGATGGTGGTCTTTGTTGGTCTATTCCTGCTAAAGAGTAAGAGTAATCTAAAAGCGAATTGCATCGCCAGAACCAGATTTGGCGAGATCTACAAATTTGGTCCTGTGATTTTCTGCCATTTCTCTGTGAGTTGCCCTTTAGACAGACCAAGAGTTTTAGACTTATGCTTCTACCGCATGTTTTGCTGTCATATTCCACACAATGGAAAGCTACAGCCTCCAACTTTGGAGACCCAGTCGAGGTTGTAAAGCTCCACAATTTTAATCCAACGGCCTTTTGTCGTATTTGTATCGATTACGCCTTAAATTGCGCAATAACTTAGATTTTGAGTCATCTTTTTAGCTTATTTTCATTTAAGAACAAGATGTTCAGTAAAGAACACATAGCCTACTTTCTCCCTTTCAAGGAGTATAACTGAATGTTGGTTGTAATAGATTGTTGAAATACAACGTGTTATACGGATATTAAACATGAATATGAATTGCCCATTGCTAGTGCTACCTCTGTATAAAAAGAAATGGTTCCACCTTGTTAGAATTGATATGGTGAATCGATCTGCACACATACAGTACATGGCAGCTATCTGCAAACTATTGGGTTGATGACCTTGTAGTTCAGGTAAAAGATGCTTCCCACAAAAAGGTATGTTTTTGCAAAATTTGGTAGAGATCAAATGGTTAGGTTGGTCGTAATTTGATTTAAGCTTTTAACATTTGAGAGCCCGCCATTACGTTTACGTCAAGATGGCGTTGATATAAAACATGACACAGAGGTGGTTTTTGCTGTGCTACCTCTGTACCAAATTTCGTTCAATTCGGTTTTACAGTGTTCGAATTGATAGGGGGTATCGGTTTGCACACATACATGGCCGCCATATGCAAACTATTGGACTGACGACATTGTAGTTTTGTCAGAGAACGCTTCTCACATAAAGGTATTGATGTATTCTTTGGAATACACGGTAAGATAGAGTAAGCTTTTGCTTCTCTTTGCCTTAGTTCATTCCTTCCCTTTTTCTCAAACACCAACAGTGATCTGCTGATTTCTCCTTGTTGGTTATGTCTCTCATGTTACCTGTAAGTCTGTTCTAGATATATATCTTCCATGACCCACCTAGCGTCATCTAGCAGCGAATCTCTGAAGTACCTCAATTCTTCCCTGTACAAGAGGACTTCCTTATCAATCTAGCCACCAGATCTCGTCGCCATCGCCAGCTATCATCTCCGTGATCAAGAGAACTTCGTCTACTTTTTAACCCTCCAGGCTGCGCTAGTGACTCCTACTATCAACTCTTTGAAGACCATTTCATCATGAAGATCTTTTTTAAATTGTTAAGTTGGCTATTCTTATATTTATTCCTTTTGTCTCCTACCCCCCACTCATTTCCCTTTCCCTGGTCCCTCCGCGCTCCGTTGAGCTTGTCTCACTTGTACGTCAGAAGTCGACCCAGTCAGTTAGTGCTCCACTAAAGCTCGCCTCCTCAACTCTACAGGCAAACTTTTAAATTTCGACGCCATGTTCGAATTTTAGTATCAACCGTCAGCTGGAACATCGCCTTCTTCATGAAGCAAAGATAAGTACCGACTTCAGGTTTTAACCTCATTCTCATCGCTTTTTAAAGGCTCAATGCTTTTATTTGGATTTTATAGACAGTGAAAGTTGCTAGGTGAAAATAACTGCTTTTCAGAGATCTTCTTGATCTAACTTAAACTATCAAGTCTAACTTTCAACATGAAAGATTTTCTGAGATGCTATCTCACATCGAGGGATATTTCCAAAATACCCACTGTCTATACAATCTAGCTTTCCGCCGAGGGATTCTCTACCCAATTTAAACAAGTCATCATTGCTCTGGAACCTTCCAGAACTTGCACTCTAACTACCAGTTACACTGTCATGTACTTTCCACTCACATATGGGAATACTTTTTCAAACTAAGGAATCTTCCTTATGAACTGCTAATCAATAACTAATTTTTTCTTCCTCCGTTGGGATTTTTCTGTGCATTCAACTATAACCTACAAGTTTCTCAAGCAATAGACTCTCGCATATCTAGTGTAACTAGTTATTTTCCATCATTGCAATAACTTTCTTTGCCATCAACTTTTTGTGCTACAACAGAGAACTTTTCAACTATATCAACAGATTATAGTGAAAACAGTGTTTGTTCAACCTTTCATCCGCGTCGCCCTCGTCCGTGTACAATAAATACGGCCATGAACACTTTTCCTCTATCCCATTTGATCTTTCCCAAATCCCTTACTAACAAACCAAAATAATAAAATTGCTACTTTAGGTTTTTTTCAATGAGGTGTCACTCTCAATAAGTGCCCTCCCTCAATTGTTCCATATACAACGAATTAATTTCTGTAAAACTTCGTGTCTAGCACACGCCATAAATTATATTGTTTCTCCCTTCTAATGAAGGAATCCAATTCTTACAACTCATAAGTGAGTTATCTCTAGGTTTCACGAAAGGGAAACTTGCCCCATTTTCTCGTGATCCGTACTTAAACATAGGGGTTCTAGAAACTTCCTATCGATTTTTCTCTTCAGTTTTCACAATAAGTGACCTGCCCTATTTGCATAATCTTCTATGTATAATCATTAAAAGTAATTCAGTATCAATATAAGAAGTTAAAGAAACTTCTATTTTATTCTTCCTGCTTTTTGTTGTTGTTACTTTCGAAGTTGTTATTATTTCCAAGATACTTATCTAGAAATCCTTAAAGTACACACCTTGTACTTGATTTATTATTTAACTTTAATTACGTCAGTTATCTTTAAATTTTTCATTTATTTATCTTTGTCATTTCAAAATCTTGCGAATATTTAAAGCATATAAAAGGTTTAAAACCAAAAGAATTATCAATTGCCTGGCGCAAGCTTTAGATGTTTTTGGAGGTCTGCGACCCCAATTGTTTATAGAAATCAAAATTATATATTTGTTACAAAAACTACTTCCTTTTGCATTGTTAAATAAATCAAATATTTGTTTTTCGCTTCCTCATTTCTCTAACATAACGGTTAGGCAAGATCCTGTCTTCCTTGACTCTTCCTATTCAATAAAAACAAATCTATTGATAGGGTTTTCACCACTTGTTGCATTTGAGCAAGAACTCTTAGTTGGTAACTTTGTAAAGTCTCTCTCATCTTTAATAGCTAATTCTAACTGGCCAGTAAGGCAAGCATAGCTCGCTACGCCAGCTTCCTGCTTGTGGAGATTCTCTCCAACACTTATGGTTGGTTTTTCAAAATATAAGTGTTTCTCATTGTCTAAACTTTTAGTCGGCGCCTCGCTGGATAAAAGCTTAGTCATTTCTAAATGCAACTATTGGTGCACTAACCAAAATTATTCCCAAAGGTATAATTGCTTTATCCCTGTCCTTCTTGGAAGCATTTGGTCGCTCTTTAGGAATTCTTAAATTTCAAAAACTAAAATATCAAAGCCGATTCAAATTATTGGCACTCTTCAAATTACTTGTTTAGAAACAAACTCCTTTGAACAGATACACAATAAATCTGTTACTCTTTGTCTTGCCAGACCATCACCCTTCCCCGTAGTAGGCATATGTATGCTTGAGAGGGAATACACTAAAGCAGCTTTCTCGAGAACAGCCCAAGTTCCAGCTGCGTTTCCAGTTAGCTTCGCTCAGGTCCCTACCCACTTTAGGTATCGGAGAGCGTATTTGCAGTGGCAGCTGCCTTTGAGTATACTTAAAGTTAAAATTATAACTTCTTTTGGACTCTCTTCCTATTTCTCCATCCTTTTTCTCCAGTCCGAAACCCACTTCCTTTTCTTTATCATCTTCCCATCGGGGGTTAGGTTATTCCCAAGCTAATAATCTACCCAAAATTTGGTCCCAGAAACCCAGGGGAGTCCATTTATGACATTTTCTATTTGTCAAGGGTTATTTGACAATATTTTGCAAATCATTAATATCTTCTTTTAATTTTTCAGCTATAACTACATCATGCAAAGCCTGTGAAGTGGAAAGAGGCCGCTCCTGTCTCCTTTGGTGTGTCCCTTTCTTTCAACTTATTTGCTGCTGCCAGCCTGACAGCATATCCAAGGTTCCACAGTTTCGTAAGTTATACTTTAATTTACCTATTTTGTCATGGCTCCTACAGAAAAGGATAAGAATGAAAAACTTACTTCTAAACGAGCATCCTATAAAGGGCAAATTACCCGATTCAAAAAATACATCAAAGAGCTAGATCCCTCAGAAGCTCAATTAGATTTGTTAAAACATCGTGTAAAGGATTTTGAAAATTATTGTAACATCCAAACTGAAATCGAAACTTGTATGCTCAATCAAACTGAAGATCGAGTCGAAGTAGAAAACCAATATTACGAAGGTATAGGTTCTGCTTTTAAAATAATACGCCAACTCTAAGAGGAACAGAAAAAAGACGGTTCTGTTCTTGGTTCCCTTCACGAACAACAAACCTCTTCTCGCGAGGGCACTCACAAGCCCAAACCATTTCTACCTAAGATTGATTTACCCCACTTCTCTGGAGACGAATCTACTTGGGATTCTTTCTATGAACTATTTTGTTCTCTTGTTCATGACAATGAAGACATTCAAGTCATCTACAAGTTTCATTATTTGAGATCTATCCTCCGAGGTCAAGCTCTGCAGTTAGTTGAAGCACTCCCTTTAAGTGCCGAAAACTACCCCATTGCCTTTAACTTGTTGAAAGAAAGATACGGTAATTCACGGTTACGTATTCAACGCCATATGAAGGCTCTATTTAACTTACCTGCGTCACAGCACAATGACGTCACTAGTTTGCGTACTCTCATTGATACTACACAACTTCACGTTAAAGCTCTGTCCCAATTGGATCAACCCACTGAACACTGGGACACTTCCTTAATACATTTAGTGGTATCTAAAGTCGATGTTGCTACCCTCAAAGCTTGGGAGATTGAACTTTCCAGAGAAGACGATTACTCTTACGAGCATTTAGTCACTTTCATAATTGCTAGATGCCAACTCTTAACTGCTTTAGCTAATCAAAGTGAACCCTCATCCCCTAGTTCTAAATTTGAATCAATGTCTCTTAAACCTAAAAGCGAACGCTTAGCGTCTAGAACCCAAAAACCTGGGTCCAGCTCATCTAAACTCAAGTCAAACACCACTGGTTACCCAACTAGGTCTAGTGAACGCCGTATTACTAGTTCTCTCGTTTTAAACACTCAAAGCGAGCCCCGCAAGAGTTTAAATGAACCATTAAAGTGCAAACTTTGTAAAGATTACCACGCCTTATACCTATGTAAATCTTTTAAAGAACTGTCAGTCGACGACAGAAGAAAATTAGTTTCCCAAAATAAACATTGCTTCAACTGCCTAGCCACCCACGCATTCTGCTTCAAATTGCAAGTCCACCAGACTTTGCTTCCATTGTGAAAAAGCTCATCACACTTTACTACATCGTCATGATCAAGCAAGGTCATCGACCGCATCTACTTCTCAGAAAAGTGACAATGGTAACAGTTCCAATGCTTCATCGTACATTCAAAATGCCAAGTCTATACGTAGTGCCCAAGTACTATTTTCCACTGTCCAAATCGAAGTTCAAGATAACTTAGGCAAATGGGTCCGTGCACGCGGTCTTCTTGATTCAGCGGCAACTCATGATTTTGTGTCTAAATCTTTGATTAGAAAACTAGGCCTACCTGTAAACCCCACTTCTATTAACGTATCGGGCATTAACAGCTCAAAATCGCAAGCTTTACAGTTCTCAAAGCTAACCATAAGAGACATTTGTCACAGAAACAACTTTCTCAAACTGAATTGTCTCATTCTCAATAGCATTGGAGAAGATACTCCAAGTCACTCTGTGGATATTTCAGGATTATATATTCCCTCGCATTTAAGGCTAGCCGATCCTTTGTTCAACGTACAAAACCCCATTGACATACTCATTAGTGCCAATGTTTTCTGGAATTGCCTTCGTAAACAGGTTCGCAAGTTATCCTCAAACGTGCTTGCCAGAGACACTAATTTTGGATGGATTGTCACCGGTCAACTTCCCCATTATTCTCCCCAACCCGCATCGCAAAGTTATTTCGCTAATACTGACTTGGAACAGTTCTGGAGGCTCGAAAGCGTTGATTCTCCTAACGTGACCTCTTCAGAAAACGAATTCTGTGAGCAACTTTTTCTGAACACCACCACTCGTTCTTCTGATGGCCGGTTCATTATTCAGATGCCAAGATTACATAATCCCCCTAAACTTATTAACTCTCAACCCAAAGCTCGAAAAGCTCTCTTTGCTATCGAGAACAAATTCAAGAAAGAACCTCTCGTTAAACAGCAGTACACTGATTTCATGGATGAGTATGAAAGCTTAGATCATATGGAAGTTGTTAACAAATCTGATGACGAATTGTACCCCCCAATTGAATCGGTTTTATTAAATCATCATCCCGTGTGGAAAAACCCTCTTGTAAATGATAAAATCCGAGTTGTTTTCAATGGTTCATCACCTGACGTTAATGGCAACAGTCTTAACGATACTCTTTACTCTGGTCCTGCTATTCAGTCAGATCTATCTGCTATACTCTTAAACTTTCGATTATTTCCCATAGCTGTTATAGCGGACATAAAACAGATGCACCGTCAAGTTTTAATTCAGCCTGAACAACGAGATCTCCAAAGAATCTTGTGGCGCGACGAAATCAGCAAGCCCATTAAGGTATTTCGCTTAAAAACAGTTACTTATGGCTTAAAGACTTCCGCTTTCCTTGCTATCCGATCACTACACTTGTTAGCCCCTCAAGATGGTCATTTATTTGATTCTAAAGCTTCCGAAGCACTAACTACATCATTCTATGTTGACGATTACTTGCA
The DNA here is from genome assembly GCA_946902985.2 of Meconema thalassinum. NCBI lineage: Eukaryota > Metazoa > Arthropoda > Insecta > Orthoptera > Tettigoniidae > Meconema > Meconema thalassinum. Next base: position 36,401,921 of record OX336392.1, read on the forward strand.
GTCCTTCCCCACTCTGGAGGAAGCTTCTTTCGTGTCATTAGAACTTCAGGCATTGCTAAAGAACGGAGGTTTCCCACTTCATAAGTGGAATTCCAACTCCCATGAGTTTCTCGCCCAGTTTCCTATTGAAGATGTCGAAATTTGTGGAAACTCCGAATCCATAAAAACTCTTGGAGTTCATTGGTGCACTATCACTGACACTCTCATCTATAAATTTTCGCTTGCAGAAGAGCTCCGTAACACAAAAAGACAAATTCTCTCTGAAATTGCAAAAATTTTTGATCCGCTTCAATTCCGTGCCCCAGTTATCGTTACAGCCAAACTTTTCATGCAAGAGCTATGGTCGCTCAAATGTGAATGGGACGACACTGTTCCCCTTTCTTTTCTTAACAGATTGCTCTCTTTTCGCAGCAATTTGCTTGATCTTTCCCTTATTGAAATTCACAGGAATTTAATTAACGCTCATCCTAATGCATCTTTTTTCCTTCATGTGTTCGCGGACAGTTCCGAAAAAGCTTACGGTTGCTGTGCATATTTGGTTTATCGCGGTTCATTAAATGGATCTTCAGTTTCCAACCTTGTTTGTGCCAAATCGAAGGTGGCTCCTCTTAAAACTATCACTTTGCCTAGGCTTGAATTGTGTGCTGCACTCATGGCCGCAGAACTTGTTAAGACATTACGGGAAGTCTTAAAAGTCGAATTCTCGCAAACTATCTCTGGAGCGATTCCATGATCACCCTTTCTTGGATCGCCATAAACCCATCTCATTGGCAAACTTTTGTTGCAAACAGGGTCTCCAAAATTCAAACTCTTTCTTCGGGATGTCAATGGAGGCATGTCCCCAGCGCTGACAACCCCGCCGACATCATTTCTCGTGGATGTTTACCCTCTCAATTGGCAGCTTCTCAGTTGTACTGGCATGGGCCCTCGTGGTTAATCGGAGACTCTTCTTGTTGGCCTTCTAAACCTCCAGCTACAAACTTCAACTTGCCTGACGCTAAAGTATCTAAATCTACTGCTTCGTGTCTTGTTTCCAACGTTTCTCATCCCTTGTTGTCCCGCTATTCTTGCTTTCACAAATTAATTCGAATTGTCGCCTATCTTCTCAGATGGAAATATCTTGTGGTTTACTAACCTCTTCTCCCCAATGTCTAGCTGTATGCCTCTCACCAAGGCGGTCCGGGTTCGATTCCCGGTCAATGCATGTGAGATTTTCGAAGTGAAATGCCATGTCCTGTGGTTCGGATTCTACGTAAAAAGGAGGTCCCGTGGCTCATAATCACAAGATTCACGGTCACCTAAAACTACAATCTTCCTTCTTCTTCTCCCCAAACCACACCTTACCAATCATGAATTGAATCTCGCTACCATTAAGGTTTTGCAACAAACACAGCATGAAGCCTTTTCTTCTGAATTGTCTTTACTTTCTTCTAAAAGGGATCTTCCCAAATCCAGTCGTCTTCGTGCTTTAGCCCCGTTCCTTGATGACAATAGGTTACACAGGGTAGGTGGTAGACTCTAGCAATCTTTGCTTTCTGAGGACAAACAGCATCCTGTTATTTTGCCTTCTAAACATCACGTAACTTCCTTAATTATACGTGACTTTCATTATCGCAATCTGCATGTTGGTACACGTACACTGATTTGCCTCTTAAGGGAAAAGTACTGGATTATAAAAGGAATTCATGAAGTTTATTCTGTAATTCACAAGTGCATTCCTTGCTTCAAAGCGAAACCTAAAGTCAATACTCAATTAATGAGCGATCTGCCCTCCTTTCGCTCTTCTCCTATACGTCCATTTGCTCTAACTGGTGTGGACTATATGGGTCCGTTCCAATATCATCGCAACTCCCCTGAAGCTAAACGCAAATTGTTTGGTAAGCTCTATGTTTCTCTCTTTGTTTGCATGGTTACTGGCGCGATCCATTTGGAACTAGTAACGAATGCCTCTACTTCTTACTTTTTATCAGCTGTCTCTCGCTTCGCTGCTAGGCGTGGTGTCCCTTCGGAGATGTTCTCTGATAACGCTTCCACTTCTCAAGGCGCAGCTTCCTTGTGGAAGAAAGCTCTCACATCTTCTCCTGCCATGGAGCAGATCTCTAATTTTTCCTACTGAAAGGGTTTCAAATGGCGTATTATACCTCCCTACGCTCCTCATCATGGTGGTAGGTGGGAATCCTGCGTAAAGCTCACTAAACGTCACTTAAGAAAAGTTTTAGGTAATCGCATTCTGACTTATGAAGAATTTAATTCGCTGTCCGTTCTGATTGAAGGTGTTGCTAATACTCGCCCTCTAACTCCGCTTTCCAATGACCCTGATGACCTGCTTCCACTCTTACCTGGTCACTTCCTTATAGGCACTTCTCTTTCTGTCCCTCCTCCCCTTCCCAAATCTTACAGGGATTCTAATTTACCTATTGTTTGGCGTAAACTTGAAGCCCTCCGCAATTCTTTCTGGAAGAGGTGGAATTTGGAATACTTAACTTCCCTACAACAGAGACAGAAGTGGTTTCTTTCCAATCCCGACATCAAAGTGGGGGACTTGGTCCTGGTTAGGGATGTTTCTCTTCCCTTGGTCTGGATTCCTGGTAGAGTGAGCGAGTGTTATCCTGGAAGGGATGGGAGAGTTAGGGTAGCCAGGATCTTGACCACTAACGGGCACATCAGAAGACCACTGTCTTTAATTGCTCCTTTACCTTTAAACTTTTAAATGTTCGTCTTGTACTCTGTTGGTGATTGTCCCCTCCCAGCTTGGTGTATTCTTTGGAATACACGGTAAGATAGAGTAAGCTTTTGCTTCTCTTTGCCTTAGTTCATTCCTTCCCTTTTTCTCAAACACCAACAGTGATCTACTGATTTCTCCTTGTTGGTTATGTCTCTCATGTTACCTGTAAGTCTGTTCTAGATATATATCTTCCATGACCCACCTAGCGTCATCTAGCAGCGAATCTCTGAAGTTCCTCAATTCTTCCCTGTACAAGAGGACTTCCTTATCAATCTAGCCACCAGATCTCGTCGCCATCGCCAGCTATCATCTCCGTGATCAAGAGAACTTCGTCTACTTTTACACCCTCCAGGCTGCGCTAGTGACTCCTACTATCAACTCTTAGAAGACCATTTCATCATGAAGATCTTTTTAAAACTGTTAAGTTGGCTATTCTTATAGGTATTCCTTTTGTCTCCTACCCCCACTCGTTTCCCTTTCCCTGGTCCCCCCGCGCACCGTTGAGCGTGTCTCACTTGTACGTCAGAAGTCGACCCAGTCAGTTAGAGCTCCACTAAAGCTCGCCTCCTCAACTCTAGAGGCAGAATTTTAAATTTCGACGCCATGTTCGAATTTTAGTATCAACCGTCAGCTGGAACATCGCCTTCTTCATGAGGCAAAAATAAGTACCGACTTCAGGCTTTAACCTCATTCTCATCGCTTTTTAAAGGCTCAATGCTTTTATTTGGATTTTATAGACAGTGAAGTTGCTATGTGAAAATAACTGCTTTTAAGAGATCTTCATGATCTAACTTAAACTATCAAGTCTAACTTTCAACATGAAAGATTTTCTGAGATGCTATCTCACATCGAGGGATATTTCCAAAATACCCACTGTCTATATAATCTAGCTTTCCGCCGAGGGATTCTCTACCCAATTTTAACAAGTCATCATTGCTCTGGAACCTTCCAGAACTTGCACTCTAACTACCAGTTATACTGTCATGTACTTTCCACTCACATATGGGAATACTTTTTCAAACTAAGGAATCTTCCTTATGAACTGCTAATCAATAATTAATATTTTCTTCCTCCGTTGGGATTTTTCTGTGCATTCAACTATAACCTACAAGTTTCTCAAGCAATAGACTCTCGCATATCTAGTGTAACTAGTTATTTTCCATCATTGCAATAACTTTCTTTGCCATCAACTTTTTTTGCTACAACAGTGAACTTTTCAACTATATCAACAGACTATAGTGAAAAACAGTGTTTGTTCAACCTTTCATCCGCGTCGCCCTCGTCCGTGTACAATAAATACTGCCATGAACACTTTTCCTCAATCCCATTTGATCTTTCCCAAACCCCTTACTAACAAACCAAAATAATAAAATTGCTACTTTAGGTCTTTTCTCAATGAGGTGTCACTCTCAATAAGTGTCCTCCCTCACTTGTTCCATGTACAACGAATTAATTTCTGTAAAACTTCGTGTCTAGCACACGCCTTAAATTATATTGTTTCTCCCTTCTAATGAAGGAATCCAATTCTTACAACTCATAAGTGAGTTATCTCTAGATTTCACGAAAGGGAGACTTGCCCCATTTTCTCGTGATCCCTACTTAAACATAGGTGTTCTAGAAACTTCCTTTCGATTTTTCTCCTCAGGTTTCACAATAAGTGACCTGTCCTATTTGCATAATCTTCTATGTATAATCATTAAAAGTAAGACAGTATCAATATAAGAAGTTAAAGAAACTTCTATTTTATTCTTCCTGCTTTTTGTTGTTGTTACTTTCGAAGTTGTTATTATTTCTAAGATACTTATCTAGAAATCCTTAAAGTACACACCTTGTACTTGATTTATTATTTAACTTTAATTACGTCAGTTATCTTTAATTTTTTCATTTATTTATCTTTGTCATTTCAAAATCTTGCGAATATTTAAAGCATATAAAAGGTTTAAAACCAAAAGAATTATCAATTGCCTGGCGCAAGCTTTAGATGTTTTTGGAGGTCTGCGACCCCAATTGTTTATAGTAATCAAAATTATATATTTGTTACAAAAACTACTTCCTTTTGCATTGTTAAATAAATCAAATATTTGTTTTTCGCTTCCTCATTTCTCTAACATAACGGTTAGGCAAGATCCTGTCTTCCTTGACTCTTCCTATTCAATAAAAACAAATCTATTGATAGGGTTTTCACCACGTGTTGCATTTGAGCAAGAACTCTTAGTTGGTAACTTAGTAAAGTCTCTCTCATCTTTAATAGCTAATTCTAACTGGCCAGTAAGGCAAGCATAGCTCGCTACGCCAGCTTCCTGCTTGTGGAGATTCTCTCCAACACTTATGGTTGGTTTTTCAAAATATAAGTGTTTCTCATTGTCTAAACTTTTAGTCGGCGCCTCGCTGGATAAAAGCTTAGTCATTTCTAAATGCAACTATTGGTGCACTAACCAAAATTATTCCCAAAGGTATAATTGCTTTATCCCTGTCCTTCTTGTAAGCATTTGGTCGCTCTTTAGAAATTCTAAAATTTCAAAAACTAAAATAACAAAGCCGATTCAAATTATTGGCACTCTTCAAATTACTTGTTTAGAATCAAACTCCTTTGAACAGATACACAATAAATCTGTTACTCTTTATCTTGCCAGACCATCACCCTTCCCCGTAGTAGGCATATGTATGATTGAGAGGGAATACACTAAAGCAGCTTTCTCGAGAACAGCCCAAGTTCCAGCTGCGTTTCCCGTTAGCTTCGCTCAGGTCCCTACCCACTTTAGGTATCGGAGAGCGGATTTGCAGTGGTAGCTGCCTTTGAGTATACTTAAAGTTAAAATTATAACTTCTTTTGGACTCTCTTCCTATTTCTCCATCCTTTTTCTCCAGTCCGAAACCCACTTCCTTTTCTTTATCATCTTCCCTTGGGGGTTAGGTTATTCCCAAGCTAATAATCTTCCCAGGTATGTTTTAGCAAAATTTGGTAGAGATCAGATGATTAGGTTGGTCGTAATTTGATTTAAGCTTTTTATATTTTTTTGGGCACCATTACGTTTCCGTCAAGATGGTGGCAATATAAAACATGACACTGAGGTGCTTTTTGCTAGTGTGACCTCTTTACCAAATTTCGTTCCACTCGGTTCACCGTGTTTGAAAAGATAGGGGGAATCGATTTGCACACATGCATGGCCGCCATCCGCAAATTATTAGGCTGATGACCTTGTAGACTGGTCAAGAGATTCTTTATACATAAACGTATAACGTTGCAAAATTTGGTAGTGATCAGATGATTAGGTTGTTCGTAATTTGATTCAAGCTTTTAATATTTTGGATCCCGCCATTACGTTTACGTCATGATGGCCGCAATATAAAACATGACACTGAGGTGTCCTTAGCTAGTTCCACCTCTGTACCAAATTTCGTTCAATTCAATTTCACCGTGTTTGAATTGATATGGGGAATCGATTTGCACACATACATGGCCGCCATATGCAAACCATTAGGTTGATGACCTTTTAGTTTAGTCAGAAGATGCTTGCCATATAAATATTTGTTTTTGCAAAATTTGGTCGAGATCGGACGATTAGGTTAGTCGTAGTTTGATTTAAGCTTTGAACATTTTGGTGGCCACAATTACGTTTCCGTCAAGATGGCGGCAATATAAAACATGACACTGAAGTGTCCTTAGCTAGTTCTACCTCTGTACCTCATTTCGTTCAATTCGATTTCACCGTGTTTGAATTGATAGGGGGAATCGATTTGCCCACATACATGGCCGCCATATGCAAACTACAAGGCTGATTAACTTTTAGTTTAGTCAGAAGATGCTTGCCATATGAATATTTGTGTTTGCAAAATTTGGTAGAGATCGGACGATTAGGTTAGTCGTAGTTTGATTTAAGCTTTGAACATTTTGGTGGCCACAATTACGTTTCCGTCAAGATGGCGGCAATATAAAACATGACACTGAAGTGTCCTTAGCTAGTTCTACCTCTGTACCCAATTTCGTTCAATTCGATTTCACCGTGTTCGAATTGATAAGGGGGGGATGGGGCAGACATTCAGAGTACACACACTCACACACACACCGACACAGAGTCACACACAGACAGACACACACTTTTTGGCCCCGTGTAGATCTCATAAGTATACTTTCATTTTTTGCAAAATTTGAAAGTAGGCTAAAAAATGGGCTTATGAGATCACCTTTTGTCCGTGTGTGTGTGTGTGTGTGTGTGTGTGTGTGTGTGTGTGTGTGTGTGTGTGCGTGTGCGTATGACTATGTGTTTCACCCAAATGAAATCTAAACGGTTGGAGCGATTTCAATGATACTCCGTAAGGACATAGGACTATTTCGTCCGACCTCAACCATCATCATCATCATGATCTTGCACAGTTTCCAGCCACTGGCCGGGTCTGTTTGGAACACAAGCCTCTCCAACGTCTTCTGTCTTCGCACCATCTCTCAGCCTCCACCCTTGTCCAGTCTTCTCCTCTCTTCTTCACGCTTTCTTACACCCCCTTCAGCCACCTGTCTCTCGGTCTTCCCCTCGGTCTCTTTCCTACCCACTTCGTCTCATGTACTCTCTTGGGTATCCTCTTCTCCTCCATTCGTTTTACATGTCCATACCATCTAAGTCTAGATTTCTCTATACCATCCTGTAATGGTTCCTCCTTCATTAATTCTCTGGTCCTCTCATTTCTTATTCTGTCCATCTTTGTAGCTCCAATACTGCTTCTCAAGAACCTCATCTCACTGGCCTGTATTTTGCTCTTCTCCCTTCCTTTCATAACCCAGGTCTCCGAGGCATACGTCAGGATAGGGACATAGTACGTCCGATATATGATCTTTTTGCTGTTCTGAGGGACATCCTTGCTCCATAACATGCTTCTCACACTCCTCCGAAATGCTTCTGCCTGCCTCCCCCGCTCATTTATTTCTCTATCGTTTCTTCCATTATCTTGTATCAGGCTTCCCAGATACTTGAAACTCTCCACTTTCTTCAGCTGTTCCCCACCAATTGTTATTCCCGTTGTGGTTCTTTCCTTCTTCCTTGTTGTGATCACCATCTCACTCTTATTTATGCTAGGGCCGATAACCTAGATGTTAGGCCCCTTAAAACAACAATTATCATCATCATCATTATTTATGCTAAATTTCATCCCATATCCTTGTATTATTCCTTCCCACACGTCCAACTGTTTCTGTAGTTCTTGTGCCACTCGGGTCATTATGTCATCCATCACCACAATGAAAAGTAACGGTGACAGTGCACTTCCTTGTTTCAGGCCGTTTCTTTGTCCCAACCAGTCTGATCTCTCTCCTCCCACTTTCACACAGCTCACGCTTCCCTTGTACATCTCCTTTATCCTCTTTACAGTCCATTTCTCTACTCCTCTATCCTCCAGGGACTTCCATACTTTGTTTCTGCATACACTGTCATATGCTTTCTCAATGTCCAGGAAGGCCATCAGTAGATCTGTTCCATACTCATAGTGCTGTTCTTGTAACTGCCTTACAGCAAAAATCAAATCCTCTGTGGACCTTCCTGCTCTGAAGCCATGTTGTTCTTCCCTCATCCCTCCTTCTATCCTTGTCCTAATTCTCTTTTCCAAAACTTTCTCGAAGATCTTTGCACAATGACTCATCAGTGTTATTCCCCGATAGTTTCTGCAATCTGTTCTACTACCTTTCTTGAAGATCGGGACAATGATTCCTTTTTTCCAGTCCTCTGGGGTCTTCCTTTCCTTCCATGCTGTCCTCATCACTCGGTACAACCACTGTATCCCCACCTCTCCTGCTGCTCTCACCATCTCCACACTCAACTCATCCACACCCGGTGCCTTCCCTCCTTTCATCTTGTTCACTGCATCTTCCACTTCTTTCCATGTTAAGTCCTTTTCTGTTTGCAGTTCATCTTCCTCTTCCCCGATTTCTTCCTCCTCACTATCTTTTCCATTTGGGTTCAGAAGTTCTTCAAAATATTCTTTCCACATTTTCTTCAGTTCTTCCCTATTTTCTATCTCTTGTCCTCTTTTGTTCACCATTCTAACATAATCCGTAGGATCCTTCCTTCCGCCTCTTATTTTTTACCATCCCATACAGGACCTTTTTTGTACCTTCACTATCCTCCTCCATCATCTTTGTCCACTCTTCCATCCACTTCCTTCTCTCCTCAGCCACCACTCTCCTCGCCTCCTTCTTTCTTTCCTGGTACTCTTCCCTTGTCTCTACCGTCCAATTTTGATACCACCTCCTAAAGGCTCTATTCTTTTCCCTTACTATATCTTTTGTCTTCTCATTCCACCATGGTGTTTCCTTCCACCTCTTCTTATACTTGTCCTCCCACATACTGCTTCTGCTGCACCCACTAGTGTCTTCTTAAATCTAGCCCATTCCTCTTCCACCCCTCTTTCTTCATCTGTTGGAATTCCTTCCTTTACCATTTTGAGGTACTCGACCCTTCTATCCCCTTCTTTCAGTTTCCATATCCTTATACGTCTTTCCTGGTTCTCAGTCCCTTTCTTCTCCTTACTTCCTCTCAGGTTCATTACCAGCAATCGATGGTCTCTATCCAGGTTCTCCGATGGTATAACCTTGATGTCCGTGATGTTCTTATTTAGTTCTTTCTCATACAGTATATAGTCGACCACCGACTTCCTGGTCAAGTCATCACTGTACCATGTGATTGTGTGGCTCTCTCTTTTCTTAAACCAGGAGTTCCCAACTAGCAGGCTGTTCCTCTGGCAGAAGTCCAACAGTCTCTTTCCTTCCGCATTTCTTCCACCCCAACCCTCTGGTCCTAGAACACTCTCATAACCTTGTCTTTCTCTTCCTACATGGGCATTGAGGTCCCCCATAACAATCATATTTCTTCCTACCAGCTGCTTCTGCAATTCCTCTTCAAACTCCTCCTCTTCAGAGGCGCAGCCTACTTGTGGAGCATACACTTGCACTATTTCTACGGTTTCTCCCCTCAGTGCTACTTTCACTTTCATCATCCTATCACTTATTCTCCTCACTTCTTCTTTTAAACCATCTCGTACTACTACTCCCACTCCATTCCTCTTTCTCTCTTCGTTTCCACTCCAGTACAGTCTATAGCCTTTTCTCAGTTCTCTCCTTCCTTCTCCTTTCCACTTTGTTTCTGCCAATCCCAATAAATCCAACTTCCTTCTTTCCATCATATCCACTATCTCCTCCACCTTCTCCGTCAGCGTTCTTAGGTTTAAAATTCCAAATCTTAGTCCGTGTGTACAGCCGTGTCGTCTATTAAATCCATCCTGTCCGAGGCTCGTTCCATTTTTGAAAGCATTTGGTTTTATCCACTACTGGCTTGTTGGGCCTATCGTAGCTTCACCAGAGCCCCGTTAGCCGTCACTTTTCAGGGTTCCTGTAGGACCTTCACAGCTACCGTAACGGTCCCGGGGCACACGAAGTCCCCACTGTACTTCGCCCCTACAGGTAATCCCCTACTTTGTGCCGTTGCCCGTCTCCCACGACGTGGACGAGGGGTTGGACTTATGGGAGACCCGACCTCAACCAAGCCCTTAAAATTTTATAACGTTGCACGAATCCAACATGGTGCCTGTGCGAAATATTTCACCAGCATTCTATATCTCCGAAACTATTACGGATGTCACCGTGAAATTTTGTACGGTGATAAAGGACACTACTAGAGATTCGCCTACGTGGGTTTAAAAAAAAACCTATCAACTACAAAACGAACATGGCGGCCAAGCGAAGTTGATGTATACATAGATTTTTCTCGCGATTTAACCATCCGAGCGCAGCGAAACTTGGTACGGTAAATGCTTAAGCAAATTTTAATGCACTGACATCTAATTTATTTCAATTGTTGTCATATTCTCATGATGGCTGCTGTGCGAAATTTTAAAATGTCGTTTTTATTTCTTGTGTCCTAATCACGCGATTGGATTTTGATAAATACACTGACGTAATAATCTTCATCTAATAGTACGTAACTCTATGGCCTACATAGAAATCTAACAAGGCGACCATCCAAATTTTTGGACGGTTCTTAATATCTACGAATCTACTGTATTACAGCAATCAAACAGAAATTTTGTATGTTGATAGAGGAATTAACATAAGTAGGATATATGAAAATAGGCTGTATTGTTCTTCATAGAACTACTGTAATTGTCTTGTACTTGTTTCACACATTCTTTTCATTTTTCCATATTTGTAGAGCATCAAGTATTGTGAAATTTGCAGACATTTTTGTGCATTCAACTACTACATGCATGCAACATTTCATATTTCTATTCATCCTGTAAGTGTATCTGTGTGAAGAATGTACTGTTCCTAGTATCATGTATCTTATCTACACAGCTTCCAGATAACATAAAAACTTACAGCCTTTATCCCGTAACCAACCGAAAAATTCGCACAAGTTTCGTGTGTAATTATCAACAAAAGTTAAAATGACAGACGTAGCTTAAACGTTGGTAGTCTTAGGATGCTAACCTAAAAATGATTGCCCTAACAGAATTGGATTTGGCAACGCCTACAAGTTTAATCCTATGGTATGTTGTCGTATCTCAGTGGGTTATACCTTAGACAGAGCTAGATTCTTTGTGATTATTTGTTCTTGTTTTACGATTATTTTGAAGGAATGAAAGATTCCCTTTATGAAACAACTAAACTAAACACACAATAAAGGAAGAAGGATCTCCCTAATGGGCATTGATTTTTACTGTAACCGCGAAGTGATTTTGTTCTATTGCAGCACGTCGTTATATGGTCCTTTCGTGGCGTAATCAGGGTAAATAGTAAACTTGATTTGACTCCTCTAGGCTACAAGGTCACCTTAAATTTAAATGCGTAATTGCATACAATGTTGGTTCATAAAGAATCTCTTGTACCATATTTTGTTGAATGACAAAATACCACAAAGAAATGTCCTGCCCTAAAATGAAAAGTTCCATTGTAATCCATTGTATTTGATTTAATTTGCAATACAGAATTTGGTTGTTTTCGGCTTTGCCATGATAACTTGACCACCTCTGTATATATAATACTAGCAACCCGCCCGGAAACTGAAGCATCATTTATACAATGTATGGCGGAATCATAATTCATAGCAGAATTCTCTTTATCGGACCACAAGCCATAAACATTTCTTCCCTGTGTCAAACGAACTTTGGGGATGACTCCCTTTATCTTTGAGAATTCTTTCATTCTCTGTCTTGTGTCAATCTAGAAATAATTTGTTGCTCAGTTTCATTGTTTCATTGTTACGTGATGAGAGAATTTGTTATCGTCTCGGCATGAATGGTTAAAATCACTGACTGGACTATTATATTATCACGGAGATGCATGTGCAACGAATTCTTGTCAGACATAATTTAAGAATGGTGAGGTGCACGATTCACAAATCCCCTTTCCGTCCAATCTAAACTTGACTCAGTATTCTGCGGAACGAAAAGTTCACAGACGAAGTAAAGAAAAAAATGATTTGCACTTCCAGGGATACTCCAAACACATCCACTCTTCTCTGAAGTCAACTGGACACGACTCTACAGTTTCTGGGGTGATAGGCTCGCAAGCAAGCCAGCTAGCTCGTAAACTGTCTCGTACCTAGTAATTGAATGGAGATTGTTGGAAGAAACAAAAACGTAAAATCTATTGAAGATAGAGATATGCTGTCACGGACTTTATTGTAGAACTCTTCATGCTGAACAATTCTTTATGTTTGACCGTGACTATTATATGTCAGAAAACTGTATCATAATGATGGTCATTATAACACTATTATTCATTATGAAACAGTTTCTCCCACCAATCACAGCTCAAGAAACAGTTGTTTGACCAATAGATAAAGGATAGCATCGCACCTGCATTGAGTTCCAAGGCCTTCTAACTTATATTTCACTGCGTTGCCTAGTGTCATAGTGGGGTAATCGAAGAGTCCATGGTCAAATACAAGGCATTTTCTGCGTCTCATGCGCTCTGTTCAGTACATAAAACTGGCGAAATCTCGACAGATATTTATGAATATTTATGTTCGAACATAAAATAGTTATAATGATTATCGTCGAACATAAACAGTCGTATGCAACTCGCGGATAATGGTAATTAAGACACTCGTATGAAAATTATAAAACTCGCATACGCTCGTTTATATACATACTCGTGTCTTAATTATTGCCTTTATAGGCTCGTTGCATAATGTACTATACACTCATTGTATATTACCAGTTGGCTTTCTTTGATCATAAATAAATTATTTCCGACATAAACCTTCCTCGAGATATCCTATACAGAATGGTGAAAACTGCATCAAAATCCATCCAGTGGTTCTCGAGATCACCCGTAACAACCAAGAATCGGGAACTTGGTTTTATACTAAGTAGAGATAGAGATATTAGATGATTTGTATGATAACCTGCGTTATCGTGGTTTCTGTGGTAGTAGAGAGTGGTGCGTGTTTGTATTTTGGGCAAGGATTGTGAAGGACACATTCGTGGTCTGATGTTAGGAACTATCACGGTATTTGTCTGGAGTAGAAGTACGGAAAAGTACTTCTACGATAGCTGAGGTAGGAATCGAACTCATCGCCTCTCAGTTTTCCCTCAAAAGGCTGAGTCATTCGAGCCCTGATACCCGAATTAAATTTCTTATCAGAGCTGGAACTCGAATTAGGACCTCAGGGGTGACAAACATTAATGCTAGCAAACACACCAGGAAGGTGTCATTGGTACTTCAAGAAGTCAGATAAAGACAGAAAATAAGCCAGTTAATATTATTAATGCAGATATGTCTTACACTGTGTGAGGTTTCGGAGTAGGCTACTAGTTGTTGTTGCTTCAATTCTGACGACTCAAAGCACAACAGAGGCGTTCATTATGGTTGAATAGAATTTATTTCATATGCCTTGATACAGACGATACTCGTGCAGATTACAAGCAGTTATATAATATACAAAAGTTGTTAATAGTTGTGGTTGGTTGTGTTGATACAACTGTCCTTCACTAATGGCTGGCAATTTAGGTTCCTGTGCTGGTTCCTCCGCTTATTCGGTTTCTGTATGCTCTTCGTGCTCTGATTCAGTTCTATCCTCTTCCTCGTGCCCCTTCTGTTCATCTTCAGTGGGGGCGCTCAGGGCGATGCTACCAGGGCTCCTAGGAGAAGGGTCAGAACCTGGAACAATCAACGTGTGATGTCAGTGTAGGACACAAGTTACTCTGCGTTTCAGGGGCATAAGCAGAGGAGGTGAGGGAGGAGTCGCTGATGGAGCTTCAGCCCCCCTCCCTGAAAAGCTCCAAAGATTCCCAAAAACATGAGACTTCAAAATAGTGGTATTTTTTGGCGTTATTTAACCGTTATTTAGATGATTGTAACATAACAAATATTGTAGAACTTAAAAGGTTCATTCTGGTTCAGTATTGATACACTAATTGAGTAATTAACAGATAGAAATTTCCAAATGATCAATACTTTTTATTGAATATGATCATTGTGTGGAAGAACTCTTACATGACATATGCCATAAACACAATTGTGACTTGTTGTGCATACAAGGAACGCACAGAGACATTAACATACGCCGACCAAAAATTCCAGGTATGAAGCTGGCAGTGGAACGTCCTCATTGCCAATATGGTAGTGCTATTTTCACGAAACAAGACATCATGATTCAGGCGACATCCATTTCAGAAGAAAATTATATAGAAATCATTGCCGTAGAACTGAGCACTTTGTTCATTTTCTCAATATACAAACCACCTAAGTAACAGTTTTCATTCAAAGTTCCTGGCAATTTAAGTTCACAAAAAGTGTCTTGCTATCATTGGTGATTTTAATAGCCATAGTAGTGTGTGGGGATATACCCACGATGATGAAAATGGGGAATTTGTTTTAAAATGGGCCGAATTACTTCAGCTGTCCCTCATACATGACAGTCAACTCCCTTCATCATTTAACAGTGGAAGATGGAAGCGTGGCTACAACCCAGATCTCATATTTGTAAGTGAGAGTGTCACCAGCCAGTGTGTGAAATTGGTTTGTCCGCCCATCCCAAATACTCAACATCATCCCATAATGTGCCAGCTATTTCCAGCTGTCAGACCACAGACTGTCCCTTTTCGAAGACGATACAACTTCAAGAAGGCTAACTGGACACTGTTCACCTCATTACTTGATGAGAAGATCACCACAGTCAGTCCCAATCCAGAATCCTATGAGCAATTCATTGATGTGATTAAAGTATGTTCCAATGCAGCCATCCGAAGAGGATGTAGAACAAATAACATACAAGGCCTTACACCTCAGACAACGACTCTTATGTCAAATTACTGGAAATCATTTTCAGTGAGGAAACTCTTGCTAGCCGACAACGTGTTCTCTCTTCTATTTCAGACTCAAAACGACAACAGTGGTTAAGGCTTATGGAAGATTTGGATATGGGAAGGAGCAGCCAGAAAGCTTGGAGGTTTCTTTGACCCCTTAACAATGATCACAATAGAACTTCTTCACATTCTAATGTTTCTGCCAACCAAATTGTTAATCAACTTATTCGAAATGGTAATTCTAGAAAGATAATCCATAAACCTACATTGAAGTTGGTAAGGGAACATGAACAGGAAGGCAACATGTTCCTTAAACCCTCTGTACTTTCAGAACAGAATGTAGCTATTAATTACTGTAAGATTGGAAAGGTCTGGACGTAATTTGTGTGGATAAAAACAAACATTTTGGACCTGGGGCTAAAGAATGGCTGCTAGAATTGTTTAATAACTGCATTACTACCTGTAAAATACCCAAATTATTGAGGAAGAGCAGAGTAATAGCGATTCTCAAAACCCGGGAAAGATGCACATGATCCTAAGAATTATAGGCCTATTTCATCGCTCTCCCACCTTTTCAAGATACTGGAGCGAATGATTCTAAGTAGGCTCACAAAGGTAATTGAACCTTTCCTAATCCCTGAACAAGCTGGCTTCAGGTAAAATCTGCACTTCACAAATCCTACATCTCACTCAGCATATTGAAGATGGATTCCAGAACCGAAAGATCACAGGGGCTGTCTTCATTGACTTAACAGCTGCTTATGACACAGTAAATCATCACTTACTGCTGAATGAACTCTACTTGATGACAAAGGACTATAAACTAACTGAAACAGTCAGGTGTCTTCTTCAAAATCGTAGACTCTTTGTAGACTTTAAAGGGCAGCACAGCCGTTGGAGGAATCAAAGAAATAGACTGCCTCAAGTTAGTGTACAAATGACCAGCCAATACCAGTAGGTACTCGAAGTTTTATTTATGCGGATGTTCATGCCATTACCGTCCAGGCGTATCAGTTTGAAGTCTATCTGAAGCTCTAGAGGAACTAAGTGATTATTATAGGGGAAACCAATTGAAACCAAACCCTTTGAAAACACAAGTCTGCGCTTTCCATCTCAAGAACAGACAGGGAAACTGCATGTAACGTGGGAAGGCATGCTGTTGGATCACTGTGAGAATCCCAAATATTTAGGGATTACATTGTACCGTGCACTCACGTATGAAAGACATTGTCTAAACACCAAAAATAAGGTATCCGCAAGAAACTGCCTCCTTCGAAAATTATCTGGTACCAGCTGGGGGACTCAAGCTCAAACAATAAGAACCACTGCTTTAGCACTCTGTTACTCTGCTGCAGAATATGCATGTCCTATGTGGTATAGGTCGTGTCATACCAAACAGGTTGATACTGCATTTAATGAAACGTGTAGACTCATCACTGGCTGCCTGAGACCCACGCCATGCGATAAACTGTATTGTTTAGCAGGCATTGCACCCCCAGATATCGGAAGAGATGTTGCAGCTAAATGTGAGAGATCTAGGGTTGATGTGTCTCAAGCACATCCATTGTTTAGCCTTCAACCAGCCCACTCGCGACTGAAGTCCAGAAGAAGCTTTGTTCACACAACTGAGTGCTTAACTGACAAACCTCAGGTTTTGATGATTACATCTTGGTTGACCAGAAGCCCCCACATTACTCAGTGGATGGTTCCATCTGAAAGGCTCCCAGCAGGACATACGGAGGCTTGGACAACTTGGAAGTCTCTCAACAGATTGCGATCTGGGGTTGGCAGATCCAAGTCTAACATTCATAAATGGGGTTTTTGCTGCGACTCGGTCCTTTGTAAATGCGGTGAAGAACAGACTATGGGTCATCTGCTTCGGTGCAGTCTGGGTCCTATACTGTGCACCATGGAGGATCTGGTGAAGGCTTACACCAAATGGACGTGACATGGCAAAATATTGGTCACGCAATATTTAGAACCATAAATGTTCAAGTTTTGTCATTTTTGTTGCCCATTTTGTACATAATTTCTTATGTAATATTTTTGTTCCTGACACGAGTAAATAAATTGTGTGGTCATTGGTCGGATATGTTTCGAGGCCTAATTAGGCCTATTAGTTATTGTCCCATACCCTACATCCGAGGCAATCTGTTTAATCTATTCTAACCTTGCTTTACCCCTACAGTTCTTGTCCTCAACCCTTTCTTATTAGCCGTTTTTCAATTTTGAAAAAAAATAGGCTTAGGAGATCTCCTTTTGT
Organism: Meconema thalassinum; assembly: GCA_946902985.2. Lineage (NCBI taxonomy): Eukaryota > Metazoa > Arthropoda > Insecta > Orthoptera > Tettigoniidae > Meconema > Meconema thalassinum. Next base: position 36,419,203 of record OX336392.1, read on the forward strand.
CCGTGTGTCTGTGTGTGCGTGGGTGTGTGTGTGATGGTGTGTGTGTGTGTGTGTCTCCCCCTAATAACTTCTAAACAGCTGGAGAGATTTCAATGAAACTCAGTAATTTTATAGCACTAATCCAGAAGACACCGACCGTGCCATTCAATTTTTTTTACGTCTCACAAATACAACATGGCGGCTGTGCGAAATATTTCACCATCATTCAATATCTCCGAAACTATTACCGATATCGACCTGGAATTTTTTGCGGTGATAAAGGAAACTACTAGAAATTCACCTATGTGACTTTTGAAAATCTGGTAACTACAAAACCAACATGGCGGCCAAGCAAATTTGCGACATTTAAATAGACGTTTCTCGCGATTTAACCAACCAAACGGAAAGAAGCTTGGTAAAGTATATGTTTATACACATTGTAATGCACCGACATCAAACTTCGTTCAATTGTTTACATAACCACAAGATGGCGGCTGTGCGAAATATTTCACCGGCGTTCTATATCTCTGAAACTATTAGCGGTATCACCCTGAAAATTTGTAAGGAGATAAAGGCACAACTGGAAGATCATCTATAAGACTTTCAAAAACCGGTTAACTACAATACGAACATGGCGGCCAAGCGAATTTGAAAATTTTAAATAGACCTTTCTCACGATTTAATGTTCCAAACGCAATGAAACTTGGTACAGGAAATCTTTATACACATTGTAATGCACTGGTATATAATTTAGTTCAATTGTTTATATAACCTCAAGATGGCGGCTGTGCGAATTTTAAAATTAAGTTTTTATTTCTTTTGTCGTAATCATGCGATCAAGGTGAAAGTTTGAATAATGAACCTACGCAATAATTTTCCTTTAATGGTACATGACTCTATGGCCTATACATTTAACAATCCAACATGGCGTCCATCAGAAATATTTAGACGCCTCTGAATTTCTACGAATCTATTATAGCTATCAAACTGAATTTTTTTTATGTTCATAGGGGCTATGAACATAAGTTCACCTATAGGGCTTTCAATAACCTGGTGATCACAAATCCAACATGGTGGCGAAGCAAAGTATAAATATTTGCATGGACGTTTCTCGCAATTTAACCATCCGAGTGTAGTAAAACTTGGTAGAGTAAATTCTTATGCAAATGTTAATCCACTGGGATCTAATTTATTTCAATTGTTTCCATAACCACAAGATGGCAGCTGCGCGAAATTTCAAAATGTCGTTTTTACTTCTTGTGTCCTAATCATGCGATTGAAGTTTGAATGCTACACGTACACAATAATCTTCATGTAACAGTACATAACTCTAGAACCTACATATATAAAACTCCAACATGGCGACCATCCGAAATATTTAGTCGGTTCTCAATATCTACGAATCTATTACAGCAATCAAACTGAAATGTTGTATGATGATAGTGGTAATTAATATAAGTAGGATATGTGAAAACAGGCTGTATAGTTCTTCACGTAACTACTTGTTTTAAACTAAGGTTGCTATTCCTGAGTGTTTCAATTTGTTTCCTACTAACCTATCTCTTCTCTTTATTAGCAGTTGCCAAAAACATCTCCCCTGTCCCGTTTGTCTTCTTTTGTTACCCTGTCGAATCTTCATCATTCTCCTGTAACACCACATTTTAGTCCTCATCACTTTCCACATAGTGTGTTGTGAGATTTAAACAAGTAGTTCCGTGAAGAACTATACAGCCTATTTTCATATATCCTACTTATGTTAACTGCCACTATGAACATACAAAATTTCAGTTTGATTGCTGTAATAGATTCGTAGATATTGAGAACCGACTAGATATTTCGGATGGTCGCCATGTTGGATTTTATATATGTAGGTGCCAGAGTTATGTACTAATACATGAAGATTATTGTGTATGTGTAGCATTCAAATTTCAATCGCATGATTAGGACACAAGAAGTAACAAGGAGATTTTAAAATTTCGCACAGCTGCCATCTTGTGGTTATGGAAACAATTGAAATAAATTAGATGCCAGTGGATTAACATTCGTATAAGGATTAACTGTACCAAGTTTCGCTGCACTAGGATGGTTAAATTGCGAGAAACGTCCTTGTGAATATTTATACTTCGCGTCACCGCCATGTTGGATTTGTGATCACCAGGTTATTTAAAGTCCTATAGGTGAACTTATGTTCATAGCCCCTATGAACATAAAAAATTCAGTTTGATTGCTATAATAGATTCGTAGATATTCAGAGCCGTCTAAATATATCGGGTGGTCGCCACGTTAGATTGTTAAATGTATAGGCCATAGAGTCATGTACCATTGAAGGAAAATTATTTCGTAGGTTTATTATTCAAACTTTCACTTCGATCGCATGATTACGACACAAGAAATAAAAACTTAAATTTCGAAATTCGCACAGCCGCCATCTTGAGGTTATATAAACAATTGAACTAAATTGGATACCAGTGCATTACAATGTGTATAAACATTTCCTGTACCAGATTTCATTGCGTTTGGAACATTAAATCGCGAGAAAGGTCAGTTAAAATGTTTAATTCGCTTGGCCGCCATTTCGTTTTGTAGTTAACCGGTTGTTGAAAGTCTTATAGATGAACTTCCAGTAGTGCCCTTTATCTCCGTACATAATTTCAGGGCGATACTGCTAATAGTTTCAGGGATATAGAATGCCGGTGAAATATTTCGCACATCCGCCATCTTGTGGTTAGGTAAACAATTGAACGAAGTTTGATGTCGGTGCATTACAGTGTGTATAAACATATACTGTACCAAGTTTTATTGCGTTTGGTTGGTTAAATCGCGAGAAACGTCTATTTAAAAGTCGCAAATTCGCGTGGCCGCCATGTTGGTTTTATAGTTACCAGTTTTTCAATAGTCACATAGGTGAACTTCTATTAGTTCCCTTTATCACAGTAAAAAATTCCAGTGTGATATCGGGAATAGTTTTGGGGATATTGATTACTGGTGAAATATTTCGCACAGCCGCTATGTTGGATTGGTGAGACGTAACAAAATTTGAAGGGCACGGTTGGGGTCGCCCGGAGTTATGCTATGTACCTACCGAGTTTCACTGAAATCGCTCCAGCCGTATAGAAGTTATTAGGGACACACACACACACCTCACACACACACACACACACACGCACAAACAGACACACGGACAAAAGGTGATTTCATAAGCCTACTTTTTCAAAATTGAAAATAGGCTAAAAATATATCAGTGTTCTTTCATTAGTACTGTATAGCTAAAACGTAGGGATATATACGGTACGTTATCAGCCTCGTGTAGTTGGGTGTGTGAAATTTCGTGTGATAACCTGTGCTATTATGATGATTGTAAGAGTGTAATTCTGATGAGGATTGGGAATGAGGCAGCCAAGGCCTTCTGTTAAGATATATCCCAACATTTGCGTGGAGTAGAAGTGGGAAACCACAAAAAACTACACACAGAATGGCTGAGGTAGGAATCAAACCGTTCTCTTCTCACACAAGGCTAAGTGTGCGCGTGTGCGTGTGTGTGATGGAGTTTTGTGTGCCCCCCTAATAACTTCTAAACAGCTGGAGCGATTTCAATGAAACTCGGCAAGTTAAGAGCACTATTTCGGGCGACCCCGTCTGTGCCCTTCAAATTTTATCACGTCTCAGCAATCAAACATGGTGGCTGTGCGAAATATTTAACCAGCATTCAATATCTCCGAAACTATTACCGATATCGCCCTGGATTCATTTACGGTGATAAAGGGAACCACTAGAAGCTCGCCTATGTGCCTTTTGAAAGACTGGTAACTGCACAACAACATGGCGGCCAAGCGAATTTGCGACTTTTAAATAGACGTTTCTCGCGATTTAACCAACCAAACCCAATGCAACTTGGTACAGTATATATTTACACACATTGTAATGCACCGACATCTAACTTCGTACAATTGTTTAGATAACCACAAGGTGACCGGCTGTGTGAAATATTTCACCGGCATTCTATATCTATGGAACTATTTGGTATCACCCTGAAATTTTGTACGGAGATAAAGGGCACTACTGGAAGTTCACCTATAAGACTTTAAAAAACCGGTTAACTACAAAACGAACATGGCGGCCAAGCGAATTTGAAAATTTTCAATAGACCTTTCTCGCGATTTAATGTTCCAAACGCAATGAAACTCGGTGCAGGAAATGTTTATACAGATTATAATGCACTGGTCATCCGTGGCTTAGGCGGAGCAAGCCGGCCTCTCACCGCTGAGTCCGTGGTTCAAATCCCGGTCACTCCATGTGAGATTTGTGCTGGACAAAACGGAGGCAGACAGGTTTTTCTCCGGGTACTCCGGTTTTCCCTGTCAAAATTTCATTCCAGCCACACTCTCCATTATCATTTCATTTCATCTGTCATTCATTTAATCATTGCCCCAGAGGAGTGCGTCAGGCCTCGGCAGCCAGCACAGTCCATATCCTCGCCGCTAGATGGGGGCTTCATTCATTCCATTCCTGACCCGGTCGGAGACTGGAAGCAGGCTGTGCATTTTCATTTTTTCATAATGCACTGGTATCTAATTAAGTTCAATTGTTTACATAACCTCAAGATGGCGGCTGTGCGAATTTTAAAATTAAGTTTTTTTTCTTGTGTCGTAATCATGCGATCGAAGTGAAAGTTTGAAAAATGAACCTACGCAATAATTTTCCTTTAAAGGTACATGAATCTATGGCCTATACATTTGACAATCCAACATGGCGACCATCCGAAATATTTAGACGGTTCTGAATATCTACTAATCTATTATAGCAATCAAACTGATTTTTTACGTTCATAGGGGCAGTGAATATAAGTTCAGCTATCAGACTTTCAATAACCTAGTGATCACAAATCCAACATGGTGGCAACGCGAAGTATAAATATTCACATGGACGTTTCTCGCAATTTAACCATCCGAGTTCAGTGAAACTTGGTACAATAAATTCTTATACAAATGTTAATCCACTGGCATCTAATTTATTTCAATTGTTTCCATAAACACAATTTTGAAAATCTCATTTTTAGCCTACTTTCGATTTTTGCAAAAAATGAAAGTAGACTTATGAGATCAACACAGGGCGAAAAAAAGTGTGTCTGTCTGTGTGTGTGTATGTGTGTGTGTGAGTCTGTGTGTGTGTCTGTGTGTGTGTGTGTGTGTGTGTGTCTGTGTGTGTGTGAGTGTGTGTACTCTGAATGTCTGTCCCCCCCCTATCAATTCGAACACGGTGAATGCGAATTGAACGAAATTTGGTACAAAGGTAGCACTAGCAAAGGACACCTCAGTGTCATGTTTTATATCGCCGCCATCTTGACGGAAACGTAATGGCGGCCACACAAATGTTCAAAGCTTAAATCAAATTACGACTAACCTAATCATCCGATCTCTACCAAATTTTGCAACAACATACCTTTATGGGGGGAGCATCCTTTGACCAAACTAAAAAGTCAGCAGCGTAATAGTTTGCGGATGGCGGCCATCTTTGTGTGAAAATCGATTCCCCCTATTAATTCGAACACGGTGCAACCGAATGGAACGAAATTTGGTACAGAGGTATTACTAACAAAAGGCACCTCAGTGTCATGTTTTATATCGCCGCCATCTTGACGGAAACGTAATGGCGGCCACACTAATGTTCAAAGCTTAATTCAAATTACGATTAACCTAATCATCCGATCTCTACCAAATTTTGCAAAAACATACCTTTATCGAGGAAGCATCCTTTGACCAAATAACTAGGTCATTAGCCTAATAGTTTGCGGATGGCGGCCATCTTTGTGTGAAAATCAATTCCCCCTATTAATTCAAACACGGTGAAACCAAATGGAACGAAATTTGGTACAGAGATAGCACTAGCAAAGGGCATCTCAGTGTCATGATTTATATCGCCGCCGCCATATTGACAGAAACGTAATGACGGCCACACAAATGTTCAAAGCTTAAATCAAATTACGATTAGCCTAATCATCCGATCTCTAGCAAATTTAGCAACAACATACCTTTATGGAGGGAGCATCCTTTGACCAAACTAATAGGTCATCAGCCTAATATTTTGCGGATGGCGGCCATCTTTGTGTGAAAATCGATTCCCCTTATCAATTCGAACACGGTGAAACCGAATGGAACGAAATTAGGTACAGAGGTAGCACTAGCAAAGGGCACCTCATATTCATGTTTAATATCCCTATAGCACGTTGTATTTCAACAAGCTACTACAACCAATATTCAATCATACTCCTTGAAAAGGACAAAGAGTTATAACAATACCCGTGCATTTAGGAGAAAGTAGGCTATATGTTCTTTACTGAACATCTTGTTACTTCCTGTGGCCTAATCATGCGATTGAAGTTTGAATGCTACACGTACACAATAATCTTCATGTAACAGTACATAACTCTAGGACCTACATATATAAAAATCCAACATGGCGACCATCCGAAATATTTAGTCAGTTCTCAATATCTACGAATCTATTACTGCAATCAAACTGAAATTTTGTATGTTGATAGTGGTAATTAACATAAGTAGGATATATGAAAACAGGCTGTATAGTTCTTCACGTAACTACTTGTTTTAAACTAAGGTATTCCTGAGTGTTTCAGTTTGTGTCCTACTAACCTATCTCTTCTCTTTATTAGCACTTGCCAAAAACATCTCCCCTGTCCCGTTTGTCTACATTTGTTACCCTGTCTAATCTTCATCATTCTCCTGTAACACCCCACTTTAGTCCTCAGCACTTTCCACTTAGTGTGTTGTGAGATTTAAAAAATATATCAGTGTTATTTCTTTAGTACTGTATAGCTAAATCGTAGGGATATATACGTTATAAGCCTCGTGTAGTTGGGTGTGTGGAATTTCGTCTGATAACCTGTGCTATTGTGATGATTGTAAGAGTGTGTGTACTTGTAATTCTGATGAGGATTGGGAATGAGGCAGCCAAGGCCTTCAGTTAAGATATATCCTAACATTTGCTTGGAGTAGAAGTGGGAAACCATAAAAAACTATATCCAGAATGGCTGAGGTAGGAATCAAACCCTTCTCTTCTCACACAAGGCTAAGTGTACCCCGTTCCAGTCCTGAGACCGGAATTTAATTTCTAGGCAGAGCGGTGAATCAAATCCAGGCCTAAGCGGCAACAGCCAAGAATGCTAGCCACTACACCAAGAGGTGTTTAATGAATGGTCTGTTAGTTGTTGTCGTCGTCGTCGTCATTGTTGTTGTTGTTGATTCCTTTACGGGTTTTGCGATATCATGGTCAAGTAGCCCTGTATACTATACTTAGGTGTGTGTTGTCTGATAACCTGAGTCATTGTGATGGCCTTATTAGTGTGTGTATTTGTAATTCAGACAAGGACTGGGAAGGAGGCAGCCAAGGCCTTCAGTCAAGATATATCCCAGCATTTGCCTGGAGTAGAAGTGGGAAACCACAGAAAACTACTTCCAGAATGGTTGAGGTAGGAATCAAACCCAGCTTCTCTCAGTTTTGCCTCACAAGGCTGAGTGTGCCCCGTTCCAGTCCTAAGATCAGAAATTAAATTTCTTGTCAGAGCGGTGAATAAAATCAAGGCCTAAGCGGTAACAGACAAGAATGCTAGCCACTAGACCAATAGGTGTTCAATATAAGGCTGGTTTTGATTGTACAAGATCAATCAATAATTACCTAATAATAATAACAATAATAATAATAATAGTAATAATAATAAATATTCAATTTAGCAACGTTTCACGGCCAACCTCTCCACGGTCTCAGGCCGTGGCGGCCATCTTGCGAATTAGCCCCCGGCCTAGCTATGACTCTCTCTCCATAAGAATAAGATAGGGTGTTTGCGCGTGGCGGCCATCTTGCGCATTAGCCCCTGTCCCAGCTACGGTCTATTGTACCTACTGATTCAATTTCGTGAACAATAACACATACAAAATAACAAATATTTCCAAGAAACAAGGACTTAATATGTCTTTCAGAACAAACTGCTCACTCGGTACGCACGTACATAATAGCAACGTAACAAAGAAAATCTCGCATTCAAAAACTGGTGTATTTTTTCATATACCAATATGAAGGATGGCTGTTGATGTTGCTCACGTCCATAGGTGTAACCTATAACTTAACCCTACACGTGACCCCTGGGTGGTGCTAAACGAGCTACAATATTAGGTGAACTAAACATATAATGCCAAGAATGCAATGTAAAAATGGTTCTATTCAGAACCACCAAACTAGAGATATTGGACACTCAATACGCATTATGCAACACAATATTGAAGGCCTAAGTTCAGCCAAATGTGTCTATCTACATAAACAGCTACAGGATCTTGATATTGACATCCTTAATATCCAAGAGACGCATACCAAAGATGAGCAGTACTTCCATAGAAGAGGACACCTTCCAAGTTATACCCTAGTAAAGGCCATCCACCACCCACAGTATGGTATAGCCACTTATGCCAAGTCCTGCTTGACTGCAGTCCAAGTTCTTGAGTCCACAGTCGTAGACAATACCTTCCTATTAGTGATTGAGGTTAACGGCCTAAAAATTGTCAATGTGTACAAGCCTCCATGCATAAACTGGTCTCCAGCTGTACCGCCTACTTTTGACCATCCATGTATCTATACTGGTGACTTTAACAGTCATCACACATCATGGGGTTATGATACAGTAGATGATAATGGAGAGACATTACTTTTATGGGCAGAAATATCCAATTTACATCTGGTGTTTGATGTAAAGGACAAAGGTACTTTCCATTCCGCACGCTGGAATAGGACTACAACCCAGATCTAGTATTTGTTTCTATGGATCAACTATCACAACCCTTATATACCTCACGAAATGTTCTGTCTAACTTTCCAAACAGCCAACACCGTCCTGTAATTGTAGAGGTAGGGCTGAAAATCCCTCTTGTGAATTCGATGCCCTTACCCAGATGGAATTTCCAACGCGCTAATTGGGACGCATTCTCTAAGGAACTTGATAAAAACTTAACTGAGAAGAACTTACAATCAACAGCAACCAACTATGGCGAATTTGTTGAACTCGTTATTAAGGCTGCAAAAGCAAACATTCCTAGGGGTTATAGGAAGGAATATGTGCCTGGATGGAATAAGGACAGTGAGGACTTGTATAAAGAATATCAAAGTACTGGAGATCAATCATTAGGCACTCAGCTACTACTGTCCCTCAATAAAAGCAGGAGAGAGAAGTGGGAAGCAACTGTTACAGAAATGAATTTTGTAAAGTCGAGCAGAAAAGCTTGGAGAATACTTCACGGACTGACTGGTAAGAAAAACTCCAGAAAGACATACGGTACTGTAAGTCCTGACACCATTGCTAATAGAATGGTAGATCTTACAAGGGCAAAGCGAGACAAGTGTCACACCAAAATGGTGAAACGTAACCTCACTCTCCTCAAAAAGAACGCCCAGAGAAATAATCAACTATCCAGGGCGTTTTCTGTTGAAGAAGATGTAGCAGCTATCAACCAGTTGAAGACCAACAAGGCAGCTGGTCCTGATAACATCTATAATGAATTCATCATGCACATGGGTCCACTCAGTATAAACTGGATTACTTCTCTTTTCACATATATCCTTGAAAATAATCACCTACCCAAACAGTTTAAACTATCCAACGTTATAGCTATTTTGAAACCAGGTAAATCTGAACTCAATCCTGAAAGATATCGTCCCATTGCCCTGCTTAGCGCCATGTTTAAACTTCTGGAACGTGTCCTTCTGAACAGGATAGCACCGTACATGGAAGATGTCATGCCACCTGAACAAGCTGGCTTCCGAAACGGTCGTAGTTGCACAGATCAAGTTCTTGCCCTTACTGTAGGAGTATATGGCAGGAGAAAGACGTCTAGGCGTATATGCAGTATACATGTTTAATACGAACTGAACGACAAGGTTACATGCAGGCGTATATATACAAAAACAGACAAAAGAATCAACGAGAACATTCTCGTAACTAGAACCGCCACCAATGGCGTTGCGCTTCCTGGCGCTGTATTTAAACCATAGATCAGCTGTTGGGTTACACATTTCTAACACACCCACTTAAATCAATAGCTGATCTAGAATGTAATTGACATATCAACCAGACTTCAATCATAGAGTACCCTACATAAACATAATACAATTACTGAAAACATTTTTGAACACAATGTATACTTAAAATACTAATTAACAGTTCAATCCCATTCCTTGGGTACAATACACATGTTTTGGTTTAGGTAAAGGTTTAGGTGAGAATATCTGCAATCATTTCTTGTGTGGACAAATAGTGCAATGAAATGATTCTCTCTTGAACCTTTTCCCTAATGAAATGATGTTTGGTGTTGATGTGTTTAGTGCGCCTATGAAAAACAGGATTTTTTTGCAATTTTCTGTGCACTTTGACTGTCATTATACAAATCAATTTCTTGATTACAATCCATCAACACACACTGCAAATCACATTCACCTTTAACAAATTCAATTTTAATTGGACCTTGATTAGAACCAATCAAATCAAACATCAGATTCTTAAGATAAACTGCTTCCTTTGCAGCCTCTGACAAAGCTACATACTCAGCCTCTGTCGATGAGGTAGCAACTGAGCTCTGCTTATGAGCTTCCCATGATATGGCAGCATTAGCAAGCTTGAAAAGATAACCAGTATAGGACTTACTATCACTATCTGTGGAAAAACTGGCATCTGCAAGCCCTACCAAATCTAAACCAGTGCTCTTAAAAATGAGTCCTTGGTTTATCGTACCTTTAAGATAACTAAGTACCCTTTTGGCTGCAAGCCAATGCTCCTCACTGTGGCAAGAATTAAACTGACTTAAATATGACAATGCATAGGCAATATCTGGTCTAGTACACACACTCAAATACATGAGTGAACCTATCAGCTGCTGATAAGGTTTATCGTCCACGCTTTTGGCTTTAGACAATTTCATATTTACTTCCATAGGAGTACCGATGGGATTAACATCAGTCATCTCAAATTTATTGAGCAAATTTTTTATGAACTGCGTCTGAGAAATTTTGAGTATATTGTTATCTGTGTCCCTTTCTATTTGCATTCCAAGAACCTGAGCAGCAGGTCCAAGATCTTTCATCATGAAATTTTGTTTTAAGACATCTTTTAGTTTACTAACTTCCTGTGGATTATTGTGGAACACAAAGAAATCATCAACATACAGAGCAACAAGAATTACAGTATTACCGATACTCTTTCTGTAAACACATGCCTCATTATGACTGTTTGTGTAGCCCGAAGCAGACAGAACTGTATGAGCCTTTCTGTGCCACATATGTGCAGCCTGCTTTAGTCCATAAATGGCCTTTTTGAGCAAACAAACCTGGTCTTCCTTTCCTTTCACCTGGAAGCCCTCTGGCTGACACATAAATATTTCCTCCTGTAACTCACCGTTGAGAAAAGCAGTCTCAATGTCTAGATGATCAATCTGTAAATTTAATTCAACCGTTAAAGCAAACAACATTCTGAGTGTGCCATGCCGCACAACTGGTGAGAATGTCTCAACAAAGTCAATGCCAAATTGCTGTGAAAAACCCTTTGCAACCAACCTTGCTTTATATTTTACAACATCACCATTTGTATTACGCTTAGCTTTAAACACCCACTTATTCTGTACAATGTTTTTACCTTCTGGTTTAGGAACTAAAACCCGCGCCTTATTAACCATCATGGAATCCATTTCGCACTTCATGGCTTTATGCCATTCCTTAGAGTAAGGTGATGACAAGGCTTCACTTACTGTACATGGTTCACTTTGATCAGAACAATGAGTGTAATGCAGAATGTAATCAGGATATTGTCTTGGTCTTCTTTCTCGCTGGGGGTAGCGACGTGCTTCCTCATTGTGCTGTGATGGATTATCTTGATGATCAGGCTCAACTTCCACTTCTTCATTATGCTGTGGAGCTGGATCTGGAACATCCCTATCACATGCAGTCAATAGTGGTTTACTGTTTTCAGTGGTTAGGGGTATTATTGTATTCCCTGGTACCACTGGAGGATCTGTTAGAGCAGAGAAAGACATCTCATCAAAAATCACATCTCTCGCTGTGATTAGTTCATGGGTTACTGGATGCAGGAGCCGGTACGCCTTTTTCTCATCCGAGTACCCAAAAAATACCATTCTCTCAGTCTTAGGATCAAGTTTTCTTCTCAGCTGATCTGGAATATGAACGTAGGCATTACAACCAAATACTTTTAAGTGTGTCAGGTCTACTTTCTCTCCAGTCCACATTTGTTCTGGTGTTGAATTTGGTGTTTTCCGTGCAGGAGACCTGTTGACAAGATATGCAGCTGTATTGACAGCTTCTGCAAGCATGCGTTTTTCACAAGCTGCACCTTGCATCATAGCGAGTGCTCTTTCATTCAGAGTCCTGTTCATGCGTTCTGCAGTTCCATTTTGCTCTGGTGTGTACCTTACTGTTAGCTGATGCTTGATGCCATGCTGTTTGAAAAACTCATCCATAGCTTTATTACAATGCTCCCCACCATTGTCAGAGCGTATGACCTTGATTTTCCTTTCACACTCAATTTCAACAGAATTAGCAAATTGTTCAAAGATTTCTCTTACCTCACTTTTCCTTTTTAGAAAAAAGACAAAAACCTTCCTCGTATGGTCATCGATGAAGGTGAGAAAATATCTGGCTCCTCCCCAGGATTCCTCAGGCATCGGTCCACACAGGTCACTGTGCAACAGGTCCAGTCGGTTCTTGGCACGATGCTTGGTGGTCTTGAAGGGCTGTCGAGCTTGTTTCCCTTCTATACATGGAACACAGAGCTGCTTTTCACCCGAAAAATCAATACCGGTAGCCAAACCATTTTTTAACAAATCCATCCCCACGTGATTGAGATGGCCTAACCTTTTGTGCCACAATTCTCTAGAATTAGAACTTTTTGAACAAACACTTTTAGCATCACTTAAACAAGACACTAATGATGCATTTGCACTTACAGAACCTGAGTTATTTAAAGCGTGCTGGGCCCATAACCTGTAGGAGTATATGGCAGGAGAAAGACGTCTAGGCGTATATGCAGTATACATGTTTAATACGAACTGAACGACAAGGTTACATGCAGGCGTATATATACAAAAACAGACAAAAGAATCAACGAGAACATTCTCGTAACTAGAACCGCCACCAATGGCGTTGCGCTTCCTGGCGCTATATTTAAACCATAGATCAGCTGTTGGGTTACACATTTCTAACACTTACAACACATATTGAAGCAGGTTTCCAAAACCATCTAAAATCCACAGCTGTCTTCATTGATCTTACGGCAGCCTATGATACTGTCTGGAGACACGGGTTACTTTTCAAACTGTTTCAAGTTATTCCATCTTTTGAAATTGTGAATTTGTTATCAATCATTCTCAGTGAAAGACAGTTTGAGGTGTTCTTGGGTGACTCTAAAAGTCACAAGAGGAAGCTGAATAATGGACTCCCACAAGGATCTGTTTTGGCCCCAATCCTTTTCAACCTGTATATTCATGACTTGCCAAATACTAAGGCAAGAAAGTTCATTTATGCTGACGATATTGCGCTTGTAACGCAGAGCAGAAATTTTGAAGATGCAGAAAACGCCCTTACTGAAGACCTTAAGAGAATGTCAGCTTTCCTTCAGTCCTGGAGATTGATTCCGAGCCTGAATAAAACAGAAGTATCTTGCTTCCACCTTGCACATCGGTTTTCTAATTACAAACCAAATATTTTGCTTGACGGACAACAGCTTAGATACAATCCCTTTCCTACTTATCTTGGAGTGACTTTGGATAGAACCCTGACCTACAAAGAGCATCTCACCAAGCTCCCCCATAAAATTGCTGCAAGAAACAACATCCAACATAAACTTAGTGGTACTTCCTGGGGAGCGTCTGCCGACTGCTTACGCCTAACTGGCATTAGCCTTGTCTATTCGACAGCAGAATACTGTGCACCCGTATGGTTGGAAAGTGCACATGTGCATAAAGTAGACTCAAGATTAAATGATACAATGCGATGCATCACTGGTACTATTAAGTCAACGCCTTGCCATTGGCTGCCTGTGGTGAGCCACATTCCTCCACCACATCTAAGAAGGAAACAAGCATTGTTGAGAGAGGCTAAGAAGATCAGGGCTTCACCTACTTTACCACTATATCATGAATGTTGCCATCCCTCACAACAGCGACTACGGTCTAGGAGGCCAGCATGTGTTACTGCAGAAATACTGTATGTGGATGGGTTTAATTTAAACCAAAGTTGGAGAAACGAGTGGTTAACTAAAACAGCGGGGACAAGTGCCCATTCTCTTGATCCTACAAAGGAACTGAAAGGTTCTGAACTCCCAAGAAACTGTGGTGCCGTCTTAACAGATTCAGAACCGGCCATGGCTGCTGTAAATTCCTTCAACACAGATGGGGCTGGATCAATTCAGCAATGTGCAACTGTGATCAAGAGGAGCAGACAATGGATCATCTGCTCCGACGCTGCCCTCTGTTCTCGTTCCCTGGGAACCCTGCTGAACTCTTTCATGTCACTCCAAATGTCATAACTTGGTTGCAGAATGTGGATAATGTTGTATGATGTAAATTTTGTATATAATTCACCATACGATTAAATAAATATGAAGGATGATATGGTAACTATGTCGGACAAAGTGGAAAACACATTGGAACACGTTACAAAGAACACAGAAATGCTTCTAAACACAACAAACATTCAGGTATATTTAAAAACATGTATGACAACAACTATCGTTTCACTAACATGGAAAATTCTACACCACGAAACGAAGGTCAGCGATCTCGACATGAAAGAATCCATATTACTATATATTGCCGAAGAAGATAATCCAGCGAACCCGAATCAACACATAATTTTAAAGAGAACCCAACTTTTCGCGCTGCTACATAAAGTGAATCCACACTCGTAGCGAAAATGAGGCAATGCATACGCAAAGGAATGATTTGGGAAATACTGTATATTACAGGCGGAGGATGCATTGTTGCTATTTCTCAACAAACTAAGGTCTGAAAGTAGGAAGTATTGTAGGGCCCTATTCCATTTAAGAGACCGATATCAAGCATATATGAATTTTATCTAGGCTGTGGCAGATGGGTTAAATTGCCTGCAGTAGTAATGAGAATAGTTCCAGAATCCATAACATTCACCAGCCTCAGTTAGTTACAACTTACGTTATCAGTGGTCACGCGCAATGATATTCACACGGATGCGCTCCGCAGCAATTCAGTCGATAGCGTAACAACTGTACAACCAACGGCTCCACTCACATAAATAACCACATACATAATACAATTCACTCGGTTGTTCTAATTCTATACAGGTGCACAATACTCATAAGTAATTCACAAACACTTATAAAACAAACTAACCTTATATAACGAGATTCACACCGCGAAGCGTAATATAAACGCCAACTAAACGCCCTACATAGTGTAGTATAAACATTTGAACCTCAGCACAGTGATCATAATCTCATGATGGCCACTTGAAGGTCGAAACGTTGTTGTTGTTGACTTCAGTCTTTTGACTGGTTTGATGCAGCACTCCATGCCTCCCTGTCCTGAGCTAATCGCTTCATCTCTACATAGCTACATCCGAGGCAATCTGTTTAACATATTCTAACCTTGATATACCCCTACAGTTCTTGTCCTCGACACTTCCTTCCATAACTAAGCTTGCTATTCCTGGGTGTCTTAGTACCAACCTATCTCTTCTCTTTATAAGCAGTCGCCAGAAACATCTCTCATCTCCCACTCGTCCTGATACCTCATCGTTTGTCTTGTAACCCTATCCACCCATCTGATCTCCATAATTCTCCTGTAACACCACATTTCAAGCGCTTCAATTCTACTTATTTCTGCTGCACCAATTGTCCAAGTTTCCCTTTCATAGTGTGCCACGCTCCAGAAAAAGGCCTTCAAAAATGACTTCCTAATACATAAATCTATATTCGATGTCAACAGATTCCTTTTCAGTATAAATGCTTTCCTTTCCTGAGCCAACCTACTAGTTATATCCTCCTTGCTTCGTCCATTTCTGGTAACTTTGCTTCCTAAGATACAGAAGTTTCCTATTTCCTTCAGCCTTTCACCTGCCAATTTGATGTCCATAGAGGTTTCTGATTTATTTCGGCTGCATTCCAATATATATATATATACAAGCTGACCCGGCAGACGTTGTCTTGCCAATCAAAGAAAGTGTTGTAACTTTGTTTCTTGAAGTGCATTTGGATACACAATATTTTTTTCAATTTCCGTTAACTGCCTCTAAACTATCGTGAAATGAATTAACTAATCTAGAAACATTCGTGGGAGCGTACACAACAACTCTCCAATGTTTCATCGCAATCAGATAAATGGCATATAACGCATACGGGATTTTGTTTAAATGATTCGTGTGCTGTCACTCATTTGTTGAATCTACTCGTGCTCAACCAACTGCGAAATGTATTTACTAAGTTAGAAAGCTTCACGTAAGTGTACACAACAACTCATCAAAGTTTCATCGCAATCGATGAATAGTATATGAACGCATACGGGATTATGTTGGAACGCTTCGCACTTCGTCACTCATTTGTTACATCTACTCGTGCGCTACCAATATTGTAAAATGGATTTACGAAGTTGAACACATTCCCTGGCGTATACACAACAACTCATCAAAGTTTCATCGAAATCGGATGAATGACATATGAACGCATACGGGATTTTCTTTAAATGATTCGCGTGCAGTCACTCATTTGTTGAATCTACTCATGCGCCACCTATTCAAAAATAGACTTACTAACCCTGAAACCTTCCTTGGAGTGTACTCAATGATTCACTAAGGTTTCATCGTAATCGGATGAATGATATATGACCGCATACGGGACATTGTGGAAACTATTCGCGCGCAGTCGCTCATTTGTTGAATCTACTCGTGCGCTACTTATTAAAAACTGGATTTACTAAGAAAGAAACCTTTCCTGGAGTGTACACAACAATTCACCAAAGTTTTATCGCAATCGGATAAATTGTATATGAACGCATACGGAACTTTGTTGAAACGATTCGCGTGCCATCACTCATTTGTTGAATCTACTCGTGCGCTATCTACTGTAAAATGAATTTACTAAGCCAGAAACCTTTTCAGAAGTGTGCACAACAAATCACCAAAGTTTCATCGCAATCGGTTAAATGGTATATGGACGCATACGGTACTTGGTTGAAATGATTCGCGTGCCATCACTCATTTGTTGAATCTACTAGTGCGCTACGTATTGTAAAATGGATTTATTAAGCCAGAAACCTTCCGTGGGGTGTACAAAACATTTCACCCAAGTTTCATCGTAATCGGACGAATGGTGTTTGAACGCATATGGGACCTTATTGAAATGCTTCGCGCGTCGTCGCTCATTCGTTGAATCTACTCGGGCGCAACCTCCTATGAAATGGATTTACTAAGTTATAAACCCTCACGTAAGTGTACACAACATCTCACCCAAGTTTCATCGCTATCGGACGAATGGTAGCCTATTTGAAGGCATACGGGACTTAGTTGAAATTCTTCGCGCGTCGTCGCTCATTTGTTGAATCTACTCGTGCGCAACCTCCTGTGAAATGGATTACTAAGTTAGAAGCCTTCACTTAAGTGTACACAACAACTCATCAAATTTCATCTCAATCATGAATGGAATATAAACTTATACGGGATTTAGTTGAAACGCTTCGCGCGTCGTCACTCATTTGTTGAATCTAGTCATGCGCTACCTATTGTGAAATTGATTTACTAAGCCAGAAGCCTTCCCTGGAGTGTACGCAACATCTCACCCAAGTTTCATCGCTATCGGAAGAAAGGTATTTGAACGCATACTGGACCTTTTTGAAACGCTTCGCGCGTCGTTGCTCATTTGTTGAATCTATTCGTGCGCTATCTATTGTAAAAGGGATTTACTAAGCCAAACACCTTCCCTGGAGCTCACTCAACATATCACCCAAGTTGCATCGCAATCGGATGAATGGTATATGAACGCATACGGGACTTTGTAACGCTCTAACGTGCAGAGACAAAGAGTAGAATTCGACATCACTGCCACCTTTGGTAAAAAACACAACTTTTCACCACGGGCGGAGTGTATGTAATGGCGGTAGTTGCACAGGTTACGACCAGGTGGCTCTATCGTGCAGAGGCAAACCGTCCAAAGACATCAGCTTTCACTAAGGCCAAGGCTAGTGGTTTCCATGACGACTGTTTTTGACTATATACAGGGTCTTTCATATAAAGTAAGAACGCCAAGCGGCGGGTTTGTTATCCGCTAGTGTGGTGGCTTTGACCGAGCTTGTAGCGAGCCGTGGCCCCCTGCTCTAAGCGTGTGTACAATCCTCTATGAAATATTACCTTATAAAAGTTGCTGGAAGTGTCGTCCTTCCTGGGTTATACAGGCATTGTATCTGGTAACCACATTTTGGCTGACGCGAGTGAGTCATGCCACTGTATTTTTTCTGATTTTTTATTTTGTGTTTTTTATTGAGCACTGAACCAGTAGTGTCAAAGTTATTTGCAATTACGTGAATCTGGGCTAGTGAAGGTGGCACTTCATCAGGAAATTGCTGAACAAATGCATCACGTACACGCCGAGCCGAATCGTAATTAAAATAAATTTTACATTAAAAAAAACGATGTTGCAATGTTAACTGTCTCAACATGTTAGCAGCTGTGGTTCAGACTGGCGACTGACAACACCTGCACGCTTATTGCAAGGTCAAGTTTGTACTATGCACGCGCTTTCAATGCTACAGCAGGGGGCCGTGATGCGTCACAAGCTCGGCCAAGCCGGCTTCAGCACCGAATGACAAAACCGCCGCTCGCCGTTCTTACTTTATATGAAAGACCCTGTATTGTGGTTCTAAAATTGTGTGTAAATTGTGGTTCTAAAATTGTGTTCATTCCACCTACTGGGTCAGATTGTGAATCTAAACCATACATGGACCCACCCTAATATGCATACCAAATTCCATCAAAATCGGTCCAGTCGTTTAGGAGGAGTTCAGTGACATACACACGTGTCGAAGAATTATATATATGAAGATATTTTTTGTTTTTACATTTATTAATTTTCATCATGAATTCTTTCCTCAAGACGGAGTCCATACCATTTAAAATCTCATTCAAATCCTCTGGCATGTCAGCGAAGATGACGATATCATTAGCAAATCTCTGATTTGAAATGATTTCTCCTTGAATCTTCACTCCAACTTTTAAAAAAATCCAATTGCCTTCATTGCTTGTTCAATGTAAAGATTGAAAAGTATGGGTGATAAGTTACAGCCTTGTGGTGTATTTTTGCAGATACACGGAAAGAAAGAATTAGCTTTTGCTGTTCATTACTTTATATCAGTCCATTTATTCACATTTCTTTCCCGCACACACCAACATCGAACTGTTACCTCCCGTTTGCCCCGTGCATTTGTTCATTTTTTCTGTCAGTTTTTTACAGAAACGCATATTCCGCTGAACCAGCCTGACAGCGTCCCATCGCTGCCTTCCGAACTTCCATTGCTTCAAACCATGAAGACTTCTATATTAATCCGCAGGGCGTCGTGTTCTTCACCAGCCAACTACTCCATGAAGACACCGCTCCAAGAATTTTGTTTTTGTAATGATTTTTCATGTTTATGTGTAACCTCTTTGTTCCTCCCCTCACTTGTACGTCGGAAGTCGACCTAATCAGTTAGAGCTCCACTAAAACTCGCCTCCTCAACTCGAGAGGCAAACGTTTAAATTCTACGCCATGTTTTAATTTTAGTATCAACCGTCAAAGGGAACATCACCTTCGCCATGAAGCAAAGCTAAGTACTATTTCTACGTTCTTCAACTTATTTTAATTGATTTTAAATAGCTACATGCTTTTTAATGATCATTTTATAGGCAGTGTGAGATTTCTATATTTGGGGCAATAATCATCCTTCGCGGGATTTTCTATGTTGGGCTTTTGTCTATCTAAGCCAATCTTAACAGGAAGCAGCATTTCTTATGCTTATTAAATGAGATATTTTCTCACAACGTGGGATACCATTAAATTACCCACTGTCTATAAAATACTTAGCTCGTTCCACCGCTGGACTAACTTTTGCCCTATTCTTCAGTCATGATTGCTCTGGAACCTTCCAGAATCTGCACTCTATCTACCAGTTTTACTGTCATGTATTTTCCACTCACATGTGGGAATACTTTTTCAAACTAAAGAATCTTCCTTATGAACTACTAATCAATATCTAATTTTTCTTCCTCCGTTGGGATTTTCTCTGGCGCATTCAACTATAATCTACAACTTTCTCAAGCAATAGACTCTCACATATCTAGTGTAACTAGTTATTTTCCACCATTGCAATAACTTTCTTTGCCATAAGCTTTTTGTGCTACTACAGTGAACTTTTCATCTATATCAACAGACTATAGTGAAATCAGTGCTTGATCAACATTTCATCCGCGTCGTGCTCGTCCGTGTACAATAAATACGGCCATGAACACTTTTCCACAATCCCATTTTATCTTTCCCAAACCCCTTACTAACAAACCAAAATAATAAAATTGTTACTTTAAGTATTTTTTCAATGAGGTGTCACTCTCAATAAGTGCCCTCCCTCTCTTGCTTTATATAAAACGAATTAATGTCTGTAAAACTTCGTGTCCAGTACACGCCTCAAATTATATTGTTTCTCCCTTCTAATTAAGGAATACAATCCTTTCAACTCATGAGTGAGTTATCTCTAGGTTTCACGAAAGGGAAACTTGCCCCATCTTCTCGTGATCCCTACTTAAACATAGGAATTCTAGAAACTTCCTTTCGATTTTTCTCTTCAGGTTTCACAATAAGTGACCTGCCCTATTTGTATAATCTCTTATGTATAATCTACCCACGCAGCTTTGTATTAATATAAGAAGTTATAGAAACTTCTATTTTATTCTTCCTGCTTTTTGTTGTTGTTACTTTCCAAGTTGTTACTCTTTCTAAGATATTTACCTATAAATTCTTAAAGTGCACACCTTGTACTTGATTTATTGTCTACCTTTAATTACGTCAGTTATCTTTAAAATTTCCTATTTATTCATCTTCGCCATTTCAAAATCTTTCAAAGATTTTAAAGCATATAAAAGGTTTAAAACCAAAAGAATTGTTAATTTCCGGCGCAAGCTTTAGATGTTTTCGGAGGTCTGCGACCTCAATTGTTTATACAAAATCAAAATTATATACTTCTTACAAAACTCTTTTCTTTTATATTGTTAAATAAATTAAAATTTATTCTTTTGATTTATCATTTCTCAAACATAACGGTTAGGCAAGATCCTGTCTTCCCTAACTCTTCCTAGGTTCATGCCCTCGTTAATAAAAATAATTCTATTGATAGGGTGTTCACCACTTGTTGCATTTGAGCAAGAACTCTTAGTCATAACTTATGTCAAACTCTCTTCCTATTTCTCCATCCTTTTTCTCCGGTCCGAAACCCATTTCCTTTTTTTTTCATCATCTTCCCTTGGAGGTTAGGGTATTCCCAAGCTAATAATCTACCCACCTGGCCTTACACCTCTCTGAATACCAGCTTCAAAACGCGTAATCCTTAATTGCTCCATTATAACAGCGATCAAAACTAATATATGTAATTTTTTGCAGGAATGTTATTTACTCATTGCTGATATGTAATATATGTACATTGTACCTTCGTCCAGTCATTCGCCAAATTCATATTGACCGATTGAAGAGATACAACTGACATATTTTGCTGTAAGTGAAAAGTCGTCAT
The DNA here is from genome assembly GCA_946902985.2 of Meconema thalassinum. Classification (NCBI taxonomy): domain Eukaryota; kingdom Metazoa; phylum Arthropoda; class Insecta; order Orthoptera; family Tettigoniidae; genus Meconema; species Meconema thalassinum. The sequence goes on from OX336392.1 coordinate 36,441,021, forward strand.
TACAATACACTCTATCCTAACGGACACCAAGATCCAAGAACATAAACAGTCATAGGATTCATTATTCGAGCCATCGGTAGATTACTACACGAGTGACAGCATTTCATTTTTCATTAGGATTCTCACCATCTATAAGATTTGAAAATTATACGAGGGAAATATATATTTTCTTATAACTGCATTTCACTGCCAAGTTTCACTGAGATTGCTTCATTATACTTTACGAAAAACTGGGATTTCAGTATTGGGCTATACGGTAGATTCCACCTTGTCTACTTCTTCTTCTTCTTCTTTTCGTTTGGGCCTACTGAGGACCACGGGGCTCGTTTTGACTTCTTGTAAGGAATTTATGTTTCTTCTTAGCCCAGGCAGCTTTCATCTTCTGGCTGTGTGTCTGCTTTCTTTCCTGTGTGCACTTCGGTCTGGTAGTCCCTGTACTCTTCCTGCTGGTGAGAGACACTGAAAAGACACCATGTTGAAACTCAGCAATTCTTCTAGGTTTGTGCCGTGTCTTGTGTGGGGTTTCGCCTAGGACACCAAGCTAGGCTCATCGGCGGGCTCTTGGTGTCCCTGCCCGGAAAGCCAATACAACACCATGTTGAATCATCTGTCGGAATTGTGATCGATCCTGTATGTTTTTTGATGACATTCCAAGTTGCTGTAGGTCTGACTTCACTGTGGTGATCCATTTGTTTTTAGACGCTTTCCCTCTTCCTGTCGTGGTGAAGATTTTGCTGGTAAGTCTATCGGGACCCATGCGTGTCAGATGTCGTAGAAAGCTAATCGTCTCTTCCTCATGGATGTGACGATATCTTCTTGGTGATCATAGAGCTCATTGTTGTGCCTGATCCTGTAAGTACCACCCTCTTCCCTAATTGGTCCTAAAATCCTTCTAAGTATTTTCCGTTCCTTGAGCTCTAGTTTCCTAAGTGGGCCTTTCCGGTTCATCAGGAGACACTCAGAGGCATATAGAACGGAAGGTCTTACTACTGAGTTGCAATGTAGAAGTTTAAGGTTCTTAGAGAGGCACTTGGATGTGTAGATGCTCTTACAGGAGTGGTAGACCCTTTCCAGTTTCGTGCATCAAGTGTCTATTGCTAAGGTCTCACTCTCGTTTGCTGGAATCCACTCCCCTAGGTAATTCACTGCAGGAACTTTTTGAATTGCGGTGTCTTTCACAAGAATAGTAGATGGGGCTCCCTTTATATTTGTCATGAACACTGTTTTTTTGTATATTGACCTTCAAGCCAGTTTTAGCTGCTATGTTATAGAGGCTCTGTAGTTGGTGAGTAGCTTCTTCTATGTTGTTCGCTAACAAGGTAAGGTCGTCGGCAAAGGCCAGGCAAGGTACATTGAGATCCACCTTGTTTACTATAATAGAAAACCTAAATTAGATTCATTCATGTTTCCAATCCGTAGGTTGGTCGGCAGCAATCCTCCTCTTCCATTATTCCCTGTCACCAGTCAGTCTCTTCATGTGTCTGTATGAATGGACATCAACATCCGTTATGGTCTGTTTGATGTATTGCAGTCTTTGTCGCCCTCTTCCCCTCTTGCCCCGAATTATGCCATCTAACATAGTTACCATAAAGTCATTGTGGCGATAGACATGTCCTATCATTTGGTCTCGTCGTTGCCGTATTGTTTTGAGAAATGCTCTCTTTTCATTAATGGTTTTGAGCACTTCATCATTCGTCACTCTTGCGATCCATGGAATTTTTCCCCTCCGCCACCAACACCAGATTTCAAAAGCTTCAAGTCTTCTTTTATCAGCACATCCCATTGTCCAAGCTTATGAGCCATACTAGGCTATAGTCCACACATAACATTTTATGAATTTAATCCTGGTCTCTATAGATACATTCTTGGAAATCAGAAGGGATTTTTAGCCCATTTTCTTTTTATGAAAAAAAATAGGCTTATGAGATCACCTTTTGTCCGTGTGTGTGTGTGAGGTGTGTGTGTGGGTCCCCCTAATAACTTCTAAACGTCTGGAGCGATTACAATGAAACTCGGTAAGATCATAGCACTATTCCGGCCGACCTCGACCGTGACCTTCAAATTGTATTGTGTCTCCCCAATCTAACATGGCGGCTGTGCAAAATATTTCACCAGCATTCAGTATCTCCGAAACTACGACCGATATCGCCCTGAAATTGTGTACGGTGATAAAGGGCACTACTAGAAGTTCACCAATGAGACTTTCAAAACCCTTGTGACTACAAAACCAACATGGTGTCCAAGCGAAGTTGACACATTTAAATAGACGTTTCTCACGATTTAACCATCCAAACGTAATGAAACTTGGTACAGCAAATGCTTATATACACTGAATTGCACTGGAGTCTAATTTAGTTCAATTGTTTACAAAACCTCAAAATAGCGGCTGTGCGAAATATTTCACTGACATTCTATATCTCCGAAACTGTTACAGATATCAACCTGAAATTTTGTACGGTGATAAAGGGTACTGATACAAGTTTATCTATGTAACTTTCATAACTCTGTATAGTACAAAACGAACATGGCGGCCAAGCGAATTTGAATCATTTTAATAGACTTTTCTCGTTTTTAACTCTCTGAGCGCAGTGAAATGTGGTACAGTAAATGATTGTACATATTGTAATGCACTGGCATCTAATTTAGTTCAATTGTTCACATAACCTCAAGATGGCGGCTGTGCGAATTTTTAAAATTAAGTTTTTATTTCTTGTGACGTAATCATGCGATCGAAGTGACAGTTAGAATAATGAACCTAGGCCATAATTGTCCTTGAATGGTATATAACTCTGTGGCCTATACATATAACAATCCAAAATGGCGAGTATCCGAAATATTTAGACGGTTCTCAATATCTATGAATCTTTTACAGCAATCAAACTGAATTTTTTAAAATCTTCATAGAGGCTATGAACATATGTTTGCCTAGAGAACTTTCAGTAACCTGGTGAGCACAAATCCAACATGGCGGCGACGGAAGTATAAATATTTAAAAGGACGTTACTCGTGAATTAACTATCCGAGTGCAGTGAAAGGTTGCACGTTAAATGCTTATACAAATGTTAATCCATTGGCATCTAATGTATTTCAATTGTTTGAATAATCACAAGATGGCAGCTGTGCGAAATTTTAAAATCTCGTTTTTACTTCTTGTGTTCTAATCATGCGATTGAAGTTTGAATACCACACGCACACAATGATCTTAATGTAATAGTACAAAAATAAAAATTCAACCTGACGATCATCTGATATATTTAGACGGTTCTCAATATCTACGAATCTATCACAACCTTCAAACTGAAATTTTGTTTGTTGATAGAGGGAATTAACATGAGTAGGATATATGAAAATAGTCTTCACGGAACTACGTGTTAGCTGTTAAATGCAATTTTGGCTTGGGCAATTCAAACTTGAATATCAGTTGAATTTTTTCCAGTGGAAGTAATTTTACTCCCTAGATAGGTGAAAGAGTGAACTTGCTGAAGAGGAGCACCCGCTAGGAGAATAGCTGCATTAAGTTTAATAAGTCACGAGAAATATTTACATGTTTACAATTTTGATTTTACTACCATCACACTTTATGAATAATAAGTTCTCCTGTTGGAAGCCATTTATTTAGCTCTCTCTTAGTAAACGAAAAGTAAATGATATTCGGTCGGTCAACCTAATCGTACCCAAGTATAATGGATGTTGTTCCCTAAACCTGGAATGAATTACATGATTTACTATTTATGTGACGTTAAGAAACCATTTCTCTGTGCTGTCTGTTCAAACTATCAAACAACACTTTTCAGTCTGTCAACGCGTCTTCGCCCAATTATATTAGGCGAGGTAACTATATATATGAAACACCATCCTGAACCTAATTACATGTATTAATATTATTCACTGATAACTGTGGTTGTTACCCATTTAAGATTTGATTGCCGCTGAGCGTGGCTGCACCAGTAGTTGTTGATTATTGTAGCACGAGCCCCGCGGGGCGAAGCGGAGGACAGAGTGATGACCGAGTGCAGTCCGCACATAAGTCAAACAGCATTGCGCGCAATACCTGTCTTAGAAGCGCAGTAAGCGTCGCATGAGCTCATGTTCCCACGGACCGTTAAACGATGACTGAAGCTACTGGAACAGAGTGACGTGTGACACTAGTAAACAGATAATAGTTCCCATGAGGGAAAATAATAAATTGATGATTTATTATTATTATTACTCTAATGTATTACTTTTCAGGATTAGGGAATAACACCCATTACAATTGCATACAAGCGTGTTGACCAACTGAAAAGCATTTGAACTTAGAATATTCATTCGTGAACTTAGTTATAATAGTCTATAATAGTTTCAGTTTCTGTTTAGATATCGGTGATAAATTTCGTGCAGGCGCCATGCTGAATTTGGGAAGGGTATGAAAATCACAGGGTTGCCAACCCAACGGGGTTGTACCAAAGTATACTAAATTAATTCCTGAAAGTCATTGAGTCACGGACGAAGCAAAGAGGATACAAAAAGTAGGTTAACACAGGCAAGGAAAGTATTTCTACAGGAAAGGAATCAGTTGACATCGAATATAGAGTTAAGTATTAGAAAGTCATTTTTGAGGGCCTTTGTCTGGTGCGTGGCGCTCTATGGAAGTGAACCTTGGACTTTTGGCGCAACTGAAAAGAGACGAATTCGAAATGTGGTGGTACAGGAGAATGACCAAGATCAGTTGGGTAGATAGGGTTACGAATGACGAGGTATTAAAATGAGTGTGAGAGGAGAGATGCTTCTGGCGACTGCTAATAAAGAGAAGAAGTAGGCTGGTAGGACACATACTAATACACCCAGAAATAGCAAACTTAGTTATAGAAGGAAAGATCGAGGATAAGAACTGTAGGGGTAGACCATGTAAACAGATTGCCTCGGATGTAGTAGGGTGTGATAGCTATGTAGAGATCAAACGATTAGCTCAAATTAGAGAAGCATGGAATGCTGCATCAAACCAGTCAAAATACTGAAGACTCAAAATAAAACCTTATTAGATGGATACAAACGCACAGACAGACTCGCATATTTACTCAGAAACACATAACCCTTATATAAGTCGTGAATATTACGTTCAGATGACATTCAGTAATAACAAGCCATGTTTGATTCAAGCCGATACAGATGAAGGCCTACGGCAGGACAACCACTAGAGAAAGCTTGCTGCCCGATTCCATCTCAAATATTTCGTTTCTTTTTCTTGCTACCTAATTCAGTTCCTTTGCAATGGTATCTATGTTAGGTTCACTCGTAAGAGCAAACAGTCCTGAACTATTTTTGGCATAAATTAAATACGACAGATCAACTGCAGAAGGTAGACAGAAGGATAATCAGAACAAACATTAATAAAAGCAGAAACAGGTGGATGGACGATGGAGATTGTTGCCTGATCAAGTTGCGTACCGGGAAAGTGACTCAATAAAAGACACGATGAGAGAAAGGAGAATTGTCTTCTTCTGTCATTTATCGAGAATACATGAGAATAGAATAGTAGAATATCTTTTAAACTACGTATGGAAAAGTAAAACAAGAAATAATTAAAACTCAGCAATGTTTTTAGGTTTGTGTCGTGTCTTGTGTGGGGTTTCGCCTAGGACACCCAGATGGCTCATCAGCGGGCTCTTGGTTCCCCGCCCGGACTGGCCGTGAAAGCCAATGAACCATCTCTTTGGAAGCCTTCGTAGGGAGGTTATGGCTGCTTGAGCTTTTAGTTCTCGCAGTGAAGATAATAAGGGAGGTGGCGTGCTGTTCGTCACTCCTGTGGGGGTCTGGGTGGGGACACCAAGGGCCCGCTGATGAGCCAGCTTGGTGTCCTAGGCGAAACCCCACACAAGACACGACACAAACCTAGGAGAATTGCTGAGTTTTAATTCACCGGCCGTGAAAGCCAATATACCAAAAAATAATTAGTTCAAAGAACTTCAAAATGAGTAAGTGTAGATGAGTTGATTATTACAATGCGGCAAATTTCAAATGGAGAAGAAAAAAGGTTTCTGAAGAACAAACATAATAAGACTAGAAATTAATCATCGAAAACAATACGTCATACGTGACGAGGAAGGGGCAGTCATAATGACGAGGTTTTGGAAGAGGAGGAGGATGATGACAGTTAAATTAGATGACGATCCGTAGATGACTTAAATGTATTTGGTTTGATTTAAGTGCTGCAATGTGGGCGTTAACTATGAACATAAATAAATAAACTATTTTATTGTTCAAAAGGCTTTATTTTGTGAGCGTAGCTACTGGGATCCTCATTATCTATACACGCAGTTATTTAATACAGAGTAGTTGCTGGTTATGTTGGTATTTAATGACGAGGTGAACTACGTAGGCGAGCAGAACAGGTGTGGGGAATTGAGACGTTGCAACTATTGAGAGTTGCAATCTATGGATTGCAATTTATGATTGTCATTCGTTTTATTGTTATTACCGGTACTTCACTTGTGACATCTTGGTTAGATTAATAAAGATCAGATTGTAGAGTTCCCGTTATCCATTTCTATTAACCACAACATTTGGTGCCAAAACCCGGGATATCGCATGATATAAAGTGATTTTGAGGAATGATCTCATTAGGGCTATACTACAGGAATTGAAGCCTCTCTTAAATTTTTACTATGCAATTGCATTACGGAACCTCCAGACTGTGAGGGAAGACATGCAATTAGACAATACTGGACAGAAGGTTTCCTACATCGCCACCGGCTACAGATAAGTGACAAAGGTACGTATTTGTAAAATTAATAACTGTTTGAATGTCCGTAATAACGTCTTGTTTGGTTATGTATGTGTATAATATCGTTGCTTTACACTCGTGGATATTGTAGTGTTATCTGGTGATAGACACAGATATTACAAATTTGGGGCGCAGGCCAGAGATAATATAAAACTGACCATAGTAATTAACACTCAATCTAAGCGTCGACACTAGCGATCCTAGTAGCACCTGACCGAAAATCATTCGATACTTCAGATAACAGATTATCAACTCTTTGCCTTGCATATTTCCGTGAACACACGTACAACATGAGCAATAACGATCAAACAGATGGCATTTTGCACAGTCTAAGAAGAAAGCGAACCAGACACAGGGCAAATACAACACGCTTTGTTACGGAAATTAACAGTTTTACTGATAATACTTCATTCGAAGACTGGGAGCACTGCCGAGATAGACTACAAGAAACTTTGAACAACTTAACCACACTTGATGATTCTATACACGAGTTACTATCGGACACTGAATACGACATTGTTGTTCACAGGTGTGAAGAATATATAGACTCAGCGAAATGCGCTATCACGGGGGCATCGAGAACAACTACAAGTAAACTATCAAATTCAGCCGCTAATTTAAGTATCTCTGAACCACTGCCAACTACACCTACCATCCCGATTCAGGATTCACACTCCGTTCGACTCCCGCCAATCAAGCTAGAATCCTTCGCTGGTGACATCGCAACTTGGCCACGTTTGTGGGAGCAATTCGAGTCATCCGTTGATGAAGACCCTTTCCTTCCTACCATAAATAAACACATATTTTTTCACGGGTACTTGGAAGCCGAGCCGAAGTGGCTAGTCGACGGAATCGCCGTAATAGTAGATACATACGAGGAAACAAACGTATTCTACAAGCTCGCAATGGCGATAAAAACAGAATAATACAGGCGAACTTAGACGACCTAGAGGGGATCAGACCTATTCAGCTCGCTACTCCTGAAGCACTCAATGTCACGTTCATCGATTGCCATCGACACATACAAGCTCTCAGGGCCGTGGAGAGCGGCGACGGGCCCTGGGGCTGGAATCTCCCGGGCCCCCCTCTATACCCAAACTCTGTACAATTAATTTATAATCCTCATAAATTTGCACAACTTTTTTTTGCACAAAATGTCCATCACGAAATCAATTACAAGAACATAAAAATCCAGCAAGCAATAATAATAATAATTCTAGCATGCTGAACTGCTATGCCCAAGTTCGTGGGTTTAAATCCGGCCGAAGTCGTCGGATTTTTAAGAGCGTTAAAATCCTTCAGTATGCCTTTATTCGGAGTAAAGCCGGAGGGCCTGTGGTTTAGAAGGCCGTGGATATGAATGGTGAGCGACACTTTCGTCCTCAGTGTGCGCACTTCAATGCAAATGACACAGGAGACCGACAGTCCCGCGACAAAAATCACGCCAGCTGTTGCAACAGTCTGGACACATTTTTGTTTCATCCAAAGGCTGTAGTTGCACCATCGTACATTCTTTTCCACTATAATTGGCAGTGTGAAGCCTAAATTTGTAGATTATGTCATTAGAAAAACTCTATCACGTTGCAACGTTGGCAGCTGGGTGTCAGTGACAGTGGTGTCTGGTATACAAAGTTGGAACTATTGTACTTGAAATTGAACTTGTTGTGGAGCCTACGGGCGTTCAATTGAAATGTCCTGATAAAACCATTGGCTGCAATAAATACTGTATAGCCTAATATAGGCCTACTGTATTAATAATATATCAATTACAGTAAATATTCTACTAAATCCAGGCTATATTTATTATCATAAGTAGACCGTGAATTACTATCAATATAAATAAGTTAATGATGATATGTAAAATTTACAACAGTGAAACTGGAGAAATACATGCAAAATTATTTGCAAATTCAATGTTTATACCTGACAAGCGCGTACCAATGCATTATTTTCAATTAACAAAAATAAATATCAGAGTAATGCCATCGAAAACTAGGTAATAATTTTCATTAAATTCACTATACTGTTTAGTTTTGGCGTTTGACAGATCTAAATTTGCCCCAATGAGGTAACACTGTAAGCATGCACAGTGTTCAGTTTTAAAGTTCTGCAGATCCTCTTTGATATCAATAATTTTAAAAATTCAGTGATACTCGTAAAAGCAATATGCTCGTTTGTAGTACACAAATTTGAAGAAAAAAATGCGTTTACCAGACCGTAATTTTATCGGTTTTACAGTATTTAACTTCACATTGAAAAACGCTGTTTTCTATGAACTCGGAAACAGGTATGTTCGAATTCCACCATCGGTGATTCTGAGCTTATTTTCCATGATTCATCGTTTTAACCCCAGAGCCCAAGGCTGTAGTTGCACCATCGTACATTCATTTCCTCCTGAATTCTATCCCAAATTAATTAAAAATATAGGATTAACTTCAGATATAGATTGTCGGACAGAGTTCTACACGCACAATAAATGGAAAGGACTGATGACCACGACAATCTATGACCCAAAAATTAATCAACAGAAATTTCAGTTCTCTGAACTGCATGTTAAAAGAGGTGGAAGCGGTTTACTGTACACTATGCTGTACTACGGCCTCTGTGACATATGACGTAATCTCTTTTCATAATGAAAACATGATTTTTACACAAAGTCAAGACGTATTTTAAAATAAGTTTTACATATAGGGTTCTTATGTTGACATTCTTAAAACTTGCTGCCCTTGAAGAATCACGCCCTTGGGTCTAAGTCTAAACACTGATAAGTGTTTTGTTTGAACGGCGATCACACATCATCGTACATTAAACAAAGCAAAATATACTGTATTTTCATAATTAACCACAGGTATACTCATGCGTAAGTCAAGTTATTTATTATGTGCTATCAGCAGATTGAAGCTGATCAGTGATTGTTTTCACAAAAGAAGAAAATGTGAATTTGAACTATATTTTGTAATTTGCAGTCAGTGGACTTCTTATAATTTGATATTGCTTTGCAGTAAGCAAACCACCTAAAAATCCCCAATCCTATCTATGACTGGTGACCATCGTGGTCAGATTTAAGCCAAGATTATGGGAGAGTGGACACACCGGGGATCTGGGGGTATGGAATTACACCAAACTCAGAGTGGGATCCGGGAGTCCTCCTCCGGAAAAAAATAATTGTAAAAAATAGGTCCAAATTATTGTGTTATAGGCCATTTGAGTGATTTATTGTGATATTTTGGAGCAGAAATTTGGTGACCATTGCCATTTAGTGGCAATAGAAAAGACTCTCCGTTATTGAAGTAAAAGCTCTCGCATCATCAAGTAAGACCCCCATAGTGTAGCTCACCAATGACCGTGATGGGGGTCTACAGCAAGTCTGCAGTTCAGAGGTTTGAATCCCGGTGCTGACAGCGGCTATCCTGAGTGTGGTTTTTCACACTCCCTCCAGACAAATGCCAGGATAGTACCTTATCTCAACTCCAGGGACACCTACCCTACTCTTAATCCTAACAATTTCAGTAATAGTTACGACGGGCAACGCATTCCCACTTTTCCCAGTTGGCAACTAAGAATACGGCATGCGATTGATCATGTCACAGAGGCCATAGCACAGCACAGTCTATACCCTGCTTTTCGTCCTGCAGTGGGTGGTTTTAAGTTTCTACTCTGCAAGACAGTCACAACAATGTTGCCAATACACCTCTCTAATTATACAACAACCTCTAGCTTTCCCTTCAGTCTACACAATTCGCACGTTTCTTGGTTTTCTATTTTGTTGGCTGTTTGTGAATCTTACAATTTATTTCATTAATATTTTTGAAAACTACTGCTTTACAGTCAACTTCATTCAATAATGTGGAGACCTTCAGAAACAAACCGGAAAATTAACGCGTCAGCAAATGCTGAATTATAGGCTATCTACAGTTAAGTACTAGTTGATGCAAACGATTCCCAACCGAGCGCCAATGATTCATTGCCCGCCTGTGATACTAGACCTACTAGCTACCAAGTATACGTATTAAATGTCGCAAGCCCCTAAATGAATTAACAACTGTAACGACAAATAGGCCTATTATTAACTGTTGAGTAAGACTACGAATGACACCGCAGTCGGGAAGCCGAATCCTCCATTCCTGCCGCGGCTTCGTCAGGACCCGGAGTCATTTCCAAGTCATAGATTAAGGGAGCAACTCATTTTATGTTGAACGGTACTGAGATGTTAAAGTGTATCATGAAAGGGCTTGATTAGCAAGGGAAAATATATCTTCGCGTCCTGAAAAATAAGTGCTTTGCAGATCGATGCTGCTCTTTGGAATAAATGGCGTAGACATTTCCAATAACAATAACAGTCACTGCACCAGCTCAAAACAAAATTGTATTTATATAAATAGTCGACAATACTTCATCTTAATTGTCTTCTAAATTAAGCAGAGTTCAAATATTTGGTCTTAGAAAAATCTGTGCGGTTGCCTATACACAATATGGAATGCAAATACATTTGCCATTGATAGCACATTTCTCAACTCTAGTACCAATAGTACCATACAGGTTTTCAATAATCCCTTCATCAGAAATGATTTGCGCACTAACCCATCCTCCTAGGACGCCGGGCCCCCCAGGGAGGGTCGGGCTCTGGGGCACCAGCCCTGCCTGATCCCCCCTCTCGTCGGGCCTGCAAGCTCTTCGTTCGCTGGGAGAAGACGTAAACGGCAACGGGAGAGTTCTTGCTCCAAAAATACTTAGAACGTTTCCCGCTGATATTTGTCGCCGTTGGATAATTCAGACGAATAGGGAAAATATATCGGAAGGCGATATTCTCAAGCTCATGGAATTCTTGGGAGAAGAAGTAGATGGGGCTATGGTGATGCACAAGATTCGTGGATCTACATCCACTTCGACTCATGTTCCCACGCCAGCAGCACTGCACGTTGATTCAAATAAGAAACAATCCAATAAGAAGGTTGCGCCGGAACCATTTTGTGTCTTTTGCGAATCCCGCGGACACTGAGCGCAAGAATGCAAGAAAATGTCTAACGTTAACGATAGACTTACGAAACTGAGGAACACGAACCGCCGCTTTCTATGCCTGAATCGCGGACACTCCGTAAAGAACTGCAACCGAAAGGGTAAGGCATTCTCTTCTTCCTGCAAAGCCTTGCAACACAGATCTCCCTGCAGTAGAAACTTATCTACTAATGCAGCGGCAACCATTACGTCCGTTAACAAGATTGATTCTCTTCCATCCATCTTTACTTACCTGCAGACCGCGTGAGTTTGGGTTACGGGTCCCATTGGGCGACCTTAACAGACGCGTTGCATACTGGATTCTGGAAGTCAATCCAGTTGTATCCTTGAGTCTCTAGTTAACGAACTGAAACTCGAAGTTATTGGCGCCTTTGAATCGTCTCCAACCAATCGGAGTGTACGTAACCTTGTTAAGTTTTCCATAAAGAGCATCTGGACAAACTCGGCTACAAATATTACTGCATTTGAGAGTATCCATGCCTTTTCAGCTCATCTGGTCGTTCCTGATTGTGTTAATATGTTAGCACACACTCAAAAACTACAGTTGGCTGACCCAAAGAATGAATCAGAGCAACCTCTGCCTATCGAAATACTTATTGGAGGAGATTGTTGTTGGAAAATCGTAAAGGACATTTCACCAGTGCGCATTAACACCTCCGTAGTACTCATACCAAACTTGTTTGGATGGGTATTGACCGGAAATCGATCAGGCATCACTTTGAATTCATCACTGGTAAACCATATTCATTCTGAACAGATACACTCACCTTTAGTTGAGACACTCAGACAGTTCTGGGATCTGGAAACAATGGGTATCAGGGAAAGTCAGGATAAATATTTCAGTTCCAAAAACTCTGCGATACCTAAGGAATTTCATGATTCTTACCGAATATAACACCATCGGCGTGTGGTCTCTCTTCCTAGAAAACCAGGTATAATCTTGCCCAATAACCACGCTAATGCGGTAAAACGATTCAACGCATTGCAAAAGAGACTAGAGGCGAATAGACCTTTGAAGGAGACTTATTATTCACAGATGATGGACTATATTATAAAACGCCATATTGAACATGCTCCTTCTGAGACAACTGGTGATACGTTCTACTTGCCTCACCATTTAGTTAAGAAGTTTAAATCTGGGAAAACGAAATGGAGGATTGTGTTTGATGCATTTTCTCGTCAAGGAGGTGGTCCGTCCCTTAACGAGGCCCTCGAAATGGGCCCAAATTTACTGCCTGAGATACTTTCTGTTCTCCTCAGATTCAGAAGCTACCCGGTAGCCATCATTGGTGATGTCTCTCAGGCATTCTTACAACTTGTACTCGATTCCAAAGATCGAGACATGACCAGATTCTTCTGGTACGATGTGACTGACAAAGGCGAAACAACAGATGCAGTCGTATATACCGATTTGCTCGCGTTCCATTTGGTCTAATTTGCAGTCCATTTTTACTTTCAGCGACACTAAGGGAACTAAGCAATACCCATGACTCTGCCTTCTCAAATGCTGCCGGCCTTATAGATTGTAGTACGTACATGGATGACTTTGTAACCGGCAGCGGTGAACCTGAGAACCAAGTGATCACACTTTATTATGAACTCACAGGACTGCTAAACACAATGCACATGCCCATGGCGAAATGGGCGACCAACTCTCAACAACTGAAGTGCAACTGGACGTCCGAAGGTTGGGACCTAGAGACCAATACGCAAGTATTAGGAGTGAAATGGTCCACTGAAACTGACACTTCCTACATAGACGACCATGATATCACCGATAATCTCAAGCAGGAACCCGCTAGTAAGAGATTACTGTTACAAATTACTTCCCGATTTTATGACCCCTTGGGAATTTTAACACCGGTATCGATTATTGGGAAAATACTGTTCCAAGAAATCTGATGCAGAGGGATTGGATGGGACGAACTCTTACCACATGATAAAGGCGTGCGTAGCATAATTGGATTTCTAGTCTTTCGCAGTTATCGCAGCTACAGATTCCTCGATGGATCGGCATTTCCGAAAGAAGCAACAGTCAAATTCACATCTTCTGCGATGCAAGTGTAAGGGCCTATGGCGCAGTATGTTATGTCAGGACCACTCAAGGGCATAGTGTTACTGTCCGTTTGGCTTGCAGCAAAAATCGACTCGCTCCCGTGAAAAGGGTCACGCTTCCGAGACTAGAACTGCTAGCTGCTCTGGAGGGAGTGCGACTTTTGAATTATCTCTGCAAACCAACCGACTTGAGCTCTTCAGCAGCGACTTTATGGACAGATGCTAAAGAGACACTGGGTTGGGTACAGAGTGACCCAAATCACTGGAAGACATTCGTGTCCAAACGGGTAAATGAAATCCAATCTTACACTACTCCATCTCAATGGAGGTACTGTCCAGGGGGAGAAAACTCAGCAGATCATTTGTCGAGAGGAATTTCAGTGGTACAAATAAAGTCACTTGATGGATGGTGGCATGAGCCTCCTTGGCTACTACAACAACCAGAACATTGGCCTAGCCAACTATCCACCCTCGTACAACTGCCAGAAGAAAAGAAGACCAACTTCAATATCCTTACATTTGAGAAAATTTCACCCCTATTAGATCCTTCCAGATACAGTTCCTACTGGAGGTTACTTCGCATCACTGCGTGGATATTTCGTTTCTTGCAACATGTTCGAAGAAGAGAACGGTGCTCTCGGGAGTTAACAGCACCAGAGATTCAAATCTCAAGTAAATATTGGAATCAAACGGTACAAAAATAGCGTATCCCTGCAGAATATCTGGCTCTAAAAGACGGTGTAGCTCTGCCAAATGAATCAAGAATGGCCCGCTTCAACATGTTTCTGGACTCATTCGTCTAGGTGGTCGTCTACAACTTGCAGAGTTATCCAGTGAATTACAACACCCGTTACTCTTGGATGGCACCCATCACTTTGTAAAATTACTCATCAGACAAACGCACATCAGACTTCTCCTCTTGGGGATGCGAATTGTGTTGTCGGAACTATGTACGGAATTTTGGGTGCTCAGAGCACGACAGGCAGTCAAGAAAGTGTTACGTACGTGCCTTCCTTGCAAAATGGCGCAAAATCACTTCGCCCAAGCAATCGAAGCTCCACAACCCAAATTAAGGGTAACACAAACGAAACCCTTTGAAGTCACGGGAATTGATTTCGCTGGACCCCTTTATGTGAAGGTGGGGACTACGAGCAAGAAATGTTACATAGCACTCTTTACCTGCGCTACTACCCGCGCGTTACACTTGGAATTGTGCTCAGACATGACTGCGGACACGTTCCTCTTGGCACTTCAGAGGTTCGTTGAAAGATGTGGGATACCACACATGGTATATACTGATAATGCTCAGACGTTTCACGCGACCAACAGAGAACTCAAGTCCATCTGGACTTCTCTCACAGCCCCTCCTACACATCAGTACTTCGCTCATCTGGCGATTTTTCCTCCAAGGGCGTCTTGGTGGGGAGGATGGTGGGAGAGGATGGTAGGCATCACCAAGTGGTGGCTGCGAAAGGAACTTCTCCCGGAAGACAAGACGCCGAGGCACATGTGGGCAAAGGTCCGCATCGAGGAACTACGTGTTGGTAGAGATGCAGTCGTCAGGATGGTGGTTCTTCGCACCCCTACCGGAGCCACAATAACCCGCCCCATTCAGCTGGAGGTTGACCAGGGTGGGGAGGATGTGGGGAATTGAGACGTTGCAACTATTGAGAGTTGCAATCTATGGATTGCGATTTATGATTGCCATTCGTTTTATTGTTATTACTTTACTTGTGACATCTTGGTTAGATTAATAAAGATCACATTGTAGTGTTCACGTTATCCATTTCTATTAACCACAACAACCGGGTTCTTTTAGTGCGTATTCCTCAGATAAATCCTCTTCTGTTTCCCAGCCAGGAGACCCACAGTAGTCGCCATCACAGCATAATTCACCTGGATACTCGCAACATCTGTCACAATTATCACAATACTGGGGGCACTTGTCGACTGGGCTGCTCAGTGCCACGCACACCAGGGCTCCCAGGAGAACCTGTGATAGAGACACGCCATTCATAGAATTAATAATAATAAACACTCTACATTGTGCATCTGAATCCTTGTTTTGTTAGACTTGTTTAGAGGTCCTCTATTGTGATTCTTTCTCCAGCAAATCCTAGCTGTAAAGAACCTGCCGAGTTGCTGATTACGGAGGAAGAAAGAATGGTTGTTTTTGTTGTTTCATTTAATTTACATGAACAATCTGGTTATTTAGCCCCGTGTATTTGGCAGTGTGTAGAATTTGTCTGACAACCTGTGTTATTGTGATGACTGTAGGGTATGTGTATTTGTACCTCGAGTGAGAATTGGCAAAGAGCTGGTCGCGACATTTAGTTAGGAAACATCCAGGCATTTGCCTGGAATAGAAGTGGGTAAAACACGCACAACCATTTCCAAGATGTCAAGCTGGTATTTGAAACCACTTCTTCTCAGGTTTGCCTCACGAGGCTGAGTGTACCACATTCCACCCCTGAGACCAGAATTCAATTTCGTGGCACAGCCGGGAATCGAACCCGAACCCCCGAGGATGCAACCAAGAATGCTACCCACTCCGCCATGAGACGGACGGTTTTTTGAATACGGGGCGGGGTGAGAAAATAATGCCACAAAGATATATTATTTTAAGTCACTCTTGGTATTCTTCCCCCAGCGACTAGTGGGACGTGGGATGGTGACCACGGGACCCCAGCTGAGTCTGGCATGGTTTCCGCTTCTATGTCGGGCTCCGTTATGACATCATTACTGTCGACCCTCAACTCTTGTTCTCCTTTGCCCCGAAGGTATTAGGTGCCCGAGGCCTAGGGTGTCCTTCATTCTCCCGCCTGAATATTCGCCTTTGCCTCATTTTACCTGAAACCCTCATTTTTTGAGGGTTCAACTTTATCCTTTTCTATTCCTGATACCCCCTGCCATCTGCTCAAGGCATTAAAGGAGGCAGGGAAGCTCTTCCACTTATAGTGCACCCGGGAGTTGGCGACAGCTAGGTTTTCCTGAACTGGGTCAATTGTCTCCTGTTTCCCTTAGAACCCCTTCTTATTCCCTTTCCTATCCGCCTTCCATGGCTCTACTTCATTCTAAGTCCCTCAGTCCTCAAACTTCGAGAGTTGTGGGTCTTCTTTCCCCTCCTCCTTCTGCGTCATTTCATAAGATCTCAGTTTACTGGAAAATTACAAGGATTGCATAGTGTATCAAATGTGACACTACAGATATTTTACGACCCGATATCTTATGACTCGCAGTGTCATGAATTGTTTCCTTCCTTCAGAAAATATGTTCATTGTAGCCACTCCAGAAAGATTGGCAGTCAAACAAAATGTATTTGAAGAAAGAATACATTTACTTTGTATAAACTAACATTGAACTTATGCAGGTGTCACATGTCACTAAGGTGTGGCTGTTTAGGATCTACAGAAACGTGAAATCTGCTGGAAAATATGCCCTAAAATACTGAAGTATGATCCAAAAAGGTACAATATGACCTAATATATTTTACAAGCTTTCTAGACACGCGTTAATAATGTAGTGAAATGTTATTTTTAATACAAATTCCACATTCAAACCTAACCACTGGTTAAAATCTACGTTGATTTCATGAATAGATCTAAAATAAAAATGTTTTCCTCTAATATTCAACAAAAATGTTTCAAGGGACTAGCAGAAAGCGGTATATTCTTCACCTTTTCTCGCGTTAAGAACTGAAACACAAATCACATTGCATGTAGAAGAGAAAGAATATGCCCCAAATTAAAAATACTACCAAGTTTAGTTACAGTTAAATATTCTTTGTTAGTCTGCAACCATTGTCAAGTTTATAATTTTTAGCGACGCTAACGCACAGAAACCTTGCAGCGGCCAGTAAAATATTACCAATATATGACCTTAAAACATTGTTGTTGTTGTTGTTGTTGTTGATTGAGTCTTCAGTCTTTTGACTGGTTTGATGCAGCACTTCATGTCTCCCTGTCCTCAGCTAATCGTTTCATCTCTACGTAGCTACCACACCCTACACCCAAGGCAATCTGTTCAACACATTCAAATCTTGCTTCTCCATTACAGTTTTTGTCATCGACCCTTCCTTCCACCCCCAGGGACTCACATCTAGTGGGACGTGGGTTGGCGACCACGGGACCCCAGCTGAGTCCGGCATTGCTTCCACTTACTTGTGCCGGGCTCCTCTCTGTCTTCTTTCTTGTCGACCTCCCTTGGTCAACTCTTGTTCTATTCCGACCCCGACGGTATTAGGGTATCCGAGGCCTAGGGAGTCTCTTCATTTCCCGCCTTAATTCGCCCTTGTCTCATCTTATCTGATACCCTCCTTCTGCGAGGGATCAGCCTTCTTTATATTTTCATGTTATCGCCTGCCTTTTGCTCAAGGCCCTCAAGGAGGCCGGGTATGTGTAGCCCCACCACTTCTGGTGCACCCTAGATAATGCTACACCCTCAGGGGCTCATGGCTGGTGAGTTTGGGAGTTGGCGACACCGAGGGATTCCTGAGCTGGGTCCGGTTTCCCCCTTTTGTCCTTACCTGTGTTAGACCCTCTCCTCTTTCACTTTCCTATCTGCCTTTCATGGCTCTCCTTCCTTCAAAGTCCCTCAATCCGCATTCATCGAGGGTTGAGGGCGTTTCTTTTCCTCCTGTCCTTTATTTGACTTATTCTCCTTTGGTTTTTCCATTTCTTCTTCAAGTATGTAGGTTAGTAGTTAGTTTTAGTTATAGTTTACAATTCAATTTCATCTTCACGATCACCCAAACCATCAAACGATTATCATCTTCATCATCCTTCCTTCCATTACTAAGCTTGCTATTCCTGGGTGTCTTAGTATGTGTCCTTGCAACCTATTTCTTCTCTTTATTAGCAATCGCCAGAAACATCTCTCCTCTCCCAATCGTCTTAATACCTCCTCATTCATAACCCCATCTACCCATCTAATCTTCATCATTCTCCAATAACACCACATTCCAAACGCTTCAATTCTCCTTTCTGCTGCACCAACAGTCGAAGTTTCAATTCCATACAGCGCCACGCTCCAGACAACTGCTTTCAAAAATGACTTCCTAACACGTAAATCTATATCCGATGTCAGCAGATTCCTTTTTTTTTTGTAGAAATGCTTTCCTTGCCTGAGCCAACCTACTTTTTATATCCTCTTTGTTTCGTCCATCACGGGTTATTTTGCTTTCTCAGAATCAGAAGTTTCCTACTTACTAACCCAGGTATGTCAAATACTAATTTGACCCCTGAATCCCTTGAAATAGATTATTTCGAGTTATTTGTCAATGAAGAGGTGTTGACAAAAGTAGCGGATGAAACTAACAAGGCTTATAAAGAGACTGTTGACGCTAAGCCACCCAGTCAATATTCCAGGCTCAGGAAATGGGTTGATACTAATTATAAGGAGATTTTTATGCTAATAGCAGTGACACTGCTGATGGTTCGAAATAAACATCTGTCTATTCAGGAACATTGGTCCACTGATCCCCTTCTGCATGCCCCAATTTTTTTAGCAAGTTATGTCCCGTGATAGATATCTAATTTTACTCAGTTTGCTCCACTTCACCGACAATGAAAACCCAAACAAAACTGACAGTCTGAACAAAAATCGATTCATTATTGACCACTTCAGGAAAACATTCAAAACCTATCTCACCCCATATGCTAACTTGTGTGTTGATGAAAGCCGAGTTTTGATCAAGAAACGTCTTGCTTTCAAGCAATATATAAAACCCAAGCGTCATCGTTTCGGCATCAAACTGTTTGTTCTCTGTGACTGTAAGACTGGTTATATTTTAGATTTTATCACCTATACTGGCTCATCAACAGAAATTACAGACCCCTATAAACTCGGTATTTTTGGTGCAGTTGTTACAACACTTCTACATGATTATTTAGATAAAAGCCATAGCTTATTTGTAGATAACTGGTACACTGGCCCACATCTATTTTCTTTGCCTAATGACCGAGCCACCAATGCATGTGGAACAGTGCGAATGAACAGGAAAGGCGGGGAATTGGAAATGAAATCTAGCATGAAAATAATGGCACTCAAGTGGCGTGATAGGAGGGATGTGTTCGTGCTTACAACCATGCACAAAAATATATTTGAAGTGACTGGGAAAAAGGATCGCAAGTCTGGAGCATCTATCTTGTAGCCTCAGGCCGTCATGGAATATAACATGGACATGGGATCTGTCGATAAGGCAGACATGCTCCTTAGTTCACTCCATAGTGTGCGTAAAACTATCAATTGGCCCAAGAAATTATTCTTTCATATTTTGGACTTAGCACTTCTAAATTCATATGCCCTATACTGTCTATCATCAGGTAAGCGTCCTTCATCGGCAGAATTTCAGCTTCAAATTATAAGACAGATTTTGGAGAGATACCACATCCCCAGAAAATCAACTCCGGGAAGACCATCGGTGACATCTACGGACCCAGTTCTTCGACTAACTGAAAGACATTTTCCCTGCTTAGTTCCGCCAACTGATAAGAAATCTAACCCAACTCGTCACTGTCATGTATGTAGCAATACTATCAGGAGGGAAGGGAAGAGGAAAGTGTCCCGATACATGTGTCAACCATGTGGTGTTGCACTCTGTGTCGTACCTTCCTTTGAAGACTACCACTCACGCAGGAAATATTAGAATGTTTCGAAGCGTAAACTTTATCTTTGCACATATTTAGTGTTCAATTATTAGTATAGATAAATTGTATAGCCTATTTAGTTGAAGAAAAGCTTTTTTTTCGCGAAAGTTTAGGTGTAGGAAAATGTATGTGTTAGAATTATTTTAGATATTTGTGCTTTGAGGTAATATTGGATTCGGGTGTTTATTTAGTGATATCATGTGTTTAATTTAATATTTCGCTTGTGAAGTGTGTGTGTATGGGATGTATATAGTGCGTGCATTTCGTGAGCATAGTCTACGGTGTAAATTACAATTTTTTAAAGTCTTTCTACAGGACAAAATTTGGCCAACTCAAGTGGAATCGAACCCTGGATCCCAATCATCAACTTAGGCCAATACCTTATGAACACACTGGTAAGTAAATTACTTTTAATTATTTTCAGTTACCATTTGTATTTTATGTTCAAATTGGTGAATTTCTGTGTGAAAGTGGTTGGCTAAAAGAATCCAGCACAGAGGGTGCGCTAACAATGTAACAATTCAACAATGAATAGTTTAATACCTCCTCATTCATAACCCCATCTACCAATCTGATCTTCATCATTCTCCTGTAACACCACATTTCAAACGCTTCAATTCTCCTCCTTTCTGCTACACCAACAGTTTAAGTTTCAATTGCCACGATCCATAAAACAGCTTTCAAAAATGACTTCCTAACACGTAAATCTATATTCAATGTCAACAGATTCCTTTTTTGTAGAAATGCTTTCCTTGCCTGAGCCAACCTACTTTGTATATCCTCTTTGTTTCATCCATCACTGGTTATATTGCTTTCTAAGAATCAGAAGTTGCCTACTTCCTTCAGCGTTTCACCTGCCAATTTGATGTCCATAGAGGTTTCTAATTTATTTCGGCTGCATTCCATGAAATATGACAATAACTATGAACATGACTCACTTATACATTTATATGCTCTATTGAATCCCCCTAAGAAGAATCAGGATCATTGAACTCGAGCTTAATTACAGTTTTTAATGAAAATGTAGTCAAGGAAAAAATCTGACATTTCCTAAACATCCGAACCTTAGTTATTTTATAAGAAGGCCTTCGAATCAGCGCTTCTGGCAGAGAAGTTTTCATTTTACCATGTAACACATAACAACTTGTCTGTAATCTTATATTAAATTATCAACAATTACTTACGAGGAACTTGGCCATTTTGCAGGACGTGTAGGACTGAAGTGAACTGAAGATGTGTGATGACTTCTGAATGTTAGTACCTTATATACTTAGACAGTCTTCATCTAAAGTTACACAACCTGTCCTCAGTTGTAGCAGGCTCGTCATATATTTAGTAATGAATTACCACTTACCACTGAAATCACTTAAAGTAGAGACATTTTTGCCCGTAAAACACGCATAAAGATGAAATACAGGGCAATGATAACACTATCTTCTCGGGCACATACGTTAAAAAACAACAATAGGTTGTAAATTATATAGGAGTGTCGTCGCCAGCATGAAGACAATTTTGAATGTGCAATATAAAGTATCTACATAAATCTTAGACCATTTCCATTATACTGAAGAAGAGAAAAATCATATAATTCCGAAAATATAGAAACATTCTCTTATATCATCCTTTTGAAGGCCTTTCTAGGGAAGTGAAAGGTTTCTTGGGCTTTTATCTCTCGCAGTAAAGAAGCGCAGGTGCGCTTCACAAGAAGGGAGGTAGTGCACAGTTCGCCAGCTTGGTGTTCCTACGCAAAAACCACACACAAGACGCGGCATACACCTAGAAAAGTTGCTGAGTTTTAATTCACTGGCCATGAAAGCCAAAATACCATTTTTCTAGTAAAATGTCTTTAGACCATTCCCTTACTACTTCAGTTTCACAAGATTCTCAATATGTGAGACTGCTTTACCTGAATTACCAATATCTGACACGAACATCTAATTCTTTCTATTTCAAGATTTAGATGTTTCATTTGTTCAACTACTGTAGGTGGCTGCGTGTAATGGACACGCTGATAGGCTGGGGACCTGGACAAGCAACGTGTCTGATGATTTCTCAATTGAAGCTCGTTAACGAAATGTTTTATGAACTCAGACACTTTGATTTCACGAAGCTTGATGAACTCAGTCATTGATTTTATTATGTTTCCAAACCCACCATTTGTTTTCTTCTTTTGAGGGGCTTGGACATATTGGTCATTTAGCCTCGTGTACTTCGGTGTGTGTGGAATGTTGTCTGCTTACCTGTGTTATTGTGTTGACTCTATTAGAGTGTGTATGTGAAATTCAGGCGAAGGATGGGAATGAGGCCGTGGCCGTAAGTTACGAACCATCCCAGCATTCGCCTGTAGTGGAAGTGGGGGAAAACCACTTCCAAGGTAGCAGAGGTGAGAATAGCCCCCATCTCTTCTTAGTTTTGCTTCACGAGGCTGGAAATCCATAAAATCTTCTGAACTGAAACAGGAAACAACGGATCTACGAGGTGCTTTCTGAATATGTTTCGTAACTTTACTTCACAGAGGAACTGTATTATAAAGAAAGAAACAACTTTTTCCATAACAAAAGATAAACATTCACCATAGGCGCTGAACTAAGGGGAAGTAAAGCCGGCGGTCCCATGTCATAGATTTATGGCATGCAAAAGATCCTTCCACAAACTAAACTTGCGTGAAGCTAAATTTCTAGGTTAGATTCGTTGGAACGCTCTATCAAAGTTGCAACATTCACCACTAGGTATTAGTGACATCTGGTAGCTTAAGTTGGAACTACTTCAAATTGAACGGAACTTGTAGCTCACCCTATGGGTGTCCGCTTGAAGCAGCTACAGCCTCTGGTGAGCCGAACATGTCCTCGGACACTCCCGGCACTAACAGCCATACGATAAATGAATAAATAACATAGACGCTGTGTAAGCAGCGCTGAATATCTGTAATACTTGTCCTACGCCCTTACGAGCGCCTTTGTCATAGCACACATTTCCATTCGAGACCATGTTTCCAGCTCAAGTTTTTCTGCCATGCTGGTTTGCCGTTCAATGAACACAGACTAGACCGTGACTAGCAGCTGAAGCAAGTCCGGAGATTGCGGTTCGTATCCCGGCGCCGACTTGTAATTCCCTGTAATTCCACACTCCCTCCAGGCAAATGAAAATATAATACTTTATTTCAAGTCCCAAGGCACTTACCCGACACTAATAATTACAAACTACTACAGTCACCACAGAAACACAGGTTATCCGACAAATCCATCTCACACCTAAGTATAAGGGGCAGATGACCAAGGCTGTCCTACGCCTTTAATATGAATTAGCAAGAAAAGAACAGCCTTTCTCTTCCAAAACTATGTTGGTTGGTTCCTCAGTTTAGGTGCTGGGACAACGCGGTCATGAGGACCCGTGTATTTTGGGTGTGTGTAGAATCTGTCTGATAACCGATGTTAATTGTGATGGCTGTATTAGTGTGAGTTATCTGTAATTCAGGTAAGGACTGCAGACAATCAATTTCAAGTAGTTCCATCGTTTGCTCCCAATGCCGCCGTCAACGACACCTAGCCGTGAACTTGGCTACTAGAAGCCTACGAAATTTGCACCTGTCGGCGAACGTTGAAAATTATAAAGTATTAATCAAATCTAACCTGCAAATTGTAGCTTCACACAATTGTGGTTCGTGGAAGGTTCTTTTACATGCCATAAATCTATGACATGGGCTCGCCCCTCCGAGGGAAGGCATACTGAGGGGTTTTTCTAAACTATGTTATTGGGATATCTGAGAATGAGAGTCAATTTGGTTGTTAATCCATTTAAGGGTTTTTCAATATCGTGTTAATTAATCCACGAATACTCGTGTGTGTATACGTAGGCCAATGTATTATTTCAGTAGTACAGATCCCTCCTGCAGCGATCACAAGCGACCAATCGTGACAAATGAGTATTCAAATGAAAGAGAATATACATTAGCAGTGACAAATTCCACTCTAATTTCATAAATATCTATCATTTCTTTAAAAAATTACTCATAAAAACATTTACGAAGTGTGCGATTTGCAGATACTGTTGCTGTAGGAAGTGTTCTCCATTTCACATTTTAGCCGCTGTGACGCCTGTTTCATATCACTTTAATATTCTGCATGGATTTCAGAAACAGTAAATCAAAGAAATGAGTAGGCTACTCAAATCGTATAATTTCATAAATATCGAAAAACCGGTGAGTGATTTGATGACTAATTTTCAGTGATTTTCAGTAGAACTTGGAATTCTAACTGAAATGTAAATAGTGTTCTTTAACCATTTGAGTGAAATTAAAACATAACAACCTTTCTCCTAAGTGTCTCATTATAAACCCATTGGGGAAAGTGTGGTTTATGACCATGCGAGATTTATCGTACGGGTCCGCTAGTATATAAAATACGCTATAAACAGATGGCCAAATTATCTATATATGAAACATATTTATGAAAAGTTATCCGAGTCCGTGCGGCCATTCTATCCGGTCGATTTCCTTCATTCTTTTTTTAAATGAAAGGTATTCATTTGTCATCACGTATTACAAATCACTTAAATTCCGCGTTTCTCAAATTATTTGAATTTTTCAACTTTTTCCAACTTCGAAGCAATCATATGTTTGGTTCTAATTGAGGTACGCAGGTAGTTTTTGTCCAAGAACAGTCAGTGAATCAAGCGCTTTCATTTGAGCTCTTAACTATTCAAATCGGCTGATTCTGAGGAAAGTTATGAGTGAACATTCGATATTACATCACATTTTTTCAACATTTTTTCTCATTGTAGCAATCATATCTTTGGTTCCAATGACGGAAATTTCCTCTTACACTAGCGTTTTGTATTACAATCAACAAAGCGCAGGGTCAAACGCTTCATCGAGTTGGAATCTACTTACCTGATCCTGTTTTAGGCCATGGAATGTTCTATGTTGCCTTATCCGGAGGAAAATCATTTAAAGATGTAGAAGTAGAAATTAAACCTAAGGGTCGACGCACAGTGAACATTGTATGGAAGAAAGTATTGTGAAATAAAGGTTATACACTATTACATAATGTCGTAATTTTTTTAATTCCAATACTGAAAAATAATGCTGCGGAGCAGCATGGGCACCCTAGTTAATAGTAAGTTGGTTCACAGAATCTTGAACAATGTATAAAATATATACAGATGGCCAAATTATTAAGGTAAAGCTGAATATAACCAAATTCTTAATAATAAATTGGTTCACAGAATCTTCAACAATGTATAAATTTCCTATAACCTAATGAATTTCATTGTTGTGATTTTAAGAGGTGGAACAGCGAGGTCATCAGCCCCCAATCCCTGATTATGAGAATGAGTTTTTGTGGCATCCTAGCTACAGTAGATTAGTATGTATTAATCCCGTTTCC
Source organism: Meconema thalassinum (assembly GCA_946902985.2). Lineage (NCBI taxonomy): Eukaryota > Metazoa > Arthropoda > Insecta > Orthoptera > Tettigoniidae > Meconema > Meconema thalassinum. The sequence goes on from OX336392.1 coordinate 36,466,886, forward strand.
AACGGGGTCGGGGTGGAGATACGATGAAATGCTATGTGGCAGATGTTTTTACGTCGGAATTCCCTTCCTGACGCCAATCTCATGAGAGGAGTTAATGAGAGAAGAAATGAATGATGATGAATGAAACTGGGCAAGGTCACTTCCAAGTAGTTCCATTGTCATTGACACCCAGCGGCGAACGTTGGAACTTGATAGAGCGTTTCTAACCATATAACCTACAAATTAAGCTACACCTTTCCAATTGTAGCTGTAGACTCTCTTTTATGCCATAATTCTATGACATGGCATTACTGAAGACCTTTAACGCTCTTAAAAATCCGACTACTTCGGCCGGGTCGATCGCGCGATCTTCGGCATTGTAGTCCAGCATGCTACCGACTACGCCACCGAAGCAGCTCCTAACCAGATCAGTCTTGGACGCCAATTGAGCTAACGCTCCTGGTAATTAGTTATATTAATGATTTCCTGGTAAAACTCAACTTATGATCATTAGCAAAGGAAACATCAGAGGAGGAATAGAGAATAAAGAACAGCCTCGAATGTCCCTTAAAGGGCAAAGGCTTCCTATAAAAGGGTAGCTCTCTTTCACTAATGTGGTGAGCTAGTCACATTAGGATGGTAATGTTTTGTCTTATTTTGTACTGTTACACTTTGACTTTCTCTCCCAGTTTTCCTAGCGATGCGCTTGACTTTCACTTGCCCGACAGTCTGTCTTCCAGAAGCCTGTACATAAATCAGGAAAGAATAGAACGAGTCTCACATTACAATTACCTAGGAACTATCATCAATGAACAATGGGGTAACTCGCAAGAGATCCGTTGTAGAATTGCCAAGGCTGAAAGTGCTTTCTTAACGATTTTCAGGAGTCATAACCTCACCGTCACCACAAAAGTAAGACTCCTCAAATGCTATATACTGTACATACCCAGGGCTTCTGTATGGCGTAGAAACACGGAGCTTGAAGGACGAAACTATTTCAAAACTCCACGCTTTTGAACTATGGTTATACAGAAGGATTCTAAAGATACCATGGACTCATAAGATTACCAACCAAGAAGTATTACGAAGGATGAATACAGCCCAAGAAATAGTCAATATTATTAAATGCCTTAAGTTTCAATACCTGGTCACATAATGAGGAACAGAGGCTGATACGAACTACTGAAATGCATTTTGAAAGGAAAAATAGAAGGAAAACGAGCCCCAGGACGAAGAAGACTTTCCAGGCTTGCCAACCACAGAGTATGGTTCGGAGAACCATCCACCCAATTGTTCCGGATAGCGACCAGTAAAGACACCATAGCCAGAATGATCGCCAACGTTCGAAGCGGACAGGCTCCCTGAGAAGAAGAAGAAGAAGATTTGCGGTGATATAATTACTTTTACGAGGGCTGTCCAAATGAAAAGGTACGAAACGATACTGTGGGCACAATTTATTCTTTATTCAAGAGTAATCACCACAGGTGTCCCATTGCTTCACTAGCCGCAGGATTCCCTGTTCCCAGAAGTCTTGTGGTTGTGACAGGAGCCAATCCTGTACGGTGTCCTTTAGTTCGTCGTCCGATTGGAAACGTTTTCCCTTGATACGAACCATTAACAGTGACGTGTATTGTGCGACACTCCGTAGCCTACGCAAGTTCATCAAGAACAAACGGGCTGAACTGCTCATGAAGGGAGTGATTCTTCTCCATGATAACGCTCGCCCACACCTCTAACGTCACACATGGTGTATTGGCCACGTTCAAGTGGGAGCAACTTGAGTATCCGCCCTACATTCCGGACTTGTCATCCTGCGACATCCATCTGTTTCGTCCGTTAAAAAATAATCTCAAATCTACTGCGCAACTTTGACCAAACTCCGACGTGCAGAACAAAAGACGCGGCATGCTGACGATGGGAATTTTGCTCCTTCACGATAACGCAAGACCTCACACTGCTGCCCGCACTCGGGAACTGATTGACTCTTTTGGGTGGGAAGTTTTGGATCACCCACCGTTTAGCCCTGACCTTGCTTCGAGCGATTTCCATCTCTTTTCGCAGCTGAAGCGTCATCTTGGTGGGAAGCACTTCGCCGACGATGAGGAAGTGAAAACAACCGTGAATTCTTGGTTGTCAGAGCAGGCGGCAAACTTTTACGCAGAGGGATTTCAGAACTTAGTTTTAAGGTATGACAAATGCCTAAATAAACAAGGCAACTATGTAGGAAAATAGAAGAAGGTGTGTAAAACCTAAAAATAAATGTGGTTTCAAAATAAAATGTTCGGTTAATATTTAAAAGAAAACGGCCCTTACTTAAAAACAGTAATTGAATGGAGATTCTTGGAAGAAATAAAAACCATAAAACTCTTATAGTGGACGATGTATTGAAGTAGAGACATGCTGTCAGGGAAGTTTTTGTTGAACTTCTCATGCTGAATAATTCTTACCCTCGTAGTAAATAGATATTTTTAACTGTTTGCCCAGCATAAGCTTAAAAGATGCACAGACGCAAGTTTTTTTTTCGACTTTTCCACTGAAATCGTTACTGCTTGGCTTCCTTTGGTCATACATAACTTATTTTCTACAAAAAGCATTCCTGGAAATATCCTTTACAGAATGGTGAAACCCGCATCAAAATCCATCCAGTGGTTCTCGAGATTACCCGTAATATCCAAGAATCAGGGTCTTTGTATTATACTAAGTAGAGATAGAGAGAGAGATATTACATGATTTGTCTGATAACCTGTGTTATCGTGGTGTCTGTAGTGGTAGAGAGTGGTGCGTGTTTGTATTTGGGGCAAGGATTGTTAAGGACACATTGGTGGTCTGATGTTAGGAACAATCACGGTATTTTTCTGGAGTAGAAGTAGAAAACCACAGAAACTACTCTACGATAGCTGAGGTAGGAATCGTACTCTTCGCCTTTAAGTTTTCTGGGTACTTAACAACAACAACAACAACAACAAAAGGAAAGAAAAAGAAAAGAGCATTTTGGAGTCATGTTAATCCAAATAAAATTTCACTATTGTCACACACTGATTGTGTCTTAGAAGTCAATAGGACGTATTTTATGTTTCAGGCACATTTTTACACTTTTCCGCATTCTCTTATTTATTTTTTGACATTCCCAGGTCGTAATGTCATTCCACACTTTCGAAATCTTCTCGCGCAATTCGTGGACAATTTTGGGTTTGCGAGCAGCTACGCGCTGGCCTATGATGTTCCACAAGTTTTCGATCGGATTCAAATCCGGACTTCTCGGGGGCCAATCCAAAAATGCGATATTGTTCCTGTCAAACCACTCAATTGTTGAAGAAGATTTATGGCAAGAAGCGTTATCCTGCTGGTAAGCTAAATACCCATTGTGAAGCTTGTGGGCGCATGGCAGCATGTTTTCTTGCATTGTTTCAATGTAATGTTGTGAATCCATATTGTGCAGACATCTTATAATACCAGTTCCAGCAGCGGATATGCACCCCCAAATCATCACAGATTACTCAATGCGACTTTCCGCATTTTCCCATACCAATTATTTGCCATTTCAATCCTTCTGACACAACTTTTTTCCCCATTTTCACAGTTCATGTAACACTAACCTCTTGCTCTTGACAACTGTCTCGAGATAAAGGCTCCACATTCACATAAATTACCCCCATCTGCCGGGCTAGGTGTATGAGCTATCATCCAGTGTTAGTGATGTGTACATTCCTCAAACAGCTTTCTCGCTAAGCATGTCTAAACGCGTAGTAAAAGTTACTCGTTTATTTCCGTTTTATAAAAACTAGCTGTTCCTGGCATGCGTTGCAATGCCAATCAAATAAAGTGTTGGGGTTTTGACTTTGTTAATTGCAGTGATTTTGGATTCCCAATATTATTTTCTTTTTCGTTAACCACCTCTAAACTATTATAAAAATAATATATTACTATCTCAGAAACATTCACGGGAGCGTGATCAACGACTCACGAAAGTTACATCGCAATGAAATGAATGCTATATGAACGCCTACGGGACTGCTGAAATGATTAGAGTGCCGTCACCCATTTGTTGAATATACTCGTATGCTACCTATTGTAAAATGGATCAACTCGAAAACCTTTCCTGGCGTGTACACAACAAATCATCAAAGTTGAAAAACGGACTTACTAATTCATGAAACTTCGGAGGACTGTACTCAGCTCTCCAAAGTTTTATCATACTCGGATGAATGGTGTATGATCGCATACGGGACTTTATTGAAACGATTCACGCGCTGTCGCTTATTAGTTAAATCTACCCGTTTGCTACCAATTGTAAAATGGATTTACTAAATCAGAAACCTTCCCTGGAGTATACACAACAAATCACCAAAGTTTCATCTCTATCGGACGATTGTATATGAACGCATACGGGTCTTCGTCGAAACACTTCGCGCGTCGTCGCACATTTGTTGAATCTATTCGTGCGCTACCTATTGTTAAGTGGATTTACTAAGCCAGAAACCTTCCTTGAGTGTATAAAACATTTCACCCAAGTCTCATCGCATTGGGGTGAATGGTATATGAAACGCATGCCATTTTGTTGAAGTTACTCGCGCGCCATCTATTATTAATTGGATCTACTATGCCTATAACATTTCCTTGCGTATGCACAACAACTCACCGAAATTTGATTGCAATCGGATGAATTGTATATAAACGCATCACCAACACTCATTTGTTTAAACTACTGGTGCGCTATCTGTTGTTAATTGGATTAACTATGCCTATAACCATCCCAGAAGTGTGCCAAACAACCCACCAATATTTGGTTGCAATCGGATGAATTATAGGCTATATGAACGCATCGCCAACACTCATTTGTTTAAAATACTCGCACGCTGTCCTTTGTAAATTGGATTGACTATGCCTATAATGATTTCGGAAGTGTTCCCAACAACTCACCAAAGTTTCATAGCAATCGGATGAATGGTATATGGACGCATACGGGACTTGTTTGAAACGATTCGCGTGCCGTCGCTCATTTGTTGAATCTACTTGTGCGATACCAATTGTAAAGGTGATGTACTAAGCCAGAAACCTTCCCTGATGAGTACACAACATCTTACCCAAGTTGCATCACTATCGGACAAATGGTATATGAACGCATACGGGACTTTCTTGAAACACTTTGCGCGACTTCGCTCATTTCTTGAATCTACTTGTGCGCTACCTATTAAAAATTGATTTACTAAGCCTAACTTTCCCTGGAGTGTACACCACAACTCACCCAAGTTTAGTCGCTATCGGACGAATGTTATATGAACGCATGCGGGACTATGTTGAAACACTTCGGGCGTCGTCGCTCATTTGTTTAATCTACTTGTGCGATACCTATTGTTAAGTGGATTTACTAACCTAGAAACCTTCCCTGAAGTGTACACAACATCTCACCCAAGTTTAGTCGCTATCGGACGAATGGTATATAAACGCATACGGGACTTTGTTGAAACGCTTCGCACGTCGTCGCTCATTTGTTGAATCTACTCGTGCGCTACCTATTATAACATGGATTTACTAAGTCAAAAACTTTGCCTGTAGTGTACACAACCTCTCACCCAAGTTTCTTCACTATCGGACGAATGGTATGTGAACGCATACTGGTCTTTGTTGAAACGCTTCGCCCGTCGTCGCTCATTTGTTGAATCTACCTGTGCGATACCTATTGTTAGGTGGATTTACTAAGCCTGAGACGTTCCCTGTAGTGCACACAACATTTCACCCAAGTTTCATCGCTATAAGACGAATGGTACATGAACGCATACGGACTTTGTTGAAACGCTTCGCGCGTCGTCGCTCATTTGTTGAATCTACTCGTGTGCTACCTATTATAAGATGGATTTACTAAGCCAGAAACCTTGCCTGTAGTGTACACAACCTCTCACCCAAGTTTCATCGCTATCAGACAAATGGTATGTGAACGCATACAGGACTTTGTTGAAACGCTTCGCCCGTCGTCGCTCATTTGTTGAATCAACTCGTGCGCTACCTATTGATAAGTGGATTTACTAAGCCAGAAACCTTACCTGAAGTGTAGAGAACATCTCACCCAAGTTTCATCGCAATGGGATGAATGATATATGAACGCATGTGGGACTTTCTTGAAACAAACGCACGCCATATTGTTGAAGCTACTCGCGCGTCATCAATTGTAAATTGGATTTACTATGCCTATAACTTTTCCGGGACTGTGCACAACAACTTACCAAAATTTGATCGCAATCGGACGAATTGTATATGAACGCATCGCCATTATGCATTTGTTTAAACTACTCGCGCGCTATCTATTGTGAAATGGATTAACTATGCCTATCGCGGAAGTGTTTACAACAACTCACCAAAATTTGATCGCAATCGGATGAATGGTTTATGAACGCTTAAAAGACGAACACACAGACATTCCTTTATATATAAGATAAAGAAAGAATTATAAAACGATAAGAAAATTATTGGGAATTAATTTTGTGATGTCGTTATGATCCTAAACCTCTCACAATACAAGAAAAATATCGATACTAATATACACGAGCCCGTTTAAGGTACACAAACAGTTCCATATTTAAAGACATGGATATTTTTCAATATCTGTACTGTAAATAAAATTCCATAACTAGTAAACTGAAAGACATAGCCGAATGTTCACTATCTCTACAGACGCATCATAGACTAAATTATTAAAAAATTAATTATGAAAAGGTTTCCGATAGAATTATAAGATTAGGACATAATTATATGAAATAGACTAGTGGTCTTAAACTTTTGTTAAGTACTGTATGAAGAGCTATTGGGCAAGGAGGAAGGCTCAACATACGTTGATTCCGCGTGCTCCTAAGTGACCCATCCGCGAGAAGAAGAAGAAGAAGAAGAAGAATGTAGATACACTGTGTGAGATTTCGGTGTACTAATTTTTGTTGCTTCAATTGTGACGACTCAAAGCACAACAGAGGCAACCATTTTGGTTAAACAGAATTTATTTGATATGCATAGATACAGAGGATCCTCGTACAGATTACAGGCAGTTGTTTTATATACATAAGTTGTTAATAGTTGTGGTTGGTTGTGTTGGTACTATTGTCATTCACTAGTGGCTGGCTTCTTAGGTTCATGTTCTGGCTTCTCGTTTCCTTTGGTTTCTGTATGCTCTGCGTGCCCTGATTCAGTTGTTTCTTCTTCGTCGTGCTTCTTCTCTTCATCTTCAGTGGGGGCGCTCAGAGCCATGCACACCAGCGCTCCTAGGAGAAGCGTCAGAACCTGGAACAATCAACGTGTGACGTCAGTGTAGGGCACAAGTTACTCTGCGTTTTCAGGGGCGTAAGCAGAGGAGGTGAGGGAGGAGTCACTGATGGAGCTGCAGCCCCGCCACCCTCCAAAATGCTCCAAAGATTCCCAAAAACATGAGACTTCAAATATTATTTTGGCGTAATTTAACCGTTATTTAGTTGATTGTAACATAGCGGAAATTGTCGTGAATATTAGTAAACCCACTGGTCTAACGTAGGCAAGGTCATAGTTGGACTGGATCAGGGTTGACTAAGTTACATCTTAACTATAACTACGGTACGTTCCAGTCGCCGTTATTCAGAAAAGAAAATCCACGGGATTTAGGAATAACACCACAAACTACAAGTACGTCTTTCAGTAGTCATATTAAAGAAAGAACAACAGCAGCCACGCTTGCTACTTAGAGCATCAAAAACTTAACATCCCTTGACCTGTCAACAGCAACTCCACTGTAAATCCAATTGCTACATATGGGATCTCCCTCATATGGGGCATGTTAACCATGAGGAATATGGAGAAAATTAACAATGTCAAAACTAGATTTTTGATAAGAACTCTAGGAGCAGGCAAGTACGCCCCAAATAGGATGATATGTGCCCTTTCCAGAGAAAGTTTCTTTCTGGGGGACTTAAGGATTCAGTTACAGACGCAAACAATACAGCGATAGCCAGGCTACAAAGATAACGAGAAGAAAGCATTGAAGATTTTTTGGAACTGATGCTATGATAAACAGAAATTGCACAAAAACAAACCAAACGCAGAGGCATGCCACTATTAGGCTAGTCATACCTGGTTTGCACCGTAAGTTATGTGCAACCAAAAACTTCCACCACGCAAATTATCAATGTACTGTAAACAGGTGTTTCAGAAATACTTCTACTAACTTTGGGGATTGGTTTCTTACAGCAAAACAATAAAAGAAAGTTCATATTCACATATGTCCCAAAATGATTCGTTTTCGCTTTATTAATGAAAGAACATTGTACAGTGACACATTAATTGACAGCCTGTGTGGAAGTGTTGAACACTTGAACTCATATCAGAAAACGTTCCTGACCCCACAGATAAAAGTCGAACGGATCGTGCAAGCCATGGAACGGGTCCTCCTCTGCCCAACCATCTGTCCTGGAAGATCTTCGTCAGTGCAGTGCGAACAAGGTGACTTAAGTGTGCAGGAGCCCCATCATGCATCCACCACATATGTTGTCGTATTTGCAGGGGCACATTGTCATGCAGTAAGTCAGAAAGGGTGTTCTGGATGAAGTCTCTGGAGACAGCACCTGTAAGACGTGCTGGTAAAACGCTTGGACCTACAATGCCAGTCCACACATTAATCCTAAACTGGTGCTGATGGCGCGCCTGTCTGGAACACCTGTCCATTTGACAGTTTTTCCATCTATCAGTGTCATGAGCCTTTTTTGATATGAGTTCATGTGTTAAACACTTCGAAACAGGCTGTCAAGTAATTTGTCACTGTACAATGTTCTTTCATTAATAAATCGAAAACGAAGGATTTTGGGACATATGTGTATATGATCCTTTTTTTTCTTGTTTTGGTGTAAGGAACCAATCCCCAAAATTTATAAAAGATTTTCTGAAACACCTGTAATTATTGTGTGACCAAAAAAGGTGAATATAAATTATCACTTTATGTGGTGTAAGAAAAAAGAACAAAGGCAGTCAGTGACTATTGCAAAGACAATGGTAGAGAATAATCATGTCATGTTATGGTATACAGCAGGGGTGGCCAAACTTTTTTAACTAAGCCCGGAGTGTAAATAGTTGGGGACCTTGCGGGCCAATAACACTCTGGGGGGTTTGTGGGGTACGGATCTTGTTTTAATATATAGCTGCAATATGGTGAGATTTGTGGCTGTCTGAGCTTAGTTTGCTTAGTATTGTTACCGTCTTCTATATTTATGTATAGCGGATAAAAATAAAACATTAAAAACATCCCTTTAAAATAATAATTTATTGCAAACAAATGGTCATAATATAACACTCAGGCACACATCAAAGACAATTACACCGCCAATGCTTGGAAAAACCGTCACTCATTGACACAATTGTGTCAAGGTTCCTTGTTTACCAGCTTGATATACATCACATTGTTTGTCGCAAAAGACACATATGCAGCTTGGTCCCGGCTTGTGATATCCTAAGTTTCTGCATACCTTATGGTGGAACACGTGGACAGCAAATCTGGTCACAGTATGCCTCAGATCATAACCTCGGCGCGTCCATTCCCTGTTGATCATCGCGTCAGTTGAGTAAAACTCATCCCATATCTTGGATCTCTTTAATTGTAGTTCTTGTAATAATTCCGTGTAATTCCTAGTTGGCGGAAGTAGCAGTCTCAGTCTTATCTCTTCAATGAAATACGTCTCCTTTGCGAGAACGTATACTAGACTGGATGTTGTATACTTAGAGACACATAGAACTCTCTTCAGGAATCTGGCCTTCAGACTTTCCAGCTCTTGTAGTTGTCTTTTCGAGAGATGTTCCCATATTATCTCCAGGCCATATATGGCTGCGGGAGCAAATTTCATGTTGAACAAAGCCATGGATGTCTCCAAAGATAGCTGGGGGAGATGTTGAATATCACTAATGTTTCGTATAGCAGAGGTAACTCTCTCTTTTAAGTGAATTGTGAAAATTTTTCCCGTCACCTGTAATGAAATCCCTGAATATTTGTATTGGTTACTAGTTCGTAGCTTTCGTCATTTGCATAGGATATTATCATCCTTAGATAGTTTTCCTCCCCATCTGAGAACAACTAATTCGGTTTTCTTTTCATTGAGATCCATATTATTTTCTTCAGCCAATTCCACTATTAAGTCCATGGCAACTTGAAGTTCATATTTACTTTCAGACGCAAGAGCCATGTCGTCTGCATAGATGTATGCGATAACCTTCTGTGTTTGCTTGTTTATTTCTTCTATTCCATCCTGTGTGAAGATATTAAATAGTAGAGGACTTAATGGGTCCCCCTGTCATACGATGATATTTAATACACTCATACAGCAAGAATGACAAAGAGTGAGTATTTATGTTCATTTGATACAATTATTAATCAAATTATGAAATAATGTTCATGATAATATAGTTTAGTGCGACGACTGGAGAAGCTTTGTCTCAGTAATTGAAATTTCTCTCCACTTAGGATCGAATTTAGTTATACCAATCATTAATAAGGATTTTATGTGTCCATAATTGAATCAATGACCTTGGGTAGGGGTGCGTGCGCACTGCTTTATCCAGTTGACTTCAGTTGCGGACAAAATAGTCTCGCGGAGGGTATCTGGCCCGCGGGCCGTAGGTTGCGCAGTACTGTATACAGTATTATGTTGTTTTTACATCTTTGTAATAAATCTATACTAATATAATAAAGCTGAAGAGTTTATGTGTTTGTGTGTTTGTGTGTTTATGTGTTTAAACGCGCCAATCTCTGGAACTACCAGTCGGATTCGAAAAATTCTTTTTGTATATGATTGCCTGATTCACGAGGAATAGCTTAGGCTATGTTAAATTTCGGACAGACCACTCCATTCCCCGCATTTAGGTCCTTTTTCACAAGTGTACACCGTTTGACTGATCTAATAACTTGACGGACATATTGTCGCTAGGCGACAACGACTAACTCTGTATCATGATAGTCAACGCCGCACCATTGATGGACCGGTTGTCACTAGGCAACAACGACTAACACTGTATCATGATAGTCAACGCCGCACCATTGATGAACAGGTTGTCACTAGGCAACAACGACTAACACTGTATCATGATGGTCAACACCGCACTATTGATGGACAGGTTGTCACTAGGCAACAACGACAAACACTGTATCATGATGGTCAACGCCGCACTATTGATGGACAGGTTGTCACTAGGCGACAACGACTAACACTGTATCATGATAGTCAACGCCGCACTATTGATGGACAGGTTGTCACTAGGCAACAACGACTAACACTGTATCATGATAGTCAACGCCGCACCATTAACGGACATATTGTCACTAGGCAACAACGACTAACACTGTATCATGATAGTCAACGCCGCACCATTGATGGACAGGTTGTTACTAGGCAACAACGACTAACACTGTATCATGATGGTCAAGGCCGCACCATTGATGGACAGGTTGTCACTAGGCAACAACGACTAACACTGTATCATGATAGTCAACGCTGCACTATTGATGGACAGGTTGTCACTAGGCAATAACGACTAACACTGTATCATGATGGTCAACGCCGCACTATTGATGGACAGATTGTCACTAGGCAACAACGACTAACACTGTATCATGATAGTCAGCGCCGCACTATTGATGGACAGGTTGTCACTAGGCAACAACGACTAACACTGTATCATGATAGTCAACGCCGCACTATTGATGGACAGGTTGTCACTAGGCAACAACGACTAGCACTGTATCATGATGGTCAACGCCGCACTATTGATGGACAGGTTGTCACTAGGCAACAACGACTAACACTGTATCATGATGGTCAACGCCGCACTATTGATGGACAGGTTGTCACTAGACAACAACGACTAACACTGTATCATGATAGTCAACGCCGCACCATTGATGGACAGGTTGTCACTAGGCAACAACGACTAACACTGTATCATGATGGTCAACGCCGCACCATTGATGGACAGGTTGTCACTAGGCAACAACGACTAACACTGTATCATGATAGTCAACGCCGCACCATTGATGGACAGGTTGTCACTAGGCAACAACGACTAACACTGTATCATGATAGTCAACGCCGCACCATTGATGGACAGGTTGTCACTAGGCAACAACGACTAACACTGTATCATGATAGTCAACGCCGCACCATTGATGGACAGGTTGTCTCTAGGCAACAACGACTAACACTGTATCATGATAGTTAACGCCGCACTATTGATGGACAGGTTGTCACTAGGCAACAACGACTAACACTGTATCATGATAGTCAACGCCGCACTATTGATGGACAGGTTGTCACTAGGCAACAACGACTAACACTGTATCATGATAGTCAACGCCGCACTATTGATGGACAGGTTGTCACTAGGCAACAACGACTAACACTGTATCATGATAGTCAACGCCGCACAATTGATGGACAGGTTGTCTCTAGGCAACAACGACTAACACTGTATCATGATAGTCAACGCCGCACTATTGATGGACAGGTTGTCACTAGGCAACAACGACTAACACTGTATCATGATAGTCAACGCCGCACCATTGATGGACAGGTTGTCACTAGGCAACAACGACTAACACTGTATCATGATAGTCAACGCCGCACCATTGATGGACAGGTTGTCACTAGGCAACAACGACTAACACTGTATCATGATAGTCAACGCCGCACCATTGACGGACATATTGTCACTAGGCAACAACGACTAACACTGTATCATGATAGTCAACGCCACACCATTGATGGACAGGTTGTCTCTAGGCAACAACGACTAACACTGTATCATGATAGTCAACGCCGCACCATTGATGGACAGGTTGTCACTAGGGAACAACGACTAACACTGTATCATGATAGTCAACGCCGCGCTATTGATGGACAGGTTGTCACTAGGCAACAACGATTTACTCTGTATCATGATAGTCCGGTAAAACTTGCTAAAGGACACATGGGAAACCTGACCGATTGATAATCAAGGATTGTATTGGACTGTAGTATTCTCTATGCTATCGTAAGCACAGATAATATTTCATTTTCGGGGCTTAGACATCGTGGTCATGTTGCGCAGTGTACATGTGTGTGTGTGTAGGATTTATGTGATAGCCTGCGTTATTGTGATTGTTGCACTAGCATGTGTAAATACGGTATAAAGCTCAATGTTGGTTTGTCTGTTATTTATACAAATCTACACCGTTTCACCGATCTGAACCAACATTTGTATACTTACCCTTTGGAACCCTGTGAGTAACACTGTTTACATGAAATTTCGGACAGGCACTCCATTCCCTGTATTTAGGCCCTATGGCACAAATCTACACCTTTTCACCGATCTGAACCAAAATGAGTATTCTTACCCTTTGGAAACCTGCGAGTAACACTGTCAACGTGAAATTTCTGACAGATCACTCCATTCCCTGCATTTAGGCCCTTTGGTTCAAGTCTACATCGTTCAACGATCTTAACCTCACTTAATGTACTTACCCTTCGAAACCCTGCGGGTAAGACTATCCACTTGATATTTTGAACAACTCTCTCCATTCCTTACAATTAGAACAACAGACAAAATGAACATGAAAACTACGTTTTAAGGTCCTAGAACCATTCATGTCCGTATAGTGTAACTGTAAGAATATTTTAATAAGTCAATTGTTGGCTGGCAATGCGTGCAGCGTGACGTTGCCCCTAACAGAATTGCGAAAATAGTTACAACTTGCGCTGCTTATAAATTGGAGTCACTGGGAGTAATTATTGGAAGAAGATTTCTTAGGCCCCGTAAAACAGTTATCATCATGAAAATATTATGCCTCTGTATAAGTGCGATGGTGTTGGTGCAGGACATAGAGGTAATCAGCTGCAATAAGCGTTTGGGCTTTCAAATTTACTTTCATTTATTCAGATCCTTATGCTTGAGCGGTATGTGGCGATAAATGACACTATTGCTACTTCAGGAGGTCGGGACAGCCGAAGTTTTCCAAAGTGCTCTGATTATTTTCCTATGACACTATGTGACAAAAGTCGACACTCTTGATCTCTACTTTTCTAACAGCCAATGAGATACAGGCCTTAGGCAGTGTCTTTCATGTCACATACTCCTCTTTCTAATAATATTTTTCAATTCGTTTGTAAATTACATGTGTCAGTACTGTAGTTAGTAATTAGCTGTTTCCCTATTCATTATTGACATTACCATTACGGGAAAATGACCTGAATGTTACGTCCATTATACTGTACTAGCCTACTTATCACCCCCACCACCACCACAAAAAGTTTTATTTAAAACAAATATCTGTTTTTAAGTATCATGTGCCAGTTCTGTAATAGTATTCATTATCATCCATAAAACAAACAAATCCACCTGACGAAGCCGGGCACTATTGCTAGTAATTTATATAAAATCCACAGGCGAGCAACTCAATGTCATAAACTAGTACGTTGTCGTTTGTTAGAAGGTTTCTCTTCGTTCGTGATCCTATATTCTCCTTGACTGTCGATCACTGTTACATTATCCATCAATTGTTGTCTCGAACTTGGTTCATCACTGACTCTTACTGTTGGTAAATTTGTGGTTCATTTACGCTGTTTTCTCCACTCCTCTAAACGTAAAGAGCACCCTCAATGTTTCTTACGAGGTGTCGGCAGACTGATGATTATTTACCGGAAACTCAACCATATCCGGTCGATAAATTTGCAGCTTGCCTTTTCTACCACTACGAGATCTAGTGTGAGTCTATGCAGAGTTCCAATTAAGCCCTTACAACTACTTTCCGTGTGAAGATTTTTCAAAACATCAAACAACGCCTGAGGGTATTGAACCAAGAATCACATTAAAGAAAGAATTATGGAAATACGTTAATTTGGCTGGGAATTGAATCTAAATTAAAACGATTCAACAAAAGCGGCTTCTGTGGCGCAGTCGGTAGCATGCTGAGCTTGTATGCCCAAGGTCGTGGGTTCAAACCCGGCCGAATTTGTCGGATTTTTTAAGAACGTTAAAAGTCCCTCAGTATGCTACTGGTCTGGTATGCATAGGTGCTTGTTACGGTGGAGGAGTGGTTATCGTTTCGGACTACCAACCCCAAGCTTGCAGGTTCGCTCCTGGCCGTAGTAGTTAGTTAGTTAGTTAGTTAGTTATCGTTGTTTTAAGGGGCGGAACTACGAAATCATCTGCCACAGTGGTAAGCGATTTTTGAAAGCCGACAAAAATCACGGCATGGATGTCATACGATGTTGGCATGTTAAAGATGCCATTTGAATTCAGTAGGCCGTGTTCATAATGGCAAAATTAATCTCGGGATTTTCCGCCAACACAAAATGTCCTCCTTTCTCTACTAGAAAGCGCTATAGTGTCAAAGAGCTTAGATATCTAATTGCCTTGATTTTTATTGCGCTCAAAGGATTGACAAAAATCGACATGCAAGCTGCCCTATGGCCGTTAAATAACAAATCATGCACCCGACACCGAGGCCATACGATATTATTATTATCATTTAGTACGCCTAGGTGAACAAGCGTCCGTGGCTTAGGCGGCAGCACGCCGGCCTCTCACCGCTGGGTCCGTGGTTCAAATCCCGGTCACTCCATGTGAGATCTGTGCTGGACAAAACGGAGGCAGACAGGTTTTTCTCCGGGTACTCCGGTTTTCCCTGTCTAAATTTCATTCCAGCAACACTCTCCACTATCATTTCATTTCATCTGTCATTCATTTAATCATTGCCCCAGAGGAGTGCGTCAGGCCTCGGCAGCCGGCACAGTTCATATCCTCGCCGCTAGATGGGGGCTTCATTCATTCCATTCCTGACCCGGTCGGAGACTGGAAGCAGGCTGTGGATTTTCATTTTTTCAGTACGCATAGGTGAACAAACAACACGTAACTAAGAGCTTGCGTTCATATAACAACGTATAGGTTATACTACTGACCTAGTATACATAGGTGAACAAACAGCACGTAACTAAGAGCTTGCGTTCGTATTACAACGTATAGGTTACGCTGTTGACCTAGTATACATAGGTGCACAAACAACACGTAACTAAGAGCTTGCGTTCATATAACAACGTATAAGTTACGCTGTTGACCTAGTATACATTGGTGAACAAACAACACGTAACTAAGAGCTTGCGTTCATATAACAACGTATAGGTTACGCTGTTGACCTAGTATACATAGGTGAACAAACAACACGTAACTAAGAGCTTGCGTTCGTATTACAACGTATAGGTTACGCTGTTGACCTAGTATACATAGGTGCACAAACAACACGTAACTAAGAGCTGCCGTTCATATAACAACGTATAGGTTACGCTGTTGACCTAGTATACATAGGTGAACAAACAGCACGTAACTAAGAGCTTGCGTTCATATAACAACGTATAGGTTACGCTGCTGACCTAGTATACATAGGTGAACAAACAGCACGTAACTAAGAGCTTGCGTTCATATAACAACGTATAAGTTACGCTGTTGACCTAGTATACATAGGTGCACAAACAACACGTAACTAAAAGCTTGCGTTCATATAACAACGTATAGGTTACGCTGTTGACCTAGTATACATAGGTGAACAAACAACACGTAACTAAGAGCTTGCGTTCGTATTACAACGTATAGGTTACGCTGTTGACCTAGTATACATAGATGAACAAACAACACGTAACTAAGAGCTTGCGTTCATAAAACAACGTATAGGCTACGCTGTTGACCTAGTATACATAGGTGCACAAACAACACGTAACTAAGAGCTTGCGTTCATATAACAACGTATAGGTTACGCTGTTGACCTAGTACCCATAGATAACAAAAAAAGGGGCAGATGACCTTGCTGTTCGTCCCCTTAAAACAATAATAACTAACTTGCAAACACTGGTTGTCATGGTTACCATGGTGTCGGAAAATTGATAACGCTATTTCCAAATTGACCCCGAATCAAAAATTATAATATTTGTGTTAAACAGAAGAGACTGTGGCAGAATTTGAAATTTAATCGAACTACGTTATCTCCGGTCTCTTGGTATACGAGTGTATTCCAACCTCTCCGTCGGCGATCCTTGAAATGGTTTCGCGGTTTGACGGCATCGTCTAACAGGCTCCATCCATTTCCTTCCATATCCTTCCCAAGTTCCACTCATCTACAATCATCTCTCATTAACTCTTGTCATGAGGTTAGCGTCAGGAAGCGCTTCCGGCCATAAAAATCACCTACCACATAGATTATTAATCGTACGGCAGACAGTAATATTAGAGAGCCTATCACAAAACAACAACATATTTACAAATTAATGTCCAAGTTCCTCAAATAACCCACTGAATCTGGAGTCACACGCACACAATCCCTGAGGGCACCTGGATATGCCTTCAGAGAACCACATAGAAATCCATCCCCCACCCCGTTGAGACGGCAGTAAACTTGGCCTACACACTGTACATCAAACTAGGGTTGCTATTGCTTTACATTTCTTTATAATTATAGAAAAAGCTACTTACCAGGTATTTGGCCATGTTGCAGAAGTTGTAGGACTAGGCACTCTTAACACTGAAAGCTGCAGAGGATGTGTGGTGACTGCTGAGGGCTCGTACCTTATATACCCAACACTTGGGACACCATCTTCAATACTTGCATAACATCTAATTATCTGGGGAAATGTTCTTCATATATTCACTATCATCCACTTGTTGGTACCTCACTTTATTACCCTCAGCACTCATAAAGGAGATATGTTCCAAGCGATGAAAACACCGCTAGGTCAGAGAATATCCTAAAGCAATTGGCTGTAAAGATTGCAATGCTACGGAATAGTTCGCACCATTAGCAAGCTATATACAGATTATTTAATTTTACTTTTACGATTATTTCATGAAGGACACATTGTTAAGTAATCTCTAAGCGGCGAATGACTGACGACACAGTGCAGAAATGGCGGTGGTGAGCCAACAACACTTCGTGCTTCACTACAAACGTACTAATCTTAATAAGCAAATTCGTGGAGGTGATTATTGTCTTAATGGCTGATGCATCTAGATAATTAGTCATGTTTGGTAGATAGCGAAAATTAATGAAATTAAAATTACTCCTCACTACCGACATATGTCCTGCTTTCGTACTAGAAGAAGTAATGGACATATCGAAATAGCTTTTCATTTTTAGCCTATTTTCAATTTAGAAAAAAAATAGTCTTATGAGATCACCTTTTGTCCGTGTGTGTATGTGTGAAATGGTGGGTGCCCCCCCCCCCTAATAACCTCTAAACGGCTAGAGCGATTTCAATGAAACTCGGTAAGATCATAGCACTATTCCGGACGACCCCGACCGTGCCCTTCAAATTTTGTTACGTCTCACCAGCATTCAATATCTCCGTAACTATTACCCATATCACCCTCGAAAGTTTTACGGTGATAAAGGGAACTACTAAAAGTTCACCTATGTGACTTTTGAAAAAACTGGTAACTGCCAAACCAACATGGCGGCCAAACGAACTTGTGCCTTTTAAATATACGTTTCTCGCGATTTAACCAACCAAACGCAATAAAACTTGATACTGTATTGGCAACTCCAGCTATCTGATATGACATCTAGCGGTAAAAATGAGAAACTTACGAAGTAGGGTACATTTGCCACGTGGTGACTGTTTGTATATGGTTTCTTGTATTGGTAAGCAGATCGTGATAAATTCTTCGTGATTATACATAAGTAATAAGTTTTACTCGTTGATAAGAGTGCAAAATGAGTACAAGCAAAGTATATTGCTCAGTTTACGGCTGTAAGTCGATGTATAAGAGGGCTGCGGATATACGTTTTCATCACTTTCCAAAAGATGCAAATAGCAATAGCCGGAAGGTGACGATACCTAATAAAGACGGGGGGCAAGAGCGGGTTGGACCACTCACCACTACACTCACTGACGACAGGACGGATTGTTCACTTACGCCGTGCCAAGCCGCACCTATATAGACAGCCAAGCACAGTCTCGCCAAGCCTAGGCCTACACCAGTCGAGGACAGCCAAGCTTCATCAGTCAGGTATCCTTTCCCGCTCCCTAGTTCATTTCCAATAACCCTACCAACCGTCATCACCTCGGTCTGCGATATCCGAGCCATTCCACTACGAGTCATATAGGCCTAATTTGACTTCGCAGGGTAAATACCATCCAAATCAAGCAATTCCTGTCTACCCCGAGTTTTAATACAAGTTAAACTCATCCCTTCGCCCTAGCAAGCAGCAAATAATTTCTAGAGTCTATGGTACAGTGAGCAAACTCAAATATAGCTTTTAAACGTAACAGCGCCATGACTCGAACTGCACAAAAACAAATACCAGCAGACAACCAATGCTTGATAATATGCAATTGACACATAAAATCCAGTGGAACACACAAATTAGATCACGTGTATCGCACAGTTATACATATATACAATTGAAAATAACACTGTCATTATTTTAGGGACCACATTTACTGATTATAACCGAAAAATAAAAAGTGTTCCATATCAAACGCGTGTTATTGAGTAATTTTACCCTACTTATCCAGACGACCGCAGCGCCCCAAGTGTTAGTTTGAGTTGCCAATATGTTTATACACTTTGTAATGCACCGACATCTAACTTCGTTCAATTGTTTACATAACCACAAGATCGCGGCTGTGCGAAATATTTCACCGGCATTCAATATCTATGAAACTATTAGCGGTATCACCCTGAAATTTTGTACGGAGATAAACAGCTCTACTGGAATTTCATCTATAAGACTTTCAAAAACCGGTTAACTTCAAAACGAACATGGCGGCCAATAGACCTTTCTCGCGATTTAATCTTCCAAACACAATGAAACTTGGTACAGGAAATGTTTATACACATGGTAATGCACTGGTATTTAATTTAGTTCAATTGTTTACATAACCTCAAGATGGCAGCTGTGCGAATTTTAAAATTAAGTTTTTATATCTTGTGTCTTAATCATGCGATCGAAGTGAAAGTTTGAATAATGAACCTACGCAATAATTTTCCTTTAATGGTACACGACTCTATGGCCTATACATTTAACAATCCAACATGGCGATCATCCGATATATTTAGACGGCTCTGAATATCTACGAATGTATTGTAGCAATCAAACTGAATTGTTTATGTTCATGGGGGCTTTGAACATAAGTTCATCTATAGGACTTTCAATAACCTGGTGATCACAAATCCAACATGGCGGCGACGCGAAATATAAATTTTCACATGGACACTTCTCGCAATTTAACCATCCGAGTGCAGTGAAACTGGTACAGTAAATTCTTATACGAATGTTAATCCACTGGCATCTAATTTATTTCAATTGTTTCCATAACCACAAGATGGCTGCTGAGCGAAATTTTAAAATCTCGTTGTTACTTCTTGTGTCCTAATCATGCGATTGAAGTTTGAATGCTGCACGTACACAATAATCTTCATGTAACTGTACATAACTCTAGGACCTACATGTATAAAATCCAACATGGCGACCATCCGAAACATTTAGTCGGTTCTCAATATCTACGAATCTATTACAGCAATCAAACTGAAATGTTGTATGTTGATAGTGGCAATTAACATAAGTAGGATATATGAAAATAGGCTGTATAGTTCTTCACGGAACTACTTGTTATCTTTTTTTTTCGTGTGACCTCCTGTGTGGCCGAGTGCAGGTCTTTCTAGGCGACCTGCGCTTCGGGATGAGAGATGGAATAGAAAATGAAACTGGGGAATAATGTGGAAGGAAACGGCCGTGGCCTATCAGACGGTACCGTCCCAGCATTTGCCTAGTGTTGAAAATGGTAAACCACGGAAAACCATTTCAAGGACGGCTGGCGGTGGAGCTCGAACCCACGCGTCTACCGAGTCAACAGAGAGCTTGGTCCCATGACCTGACGGTGCGCTTTAGTAATAATCAGTGAACTGAAATTCAGGGAAAATCAATTTTGTCAGCTCGAAGAGTGAGGATTGAGGGACTGGTAAAAGTAGTAGAGCCATAACAGGCAGATAGGGGAAAGGGTCCGCCCTAAAATCAGTGGACCCAGCTCAGAAAGCCCTCGGGTTCGCCAATCACCAGGATCGTTAGCCATAAGTCCTTGAGGTTGTAGCACTATCCAGGGTGCACCACAAATGCTGGGACAGGTACTTATATCCTGTCTCTTTTAGGGTCGTGTGCTGAAAGTAGGCGATACCATGAATACTAAGCAGAAGTTTGACCACTCGAAGAATGAGGGTACCAGTAAAAAAGAGACAAGGGTCAAGTAAGGAGCGGAAATTAAATTAAAGAGGGGAATAAAAGACACCCTAGGCCTCGGGTACCCTAATACCGTCGGGGTCAGAAAACAAGAGTTCACCAAAGAAATTCAAGAGGAAAGAGAGAAGCACGGAACAAGTAAGAGGAAGCAATGCCGGGCTCAGCTGGAGTCCCGTGGTCGCCAACACATAAAATGGAAAGAAAGGGAAATAATAGGCAGGAAAGCGTGATGTCCTCACCTCTACTGACATACGTGACTTACAGTACCGGTCAAAAGTTTAGGACCACATAAGGAAATCATGATATGTCACCTAAAGCCTAAGCTTGTAGCACTAGCGCTCTGCGATTTCTTTACTGAGATCCTACATCTGATAGAATATATACGTCCTGATTTCGTTCAATTGGGCCAAGTATTGTAGAAGTTATGATTTTTTAACTGTTGGAAGGTCACACCAAACAATCACCATTTTCAGAGGTATAATGTATTGTATGTTCCAACTGGTTGCAGGTATTGCCCTCAATTTTCTATTTTAGACTTAGCAATAGTTGGGAATCATTTTGGTATAAATATACAAATTCCGAAAAAATGCAGGACTTTTTCATTTTGCACTTTTATATATTTTCAAGCCAGCGCTATAATGGTCGATTTTTCCTTGTTCTTATCACGCTTGTCGTAAGGCTTCCTTGCTACCTACACACTTCTAACTTGTCGTGTCTATTAGTTCCACTTTCAATCAAAAGATGGCATCCAAGCACAGATTTCTGGCTTGTGGGATTTCGCCGTGAGATTATTTTGTTGTCTTCAGTACATCGACCATTTTAGCGCTGGCTTGAAAATGGATAAACCTGCAAAAAGAAAAGGTCCTGCATTCTTTTGGAATTTTATATTTATACCAAAAGATTCCCAACTACTGATGAGTCTAAAATAGAAAATTGAGGGCAATACCTGCAACCAGTTGGAACATACAATACATTATACCTCTGAAAATTGTGATTTTTTGGTGTGAACTTCCAACAGTTAAAAAATCATAACTTCTACAATACTTGGCCCAATTGAACGAAATCAGGACGTATATATTCTATCAGATGTAAGATCTCAGTAAAGAAATCGCAGAGCGCTAGTGCTACAAGCTTAGGCTTTAGGTGACATATCATGATTTCCTTATGTGGTCCTAAACTTTTGACCGGTACTGCATAATCTCTATTCATTTGTCAGTCTGTCTGTCTGTCTGTCGGTTTGCACACTTATGACTAATAACTAGAGAATCGCTCGGAGAATCAACGGAAAATTTGATTTGTGTATCAATCACATTATTGAACGTTTTACCGTACCCTAGCTCTCATGCGGGGGGGGGGGGGGCTATGAGGGTGAACCCCTCAAAATGCATGCTAAAATTGGCAATATATCAAACTCATCATAGAATGATGATAAGAAAAGAGCTCAATTTGAGCCCCTGGATGTGAGAAACAAAAGTCGTGGCAGCCCCCACCGATATTTTCCAAGGAAGAATCCCCTTTGTTGGCAGACGCAACTTAAACGTTGGTGCTCTTTGTGGGTCTATTCCTGCTAAAGATTAAGATTAATCTAAAAGCGAATTGCATCACCAGCACCAGATTTGGCGAGATCTACAAATTTGGTCCTGTGATTTTCTGCCATTTCTCAGTGAATTGTCCTTATGCTTTTTCCGCATGTTTTGCTGTCATATTCCACACAATGGAAAGCTACAGCCTCCAACATTGGAGACCCAGTCGAGGTTGTAAAGCTCCACAATTTTAATCCAACGGCCTTTTGTCGTATCTGTATCGATTACGCCTTAAATTGCGCAATAACGTAGATTTTGAGTCATCTTTTTAACTTATTTTCATTTAAGAATAAGATGTTCAGTAAAGAACATATAGCCTACTTTCTCCTTTCCAAGGAGTATAATTGAATGTTGATTGTAATAGTTTGTTGAAATACAACGTGCTATACGGATGTTAAACATGAATGTGACGTGCCCATTGCTAGTGCTACCTCTGAAAAATAAAAACGTTTTCACCGTGTTTGAATTGTTATGGGGAATCGATTTGCACACATACAGTACATGGCACCTATCTGCAAACTATTGGGTTGATGACCATGTAGTTCAGTCAAACGGTGCTTCCCACAAAAAGGTATGTTGTTGCAAAATTTGGTAGAGATCAAATGATTAGGTTGGTCGTAATTTGATTTAAGCTTTTAACATTTGAGTGGCCGCCATTCCGTTTCCGTCAAGATGGCGTTGATATAAAACATGGCACTGGGGTGCCCTTTGCTACTGTGACCTTTGTACCAAATTTCGTTCAATTCGGTTTCACCGTGTTTGAAAAGATAGGGGAATCAATTTGCACACTTACATGGCCGCCATCCGCAAACTATTGAGTTGATGACCTTGTAGATTGGTCGAAAGATGCTTTATACTTAAACGTATAACGTTGCAAAATTTGATAGAGATCAGATGATTAGGTTGGTCGTGATTTAATTCAGTGTTTGAATTGATAGGGGGATCAATTAGCACACAGACATGGCCGCCATCTATAAACTATTGGGTTGATGAACTTGTAGTATAGTCAAAAGACGCTCGCCATATAGGTATATGTTTTTGCAAAATTTGGTAGAGATCGGATGATTAGGTTAGTCGTAATTTGATTTAAGCTTTGAACATTTTGGTCAAGATGGCGGCGATATAAAACATGACACTGTGGTGCCCTTTGCTAGTTCTACCTCTGTACCAAATTTCGTTCAATTCGGTCTCACAGTGTTCGAATTGATAGGGGGGTCAGACATTCAGAGTACACACACTCACACACAGACAGACACAAACATTTTGGCCCTGTGTAGATCTCATAAGTCTACTTTCATTTTTTTGCCAAAACCGAATGTAGGCTCTAAAATAGGCTTATGAGATCACCGTTTGTCCGCTTGTGTGTGCGTGTGTGTGTGTGTCTATATTTGTCCCCCAAACAAAATCTAAACGGCTGGAGCGATTTCAATGAAACTCCGTAAGGACATAGTACTATTTCGTCCGACCTCGACCAAGTCCTTAAAATTTTATAACTTTGCACCAATCCAACATGGTGGCTGTGCGAAATATATCACCGGTATTCTATATCTCCGAAACTATTACCGATATCACCGTGAACTACCCAGGCACTACTAGAGATTCACCTATGTGGGTTTCAAAAACCTGTCAACTACAAAACGAACATGGCGGCCAAGCGAAGTTGATATATAAATAGAGTTTTCTCGCGATTTAACCATCCGAGCACAGAGAAACATGGTACAGCACATATATGTACTCATTGTAATGCACTGGCATCTAATTTAGTTCAATTGTTTACATAACCTCAAGATGGCAGCTGAGCGAAATTTTAAAATTAAGTTTCTATTTCTTGTGTCCTTATCATGCAATCGGCATCTAATATTACATAACTTTATGGCCTACATATAAAAATCCAACATGGCGATCATCCGAAATATTTGGACGGTTCTCAATATCTACTAATCTATGACAGCTTTCAAACTGAAATTTTGTATGTTAATAAAAGCTAGTAACTTATGTTCGCCTTTTGGGACTCTCAAATGATAGCGCTTTAGTCTACGAACACTCAGTGAATCAAGCGCTATCATTTCAAGCTCTTAACCATTCAAATCGGATGATTATGAGGAAAGTTATGAGTGGACATACGATATTACTCTCAATAACCTGGTGAGCACAAATCCAACATGGCGGTGACGTGAAATTTAAATATTGAAATGAACGTTTCTCGCGATTTAACCGTCCGAGCGCAGTGAAACTTGGTACGGTAAATGCTTAAGCAAATGCACTGACTTCTAATTTATTTCAAGGTTGGCATAATCTCAAGATGGCGGCTGTGCGAAATTTTAAGATCTCGTTTTTATTTCTTGTGTCCTAATCACGCGATTGAAGTTTGAATTATACACCGGCGTAATAATCGTCATCTAATAGTACATAATTCAATGGCCAACATAGAAATCCAACAAGACGACCATCCACATTTTTGGACGGTTCTCAATATCTACGAATTTATTACAGCAATCAAACTAAAATTTTGTATGTCGATAGTGGTAATTAACATAAGTAGGATATATGAAAATAGGCTGTATAGTTCTTCACGGAACTACTGTACCTGTCTTGTACTTGTTTCACATATTCTTTTCATTTTTCCATATTTGTAGAACACCAAGAATCGTGAAATTTGCAGACATTTTTGTGAATTCAACTACTACATGCATGCAATATTTCATAATTCTATTCATCCTGTAAGTGTATCTAAAAGGCAAATACTGTGTGAAGAATGTACTATTCCTAGCTTTTATCCTGTAACCAACCGGAAAATTCACACAAGTTAAATGTGTAATTTTCAACAAAATTCAAAATGACAGACGCAGCTTAAATATTGGTAGTCTTAGGATGCTAACCTAAAAATGATTGCCCTAACAGAATTGGATTTGGCAAGATCTACAAGTTTAATCCTATGGTATGTTGTCGTATCTCAGTGGGTTATAGCTTAGACAGAGCTAGATTCTTTTGATTTGTGATTATCTATTCTTGTTTTACGATTATCTTGAAGGAATGAAATATTTCCTTTATTAAAACAACTAAACTAAACACACAATAAAGGAAGAAGGATCTCCCTAATGGGCATTAACTTTTACTGTATTCACGAAGTGATTTAGTTCTATTGCGGCACGTCGTTATGTGGTCCTTGGTACACACCTTTCGTCGCGTAATCAGGGTAAATAGTAAACTTGATTTGACTCCTCTAGACTACAAGGTCACCTTAAAGTTAAATGCGTAAATGCATACTATGTTGGTTCATAAAGAATCTCTTGTACCATATTTTGTTGAGTGACAAAATACCACAGAGAAAGGTCCTGTCCTCAAATGAAATGCTCCATTGTAATCCAAAGTATTTGATTTAATTTGCAATAAAGAATTTGATTGTATTCGACTTTGCCATAATAAGTTGACCGCCTCTGTGAATATCATACTAGCAACCCGCCCGGAAACTGAAGTATTATTTATATAATTTATGAAATAATCATAATTCTTAGCAGAATGCTCTTCATCGGACCACAAACCATAAACATTTCCTCCTTGTGTCAAAGGAACTTTGGGGATGACTCCCTTTGTCTTTATGAATTATTTCTTTCTCTGTCTTGTGTCAATCGAGAAATTATTTGTTGCTCAGTTTCAATGTTTCATTGTTACGTGATGAGCGTATTTTTTACCGTCTCGGCCTGATTGGTTAAAATCACTGACTGGACTATTATATTAACATGGAGATAGCATGTTCAACAAATTCTTGTCAGACATAATTTAAGAATGGTGAGGTGCACGATTCACAAATCCCCCTTCCGTACAATCTAAACTTGAATCTGTATTCTGCAGAACGAAAAGTTCACAGACGAAGTAAAGAAAACACGAGTTGCAGTTCCAGGGATACTCCAAACACATCCACTCTTCTCTGAAGTCAATTGGACACGACTCTACAGAGCCTGGGGTGATAGACTCGCATGCCAGCCAGCTATCTCGTAAACTGTCTCGAAGCTAGGAATTCAATGGAGATTGTTGAAGAAATGAAAACGTGTATTGAAAATAGAGATACGCTGTCACGGACGTTTTTGTAGAACTTGCTGAACAATTCTTACCCTCATAGTACATAGATATTTTTAACTGTTTGCCCTGCGTAAGCTTAAAAACGAACGGACGCAAGTTTATTTTCGACTTTTCACTGAAATCGTTACTGCTCGGCTTCCTTTGGTCAAACATAAATTATTTTCTACAGAAACCTTCTTCGAGATATCCTTTACAGAATGGTGAAAACTGCATCAAAATCTATCCAGGTTTTCTTGAGATTACCCGTAATATCCAAGAATCAGGGAATTTGTATTATACTAAGTAGAGATAGAGAGAGAGGGATATTACATGATTTGTCTGATAACCTGTGTTATCACGGTGTCTGTAGTAGTAGAGATTGGTGCGTGTTTGCATTTGGGGCAAGGATTGTGAAGGACACATTCGTGGTCTGATGTTAGGAACTATCACGGTATTTTTCTGGAGTAGAAGTGGAAAACCACGGAAAACTACTTCTACGATAGCTGAGGTAGGAATCGAACTCATCACCTCTCAGTTTTCCCTCAAAAGGCTGAGTCATACGGGCCCTCAGACCCGAATTTAATTCCTTAGCAGAGCTGGGACTCGAATCAGGACCTCAGGGGTGACAAACATTAATGCTAGCTAACACACCCGGAAGGTGTCATTACTTCAAGCATTCAGATAAAGACAGAAAATTAACAGTTAATGTTTATAACACGCAATGCTTGTTATGGAATAGTAAAATTCGCCATTACTTAACAGTGATTAAACCGGAAGTACTTTTTGCTTCAGAAACGCATTAAGGCAAAAATGGTCATTTTTTAAACAATTAGTATTCTGAAGCATTGACCCAAGAGCCTTGGAACGGCATAGAAAAGAATTAAGTCAGCCTTCTGTTTAAGCCATAAACCACTGCTACATGAAGTGCGATCAGAGGAGAAATGTATTAAGTCAATGACTTGCTGCCTTTCAGCGCCGTATTCCGTACCTAATGTTGGCTGCACTGCAAGATTCCCGCGTGTTACAGTGTTGTACAGGCCCGGGGGGCTGTACCCCCTGAGAGCCACCCCCCATCTTCTACTAAAACTCACCCTAACTGGCAAACATCATAAGACCAGAACATCACTTTTACACGGCAAGAGGCGGCCACCCAACTCGGGAGGTTAGCCAACCACTTGCAACACATTCATAAACATTAACACTATAACTAACTGGGGCAGCTACGTCAATGGAATGCTGACTGAGCAACGGCAGGACCTATAAGAAGAGAGGCCTTTTGGGAGCATTATCTGTCATACAGTGTGTGCTGCCGAAGGCCCTGCTCCAGCTACTATCACCAGGTGAGACTCAGCAAGTGTTCGGATATCCTTTACTTTGTAACACCCATCCACAATCTTGTACACTCAACTTAACTTGTACCATTATTTACATTCCCCTAAAAGGGACTTACAATTTCATACTCACTGACCAATAAACACATGGTCAGTAAACTACACTTGTCTTGGTAATTACACGCCTCTTTACATCCTCATACCCTTCCTGACTCTCGTCACGATTGACCGTGACAATAGTAGCCAGTTATTGCTTGCTCAGGTTTCATTGTGCTCCCGCAGGCGACTCGACTGCATAGCAGCGAGCCGCTGACATAAGCACGTCTGTTATATCATTCACTCCGTCCAGCTGGCAGGCCGGCATATTAGCCTGCACTCAGAGGTTCATCCCCTAGTAGACTTTTGCATCTTTGCGGGAACACCCCCTAGCATTTGAACATCAAACAACACGCTACACTGGTAAGCTCACCCAGCTACGGGAAGCTACCATCATTTAGAAACAACCTACCAAATTAGCACAGTGACACTAATGTTTTAACCCTAAACTACCCCCCCCCCCCCAACTAAGGGATCTAAAACAGTATTGTAAAAATATACATTCGTACGGGGTTAAGTGTTTTTTATGTTACAATCCCATTTTAAAAGAATATGTCATGTGAAATATTCATCCTGGACGGTTTTATTCCGCACTCAACTGACCATGGAGTTGAAAAGCATTAAGTCACGTTTCCAAACTTGATTAGAAAAATATATTTGTTAAATTAAAATTGATATTTTGCTAACACAAATGTATGTCTACCCCCTATTATTCCCGTTTTCCAACAGGGTCGGGGATGAGATGCGATGGCAGTCTTCGTGGCGATGGATTTTACGGCCGGATGCCCTTCCTGATGCCAACCCCATGAGAGGAGTTAATGAGAGATGAAATGAATGATGGTGAATGAAACTGGGCAAGGCTGTGGAAGGAAGCGGCCGTGGCCTGTCAGAAGGTACCGTCCCAGCATTTGCCTGGTGTTGAAAATGGGAAACGACGGAAAACCATTTCAAGGACAGCCGACGGTGGGGCTCGAACCCACGCGTCTACCGAGTCAGCAGAGAGCTTGGCCCCATGACCTAATACTGCGCTTTAGCCAGCGTAGCCACTACGGTCGGTATTTTGCTAACACAAATATAACCTGAATAGTTGCTCCACAACATAGATGACTAATATAGTGATACGTACTACCCCTAGTGGCACTTTCGTTAATTGGATTCCAGTGTGTAAAAGCACAACACAAATGGTCCTTTAAAGAAATATTAGCTTTATTGCAGGTCTAGAAATTTACACCACACAATAAGGAAATAGAAGCAATTAGTAATCTCACTCTAGTTTCCTCTAGTAGGGAACACTCCCCTTTCACTTGGTCTTGCAGTTAATCCTCGCTAATGAGACCGGTGGCCTCGGTAGAAATACCTGCAACACTTCCTTGAATACACAAGCTACAGTTATTTACTATAGTCTGGTACTCATCACTAAATGCTTGTCTTAAACACAGTCCCTCCGTATGATTCACACTGCTTCGCTGTCTGGAGAATCAGCCTCACTTGGTTTCGTAATTCGCACGTCACGTCACCACAATACTGTCGCACAGGTAAAAACACGCACTCGCTCAAAAACACAGTGCGTCCCTCGCTGGCCAGGTCGCTTTATACATAGCGGGGCTGATGACTCAATGGATGTTTCTAGAGTAGACCAGGGTTCACACCTTCCCGAGATTTCAGTACTAGGTGGGCCAAGAACCTTCTGGACTATGTCCTTGTTCTTGCAGCCCCGTTGCGTAAGGCGCTGGTAACACACAGTCAGGAATAGCCTGGGGCTGCCTGAGTCACACGCGGGCGACGAAGCTGTCTAGCATTCGTAACAATAGTGTGTTTGTTGAGTTCTGTTCTCTCAGTGACGTTTTATCTGTCTCCTGAAAAGTAGTGAAAACTGACTTAACCGATTCACTTAGAGATTAAGGAAAGAAAAATTATGCGAACGATCTTATGGCCCAGAATAATAATGGCATACACTATCCCAAATCCAACTCTGAAATATATAGAAAAATTTCAAAACTTACCGATACCATGAGAATGAGACGAATTCAATTTTTGGGCCATTTGCAAAGAATGAATCATACGAGACTTACTTACCGAATCCACAAATTTCTGCAAATCAAACGTACAAAACCAAAGTGGTACAAACAGGTGGAGAGGGACCTAGAGGAGATGGGATCGCCAGACCTGATGAATAGAAATGCTATCAGGAATATTGTTCACACAAGGGGATTTGAGGAAGATGGGAAGAAACCAACACGACGAGCATGGTCGGAGGAACAGAAACTACAACAATCCATGCACATGAAGAGCTATTGGGCAAGGAGGAAGGCTCAACTTCCGTTGATTCCGCGTGGTCCTAAGTGACCCATCCACGAGGAGAAGAAGAGAAGAAGAAGAAGAAGAAGAAGAAGAAGAAGAAGAAGAAGAAGAATGCAAGTACAGTATTCCTTACACTGTGTGAGGTTTCGGATTACTAATTGTTGTTGCTTCAATTGTGACGACTCAAAGCACAACAGAGGCATACATTATGGTTGAACAGAATTTATTTGATATGCAAAGATACACAGGATCCTCGTACAGATTACATGCAGTTGTTTAATATAAATAAGTTGTTAATAGTTGTGGTTGGTACTACTATCATTCACTAGTGGTTGGCCTTTTATGTTCCTGTGCAGGTTCCTTGGTTCTCTTAGGTTCCTTGGTTTCTGTGTGCTCTGTGCGCTCTGGCTTAGTTGATTCCTCTTCCTCGTGCTGCTTCTCTTCGTCTTCAGTGCGGGCGCTCAGAGCATGCACACCAGCGCTCCTAGGAGAAGCGTCAGAACCTGGAACAATCAACGTGTGACGTCAGTGTAGGACACAAGTTACTCTGCGTTTCAGGGGCGTAAGCAGAGGAGGTGAGGGAACGTACCGTAGTTATCGTTAAGATGTAACTTAGTCAACCCTGATCCAGTCCAACTATGAGCTTGCCTACGTTAGACTAGCGGGTTTACTAATATTCAATATTTTCACTCAATTTGCACCATAGCTTGCTGCAAGGTTCTTTAAAGAGAGCATATTTAAGATACTTCTAAACTTTGAAGCTATTTGGTCCAGGCATTTAGAAATTATAACATACTAGCTTAAGTACCCGTCCTTCGAACGGTGTGCGGTGTTAACACCCGACATTATCAATTGAGCTACTGTTGCAATGGTTAACGGTTTGTCATTCCTTCATAAGTTTATCAGAACTAAGTGAGATTTCGGGGAATATCACACACACTGTTAATTTAAGGGCCTTAAAATGTGGTTTTCGGAGACCCTTTGTAGACTCACGAATTTTGTGTCTCACATTGAGAAGCGCAACATATGCTTTGGTCATCCTTCTAGGATAATTTTTATATTTCGCCAATTTTAGTATGTATTTTGAGACGTTTTTCCCTATATCCACCCTTCTACTGTATGAAAAGTACGGTGAAGAGTTTTATAAATGATTGGTGTATTGACTCATGTTAACCATACCTAATTTTACGATGCACCAAGCATCCGAACACGAGATATAGGCGTTCATAAAGATACACAGAAAGACAGACAGACAGTTCTATTGTCTACAGCATATCGCCCCAGATATCCAAATATGGGTATATCTACCACACAGTATCAAAAATATCATCCTTACGATGAACCCGCACGTCGACAAAAAGAAAGAAAAAAAAAGATTAGTTAAAATGTGCTCTCAAACTAAATTCACCTATCGTGTACTTCCTGACGTGAAATAGAATTGAAAGCCTTTGTAGACGAAACGCAATACACGTCACATACAAACTGACCCTCTACGTTGTGTTAGGTCCCCATACACAGGAAGACCCCATCCATAAATTATAAAGGCTTGTGGTGCATGAAAATTCACAGCAGGTGTAAATCCCGTGAAAATATTCTAGAGTACCCCTTGACCCCTTAAGCATATTATACGTGTTGATGAATTTTACAGCTTAATTTGGTTCCTTGATAACCTTCTATACCAGGCCCAAAACAACTGTGAACATGAGGGAGGAGCCAGATTCACACGCTCACCCCGCGCCAGCCAATTGCATAGCGCGGCGTTGCCTAGTTAACTACGCATCTGGGCTCACTGTGTCGTACGAAATCCCTATTTCTCTCCCCGCACGAAAATCATTAATTATCCAATTATTTAGATGAAGCTATGTTACAGAGCTAAACATTTTGAAGCTGACTGTGCAAACCCCATGACGATACGACCAGCCGTTCGGGAGATATCATCTGCTCTTGAACTGAAGGGATAATTAGAGCGAAGATTGGTTAGGTGTTGAAATATTTAGTTTCGCTGGGGAAGATAACTAAGAGTGACAGCATTGCTGTATCAATTCAGTGGTGGAGCTTAAAGAAGTTAGTGCTGTGAGTTGAAGTTTTGAATTTATAACAATGTTCCTTAACAAGCCGAGTGGCAGTCGAACAGCGAGGCAAGAAAAATAATTTTCAGGGTATACGGCCTTTCGAATACAGAAGTACGTGAAAACACAAAATCTGATAACCTGTGTTGTTGTGTTGTCGACAATTATGTTTTCTTTTTTAAAATTGAGTCGAATAAAACTTACCTCTTCGCAGTCTTACCCTCACGAGGCATAGAGTACCCGGTTCTAACCCTGAGACCAGAACTAAATGTCTTGATTGAGCCGTGAATCGAATCTGGACATCATGGGTGACAGCAAGAGTTGTTGTTGTTGTTGTTGTTGCTGATGATTGTTGTAGGGGCTTTGTGACATCGTGGTCATGTAGCGCCGTGTATTTGGGTGTGTGCGGAATTTATCTGATAACCTGTGACACTGTGATGTCTCTACTAGTGTGTATATTTGTAATTGAGGAAGGATTTGCGTAGGAAGCGGCCGTGGCCTTACGTTAGGTACCATCCCGGCATTTGCCTGGAGTAGAAGTGCGAATCCACAGAAGAACCACTTCCATGATGGCTGAGGTAGGAATCCAACCCACATATTCCCAGGTTTGCATCACGAGGCTGAGTGTACCCTGTTCCAGCCCTCAGACCAGAATTACATTTGTTGGGAATCGTACCCGGGACTCCGCGGTGACAGCCAAGAATGGACAGCAATGTGCTAGCCAGTACACCACAAGGTGGTCTCCAATTAACAGAAACTTATCCCAACAAATTGATTCTCTGTTTCTATTACCTTATAAAGGACTAACAAGCAATGTTACTCAGAATGGCTTGGGGTGTAGATTACGTGATGTGATATAATAACGTTGTAATTGTTGTTTCATTTGAGGGACTTGGACATATTGGTACTTGTCTGAAAATCTGGGTTACTGTGGTGTCTGTATTAGAGTGTGTGTATTCTTCTTATTATTATTGTGAGGATTGGAAAGGAGGCCGCCGTGGCCTTAAGTTAGGTACCATCCCGGCATTTGCCTGGAGTAGAAATTAGAAACCACATTCAGGATGACTGAGGAAGGAATCTAACCCACATCTTTCCAGCTTTGCCTCACGAGATTGAGCGTACCCTGTTCCAGCCCTCAGACTAAAATTAAATAGCTTGGCAGAGCCGGGAATCGAACCCGGACCTCTAGGGCGACAGCCAAGAATGCTGGCCGCTATACCAGTAGGTACTCACTTGCACGAATAACGTTTGTTTGACATCTTATATCAGCCTCATATCACATTGTGTGCAATCCGTTGTGAGGATAGATATTCGTAGGATTAGGTCCCCCCAGCTAGCTCGTACATGCACTTACATTCGGAGCGCCTTGTGTTCAGGGGAAGGTCGTGTGTATACTGCGAGCGTAGAGCTGTGTCACCTCCGCAAATCCCTCTGTGGCAACAGTGCTCCGCTGGACGCACGCAAATGGGCGAGCCCATGTTCACAGTTGTTTTGGGTCTGGTATAGCCGTTTGCAAACTTTCGCAGTAATGTAATGAATGGAATGGCATTGAGATTGTGTTGCCATGGTTACCGGCTTGCATTCTTTCATAGTTTATTAAGTGAAATTAGTTTTCTGGGAATATCTCAAAAACTGTTGGTTTTAGGGCCTTAAAATGTGGTTTTCGGGTCCCTCCTGAGTTTTGTTTCTCACATTGAGGGGCTGAAAATGAGCTTTGTCTCACCTTTCTACGCCTATTTCAGCATCTATTTTAAGGGGGTAGGCCACCTTTTATGAGAGGTACGGAGAAGAGTTACATCAATGATTAGTGTCGTGCCTCTGATGGATATTTGTACCAAATTTTACGTTGATACACCCAGTCGTTCTCGAGTTATATGGAAACAAAATTGTCCACAGACAAACAAACAGACAGACAGACCAAACACATATTTTCGCGCACATCCATCATAAAACAGTCTGAAACGCGTAAATAACTCAAATTTCTGTAGAAATTCAGAAAAAACATGAAACTTTCATTTTTATATATGTAGAGATACACTGCATCGCTCGGTGTGGACCGTGTTTTATTGCACAAATTTAGGTTTTACTCGCTAACCGTTGGAGATACACGAAAACTGATAAGGACCTTTTGGATAGAAAATTAAATGTGAAAGCTCGTGTATGCCATCAAAAGTATTCTATTGCTTAACGTTCTCTTTTTATTCGAAATGGAAATATGAAATTTTGAAACCAAAGGGTGTAGTGACGTCATAAATGTGGGATTTACTCGCTAACCGTTGGAGATACACGAAAAGTGATCAGGACATATCGGATAGGAAATTAAATTTTCAAGCTCCTATGCAAAAGTTTGCTATTTCTTAGCGTTCTCTTTTTATTTGATATGGAAATATGAAATTTTGAAACCAAAGGGTGTAGTGACGTCACTAAAATGGTCGCCATTTTTTTAATAGTGCAAAATATCGAAATCAAAAGTATCCTATATATAAACCTGGTAAATCAGCTACATCCATGAAAAATTTCATTTAAATCGGCCCAGAGGTTCTTGCGTTATTGAGTAACACACAGACAGACAGACACATACCATCTCATTTATAGCCTACTTTCGATTTTTGCAAAAAATGAAAGTAGACTTATGAGATCACTACAGGGCGAAAAGAAAAGTGTGTCTGTGTGTGTGTGTGTGTGTGTGTGTGTGTATGTATGTGTGTATGTGTATGTGTGTGTGTGTGAGTCTCTGTGTGTGTGTGTGTGTGTGTGTGAGTGTGTGTACTCTGAATGTCTGCCCCCCCCCCTATCAATTCGAACACGGTGAGCGCAAATTGAACGAAATTTGGTACAAAGGTAGCACTAGCAAAGGACACCTCAGTGTCATGTTTTATATCGCCGCCATCTTGATGGAAACGTAATGGCGGCCACATAAATGTTCAAAGCTTAAATCAAATTACGACTAACGTAATCATCCGATCTCTACCAAATTTTGCAACAACATACCTTTATGGGGGCAGCATCCTTTGACCAAACTAATAGGTCATCAGCCTAATAGTTTGCGGATGGCGGACATCTTTGTGTGAAAATCGATTGCCCCTATTAATTCGAACACGGTGAAACCGAATGGAACGAAATTTGGTACAGAGGTAGTACTAGCAAAGGGCACCCCAGTGTCATGTTTTATATCGCCGCCATCTTGACGGAAACGTAATGGCGGTCACACAAAAGTTCAAAGCTTAAATCAAATTACGACTAACCTAATCATCCGATCTCTACCAAATTTTGCAACAACATACCTTTATGGAGGGAGCATCCTTTGACAAATCTGATAGGTCATTAGCCTAATAGTTTGCGGATGGCGGCCATCTTTGTGTCAAAATCGATTACCCCTATTAATTCGAATACGGTGAAACCGAATGCAATGAAATTTGGTACAGAGGTAGCACTAGCAAAGGGCACCCCAGTGTCATGTCTTATACCGCCGTCATCTTGACGGAAACGTAATGGCGGCCACACAAAAGTTCAAAGCTTAAATCAAATTACGACTAACCTAATCATCCGATCTCTACCAAATTTTGCAACATCATACCTTCTTGAAGGGAGCATCGTTTGACAAACCTAATAGGTCATTAGCCTAATAGTTTGCGGATGGCGGCCATCTTTGTGTCAAAATCGATTACCCCTATTAATTCGAACACGGTGAAACCGAATGGAATGAAATTTGGTACAGAGGTAGCACTAGCAAAGGGCACCTCAGTGTCATGTTTTATATCACCGCCATCTTGACGGAAACGTAATGGCGGCCACACAAATGTTCAAAGCTTAAATCAAATTACGACTAACCTAATCATCCGGTCTCTACCAAATTTTGCAACAACATACCTTTATGGAGGAAGCATCCTTTGACAAATCTAATGGGTCATTAGCCTAATAGTTTGCGGATGGCGGCCATCTTTGTGTCAAAATCGATTACCCCTATTAATTCGAACACGGTGAAACCGAATGGAATGAAATTGGGTACAGAGGTAGCACTAGCAAAGGGCACCTCAGTGTCATGTTTTATATCGCCGCCATCTTGACGGAAACGTAATGGCGGCCACACAAATATTCAAAGCTTAAATCAAATTACGATTAACCTAATAATCCGATCTCTACCAAATTTTGCATTAACATACCATTATGGAGGGAGCATCCTTTGACCAAACTAATAGGTCATTAGCCTAATATTTTGCGGATGGCGGCCATCTTTGTGTGAAAATCGATTCCCCCTATTAATTCGAACACGGTGAAACCGAAAGGAACGAAATTTGGTACAGAGGTAGCACTAGAAAAGGCCACCTCAGTGTCATGTTTTATATCACCACCATCTTGACGGAAACGTAATCGCGGCCACCCAAATGTTAAAGGCTAAAATGTAATTACGACCAACCTAATAATCTAGTCTCTACCAAATTTTGCAACAACAAATCTTTATGTGGGAAGCATATTCTGACCAAACTGCTAGATCATCAGCCCAATAGTTTGCAGATGATGGCCAAGTATGTGTGCAAATCGATTCCCCTATCAATTCAAACACGGTGAAACCGAATTGAATGAAATTTGGTACCTGTACAGAGGTAGCACTAGCAAAAGACACCTCAGTGTCATGTTTTATATCACCGCCATCTTGACGGAAACGGAATGACTGCCACCCAAATGTTAAAAGTTTAAATCCAATTTCGACCATCCTAATAATTTGATGTCTACCGGATTTTGCAACAACATGCCTTTTGTGGAAAACATCTTATGACTGACTACAAGGTCATCAGCCCAATAGTTTGCAAATAGCGGCCATGTATGTGTGCAAATCCATTCCCCAGATCAATTCAAACACGGTGAAACCGAATTGAATGATTTTTTTTTACAGAGGTAGCACTAGCAAAGGGCACATCATATTCATCTTTAATATCCCTATAGCACATTGTATTTCAACAAGCTACTACAACCAACATTCAATTATACTCCTTGAAAAGGACAAAGAGTTATAACAATACCCATGCATTTAGGAGAAAGTAGGCTATATGTTCTTTACTGAACATCTTGTTATATATTAGTATGATTTTATGTAATAAATATGTAAATTTTGAAAATGGCCCAACGCTCTAACTTAAAAGTTATGAATCTGAAACTCCTATGGTATGATCAGCAAAGGTATACGAATAAGTATTGGTATTACTTCTATGTTGCCTCCGTGGTTTAGGCGGCAGCACGCAGGCCTCTCACCACTGGGTCCGTGGTTCAAATACCGGTCACTCCATGTACCATTTGTGCTGGACAAAGCGGAGGCAGACAGGTTTTTCTCCGGGAACTCCGGTTTTCCCTGTCACAATTTCATTCCAGCAACACTCTCCACTATCATTTCATTTCAATTGTCATTCATTTAATCATTGCCCCAGGGGACGGCGACAGGCTTCGACAGCCGGCTCAGTTCATATCCTCGCCGCTAGATCGGGGCTTCATTCATTCCATTCCCTGACCCGGTCGGTCGAATGGAAGCAGGCTGTGGATTTTTCATTATTTCTATGTTCGACCAAGGTGAAATGTAAATGTTATGTGTCAGAAAACTGTAACCTACTAGAATGAGGCTCATTATGAAACAGTTTCTCCCACCAATCAGAGCTCAACAAACAGTTGTGTGACCAATTAGGAGAGGATAGCATCGCACCTGCGCTCACTTCCACGGCCTTCTATTTTAAATTTCACTGCGTGGCTGCTGTCATAGTGGGGTATTCGAGGATGTCATGGTCGAATACAAGATATTATCTGTGTCCCATGCGCTCTGTTCAGTACAGCACATAAAACTGGCGGAATCTCAACAGATAGCCTATTTATGAATATTTGTGTTCGAACATAAAATAAGTCTACTGAAGTTATCGCCGAATATAAACAGTCGTATGCAACTCGCCTATAATGGTAATTAAGACACAAGTATATTTATCTTAATTATTGCCCTCATAGGCTCGTTGCATAATGTACTTTTCAAAACACTGGAAATTAAATTATTATTTTTTCTTAGAATGACTTGTTGTTCTGTTAAAATACGTCATTTTTTTCAAATTTTAACCTAATTATTTCTGAAAGTTATTAACATTTTCCAAAATGGATACCAAATATTATTAAGACTACTAAGTTGTATGTGCAAACCAAGTTTGAAGGTAATGTGATCAAAACTCATGCAGTTCAGTCATATTCTAAGTAATCTGAACCACCACAAATTCCTGGAGCTACCTTCTTACATAATACACAACCTATGTCCGAAAAGTTTGGTGAGTGACGTTTTACTGCTCAAGGTGGTAAAAGTGCGTCATTTTTTAATCCCGCGCCGGAGAGGTCGAGGCATGTCTGAACAAGTTTCCGAGCGTTGGTGCTGTGCGTATGCTTCTCATGTGTAAACAGCTCATTTTAGACTAGAGTGAGTGCGCAGTGCGTGCGGTCGAAACTAAACAATAGATCAGTGAACGAACATGCTCTTGCGTTTCAAACTCGGGAATTTATGCAACCGGCCATGAACACCTCTTGGACGGGCGGCAGTGAGAAGGGTGAATTAATGCAAGCTGCCATGCACACCTAGTTGACGGGCGGCTGTGACAAGGGGGAATGTTTCGTGGAATTGAATAGTCCTGAAAACCATTGTCACGGGCGAAGAGACCTGGTACTTGAAGTTCGACCCCGAAGGCATGCGTCAAAGTATGGAGTGCCTTGTCTCTCCCAGACCATTTCTTGTTCCCTAAATTGAAATCAGCCCTGAAGGGTCAGAGGTTTTCGTAAACTTCGGACTTCCAACGTAATGTGACGACCTAACTGAAGGCTGTCCCTAAAGCAGACTATGCCAGGAGTTTCCAGGACTTGTACAGCCGTTCTCAGAAGTGCATAACCATCCACGGGGATTACTTCGAAGGACAGTAACGGCTGTTTCAGGTAAGCCATCAATCCGTTAGTAATATAGACCATCAACCGAACTTTTCTGACAGAGGTTGTGTATATTTCCACAAGGGCATCTGCCCGGAAATCCGGGAGACAATAAAGATCCAGAATAATAAGGTGCATTGTTTACTCTAGAGTATACAGTATGGTTATGCAGTACGTGGATTGAGGATCTCAATATACCAGAGCAGACCTTCTCAAGATCATTCTTGATCTTTCAGGATATTCACAACGAACTTGAAGGATGTCCCACGAGCTCTGAAAAGGAGGCCATTCACTCTCCATGCATTTTTAGTCGAATGAGGAAAAAGTAGACTTATGAGATCGATCCAGGCAAATTTGTCTGTCCTTGTGTCCGTCTGTCTGTCTGTCTGTGTGACTGACTCCCCCCCCCCCCCCCTTATCAACTCCTATATAGCTGCAGCTATCGATACCAAATTGTGCTTGTGGATTGTGAACCTTAAGAGATGGAACTATATATTTAGAGTCGCCAGGTCTGCCAATTGTTGATATATGGTCTCTATAATTTGAAGAAAAGTAGGCTCTTTAGTTCGTCACGATACTACTTGTTAGGTAGGTTATATCTCTCACTCAGAGGTCGGTCAATAGCCTCTTTCTCCTCGTTGACTCATATTGCTTGATTATTTTCCATTTCCATTCGTACCATGGGGTCCAGGATCAAACCTCTTCCGTTCTTCCTGTCAATGGCAATGATATCTGCTCTACGGTGACGGCCATTTTCCTAAATGCAGTGCACCTCCTCACATACTTCCCATTTCAATTTACTCAGGGAAACACATGAAACATGCAGATTTCAATCTCCAACTGCGTGGATTTTCTATGTTACGATTTGGTTCCCACACCAGACAAGGGAGAATTTTTCCTTTCATGAGGATCGATATTGAACCCGATGGGGTTATGCTGACTGGAATCGAACATGGTTCTCAGAGACTGTGATCTCAGTAAAAAGGTTCCACCAGGAAGCGAACCAGAGATCTGTACAGGGAGTTTCTTGGTAAAAACCCCTCGAAAGAAATGTATATTTAATCACTGGTGTGATTTTTGATGAAATGGCATTATTTATTAAAATAATGTAGGAAATAATGAGCAGATTATATCATTATAAGACGATTTGGTGTAAGCTATTGGGAGTTTGAAGCACAGAGGAGGGCAGAGCTGACATTTACTAATCGGCCCAGAATTGTGGGTTGGTCCCAGTGGAGCCACGTCCATCTCTGTCACCCCAGTATGTCGTCTGGAGCAGGGGAGAGGCCTGAATAATGACACAGTTATTCCCCGACGGAGAATAGATTTGGAGGAGGGGCGGTGAAATGCCCAGAAAAATCATTGATTACTCGTGATTGGAGTAACGAATCAAGATGAGAGTTGCACACAGGTGAATATCTTGGCAAGAAGATAATTTTAGAGTCTTTTACCTGCGAAATTGGTGCATATTTAGTGATGTGCGTAAGGACTGTAAAACGACCATTGTTCGCGGATGGATGTGGAGATGTTGTAGGGGATTTCCCGACTAGGTAGCGTCCCACGCCATGGAGAAAGGAATTAATATTAATTAATTGAACGAGCGATTCCTTTGCACACATATAGTTTTGGGACCTGTGAAGAGAGAGGAACACAATGATCATGGTTTGAAGACCTGAATCATGCTGTGAGAGGAGCGAAGATTACGCGGGAAGATGTTGCTCTACTTTCTGTGGAAATCCGATATAAGGGAGTAGACCCCAGGAGGAGCTCTCAGTTGAACCTCACTTTGAAACTCACTCTGTTCTAACTCAGTTCTAGCTCACTTGAAGCCCAGTTGTAAGTCAGTCGAGACGCAGCCAAGTTCAGTCTACATGCCGCCAAGCGCAGTTACAGCCAGTTACAGTCTTACTCAATTGTCAATTGTAGCACAATGGCAATAAGTTGCAATCAGTATGCAGCAAATATGCAGCAGTACGAGACAGCGTGTAAGCCGCAGACAGAAGTCTTCAAATAAGCTACGTGCAGTCTTCGAGTGAAACTTCAGTCAGCTACAGCCAGGTTGAAGCAAGTTCGTCAAGGCAAAACGCATGACGGATCTATTCGTCAAGACGCCGAACAAAGACGGGTATGTGTAAAAGAAACAGTAAATACGCTTGTATGAATAATAGTCGTGATACAGGCATAATCAGCCGCACGAACTATGACGTGTTCAGTTACGAAGCACCGTATAGACTAACGGTAGAACTATTGTATATAATTATTTGTGAAAGTGTTGAACTTTATTAAGCGCAGTGTGTATAGTATTAACTAATCGTGTATGTGTAACTACGATAGAATGCGCTAAAGAAACTCTACTAAGTGTTTGGTATTGCCATGAGAATACCAGATGTTAACGCTCATGTTTGGGAGCCAGCGTATTGATGTAACGCAGGACACTTACTGTAGGAGTAATGATCGTCATAAAACTGTTGGAGAGTTCCGAGAGCAGATAACCAGACTTTCAATCAGGAGTTGGTAACGTAAAATGCCGTCGACACCTGCAATTTCGATCTCTGCTAGGGAATTTCAGCATTGAAGTGTGTATAAGTGACGAGTGTTCAGTGTAATGTATATGTAAAAATATCATTTAAAGTAGTGTTTGATGAAGTGTTTCACATGTTTGGGGAGTGATAACTTCCTGAAAGGTATGCAACGTGTCGTGTTGGTGATAGAAATTATGTGTAATCAAATGTGTGTAAACAAGAGAAATATGTCGCGTTAAACCCATTATGGCGGGCGACATGGAAGAATATGATTGGTCGGAGCCACCTTAGATGCCTATAGAGATGTAAGTACCCCACAAATTATGGTTATGATCATGTAGAAGTATGGACCGATGCATGTCTGTGATTCCGTAAAGATATTGTGAATTCCTTATAGATGCCAGTAAAAGTCAGTTAGGAGGCTGATCCTCCATGTTTAATCAGTATTGAGTTGATTTTGATAGAGTTGAGATGTTGATTTGTATCATTAAGTGGAGTAATTATTCCCACTATGAATTAAGAATGGCAATCAGTTATGTAAATGCAACGAACGCGATTGTTCGAGTTTAAAACGTCTAGCTATGTCGGAAATTTGGTAATTTATGTGAGAATAATAATAAATGATGATTTTTGTCATTTATGTCAATGAGATTTATAATAATAATGGTAAATTATGATTTTGGTCATTTATGTCAGTGAGAAATGATGATAATAATAATAATGGTTATTAAGAGTATGAATGAACACATCAGGAAACAAATAAATTGTTGTAAGCGAGAATTATTAACGCTAAGTGCAAGACTTATCAATCTAAGCAGGAAGATGTTACAATGAGATTACATTTCAGTAATTATGGAAAGAAGTTTTATATCAGAATATTGCATATATTCGGTAATGATAACAGTAATGAAAGAGCTTTTATTGAATTGAATTTGCAGCTTAATTGAGAAGCTTATAGAGTAAATGTTAGATTTCTCTTAATATTAGAGGTCGGAATGTCGTAGCATGGAGCATTAGGGGCCAGATAGTCTATTCTACGTATGAATTCTCCTATGTCGTGGACATTGTTGGAGATATTATCTATTCCAGAGTTGTAGTGATGGACCCTAACTCTGAAGAAAGGATTGAAATGTGTTCCGGATTGGAATCTTTATAAGAGTCGAGGAAACAGGGACACCTCGCAGCTCTATGATTTCCCGAGAACTTATAGATGAGTTATGTACGCTCGTGGGCAGCGAAAACTCATGGCGACAGTGGTTTTGTGCGCCTATATTATACTTGAGACATCGGTCAACCGCCAGGCTCATGCATTACGAACCCCGAACCTTCATGTTGAATGGACCCATGTGAGGCCATTAATTAATCATTATCCTCGACGTAGGAATAATTACAAAAAGCTCATTCAATACCTGTTGGCATAATAGTCAATTAAGATCCTTTGGGAACATGTGTGTCGCTCAGGACACAGTATTTTGTCTTGTAAATCTCCACTGCTTAGAGAGAGGGAAGCTTTCAAACTTTTAGAAAGGTCGAGATAATTGGTGAAACGACCCATTCCACTTTCTATTGTGTAGCGACTTCCTTAGCCGAGGGTCGGAGCCAACCACCCGGACCGCTCAGGCAAGTAAAAGAGGGAAGAGTCTAGACCTTGTTGAAACGACATATAATGCAAGATTGTTATGTTGAGTATTATAGCCATGTGGTTTGTGAACACATGGATAATTATAGTTAATCCTGATGGTTCATTAATTTAGCTATCTGACGAATAGTTACATGATATATTTGTACTGTCACTGGAACCAAGTCATGTAGTTGGTGACTAGATGCCAATCGCCATGAGCGCGAGGTAGCCTATTGTACAATCCGACATAAGCTATAACGTAACGTTTTATCTAGGAATCACAGACAGCATGCGGTGAAACCATATAATTGGAGGATGTGTAGGGGGTAGCTTACATAATTATGGAGTTGCACGTTGATTTTGGTGCAACGTCCAAATAGGTAAATGCATGCAAAGCATTTCATTGGTGAGAAGAAAAATATTAAAACACGCACGGCACACATAATTGTTTAACATAAAGAGGTTTAAGGAATAATCCTTGTTGTAATATTAAAGAAGTCACATTGTATGACTGTTATGTTAATGTACAGTTTGTTTTGAAGTCGTAGGTGCATCAGCGCACTAGTATATCCTTGTGAAGTTCACAGAAGGGTAAAGCATTATGGCTAGGTATGACTTTGTTGTGATTTCATATTTGTTTACTTGTGGATTGTGGAAGTAAAATTTTTGTTTGCTTTTATTTTATGCTTTTTTGGGTATTGTTTTGTGTTTGAAGCCATGATTTATTTCAATGAATTAAAGTTTTAGAATAGAGTTGTGCTTTATCATTGTAGA
Source organism: Meconema thalassinum (assembly GCA_946902985.2). NCBI lineage: Eukaryota > Metazoa > Arthropoda > Insecta > Orthoptera > Tettigoniidae > Meconema > Meconema thalassinum. The sequence continues at coordinate 36,511,407 of OX336392.1, forward strand.
GTTGATACCTTTTTGCCTCAAATCCAAAATATGCACTGCAAAATTGGGGTTACCGTACACGCCTGAGAGCTGATGCTAGTTGGAGGCAGATGCATATTATCCAACGAGATTACTCACATGGGTACATGGGAATTGATGTCCTATACTGTGATTTGAGCTAAAAGTACGACTAAATTCGGTCAGATTTAATGCACACAACTCTATTAAAGTAAGAATTAACGAAGTAGGGTGTGACCGCTCCTAATCCATAGATAAGTTCCGATACGTATATATAAATTTTGATAGATTGTGCATATCACCATTAGTTTATCATGACGCCCATCTGTGGAGTCTATGGTAGTAAAAGCTCTATTAATTTATCATCGTGGCCCAAGTGGGGCTTTCGGCAGTAAAAACCACTCCCTGAACAGTTTTTATAGTAAATAAAAATATGGCCGATGTCCTACTAGTACCACGACGCATATCTCTATTAATTTATCATGGCGCCAGAATACGTGGAGCTTATGGGATTTAGGGAAAACCCATAGATTTTTTATGGTATTTCATGGGGAAAACCATAGTAATTGTTTTGCCTCAAACTGTGTTTGAGTGATTGTTGAATTCAGTAGGCTTTTTGAGGTAACGCAGAATCTCTCTATTGAGAAGAGAATGGCCTAAGGGTACTAGCGTTACATACCCAATCCACAATCTACCATAATATTATCAGGTTTTGTACGACTTCACAATATGTGTGCAGTGTTTGATGTTTCTCTTCGAAACGTATCCACATATTTTTCCAGGAAGCCTGCCTGCATATTTAAGTGTGTTATTGTAAAATGTCAGGTACGGAGGAGATCTTGCAAGTTATTGCAGGACTGAAACAACATTTTGATGCTGTTCATGAGCAGAGTAAACTGGAAACCAAAGCTTTCCAGGATAGTATAAATGCTCGTTTAGATGCCAATCAGGTTGCAATGAACAATAACCAGATTGAATTAAACAACCGTTTAGAGGCAAATAAGGTTGAATATAAAGATGAATTAAACAATAAGTTAGGTCAAATGCAAGAAGTCATTAAGACCGAAGTAACAGATACTGTTGTAAGCATTGTATCGGAAATGCAGGTGAATACTGACAAACGTTTCGAGGCCATAGAAGCCAAACTTGAGGGTAATTTGCAAGCGTGTAGGCATGCTCAGGAGCAAACCAACAGTAAATTAGAGGCGTTGTCTAACGATATTAAGGATATTCAGATCCAAAACGAGGCGAATCTCGAACGCCAAGCGAAACAGTTCGCAGAGTTTACGAAAACAGTAGACCAGAGATTAGAGGAGAACGACTCCAAATGGGATCAGAAATTGAAAAGTTACGCTAGAGCAATTAACGGTGACCTCAAGAAACAGGACCAGAATATATTAGGTCAATGCCAGGAAATAGGCGAAATTAAGGCTATCGCTCATGAAAGTAAGGAGCTGGTAGGCAACGTGAAAGGTCAGATGGGTAAAGTTCATAAAGAACTGGACCAAGTGCAAAGCGACATTATCATAGTCAATAAAAGACAAGAGGAAAATAGAGGCGAGATCACCAAGGTCCGGAATGAATTGTCTAAAGTCAATGGACACATTCAAGATGAAATTAAAGGTCTGAGAGAAGAACTCGAAATAAGAGAAGGCCAGAAAACAGAGGCAAGCGACAAGACCCTTGCTCAAATTAAAGAGGACGTAGAGGATGAAATATCCCATATCAAACAAAGTCTGAAAGAAGACAAGGTGAAAATTTTTCAAGTAGCCGAGGAAAACCGAGATAGGCTTACGAGAATAGAAAAAGAAGTCATTACTCGCCTAGAAAGAGCAGAAATGCGCCATAACCAAATGGAGACTAGGATAATAGCACAGGAGGAGACACTTCTGAAGTATCCTAAGTCAAGTGAAGGCAGCATAGAGGATATAAGAAAAACAAGGTGGGCAGACCTAGAAACCCAACCTATAAGCAGGAATGCTGCAGGCGCAGGAGAAAGTCCTTACATGACGCCAGGTGTACCAATTGCGGCATCGACGCCACATGAAAACGCGATGCACACCCAGGTGATAAACGTCATTAGGGCAAGCGAAGAAAAACCTAGGAAGTTTTCAGGTAGTCACTGTAGTATGACACCAAAATATTGGTTAAAGGAAGTGACTGAATATCTCAATGATGCACGAATACCGCAGGAGCGTAGGCTACGTGCTATAGAGAAGTTAACAGAGGGGGAGTGCGCATTATGGTTTCGCAGCTTCCGTTACACTTTTGATACTGTTGAGGAATTCCGCGAGGCATTCTTGAAAAGATATTGGGACGCCGCGACTCAGCAGAATTTACGGCTGGATTTGTATGCAAAAAAGTACAGCACGAACAACCCGACGAAGTACGCAGAATTCTTCATATCGCAGATGTGTCGTTTTAAAGAGCTGGATCAAAAACCTAGTGAACTGGAGCTATGCATTGCTATCGCCAAACAGCTTCCATACGAGATCCAAAGGCTACTAATCTCGGCTAATGCGAAAACTGCTATGGAAATGGAGACAGTTCTAAGGCAACTGGACCTCACCACAGCAAATACTATGCGTCAGAGTCGAACCGTGGAACAAGTCCACGTGACCAACACACAGACTGACCAACAGCAAGCTCCAAGGAACAACAAGGCCACGAGCACAGAAACTTTAGATTCCTATGGACGGCAATGGGAACAGGAACCCAGAAAATGGCAGTCAAGGTACAAAGGAAATGCTAATAAAGCAGGAAGAGGTCGAAGTTCGTGGAATAAACACAATAACAGGGGCAAACCGTACCATAACAATGGAGGTAATAATGGCCAGGAAGGCAATAATAGAAATTGGAGACCCCAAGAGAGAAGAAATAACTTCGATGACGAGGCAGAAGAGCGATATCATGCTTCTTTGCGATACCTCGAAGAAAGGGGAGATGAGCCCCAGAAATCACAAGTCCGCTGGCAAGAAGTCATGCAGAACAGGACATCGCCAGACAGATATGGAGATGGAGCTAAGAGTTTGGAACTACAGCGCAGCGAACAGGAGAGAAGGAACTCCAAAGGGGCGGGCGCTGAAGAAAAAAAAAACGCCAAAATTAGAAGAGCTCGAGACTGATGGATGGAAGTCTATTAACATCATCAATTGGATAGCCAAACCAGAAGAATTGATTGAGGATACAGGAGGACCACAGGTCATGGTCAAGAGAGAATTGCCTATTATAATTGTGAGAGTGGCAGGATTAAAAGTCAGAAGTCTGCTAGACACAGGATCAACAGTGAGCCTGATGACACAAGCTCTATATAATGAAATAGCCCGGAGAGAGAACATTTTGAAGATACCGATCTCCAGTGTCAAAATTAAAGGGGTAATTCCAGACAGAACAATGATATGTAAATACCAGGTATTCCTAGATTTACAGATAGGAGGCTCTATTTTCTCACAGAGTTTTCTGTTAGTAAACAAACTACCTTATAACCTACTTATTGGGGCAGAGTTTATAAGGGAATACAGAGTGATAATTGACCTAGCACAGGACAGGGTTATGTTCCATGTGAATGAAGAAGCTGAAGGCTTAGAGGTCGCACTCAATGAAATTGAACCAGGATCCAGTGAACAAGTATGGCATACATACAGAGATGTGGCTGATGAAGAAGTGTTAGCCATTGAGCAGTTAGAAGCGGAGCTCAAAACACTAGCCACAGACTTGGAAAAAGATCTGGAACCCAAATTGGAAGAATACATTTCGGAGAAGCTAGAAGAAGCGAAAATTGGGCTAAAAGAGAAGGAAAATTTAAAGCAGTTATTGCTGGAACAGAAGGAAGTCTTTGATTCGAGACCTGGTCGGATAAAGAACTTCACTTATGCTTTTCAAGTCAGTGATTGGACACCATTTAGGCAGAAACCCTACCCTATAGCTGAAAAGCATTATGCTAAAGTGAAAGAGGCAATTCAGGAGATGTTGGAGGCCGGCGTTATTGAGAAAACACCTACGCCTTATGTAAGTCCATTGGTAATTGTACCAAAGACAGACGGATCTGTCAGAGTCTGCTTGGACCTGAGACGCTTAAATTTGAGAGTTATTCCGGAATTTGACCAAGTGCCACCTATTAAAGAGATCCTCAGGAAGTTTAAAGGGAAAACTATATTCTCAAACTTGGATATCACATCCAGTTTCCACCATCTTGAATTAGAGAAGAAAACTAGTCTGTTGACAGGATTTATGTTTGATCAACATACATTCACATTTTTAAGGCTACCTTTTGGGTTGAAAACAGCTGGTTCAGCCCTGATAAGAGCGTTAGATCGCAATCTATCAGATGAGGTTAAAGAGAGTACCATCAGATATGTAGACGACATTCTACTCACATCAGAATCTCTGGAGGAGCACATGAGAGACCTGAAAAAGTTGCTAGATGACCTTCGAGAGGCTAACTTTAAGGTCAATATCAAGAAATCGCACTTCTGTCAGAGGGAAGTTAAATTCCTAGGGCATGTTATTGATGCAAATGGAGTGAAGCCTAATCCAGATAAATTGGAGGTAATTCGGAATTTCCCTCGACCCACGAAAGTTAAGCACGTCCGACAGTATTTGGGAGTAATTGGATTCTTTTCGAACCACTGCCCAAACTATACTGCGACAGTAGCACCACTGCAGGACCTATTGAAGAAAGGCGGCAGATGGAATTGGACGGAGCAATGTCAGGAAGCATTCGTGAGGTCAAAACAAATGCTTTTGGAATATGTGAAACTGGGATACCCAGATTATACCCAGAAGTTCATCATACAGACGGATGCATCACTTATTGGGATTGGAGCGATGTTATTCCAGGAAAATGTTGACCAGCCTGAGAAGAAAGTTTTTATCGCCTTTATAAGCAGAAGACTGAGAGCCCATGAGAAAAATTACACGATCACAGAGATAGAATTGCTCGCAATTTTGTACGCGTTGCAATCGTGGCACAAACTCGTGTACGGCTTCCGAATAGTTCTGAGAACAGACCATAAAGCTTTAACATTTTTGTTAAAGACAGATTTGTCTAGTCAGAGATTGACAAGATGGTCCCTGTATATCCAGCAATTTAATGTGGAAATAGAATACTGTCCAGGGAAAGAGAATGTAATACCGGACATATTAAGTCGTTACCCTAGAGAAGAAGAAGTACTAGCGGTCCAGATTGAGAATCGAGATCAGAAGACGTTGGATGACTTAAGGAACATTACCAACCTACAACGCGAAGACCCATGGTTGAAGATGATAATCGATTACTTCGAGGGACGCTTAGCAAGGGGAACTGCGATATACAGAGAGGCGGAGGTATTGGCAACAGATTATGTATGGTATAATCAGATATTACACAAGTGGGACGATGTGGATCACACACGTCAAAGGATTGTAATTCCTGCATCTTTGCAGAGGAGATTAGTATGGCTAGCCCACAGAGCATTTGGCCATCCGGGGATAGATAAAATCTGTGCTCTGTTGAAGGAAGCATTTACTTGGCCAAAATTGAGAGAAACGGTGAGAAATGCTATTAGAACATGTGATCTTTGCCAAAGGGTAAAGCCGAATCCCTTTTTAATGAGGCAACGACCTATCCCGTTATTGCCAGAGAAGCCAAGGCAGCTATTGAGTATCGACAACTTTGGACCATTGCCTAGAGCACGTAGAGGCAATAGACACATTTTTGTAGCCATGGATGTATTTTCGAAAATGGTGGTGTTGTGCCCCATTCAAAAGACAAGTTCAAAACAGGTCTTGAAGCGCCTGAAAGAGAGAGTTATTCCGATTCTTGGGAAGCCGGATAACATTCTCTCGGACCACGGAAGTTGCTTTACTAGTGCAGAATTTCGTCGAGAACTGGAAACTCTAGGAATTAGGCAGATTTTATCTACCATTCGCCATCCTGAGGCAAGTCCCGTTGAAAGAGTAATGAGAGAGATCCAGAAATACATGAAGATCTACTGTTCCGAAGCGAATTGGCGTTGGATTGAATTTCTAGAAGTCATTAAATACTGTATAAATAATACTGTACATGAGGCGACAGGTCAGGTTCCCGTTACTCTACATCTGGATCAGAGACCAGAGAGACCGTGGAATGGTGTTATTCCATTACCAGTAGACGCACAGCCCGGTAGAGAATTGAGGATCCAACGAACCTTTGAATATCTCAAAGCACAGGCGGAGAGACGTCAGAGAAGGAATCGTGCGAAGAGGTATCATAAACCGCTTCTCGTGGGACAGAAAGTGTTAATTAAGAAACCCGCCAGTTCAGATCCAGAGGCACGGAAGTATAAAAAGTTCATTTTTGCTTACCACGGCCCGTTCGAGGTGATAAGAGACCTCCAGAACAATGCATACAGGTTAAGGCATTTAGAGAATGGAAACGAGGTCGTTATGAACATAGCAAACTTAAAAATTTATTACTCGCCAGAAGAATTCGATGAACCAGAAGAAGAATTAGTAACGCACACCCAACTCAACGTGGAGAGCGGAGGCAGCCAAGCAGGCAGACCTGAATGTTGGAACGGCGAGACGGGACAAGAAACAGACAGTTTACCCAGTGTAAGCGGAGAGCAGAAAGAATGCCAGTGTTTGCGAGAATTCTATGAAGAAATGGTCAGAGTAGCCAGAGAGGTTGAGGCTGTAAACGCGACCCTTCGCAGGGAGAATAGACAGCTCAGAAACAAGGCCGAGTGTGGAAGGGGGAACACTACTAACCCACTCGTAGCCAGACAAGGTGAAGGACCCCAGACGTAAACACAGACGGTGGTCGACAGTCAGCTGGTTACTTATATAAGCCACTTGCATTGGACTTTTATAAGTTTTGCAAGGGGAACATAAACCCGATGGGGTTATGCTGACTGGAATCGAACATGGTTCTCAGAGACTGTGATCTCAGTAAAAAGGTTCCACCAGGAAGCGAACCAGAGATCTGTACAGGGAGTTTCTTGGTAAAAACCCCTCGAAAGAAATGTATATTTAATCACTGGTGTGATTTTTGATGAAATGGCATTATTTATTAAAATAATGTAGGAAATAATGAGCAGATTATATCATTATAAGACGATTTGGTGTAAGCTATTGGGAGTTTGAAGCACAGAGGAGGGCAGAGCTGACATTTACTAATCGGCCCAGAATTGTGGGTTGGTCCCAGTGGAGCCACGTCCATCTCTGTCACCCCAGTATGTCGTCTGGAGCAGGGGAGAGGCCTGAATAATGACACAGTTATTCCCCGACGGAGAATAGATTTGGAGGAGGGGCGGTGAAATGCCCAGAAAAATCATTGATTACTCGTGATTGGAGTAACGAATCAAGATGAGAGTTGCACACAGGTGAATATCTTGGCAAGAAGATAATTTTAGAGTCTTTTACCTGCGAAATTGGTGCATATTTAGTGATGTGCGTAAGGACTGTAAAACGACCATTGTTCGCGGATGGATGTGGAGATGTTGTAGGGGATTTCCCGACTAGGTAGCGTCCCACGCCATGGAGAAAGGAATTAATATTAACTAGTTGAAACCCGTCAAAAATGACGGTCAATAGAAAAATATTTACTGAAGAATTTTCTTATGTAGGCCTACTGTATATTCTTTGTACGATGATTTTTTGGCTCTATTGAAACTATAAGGGCGTCAAAAGATTGCGCTCTCAACATTGCAAAATACTGCTGGCCATGACTGAAAAATTGATGAGGCAAATTGAGACCTATACGTTCCAGAGTTTTCCCTTGAGCTTCATTGATTGTGACAGAGTATGCCAAATAAATTGGAAAATATTGCCTCTTAAAACAAAATGATAGTGTTTTATCGGATGCTGTTAAATCAAGTAGAAGGATTAGACCTCTCTGCCTAATTTTAACTGCACTTATTATTTCCAAATCCAAGCAATATAGTTGCATTTAGGAGCCCTTGGGAAACGTTCAGATTTCTAAGCAGCATAACGGTTCAAGCGTTTGGAATATGTGGAGGCAAGTCATTTAGTTCCAAGGAATTCAAGAACTCTGAGGAGTCTAATAAAACTGGCCGCAAACCGTCACATATAATTTTGGAATATAACGAAGAAATGCGATGATGTGCACCTCCATACATCTTAGAACAATGTGGACCGTATGGGTGTGGCACAGTAACATTGGCACCAAATGAAACGAAGGACATAGCCGATTAGTCTCTCTGAAATTCCTTGAGATATCATCTCCAGTGAAAAATAATTGTTGCAGCATGTCAAATGTTTTATATTTAGTCAGATTTATTTTACATTACAACAGCAAAGGTCAAAGTAACCAAGTGAAGATTTCTCTCAAGAGAAATACAGTGCAGAACAATGTTTAAATTTGTTCGTCAAGGACCCTACAGTGTAACGGTATAGTATCTGGAATTGTACCTGAAATGCCGTATTCATATTGGAGTTTAAAAGTGGCTTCGTATTTTTCTCCGATTTCCCACTTGTTTGCGGCTAATGTTCTATTTCGTAAAATGGGTTTATTTATAGCAGCATTTCTCCCCAAATTAACGTCATAGCTTATTAAATAACACTATAGTGGCCTGCATCAACGCAGCTGCCAAATATTAAATAGCAAATAATAACTTACTTCCATTGCCAAAATCAACTGCGTGGTTAGACTCATTGTTATGTACTCTAAAAAAATAATCAATAAACAACAATATTCACTTATACAACTAAGTTCAGAGACTTCCATTCTCAAGTTGGTTGCTGATGAGAATGCGATGAGACTGATAGCCAATAATAAAATCCTTGCAATTTTTGCAATTTGCTTGCAAACGCAACTCAGGATGACGAACTTCATTTTGAAATAAACAGAATGAAACTGCTCTAAATAATCAATTTCCATCACCTGTTGAAGGTACAATACTTTGCATTTCCATGACAGTAAATTATGCAAGGGAGCATAGAATCACTTCGCCACTACTGGAATGAGCATGGACTCACTTCGCCAGCCACCGTAATGGAGGGAGTTTTAGAATTATATGTTCAGTGTTTTTCAAAGATCGTATTAACACAGGGAAGCCCAGTCTTAAGGCTACATTCTGAGCTATCGCCCCAGATTCCAGGTTCGATCCCTGCTCTGCCAAGAAATTTAATTCTGGTCTGAGGGCTGGAACGGGGCGCACTCTTGAGGCAAACCTAAGAAGAGCAAAATTTGATTCCCATCTCAACAACCTTGGATGTGGTTTTCCGTGGTTTCCCACTTCCACTCCAGGCAAATACCGGGATAGTTCCTAACTTAAAGCCTCAGTCGTCAACTCTCCATTCCCCATACTAATTACAAATGCACACATCAATACAGCCATCACATTAACACAGGTTATCAGAGAAAGGTTTACACTCACACACCAAAGTAGACGGGGCTGAGTGACCACGATGTCTGAGTCCATCAAATGAATTATGTTCGACAATTTTCTCTCAAGGCGAAGCGATTGTGCCGATATTTATATAATAATTTAAAAGTATCTGGGAACGTAAATCATGGAGAATTCCTTACCTTACGGGAATAATAAACGTAGCCTAACATATGTTTAGACAATGTAATACCAATTGCAAGATAGAATAATTGGGAAATAGAATTACATGTCTGAGGTGAGAATCAAACTCCTTCGACGATGCATAATCAATTTCGTTGTCCACAATGTTAGCCGCTGAGCCACCCAGACAACGAAATTAGAGTGCAATATTAAGAGACGTAAACAACAAACGCACTTAACTGCCAGTTACAGTTCATCAATATTTCCCTTATTTCATGATTCTCAACTCCCTATTCCCCTTACTAATTACAAATGCACACATCAATACAGCCATCACATTAACACAGGTTATCAGAGAAAGGTTTACACTCACACACCAAAGTAGACAGGGCTGAGTGACCACGATGTCTGAGTCCATCAAATGAATTATGTTCGACAATTTTCTCTCAAGGCTAAGCGATTGTGCCGATTTTCATTTTCAATTTAAAAGTATCTGGCAACGTAAATCATGGAGAATTTCTTACCTTACGGGAATAATAAACGTAACATATGTTTAGACAATGTAATACCAATTGCAAGATAGAATAATTGGGAAATAAAATTACATGTCTGAGGTGGGAATCAAACTCCTTCGACGATGCATAATCAATTTCGTTGTCCACAATGTTAGCCGCTGAGCCACCCAGACAACGAAATTAGAGTGCAATATTAAGTGACGTAAACAACAAACGCACTCAACTCCCAGTTACAGTTCATCAATATTTCCCTTATTTCATGATTCTATTCCAGTATATATCGGGATACAACATAAGCGATATTTCCCTTTTCAATTCTCATAAACAAAGATCACACTACGATACGGTGGATCTTTTATCCGCCATTTCTCTCATGAAGAAACGCAATTGTGGCAACGCGCAATTGCCACATATATTACCTTTTTCTTTAAACATATAAAAATATACCGTAACATATATTTTCCTTTTAAAGACACACTGCAAATCTGCATGCCAAGAGCTTTCGTTAGAATGCCATACGAAGCCAATCGGTTAAGTCGTTTTCAAAATCTCGTGTGTACAAAAAATACCTTAGTGTTTTAAATATATATATATATGGCAACAGAGAATTCGTTACTTTACAGGAATGATAAAAGTGAAATATGTTTCTACACTGTAATACCAATCGTAGGAAGGAAGAAAACGAAAAAAAACATATCCCAGGTGGGAATCGAACCCTCTCGACCATGCAAAGGATGGCAACAGAGAATTCGTTACTTTACGGGAATGAAAAAGTGAAATATATCTCTACAATGTAATACCAATCGTAGGAAGGAAGAAAATGAAAATTAAAAAAACGTATCCGAGGTGGGAATCGAACCCTCTCGACCATGCAAAGGATGGCAACAGAGAATTCGTTACTTTACGGGAATGATAAAAGTGAAATATGTTTCTACAATGTAATACCAATCGTAGGAAGTAAGAAAACGAAAATAAAAAAAACATAACCGAGGTGGGAATCGAACCCTCTCGATGGGAACAGAGAATTCGTTACTTGACGGGAATGATAAAAGTGAAATATGTTTCTACAATGCAATACCAATCGTAGGAAGGAAGAAAACGAAAATAAAAAAACATATCCGAAGTGGGATCGAACCCTCTCGATCATGCATAATACAAATTTCAGGCCAGTAACCTTATCCCCTCGGCCAACCAGACAACTATGTGACACTGCAGTATTAAGCTATCTAACCAGTATACACACTCAACCTGCAGTTTATGTCTTTCAATTCGTGGTTTATTTAATATAATTCTATTTCAATGCACATTGTAAAAACATAACTAACATTATTGGAGATCCTTTTTAATTCTCATGAACAAAGATCTCAGTTAGACGCGACCGGAATCGCCATTTTCCTTGTTGAGAAAGGCCATTGTGCGCATGCGCGGGAGTGACAAATATTACATATTTCTTTAATCATTTAAAAATATACCGTAACATATATTTTTCTTTTAAAGAAACTCTGCAAATCTGCATGCCAAGAGCTTTCTACAATGCAATACCAATCGTAGGAAGGAAGAAAATGAAAATAAAAAAACATATCCGAGGTGGGAATCGAACCCTCTCGATCATGCATAATACAAATTTCAGGCCAGTAACCTTATCCCCTTGGCCAACCAGACAACTATGTGACACTGCAGTATTAAGCTATCTAACCAGTATACACACTCAACCTGCAGTTTATGTCTTTCAATTCGTGGTTTATTTAATATAATTCTATTTCAATGCACATTGTAAAAACATAACTAACATTATTGGAGATCCTTTTTAATTCTCATGAACAAAGTTCTCAGTTAGACGCGACCGGAATCGCCATTTTCCTTGTTGAGAAAGGCCATTGTGCGCATGCGCGGGAGTGACAAATATTACATATTTCTTTAATCATTTAAAAATATACCGTAACATATATTTTCCTTTTAAAGAAACTCTGCAAATCTGCATGCCAAGAGCTTTCGTTAGAATGTCTTACGAAGCCAATCGGTTAAGTGGTTTTCACAATCTCGTGTGTACAAAAAACAGCTTAGTGTTTTAAATATATAGAATATGGCAACAGAGAATTCGTTACTTTACAGGAATGATAAAAGTGAAATATGTTTCTACACTGTAATACCAATCGTAGGAAGGAAGAAAACAAAAAAAAACATATCCGAGGTGGGAATCGAACCCTCTCGACCATGCAAAGGATGGCAACAGAGAATTCGTTACTTTACGGGAATGAAAAAGTGAAATATATCTCTACAATGTAATACCAATCGTAGGAAGGAAGAAAATGAAAATTAAAAAAACGTATCCGAGGTGGGAATCGAACCCTCTCGACCATGCAAAGGATGGCAACAGAGAATTCGTTACTTTACGGGAATGATAAAAGTGAAATATGTTTCTACAATGTAATACCAATCGTAGGAAGTAAGAAAACGAAAATAAAAAAAACATAACCGAGGTGGGAATCGAACCCTCTCGATGGGAACAGAGAATTCGTTACTTGACGGGAATGATAAAAGTGAAATATGTTTCTACAATGCAATACCAATCGTAGGAAGGAAGAAAACGAAAATAAAAAAACATATCCGAAGTGGGATCGAACCCTCTCGATCATGCATAATACAAATTTCAGGCCAGTAACCTTATCCCCTTGGCCAACCAGACAACTATGTGACAATGCAGTATTAAGCTATCTAACCAGTATACACACTCAACCTGCAGTTTATGTCTTTCAATTCGTGGTTTATTTAATATAATTCTATTTCAATGCACATTGTAAAAACATAACTAACATTATTGGAGATCCTTTTTAATTCTCATGAACAAAGATCTCAGTTAGACGCGACCGGAATCGCCATTTTCCTTGTTGAGAAAGGCCATTGTGCGCATGCGCGGGAGTGACAAATATTACATATTTCTTTAATCATTTAAAAATATACCGTAACATATATTTTTCTTTTAAAGAAACTCTGCAAATCTGCATGCCAAGAGCTTTCTACAATGCAATACCAATCGTAGGAAGGAAGAAAATGAAAATAAAAAAACATATCCGAGGTGGGAATCGAACCCTCTCGATCATGCATAATACAAATTTCAGGCCAGTAACCTTATCCCCTTGGCCAACCAGACAACTATGTGACACTGCAGTATTAAGCTATCTAACCAGTATACACACTCAACCTGCAGTTTATGTCTTTCAATTCGTGGTTTATTTAATATAATTCTATTTCAATGCACATTGTAAAAACATAACTAACATTATTGGAGATCCTTTTTAATTCTCATGAACAAAGATCTCAGTTAGACGCGACCGGAATCGCCATTTTCCTTGTTGAGAAAGGCCATTGTGCGCATGCGCGGGAGTGACAAATATTACATATTTCTTTAATCATTTAAAAATATACCGTAACATATATTTTCCTTTTAAAGAAACTCTGCAAATCTGCATGCCAAGAGCTTTCGTTAGAATGTCTTACGAAGCCAATCGGTTAAGTGGTTTTCACAATCTCGTGTGTACAAAAAACAGCTTAGTGTTTTAAATATATAGATGGCAACAGCGAATTCGTTACTTTACGGGAATGATAAAAGTGAAATATATTTCTACAATGTAATACCAATCGTAGAAAGGAAGAAAGCAAAAAAAAACCTTATCCGAGGTGGGAATCGAACCCTCTCGACCATGCAAAGGATGGCAACAGAGAATTCGTTACTTTACGGGAATGAAAAAAGTGAAATATGTCTCTACAATGTAATACCAATCGTAGGAAGGAAGAAAATGAAAATAAAAGAACGTATCCGAGGTGGGAATCGAACCCTCTCGACCATGCAAAGGATGGCAACAGAGAATTCGTTACTTTACGGGAATGATAAAAGTGAAATATGTTTCTACAATGTAATACCAATCGTAGGAAGGAAGAAAACGAAAATAAAAAAAACATAACCGAGGTGGGAATCGAACCCTCTCGATCATGCAAAGGATGGCAACAGAGAATTCGTTACTTGACGGGAATGATAAAAGTGAAATATGTTTCTACAATGTAATACCAATCGTAGGAAGGCAGAAAACGAAAATAAAAAAACATATCCGAGGTGGGCATCGAACCCTCTCGATCATGCATAATACATATTTCTAGGCAGTAAGCTTATCCCCTCGGTCATCCAGACAACTATGTGAGACTTCAGTATTAAGCTATCTAACCAGTATACACGCTCAACCTGCAGTTTAAGTCCTTCAATTCGTGGTTTATTTAATATAATTCTAATTCAATGCATATTGTAAAAACATAATTAACATTATTGGAGACCCTTTTTAATTCTCATAAACAAAGATCTCAGTTAGACGCGACCGGAATCGCCATTTTCCTTGTTGAGAAAGGCCATTGTGCGCATGCGCGGGAGTGTCAAATATTACATATTTCTTTAATCATTTAAAAATATACCGTAACATATATTTTCCTTTTAAAGAAACTCTGCAAATCTGCATGCCAAGAGCTTTCGTTAGAATGTCTTGCGAAGCCAATCGGTTAAGTCGTTTTCACAATCTCGTGTGTACAAAAAACAGCTTAGTGTTTTAAATATATAGATAGATATATATGGCAACAGAGAATTCGTTACTTTACAGGAATGATAAAAGTGAAATATGTTTCTACACTGTAATACCAATCGTAGGAAGGAAGAAAACAAAAAAAAACATATCCGAGGTGGGAATCGAACCCTCTCGACCATGCAAAGGATGGCAACAGAGAATTCGTTACTTTACGGGAATGAAAAAGTGAAATATATCTCTACAATGTAATACCAATCGTAGGAAGGAAGAAAATGAAAATTAAAAAAACGTATCCGAGGTGGGAATCGAACCCTCTCGACCATGCAAAGGATGGCAACAGAGAATTCGTTACTTTACGGGAATGATAAAAGTGAAATATGTTTCTACAATGTAATACCAATCGTAGGAAGTAAGAAAACGAAAATAAAAAAAACATAACCGAGGCGGGAATCGAACCCTCTCGATGGGAACAGAGAATTCGTTACTTGACGGGAATGATAAAAGTGAAATATGTTTCTACAATGCAATACCAATCGTAGGAAGGAAGAAAACGAAAATAAAAAAACATATCCGAAGTGGGATCGAACCCTCTCGATCATGCATAATACAAATTTCAGGCCAGTAACCTTATCCCCTTGGCCAACCAGACAACTATGTGACACTGCAGTATTAAGCTATCTACCCAGTATACACACTCAACCTGCAGTTTATGTCTTTCAATTCGTGGTTTATTTAATATAATTCTATTTCAATGCACATTGTAAAAACATAACTAACATTATTGGAGATCCTTTTTAATTCTCATGAACAAAGATCTCAGTTAGACGCGACCGGAATCGCCATTTTCCTTGTTGAGAAAGGCCATTGTGCGCATGCGCGGTAGTGACAAATATTACATATTTCTTTAATCATTTAAAAATATACCGTAACATATATTTTTCTTTTAAAGAAACTCTGTAAATCTGCATGCCAAGAGCTTTCTACAATGCAATACCAATCGTAGGAAGGAAGAAAATGAAAATAAAAAAAGATATCCGAGGTGGGAATCGAACCCTCTCGATCATGCATAATACAAATTTCAGGCCAGTAACCTTATCCCCTTGGCCAACCAGACAACTATGTGACACTGCAGTATTAAGCTATCTAACCAGTATACACACTCAACCTGCAGTTTATGTCTTTCAATTCGTGGTTTATTTAATATAATTCTATTTCAATGCACATTGTAAAAACATAACTAACATTATTGGAGATCCTCTTTAATTCTCATGAACAAAGATCTCAGTTAGACGCGACCGGAATCGCCATTTTCCTTGTTGAGAAAGGCCATTGTGCGCATGCGCGGGAGTGACAAATATTACATATTTCTTTAATCATTTAAAAATATACCGTAACATATATTTTCCTTTTAAAGAAACTCTGCAAATCTGCATGCCAAGAGCTTTCGTTAGAATGTCTTACGAAGCCAATCGGTTAAGTGGTTTTCACAATCTCGTGTGTACAAAAAACAGCTTAGTGTTTTAAATATATAGATTAATTGAACGAGCGATTCCTTTGCACACATATAGTTTTGGGACCTGTGAAGAGAGAGGAACACAATGATCATGGTTTGAAGACCTGAATCATGCTGTGAGAGGAGCGAAGATTACGCGGGAAGATGTTGCTCTACTTTCTGTGGAAATCCGATATAAGGGAGTAGACCCCAGGAGGAGCTCTCAGTTGAACCTCACTTTGAAACTCACTCTGTTCTAACTCAGTTCTAGCTCACTTGAAGCCCAGTTGTAAGTCAGTCGAGACGCAGCCAAGTTCAGTCTACATGCCGCCAAGCGCAGTTACAGCCAGTTACAGTCTTACTCAATTGTCAATTGTAGCACAATGGCAATAAGTTGCAATCAGTATGCAGCAAATATGCAGCAGTACGAGACAGCGTGTAAGCCGCAGACAGAAGTCTTCAAATAAGCTACGTGCAGTCTTCGAGTGAAACTTCAGTCAGCTACAGCCAGGTTGAAGCAAGTTCGTCAAGGCAAAACGCATGACGGATCTATTCATCAAGACGCCGAACAAAGACGGGTATGTGTAAAAGAAACAGTAAATACGCTTGTATGAATAATAGTCGTGATACAGGCATAATCAGCCGCACGAACTATGACGTGTTCAGTTACGAAGCACCGTATAGACTAACGGTAGAACTATTGTATATAATTATTTGTGAAAGTGTTGAACTTTATTAAGCGCAGTGTGTATAGTATTAACTAATCGTGTATGTGTAACTACGATAGAATGCGCTAAAGAAACTCTACTAAGTGTTTGGTATTGCCATGAGAATACCAGATGTTAACGCTCATGTTTGGGAGCCAGCGTATTGATGTAACGCAGGACACTTACTGTAGGAGTAATGATCGTCATAAAACTGTTGGAGAGTTCCGAGAGCAGATAACCAGACTTTCAATCAGGAGTTGGTAACGTAAAATGCCGTCGACACCTGCAATTTCGATCTCTGCTAGGGAATTTCAGCATTGAAGTGTGTATAAGTGACGAGTGTTCAGTGTAATGTATATGTAAAAATATCATTTAAAGTAGTGTTTGATGAAGTGTTTCACATGTTTGGGGAGTGATAACTTCCTGAAAGGTATGCAACGTGTCGTGTTGGTGATAGAAATTATGTGTAATCAAATGTGTGTAAACAAGAGAAATATGTCGCGTTAAACCCATTATGGCGGGCGACATGGAAGAATATGATTGGTCGGAGCCACCTTAGATGCCTATAGAGATGTAAGTACCCCACAAATTATGGTTATGATCATGTAGAAGTATGGACCGATGCATGTCTGTGATTCCGTAAAGATATTGTGAATTCCTTATAGATGCCAGTAAAAGTCAGTTAGGAGGCTGATCCTCCATGTTTAATCAGTATTGAGTTGATTTTGATAGAGTTGAGATGTTGATTTGTATCATTAAGTGGAGTAATTATTCCCACTATGAATTAAGAATGGCAATCAGTTATGTAAATGCAACGAACGCGATTGTTCGAGTTTAAAACGTCTAGCTATGTCGGAAATTTGGTAATTTATGTGAGAATAATAATAAATGATGATTTTTGTCATTTATGTCAATGAGATTTATAATAATAATGGTAAATTATGATTTTGGTCATTTATGTCAGTGAGAAATGATGATAATAATAATAATGGTTATTAAGAGTATGAATGAACACATCAGGAAACAAATAAATTGTTGTAAGCGAGAATTATTAACGCTAAGTGCAAGACTTATCAATCTAAGCAGGAAGATGTTACAATGAGATTACATTTCAGTAATTATGGAAAGAAGTTTTATATCAGAATATTGCATATATTCGGTAATGATAACAGTAATGAAAGAGCTTTTATTGAATTGAATTTGCAGCTTAATTGAGAAGCTTATAGAGTAAATGTTAGATTTCTCTTAATATTAGAGGTCGGAATGTCGTAGCATGGAGCATTAGGGGCCAGATAGTCTATTCTACGTATGAATTCTCCTATGTCGTGGACATTGTTGGAGATATTATCTATTCCAGAGTTGTAGTGATGGACCCTAACTCTGAAGAAAGGATTGAAATGTGTTCCGGATTGGAATCTTTATAAGAGTCGAGGAAACAGGGACACCTCGCAGCTCTATGATTTCCCGAGAACTTATAGATGAGTTATGTACGCTCGTGGGCAGCGAAAACTCATGGCGACAGTGGTTTTGTGCGCCTATATTATACTTGAGACATCGGTCAACCGCCAGGCTCATGCATTACGAACCCCGAACCTTCATGTTGAATGGACCCATGTGAGGCCATTAATTAATCATTATCCTCGACGTAGGAATAATTACAAAAAGCTCATTCAATACCTGTTGGCATAATAGTCAATTAAGATCCTTTGGGAACATGTGTGTCACTCAGGACACAGTATTTTGTCTTGTAAATCTCCACTGCTTAGAGAGAGGGAAGCTTTCAAACTTTTAGAAAGGTCGAGATAATTGGTGAAACGACCCATTCCACTTTCTATTGTGTAGCGACTTCCTTAGCCGAGGGTCGGAGCCAACCACCCGGACCGCTCAGGCAAGTAAAAGAGGGAAGAGTCTAGACCTTGTTGAAACGACATATAATGCAAGATTGTTATGTTGAGTATTATAGCCATGTGGTTTGTGAACACATGGATAATTATAGTTAATCCTGATGGTTCATTAATTTAGCTATCTGACGAATAGTTACATGATATATTTGTACTGTCACTGGAACCAAGTCATGTAGTTGGTGACTAGATGCCAATCGCCATGAGCGCGAGGTAGCCTATTGTACAATCCGACATAAGCTATAACGTAACGTTTTATCTAGGAATCACAGACAGCATGCGGTGAAACCATATAATTGGAGGATGTGTAGGGGGTAGCTTACATAATTATGGAGTTGCACGTTGATTTTGGTGCAACGTCCAAATAGGTAAATGCATGCAAAGCATTTCATTGGTGAGAAGAAAAATATTAAAACACGCACGGCACACATAATTGTTTAACATAAAGAGGTTTAAGGAATAATCCTTGTTGTAATATTAAAGAAGTCACATTGTATGACTGTTATGTTAATGTACAGTTTGTTTTGAAGTCGTAGGTGCATCAGCGCACTAGTATATCCTTGTGAAGTTCACAGAAGGGTAAAGCATTATGGCTAGGTATGACTTTGTTGTGATTTCATATTTGTTTACTTGTGGATTGTGGAAGTAAAATTTTTGTTTGCTTTTATTTTATGCTTTTTTGGGTATTGTTTTGTGTTTGAAGCCATGATTTATTTCAATGAATTAAAGTTTTAGAATAGAGTTGTGCTTTATCATTGTAGAGTTGATACCTTTTTGCCTCAAATCCAAAATATGCACTGCAAAATTGGGGTTACCGTACACGCCTGAGAGCTGATGCTAGTTGGAGGCAGATGCATATTATCCAACGAGATTACTCACATGGGTACAATATGTGACTCATTTTGGCCCAAAAGTGGAGTAAACTTTTTTTTCAAGAATGGTATTAATCACTGAATTCATCAGACCCTTCACGACGTCATGATTTTGAAATTATACTTTCTCTGGTGAGAGCAGTTAGCTTGTCGTATCAGTTGGATCAATGGGGCACCGATTAGCAGTAGTGGTTCATGATTAAATTCTCAGGGTTGACTAAGGGTCCGCATAATAACTTAATTATTTTGGGCGATATTTGACCCTCCTCCCCCATATGACGTAATCCCCCTCTATTACGTAATTATAATATTTCTGGTTTCGTCACGATTTATCCACATAAATAAATGAAACAAGGACCAAAATGTCAGAGACTCGACGACATCAATTACTGTAAACAATATAACGCTGCAGTTTCCTGAAGTGCTTAAAATTGCAACAAATAAATAGCACAAAAATGAACGAACATTGAGACGAATGGCCTGTTTTAATTTTCATCAAAAATATTTTGTGAACTTATTTATGTTCTGAATAGAAGTATTCTTTGAACAAGTTAACTATGCAGGGTGTATCTTAATTATACTGCCATAGGAATCAAGGACGCTCTGCGTGTTATGTAAGAGACGATCCGCAGTCGGATTGGCGGAGAAAATGTTTCCCTTCGAGAGAATGAGGTTACTTTGTTATTTCCGGACGCGCGAGTAGAATTGGCGAGTTCCTTTTGCATTATGATTACGTAATACGTACATGGCCCTTAATTATGTACCAGTATGTTCCAGATTTTCACAAATGGTCAAAATTCACACAGCACAAAAAATACATCATTACAAACACAAATTACAGGATGCAAATCTTTCGTGTATTGCCTGTACCGTATAGAGAGCCAAAGTGTTAATTTGTAAAGCAAATATTGTAAGTACGCTTATTTATGTTTGCGACACCGGTAGTTCGCTAAAAAATAAAAATACTTAATTAATTAATCTCTACATAGTATATGATGATGATGATGATAATTGTTGCTTTAAGGGGCCTAACATCGAGGTTTTCGGCCCTCTACATAATATAAAACAAAGATCCCCAATTCTTGGATATAACGGGTGACCTCGAGAACCACTGGATGGATTCTGATGCGGTTCTCACCATTCTGTAAAGGATTTCTCGAAGAAGATTTCTATAGAAGAACGTTCATTTATGACCACAGGAAGCCGAGGAGTAACGATTTCGGTGAATCGTGTCGAAGAAAAGACTGCTGTCCGAGCGCCTATTAAGCCTACTCTGGGTAAACCGTTAAAACTATCTATATGCTATGAGTGTGAGAATTTTTCAGCACGAAAAATATGCAAAGAGGTACCGGACAGCATATCTCTATCTTTAATACATCACCCACTATAAGTGCTTTTACGTTTTCATTTCTTCCAACAATCTCCATTCAGTCGAACTTTAAATTTCTAGTTTCCGAGCGAGTTTACGAGCTAGCGAGCGAGTCTATTACCCCACCGTTGGCCAGCATCAAACTGTTGAGTTGTGTTGAGTTAGGATTTCATAGAAACCTATACGTGTTTGGAGTTTCGCTGTTCACCTCGACTTTTCTGTTATTGCGTCTGGATCTGCCGTCCGTGCGCCTTTTAAGCTTACGCTGGGTAAACCGTCAAATATCCGGGCGAAGCAGGGACGGGTTGGTAGTATATAACTATTAAATAAACAAAGTTCAATCGAGATGTAATTGCAAAGCTGTTTGTTCCAAAAGTAAGTGGACGGTGACTTGTATATGTTTCAAACTTATCAATTCTTCTTCATGCATTATTTAAAAGCATAACTCTGCAATTGTGACATAAACGTGTGGGTTTTGTTGGGTCATTAGTTGAATTTATCTCAATATAAGCTTTAAATAAACTGCTTAGCTATTTTGGGTGGGCAAAAATTGCAACAACCCTGGCTGAGATAGTGTCTTTTTGGGTGCAATGTGTAGGATTTCCAAGTTTTAGTTGATATGTGAGAGGCTCTGCCCTGTGGTTATCAGGTGATTAGGAAACGTGGATTCAGTGGTAGACCTAACTGCTCATTGTATCTTGTTTTGAAGGATCGTCTAGCTCATTGCGTGCAGAATTTGGGATAATCATTACATGTTACTTTGCTCAAACCACCCAAATTCACACAAATTAGTAGGCATCAAATCCATGGTAAATAGGGCTATCAGCATACCTATGCCAACTCATAACTTTAGTAAAGAAATTGAAACGATAAAACAAGTAGGAATACAGAATAATTTCTGGCCCATCAGGGTTGAACAGATATTACCAAATCAACGGAAGGAAAACGAGGACAATTCACCAACCCAAATGAAAACGAATACTGCGCGTACGATTCAATTTCGTGAACAATAACACATACAAAATAACAAATATTTCCTAGAAACAAGGACTTAATATAGCTTTCAGAACAAACAACTCACTCGGTACGCACGTACATAATAGCAACTTAACGAAGAAAACCCCGCATTCAAAAACAGGTCTACATACATTTTCATATGACAATATGAAGGATGTAATGGTAAGTATGTCGGACAAAGTGGAAAACAATTTGGAACACGTTACAAAAAACAAAGAAATGCTTCTGAACACAACAAACATTCAGCTATATCAAAGCACATGCCCTTCACCTCCCAATTTAATATCCATAGAGGATTTCGGCTGCATTCCAATATTTTTCTTTTACATTTATTAATTTCCATCATGAATTCTTTCCTCAAGGCAAACCCCACACCATTTAAAATCTCATTAAAATCCCCTGGCATGTTGGTGAAGATGACGATGTCATCAGTAAATCTCTGATTTGAAATTATTTCTCATTAAATCTTCACTCCCACTTTAAATTTTTCTCCAATTGCCTTCGTTGCTTGTTCAATGTAAAGATTGAAAAGTATGGGTGATAAGTTACAGCCTTGCTTTACACCTTTCTGAATACCAGCTTCAAAACGCGTGATCCTTAAATTGCTCCATTTTAACAGCGATCAAAACTAATACATGTAATTTTTTTCAGGAATGTTATTTACGCATTCCTAATCTCTCTATATATAAGAATGAAAGTTTGTCTGTTTTTTCTGAATTTCTACGGAAATTTGCGTTATTTACGCGTTTTAGACTGTTTTATGACGGATGCGCGCGAAAATGAAATTTTTGTCTGTCTGTCTGTCTGTCTGTCTGTCTGTTTGTTTGTCTGTGGACAATTTTTTGTGTCCTTATAACTCGAGAACGGCTGAGTGGATCAACGTAAAATTTGGTACAGATATCCTTCAGAGGCAAGACACCAATCATTGATGTAACCCTTCTCTGTACCTTTCATAAAAGGGGGCCTACCCCCTTAAAATACATGCTGAAATAGGCGTAGAAGGGCGAGACAAAGCTCATTTTCAGCCCCTCAATGTGAGAAACGAAACTCGGGGAACCATATTTTAAGGCCCTAAAACCAATAGTTTTTGAGATATTCCCAGAAAATTAATTTCATTTAATACAATAATGAAAGGAAGCTAGCCGGTAACCATGGCAACAGAAATTCACAGGTCCATCTATTGCTGTAATATAAGACGCAGTACAAATCCATTTATGACTTTACTGAGATAGTTTGCAAACGGCTAGAAGGTTATAACGGAACCAAACTAAGCTGTAAAATTCATCAATACATATAATGCACTTAAGGGGGTCAAGGGGTACTCTAGAATTTTTTCACTAGATTTACACGTGCTGGTGTGCTACGGAAGGTCTATTATATCCCTAACCCTATATTGTTATATTATTATTATAATTAATATTATTATTACACTACGGATAGGAAGACCCCAGAGGACTGGAAAAAGGGAATAATTGTCCCGATCCTCAAGAAAGGTAGTAGAACAGAATGCAGAAACTATCGGGGAATAAAACTGATAAGTCATTGTGCAAAGATGTTTGAGAAAGTTTTGGAAAGGAGAATTAGGACAAGGATAGAAGGAGGGATGAGGGAAGAACAACATGGCTTCAGAGCAGGAAGGTCCACAGTGGATTTGATTTTTGCTGTAAGGCAGTTACAAGAACAGCACTGTGAGTATGGAACAGATCTACTTATGGCCTTCCTGGACATTGAGAAAGCATATGACAGTGTATGCAGAAACAAAGTATGGAAGTCCCTGGAGGATAGAGGAGTAGAAAAATGGACTATAAGGAGGATAATGGAGATGTACAAGGGAAGCGTGAGCTGTGTGAAAGTGGGAGGAGAGAGATCGGACTGGGTGGAACAGAGAAACGGCCTGAAACAAGGAAGTGCACTAGCACCGTTACTTTTCATTGTGGTGATGGATGACATAATGACCCGAGTGGCACAAGTAATTGGGGAAGGAAAGATGAAAGCAATGGTGTTAGCGGATGATTTGATGATTTGGGGAAACAAGGAGGAGGAGGAGGTACAGGAACAGTTAGACGTGTGGGAAGGAATAATACAAGGATATGGGATGAAATTTAGCATAAATAAGAGTGAGATAGTGATCACAACAAAGAAGAAGGAAAGAACCACAACGGGAATAACAATTGGTGGGGAACAGCTGAAGAAAGTGGAGAGTTTCAAGTATCTGGGAAGCCTGATACAAGATAATGGAAGAAACTATAGAGAAAAAATGAGCGGGGGAGACAGGCAGAAGCATTCCTGAGGAGTGTGAGAAGCATGTTATGGAGCATGGATGTCCCTCGGAACTGAAAAAGATCATATAACGGACGTTCTATGCCCCTCTCCTGACGTATGCCTCGGAGACCTGGGCTATGAAAGGAAGGGAGAAGAGCAAAATACAGGCCAGTGAGATGAGGTTCTTGAGAAGCAGTATTGGAGCTACAAAGATGGACAGAATAAGAAATGAGAGGACCAGAGAATTAATACAGGAGGAACCATTACGGGATGGTATAGAGAAATCTAGACTTAGATGGCATGGGCATGTAAAACGAATGGAGGATAAGAGGATACCCAGGAGGATACACGAGACGAAGTGGGAAGGAAAGAGACCGAGAGGAAGACCGAGAGACAGGTGGCTGAAAGGGATTGAAGAAAGCGTGAAGAAGAGAGGAGAAGACTGGACAGGGGTGGAAGCTGAGAGATGGTGGGAAGACAGAAGTCGTTGGAGTGGCCTGTGTTCCAAACAGACCCGGCCAACGGCTGGAAACTGTGCAAGAGGATGATGATGATGATGATACTACGGCCTACAACGACGAGACAAAGCTCATTTTCAGCCCCCTGGTGTCAGAAAAAAACCTTGGGGCCCCTAAACAGTCGTAAAGGGTCCCCGGAAACTACATTTTAATGCTCTAAAACCAAGAGTTTCTGAGATATTCCCAGAAAACTAATTTCATTTAATAAACTAATGTAGGAATGCAAGCCAGTAACCATGACAACAGTGACTCAAAAAGGTACATCCAACTTTCCATCTATTTCTGCAAGAAGTAATGCCACTCCATTTGTTAAATTTCTGTGAAAGTTTGCAAATGGCTATAAGGTTATCACGGAACCAACAAAAACTGTGAAATTCATCAATGCGCTTAAGGGGGTCAAGAGGTACCCTGGATTTTTTCACAAGACTTAAACGTGCGATATGTCGTACAGAAGGTCTATTATATCTTCAAACAGCAACATTATTTTCAAAAATTCCTGAATTGAAATAGTTTATTTTTTATTTTATTTTTTTGCTTTTAGGAATTTGGGCCATTGGAGGCTAAAAAACCTGAATTTTCATGCACCACAAGCCTTTATAATTCATTAAAGGGGTCTTCCTCTGGATGCGGACTTGACACAACAGTGTGGGTCAGTTTTTATGTGACGTGAATTGCATTTCGTCTACGAGGTTTTCAATTTTATTTTCACGTCAGGAAGTACACGTTAGGTAAATTAGTTTCAGAGCTTATTTCAACTAATCATTTATCTTTGTCAACAAACAGGTTCAAAGCCCCTAACCATTGCAACAGTAGCTCAATTGATTACGTCTGGTTATTAATACCGACGACCGTTCGAAGAATGGGTACTTCTGCTAGTATGTAATGTATGTACATTGTACCCCCGTCCAGTCATTTGGCAAATTCATATTGACCGATTAAAGAGTTACAACTGACATATATTGCTGTAAGTGAAAAGTCGTCAATACAATACACTCTATCCTAACGGACACCAAGATCCAAGAACATAAACAGTCATAGGATTAAAACTCAGCAATTCTTCTAGGTTTGTGCCGTGTCTGTGTGGGGTTTCGCCTAGGACACCAAGCTAGGCTCATCGGCGGGCTCTTGGTGTCCTTGCCCGGACCCCCACAGGAGTATCGAACTGCGCGATACCTCCCTTTATATAGAGTGCAACTGCACTCCTTGACTGCGAGAACCAAAAGCTCAAGCAGCCTAAACCTCCCTATGAAGGCTTCCAAAAAGATGGTATATTGGCTTTCACGGCCGGTGAATTAAAACTCAGCAATTCTTCTAGGTTTGTGCCGTGTCTGTGTGGGGTTTCGCCTGGGACACCAAGCTAGGCTCATCGGCGGGCTCTTGGTGTCCTTGCCCGGACCCCCACAGGAGTATCGAACTGCGCGATACCTCCCTTTATATAGAGTGCAACTGCACTCCTTGACTGCGAGAACCAAAAGCTCAAGCAGCCTGAACCTCCCTATGAAGGCTTCCAAAAAGATGGTATATTGGCTTTCACGGCCGGTGAATTAAAACTCAGCAATTCTTCTAGGTTTGTGCCGTGTCTGTGTGGGGTTTCGCCTAGGACACCAAGCTAGGCTCATCGGCGGGCTCTCGGTGTCCTTGCCCGGACCCCCACAGGAGTATCGAACTGCGCGATACCTCCCTTTATATAGAGTGCAACTGCACTCCTTGACTGCGAGAACCAAAAGCTCAAGCAGCCTGAACCTCCCTATGAAGGCTTCCAAAAAGATGGTATATTGGCTTTCACGGCCGGTGAATTAAAACTCAGCAATTCTTCTAGGTTTGTGCCGTGTCTGTGTGGGGTTTCGCCTAGGACACCAAGCTAGTATAGCCAATATAGTCATAGGATTCATTATTCGAACAATCGGTAGATTACTTCAGGAGTGACAGCATTTCATTTATCATGAGGATTCTCACCATCTATAAGATTTGAAAATTATACTAGGGAAATATATATTTTCTCATAACTGCATTTACCTGCCAAGTTTCACTGAGATTGCTTCATTATTCTTTGCGAAAAACTGGGATTTCAGTATTGGGCTGCACGGTAGTTTAAACCTTGTCTACTATAATAGAAAACCTGAACTATATCCGTTGAATATTCATTCATGTTCTCAAACCGTAGATTGGTCGGCAGCAATCCTCCTCTTCCATTCTTCCCTGTCGCCTTTCAGTCTCTTCTTGTCTCTGTATGAATGGACATTAGCATCCGTTATGATCTGTTTGATGTATTGAAGTCTCGGTCGGCCTCTCCCCCTCTTGCCCGGAATTATGCCATGTAAAGTTACTGTGGCGATAGACATGTCCTAGGAGTTGGTCTCGTCATTGCCGTATTGTTTTGAGAAAAGCTTTCTTTTAATTAATGGTTTTGAGCACTTCGTCATTCGTCACTCTTGCGATCCATGGAATTTTTCCCCTCCGCCACCAACACCAGATTTCAAAAGCTTCAAGTCTTCTTTTATCAGCACATCCCATTGTCCAAGCTAATGAGCCATACTAGGCTATACTCCACACATGACATTTTATAAATTTAATCCTGGTCTCTATAGATACATTCTTTGAAGTCAGAAGGAATTTTTAGCCTATTTTCATTTTATGAAAAAAAGATAGGCTTATGAGATCACCTTTTGTCCGTGTGTGTGTGTGTGTGTGTGTGTGTGTGTGTTCCTAATAACGTCTAAACGGCTGGAGCGATTACAATGAAACTCAGTAAGATCATAGCACCATTCAGGCCGACCTCGATCGTGCCCTTCAAATTGTATTGTGTCTCCCCGATCCAACATGGCGACTGTGCAAAATATTTCACCAGCATTCAGTATCTCCGAAACTACTACCGATATCGCCCTGAAATTTTGTACTGGCTAAAATTTATCTATGTAACGTTCAAAAACCTGTAAAGTACAAAAAGAACATGGCGGCCAAGCGAATTTGAAACATTTTAATAGACTTTTCTCTTTTATAACTCTCTGAGCGCAGTGAAATGTGGTAGAGTAAATGATTGTACACAATGTAATGCGGCCGGCCCCATGGTGTTGGGGTAGCGCACCTGCCTCTCACCTGGAGGCCCCGGGTTCGATCCCCGTCTCCATCAGGGATTTTAAAACTGACGTGAGGGTTGGAACGGGGTGCACTCAGCCTCGTGAGGACAATTGAGTAGCTGTCTGACAGTGAGGCAGCACCCCGATCACGAATACCAAGATTAACCGGCGAGGGGACCCGACGCACTGATCACGCGTCACCCCAATATCTGCAGGCCAAATGGCTGGGCAGCGGTCGCTTGGTCGGCCTTAGCCCGTCATGGGCTGTATAGTGCCAGGGGTTGACTTGTTTTGTTGTTGTTGTTATATTGTAATGCACTGGCATCTAATTTAGTTCAATTGTTTACATAACCTCAAGATGGCGGCTGTGCGAAATTTTAAAATTAAGTTTTTAATTCTTGTGTCGTAATCATGCGATCGAAGTGAAAGTTTGAATAATGAAGCTAGGCAATAATTGTCCTTGAATGGTACATTACTCTATGACCTATACATATAACAATCCAAAATGGCGAGCAACCGAAATATTTTACGGTTCTCAATATCTATAAAACTTTTACAGAAATCAAACTGATTATTTTAATCTTCATAGAGGCTATGAACATAAGTTCACCTATAGGACTTTCAGTAACCTGGTGAGCACAAATCCATCTTGGCGGCGACGGAAGTATAAATATTTAAATGGACGTTTCTCGTGAATTAACTATCCGAGTGCAGTGAAACGTTGCACGTTAAATGCTTATACAAATGTTAATCCTTTGGCATCTAATTTATGTCAATTGTTTGCATAATCACAAGATGGCAGCTGTGCGAAATTTTAAAATCTCGTTTTTACTTCTTGTGTTCTAATCATGCGATTGAAGTTTGAATACCACACGTACTCAATGATCGTAATGTAATAGTACAAAAATAAAAATCCAACCTGACGACCATGCGATATATTTAGACGGTTCTCAATATCTACGAATCTATCACAACCTTCAAACTGAAATTGTGTATGTTGATAGAGGCAATTAACATGAGTAGGATATATGAAAATAGGCTTCACGGAACTACTTGTTTGCTGTTAAATGCAATTTTGGCTTGGGCAATTCAAGCTTGAATATCAGTTGAACTTTTTCCAGTGGAAGTAATTTTACTCCCGAGATAGGTGAAAGTGTGAACCTGCTTAAGTGGAGCACCCGCTATGTGAATAGCTGCATTAAGTTAAGTTACGAGAAATATTTACATGTTTACAATTTTGATTTTACTACCATCACACTTTAGGAATAATAAGTTCCCCTGTTGGAAGCCATTTATTTAGTTCTCTCTTAGTAAACGAAAAGTAAATGATATTCAGTCGCTCAACGTAATCGTACCCAAGGATAATGGATGTTGTTCCCTAAACCTGAAATGAATTACTTGATTTACTATTTATGTGACGTTAAGAAACCATTTCTCTGTGCTGTCTGTTCAAACTATCAAACAACACTTTTCAGTCTGTCAACGCGTCTTCGCCCAATTATATTAGGCGAGGTAACTATATATATGAAACACCATCCTGACACAAATTACATGTATTAATAATATTCGCTGATAACTGCACTTATTAACCATTTAAGATTTGGTTGCCGCTGAGCGTGTCTGCATTACCGTTTGTTGATATTGTAGCAGGAGCCCTGCGGGGCGAAGCGGAGGACACAGTGATCACAGATTGCAGTCTGCACATAAGTCAAGCAGCATTGTGCGCGCTTTCTGTCTTAGAAGCGCAGTAAGGGTCACATGAGCTCTTGTTACCACGGACGTTAAACGATGACTGAATCTACTGCAACTGTGCCCTATCTTACTCGCAGAGTAACGTGTGATACAAGTTAACACAGAATAGTTCTCATGAGGCAACATAATAAATTGATGATTTATTATTATTATTATTCTAATGTATTATTTCTCAGGATTAGGGAATGACACCCATTACAATTGCATACAATCGTGTTGACCGACTGAAAAGCATTGGAACTTAGAATATTCATTCGTGAACTTAGTTATAATAGTTTATAATAGCTTCAGTTTCTGTTTGGATATCGGTGATAAATTTCGTGCAGGCGCCAACTGAATTGGGATGGGTATGAAAATCACATGGTTGACAACCCAACGGGGTTGTACCAAAGTATACTAACTTAATTCCTGAAAGTCATTGAGTCACGGACGAAGCAATGAGGATACAAAAAGTAGGTTAGCACAGGGAAGGAAAGTATTTCTACAGAAAAGGAATCTGTTGACATCGAATATAGATTTAGGTATTACAAAGTAATTTTTGAGGGCCTTTGTCTGGTGCGTGGTGCTCTATGGAAGTGAACCTTGGACTTTTGGCGCAGCTGAAAAGATAGGAATTCGAAATGTGGTGGTACAGGAGAATGACCAAGATCAGTTGGGTAGATAGGGTTACGAATGACGAGGTATTAAAATGAGTGTGAGAGGAGAGATGTTTCTGGCGACTGCTAATAAAGAGAAGAAGTAGGCTGGTAGGACACATACTAATACACCCAGAAATAGCAAACTTAGTTATAGAAGGAAGGAGCGAGGATAACAACTGTAGGGGTAGACCAAGTAAACAGATTGCCTCGGATGTACTAGGGTGTGGTAGCTAAGTAGAGATCAAACGATTAGCTCAAATTAGAGAAGCATGGAATGCTGCATCAAACCAGTCGAAATACTGAAGACTCAAAATAAAACCTTATTAGATGGATACAAACGCACAGACAGACGCGCATATTTACTCACAAACACATAACCCTTATATAAGTCGTGAATATTACGTTCAGATGACATTCAGTAATAACAAGCCATGTTTGATTTAAGCCGATACAGATGAAGGCCTACGGCAGGATAACCACTAGAGAAAGCTTGCTGCCCGATTCCATCTCAAATCTTTCGTTTCTTTTCCTTGCTACCTAATTCAGTTCCTTTGCAATGGTGTCTATGTTAGGTTCACTCGTAAGAGCAAACAGTCCTGAACTATTTTTGACATAAATTAAATACGACAGATCAAGTGCAGAAGGTAGACAGAAGGATAATCAGAACAAACATTAATAAAAGAAAAAACAGGTGGATGGACGATGGAGATTGTTGCCTGATAAAGTTGCCTACCGGGAAAGTGACTCAATAAAAGACACGATGAGAGAAAGGAGAATTGTCTTCTTCTGTCATTTATCGAGAATACATGAGAATAGAATAGTAGAATATCTATTAAACTACGTATGGAAAAGTAAAACAAGAAATAATTAAAACTCAGCAATGTTTCTAGGTTTGTGTCGTGTCTTGTGTGGGGTTTCGCCTAGGACACCCAGATGGCTCATCAGCTGGCTCTTGGTTCCCCGCCCGGTCTGGCCGTGAAAGCCAATGAACCATCTTTTTGGAAGCCTTCGTATGGAGGTTATGGCTGCTTGAGCTTTTAGTTCTCGCAGTGAAGATAATAAGGGAGGTAGCGGGCAGTTCGCTACTCCTGTGGGGTTCGGGCGAGGACACCAAGAGCCCGCTGATGAGCCAGCTTGGTGTCCTGGGCGAAACCCCACACAAGACACGGCACAAACCTAGAAAAGTTGCTGAGTTTTAATCCACTGGCCGTGAATGCCAATACACCAAAAAATAATTAGTTCAAAGAACTTCAAAATGATTAAGCGTAGATGAGTTGAATATGACAATGCAACAAATTTCAAATGGAGAAGAAAAACGGATTCTGAAAAACAAGCATAAAAGACTAGAATTTAATCAATGAAAGCAATAAGGGGCAGTGATAATGACGAAGTTTAGGAAGAGGCGGAAGATGATGACAGTTAGCTACCGGGGATCCTCATTATCTATACACGCAGTTATTTAATACACACTACTTGTTGGTTATGTTGGTATTACTGCCAATGACGAGGAGAACTACGTAGGCGAGCAGAACGGGTGTGGGGAATTTAGGTTGGTTGGTTCTTAAGTTTAGGGGCTGCGACAACGCGGTCATGTAGCCCCGTGTACTTTGGGTGTGTGTAGAATCTGTCTGATAACCGGTGTTAATTGTGATGACTGTATTAGTGTGTGTTATCTGTTTTGTTTTTAAATTTAAGTACTGCAACTTAGAATTTTTCAAATAGTTCCTACTTTTATCGCCAAGCGCCACCGTCAACGACTACTAGGCTAAGTTCAGAACTTAGCTACTAGACGCCACCGCAGTCGGCTCTTGGCAACGAACGTAGGAACCTAAGAGCGTTGTTTTCATTCTTAACCTATCCAATTTAGCTTCACGCAGGTGCAATTAGTGGAAGGTTCTTTAACTTGCCATAAATCTATGACATGGGACCGCCAGCTTTACTTCCCCTCCGATGGAAGGCATACTGAGGGATTTTTAACACTCTTAAAAAATCCGACAGCTTCGGCCAGGTTTGAACCCGCTATCTTGGGCATAGAAGCTCAGCATGCTACCGACTACGCCACCGAAGCCGCCAGGGAATTGAGACGTTGCAACTATTCAGAGTTGCAATCTATGGATTGCGATTTATCATTGTCATTCGTTTTATTGTTACCACCGGTACTTCACGTGTGACATCTTGGTTAGATTAATAAAGATCAGATTGTAGTGTTCCCGTTATCCATTTCTAATAACCGCAAAATTTGGTGCCAAAAACAGGGATATCGCATGATATAAAGTGATTTTGAGGAATAATCTGTTTAGGCCTATACTACAGGAATTGAAGCCTCTCTTAAGTTTTTACTCTGCAATTGCATTACGGAACCTCCAGACTGTGAGGGGACTTGCAATTAGACTATACTGGACGGAAGGTTTCCTACATCGCCACTGGCTACAGTTAAGTGACAAAGCTACGCATTTGTAAAATGAATAACTGTTTGAATGTCCGTAATAACGTCTTGTTTGGTTATGTATGTGTATAATATCATTGCTTTTCACTCATAGATATTGTAGTGTTATCTGGCGATAGACACAGATATTACAAATTTGAAGCGCAGGCCAGAGATAATATAAAACTGACCATAGTAATTAACACTCAATCTAAGTGTCGACACTAGCGATCTTAGTAGCACCTGATCGAAAATCATTCGATACTTCAGATAACAGATTAACAACTCTTTACCTTGCATATTTCCGTGAACACACGTACAACATGAACAATAACGATCAAACAGATGGCATTTTACACAGTATAAAATGAAAGCGAACCAGACACTGGGCAAATACAACACGCTTTGTTACGGAAATTAACAGTTTCACTGATAATACTTCATTCGAAGACTGGGAGCACTGCCGAGATAAACTACAAGAAACATTGAACAACCTAACCACACTTGATGATTCTATGCACGAGTTACTATCGGACACTGAATACAATACTGTTGTTCACAGGTGTGAAGAATATATAGACTCAGCGAAACGCGCTATCACGAGGGCATCGAGAAAAATTACAAATAAACTATCAAATTCAGCCGCTAATTTAAGTATCTCTGAACCACTACCAACTACACCTACCATTCCAATTCAGGTTTCACTCTCCGTTCGACTCCCGCCAATCAAGCTAGAATCGTTCGCTGGAGACATCGCAACTTGGCCAAGTTTTTGGGAGCAATTCGAGTCATCCGTTGATAAAGACCCTTTCCTTCCTACCATAAATAAACGCATATTTTTGCGCGGGTACTTGGAAGCCGAGCCGAAGCGGCTAGTCGATGGAATCGCCGTAAAAGCAGATACACACGAGGGAAAAAAACGGATTCTACAAGCTCGCTATGGCGATAAAAACAGAATAATACAGGCGCACTTAGACTACTGTACCCTTTTGAACATTGGACCTTCAGGAGATGATTCATTCCTCGGGGGTGGAGCGTTCCTACTTGAAGCTAACAACTGTCCTGGCATACATCATTAGTAATATCGATAGGGCTGATCAATGAATCAACACACACAGAATTCAAAATCAGAGAAAAACAACTTTATTAACACTGAAGAAGCAAAAAAGTACAAAAACGAAAGAAAAATAGCAAATAAACGAAATATCGAAATAAGAAAATCAAAATCCTAAAGGAAAATCTACCAGAATTTAGTTAGACGAAAATAAACTAATAAATCATAACATTTTAAATTAAATCCAAAATCAGCTTGAAAATCCAAAATAATTTATTCGAAATCAGAGAATATCAAAAACAATCCAAATGAATTCAAAAACTCAAAACAATGATCAAAATCAAAATATAAATTAATTGGATATCAATAAATAATCAATTTAATCAATCAGTGAATTAAGATGTCCAATTAAATTAATCAATCCTTGATCGAACAATAAAAATCCAACTAACAACCATCAATCATTCAATCAAATCAATCATGACATCAATCAATTAATCAATCTTCGATCAGATACGTAACTGGAATTTGATCTGATCCCAATATAATCAGTACCGGTACTCATTGAAAATTCCACATTATGAGCTCATCACATCATGTCATATCACCATAATGTACCATTTGAATTACCATTACTTTAAAGGCTTGGTGCGGGGCCTCGCACATATCCAGACTACACGAGCTTATGGCACTCCGCACTGATTCGTCCCGCCAGATTTGTGCGAGGCGATAGCAGTGCAACAGTGTTTCTGTTGTTATATTTCCACTGTTATAAGCAACGCGATGAGCTTTACGGACGAAATGGACGAGAAACTGAAGGAAGAAGTGCGAATGCACCCAGTGTTGCATAATTTATAACACAAGAGCTACAAAACCATCGTTGTAAAATACACCTTATGGAAAATAATCGCACTGAAGTTGGAAGTTTAAGACAACGCTGGTCTCTACGCCAAAACACGCAGGATAATTTCCTCTTCATCATCCGCTTCCTCTTTCAAGACTAGCACACAGGCTCCGAGATCCATTGGACAAAGACATGTGCTCGGCAACTGATCCGCTTCGCAGCGTGGAAAACCACGAGCCTCGCAGCGTCATTGGGACAAAAGTACGCAACGCCGGCCTCGCACCTCGCACCTCGCATGTGACTGTTCTGAGAATCCAAGCCTTAATTAAATCATCCGAGTATCCCACTATTAAACAGGGCTTCCCCAATTATGATCCAATATCAAAGCATAATCTGGCAACATTGCTTGTATAATCTCATGTATGGGTTAAGATGCTCTCATAAAAAAATACAATTCTTATGCATCCAAATTCTTAACACGAACCTTGCTCCTTTGGTGAACATGAAATTGGTACATTTTATCTATGAGCTCTCATATGTGCAACATGTGTGCACTTCAATAGGACTTGAGATAGGCTATACTGACATATTATAATAAACACCAATGCATAAGAAACACGATTGCCCAAGGATCGGAATCGAGACTCGATACAACATTTCAGGTCTCGAACCCGATACTGTTTGTCAAAGCTTATGGGTGTATGACAACTATACTAATATGTTATAACTGAGATGCCTGCGATATCCTCTTAAAAATGCTGTCTTATGCAAGACAGAAACCCAAGAACTACAAATGGATGCTAAACTGTATGCAAATTTGCATAAATGCAATAATGAAAATATTCTATGTTCACAATTCGTACGATGACAATTAACATTTGAAACAACAATGAGTGTAGGCCACAACGATGTTTCTCCGACACTGTAATAAAAACATGGCACAAAGTGTATTTACAATAATATTCACAAAACATGTACACGAATAGGTTTCGAAGTAAGGACTTCGGCCTACCTGCTCAGAGCATCGCATGTCTTCAACTGTCACTTGTACCAGAAAGAGAATGCATTCCTATTTCAAATGGTTACTGTATACCTGTACTGTGACCGTTTGACCGAAGTCCCACGTGCACACGAGTATGAATTTCAACATCCGCCGAGCCTAAGACTCGAAAAACAATCTCGGGGTCAAACTGAGTATAGAAAAACAAAATTTTTAATCAAAAATCAGCCGGACGGATATCGAAATTCACACTCCATAAAGGATTGAAGACAGTGCAAATAATTTGTGAATAACACCAATTTCTTAAAATACCTCAGTTTAATGTAACTGTCTGCTGGTCCTATTAGAATACAATGATCCCCCAGGGAGAAATCTAACATTCCAGACCTGAAAAGTAAAGACATCCTTCGCTCCCCATAGGTCCCTTATCTACATACAAATTTTAGAACGCATAAAATAAAGTATTTCCAGCCTCTATCCAAAAGTAAATTCACTATTTCCAAAATATTAACTTGATGTCTGAGAAAATCATTGGTCCATCCCAGCATCTGCTTCAATTAATTATTTAAACTGTACAATTATCACTGATGTACAGGAAAATATCAGTCCATCCTGACACCATGATTTTAATATTTACAAAAGTATCACTTGAATCAAATTTTACGGAATTGTTTCAACCTCTGCGGGGAATTTCACACGTCTTAAACTTATTTCAGGGAAGTCACATTCCCAAAACGGTGTGAAATGAAAATCATATACCCCATGATGGCATTTATCAAATTTAAACTTTGACTGAACTTCCGACATTTTTCCACAATGTCACCATTAAAAAAATATTCACCAATTCACATATAATTTAAATTCTCTGATTTAATCGCTTCGATTTAACTTCTTTGATGATATTCATATAATTCAATTTATTTATGTTAATCCTTTCAATTTAATTTAACTGGTATTTTATGAAGATTAATGGATCCACAAATTCAACCAGCTATCAGCTTAAAATTTTTAATTCATCAACCAATCTCTAGACAAAATGCCTCTCATGCTGTCAATACGTTAAATAGGACACGGTAAGGCCATCAGCAAAAACTAGGACGAGACATCAACTATTCATATATAAACGACTACACCATGTGGGCGACTATACAACAGTCTAGGAATGTAGAATTTCACAGACGATCGGCCACTAACTTCCCATATGAGCGACTATATTGTCCTCATTTTTAATCATATTTGAGCATGGAGCAATTATTTGACCCTCAAAACTCAACTTTATAAACATCCATTATTAATTCATATTTTATTTTCACTTAACATTTGACCATTATAATCTTATTTTTATAATGACCCCTCAGCTACGCAGACTAGGTTCAATGGCTTCTAAGAAACCAACACATGGGATCATGCTCTCCCTCACAAAATTTAAATATCTCGGCCTTTCGCCTAGGTGTAATAAACTTTTAATGTCTGCCCCAACACACTTCTGTTAAACTGTCGCATAATTCCAATACATAGTTCCTCATTTTATACAAAATTTGTATATGAATGACCTTCCGCTCCCAGTATCAAAGATCACGCTTTCGGCATGTCCCTCTATTAACAACCGCTATTTTTTTTACCAGGAATTATTATTATTATTATTAGAAAATGTTCCATACAATATAATCATTTACATATTATTATTATCATTATGGCTTGAATATCAGTCATACAGCCTTCCGATATCATATCTCAACTTCATTTACAACGAAAAAATATTTTACATTTATTTTAAATTCAAATATAAAAATTTATAAATTCACAGAAAATTTCGAACTATTATTCCCAAGGAATAATATTTAAACGTAATGTGGCTATTCACATTCCTCATCTATCCACATATTCAAAAGGGAAACTACTAACAAAGTCGAGAAAATATTATAAACATATTAATTTACTTATAAACCATTTAATTTTGAACAAATCCAAATATTATTTCAAAGTTCCCTAACATAAGGTTTAGGCGTGGA
The DNA here is from genome assembly GCA_946902985.2 of Meconema thalassinum. Lineage (NCBI taxonomy): Eukaryota > Metazoa > Arthropoda > Insecta > Orthoptera > Tettigoniidae > Meconema > Meconema thalassinum. Next base: position 36,548,918 of record OX336392.1, read on the forward strand.
ATGGTGTAAAATATCTTCCACACAATAGTCTACTGCTATATCGAAGCTTATCAGGTTGACATCCCAAACGCACTAGATTTCCATCAAAGAGATCCATTCGAAATAAATTGGCTGATAAAACTTCAAATGTACTATAACGTCTTGAAATAAATATCCAGAAGCAGAAACCTACTTAGCAGACAGTATAGTCGAAATTGAGAATGCAGTACACTAGCTACTTAATAATAAAGTTGGCTTACATCGTGAAGATCTTGTATGAAGAGTCCTTCTGACGTAGATTCCATGTAGGCCGGCTGGCACACGTTCTTTCCAGTGAACAGATGTTCCGAGTCCCACCTCGCCTATACTCCATTATTCCGGAAGATGTTCCCAAAAATCCCATGACATCTCACCTCCAGCTCTTTTAGTTCTTCATGGTAACGGTCCGATCTACCATTTTCAAACCACTATGATGCATGTCTGGCAACATAATGTTATAATTATTCGAGTCCCAAACTAACACTTGCAGCTTTGTGCCACAGAAAACTTCCTAACTCGACTGGTTCACTTCCCGTTCTAGAATATCAACACCGGGTCCGAAATCATTTTTCAACCAATACTGTTTTTTCGATCCTCGCGTACTGTATTTGCTTATGGCCTTGAGGTTTGAATCGATACACTGACAATCTTAAGAGTGGTTTACGTAGCATGCTAGTACCATTTCTAGTTCCTAGGCTAGATTCCCTAGATGAGTAAGGAATTCCCCAAAACTTTGCACACACCAAAGCAATGGCTTGCCCATCTAGCCTATTTATGATATACGGATTTTAAGACCCACATCATATACGTTGATTGCCTTCCAGCTCTTTTTAGACTGGTATCTTCAAACACAATATCTGCCAAGCGTGCAGACCATGAGCGCGCGGGGTTAGTAGTCATATAGTCTACCCTCCTCGCCTCACCTGTTGCGTGCAGCCTAACTTCCGTCATCCACTCCGATGCGAAACATAAAACTTGCGCCTTGGATTCCTCATCTCCAATATCTTCTGATCTAAACGACGGATTCTCTTGATCTCTTCGGTATATTTCCCAGTAATGAGTACTGCACGTTCCCCCGATATTTTGGCGGTTCAACCTCTTCACATAGAAACTCGTAAATATACCATATGAAATCCCTCATATCGAAGCTATCTCCATCTAGTGTAATCTTGATGAAACGAAATACCTCAACTCCGCGCGTTCTTCAAATAGGAGGTTCCTCTAAGAAAAACAATCAGTGGCCCTCTTCTAAATGGTCACAGTACCCTAGCACAAATTTCCATTAATTAATTAACAAATTATTATTATTATTATCCAGTATTATTTCTTACAGTATTTCGTCTCGCAATGACGCTAGGACATGAAAGGTCAGTGGATACCTGTACCCTTCCGTAAAAGTTCCATTATTTAATAAATTATTATTATTATTATTATTATTATCTCCCAGTGTGCCCAAAGCAAACACAGGCCTAGACTTGGCGCAAGAAACATATGATTCACACAAGGCTCGGCCTTCAGCATGGCCAAGAGGGGTTGGAGTACTGTTAGCAGAGGAGTGAGGGGGAAGAATTTAAAATGACCTTGGCTCAAGACAAACATGTGTTGAGTCCAGACACACACAGTTGTAACAAAACAATCTACAATTTTTGCGCTAAATAAATGACCCTGATGCAAATGAAATGTACGAGTAACTAGTCTCGTAAGTCTAGTAGTCTCCAGTTTGAAAACCGAGTATGGTACAAACTTGGAACATACCCTATCGTGGTCAATAACTTCAATCAAATAATTGCAAGTGCCACTTGGCCTTGCCTTCCACAGTTGGCATGTCTCCTACACATCTCTTACCTTTTATTTCCAGTTGGCGACATATTGGGGACATATGACGGTGTACACCGTAGCCTAACCATACATGTATCATAATTGTTACCATTTTTCTCTTATTCATCGTAGCTTACCTGGGATTACATGGGACCACCCCGGTACAATATCTGCATGCCTTTATCATAACCTCACCACATATTACCACGATCCAATTCGACGCTTATAAATGTTCCAAAACACTCAGACGGTTGCTAATGCATTCTCACTCAAATCATACCTTACCTGATATAGAAATCCTGTTGGAGACGCCTAAATTACGTTCCTAGCTTAATTTCAGGGCACAACTTAGCTAAATAAATACCTCACCATGCGTCACATTAAAATACCATAGTTAAGGAAATAAAATCTCTCATTTATCACTCAAATCATCGTGATTATTATTCCAGACATTATCATTAATAACCTGTGTTATCATTGTATCCGTAATATGGTTTCATTCTCTTTCTCTCTCTCTCTTATCCAATTTTCAAGCCTTGCTCTTCGGCGTCCTCCATCTTCTGGGCAGAGATACACATACCCTAACAGAAAATAAATATACACTCCTACCAGTGTATCAAACTTGTACGACTTGTGAACGATATTTCCGGTAAGCATCTCAAGAATGAAATCTGCAAGCGTAACGTCGTCACGTGCGCATTTATCCAAGCAAAAATAAATCTAACTTCAAAGATTAAACACTAACACAATATTTACACAACTATAATAATCTTAATAATACACCCATAAACAATGACATAGTATAATCAATGATTAATACTCATCGTGACTCCTGTCAGCTGCCATCATTCCTCCAGCACGGATTATTCGCAGCCCCTCTCCATGGGTTTTACATCATATCACAACCACTCATCATCACTGAATACACTATTACACTGATTGATTCTTCATCATAATTACCGCTAGGTTTCACTCGTTTTTCTTTATAAACTATTACTAACACTTGCATAACGTACCCTAATCAACACAAAACTTATTATTTCATACACCTTTTTTTACACTTTTACAGGGATTGCGCAATATGACCATGCGTATTCCTATCTCACTAATTCTTTCTTCACGATGCCGTGGGTTGGCAGATCCTAGGCGGATTTCCCTCCGAATCGCGAGCTCGTAGGTGATGTGCCGGTTCCACTGGACTATGGTTCGGACTTCGATTGTCCCGCTACGTGTTTCTCACCTCTACGCCTGCTAACACTGTCACTATACTTCGCGGAAGGACTGCTACATAAGTCTGAATTAACATATCGCTTTCCCGCATGTAAATTCGTTTATTAACACGATTCATGTCTCTTTGGATACTGTTCACCCGTACTTTAGTAACTGTGGTGCAATCTTCACTGAGTCGGGCTCGCACCCTACTACTAACTGATCATGAATGTGCGGCGGCTCTTCTCGCTGCAACTTACACAACAACTGAACTGAAAACTGCCGAAGGACTGACTGAAGACTGCCGACTGCCGACTGAAGACTGAAGACTGCCTGAAGACTGTCGACTGACGACTGACGACTGCCTGAAGACTGCCGCGCAACCACGGGGGTGTGGGAATATATCTCCAACATGGCGGCGGTTGATAGGAATCTCTCTACTCTGTCGGGAGCTCTTCTCTCAGGCTTCTCACCATATTCACAGTATGTGCAGGTTATTACTGATAACAGGGCTGAATTAATTATCATACTGTCACCGACATTCGATCGTAACTTTCGCAGATATGCATCTTGCGTCCCCTGGAACTAGTTCTGGTGACATAGACACTACCCCTACCAAGGAAGACAAACTCTCCACCCCAGACAGCTCGCGGAAGGAACTAATTTCTTTGATCACCGATTTATTGATATCATGATGATCTATTTATCTTCCCGACTGGCAAAAAAATCGGGAATATTTCTTATTTAGTGACGTCAAAGGTTCGACTCTGGATGTCGTCATATCATCACAATTAATTCATTTAGTGTTTTCGGGGCGGGGCTTTGCTAACATACGGCGTACCGTAGAACACTCGAGAACAAATTGAGGTCAACTTCCCGTAAATCCTTGAAACGTTGCACCTGCTCTGGTCGATGCGTAGCATAGAAGCGTGTTCTAGACATTCCTTTGTTGGCAAATATTGTGCAAAACATCGCTGGTACTCCCTGCGAACTGCTTGAGCTCGACTTGTAACATTGAGGCGGCCGTTTGCTATGATTAAATGATATACAATCAGGTTTCCTTCTCTTCTATAATTTGAAGCTCATTTAAGCGCTGTATTCTTTGCATGACTAAGAACCATGCGAAATTAGCCCAGGGCCTATGGGATAAGGACCCACTACCTAGAGGGGATCAGACCTATTCAGCTCGCTACTCCTGAAGCACTCAATGACACGTTCATCGTTTGCCATCGACACATACAAGCTCTTCGTGCACTGGGAGAAGACGTAAACGGCTACGGGAGAGTTCTTGCTCCAAAAATACTTAGAACGTTTCCCGCTGATATTTGTCGCCGTTGGATAATTCAGACGAAAAGGAAAAATATCTCGGAAGGCGATATTCTCAAATTCATGGAATTCTTGGGAGAAGACGCACAAGATTCGTGGATCTACATCCACTTCGACTCATGTTCCCACGACAGCAGCACTTGCACGTTGATTCAAATAAGAAACAATCCAATAAGAAGGCTGCGCCGAAACCATTTTGTGTCTTTTGAGAATCCCGCGTACACTGGGCGTAAGAATGCAAGAAAATGTCTAACGTTAACGATAGACTAACGAAACTGAGGAACATGAACGACTGTTTTCTATGCCTGAATCGCGGACACTCCGTGAAGAACTGCAACCGAATGGGTAAGGCATTCTGTTCTTCCTGCAAAGCCTTGCATCACAGATCTGTCTGCAGTAGAAAATTATCTACTAATGCAGCGGCAACCATTACGTCCGTTAACAAGATAGATTCTCTTCCATCCGACTTTACTTACCTGCAGACCGCGTGAGTTTGGGTTACGGGTCCCATTGGGCGACCTTAACAGACGCGTTGCATACTGGATGCTGGAAGTCGATCCAGTTTTATCCTTGAGTCTCTAGTTAACGAACTGAAACTCGAAGTTATTGGCCGCCAAGACTTAACTATTGGCGCCTTTGAATCGTCTCCAACCAATCGGAGTGTACGTAACCTTGTTAAGTTATCCATAAAGAGCATCTGGACAAACTCGGCTACAAATTTTACTGCATTTGAGAGTTTCCATGCCTTTTCAGCTCATCCGGTCGTTCCTGATGATGTATGCTAGCACACACTCAAAAACTACAGTCGGTTAACCCAAAGAATGAATCAGAGCAACCTTTGCCTATCGAAATACTTATTGGAGGAGATTGTTATTGGAAAATCGTAAAGTACACTTCACCAGTGCGCATTTCTACCTCCGTGGTACTCATACCAAACATGTTTGGATGGGTATTGACCGGAAATCGATCAGGCATCACTTTGAATTCCTCACTGGTAAACCATATTCATTCTGAACAGATACACTCACCTTTAGATGTGAAACTCAGAGAGTTCTGGGATCTGGAAACAATGGGAATCACGGAAAGTCAGGATAAATATTTCAGTTCCAAAACTCTGTGATACTTAAGGAATTTCATGATTCTTACCGAATAGAAAACCATCGGCATGTGGTCTCTCTTCCTAGAAAATCAGGTATCATCTTGCCCAGTAACCATGCTAATGCGGTAAAACGATTCAACGCATTGCAAAAGAGACTAGAGGCGAATAGACCTTTGAAGGAGACTTATTATTCACAGAGGATGGACTAAATTATAAAACGCCATGTTGAACATGCTAGTTCTGAGACAACTGGTGATACGTTCTACTTGCCTCACCATGGTGAAATGGTGGATTGTGTTTGATGCATCTTCTCGTCAAGGAGGTGGTCCGTCCCTTAACGAGGCCCTCGAAAAGGGGCAAAAAATTTACTGCCAGAGATACTTTCTGTTCTCCTCAGATTCAGAAGCTACCCGGTAGCCATCATTGGTGATGTCTCTCAGGCATTCTTAAAATTTGTACTCGATTCCAAAGATCGAGACTTGACCAGACTCTTCTGGTACGATGTGATAGAAAAAGGCGAAGGGGTGTACGAAACAACAGCTGAAGTCGTATTGTGCCCGTCAGAGGATTTGCCAGGATAGCCAACAACCGAAATGACTTCCCTAACATCTCATCCGCCGGACCTAACTGCCGAGAGGATCAGGTGAACTTCCATACAGGCCAAAGCGGCACGAGAATCCATCGTCCACAGGGATCGTGGTACATGGTGACTAAAGGTCATAGACTGCCTAAGGAAAGGTTCACCTTACAAGCTAGACTGAGGAAAGAAACATCCAGACTTATGTAAAACATGGTGAAAATTTATTGTAAAATTCACAAACCCCTATCCTAGTTCGGAGGGTTTCTATCGGCTAATCCGCAAGCTAATAAATAAACAAAAATAAAGAGAAGGTCCCTACATGAGAAGTTAGAGTAAACCCTCGCGAAAGATCTATCTCACAATAATAAAAGCAACAACAGCAACACTAGGAAAATGGTACGGCGCAAAACCCTACATCAAGTTACAAGATCAAGCTAATATCGGAATTTACATGTAACAGGGTAGCAAAACAAATCTAAGTTAGGATGATACCATTTTCTCATTTACATTTAATATTAATTCATCTAGCTAAGTCCTACCAATTAATTACATAATTTACGGCGGTGACGTCCGTAATATCAAACAATTACAATCAAAGCTATGTGACAAGCCATAAAAAAACATCTAAGACACTCTTATAAACTGGGTGCTAATCAGCACACAAAAGGTGACATAGAGGATTTGTACACTTTTACATCAATAAATCAATAAATACAAGACCACAGTTTTATTCAAAGTCTACCTAAACCTTGGTTTACTGTTTGTAAGCCATAGTCATTTAACGTGTGTAATTACGGTGACGACTGCGAAGTGAAGACTACGTCTAACATCGTATGGCCTGCGCTCCACCAGCTACGAACTAAAGGTTCGAGCAAGCCTCTGTCGCTACAAAAAGTGTCAGCTGTCCTAAAGTCATTTCCTCCAGGAAATACTTTCATTGGCACGGCTATGTCAGCAGGTTCCAAATGCAAATGAACAAGGTTAAATAGAAAGGATTCGTTAGTTATATTTTGTTTATCAAAATTATGCGTTTTATTATTAAGATGTCGGTTTAAATTATCGTTGGTTTATGGCGAATAACAGCTGACTAGCTTGGCACAGAGCGTCTCTGAGAGATCATCTCTGCCATAGAGCCTCGACTCAAAAGTCGGAATACAATCAACGAGCAATAACAACTCAGACACACAATAACACAAGTTACCAGCGGCGCACAGCTCGCGTTCAATAACTCTGGGACGGGCCTGGACACATCAGTTACCCTCCCTAAATATCTGGTCGACGGGAACAGTCCCGGACATGGTACACAAAATACCTTCACACAAGAAAAAAAAAACCTCATCACGGGGCTAGCCTCCAATATAAAATAAGAATCCTGACATAACTGTACTCGTCGAAACAACGGTACACGCAAAAGGCGTTTAACTAACAAATGACAATCTAAAGAACATGTGAGCAGATACAGAAATGGACTCTGGGTTCCATGAGCTATCAATGCAATGAAAAATAAATGAATACTACACGCATTCTGTCCTGTGTTAACATAAGTCTGTCTCACTTAGAAGCAAGCGCTCTCACTCGTGCGCTGGGAAATATTCACAAACCTGTCTGAGTCACAGCAAGTTGCAGGCTCCCTGCACTATTAGACACAACACGTTGACTGGGCCGGGAATTCAGGCAAGAAAATAACTATGAAACTGGCCTCATAATAATACCTCTACCATAGGTTATAAACATCAAAGTATGTGTGCATTAAAAGCACGCTATAAAGCTGAATACAAACATATAACTCTGTCTTTCATAGCAAAGACGTTTAAAAGATAGCAATGTCACTCATTGCTGGAGCTCTTTGCTCTCAAAGATAAAATACTTCAGTAGTTTCTTGTATCAAAGATTCAAATAATCACGTGTCATCACACTTGACACAAACAAAATAATATTATGGCGCAAACTCCACTCTGCTGGATTTGCTTAATGATACGTTGGGAACTGGGTTCGATGCTAGGCTACAACGAAACATCCCTTTTACTTGCAAGGTCTACACTTGACCTGGATGGCTTCTGAGCACATCATTAATGAAATATAAATGCAGTTACAAAACTGGTAATTACAGTCGATTACCTAAATGATACGACTTCTCTAATGAAGTCAGGGGCGTAACATTGACTGTCTGCTATGAGTGCAGTTAAAGAAATATAATCAAGGCATCAACTTGCCATAACAGGAGTCTGCTAAGACTCGAAAATCATCCCAGATAGGGTTAAACAAAGTAGCCCTGAAATGACTACGGGCACGTTTAGCAATAGACAGGAATTTGCGTCCTAAGACGTCCATCAGTTTGCACCAGGGTTGAACAAAATGTCGAACCGTAGGGTGGCTCACAATCACTGTAATAAATGACATCTAATTATACGAATTGCATTCCCTACCTATGAAATGGCTGTCACTAAGTTCGGCTGATTTACAATCTACACTAATCTAAATATACCACCAATGACTAGAACAAAGAAGGGTTGTACAAACTCACGATATGAAGGAGCCCACACTTAGCTCTCTGTCCAACGACAAGGGTTGAACAAAAGCACCTCTGGCTTTCAGGATTGGCATCGTCCGTATCAGAACTTCCATCTTGGCTCTCCTAAAGACCAGGGTTCGGTCTGTCCCTGTAGTTGACATCGTGAATGGGTTGGACATGCCTAGGAAAGGCATCCTCAATTCCTTCCTTCTCGTTCGACGTTCTTGAAGTTCCAAATCATGCTCGTTCCACCCGAGACATCTCCCTCATACCATAATGGTACTTAGCCCATCATCTCCGGTTCGAACATGGTGTTATAAGTGTCGAACACGTGGTCGGTAATGTTAGACATCATGTATTCCATTAGTACTTGAAAATTGCGGTGTGCTTTGTAGCTATCACAGGCGTTACACATATATTTAGCAACACGGCCTCTACACTTTGCAGATATCATTAATAAATGGCCATGCACTGATCTGCTGGTTCACACGTGTACAGACTCTACTTTTGCAATCACGTGGCATCCGTGAAATAGGCGTCGATTTCTGGCGGATAAATCCACCGTAGCAATTTATATACGAAGTGGTTTTAATATCACACTCGTTCAATGTATCTTTATCACAGTTATTGGTATATTTAACACTAGGCTTCAGCCCTCCACAAATCACGTGGGTACAAAATGTGGTGCTACAGAATCGTAGAAATTTCACAATATTTTAAATACGTTTCACAATGCAATTTGTGCTGATCACTACACTTTACAATCGTGATGCACAGTATGATGGTGCTCGATGACACTTGATAAATATTTCTTCGCTAAAAAGCGGACTGTTTCCACGTCTTACATGACGGATATTTCAACACGCCTCAACAGGGCGGATTCTCCTGACGTAGTGCACGGAACTGCGTTCCTCGTGGAATCAAGTCGTCGAACTAAGTCGTTGAGCGACTATTCACATCCCTTCTTGCGTATCTGCAATGATAATACCATACCTTAAAGTGGAAAAACATTCTCCAAAATTTTTCAAAAATACTGAATGACGAAATGGAATATTCTGAGTCTCGTAGAATGGTAAAGTTGATTAATAAGACCTCAGATAAATAATTAGCAGACTTCACCAAAGTCAAAAGTGCGATTCTCCGCTACTCCAAAGAGAATCGTATAAGCTCTCAGCTTCTGGTTGCTTTCTGGGTGTGTTCAAAGGTAATACATCCCATCATAAATGTGTTGTCATGAAAAATATCACATGAACCTTAGCTCAGCGGGTTCATCTGCCTCTCCGTCGTTTCAAATAAAATGTAGGGAATACATTTTTATTTGACTCAAAGTTCATTCATGAGTGATATTTTTTCAGATTAGCTGCGTTGAAGGTTCCAATGCACTCTCCTGTTTGAATGTCTTCAATCACGTAACTTCCATTGTTCTGATGTTGTCGGATACGACTGGGGTCATAATATAAAGACAGAAATTTCCCATATATGCGGTCTATAGGACTTTAAATTCCGGGTCTCCTTATAAGAACAAGGTCTCCTGCAACTAGTGATTCTCTGAATCTCTGGCGTCTGGTTCTTCTCAAACGTTTCGCAGCTTGTCTGTCCAAAGTGTCCCTTGCAGCTAAAAGTCTGCTGGCGTGCGATGGTTGTAAACAAGGTGGATTTACAATCACACGATTCCACATTCCCATCGGCATCTGGTCCAAATGCAAAACCATGGGTATCTGACCAGTGCTCTCATGTACTGTTGAGTTAATACATTTTGCCATGATAACTAGGACTTCGGTCCAACGCCAGTGTTCTTCCTGACAATACAATCGACATAAATTTGCGATAGTAGCCATTACGCATTCTGCTGGGTTGCTCTCTGGATGGCGAATAGAAGATAAAACATGACCTATCTCCAACTCGTTCATAGCATTGGCGAATTCTGCGGAGGTGAACTGTGATCCATGATCAGTCAACAGGAATTGTGGCTTTCCTGCCTCTGGTATCACTTGTCGTCTAATTCTCTGGATAATCTGGTGTGCGGTGGCTTTCTGAATCGGATAAAGCATCGTATATTTCGTGAACACATCAATGGTTACAACAATGAAGCGATTCCCACGGCGGGCCTTTGGTATTGGGCCATAGAGGTCCTGTGCGTATAACTCTCTGGGTTGAGTTGGGAGTATGGGTCAAGGGGATTCCTTCAACAAGTGTGACGTGTACTTGTTTCGCTGGCATTCGTCGCAAGCACGTGAACACTGTCTAACGGTGGTTCCTAGCCTTTTCCAGGTGACAGACTCCTTGATGGTCGCAATGGTCTTGTCAGTCCCACCATGTCCAATGGATAGATGAACCATAAGAATGACAGATTATTGATATCTCCTCGGAATGACTGCACGCAGTTGAGTGTGGTCCACGTCCACAAACGTATACAAGACACGATGATAGATCAGATAGTCATCTTCAAGAGCGGCTGTCCTCGCATAGTGAGCATCCTGTGGATCCATTCGTCGTTCCAGGAAGCGGATAATGTTCCTGAGTTCCTCCTCACGTCGTTGTCCTTCCGGTAGATGACGAAGTCGGCGAAGGTGTTCCTCGCATTCTCCCTCGATGTCAATGGCATTCACGGTGGCTTCAGGATTCCGGCTGAGAATGTCGGCCAACACATTCTCTCTGCCTGGTCAGTAAACAATTTCCAAATCAAACTGTTGGAGAAACAGCGTCCAACGTGTGATCCTGTCGCTTGCCACTCTTGTTCGTTAAATGAAGGTCAGCGCATGGTGGTCGGTCCTCACGATAATCCTCTGGCCTAACAACAGTTTCTGCCAGTACTCAAGCGCGTAAGCAATCGCAAGTGCTTCAATCTCAGTGGTGAAGTAATGAGATTCATGCGCTCTCAAACGTCGACTAATGAAAGCGATGTAATGACGTTTCTTCTCATCATCCTCCTGCAATAGGATGGCACCTATTCCAATCGCAGATGCATCAGTCTCTAGAATAAAATACCGGGAGTAGTCTGGATATTCTAACTGAATCGAATCAACCAGCATCTGTTTAGCTTTTCTGAAAGCTGTCTCGCACTCGTCGTCCCAAGCCCATCTGCAATTCTTCTTCAGTAAACCTTGAAGTGGTGCGACAGTCTCAGAATACCTCTCACAATGAGCAGCAAAGAATCGGATAATTCCCAGGAATTGTCTCACGTGTTTCACACGGGTTGGTGTCGGAAATGCAGCAACGGTTCTGATCTTCGCCGGATTCGGCCTGTATCCATCTCCATTAATTATGTGTCCCACAAATTTGACTTCTCTCTGGAAGAATCGACACTTGTCGAACTTCACCTTGAAATTAGCCTGTCGAAGATTCTCAAAAACAAGGCGTAAAGTTGCTAAATGTTCTTCCTCCGTTTCCGAGGCTATGATGATGTCATCCACGTAACATATCACCCTCTGTTTTACTTCAGGAGTCAGCTTCGCATCAAGTGCTCTAATTAATGCAGCTCCGGAATTTTTGACTCCAAAGGGTAGTTTTCGAAAGACATAGGTGGTCTGATCGAACAGAAACCCTGTATACTTCTGAGTATGCTCAGACAATCTTATATGGTAGTAGGATTGTACTAAGTCCAATGACGAAAATACTTTCTTCCCCTTAAATTTTCTGAGGATGTCCCTAATCTTGGGCGGTCGGTCATGCTCAGGAGCTAGGCGCTCGTTTAAGGCTCTTGCATCGAGACAAAGTCTCAGGCTTCCATCCACCTTAACCACAGGTGTTATAGGATTCAAGAAAGGAGTTGGTGACTTCTTAATTGTACCTGCTGCTTCCATTTCATGGATCTTCTTAGCAGCTTCCTCTCGGTGTTTCTCTGCGATAGGATAAATCTTCTTCTGGAACGGGGAATCATCCAGTAGTATAAGATCGTACTCGTAGTCCAATATCTCACCAGGTGTGGTGTCGAATATATACTCGTATTCGTTTAATATTACATCTAGTTTCTCTCGTACGGGTGCTGATAATCGTCCTGCCTCTCCGTCGGCATCTCGTGTCTCCTCAATTTCCTTGCCATTTAAATTCTCAACAACGTTGACTTCGGATTCAAATTCCGGTTCTTCCTCTACTAAATTCATTTGAATGGGTTCGTTCGGCTTAAACTCCACCGTATTACGTCCAATGTCAATAATTCCATCGTACTTCCGAATGAAGTCTGCACCCAATATTGCATCATGATGCAAGCCTTTCATCGCCAGAAATTCGTGCAAGTACACGTGGCTCGAAATTTCTAAAGTGCATAAAATCTGAATTTTGCACGTTACAACACGGTCAGGTATAACTCCTCTGACTCTTACTGCAGAAACTGGCAGCTCTGTCACCTCAGAGTTTGCTTTCAGTCTGGCATGGCAATCGACGGAAATGACACTTATCATTGCCCCTGTATCGATGAGAATGACTACGTCACATCCATTCGGGATAGCTACAATCTTCGATAGACGCGTCAATTCGTAGTTGTGGTTCGTCGTTCGTCTAATAGATCTTCCTGAATCGGCTCCCAGAGTAAGATAGTGGCAGTTACTCTGTGCTCAATCGGGTAAGAATCTACTGAGTTTTTGGAGTTTTTTTTTCTCTTGTCGGGAAATACCGGGCTGGCTTCGCTCCGTTTCTTCCGCCGGGATATTTCGTGTTTCCCGCGAAGTCGGGTTCTGATCTCCACCTTCTTGGTTTTCTTGGAGTCCTCGGAGTTGCTGAAGGTATTCACGACTCTCCTGTGCTCTTCCTCTCCAGTCCCGATCGACCTGGTATCTGGGGTCCCGATCTTGACTGTATCCTCTGCTGTAGCGGTAATCTCTACGGACACCTCCCTGCTGTGGGTTCCGGTTATTATTCCCTCGGCGGTCGTCATCGTAGCGACGGTTGTCGTTCGTTCCTTGATCAAAGCGTCGGTTCCAATAACTACGACGGTCATCTCTCCGTTCTGTAGCGTACGGAGTGTTATTCCAATTTCTCCGACCACGATCGTATTCATCACGCTGGCCAAGGCTCTCTTGAGTCTGTGTTTGCTGTGGCGTCTGGCACACTTTGTCCACAGTCGTCAAGCTAATGTGTCGCTCATCACGCCTATCAGTCTTCTGTTAACAGTGTGTTGGAAACTGTTCGGTATTGGCGTCCAGTCGCCGTAAGATTTGATCACACTGCTGGAATGTAGATGCTCCTGCAGCGATAAATACTCGTTGGACGTCTGCAGGGTATTGCCAGACAATGGTATTTACAAGGTCTTGCTCTGACAGTGGGGGTTGCAAACAACGAAGTTTCGCAAGCTGGGTTGCGAAGTAGTTCGCATAGCGCGTCGGTGTGTTCGAGCTGTATCGGCGAGTGTACATCTCAGCTCTGATACTCTGCTGGATGTCGCTCGACCAGTAAGTTCTCAGTAAGGCTTCTCTGAAGTCTTGATAGCCTACGAATGAGTAGCGGAAGGCTCTGAACCAAGTGCTCGCTTGCCCCTCAAGCAAACGCTCAATAACTTGGAGCTCTCTCTCCGGAGTCACCATTGTATCTCTTAAGTAGCCCTCCACATTCGCTAAGAATTCTACAGGAGTGATGCCACTTCCAGTGCCTGAGAATCGAACTGGTTGCTCTTCTCGCGAACGGATGATTGTCACGTTCCCCTGCGTGTGCGCGGGTCTGAATGAACTCGGCGTATAATTATGCGTTGGCGTACTTGTGTCCTGACTTTGTTGATTATGTACGGGTTGGGAAGGATAGCGTTATAATTTAACGCTTGACTCTGCGCTGAACCGGTAACTTGGAACGGTTGTGGTCCCATGGGTGCGCTAGGTTGAAAATGTTTAGGCTTCATCCCTGCGGATTGCGGTCCTGGCGTTGCCTGAGAGCCTCCCATCTGTGGAGGTAAATGTATCTCCCTTGGTTGAGTCTCAAGTCGGTCGAGACGTCTCTCGATAATTTCGAGCCCTGGGATAGTCTTAGCTGCGACCTTGTTTCCAAAATCGTTGAGCTGCAACTCAATTCTCTCGACTTTACCTTTGAGGTTGGTGTCGACTTCACGAATAGCTGTCCTCAAGTTGTAACTGAGGTCTAACCTCTCGGTTATTGTGACTTCCTCAAATCTTTTCTGTAATGAGTCGATTTCCCCCTCGACTTTGCACATGTTGTCCTTGATCCGACCTACGTCATCCTTGAACTCGGCTACCTTCGCCTCCATAATAATTTTATGCTCATTAAGGTCACCCCTCAACAGCATTACATCGATCTTATTTTCTTCTCGATGAATGTCTACTGTCTCTCGTAGCCCTGTTACGGTATCGGTTAATTCCGTAATGTTCCTTCGGTTCGTATTCAACTCGTCCTTGACCTGGATCATACCATCGACGATCGTCTTGACATTATTGTTGACGGCGTTCGCTGCACCTCTCATCAGTACGAGTCCTATGTTCATGGTAGCCATGTCCTTCTTGACGTTATCCATGAATCCCTCGACGTGAGTTAATCGAGTTCCAAATTCCTCTCGAGTATGGTCTAAGTCAGCCCTCATATCAACCTGAACTCTATTAATCGTTGTCTGAACCTGAGCGGTGTGCTCCTCCAAACGGGCCTGCACGTCCTCCCTAGCTCTATTCATTTGGTCCGTTAAATTATCAATACGCTGGTTAGCCTCCTGATGGTGTCGTATTACGTCAACCCTAACAGCTGCTAAACCTGTCGTAAGATCATTTCTGGCCCCTATTTTATGAGCATCCATGTCGGCCCTGACCTGCGATAGATCAGCCCTAACATTATTAATTAACTGTGTGTTATCCTCAAGATCCTGTCTAACATTATTAATTGATCGGGTGTTAACCTCAAGATCCTGTCTAACATTAGTAATTCATCGGGTGTTAACCTCAATATCCTGTCTAACCTAGTCCACATGACCACTTACATTGTTAACAGCTTGGGTATTCTCACCCAAGTCACCCCGGACTTCACCTAAATCACCCCTTACAGTACCTACTTCCTGCCTGACTTCACCTAAGTCAGCAGTATTCTGCTGGAGATTGGCATTGACACCTGCCAACATCTCCCCAAATACACGACGAATTGTTTCCTCATCCATGACAAGAAATTATTGAGAAAGAGAGGGAGCAAACTCTTATGGAACTTACAGCTATGATTAGTTACTTGGTGGTATAAAGCTTGTTTCATTTAAATAAACATCACGAGTACATCTGGAGTATGCAAACTAAGTGCTTCTACATTTACAAAGACAACAGCGAGCAAAGCAAAGTATTACATTTACTCAGGATGAGGCATCATCAAAGAAAACATATCCATCATTTATCTAACCCACAAGCCTCACCCCATGGACTTGTATCAAACATGAACGCCATGTGGTTAATTGATTTGCAGTACGACTTTCTAAATTCGTCCCAGTCCGGTCAATTTACCATTGATCAACATTAAGATCCTCTTAAATAACATGGAACTGACGGTCACCACGTTAACGTCGGCACATGAGTTAGACGCCATTTAAAGAAGAGTATATGTTATGTGCCCGTCACAGGAGTTGCCAGAATAGCCAACAACCGAAATGACTTCCCTAACATCTCATCCGCCGGACCTAACTGCCGAGAGGATCAGGTGAACTTCCATACAGGCCAAAGCGGCACGAGAATCCATCGTCCACAGGGATCGTGGTACATGGTGACTAAAGGTCATAGACTGCCTAAGGAAAGGTTCACCTTACAACCTAGACTGAGGAAAGAAACATCCAGACTTATGTAAAACATGGTGAAAATTTATTGTAAAATTCACAAACCCCTATCCTAGTTCGGAGGGTTTCTATCGGCTAATCCGCAAGCTAATAAATAATCAAAAATAAAGAGCAGGTCCCTACCTGAGAAGTTACAGTAAACCCTCGCGAAAGATCTATCTCACAATAATAAAAGCAACAACAGCAACACTAGGAAAATGGTACGGCACAAAACCCTACATCAAGTTACAAGATCAAGCTAATATCGGAATTTACATTTAACAGGGTAGCAAAACAAATCTAAGTTATGATGATACCATTTCCTCATTTACATTTAATATTAATTCATCTAGCTAAGTCCTACCAATCAATACAAAATTTACGGCGGTGACGTCCGTAATATCAAACAATTACAATCAAAGCTATGTGACAAGCCATAAAAAAACATCTAAGACACTCTTATAAACTGGGTGCTAATCAGCACACAAAAGGTGACATAGAGGATTTGTACACTTTTACATCAATAAATCAATAAATACAAGACCACAGTTTTATTCAAAGCCTACCTACACCTTGGTTTACTGTTTGTAAGCCATAGTCATTTAACGTGTGTAATTACGGTGACGACTGCGTAGTGAAGACTACGTCAAACATCGTATGGCCTGCGCTCCACCAGCTACGAACTAAAGGTTCGAGCAAGCCTCTGTCGCTACAAAAAGTGTCAGCTGTCCTAAAGTCATTTCCTCCAGGAAATACTTTCATTGGCACGGCTATGTCAGCAGGTTCCAAATGCAAATGAACAAGGTTAAATAGAAAGGATTCGTTAGTTATATTTTGTTTATCAAAATTATGCGTTTTATTATTAAGATGTCGGTTTAAATTATCGTTGGTTTATGGCGAATAACAGCTGACTACCTTGGCACGGAGCGTCTCTGAGAGATCATCTCTGCCATAGAGCCTCGACTCAAAAGTCGGAATACAATCAACGAGCAATAACAACTCAGACACACAATAACACAAGTTACCAGCGGCGCACAGCTCGCGTTCAATAACTCTGGGACGGGTCTGGACACATCAGTTACCCTCCCTAAATATCTGGTCGACTGGAACAGTCCCGGACATGGTACACAAAATACCTTCACACATGAAAAAAAACTCATCACGGGGCTAGCCACCAACATAAAATAAGAATCCTGACATAACTGTACTCGTCGAAACAACGGTACACGCAAAAGGCGTTTAACTAACAAATGACAATCTAAAGAACATGTGAGCAGATACAGAAATGGACTCTGGGTTCCATACAGGTGATCATAAGTCTGTCTCACTTAGAAGCAAGCGCTCTCACTCGTGCGCTGGGAAATATTCACAAACCTGTCTGAGTCACAGCAAGTTGCAGGCTCCCTGCACTATTAGACACAACACGTTGACTGGGCCGGCAATTCAGGCAAGAAAATAAGTATGAAACTGGCCTCATAACAATACCTTTACCATAGGTTATAAACATCAAAGAATGTGTGCATTAAGAGCACGCTATAAAGCTGAATACAAACATATAACTCTGTCTTTCATAGCAAAGACGTTTAAAAGATAGCAATGTCACTCATTGCTGGAGCTCTTTGCTCTCAAAGATAAAATACTTCGGTAGTTTCTTGTATCAAACATTCAAATAATCACGTGTCATCACACTTGACACAAACAAAATAATATTATGGCGCAAACTCCACTCTGCTGGATTTGCTTAATGATACGTTGGGAATTGGGTTCGATGCTAGGCTACAACGAAACATCCATTTTACTTGCAAGGTCTACACTTGACCTGGATGGCGTCTGAGCACATCATGAATGAAATATAAATGCAGTTACAAAACTGGTAATTACAGTCGATTACCTAAATGATACGACTTCTCTAATGACGTCAGGGGCGTAACATTGACTGTCTGCTATGAGTGCAGTTAAAGAAATATAATCAAGGCATCAACTTGCCATAACAGGAGTCTGCTAAGACTCGAAAATCATCCCAGATAGGGTTAACCAAAGTAGTCCTGAAATGACTACGGTCACGTTTAGCAATAGACAGGAATTTGCGTCCTAAGACGTCCATCAGGTTGCACCAGGGTTGAACAAAATGTCGAACCGAACGGTGGCTCACAATCACTGTAATAAATGACATCTAATTATACTAATTACATTCCCTACCTATGAAATGGCTGTCACTAAGTTCGGCTGATTTACAATCTACACTTATCTAAATATACCACCAATGACTAGAACAAAGAAGGGTTGTACAAACTCACGATATGAAGGAGCCCACACTTGGCTCTCTGTCCAACGACAAGGGTTGAACAAAAGCACCTCTGGCTTTCAGGATTGGCATCGTCCGTATCAGAACTTCCATCTTGGCTCTCCTAAAGACCAGGGTTCGGTCTGTCCCTGTAGTTGACATCGTGAATGGGTTGGACATGCCTAGGAAAGGCATCCTCGATTCCTTCCTTCTCGTTCGACGTTCTTGAAGTTCCAAATCATGCTCGTTCCACCCGAGACATCTCCCTCATACCATAATGGTACTTAGCCCATCATCTCCGGTTCGAACATGGTGTTATAAGTGTCGAACACGTGGTCGGTAATGTTAGACATCATGTATTCCATTAGTACTTTAAAATTGCGGTGTGCTTTGTAGCTATCACAGGCGTTACACATATATTTAGCAACACGGCCTCTACACTTTGCAGATATCATTAATAAATGGCCATGCACTGATCTGCTGGTTCACACCTGCACAGACTCTACTTTTGCAATCACGTGGCATCCGTGAAATAGGCGTCGATTTCTGGCGGATAAATCCACCGTAGCAATTTATATACGAAGTGGTTTTAATATCACACTCGTTCAATGTAACTTTATCACAGTTATTGGTATATTTAACACAAGGCTTCAACCCTGCACAAATCACGTGGGTACAAAATGTGGTGCTACAGAATCGTAGAAAATTCACAATATTTCAAATACGTTTCACAATGCGATTTGAGCTGATCACTACACTTTACAATCGTGATGCACAGTACGATGGTGCTCGATGACACTTGATAAATATTTCTTCCCTAAAAAGCGGACTGTTTCCACGTCTTACATGACGGATATTTCAACACGCCTCAACAGGGCGGATTCTCCTGACGTAGTGCATGGAACTGCGTTCCTCGTGGAATCAAGTCGTCAAACTAAGTCGTTGTGCGACTATTTACATCCCTTCTTGCGTATCTGCAATGATATTACCATACCTTAAAGTGTAAAAACATTCTCCAAAATGTTCCAAAAATACTGAATGACGAAATGGAATATTCTGAGTCTCGTAGAAAGGTAAAGTTGTTTAATAAGACCTCAGATAAATAATTAGCAGACTTCACCAAAATCAAAAGTGCGATTCTCCGCTACTCCAAAGAGAATCGTATAAGCTCTCAGCTTCTGGTTGCTTTCTGGGTGTGTTCAAAGGTAATACATCCCATCATAAATGTGTTGTCATGAAAAATATCACATTAACCTTAGCTCAGCGGGTTCAGTATATACCGTTTTGCTCGCGTTTCATTTGTTCTAACTTGCAGTCCATTTTTACTTCCAGCGACACTAAGGGAACCAAGCAATACCCATGACTCTGCCTTCTCAAATGCTGCCGCCCTTATAGATTGTAGTACGTACATGGATGACTTTGTAACTGGTGGTGAAACTGAGAACCAAGTGATCAAACTTTATTATGAACTCACAGGACTGCTAAACACAATTCACATACCCATGGCGAAATGGGCAACCAACTCTCAACAACTGAAGTGCAACTGGACGTCCGAAGGTCGGGACCTAGAGACCAATACGCAAGTAGTAGGAGTGAAATGGTCCACTGAAACTGACACTTCCTACATAGACGACCATGATATCACCGATAATCTCAAGCAGGAACCCGCTAGTAAGAGATTACTGTTACAAACTACTTCCCGATTTTATGACCCCTTGGGACTTTCAACACCGGTAGCGATTATTGGAAAAATACTGTTCCAAGAAACCTGGTGCAAAGGGATTGGATGGGACGAACTCTTACCACATGGTATAGGCGTACGTTTGCATAATTGGATTTCGAGTCTTTCACAGTTATCGCAGCAACAAATTGCTCGATGGATCGGCATTTCCGAAAGAAGCAACAGTCAAATTCACATCTTCTGTGATGCAAGTGTAAGGGCCTATGGCGCAGTATGTTATGTCAGGACCACTCAAGGGCATAGTGTTACTGTCCGTTTGGCTTGCAGCAAAAATCGACTCGCTCCCGTGAAAAGGGTCACGCTTCCGAGACTAGAACTGCTAGCTGCTCTGGTGGGAGCGCGACTTTTAAATTATTTCTGCAAAGCACTAGGTTGGGTACAGAGTGACCCTAATCGCTGGAAGACATTCGTGTCCAACCGGGTAACTGAAATCAAATCTTTCACTACTCCATCTCAATAAGGTACTGTCCAGGGGGAGAAAACCCAGCAGATCATTTGTCGAGAGGAATTTTAGTGGTACAAATAAAGTCACTTGATGGATGGTGGCATGAGCCTCCTTGGCTACTACAACAACCAGAA
This sequence comes from Meconema thalassinum, assembly GCA_946902985.2. Lineage (NCBI taxonomy): Eukaryota > Metazoa > Arthropoda > Insecta > Orthoptera > Tettigoniidae > Meconema > Meconema thalassinum. The sequence continues at coordinate 36,569,801 of OX336392.1, forward strand.
CATTGGCCTAGCCAACTATCCACCCGCGTACAACTGCCAGAAGAAAAGAAGACCATCTTCAATATCCTTACATTTGAGAAAATTTCACCCCTATTAGATCCTTCCAGATACAGTTCCTACTGGAGGTTACTTCGCTTCACTGCGTGGATACTTCGTTTCTTGCAACATGTTCGAAGAAGAGAACGGTTCTCTGGGGAGTTAACAGCACCAGAGCTTCAAAACTCACGCAAATATTGGATACAAACGGTACAAAAAGAGCGTTTCCCTGCAGAATATCTGGCTCTAAAAGACGGTGTAGCTTTGCCAAATGAATCTAAAATGGCCCGCTTCAACGGACTCATTCGTCTAGGTGGTCGTCTACAACTTGCAGAGTTATCCAGTGAATTACAACACCCGTTACTCTTGGATGGCTCCCATCACTTTGTAAAATTGCTCATCAGTCAAACGCACATCAGACTTCACCACTTGGGGGGTGCGAATTGTGTTGTCGGACTATGTATGGAATTTTGGGTGCTCAGAGCACGACAGGCAGTGAAGAAAGTGTTGCGTAAGTGCCTTCCTTGAAAAATGGCGCAAAATCACTTCGCCCAAGCAATCGAAGCTCAACAACCCAAATTAAGGGTAACACAAACGAAACCCTTTGAAGTCACTGGAATTGATTTCGCTGGACCCCTTTATATGAAGGTGGGGACCACGAGCAAGAAATGTTACATAACACTCTTTACCTGCGCTACTACCCGCGCGTTACACTTGTAATTGTGCTCAGACATGACTGTGGACACGTTCCTCTTGGCACTTCAGAGGTTCGTTGGAAGACGAGGGATACCACACATGGTATATACTGATAATGCTCAGGCGTTTCACGCGATCAACAGAGAACTCAAGTCTATCTGGACTTCTCTCACAGCCCCTCCTACACATCAGTACTTCGCTCATCATAACATCACCTGGCGATTTATTCCTCCAAGGGCGTCTTGGTGGGAAGGATGGTGGGAGAGGATGGTAGGCACCACCAAGTGGTGTCTGCGAAAGGCACTTCTCCAGGAAGACAAGACGCCGAGGCACATGTGGGCAAAGGTCCGCATCAAGGAGCTACGTGTTGGTAGTGATGCAGTCGCCAGGACGGCGGTTCTTCGCACCCCTACCGGAGCCACAATAACCCGCCCCATTCAGCTGGTCATCCATCTGGAGGTTGATCAGGATGGGGAGGATGTGGGGAATTGAGAAGTTGCAACTATTGATTGCGATCTATGATTGTCATTCGGTTTATTGTTATTACTTCACTTGTGACATCTTGGTTAGATTAATAAAGATCAGATTGTAGTGTTCACGTTATCCATTTCTATTAACCACAACAACCTGGTTCTTTTAGTGCGTATTCCTCAGATAAATCCTCTTCTGTTCCCCAGCCAGTAGACTCACAGTAGTCGCGCTCATCACAGCATAATTCACCTGGATACTCGCAACATCCGTCACAATTATCACAATACTGGGGGCACTTGTCGGCTGGGCTGCTCAGTGCCACGCCCACCAGGGCTCCCAGGAGAAGCGCCACAACCTGTGATAGAGACACGCCATTCATAATAAACACTCTGCATTGTGCATCTGAAACAAGAGAATATGTGAATCTTTGTTTGTCTGTTTGTTTTGTTGTGTTTGAGTTGCCTTTGTTTATTTAGTTTGAGTTGTCTTTGTTTGTTTGGTTTGAGCTGCCTTTGTTTGTTGTGTTTGAGTTGTTAAGGTGCCGTCTATTGTGATTCTCTCTCCTAGCTGTAAAGAACCTGTCGAGATGCTGATTACGGAGGAAGAAAGAATGGTTGTTTTTGTTGTTTCATTTAATTTACATGAACAATCTGGTTATTTAGCCCCGTGTATTTGGCTGTGTGTAGAATTTGTCTGACAACCTGTGTTGTTGTGGTGACTGTAGGGTATGTGTATTTGTACCTCGAGTGAGAATTGGCAAAGAGCTGGTCGCGACATTTAGTTAGGAAACATCCAGGCATTTGCCTGGAATAGAAGTGGGTAAAACACGGACAACCATTTCCAAGAAGACAAGCTGGTATTTGAAACCACTTCTTCTCAGGTTTGCCTCACGAGGCTGAGTGTACCACATTCCACCCCTGAGACCAGAATTCAATTTCGTGGCACAGCCGGGAATCGAACCCGAACCCCCGAGGATGCAACCAAGAATGCTACCCACTCCGCCATGAGACGGACAGATTTTTGAATACGGGGCGGGGTGAGAAAATAATGCCACAAAGATATATTATTTTAAGTCACTCTTGGTATTCTTCCCCCAGCGACTAGTGGGACGTGGGATGGTGACCACGGGACGCCAGCTGAGTCTGGCATGGTTTCCGCTTCTATGTCGGGCTCCGTCATGACATCATTCCTGTCGACCCCCAACTCTTGTTCTCCCTAGCCCCGAAGGTATTAGGTTCCCGAGGCCTAGGGTGTCCTTCATTCTCCCGCCTGAATATTCGCCTTTGCCTCATTTTACCTGAAACCCTCATATTTTGAGGGTTCAGCCTTATCCTTTTCTACTCCTGATTAATCCTGCCCTCTGCTCAAGGCATTAAGGGAGGCAGGGAAGCCCTTCCACTTATGAAACATCCGGGAGTTGGCGACAGCTAGGGATTCCTGAACTGGGTCAATTGTCTCCTGTTTCCCTTGGAACCCCTTCTTATTCCCTTTCCTATCCGCCTTCCATGGCTCTACTTCATTCTAAGTCCCTCAGTCCTCAAACTTCGAGAGTTGTGGGTCTATTTCCCCTCTTCCTTCTGCGTCTTATCACAAGGTCTTAGTTTACTGGAAAATTACAAGGATTGCATTGTGTATCAAATGTGACACTACAGATATTTGACGACCCGATATCTCTTGACTCGCAGTGTCATGAATTGTTTCCATCCTTCAGAAAATATGTTCATTGTAGCCACTCCAGAAAGATTGGCAATCAAACAAAATGGATTTCATGAAAGATTACATTTACTTTGTATAAACTAACATTGAACTTATGCAGGCGTCACATGTCACTAAGGTGTGGCTGTTTAGGATCTACAGAAATGTGAAAACTGATGGAAAATATGCCCTAAAATACTGATGTATGATCCAAAAAGGTACAATATGACCTAATATATTTTACAAGCTTTCTAGACACGCGTTAATAATGTAGTGAAATGTTATTTTTAATACAAATTCCACATTCAAACCTAAACATTTGTTAAAATCTACGTTGATTTCATGAATAGATCTACAATAAATATGTTTTCCTCAAATATTCAACAAAAATGTTTCCAGAGGCTCGCAGAAAGCGGTATATTCTTCACCTTTTCTCGCGTTAAGAACTGAAACACAAATCACATTGCATGTAGAAGAGAAAGAATATGCCCTAAGTTAAAAATACTACCAAGTTTAGTTACAGTTAAATATTCTTTGTTAGTCTGCAACAATTGTCAAGTTTATAATTTTTTGCGACGCTAACGCACAGAAACCTTGCAGCGGCCAGTAAAATATTACCAATATATGACCTTAAAACATTGTTGTTGTTGTTGTTGTTTGAGTCTTCAGTCTTTTGACTGATTTGATGCAGCACTTCATGTCTCCCTGTCCTCAGCTAATCGTTTCATCTCTACGTAGCTACCACACCCTACACCCAAGGCAATCTGTTCAACACATTCAAACCTTGCTCCTCCATTACAGTTTTTGTCATCGACCCTTCCTTCCACCCCCAGGGACTCACATCTAGTGGGACGTGGGTTGGCAACCTCGGGACCCCAGCTGAGTCCGGCACTGCTTCCACTTACTTGGGCCGGGCTCCTCTCTGTCTTCTTTCTTGTCGACCTCCCTTGGTCAACTCTTGTTCTATTCCGACCCGGATGGTATTAGGGTATCTGAGGCCTAGGGAATCTCTTCATTTCTTGCCTTAATTCGCCCTTGTCTCATCTTTTCTGATTCCCTCTTTCTGCGAGAGGACAGCCTTCTTTATCTTTTCATGTTATCTCCTGGCTTCTGCTCAAGGCCCTCAAGGAGGCCGGGTGTGTGTAGCCCCACCACTTCTGGTGCACCCTAGATAATGCTACACCCTCAGGGGCTCACGGTTGTTGAGTACGGGAGTTGGCGACACCGAAGGATTCCTGAGCTGGGTTCGGTTTCCCCCTTTTGTCCTTACCTGTGGGGTGGACCCTCTCCTCTTTCAATTTCCTATCTGCCTTTCATGGCTCTCCTTCCTTCCAAGTCCCTCTGTCCGCATTCTTCGAGGGTTGAGGGCGTTTCTTTTCCTCCTGTCCTTTATTTGACTTATTCTCCTTTGGTTTTTCCATTTCTTCTTCTAGTATGTAGGTTAGTAGTTAGTTTTAGTTATAGTTTACAATTCATTTTCATCTTCACGATCACCCTAACCATCAAACAATTATCATCTTCATCATCCTTCCTTCCATTACTAAGCTTGCTATTCCTGGGTGTCTTAGTATGTGTCCTTGCAACCTATTTCTTCTCTTTGTTAGCAATCGCCAGAAACATCTCTCCTCTCCCAATCGTCTTAATACCTCCTCATTCATAACCCCATCTACCCATCTAATCTTCATCATTCTCCAATAACACCACATTCCAAACGCTTCAATTCTCCTTTCTGCTGCACCAACAGTCTAAGTTTCAATTGCATACAGCGCCACGCTCCAGACAACGGCTTTCAAAAATGACTTCCTAACACGTAAATCTATATCCGATGTCAGCAGATTCCTTTTTTGTAGAAATGCTTTCCTTGCCTGAGCCAACCTACTTTTTATATCCCCTTTGTTTCGTCCGTCACTGGTTATTTTGCTTTCTAAGAATCAGAAGTTTCCTACTTCCAAACCCAGGTATGTCAAATACTAATTTGACCCCAGAATTAGATTATTTCGAGTTATTTGTCAATGAAGAAGTGTTGATAAAGGTAGCGGAGGAAACAAACAAGTATCCTAAACAGACTGTTGACGCTAAGCCACCCAGTCAATATTCCAGGCTCAGGAAATGGGTTGATACTAATTATAAGGAGATTTTTGTGCTAATAGCAGTGACGCTGCTGATGGTTCGAAATAAACATCTGTCTATTCAGGAACATTGGTCCAGCGATCCCCTTCTGCATGCCCCAATTTTTCAGCAAGTTATGTCCCATGATAGATATCTAATTTTACTCAGTATGTTCCACGTCACCGTCAATGAAACCCCAAACAAAACTGACAGTCTGAACAAAATTTGATTCATTATTGACCACTTCAGGAAAACATTCAAAACCTATCTCACCCCATTTGCTAACTTGTGTGTTTATGAAAGCCTAGTTTTGATCAAGGGACGTCTTGCTATCAAGCAATATATAAAAACCAAGCGTCATCGTTTCGGCATCAATCTGTTTGTTCTCTGTGATTTTATCACCTATACTGGCCCATCAACAGAAATTACAGACCCCTATAAACTAGGTATTTCTGGTGCAGTTGTTACAACACTTCTACATGATTATTTAGATAAAGGCCATAGCTTATTTGTAGATAACTGGTACACTGGCCCACAGCTGTTTTCTTTGCCTAATGACCGAGCTATCAATGCATGTGGAACAGTGCGAAAGAACAGGAAAGGCATGCCTGCAATGGGAACTAAATTGGGAAGAGAGGAATTGGAAATGAAATCTAGCACGAAAATGACGGCGCACAAATGGCGTGATAGGAGGGATGTGTTCGTGCTTACAACCATGCACAAAAGTATATTTGAAGTGACTGGGAAAAAGGATCGCAAGTCTGGAGCATCTATCTTGTAGCCTCAGGCTGTCATGGAATATAACATGGACATGGGATCTGTCGATAAGGCAGACATGCTCCTTAGTTAACTCCATAGTGTGCGTAAAACTATCAATTGGCCCAAGAAATTATTCTTTCATATTTTAGACTTGGCACTTCTAAATTCATATGCCCTATACTGTCTATCATCAGGTAAGCGTCCTTCATTGGCAGAATTTCAGCTTCAAATTATAAGACAGATTTTGGAGAGATACCACATCCCCAGAAAATCAACTCAAGGAAGACCATCGGTGACATCTACGGACCCAGTTCTTCGACTAACTGAAAGACATTTTCCCTGCTTAGTTCCGCCAATTGATAAGAAATCAAACCCAACTCGTCACTGTCATGTATGTAGCAATACTATCAGGAGGGAAAGGAAGAGGAAAGTGTCCCGATACATGTGTCAACCATGTGGTGTTGCACTCTGTGTCGTACCTTCCATTGAAGACTACCACTCACGCAGGAATTATTCGAATGTTTAGAAGCGTAAACTTTATATTTGCACATATTTAGTGTTCAATTATTAGTATAGATAAATTGTATAGCCTATTTAGTTGAAGAAAGGCTTTTTTTTTTTTTCGCGAAAGTTTAGGTGTAGGAAAATGTATGTGTTAGAATTATTTAAGATATTTGTGCTTTGAGGTAATATTGGATTCGTGTGTTTATATAGTGATATCGTGTGTTTAATTTAATGATTCGCTTTGGAAGTGTGTGTGTGTATGGAATGTATATAGTGCGTGCATTTCGTGAGCATAGTCTTCGCTGTAAATTACAATTTTCAAAAATCTTTCTACTGGATAAAATTTCGCCTACTCATGTGGAATCAAACCCTGGATCCCAAACATCAACCTAGGCCAATACCTTATGAACACACTAGTAAGTAAATTACTTTTAATTATTTTCAGTTACTACTTGTATTTTATGTTCAAATTTGTGAATTTCTGTGTAAAAGTGGTTGGCTAAAATAATCCACCACAGAGGTTGCGCTAACAATGTAACAATTCAGCAGTGAAAAGGTTAATACCTCCTCATTCATAACCCCATCTACCAATCTGATCTTCATCATTCTCCTGTAAGACTACATTTCAAACGCTTCAATTCTCCTCCTTTCTGCTACACCAACAGTCTAAGTTTCAATTGCCACGATCCATACAACGGCTTTCAAAAATGACTTCCTAACACGTAAATCTATATTCGATGTCAACAGATTCCTTTTTTGTAGAAATGCTTTCCTTGCCTGAGCCAAACTACTTTTTATATCCTCTTTGTTTCATCCATCACTGGTTATTTTGCTTTCTAAGAATCAGAAGTTTCCTACTTCCTTCAGCGTTTCACCTGCCAATTTGATGTCCATATAGGTTTCTAATTTATTTCGGCTGCATTCCAATATTACTATTGATGACTTGATGACAATAAATATGAACATGACCCAAATATACATTTATATGCTCTATTGAATCCCCCTAAGAAGAATCCGGATCATTGAACTCGAGCTTAATTACAGTTTTTAATGAAAATGTAGTCAAGGAAAAAATCTGACATTTCCTAAACTTCCGAACCTTAGTTATTTTATAAGAAGGCCTTCGAATCAGCGCTTCTGGCAGAGAAGTTTTCATTTTACCATGTAACACATAACAACTTGTCTGTAATCTTATATTAAATTATCAACAATTACTTACGAGGAACTTGGCCATTTTGCAGGACGTGTAGGACTGAAGTGAACTGAAGATGTGTGATGACTCCTGAATGTTAGTACCTTATATACTTAGACAGTCTTCATCAAAAGTTACACAACCCCTCCTTAGTTGTAGCAGGCTCGTCATATATTTAGTAATGAATTAGCACTTACCACTAAAACCACTTAAAGTAGAGACATTTTTGCCCGTAAAACACGCATAAAGATAAAATACAGGGCAATGATAACACTATCTTCTCGGGCACATACGTTAAAAAACAACAATAGGTTGTAAATTATATAGGAGTGTCGTCGCCAGCATGAAGAAAATTTTGAATGTGCAATATAAAGTATCTACATAAATCTTAGACCATTTCCATTATACTGAAGAAGAGAAAAATCATATAATTCCGAAAAGATAGAAACATTCTCTTATATCATCCTTTTGAAGGCCTTTCTAGGAAAGTGAAAGGTTTCTTGGGCTTTTATCTCTCGCAGTAAAGAAGCGCAGGTGCGCTTCACAAGAAGGGAGGTAGTGCACGGTTCGCCAGCTTGGTGTTCCTACGCAAAAACCACACACAAGACGCGGCATACACCTAGAAAAGTTGCTGAGTTTTAATTCACTGGCCATGAAAGCCAATATACCATCATTCTATTAAAATGTCTTTAAATCATTCCCTTACTACTTCAGTTTACAAAATTCTCAATATGTGAAACTGCTTTACCTGAATTACCAATATCTGACACGAACATCTAATTCATTCTATTTCAAGATTTAGATATTCCATTTGTTCAACTACTGTAGGGGGCTGCGTGTAATGGACAAGCTGATAGGCTGGGGACTTGGACAAGCAACGTGTGTGATGATTTCTCAATTGAAGCACGTCGTTAACGAAATGTTTTATGAACTCAGACACTTTGATTTCACGAAGCTTGATGAACTCAGTCATTGATTTTATTATGTTTCCAAACCCACCATTTGTTTTCTTCTTTTGAGGGGCTTGGACATATTGGTCATTTAGCCTCGTGTACTTCGGTGTGTGTGGAATGTTGTCTGCTTACCTGTGTTATTGTGTTGACTCTATTAGAGTGTGTATTTGAAATCAGGCGAGGGATGGGAATGAGGCCGTGGCCGTAAGTTACGAACCATCCCAGCATTCGCCTGTAGTGAAAGTGGGGGAAAACCACTTCCAAGGTAGCAGAGGTGAGAATAGCCCCCATCTCTTCTTAGTTTTGCTTCACGAGGCTGGAAATTCATAAAATCTTCTGAACTGAAACAGGAAACAACGGATCTACGAGGTGCTTTCTGAATATGTTTCGTAACTTTACTTCACAGAGGAACTGTATTATAAAGAAAGAAACAACTTTTTCCATAACAAAAGATAAACATTCACCATAGGCGCTGAACTAAGGGGAAGTAAAGCCGGCGGTCCCATGTCATAGATTTATGGCATGCAAAAGATCCTTCCACAAACTAAACTTGCGTGAAGCTAAATTTCTAGGTTAGATTCGTTGGAACGCTCTATCAAAGTTCCAACATTCACCACTAGGTATTACTGACATCTGGTAGCTTAAGTTGGAACTACTTCAAATTGAACGGAACTTGTAGCTCACCCTATGGGTGTCCGCTTGAAGCAGCTACAGCCTCTGGTGAGCCGAACATGTCCTCGGACACTCCCGGCACTAACAGCCATACGATAAATGAATAAATAACATAGACGCTGTGTAAGCAGCGATGAATATCTGTAATACTTGTCCTACGCCCTTACGAGCGCCTTTGTCATAGCGCACATTTCCATTCGAGACCATGTTTCCAGCTCAAGTTTTTCTGCCATGCTGGTTTGCCGTTCAATGAACACAGACTAGACCGTGACGAGCAGCTGAAGCAAGTCCGGAGATTGCGGTTCGTATCCCGGCGCCGACTTGTAATTCCCTGTAATTCCACACTCCCTCCAGGCAAATGAAAATATAATACTTTATTTCAAGTCCCAAGGCACTTACCCGACACTAATAATTACAAACTACTACAGTCACCACAGAAACACAGGATATCCGACAAATTCAACTCACACCTAAGTATAAGGGGCTGATGACCGAGGTTGTCCTATGCCTTTAATATGAATTAGCAAGAAAAGAACAGCCTTTCTCTTCCAAAACTATGTTGGTTGGTTCCCCAGTTTAGGGGCTGCGACAACGCGGTCATGTAGCCCCGTGTATTTTGTGTGTGAGTAGAATCTGTCTGATAACCGGTGTTAATTGTGATGGCTGTATTTGTGTGTTTGTTATCTGTAATTCAGGTAAGGACTGCAGACGATCAATTTCAAGTTGTTTCAACTTTTGCTCCCAATGCTGCCGTCAACGACACCAAGTCGTGAACTTGGCTACTAGAAGCCACCGCAATCGGCACCTGTCGGCGAACGTTGGAAATTATAAATCGTTAATCAAATCTAACCTGCAAATTGTAGCTTCACACAATTGTAGTTAGTGGAAGGTTCTTTTACATGCCATAAATCTATGACATGGGCCCGCCTCTTCGAGGGTAGGCATACTGAGGATTTGTTCCAAACTATGTTAATGGGATATCTAAGAATGAGAGTCAATTTGGTTGTTAATCCATTTAAGGGATTTTCAATATCGTGTTAAATAATCCCCGAATACTTGAATGTGAACGTAGGCCAATGTATTATTTCAGTAGTATGCATCCCTCCTTCAGCGATCACAAGCGACCAATCGTGATAAATGAATATTCAAATCAAAGAGAATAGACATTAGCAGTGACAAATTGCACTCTAATTTCATAAATATCCATAATTTCTTAAATAAATGACTCATAAAAAAATTACGAAGTGTGCGATTTGCAGATACTGTTGCTGTAGGAATATACGCTCCATAAGTGATGTCCATTTCACATTTTGGCCGCTGTGATGACTGTTTCATGTCATTTTAACATTCTGCCTGGATTTCAGAAACGGTAAATCAAAGAAATGAGTACTCAAATCGTATAATTTCATAAATATCGAATAACCGGTGAGTGATTTGATGACTAATTTTCAGTGATTTTCAGTAGAACTTGGAATTCGAACTGAAATGTAAATAGTATTCTTTAATCATTTGGTTGAAATTAAAACATTAGATCCTTTCTCCTTAAGTGTCTCATTATAAACCTGTTGGGGGAAGTGTGGTTTATGAACATGCGACATTTCTCGTACGGGTCCGCTAGTATATAAAATACGGTAGAAACAGATGGCGCAATTATTAAGGTAAAGCTGAATATAACCAAATTCTTAATAGTATTTTGGTTCACAGAATCTTCAACAATGTATAAAATAAAACAGATGGTCCAATTATTAAGGTAAAGGTGAATATAACCAAATTCTTAATATAAAATGATTCACAGATTCTTCAACAATGTATAAAATATAAACAGATGGCGCAATTATTAAGGTAAAGCTGAATATATCCAAATTCTTAATAGTATTTTGGTTCACAGAATCTTCAACAATGTATAAAATATAAACAGATGGCGCAATTATTAAGGTAAAGCTGAATATATCCAAATTCTTAATAGTAAATTGGTTCACAGAATCTTCAACAATGTATAAAATATAAACAGATGGCGCAATTATTAAGGTAAAGCTGAATATATCCAAATTCTTAATAGTAAATTGGTTCACAGATTCTTCAACAATGTATAAAATATAAACAGATGGCGCAATTATTCAGGTAAAGCTGAATATATCCAAATTCTTAATAGTATTTTGGTTCACAGAATCTTCAACAATGTATAAAATATAAACAGATGGCGCAATTATTAAGGTAAAGCTGAATATATCCAAATTCTTAATAGTAAATTGGTTCACAGAATCTTCAACAATGTATAAAATATAAACAGATGGCGCAATTATTAAGGTAAAGCTGAATATATCCAAATTCTTAATAGTAAATTGGTTCACAGAATCTTCAACAATGTATAAAATATAAACAGATGGCGCAATTATTAAGGTAAAGCTGAATATATCCAAATTCTTAATAGTATTTTGGTTCACAGAATCTTCAACAATGTATAAAATATAAACAGATGGCGCAATTATTAAGGTAAAGCTGAATATATCCAAATTCTTAATAGTAAATTGGTTCACAGAATCTTCAACAATGTATAAAATATAAACAGATGGCGCAATTATTAAGGTAAAGCTGAATATAACCAAATTCGTAATAGTAAATTGGTTCACAGAATCTTCAACAATGTATAAAATAAAACAGATGGCCCAATTATTAAGGTAAAGCTGAATATAACCAAATTCTTAATATAAAATGATTCACAGATTCTTCAACAATGTATAAAATATAAACAGATGGCCAAATTATTAAGGTAAAGCTGAATATAATCAAATTCTTAATAGTAAATTGGTTCACAGAATCTTCAACAATGTATAAATTTCCTGTAACCTGATGAATTTGATTGTTGTGATTTTAAGGGGTGGAACAGCGAGGTTATCTGCCCCTAATCCCTGATTATGACAATTAATTTTTGTGGCATCCTAACTTCAGTAGATTAGTACGTATTAATCCCGTTTGTAACGGTGTCGGGGTTGAGATGCGATGACATTCTATGTGGCGGATGGTTTTTACGTCGGGATTCCCTTCCTGACGCCAATCCCATGAGAGGAGTTAATGAGAGAAGAAATGAATGATGATGAATGAAACTGGGCAAGATCACTCTCAAGTAGTTCCATTGTCACTGACACCCAGCGGCGAACGTTGGAACTTGATAGAGCGTTTCTAACCATATGTTATGTGTACAAATTTCGGATAAAGGGAATAAATTCCCTCTTCAGGTGATAGGGATGTATAGGGCACCGAAAGATAACTTTTCGTTTCTCGACACACTGTATGATAAAACTTGTACGGGTAAAAGAGCATAATAATTGCCGGAGATTTAAACCTCCCCAAAGTAGACTGGTCTGGTGAGTCAACTAGCTGTGGTCAAGCTCAGAGCGCTGCAAACAAATTCTTAAGGGTAGTTGATTTCCCAACTAGAGGCAATAATACCTTAGATGTTTATCTCGTAAGGCCTGTAGAGCTGTATATTAACTGTCTGAAAGTACCAGGAATTAGTATCGCAGGGCGGATCAGGGCAAATTTCAGGGGTATTTGAATGAGCTATTTGTAGGATGGGCATCGGAAGGAAATCACATTAATATCCTGTGGACTAATTTTTTGAAATTTTGATATAGCGCTATTGATAAATTTGTTCCATTTAAATTACTGAAACAAAACCCAGATCCTGAGTATTATACACGGGAAATCAGGAATCTTAAACGGAAAATTAGGAAATTATACAATAAAAGACATGATAGTGACAAGTATATGTTGAAATTGAAGTCCTTGTTAAGAGAGCTCGTCTTAAAAAAAAGGGCTGCTCATGACAATTATATGCAAGGTTTACTTTGTTCGGGAGGCGATGGGTGGTAAAAATTTTACAGTTATGTTAGGAGAAGAAAGGGAAATTCAAATAATTTGTCGATGATAATGTCCGGTGACGGTAAATTAATTACTGAGAAGCAGGCCATTGCTAATGAATTAAATGTCTTTTATGGTAGTGTGTTCAATAAATCAAATAGCTGTGTGTTGGACCTTAACGGTGAATCAGGGGCTCCTCTTCTCCAAATAAACCAGTCAGCAATTGTAAAGCTAATACAAAAATCACGTTACAATATATCGAAGGGTTTTGATAATATTGTTAGTGAAGTACTTAAACTAGGAGGTAGGGCCGTGGCACGATACTTAGAGGTGATGTTTAATGTGTCCATAAACAATGCGCAAATCCCGGATGACTGGAAAAGAGCTACGGTAGTTCCAATATTTAAGGGAGGGAGCAGACTTGAATTGGGCAACTACAGGCCGGTTAGTCTTACGTCCATCGTTTGTAAACAGATGGAGCATCTCATTTGCGACTACTTGAGGGAACAGTGGGAAACATTATCATGGTTTAATGATAGGCAACATGGATTTCGGAAAGGTTACTCATGCGAGAGTCAGATGCTATCACTTTTTCAAGATATTAGCGAATCGTTAGACGATGGAGTTTCAGTCGACGTAGTAGTTAGATTTTGCGAAGGCATTTGATGTCGTGCCGCATGACATGCTACTCCATAAATTAGCTTCGACGAAGATTGATAGAAGAGTAATTTTATGGATCCAAGAATTTTTGACTGGTCGTTCACAGAAAGTGAAAGTTGAAGGCCGATTCTCGGATGAAATCACCGTAACGTCGGGTATCCCTCAGGGCAGCGTAATCGGAACTTTGTTTGTTTGGCGTTTATAAATGACTTACCAAATGGGATTCGCAGTGACTGTCGATTGTTTGCGGATGATTGTGTAATATATGGAAAGATACATGACTCACAAGACAATGCAGTACTTCAAGATGACCTGAACCTGGTCTATAAGTGGGCGATTGAAAATAAAATGAAAATAAACACTAGAAAATGTAGTCTAATAAAAATAGGGAAAGTGCGAAGGCAAGATTTTCAATACAACATTGGCTCCGAAATACTTGTAGAAGAAGATTCTTGCAAATATTTGGGCGTTCACGTAAGAAATGATATGAAATGGAGTAGTCATATAGGTTTTGTCGTTTCTAAAGCTTACAAATCCCTGCACTTTGTAATGAGGGTATTAAAAGGAACTAGTACCTCTGCTAAAGAATTAGGATATTTGTCACTTGTAAGACCTATTCTGGAATACGCCCCGGCGGTTTGGGATCCATATCAAGTAGGGCTCATAAATGAGTTGGAAATGGTACAAAGAAAGGCCGCTAGATTTGTGCTCAGTGACTTTAATCCCAGGAGCAGTGTGAGCCGTATGTTAAAGAAACTTGGGTGGGAATCACTTGAGGCTAGGAGGATGAAATCTAGACTCGGTGCTATGTACAACACGTATACAAATCAACCAGCATGGGGTGAGCTTACTTAGTAAACGTATGGAAAAGCCTACTTACATGGGTAGGAGCGATCATCCTTTCAAAGTTAAGGGCCGACCACAGCGAACAAATTATGGTAAATATTATTTCGTAAACCGTGCCATTGATAATTGGAACTCTCTACCTGCCGCAGTCTTAGAGCCTTTTCCCAAACATACAGGTGTGAAGACTGACTATTTATGTAAATACTACAGTTTAATTGTTAGTGAATTGTTATGTACAGTTATTTATTTGTTATGTATATCTAATTTGCCACCGGAGGTCACACCCCCAATTGCAAATAAACGAATGAATGAAAGAATGAATGAATATAACCTACAATATAAGGTACACACTACCAATTGTAGCGGTAGGTTCTCTTTTATGCCATAAATATATGACATGGCTTTGCTGAAGAATTTTAACGCTCTTAAAAATCCGACGTCCTCGGCCGGGTTTAAACGCGCGATCTTCGGCATAGTAGTTCAACGTACTACTGACTACGCCACTATTAACCAGATCAGTCTTGGACGTCAATTGTGCTAACGGTCCTGGGAATTAGTTAAATTAATGTTTTTCTGGTAAAACTAAACTCATGTTCATTAGCAAAGGAAACATCAGAGGAGCAAACCTGTACAAAAATCAGGAAAGAATAGAACGAGTCTCACGTTACAATTACCTAGGAACTATCATCAATGAACAATAGAGTAACTCTCAAGAGATCCGTTGTAGAATTGCCAAGGCTAAAAGTGCATTCTTAACAATTTTCAAGAGCCATAACCTCACCCTCACCACAAAAGTAAGACTCCTCAAATGCTATATATACTCATTGCTTCTGTATGGCGTAGAAACATGGAGCTTGAAGGACGAAACTATTTCAAAACTCCACGCGTTTGAACTATGGTTATACAGAAGGATTCTTAAGATACCATGGACTCATAAGATTACCAACCAAGAAGTATTACGAAGGATGAATACAGCCCAAGAATTAGTCAATATTGTTAAATGCCGTAAGCTTCAATACCTGGGTCACATAATGAGGAACAGAGGCTGATACGAACTACTGCAATGCATTTTGAAAGGAAAAATAGAAGGAAAACGAGCCCCAGGACAAAGAAGACTTTCCTGGCTAGCCAACCACAGAGTATTGTTCGGAGAACCATCCGCCCAATTGTTCCGGATAGCGGAAAGACACCATAGCCAGAATGATCGCCAACGTTCGAAGCGGACAGGCTCCCTGAGAAGAAGAAGAAGACGATTTGCGGTGATATAATTACTTTTACGAGGGCTGTCCAAATGAAAAGGTACGAAACGATACTGTGGATACAATTTATTCTTTATTCAAGAGTAATCACCACAGGTGTCCCATTGCTTCACTAGCCGCAGGATTCCCTGTTCCCAGAAGTCTTGTGGTTGTCACAGGAGCCAATCCTGTGCAGTGTCCTTTAGTTCGTCGTCCGATAGGAAACGTTTTCCCTTGACGTGTATTGTGCGACACTCCGTAGCCTACGCAAGTTCATCAAGAACAAACGGGCTGAACTACTCATGAAGGGAGTGATTCTTCTCCATGATAACGCTCGCCCACACCTCTAACGTCACACATGGTGTATTGGCCACGTTCAAGTGGGAGCAACTTGAGTATCCGCCCTACATTCCGGACTTGTCATCCTGCGACATCCATCTGTTTCGTCCGTTAAAAAATAATCTCAAATCTACTGCGCAACTTTGACCAAACTCCGACGTGCAGAACAAAAGACGCGGCATGCTGACGATGGGAATTTTGCTCCTTCACGATAACGCAAGACCTCACACTGCTGCCCGCACTCGGGAACTGATTGACTCTTTTGTGTGGGAAGTTTTGGATCATCCACCGTATAGCCCTGACCTTGCTTCGAGTGATTTCCATCTCTTTTCGCAGCTGAAGCGTCATCTTGGTGGGAAGCGCTTCGCCGACGATGAGGATGTGAAAACAACCGTGAATTCTTGGTTGTCAGAGCAGGCGGCAAACTTTTATACAGAGGGATTTCAGAACTTACTTTTAAGGTATGACAAATGCCTAAATAAGCAAGGTAACTATGTAGGAAAATAGAGGAAGGTGTGTAAAACCTAAAAATAAATGTGTTTTCAAAATAAAATGTTCGGTTAATATTTAAAAGAAAACGGCCCTTACTTATAAACAGTAATTGAATGGAGATTGTTGGAAGAAATAAAAACCATAAAACTCTTATAGTGGGCCATGTAATGAAATAGAGGCATGCTGTCAGGGAAGTTTTTGTTGAACTTCTCATGCTGAATAATTCTTACCCTCGTAGTAAATAGATATTTTTAACTGTTTGCCCAGCATAAGCTTAAAAGGTGCACAGACGCAAGGTTTTTTTTTCGACTTTTCCACTGAAATCGTTACTACTGGGCTTCCTTTGGTCATACATAACTTATTTTCTACAAAAAACATTCCTGCAGATATCCTTTACAGAATGGTGAAATCCGCATCAAAATCCATCCAGTGGTTCTCGAGATTACCCGTAATATCCAAGAATCAGGAACTTTGTATTATACTAAGTAGAGATAGAGAGAGAGATATTACATGATTTGTCTGATAACCTGTGTTATCGTGGTGTCTGGAGTGGTAGAGTGTGGTGCGTGTTTGTATTTGGGGCAAGGATTGTGAAGGACACATTGGTGGTCTGATGTTATTTTTCTGGAGTAGAAGTGGAAAACCACAGAAACTACTCTACGATAGCTGAGGTAGGAATCGTACTCTTCGCCTTTAAGTTTTCTGGGTACTTAACAACAACAACAAAAGGAAAGAAAAAGAAAAGAGTATTTTGGAGTCATGTTAATCCAAATAAAATTTCACTATTGTCACACACTGATTGTCTTAGTAGCCAATAGGACGTCTTTTATGTTTCAGGCACATTTTTACACTTTTCCGCATTCTCTTGATTATTTTTTGACATTCCCAGGTCGTAATGTCATTCCACACTTCCGAAATCTTCTCGCGCAATTCGTGGACAATTTTGGGTTTGCGAGCAGCTACGCGCTGGCCTATGATGTTCCACAAGTTTTCGATCGGATTCAAATCCGGACTTCTCGGGGGCCAATCCAAAAATGCGATATTGTTCCTGTCAAACCACTCAATTGTTGAAGAAGATTTATGGCAAGAAGCGTTATCCTGCTGGTAAGCTAAATACCCATTGTGAAGCATGTTTTCTTGCATTGTTCCAATGTAACGTTGTGAATCCATATTGTGCAGACATCTTATAATACCAGTTCCAGCAGCGGATATGCACCCCCAAATCATCACAGATTACTCAATGGGACTTTCCGCATTTTCCCATACCAATTATTTGCCATTTCAATCCTTCTGACACAACGTTTTTCCCAATTTTCACAGTTCATGTAACACTAACCTCTTGCTCTTGACAACTGTCTCGAGATAAAGGCTCCACATTCACATAAATTACCCCCATCTGCCGGGCTAGGTGTATGCCATCTTTTGAGGAAACGATGAGCTATCATCCAGTGTTAGTGACGTGTAGATTCCTCAAACAGCTTTCTCGCTAAGCATGTCTAAACGCGTAGTACAAGTTACTCGTTTATTTCCGTTTTATAAAAACTAGCTGTTCCCGGCATGCGTTGCAATGCCAATCAAATAAAGTGTTGGGGTTTTGACATTGTTAATTGCAGTGATTTTGGATTCCCAATATTATTTTCTTTATCGTTAACCACCTCTAAACTATTATAAAAATAATATATTACTATCTCAGAAACATTCACGGGAGCGTGATCAACAACTCACGAAAGTTACATCGCAATGAAATGAATGCTGTATGAACGCATACGGGACTGCTGAAATGATTAGAGTGCCGTCACCCATTTGTTGAATATACTCGAACGCTACCTATTGTAAAATGGATCAACTCGAAAACCTTTCCTGGCGTGTACACAACAAATCATCAAAGTTGAAAAACAGACTTACTAATTCATGAACCTTCGCAGGACTGTACTCAGCTCTCCAAAGTTTTATCATACTTGGATGAATGGTGTATGATCGCATACGGGACTTCATTGAAACGATTCACGCGCTGTCGCTTATTAGTTAAATCTACCCGTTTGCTACCAATTGTAAAATGGATTTACTAAATCAGAAACCTTCCCTGGAGTGTACACAACAAATCACCAAAGTTTCATCTCTATCGGACTATTGTATATGAACGCGTACGGGTCTTCGTCGAAACACTTCGCGCGTCGTCGCTCATTTGTTGAATCTATTCGTGCGCTACCTATTGTTAAGTGGATTTACTAAGCCAGAAACCTTCCCTGAGTGTATAAAACATTTCACGCAAGTCTCATCGCATTGGGGTGAATGGTATATGAAACGCACGCCATTTTGTTGAAGTTACTCGCGCGCCATCTATTATTAATTGGATCTACTATGCCTATAACTTTTCCTTGCGTATGCACAACAACTCACCGAAATTTGATTGCAATCGGATGAATTGTATATAAAAGCATCACCAACACTCATTTGTTTAAACTACTGGTGGTTGTTAATTGGATTAACTATGCCTATAACCATCCCGGAAGTGTGCCAAACAACCCACCAATATTTTGTCGCAATCGGATGAATTATAGGCTATATGAACGCATCGCCAACACTCATTTGTTTAAAATACTCGCACGCTGTCCTTTGTAAATTGGATTGACAATGCCTATAATGATTTTGGAAGTGTTCCCAACAACTCACCAAAGTTTCATAGCAATCGGATGAATGGTATATGGACGCATACGGGACTTGTTTGAAACGATTCGCGTGCCGTCACTCATTTGTTGAGTCTACTTGTGCGATACCAATTGTAAAGGTGATGTACTAAGCCAGAAACCTTCCCTGATGAGTACACAACATCTTATCCAAGTTGCATCACTATCGGACGAATGGTATATGAACGGATACGGGACTTTCTTGAAACGCTTCGCGCGACTTCGCTCATTTCTTGAAACTACTTGTGTGCTACCTATTGAAAAATTGATTTACTAAGCCTAAAACTTTCCCTGGAGTGTACACAACAACGCACCCAAGTTTAGTCGCTATCGGACGAATGTTATATGAACGCATGCGGGACTATGTTGAAACACTTCGGGCGTCGTCGCTCATTTGTTTAATCTACTTGTGCGATACCTATTGTTAAGTGGATTTACTAACCTAGAAACCTTCCCTGAAGTGTGCACAACATCTCACCCAAGTTTAGTCGCTATCGGACGAATGGTATATAAACGCATACGGGACTTTGTTGAAACGCTTCGCACGTCGTCGCTCATTTGTTGAATCTACTCGTGCGCTACCTATTATAACATGGATTTACTAAGTCAAAAACCTTGCCTGTAGTGTACACAACCTCTCACCCAAGTTTCTTCGCTATCGGACGAATGGTATGTGAACGCATACTGGTCTTTGTTGAAACGCTTCGCCCGTCGTCGCTCATTTGTTGAATCTACCTGTGCGATACCTATTGTTAGGTGGATTTACTAAGCCTGAGACGTTCCCTGTAGTGCACACAACATTTCACCCAAGTTTCATCGCTATCAGACGAATGGTATATGAACGCATACGGACTTTGTTGAAACGCTTCGCGCGTCGTCGCTCATTTGTTGAATCTACTCGTGTGCTACCTATTATAACATGGATTTACTAAGCCAGAAACCTTGCCTGTAGTGTACACAACCTCTCACCCAAGTTTCATCGCTATCAGACGAATGGTATGTGAACGCATACAGGACTTTGTTGAAACGCTTCGCCCGTCGTCGCTCATTTGTTGAATCAACTCTTGCGCTACCTATTGTTAAGTGGATTTACTAAGCCAGAAACCTTACCTGAAGTGTAGAGAACATCTCACACAAGTTTCATCGCAATGGGATGAATGATATATGAACGCATGTGGGACTTTCTTGAAACAAACGCACGCCATATTGTTGAAGCTACTCGCGCGTCATGTATTGTAAATTGGATTTACTATGCCTATAACTTTTCCGGGACTGTGCACAACATCTTACCAAAATTTGATCGCAATCGGACGAATTGTATATGAATGCATCGCCATTATGCATTTGTTTAAACTACTCGCGCGCTATCTATTGTGATATGGATTAACTATGCCTATGATCATCGCGGAAGTGTTTACAACAATTCACCAAAATTTGATCGCAATCGGATGAACGGTTCATGAACGCTTAAAAGACGAACACACAGACATTCCTTTTTATATATATGAAAATGAAAATCCACAGCCTGCTTCCAGTCTCCGACCGGGTCAGGAATGGAATGAATGAAGCCCCCATCTAGCGGTGAGGGCATGGACTGTGCCGGCTGCCGAGGCCTGACGCACTCCTCTGGGGCAATGAATAAATGAATGACATATGAAATGGAATGAAAGTGGAGAGTGTTGCTGGAATGAAATTTTGACAGGGAAAACCGGAGTACCCGGAGAAAAACCTGTCTGCCTCCGTTTTGTCCAGCACAGATCTCACATGGAGTGACTGGGATTTGAACCACGGACCCAGCGGTGAGAGGCCGGCGTGCTGCCGCCTAAGCCACGGAGGCTTACTTTTTATATATATATATATATATACATATATATATATATATATATATAAGATAAATAAAGAATTATAAAACGATAAGAAAATTATTGGGAATTAATTTTTTGATGTCGTTATGATCCTAAACCTCTCACAATACAAGAAAAAAATCGATACCAAAATACACGAGCCCGTTTAAGGTACAGAAATAGTTCCATATTTAATGACATGGATATTTTTCAATATCTGTACTGTAAATAAAATTCCATAACTAGTAAACTGAAAGACATATCCGAATGTTCACTATCTCGGCAGACGCATCATAGACTACATTATTAAAAAATTAATTATGAAAAGGTTTCCGATAAAATTATAAGATTAGGACATAATTATATGAAATAGACTAGTGGTCTTAAACTTTTGTTAAGTACTGTATGAAGAGCTATTGGGCAAGGAGGAAGGCTCAACATACGTTGATTCCGCGTGGTCCTAAGTGACCCATCCGCGAGTAGAAGGAGGAGGAGGAGAAGAAGAAGAAGAAGAAGAAGAAGAAGAAGAAGAAGAAGAATGTAGATACACTGTGTGAGATTTTGGAGTACTAATTTTTGTTGCTTCAATTATGACGACTCAAAGCACAACAGAGGCAAACATTTTGGTTAAACAGAATTTATTTGATATGCATAGATACAGAGGATCCTCGTACAGATTACAGGCAGTTGTTTTATATACATAAGTTGTTAATAGTTGTGGTTGGTTGTGTTGGTACTACTGTCATTCACTAGTGGCTGGCTTCTTAGGTTCATGTTCTGGCTGCTCGTTTCCTTTGGTTTCTGTATGCTCTGCGTGCCCTGATTCAGTTGTTTCTTCTTCGTCGTGCTTCTTCTCTTCATCTTCAGTGGGGGCGCTCAGAGCCATGCACACCAGCGCTCCTAGGAGAAGCGTCAGAACCTGGAACAATCAACGTGTGAAGTCAGTGTAGGGCACAAGTTACTCTGCGTTTTCAGGGGCTTAAGCAGAGGAGGTGAGGGAGGAGTCACTGAAGGAGCTGCATCCCCCCCTCCCTCCAAAATGCTCCAAAGATTCCCAAAACATGAGACTTCAAATATTATTTTGGCGTAATTTAACCGTTATTTAGTTGATTGTAACATAACGGAAATTGTCGTGAATATTAGTAAACCCGCTAGTCTAACGTAGGCAAGCTCATAGTTGGACTGGATCAGGGTTAACTAAGTTACATCTTAACAATAAATACGGTACGTTCCAGTCGCCGTTATTCAGAAAAGAAAATCCACGGGATTTAGTAATAACACTACAAACTACAAGTACGTCTTTCAGTAGTCATATTAAAGAAAGAACAACAGCAGCCACGCTTGCTAATTATAACATCAAAAACGTAACATCCCTTGCTTGACCTGTCAACAGTAACTTCACTGTAAATCCAATTGCTACATATGGGATCTCCCTCATATGGGACATGTTAACCATGAGGAATATGGAGAGAATTAACAATGTCAAAACTAGATTTTTGATAAGAACTCTAGGAGCAGGCAAGTACGCCCCAAATAGGATGATATGTGCCCTTTCTAGAGAAAGTTTCTTTCTGGGGGACTTAAGGATTCAGTTACAGACGCAAACAATTCAGCGATAGCCAGACTACAAAGATAGCGAGAAGAAAGCATTGAAGATTTTTTGGAACTGATGCTATGATATACAGAAATTGCACAAAAACAAACCTAACGCAGAGCCATGCCACTATTAGGCTAGCCATACCTGGTTTGCACCGTAAGTTATGTGCAACCAAAAACTTCCACCACGCAAATTATCAATGTACTGTAAACAGGTGTTTCAGAAATACTTCTACAAACTTTGGGGATTGGTTTCTTACAGCAAAACAATAAAAGAAAGTTCATATTCACATATGTCCCAAAATTATTCGTTTTCGCTTTATTAATGAAAGAACATTTACACTGACGCATTAATTGACAGCCTGTTTGGAAGTGTTTAACACATGAACTCATATCAGAAAAGGTTCCTGACACCACAGATAAAAGTCTAGCGGACCGTGCAAGCCATGGAACGGGTCCTCCTCTGCCCAACCATCTGTCCTGGAAGATCTTCGTCAGTGCAGTGCGAACAAGGTGACTTAAGTGTGCAGGAGCCCCATCATGCATCCACCACATACGTTGTCGTATTTGCAGGGGCACATTGTCATGCAGTAAGTCAGAAAGGGTGTTCTGGATGAAGTCTCTGGAGACAGCACCTGTGAGACGTGCTGGTAGAACGTATGGACCTTCAATGCCAGCCCACACATTAATCCTAAACTGGTGCTAATGGCGCGCCTGTCTGGAACACCTGTGCATTTGACAGTTTTTCCATCTATCGGTGTCATGAACCTTTTTTTGATATGATTTCATGTGTTAAACACTTCCAAACAGGCTGTCAATTAATGTGTCACTGTACAATGTTCTTTCATTAATAAATCGAAAACGAAGGATTTTGGGACAAATGTGTATATGGATTTTTTTTTCTTGTTTTGGTGTAAGGAACCAATCCCCAAAGTTTATAAAAGAATTTCTGCAACACCTGTATTTATTGTGTGACCAAAAAAGGTGAATATAAATTATCACTTTATGTGGTGTAAGAACAAAGGCACTCAGTGACTGTTGCAAAGACAATGGTAGAGAATAATCATGTAATGTTATGGTATACAGCAGGGGTGACCAACCATTCTTAACTAAGGCCCGCATTGTAAGTAGTTGGGGACCTTGAGGCCCAATAACACTCTGGGGGGGTGGGGGTTTGTGGGGTACGGATCTTTTTTTTAAATATAGCTGCAATATGGTGAGATTTGTGGCTGTCTGAGCTTAGTTTGCTTAGTATTGTTACCGTCTTCTATATTTATTTATTTAAAGCGGATAAAAAATAAAACATAAAAAAATCCCTTTAAAATAATAATTTATTGCAACAACATGGTCATAATATAACACTCAGACACACATCAAAGACAATTATACCGCCAATGCTTGGAAACACCGTCACTCATTGACACAATTGTGTCAAGGTTCCTGGTTTACCAGCATGATATACATCACATTGTTTGTCGCAAAAGACACATATGCAGCTTGGTCCCGGCTTGTGATATCCTAAGTTTCTGCATACGTTATGGTGGAACACGTGGACAGCAAATCTGGTCACAGTATACCTCAGATCATAACCTCCCTGTTGATCATCGCGTCAGTTCAGTAAAACTCATCCCATATCTTGGATCTCTTTAATTGTAGTTCTTGTAATAATTCCGTGTAACTCTAGTTGGCGGAAGTAGCAGTCTCAGTCTTATGTCTTCAATGAAATACGTCTCCTTTGCGAGAACGTATACTAGACTGGATGTTGTATACTTAGAGACACATAGAACTCTCTTCAGGAATCTGGTCTTCAGACTTTCCAGCTCTTGTAGTTGTCTTTTCGAGAGATGTTCCCATGTTATCTCCAGGCCATAAATGGCTGCGGGAGCAAATTTCATGTTGAACAAAGTCATGGCTGTCTCCAAAGATAGCTGGAGGAGATGATGAGTATCACTAATGTTTCGTACAGATTACTCTCTCTTTTAAGTGAATTGTGAAAATTTTTGCCGTCACCTGTAATGAAATCCCTAAATATTTGTATTGGTTACTAGTTCGTAGCTTTTGTCATTTGCGTAGGATATTATCATCCTTAGATAGTTTTCCTCCCCATCTGAGAACAACTAATTCGGTTTTCTTTTAATTGAGATCCATATTATTTTCTTCAGCCCATTCCGCTATTAAGTCCATGGCAACTTGTAGTTCATCTTTACTTTTAGACGCAAGAGAAATGTCGTCGGCATAAATGTATGCGTTAACTTCTGTGTTTGCTTGTTTATTTCTTCTATTCAATCCTGTATGAAGATATTAAACAGTAGAGAACTTAATGGGTCCCCCTGTCATACGATGATATTTAATACACTCATAGAGCATGAATGACAAAGAGTGAGTGTTTATGTTCATTTGATACAATTATTAATCAAATTATGAAATAATGTTCATGATAATTCAGTGACGACTGGAAAAGCTTTGTATCAGTAATTGAAATTTCTCTCCACTTAGGATCGAATTTAGTTGTACCAATCATTAATAAGGATTTTACGTGTTCATCATTGAATCAATGACCTTGGGTAGGGGTGCGTGGACACTGCTTTGTCCAGTTGACTTCAGTTGCGGACAAAATAGTCTCGCGGAGGGTATCTGGCCCGCGGGCCGTAGTTTGCGCAGTACTGTATACGGTATTATGTTGTTTTTATATCTTTGTAATAAATCTATACTAATATAATCAAGCTGAAGAGTTTATGTGTTTATGTGTTTAAACGCGCTAATCTCTCGAACTACCAGTCGGATTCGAAAAATTATTTTTGTATATGATAGCCTGATTCAAGAGGAA
This sequence comes from Meconema thalassinum, assembly GCA_946902985.2. Taxonomy (NCBI): domain Eukaryota; kingdom Metazoa; phylum Arthropoda; class Insecta; order Orthoptera; family Tettigoniidae; genus Meconema; species Meconema thalassinum. Next base: position 36,595,278 of record OX336392.1, read on the forward strand.
TAGCTTAGGCTATGTTACATTTCGGACAGACCACTCTATTCCCCGCATTTAGGTCCTTTTGCACAAGTGTACACCGTTTCATCGATCTAATAACTTGACGGACATATTGTCGCTAGGCAACAACGACTAACACTGTATCATGATGGTCAACGCCGCACCATTGATGGACAGGTTGTCACTAGGCAACAACGACTAACACTGTATCATGATAGTCAACGCCACACTATTGATGGACAGGTTGTCACTAGGCGACAACGACCAACACTGTATCATGATCGTCAACGCCGCACCATTGATGGACATATTGTCACTAGGCAACAATGACTAACACTGTATCATGATAGTCAACGCCGCACCATTGATGGACATATTGTCACTAGGCGACAACGACCAACACTGTATCATGATCGTCTACGCTGCACCATTGATGGACATATTGTCACTAGGCAACAACGACCAACACTGTATCATGATCGTCAACGCCGCACCATTGATGGACATATTGTCACTAGGCAACAACGACTAACACTGTATCATGATAGTCAACGCCGCAACATTGTTGGACAGGTTGTCACTAGGCAACAACGACTAACACTGTATCATGATGGTCAACGCCGCACTATTGATGGACAGGTTGTCACTAGGCAAAAACGACTAACACTGTATCATGTTAGTCAACGCCGCACCATTGATGGACATATTGTCACTAGGCGACAACGAGTAACACTGTATCATGATAGTCAACGCCGCACTATTGATGGACATATTGTCACTAGGCGACAACGACTAACACTGTATCATGATAGTCAACGCCGCACCATTGATGGACAGGTTGTCGCTAGGCAACAACGACTAACACCGTATCATGATAGTCAACGCCGCACCATTGATGGACAGGTTGTCACTAGGCGACAACGACTAACACTGTATCATGATAGTCAACGCCGCACTATTTATGGACAGGTTGTCGCTAGGCAACAACGATTTACTCTGTATCATGATAGTCAACGCCGCACCAAATATGGACAGGTTGTCACTAGGCAACAACGACTAACACTGTATCATGATAGTCAACGCCGCACCATTGATGGACAGGTTGTCACTAGGCAACAACGATTTACTCTGTATCATGATAGTCAACGCCGCACCATTGATGGACAGGTTGTCACTAGGCAACAACGATTTACTCTGTATCATGATAGTCCGGTAAAACTTGATAAAGGACACATGGGAAAACTGACCGATTGACAATCAAGGATTGTATTGGACTGTAGTATTCTCAATCCTATCGTAAGCACAGTTAATATTTCATTTTCGGGCTTAGACATCGTGGTCATGTTGCGCAGTGTACATGTGTGTGTGTGTAGGATTTATGTGATAACCTGCGTTATTGTGATTGTTGCACTAGCATGTGTAAATACGGTATAAAGCTCAATGTTGGTTTGTCTGTTATTTATACAAATCTACACCGTTTCACCGATCTGAACCAACATTTGTATACTTACCCTTTGGAACCCTGTGAGTAACACTGTTTACATGAAATTTCGGACAGACCACTCCATTCCCTGCATTTAGGCCCTTTGGCACAAATCTACACCGTTTCACCGATCTGAACCAAAATGAGTATTCTTACCCTTTGGAAACCTGCGAGTAACACTGTCTTCGTGAAATTTCCGACAGATCACTCCATTCCCTGCATTTAGGCCCTTTGGTACAAGTCTACATCGTTCAACGATCTTAACGACACTTAATGTACTTACCCTTCGAAACCCTGCGGGTAAGACCATCCACTTGATATTTTGTACAACTCTCTCCATTCCTTACATTTAGAACAGACAAAGTGAACTTGAAAACTACGTTTTAAGGTCCTAGAACCATTGATGAACGTATAGTGTAACTGTAAGAATATTTTAATAAGTCAATTGTTGGCTGGCAATGCGTGCAGCATCACGTCGTCCCTAACAGAATTGCGAAAATAGTTACAACTTGCGCTGCTTATAAATTGGGGTCACTGGGAGTAATTATTGCAACAAGATTTCTTAGGTCCCGTAAAACAGTTATCATCATGAAAATATTATGCCTCTGTATAATTGCGATGGTGTTGTTGCAGGACATAGAGGTAATCAGCTACAATAAGCGTTTGGGCTTTCAAATTTACTTTCATTTATTCAGATCCTTATCCTTGAGCGGTATGTGGCGATAAATGACACTATTGCTACTTCAGGAGCTCGGGACAGCCGAAGTTTTCCAAAGTGCTCTGATTATTTTCCTATGACACTATGTGAGAAAAGACGACACTCTTGATCTCTACTTTTCTAACAGCCAATGAGATATAGGCCTTAGGCAGTGTCTTTTATGTCACATACTCCTCTTTCTAATAATATTTTTCAATTCGTTTGTAAATTCAATGTGTCAGTACTGTAGTTAGTAAATAGCTGTTTCCCTATTCATTATTGACATTACCATTACGGGAAAATGACCTGAATGTTACGTCCATTATACTGTACTAGCCTACTTATCACCCCCACCACCACCACAAAAAGTTTTATTTAAAACAAATATCTGTTTTTAAGTATCATGTGCCAGTTCTGTAATAGTATTCATTATCATCCATAAATCAAACAAATCCACCTGACGAAGCCGGGCACTATTGCTAGTAATTTATATAAAATCCACAGGCAAGCAACTCAATGTCATAATCTAGTACGTTGTCGTTTGTTGGAAGGTTTCTCTTGGTTCGTGATCCTATATTATCCTTGACTGTCGATCACTGTTACATTATCCATCAATTGTTGTCTCGAACTTGGTTCATCACTGACTCTTACTGTTGGTAAATTTGTGGTTCATTTACGCTGTTTTCTCCACTCCTCTAAACGTAAAGAGCACCCTCAATGTTTCTTACGAGGTGTCGGCAGACTGATGATTATTTACCGGAAACTCAACCATATCCGGTCGATAAATTTGCAGCTTGCCTTTTCTACCACTACGAGATCTAGTGTGAGTCTATGCAGAGTTCCAATTAAGCCCTTATAACTACTTTCGATGTGAAGATTTTTCAAAATATCAAACAACGCGTGAGGGTATTGAACCAAGAATCACATTAAAGAAAGAATTATGGAAATACATTAATTTGGCTGGGATTTGAATCTAAATGAAAACGATTCAACAAAAGCGGCTTCTGTGGCGCAGTCGGTAGCATGCTGAGCTTGTATGCCCAAGGTCGTGGGTTCAAACCCGGCCGAATTCGTCGGATTTTTTAAGAACGTTAAAAGTCCCTCAGTATGCTACTGGTCTGGTATGCATAGGTGCTTGTTACGGTGGAGGAGTGGTTATCGTTTCGGACTACCAACCCCAAGCTAGCAGGTTCGCTCCTGGCCATAGTAGTTAGTTAGTTAGTTAGTTACTTAGTTAGTTAGTCATCGTTGTTTTAAGAGGCGGAACTACGAGGTCATCTGCCACAGTGGTAAGCGATTTTTGAAAGGCGACGAAAATCACGGCATGGATGTCATACGATGTTGGCATGTTAAAGATGCCATTTGAATTCAGTAGGCCGTGTTCATAATGGCAAAATTAATCTCGGGATTTTCCGCCAACACAAAAGTTCCTCCTTTCTCTACTAGAAAGCGCTATAGTGTCAAAGAGCTTAGATACCTAACTGCCTTGACTTTCATAGCGCTCCAAGGAATTACAAAAATCGACATGCAAGCTGCCCTATGGCCGTTAAATAACAAATCAAGCACCCGGCACCGAGGCCATACGATATTATTATTATTATTATTATTATTATTATTATTTAGTACGCATAGGTGAACAAACAACACGTAATTAAGAGCTTGCGTTCATATAACAACGTATAGGTTATGCTACTGACCTAGTATGCATAGGTGAACAAACAGCACGTAACTAAGAGCTTGCGTTCATATAACAACGTATAGGTTATGCTACTGACCTAGTATGCATAGGTGAACAAACAACACGTAACTAAGAGCCTGAGTTCATATAACAACGTATAGGTTACGCTGTTGACCTAGTATACATAGGTGAACAAACAGCACGTAACTAAGAGCTTGCGTTCATATAACAACGTATAGGTTACGCTGTTGACCTAGTATACATATGTGAACAAACAACACGTAACTAAGAGCTTGCGTTCATATAACAACGTATAGGTTACGCTGTTGACCTAGGTTACATAGGTGAACAAACAACACGTAACTAAGAGCATGCGTTCATATAACAACGTATAGGTTACGCTGTTGACCTAGTATACATTGGTGAACAAACAACACGTAACTAAGAGCTTGCGTTCATATAACAACATATAGGTTACGCTGTTGACCTAGTATACATTGGTGAACAAACAACACGTAACTAAGAGCTTGCGTTCATATAACAACGTATAGGTTACGCTGTTGACCTAGTATACATAGATGAACAAACAACACGTAACTAAGAGCTTGCGTTCATATAACAACATATAGGTTACGCTGTTGACTTAGTATACATTGGTGAACAAACAACACGTAACTAAGAGCTTGCGTTCATATAACAACGTATAGGTTACGCTGTTGACCTACTATACATTGGTGAACAAACAACATGTAACTAAGAGCTTGCGTTCATATAACAACGTATAGGTTACGCTGTTGACCTAGTATACATTGGTGAACAAACAACACGTAACTAAGAGCTTGCGTTCATATAACAACGTATAGGTTATGCTACTGACCTAGTATACATTGGTGAACAAACAACACGTAACTAAGAGCTTGCGTTCATATAACAACGTATAGGTTACGCTGTTGACCTAGTATACATAGGTGAACAAACAACACGTAACTAAGAGCTTGCGTTCATATAACAACGTATAGGTTACGCTGTTGACCTAGTATACATTGGTGAACAAACAACACGTAACTAAGAGCTTGCGTTCATATAACAACGTATAGTTTACGCTGTTGACCTAGTATACATTGGTGAACAAACAACACGTAACTAAGAGCTGCCGTTCATATAACAACGTATAGGTTACGCTGTTGACCTAGTATATATAGGTGAACAAACAATACGTAACTAAGAGCTTGCGTTCATATAACAACGTATAGGTTATGCTACTGACCTAGTATACATTGGTGAACAAACAACACGTAACTAAGACCTTGCGTTCATATAACAACGTATAGGTTACGCTGTTGACCTAGTATACATAGGTGAACAAACAACACGTAACTAAGAGCTTGCGTTCATATAACAACGTATAGGTTATGCTACTGACCTAGTATACATTGGTGAACAAACAACACGTAACTAAGAGCTTGCGTTCATATAACAACGTATAGGTTATGCTACTGACCTAGTATACATTGGTGAACAAACAACACGTAACTAAGAGCTTGCGTTCATATAACAACGTATAGGTTACGCTGTTGACCTAGTATACATTGGTGAACAAACAACACGTAACTAAGAGCTTGCGTTCATATAACAACGTATAGGTTATGCTACTGACGTAGTATACATAGGTGAACAAACAGCACGTAACTAAGAGCTTGCGTTCATATAACAACGTATAGGTTACGCTGTTGACCTAGTATACATTGGTGAACAAACAACACGTAACTAAGAGCTTGCGTTCATATAACAACGTATAGGTTACGCTGTTGACCTAGTATACATTGGTGAACAAACAACACGTAACTAAGAGCTTGCGTTCATATAACAACGTATAGGTTATGCTACTGACCTAGTATACATTGGTGAACAAACAACACGTAACTAAGAGCTTGCGTTCATATAACAACGTATAGGTTACGCTGTTGACCTAGTATACATAGGTGAACAAACAACACGTAACTAAGAGCTTGCGTTCATATAACAACGTATAGGTTACGCTGTTGACCTAGTATACATTGGTGAACAAACAACACGTAACTAAGAGCTTGCGTTCATATAACAACGTATAGGTTACGCTGTTGACCTAGTATACATTGGTGAACAAACAACACGTAACTAAGAGCTTGCGTTCATATAACAACATATAGGTTACGCTGTTGACCTAGTATACATTGGTGAACAAACAACACGTAACTAAGAGCTTGCGTTCATATAACAACGTATAGGTTACGCTGTTGACCTAGTATACATAGATGAACAAACAACACGTAACTAAGAGCTTGCGTTCATATAACAACATATAGGTTACGCTGTTGACCTAGTATACATTGGTGAACAAACAACACGTAACTAAGAGCTTGCGTTCATATAACAACGTATAGGTTACGCTGTTGACCTACTATACATTGGTGAACAAACAACACGTAACTAAGAGCTTGCGTTCATATAACAACGTATAGGTTACGCTGTTGACCTAGTATACATTGGTGAACAAACAACACGTAACTAAGAGCTTGCGTTCATATAACAACGTATAGGTTATGCTACTGACCTAGTATACATTGGTGAACAAACAACACGTAACTAAGAGCTTGCGTTCATATAACAACGTATAGGTTACGCTGTTGACCTAGTATACATAGGTGAACAAACAACACGTAACTAAGAGCTTGTGTTCATATAACAACGTATAGGTTACGCTGTTGACCTAGTATACATTGGTGAACAAACAACACGTAACTAAGAGCTTGCGTTCATATAACAACGTATAGGTTACGCTGTTGACCTAGTATACATTGGTGAACAAACAACACGTAACTAAGAGCTGCCGTTCATATAACAACGTATAGGTTACGCTGTTGACCTAGTATATATAGGTGAACAAACAATACGTAACTAAGAGCTTGCGTTCATATAACAACGTATAGGTTATGCTACTGACCTAGTATACATTGGTGAACAAACAACACGAAACTAAGAGCTTGCGTTCATATAACAACGTATAGGTTACGCTGTTGACCTAGTATACATAGGTGAACAAACAACACGTAACTAAGAGCTTGCGTTCATATAACAACGTATAGGTTATGCTACTGACCTAGTATACATTGGTGAACAAACAACACGTAACTAAGAGCTTGCGTTCATATAACAACGTATAGGTTATGCTACTGACCTAGTATACATTGGTGAACAAACAACACGTAACTAAGAGCTTGCGTTCATATAACAACGTATAGGTTACGCTGTTGACCTAGTATACATTGGTGAACAAACAACACGTAACTAAGAGCTTGCGTTCATATAACAACGTATAGGTTATGCTACTGACGTAGTATACATAGGTGAACAAACAGCACGTAACTAAGAGCTTGCGTTCATATAACAACGTATAGGTTACGCTGTTGACCTAGTATACATTGGTGAACAAACAACACGTAACTAAGAGCTTGCGTTCATATAACAACGTATAGGTTACGCTGTTGACCTAGTATACATTGGTGAACAAACAACACGTAACTAAGAGCTTGCGTTCATATAACAACGTATAGGTTATGCTACTGACCTAGTATACATTGGTGAACAAACAACACGTAACTAAGAGCTTGCGTTCATATAACAACGTATAGGTTACGCTGTTGACCTAGTATACATAGGTGAACAAACAACACGTAACTAAGAGCTTGCGTTCATATAACAACGTATAGGTTACGCTGTTGACCTAGTATACATTGGTGAACAAACAACACGTAACTAAGAGCTTGCGTTCATATAACAACGTATAGGTTACGCTGTTGACCTAGTATACATTGGTGAACAAACACACGTAACTAAGAGCTGCCGTTCATATAACAACGTATAGGTTACGCTGTTGACCTAGTATATATAGGTGAACAAACAACAAGTAACTAAGAGCTTGCGTTCATATAACAACGTATAGGTTATGCTACTGACCTAGTATACATTGGTGAACAAACAACACGTAACTAAGAGCTTGCGTTCATATAACAACGTATAGGTTACGCTGTTGACCTAGTATACATAGGTGAACAAACAACACGTAACTAAGAGCTTGCGTTCATATAACAACGTATAGGTTATGCTACTGACCTAGTATACATTGGTGAACAAACAACACGTAACTAAGAGCTTGCGTTCATATAACAACGTATAGGTTACGCTGTTGACCTAGTATACATTGGTGAACAAACAACACGTAACTAAGAGCTTGCGTTCATATAACAACGTATAGGTTACGCTGTTGACCTAGTATACATTGGTGAACAAACAACACGTAACTAAGAGCTTGCGTTCATATAACAACGTATAGGTTATGCTACTGACCTAGTATACATTGGTGAACAAACAACACGTAACTAAGAGCTTGCGTTCATATAACAACGTATAGGTTACGCTGTTGACCTAGTATACATTGGTGAACAAACAACACGTAACTAAGAGCTTGCGTTCATATAACAACGTATAGGTTATGCTACTGACGTAGTATACATAGGTGAACAAACAGCACGTAACTAAGAGCTTGCGTTCATATAACAACGTATAGGTTACGCTGTTGACCTAGTATACATTGGTGAACAAACAACACGTAACTAAGAGCTGCCGTTCATATAACAACGTATAGGTTACGCTGTTGACCTAGTATACATAGGTGAACAAACAACACGTAACTAAGAGCTTGCGTTCATGTAACAACATATAGGTTACGCTGTTGACCTAGTATATATAGGTGAACAAACAACACGTAACTAAGAGCTTGCGTTCATATAACAACGTATAGGTTACGCTGTTGACCTAGTATGCATAGGTGAACAAACAACACGTAACTAAGAGCTTGCGTTCATATAACAACATATAGGTTATGCTGTTGACCTAGTATACATTGGTGAACAAACAACACGTAACTAAGAGCTGCCGTTCATATAACAACGTATAGGTTTCGCTGTTGACCTAGTATGCATTGGTGAACAAACAACACGTAACTAAGAGCTTGCGTTCATATAACAACATATAGGTTACGCTGCTGACCTAGTATACATAGATGAACAAACAACACGTAACTAAGAGCTTGCGTTCATATAACAACGTATGGTATAGATTACGCTGTTGACCTAGTATACATAGATAACCAAAAAGGGGCAGATGGCCTTGCTGTTCGTCCCCTTAAAATAACAATAATAACTAACTTGCAAACACTGGTTGTCATGGTTACCATGGTGTCGGAAAATTGATAACGCTATTTCCAACTTGACCCCCAATCAAAAATTATAATATTCGTGTTAAACAGAAGAGACTGTGGCAGAATTTGAAATTTAATCGAACTAGGATCTCCGGTCTCTTGGTATACGAGTGTATTCCTACCTCTCCGTCGACGATCCTTGAAATGGTTCCATCCCCCACCCCGTTGAGACGGCACTAAACTTGGCCTACATACTGTACATCAAACTAGGGTAGCTATTGCTTTACATTTCTTTATAATTATAGGAAGAGCTACTTACCAGGTATTTGGCCATGTTGCAGAAGTTGTAGGACTAGGCACTCTTAACACTGAAAGATGCAGAGGATGTGTGGTGACTGCTGAGGGCTCGTACCTTATATACCCAACACTTGGGACACCATCTTCAATACTTACATAACATCTTATTATCTGGGGAAATGTTCTTCATATATTCACTATCATCCACTTGTTGGTACCGCACTTTATTACCCTCAGCACTCATAAAGGAGATATTATCCAAGCGATGAAAACACCGCTAGGTCAGAGAATATCCTAAAGACAATTGGCTGTAAAGATTGCAATGCTACGGAATAGTTCGCACCATTAGCAAGCTATATACAGATTATTTAATTTTACTTTTACGATTATTTCATGAAGGACACATTGTTAAGCACACTCTAAGTGGTGAATGACTGACGACACAGTGCAGAAATGGCGGTGGTGAGCCAACAACACTTCGTGCTTCACTACAAAGGTACTAATCTTAATAAGCAAATTCGTGGAGATGATTATTGTCTTAATGGCTGATGCATCTAGATCATTAGTCATGTTTGGTAGATAGCGAAAATTAATGAAATTAAAATTACTCCTCACTACCGACATATGTCCTGCTTTCGTACTAGGAGAAGTAATGGACTTATCGAAATAGCTTTTCATTTTTAGCCTATTTTCAATTTAGAAAAAATAGTCTTATGAGATCACCTTTTTTCCGTGTATGTATGTGTGAGATGGTGGGTGTCCCCCCTAATAACCTCTAAACTGCTGGAGCGATTTCAATGAAACTCGGTAAGATCATAGCACTATTCCGGACGACCCCGACCGTGCCCTTCAAATTTTGTTACGTCTCACCAGCATTCAATATCTCCGTAACTATTACCGATATCACCCTCGAAAGTTTTACGGTGATAAAGGGAACTACTAAAAGTTCACCTATGTGACTTTTGAAAAACTGGTAACTGCCAAACCAACATGGCGGCCAAACGAACTTGTGCCCTTTTAATAGACGTTTCTCGCGATTTAACCAACCAAACGCAATAAAACTTGGTACTGTATATGTTTATACACATTGTAATGCACCGACATCTAACTTCGTTCAATTGTTTACATAACCACAAGATCGCGGCTGTGCGAAATATTTCACCGGCATTCTATATCTCTGAAACTATTAGCGCTATCACCCTGAAATTATGTACGGAGATAAACGGCACTACTGGAATTTCATCTATAAGACTTTCAAAAACCGGTTAACTTCAAAACGAACATGGCGGCCAATAGACCTTTCTCGCGATTTAATGTTCCAAACGCAATGAAACTTGGTACAGGAAATGTTTATACACAATGTAATGCACTGGTATTTAATTTAGTTCAATTGTTTACATAACCTCAAGATGGCAGCTGTGCGAATTTTAAAATGAAGTTTTTATATCTTGTGTCTTAATCATGCGATCGAAGTGAAAGTTTGAATAATGAACCTACGCAATAAATTTCCTTTAATGGTACATGACTCTGTGGCCTATACATTTAACAATCCAACATGGCGACCATCCGAAATATTTAGACGGCTCTGAATATCTACGAATCTATTACAGCAATCAAACTGAATTGTTTATGTTCATGGGGGCTATGGACTTAAGTTCATCTATAGGACTTTCAATAACCTGGTGATGACAAATCCAACATGGCGGCGACGCGAAATATAAATTTTCACATGGACGCTTCTCGCAATTTAACCATCCGAGTACAGTTAAACTGGTACAGTAAATGCTTATACGAATGTTTATCCACTGGCATCTAATTTATTTGAATTGTTTCCATAACCACAAGATGGCTGCTGAGCGAAATTTTAAAATCTCGTTGTTACTTCTTGTGTCCTAATCATGCGATTGAAGTTTGAATGCTACACGTACACAATAATCTTCATGTAACTGTACATAACTCTAGGACCTACATACATAAAATCCAACATGGCGACCATCCGAAACATTTAGTCGGTTCTCAATATCTACGAATCTATTACAGCAATCAAACTGAAATTTTGTATGTTGATAGTGGCAATTTACAAAAGTAGGATATATGAAAATAGGCTGTATAGTTCTTCACGGAACTACTTGTTATCCTTTTTTTTCGTGTGACCTCCTGTGTGGCCGAGTGCAGGTCTTTCTAGGCGACCTGCGCGTCGGGATGAGAGATGGAATAGATGAATGAAACTGGGGAATAATGTGGAAGGAAGCGGCCGTGGCCTATCAGACGGTACCGTCCCAGCATTTGCCTAGTGTTGAAAATAGTAAACCACGGAAAACCATTCCAAGGACGACTGGCGGTGGAGCTCGAACCCACGCGTCTACCGAGTCAACAGAGAGCTTGGTCCCATGACCTGACGGTGCTCTTTAGTAATAATCAGTGAACTGAAATTCAGGGAAAATCAATTTTGTCAGCTCGAAGAGTGAGGATTGAGACTGGTAAAAGTAGTAGAGCCATAACAGGCAGATAGGGGAAAGGGTCCGCCCTAAAATCAGTGGACCCAGGTCAGAAAGCCCTCGGGTTCGCCAATCACCAGGATCGTTAGCCATAAGTTCTTGAGGTTGTAGCACTATCCAGGGTGCACCACAAATGGTGGGACTGGTACTTATATCCTGTCTCTTTTAGGGTCGTGTGCTGAAAGTAGGAGATACCATGAATAAAAAGAGGAAGTCTGACTTCTCTAAGTAAAAAAGAGACAAGGGTCAAGTAAGGAGCGGAAATTAAATTAAAGAGGGGAAATAAAAGACACCGTAGGCCTAGGGTACCCTAATACCGTCGGAGTCAGAGAACAAAAGTTCACCAAAGAAATTCAAGAGGAAAGAGAGAAGCACGGAACAAGCAAGAGGAAGCAATTCCGGGCTCAGCTGGAGTCCCGTGGTCGCCAACACATAAAATGGAAAAAAAGGGAAATAATAGGCAGGAAAGCGTGATGTCCTCACCTCTACTGACATATGTGACTTACAGGACTGGTCAAAAGTTTAGGACCACATAAGGAAATCAAGATATGTCACCTAAAGCCTAAGCTTGTAGCATTAGCGCTCCGCGATTTCTCTACTGAACTCTTACATCTGATAGAATATTATACGTCCTGATTTCGTTCAATTGGGCCAAGTATTGTAGAAGTTATGATTTTTTAGCCTACTTTTCACATTTTGCAAAAATGAGGAAAAAGTAGACTTATGAGATCGATCCGGGAAAATGTGTGTCTGTCTGTCTGTCTGTCTGGCTGGCTGTGTGTGTGTCCCCCCCTATCAACTCCTAAACGGCTGCAGCAATCGAAACCAAATTTAGTATGAGTAAAGATGTATACCGGAATATCTCACGTCCATATTTGAAAATGATGTCAGGGCTACCAACTGCTGAAAAAACGCACTAGAAATTTGAGCTCCATGTTGGATATCTTGGAAGGTATGCATGGCAGCTATTCCAAAATTTGCACACATGTAGATAATACTATTTCAGTTTAATTTCCAGGAGGCCAACCATGACAGTGTTGCCAAAATAGTTTTAAGCCATCTGATAGGTCCAATGTTTAAATGCATATAATTTCTACACTATCAATTGGATTTCAACCAAATTTTGTATGTAATATCTGTACATAAGCAGATATGACTGAGCGTATTCTTAAGAGCCACCAGGGCTGCCAACTGTTAATAAATGCTGTCTATATTTATTTTACACTAATATCAATATACCAGAAAGTATGCAAGCCAACAGCTCTATACTTTGCACACGTATAGCACCTTACATTCTAGATTAATTTGGAGTAATTAATACAAGGCAGTGCTGCCAACATGATTCTATGCCTGCTGATATGTCCAATTTTAAAATACATGTAAGTTCTATACTAACAAATGGATTTCATCCAAAATTGGCACAACAAGATATCATAATAATTCAGATTATTTCTGACCAGCACACGCATGGTATTGTTGGCAACATGCTTTTACGCGTGCTGATAGATCCAGTGTCTAACTGCATGTAACGTACATTGGACTTCAACCAAATTTTGTATTCTGTACCTTAAGAGGTGGAACTAAGAATATATTCAGTCACCAGGGCTGCCAACTGTAGTGCTCTATTAGGCTACATTATACCAGGTATATTTTGAACTAATTCGATATTTCGATATTACCAACTTAATTTCGTCATTATTCTAGATAGGTTCATATACTGTAGAATAATCATTGGCATGAAAAGTAGGCTGTATAGTTCTTCACGGAACTTCTTGTTAACTGTTGGAAGGTCACACCAAAAAATTGGCCATTTTCAGAGGTATAATGTATTGTATGTTCCAACTGGTTGCAGATATTGCCCTCAATTTTCCATTTTAGACTTAGCAATAGTTGGGAATCATTTTGGTATAAATATACAAATTCCGAAAAAATGCAGGACCTTTTCATTTTGCAGGTTTATACATTTTCAAGCCAGCGCTAAAATGGTCGATTTTCCCTTGTTCTTATCACGCTTGTCGTAAGGCTTCCTTGCTACCTACACACTTCTAACTTGTCGTGTCTATTAGTTCCAATTTCAATCAAAAGATGGCATCCAAGCACAGATTTCTGGCTTGTGGGATTTCGCCGTGAGATTATTTTGTTGTCTTCAGTACATCGACCATTTTAGCGCTGGCTTGAAAATGGATAAACCTGCAAAAAGAAAAGGTCCTGCATTCTTTCGAAATTTGTATATTTATACCAAAATGATTCCCAACTATTGATGAGTCTAAAATAGAAAATTGAGGGCAATACCTGCAACCAGTTGGAACATACAATACATTATACCTCTGAAAATTGTGATTTTTTGGTGTGACCTTCCAATAGTTAAAAAATCATAACTTCTACAATACTTGGCCCAATTGAACGAAATCAGGACTTTTAATATTCTATCAGATGTAAGAGCTCAGTAAAGAAATCGCAGAGCGCTAGTGCTACAATCTTAGGCTTTAGGGGACATATCATGATTTCCTTATGTGGTCCTAAACTTTTGACCAGTACTGCATAATCTCTATTTATTTGTCAGTCTGTCTGTATGTCTGTCTGTCGGTTTGCACACTTATGACTAATAACTAGAGAACCGCTCGGTGAATCAACGGAAAATTTGCTTTGTGTATCAATCACATTATTGAACGTTTTACCGTAGCCTAGCTCTCATGGGGGGGGGGGGGGGGCTATGAGGGTGAACCCCTCAAAATGCATGCTAAAATTGGCAATATATCAAAATCATCATAGAATGATGATAAGAAAAGAGCTCAATTTGAGCCCCTGGATGTGAGAAACAAAAGTCGTGGCAGCCCCCACCGATATTTTCCAAGAAAGAATCCCCGTTGTTGGCAGATGCAACTTAAACGTTGGTGGTCTTTGTGGTTCTATTCCTGCTAAAGAGTAAGATTAATCTAAAAGCGAATTGCATCGCCAGAACCAGATTTGGCGAGATCTACAAATTTGGTCCTGTGATTTTCTGCCATTTCTCGGTGAGTTGCCCTTTAGACAGACCAAGATTTTTGGCCCTGTGTAGATCTCATAAGTCTACTTTCATTTTTTGCCAAAACCGAAAGTAGGCTCTAAAATAGGCTTATGAGATCACCGTTTGTCCGTGTGTGTGTGTGTCTATGATTGTCCCCCAAATAAAATCTAAACGGCTGGAGCGATTTCAATGAAACTCCGTAAGGACATAGTACTATTTCGTCCGACCTCGACCAAGCCCTTAAAATTGTATAACGTTGCACCAATCCAACATGGTGGCTGTGCGAAATATATCACCGGTATTCTATATCTCCGAAACTATTACCGATATCACCGTGAACTACCCAGGCACTACTAGAGATTCACCTATGTGGGTTTCAAAAACCTGTCAACTACAAAACGAACATGGCGGCCAAGCGAAGTTGATATATAAATAGAGTTTTCTCGCGATTTAAACGTCCGAGCTCAGGGAAACATGGTACAGCACATATTTGTACTCATTGTAATGCACTGGCATCTAATTTAGTTCAATTGTTTACATAACCTCAAGATGGCAGCTGAGGGAAATTTTAAAATTGAGTTTCTATTTCTTGTGTCCTTATCATGCAATCGGCATCTAATATTACATAACTTTATGGCCTACATATAAAAATTCAACATGGCGATCATCCGAAATATTTAGACGGTTCTCAATTTCTACTAATCTATGACAGCAATCAAACTGAAATTTTGTATGTTAATAAAAGCTAGTAACTTATGTTCGCCTTTTGGGACTCTCAAATGATAGCGCTTTAGTCTACGAACACTCAGTGAATCAAGCGCTATCATTTCGAGCTCTTAACCATTCAAATAGGATGATTATGAGGAAAGTTATGAGTGGACATACGATATTACTCTCAATAACCTGGTGAGCACAAATCCAACATGGCGGTGACGTGAAATTTAAATATTGAAATGGACGTTTCTCGCGATTTAACCATCCGAGCGCAGTGAAACTTGGTACGGTAAATGCTTAAGCAAATGCACTGACTTCTAATTTATTTCAATTGTTGGCATAATCTCAAGATGGCGACTGTGCGAAATTTTAAGATCTCGTTTTTATTTCTTGTGTCCTAATCACGCGATTGAAGTTTGAATTATACACCGACGTAATAATCGTCATCTAATAGTACATAATTCAATGGCCAACATAGAAATCCAACAAGACGACCATCCACATTTTTGGACGGTTCTCAATATCTACGAATTTATTACAGCAATCAAACTAAAATTTTGTATGTCGATAGTGGCAATTAACATAAGTAGGATATATGAAAATAGGCTGTATAGTTCTTCACGGAACTACTGTACCTGTCTTGTACTTGTTTCACATATTCTTTTCATTTTTCTATATTTGTAGAGCACCAAGAATCGTGAAATTTGCAGACATTTTTGTGCATTCAACTACTACATGCATGCGATATTTCATAATTCTATTCATCCTGTAAGTGTATCTAAAAGGCAAATACTGTGTGAAGAATGTACTATTCCTAGCTTTTATCCTGTAAACAACCGGAAAATTCGCACAAGTTAAATGTGTAATTTTCAAAAAAATTCAAAATGACAGACGCAGCTTAAACATTGGTAGTCTTAGGATGCTAACCTAAAAATGATTGCCCTAATAGAATTGGATTTGGCAAGATCTACAAATTTAATCCTATGGCACGTTGTCGTATCTCAGTGGGTTATACCTTAGACAGAGCTAGATTCTTTTCATTTGTGATTATTTATCCATGTTTTACGATTATTTTGAAGGAATGAAAGATTTCCTTTATTAAAACAATTAAACTAAACACACAATAAAGGAAGAAGGATCTCCCTAATGGGCATTAATTTTTACTGTATTCACGAAGTGATTTAGTTCTATTGCGGCACGTCGTTATGTGGTCCTTGGTACACACCTTTCGTCGCGTAATCAGGGTAAATAGTAAACTTGATTTGACTCCTCTAGGCTACAAGGTCACCTTAAAGTTAAATGCGTAAATGCATACTATGTTGGTTCATAAAGAATCTCTTGTACCATATTTTGTTGAGTGACAAAATACCACAAAGAAAGGTCCTGTCCTCAAATGAAATGCTCCATTGTAATCCAAAGTATTTGATTTAATTTTCAATAAAGAATTTGATTGTATTCGACTTTGCCATAATAGGTTGACCGCCTCTGTGTATATCATACTAGCAACCCGCCCGGAAACTGAAGTATTATTTATATAATTTATGAAATAATCATAATTCTTAGCAGAATGCTCTTCATCGGACCACAAACCATAAACATTTCCTCCTTGTGTCAAAGGAACTTTGTCATTCGTGAATTCTTTCTTTCTCTGTCTTGTGTCAATCGAGAAATTACTTGTTGCTCAGTTTCAATGTTTCATTGTTACGTGATGAGCGTATTTTTTACCGTCTCGGCCTGATTGGTTAAAATCACTGACTGGACTATTATATTAACATGGAGATAGCATGTTCAACAAATTCTTGTCAGACATAATTTAAGAATGGTGAGGTGCACGATTCACAAATCCCCCTTCCGTACAATCTAAACTTGAATCTGTATTCTGCAGAACGAAAAGTTCACAGACGAAGTAAAGAAAACACGAGTTGCAGTTCCAGGGATACTCCAAACATCCACTCTTCTCTGAAGTCAATTTGACGCGACTCTACAGTGTCTGGGATGATAGACTCGCATGCCAGCCAGCTATCTCGTAAACTGTCTCGAAGCTAGTAATTCAATGGAGATTGTTGAAGAAATAAAAAACGTGTATTGAAAATAGAGATACGCTGTCACGGACGTTTTTGTAGAACTTGCTGAACAATTCTTACCCTCATAGTACATAGATATTTTTAACTGTTTGCCCTGCGTAAGCTTAAAAACGAACGGACGCGTTTTTTTCCGACTTTTCACTGAAATCGTTGCTGCTCGGCTTCCTTTGGTCAAACATAAATTATTTTCTACAGAAACCTTCTTCGAGATATCCTTTACAGAATGGTGAAAACCGCATCAAAATCTATCCAGGTTTTCTTGAGATTACCCGTAATATCCAAGAATCAGGGGCTTTGTATTATACTAAGTAGAGATAGAGAGAGATATTACATGATTTGTCTGATAACCTGTGTTATCACGGTGTCTGTAGTAGTAGAGTGTGGTGCGTGTTTGCATTTGGGGCAAGGATTGTGAAGGACACATTCGTGGTCTGATGTTAGGAACTATCACGGTATTTTTCTGGAGTAGAAATGGAAAACCACGGAAAACTACTTCTACGATAGCTGAGGTAGGAATCGAACTCATCACCTCTCAGTTTTCCCTCAAAAGGCTGAGTCATTCGGGCCCTCAGACCCGAATTAAATTCCTTAGCAGAGCTGGGACTCGAATCAGGACCTCAGGGGTGACAAACATTAATGCTAGCTAACACACCCGGAAGGTGTCATTACTTCAAGCATTCAGATAAAGACAGAAAATTAACAGTTAATGTTTATAACACGCAATGCTTGTTATGGAATAGTAAAATTCGCCATTACTTAACAGTGATTAAACCGGAAGTACTTTTTGCTTCAGAAACGCATTAAGGCAAAAATGGTCATTTTTTAAACAATTAGTATTCTGAAGCATTGACCCAAGAGCCTTGGAACGGCATAGAAAAGAATTAAGTCAGCCTTCTGTGTGTTTAAGCCAGAAACCACTGCTACATGAAGAGCGATCAGAGGAGAAAAGCATTAAGTCAATCACTTGCAGCCATTCAGCGCCGTATTCCGTACTTAATGTTGGCTGCACTGCAAAATTCCCGCGTGTTACAGTATTGTAAAAAAAATACATTCGTACGGGGTTAAGTGGTTTTTATGTTACAAACCCATTTTAAATGAATATGTCATGTGAAATATTCATCCTGGACGGTTTTATTCCGCACTCAACTGACCACAGAGTTGAAAGGCATTAAGTCACGTTTCCAAAATTGATTTGAAAATGTGTTCATTAAATTAAAATTGATATTTTGCTAACACAAATGTATGTATGTATGTATGTCCACCCCTTATTATTCCCGTTTTCCAACAGGGTCGGGGATGAGATGCGATGGCAGTCTTCGTGGCGAAATTTCTGGGTTTAGCAAAGTACAGGTCGCAATTTTCAAGATATCGAGCTGAAATTTGGAGCTGTGAAAGAGTTGGACCCTGCGAGGAAACCTGTGGTCGGGCGTTAAAAACGGTGCAGGGTCGGAACTTTTTGGGGGGCCCTTAATTTCAAACTTTTTTTTTGGAATCGATATATCTCGGAAACGGTTGGTCGTATCGAAAAACGTTAAAGGTGCAGGTGTAAGATCTCCGCGGTAAGCAACTTTTTTACTCAAAACGATTTTTTGATATCTCTCACCGTTTTCTTTTTTTGGGGCCCTGAAAATGTCCATTGTGCGTGACATTTTTGCGTTTAGCAAAGTACTCGTCGCAATTTTCAAGATCTAAAGCTGAAATTTGGTACGGTAAAAGAGTTAGTGCCTGTGAAGAACCCTATTGTTGGGCTTTAAAATCGGTGCAGGGCCGGATCTTTTTTGGGGGCCCTGAATTTCAAACTTTTTTTTGGAATCGAAATATCTCGGAAACAGTTGGTCGTATCCAAAAACGTTAAATGTACATTTGTAAGATCTCCGCGGTATGCAACTTTTTTACTCAAAACGATTCATTGATATCTCTCCGTTTTCTTTTTTGGGGCCCTAAAATGTCCATTGTGCGTGACATTTTTGGGTTGAGCGAAGTACAGGTCACAATTTTCATGATATCGAGCTGAAATTTGGAGCGGTGAAAGAGTTAGACCCTGTGAGAAAACCTGTTGTCGGGCGTTAAAAACGGTGCAGGGCCCGATCTTTTTGGGGGGCCCTGAATTTCAAACTTTTTTTTGGAATCGATATATCTCGGAGACGGTTGGTCATATCGAAAAAAGTTAAATACACAGGTGTAAAATCGCCGCGGTATGCAACTTTCTTACCCATAATGATTTTTTTATATCTGTCAGCGTTGTCTTTTTTGGGGGCCCTGAAAATGTACGTATGTGCGTTACGATTTTACGTTTATCAAACTTAAGGTCGGAATTTTCAAGATATCGAGCTGAAATGTGGTACGGGGAAAGAAATCGGGCCTGTGGGGAACTCTGTTGTCGGGCGTTAAAATTGGTGCAGGGCAGGACCTTTCTTTGGGGCCCTGAATTTCATCCTTTTTTTTTACACCTGATGATGTTTTGATATCTCCCACCGTTTTCCTTTTCTGGGGCCCTGAATGTCTTCCTTTTTATTCGAACCGTTATATCTGGGAAACGGTTGGCCGAATCTAACAAAATTAAAACAACAGGTGTAAGATCTCAGTGATTAGCAACTTTTTCAACCCTTAAGATTTTTTGATATCTCTCACCGTTTTGATTTTCTGCGGCCCTGAATTTCTTCCTTTTTTTTGAACCGTTATATTTGGGAAATGGTTGGCCGTATCGAACAAAGTAAAATCTACAGATATAGGATCTCAGCGATTAGCAACTTTTTTAACTCTTATGATTTTTTGATATCTCTTACCATTTTCCTTTTTTGGGTCCGTGAATTTCATTCTTTTTTTTCGAATCGTTATATCTCGGAAAGCGTCGATCCTATCGAAAAAAGTTAAATCTACAGGTGTAAGATCTCAGTGATTTGCAACTTTTCTACCCGTTATCATATTTTGATATCTCTCACCGTTTTGATATTATTAAATGTTTTTGGTTTTTGAAAAAAAATGGGGCCCAAATGTATATAATAACTGGTAAAAATTCATCAGATGGTCTAATTGAATTCTACGGAAAATTATCTATAATAACTCGTTTTAACCTTTTCAATAAGTTGAATCATGTATTTACAGCAGTAAGATATTTTCCACTTCCGAGCACGTCCGGCTTTCATAACCATGTGATGGTGTCAGCATTGCCTAGAATAGCATTTTATAATTTTCCTACATTTCCTCGCAATCGGGTCGATGGTCCGAAATGCAATTCCGCAGGCCTTGCCGCCAACGAAGTTGTTGTTTGAGATTAAAACCCCTCTTGCTGGCCCCTTGCTGCTGCGCCACCGTCTCATTAAAAGCAGGTCGTGCTTCGTGGACTCCTACTTGTTCTTACAGCCCCGTTGCGTAAGGCGCTGGTAACACACAGTCAGGGATAGCCTGGGGCGGCCTGAGTCACACGCGGGCGACGAAGCTGTCTAGCATTCGTAACAATAGTGTGTTTGTTAAGTTCTGTTCTCTCAATGACGTTTTATCTGTCTCCAGAAAAGTAGTGAAAACTGACCATGCTTTTTAGCTCCGGCCGATTCAATTAGAGATTAAGGAAAGAAAAATTATGCGAACGATCTTATGGCCCAGAATAATAATGGCATACACTATATCCCAAATCCAACTCTGAAATATATAGAAAAATTTCAAAACTTACCGATACCATGAGAATGAGACGAATTCAATTTTTGGGCCATTTGCAAAGAATGAATCATACGAGACTTACTTACCGAATCCACAAATTTCTGCAGATCAAACGTACAAAACCAAAGTGGTACAAACAGGTGGAGAGGGACCCAGTGGAGATGGGATCGCCAGATCTGATCAATAGAAATGCTATCAGGAATATTGTTCACACAAGGGGATTTGAGGAAAATGGGAAGAAACCAACACGACGTGCATGGTCGGAGGATCAGAAACTACAACAATGCATGCATATGGAGAGGTATTGGGCAAAGAGGAAGGCTCAACATACGTTGATTCCGCGTGGTCCTAAGTGACCCATCCACGAGAAGAAGAATTGTTGTTGCCTCAATTGTGACGACTCAAAGCACAACAGAGGCATACATTATGGTTGAACAGAATTTATTTGATATGCATAGATACACAGGATCCTCGTACAGATTACATGCAGTTGTTTAATATGAATAAGTTGTTAATAGTTGTGGTTGGTACTACTATCATTCACTAGTGGTTGGCTTTTTATGTTCCTGTGCAGGTTCCTTGGTTCCCTTAGGTTCCTTGGTTTCTGAGTGCTCTGTGCGCTCTGGCTTAGTTGATTCCTCTTCCTCGTGCTACTTCTCTTCGTCTTCAGTGCGGGCGCTCAGAGCATGCAAACCAGCGCTCCTAGGAGAAGCGTCAGAACCTGGAACAATCAACGTGTGACGTCAGTGTAGGACACAAGTTACTCTGCGTTTCAGGGGCGTAAGCAGAGGAGGTGAGGGTGGAGTCACTGATGGCGCTGCAGCCCCCCCCCCCCCCCTCCTCGAAATGCTCCAAAGATTCCCCAAAACATGAGACTTAAAATATTTAGTCGATTGTAACATAACAAATAACATAATGTAACAAGAAGGGCGTACTTGCCTGCTCCTAGAGTTCTTTTCAAAAATCTAGTTTTGACATTGTCAACTCTCTCCATATTCCTCATGGTTAACATGTCCCAGATGAGGGAGAACCCATATGTAGCAATGGGATTTACAGTGGTGTTGCTGTTGACAGGTCAAGGGATGTTACGTTTTTGATGTTATAAGTAGCAAGCGTGGCTGCTGTTGTTCTTTCTTTAATATGACTACTGAAAGACGTACTTGTATTTTGTAGTGTTATTCCTAAATCCCGTGGATTTTCTTTCCTGAATAACGGCCACTGGAACGTACCGTAGTTATCGTTAAGATGTAACTTAGTCAACCCTGATCCAGTCCAACTATGACCTTGCCTACGTTAGACTAGCGGGTTTACTAATATTCAATATTTTCACCCAATTTGCACCAAAGCTTGCTGCAAGGTTCTTTAAAGAGAGCATATTTAAGATACTTCTAAACTTTGAAGCTATTTGGTCCAGGCATTTAGAAATTATAACATACTAGCATAAGTACCCGTCCTTCGAACGGTGTGCGGTGTTAACATCAGACATTATCAATTGAGCTACTGTTGCAATGGTTAACGGTTTGTCATTCCTTCATAAGTTTATCAGAACGAAGTGAGATTTCGGGGAATATCACACACACTGTTAATTTAAGGGCCTTAAAATATGGTTTTCGGAGACCCTTTATAGACTCGCAAATTTTGTGTCTCACATTGAGAAGCGCAACATATGCTTTGGTCATCCTTCTAGGATAATTTTTATATTTCGCCTATTTTAGTGTGTATTTTGAGACGTTTTTCCCTATATCCACCCTTCTACTGTAGGAAAAGTACGGTGAAGAGTTTTATAAATGATTGGTGTATTGACTCATGTTAACCATACCTAATTTTACGATGCACCAAGCATCCGGACACGAGATATAGGCGTTCATAAAGATACACAGAAAGACAGACAGACAGTTCTATTGTCTACAACATATCGCCCAGATATCCAAATATGGGTAACTTATATCTACCACACAGTATCAAAAATATCATCCTTACGATGAACCCGTACGTCGACAAAAAGAAAGAAAAAAAGATTAGTTAAAATGTGCTCTCAAACCAAATTCACCTATCGTGTACATCCTGACGTGAAATAGAATTGAAAGCCTTGTAGACGAAACGCAATACACGTCACATACAAACTGACCCTCTACGTTGTGTTAGGTCCCCATGCACAGGAAGACCCCTTCCATAAATTATAAAGGCTTGTGGTGCATGAAAATTCACAGCAGGTGTAAATCCCGTGAAAATATTCTAGAGTACCCCTTGACCCCTTAAGCATATTATACGTGTTGATGAATTTTACAGCTTAATTTGGTTCCTTGATAACCTTCTATACCAGGCCCAAAACAACTGTGAACATGAGGGAGGAGCCAGATTCACACGCTCACCCGCGCCAGCCAATTGCATAGCGCGGCGTTGCCTAGTTAACTACGCATCTGGGCTCACTGTGTCGTACGAAATCCCTATTTCTCTCCGCGCACGAAAATCATTAATTATCCAATTATTTAGATGAAGCTATGTTACAGAGCTAAACATTTTGAAGCTGACTGTGCAAACCCCATGACGATACGACCAGCCGTTCGGGAGATATCATCTGCTCTTGAACTGAAGGGATAATTAGAGCGAAGATTGGTTAGGTGTTGAAATATTTAGTTTCGCTGGGGAAGATAACTAAGAGTGACAGCATTGCTGTATCAATTCAGTGGTGGAGCTTAAAGAAGTTAGTGCTGTGAGTTGAAGTTTTGAATTTATAACAATGTTCCTTAACAAGCCGAGTGGCAGTCGAACAGCGAGGCAAGAAAAATAATTTTCAGGGTATACGGCCTTTCGAATACAGAAGTACGTGAAAACACAAAATCTGATAACCTGTGTTGTTGTGTTGTCGACAATTATGTTTTCTTTTTTAAAATTGAGTCGAATAAAACTTACCTCTTCGCAGTCTTACCTCACGAGGCATAGAGTACCCGGTTCTAACCCTGAGACCAGAACTAAATGTCTTGATTGAGCCGTGAATCGAATCTGGACATCATGGGTGACAGCAAGAGTTGTTGTTGTTGTTGTTGTTGCTGATGATTGTTGTAGGGGCTTTGTGACATCGTGGTCATGTAGCGCCGTGTATTTGGGTGTGTGCGGAATTTATCTGATAACCTGTGACACTGTGATGTCTCTACTAGTGTGTATATTTGTAATTGAGGAAGGATTTGCGTAGGAAGCGGCCGTGGCCTTACGTTAGGTACCATCCCGGCATTTGCCTGGAGTAGAAGTGCGAATCCACAGAAGAACCACTTCCATGATGGCTGAGGTAGGAATCCAACCCACATATTCCCAGGTTTGCATCACGAGGCTGAGTGTACCCTGTTCCAGCCCTCAGACCAGAATTACATTTGTTGGGAATCGTACCCGGGACTCCGCGGTGACAGCCAAGAATGGACAGCAATGTGCTAGCCAGTACACCACAAGGTGGTCTCCAATTAACAGAAACTTATCCCAACAAATTGATTCTCTGTTTCTATTACCTTATAAAGGACTAACAAGCAATGTTACTCAGAATGGCTTGGGGTGTAGATTACGTGATGTGATATAATAACGTTGTAATTGTTGTTTCATTTGAGGGACTTGGACATATTGGTACTTGTCTGAAAATCTGGGTTACTGTGGTGTCTGTATTAGAGTGTGTGTATTCTTCTTATTATTATTGTGAGGATTGGAAAGGAGGCCGCCGTGGCCTTAAGTTAGGTACCATCCCGGCATTTGCCTGGAGTAGAAATTAGAAACCACATTCAGGATGACTGAGGAAGGAATCTAACCCACATCTTTCCAGCCTTGCCTCACGAGATTGAGCGTACCCTGTTCCAGCCCTCAGACTAAAATTAAATAGCTTGGCAGAGCCGGGAATCGAACCCGGACCTCTAGGGCGACAGCCAAGAATGCTGGCCGCTATACCAGTAGGTACTCACTTGCACGAATAACGTTTGTTTGACATCTTATATCAGCCTCATATCACATTGTGTGCAATCCGTTGTGAGGATAGATATTCGTAGGATTAGGTCCCCCCAGCTAGCTCGTACATGCACTTACATTCGGAGCGCCTTGTGTTCAGGGGAAGGTCGTGTGTATACTGCGAGCGTAGAGCTGTGTCACCTCCGCAAATCCCTCTGTGGCAACAGTGCTCCGCTGGACGCACGCAAATGGGCGAGCCCATGTTCACAGTTGTTTTGGGTCTGGTATAGCCGTTTGCAAACTTTCGCAGTAATGTAATGAATGGAATGGCATTGAGATTGTGTTGCCATGGTTACCGGCTTGCATTCTTTCATAGTTTATTAAGTGAAATTAGTTTTCTGGGAATATCTCAAAAACTGTTGGTTTTAGGGCCTTAAAATGTGGTTTTCGGGTCCCTCCTGAGTTTTGTTTCTCACATTGAGGGGCTGAAAATGAGCTTTGTCTCACCTTTCTACGCCTATTTCAGCATCTATTTTAAGGGGGTAGGCCACCTTTTATGAGAGGTACGGAGAAGAGTTACATCAATGATTAGTGTCGTGCCTTTGATGGATATTTGTACCAAATTTTACGTTGATACACCCAGTCGTTCTCGAGTTATATGGAAACAAATTTGTCCACAGACAAACAAACAGACAGACAGACCAAACACATATTTTCGCGCACATCCATCATAAAACAGTCTGAAACGCGTAAATAACTCAAATTTCTGTAGAAATTCAGAAAAAACATGAAACTTTCATTTTTATATATGTAGAGATATACTGCATCGCTCGGTGTGGACCGTGTTTTATTGCACAAATTTAGGTTTTACTCGCTAACCGTTGGAGATACACGAAAACTGATAAGGACCTTTTGGATAGAAAATTAAATGTGAAAGCTCGTGTATGCCATCAAAAGTATTCTATTGCTTAACGTTCTCTTTTTATTCGAAATGGAAATATGAAATTTTGAAACCAAAGGGTGTAGTGACGTCATAAATGTGGGTTTTACTCGCTAACCGTTGGAGATACACGAAAAGTGATCAGGACATTTCGGATAGGAAATTAAATTTTCAAGCTCCTATGCAAAAGTTTGCTATTTCTTAGCGTTCTCTTTTTATTTGATATGGAAATATGAAATTTTGAAACCAAAGGGTGTAGTGACGTCACTAAAATGGTCGCCATTTTTTTAATAGTGCAAAATATCGAAATCAAAAGTATCCTATATATAAACCTGGTAAATCAGCTACATCCATGAAAAATTTCATTTAAATCGGCCCAGAGGTTCTTGCGTTATTGAGTAACACACAGACAGACAGACACATACCATCTCATTTATAGCCTACTTTCGATTTTTGCAAAAAATGAAAGTAGACTTATGAGATCACTACAGGGCGAAAAGAAAAGTGTGTCTGTGTGTGTGTGTGTGTGTGTGTATGTGTGTATGTGTATGTGTGTGTGTGTGTGTGAGTGTGTGTACTCTGAATGTCTGCCCCCCCCCCCCCCCTATCAATTCGAACACGGTGAGCGCAAATTGAACGAAATTTGGTACAAAGGTAGCACTAGCAAAGGACACCTCAGTGTCATGTTTTATATCGCCGCCATCTTGACGGAAACGTAATGGCGGCCACATAAATGTTCAAAGCTTAAATCAAATTACGACTAACGTAATCATCCGATCTCTACCAAATTTTGCAACAACATACCTTTATGGGGGCAGCATCCTTTGACCAAACTAATAGGTCATCAGCCTAATAGTTTGCGGATGGCGGACATCTTTGTGTGAAAATCGATTGCCCCTATTAATTCGAACACGGTGAAACCGAATGGAACGAAATTTGGTACAGAGGTAGTACTAGCAAAGGGCACCCCAGTGTCATGTCTTATATCTCCGCCATCTTGACGGAAACGTAATGGCGGCCACACAAAAGTTCAAAGCTTAAATCAAATTACGACTAACCTAATCATCCGATCTCTACCAAATTTTGCAACAACATACCTTTATGGAGGGAGCATCCTTTGACAAATCTGATAGGTCATTAGCCTAATAGTTTGCGGATGGCGGCCATCTTTGTGTCAAAATCGATTACCCCTATTAATTCGAATACGGTGAAACCGAATGCAATGAAATTTGGTACAGAGGTAGCACTAGCAAAGGGCACCCCAGTGTCATGTCTTATACCGCCGTCATCTTGACGGAAACGTAATGGCGGCCACACAAAAGTTCAAAGCTTAAATCAAATTACGACTAACCTAATCATCCGATCTCTACCAAATTGTGCAACATCATACCTTTTTGAAGGGAGCATCGTTTGACAAATCTAATAGGTCATTAGCCTAATAGTTTGCGGATGGCGGCCATCTTTGTGTCAAAATCGATTACCCCTATTAATTCGAACACGGTGAAACCGAATGGAATGAAATTTGGTACAGAGGTAGCACTAGCAAAGGGCACCTCAGTGTCATGTTTTATATCACCGCCATCTTGACGGAAACGTAATGGCGGCCACACAAATGTTCAAAGCTTAAATCAAATTACGACTAACCTAATCATCCGATCTCTACCAAATTTTGCAACAACATACCTTTATGGAGGAAGCATCCTTTGACAAATCTAATGGGTCATTAGCCTAATAGTTTGCGGATGGCGGCCATCTTTGTGTCAAAATCGATTACCCCTATTAATTCGAACACGGTGAAACCGAATGGAATGAAATTTGGTACAGAGGTAGCAATAGCAAAGGGCACCTCAGTGTCATGTTTTATATCGCCGCCATCTTGACGGAAACGTAATGGCGGCCACACAAATATTCAAAGCTTAAATCAAATTACGATTAACCTAATAATCCGATCTCTACCAAATTTTGCATTAACATACCATTATGGAGGGAGCATCCTTTGACCAAACTAATAGGTCATTAGCCTAATATTTTGCGGATGGCGGCCATCTTTGTGTGAAAATCGATTCCCCCTATTAATTCGAACACGGTGAAACCGAAAGGAACGAAATTTGGTACAGAGGTAGCACTAGAAAAGGCCACCTCAGTGTCATGTTTTATATCACCACCATCTTGACGGAAACGTAATCGCGGCCACCCAAATGTTAAAGGCTAAAATGTAATTTCGACCAACCTAATAATCTAGTCTCTACCAAATTTTGCAACAACAAATCTTTATGTGGGAAGCATATTCTGACCAAACTGCTAGATCATCAGCCCAATAGTTTGCAGATGATGGCCAAGTATGTGTGCAAATCGATTCCCCTATCAATTCAAACACGGTGAAACCGAATTGAATGAAATTTGGTACCTGTACAGAGGTAGCACTAGCAAAAGACACCTCAGTGTCATGTTTTATATCACCGCCATCTTGACGGAAACGGAATGACTGCCACCCAAATGTTAAAAGTTTAAATCCAATTTCGACCATCCTAATAATTTGATGTCTACCGGATTTTGCAACAACATGCCTTTTGTGGAAAACATCTTATGACTGACTACAAGGTCATCAGCCCAATAGTTTGCAAATAGCGGCCATGTATGTGTGCAAATCCATTCCCCAGATCAATTCAAACACGGTGAAACCGAATTGAATGAATTTTTTTTACAGAGGTAGCACTAGCAAAGGGCACATCATATTCATCTTTAATATCCCTATAGCACATTGTATTTCAACAAGCTACTACAACCAACATTCAATTATACTCCTTGAAAAGGACAAAGAGTTATAACAATACCCATGCATTTAGGAGAAAGTAGGCTATATGTTCTTTACTGAACATCTTGTTATATATTAGTATGATTTTATGTAATAAATATGTAAATTTTGAAAATGGCCCAACGCTCTAACTTAAAAGTTATGAATCTGAAACTCCTATGGTATGATCAGCAAAGGTATACGAATAAGTATTGGTATTACTTCTATGTTGCCTCCGTGGTTTAGGCGGCAGCACGCAGGCCTCTCACCACTGGGTCCGTGGTTCAAATACCGGTCACTCCATGTACCATTTGTGCTGGACAAAGCGGAGGCAGACAGGTTTTTCTCCGGGAATTCCGGTTTTCCCTGTCACAATTTCATTCCAGCAACACACTCCACTATCATTTCATTTCAATTGTCATTCATTTAATCATTGCCCCAGGGGACGGCGACAGGCTTCGACAGCCGGCTCAGTTCATATCCTCGCCGCTAGATCGGGGCTTCATTCATTCCATTCCCTGACCCGGTCGGTCGAATGGAAGCAGGCTGTGGATTTTTCATTATTTCTATGTTCGACCAAGGTGAAATGTAAATATTATGTGTCAGAAAACTGTAACCTACTAGAATGAGGCTCATTATGAAACAGTTTCTCCCACCAATCAGAGCTCAACAAACAGTTGTGTGACCAATTAGGAGAGGATATCATCGCACCTGCGCTCACTTCCACGGCCTTCTATTTTAAATTTCACTGCGTGGCTGCTGTCATAGTGGGGTATTCGAGGATGTCATGGTCGAATACAAGATATTATCTGCGTCCCATGCGCTCTGTTCAGTACAGCACATAAAACTGGCGGAATCTCAACAGATAGCCTATTTATGAATATTTGTGTTCGAACATAAAATAAGTCTACTGAAGTTATCGCCGAATATAAACAGTCGTATGCAACTCGCCTATAATGGTAATTAAGACACAAGTATATTTATCTTAATTATTGCCCTCATAGGCTCGTTGCATAATGTACTTTTCAAAACACTGGAAATTAAATTATTATTTTTTCTTAGAATGACTTGTTGTTCTGTTAAAATACGTCATTTTTTTCAAATTTTAACCTAATTATTTCTGAAAGTTATTAACATTTTCCAAAATGGATACCAAATATTATTAAGACTACTAAGTTGTATGTGCAAACCAAGTTTGAAGGTAATGTGATCAAAACTCATGCAGTTCAGTCATATTCTAAGTAATCTGAACCACCACAAATTCCTGGAGCTACCTTCTTACATAATACACAACCTATGTCCGAAAAGTTTGGTGAGTGACGTTTTACTGCTCAAGGTGGTAAAAGTGCGTCATTTTTTAATCCCGCGCCGGAGAGGTCGAGGCATGTCTGAACAAGTTTCCGAGCGTTGGTGCTGTGCGTATGCTTCTCATGTGTAAACAGCTCATTTTAGACTAGAGTGAGTGCGCAGTGCGTGCGGTCGAAACTAAACAATAGATCAGTGAACGAACATGCTCTTGCGTTTCAAACTCGGGAATTTATGCAACCGGCCATGAACACCTCTTGGACGGGCGGCAGTGAGAAGGGTGAATTAATGCAAGCTGCCATGCACACCTAGTTGACGGGCGGCTGTGACAAGGGGGAATGTTTCGTGGAATTGAATAGTCCTGAAAACCATTGTCACGGGCGAAGAGACCTGGTACTTGAAGTTCGACCCCGAAGGCATGCGTCAAAGTATGGAGTGCCTTGTCTCTCCCAGACCATTTCTTGTTCCCTAAATTGAAATCAGCCCTGAAGGGTCAGAGGTTTTCGTAAACTTCGGACTTCCAACGTAATGTGACGACCTAACTGAAGGCTGTCCCTAAAGCAGACTATGCCAGGAGTTTCCAGGACTTGTACAGCCGTTCTCAGAAGTGCATAACCATCCACGGGGATTACTTCGAAGGACAGTAACGGCTGTTTCAGGTAAGCCATCAATCCGTTAGTAATATAGACCATCAACCGAACTTTTCTGACAGAGGTTGTGTATATTTCCACAAGGGCATCTGCTCGGAAATCCGGGAGACAATAAAGATCCAGAATAATAAGGTGCATTGTTTACTCTAGAGTATACAGTATGGTTATGCAGTACGTGGATTGAGGATCTCAATATACCAGAGCAGACCTTCTCAAGATCATTCTTGATCTTTCAGGATATTCACAACGAACTTGAAGGATGTCCCACGAGCTCTGAAAAGGAGGCCATTCACTCTCCATGCATTTTTAGTCGAATGAGGAAAAAGTAGACTTATGAGATCGATCCAGGCAAATTTGTCTGTCCTTGTGTCCGTCTGTCTGTCTGTCTGTCTGTGTGACTGACTCCCCCCCCCCCCCCCCCCTTATCAACTCCTATATAGCTGCAGCTATCGAAACCAAATTGTGCTTGTGGATTGTGAACCTTAAGAGATGGAACTATATATTTAGAGTCGCCAGGTCTGCCAATTGTTGATATATGGTCTCTATAATTTGAAGAAAAGTAGGCTCTTTAGTTCGTCACGATACTACTTGTTAGGTAGGTTATATCTCTCACTCAGAGGTCGGTCAATAGCCTCTTTCTCCTCGTTGACTCATATTGCTTGATTATTTTCCATTTCCATTCGTACCATGGGGTCCAGGATCAAACCTCTTCCGTTCTTCCTGTCAATGGCAATGATATCTGCTCTACGGTGACGGCCATTTTCCTAAATGCAGTGCACCTCCTCACATACTTCCCATTTCAATTTACTCAGGGAAACACATGAAACATGCAGATTTCAATCTCCAACTGCGTGGATTTTCTATGTTACGATTTGGTTCCCACACCAGACAAGGGAGAATTTTTCCTTTCATGAGGATCGATATGTGACTCATTTTGGCCCAAAAGTGGAGTAAACTTTTTTTTGAAGAATGGTATTAATCATTGAATTCATCAGACCCTTCATGACGTCATGATTTTGAAATTATACTTTCTCTGGTGAGAGCAGTTAGCTTGTCGTATCAGTTGGATCAATGGGGCACCGATTAGCAGTAGTGGTTCATGATTAAATTCTCAGGGTTGACTAAGGGTCCGCATAATAACTGAATTATTTTGGGCGATATTTGACCCTCCTCCCCCATATGACGTAATCCCCCTCTATTACGTAATTATAATATTTCTGGTTTCGTCACGATTTATCCACATAAATAAATGAAACAAGGACCAAAATGTCAGAGACTCGACGACATCAATTACTGTAAACAATATAACGCTGCAGTTTCCTGAAGTGCTTAAAATTGCAACAAATAAATAGCACAAAAATGAACGAACATTGAGACGAATGGCCTGTTTTAATTTTCATCAAAAATATTTTGTGAACTTCTTTATGTTCTGAATAGAAGTATTCTTTGAACAAGTTAACTATGCAGGGTGTATCTTAATTATACTGCCATAGGAATCAAGGACGCTCTGCGTGTTATGTAAGAGACGATCCGCAGTCGGATTGGCGGAGAAAATGTTTCCCTTCGAGAGAATGAGGTTACTTTGTTATTTCCGGACGCGCGAGTAGAATTGGCGAGTTCCTTTTGCATTATGATTACGTAATACGTACATGGCCCTTAATTATGTACCAGTATGTTCCAGATTTTCACAAATGGTCAAAATTCACACAGCACAAAAAATACATCAATACAAACACAAATTACAGGATGCAAATCTTTCGTGTATTGCCTGTACCGTATAGAGAGCCAAAGTGTTAATTTGTAAAGCAAATATTGTAAGTACGCTTATTTATGTTTGCGACACCGGTAGTTCGCTAAAAAATAAAAATACTTAATTAATTAATCTCTACATAGTATATGATGATGATGATGATAATTGTTGCTTTAAGGGGCCTAACATCGAGGTTATCGGCCCTCTACATAATATAAAACAAAGATCCCCAATTCTTGGATATAACGGGTGACCTCGAGAACCACTGGATGGATTCTGATGCGGTTCTCACCATTCTGTAAAGGATTTCTCGAAGAAGATTTCTATAGAAGAACGTTCATTTATGACCACAGGAAGCCGAGGAGTAACGATTTCGGTGAATCGTGTCGAAGAAAAGACTGCTGTCCGAGCGCCTATTAAGCCTACTCTGGGTAAACCGTTAAAACTATCTATATGCTATGAGTGTGAGAATTTTTCAGCACGAAAAATATGCAAAGAGGTACCGGACAGCATATCTCTATCTTTAATACATCACCCACTATAAGTGCTTTTACGTTTTCATTTCTTCCAACAATCTCCATTCAGTCGAACTTTAAATTTCTAGTTTCCGAGCGAGTTTACGAGCTAGCGAGCGAGTCTATTACCCCACCGTTGGCCAGCATCAAACTGTTGAGTTGTGTTGAGTTAGGATTTCATAGAAACCTATACGTGTTTGGAGTTTCGCTGTTCACCTCGACTTTTCTGTTATTGCGTCTGGATCTGCCGTCCGTGCGCCTTTTAAGCTTACGCTGGGTAAACCGTCAAATATCCGGGCGAAGCAGGGACGGGTTGGTAGTATATAAATATTAAATAAACAAAGTTCAATCGAGATGTAATTGCAAAGCTGTTTGTTCCAAAAGTAAGTGGACGGTGACTTGTATACGTTTCAAACTTATCAATTCTTCTTCATGCATTATTTAAAAGCATAACTCTGCAATTGTGACATAAACGTGTGGGTTTTGTTGGGTCATTAGTTGAATTTATTTCAATATAAGCTTTAAATAAACTGCTTAGCTATTTTGGGTGGGCAAAAATTGCAACAACCCTGGCTGAGATAGTGTCTTTTTGGGTGCAATGTGTAGGATTTCCAAGTTTTAGTTGATATGTGAGAGGCTCTGCCCTGTGGTTATCAGGTGATTAGGAAACGTGGATTCAGTGGTAGACCTAACTGCTCATTGTATCTTGTTTTGAAGGATCGTCTAGCTCATTGCGTGCAGAATTTGGGATAATCATTACATGTTACTTTGCTCAAACCACCCAAATTCACACAAATTAGTAGGCATCAAATCCATGGTAAATAGGGCTATCAGCATACCTATGCCAACTCATAACTTTAGTAAAGAAATTGAAACGATAAAACAAGTAGGAATACAGAATAATTTCTGGCCCATCAGGGTTGAACAGATATTACCAAATCAATGGAAGGAAAACGAGGACAATTCACCAACCCAAATGAAAACGAATACTGCGCGTACGATTCAATTTCGTGAACAATAACACATTCAAAATAACAAATATTTCCAAGAAACAAGGACTTAATATAGCTTTCAGAACAAACAACTCACTCGGTACGCACGTACATAATAGCAACTTAACGAAGAAAACCCCGCATTCAAAAACAGGTCTACATACATTTTCATATGACAATATGAAGGATGTAATGGTAAGTATGTCGGACAAAGTGGAAAACAATTTGGAACACGTTACAAAAAACAAAGAAATGCTTCTGAACACAACAAACATTCAGCTATATCAAAGCACATGCCCTTCACCTCCCAATTTAATATCCATAGAGGATTTCGGCTGCATTCCAATATTTTTCTTTTACATTTATTAATTTCCATCATGAATTCTTTCCTCAAGGCAAACCCCACACCATTTAAAATCTCATTAAAATCCCCTGGCATGTCGGTGAAGATGACGATGTCATCAGTAAATCTCTGATTTGAAATTATTTCTCATTAAATCTTCACTCCCACTTTAAATTTTTCTCCAATTGCCTTCGTTGCTTGTTCAATGTAAAGATTGAAAAGTATGGGTGATAAGTTACAGCCTTGCTTTACACCTTTCTGAATACCAGCTTCAAAACGCGTGATCCTTAAATTGCTCCATTTTATCAGCGATCAAAACTAATACATGTAATTTTTTTCAGGAATGTTATTTACGCATTCCTAATATGTAATATATGTACATTGTACCCCCGTCCAGTCATTTGGCAAATTCATATTGACCGATTAAAGAGTTACAACTGACATATATTGCTGTAAGTGAAAAGTCGTCAATACAATACACTCTATCCTAACGGACACCAAGATCCAAGAACATAAACAGTCATATGATTCATTATTCGAACAATCGGTAGATTACTTCAGGAGTGACAGCATTTCATTTATCATGAGGATTCTCACCATCTATAAGATTTGAAAATTATACTAGGGAAATATATATTTTCTCATAACTGCATTTACCTGCCAAGTTTCACTGAGATTGCTTCATTATTCTTTGCGAAAAACTGGGATTTCAGTATTGGGCTGCACGGTAGTTTAAACCTTGTCTACTATAATAGAAAACCTGAACTATATCCGTTGAATATTCATTCATGTTCTCAAACCGTAGATTGGTCGGCAGCAATCCTCCTCTTCCATTCTTCCCTGTCGCCTGTCAGTCTCTTCTTGTCTCTGTATGAATGGACATTAGCATCCGTTATGATCTGTTTGATGTATTGAAGTCTCGGTCGGCCTCTCCCCCTCTTGCCCGGAATTATGCCATGTAAAGTTACTGTGGCGATAGACATGTCCTAGGAGTTGGTCTCGTCATTGCCGTATTGTTTTGAGAAAAGCTTTCTTTTCATTAATGGTTTTGAGCACTTCGTCATTCGTCACTCTTGCGATCCATGGAATTTTTCCCCTCCGCCACCAACACCAGATTTCAAAAGCTTCAAGTCTTCTTTTATCAGCACATCCCATTGTCCAAGCTAATGAGCCATACTAGGCTATACTCCACACATGACATTTTATAAATTTAATCCTGGTCTCTATAGATACATTCTTTGAAGTCAGAAGGAATTTTTAGCCTATTTTCATTTTATGAAAAAAAGATAGATCACCTTTTGTCCGTGTGTGTGTGTGTGTTCCTAATAACGTCTAAACGGCTGGAGCGATTACAATGAAACTCGGTAAGATCATAGCACCATTCAGGCCGACCTCGATCGTGCCCTTCAAATTGTATTGTGTCTCCCCGATCCAACATGGCGACTGTGCAAAATATTTCACCAGCATTCAGTATCTCCGAAACTACTACCGATATCGCCCTGAAATTTTGTACGGTGATAAAGGGCACTGGCTCAAATTTATCTATGTAACGTTCAAAAACCTGTAAAGTACAAAAAGAACATGGCGGCCAAGCTAATTTGAAACATTTTAATAGACTTTTCTCTTTTATAACTCTCTGAGCGCAGTGAAATGTGGTAGAGTAAATGATTGTACACAATGTAATGCGGCCGGCCCCATGGTGCTGCCTCTCACCTGGAGGCCCCGGGTTCGATCCCCGTCTCCATCAGGGATTTTAAAACTGACGTGAGGGTTGGAACGGGGTGCACTCAGCCTCGTGAGGACAATTGAGTAGCTGTCTGACAGTGAGGCAGCACCCCGATCACGAATACCAAGATTAACCGTCGAGGGGACCCGACGCACTGATCACGCGTCACCCCAATATCTGCAGGCGAAATGGCTGGGCAGCGGTCGCTTGGTCGGCCTTAGCCCGTCATGGGCTGTATAGTGCCAGGGGTTGACTTGTTTTGTTGTTGTTGTTATATTGTAATGCACTGGCATCTAATTTAGTTAAATTGTTTACATAACCTCAAGATGGCGGCTGTGCGAAATTTTAAAATTAAGTTTTTAATTCTTGTGTCGTAATCATGCGATCGAAGTGAAAGTTTGAATAATGAAGCTAGGCAATAATTGTCCTTGAATGGTACATTACTCTATGGCCTATACATATAACAATCCAAAATGGCGAGCAACCGAAATATTTTACGGTTCTCAATATCTATAAAACTTTTACAGAAATCAAACTGATTATTTTAATCTTCATAGAGGCTATAAACATAAGTTCACCTATAGGACTTTCAGTAACCTGGTGAGCACAAATCCATCTTGGCGGCGACGGAAGTATAAATATTTAAATGGACGTTTCTCGTGAATTAACTATCCGAGTGCAGTGAAACGTTGCACGTTAAATGCTTATACAAATGTTAATCCTTTGGCATCTAATTTATGTCAATTGTTTGCATAATCACAAGATGGCAGCTGTGCGAAATTTTAAAATCTCGTTTTTACTTCTTGTGTTCTAATCATGCGATTGAAGTTTGAATACCACACGTACACAATGATCGTAATGTAATAGTACAAAAATAAAAATCCAACCTGACGACCATGCGATATATTTAGACGGTTCTCAATATCTACGAATCTATCACAACCATCAAACTGAAATTGTGTATGTTGATAGAGGCAATTAACATGAGTAGGATATATGAAAATAGGCTTCACGGAACTACTTGTTTGCTGTTAAATGAAATTTTGGCTTGGGCAATTCAAGCTTGAATATCAGTTGAACTTTTTCCAGTGGAAGTAATTTTACTCCCGAGATAGGTGAAAGTGTGAACCTAAGTGGAGCACCCGCTATGTGAATAGCTGCATTAAGTTTAATAAGTCACGAGAAATATTTACATGTTTACCATTTGGATTTTACTACCATCACACTTTAGGAATAATAATCCTCGTGTTGGAAGCCATTTATTTAGTTCTCTCTTAGTAAACGAAAAGTAAATGATATTCAGTCGCTCAACCTAATCGTACCCAAGTATAATGGATGTTGTTCCCTAAACCTGAAATGAATTACTTGATTTACTATTTATGTGACGTTTAGAAACCACTTTCCTGTGCTGCCTGTTCAAACTATCAAATAACACTTTTCAGTCAGTGAACACGTCTTCGCCCAATTATATTAGGCGAGGTAACTATATATATGAAACACCATCCTGACACAAATTACATGTATTAATAATATTCGCTGATAACTGCACTTATTAACCATTTAAGATTTGGTTGCCGCTGAGCGTGTCTGCGTTACCGTTTGTTGATATTGTAGCAGGAGCCCTACGGGGCGAAGCGGAGGACACAGTGATCACAGATTGCAGTCTGCACATAAGTCAAGCAGCATTGTGCGCGCTTCCTGTCTTAGAAGCGCAGTAAGCGTCACATGAGCTCTTGTTACCACGTACGTTAAACGATGACTGAATCTACTGCAACTGTGCCCTATCTTACTCGCAGAGTAACGTGTGATACAAGTTAACACAGAATAGTTCTCATGAGGCAACATAATAAATTGATGATTTATTATTATTATTATTCTAATGTATTATTTCTCAGGATTAGGGATTAACACCCATGACAATTGCATACAATCGTGTTGACCGACTGAAAAGAATAGAAACTTAGAATATTAATTCGTGAACTTAGTTATAATAGTCTATAATAGCTTCAGTTTCTGTTTGGATATCGGTGATAAATTTCGTGCAGGCGCCATGCTGAATTTGGGAAGGGTATGAAAATCACATGGTTGCCAACCCAACGGGGTTGTACCAAAGTATACTAACTTAATTCCTGAAAGTCATTGAGTCACGGACGAAGCAATGAGGATACAAAAAGTTGGTTAGCACAGGCAAGGAAAGTATTTCTACAGAAAAGGAATCTGTTGACATCGAATATTGATTTAGGTATTACAAAGTAATTTTTGAGGGCCTTTGTCTGGTGCGTGGTGCTCTATGGAAGTGAACCTTGGACTTTTGGCGCAGCTGAAAAGATAGGAATTCGAAATGTGGTGGTACAGGAGAATGACCAAGATCAGTTGGGTAGATAGGGTTACGAATGACGAGGTATTAAAATGAGTGTGAGAGGAGAGATGTTTCTGGCGACTGCTAATAAAGAGAAGAAGTAGGCTGGTAGGACACATACTAATACACCCAGAAATAGCAAACTTAGTTATAGAAGGAAGGAGCGAGAATAAGAACTGTAGGGGTAGACCATGTAAACAGATTGCCTCGGATGTAGTAGGGTGTGGTAGCTATGTAGAGATCAAACGATTAGCTCAAATTAGACAAGCATGGAATGCTGCATCAAACCAGTCAAAATACTGAAGACTCAAAATAAAACCTTATTAGATGGATACAAACTCACAGACAGACGGGCATATTTACTCAGAAACACATAACCCTTATATAAGTCGTGAATATTACGTTCAGATGACATTCAGTAATAACAAGCCATGTTTGATTTAAGCCGATACAGATGAAGGCCTACGGCAGGACAACCACTAGAGAAAGCTTGCTGCCCGATTCCATCTCAGATATTTCGTTTCTATTTCTTGCTACCTAATTCAGTTCCTTTGCAATGGTGTCTATGTTAGGTTCACTCGTAAGAGCAAACAGTCCTGAACTATTTTTGACATACATTAAATACGACAGATCAACTGCAGAAGGTAGACAGAAGGATAATCAGAACAAACATTAATAAAAGAAAAAACAGGTGGATGGACGATGGAGATTGTTGCCTGATAAAGTTGCCTACCAGGAAAGTGACTCAATAAAAGACACGATGAGAGAAAGGAGAATTGCCTTCTTCTGTCATTTATCGAGAATACATGAGAATAGAATAGTAGAATATCTATTAAACTACGTATGGAGAAGTAAAACAAGAAATAATTAAAACTCAGCAATGTTTCTAGGTTTGTGTCGTGTCTTGTGTGGGGTTTCGCCTAGGACACCTAGATGGCTCATCAGCAGGCTCTTGGTTCCCCGCCCGGACTGGCCGTGAAAGCCAATGAACCATCTCTTTGGAAGCCTTCGTAGGGCGGTTATGGCTGCTTGAGCTTTTAGTTCTCGCAGTGAAGATAATAAGGGAGGTGGCGTGCTGTTCGTCACTCCTGTGGGGGTTCGGGCGGGGACACCAAGAGTCCGCTGATGAGACAGCTTGGTGTCCTGGGCGAAACCCCACACAAGACACGACACAAACCTAGAAAAGTTGTTGAGTTTTAATTCATCGGCCGTGAAAGCCAATATACCAAAAATAATTACATCAAAGAACTTCAAAATGATTAAGCGTAGATGAGTTGAATATGACAATGCAACAAATTTCAAATGGAGAAGGAAAACGGATTCTGAAAAACAAGCATAAAAGACTAGAATTTAATCAATGAAAGCAATAAGGGGCAGTTATAATGACGAAGTTTAGGAAGAGGCGGAAGATGATGACAGTTAGCTACCGGGGATCCTCATTATCTATACACGCAGTTATTTAATACAGAGTAGTTGTTGGTTATGTTGGTATTACTGCCAATGACGAGGTGAACTACGTAGGCGAGCAGAACGGGTGTGGGGAATTTAGGTTGGTTGGTTGGTTGGTTCTTAAGTTTAGGGGCTGCGACAACGCGGTCATGTAGCCCCGTGTACTTTGGGTGTGTGTAGAATCTGTCTGATAACCGGTGTTAATTGTGATAACTGTATTAGTATGTGTTATCTGTATTGTTTTTAAATTTAATTACTGAAACTTAGAATTTTTCAAATAGTTCCTACTTTTGTCGCCAAGCGCCACCGTCAACGACTACTAGGCTAAGTTCAGAAGTTAGCTACTAGACGCCACCGCAGTCGGCTCTTGGCAACGAACGTAGGAACCTATGAGCGTTGTTTACATTCTTAACCTATCCAATTTAGCTTCACGCAGGTGCAATTAGTGGAAGGTTCTTTAACTTGCCATAAATCTATGACATGGGACCGCCGGCTTTACTTCCCCTCCGAGGGATTTTTAACGCTCTTAAAAAATCCGACGGCTTCGGCCTCGTTTGAACCCGCTATATTGGGCATAGGAGCTCAGCATGCTACCGACTACGCCACCAAAGCCGCCAGGGAATTGAGACGTTGCAACTATTGAGAGTTGCAATCTATGGATTGCGATTTATCATTGTCATTCGTTTTATTGTTATCACCAGTACTTCACTTGTGACATCTTGGTTAGATTAATAAAGATCAGATTGTAGTGTTCCAGTTATCCATTTCTATTTACCACAACATTTGGTGCCCAAAACCCGGGATATCGCATGATATAAAGTGATTTTGAGGAATAATCTGTTTAGGCCTATACTACAGGAATTGAAGCCTCTCATAAGTTTTTACTCTGCAATTGCATTACGGAACCTCCAGACTGTGAGGGAAGACTTGCAATTAGACTATACTGGACGGAAGGTTTCCTACATCACCACCGGCTACAGATAAGTGACAAAGCTACGCATTTGTAAAATTAATAACTGTTTGAATGTCCGTAATAACGTCTTGTTTGGTTATGTATGTGTATAATAACATTGCTTTTCACTCGTGGATATTGTAGAGTTATCTGGTGATAGACACAGATATTACAAATTTGGAGCGCAGGCCAGAGATAATATAAAACTGACCATAGTAATTAACACTCAATCTAAGCGTCGACACTAGCGATCCTAGTAGCACCTGACCGAAAATCATTCGATACTTCAGATAACAGATTAACAACTCTTTGCCTTGCATATTTCCGTGAACACACGTACAACATGAGCAATAACGATCTAACAGATGGCATTTTGCACAGTCTAAGAAGAAAGCGAACCAGACACAGGGCAAATACAACACGCTTTGTTACGGAAATTAACAGTTTTACTGATAATACTTCATTCGAAGACTAGGAGTACTGCCGAGATAGACTACAAGAAACTTTGGACAACTTAACCTCTCTTGATGATTCTATACACGAGTTACTATCGCACACTGAATACGATACTGTTGTTCACATGTGTAAAGAATATATAGACTCAGCGAAACGCGCTATCACAAGGGCATCGAGAACAATTACAAATAAACTATCAAATTCAGCCGCTAATTTAAGTATCTCTGAACCACTGCCAACTACACCTACCATTCCAATTCAGGTTTCACACTCCGTTCGACTCCCGCCAATCAAGCTAGAGTCCTTCGCTGGTGACATCGCAACTTGGCCACGTTTTTGGGACCAATTCGAGTCATCCGTTGATAAAGACCCTTTCTTTCCTACCATAATTAAACACATATTTTTGCGCGGTTACTTGGAAGCCGAGCCGAAGCGGCTAGCCGATGGAATCGCCGTAATAGCAGATACATACGAGGAAACAAAACGGATTCTACAAGCTCGCTATGGCGATTAAAACAGAATAATACAGGCGCACTTAGACTACCTAGAGGGGATCAGACCTATTCAGCTCGCTACTCCTGAAGCACTCAATGACACGTTCATCGATTGCCATCGACGCATACAAGCTCTTCGTGCGCTGGGAGAAGACGTAAACGGCAACGGGAGAGTTCTTGCTCCAAAAATACTTAGAACGTTTTCTGCTGATATTTGTCGCCGTTGGATAATTCAGACGAAGAGGGACAATATCTCGGAAGGCGATATTCTCAAGCTCATGGAATTCTTGGGAGAAGCAGTAGATGGGGCTATGGTGACGCACAAGATTCGTGGATCTACATCCACTTCGACTCATGTTCCCACGATAGCAGCACTGCACGTTGATTCAAATAAGAAACAATCCAATAAGAAGGTTGCGCCGGAACCATTTTGTGTCTTTTGCGAATCCCGCGGACACTGGGCGCAAGAATGAAAGAAAATTTCTAACGTTAACGATAGACTTACGAAACTGAGGAAGACGAACCGCT
This sequence comes from Meconema thalassinum, assembly GCA_946902985.2. NCBI lineage: Eukaryota > Metazoa > Arthropoda > Insecta > Orthoptera > Tettigoniidae > Meconema > Meconema thalassinum. Next base: position 36,637,803 of record OX336392.1, read on the forward strand.
GCTTTATATGCCTGAATCGCGGACACGCACCTACTTTCGAAAACAAAATATTTTCTTTTTGTATATATATATATATATACTGTATATATATATAACGAGTGGTCTATAGCACAGGGGGCGTCAACTCGAGTCCAACGACACCTCATTTGTCAACATCCGACCATGGGTTCGCCAACTATCGCAAATTTTACATGGCTGAGGCTTAGTAGTGGGGCAAGGAGGGTTCTACCTTGGCCTATAACTGTCACTACTCCCCTACTCACAAGATTCGTTGATCTACTTCCGCTTCGACTCATGTTCCCACGACAGCAGCACTGCACGTTGATTCAAATAAGAAACAATCCAATAAGAAGGTTGCGCCGGAACCATTTTGTGTCTTTTGCGAATCCCGCGGTCACTGGGCGCAAGAATGCAAGAAAATTTCTAACGTTAACGATATACTTACGAAACTGAGGAACACGAATCGCTGCTTTCTATGCCTGAATCGCGGACACTCCGCGAAGAACTGCAACCGAATGGGTAAGGCATTCTCTTCTTCCTGCGAAGCCTTGCATCACAGATCTGTCTGCAGCTGCAGTAGAAACTTATCTACTAATGCAGTGGCAACCATTACGTCCGTTAACAAGATAAATTCTCTTCCATCCGACTTTACTTACCTGCAGACCGCGCGAGTTTGGGTTACGGGTCTCATTGGGCGAACTAAACAGACGCGTTGCATATTGGATGCTGGAAGTCAATCCAGTTTTATCCTTGAGTCTCTAGTTAACGAACTGAAACTCGAAGTAATTGGCCGCCAAGACTTAACTATTGGCGCCTTTGAATCGTCTCCAACCAATCGGAGTGTACGTAACCTTGTTAAGTTTTCCATAAAGAGCATCTGGACAAACTCGGCTACAAATATTACTGCATTTGAGAGTATCCCTGCCTTTTCAGCTCATCCGGTCGTTCCTGATTATGTTAATATGTTAGCACACACTCAAAAACTACAGTTGGCTGACTCAAAGAATGAATCAGAGCAACCTTTGCCTATCGAAATACTTATTGGAGGATATTGTTATTGGAAAATCGTAAAGGACACTTTACCAGTGCGCATTTACACCTCAGTGGTACTCATACCAACCTTGTTTGGATGGGTATCGACCGGAAATCGATCAGGCATCACTTTGAATTCATCACTGGTAAACCATATTCATTCTGAACAGATACACTCACCTTTAGTTGAGACACTCAGACAGTTCTGGGATCTGGAAACAATGGGAATCAGGGAAAGTCAGGACAAATATTTCAGTTCCAAAAACTCTGCGATACTTAAGGAATTTCATGATTCTTGCCGAATATAACACCATCGGCGTGTGGTCTCTCTTCCTAGAAAATCATGTATCAGCTTGCACAATAACCATGCTAATGCGGTAAAACGATTCAACGCATTGCAAAAGAGACTAGAGGCGAATAGACCTTTGAAGGAGTCTTATTATTCACAGATGATGGACTATATTATAAAACATCATGTTGAACAAGCTCCTTCTGAGACAACTGGTGATACGTTCTACTTGCCTCGCCATTTAGTTAAGAAGTGTAATTCTGGGAAAACGAAATGGAGGATTGTGTTTGATGCATCTTCTCGTCTAGGAGGTGGTCCGTCCCTTAACGAGGCCCTCTAAATGGTGCCAAATTTAATGCCTGAGATACTTTCTGTTCTCCTCAGATTCAGAAGCTACCCGGTAGCCATCATTGGTGATGTCTCTCAGGCATTCTTACAACTTGTACTCGATTCCAATGATCGAGACTTGACCAGATTCTTCTGGTACGATGTGATTGACAAAGGCGAAGGGGTGTACTTAACAAGAGATGAAGTCATATATACCGTTTTGCTCGCGTTCCGTTTGGTCTATCTTGCAGTCCATTTTTACTTTCAGCGACACTAAGGGAACTAAGCAATACCCATGACTCTGCCTTCTCAAATGCTGCCACCCTTATAGATTGTAGTACGTACATGGATGACTTTGTAACCGGCGGTGAAAATGAGAACCAAGTGATCAAACTTTATTATGAACTCACAGGACTGCTAAACACAATTCACATGCCCATGGCGAAATGGGCGACCAACTCTCAACAACTGAAGTGCAACTGGACGTCCGAAGGTCGGGAACTAGAGACAAATACGCAAGTATTAGGAGTGAAATGGTCCTCTGAAACTGACACTTTCTGTATAGACGACCATGATATAGCCGATAATCTCAAGCAGGAATCCACTAGTAAGATATTACTGTTACAAACTACTTCCCGATTTTATGACCCCTTGGGACTTTTAACACCGGTATCGATTATTGGGAAAATACTGTTCCAAGAAACTTGGTGCAGAGGGATTGGATGGGACGAAGTCTTACCACATGATATAGGCGTGCGTCGGCATAATTGGGTTTCGAGTCTTTCACAGTTATCGCAGCTACAGATTCCTCGATGGATCGACATTTCCGAAAGAAGCAACAGTCAAATTCACATCTTCTGCGATGCAAGTGAAAGGGCCTATGGCGCAGTATGTTATGTCAGGACCACTCAAGGGCATAGTGTTACTGTCCATTTGGCTTGCAGCAAAAATTGACTCGCTCCCGTGAAAAGGGTCACGCTTCCGAGACTAGAATTGCTAGCTGCTCTGGTGGGAGCGAGACTTTTAAATTATTTCTGCAAAGCAACCGACTTGAGCCCTTCAGCAGCGACTTTATGGACAGATGCTAAAGTGACACTGGGTTGGGTGTCAGAGTGACCCAAATCGCTTGAAGACATTTGTGTCAAACCGGGTAACTGAGATCCAATGTAACACTACTCCATCTCAATGGAGGTACTGTCCAGGGGAGAAAACCCAGCAGATCATCTGTCGAGAGGAATTTCAGTGGTACAAATAAAGTCACTTGATGGATGGTGGCATGGGCCTCCTTGGCTACTACAACAACCAGAACATTGGCATAGCCAACTATCCACCCGCGTACAACTGCCAGAAGAAAAGAAGACCATCTTCAATATCCTTACATTTGAGAAAATTTCTCTCCTATTAGATCCTTCCAGATACAGTTACTACTGGAGGTTACTTCGTATCACTGGGTGTCAAATTACAAAGTTTGCACTGGGCACCCGAGGCCATACGATATTATTTTACTGCATGGATACTTCGTTTCTTGCGACATGTTCGAAGAAGAGAACGGTTTTCTGGGGAGTTAACAGCACCAGAGCTTCAAAACTCACGCAAATATTGGACTCAAACAGTACAAAAGAGTGTTTCCCTGCCGAATATCTGGCTCTAAAAGACAGCGTAACTCTGCCAAATGAATCAAGAATAGCCCGCTTCAACCCGTTTCTGGAGAACGGACTCATTCGTCTAGGTGGTGGTCTACAACTTGCAGAGTTATCTAGTGAATTACAACAACCGTTACTCTTGGATGGCACCCATCACTTTGTAAAATTGCTCATCAGACATACGCACATCAGACCTCACCACTTGGGGGTGCGAATTGTGTTGTCGGAACTATGTACGGAATTTTGGGTGGTCAGAGCACGACAGGCAGTCAAGAAAGTGTTACGTACGTGCCTTCCTTGAAAAATGGCGCAAAATCACTTCGCCCAATTAATCGAAACACCTGAAATCAAATTAAGGGTAACACAAATGAAACCATTTGAAATCACGGAAATTGATTTCGCTGGACCTCTTAATGTGAAGATGGGGACCTCGAGCAAGAAATGTTGCATAGCACTCTTTACCTGCGCTACGACCCGCGCGTTACACTTGGAATTGTGCTCAGACATGACTGCGGACACGTTCCTCTTGGCACTTCAGAGGTTCGCTGGAAGACAAGGGATAGCACACATGGTATATACTGATAATGCTCAGACGTTTCACGCGATCAACAGAGAACTCAAGTCTATCTGGACTTCTCTCACAGCCCCTCCTACACATCAGTACTTCGCTCATCATAACATCACCTGGCGATTTATTCCTCCAAGGGCGTCTTGGTGGGGAGGATCGAGGGAGAGGATGGTAGGCACCACCAAGTGGTGTCTGCGAAAGGAACTTCTCCAGGAAGACAAGACGCCGAGGCACATGTGGGCAAAGGTCCGCATCAAGGAGCTACGTGTTGGTAGGGATGCAGTCGTCAGGACAGTGGTTCTTCGCACCCCTACCGGAGACACAATAACCCGCCCCATTCAGCTGGTCATCCCCCTGGAGGTTGACCAGGGTGGGGAGGATGTGGGGAATTGAGACGTTGCAACTATTGAGAGTTGCAATCTATGGATTGCGATTTATGATTGTCATTCGTTTTATTGTTATTACTTCACTTGTGACATCTTGGTTAGATTAATAAAGATCAGATTGTAGTGTTCACGTTATCCATTTCTATTAACCACAACAACCTGGTTCTTTTAGTGCGTATTCCTCAGATAAATCCTCTTCTGTTCTCCAGCCAGTAGACTCACAGTAGTCGCGCTCATCACAGCATAATTCACCTGGATACTCGCAACATCCGTCACAATTATCACAATACTGGGGGCACTTGTCGGCTGGGCTGCTCAGTGCCACGCCCACCAGGGCTCCCAGGAGAAGCGCCACAACCTGTGATAGAGACACGCCATTCATAATAAACACTCTGCATTGTGCTTCATTTAATTTACATGAACAATCTGGTTATTTAGCCCCGTGTATTTGGCTGTGTGTAGAATTTGTCTGACAACCTGTGTTATTGTGGTGACTGTAGGGTATGTGTATTTGTACCTCAAGTGAGAATTGGCAAAGAGCTGGTCGCGACATTTAGTTAGGAATCTTCCAGGCATTTGCCTGGAATAGAAGTGGGTAAAACACGGACAACCACTTCCAAGAAGACAAGCTGGTATTTGAAACCACTTCTTCTCAGGTTTGCCTCACGAGGCTGAGTGTACCACATTCCACCCCTGAGACCAGAATTCAATTTCGTGGCACTGCCGGGAATCGAACCCGAACCCCCGAGGATGCAACCAAGAATGCTACCCACTCCGCCATGAGACGGACGGATTTATGAATACGGGGCGGGGTGAGAAAATAATGCCACAAAGATATATTATTTTAAGTCACTCTTGGTATTCTTCCCCCAGGGACTCGCGACTAGTGGGACGTGGGATGGTGACCACGGGACCCCAGCAGAGTCTGGCATGGTTTCCGCTTCTATGTCGTGCTCCGTTATGACATCATTACTGTCGACCCTCAACTCTTGTTTTACTTTGCCCCGAAGGTATTAGGTGCCCGAGGCCTAGGGTGTCCTTCATTCTCCCGCCTGAATATTCGCCTTTGCCTCATTTTACCTGAAACCCTCATTTTTTGATGGTTCAGCCTTATCCTTTTCTACTCCTGATTACTCCTGCCTTCTGCTCAAGGCATTAAAGGAGGCAGGGAAGCCCTTCCACTTAGGATGCACCCGGGAGTTGGCGACAGGTAGGGATTTCTGAACTGGATCAATTGTCTCCTGTTACCCTTGGAACCCCTACTTATTCCCTTTCCTATCCGCCTTCCATGGCTCTACTTCATTCTAAGTCCCTCAGTCCTCAAACTTCGAGAGTTGTGGGTCTTTATCCCCTCTTCCTTCTGCGTCTTATCACAAGGTCTCAGTTTACTGGAAAATTACAAGGATTGCATAGTCTATCAAATGTGACACTACAGATATTTTACGACCCGATATCGTATCACTCGCAGTGTCATGAATTGTTTCCTTCCTTCAGAAAATATGTTCAGAAAGATTACCTTTACTTTGTATAGTCTAACATAGGACTTATGCAGGTGTCACATGTCACTAAGGTGTGGCTGTTTAGGATCTAGAGAAACGTTAAATCTGCTGGAAAATATGCCCTTAAAATACTGAAGTATGATCCAAAAAGGTACAATATGACCTAATATATTTTACAAGCTTTCTAGACACGCGTTAATAATGTAGTGAAATGTTATTTTTAATACTAAATCTACATTCAAAGCTAAACATTTGTTAAAATCTACGTTGAATTCATGAATAGATCTAAAATAAAATTGTTTTGCTCAAATATTCAACAAAAGTGTTTCAAGAACTCGCAGAAAGCAGTATATTCCTTACCTTTTCTCGCGTTAAGAACTGATACACAAATCACATTGCATGGAGAAGAGAAAGAATATGCCCTACGTTAAAAATACTACCAAGTTTAGTTACAGTTAAATATTCTGTGCTAGTCTGCAACAATTGTCAAGTTTATAATTTTTTAGCGACGCTAACGCACAGAAACCTTGCAGCGGCCAGTGGTACCACCACCTACCCGTAAAATAATACCAAAATATGACCTTAAAACATTGTATTTGTTGTTTGAGCCTTCAGTCTTTTGAGTGGTTTGATGCAGCACTTCATGTCTCCCTTCCTCAGCTAATCGTTTCATCTCTACTTAGCTACCACACTTACATCCGAGGCAATCTGTTCAACATATTCTAACCTTGCTCTACCATTACAGTTTTTGTCCTCGACCCTTCCTTCCATTACTAAGCTTGCCATTCCAGAGTGTCTTAGTATGTGTCCTTGCAACCTACTTCTTCTCTTTATTAGCAATCGCCCAGAAATATATCTCCTCTCCCAATCGTCTTAATACCTCATCATTCATTACCCCATCTACCCACCTGATATTCATCATTCTCCTGTAACACCACATTCCAAACGCTTCAATTCTCCTCTTTTCTGCTGCACCAACAGTCTAAGATTCAATTGCATACAGCGCAACGCTCCAGACAACGGCTTTCAAAAATGACTTCCTAACACGTAAATCTATATTCGATGTCAACAGATTCCTTTTTTGTAGAAATGCTTTCCTTGCCTGGGCCTACCTACTTTTTATATCCTCTTTGTTTCGTCCATCACTGGTTATTTTTCTTTCTAAGAATCAGAAGTTTCCTACTTCCTTCAGCGTTTCACCTGCGAATTTGATGTCCATAGAGGTTTCTGATTTATATCGGCTGCATTCCATGAAATATGACAATAACTATGAACATGACCCAAATATACATTTATATGCTCTATTGAATCCCCCTAAGAAGAATCCTGATCATTGAACTAGAACTTAATTAAAGTTTTTAATTAAAACGTAGTCAAGTAAAAAGTCTGACAATTCTTAAATATCCGAACCTTAGTTATTTTATAAGAAAGCCTTCGAAACAGCGCTTCTGGAAGAGAAATTTTTCATTTTAACATGCAACACATAACGACTTGTCTATAATCATGTATTAAATTATCAACAATTACTTACGAGGAACTTGGCCATTTTGCAGGATTTGTAGGACTGAAGTGAACTATACACAGAAAACTGCAAAAGATGTGTGATGACTTCTGAGTGTTAGTACCTTATATACATAGACAGTCTTCATCAAAAGTTACACAACCTGTCCTTAGTTGTAGCAGGCTCGTCATATATTTAGTAATGAATTAGCACTTACCACTAAAACCACTTAATGTAGAGACATTTTGGCCCGTAAAACACGCGTAAAGATAAAATACAGGGCTATGATAACACTATCTTCTCGGTGACATACGTTAAAAAACAACAATAGGTTGTAAATTATATAGGAGTGTCGTCGCCAGCAAGAAGACAATTTTGAATGTGCAATATAAAGTATCTACATACAGTACATTTTAGACCACTTCCATTATACTGAAGAAGAGAAAAATCATATAATTCCGAAAAGATAGAAACATTCTCATATATCATCCTTTTGAAGGCCTTTATAGGGAAGTGAAAGGTTGCTTGGGCTTTTATCTCTCACAGTAAAGACGCGCAGGTGCACTTCATAAGAAGGGAGGTAGAGCACGGTTCGCCAGCTTTGTGTTCCTCGGCGAAACCACACACAAGACGCGGCATACACCAAGAAAAGTTGCTGAGTTTTAATTCACTGGCCGTGAAAGCCAATACACCATCATTCTATTAAAATGTCTTTAAATCAATCCCTTACTACTTCAGTTTCACAAGATTCTCAATATGTGAGACTGCTTTACCTAAATTACCAATATCTGAGACGAACATCTAATTCTTTCTATTTCAAGATTTAGATTTTTCTTTTGTTCAACTACTGTACGTGGCTGCGTGTAATGGACAAGCTGATAGGCTGGGGACTTGGACAAGCAACATGTCTGATGATTTCTCAATTGAAGCTCGTTAACGAAATGTTTTATGAAATCAGACATTTTGATTTCACGAAGCTGGATGAACTCAGTCATTGATTTTATCATGTTTCCAAACCCACCAATTGTTTTCTTCTTTTGAGGGGCTTGGACATATTGGTCATTTAGCCTCGTGTACTTCGGTGTGTGTGGAATGTTGTCTGCTTACCTGTGTTATTCTATTGATTCTATTAGTGTGTGTATTTGAAATTCAGGCGAAGAATGGGAAATAGGCCTTGGCTATAAGTTACGAACCATCCCAGCATTCGCCTGGAGTGGAATTGGGGAAAACCACTTCCAAGATAGCAGAGGTGAGAAACGCCCCCATCTCTTCTTAGTTTGCCTCACGAGGCTGGAAATCCATAACATCATCTGAACTGAAACAGGAAACAACGGATCTACGAGGTGCTTTCTGAATATATTACGTAACTTTACTTCACTGAGGAACTGTATTATAAAGAAAGAAAATACTTTGCCATAACAAAAGATAAACATTCACCATAGACGCTGAACTAAGGGGAAGTAAAGCTGGCGGTCCCATGTCATAGATGTATGGCATGTCAAAGATCCTTCCACAAACTAAACTTCTGTGAAGCTAAATTACTAGGTTATATTTCGTTGGAACGCTCTATCAAAGTTCCAACGTTCACCACTAGGTATTAGTGACATCTGGTAGCTAAAGTTGGAACTACTTGAAATTGAACGGAACTTGTAGCTCACCCTATGGGTGCCCGCTTGAATCAGCTACAGCCTCTGGTGAGCCGAACATGTCCTCGGACACTCCCGGCACTAACAGCCATACGATAAATGAATAAATAACATAGACGCTGTGTAAGCAGCGATGAATATCTGTAATACTTGTCCTACGCCCTTACGAGAGCCTTTGTCATAGCGCACATTTCCATTCGAGACCATGTTTCCAGCACCAGTTTTTCTGCCATGCTGGTTTGCCGTTCAATGAACACAGACTAGACCGTGACGAGCAGCTGAAGCAAGTCCGGAGATTGCGGTTCGTATCCCGGCGCTGACTTGTAATTCCGTGTAATTCCACACTCCCTCCAGGCATGTGAAGATATAATACTTTATTTCAAGTCCCAGGGCACTTACCCGACACTAATAATTACAAACTACTACAGTCACCACAGAAACACAGGTTATCGGACAAATTCAACTCACACCTAAGTATAAGGGGCTGATGACCAACGTTGTCCTACGCCTTTAATATGAATTAGCAAGAAAAGAACGGCCTTTCTCTTCCAAAACTATGTTGGTTGGTTCCTCAGTTTAGGAGCTGCGACAACGCGGTCATGTAGCCCCGTGTACTTTGGGTGTGTGTAGAATCTGTCTGATAATCGGTGTTGATTGTGATGGCTGTATTTGTGTGTGTTATCTGTAATTCAGGTAAGGACTGCAGACGATCAATTTCAAGTTGTTTCAACTTTTGATCCCAATGCTGCCGTCAACGACACCTAGTCGTGAACTTGGCTACTAGAAGCCACCGCAATCGGCACCTGTCGGCGAACGTTGGAAATTATAAATCGTTAATCAAATCTAACCTGCAAATTGTAGCTTCACACAATTGTAGTTAGTGGAAGGTTCTTTTACAAGCCATAAATCTATGACATGGGCCCGCCTCTTCGAGGGAAGGCATACTGAGGATTTGTTCCAAACTATGTTAATGGGATATCTAAGAATGAGAGTCAATTTGGTTGTTAATCCATTTAAGGGATTTTCAATATCGTGTTAAATAATCCCCGAATACTTGAATGTGAACGTAGGCCAATGTATTATTTCAGTAGTACAGACCCCTCCTTCAGCGATCACAAGCGACCAATCGTGATAAATGAATATTCAAATCAAAGAGAATAGACATTAGCAGTGACAAATTGCACTCTAATTTCATAAATATCCATAATTTCTTAAATAAATGACTCATAAAAAAATTACGAAGTGTGCGATTTGCAGATACTGTTGCTGTAGGAATATACCCTCCATAAGTGATGTCCATTTCACATTTTGGCCGCTGTGATGACTGTTTCATGTCATTTTAACATTCTGCCTGGATTTCAGAAACGGTAAATCAAAGAAATGAGTACTCAAATCGTATAATTTCATAGATATCGAATAACCGGTGAGTGATTTGATGACTAATTTTCAGTGATTTTCAGTAGAACTTGGAATTCTAACTGAAATGTAAATAGTATTCTTTAATCATTTGGTTGAAATTAAAACATAACAACCTTTCTCCTTAAGTGTCTCATTATAAACCTTTTGGGGAAAGTGTTGTTTATGAAAATGCGACATTTCTCGTACGGGTCCGCTAGAATATAAAATACGGTAGAAACAGATGGCGCAATTATTAAGGTAAAGCTGAATATATCCAAATTCTTAATAGTAAATTGGTTCACAGATTCTTCAACAATGTATAAAATATAAACAGATGGCCAACTTATTAAGGTAAAGCTGAATATAACCACATTCTTAATAGTAAATTGGTTCACAGAATCTTCAACAATGTATAAAATATAAACAGATGGCGCAATTATAGAGGTAAAGCTGAATATATCCAAATTCTTAATAGTAAATTGGTTCACAGAATCTTCAACAATGTATAAAATATAAACAGATGGCGCATTTATTAAGGTAAAGCTGAATATAACCAAATTTGTAATAGTAAATTGGTTCACAGAATCTTCAACAATGTATAAAATAAAACAGATGGCCCAATTATTAAGGTAAAGCTGAATATAACCAAATTCTTAATATAAAATGATTCACAGATTCTTCAACAATGTATAAAATATAAACAGATGGCCAAATTATTAAGGTAAAGCTGAATATAACCAAATTCTTAATAGTAAATTGGTTCACAGAATCTTCAACAATGTATACATTTCCTGTAACCTGATGAATTTGATTGTTGTGATTTTAAGGGGTGGAACAGCGAGGTTATCTGCCCCTAATCCCTGATTATGACAATTAATTTTTGTGGCATCCTAACTTCAGTAGATTACTACGTATTAATCCCCTTTGTAACGGGGTCGGGGTTGAGATGCGATGACATTCTATGTGGCGGATGGTTTTTACGTCGGGATTCCCTTCCTGACGCCAGTCCCATGAGAGGAGTTAATGAGAGAAGAAGTGAATGATGATGAATGAAACTGGGCAAGATCACTCTCAAGTAGTTCCATTGTCACTGACACCCAGCGGCGAACGTTGGAACTTGATAGAGCGTTTCTAACCATATGTTATGTGTACAAATTTCGGATAAAGGGAATAAATTCCCTCTTCAGGTGATAGGGATGTATAGGGCACCGAAAGATAACTTTTCGCTTCTCGACACACTGTATGATAAGACTTGTACGGGTAATGCTATGTAAAAGAGCATAATAATTGCCGGAGATTTAAACCTCCCCAAAGTAGACTGGTCTGGTGAGTCAACTAGCTGTGGTCAAGCTCAGAGCGCTGCAAACAAATTCTTAACGGAGGGGGGATTTTCCCAAGTAGTTGACTTCCCAACTAGAGGCAATAATACCTTAGATGTTTATCTCGTAAGGCCTGTAGAGCTGTATATTAACTGTCTGAAAGTACCAGGAATTAGTATCGCAGGGCGGATCAGGGCAAATTTCAGGGGTATTTGAATGAGCTATTTGTAGGATGGACATCGGAAGGAAATCACATTAATATCCTGTGGACTAATTTTTTGAACATTTGATATAGCGCTATTGATAAATTTGTTCCATTTAAATTACTGAAACAAAACCCAGATCCTGAGTATTATACACGGAAAATCAGGAATCTTAAACGGAAAATTAGGAAATTATACAATAAAAGACATGATAGTGACAAGTATATGTTGAAATTTAAGTCCTTGTCAAGAGAGCTCGTCTTAAAAAAGAGGGCTGCTCATGACAATTATATGCAAGGTTTACTTTGTTCGGGAGGCGATGGGTGGTAAAAATTTTACAGTTATGTTAGGAGAAGAAAGGGAAATTCAAATCATTTGTCGATGATAATGTCCGGTGACGGTAAATTAATTACTGAGAATGAATTAAATGACTTTTATGGTAGTGTGTTCAATAAATCAAATAGCTGTGTGTTGGACCTTAACGGTGAATCAGGGGCTCCACTTCTCCAAATAAACCAGTCAGCAATTGTAAAGCTAATACAAAAATTACGTTACAATATATCGAAGGGTCTTGATAATATTGCTAGTGAAGTACTTAAACTAGGAGGTAGGGCCGTGGCACGATACTGAACCCTTATTGATCTACGATAAATCAGTATTCATATTTATTATTATTATTACTGCGGCCCAGGCAGTACTTGAGAAGTGGACATGGATAAAAGGGAGGCTAGCGTTTCGTAATGATTGCAACAGGAGCAGAGCTGGTAGCTATTCTTGGGGGACGGCCAGATTTAGCCAGGTTCAAGGCCAAATTGAGCAACTACTTGCACCAAAATTGGAAGCATAAAGAAATGATCACGAGTCACTTGCAACGAACATACGATTGAATCAGCCAATCACGAGAGACCAAGCCATGATCACGCGATGGACAGCGTCAGTAGTAAAAAGCCCGCGGAATTGATTATCTAAAGAACCGCCGAACGGACTGATCTCCGCACGAGTGCTTTGAGACGTTTGATTTATTTGAAGAAGAATGACACTAGTCCCATATTTGTGAGATAAAAACTCTGGAAATTTTTATCCAATTCCACCCCACTCCTCCGTCCCCTGTCAGTTTCTAATAAATAGTTTGGCATGACGCTACTCTAAGTCTTTCGTTTTGGAGCCTTGAGAGGCTAACTTCACGCCCGTTTGTATAATGAATTTTAACGCTTTGAATTAGTTGAAGTTATTTTATTTGTGAGCTCTGAGGAGCTAAATTCACATCAGTCGTAATAACGAATTTTAAGCTCTAGTACATTTTATCTGAAGTCAACTTTATTTTTTTGCGAGCTAATATTTCACGCAATGTGCGTGGTGATTTGTAACATTTTTCTTAAAGACGACCATTTCAGCTATGAGGGGCAAGTCTTGTAACACCCTAATTAGCGCTCACCAGAGCGATGGTCAACAGTACAGTACGGAAATACCGAGCAAGATAGCGACTGCCTCTGCAGTCAAGATTTTAAACTTATTATCGAGCCAGTGACGTGGTCTCGAGGTGTATATTTTATGTACAAATTTCAGTGTATTTTTCATGTGTTTATTGTGCGTGTGTGCGAGATATCTAGGGCAAGTCTTCGCAATTAATCGCATTAGGACAATTTGTGGGCGAATTGAGTAACCTGCAAGCGATTATAGCTAGGTCAAATAATTAACATTGAACTTTTCTGCCAAGGAGTCGATACCAAGATGCTCAACATGTGGTTTGGAGTTGGGATGATCTTCAACGATTCAACGCAGACGACCAAGATGGAGTGTTAATCTGTCCATAGGGAAATGGGCTGAGAAGGATGTCTTAAGTTCTACAGGCTGATCGGTGATGTACATCAATTGGATTATTTCAATTATGTAGTTAGATTTGACCGGGGAACTTTTGTAAATAGTCATGTTTCTTTTCTTGTTGTTTAGAGTTTTTCTTGCACCGACACTAAATGTTTTAAATGTCCGTTGGCGCGTGGCCAAAGTGTTTGTTGTATATTTGTTTTTCTTTGAGTCATATTTAATGTGCGCGGCGTGCGTACGTGATTTTTGTCCATGCAAATGCGAAACCCGTTACATTCGATAAATGGTGCTTTATTAACGTTAATATTTGTGATAGGAAAGGGAGGTAATTACTGTAAGATTTGCTGAACAGGTTATTATTCATATTAGGGTTGCCAAGCGCACCAACTTAAGATGTAATTTGTAGAACACCTTCGTTCTAATTTTGATAGATTTTTTTGAGTCCTTTTCAGGTTAACTAGTCACGGCATACAACGGTGGCGCCAGCATGTGGAAATTATTTATGTCTTTTTATTTCAGGGTCTGTCAAAACCCATACGTGTGATTCTGTGTGTGTTACTGTGTCAAGTGTGTGTTGATTCTACGTGAGGAGGGGGTAGAGGTCCTACCGCCCTCATATTTTTGCTGCTGTTGTATTTTTGATGGAAAGACAGGGTGCTCTAGGGAGACCGCTGTTTCTTGTCCATATTATTCTGACACACACACACGTATTATTGTGCTTTGGGGCACACTTCTTCGAGATTCGACCCCATGTCCTGGGAGGTCAAGATAATTGACACGTGGGTTGACAGATATGCAGAGTTCCACAAATCGCCCGTTGTGCCTGTGACTTATTTTGATAGGCAGTCCTGATTGTCCGACTGGCCCCTGTAAGCTTTCATGTAGCAAAACCTGTTCATTGTGATGGTTATATTTTTAAGCCATAATTAATTGGGGAGTTCGCAATGTGTGTAACGGCTTATTGTACGTTGTATGGGTAAAATATTGTATTAATAACGTAAATGTTGGCTGTGGGCCTATTGTTTGTTTATGACTCGATTCATGTAATTTTTAGTGTGACACCTGTGTGGTGTAGTGGTAGAGTACTTGTAAATTTTGACGGCGGTCATTTGTGTATCTTATTTGGTCACGTGTTAATGTACTTGTGTTGATTTGTGTGAGAAGTCCTAAGTTTTTTTTAGGCAGTAAATGTTGCTACGGCAATTTGGTTCCAATTTCACACGGAAATTTTGTGTTGTTTATATTAGATCTAGGAAGTGTCGGTTTAATTTTAAGTATTGTAGTTGTGTTCCCCCGTGTCGGTCTAGCTCTAAGAAATGCGGATTCGTTGTCTGAATGATTTTTCTGGATGATGACGAATCACGCATTCGTTTGTACACATCGTGATGCAGGTAGAACGACATACGCACATACATAGTCACTTTTGTTATTTTATCTTAGGGACACTTGGTCCATGTAATTTATCTCTCCAGAGATTTTGCCTAGTTTGTTTTGGCATATTTTATTAAGTGGGAGTCATATGGGAGTTTATTTTGTTAATTGTTGAGTGTAAATATGGTGATTTGTTTATTAAATTCATTTGTTTTAACCCTGGCTTCACTCTTTCCTGCATGTTATTTTGTTATATGTTACCCTGCAAGTTAATGAAGCGCCTTGACAACAACTTACGATATGAACCGTTACACCCCCCGAAACTGAGTCTCATATGCTTCTTTGCAAGGGTTCAATACTTAGAGGTGAAGTTTAATGTGTCCATAAACAATGCGCAAAACCCGGATGACTGGCAAAGAGCTACGGTAGTCCCAATATTTAAGGGAGGGAGCAGACTTGAATTGGGCAACTACAGGCCGGTTAGTCTTACGTCCATCGTTTGTAAACAGATGGAGCATCTCATTTGCGACTACTTGAGGGAACAGTGGGAAACATTATCATGGTTTAATGATAGGCAACATGGATTTCGGAAAGGTTACTCATGCGAGAGTCAGATGCTATCACTTTTTCAAGATATTAGCGAATCGTTAGACGATGGAGTTTCAGTCGACGTAGTAGTTAGATTTTGCGAAGACATTTGATGTCGTGCCGCATGACATGCTACTCCATAAATTAGCTTCGACGAAGATTGATAGAAGAGTAATTTTATGGATCCAAGAATTTTTGACTGGTCGTTCACAGAAAGTGAAAGTTGAAGGCCGATTCTCGGATGAAATTACCGTAAAGTCGGGTATCCCTCAGGGCAGCGTAATCGGAACTTTGTTATTTTTGGCGTTTATAAATGACTTACCAAATGGGATTCGCAGTGACTGTCGTTTGTTTGCGGATGATTGTGTAATATATGGAAAGATACATGACTCACAAGACAATGCAGTACTTCAAGATGACTGGACTATAAGTGGGCGATTGAAAATAAAATGAAAATAAACACAAGAAAATGTAGTCTAATAAAAATAGGGAAAGTGCGAAGGCAAGATTTTCAATACAACATTGGCTCCGAAATACTTGTAGAAGAAGATTCTTGCAAATATTTGGGCGTTCACGTAAGAAATGATATGAAATGGAGTAGTCATATAGGATGTGTCGTTTCTAAAGCTTACAAATCCCTGCACTTTGTAATGAGGGTATTAAAAGGAACTAGTACCTCTGCTAAAGAATTAGGATATTTGTCACTTGTAAGACCTATTCTGGAATACGCCTCGGCGGTTTGGGATCCATATCAAGTAGGGCTCATAAATGAGTTGGAAATGGTACAAAGAAAGGCCGCTATATTTG
Source organism: Meconema thalassinum (assembly GCA_946902985.2). Classification (NCBI taxonomy): domain Eukaryota; kingdom Metazoa; phylum Arthropoda; class Insecta; order Orthoptera; family Tettigoniidae; genus Meconema; species Meconema thalassinum. Next base: position 36,654,204 of record OX336392.1, read on the forward strand.
TGCTCAGTGACTTTAATCCCAGGAGCAGTGTGAGCCGTATGTTAAAGAAACTTGGGTGGAAATCACTTGAGGCTAGGAGGATGAAATCTAGACTCTGCGCTATGTACAACACGTATACAAATCAACCAGCATGGGGTGAGCTTAGTAAACGTATGGAAAAGTCTACTTACATGGGTAGGAGCGATCACCCTTTCAAAGTTAAGGGCCGACCACAGCGAACAAATTATGGTAAATATTCTTTCGTAAACCGTGCCATTGATAATTGGAACTCTCTACCTGCCGCAGTCTTAGAGCCTTTTCCCAAACATATAGGCGTGTTTAATAAAAGACTGACTATTTGTGTAAATACTACAGTTTAATTGTTAGTGAATTGTTATGTACAGTTATTTATTTGTTATGTATATCCAATTTGCCACCGGAGGTCACACCCCCAATTGCAAATAAACGAATGAATGAATGAATGAATATAACCTACAAATTAAGGTACACACTACCAATTGTAGCGGTAGGTTCTCTTTTATGCCATAAATATATGACATGGCTTTGCTGAAGAATTTTAACCCTCTTAAAAATACGACGTCCTCGGCCGGTTTTAAACGCGCGATCTTCGGCGTAGTAGTTCAGCGTGCTACCGACTACGCCACTATTAACCAGATCAGTCTTGGACGTCAATTGTGCTAACGGTCCTGGGAATTAGTTAAATTAATGTTTTTCTGGTAAAACTAAACTCATTTTCATTAGCAAAGAAAACATCAGAGGAGCAAACCTGTACAAAAATCAGGAAAGAATAGAACGAATCTCACATTACAATTACCTAGGAACTATCCTCAATGAACAATGGGATAACTCGCAAGAGATCCGTTGTAGAATTGCCAAGGATTAAAGTGCTTTCTTAACAACTTTCAAGAGTCATAACCTCACCCTCACCACAAAAATAAGACTCCTCAAATGCTATATACTGTACATACCCAGTGCTTCTGTATGGCGTAGAAACATGGAGCTTGTAGGACGAAACTATTTCTAAACTCCACACGTTTGAACTATGGTTATACAGAAGGATTCTAAAGATACCATGGACTCATAAGATTACCAACCAAGAAGTATTACGAAGGATGAATACAACCCAAGAAATAGTCAATATTGTTTAATGCCGTAAGCTTCAATACTTGGGTCACATAATGAGGAACAGAGGCTGATACGAACTACTGAAATGCATTTTGCAAGGAAAAATAAAAGGAAAACGAGCCCCAGGACGAAGAAGACTTTCCTGACTTGCCAACCACAGAGTATGGCTCGGAAAAACATCCACCCAATTGTTCCGGATAGCGACCTGTAAAGACACCATAGCCAGAATGATCGCCAACGTTCGAAGCGGACAGGCTCCCTGAGAAGAAGAAGAAGAAGATTTGCGGTGATATAATTACTTTTACGAGGGCTGTCCAAATGAAAAGGTACGAAACGATACTGTGGGCACAATTTATTCTTTATTCAAGAGTAATCACCACAGGTGTCCCATTGCTTCACTAGCCGCAGGATTCCCTGTTCCCAGAAGTCTTGTGGTTGTGACAGGAGTCAATCCTGTACGGTGTCCTTTAGTTCGTCGTCCGATAGGAAACGTTTTCCCTTGATACGAACCATTAAGAGTGACGTGTATTGTGCGACACTCCGTAGCCTACGCAAGTTCATCAAGAACAAACGGTCTGAACTGCTCACGAAGGGAGAGATTCTGCTCCATGATAACGCTCGTCCACACGTCTCTAACGTCACACATGGTGTATTGGCCACGTTCAAGTGGGAGCAACTTGAGAATCCGCCCTACATTTTGGATTTGTCATCCTGCGTCTTCCATCTATTTCTTCCGTTAAAAAATAATCTCAAATCTACTGCGCAACTTTGACCAAACTCCGACGTACAGAACAAAAGACGCGGCATGCTGACGATGGGAATTTTGCTCCTTCACGATAACGCAAGACCTCACACTGCTGCCCGAACTCGGGAACTGATTGACCCTTTTGGGTGGGAAGTTTTGGATCATCCACCGTATAGCCCTGACCTTGCTTCGAGCGATTTCCATCTCTTTTCGCAGCTGAAGCGTCATCTTGGTGGGAAGCGCTTCGCCGACGATGAGGAAGTGAAAACAACCGTGAATTCTTGGTTGTCAGAGCAGGCGGCAAACTTTTATGCAGAGGGATTTCAGAACTTAGTTTTAAGGTATGACAAATGCCAAAATAAACAAGGCAACTATGTAGGAAAATAGAGGAAGGTGCGTAAAACCTAAAAATAAATGTGGTTTCAAAATAAAATGTTCGGTTAATATTTAAAAGAAAACGGCCCTTACTTAAAAACAGTAATTCAATGGAGATTCTTGGAAGAAATAAAAACCATAAATCTCTCATAGTGGGCGATGTATTGAAGTAGAGACATGCTGTCAAGGAAGTTTCTGTTGAACTTCTCATGCTGAATAATTCTTACCCTCGTAGTAAATAGATATTTTTAACTGTTTGACCAGCATAAGCTTAAAAGGTGCACAGACGCAAGTTTTTTTTCGACTTTTCCACTGAAATCGTTACTGCTTGGCTTCCTTTGGTCATACATAACTTATTTTCTAGAAAAACATTCCTGGAGATATCCTTTACAGAATGGTGAAACCCGCATCAAAATCCATCCAGTGGTTCTCGAGATTACCCGTAATATCCAAGAATCAGGGACTTTGCATTATACTAAGTAGAGATACAGAGAGAGATATTACATGATTTGTCTGATAACCTGTGTTATCGTGGTGTCTGTAGTGGTAGAGAGTGGTGCGTGTTTGTATTTGGGGCAAGGATTGTGAAGGACACATTGGTGGTCTGATGTTAGGAACAATCACGGTATTTTTCTGGAGTAGAAGTGGAAAACCACAGAAACTACTCTACGATAGCTGAGGAAGGAATCGTACTCTTCGCCTTTAAGTTTTCTGGGTACTTAACAACAACAACAAAAGGAAAGAAGAAGGAAAGAGCATTTTGGAGTCATGTTAATCCAAATAAAATTTCACTATTGTCACACACTGATTGTGTCTTAGTAGCCAATAGGACGTCTTTTATGTTTCAGGCACATTTTTACACTTTTCCGCATTCTCTTGATTATTTTTTGATATTCCCAGGTCGTAATGTCATTCCACACTTCCGAAATCTTCTCGCGCAATTCGTGGACAATTTTGGGTTTGCGAGCAGCTACGCGCTGGCCTATGATGTTCCACAAGTTTTCGATCGGATTCAAATCCGGACTTCTCGGGGGCCAATCCAAAAATGCGATATTGTTCCTGTCAAACCACTCAATTGTTGAAGAAGATTTATGGCAAGAAGCGTTATCCTGCTGGTAAGCTAAATACCCACTGTGAAGCTTGTGGGTGGATGGCAGCATGTTTTCTTGCATTATTTCAATGTAACGTTGTGAATCCATATTGTGCAGACATCTTATAATACCAGTTCCAGCAGCGGATATGCACCCCCAAATCATCACAGATTACTCAATGGGACTTTCCGCATTTTCCCATACCAATTATTTGCCATTTCAATCCTTCCGACACAACTTTTTCCCCCATTTTCACAGTTCATGTAACACTAACCTCTTGCTCTTGACAACTGTCTCGAGATAAAGGCTCCACATTCACATAAATTACCCCCATCTGCCGGGCTAGGTGTATGAGCTATCATCCAGGGTTAGTGATGTGTAGATTCCTCAAACAGCTTTCTCGCTAAGCTTGTCTAAACGCGTAGTACAAGTTACTCGTTTATTTCCGTTTTATAAAAACTAGCTGTTCCCGGCATGCGTTGCAATGCCAATCAAATAAAGTGTTGGGGTTTTGACTTTGTTAATTGCAGTGATTTTGGATTCCCAATATTATTTTCTTTTTCGTTAACCACCTCTAAACTATTATAAAAATAATATATTACTATCTCGGAAACATTCACGGGAGCGTGATCAACAACTCACGAAAGTTACATCGCAATGAAATGAATGCTATATGAACGCATACGGGACTGCTGAAATGATTAGAGTGCCGTCACCCATTTGTTGAATATACTCGTACGCTACCTATTGTAAAATGGATCAACTCGAAAACCTTTCCTGGCGTGTACACAACAAATCATCAAAGTTGAAAAACGGACTTACTAATTCATGAACCTTCGCAGGACTGTACTCAGCTCTCCAAAGTTTTATCATACTCGGATGAATGGTGTATGATCGCATACGGGACTTTATTGAAACGATTCACGCGCTGTCGTTTATTAGTTAAATCTACCCGTTTGCTACCAATTGTAAAATGGATTTACTAAATCAGAAACCTTCCCTGGAGTGTACACAACAAATCACCAAAGTTTCATCTCTATCGGACGATTGTATATGAACGCATACGGGTCTTCGTCGAAATACTTCGCGCGTCGTCGCTCATTTGTTGAATCTATTCGTGCGCTACCTATTGTTAAGTGGATTTACTAAGCCAGAAACCTTCCCTGAGTGTATAAAACATTTCACCCAAGTCTCATCGCATTGGGGTGAATGGTATATGAAATGCACGCCATTTTGTTGAAGTTACTCGCGCGCCATCTATTATTAATTGGATCTACTATGCCTATAACCTTTCCTTGCGTATGCACAACAACTCACCGAAATTTGATTGCAATCGGATGAATTGTATATAAACGCATCACCAACACTCATTTGTTTAAACTACTGGTGCACTATCTATTGTTAATTGGATTAACTATGCCTATAACCATCCCGGAAGTGTGCCAAACCACCCACCAATATTTGGTTGCAATCGGATGAATTACAGGCTATATGAACGCATCGCCAACACTCATTTGTTTAAAATACTCGCACACTGTCCTTTGTAAATTGGATTGACTATGCCTATAATGATTTCGGAAGTGTTCCCAACAACTCACCAAAGTTTCATAGCAATCGGATGAATGGTATATGGACGCATACGGGACTTGTTTGAAACGATTCGCGTGCCGTCGCTCATTTGTTGAATCTACTTGTGCGATACCAATTGTAAAGGTGATGTACTAAGCCAGAAACCGTCCCTGATGAGTACACAACATCTTACTCAAGTTGCATCACTATCGGACGAATGGTATATGAACGCATACGGGACTTTCTTGAAACACTTCGCGCGACTCCGCTCATTTCTTGAATCTACTTGTGCGCTACCTATTGAAAAATTGATTTACTAAGCCTAACTTTCCCTGGAGTGTACACAACAACTCACCCAAGTTTAGTCGCTATCGGACGAATGTTATATGAACGCATGCGGGACTATGTTGAAACACTTGCGGCGGCGTCGCTCATTTGTTTAATCTACTTGAGCGATACCTATTGTTAAGTGGATTTACTAACCTAGAAACCTTCCCTGAAGTGTACACAACATCTCACCCAAGTTTAGTCGCTATCGGACGAATGGTATATAAACGCATACGGGACTTTGTTGAAACGCTTCGCACGTCGTCGCTCATTTGTTGAATCTACTCGTGCGCTACCTATTATAACATGGATTTACTAAGTCAAAAACTTTGCCTGTAGTGTACACAACCTCTCACCCAAGTTTCTTCACTATCGGACGAATGGTATGTGAACGCATACTGGTCTTTGTTGAAACGCTTCGCCCGTCGTCGCTCATTTGTTGAATCTACCTGTGCGATACCTATTGTTAGGTGGATTTACTAAGCCTGAGACGTTCCCTGTAGTGCACACAATATTTCACCCAAGTTTCATCGCTATAAGACGAATGGTACATGACCGCATACGAACTTTGTTGAAACGCTTCGCGCGTCGTCACTCATTTGTTGAATCTACTCGTGTGCTACCTATTATAAGACGGATTTACTAAGCCAGAAACCTTGCCTGTAGTGTACACAACCTCTCACCCAAGTTTCATCGCTATCAGACGAATGGTATGTGAACGCATACAGGACTTTGTTGAAACGCTTCGCCCGTCGTCGCTCATTTGTTGAATCAACTCGTGCGCTACCTATTGTTAAGTGGATTTACTAAGCATGAAACTTTACCTGAAGTGTAGAGAACATCTCACCCAAGTTTCATCGCAATGGGATGAATGATATATGAACGCATGTGGGACTTTCTTGAAACAAACGCACGCCATATTGTTGAAGCTACTCACGCGTCATCTATTGTAAATTGGATTTACTATGCCTATAACTTTTCCAGGACTGTGCACAACAACTTACCGAAATTTGATCGCAATCGGACGAATTGTATATGAACGCATCGCCATTATGCATTTGTTTAAACTACTCGCGCGCTATCTATTGTGAAATGGATTAACTATGCCTATGATCATCGCGGAAGTGTTAACAACAATTCACCAAAATTTGATCGCAATCAGATGAATGGTTTATGAACGCTTAAATGACGAACACACAGACATTCCTTTATATGTATATATATATATATATATATATATATATATATATATATATATATATATATAAGATAAATAAAGAATTTTAAAACGATAAGAAAATTATTGGGAATTAATTTTGTGATGTCGTTATGATCCTAAACCTCTCACAATACAAGAAAAAAATCGATATTAAAATACACGAGCCCGTTTAAGGTACACAAATAGTTCCATATTTATAGACATGGATATTTTTCAATATCTGTACTGTAAATAAAATTGCATAACTAGTAAACTGAAAGACATATCCGAATGTTCACTATCTCTACAGACGCCTCATATTCTACATTATTAAAAAATTAATTATGAAAAGGTTTCCGATAAAATTATAAGATTAGGACATAATTATATGAAATAGACTAGTGGTCTTAAACTTTTGTTAAGTACTGTATGAAGAGCTATTGGGCAAGGAGGAAGGCTCAACATACGTTGATTCCGCGTGGACCGAAGTGACCCATCCGCGAGAAGAAGAAGAAGAAGAAGAAGAAGAATGTAGATACACTTTGTGAGATTTCGGAGTACTAATTTTTGTTGCTTCAATTGTGACGACTCAAAGCACAACAGAGGCAAACATTTTGGTTAAACAGAATTTATTTGATATGCATAGATACAGAGGATCCTCGTACAGGTTACAGGCAGTTTTTTTTATATACATAAGTTGTTAATAGTTGTGGTTGGTTGTGTTGGTACTACTGTCATTCACTAATGGCTGACTTCTTAGGTTCATGTTCTGGCTCCTCGTTTCCTTTGGTTTCTGTATGCTCTGCATGCCCTGATTCAGTTGTTTCTTCTTCGTCGTGCTTCTTCTCTTCATTTTCAGTGGGGGCGCTCAGAGCCATGCACACCAGCGCTCCTAGGAGAAGCGTCAGAACCTGGAACAATCAACGTGTGATGTCAGTGTAGGGCACAAGTTACTCTGTGTTTTCAGGGGCGTACGCAGAGGAGGTGAGGGAGGAGTCACTGATGGAGCTGCAGCATCCCCCCCCTCCCTCCAAAATGCTCCAAAGATTCCCAAAAACATGAGACTTCAAATATTATTTTGGCGTAATTTAACCGTTATTTAGTTGATTGTAACATAACGGAAATTGTCGTGAATATTAGTAAACCCGCTAGTCTAACGTAGGCAAGCTCATAGTTGGACTGGAACAGGGTTAAGTTACACCTTAACGATAACTACGGTACGTTCCAGTCGCCGTTATTCAGAAAAGAAAATCCACGGGATTTAGGAATAACTCTACAAACTACAAGTACGTCTTTCAGTAGCCATATTAAGGAAAGAACAACAGCAGCCACGCTTGCTAATTATAACATCAAAAACGTAACATCCCTTGACCTGTCAACAGCAACTCCACTGTAAATCCAATTGCTACATATGGGATCTCCCTCATATGGGACATGTTAACCATGAGGAATATGGAGAGAATTAACAATGTCAAAACTAGACTTTTGATAAGAACTCTAGGAGCAGGCAAGTACGCCCCAAATAGGATGATATGTGCCCTTTCCAGAGAAAGTTTCTTTCTGGGGGACTTAAGGATTTAGTTACAGACACAAACAATACAGCGATAGCCAGACTACAAAGATAGCGAGAAGAAAGCATTGAAGATTTTTTGGAACTGATGCTATGATAAACAGAAATTGCACAAAACAAACCAAACGCAGAGGCATGCCACTATTAGGCTAGCCATACCTGGTTTGCACCGTAAGTTATGTGCAACCAAAAACTTCCACCACGCAAATTATCAATGTACTGTAAACAGGTGTTTCAGAAATACTTCTACTAACTTTGGGGATTGGTTTCTTACACCAAAACAATAAAAGAAAGTTCATATACACATATGTCCCAAAATGATTCGTTTTCGCTTTATTAATGAAAGAACATTGTACAGTGACACATTAATTGAAAGCCTGTGTGGAAGTGTTTAACACATGAACTCATATCAGAAAAGGTTCCTGACCCCACAGATAAAAGTCGAACGGATCCTACAAGCCATGGAACGGGTCCTCCTCTGCCCAACCATCTGTCCTGGAAGATCTTCGTCAGTGCAGTGCGAACAAGGTGACTAAAGTGTGCAGGAGCCCAATCATGCATCCACCACATATGTTGTCGTATTTGCAGGGGCACATTGTCATGCAGTAAGTCAGAAAGGGTGTTCTGGATGAAGTCTCTGGAGACAGTACCTGTGAGACGTGCTGTTAGGACGTATGGACCTACAATGCAAGCCCACACATTAATCCTAAACTGGTGCTAATGGCGCGCCTGTCTGGAACACCTGTCCATTTGACATTTTTTTCATCTATCAGTGTCATGAGCTTTTTAGCATATTTTCAATTTTGAAAAAATAGGCTTATGAGATCACCTTTTGTCCGTGTGTGTGTGCGTGTGTGTGTGTGTGTGTGTGTGTGTGTGTGAGGTGTGTGTGTGTGTGTTCCCCCCCCCTAATAAAATCTAAACGGCTGGAGCGATTTCAGTGAAACTCGGTAAGTTCATAGCACTATTCCCGGCGACCTCGACCGTGCCCTTCAAATTTTGTTACGTCTCACCAATCCAACATGGCGGCTGTGCGAAATATTTCAGTAGCATTCAATATCTCCGAAACTATTACCGATATCACCCTGAAATTGTGTACGGTGATAAAGTGCACTACTAGAAGTTCACCTATGAGACTTTCAAAAACCTGGTGACTACAAAACCAAAATGGCGGCCAATGGAAGTTGACACTTTTAAACAAACTTTTCTCGCGATTTAACAATCCAAACGTAATGAAACTTGGTACAGCAAATGTTTATACACATTGCAATGCACTGGAGTCAATTTTTTACATAACCTCAAAATGGCGGCTGTGCGAAATATTTCACTGACATTCTATATCACCAAAACTATTACAGATATCACCCTGCAATTTTGTACGGTGATAAAGGGTACTGATACAAGTTTACCTATGTATAATTCATAAACCTGTAAAGTACAAAACGAACATGGCGACCAAGCGAATTTGAAATATTTTAATAGACTTTTCTCGTGAGTTAACTCTCTGAGCGCAGTGGTACAGTAAATGATTTTGCAGATTGTAATGTACTGCCATCTAATTTAATTCAATTGTTTACATAACCTCAAGATGGCAGCTGTGCGAAATTTTAAAATTAAGTTTTATTTCTTGTGTCGTAATCATGCGATCGAAGTGAAAGATTGAATAATGAACCTAGGGAATAATTGTCCTTGAATGGTACATAATTCTATGGCCTATACATATAACAATCCTGAATGGCGAGCTTCCGAATTATTTAGACGGTTCTCAATATCTATGAATCTTTTACAGCAACCAAACTGAAATTTTTATGTTCATAGAGACTATGAACATATGATCACCTATAGGACTTTCAGTAACCTGGTGAGCACGAATCCAACATGGCGGCGACGCGAAGTATAAATATTTAAATGGACGTTTCTCGCGAATTAACTATCCGAGTGCCGTGAAACGTTGCACGTTAAATGCTTACACAAATGTTGATCCACTGGCATCTAATTTATTTCAATTGTTTGCATAATCACAAGATGCTGTGCGTAATTTTAAAATCTCGTTTTTACTCCTGCGATTGAAGTTTGAATACCACACGTACACAAAAATCTTAATATAATAGTACAAAAATAAAAATCCAACCTGGCGACCATCTGAAATATTTAGACGGTTCTCAATATATACGAATCAGTTACAACAATCAAACTGAAATTGTGTATGTGTCTAGAGGCAATTAACATGAGCAGGATATATGAAAATAGACTGTAGAGTTCTTCACGGAACTACTTGTTTGATATGAGTTCATGTGTTAAACACTTCCAAACAGGCTGTCAATTAATGTGTCACTGTGCAATGTTCTTTCATTAATAAATCGAAAACGAAGGATCTTGGGACATATGTGTATATGAACTTTTTTTCTTGTTTTGGTGTAAGGAACCAATCCCCAAAATTTATAAAAGATTGTCTGAAACACCTGTATTTATTGTGCGACCAAAAAAGGTCAATATAAATTATCACTTTATGTGGTGTAAGAAAAAAGAACAAAGGCACTCAGTGACTGTTGCAAAGACAATGGTAGAGAATAATCATGTCATGTTATGGTATACAGCAGGGGTGGCCAAACTTTTTTAACTAAGCCCGCATTGTAAATAGTTGGGGACCTTGCGGGCCAATAACACTCTGGGGGGTTTGTGGGGTACGGATCTTTTTTAAAAATATAGCTGCAATATGGTGAGATTTGTGGCTGTCTGAGCTTAGTTTGCTTAGTATTGTTACCGTCTTCTATATTTATATATATCGGATAAAAATAAAACATTAAAAACATCCCTTTAAAATAATAATTTATTGCAACCAAATGGTCATAATATAACACTCAGGCACACATCAAAGACATTTAGACCGCCAATGCTTGTAAAAACCGTCACTCATTGACACAAATGTGTCAAGGTTCCTTGTTTACCAGCATGATATACATCACATTGTTTGTCGCAAAAGACACATATGCAGCTTGGTCCCGGCTTGTGATATCCTAAGTTTCTGCATACCTTATGGTGGAACATGTGGACAGCAAATCTGGTCACAGTATGCCTCAGATCATAACCTCGGCGCGTCCATTCCCTGTTGATCATCGCGTCAGTTGAGTAAAACTCATCCCATATCTTGGATCTCTTTAATTGTAGTTCTTGTAATAATTCCGTGTAATTCCTAGTTGGCGGAAGTAGCAGTCTCAGTCTTATCTCTTCAATGAAATACGTCTCCTTTGCGAGAACGTATACTAGACTGGATGTTGTATACTTAGAGACACATAAAACTCTCTTCAGGAATCTGGCCGTCAGACTTTCCAGCTCTTGTAGTTGTCTTTTCGAGAGATGTCCCCATATTATCTCCAGGCCATATATGGCTGCGGGAGCAAATTTCATGTTGAACAAAGCCATAGCTGTCTCCAAAGCTAGCTGGTGGAGATGTTGAATATCACTAATGTTTCGTATAGCAGAGGTAACTCTCTCTTTTAAGTGAATTGTGAAAAATTTTCCCGTCACCTGTAATTAAATCCCTGAATATTTGTATTGGTTACTAGTTCGTAGCTTTTGTCATTTGCATAGTATATTATCTTCCTTAGATAGTTTTCCTCCCAATATGAGAACAACTAATTCGGTTTTCTTTTCATTGAGATCCATATTATTTTTTCAGCCCATTCCGCTATTAAGTCCATGGCAACTTGAAGTTCATCTTTACTTTAAGACGCAAGAGCCATGTCGTCCGCATAGATGTATGCGATAACCTTCTGTGTTTGCTTGTTTATTTCTTCTATTCCATCCTGTGTGAAGATATTAAACAGTAGAGGACTTAATGGGTCCCCCTGTCATACGATGATATTTAATACACTCATAGAGCATGAATGACAAAGAGTGAGTGTTTATGTTCATTTGATACAATTATTAATCAAATTATGAAATAATGTTCATGTTAATATAGTTTAGTGAGACGACTGGAAAAGCTTTGTGCCGGTAATTAAAATTTCTCTCCACTTAGGATCGAATTTAGTTGTACCAATCATTAATAAGGATTTTATGTGTTCATCATTGAATCAATGACCTTGGGTAGGGGTGCGTGCGCACTGCTTTGTCCAGTTGACTTCAGTTGCGGACAAAATAGTCTCGCGGAGGGTATTTGGCCCGCGGGCCGTAGGTTGCGCAGTACTGTATACAGTATTATGTTGTTTTTACATCTTTGTAATAAATCTATACTAATATAATAAAGCTGAAGAGTTTGTGTGTTTGTGTGTTTATGTGTTTAAACGCGCTAATCTCTGGAACTACCAGTCGGATTCGAAAAATTATTTTTGTATATGATAGCCTGATTCACGAGGAATAGCTTAGGCTATGTTAAATTTCGGACAGACCACTCCATTCCCCGCATTTAGGTCCTTTTGCACAAGTGTACACCGTTTCACCGATCTAATAACTTGACGGACATATTGTCGCTAGGCGACAACGACTAACACTGTATCATGACGGTCAACGCCACACTATTGATGGACAGGTTGTCACTAGGCAACAACGACTAACACTGTATCATGATAGTCAACGCCGCACCATTGATGGACAGGTTGTCACTAGGCAACAACGACTAACACTGTATCATGATGGTCAACGCCGCACTATTGATGGACAGGTTGTCACTAGGCAACAACGACTAACACTGTATCATGATGGTCAAAGCCGCACTATTGATGGACAGGTTGTCACTAGGCAACAACGACTAACACTGTATCATGATAGTCAACGCCGCACCATTGATGGACAGGTTGTCACTAGGCAACAACGACTAACACTGTATCATGATAGTCAACGCCGCACCATTGATGGACAGGTTGTCACTAGGCAACAACGACTAACACTGTATCATGATAGTCAACGCCGCAGCATTGATGGACAGGTTGTCACTAGGCAACAACGACTAACACTGTATCATGATAGTCAACGCTGCACCATTGATGGACAGGTTGTCACTAGGCAACAACGACTAACACTGTATCATGATAGTCAACGCCACACTATTGATGGACAGGTTGTCACTAGGCAACAACGACTAACACTGTATCATGATGGTCAAAGCCGCACTATTGATGGACAGGTTGTCACTAGGCAACAACGACTAACACTGTATCATGATGGTCAAAGCCGCACTATTGACGGACAGGTTGTCACTAGGCAACAACGACTAACACTGTATCATGATAGTCAACGCCACACTATTGATGGACAGGTTGTCACTAGGCAACAACGACTAACACTGTATCATGATAGTCAACGCCACACTATTGATGGACAGGTTGTCACTAGGCAACAACGACTAACACTATATCATGATGGTCAAAGCCGCACTATTGATGGACAGGTTGTCACTAGGCAACAACGACTAACACTGTATCATGATAGTCAACGCCGCACTATTGATGGACAGGTTGTCACTAGGCAACAACGACTAACACTGTATCATGATAGTCAACGCCGCACCATTGATGGACAGGTTGTCACTTGGCAACAACGACTAACACTGTATCATGGTAGTCAACGCCGCACTATTGATGGACAGGTTGTCACTAGGCAACAACGACTAACACTGTATCATGATAGTCAACGCCGCACCATTGATGGACAGGTTGTCACTAGGCAACAACGACTAACACTGTATCATGAGAGTCAACGCCGCACCATTGATGGACAGGTTGTCACTAGGCAACAACGACTAACACTGTATCATGATAGTCAACGCCGCACCATTGATGGACAGGTTGTCACTAGGCGACAACGACTAACACTGTATCATGATAGTCAACGCCGCACCATTGATGGACAGGTTGTCACTAGGGAACAACGACTAAGACTGTATCATGATAGTCAACGCCGCACCATTGATGGACAGGTTGTCACTAGGCAACAACGACTAACACTGTATCATGATAGTCAACGCCGCACCATTGATGGACAGGTTGTCACTAGGCAACAACGACTAACACTGTATCATGCTAGTCAACGCCGCACCATTGATGGACAGGTTGTCACTAGGCAACAACGACTAACACTGTATCATGATGGTCAAAGCCGCACTATTGATGGACAGGTTGTCACTAGGCAACAACGACTAACACTGTATCATGATAGTCAACGCCGCACCATTGATGGACAGGTTGTCACTAGGCAACAACGACTAACACTGTATCATGATAGTCAACGCCGCACCATTGATGGACAGGTTGTCACTAGGGAACAACGACTAAGACTGTATCATGATAGTCAACGCCGCACCATTGATGGACAGGTTGTCACTAGGCAACAACGACTAACACTGTATCATGATAGTCAACGCCGCACCATTGATGGACAGGTTGTCACTAGGCAACAACGACTAACACTGTATCATGATAGTCAACGCCGCACCATTGATGGATAGGTTGTCACTAGGCAACAACGATTTACTCTGTATCATGATAGTCAACGCCGCACCATTGATGGATAGGTTGTCACTAGGCAACAACGATTTACTCTGTATGATGATAGTCCGGTAAAATTTGCTAAAGGACACATGGGAAAACTGACCGATTGACAATCAAGGATTGTATTGGACTGTATTATTCTCAATCCTATCGTAAGCACAGATAATATTTCATTTTCGGGGCTTAGACATCGTGGTCATGTTGCGCAGTGTACAAGTGTGTGTGTGTAGGATTTATGTGATAACCTGCGTAATTGTGATTGTTGCACTAGCGTGTGTAAATACGGTATAAAACTCAATGTTGGTTTGTCTGTTATTTATACAAATCTACACCGTTTCACCGATCTGAACCAACATTTGTATACTTACCCTTTGGAACCCTGTGAGTAACACTGTTTACATGAAATTTCGGACAGACCACTCCATTCCCTGCATTTAGGCCCTTTGGTACAAGTCTACATCGTTCAACGATCTTAACCACACTTAATGTACTTACCCTTCGTAACCCTGCGGGTAACACTATCCACTTGATATTTTGAACAACTCTCTCCATTCCTTACAATTAGAACAACAGACAAAGTGAACTTGAAAACTACGTTTTAAGGTCCTAGAACCATTCATGTCCGTATAGTGTAACTGCAAGAATATTTTAATAAGTCAATTGTTGGCTGGCAATGCGTGCAGCATCACGTCGCCCCTAACAGAATTGCGAAAATAGTTACAACTTGCGCTGCTTACTGGGAGTAATTATTGCAAGAAGATTTCTTAGGCCCCGTAAAACAGTTATCATGAAAATATTATGCCTCTGTATAAGTGCGATGATGTTGGTGCAGGACATAGAGGTAATCAGCTGCAATAAGCGTTTGGGCTTTCAAATTTACTTTCATTTATTCAGATCCTTATCCTTGAGCGGTATGTGGCGATAAATGACACTATTGCTACTTCAGAAGCACGGGACAGCCGAAGTTTTCCAAAGTGCTCTGATTATTTTCCTATGACACTATGTGACAAAAGACGATACTCTTGATCTCTACTTTTCTAACAGCCAATGAGATATAGGCCTTAGGCAGTGTCTTTTATGTCACATACTCCTCTTTCTAATAATATTTTTCAATTCGTTTGTAAATTCAATGTGTCAGTACTGTAGTTAGTAAATAGCTGTTTCCCTATTCATTATTGACATTACCATTACGGGAAAATGACCTGAATGTTACGTCCGTTATACTGTACTAGCCTACTTACCACCACCACAAAAAGTTTTATTTTTAAAATATTTTTTCTGTTATTAAGTATCATGTGCCAGTTCTGTAGTAGTATTCATTATCATCCATAAAACAAACAAATCCACCTGACGAAGCCGGGCACTATTGCTAGTAATTTATATAAAATCCACAGGCGAGCAACTCAATGTCATAAACTAGTACGTTGTCGTTTGTTAGAAGGTTTCTCTTCGTTCGTGATCCTACATTATCCTTGACTGTGGATCACTGTTACATTATCCATCAATTGTTGTCTCGAACTTGGTTCATCACTGACTCTTACTGTTGGTAAATTTGTGGTTCATTTACGCTGTTTTCTCCACTCCTCTAAACGTAAAGAGCACCCTCAATGTTTCTTACGAGGTGTCGGCAGACTGATGATTATTTACCGGAAACTCAACCATATCCGGTCGATAAATTTGCAGCTTGCCTTTTCTACCACTACGAGATCTAGTGTGAGTCTATGCAGAGTTCCAATTAAGCCCTTATAACTACTTTCGATGTGAAGATTTTTCAAAATATCAAACAACGCCTGAGGGAATGGAACCAAGAATCACATTAAAGAAAGAATTATGGAAATACGTTAATTTGGCTGGGATATGAATCAGAATGAAAACGAATTAACAACAGCGGTTTCTGTGGCGTAGTCGGTAGCATGCTGATCTTGTATGCCGAAGGTCGTGGGTTCAAAGCCGGCCGAAATCGTCGCTCAGTATGCTACTGGTATGGTATGCATAGGTGCTTGTTACGGTGGGGGAGAGGTTATCTTGTCGGAATACCAACCCCAAGCTTACAGGTTCGCTCCTGACCGTAGTAGTTAGTTAGTTGGTTAGGATTCGTTGTTTTAAGGGGCGGAACTACGAGGTCATCTGCCGCAGTGGTAAGCGATTTTTGAAAGGCGACAAAAATCACGGCATGGATGTCATTAGATATTGGCATGTTAAAGATGCCATTTGAATTCAGTAGGCCGTGTTCATAATGGCAAAATTAATCTCGGGATTTTCCGCCAACACAAAAGTTCCTCCTTTCTCTACTAGAAAGCGCTATAGTGTCAAAGAGCTTAGATACCTAACTGCCTTGACTTTCATAGCGCTCCAAGGAATTACAAAAATCGACATGCAAGCTGCCCTATGGCCGTTAAATAACAAATCAAGCACCCGGCACCGAGGCCATACGATATTATTATTATTATTAATATTATTATTATTATTATTATTTAGTACGCATAGGTGAACAAACAACACGTAATTAAGAGCTTGCGTTCATATTACAACGTATAGGTTATGCTATTGACCCAGTATGCATAGGTGAACAAACAACACGTAATTAAGAGCTGCCGTTCATATAACAACGTATAGGTTACGCTGTTGACCTAGTACACATAGATAACAAAAAAGTGGCAGATGACCTTGCTGTTCGTCCCCTTAAAACAATAATAACTAACTTGCAAACACTGGTTGTCATGGTTACCATGGTGTCGGAAAATTGATAACGCTATTTCCAAATTGACCCCCAATCAAAAATTATAATATTCGTGTTAAACAAAAGAGACTGTGGCAGAATTTGAAATTTAATTGAACTAGGTTATCTCCGGTCTCTTGGTATACGAGTGAATTCCTACCTCTCCGTCGGCGATCCTTGAAATGGTTTCGCGGTTTGACGGCATCATCTAACAGTCTCCATCCATTTCCTTCCATATCCTTCCCAAGTTCCACTCATCTACAATCATCTCCCATTAACTCCTGTAATGAGGTTAGCGTCAGGAAGCGCTTCCGGCCGTAAAAATCACCTACCTCATAGGTTATTATTAATCGTACGGCAGACAGTAATATTAGAGAGCCTATCACAAAACAACAACATATTTACACATTAATGTCCAAGTTCTTCAAATAACCCACTGAATCTGGAGTCACACACACACAATCCCTGGATATGCCTTCAGAGAACCACATAGAAATCCATCCCCCACCCCGTCGAGACGGCAGTAAACTTGGCCAACATACTGTACATCAAACTAGGGTAGCTATTATTGTCATTTAGACTTTCACGGCCCGTGTTATTATTCATAATGTTGAATTTTGGGCTTATGCCGTGTTTTATTATATTGCAATTCGACGCGTTTCGAAAGAAACCATGTCTTTCATCGTCAGGAATAATCTGGAATACGACAATGTTGCTAAGAGAAAGCAACGAAGAACATATAGAAGGTGCCCAAAGATGGACGCCATTATAGCCCCATGTTAGGGACAACGGAAAGCAGCAGTGAATTACTTTCTCAGGGTTCTGATAATAGGTAGCCAGGATTCACTGAGATTGTAGCCGGTGTCGCGGTTGAAATTATCTGGGTGTTTACGTATTTCAACCGCCTCCCTGATGATTCTGGGACGATATTGCTTTATACGGGCAAGAACATCCATCCCTTGGAACATGACATCATGGCCAGGTGTTAAAGCATGATCGGCAACAGCTGATTTATCAGGTTGAATGAGCCTGATACATCTATTATGTTCCTTAATGCGAGTGCATATTGTTCTCGAAGTCTGCCCGATGTAAACCTTGCCACAAGTACAGGGAACTCTGTAGATACCCGGTTGTTGCAATTTAGGCAAACTGTCCTTAGTTGGTCGCAGGAGTTGCCTAATCTTAACAGAAGTTCCAAATACAGTCCGTATGTTGTATCGACGTAGGATTTTAGCAATACGATCCGTTGTGTTATGTATGTACGGAAGGTAAGCAGTTCCTCTTACATCTCTTTTCTCAACTGACGTCCTATTATTATTTGTTGGTTTCAGAACCGTAGAAATCAAAGCCTTGCTATAACCATTGCTCTCAAAGGTGGTTCGCAGGGTGTTAATTTCTTCTTGTAAAGAAGACACTTCACAAATCCTCCTAGCCCTGGTAGTTAGAGTTGTAAGGATACCATGTTTCTGGGCAGGGTGATGGTGAGAACTTGCGTGGAGATATCTATTGGTGTGTGTTGGCTTACGAAAAACGCTGTGTCCTAAAGATCCATCCTCTTTCTTGGTGACGAGAACATCTAAAAAAGGTATTTTGCCGTCAGATTCCTTTTCCATGGTGAAACAAATAGAAGGGTGCTGGTGATTAAGGTGATCCAGGAAATGGCTAAGATTTTCCTCACCTTCCGTCCAAACAACGAACGTGTCATCCACATAACGCCACCAGATCTTCGGTTTGAAAGGAGCCGACGACAAAGCTTTCTCTTCAAAGTTCTCCATGAAGAAATTAGCCACAACAGGAGAGAGAGGACTACCCATGGCCACACCATCAGTCTGCTCATAAAAATCCCCATTCCATAGAAAGTAGGAGGAGGTCATGCAGTGATAAAAAAGTCTTGTGATGTCTTCAGGAAAAAAGCCATTAATGAGAGACATAACACCATCAATAGGTACTCTCGTAAACAGAGACACCACGTCGAGACTCACTAGAATATCACCCGGCTGAAGTGTTATAGCTTTTAACTTTTCCACGAAGTGTGTGGAATCCTTAATGTACGAAGGCGTGTTACCCAGAAGCGGCTGAAGTAGTCTTCCTAAGTATTTGGAAAGGGCATATGTAGGAGAACCAATCGTACTAACAATAGGTCTAAGAGGAACATCTTCCTTATGTATTTTAGGAAGACCATAGAGTCTCGGAGGAATAGCATCCCCTGGAAGGAGAGTCTTCGCTGCATCCGCTGGAATAGATGATTGCTTGATCAATTTGACGGTGACATTTGAGTAGCGAGTAGTAGGATCACGACTATTAATCCTATATACAGGATCTGATAACAAAGACGAGATCTTGGAATCATAATCAACCTTATCCAATACCACTGTCGCGTTACCCTTGTCAGCGGGGAGAACGATAATATCAGAATTGTCCCTTAGATCTTTAAGTGCCCGGCTTTCGCCTTGTTTTAAGTTGGTGTTAGGTGGCTTAGCTGTCTTGAGAACTCGGGAACATTCTTGTCTGGCTTCCTCGGCCTCTTCAGGTGTGAGGTGATATACTGAGGATTCTACGGATGTAATAAGTTCTTCAATAGGAATTCTTCTAGGCGCTACAGCAAAATTGAGACCTTTAGCGAGAACTGCCTGTTGGGTATCACTTAGGGGCTTGCTGGATACCCAACAGGCAGTTCTCGCTAAAGGTCTCAATTTTGCTGTAGCGCCTAGAAGAATTCCTATTGAAGAACTTATTACATCCGTAGAATCCTCAGTACATCACCTCACACCTGAAGAGGCCGAGGAAGCCAGAAAAGAATGTTCCCGAGTTCTCAAGACAGCTAAGCCACCTAACACCAACTTAAAACAAGGCGAAAGCCGGGCACTTAAAGATCTAAGGGACAATTCTGATATTATCGTTCTCCCCGCTGACAAGGGTAACGCGACAGTGGTATTGGATAAGGTTGATTATGATTCCAAGATCTCGTCTTTGTTATCAGATCCTGTATATAGGATTAATAGTCGTGATCCTACTACTCGCTACTCAAATGTCACCGTCAAATTGATCAAGCAATCATCTATTCCAGCGGATGCAGCGAAGACTCTCCTTCCAGGGGATGCTATTCCTCCGAGACTCTATGGTCTTCCTAAAATACATAAGGAAGATGTTCCTCTTAGACCTATTGTTAGTACGATTGGTTCTCCTACATATGCCCTTTCCAAATACTTAGGAAGACTACTTCAGCCGCTTCTGGGTAACACGCCTTCGTACATTAAGGATTCCACACACTTCGTGGAAAAGTTAAAAGCTATAACACTTCAGCCGGGTGATATTCTAGTGAGTCTCGACGTGGTGTCTCTGTTTACGAGAGTACCTATTGATGGTGTTATGTCTCTCATTAATGGCTTTTTTCCTGAAGACATCACAAGACTTTTTTTTATCACTGCATGACCTCCTCCTACTTTCTATGGAATGGGAATTTTTATGAGCAGACTGATGGTGTGGCCATGGGTAGTCCTCTCTCTCCTGTTGTGGCTAATTTCTTCATGGAGAACTTTGAAGAGAAAGCTTTGTCGTCGGCTCCTTTCAAACCGAAGATCTGGTGGCGTTATGTGGATGACACGTTCGTTGTTTGGACGGAAGGTGAGGAAAATCTTAGCCATTTCCTGGATCACCTTAATCACCAGCACCCTTCTATTTGTTTCACCATGGAAAAGGAATCTGACGGCAAAATACCTTTTTTAGATGTTCTCGTCACCAAGAAAGAGGATGGATCTTTAGGACACAGCGTTTTTCGTAAGCCAACACACACCAATAGATATCTCCACGCAAGTTCTCACCATCACCCTGCCCAGAAACATGGTATCCTTACAACTCTAACTACCAGGGCTAGGAGGATTTGTGAAGTGTCTTTTTTACAAGAAGAAATTAACACCCTGCGAACCACCTTTGAGAGCAACGGTTATAGCAAGGCTTTGATTTCTACGGTTCTGAAACCAACAAATAATAATAGGACGTCAGTTGAGAAAAGAGATGTAAGAGGAACTGCTTACCTTCCGTACATACATAACACAACGGATCGTATTGCTAAAATCCTACGTTGATACAGCATACGGACTGTATTTGGAACTTCTGTTAAGATTAGGCAACTCCTGCGACCAACTAAGGACAGTTTGCCTAAATTGCAACAACCGGGTATCTACAGAGTTCCCTGTACTTGTGGCAAGGTTTACATCGGGCAGACTTCGAGAACAATATGCACTCGCATTAAGGAACATAATAGATGTATCAGGCTCATTCAACCTGATAAATCAGCTGTTGCCGATCATGCTTTAACACCTGGCCATGATGTCATGTTCCAAGGGGTGGATGTTCTTGCCCGTATAAAGCAATATCGTCCCAGAATCATCAGGGAGGCGGTTGAAATACGTAAACACCCAGATCATTTCAACCGCGACACCGGCTACAATCTCAGTGAATCCTGGCTACCTATTATCAGAACCCTGAGAAAGTAATTCACTGCTGCTTTCCGTTGTCCCTAACATGGGGCTATAATGGCGTCCATCTTTGGGCACCTTCTATATGTTTTTCGTTGCTTTCTCTTAGCAACATTGTCGTATTCCAGATTATTCCTGACGATGAAAGACATGGTTTCTTTCGAAACGCGTCGAATTGCAATATAATAAAACACGGCATAAGCCCAAAATTCAACATTATGAATAGGGTAGCTATTGCTTTACATTTCTTTATAATTACAGAAAGAGCTACTTACCAGGTATTTGGCCATGTTGCAGAAGTTGTAGGACTAGGCACTCTTAACACTGAAAGCTGGAGAGGATGTGTGGTGACTGCTGAGGGCTCGTACCTTATATATCCAACACTTTGGGCACCATCTTCAATACTTACATAACATCTAATTATCTGGGGAAATGTTCTTCATCACTCATAACGAAGATATTTTCCAAGCGATGAAAACACCGCTAGGTCAGAGAATATTCTAAAGACAATTGGCTGTAAAGATTGCAATTGTACGAAATATTTCGCACCATTAGCAGGAAGTTACAGAATCGCTATATATAGCTTATTTAATTTTACGTTTACGATTATTTCATGAAGGACACATTGTTAGCACACTTTAAGTGGTGAATGACTGACGACAGAGTGCAGAAATAACGGTGGTGAGCCAACAACTTCACTACAAACGTACTAATCTTAATAAGCAAATTCGTGGAGGTGATTATTGTTTTAATGGCTGATGCATCTAGATCAACAGTCATGTTAGCGAGATAGCTAAATTGAATGAAATGAAAATTACTGCTCATTACCGTCATATATCCAGCTTACGTACTAGGAGGAGTAATGGACAAATCGAAATAGCTTTTCATTCTTTTTTTTTTCGTGTGGCCTCCTGATAGACCGAGTACAAGTCTTTCTAGTCGACGTCCGTGGGCGACCTGCGCGTCGGGATGAGAGATGGAATGGATGAATATGAATGAAACTGGACAAGGATGTGGAAGGAAGCGGCCGTGGCCTGTCAGTAGGTACCGTCCCAGCATTTGCCTGGTGTTGAAAATGGGAAACCACGGAAAACCATTTCAAGGACGGCCGACGGTGGGGCTCGAACCCACGCTTCTACCGAGTCAGCAGAGAGCTTGACCCCAAGACCTAACGCTGCGCTTTAGCCAGCGTAGCCACTGCTGTCGGTATCGAAATAGTAATAATAAGTGAACTGAAATTTAGGGAAAATCAATTACGTCTGCCCTCAAAGAGTGAGGTTTGAGGGACTGGTAAATGTAGTAGAGCCGTAACAGGCAGATAGGGGAAGGAAAGGGGAAATACCGGACCCGGCTCAGAAACCCCTCGGGGTCACCAACCTTCGGGACGGCCAGCCGTGAGTCCTTGAGGGTGTCGCACTATCCAGGGTGTACCAGAAATAGCGGGACTGGTACTTACATCCTGTCTCTTTTAGGGTCGTGTGCAGAAAGTAGGGATACCTTGAATACAAAGAAGAAATCTGACCTCTCGAAGAATGAGGGTACCAGTAAAAAAGAGACAAGGGTCAAGTAAGGAGGAGAAAAGAATGACACCATAGGCCTCGGGTACTCTAATACCGTCAGGGGTCAGAGAACAAAAGTTGACCAAGGGGATTCAAGAGGAAGGAGAGAAGCCCGGCACAAGTAAGTGACTCAGCTGAAGTCCCGTGGTCGCTAACACATAAAATGGAAATGAAGGGAAATAATAGGCAGGAAAGCGTTATGTCCTCACCTCTACTGACATATGTGACTTACATAATCATTATTCATTTGTCTGTCTGTCTGTCTGTCGGATTGCACACTTATCACTTATAACTAGAGAACAGCTCCGTGATTCAACTTAAAATTTTGTTTGTGTATCAATCACATTATAGAACGTTTTACCGTATCCTACTGTGCCCGTCAGAGGAGCTATCAAGGTTGACAACAACCGAAATGACGTCCCTAACACCTCACCTGGCGGACCCATGTGCCATGAGGATCAGGTGAATTTCTTATAGGTCATAGCGGCACGAGATTCCATGATCCAGGGGATCCGTGGTAACATGGTTGCTAAAAAGGTCATAGACAGCGTAAGAAAATACACCTCCTAAAGCAAGACTGAGAAATATACTTCCAGGCTTAAGTAAAACTTGTAAAAATATTTATTCAAAACATTCAGAAACCTAGCCTAGTTCGGAGGGTTTCTATCGGCTAATCCGCAAACTAATAAATAAACAAAAATAAAAGATCAGGACCTTACCTGTAAACTACTATAAACCCTCGCGAAAGATCTATTTGATAAAGAAAAGCAACAACAGCAACGCTAGGAAAATGGTACGGCAATAATCTCTAAGTCAAGTTACAAAATAAGCTAATAACGGAATTTACATTTAACAGGGTAACAATAGCAAGTCTAAGTTAGGATGGCACCATTTCCTCATTTACTTTTAGTGTTAAATAATCTAGCTAATTCTTAACAATTAATACAAAATTTACGGCTATGACGTCCGTAAAGGAAACAATTAATACAAATCTACGTGACAAGGCGTCAAAAAACATTAAATGCCCTCTTACAAGCTAAGAAAGGTAAACACTGGGTTATCATACACTTAAATAAATAACAACAAGATCGCAATGAATATTATTCCTGCCTTCGCCCTGGGTTACTCTTTGTAAACCAGTGTCATCTACGTGCATGTCATTTACGGTGGCAAATGCATAGTAAAAACTACGTCTAACATTGCATGAGGCTCGCGCTCCACCACCTACTGACTAAAGGTTGAGCAAGCACTCCGTCGATAAAAATTAGTGTCATCTGTCCTAGATTTCTTCCACAAAAGAAGTGTGCAGAAAGCAAGTGTCAGCCAGCAGGTCCAAAATGCAAGAAAATCAAGGTTAAATGCTATAAACAATTAGTTATCATCAGTTTATAATAATGACGTGTTTGATTATTACAATGTCGGTTTAGATTATCGTTGGTTTATGGCGAATAGGCTGACAATCCTGAATACCTTGGGCTCAGCAGTAGCAGTCTCGTGCGAGATCTATCTCTGCTATAAAATACCATCAACGAGCTCTCCCGCTCGGACATAACAATAACACAGGTTATTAGTGGCTCTCGGCTTACTTAATTTACCTATGGGTCGGTCTGGAATGAACATCAGTTACCTCCTTACAATAACACAGTCAACAGAATCGAAGTCTGGACACACATGAATATAGCCTCTACACAGGTGCCTCATCTAGCCTCTCGATCTCAACAAATAAACCTTAACATAACGTGTAATCATTCTCAAATGGAGAAGAAATATAGTCGCTCAAATAGCGATGTAAACACATGGCTCTTGCCAGTCAGATCAAAGTAGCAAAACATCTGATTATTACATAATGGTGGCCTGGACATTGACCTACATCTGAGACACAACAACAAATGGTTAGTAATGCTATAAGCATTGTCAAAAAGTCTGAAAAGGTATGTCTCACTGAAAGAGTGGTGCTCTAGTACATTGCATGCTGGGAACTGTTACCACCTGTCTATGACTTGAGCTAGGCTCGCTACTAACAGTCATCTACAGGGACAGTTTAAAATGAAACAACACTGAAGGCAGGCAGCTTTCTCGCAGAAAGTCTATCAGAAAACTGGCATTGTTATCTGGTCCCAAATTTAATATAAAGTAGCATAAGCATCACGCTTATAATCACGCCTCAAAACTATACACGAAGACGTGCCATGTTCATAAAAGTTAAATAAAAGAAAAATACAGATATACCACTTGTTCTGAACTTCTTTGAAATCTGCAGATATGTCACTCCATAACTGCTCTGTCTAACTATAACCAAAATAATAACTGTGTCGAAACACCTGACACAAAATAAACATCATAAAGGCGCAAATCTTACAATTGCTAAGTTTGCCAATCATACGTCATTCATTACAGGGTTCGATGCTAGATTGCATACAAAATGTAACACCCTGAATGTGTTCACAACTTGAACTGGATGGCTTCATAGCACATCAAAATGAAAATGACATTGAATTACCATAACACGTGGTTGAAAATATGGTGTTCCACGTTGCACGATTTTATAATCAATTTTCAAAAATTCCAATTATCGTGGCACAAGCCTTCTCTGGCTCTAATATTCACTCGAATGATGTACAGTTCGTTGTAGAATAATGTGCGATGCACAACGATTATTTTCCTCGCCTTCCAGGTGGACTATTTCGTCGTCTTTAAGACGGACTTTACAAACACATCCAATCTGGATGGAAAAACAAACACATGTGCTAGGAGCTCCGTCCTGTGCTGCGAGAACTTGCGAATACATTAGTCGTGCAGCGACTGGTTGGTTCCGGTTCGCGTATTTGCGATGTTAATACCTTACCAAAAGTAGAAATGACATTCTGAAGAATGTTTCAATGATACAGAATTACAACATGAGAATATCTGAGCTTCGTAGAAAATAGAAGTGTCATAATTAAGCCTCAGAGTATATAAAAAATGGATTTCTGCATAGTCAAAAGATCAACCATTTATAACTCCAAAGAATGTTAGCATGTAGCAACAGCATGGATGGTCAGTGGGTATGTTCTAAGGTGATGCATGAAAATGCATTGCAATGAAAAATATCACATGGACCAGTGTTTAGCGGGTTCATCACCTCTCATGGGGGTAGCTATGAGTGTGACGCCCTCAAAATGCATGCTAAAATTGGCAATTAATCAGTATCTTCATAGAAGGATGATAAGAAAAGAGCTCAATATGAGTCCCATGGATGTGAGAAACAAAAGTCGTGGGTCCCCACCAATATTTTTCCAAGAAAGAAAGTAGGGGAGTGAGGCCGGTTTAAACTCACAGTCTACTTTCGTGCGAACATTGCCGATATCTCCCAAACCCGTGATCGGAGATTCACGAATGAGGTGTCGTTGGACTCTAGCTGACGGGGGCTTTCCTATGGACCACTCATTATATATATATATATATATATATATATATATATATATATATATATATATATTTAAGTAGGTGATAGTTTGAAAACCAAACATGATAGAACGTTGTGCCAAGGTTGAAACCAATGTTTTTTTTATGTCCTGTATATTTTATAATAAAACTTTTTATTTTTGATGTCTTTTTTTAAACAGTCCAATATTGAAATTCCTATCTTTTGGGAACTAGGAATTTTACAAAAAAGTTTGTTTGACGTAAATGAATGGCCCCTACCCCCTCTACTCCCAAAATAAATTTCATGTCTCTAGGATAAAAACTGGTAGTAGTGTGGTAGTGACAGTTCTGCGACTCCCCCTACTTTCATATAAACTTTGGAGATATCTCCCGAACGCATGATCGGATTCTAACGAACGAGGTATTGTTGGCATTGGGATGACGTTCTCTTGGCTAAGAATAAGTGTTGGTATTTTGAAAAAAATTGAAAATTTTTGTTTTTGGATTGGCGCTATTTTGGAAACGGTGAATTTAGGAAAAACGTTTCTTTGACGTTAATGAAAGTTGGGTATGCCCTCTAGGTGGGCAGCTAATTTCAAGGGTGTAGGAGGAAAAAACAAAATGATAGCCTACTTTCTCGCGAACATTGGCGAAAATTGGTGAATGGATGGTCGGATTTTAACGAATGAGGTTTTGCTGGCGTTGGGGTGACGGGCGCTTTGCTCTGGACCACGTATTATATTATTTAATTTTATTTTTGAAAATTTTTGTTTTTAAAAGTAGCCTACCAAACTTGATAGAACGTTGTTTAATAGTTCAAACAAATGGTCTCTATGACCTTTATTTTTTATAGTAAAACTTTTTTATTTTTTGAGATTTTTGAAAACATTTAAATTTTGAATTTTTACTATTTTGGAAACTAACAAGTTTACAAATAAGTTTGTTTGACATAAATGAAAAGTCTCTACCCCCTCTACCACGAAAATAAATGTCAAGTCTCTAGAATAAGAACTATGCATTCTAATTTTTTTTAAATAAGAGTGTTTATGGACAGAGAGACGGTAGCGCTTGACTTATGTTACAACGAGGCTATGACTGGCCATGGTGAATACAGGTAATGGCTATTTCGACGGGGCAGCAGGGCGAGGGAGCGCTTTTTGATATTTTCCTATATGACGAACGAATGAAGGTGAATATTTTGAAAATTCCTCATGGCGATCTCGGAGACCGTGCCCGGAAGAAATGAATCGCTATTTTGGCAGGACGGGTGGGGCTGCTTATTACGGTTGGTTTTGTGACATTTCCTACGACGGATGGAGGCGAATATTTGGAAATGTGTTAAGTGTGCTAGGATTTTTTACCCCTGAAGGGGATCTTTAACATGCTAGTAAACGGTAATAAGCGAGACTGCTGTCTGGCACAGTAAATGGTTTTAGAATATGGAAACCTATAACATTTGCTCGACCAAGTCATGCGCATGTACGCAAAGAGCCAAAACGGTAAGGTCATTGGCCTGAAATGTTATAAACTAAATATTGAACTGGGTAAAGTCATGTGATTTAGGGTGTAAGTATCTGGTTAAAATGATCTTGTATTGAGGATGGCCGCTTGCTAGTAATTATTATAACAGTAAAATGTTTAATGACAATAATAATAATAATAATAATAATAATAATAATAAGACACACACGTTTTGAATGCTACAGAACTGTGTTGCTTGCTCGCACTCAATACACGACCTGGCCAGGCCTTGTCAGAGCGACTGCTGATAACACAAGAATGTCTACGTGGGCAGGAAGTAAAGGGTCAGGTTACTTGGCTGGTAGAAGCTAGCAGGTCTGTCGTTTAAACAGACCTGGTAGAGGCTAGGAGGTCTGGCGTTTAAACAGGAAGACCGCCATTTTGGTTCCTAGACAGCCGTATTACAGATGTATAAGAGGCAGCCATTTTGGTTCCTTATTAAAAACATGAAACTATTTTAAGGTACACGAATCTTATTCAGATTGAGGAATGTGAAGAGGCGTGGGAACAGGTGTGAGAGAGACAACATTTCAAGGTCAAAACGCTGAGAAAATGCAACTCTCTCTGTTGCTAGACTAACTGATATCGATTGCGTTAGTGATGCACTTGCCATTTTAGCAAACGGACGTATACAGCAGAGCTCTGAACTGAACTTTGGAAGAAAAAAATCCTTTTATTTTTTGGTAAGTACATATGAATGATTATTTTAATAATGTCATGCTAATGAACCTTAAATTTGTAGTTATTGATAAGGTAATTAATGATTGTATTTATTTATTTGTTTGCAGATAACCGGTATACATTACATGTCCGAAATGCAACAAACCATTGCACTTTTGACCCAACTAGAAGGAAACAGCAACAAGCCAGTGCAAGTGAAGGTGAGATTATTTCTTTAAACTAACTTGTTTCATTTTTTGTTTGATATTATATTATTTTATTTCATGAAATGCATTCATTAACCTGAATTTAGGTATTTATAGCGGTTTATTTTATTTATTTATTTTTAGAAACTGGGAAAGAAAATCTTTACCGCCGTAGCAATAACTGAAAACCCGAGACGCAGAAGAGTGCAACCATTGTTTCCAGGCAGTGAACTATTGAAAACTCAGGTAAGTCTAACTTAAAAATGCTATTCCATTTTACCATTAATGAAAAACCCCTAGACAAAAGAATAGTCATTACCTGTTCATGACTGGGACAATGATTGCTTTCTTGATTAATGGCTATGTACTGGCAAACGGTACAAGACCATATTGGATTTCCTAAAAACAAAAAAAATAATTTAATTTATGGGCGGTTCCCTATGGATTCAACGAATATCCACAGGTTTGAACAAGATAATTTGGACAAAACGACATGACATTCATTTTTGTTGTTTATATATTGGTTCAAGGGGGATGTAAATGACTGCAGCTTTATATAAAAAAAGTACATGGGTTACTGTTAGTGCCGACATACAGTTTATTTTTGTAATGGTGTTTTGATATATTAATGCCAAATAACGTTAACGTTTTATTTACAAGTATTGATTGATTGATTGAGTGAGTGATGGGTTATTTTGTTTGTTTTTAGGTGTGGTCATGCGCCATTAACATAGAGAACAGACAGTGAAAAAACCATACGTTGTGCTTTAAAGTACTCTGTGCAACGTTAATAACTTACAATAAGAAAAAGTTTTATTATAACACATGGTGTTAGTGCCAAATACAACAAGTGAGCAAGTTGGTTTACCACGTGGGTTAAATTTGAAATCGGAACATGATCGTTGGTTAACATTTGAATCCTGGCCTGTAGGGTTTCTGTCAACATATAAACATGCAAAAGCCGTTTTTTTTATTGAACCGAGAAGATGAGGTATGCTGTGTGTTTTGTCGTATTGAACTTTCACACTGGGAAGAAGGGGATGATCCTTTCCGAGACCATTTGCGATGGTCTCCTTTTTGTCCTTAGATGCTTGGAAACAAGTGGGTACCTACCTGTGTATCCATTTTACCGAACAACAAGGCCATTGGCTACTACTTACGTTGCTGAATCACAATTAAATAATAATAATAATAATAATAATGTATTACCAGCCAACAACGGTAGTGTCGATATATGTGCCTTTGAAAAATTGGGAGTTTGCAAGACTAAAGCACTAGCACACCCAGAGTACAGCTCTGTTGAAAAACGTTTAGAATCTTATAAAAATGTTTGGCCATTAATATTAAAACACCTTACAAAACAACTAAGTGAAGCTGGATTTCTATACTGGTGAAGGGGATAAAACAATATGTTTTTATTGCGGATTTGCTTTAAAGGATTGGCAAATGACTGATGACCCTTTTGTGCAACACGACCGTTGGTTACCTAACTGTAGATACATGGTGTTGCTTAAAGTTCAGGAATGTGTTAACACTATTCGTAAAGAAAACGTGATTGCAGCACAAGAGATAAAAGTGCCTTTAGAGTTAGAACACGCGGAGCAAATACATGAGACTGAAAAAAAAAGACTCACGAACAGATACAAAAGTGTGACCAATAATTATGTAAAATTTGTTATAAGATGAACTAGGTGTTGTATTTTTGCCTTGTGGACACATGATAGCATGTGTCAAGTGTGCATTAGAACTTAACACTTGTGCTGTATGCAGAAAGTAGTATCTGCTACAGTTAGGGTATATCTTGCATAAATAGTATAATTTATTAACAATGCATAGTGCAAAATACCTATATGCAAGATATTATTACAAGCCGTTTTAGAGTGTAATAGATATGCTTTTGTTTTGTTTATAGACTACTACAATGAAAGTTTTGAATGCTGTTGGACAAGCATGTGGCTTAGAGTCAAAGAAGCTCTGCGAATCGCCAACGCATATTCTATTTCGGATTATCAAGATTCGGAAATTGATAACAGCATATGGTGATCGTGTACTTTGTGTAGGCGAAAAATTTGAGACATTTCTGCCTACACGGTTTAATGATATGACGGAGAGTTTTTTTGATGAAGTGAATAATGCTGTGCAACATGTACACTTCATTTATGAAGGTTTTATAGACAATAGGTGCATGGTCCGTTTTAATTAAACAAAAAACAAATGTGAAATAATAATGGAAAAATATAAGTGAAGACAATAGACTGAAGGAAAAAAAAATGTGTATAGAATAATAATGGTTTAGTTTTTAGTATTGTCTTTAAAAATATTACGATGATACCCAAAAAATTGTACTGTATTTAAAGTTTGTAAATAAATGCAAATTATGTTACAATGCTGTTTTATTTTCTAAAAAGTTTCAATATTTAACATTGCAAAGTATACATGATTATGACAATAAAAAGCACACTTAATACAAGTCTTTGCCTTTACGATAGTGTGTTATAGTGATATAGTTTTAAAAACAAAGCTTATTGTAGATCCTTTTTCCACGACGAACAATAGGTATAAAAACGTCATTATCACTATCATAATCATAAGCAGCATTATTATTATTATCCTCAACATTATCCTCAACATGACTAAAACCAGTTAAATATTCCTGTTCCTATTCCTCTTCCACTTCCTGCTCCTCTTCCTATTCCTCTTCCTCTTCCTCTACCGTGTCCTCATGTAGAGTCTGCGTAGCTTTTGATAATGTTAAGGGTTTTCTGAACATTGAATTATTTTCAGTAGTAGTATTGTTTTGTAGCACTTGCTTTATAGCATTTTTATGATTTTCTGTTGACAGCAACAATATTTCATGTAGTACACTACATTGATGATCACTGACACTTAAAACCTCACTATTTTTACTTTTAAACTCACTGCGACATTGTTTTGAACAACGCCAAATAACAGTTCCATTTTTATTGCTCCGTTTCACAATATATGAATATCCTTTATAGAATGCATGAGGCTTACCATACCTAGTCACTGATACTTCCATATCAACTGTCAAGCATAGAATAAGCTCTAGTATAGACAACTTGGTGATAAGAACAATAGTTAGATGTGCGAGCATATATTGATGCATAGAGGGAGCAAAGAGTGTAAGCAAAAGTGGGAGCAAATATGAGAGCAAAAAATGTAGCAGCAAGTATGGGAGCAAAAAGTGGGAGCAAATGTGAAAGCAAAAGTGGGAGCAAATATGAGAGCAAAAAGAAGTAGGAGCAAGTATGGGAGCAAAAAGTGGGAGCAAATGTGAAAGCAAAAGTGGGAGCAAAAAGTGAGAGAAAAAAGTGGGAGCAAAAAGTGTAAGCAAAAGTGGGAGCAAATATGAGAGCAAAAAAGTGGGAGCAAATATGGGAGCAAAAAGTGGGAGAAAAAAGTGGGAGAAAAAGAGTGTAAACAAAAGTGGCAGCAAACAAGTGTGAGCAAATATGAGAGCAGAGAGTGGGAGCAACTGTGAAAGCAAAAGAGGGAGCAAAAAGTGAGAGCAAAAAAGAGCGAGCAAAAGTGGTTGCACAAATTGGGAGCAAAATGTGTGAGTAAAACGAGGGGACAAATGTGGTGTTTTACTAAAACAATTGAACCGTTTTTATCAGGTTCATTATTTTTTGTCATATTATTATTATTATTATTATTATTATTATCATCATTTCCTTCATGTCGCATTATTGTGACATACGTTTCTCTGTCTCACCTACTGCGTTCAAACTTTGTAATTCTGCGTAAATGTTTCGTCAGATGGTGAAACTTTTCACCCCTACTGACACTGTGTTACCATTGGTTGAAGCATGACTTGTTACTAAGCTTTGCTTCTCCCATTGGCCCCCTTTATGTTCTGGAGAGGGGGAGTTCTACGACTTATTTTTCCCGAGCGGCGTTACTGCGTTCCTTTTAGAGAAGGTGGCTTCCTTCCATTTCTGACCATCATGTGAAACGGTCACAGCCTAGGTGTGTCGGGCTTTTCGCCCGTGCCCAACGCAACTAAACGTAAGTACGATTCGATCACTTGGTTTTATCTGGCATGCTATCATTTTTGAATTTCAGTTTATCAATTTCCCTTTCTTATGATGATGTGAATTCGATCCATGAACCCAAGTCCCTTCGCCTTTGTTTACGTTAGTTTAGCGAAGCCTCTGTGTTTATTTGTCATCCCTACCTTTCATGTAATCGGTTTTATTTTTACTCAAATCTCTCAGGTCTGAAATATATGCTACTTTTCTGCGAGGCTTACCAACGCTCTGTATTACGTCACAAATTGATGTGCACTCTTTCGAGGTATCTTTCATTTGATTGTCGTATCAGAGTTTGTTTTTTGGGTCAAGGTATCATTGGAGTAACGGAGCCATGTCTCATTTCGCCTCCTATTTGATCCTTCCCTCTGTTTTAGGAAAAGTGTGTGAGCGATGGTCTTTGTGTTAGTCACTGTCCATTCGTCATGCCTTAATTCCTTTGTTTCTTCGTATGTCGTTATATTTTAGACATAACTACCTCTACGTAAGCCTATATTTTCCTACAAAGCATATTTCTTAGCTGATCGATTTTTCCTTTCATTTACTGTCCCGGTAATGTCAATTAATTTAATGTAATACTCATTTTCCTTTATTTTTATGTGTTAATTTTGTGTTGTTTCCTCTGGCTTCGTTATATTACGTAACTCCGTGTCATCCCCCCCCCTCTCCCACCCCCACCCCCGTTTCCTACATACGCACCCTTCTCATCCCCCCCCCCCCCCCTTACCCCATGATTTCACAACATCATGAGCTTTTTGGAAGTCTGTTCTTGGCAAGGGCATTCTAGTCCAGGTCATCCTCGTAAGTAGAGGTGTTCTCTTATTCGACTCATCCATACTCTCTATCTTTTTCGTTTTTTGTTTTTGTTTTTGTATTTTAAATTTTAGTTATCGAGTCACGCTTACGGTTTAGTTGCACATTGATTGTAAGTACATTTTAATTAATCTTGTTTCATCTTTGTTAGGGCTTAAGTTCATTTATACACTTTTCTCTTGAGATTGTTTTTGTGTGCTCCTTTCTTAGGTACCATCTTTAATCATTAATTTTATTTTATTTGTTATTAAGCGATTTTATACCTCTTCACGTTACCTTTCATTTTGTGTTTAGATATATCCTTACTCTTATGCGCACCTGTTTTAGTTTACTTTAAATACAATAGTAAATAGTTCACTTGGTTTCGTCCTCTTTCATTTGTAATTTTAAGTTCCCTCATCTCTCGTCCGATTTCGTCGGTCTTGGCTTCGTACTGTAACGCAGTCACGACCTTCACGCTTCTGGGTTCCTCGATCAATTAGATAATTTCAATTCCGCTTTTGATTTGTTTTAAACAATTCATTCGATTCCTTTTTTGGAAAGTATCTTTCTTTCGATCCGGAATCTTGGGCCCAGCACGCATCGAAAGAGACATCCTTTCCCCGCTCCTTAGCGATCCTGTTTAAGGTGTTGTTTTCACTTCTACTGTATTTCCTCACGCCTCTGCTATTTTGTTTAACGTAAAAGCACAAGCGGTGCAAATGGTAAATCAGAGCGTGGTTAAACGCGAAATCGTTCCCTTTAGGTTACCAAACTTATATATATATATATTTTTTTCAATTATTACAATGTTGTCTTTCTGAGTTTAAGATACCTGTACTGAATTGTTCCCCCATCCCCGAAGAAAGTGTGGAGTGTGAAAGCATTTCTCGAGTGAACAAGACATCCAAAGAATCTAGTTCCGAGGTGAAGAGTGCAACAAGTTAGTGAGTGCTTCGCAACGCTGGAATAGGACACATCAGAGGCTGGAGAGATTTGCAGTCCCGAGGTAACGTCCATCTTGAAGATTTCGACATCCGCATCATCATGAACTAGCAAGAACAATGATCACTATTTAATATATGAACTAACTGTATTTCTTTTTGAACGCAGTACTTTTGACGTTAGTGGCTAGTGTTGACGAGCAATGAAGGGGGTACCACCTTCATTTCACGGTCAGATTAGTCAACTGTTCATTTTTTTTTGTATTCTCCTAGAGGTCCTTAGTACCCAATTTTTTTTAGTATTCAATTTTTTTCCCCCTTTACATTTTTTTCCTCTCTTTTTGTACGAAAAAGGAAATTTCCATGGCCAGGAAAATTCCTTTTTTTCTGTGAGAGCAGGGGAATTTTGAACCGTTTTTATCAGGTTCATTATTTTTTGTCATATTATTATTATTATTATTATTATTATTATCATCATTTCCTTCATGTCGCATTATTGTGACATACGTTTCTCTGTCTCACCTACTGCGTTCAAACTTTGTAATTCTGCGTAAATGTTTCGTCAGATGGTGAAACTTTTCACCCCTACTGACACTGTGTTACCATTGGTTGAAGCATGACTTGTTACTAAGCTTTGCTTCTCCCATTGGCCCCCTTTATGTTCTGGAGAGGGGGAGTTCTACGACTTATTTTTCCCGAGCGGCGTTACTGCGTTCCTTTTAGAGAAGGTGGCTTCCTTCCATTTCTGACCATCATGTGAAACGGTCACAGCCTAGGTGTGTCGGGCTTTTCGCCCGTGCCCAACGCAACTAAACGTAAGTACGATTCGATCACTTGGTTTTATCTGGCATGCTATCATTTTTGAATTTCAGTTTATCAATTTCCCTTTCTTATGATGATGTGAATTCGATCCATGAACCCAAGTCCCTTCGCCTTTGTTTACGTTAGTTTAGCGAAGCCTCTGTGTTTATTTGTCATCCCTACCTTTCATGTAATCGGTTTTATTTTTACTCAAATCTCTCAGGTCTGAAATATATGCTACTTTTCTGCGAGGCTTACCAACGCTCTGTATTACGTCACAAATTGATGTGCACTCTTTCGAGGTATCTTTCATTTGATTGTCGTATCAGAGTTTGTTTTTTGGGTCAAGGTATCATTGGAGTAACGGAGCCATGTCTCATTTCGCCTCCTATTTGATCCTTCCCTCTGTTTTAGGAAAAGTGTGTGAGCGATGGTCTTTGTGTTAGTCACTGTCCATTCGTCATGCCTTAATTCCTTTGTTTCTTCGTATGTCGTTATATTTTAGACATAACTACCTCTACGTAAGCCTATATTTTCCTACAAAGCATATTTCTTAGCTGATCGATTTTTCCTTTCATTTACTGTCCCGGTAATGTCAATTAATTTAATGTAATACTCATTTTCCTTTATTTTTATGTGTTAATTTTGTGTTGTTTCCTCTGGCTTCGTTATATTACGTAACTCCGTGTCATCCCCCCCCTCTCCCACCCCCACCCCCGTTTCCTACATACGCACCCTTCTCATCCCCCCCCCCTTACCCCATGATTTCACAACATCATGAGCTTTTTGGAAGTCTGTTCTTGGCAAGGGCATTCTAGTCCAGGTCATCCTCGTAAGTAGAGGTGTTCTCTTATTCGACTCATCCATACTCTCTATCTTTTTCGTTTTTTGTTTTTGTTTTTGTATTTTAAATTTTAGTTATCGAGTCACGCTTACGGTTTAGTTGCACATTGATTGTAAGTACATTTTAATTAATCTTGTTTCATCTTTGTTAGGGCTTAAGTTCATTTATACACTTTTCTCTTGAGATTGTTTTTGTGTGCTCCTTTCTTAGGTACCATCTTTAATCATTAATTTTATTTTATTTGTTATTAAGCGATTTTATACCTCTTCACGTTACCTTTCATTTTGTGTTTAGATATATCCTTACTCTTATGCGCACCTGTTTTAGTTTACTTTAAATACAATAGTAAATAGTTCACTTGGTTTCGTCCTCTTTCATTTGTAATTTTAAGTTCCCTCATCTCTCGTCCGATTTCGTCGGTCTTGGCTTCGTACTGTAACGCAGTCACGACCTTCACGCTTCTGGGTTCCTCGATCAATTAGATAATTTCAATTCCGCTTTTGATTTGTTTTAAACAATTCATTCGATTCCTTTTTTGGAAAGTATCTTTCTTTCGATCCGGAATCTTGGGCCCAGCACGCATCGAAAGAGACATCCTTTCCCCGCTCCTTAGCGATCCTGTTTAAGGTGTTGTTTTCACTTCTACTGTATTTCCTCACGCCTCTGCTATTTTGTTTAACGTAAAAGCACAAGCGGTGCACAATCTCACCTAACCTAACCTAACCTAACTTTTCCTAACCTAACTTTATCCAACCTAACCTAACTTTACCTAACCTAACCTAACCCAACTTCACCTAACCTAACTTGACCTGACTTCACCTAACCTAACTTGACCTAACTTCACCTAACCTAACTTCACCTAACCTAACCTTCCAACTCTCAGATCAAGAATTAAATTCTGGGCATAGTCGAGTTGGAACCCAAAACCTCTGGGATAACATCCAAGTATACTAGCCACTACACCTAGAGATGGGCAAATTATCATGCAACACAACACAAAAATAAAAGTTTCCTGTAGTGTAACTCATTGGCTGACAACCATAGTTGAAAATTTCAACCCAAGACCTCAGGACTTTTGTTTTGAACATGATCAGAAATATTATTCCATTTACATTTTGCTGCTGCTTATAGTTATAAGAGTTGCATTAATATGGGAGTAAAAGTGAGAGAAAAAAAAGTGTGAGCAAAAGAGAGAGCAAATGTGAAGGCAAAACGTGGGAGCAAACATGAGAGCAAAAAGTAGGAGCAACCTTGGCTGGTTGTTGAGACTTTCAAATCAACTAATACACATGAATTAAATTTTAGTAAAGAGACTTGGGTAATAATAATAATAATAATAATAATAATAATAATAATAATAATAACAGTTAAAAAATATTCAAGTGGATTCATTTTTTGAAGGTGGAATTTCCAAAGTACCATCAACAATAATAATTACATGAACAGTGGGAAATCAACCATAGTTGAGAATTCAAACCCAATACCTCAGGGCTTTTGTTTTGATCATTATCAGAAATATTATTCCATTTACATTTTGCTGCTGCTCATAGTTATAAGAGTTATAAGAGAGCAAAAGTGGGAGCAAAAGTGAAAGCAAAAAGTGGGAGCAAGTATGGCTGGTTGTTGAGACGTTCATATCAAATAATACACATAAATTAAATTTTAGTAAAGTGACTTGGCTAATAATAATAATAATAATAATAATAATAATAACAGTTTAAAAAAACAAGGGGATAGATATTTTTCAAGGTGTAATTTCCAAAGTACTGTCAAGAATAATAATTACATGAACAGATTCCAAGAACTCTAAGTGCTTTTAAGGTTAATGATTGGCTAGGAGTGAGATAGAGCTAGCTAACCTAAGTTAACCTCAGCTCACTTAACCTAACCTTGTCACATGACATGTTCTATAACTTTAGACCTGCTTTGAGAATGCCTATGACGTCACAGATGAATGGCGGTGGGAGGCTTGACATGACATTTTATTACACAAAAACATTTTCCTTTTTGCCAACCTCCCACTTTGTAGTTTAGTAATAAGACGCTCGCCATATGAGTATATGTTGTTGCAAAATTTCGTAGAGATAGGATGATTAGGTTAGTCGTAATTGGATTTAAGCTTTGAAGATTTGTGTGCACGCCATCACGTTTCCCTCAAGATGGCGGCGATATAAAACATGACACTGAGGTGCTCTTTGTTACTGCTACCACTGAACAAAATTTCATTCAATTTGTTTTCACAATGTTTGAATTGATATGGGGAATCTATTTGCACACATGCATGGCCGCCATCTGCAAACAATAGGGCTGATGATCTTGTAGTTTGGTCAAAATATGCTTCCCACATAAAGGTACGTGGTTGCAAAATTAGGTAGAGATCAGATTATTAGGTTGGTCGTAATTTCTTTTAATCTTTTAACATTTGGGTGGCCGCCATTACATTTCCGTCAGGACGGCGGCAATATAAGACATGACATAGAGGTGCCCTTTGCTAGTGTTACGTCTGTACCTAGGTTTGATCTATTTGGATTCCCCGTATTTGAAAAGATATGGGGGAATCGATTTGCACACATACATGGCCTCCATCCGCAAAGAATTGGGCTGATGGCCTTGTAGATTGGTCAAAATATTCTTCGAACACAAAGGTATAATGTTTCAAAATTTGGTAGAGATCAGATAATTAGGTTGGTTTTTATTTGATTTAAGCTTTTGATATTTTGGTAGCTGCCATTACGTTTTCGTCAAGATGGCGGCGATATAAAACATTACACTGAGGTGGCTCTTGCTAGTGCTACCTCTGTACCAAATTTTGTTCAAGTCGGTTTCACCGTGTATGAATTGATAAGGGGAATCCATTTGCAAATATACATGGCCGCCATCTGAAAACGATTGGGCTGATGACCCTGTAGTTTGGTCAAAAGACGCTCGCCATACGACTATATGACGTTGCAAAATTTGGTAGATATCGGACGATTAGGTTAGTCGTAATTTTATTTAAGCTTTGAACATTTGGGTGGCCTCCTTTACGTTTCCGTCAAGATGGCGGCGATATAAATCATGACACTGAGGTGCCCTTAGCTTGTTCTACCTCTGTACCAAATTACGTTCAGTTGATAGGGAGCGACAGACATTCAGACTACACACACTCACACAGACAGACACACATTTTTTGGCCCTGTAGTAATCTCATAGGTCTAATTTAATTTCTAGCAAAAGTTGAAAGTAAGTTAAAAACAGGCGGATGGACGATGGTGATTGTTGTCTGATAAAGTTGCCAAACGGGAAAGTGATTCAATAAAAGACACGATGAGAGAAAGGAGAAAGTCTGACGAGGAAAGGTCAGTCCGGTCTGCCAGATGGAAGAGATTTAGGAAGATGAGACAGATGATGACAATTAAATTTGCTGTCAATCCGTAGATGACTTAAATGTATTTGGTTTGATTTAAGTGCTCCAATGTGGGCGTCAACTATGTACTGTGCCCATCTGGGATTGGCACAAGATCGAACTCCTGACCATTTATAGAAAGATATTCTAAAACATTATAAAGATTGCAAGAAAATACGAGACTAAGCCCACTGGAGAGCGACCACAGGGACATCACAAGAGGGTGCAGCTGGTCAGTCAGGCACATAAACTCTATTAGTTTGACAGGTTAAAAGGAAAAGGCCATTAAGGAAACTATTAAAACGTTAGGGAGAGTCGAAGTCAAGAGGCCATAAATACTACTCGAAATTCCGAAGTATAAGCAACTTCACCAAAATTATTACGTTTCAAGAGGACAGGTATAAGAGGAACTATTTCTCGAGAGGCTCTTAAAAACTTAGCCCAGGAATTTGTAGAATCAACAGTTTTCTCAAGCAAATAGAAGGGAGACGTACCATATTAAACTTGACAAAATAAACCCACCAGAATTATTAAACCTAGAGTGAGGAAGGAAATAGGGACGACAAAAATCAGTGAGTTGGCAAGCCCAAATAAGGTACTTGAAATACTGCAAGCTAAGAGGAACGTCATCAAAATTCCAGCGGAAGACTTCCCGCGGACCAGAAGGGGATGAGAGGCTGGCCCCGCAAAGGGGATATTAACTAATTAAATTAATTAAAAATAAACTAGCGAAAGATTTTCATTCCGCCAGCCGGCAATCAAAATATAATTGTAAAATACACTTTAAATTAAATTATGAAGGAAATTAGGCCACGGATTTATAAATTTGTCTCCCAAATTTGAAAGGAACTAATTTCCAGCCAGAAATGAACAAATAGGCTTAAAGTCAGAGGAGAAGTAGGAAGTCTCATCAGTCTGCGTGAAGCCGTGCAGAAGTGCACGTCGCACCAGATTCAGTCTACCAGATATAAAGTACAGTCACGTTATAATGACAGTTTATCAGTCGAGAGATAGACTTTGCTAGAGGCAGGTTATACAAGAATCTTCAAAGACCAGAGTTCGAGTGCGATATGCAGTTAGCCAGTTTGTTAACAGCCTTTGTATAGGCATGTTACTTAAAAATTAATAAGTACGAACAAGTTAGGTCTAGCCTCGAAAACAAAGTGCGCAAGTCAGTGAGAAAATCGTAAGAACTACACTGAGAGACACTACAGTTCGAGTCTCACAAGAGACAAACACACATCAAGTGCGAGAGACAGTAAATAAATCGAACGAAGTTAGCAAAGTAGCATTGGTTCGAAACCAAGCCGCGCTCAGGCAAAGTAAAGTCAGGAGACGCGATAGCTTCTTATGAACATTTAATAACGAAGTGCGGAAAATATAAGGACAATATAGGAGGTAGGAACTCCGAACATAGAATATAGAGAAAGAAATTATAGCGCTCAGGAAGAGAGAGTTAAATTGAAGAACATTTTTATACGATCTTCAGGGAAGATTACAGTAGGAAGAGAACTATAAATTGCGATAGGCAATGGTAAAGGAAAAGTAAAGCGCGATAGTAGAAGGACAGATAGAACATTAATAAGAAGAGAGAAAGCTATCTAGAATGAGGTTCAAGAAGGAGACAATTACGATCTCGGGAGTAATAGGAAGAGAGACTTACCGAAGGGAGGACGATAGGAGAATCACACGTTCAAAGCTGTACAGGGAGGAACCATCTAGGCTGTTTTCCACCATTTGTACGCTGAGAATTGGTCCGTGTTCGATTGTAAATAGTGAATAAGTGAACTTTTATTTATGTTTAATAAGTGTTAAAAAGTGAAATTAAGGAAATGTATCAATGTATTGTCGTGTGTCGATATGATGACCAAGTGTTCAAAAGGGTCTATTGTAATATGAAGATGATGTGCTGAAGAAATTATGTGGGTGAAATCATCCAGAAATCACGTCATGGGCTGAAATGTGGCTGAGTCAAAAATGTTTATAATATTAAAGTGAATGTATCATATGCGATTTCAGTGAATTTATGTAGGAAATGTGTGCACAAAGAATAATCAAATAATATTAAGATGTCACAAGGCAACCTCCAAGACGGTTTGAAAAAATGTTAAAAATAATGATAAAGGTGCAAAAGTGATAATAATAATAATATTGAAAGCCCGTAAAAATGGTTAAATTACGATGAAATGATGATCTGAAAGGAGGAATCGAATGTAATAACGTAAATAGCAAGTAAAATGTATACCAAATAAATGAAAGTAACGTAAATGAAACAAGCACCGTTAAAGAATAATAATAATAAATATTGAGTTTTACACTCCAAAATGAGAGATGTTGAGTTTTATACTCCGAGATGTTAACGATAAAGTAAATAAATTGCATTCCGCAAATTAATAATGAATTAATGAATGTTGATCAAAAGTAATGATAATAATAAACTCGAGTTGAATGATTAAATAAAAATAATAATTGAAGTACGTGGAATAATAAAAATAATTGAAGGATCATTGAGATACCTTAATATGATGATAAAATAACGGTATTCAGCAAGTAATAAAAGTAATATGCTAAAAACAACAGGTGGTAATCGAACACCAAAGAAATGTTGTATGAAATTATAAGCTATTGAGCTACGGTAAGGTAAATGCTAATGCAAGCAAAGTTGTTCGAGATGCGATGACGATCCAAGGTATATAAAGGTTGGGTTGCCGAAATGGGCCTATAAAGAATAAATAAAGTAAATGCTAGCAAATGAAGTGAATATATCCTGTGGCGTGCATAAGTTTCGAGATTAAAGGTATAATTGTCGGAAAGTCGTCGATATTGTTTGTGCGAGAGTGCGACCCGCTGGGTCGAACAGGGATTCGAGCCAAGGGCATTATAGTTGGGAATTGTTGGTATTGTTTGCGCGAGGGTTCGACCCGCTTGATCGAACAGGGGTTCGAAGCAAGGGCATTGTGTTGCAATCTAAGTCCCGCCGGGCAATTGCTAAGTATGAATATGGAGAGTACTAGTGCTTCTACGATATGTGATTTCAACTGGAGGGCCACAGAGTGTCCCTGAGCCCAGAGTCACATGGCCAATACTGTGCCAACGACGCTATGTTGACCGACCAAATAAAGTATGTGAAATGAAAGGTAAATGAGTTATGATCTCAAATTATGGCACGGGTCACAAGGAAAGTGAAATGAATATGAGTCAGTAAGGGATACTGTTAATGAAGTAATGTGATAGCTTGGATCCTCATACGCTTTGTTTTAAAGGTAATGAAACATTAGAAAGTTTAAAGTCAATGAATGGGGCGAGAAGAAGGTAATAAATCACGTTAAACGAGGGAGGTCGAGCTACCGGCCGACCGCTCCTAAACACGAGGGGTAGAATACAATGGAGCTTTGTATACAAAGATTAAGGGTTGCTGAATGGATATTAAATGTGCGTAGCGGAACATGCAAATTTTTAAATAAGAGGTGCTATGAAATTGTGAAATAAATAATAGAATTAGTGGGTTTTTGAGAATCATCCCCACATTAAATTTGTAAAGATCGGATAATATTTGACCATAGTAGTCAAAAATAAGTTGATCATTAAATATTCGATTCCTGCCTTAAAGAAATGTATAAAATAACAAACGGGTTAACTCAAATTTGAGTTTGTAAAGTAACTGAAATTGTAAAATAATA
Source organism: Meconema thalassinum (assembly GCA_946902985.2). Classification (NCBI taxonomy): domain Eukaryota; kingdom Metazoa; phylum Arthropoda; class Insecta; order Orthoptera; family Tettigoniidae; genus Meconema; species Meconema thalassinum. Next base: position 36,697,738 of record OX336392.1, read on the forward strand.
GCATGTGGTACATCACTTATAAGCCACCCTACTGCATGGAAATGATTTGTGATGGGACGTGAATTCGAGGATGGGCATGTGTTTGTTTTAAAAGTGTTGATTTGTTATGAAGACTAAGGCTTACTGTTCAATGTAACAGAATTTAAATGAATGATTATAAAGAGATTTAAAGAAAATAAAGTATGAATAAAGCCCAGAAGGGATGTGAATAACACAGTTAAATGTCCGCAAAAGCCTTAGATAAAATAATATAAAATGATAGGCAAGCTCTATGTCTAAGTAAATAAAATATTGCGGAAGAAAATATAGATGAATATTCAATGATAAAGGATACCTAAGCAAGGTAACGCGATAAAGTAAGATTATATGAATTTATTATGTATTTCACGTTTTGACATCTGGATTTTTCCAAAATATAAGTGTTTGTAAATTGTTTGTAATATTTCCTGGGAATTTTATACAATAAACTCGTGTCTTTTGAAACATGTTTGTTTTCAATCTAGTCTTGTAGATCCTATAAAAAGTGCTATCATATCAAATGTGAAAGCACGTTGTGGGTTCGACGTAACACGCCCCAAACCGCAACAGCTAGCCAGCACGTAATTAAGCATTTCCATATGAAATGGGTACAGTACATGGATTAGCAAGGTAAGCTAACATTATTTTTGAAAGGAAGTTTTGGCTTCCGTAGTACATTGGCGCTGCTCGTGGCGACATTTAGTGCCTTGCAGCGGCCTTCTCAGTATGTACTAGCCACGCGTCTTGGTGAGGTGTACCATAACCAACTGAAGAGCCCATTGGTACACTGGGGCGAAACGCTGGCAACTGTTTTGAGCTAGCCGGACCATTTTATCAAATTTCTTTGTGAATTTGTTAATGTACATAGCTCAATCGGACAATTTTACATCCTGTTTCCTTCGGGACAGATATTTCCAATATAAATAAATAAATAAATAAACTATTTTGTTCAAAAGTCTTTATTCTTGAGCGTAGCTACCGGGATCCTCATTATCTATACAAGCAGTTATGAAATACAGAGTAGTTGTTGGTTATGTTTGTATTACTGTCAATGACGAGGTGAACTACGTGGCTGGGGTCTAGTTGGCCAGTTGGCCAGATGGCCAACAGTAGTGGCCATTACAGCATTTGTCACCATCATCCTCGCAACATCTGTCACAATGATTATGACAATACTTGGGGCACTTGTCAGGAGTCCCACAGTAGTGGCCATTACAGCATTTGTCACCTTCATCCTCGCAACATCTGTCACAATGACTATGACAATACTTGGGGCACTTGTCAGGAGTCTCACAGTAGTCGCCATTACAGCATTTGTCACCTTCATCCTCGCAACATCCGTCACAATGATTATGACAATACTTGGGGCACTTGTCAGGAGACCCACAGTAGTGGCCATTACAGCATTTGTCACGTTCATCCTCGCACCATCCGTCACAATGATTATGACAATACTTGGGGCACTTGTCAGGAGACTCACAGTAGTCGCCATTACAGTATTTGTCACCTTCATCCTCGCAACATCCGTCACAATGATTATCACAATACTTGGGGCACTTGCCAGGAGACTCACAGTAGTCGCCATTATAGCATTTGTCACCTTCATCCTCGCAACATCCGTCACAATGACTATGACAATAAGTGGGGCACTTGTCAGGAGACTCACAGTAGTCGCCATTACAGCATTTGTCACCTTCATCCTCGCAACATCTGTCGCAATGATTATCACAATATTTGGGGCACTTGTCAGGAGACCTACAGTAGTCGCCATTACAGCATTTGTCACCTTCATCCTCGCAACATCTGTCACAATGACTATGACAATACTTGGGGCACTTGTCAGGAGACTCACAGTAGTCGCCATTACAGCATTTGTCACCTTCATCCTCGCAACATCCGTCACAATGATTATCACAATATTTGGGGCACTTGTCAGGAGACCTACAGTAGTCGCCATTACAGCATTTGTCACCTTCATCCTAGCAACATCTGTCACAATGATTATCACAATACTTGGGGCACTTGCCATTAGACCCACAGTAGTTGCCATCACAGCATAATTCACCTGGATACTCGCAACATCTGTCACAATTATCACAATACTGGGGGCACTTGTCGGGTGGGCTGCTCAGTGCCACGCACACCAGGGCTGGAGGACTTTGCCCCAGAAAACTCCAACTCATAGAGGGAGAACAGCAACAAGCATTAGCTTGGATTCAATATCATTAGGGTGAAGCAATAAGACTGAATTATGCGTTAATGTAAGGGGCTGAAGGATTTCACAATTAAACATAATAGGTAACAAATATGCAATTTATTATTATACTGTTTAAGTAAACCAAACATCAATTAATAACCACTGAAGAAAATACTTGAGCTTCTTATTAAAAAGTTCATGGCAAAGATCAACTTTGTCTTCTTAAAATAGAAGAGGCAATAAAAATGTTCTATAAATGAGTGCTAAAAAACGTATCTTTTGGCGACACTTTAGTGGAGGGTATGTCCAGAGTGAATCATCCCTCAAGCGAAGAAATTTATACAAACAGTCCCGTATCACCATTTGTCAGCCCCAGTAGGCAACCCACTCCACACATTTGAGAGGTATTACTGCTGTTGTTGTGCACTGGAGAGATTGGAGTTTGTTTACAAACCTGATCTGGTCCTGGCTGACCACGGCGCGTAGCAACTACTGTTGACATTCCTTCCTTGTGCCTTTCCTCAATGCGAGATAATGCACCATGAAGATTATTACTATTAGTCGTAGATGATGACTCTCACTGCGGTACTTGAAAAGTCTTGGCGAGAATATTTGAAGTTTATTGGTCTCAGAGTGGTGACCAAAAGGTAGATTGTCACATGTTGACAGTAGAATGTTGGCCGTAAAGTAAGCCCGAAGAATAGCAGCCCAGAGTGGCCCGTAGAGTCGTGGCCGAAGAATGGATGAAGAGTGGCCCGTAGAGTCGTGGCCGAAGAATGGATGAAGAGTGGCCATCACCCAGAAGATGACTCGAGGTTTTATAGCAGCGAAACCCCGCCGAAGGAGGCAGCTGACCAAAAACACCGCTGCTATTGGTTGGCCAAGGAAATGACGTCACGAGCTCGTGGCGACAGCGGGCAAGTAGCAGACAGGCTCAGTGTAGTCGTTGTAGTGATGTGTTGCGGAAGCCTTAAACACTAGGTGAGTAACTATAATATCTATGAATTAGGTGATTAATAACAAGGTTATGCATATAGTTTAAGCAATTAATACATTTACAAAGAAATAATTATCATTCGGGGATCTCGGTAACAAGAAACAAATTTGACCGACAAATGGGCCAAGCTAAACATTGAAAGTATCACGAAAAGTGATCATGCTCCGAGAACTCCGAATGAAAACAAACAAAAGAATCAGTCAAAACAAACATGGATAACAGACGAGGAGTAAACTAAGACTCGAAAGGCAAAACAGAGATAGCAGAGATAGGTGTAGTGTAAAGACCTTTATTAGTTAAAACATCAACAACTCCGACGCGTTTATCACGGCCAAAGTGGCAGTGAATAACTCTGCCTAGGTTCCACACGAGAGGCGGAGATGGGTCTCGAAGAACCATGTCCCCCACTCGTACATCTGGTTGAGGAAGCCGCAACTTCTCACGCCTATTTAGCAAGATGAGATATTCTAACTTCCATCGGCGCCAAAAAGAACTGCGCAAAGATTCTACTTTTCTCCAAAAGATAGGTAGGCTAGGATCACACCGTCGAACCAGCAAAGGTGGAGTAGCAGCAAGCGAACAGCCAATCAGGAAGTGACTGGGTGTCAAAGGTAAAAGATCCTTAGGATCGTTTGAAAGAGGAGTCAGAGGTCTGGAATTTACGATACCTTCGACTTGAGTAATTAAAGAGTTGAATTCCTCATAAGAAAGTATGGTAGGACCAAGAGTTTTCTTAAGCTGTCTTTTAGTAAGTTTGGTGCAGGACTCCCATCGGCCCCCATGATGGGGAGCATAAGGCGGGGTGAAATGCCATTTGAACCCTTTAGAATAGGAAAAGTTGGAAATTTTTTCTTCAGCAGAAGGGGAGCTTAACACTTTTTTCCAGAGATCAGAAGCACTTACAAATTGTTTTGCATTGTCTGAAAAGACTTCAGATGGAACACCCCTTCTAGCAGCAAATCTAGAAAAGGCGGCCAAAAAATAAGATACAGAAGCGTTCGTAACCAACTCGAGGTGGATGGCTCCCGTCACCATACATACAAATAACGAGATGTAAAGTTTACCTAAGATTTTGCACTTAGATGAAGAGGGATTTGTCTGATATACGTAAGGACCGGCGTAATCGATCCCAGTAAGAGCGAAGGGCTTATTAGGTTCTGAACGAAATGGAGGTAAATTACCCATGATCTGCGTGGCGAGGCGTGGTTTAACCTTAAAGCAAGGTATACACTTTTTGACAACAGAATAAACCTCATGAACGCCATTAATGACCCAGTCGAGTTCACGAATTAGACAGAGCAAGGTGCGAGTGCCAGCATGAAGGTGTTTATAAGGAAACTTCTTTATTATAAGTGTAGTGATAGGATGCTTTGAAGGAAGGATCATGGGATGTTTTTTCCCATCCTCACAACTAGACATAGTTAATCTTCCACCCACCCGTATTATGCCGTCCTGGTCTAGAAAAGGAGTGAGTGGTGAAAGCCTGCTAGACTTGGGTAAATCTTTACCACTTATAAGAGCTTGCTTTTCAGGAGCAAATACTTCCTGCTGAACAAGCAACAAAATCTTGCGAGTAGCAAATTCTAACTCTACTCTGGTGAGAAAGGGTTGAGGCTTCAATGGTTGATCAATTACTAAATATTTCCACCGGAATATATAAGACACTACACGAATCAATTTATCAAATGAAGAGGATCTCTGAAAAAGGCTAGTAGAAGTAGAAGTAAGATGTGACGTGATAGGGTCAGTGCGAGCATCAGGTACTTCTTCTGCAAATTGATTAGCTAAGCGAGGCCAGCTAGATGATTCCTGACTTAGCCAAGGAGGACCATTCCAGTACAGGTCTGAAGAAATCAATTTTTAGGCGTGCAACCACGTGATATTATATCCGCGGGGTTTTCACGGCTAGGAACATGTCTCCATTGTTCAGAATGAGAAACTTCATGAATCTTAGAAACGCGATTTGCCACAAAGGTATTCCAATGAGAAGAAGACTTGGAAATCCAAGCTAGTACAATAGAAGAATCGCTCCAAAAAAATGTGTGGGAAAATTTTAACTTTAAACTGACATTTAGTTTAGTAGCTAATTCTGTTGCCATTAAAGCAGAGCATAATTCTAATCTCGGCAATGATACCGTTTTAAGTGGAGCAACTTTTGATTTAGCGCACACTAAATTAGAAAATCCAGGGAAAGTCGCTGAGGAACGTCCTACTATGTATGCACAACAGCCATAAGCCCGTTCTGAACTATCAGAAAATACATGCAGGTCATACTGCTGGCATAAGGGATTAGAAATTAAAAGGCGGGGTATAGAAACCTTGGATAGATCCAGCAAACTACTGCGATACTCCAACCATTCGTCTAAAAGAGAAAAGGGGAGATTTTCATCCCAGTGAGATTTTAATGACCAAAGCTTTTGCAGGAATTTTTTTGCAACAATAACTATAGGAGCAATATATTGCAAAGGGTCAAAGATCCTTACGATTTCTGACAGAACTTGCCTCTTAGATACAGGGGGAGATTCTGACAAATGTACCTGATAAGAGAAGGTATCAGAAGAAGGACACCAAAAAACACCCAATGCTTTTACGGCTGCTTCATCAGTAGGAATAGCAACAAATTCATCAACTGGGACCTCTGATGAAAATTTTGATATAAATTCAGTAGAATTTGAAGTCCATTTATGGAGCGGAAACCCACCTCCTAGGAGCATGGATTTCAAATCTTCGCACACAAGGAATGCTTCAGAAATATTAGGGAAAGAATACAAGAAATCGTCAACATAAAATGCCGTTTTTAATGCCTCAGAGGACAAAGGATGATACAGATGACCATCTTGCTCGGCTAACGTGTGGAGAGACCGAATCGCAAGAAAGGCTGAAGGCTTCAGGCCATATGTCACAGTCTTCAATCTAAATATCTTTATGGGTTTGGAACTCTCATCGCGCCACAATATTCTTTGCAGATCTTGCTGCTCAGAATTTACGAGAATCTGCCGGTACATCTGCTTAATATCTGAGATTACAGCAATAGGAAACCGTCGAAAATTAAGCAGGACAGAGGTGAGATCTGTTTGAATAGCGGGACCACATTGCAAGGTATCATTTAAAGAGACTCCATTGGAATCTGGTGATGAGCCATTAAAAACTACTCTTATATTGTCTTGTGTTAAAGAATTTTTCCATACCGGGTGATGATTTAGATAAACTATTTCCTTAAAAGGATTGCCAATTTCTTCTGATTTAGAAATTACCTCCATGTGATTGGATGATTCGTATTCCTCCATAAAGGAAGCATACTGAGTTTTGACAGAAGCATCTCGTTTGAACCGATTTTCAATAGCAAATAGTGCCCTGAGTGCTCTGGAATGCGAGCCCGTGATGGCGGGAGGATTAGGAATACGTGGAAGAGTTACTATAAATGTGCCTTCAGCAGTACGAACAGTGGTTTCCTTGTATAACTTTTCACAAATTTCGTTAGAAGAAGAAGAAGTAGCCTGAACATTTTCAAGATCCCAGAACTTGGTCAGGTCTTGACTCAAATCGGCACCAACAAAATAACAATTCGATACAGTTTGAATAGGATTACGGTATATTTGACCAGTAGCGATCCAACCAAAATCAGTTTCGCGGAAGAAAACATCAGGAGCAATTTTTACTTTATTGGAATGAAGACATTGCCAAAATACGCTTGAGCTGAAAAGAAGTTCTACGGGCGAAGCTCTGTTGAAATGAGGGTCAGCTAGCTGGACAAAATTCGGGATATTCCAACCTTGAATAGGATAAGAAGTGCCGGGAATATTGTTGCCTATAGACTTGATAATCAAACAATCTAATTGCAACTGTGTACCAAGATTATTAGAGTCCTTCAGATCCACTTTAGCAAAGCTTAAGGATTGCGATTTAGAGCAGTTTATTCCTGTAACCTCTATTGAGGTAGGATGTTTTGGGAGGCCTAACTTTTGTACCAAAGATTCACTTACAAAATTGTTAGTAGCGGCATTGTCTAATAATCCCCTGACAGATACCCATTTCCCGTAAGCATTTTTCAATAGAACCTGCACGGTAGATAATAAAACCTGAACTTTGCCAAGCGAGGTAGAACTTTGAGCATACGACTGCGCACTATTTTGAGAAGTCTCAGAATTAGACTTGGTATTGGGACTGCTTTGTCCTGATAACCGTGATCTTTCATGTCTGTGCAAAAGGGAATGGTGTCTAGCCTTACAATGAAAGCATAAACGTTGTGAACGGCAATTGTTTAACATATGCGTTCCTGACAAACAGTTCAAACAATGTTTTTTGTTCGTAATGAACTTTCGTCTTTCATCTACTATAAAGATTTAAATTCATCACAATTGTATAAATTATGCGATTGCTGACATAGACCGCACGTTTGCATTTGGTTAGGTGACCGAGCATCAACAGGAAGAGCATGTGATCTTAAATTCTTTGATTAGAACTGCTAAACTTGTCTTTTGAGAAGACTTTTGAATCTGGAATACTAGATTTTTGATTAGCTATGGCGGAAACGACTTGGCTTCTAGCCTTCAAAAAGTTAATAATTGCCTCATAAGTGCATTGCAAATGCTGGGAAAGTTCTGTTTCCCAGGCTTTTAATGTACTTGCATCCAATCTTGCAGAAATGAGGTGAACTAGAAATAAGTCCCAGTGATTTACAGGTTGGTTTAAATTGGACAATGCTCTGACGTGTAGTTCTGCAGTGTCAATCAACATACGAAGTGATAAGCTGTTGTCTGCTTGCACGTTAGGTAACTCGAATAAGCTTTGTATATGGCGTTGAATAGATAAACGAATGTTCCCATATCTATCCTTAAGAAGATTCAGAGCAACTTCATAATTATCACTGGTCAAAGAAAGTGCTTGAATCAGGTTAAGTGCGTTGCCTTGAACTGCCAGACGCAAGTAGTGAAATTTTTGAATTACTGGGATAGAAGTATTCTCATGTACTAAAGAATTAAATAATTCAATAAATGGCTCCCATTCTATGTCCTTACCAGTGAATTTGGGTATTTCTAATTTGGGTAATATAATGCGTGAAGAAGATGTAGAAGATGCTGCAGAAGTTTGATCTTCTTGTTTTTCTTTTAAAGTTAAAGCCCTAATAAGCTGTTTAGCTTCAGCAAATCCCTGATAGTATAATTTTTCAACTTCCAACCTATCACTTTGCTGGTCCGGGTGCTGAGTTTCTATACTGCATTGTATCTCATCATATTTCTCAAAGGCTTGTTCATAATTCTTAAGCCTCTGCGAAATTATGTCAAGATTACGCTCTTGGGGTTCAAGCTCCGTTAAAAAAGTACGAAACCGTGTGAGCTTGCCCTTACAAGAGGCTCTGGCGTTGCTGAGTTTTCATCAAGGTTAGGCATGTTAAAAGTTGTTTGTTACTCATGTCAATATTGTGACTGGAGTACTGGAAGCCAGAGGATGACAGCTTGCTAGGTAGTAAGGTTTAGTCTGATGCGGAAGAAACCGGCTTAGCTTACGTTTCTCTCCTCCTCTGCTGAACATGCGCCTCAGGCTGAAACTTACAATTTGAATTAGTGTTGAAATACAATAAACAAAAATTGTTAATGTTTAATGTGAAATCCAAGATATGAAACTTGTAACATTCCCAGGGTGCAACAGATATGTTTCCCGGGGGTGAGGCACCATAAATATGGTGGAGTTTGCCCCAGAAAACTCCAACTCATAGAGGGAAAACAGCAACAAGCATTAGCTTGGATTCAATATCATTAGGGTGAAGCAATAAGACTGAATTATGCGTTAATGTAAGGGGCTGAAGGATTTCACAATTAAACATAATAGGTAACAAATATGCAATTTGTTATTATACTGTTTAAGTAAACCAAACATCAATTAATAACCACTGAAGAAAATACTTGAGCTTCTTTTTAAAAAGTTCATGGCCAAGATCAACTTTGTCTTCTTAAAATAGAAGAGGCAATAAAAATGTTCTATAAATGAGTGCTAAAAAACTTATCTTTTGGCGACACTTTAGTGGAGGGTATGTCCAGAGTGAATCATCCCTCAAGCGAAGAAATTTATACAAACAGTCCCGTATCACCATTTGTTAGCCCCAGTAGGCAACCCACTCCACACATTTGAGATGTATCACTGCTGTTGTTGTGCACTGGAGAGATTGGAGTTTGTTTACAAACTTGTTTTGGTCCTGGCTGACCACGGCGCGTAGCAACTACTGTTGACATTCCTTCCTTGTGCCTTTCCTCAATGCGAGATAATGCACCATGAAGATTATTACTATTAGTCGTAGATGATGACTCTCACTGCGGTACTTGAAAAGTCTTGGAGAGAATATTTGAAGTTTATTGGTCTCAGAGTGGTGACCAAAAGGTAGATTGTCACATGTTGACAGTAGAATGTTGGCCGTAAAGTAAGCCCGAAGAATAGCGGCCCAGAGTGGCCCGTAGAGTCGTGGCCGAAGAATGGATGAAGAGTGGCCCGTAGAGTCGTGGCCGAAGAATGGATGAAGAGTGGCCATCACCCAGAAGATGACTCGAGGTTTTATAGCGGCGAAACCCCGCCGAAGGAGGCAGCTGACCAAAAACACCGCTGCTATTGGTTGGCCAAGGAAATGACGTCACGAGCTCGTGGCGACAGCGGGCAAGCAGCAGACAGGCTCAGTGTAGTCGTTGTAGTGATGTGTTGCGGAAGCCTTAAACACTAGGTGAGTAACTATAATATCTATGAATTAGGTGATTAATAACAAGGTTATCCATATAGTTTAAGCAATTAATGCATTTACAAAGAAATAATTATCATTCGGGGATCTCGGTAACAAGAAACAAATTTGACCGACAAATGTGCCAAGCTAAACATTGAAAGTATCACGAAAAGTGATCAAGGGCTCCCAGGAGACGCGCCACAACCTGTGATAGAGACACGCCATTCATAATAAACACTCTGCATTGTGCATCTGAGAGAAGAGAATATGTGAATCCTTGTTTGTCTGTTTGCTTTGTTTAGTTTGAGTTGCCTTTGTTTGTTTGTTCTTTTGTTTAAGTTGTCATTGTTTGTTTGTTGGTTTGTTTTGTTTGAGTTGTCTTTGTTTGTTTGAGTTGTCTTTGTTTGTTTTGTTTGAGTTGTCTTCGTTTCTTTTGTTTGAGTTGTCTACCTTTCATTGTTTTGTTTGAGTTGCCTTTGTTTGTTCTTTTGTTTAAGTTGCCATTGTTTGTTTGTTTGTTTGTTTTGTTTAAGTTGTCTTTGTTTGTTTGTTCTTTTGTTTAGGTTGCCATTGTTTGTTTGTTTTGTTTGAGTTGTCTTTGTTTTGTTTGAGTTGTCCTTGTTTGTTTGTTCTTTTGTTTAAGTTGTCTTGGTTTGTTTGTTTTGCTTCAGTTGTCTTTGTTTGTTTGTTTGTTTTGTTTGAGTAGTTTTAGTTGCCTTCTACTGTGTTTCTTTCTCCAGAAAATCACAGCTGTAAAGAAGCTGCCGAGTCGCTGATTACGGACGAACATAGAATTGTTGTTTTTGTTGTTTCATTTGATCGCATGAACATCCTGGTTATTTAGCCCTGTGTATTTGGCTGTGTGTAGAATTTGTCTGACAACCTGTGTTTTTGTGGTGACTATAGGGTATGTGTATTTGTACCTCGAGTGAGAATTGACAAAGAGCTGGTCGCGACCTTTACTTAGGAAACATCCAGCCATTTGCCAGCAATAGAAGTGGGTAAAACACGGTCAATCACATCCAGGAAGACAAGGTGGGATTTGGAACCACTTCTTCTCAGTTTTGCCTCACAAGACTGAGTGTACATCATTACACCTCTGATATCAGAATTCAATATCGTGGCAGAGCCGGGATTCGAACCCGGGCCCCCGAGGTGGCAGGCAAGAAATCTACCCACTGCGCCATGAGACGGATGGATTTTTGAATGGGGGGTGAGAGAATAAAGACACATAAAAAGTTAGTCACTCTTGATATTCGTCCCCCAGGAACTCGCGACTAGTGGGACGTGGGATGGTGACCACGGGACCCCAGCTGAGTCTGGCATTGCTTCCGCTTCTATATCGGGCTCCTTTAAGACATTATTCCTGTCGACCTGTTGACCCCGACGATATTAGGTGTCCGAGGCCTATGGTGTCTTTCATATTTCCGCCTGAATATTGGCCTTTGTGTCATTTTCCCGAATACCTTCATTTTTTGAGTGTTCAACTTTATCCTTTTTATTCCTGATACCTCCTGCCTTCTTCTCAAGGCATTAAAGGAGGCAGGGTAGCCCTTCCACTTATGATGTACCCGGGAGTTGGCGACAGCTAGGGATTCCTGAACTGAATCCAGTGAATCTGTTTCCAGTGCCTTTTGGGCGGACCCCGTTCACATTCCCTTTCCTATCCGCCTTCCATGGCTCTACTTCATTCTGAGTCCCTCAATCCTCAAATTTCGAGAATTGAGGTTCTTATTTCCCTCTTCCTTCGGCCACAATAAGCGTCAGATTATTGGAAAATTACAAGGATTGCATTGTGTATCAAATGTGACACTACAGATCTTTTACGAGCCGATATCTTACGACTCGCAGTACCATTGAATTTTTCCACCCTTCAGAATATAATATGTTCATTGTACCCATTCGAAAAACATTGACCAGCAAACAAAACTAATTTCAAGAAAGATTTTAACATTTACTTTGTATAGTCTACCATAGAACTTATGCAGGTGTCACATGCCACTAAGGTTTGGATGTTTTGGACCTCTGAAACGAGAAATATGACCTAAAAATACTGAAATACGATCCAAGAAAGGTACAATATGACCTAATATATTCACATGCTTTCTAAAGCACGCGTTAATAATATAATGAAATGTTTATTAAAATTATTTATCCTACATTGAAACCTAAACAATATTGTTAAAATCTACTTACGAGGAACTTGGTCATTTTGCAGGACTTGTAGGACTGAAGTGAACTTATCACTGAAAACATTAGAAGATGTCTTATGATATCTGAGTGTTTGTACTTAGAATGTCGTGTTGAAAAGTCACACAACCCCTCCTTATTTAGTAATGAATTGGTACTTACCACTAAAACCACTTAAAGTAGAGACATTTTTGGCCGTAAAACACGCATAAAGATAAAAAGCAGGGCAATGATAACAGTATCCTCTCGGTCACATACGTAATGAAACAAAATTCCTCTCGGCACGCCAGAAGGCGGAGGTAGATTTCACTGGGAAAACTAGAGGATAGGTGAAAATAGGCAGAAAATGCAGGTTTTCGTAGAAGGATCAGACCTCATTTATTGCGAGAAAGTATTTTACAAATGGCGCTTAATTAACTTAGCTTTTCGTTTTTATGCATATTTTTAACATTTTATTGTCTTATGGGGACGGTAACCTTCTCGTCATTTAGGGTCCATTTTCATACTTGTGGTCACACTGTCCTTATGCAAGTTTTCGACACTGATGTGTAACTATCTAGCGGTCTGTTACTTCTTCACGCAAAATTTTATCTCCCGCAGAGATGTTGGTTGGTTCCTCAGTTCAGGGGCTGAGACAACGCAGTCATGTAGCTCCGTGTACTTTGGTTGTGTGTAGAATCTGTCTGATAAACGGTGTTAATTGTGATGGCTGTATTAGTCTGTAATTCTGGTAAGGACTGCGGACGGTCAATTTCAAGTAGTAGTTCCTAATTTTGCTACCAAATACTACCGTCAACGACACCTAGTTGTGAACTTGGCTACTAGATGCCACCGCAACCAGCTACTTGCAACGAACGTTGGAACTTCCCCTCCAAGGGAAGGCATACTGAGGGATTATTAGCGTTCTTAGAAGATACGACGACTTCGGCCGGCTTTGAACCCACGACCTTGGGCATAGTTGAGCATGCTACCAGTTATCCGCTTTCCACAGAGTCAGGTGGAAAAATGAATGTGATCTCGTGCAATGGAGTTGTCATGGCAACGTCTGATGGCTCATCCCTCATCAATTCAGTAGTGTTGTCATGGCAACGTCTGATAGCTCTTGGCATTTTCTTCTAATTCTGAAATCATTTTGCTCATTCCTTGGCGTAAGGGTGGGTCATATCAAAATTTCTCAGACAAAAGTTTTAGGTAATTATTAAAGGAATATTGTCCATTTTGTACGGTTTTGATATTGTGCCTATTAAGAGATTAATGATTAATGTTTCCCGAAAAACCCACTTTTCCTCACCCCTTTGGTCAATGGTTGGTGCTGTCAAAAAGCTTTTCAAACATAAATTTTTGGGCCTTATCCGACACATAGTATCAAATTTGAATGGATTCGATATGTCAAATATTAAGAGAGTTATAGCGATATTTCACTTTTTCAAAAAAAGCCCCCCATTTTCACCCCCTTCGACCGATTGTGCCCATTAACGAACTCGACCGAGATTTTATAGGGATACATATTATGGAAAAAATTCAAAGTGATTGGTGCAAAATTGGGGTAGTTATCGTGTCCACAAGAAAGTGATATATGTATATACATAAATTATATATAAACTTTTGAACTGACGGTGGTTTTGGGGTCTGGGGGATGTGAAACGCGAAGATATGTCGAAATTTTTCGGAAGTCGAAACATGGTACCCATTGCAATAGTTAACTTTCTAATGAAATCTACCTAACAATAGGTTGTAAATTATATAGGAGTGTTGTCGCCACCAAGACGAAAATGTTCAATGTGCAATATAAAGTATCTGCATAAATATTAGACCACTTCCATTATACTGAAGAAGAGAAAAATCATATAATTCCGAAAAGATAGAAACATTCTCTTATATCATCCTTTTGAAGGCCTTTATAGGGAAGTAGAAGGCTGCTTGAGCTTTTAGCTCTCAAAGTAAGGAATCACAGGCGCTTCATAAGTAGAGAGGCAGTGCACAATTCGCTACTCATGTGGGGGTACGGGCACGGACATCAAGAGCCCGCTGATGAGCCATCTTGGTGATCCTAGGTGGAACCACATACAAGACACGGCACAAACCTAGAAAAGTTGCTGAGTTTTAATTCACTGGCCGTGAAAGCCAACATACCATCATTCTATTAAAATGTCTTTAAATCAATCCCTTACTACTTCAGTTTCACAAGATTCTCAATATGTGAACCTGCTTTACCTGAATTACTAATATCTGACACGAACATATAATTCTTTCTAATTCAAGTGCTAAATATTCACCGAGATTTAGATATCGATGTTTCATTTGTTCAACTACTGTAGGTGGCTGCGTGTAATGGACAAGCTGATAGCCTGGGGACTTGGACAAGTAAGGCCCGACATATTAAACACACTTTCTACCAACGTGTGTGACGAATTCTTGTCAGACGTAATTTAAGAATGGCGAGGTGCATGAAACACCAATCCCCCTTCCGTCGAATCTAAACTTGACTGTGTATTCTGCGGAACGAAATGTTCACAGGCGAAGTAAGGAAAAACCGAGTTGCACTTCCAGGGAAACTCCTAACACATCCACTCTTCTCTGAAATCTTAAATGGACACGACTCTACAGTCTCTGGGGTGATAGATTCGCATGCCAGCCAGCTAGCTCGTAAACTGTCTCGAAGCTAGTAATTGAATGGAGATTGTTGGAGGAAATGAAAACGTAAAAACACTTATAGTGGTTGATGTATTGCTCTCATGGATTGTCTTTAGAACTTTTCACGCTGAACAAATCTTACACTCATAGTATATAGATATTTTTAACGGTTTTCCCAGCATAAGCTTAAAAAGCGTATGGACGCCTGGTTTATTTTCGACTCTTTTACTGAAATCGTTACTGCTTGGCTTCCTTTGATCATAAATGAATTATTTTCTACAGAAACCTTGAATGGCGAAAACCACATCAACATCTATCCAGTGGTTCTCGAGATTACCGGTAAAATCCAAGAATCGTGGACTCGGTTTTTTCCAAGTTGAGATAGAGAGAGATATTACATGATTCGTCTGATAACCTGTGTTATAGTGTGGTGTGTGTAGTAGTAGAGAGTGGTGCGTGTTTGTATTTGGGGCAAGGATTGTGAAGGACACATTCGTGGTCTGATGTTAGGAACTATCAGGGCATTTATCTGGAGTAAAATTGCAATACCACGGAAAACTACTTCTGCGATAGCTAAGGTAGGAATCGAACTCATGCCTCTTAGTTTTCTCTCAAAAGGCCCACAGACACGAATTCAATTCCTTAGCAGAGCTGGGTCTAGTATCAGAAGCTCAGGGGTGACAAACATTAATGCTAGCCAACACACCCGGAAGGTGTCATTACTTCAAGCAGTCAGATAAAGACAGAAAATTAGCCAGTTAATGTGCATAACAAGCAATGCTTGTCATGGAATTGTAAAATCGTTCAGATACACTTCCCTTTTGTTTATGTTTCCTTATATCAATTTAACCCTCCTCTCCCCCCTCCTCCCCCTCCCCCCCTCCCCCACCCCCTCGCCCCTCCCCCCTTTCTTTTGGACATCCTCATTCTTCGAGGAGTTTCTATATTTTCACCCCACCCCCTTTACCTTCTCGTTACTTACTAATCTGTCCGCCGTTCTACCATGGTCCATAGAGTAATTTCTGGCAGCTGCTCTCTGGTGACGAACATAGGAATTTATCTATATATTTTGTAATCTCATTGATATACTTCCTTTGGCCAGATTGTTCATTTCCATTGAAAAAGTAGGCAAGGTTTCTCCGAAACGTATGGTTCAAATTTAAATACACACGACATTAGCCCAAAAGCATGAATTATTTATATAATAATCCGGGGCGTGAAAGCCTTAATATGCAAATTATGCGCTATTGCTTGCAGCCCCTAATTGCAAAAAATTCCCAGCTAGTATCAAACACCACCAGCAATGCTGTCGAAAATTATATGTCCCTTGTTCGAAAATTCACAGCAGGTAAGGAAACCGTTGGCATGTAGAGTACGTAAGAAACAACCATAGTTTACATCACGACAAATATGGGCTACGCTATTAAAAGCTAAATCGATATTTGCGGTGTAATGTATTGCTAAAAATAGTCCTGTTGCAATTTGGATTATTAAGCAAAGTCCTAAAAGTGAACCGAAATTTCATCAAGCAGAGATATTAGAAGGTGCAGGAAGATCAACTAAGGCTCTATTGGCAATTTTAAATAAGGGGTGGGAAGTGCGAATTGGTTTGTTCATTAGTTTTTAGGGCGAAGTGGACCTTGAAAAATGTTAGTAATTTTTACAATAGCAATAAGAGTTAAGAATAAATAATTTACTAACATGAGTGTGATTAAATCTGTTGGTTTATTGTATAGTTGAGTAAGGAGGTAATTGGATTCATCATTAATGTTATTTATTTCTTCATTAAAGTTTAATAGATTTCATAAAGCTGAGTCTCTTAATAGACAGAGAAAAGTTACTAGAGAGAATAAGAATAGTATAATAACTAAGGATTTGGTTGGGATTGAAAAAAGTTCATTGGATGCTAGAGTGGTGATATAAATAAATAATACGACTATCCCCCCTAGAAATACAAGGAATAAAATATAAGAAAATCAAAAAGTTGAGGCCATTATTCCGGTTGTTAATGCTACAATTAAGGTTTGTATAATAATTAATATTATTGCTATTGGATGATTTACTTGGGTAAAAATTATTGCATTTAATAAATTGGAAATTATAAATATAATATTTAGTATACAAAGGGTAGTTTAAATAAAATATTAATTTTGGGGATTAATGATAAGAAATTTTCTTTCCTTTGAGTTTTAGAAGTAGTATACTTAATATTGATTTACAAGACCAGTGTTGTTATTTAAACTACTAAAACAATGGTAATACGTATTTATTGAATTGTAGTAATATTGGTCTTTTTAAGAGGTGTATGGGTGTTTTGCTCTAATCGGAAGCATTTATTGGCAACGTTGTTAAGACTAGAATTTGTAGTTTTAAGATTATTTTTAATATTATTTATATTTTTAAATATATATGCTTTTGATTATTTTTTAGAATAGTATTTTTGACATTTGCCGTATGTGAAGGGGCTTTGGGTCTTTCTATTTTAGTTTCGATGATTCGAACTCATGGGAATGATTTTTTTCAAACATTTAGAATTTTACAATGTTAGAATTTATTTTTATACTTGTGTTTTAATCCCTCTTAGTTTTTTAAATAAATTTTGATGATTGGTACAAAGTTTGCCATATTTGATAACTTTCTTTTTAGCCTATTTTCAATTTTGAAAAAAATAGGCTTATGAGATCACCTTTTGTCCGTGTGTGTGTGCGTGTGTGTGTGTGTGTGTGTGTGATTCGTGTGTGTGTCCCCCCCTAATAAAATCTAAACGGCAGGAGCGATTTCAATGAAACTCGGAAAGTTCATAGCACTATTCCCGGCGACCTCGACCGTGCCCTTCAAATTTTGTTACGACTCACCAATCCAACATGGCGGCTGTGCGAAATATTTCACCAGCATTCAATATCTCCGAAACTATTACCGATATTACCCTGAGATTTTCTATGGTGATAGAGGAAACTACTATAAGTTCACTTATGTGACTTTTGAAAACCTGGTAACTACAAAACCAACATGGAGGCCAAGCGAATTTGCGACTTTTAAATAGTTGTTTCTCGTGATTTGACCAACCAAACGCAATGAAACTTGGTACAGTATATGTTTATATACATTGTAATGCACCGACATCTAACTTCGTTCAATTGTTTACATAATCACAAGATGGCGGATGTGCGAAATATTTCACCGGCATTCTATATCTCAGAAAATATTAGCGGTATCTCCCTAAAATTTTGTACGGAGATAAAGGGCACTACTGGAAGTCCATCTGTAAGACTTTCAAAAACCGGTTAACTACAAAACGAACATGGCGGCCAAGCGAATTTGAAAATTTTAACTAGACCTTTCTCGCGATTTAATGTTCCAAGCGCACTGAAACCTGGTACAGGAAATATTTATACACATTGTAATCCACTGGTATCTAATTTAGTTCAACTGTTTACATAACCTCAAGATGGCGGTAGTGCGAATTTTAAAATTAAGTTTTTATTTCTTGTGATGTAGTCATGCGATCGAAGTGAAAGTTTGAATAATGAACCTACGCAATAATTTTCCTTTAATGGTACATGACTCTATGGCCTATACATTTAACAATCCAACATGGCGACCATCCGAAATATTTAGACGATACTGAATATCTACGAATCTATTTTAGCAATCAAACTGCATTTTTTAATGTTCATGGGGGCTATGAACTTAAGTTCACCTATAAGACTTTAAATAACCTGGTGATCACAAATCCAACATGGCGGTGACGCGAATTATAAATATTCACATGGACATTTCTCGCAATTTAACCATCCGAGTGCAGTGAAACTTGGTACAGTAAATCCTTATACAAATGTTAATCCACTGGCATCT
The DNA here is from genome assembly GCA_946902985.2 of Meconema thalassinum. NCBI lineage: Eukaryota > Metazoa > Arthropoda > Insecta > Orthoptera > Tettigoniidae > Meconema > Meconema thalassinum. The sequence continues at coordinate 36,716,335 of OX336392.1, forward strand.
AATTTATTTCAATTGTTTCCATAACCTCAAGATGGCAGCTGTGAAAAATTTTAAAATCTCCTTGTTTTTTCTTGTGTCCTAATTTTGCGATTGAAGTTTGAATACTACACGTTCACAATAATCTGCATGTAACAGTACATAACTCTAGGACCTACATATATAAAATCCAACATGGCGACCATCCGAAATATTTAGTCGGTTCTTAATATCTACGAATCTATTACAGCAATCAAACAGAAATTGTGTATGTTGATAGTGGCAATTAACATAAGTAGGATATATGAAAATAGGCTGTATAGTTCTTCACGGAACTACTTGTTTATAATAAGATATATTACATTAACAGATTTTTGTAATTTGAGTTATATCTTTGGGGTTGATATTTTGTCATATGGCTTAATTTTATTAAGATTTTGGATTTGTTCATTAATGATTACAGCAAGAGAAAGTGTTTATCATTATAGGTATTTTAATTCTTTTTTTTTTGTAATCTTTTTATTGTTAATGTTGTGTTGTACTTTTAGAAGAATAAGATTATTTTCCTTTTACTTGTTCTTTGAAGCTAGATTGATTCCAACTTTGTTTTTAATTTTGGGATGAGGGTATCAACCGGAACGATTACAGGCGGGGGTATATTTATTATTTTATACTTTATTAGCTTCTTTACCTTTATTAGTAAGTTTATTTAATATTTATGGATTTTATGGTAGATTATATATTGGTCTTTTAAATAATATTAGATTATCAAGAATGTTGTTTTATATAAGATAAATTTTAGCATTTTTGGTTAAAATGCCTATATTTATAGTACATTTATGATTGCCTAAAGCAGATGTTGAAGCCCCAGTTTCAGGGTCGATAATTTTAGCAGGTGTGTTATTGAAATTAGGAGGGTATGGGTTATTACGAGTTTATTTAATATTAATCAAGCTTGGATTAACCTATAATGTAATTTGGATTAGAATTAGTTTAGTTGGTGGGTTTTTAATGAGTTTGGTTTGTTTACGTCAGGTTGATTTGAAGGCTTTAATTGCGTATACTTCTGTTGTTCATATAGGAATGGCTTTAGGAGGTATGATAACATTAACAGATTGGGGACTTATAAGAATATACACATTAATAATCACTCATGGGTTATGTTCATCAGGGAAACGAGGTTCCTTCACTCATAGAACCAAAGCTGCCGGGCTGGTCTTTCAGTTTGGGCCATCCTGGCACTATAAAACAATGAAATCAGTTTAGAAAAAAACTGCCATGGTAGTGAAGGACACTGCACTCTGCAGAAAGAGAAGAAGAGCAGCTTCCCGAAAAAGTTTATTTACGTCGCGAGAAGGGAAAAGAATGTCCCGACAACAGTCTCATGAAATGAACCGTACTCTCTCACGTGATTATGGAAACCGATCAATGCAGTTGGATTTTGATGGCGTACAGTTGAGAGAGTTTAGTGATGATAAGATCAAGCAACTAACGCTTAGTGAAGGCCATATACAAAAACTGGAAAAGGAAACAAGGTGCCAAAGGGAAAATGAAAAGTGGCACACAGCTAGAAAAGACAGACTTACGGCATCAAATTTTGGATATTTATGCAAGAGGAAACCTACTTCGAAATGGGCTCCAATGGCAAAAAACATTCTGTAAGGCGAATTTCATTCAAAAGCAATGCAGTATGACTGTGATAATGAGCGAATTGCAAAACGAAATTTAGAGGAGAAACCGGTAGAAAAGTCGAAGAATGTGGTATTTTCGTACATACAACTTATGGGTTTTTAGGTGCCTCCCCAGACGGATTAATGGGAGACAACGCTATAGTCGAAGTCAAGTGCCCTTATTCTGCACGGAATATGACCATACTGGAAGCCTGCAAAAAGCTAAAGGGATTTTATTCGACAGAAAGTAAGCGAAAAAAAGGCTAAAGAATATCAAGAACAGTGCCATTCAGAAGAGAATAGATTGATAACTCTCTAACACTCACGTTATTCTTATTTCCAGAACAAAGGCTAGTTGGAAATAACATAGCGGGAAATATGTTATTTTGTGCTATGGACACCTAAGGACATTCACATAGAAACACTAACGGAGGACGAAAAGTTCTGGAGACAAAAAAATGCTTATGTAACTGACATTCTGCAACGATAAATTCTTGTTACCTGAGATTATTGATTCCAGGATGACCAGATCAATGGATATAAGAGAACCTCAGGTGAAATAAAATACCAATCAGTGTGTGTAAATCATGAAACGTTATCTTTGATATGGAAAAAATTGAAGCATTGATTTCAAGAACAGGAAATAATTAGGTATAATATTTTTTGTTTGTTTATAGTACACAGTACTAGTGCCTGAGCTATCAATAAAGCAAAGCCAACTCCGTACAGGCCATGGAGGCCCTGGGAGTAGTGGAAGGTAGAGGCTTCCACTTTTTGTGACATCGGCACTAGATGGGATGGAGTTGTCAGCTCCACGCCCGGCCGTCTTTGCTCCCAGGAATTACCCTGGTACTCATTTCTGGTGTAGGCTGAGTGAACCCCAGGGCCATTTGCGTTTCCGAAAGTGGTAGTTTTGTTTCTAATATCCACTACCTGGGTGGGGATCGAACCCACCCCCTTTCAGTTAGAAGCTCAGCGCCTCTACCGACTGCGCCACGCAGCCCCCTGAGCTAACAATAGGCAGATGAGAATATATTAGGAACTTTAATTCTACGTACGTAATAATTTTGCTCTTGGTATGCATTTTCATAATTTGTTTATTGTAATACAATGTCCTACATAAATGAACTTTTGTTATTACTTCCATGAAAATTGAAGTAAGCTATAGTGATTGGCCTAACGGATTCGTTTCAGATCTCACGAAATAGAAAAAAGGGAATTAGAGTAAAAAGAACCAAAGACCCATACGATTCACCAAAATAAATGTATGTATGTAGGTCTATGTGCGTGCGCATTTGGCTTATTATAAATCGATAATAGCCTGGCTCCATTATTAGATTTTTTCACTGTTTGTGGTCTTGTTTGTTATGTCTTGAAAACGATACCTAGAGTTGGACGTCCGCATCGGATGGTTTTTAGAATATATATTCCCAATAAACCTTGACCATCTTTTTTTTTCTAAAATATCAAGAACGTGCTAACTACAAACCAGTCATATCTTTCTATACAGTATTCAATTTCTCATCGAGTGGAACCAGTCGCTGCTCTGTGCCGTAAAAATTATGCCCTACAAAGCATTAGTCTACTAATGTCGGAACAATATGTTTTCTGTTCGGGAGTTTATCCTCAAATATCTCTAAAACAGTTACCGACTGTATAAGGGAATCCGGAGCTGTCAGCATCTATCCTGAGTGTGTTTTATCCGGTTTTTCCACAATCCCTCCAGGTAAATGCCGAGTCAGTACCGTACGTGTAGTTTCAGGGCACCTGTCCCACCCCTGACCTAATACAGTTACACACATAATCAACTAGACGGGACTGATGATGATAATAATAATAATAATAATAATAATAATAACGTTATTGGTTTTACGTCACTTTTAACTACTGCGGCTTTTAGAGACGCCGGGGTGCCGGAATTTTGCCCCGAAGGGGATCTTTAACGTGCCAGTAAATCTAATGATACGGTTCCCCCGCATTCGCGCACCCTCAAATGCCAAATGGCTGCACCAGGATTCGATCCTGCAACCTTGGGCACAGCAAGCGAGAACGTTACCACTGAGCCACGCAGCCAGCCAAAGGGACTGATGACCAAGATGTCCCAAGCTCCTACAATGTATTATTATCAACAAGAATGTTTGAGGAAGTAAGATAGGAATCTGTACAAACACATTGTGTCAACGTTACATATTGTGGCACTACTACAGTATAATTTTATTGCTCAGATATTGTTCCACGACTAGGCACTTGTACATGTAACTTGCCAAACTATAATATTTATGACAAGAGGAAGAAACTCCTTCATGTCGTCAAATTGTTCCCTTCTACCTCGGCCCTGTCAGCGTGTTCATCATTTTCCTTGCGCAAGAAATCTACCACCCTTTTCAAAACAATTCCCAAACTAATGCTGTCGATTCCATTCACCCGACTTTATTTCTGAAAAATGCATTGGAATCAGGAAATAAATCTCCGTTTTCATATTACCAGGTTTTTTCACATTTTAGGCAGAGATATAAAAAACTGTTAGTAACTTTTTTGTTTTTGACATTTTGGAAAATGAATCTAATTAATATCATTTCAATTGCAGTCTAGTATACATTGTGGTTTTCAGATCGCAAATACGAGCTTTCGTTCAAAAGAAAACTGAAAAAATAAATTGTCTCACTTTGGTGCTGCTATGTGGTGTCAGAATTACAAACTGAAAAACGGGACATTTAGCCTTAAGGAAAGGAAAATGATGCGAAAGATCTTAGGGCCCAGAATTAAAAATGGCATACACTATTCCAAACCCAACTCTGATATATCTAGGAAAATTTTTAAACTTACCGATACCATGAGAATGAGTCGAATTCAATGTTTGGGCCATTTGGAAAGAATGAATCATACGAGACTTACTTACCGAATCCACAAATTTCTGCAGAACAATCGTACAAGACCAAAGAGGTACAAACAGGTGGAGAGGAACCTAATGGAGATGGGATCGCCAGATCTGATGAATACAAATGTAATCAGGAATATTGTTCACATAAGGGGATTTGAGGAAGATCAGAAGAAACCAACACGACGAGCATGGTCGGAGGAACAGAAACTACAATAATACATGCATATGAAGAGCTATTGGGCAAGGAGGAAGGCTCAGAAGAAGAATGCACTGTCTTACACTGTGTGAGGTTTCAGAGTACTAATTGTTGTTGCTTCAATTGTGACGACACAATGCACAACAGAGGCACACATTAAGGTTAAACAGAATTTATTTGATATGCATAGATACAGAGGATCCTCGTACAGATTACAAGCAGTTGTTTAATATACATAAGTTGTTAATAGTTGTGGTTGGTTGTGTTGGTACTACAATCATTCACTAGTGGCTGTCTTTTTATCTTGCTGTTCAGGCTTCTCGTGTCCTTTGGTTTCTGTATGCTTTGGCTGCTCTGGTTCAGTTGGTTCCTCTTGCCCCTCATCTTTATCTTCCTCGTGCTCCTTCTCTTCATCTTCAGTGGGGGCGCTCAGAGCCATGCACACCAGCGCTCCTAGGAGAAGGGTCAGAGCCTGGAACAATCAACGTGTGACGTCAGTGTAGGGCACAAATTACTCTGCGTTTCAGGGGCATAAGCAGAGGAGGTGAGGGAGGAGTCACTGATGGCGCTGCAATGCTCCTAAGATTCCCGAAAACATGAGACTTCAAATAGTTTTCTGGCGTTATTTAACCGTTATTTAGTTGATTGTAACAGAACAAATATTGTCATGTGTTAGAAGTCATTTTTCAGTGTTGCCTTAATAAACAAAATTCGGTGCTTTGCAGTCGGTCAACACGATTGTACCCAAATGAGATGGGTTATTCCCTAATCCTGAGATTAATAAATGCACTTGGATGACCAGTTTCACCCATAATTTCAGACATTAGATTTCATAGCCTAAGTGTAGGCCTAATGGTTCTGATGATGATCGCTTGACGATCGAAACTGTTCATCCTAGTGTATTTATTAATCTCATATATTTATTTTTGGAGTTTGCGTGTGGTAGGGTGGCCAGTTCCTTACCACTCCTCCTCCTGCCATAGCATCCGGCAGGTTCCCATTTTGCACTACGAGGCTGGGAGACCCCGTACTAGACAAAACAAAGACTTTTGAATTATTGGCAGAGCCGGGGATCGAACCCGGTACCTTAGGGGTGACAGCTGAGATTGCAAGCCTTTGCGCCACGAGGTGGTCTCAGTTTAATTACTACTGCAACTAAATAAGTGTATATACTGTAAATACAGGGTGTCTCAAAAATGTTCTAACATTTTGAATGAATATAGAATGATTATTTATGAACATAGAGCCAAGTTTAAGGGTTTCAATTATAGAAGAGACATGTAATTAAAGACTCATGTTTGCAAATGTTCAAATTGATCACCGTTGGTGTCCAGGAGTTCGACAAAGTGCCACCAACGCACCGGACCATTGCTCGCATCAGAGATAAATTTGAAGCAGATGGAACCGTTCACAACGTCAACAAGAAACGTTCTGGACGCCCACGGACATCAACCAGTCCTAGAAAATGAGAACAGGTGTAGGAAGCCCTCACTCGATCCCCACCGAAATCACTACGACAAACGGCTCGAGAGACACGCATCTCAAAAGATAGCGTCCTTCAAAACATGAAGCGTCTGCGCTGGAAATCCAACATTCCAACACGAAAATGGAAATTGACAGACAATGTCACGAAATTCCAAATGAATATTGTCATAACGTTTGTGAATCCATTGCTTCGCGTTACCAGCTCTGTCTGGACACTGACGGTCATCAATTTGAACATTTGTGAACATGAGTCTTTAATTACATGTCTCCCCTAAAATTGGAGCCCTTAAACTTGTCTCTATGTTCATAAATAATCATTCTATAGTCATTCAAAGTGTTAGTACATTTTTGAGACACCCTGTATATGCAATTGAACAAATCACAGTGTTCCAATATTTGGGGAAAATAAGTGCCTGTCAGAAATCAAGAAAAGAATAGTGGTAGCAAAACAAACCTTCCGAAATAATAAGAACCTATTGCTAAATGATCACCTCTGTACAGTTTCCAGCCCCTGGCTGGTTCTGTTTGGAACATAAGCCTCTCCATTGCCTTCTATCCTCCTCCCACCCTTCACTGCTCACTCTGTCCCACTTCTCTCCTCTTTACTGCACTCCCTCATTCACACCCACAATCCACATATCTCTTGGTCTCTAGCCCTCATTTCCATCTCATGCACCCTCCTTGGTATCCTGCCCTCCTGCATTCTCCTAACATGTCCGTACCGACTCATTGGTGCTGCTACGTGGTGTCAGAATTACAAACTAAAAAACGGGACATTTAGCCTTAAGGAAAGGAAATTTAAGCAAAAGATCTTAGGGCCCAGAATTATAAATGGCATACACTATTCCAAAACCCAACTCTGATATATATAGCAAAATTTCTAAACTTACCGATACCATGAGAATGAGTCGATTTCAATTTTTGGGCCATTTGGAAAGAATGAATCACACGAGACTTACTTACCGGATCCACAAATTTCTGCAGATCAATCGTACAAAACCAAAGTGGTACAAACAGGTGGAGAGGAACCTAGTGGAGATGGGATTGACAGATCTGATGAATAGAAATGCTATCAGGAATATTGTTCACACAAGGGGATTTGAGGAAGATCAGAAGAAACCAACATGACGAGCATGGTCGGAGGAACAGAAACTACAACAATCCATGCATATGAAGAGCTATTGGGCAAGGAGGAAAGCTCAGATGAAGAAAGCACTGTCTTACACTGTGTGAGGTTTCGGAGTACTAATTGTTGTTGCTTCAATTGTGACGATTCAATGCATAACAGAGGCATACATTATGGTTAAACAGAATGTATCTATGATCTCTTGCAAGGGATTCTCTCCCACAATCTCTCTCACTCTCGCATGTCTTACTCTAACCCTTCTTGTAATTCCTAATCTGCTTCTCTGAAATTTCATTTCGCAAGCCTGGATCCTGCTCACCTGTCTCTTCTTCATAACCCTCAGTTATGATGCGTATTGGGACATAATACGTTCTATACAATACCCGTTTGCTCTTCTGGGGTACGTCCCTGCTTCATACCAGACTTCTCAAGCTCTGCAGGAATCCATGGGCTTGCCTTCCTCTCTCACTGATCTCCTTGCCATTTCTACCACAGTTAGTTGGTTCCTTAGTTTAGGAACTGCGACAACGCGGTCATGTAGCCCCGTGTACTTTGGTTGTGTGTAGAATCTGTCTGATAACCAGTGTTAATTGTGATGACTGTATTAGTGTGTGTTACCTGTTTTAATTCACATGAGGACTGCAGACAGTAATTTCAAGTAGTTCCTACTTTTGCTACCAAATGCTATCATCCACGACAACTAGCTTGCGGACTTGCCTACTAGATGGCATCGCAGTCAGCACCTGGCAGCGAACGTTGGAACTAATAGAGCGTTATCAATTCTAACCTACAATTTTTGGCTTCACACAAGAGTAGTTAGCCATAAATCGAAGACATGGGAATGCCGGCTTTACTTCCCCTCCGAAGGAAGGCTCTTAAAAACTCCGACGACTTCGGCCGGGTTTGAACCCGCGACCTTGGGTATAGAAGCTCAGCATGCTACCGACTACGTCAGCAAAACCGCCATTTATACCACTTATGCCTATTACTGAGTGTTTTACTGTATGGATGCGAAACCTGGACATTCGGGAAACTTGAGGAAACAAAACTTACGGCTGCAGAAATATGGTTTTGGAGAAGAATAACAAGAGCAAGTTGGATGGACAGGAAAACCAATGATCATGTTCTGCGGGACGTGAAGGGGGATCGATGTTTATTGACAACAATAAAGAAGAGGAAAACAAAGTACCTTGGACATGTATTAAGGCACGACTCTCTTCTCGAAACCATTAAAGAGGGCACAGTATTGGGGAGGAAACCTAGGGGACGTCATACATCAAGAACTCCATTAGAGTGGCAAGTGTTTCTTATAGCAGCAAGAAGAGACTAGCTGAATGTGGCTGCAGTGACAAGACTTTGTCGTTAGTAAATGATGATCGTATTAGTCTGTAGTCATATCGAGGGGAAAACAAGAATTTCCGTGACGAAATACAGAGCCTACTTTTCTTAAAATTTAAGATTCATGCCAATGATTAATATACATTAACCTATTTAGAATAATCACGAAATTAAGTTGGTAATACCGAAACTTTTTATTAGATCGAAATACGCCTGACATAGTGTAGCCTAATAGAGCAGTACTTTTGGCAGCCTTGGTGACTGAATATATTCTTAGTTCCACCTCTTAAGCTACAGAATGCACGTACAAAATTTGGTTGTAGTCCAATGGATAGAATGCACGTTACATATAGTTCGACATTGGATTTATAAGTGCGCGTAAAACATGTTGGCAACAATGTCAAGCATGTGTTGCTCAGAATTAATCTGAGATATTATAATCTATTGTTTTGCCAATTTCGGATGAAGTCCGTTTGTTAGTATAGAAGTTACATGTATTTAAAACTTGGACCTATCAGCAAACGTAGAATAATGATGGGAGCACTGACGTATATTAATTACTCCAAATAAGTGTAGAATGTCAGTTAGTACAGGTGTGCAAAGTTCAGAGCTGTTGGCTTGCATACTTTATGATATATTGATATTGGGCATTTATTAACTCTTGGCAGCCCTGGTTGCTCTTAAGAATACGCATAGTCATATCGGTTATGGTACATATAGGCACCGTGCAGGCAGCTCGAAATGCTACTACTAGCGCTACGTAGTGGCCCGTTCTGAAACAAGAGGTGAGGCGTATTGCGAGAGTCTCAGTACAGCATGTGTGACGTTCGAACAAGTTGCAGTTTTAGAGAGATTCAATTCGGGGATCTAAGTAAATCATCATGAAAGAAAGGAAAAAACCTAGTTGTCAGTGGCCACGTGAACGATGTGGAAGAGTTAATTTCGAATGCTTTCGGATATATCACAGGAAAAGTCACCCGGCAAACGTCTGTGACTTTGCCTCCTTATATCGTGAAATTTGAGGTAGGCATGGTGTGGTTAGGTCACAATTTATAAAGTTTATTTAGGAAGAATTACTTAATGTATCTCAATACGTAGACCTTCAGGACCACTAAATGGCATTCTAATATTTTATTTGGGGATATTAGGTCACCTGTAATATATATACAGCTGACGCGTTTGCATGTTTGCTATGTATTAATAACTTGTAACCATTTTTATTTTGTGTTTAGGTTGTCCAGAATCGTAATGTCTCGAGCAGTGAATGTTCCTGTCCTGCAGGCGCCAGAGGAACATGCAAACATGTAGCTGCGGTAGTGTATTTTGTAAATAATGAAAGTGTTGTCTCGAAAACAGACCATCCACAACAATGGGGAAAACCGAGTCCGAAAAGAGTGTCAAAAGAAAAATATAGGAAAGGCAAACGCGTAGAAGCACTGTTCGGCAAAAAGACTTTAGAGACATCTCTTCCTCTCTTTGAATTAAGTGAGGATATTTTAAAGCACATCCCTTGCAGTCTTCGTGCAATACTTCGAGCAGAAGCAAGAATTGAAATCGAACAATCGTGCAGGGCCATAGTCAGCTCGTTGATGGACAGGGTAGTGAAAGATGTGGAGAGAGAAGAATGTGAGGAAATTGTGACACAGCTAGTACATTTACAAGTCTCTAACGCCGTGCGCTCACCAGTCAAATACACCTTTCACACTGTGAGTGACGAAATGTTTTTTACCAGCAAAGTTCAGGTTGATACAGATCAGATAATTAAAATCTCCCTGGATACTGTACCTCAATCACGAAGTCCTCAATGGTCTCAAGAAAGAAAGATACGAATATCTGCTAGCACGAAAGCACATCGGATCAAAACTTGGAGACATAACTTTGATACTTTAGCTCTCGCATTTGTAACTGATTCACCAATTGGGAGCTGCTTCGAACAATCTTTCTTACGGAAGTGAAATGGAAAGTGAGGCAATAGAATGATATGCAAGTTCATTCAGTGTTCGTGTTATTCGGTGCGGGTTAATAATCCACCAAAAACAACCTTGGATATTGAGACCGTCGGTGGAGCTGCCAGGATAGCCAACAACCGCAATGACTTCCCTAACATCTCATCCGTCGGACATAATTGCCGAGAGGATCAGGTGAACTTCCAAATAGGCCAAAGCAGCACGAGAATCTGTAGTCCACAGGGATCGTGGTACATGGTGACGATGGTCATAGACTGCCTAAGGAAAGGTTCACCTTAAAAACTAGACTGAGAAAATAAACAGCCAGACTTATGTAAAACACCGTGAAAATGTATTATTAAAATTCACAAGCCCCTAGCCTAGTCCGGAGGGTTTCAATCGGCCAATCCGCAAGCTAATAAACAAACAAAAATAAAGAGAAGTTACGGAAAACCCTCGCGAAAGATCTATCTCACAATAACAAAGCAACAACAGCAACACTAGGAAAATGGTACGACGCAAGTCCCTTGGTCAAGTTACCAGATCAAGCTAATATCAGAATTTACATTTAACAGGGTAGCAAAACAAATCTAAGTTAGGATGATACCATCTCCACATTTACATTTAACGTTAATTCATCTAGCTAAGTCCTATCAATTAATAACAAAATTTACGGCGATGACGTCCGTAACAGAAAACAATTACATTGAAAAGCTAAGTGAACAGCCATGTAAAAAAAACATTTAATTATTCTTAGTAACTAGGTGCTAACAGCACACAATAGGGTAACATGTAGGATTCATACACTTATACATCATAAATAATTAATAAGAGACAACAGTTTTATTAAAATGCCTGCCTGCACCTTGGTTTACTCTTTGTAAGCCATAGTCATCTAATATGTGTAGTTACGGTGACGACTGCGTAGTAAAGACTACGTCTAACATCGCATGGCCTGCGCTCCACAAGCTACGAACTCAAGGTTCGAGCATGCTTCAAGTCGCTTCAAAAGTGTCAGCTGTCCTAGTCATTCCCTCAAAAGGAAATACCTTCATTAGCACGGCCATGTCAGCAGGTTCCAAATGCAAAAGAAACAAAGTTAGATAGAAAGAATTCATTAGTTAGCTTTTGTTTTACCAAAATTATGCGTTTTATTATTAAGATGTCCGTTTAGGTTTATCGTTGGTTTATGGCGAATAATACTGACAATAGCCTGGGCACGGAGTGTCTCCACTGAGATCAATCTCCACCAAAAGCCTCGACTCAAAAGTCGGAATATAATCAACGTGCAATAACAACTCGGACACACAATAACACAAGTTAACAGCGGCGCCAAGCTCGCGTTCAATAACTCTGGGATGGGCCTGCACACAACAGTCACCCTCCAATAACATCTGGTCAACGGGAACAATCCCGGACAAGGTACACACAAATACCTTCATACAATAAATATCTCCTATAACAGGGTAGCCTACAACGTACTATAGAAAACCTGACATAACTGTACACGTCAAACGACGGTACACGCAAAAGTGCGCTTAACTAACAAAAAACAATCTATAAAAACATGTGATCAGATACAAGAATGGACACTGGGTTCCATGAGCTAAGTAGCAATGAAAGGAAGAGCGAATACAACAAGCATTCTGTCTTCTGTCAAAGTATGTCTGTCTCACAATACAAGCGTGCTCTCAAGGGCACTGGGTCACAAACCAGTTTGTGTCGCTACAGGCTACAACATTCCTGCGCTGTCGGACACAACACACTAACTATCAAGGCCGGCGATCTAAGCAAAATAAAAACTGTACAACTGGCCTCTTATAATAACCTTACCATAGGTTATAAACCTCGAAGAATGCGTGTATAAAAAACACGCTATAAATCTGAATACAATAATATAGTTCGGTCTTCTACACCAAAGACGTCTAAATGGGAGCAATGTCACATTGCTGGAGCTCTTTGCTCTCAAAGATATAACTTCAGTAGTTGCTTGTATAACATCAAATAAATACGTGTCTTCACATGACACTAACAAAATAATAATTGTGGCGCAGATTCCTCACTCTGGATCTGCTTAATGATACGTTGGGAACTGGGTTCGATGCTAGACAACGAAACATTCCTTTTACTTGTAAGGTCCACACTTGACCTGATGGCTTCTGAGCAACATCTCAAATGAAATTTAATGCAGTTACAAAACTGGTAATTACAGTCGATTACCTAACTGATACGACTGTTCTAACGAAGTCAGGGGTGTAACAAAGACTGGTTGCAAAAAATGCAGTTAAAGAAATGATAACCATGGCATCTGATTGCCATAACTAAAGTCAGCAAAGACTTGAAAAATCACCCCAAATAGGGTTAAACAAAGTAGCCTCAAATGACACGTTTAGCAAAAGATAGGCATTGACGTTCTACGACGTCCATCAAGCTGCACCAGGGCTGACCAAAATGTCTGACCCAAGGGTGTCTCACTCTAACTGAAATAAATGACATCTAATTAGACTAATTACACTCCCTACCTATAGAAATGGCTGTCACTGAGTTCGGTTGGTTCACAAACTACATTAAACCTGCTTTACCACCAGAAACTAGAACAAGAAAGGGTGTACAAAAACTCACGAAATGGAGGAGCTCTCACTCAGCCCTCTGTTCAACAACAAGGGTTGTACAAATTCATCCCTGGCTTTCCGGAACGGTATCATCCTCATCAGGACTCCCATCTGGACTCCTTCAAAGGCCAGGGTTCGATCTGTCCCTGTCGACAACTTCGTGGATGTACTGGATTTGCCTGGGAATGGCATCCTGGTTTGCTTCTTCCTCGTTCGCTGTTCTGGAAGCTCCACCATCATGCTGGTTCCAATAAATACATCACCCTCATACCATGGCGGTATTAGCCCATGATGTTATTCTCAAACATGGTGTAGAATAATTTGATCACGTGGGTGGTGGAATAAATCGTGTAGTAGTTCATTCTTTCACTTCAAAAATCACAATGTTCGTTGAAAATGTTACAGGCTTTAATTGCAATTGATAACACTGCCTTTACTTCGCAGATATTGAATAATACGTGAGCAAGCACTGTTCTATGGTTCTTCACGTGTGCTGACGCCACTTTTACATCACGTAGCATCCGTGAAATGTGCGTCGTTTTGTAATTGAAAAATTCACTGTGGCAATTCAAATATGTTATACTTTCATAATCACACTTATTTAAAGTAGTTATAACACGTTTACCTCTATATTTTTCACCAGGCTCTCGGCCCTCTACAAGCACGTGGGTACAAAAATGTGGTATTACGGTAATGTTACAAAATTCACTATACTTGCCAATTATTTCACAATATGCTTCTTGTTGTTCACGGTGCATCAATAAACAGTGATTTATAGAATACTCGTGCACGATGGCACCCGATGATAACTTCCAAGCTAAACAGCGGATATTTTCCACGTCTGACACGATGGCTATAACTTAACGCCAACACAGGGCGGATTTCCCAGATGTAGTGCAAATAATTCACTATACAATTCTTACTTATCACTCGTATCGTAACGTATTCGTGCTCGATGGCAACAGATAACAATTTCCACGCTAAACAGCGGATATTTTCTACGTCTAACAAGACGGATGTAACTTCACGCCTACACGGGGCGGATTCTCCAGACGTAGTGCAAGGCACAGGGTTACTCGAGGAAGTAGGTCGTCAAAACGAAGTCGTTGAGCGACTACTTACATTCCTGTTTGCGTATCTGCAATGGTATTACCTTACCTTAAGCGAAAGAAACGTTCTCCAAAATGTTTTAATAATGCAGCATGACGAAATTGAATATTCTGAGTCTCGTGGAAAGATAAAATTAATTAATAAGACCTCAGATAAATAATTAGCAGACTTCACCAAAGTCAAAAGTGCGATTCACCGCTACTTCAAAGAGTATAGCGTGAGCTCTCAGCTCCACGTGGCTTTCTAGGTGTGTTCAAAGGTACTACATCCCATCATAAATGTGCTGTTATAAAAAATATCACATGAACCTTAGCTCAGCGGGTTCAATATGTGGCTCTCCAGATGGCATAGTTCTCAAGGAGAATGTAGCTGACAGAGTGGTAGAAGTTAAGTGTCCATCTTCCTGTAGAGATAAACCAATAGTTGATGACAGGGGCGGATCTAGGGGAGGGCGAGGAGGGCGACCGCCCAGGGCCCCGCGGTCCAGGGGGCCCCGCGCCATGGATTATTTTAAATTTAATTAATTAATTATACTTTTCAAACTAATCTATAATTCTTTTTTTTTAGTACAGCTATGACCTCCCTTGACCGTTTAGCAAGTTTAGATTTCAGTGAAATAATAGAAGACTTCAGCCGAAAAAGAAAAGTCGCAAAGTAATATTTTAATATTTCTTAGTTTACATAATCTTCTTCAAGGGGACTTACTGGTTTCTTTTCAGATTATTAAAAATAATAATAAAAAGATATATAGCTTACCACGGTGGGTGAGTGGATAGCGTGTCGGTCTACTAACCCCAAGATTGCAGGTTTGCTCCTGGCCATGGTAAGTGATATTTGAAAGGCGGCAAAAATATGATACGCATGTCGTACGATGTTGGCATGTCAAAGAACCCATTTGAATTCAGTAGGCCGTGTTCATAATGGCAAAATAAATCTCGGGAGTTTCCGCCAACACAAAGTTCCTCATTTCTCTACTAGAAAGCGCTATAGTGTTCAAGGAGCTTAGATATCTAACCTCCTTGACTTTCATAGTGATTCACGGAACAACGATATTCGACATTCAAGCTACCCTCTGGGTGTCAAATTACAAAGCTTGCACCCGGCACCCGAGGCCATACGATATTATTATTATTATTATTATTATTATTATTATTATTATTATTATTAAAATGTACTGTAGTGTATTCAAAATATTGTAACTATTCTTTATTTTATTATTATTACAAAACTACTTTCCATTTGATTTGGTATTTTTAATATCCTATTTTTGTGGGCCCCACCTTATCATATCGCCCAGGGCCCCGCAAAGCCTGGATCCACCACTGGTTGATGAGGCAGGGAATGTGAGAGTACGTTATCTTTACGCTGACGGGCAAAAAAACATACATTTAAAGACAAGCTATATGTATTACACACAAATACAAATACTAATGTACATAACTGGCTTAGAAAAATGTGATCTATATGTATATAGCAAAGCACAACAGTTGACAATACCTTATAAGGACAATAAGTATGTCGAAGAATGTCTCTCCAAAATTTCAAAGTTCTATTTCAGTAATTACTTGCAAAAAATTAGCGGTATTCCTAATGATAATTAAGTAATCATTTGTGCTTGGTAAACACTGAACAGTTCAATAGAAAATGAAAACAAAGAATATATAAAACAAACTGATGGTAGAAAAATTCTCGAACAATTCTTAAATTATTGGAGTTTGCAAATTTACTAAAACGCAACACATATGCACATTGTCATCTATGTGCGGAAACAGTTCTGTTGGCAATTTCTGTAATATATTGTATATTTTGATTCTTTGAATACACCTTTCTACATGAATTCTAACACTCGCAATATTGTAAGTACTGTCAACCTCCTTTAACTGTTAATCTCCCGTCATGTAAGAACGGTGGCGTCACTATTACGACACCGCGGCCAGATAAGTTAGTTCTGATGCCAGGAAATCCTTTATCAGCCATGACCTCATCGCCAGGTTGAAGTCATGTTAATAAACCACTGTCAGTTGTTATGATTGAGTCGCTAGCTCTTCCACCACTAAATTTCGATTTAAAGGCGATCATACCACTAGGCGTGATAGCAATTAAAAGTTTTGCCGTGTAGCAACCCTTGTATTGAGAATAGAAATACACTCTCTGACCTACTTGGGGAGGCTGTTCAACCCTAAATTCCGTGCAGTCAATAATGGCTCGACAATTATTGTAATTTCTCTTAAATGCTGGAGGCATTGTTTCTTGAACACTTTCCTTGCTAGGCCAGAATATGAAATTTTTCGTTCGCTGCGCGAGTTGAATAAGAACGGTCGTAAAAATACGTAAAATTGTAGTCCTGTGAACACCGAATAGCACTCTCAAAGCAGAATAGGACAGTGCAGTTTTCATTTTCATCAGGAAAATTAATAATCTGGTTTCTTTACATACTCAGGAAACGTTACAATTTGGTAATAACGCAATCAGTAAGGCGAAGACGTGGAAGTTTACACCTGTTAAATCACGCATTTGTGTATTGTTCCTTATGGAACTGTAACCTTGGAAACCTGGGCTCGTGACGTCTGCATGATCGTCTTCCGTTCCACACATTTGATCATGTTTCGAAATGTTCCTTCCCAGACCGAAATTAAGTGGAATACATGCTTGTGTATTAACGTCGTTTACATTTACAGAACAAGTAAACATGAAGTCTGAACAATGAAAATCAGATGCGTCTGTTCCCACGGATGTATCCTTGGTTATGTTACTTGCGAAAACTGTAGCTGAGACTTTTCCACCTGATTCTTCCTTTTTTATTAATCGTTTGAGTTGTCTGTGAAAGCGCTGTAAGCTAGGACCCGGCGAAACATTCCTCTTCTTGTATTCATCAGGAAATATTGTCGTAACATAGGCTGGACTTAACGGGTGTCCAGATCTTCTGTTTCCGATGAAATATGCACTGCATATTCTTGAGTAAGTCGTAGGTGTCCAAAGTGATCCATCAATGCTAAAAATTAACACCAAAATGAAATTAAATCGGGTCAATTGAACTTAATGCAAATTTGTGCAGTATGTACGTGTACTTACTTCCTTCGGTTAACTGCTTGTATCCATCGCCTCCTTCGGTATCGCTCGTTTTGGAAAACAATAAAATTGTATTTCACTTCCCGTATTTGCATAAGTGTTGGAATAACCGACAACACAACAATTGCGTTTACTTGATCTTCGTTTCTCTGCCATTATCGTCGGAGTGACTACACGCTCATACCAGACCAGAGACTGCGAGCGTAAGGTAATCTGTGCTGCGAGCCTGGAGTCTGCCTCACCTATAGTTCTTCACCCGGCCGCTAGAGCGACACGCACGGTGCCTATAGCACATACGAAATTTGGTTGAAATCCAATGGATAGTATAGAACTTACATATATTTAAAACTTGGACTTATCAGCAAACGTAGAATCATGTTGGTAGCACTGACGAATATCAGTTACTCCAAAATAAGGTAGAACGTCAGGTACTATACGTGTGCAAAGTTTCGAGCTGTTGGCTTGCATACTTCTTGATATATTGGTATTAGGATTAAAACATAGAAAGAGCATTTATTAACATTTGGCATCCCTGGTGGCTCTTACGATTACTCACAGTCATATCTGTTATGGTACACATAGTACATACGAAATTTGGTTGAAATCCAATTGATATTGTAGAAGTTAAATGCATTTAATATTTGACTTATCAGCTGGCTTAGAATTATTTTGGCAACACTGTCATGTATGGCCTCCTGGAAATTAAACTGATATATTATTATCTATATGTGTGCCAATTTTGGAATAGCCCCCATGCGTACATTCCAATATATTCAACATGGATCTCAAATTTCAATTGCGATATTTCAGCTGTTGGTAGCACTGACATCATTTTCAAATATGGCCTTGAGATATTCAGGTGTAGGAGTTGAAAGAGGGGGGGGGGGGACACCTATACAGACAGACAGACAGACAGACAGACAGAAAGACAGACAGACCGACACACATTTTCCCGGATGGATCACATAAGTCTACTTTTTCCTCATTTTTGCAAAACGGGAAAAGTAGGCTAATAATAGGGCTCAATATCTTTTGCAGGATATGCTTGCAGTGCATTAGTACCATACAGGATGCAAGCAGAGAATTATCGACCTTCCTGCCAACACGCGTTAATTGGGTTGCAGCGAACGATATTGAAAGGGGCTGCTGAATCACTCGGTATATGAAAACATTTTCCTGAAAAAAAAATTACATGTAATAATATTATTATTTTTTTAGTTATTTTTTGACCGTCGACTTGAGCCTCTATGGACTGCGTGTTAACAACAACTCACATTTCAGTGTCTGCATCTTGTTCGTTTGCCGGCTCTGACATCTTGCCAGTATCTCTTGAGCCCATCTATCAGCTTGTTCTTCCGCTCCTCTGTCAAAGGGCCTCTTCGTCTTCTGGGTTCTGCCTGCACCATCAAACCCTGATAGCTTTTCACCATCCTTCTGAAACTATTCCTGTCTTTGATTTTATCCTCCGTAATGCCCACCTTTCTCACATTCTTGGAACCATTTCAACTTGGAGATCTTCGGTTTGAGAAAATTCCAGATTTTCTTTGTGAGCAGGTCTTTATTCATACGGAAGATGTGTCCATAAAACAGCAATCTTCGCTTTCTAATTGCTGTTGTTATTGGTTCCATCTTGCTGTATACTTCTTTATTTGATATCAGTCGAACCTGTCCGTCAACCCATCTGTTGCCCAAGATCTTCCGTAGAAGTCTGCGTTCTCTTTTAAGTAGCTGATTGACGTGTCGTGATCGAATCATACACAGCGTCTCCGAAGCATATAAACCTTCTGGTCTGACAACACAGCTGTAATGCCGTCGTTTGGCTCCTATACTCAGCATCTTCTTATTGTACATGTTTTGTAATAAGGGGGGAATTTTAGGATTACGCGTTTTGATCGTCGCGTGGTCATCATCACATCCTGATGACTAGAGTAGAAGTTTAAAATTATACAAATACTGTATTTTGAAATATGTTTTCCTATCTTCAGTTTGGCTTGTCTTGTTAATGTTAGTGTTTATAATTCGCAGTCTACCTCGTTATTTGAGAATATTAGTCAATCCTATGGGGGGCGTGGTGGCGTAGCGGTCAAGCTGTTGGCCTCTCATCGCGGTGGATCGGGTTCGATTCCCGGTCAATGCATGTGAGATTTTTAAAGCGAAATGCCACGTCCTGTGGTTCGGATTCCACGTTAAAAGGAGGTCCCGTGGCTTATGATCTCAAGATTAGCGGTCACGTAAACCTACAATCTTCCTTTTTCCTTTCAATCCTATGTTTTACAACAAGTTTGCGATCTACGTATGGATATTATGCACGTGTAAGTAGTTAAGCTACACAACATCATCGAATTAGAGCATGCACTCTTATTTCTACATTAGGTTATGACTACTTAACCGTTTGAGTATCCTATTCAAGCACAGCCGTCACACAGGTGCTCACACTTTACTACTGATCAGGATCTGGTGATGGCCGCGTGACGGTCGAATCCTAAAATACCTCCTTTTTCATTGAATACTATTAATATGCCTACATGTACAGTATTTTTCTTTCAGGAACGTGTGTTACGTATTGAACACTAAAGCATAGTGTGGCAGAAACGTTTTGACCGACCAAGTCATAAATTGATAGTTTTGTTCTTATAGCTACTGACCTAGAATGCATAGGTGAACAAACAACACGTAACTAAGAGCTTGCGTTAATATAACAACGTATAGGTTACGCTGTTGACCTAGTAGATAACAAACAAGGGGCAAAATACATCGCAGTTCGTCCCCTTAAAACAACAATAACTAATTAACAAACATTGGTTGTCATGGTTACCATGTTGTCAGAAAATTGGTGTCACTAATTCCAAATTGACCCCGAATCCATAATAATTTTAATATCGATGTTAAACATAAAGAACTCTGTCAGCGATCCTTGAAATGGTTTCCCGGTTTCAACTCAAAGCAAATATGACGGCTTCATCTAACAGGTCACTTCCATCCATATCCTTCCTTAGTTTCACTCAACTACTATCATCTCCCAGGAGGTTAGCGTCAGGAAACGCCATAAAATTCCCCTACCTCATAGAAAGTCATCGCATCTCATCCCCCCCGTTGAAATGGCAGTAAACTTGGCCTACATACTAGGCTAGCTATTGCTTTACATTTCTTTATAATTATAGAAAGAGCTACTTACCAGGTATTTGGCCATGTTGCAGAAGTTGTAGGACTAGGAACTCTTAACACTGAAAGCTGCAGAGGATGTGTGGTGACTGCTGAGGGCTCGTACCTTATATACCCAACACTTGGGACACCATCTTCAATACTTACATAACATTTTATTATCTGGGGAAATGTTCTTCATATATTCACTAACAGCCACTAGTTGATAGCGCACTTTATTACCCTCAGCACTCATAACGAAGTTATTTTCCAACACCGCCAGGTCAGAGAATAATCTAAAGACAATTGGCTGTAAAGGTGGCTAATCTACGGAATATTACGCACCATTTGCAGGAATTTACAGAATCGCTATATAACTTACAGCTTATTTAATTTTACTTTACGATTATTTCATGAAGGACAAATTGTTAGCACACTTTAAGTGGTGAATAGTTGACGACACAGTGCAGAAATGACGGTGGTGTGCTTGACTACAATTGTACTGATCTTAATAAGCAAATTCGTGCAGTTGATTATTGTTTTAATGGCTGAAGCATCTAGATCATCAGTCATGTTTGGGAGATATCGAAAATTAATGAAATGAAAATTACCCCTCACTACCGACATATATCCAGCTTACGTAGCCTACTACTGTAGATGGAGTAATGGACAAATCGAAATAGCTTCTCATTTTTATTTTTATTTTTATTTTTTCGTGTGGCCTCCTGAGAGACCGAGTGCAGGTCTTTCTAGTCGACACCCATGGGCGACCTGCGCGTCGGGATGAGGGATGGAATGGATGAAGATGGATTAAACTGAGCAAGGATGAGGAAGGAAGCAGCCGTGGCCTATCAGAAGGTACCATCCCCAGCATTAGCCTAGTGTTGAAAATGGGGAAACCACAGAAAGCCATTTCAAGGACGGCCGACGGTGGGGCTCGAACCCACGCGTCTACCGAGTCAGCAAAGAGCTTGACCCCATGACCTGACGCTACGCTTTAACCAGCGTAGCCACTGCTGTCGGTATCGAGAGAGTAATAATAAGTGAACTGAAATTCAGGGAAAATCAATAACGTCAGCTCAAAGAGTGAGGATTGAGGAACTGGTAAAGGTAGTAGAGCTATAACAGGCGGAGAGGGGAAATGGTCCGCCCTAAAATCAGTGGAAAAGGGGAAATATCGGGCCCAGCTCAGAAACCCCTCAGGGTCACCAACCCCCCGGGATCGCCAGCCATGAGTCCTTGAGGGTGTAGCACTATCCAGGTTGCACCACAAGTGGTGGGGCTGGTACTTACATCCTGTCTCTTTTAGGGTCATGTGCAGAAAGTAGGAGATACCATGAGTACAAAGAAGAAGTCTGACCTCTCGAAGAATGAGGGTACCAGTAAAGAACAGCCAAGGGTACATTAAGGAGATTTGTTTTTATTTAGCGTATGGCTTTTAGTGCTGGGAATGTCCGAGGACATATTCGGCTCGCCAGAGGATGTAGCTGCTTCAATGCGGACACCCATGGGGTGAGCTACAAGTTCCGTTCAATATCAAGTAGTTCCAACCTTCACTACCAGATGTCACTGAAACCTAGTGGTGAACGTTGGAACTTTGATAGAGCGTTTCAACGAAATCTAACCTTCAAATATAGCTTCACATAAGTTTAATTAGTGGAAGGTTCTTTTACATGCCATAGATCTATGACAAGGGACCACCGGCTTTACTTTCCCTCCGAAGGAAGGCTTACTGAAGGATTTTAACGCTCTTAAAAAATCCGACGACTTCGGTCGGGTTTGAACCCGCGATCTTGGGCACAGAAGCTCAGGAGAGGAAACGAAAGACACCCTAGGCCTCGGGCACCCTAATACCGTCGGGGTTCAGAGAACAAAATATGACCAAGGGAATTCAAGAGGAAAGAGAGGAGCCCGGCACAAGAAAGTGGAAGCAATGCCAGACTCAGCTGGAGTCCCGTGATCGCCAACAGATAAAATGGAAAAGAAGGGAAATAATAGGCAGAAAAACGTTATGTCCTCACCTCTACTGACATATGTGACTTTTATAATCCCCATTCCTTTGTCTGTCTGTCTGTCAGATTGCCCACTAATCACATATAACTCGAGAACAGCTCGGTGAATCAACGTAAAATTTGGTATGTATATCAATTACATTACAATTTAGAACGTTTCATGGGAAAAGGGGGGAATACAGGGTAACCCTCTCAAAATGCATGCTAAAATTGGCGATATATGAAAATCTTGATAGAGGGATGATCAGAAAACAGCTCAATTTGAGCCCCCTCAATGTAAGAAACAAAAGCCGTGGGTCCCCACTGATATTTTTCCAAAAAAGAATCCCCGCTGTTGGCAGACGCAACTTAAATGTTGGTGGTCTTTGTGGGACTATTCCTGCTAAAGGGTAATCTAAAAGCGAATTGCATCGTCAGAACTAGATTTGGCGAGATCTACCAATTCAGTCCTATGATATTTTGCCATTTCTCAGTGGGTTATCTTTTAGACAGACCAAGATTTTTAAGATTTGTACTTTTTCCACATGTTTTGCAGTTATATTACACACTTAATGGACAGCTACAGTCTTCAACCTTGGAGACTCAGTCAAGGTTGTAAATCTCTACAAATTTAGTCCAATGGCCTTTTGTCGTATTTGTATCGATTACGCCTTAAATTCCGCTAAAACATAAATTTTTAGTCTTTTTTTTTTTGTACATTTTTCATACATTCTTTTCATTTTTCCATATATTAAGAGCACAAAGAATCGTGAAATTTGGCAAGCATTTTTGTGCATCCAACTGATAATAATAATAACAATAATATCGTATGGCCTCGGGTGTCAGATGCAAGCTTTGTTATTTGACACCCAGAGGGCAGCTTGCGTGTTGAATTTCGTTGTTCCTTGAAGCACTATGAAAGTCAAGGAGGTTAGATATCTAAGCTCCTTGAACACTAGAGCGCTTCCTAGTAGAGATTATGAACACGGCCTACTGAATTCAAATGAGTTCTTTGACATGCCAACATCGTATGGCATGAGTGTCGTAATTTTTGCCGCCTTTCAAAAATCACTGCTATAGTATATGCATGCAACATTTCATGATTCTATCCATCCTGTAAGTGTATCTAAAAGGTAAATACTATGAGAAGAATTTACTAATCTTAATACGTTGTATCATGTATCTACACAGCTTCCAGATAATCTGAAAACTTGAAATTTATCAATCTTACAGATTTTATCCTGTAACCAATCGGAAAATTCGCACACAAGTTTAAATGTGTAATTTTCAACAAAATTCAAAATGACGGACGCAGCTTAACCCTTTGACTTTCACGGTAACGATCTGTCGTTACGAACTGTTTGTGCCAAATCTGTCAGGGTAACGATCCATCGTTACCGGCTTTCATTATTGATTATTTCGTTATTTTTAACCTTGATAGCAGCAATTTTCTGGGAATATGAGGAAGGCAATTTTAACCCAGGTTTATATTCCGCGGGAACCTCTGACAATCTGTATTTTTATTAATTCCTAGAGTCAGAAACATGTGCTTACAGAGTTTCGTGTCCTGTTTACGTCATGGTTGGTGGCAAACTTGCCTGTATTTTTCACAGTTTTTGTTGGTAATTTTGGAATCCTGACATTTACCACACTATCTAATAATATTGAGTTCCTTTTAACATGAATAGTAGACTTGACAAGTGAATTCTATTTTCCAAAATTACTCCAAATATTTCAAATTCTTCCATATTTTTTTTACTTTGAAATCATAATGGCTCAGAGACATCACTTATTTTCAGTAATAACAACTGATTTATACATTCTATGTTTATAATATTTTGTTTTTACATCTTTATTGGTCTCTCTTCTATCTCATTTTAAAAGAAATGCGTGCACAGCTTGGTAAATATGGCTGACAGTTTTCACACATCCAATCAGATGACAGCTTGAAATTGAAAGGGTTAAAAGTTGGTAGTTCTCGAAGGCTAACTCAAAAATGATTGCACTAACAGGATCGGATTTGGCAAGATCAACAAGTGTATCCGTGTGATATTTTGTCGTATCTCAGTGGGATATATTTTCTGATTTGCGATTATTTCTTCGTGTTTTACGATTATTTTGAATGAATGAAGGATTTCCTTTATTGAAAAAACTAAACTAAACTAAACACACAATAAAGGAAGATGGTCGCCTTATTTGGCATTAATTTTTACCGTATTCACGGAGTGATTTTGTTCTATTGCGGCATGTTGTTGGTACACCATTTGTCACACAGTTCACATACACATTTGTCACTCGGGCCGTGGTAAGGTCTGGTTAAGCAAATCCTATGATGGAAGCCATGAATGGCGAGTCTACTTATTAGATGTCTTTGTTATTGATTCTCCTTGGTTCACGTTCTGTCCATCATGGCGTCAGTGATATAAAAGTCTGGGTCGATCTCTCTTTTCTTTGCTTTTCTACACTCCAATAGGTCTCTAGATGGTTCTGTAGCTGGCAATGATATTTTCTGCCTGAGAAAGTTTCCTTCGCTAGCTCGTATACCAATCTTGTAGGGGCCATCTTTCCAACACTCAGCACATATTTAAAAAAAAAAAAAAAAAAAAAAAAAAAGGCCGGACGTTTGTTTTAGACGATTGCCCTGGACCTTGAAGCCTGCGGGTGAGCCTACACACACTCACTCTTTCACCCTATCGCCTCACATTTGTCACCACCGATCTGATGTAATGGAATTCCAGACTTGAGCACGTGGCGACACCGACTTGCAGACAGTACAGTCAACGTCGAACTATTGTGTGACGCGGAAGTACACGTTACGTATTTACGAACAGAACGTCATTATTAGGGCTCGGATGTTTAGGTAAATAAATATTTGTTTATGTAAATACATATTTTAAGCATTTTTTCTATAAATACATAAATACCCGCTTTTCACTTATTAGTACAAAAAAGACATAGTATTTACAGATTTTTTAAATCAGTATGTTTGATCATTCAGTTTATTGCATTTTTGTTCTGTGTTACTTCAACGGGGAAGAACCTGTGAGCTATCTAATCTTCATGCAGAGCGTATGTCAGCTTGCAACTGTGTTATTCTTAACTTGTCGCCCCGTGCCACACACTGTGGAAGCCGGGGATTTCCTTGTCCATAGCCATATTGCACCACGTGCTAGACCTCCCCCAGCTGCCTGGTACCAGTGTCACTCACATGCAGTTCATTTCTGGCACTGTGAAGTGTAAGGCAGTTCTACGATGCCTAAAGTAAGAACAACTACAAGTCTGTTGCAGAATTAAAAGATTATTTTACTTCTGATGGGAGCGTTCTGTTCTGCCAACCTTGTGGGAAAGCTATCAAGGCTGAACAGCGATCTCAAGTTACACCACACCTCAAGGGTAAGAAACATATTGCCGCAGTTTCATCGTCAGTCATTTGTGATGGACAACCTGAAGATGTATCTCGTTGTGTATTGTAATGCTTCAGCAGTCAGTGAGACATAGCATAACTTTCTTGTCACATATTTCAGGTATTTTTAATACATAAAAAATAAATATTTTCCCTATTTTTAGCACCAAAAATCCGAGCCCTAGTCATTATATTTGCCAATGACTGTACTTCAGTAGGAGTGTGAGACAGCTTTGTCAATCATCGGACCGCTTGGGGCAGCTGATAACAACACAGGTACTGTAGTAACTCGCCTCCAAGCTTCCATTAAGATTTTTCACTCGTCTAAAACAAACGTCCGGCCTGTAAGAATCGCAACTTGACACAATCTATTCTCCCGAGATCGCAGATTGTGAGGTGATCCCATAGTATGTCAAGACCATACGTCACAATGGGTGCGATGGTGGTGTTGAATTGTGTCAAGGCTGTTGTTGGATTCCGGATCCTGTATATGGCTCTGATGACTGTTGCTGGCGTCTCTTGTATATGAGCGGCTTTGGTGGCGTAGTCGGTAGCCTGCTGAGCTTCAATGCCCAAGATCGTGGGTTCAAACCCGGTCGAAGTCATCGGATTTTTAAGAGCGTTAAAAATCCCTCAATATGCCTTCCTTCGGAGGGGAAGTAAAGCCGGCGGTCCCATGTCATAGATGTATGGCATGTTAAAGAACCTTCCACTAATTACACCTGTGTGAAGCTAACTTATACGTTAAAATTTGACCAAGTATTACTGTATTTGCAACAAGGCGCGGCAGTAGAACAAGGTCACGGAGAGCGGGTTGGGTGAGGGTTGGTGGGAGGGGAGGGGAGAGGAGCTCGAGTGATTTGAGAGAGCGACAACTTTGCCAGACGGTATGGAATTCCCGAGCATCTAGTCCAATGTTGTAATTGACGGTGCTGGTTAGTTCTGAATTATTGTCAAGGTCTGGATAATTCTGAGTGATCCTTTGATATTTTACCAGTTCCTAGTTACGACTTCTTGTTTTTAGTTCATCGATCGCATTAATTACTTTTTGTTTAATTTATTTTAGCTACAACAGTATTATTTTTAATGCTCGCTAGGTGTTCTATTTTCGGCACTTTATTTTTTAGACAGTATTTCTGGTAGAATAGATACATGTATATATAGGTAGGCTACGACTGGTGGAGAGCATTACGGTCACCACGTGGAGTTATTCTTTCGTTTTTGTTGAAAAATGGAGCCACCACCAAAACCGATTCATGGGCGTTCCACTAAATCCCAGGGGAGATTGCGACTAAGTACCAAGAAAAGGAAACCAGGCCCTAAAAAAAAGAATAAAAACACCTCTTTACACCCGTAAGTTGTTTTTCCTAGTTTATATTTGAAATTACATATTTCTTTACGTTTGCATCAGAGAATCTGTAATGCACTGAGTAGTTATGATTTCACTTATATTTTACCTGTAGCCTACAAGTTGGATGATTAAACGTCACCCCGCAATCTGCAGGCTACATGGCTGAACAGCGCAGCGGTTGCTTGGTAGGCCTAGGTTCTTCATGGGCTGTCGCGCCATGGGTGTAGTTTGTTTTTTACTTCTAATACATAAGTGTAGGAGTACAAAAACATGAACTATTTAGTGGCAACATTTTTCAGAGAAGCAAGTTCGACTTCAAATGAAAACAATGCGTTTTGTGGAAAAATAGAGGCGTAGCGATTGTGAAAATGGAAAATTGGTTTTCGGAAATACTGGATTGGATTGGGATCCATAAAGACTGCAAACAGTACTTTTGAACTACCAGCGGGCAAGGTGAAGACAAACAGCTAACTGCAACCAAACTTATGCGTTATTGCTTGCAGCCCCTAATTGCAAAAAGCTCCCAGCTAGTATCAAACACCACCTGCAATGCTGCCGAAAATTATATGTCCCTTGTTCCAAAATTCACAGCAGGTAAGCAAAAATCAAGGGAAACGAGGTTCCTTCACTCATAGAACCAAAGCTGCCGGGCTGGTCTATCAGTTTGGGCCATCCTGGCACTACAAAACAATGGAATCAGTTTAGAAAAAAAACTGCCACAATAGTGAAGATCACTGCACTCAGCAGAAAGAGAAGAAGAGCAGCTTTCCGAAAAAGTTTATTTGCGTCGCGAGAAAGGAAAAGAATGTCCCAACAACAGTCTAATGAAATGAAACGTATTGCATCACGTGATTATGGAAACATCAATGCAGTTGGATTTCGATGAGGTACTGTTGAGAGAGTTTAGTGATGAGAAGATCAAGCAACTAACGCTTAGTGAAGGCCATATACAAAAACTGGAAAAGGAGACAAGGTACTGCACTCGAAATCATGCCTAGGAGAGAGGAGAAGACAGGATGAGGTATGAACCAAGGACCACATCAGAAAAATGGCATATTTTAAAATTGGAATTTTCGACTAAATTAGCAGTCCAGATGGAAGAGAACGTTAATACAAGCATTTAGGAAAATTTTCGTCTGAAGAAATATTTTTATTTCATGCATAATGGAGATTTTAAGATTTGGTAAATTTTTAACCATGAGTGATGGATAGAGATTCTGTTCTGGAAATTCGACACTTTTAACGAGGTGCGCGATGAGAAACCTGTTTTTGATGCGAGGGGAGAGCGAAGGTGGCATTGAGGTCAGACACACGCCAGTATCAAGAGCGAGGGAATCCAACGCGTGTCAGAAGCGCCACTTTGACGCGAGAACAAATTGGAAAATAGTTTGAATACTAAGGAAGGAACAAATATTAAAATCATTATTTTAATATTTTATAAGAGTGTTGCACATTGAATTCACCAACAGAGAAAAGGAAATTTAATTGGCAAAACCGATTTTAAATTGAAAGACTGAGAGAGAAGTTATGTATGAATTTGTTAATATTCATAGCGGTTGGAGGCTAGTTGATCAGATTTACGAGGGAAATCTACCAGAGGAGGCTAGGTGACGCTAGAAAGCGAGGATCTTTCTACATGGACCGTCGAGAAGACAAGACGTATATTGTATTCACTCTTCAGAAGTATTAGACAAAGGTTTTGTGAACTGGAGACTTCAAGATGAAGCAAGCAGTAATGAAAACGAACGATTAATATTACAAGTCGACAGTATGGAAAAAAGTTATTCATCATATTCTAAAAGAAGAAATCTACGACGAGAGAAAACGCTGCAAGTTACAAATTGAACATCGAACACGTAACTACGCAGAACGAAAGTCTGAAGAAGGGAGACTTAAACCATTGGCAATTCAACAATCTAGACAATAATGATTAAGAATTTAGGTCGAAGGGGAAGAACTACGACTACAAACAATTGCGCGGTGAGAATGATGTTTTAAATTCACCATGATGGGAAGATAGGACTATACTGAAACGGTGAGATTCAGAAATGACCAGGATGACATAGCAGTATGCATAGCGAACTGCAAACCACCGCAGTTTTCGCTAACATAACGTTGCAAGCTACTACAAAGGAATTTCACGACATGGAGGTGATTTTTCATGATGGAAAGAACTATGCAAACTACCGACTTCAAAGAACATCTAGATCTGAGAAGAAGAAGACGAGCGGATGCGTGATGGAGACGGCAAGGAACCCAGGACTGATGGACGCGAGGCCTGCAGAGCAGAGGCGATGACGTGTCATTCTCATGTACGAGAGAAGTGGGTCGCAAGCGGGAAGCCAGCTGATAACCTGTTCTGGAGACAGCACACCAGGTCGTTCAACTTTAATGCAGTCCACTCAAGGCCGAGTGGACATAACACAGCCAGACTGGAGCAGCACGCAGCATTCCAGAAACCATACGGTGACGTTACGAGGACAGAGGAGTCATCAGGTCTGTCATCAAAGATCTCAGAAAGAAGGTAGAAGAGTGCATTTTTCATATCTGTAGTTAGACTTTGTTCACGTTATTCCAGAATATTGACCAACATATTTGTACTTAATAACCTATGTTATTATTGTTGTTTTGAAAGTTTTAGTAAATTTTAGTAATTGCGATAGTTATTTTCATACGTCATTCGGACGTATTTTGAAGTCTTGATCGATGATGTTAGACATCGTTAGTATTTTTCATTGTCATTTATAGAGTGTTGAAATTTTATTTACGAACGATTTCGTTGCTATTGCGAACGTTTATTCCGTAGATTTGTTGTAACATTCGAGAACTCCGTAGATTTATTGTAACATAGGAGAACTCAGTAGATTTGATGATATATTAGAGAATGTTGTATATTTGTGGAAATATTGAAGAACGATAATATATATGTACTTGCAGGTACCCGCGGCTTCGCCCGCCATCAAGACAATGGGGACGATGCATTATTGCTGATAATTGGTCTATTCTATTACAGCAATCGCGGCTATAGGTGGGTCCATTCTAATTCTGAATATTCTGATACATACAGTATATTGATATGAGCAACAAAGTGGGAATTTTATAAAGTTGTGAATTTCTGCAGGGTTCGATATTACATGATGTTAACACATTTTAAAATTACGTTCTTGATTTTGCCATCTTCTGCTGAGACATAACGATTGTGTTGTCTGGACGCTCGCGAGCACGCCACATACAGTTGCCCATGGGAAAAAAAATGGTTTTTGTATAAATGGACACATGCTACTGTTAAGTGTGTGTCATTGCACTTTGTTAAAGAAATTGCGAATATTGTTTGAAGAGGGAACTGCACTCATGCACACTGGTATGGCAAATCTCTCGGAATATGGGGAATTAAAAGTATTCTTACTTAAGCTATTCTGGATGTAATTTGGCCATACTTATTGATGATTTGAACGTCATCATATCGCTATTAATAGACCTATAGTTAAAGATCTCTCACCTTGGCAGCTGATGTACATTATGCAGTCTCTTCCAGTGTTACATCCCAGGGATTGAAATCTCCAACCACCCTTTTGCTTCACATGCCTCTCTAAGTAATTAAAATTCCTGATTGTTGTTGTTTGAGTCTTCAGTTTTTTAACTGGTTTGATGCATCCCTCCATGTCCCCCTCTCCTGAGCTAATCGTTTCATCTCTACATAGCTACCACACCCTACATCCGAGGCAATCTGTTTAAGCCTGGTTTACCCCTACAGTTCTAGTCCGCGACCCTCCCATCCATAACTAAGATTGCTATTCCTGGGTGTCTTAATATGTGTCCTACCCTTCTATCTCTTCTCTTCATTAGCAGTCGCCAGAAACATCTCTCCTCTCCCACTCGTCCTAATACCACCTCCTTTGTAAACCTATCTACCCATCTGATCATCATTCCCCTGTATCACCACATTTCAAAAGCTTCAATTCTCCTCTTTTCTGCTGCACCTTTAGTACATTAGTCCAACTCAGCAACTTTTCTAGGTTTAAGCCGTGCCTTGTGCGGGGATTCAATGGCCGTGAAAGACAAAATACCAACATTATTCCTCAGTAAGAGTAATTAAGAAAAAATAATAATTAACGTGACAGCCGGTAGAATACGACACGTTCGACTGTGAATATGGGTTGCTGATCATGATAAAAAACGAAAAAGAGCAGATCAAAATTGGCAAACAAAAATATTCAGTTAACAAAAACAAATGTATAAAGAAAATGAAAGCATACCGTGCAAAATAGAAAGAATCTTAATATTGTAAATTAGAGTAAAGATCTGAAAGCTCGCTTACAATAACCAGCTCAGAGAGTATAAAATTAGACTCAAAATCACGATCGTATTCGACCCCACAAGCCAACATAATAAATATATATCTCATTTTACGCGTATCAATGAGAGGAGCAATGTTCGTGGTTAGAAGTGGCAACCGAACCCCGTGTTTTAAGGCCCTAAAACGAACGGTTTTCGAGATATTGCCAGAAAACTATCCCCGGTCTGGGAAATTTGAGCGGTTGCCATCGTAACGTTGATCTGTTTCTCAGAGGGAACACAGTTATTTGGGAATATCTCCGAAACCGTTCATTTTAGGAACTTAAAAAGTGTGTTTCGGGGTCCCTACAGGACCTCCGAGTATTGTTTCTCGTATCTGCCGGCTTAAAATGAGCTCAATCCAGCCTTTGTACCGACTGTCCTTCCTCAGTGCCAAAGGGCCGAAAAAAGTCACTTACAAATTGAATTTTCAAAAACCGTTTCTCAGTGGGCCTCTACATACTCGGATCAACCAACATGCAAAATTTCAGCTTTCTAGGTCTAGTGGTTTGAGCCCTGCGTCGATGAGTCAATTTTGGATGGTCAATGCCAAAAGGCCGAATAAAATCCCTTACAAATTGAATTTTCAAAAACCGTTTCTTAGTAGGCCTCTACATACTCGGATCAACCAACATGCAAAATTTCAGCTTTCTTTGTCTAGTGGTTTGAGCCCTTCGGTGATGAGTCAATTTTGGATTATATATAATAGATGAGACTTTCCAAGTCGATTTACTCGTAGAAAAATGGAATATAGCTCTTCTTGCGCGTATCAATGCGAGGTGCAATGTTCGTGGTTTCCACTTCCAAGAAGTGGGAACCGAACCCAGCGTTTTAAGGCCCTAAAACGAACGGCTTTTGAGATATTGCCAGAAAACTATCCCCGGTCTGGGAAATGTCAGCGGTTGCCATAGTAACGTTGATCTGTTTCTCAGAGGGAACACAGTTATTTGGGAATATCTCCGAAGCCGTTCATTTTAGGAACTTATAAAGTGTGTTTCGGGGTCCCTACAGGACCTCCGAGTATTGTTTCTCGTATCTACCGGCTTAAAATGAGCTAAATCCGACCTTTGTACCGATTGTCCTTCCTCTGTGCCAAAGGGCCGAAAAAAAGTCACTTACAAATTGAATTTTCAAAAACCGTTTCTCAGTGGGCCTCTACATACTAGGATCAACCAACATGCAAAATTTCAGCTATCTAGGTCTAGTGGTTTGAGCCCTGCGTCGATGAGCCAATTTTGGATGGTCAATGCCAAAGGGCCGAAAAAAGTCACTTACAAATTGAATTTACAAAAACCGTTTCTTAGTGAGCCTCTACATACCCGGATCAACCAACATGCAAAATTTCAGTTTTCTAGGTCTAATGGTTAGAGCCCTGCGATTATGAGTCAATTTTGGATTATATATAATAGATGAGATTTCCAAGTCGATTTGCTCGTAGAAATATGGAATATAGCTCTTCTTGCGCGTATCAATGCGAGGAGCAATGTTCGTGACCAAACCCAGCGTTTTAAGGCCCTAATACGAAGGGTTTTCGAGATATTGCCAGAAAACTATCCCCGGTCTGGGAAATTTGAGCGGTTGCCATAGTAACGTTGATCTGTTTCTCAGAGGGAACACAGTTATTTGGGAATATCTCCGAAACCGTTCATTTTAGGAACTTAAAAAGTGTGTTTCGGGGTCCCTACAGGACCTCCGAGTAATGTTTCTCGTATCTGCCGGCTTAAAATGAGCTAAATCCGACCTTTGTACCGATTGTCCTTCCTCTGTGCCAAAGGGCCGAAAAAAGTCACTTACAAATTGAATTTTCAAAAACCGTTTCTCAGTGGGCCTCTACATACTCGGATCAACCATCATGCAAAATTTCAGCTCTCTAGGTCAAGTGGTTTGAGCCCTGCGTCGATGAGTCAATTTTGGATGGTCAATGCCAAATGGCCGAAAAAAGTCACTTACAAATTGAATTTTCAAAAACCGATTCCTAGTGAGCCTCTACATACCCGGATCAATCAACATGCAAAATTTCAGCTTTCTAGGTCTAGTGGTTTGAGCCCTGCGGTGATGAGTCAATTTTGGATTATATATAATAGATGAGACTTTCCAAGTCGATTTACTCGTAGAAAAATGGAATATAGCTCTTCTTGCGCGTATCAATGCGAGGTGCTATGTTCGTGGTTTCCACTTCCAAGAAGTGGGAACCGACCCCAGCGTTTTAAGTCCCTAAAACGAACGGTTTTCGAGATATTGCCAGACTACTATCCCCGGTCTGGTAAATTTCAGCGGTTGCCATAGCAACGTTGATCTGTTTCTCAGAGGGAACACAGTTATTTGGGAATATCTCCAAAACCGTTCATTTTAGGAACTTAAAAAGTGTGTTTCGGGGTCCCTACAGGACCTCCGAGTATTGTTTCTCGTATCTGCCGGCTTAAAATGAGCTAAATCTGACCTTTGTACCGACTGTCCTTCCTCAGTGCGAAAGGGCCTAAAAAAGTCACTTACAAATTGAATTTTCAAAAACCGTTTCTCAGTGGGCCTCTACATACTCGGATCAACCAACATGCAAAATTTCAGCTTTCTAGGTCTAGTGGTTTGAGCCCTGCGTCGATGAGTCAATTTTGGATGGTCAATGCCAAAAGGCCGAAAAAAATCCCTTACAAATTGAATTTTCAAAAACCGTTTCTTAGTAGGCCTCTACATACTCGGATCAACCAACATGCAAAATTTCAGCTATCTTTGTCTAGTGGTTTGAGCCCTTCGGTGATGAGTCAATTTTGGATTATATATAATAGATGAGACTTTCCAAGTCGATTTACTCGTAGAAAAATGGAATATAGCTCTTCTTGCGCGTATCAATGCGAGGTGCAATGTTCGTGGTTTCCACTTCCAAGAAGTGGGAACCGAACCCAGCGTTTTAAGGCCCTAAAACGAACGGTTTTTGAGATATTGCCAGAAAACTATCCCCGGTCTGGGAAATGTCAGCGGTTGCCATAGTAACGTTGATCTGTTTCTCAGAGGGAACACAGTTATTTGGGAATATCTCCGAAACCGTTCATTTTAGGAACTTATAAAGTGTGTTTCGGGGTCCCTACAGGACCTCCGAGTATTGTTTCTCGCATCTACCGGCTTAAAATGAGCTAAATCCGACCTTTGTACCGATTGTCCTTCCTCTGTGCCAAAGGGCCGAAAAAAGTCACTTACAAATTGAATTTTCAAAAACCGTTTCTCAGTGGGCCTCTACATACTAGGATCAACCAACATGCAAAATTTCAGCTATCTAGGTCTAGTGGTTTGAGCCCTGCGTCGATGAGCCAATTCTGGATGGTCAATGCCAAAGGGCGAAAAAAGTCACTTACAAATCGAATTTTCAAAAACCGTTTCTTAGTGAGCCTCTACATACCCGGATCAACCAACATGCAAAATTACAGCTTTCTAGGTCTAATGGTTAGAGCCCTGCGATGATGAGTCAATTTTGGATTATATATAATAGATGAGATTTCCAAGTCGATTTGCTCGTAGAAATATGGAATATAGCTCTTCTTGCGCGTATCAATGCGAGGAGCAATGTTCGTGACCAAACCCAGCGTTTTAAGGCCCTAATACGAAGGGTTTTTGAGATATTGCCAGAAAACTATCCCCGGTCTGGGAAATTTGAGCGGTTGCCATAGTAACGTTGATCTGTTTCTCAGAGGGAACACAGTTATTTGGGAATATCTCCGAAACCGTTCATTTTAGGAACTTAAAAAGTGTGTTTCGGGGTCCCTACAGGACCTCCGAGTATTGTTTCTCGTATCTGCCGGCTTAAAATGAGCTAAATCCGACCTTTGTACCGACTGTCCTTCCTCAGTGCGAAAGGGCCTAAAAAAGTCACTTACAAATTGAATTTTCAAAAACCGTTCCTCAGTGGGCCTCTACATACTCGGATCAACCAACATGCAAAATTTCAGCTTTCTAGGTCAAGTGGTTTGAGCCCTGCGTCGATGAGTCAATTTTGGATGGTCAATGCCAAATGGCCGAAAAAAGTCACTTACCAATTGAATTTTCAAAAACCGTATCTTAGTGAGCCTCTACATACCCGGATCAACCAACATGCAAAATTTCAGCTTTCTAGGTCTAGTGGTTTGAGCCCTGCGGTGATGAGTCAATTTTGGATTATATATAATAGATGAGACATTCCAAGTCGATTTACTCGTAGAAAAATGGAATATAGCTCTTCTTGCGCGTATCAATGCGAGGTGCTATGTTCGTGGTTTCCACTTCCAAGAAGTGGGAACCGAACCCAGCGTTTTAAGACCCTAAAACGAACGGTTTTCGAGATATTGCCAGACTACTATCCCCGGTCTGGTAAATTTCAGCGGTTGCCATAGCAACGTTGATCTGTTTCTCAGAGGGAACACAGTTATTTGGGAATATCTCCAAAACCGTTCATTTTAGGAACTTAAAAAGTGTGTTTCGGGGTCCCTACAGGACCTCCGAGTATTGTTTCTCGTATCTGCCGGCTTAAAATGAGCTAAATCCGACCTTTGTACCAACTGTCCTTCCTCAGTGCGAAAGGGCCTAAAAAAGTCACTTACAAATTGAATTTGCAAAAACCGTTCCTCAGTGGGCCTCTACATACTCGGATCAACCATCATGCAAAATTTCAGCTTTCTAGGTCTAGTGGTTTGAGCCCTGCGTCGATGAGTCAATTTTGGATGGTCAATGCCAAAGGGCCGAAAAAAGTCACTTACAAATTGAATTTTCAAAAACCGTTTCTCAGTGAGCCTCTACATACCCGGATCAACCAACATGCAAAATTTCAGCTTTCTAGGTCTAGTGGTTTGAGCCCTGCGGTGATGAGTCAATTTTGGATTATATATAATAGATGAGAATTACCAAGTCGATTTACTCGTAGAAATATGGAATATAGCTCTTCTAGCGCGTATCAATGCGAGGAGCAATGTTCCAGACCGAACCCAGCGTTTTAAGGCCCTAATACGAAGGGTTTTCGAGATATTGCCAGAATACTATCCCCGGTCTGGGAAATTTGAGCGGTTGCCATAGTAACGTTGATCTGTTTCTCAGAGGGAACACAGTTATTTGGGAATATCTCCGAAACCGTTCATTTTAGGAACTTAAAAAGTGTGTTTCGGGGTCCCTACAGGACCTCCGAGTATTGTTTCTCGTATCTGCCGGCTTAAAATGAGCTCAATCCGACCTTTGTACCGACTGTCCTTCCTCAGTGCCAAAGGGCCGAAAAATGTCACTTACAAATTGAATTTTCAAAAACCGTTTCTCAGTGGGCCTCTACATACTCGGATCAACCAACATGCAAAATTTCAGCTTTCTAGGTCTAGTGGTTTGAGCCCTGCGTCGATGAGTCAATTTAGGATGGTCAATGCCAAAGGGCCGAAAAAAATCACTTACAAATTGAATTTTCAAAAACCGTTTCTTAGTGAGCCTCTAAATAATCGGATCAACCAACATGCAAAATTTCAGCTTTCTATGTCTAGTGGTTTGAGCCCTGCGGTGATAAGTCAATTTTAGATTATATATAATAGATGAGACTTTCCAAGTCGATTTACTCGTAGAAAAATTGAATATAGCTCTTCTTGCGCGTACCGATGCGAGGTGCAATGTTCGTGGTTTCCACTTCCATGAAGTGGGAACCGAACCCAGCGTTTTAAGTCCCAAAAACGAACGGTTTTCGGGATATTGCCAGAAAACTATCCCCGGTCTGAGAAATTTCAGCGGTTGCCATAGTAACGTTGATCTGTTTCTCAGAGGGAACACAGTTATTTGGAAATATCTCCGAAACCGTTCATTTTAGGAATTTAAAAAGTGTGTTTCGGGGTCCCTACAGGACCTCCGAGTATTGTTTCTCGTATCTGCCGGCTTAAAATGAGCTAAATCCGACCTTTGTACCGACTGTCCTTCCTCTGTGCCAAAGGGCCGAAAAAAAGTCACTTACAAATTGAATTTTCAAAACTCGCTTCTCAGTGGGCCTCTACATACTCGGATCAACCAACATGCAAAATGTCAGCTTTCTAGGTCTAATGGTTTGAGCCCTGCGGTGATGAGTCAATTTTGGATTATATATAATAGATGAGACTTTCCAAGTCGATTTACTCGTAGAAATATGGAATATAGCTCTTCTTGCGCGTATCAATGCTAGGAGCAATGTTCGTTGTTTCCACTTCGGAAGTGGAAACCGAACCCAGATTTTTAAGGCCCTAATACGAACGGTTTTCGAGATATTGCCAGAAAACTATCCCCGGTCTGGGAAATTTCAGCGGTTGCCATAGTAACGTTGATCTGTTTCTCAGAGGGAACACAGATATTTGGGAATATCTCCGAAACCGTTCATTTTAGGAACTTAAAAAGTGTGTTTCGGGGTCCCTACAGGACCTCCGAGTATTGTTTCTCGTATCTGCCGGCTTAAAATGAGCTAAATCCGACCTTTGTACCGACTGTCCTTCCTCAGTGCGAAAGGGCCTAAAAAAGTCACTTACAAATTGAATTTTCAAAAACCGTTCCTCAGTGGGCCTCTACATACTCGGATCAACCAACATGCAAAATGTCAGCTTTCTAGGTCTAATGGTTTGAGCCCTGCGGTGATGAGTCAATTTTGGATTATATATAATAGATGAGACTTTCCAAGTCGATTTACTCGTAGAAAAATGGAATATAGCTCTTCTTGCGCGTATCAATGCGAGGTGCAATGTTCGTGGTTTCCACTTCCAAGAAGTGGGAACCGAACCCAGCGTTTTAAGGCCCAAAAACGAACGGTTTTCGAGATATTACCAGAATACTATCCCCGGTCTGGTAAATTTCAGCGGTTGCCATAGCAACGTTGATCTGTTTCTCAGAGGGAACACAGTTATTTGGGAATATCTCCGAAACCGTTCATTTTAGGAACTTAAATAGTGTGTTTCAGGGTCCCTACACGACCTCCGAGTATTGTTTCTCGTATCTGCCGGCTTAAAATGAGCTAAATCCGACCTTTGTACCGACTGTCCTTCCTCAGTGCCAAAGGGCGGAAAAAAGTCACTTACAAATTGAATTTTCAAAAACCGTTTCTCAGTGGGCCTCTACATACTCGGATCAACCAACATGCAAAATTTCAGCTGTCTAGGTTTAGTGGTTTGAGCCCTGCGTCGATGAGTCAATTTTGGATGGTCAATGCCAAAGGGCCGAAAAAAGTCACTTACAAATTGAATTTTCAAAAACCGTTTCTTAGTGAGCCTCTACATACTCGGATCAACTAACATGCAAAATTTTAGCGTTCTAGGTCTAGTGGTTTGAGCACTGCGGTGATGAGCCAATTTTGGATTATATATAATAGTTTGAAACAAGAGTAATGAAGCACAACTTTGTGAGAAATAAATAAGTTATGTATCAGAGAAAGAATATAGTCATGTGTTTGATGAATGTAAATAGTTTATTTCTTAAAGTGAGGTATGGAAGGACAGAGAATCCTATAAGTGAAGAGTTTATTCATTTCAGAAACGAAATAAAATGTATAGAACGATATAGTTAACAGGAGTATTCAATATTGGCACTGAGGTAACTTTTGTATGCAAGTAATGTAATGACATTGTAAAACCCAGAACTTTGGAGTACAGAAAAGAACAGTATGCGATAGTAAAAGGCATAACTGAACGAGAAACGTTATTATAGAATGTTATGGTTGTATATTTATCATGAAACGATACTGTAAGATGGAAGGAGAGATATAAATATTTATTACGAACATAAACGTGAGGGATGATTATTGTTATTTTTATAACAGACACAAGCTGACTTGAAATCAGAATTATGCGATAAATTGTAACATAGTAATATGTGAAGCGAAGGAGGAATTATGTGGAAAGTATTTGGACATAGCACGAGATGTACAATCGATAGAGGAGTTTGTAGGAAGGGGAGAGATGTATTCATGAACGTCATTACTGTTGTAATTTCTAGTAGGAATACTAAATATCATACTTTGATGAAAGTAGTTGATATGGAACGGTAGAAGTTTTTGTGAACGTGCTAAGAAAAGGAAGGTTGATGAAATGCATTTGTATTGATAAAGGCGTAACTGAAGCCGCGATAATATGCAACGTGAGTTATTGAAGAAAGGTTTTGTTATATTTTGTGGTGAGCAAGAGAAGTCATATTTTGTATTTGGAGGAGAAGGAGTGTGGGAGTGAGGATTTATGCCACACACACTCGATTTTTGGTTGAAGAGCTTATCTGAACAGTCGTGCATTGTTAGTTTGTTTTATTATTAATTATTGAAATACCAGAGTTGTACACTAAAGTGATGAAATATTAACTTCACTGTTCGTATTTATGATTCAGATGGAATTGACACACAAACACCCATTTTGTCTAGTTTATTGTGTGAGATACGCAGAAAGATGATGTTACACGTAAAGAAAGATGATAAGACAGGAGGATAGTGATGAAATGAACTCTAATGAATTAGAGACAGTTATTTTATATCCTGCGGGACGCGATCATGTATAAAATGTAAATACGTTATTATTTTAGTATTAATTATTACTTTTATTATATTTAGGAACATAAGATTTAAAAATTGAAGACTTTAACGATTGTATTATGTAGGGAGTATATTTGTTGCGATGAGCGTTAAAGCCTAACTTTAGTAAACAGATAGGACAGACACTACTGTCATTAATTAAACTATGTATATTTAAATATTATTAAGCTAGAGATACTTGTTGAAATAGTATAAAGATGCAAGAAAGACACGTATTAAGCGCATCAGCCATAAGTGAGGCATAAACAATTAATCTATTTTATTCTTGATGAAGGGAAGATAATTTTTGTCATGTGATATTTTATTATTAATTAATGGCAAGGACTTTTTTATTCTTGCTGAGTTTTTTAGAACTGTTTCTTTGATTCAATGCCTAATTACACTAGAAATATACCACTAGCTAGATGCACACAGATGATCGACGACTTATCTTAAAGCCCGAGAGCCGAGTTGCTCGTTAATGCTCTAAGTAGGGGAGCAGTGAGAGTTCTAAATAGTGACACGATCCGCTCGGCTACGCTGATCTGTTATGTATATTTCGCGAAACCATGGGCATGCGACATATCGTTGGACTCGGGCTAACGCCCTCTTTTTAATGGACCACTCGTTATATTTTTCAAAGTAGGCAATAGTTTGAAAACCAAACATGATAGAATGGTATGCCATAGTTGAAACGAATGGTCTTTATGTCCTTTATATCTTATAATGAAACTTTTTTTATTTTTGATGTTTTTTGAAAAAGGTTCAATTTAGAATTTTTTATATTTTGGAAACAAAAGAGTTTACAAAAAAAATTGTTTGACATAAATGAATGGCCCTGACCCCCTCTACCCCCAAAATGAATTTCAAGTCTCTAGGACTAAAACTGTGCAGTAGTGCTAGGTTGTAGGTTCTACTTCAACCCCTACTTTCATATAAACTTTGCCGATATCTCTCGAACGCGTGGTCGGATTTTAACGAACGAGGTATTGTTGGCGTCGGGATGACGTTCTCTTGGCTAAGCATGTGTGTTGGTATTTTTTTTTTATTGAAAATTCTTGTTTATTGGATTGACACTATTTTGGAAACCCTGAATTGGAAATAAAGTTTGTTTGACGTTAATGAAAGGTGGGTACGCCCTCTAGGTGGACAGCAAGTTTCAAGGGTGTAGGAGACAAAATTATAGCCTACATTCTCGAGAACATTGGTGATCATTGGCGAACGGATGGTTGTATTTTAACAAATGAGGTGTCGTTGGACTCGAGCTGACTTCCTCTTTCCTATAGATCACTCGTTATATTACCGGGTGAGTTAGCCGAGGTCGTTGCGGCATGACTGTTGGCAGTCACTCACATCCGGGAGGCGAGGAGGTTCGAATCCTCCCGCCGGCAACCTTGAAGATGGTCTTCTGTGGTTTCCCATCTTCCTTCCAGGCAAATGCCGGGGTTGGTCCCTACCTATAGGCCACAGCCGCTACCTTCCAACTCCTCGACCCTCCCTTCCAACTTTCCTCCCCAACGGTACTTGTAGCTCACCCATTGGGTGTCCGTCTCGAAGCAGCTACAAAACTGGCGAGCCGAACATGTCCTCGGACACTCCCGGCGTTAAAAGCCATACGCTATAAAAAAACTCGTTATATTTATGAAAAAAAAATTGAAAAATTTTGTTTTCGAAAGAAGGCGATAGTTTGAAACCAAACATGATTTTATTTTTTATAATAATACTTTCTTATACTTCGAAATTTTTGAAAACCCTTAAATTTTGAATTTTTACTATTTTGGAAACTAACACGTTGACAAATAAGTTTGTTTGACATAAATGAAAGGTCCCTACCCCCTCTACCAGGAAAATAAATGTCAAGTCTCTAGGACAAGAAAAACTAGGCATTCAAAATATTTTTTCCTTTTTTTTTTTTAAATAAAAGCGTGTTTGTAGACAGAGAGCCGGTAGCGCTGGGCGTGTGTACCAACGAGGCTATGACTGAGCATGGTGAATACTGGAAAATGCTATTTCGACGGGGGCGATGTATGGCAAAACGAGGGATTGCTTTTCGATATTTTTTTTCCTATGACGAATGAATGAAGGCGATTATTTTGAAATGTGACAAGCATGCTAAGATTTTTTACCCCTGAAGGGGATCTTTAACGTTTTAGATAACGGTGATGAGCGAGATCGCTCTGTGACACAACAGACGGTTGTAGGATATGACCAAGTGATTCTTAGACGTTGGCGATCTCGGTGACCGTGCCCGGGAGAAATTAATAGCTATTTTGGTGGGATTGTGGGGGCAGTTGATGACGGTTGGTTTTGTGACATTTCCTATGACGGATAGAGGCGAATATTTGAAAATGTGTTAAGTGTGCTAGGAATGTTTTTTTACCACTAAAGGGGATCTTTAACATGCTAGTAAACGGTGATAAGCGAGACTGCTGTCTGCCACAGTAATTGGTTTTAGAATATGGAAACCTATAACATTTGCTCGACCAAGTCATGTGCATGTACGCAAAGAGCCAAAACGGTAAGGTCATTGGCCTGAAATGTTATAAACTAAATATTGAACTGGGTAAAGTCATGTGTTTTAGGATGAAAGTATGTGGTTAACATGATCATGTATTGAGGATGGCCGCTTGCTGGTAATTATTATTACAGTAAAATGTTTGATAATAATAATAATAAGACACACACAAATGTTTTGAATGCTAACACGCACACACTCCAGCTCACTGGTGACTGAATATTGTACCTAGCCAGAGGACTCGTGAGAGCTGTTGTTGGTGCTGACGATGCAGGAATGTCTACGTCAGCAGGAAGTGTGATATCAGCTTACTTGCCTCGTGGTGGCTAGCAGGTGTGCTGTTTAAGCAGAGACCGCCATTTTGGTTCTGAGACAGTAGGACTACCGATATATAAGAGGTAGCCATTTTGGTTCCTTATTAAAAACATGAAACTAGTATAAGGTACACGAATCTTATTCAAATTGAGGAATGTGGAGAGGCGTGGGAACACATGCGAGAGAGAGAGACAGAGAACCATTCAAGGTCAAAACGCTGAGAAAATACAACTTTTTCAGTTGCTAGGCTAACTGATAACGATTGCGTTAGTCATGCACTTGCCATTTTAGCACACGGACGTATACAGTAGAGCTGTGGAAGAAAAATCCTTTTATTTTTTGGTAAGTACCTATGAATGACTATTTTAATAATGTCATGCTAATGAACCTTAACTTTGTAGTTATTTATAAGGTAACTATTGATTCTTTAATTTATTTGTTTGCAGAAAACCGGTATACCTCACATGTCTGAGATACAAGAAACCAGTTTACTTTTGAGCCCACTAGAAGGAAACAGCAACAAGCCACTGCAAGTGAAGGTGGGTTTATTTTTTTAAACTAACTTGTTTCATTTTTTGTTTCATATTTTATTTTATGAAATGCATGTACTAACCTGAATTTAGGTATTTATAACGGTTTATTTAATTATTTTTAGAAACTTGGAAAGAAAATCCTTACCGTCGTAGCAGTCGCTGAAAACTCGAGACGCAGTAAAGTGCAACCATTGTTTCCAGGCAGTGAACAATTTAAAACTCAGGTAAGCCTAACATAAAATGCTATTCCATTTTACCACTACTGAAAACTCGTAGACAAAAAATTCATTACCTGTACATGACTAGGACGAGGATTGCTTTCTTGATTAATGACTATGTATTGGCAACCGGTACAAGACCATATTGGTTGTTTGCCGGGAAAGTACAAGGCCATATTGGATTTTGCAAAAAAACAAAATTTTAATTTAAATGACTTGTCGTTCCCTATAATAATAATAATAATAATAATAATAATATAATATTAATAATAATATTAATATCGTATGGCCTCGGGTGCCGGGTGAAAGCTTTGTTATTTTACACACAGAGGGTAGCTTGCATGTCGAATTTATTTGTTCCTTGACTATGAAAGTCAAGGAGGTTAGATGTTAGATATCTAATCTCCTTAAACTCTATTGCGCTTTCTAGTAGAAAAATGGGGAAAGAATAGGTAGAAAACCGTGGATCACTCAGGATATA
This sequence comes from Meconema thalassinum, assembly GCA_946902985.2. Taxonomy (NCBI): domain Eukaryota; kingdom Metazoa; phylum Arthropoda; class Insecta; order Orthoptera; family Tettigoniidae; genus Meconema; species Meconema thalassinum. Next base: position 36,760,527 of record OX336392.1, read on the forward strand.
CTAGAATTGATGGATGAAAGGCGGAAACACAAGAATGTAAGAGATGAAAAGGGGAAAGCAGAATACAGACGTCTGAGAAATGAGGTTAACAAGAAGTGCAAGGAAGCGAAAGGAGAATGGTTTGAAAGAGAAATGTGCAGGTATAGAAGATTGTCTGAAATTAGGAAAAGTAGACACAGCTTATCGAAGGATTAAGAATACTTTTGGGGAAAAGAAGACTAAGTGCTGTAATATTAAGGACACAATTGGAAAGTCTCTAACAGATAGGGAAGAAAAGGTTGAGAGACGGAAAGCTTACATAGAGTGCTTGTATAAGGGAAAGGAGATTGAGAATCATGTAATGGAAAGGGAGGAGGAAATTGATGAGGATGCAAAAGGAGATTTAATATTGAGATCAGAATATGACAGAGCATTGGAGGAATTTAATAGGAACAAAGCACCAGGCATAGATGATATACCGATTGAGTTGCTACGCTGCATAGGCGATGAAGATCTGATCAGGTTATTTCACTTGGTGTGTAGGATTTATGAGACAGGTGAGGTACCCCCTGATTTCAAGAAGAATGTAATCATCCCTATACCAAAGAAAGTGGGAGCTGACAGATGTGAAGATTACCGTACAATCAGCTTGATTACTCATGCTTCAAAGATCCTGTCTAGAATAATTTACAAGAGGATTGAAAGCCAGATAGAAACGGAGTTGGGCGAAGACCAATTTGGTTTCAGGAGAAATGTAGGAACAAGGGAAGCTGTACTAAGTCTTAGGCTGATTTTGGAAGGTAGAATAAGGAAAGATAAGAGAACGTTCATGGCTTTTGTAGACTTAGAAAAGGCTTTTGATAACGTTGATTGGACTAAATTGTTTGACATTTTGAAATCCATTGGAATAAAGTACAGGGATAGGAGGGTGATATACAATCTATACAGAAACCAGACAGCAGTCATTCGAGTTGAAGGACATGAGAGAGAAGCTGGTATTCAGAAAGGTGTAAGGCAAGGCTGCAACTTATCACCCATACTTTTCAATCTTTACATTGAACAAGCAATGAAGGAAATTAGAGAAAAATGTAAAGTGGGAGTGAAGATTCAAGGAGAAATAATTTCAACTCTGAGATTTGCTGATGACATCGTCATCTTGGCCGACAAGCCTGAGGATTTGAATGAGTTTTTGAATGGTATGGACTCAGTCTTACGGAAAGAATTCATGATGAAAATTAATAAATGTAAAACAAAAATACTGGAATGCAGCCGAAATAAATCAGAAACCTCTATGGAGATCAAATTGGCAGGTGAAAAGCTGAAGGAAGTAGGAGACTTCTGTTACTTAGGAAGCAGGATAACCAGTGATGGACGAAGCAAAGAGGATATAAAAAGTAGGTTGGCTCAGGCAAAGAAAGCATTTCTACAAAAAAGGAATCTGCTGACATCGAATATAGATTTAGGTATTAGGAAGTCATTTTTGAAAGCCTTTGTCTGGAGTGTGGCGCTCTATGGAAGTGAAACTTGGACTATTGGTGCAGCAGAAAAGAGGAGAATTGAAGCATTTGAAATGTGGTGTTACAGGAGAATGATGAAGATCAGATGGGTAGATAGGGTTACAAACGAAGAGGTATTAAGACGAGTGGGAGAGAAGAGATGTTTCTGGCGACTGCTAATGAAGAGAAGAGATAGGTTGGTAGGACACATACTAAGACATCCAGGAATAGCAAGCTTAGTTATGGAAGGAAGGGTCGAGGACAAGAACCGTAGGGGTAGACCAAGGTTAGAATATGTTAAACAGATTGCCTTGGATGTAGGGTGTGGTAGCTATGTAGAGATGAAACGTTTAGCTCAGGACAGGGAGGCATGGAGAGCTGCATCAAACCAGTCAAAAGGCTGAAGACTCAAACAACAACAACGTACCCTACGAACTCAACGAACATTCACAGGTTTGAACATGATAATCTCAACAAAATGACATGACATTATTATTTTTTGTTTATGTATTGGTTAAAGGGGAATGTAAATGACTGCAGCTTTATAAAAAGAAAATAAGTACATGGGTTACTGTTAGTGCCGACGAACAGTTTATTATAATTTTTATGGTGTTTTGATATATTAATGCCAATTAACGTTAAAGTTTTATTTACAAGTATTGATTGATTGATTGATTGATTGAGTGAGTGATTGGTTATTTTGTTTGCTTGTAGGTGTCGTCATGCGCCATTAACGTAATTAACAGACAGTGAACAAGCATACATTGTGCTTTAAAGTTCTCTGTGCAACGTTAATAACTTACAATAAGAAAAGGTTTTATTATAACACATGGCGTTAGTACCAAATACAACAAGTGGGCAAGTTGGTTTACCACGTGGGTTAAATTTAAAATCAGAACATGATCGTTGGTTTACATTTGAATCCTGGCCTGTAGGCTTTTTGTCGACACATGAACTTGCAAAAGCCGGGATTTTTTACTTGAGCCTAGAAGATGTGGTGCGCTGTGTGTTTTGTCGTATTGAACTTTCACACTGGGAAGAAGGGGATGATCCCTTTAGGGAGACCATTTGCGATGGTCTCCTTGTTGTCCTTACATGCTTGGAAAACAAGTGGGTAACATACCCGTGTATCCATTTTACCGAACCACAAGACCATTGGCCGCTACTAACGTTGCTGAATCACAAATAAATAATTATAATGATGTATTACCAGCCAACAACAGTAGTGTCGATATATGTGGTCCATGTGCCATAGACAGTGTTAAATTGGCATGTGCTTTTGAAAAATTGGGAGTTTGCAAGATTAAAGCACTAGCACACCCAGAGTACAGCTCTGTTGAAAAACGTTTAGAATCTTATAAAAATGTTTGGCCATTAATATTAAAACACCTTACCAAACAGCTAAGTGAAGCTGGATTTTTTTTATACTGGTGAAGGGGATAAAACAATATGTTTTTATTGTGGATTTGCTTTAAAGGATTGGCAAATGACTGATGACCCTTTTGTGCAACACGCTCGTTGGTTACCTAACTGTAAATACATGGTGTTGCTTAAAGGTCAGGAATTTGTGAACACTATTCGTAAAGAAAACGTGATTGCAGAACAAGACATAAAAGTGCCTTTAGAGTTAGAACACTCGGAGCAAATACATGAGGCTGAAAAAAAACATTTATCTCACTAGCAGATACATAAGTGTGACCAACAATTATGTAAAATTTGTTATCAAGACGAACTAGGTGTTGTATATTTGCCTTGTGGACACATGATAGCCTGTGTCAAGTGTGCATTAGAACTCAACACTTGTGCTATATGCAGAAAAGCAGTATCTGCTACAGTTAGGGCTTTTCTTGCATAAGTAGTATAATTTATTAGCAATGCATAGTGCAAAATCCCTAATTGCACAATATTATTATTAAAGATGCTTTAGAGTGTAATAGATATGCTTTTCTTTTGTTTATAGACTACTACAATGAATGTTTTGAATGCTGTGGGTCAAGCATGTGGCTTAGAGACAAAGAAGCTCAGCGAATTGCCAACGCATATTCAATTCAGCATTATCAAGATTCGGAAATTGAAAACATCATATGGTGAACGTGTGAAAACTTTGGGACATTTCTGCCTACACGGTTTAATGATATGTCGGAGAGTGTTTTTGATGAAGTCAATAATGCTGTGTAACCTGCACACTTAATTTATGGAGGTTTTAAATACAATAGGTGCATGGTCCGTTTTAATTAATTGAAAAAAAAAATGTGAAATAATAATGGAAAATATAAGTAATGACAATGGACTGAAAGAAAAACAAGTAGTTCCGTGAAGAACTATACAGCCTATTTTCATATATCCTGCTCATGTTAATTGTCTCTATCAACATACAAAATTTCAGTTTAATTGCTGTAACAGATTCGTAGATATTGAGAACCGTCTAAATATTTCATATGGTCGCCAGGATGGATTTTTATTTTTGTATTATTACATTAAGGTTATTGTGTACGAGTGGTATTCAAACTTCAATCGCATGATTAGAACACAAGGAGTAAAAACGAGATTTTAAAATTTCGCATAGCTGCCATCTTGTGGTTATGGAAATAATTGAAATAAATTACATGCCAGTGGATCAACATTTGTATAAGCATTTAACGTGCACCGTTTCACGGCACTCGGATAGTTAATTCGCGAGAAACGTCCTTTTAAATATTTATACTTCGTGTCGCCGCCATGTTGGATTTGTGCTCACCGGATTACTGAAAGTCATATAGGTGAGCATATGTTCATAGTCTCTATGAACATAAAAAAATCAGTTTGGTTGCTGTAAAAGATTCATAGATATTGAGAACCGTCTAAATATTTCGGAAGCTCGCCATTTAGGATTGTTATATGTATAGGCCATAGAGTTATGTACCATGCAAGGAGAATTATTGCCTAGCTTCATTATTCAAACTTTCACTTCGGTCGCTTGATTACGACACAAGAATAAAAACTTAATTTTAAAATTTCGCACAGCCGCCATCTTGAGGTTATGTAAACAGTTGAATTAAATTAGATGGCAGTGCATTACAATCTGCAAAATCATTTACTGTAGCACATTTCACTGCGCTCAGAGAGTTAAATCACGAGAAAAGTCTATTACAATATTTCAAATTCGCTTGGTCGCCATGTTCGTTTTGTACTTTACAGGTTTATGAAATATACATAGGTAAACTTGTATCAGTACCCTTTATCACCGTACAAAATTGCATGATGATATCTGTAACAGTTTTGGAGATATGGAATGTCTGTGAAATATTTCGCACAGCCGCCATTTTGAGGTTATGTAAACAATTGAACTAAATTAGACTCCAGTGCATTACAATGTGTATAAACATTTGCTGTACCAAGTTTCATTACGTTTGGATAGTTAAATCGCGAGAAATGTCTATTTAAATTCTCAATTTCACTTGACCGCCATATTGGTTTTGTTGTCACCAGATTTTTGAAAGTCTCATAGGTGAACTTCTAGTAGTGCCCTTTATCACCGTACACAATTTCAGGGCGATATCGGTAATAGTTTCGGAGATATTGAATGCTGGTGAAATATTTTGCACAGCCGCCATGTTGGATTGGTGAGACGTAACAAAATTTGAAGGGCAGGGTCGAGGTCGCTGGGAATAGTGCTATGAACTTACCGAGTTTCATTGAAATCTCGCCAGCCGTTTAGATTTTATTAGGGGGGGACAAACACACACCTCACACACACACACACACACACACTCACGCGCACACGCACACACGGACAAAAGGTGATCTCATAAGCCTATTTTTTCAAAATTGAAAATAGGCTAAAAATATGTGTATAGAATAATAATGTTTTAGTTTTTAGTATTGTCTTAAAAATATTATCATGGAACAAAAAATATATATATAGTTTGTAAATAAATGCAAAATGATGTTACAATGTTGTTTTATTTTATACAAAGTTAGAATATTTAACATTGCAGAGTATACATGATTATGGCAATAGATGCATACTTAATACAACTCTTTCTCTCTTTACAATAGTCTGTTATAGTTTCTAAACACAAAGCTTGTTGTAGATATTTTTATAACAATGTCTATTCACTGTTTTTTTAACTGGGGAAGCCGCAATGGTTTATAGGCATAGGAACCTAATTGTTATTACTATTTAGTCATTTTGATCCTCTTGCAATGCTACGGTACCTTTCTGCTTATCAAGAGCAGATGACCTAGTTGTTCCACTCTTTAAAACGACAACAACAACACTAGCTCTTGCATAGTTTGTGATGTTGATGGCTCTTGCGGTGTGGAAGATGGATTAAACATAACTTTTAGAACAGGGGTTAAACGTTGCTCATTAAACAATCCACTATTTTGAGTAGAAATATGGTTTTCTTGATTTTTGTCGACGGCAACTGTGTTTCATGCAGTACACTACATTGATGATCACTAACACTTAAAACCTCACTATTTTTACTTTTTAGGTCACCACGGCAATGCTTGGAACGTTGTTTTGAACAGCGCCAAATAACAGTTCCGTTTTTATTGGTTCATTTCACAATATATGAATATCCTTTATAGTATGCATACCAAGTCACTGATATTTCCATGTCAACTGTCAAGCATAGACTAAGCTCTAGTAAAGTCAACTTGGTAATAAGAATAATAGTTTAATGTGAGAGCAAATATGGATCCAAAGAGCTCAGGTAAAAGTGGAAGCAAATAAGCAAATATAAGAACCAAGAGTGGGGGTAAAAGTGGTCGCAAAGTGGTAGAGCCATTATACTATAATTTCAGCACGCCGTAGCTCTTGTTCAATTTCTTTGATTTCCCAATCGTGACCGGTATGCCCAGTTTGTTGTAAAGCATGCAAGTGTCGAAGCCGTTGAATTAGCTTACTGGGTTTGTTCCAGTATACAAATTAAACAAGTGAATTTTTAGGTGTAAACAAAGCATTACCATTATCATCATCAACATTATCATTATCATCATCATCATTATCATCATCATGATCATCATTATCATCATGACCATTATCACTATTACTATATAGTCCTTTTTGATCCTCTTGCAATACCACTTCAATTATAGTCTGCGTTGATTTTGAAAGTGTTAAAGGTTTCTTGGACGTTGACAACTGTCTTATCATGACTTTTTGAGGACATGATAATTCCTTTTGAACAAACACTGCACAATTTTTAGCCGCAATATCTTTTTCTTGGACTTGCTTTTTAGCATTTTGATAATTGTTTGTAAACAGCAACCGTGGTTCGTTTGGAGCACTACATTGATGAACACTCACACTTAAAACCTTTCATTTTTACTTTTCATATTGCCTCGACATTTTGTTGACCTCTGTTTTGAGCATCGCCAGAATATTATTCCTTTCGCATTCTGACGATTATAGTTATAAGAGTAGCCTTGATGGAGTAAACGTTGCCTACCTTTGTTGGTTGTAGTAAGTTCCATAGTAGTTACTGACCTGTCAGTACGATGTTCACACTACAAAGGTTACAACTGTTTTGATGATGGAGTGACCTACCATAAGCTTATATATTGGCTTATGTGTTGGCTTCTTGTGTTGGCTTTTTGTGTTGGCTTTTGTGTTGGCTTTTTGTGTTGGCTTTTTGTGTTGGCTTTTGTATTGGCTTTTGTATTGGCTTATTTGACAAGTTATTTTTGTCAATGTATTTAGTGGATTTTTTCTTGGTGTTGGAAAGTATTTGAAAGAGAGGGAATATTTAAAGACTTAACCTCATCTCACTAACCTAACCTAACCTAACCTAACTTCTCCTAACCTAACCTAACCTAACCCAACTTTACCTAACCTAACCTAACTTCACCTAACCTAACCTTTCAACTCTCAGATGATAATTAAATTCTGGGCATAGTCGAGTTGGAACCCAAGACCTCAAGGGTAAAAACCAATTATTTTTGGTAGCTTATTTTGGTAGCTTATTTTCATGGCTAACCTAACTTTACCTAATCTAACCTCAGCTCACTTTGGATATCACTAGTAAGTGTTCATATCCTCCGCTAGGTGGTATGCTCGTTGTTCAGGTAGTGCTCATATTTACCGCTAGGTAGCCGAAACATACTTTGTGTGTTGCATGTGACTCTTGTGAAGTTTGACCGCGTGCATGGCGTTCTTGTATATGTTCTATATATAAACTCAATATACAATAAACCAATAAATGTTCAGAACTAACATGTATAGCCAGGTTTAGGGTATATAGGAGACCCTTAGCAAGAAAGGCTGTCTAACCCACTAGTCTACAGCCAGCCTTGTCATACGCAGTAAGCACCTGTTGGCAGTAAATCCTATACCACGTTGTTCATAACATGGCACTTAAACAGGCTCTAGATCATGGAATAAAATTGGTAAAAAATCAACGTATGCCTTTAGCCAAGGTCTTTGTTTAAACTTTAACACACGATGATTTCATGTGTTGGCTTTTGTGTTAAAGTTTAAACAAAGACCTTGGCTAAAGGCATACGTTGATTTTTTTTACCAATTTTATTCCATGATCTAGAGCCTGTTTAAGTGCCATGTTATGAACAACGTGGTATAGGATTTACTGCCAACAGGTGCTTACTGCGTATGACGAGGCTGGCTGTAGACTAGTGGGTTAGACAGCCTTTCTTGCTAAGGCTCTCCTATATACCCTAAACCTGGCTATACATGTTAGTTCTGAACATTTATTGGTTTATTGTATATTGAATTTATATATGGAACTTATACAAGCACGTCATGCACGCGATAAAATTCCACAAGAGTCACATGCAACACACAAAGTATGTTTCCGCTACCTAGCGGTAAATATGAGCACTACCTGAACAATGAGCAAGCCACCTAGCGGAGGATATGAACACTTACTAGTGATATCCAAAGTGAGCTGAGGTTGGGTTAGGTAAAGTTAGGTTAGCCATGAAAATAAGCTACCAAAATAAGCTACCAAAATATAATTGGTTTTTACCCTTGAGGTCTTGGGTTCCAACTCGACTATGCCCAGAATTTAATTATCATCTGAGAGTTGAAAGGTTAGGTTAGGTGAAGTTAGGTTAGGTTAGGTTAGGTGAAGTTAGGTTAGGTAAAGTTGGGTTAGGTTAGGTTAGGTTAGGTTAGGAGTAGTAAGGTTAGGTTAGGTTAGGTTAGTGATTTGAGGTTAAGTCTTTAAATATTCCCTCTCTTTCAAATACTTTCCAACACCAAGAAAAAATCCACTAAATACATTGACAAAAATAACTTGTCAAATAAGCCAATACAAAAGCCAATACAAAAGCCAACACAAAAAGCCAACACAAAAAGCCAACACAAAAAGCCAACACAAAAAGTCAACACATAAGCCAATATATAAGCTTATGGTAAGTCACTCCATCAGCAAAACAGTTGTAACCTTTGTAGTGTGAAAATCGTACTGACAGGTCAGTAACTACTATGGAACTTACTACAACCAACAAAGATATGCACCGTGCACTCTATCAATGCTACTCTTATAACTATAATCGTCAGAATGCGAAAAGAATAATATTCTGGCGATGCTCAAAACAGAGGTCAACAATATATCGAGGCAATCTGAAAAGTAAAAATGGAAAGGTTTTAAGTGTGAGTGTTCATCAATGTAGTGCTCCAAACGAACCACGGTTGCTGTTTACAAACAATTATCAAAATGCTAAAAAGCAAGTTCAAGAAAACGATATTGCGGCTAAAAATAGTGCAGTGTTTGTTCAAATGGACTTATCATGTCCTCAAAAAGTCATGTTAAGACAGTTGTCAACGGCCAAAAAACCTTTAACACTATCAAAAAGTCCTCTCGGCACGCCGGAATTCGGAGGTAGATTTCACCGGACAAACTTGGGGATAGGCGAAAATAGGCAGAATATGCAGGTTTTCATAGAAGGATCAGACCTCATTTATTGCGAGAAGGTATTTTATAATTGGAGCTTAATTAACTTTGTTTTTCGTCATTCTATGCTTATTTTAAACATTTTATTGTCTTATGGGAACGGTAACCTTCATGTCATTTGGGGTCCATTTTTATACTTGTGGTCACACTGTCCTTATGCAAGGTTTCGACACTGATGTGTAACTATGTAACGGTCTGTTACTTCTTCACGCAAAATTATATCTCCCGCAGAGATTTTGGTTGGTTCCTCAGTTTAGGGGCTGCGACAACGCGGTCATGTAACCCTGTGTACGTAGGGATGGCTGTAATTCAGGTAAGGACTGCAGACGGTCAATTTCAAGCAGTAGTTCCTAATGTTGCTACAAGGTACTACCTTCAACGACACCTACCTGTCAACTTGGCTACTAGATGCCACCGCAACCAGCAACTCGCAACGAACGTTGGAACTTCCCCTCCAAAGGAAAGCATACTGAGGGATTTTTAGCGCTCTTAGAAAATCCGACGACTTCGGCCGGCTTTGAACTCGCGACCTTGGGCATAGTCATTCAACATGCTTGCTACCAGTTACGTCACCGAAGCCGCTTCACACTTAGTCAGTTGAAAATCTGAATCTGATCTCGTGCAAGTGCGTTGTCATGGCAACGTCTCATGGCTCATCCCTCATCAATTTAGTAGTGTTGCCATGGCAACCACTGATAGCTCTTGGCATTTTCTTATAATTCCGAAATCATTTTTCTCATCCCTTGGCATAATGGTGGGTCATATCAAAAATTCTTTCAGACAAAATTATAGGTAATTATTAGGGGAATATTGTCCATTTTGTACGGTTTTGATATTGTGCCTATTAAGAGAGATATGATTAATGTTTCCCGAAAAACCCACTTTTTCCCACCCCTTTGGTCAATGGTTGGTGCTATAAAAAACCCTTCAAACATAAATTTTTGGGCTTGATCCCACACATAGTATGAACGTTGAACGGATTCGATATTTCACATATTAAGAGAGTTATATTTCACTTTTTCGAAAAAGACCCCCATTTTCACCCCCTTCTACCGATTTAGCCCAGTAACGAACTCGACCGAGATTTTATAGGTATACATATTCGGTAAAAAGTGATTGGTGCAAATTACGGCAGTTATCGTGTCCACAAGAAACTGATACATATATATATATTATATATATATATATATATATATATTATATATATTATATATAAACTTTTGAACTGTCGGTGGTTTAGAGGTCTGGGGGATGTGAAACGCGAAGATATGTCGAAATTTTCCGGAAGTCGAAACATGGTACCCATTACAATAGTTAGCTTTCTAATGAAATCTACCTCTGGTTTGTTCCTCAGTTTAGGGGCTGCGACAACGCGGTCATCTAACCCCGTGTACTTTGGGTGAGTGTAGAATCTGTCTGATAAACGGTGTGAATTGTAATGGCTTTATTGGTCTTAATTCAGGTAAGGAGTGCAGACGGTCAATTTCAAGCAGTAGTTCCTAATGTTGCTACCAGGTCAGAGGCGGCCCGTGCTAATGGACTCAAGGACGCCGCCCCTCCACTGCCTCCTGCAATCGCAATGTTCTTTCTGCTTGCCGCTAGGGAGCACTCAATGATTTGCCATCGCAACCAAGTTCCTCTTCTCGCCGGAAGATGTCTCCTGAACTCGTTTGGACTCAGTAAAAATCGCCCGCTTGTTAATTTACGTTGCTATGACAACGAATTCCTCCATGTATCCCCTCTCCAACCCCTATCCCGGTACGCCAGGACTCAGTGTGCTTGAGTCTCAAGCCAAGCCAACTACAGGCAAGGAGCGCAAGGATTGTATTAGTACCAACATGAAAGTGCGGGAACTTAAAGAAACTGTGTTTAGCTCATTGAGCTTACCTGAAAAAGTTGACTTAAAGAACAGTGGTCGTCCAGTGCCAGTATTGAATATAACGCAAGTTTAAGCTGCGTGTAGGGCCCGTGGCGCGTTTACACGTAAATTTGATGCGTCCGTATATGATAAATGTTTTTGGTTGTGTGGGTGTGAGGACAGTAACTCTTTCTTCTGCTTTGTGTGTTTACTGTATGGAGGTGATGACAATTGGACAAAAGAAGGAGTAAATGATTTGAAGCACCTACATGTGAAAATAAAGAAACATGATAAATCAACTAGACATCAGAATAATACTGTCAGTTTCCAACTTCTCGGCAGATGTAACATTGCCGAAAGTTTAAGTAGTTCGCATATGGAGGCTATTCGTGCTCATAATGAATTGGTTACAAAAAATAGGGAGGTTCTGTCAAAAATAATTGATATTCTGAAATTGTTTGGTGCGTGTAATCTGCCTCTTCGTGGCCACGACGAATCGGCTTCCTCGCATAATAAAGGTGTATTTTTGGAGTTAATAGTATACAGCAAGAATCTTGATCCACTGTTACGCACACATTTTGAAAATGCAAAAGTTTTTAAGGGTACTTCAAACACAATTCAAAACGAGCTCTTGGAATGTATGTTTCAAGTTTGTAGAGATTTCATAACAAACGAAATCAGGCAGTCATCATTCTTAGCCTGTATGGTTGATGATACTAGAAATGTATCGACTCGGACCCAGACAGTGATTGTGTTTCGATACGAATTGAACGGAACGGTACACGAGCGTTTCTGGGGATTTTTCAATGCAGAAAACCATACTGCAGTAGGTTTATCAAAATGCATTTTACAAGAATTACAACTTTTATTACAAGACCATCCCGAAAAATTGATTGCACAAACATATGATGGCGCTGCAGTATTTCAAAGATATTTAGGTGGTGTAAATATCATAGTAAAAATGTCTATAAAAGTTCGCATTATATTTACTGCTATGCACATCAGTTGAACAGGCTCCTGGAAAAGGCGTCATCGAGTGTTTCCAGTGTAAAAGTTTTTTTTGTTAATCTCAAAGGAATGTCAGTTTTCTTCTCGAATTCTCCAGAAAGAACAGCCGCACTCGGTGACGTATGCAGCGTAAGAATACCAAGAGTGTGCGAGACCAGGTGGAATTTTCGTTCGAGGTTGGTAAGGACAATTTTTGAGAATTAAGACTCAATTCTGCAGTGCTTTGAAAACATTCAATCTGAGGCGTCAAAACCTCATACCGCTGAGACAGTGTCACAAGCTGCTGGATTTATTAAGTGGCTGAATGATGATACCTTCTTATTCTGGTTGAATTTCTTCAATAATGTGATGCCTCATGTGGACATTTTATATGCTCAGTTGCAAAAGGTCGAAACAGACGTTGCAAAAATACAACATGCACTGCATTGTTTTGAGTCTTCATTGCAGAATATCAGATACAGATTGCCGAGTTCAATCCAGACAACACAAGAGCCATTACCAAAAAAAGCGATGTGGAAGCTCCGCACAAGATTTAAATGCCGCCGCAAAAGAAATATGTGATTACATGCTCGCTGAGGTGAAAGATAGATTTGAGTTCAGAAATCATCTTTCAGGAGCCAAATTGTTCCTGCTTGAAAACTATGAAGACTACAGGAAACGGCTGCCTGTTGAAGATGTAAACCGTTTTTGTGATGCTTTTCCTGTAATTGACAGAGATGATTTCGCACACGAATTGGGTGTTTTCTACTCACGGCCAGAGTTCTCTCCAAATCGCAACATATCCGGGTGTTTAAAAACTCTTGATTTCCTTATTTCATTTGGACTAGATACTACTGTTTTTAAGGAAATAACAAAGACATTAAAAATATTAGTGACAATGCCAATGACAACATGTGAAACTGAAAGATATTTTTCGACCCTGAAGTTGATAAAATCATATCTACCTAATTCTATGGGGGAGGACAGATTAACAGCTTTAGGGATGCTGTCAATTGAGAAACAAATGGTGAAAGAAATTCCTAACTTTAACAATAAAGTGATAGAGAAGTTCATTAGTGATACTGACAAGTGCAGAAGAATGGAGTTCCACTACAAATGAGAGCTTTTGTGGGGTAAATAGAATTATAGGCTATTGAAATATGCGTATTTTATATGGTTGAGTCCCCCCTCGGTAAAATTCACGAGCCGCTACTGTACCAGGTACTACCGTCAACGACACCTAGCTGTGAACTTGACTACTAGATGCCACCCCAACCAGCAACTCGCAACGAACGTTGGAACTTCCCCTCCAAAGGAAAGCATACTGAGGGATTTTAGCGCTCTTAGAAGATCCGACGACTTCGGCCGGCTTTGAAACCGCGACCTTGGGCATAGACATTCTGCATGCTACAAGTTACGTCACCGAAGCCGCTTCCCACTTAGTCAGATGTCAAAGTCAACCCCTGGCACCATCCAGCCCATAACGGGCTAAGGCCGACAAAGCGACCGCTGCCCAGCCATTTGCCCTGCAGATATTGGGGTGACGCGTGATCAGCGCGTCGGGCCCCTCGGCCGTTAATCTTGGTATTCGTGATCGGGGTGCTGACTCACTGTCATACAGCTACTCAATTGTCCTCACGAGGCTGAGTGCACCCCGTTCCAACCCTCACGTCAGTTTTAAAATCCCTGTCGGAGCCGGGGATTGAACACGGGGCCTCAGGGTGAGAGGCAGCGCGCTACCCCAACACCACGGGGCCGGCTTAGTCAGATGGAAATACTGAATCTGATCTCGTGCAAGTGCGTTGTCATGGCAACGTCTGATGGCTCATCCCTCATCAATTCAGTAGTGTTGCCATGGCAACCTCTGATAGCTCTTGGCATTTTCTTATAATTCCGAAATCATTTTTCTCATCCCTTGGCGTAATGGTGGGTCATATCAAAAATTCTTTCAGACAAACGTTTTAGGTAATTAATAGGGGAATATTGTCCATTTTATACGGTTTTGATATTGTGCATATTAAGAGAGATATGATTAATATTTCCCGAAAAACCCACTTTTCCCACCCCTTTGGTCAATGGTTGGAGCTATAAAAAAACTCTTCAAACATAAATTTTTGGGCTTTATCCGACACATAGTATGAACGTTGAACGGATTCGATATGTCACATATTAAGAGAGTTATAGCAATATTTCATTTTTTCGAAAAAAAAAGCCCCCCATTTTCACCCCATTCGACCGATTTAGCCCAGTAACGAACTCGACCGAGATTTTATAGGTATACATATTCGGTAAAAAATTCAAAGTGATTGGTGCAAAATTACGGCAGTTATCGTGTCCACAAGAAACAGATAGATATATATATATACATACATAAATTATATATTAACTTTCGAACTGACGGTGGTTTTGGGGTCTGGGGGATGTGAAACGCGAAGATATGTCGAAATTTTCCGGAAGTCGAAACATGGGACCCATTGCAATAGTTAGCTTTCTAATGAAATCTACCTAAAATCAACGCAGACTATAAATGAAGTGGTATTGCAAGAGGATCAAAAAGGACTATATAGTAATAGTGATAATGGTCCTGATGATAATGATGATCATGATGATGATAATGATAATGATGATGATGATGATAATGGTAATGTTTGTTTACACCTAAAAATTCATTTGTTAAATTTGTATACTGGAACAAACCCAGTAAGCTAATTCAACGGCTTCGACACTTGCATGCTTTACAACAAACTGGGCATACCGGTCACGATTGGGAAATCAAAGAAATTGAACAAGAGCTACGTCGTGCTAAAATTATTGTGTAATGGCTCTACCACTTTGCGACCACTTTTACCCCCACTCTTGGTTCTTATATTTGCTTATTTGCTTCCACTTTTACCTGAGCTCTTTGGATCCATATTTGCTCTCACATTAAACTATTATTCTTATTACCAAGTTGACTTTACTAGAGCTTAGTCTATGCTTGACAGTTGACATGGAATTATCAGTGACTAGGTATGGTAAGCCTTATGCATACTATAAAGGAAATTCATAAATTGTGAAATGAACCAATAAAAACGGAACTGTTTTTTGGCGCTGTTCAAAACAACGTTCCGAGCATTGCCGTGGTGACCTAAAAAGTAAAAATAGTGAGGTTTTAAGTGTTAGTGATCATCAATGTAGTGTACTGCATGAAACACAGTTGCCGTCGACAAAAAATCAAGAAAACCATATTTCTACTCAAAATAGTGGATTGTTTAATGAGCAACGTTTAACCCCTGTTCTAAAAATTATGTTTAATCCATCTTCCATACCGCAAGAGCCATCAACATCACAAATTATGCAAGAGTTAGTGATGTTGTTGTCGTTTTAAAGAGTGGAACAACTAGGTCATCTGCTCTTGATATGCAGAAAGGTACTGTAGCATTGCAAGAGGATCAAAATGACTAAATAGTAATAACAATTTGGTTCTTATGCCTATAAACCATTGCGGCTTCCCCAGTTTTAAAAAACAGTGAATAGACATTGTTATAAAAAGATCTACAACAAGCTTTGTGTTTAGAAACTATAACAGGCTATTGTAAAGAGAGAAAGAGTTGTATTAAGTGTGCATCTATTGCCATAATCATGTATACTCTGCATGTTAAATATTCTAACTTTGTATAAAATAAAACAACATTGTAACATCATTTTGCAATTATTTACAAACTTTATATACATTTTTTTGTTTCATGATAATATTTTTTAAGACAATACTAAAAACTGAAACATTATTATTCAATACATATATTTTTTTTCTTTCAGTCCATTGTCATTACTTACATTTTCCATTATTATTTCACAATTGTTTTTTTTTTATTAATTAAAACGGACCATGCAATTATTGTTTTTGAAACTTTCATAAATTAAGTGTACAGGTTGCACAGCATTATTGACTTCATCAAAAACACTCTCCGACATATCATTAAACCGTGTAGGCAGAAATGTCCCAAAGTTTTCACACGTTCACCATATGATGTTTTCAATTTCCGAATCTTGATAATGCTGAATTGAATATGCGTTGGCAATTTGCTGAGCTTCTTTGTCTCTAAGCCACATGCTTGACCCACAGCATTCAAAACATTCATTGTAGTAGTCTATAAACAAAAGAAAAGCATATCTATTACACTCTAAAACATCTTTAATAATAATATTGTGCAATTAGGGATTTTGCACTATGCATTGCTAATAAATTACACTACTTATGCAAGAAATGAAGCCTCCGTGGCGGTAGCACGCCGGCCTCTCACCGCTGGATCCGTGGTTCAAATCCCGGTCACTCCATCTGAGATCTGTGCTGGACAAAACGGAGGCAGACAGGTTTTTCCGGGTACTCCGGTTTTCCCTGTCACAATTTCATTCCAGCAACTCTCTCCACTATCATTCCATTTCATCTGTCATTCATTTAACCATTTAATCATTGCCCCAGAGGAGTGCGTCAGGCCTCGGCAGCCGGCACATTTCATATCCTCACCGCTAGATTGGGGCTTCATTCAATCCATTCCTGACCCGGTCGGAGACTGGAAGCAGGCTGTGGATATTCATGCAATAAATGCCCTAACTGTAGCAGATATTGCTTTTCTGCATATAGCACATGTGTTGAGTTCTAATGCACACTTGACACAGGCTAACATGTGTCCACAAGGCAAAAATACAACACCTAGTTCATCTTGATAACAAATTTTTCATAGGCTAATTGTTGGTCAAACTTAAGTATCTGTTCGTGAGACAAGTCTTTTTTTTTTCAGCCTCGTGTATTTGCTCCGAGTGTTCTAACTCTAAAGGCATTTTTATGTCTTGTGCTGCAATCACGTTTTCTTTACGAATAGTGTTCACAAATTCCTGACCTTTAAGCAACATCATGTATTTACAGTTAGGTAACCAACGAGCATGTTGCACAAGAGGGTCATCAGTCATTTGCCAATCCCTTAAAGCAAATCCACAAAGAAAAAAACATATTGTTTTATCCCCTTCACCAGTATAAAAAAATCCAGCTTCACTTAGCTGTTTGGTAAGGTGTTTTAATATTAATGGCCAAACATTTTTATAAGATTATAAACGTTTTTCAACAGAGCTGTACTCTGGGTGTGCTAGTGCTTTAGTCTTGCAAACTCCCAATTTTTCAAAAGCACATGCCAATTTAACACTGTCTATGGCATATGGACCACATATATCGACACTACCGTTGTTGGCTGGTAATACATCATTATTATTATTATTTATTTGTGATTCATTAACGTAAGTAGCGGCCAATGGTCTTGTGGTTCGGTAAAATGAATACACGGGTAGGTTACCCACTTGCTTTCCAAGCATGTAAGGACAACAAGGAGACCATCGCAAATGGTCTCTCTAAAGGGATCATTCTCTTCTTCCCAGTGTGAAAGTTCAATGCGACAAAACACACAGCGCACCTCATCTTCTCGGTTCAAGTAAAAAAACGGCTTCTGCAAGTTCATGTGTGGACAAAAAGCCTACAGGCCAGGATTCAAATGTTAACCAACGATCATGTTCTGATTTTAAATTTAACCCACGTGGTAAACCAACTTGCTCACTTGTTGTATTTGGTACTAACGCCATGTGTTATAATAAAACTTTTTCTTATTGTAAGTTATTAACGTTGCACAGAGCACTTTAAAGCACAATGTATGCTTGTTCACTGTCTGTTCATTACGTTAATGGCGCATGACGACACCTAAAAGCAAACAAAATAACCAATCAATCAATCAATCAATCAATACTTGTAAATAAAACTTTAACGTTAATTGGCATTAATATATCAAAACACCATAAAAATTATAATAAACTGTATGTCGGCACTAACAGTAACCCACGTAATTATTTTCTTTTTATAAAGCTGCAGTCATTTACATTGCCCTTTGGAAAGGGGTGTACCAAGTGGATTTGGTACATCCTAGGGGATTTAGACAGAATGAAGTTTCAGACACAAAAGGTGATAATGAAGGACAGAGCGGGAAAAGACCAAAAAGTTAAGATTTAGATTTGAATGATATTTATTAAATATAAAGCGAATATGTCGCCAGGAATGATAGCTTCAAAGAAATTACTTTAAAAACTGACAATAAAAAATTAATAACAATTAAAAGGTACTTGTTTCTCCAGGAAACGTAAATAGAGCAGGGATTAACTTTAAAGTATTAAATATAAAATTACTAAAAAAGAAGCATAATAATTTAAATTCATTCCAAAGTGGATTAAAATGAAATACTCTTCTGACGGAAAGAATCCGGGCAGAATAAAGGACGTGAAAGGGTACCACCTCTTCTAAGGTACGATACAAGAAGTATCAGGCCGGCAGTCGGAGGTCCTCAGTAGCTGGCGGCAATAGTGCGCCCGCTCTGGCGGTGCGAGGTCATTCTGGCAGGTTCCAGGGTTCCGGGTTCGGAACTAGAGTAGATGATGATAGGTTCTCCCAAAGATAGCGACCAGCATAGAGAGGCTCTTGGTAATACCTCCTGCGGCTGGTGAAATGATGTTCTCAGAATTACGATTTGCAGAGTAGATCCATGTTGAAGATTTTTGGTTGAAGTGCAGGCTGATGAATTTAGACTGCCCGGCCAGGCCGCCAAGTCCAGCAGAGAGATTATGCCGGCTGAGAAGAGACTCCGGCAGCCAGAGGTACCCCGAGAGGGCAGTAACCCCAGCAGGGATGTTGGTGAGCAGATGTGATCCGTTGAGAAGAGTGGACAAGAGTAGGCACTGTAGGCCGGGAGACCTCAGGCTATATAGCGGTAGTGACGTCAGCGCGCGGAACCTTCTAGCATGAAGGTGTGGCGAGAGCGCAGCCAATCACAGCACAGCCCCATGCACAATGCGAGCGTCACCGCTGGAGAGAGCTCAGTGCTCGTGAGAAAATGTGACGGTATAGTACGTCTAGAAAGACACTACAGAAAACAGGTGAGTAGACATGAATATTACAGAAAAGCAATTAAATTGAAACACCAATATTAAACAAATCAGAACACCGCGTTCAGACTGCAATTCACGAAATTAAAATAATGGGGCAGAAAAATTGAACGTGTGTTTCACACCGTAAGGGAAACATAGCCAACAAAAAACATTCGCAAAGCGAACATGCTGGGAGGGGCGAGAAAAAATTGCAGTAAGAAAGCGCAGAAGTTAGGCCTCGCGTGGTAAAGGAGCAATCATGGTGATTGGCCTAAGAAAATGACCAGCAGAAGTCTGCAGTTTTACCACGCGAACCCTACCATCTCTGCCAGGAAAGCACTCAACAACCCTACCCAAATTCCAAACAAGAGGAGGACTAGGATCTTTCAAAAGCACCAAGTCCCCCACCTGAAGGTTAGAGCAGGAAAAAAGCCATTTGCCACGCTGCTGAAGCAAACCGAGGTATTCCAACCTCCAGCGACGCCAAAAATTGTTGCGCAAACTATCAATTTTGCGCCAAGAAATGGCTAAAGAAGATTGAGAATTAGAATATAACAAAGGTGGGGAGGCAGTCAATGGACCACCGATAAGAAAATGGCCCGGCGTTAATGGTAGAAGATCTGAAGGGTCATTAGATAAGGGTGATAAAGGGCGAGAATTAATTATGCCCTCAATAAAAATAATTAAAGAATTAAACTCTTCATGAGAAAGGGGGGTGTGGCCACAAACACGTCTAAGGTGCTTCTTGGTGAGTTTCACACAAGACTCCCACCGTCCACCTTGATGGGGTGCATAAGGGGGGATGAAGTGCCACTTGAAATTTCTCTGGTGAGCATAATCAGTAATCCTTTCCAGCGCTGCATTTTGAGTAAGAGCTCTCTTAATTTGCTCAGAAGCTCGGATAAAATTTTTAGCATTGTCGGAAAATACTTCTGAAGGAAGCCCTCGGCGAGCAGAAAATCTGGCAAAAGCTGCCAAAAAATAAGCAGTAGAGGCGTTGGTAACTAGTTCTAAGTGAACTGCTCCGGTGACCATACATACAAACAGCGAAATATAGAGTTTTCCAAAAATACATTTTTTGGCCTCAGGAGAATTTTTTCTGTAAACAAAAGGCCCTGAATAATCCACTCCCGTAAAGGCAAAAGGTCTAGCAGGCGCAGATCTAAAGTTGGGAAGATCACCCATGAGCTGAGTGGTAATTTTAGGGTTGGATTTAAAACATGGAATACACTTCCGGATAACAGAGGTAACTTCATGGACTCCGTTTATGGGCCAATACCTTTCACGAATGACAGAAAGTAATGTACGAGTTCCAGCATGAAGATGCTGGTAATGATACTGACGAATGATTAGAGAAGTGACATGATGCTTTGAAGGAAGAATAATTGGGTGTTTTTTATCCTCGGAAAGATCAGCCAAAGATAAACGTCCTCCAACTCTTAGTAAACCATCAGTGTCCAAAAAAGGGGCGAGTGATGAAAGCCTACTCGATTTCTTAAGGGATTGACCTTGGGACAACACCTGACATTCTTCAGAGAATATTTCTTGTTGAGTAAGCCATAAGATTTTTGTAGTGGCTAAACCTAATTCAGAAAGGGTTAAATATGGCTTAGGAAAAAGGGGTTGTTCTACCACAAAATATTTCCATCGAAGGAGATAAGCCATAACCCTCACCAATTTATGGAAAGAGGAATATCGCTGCAAGAGAAGGGGAGAGTCAGAAACGAGAAGAGAAGATCCAGTAATCTTACCAGCATCCGGCAAGTCTGATAACTCCGGAAGCGGAAAATTTGGCCAAGCGGAAGGTTCTTGCAGAAGCCAAGGGGGACCGTGCCAGTATAATGTCGGGTTAGCCAACATAAGAGGGGAACATCCCCGAGAAATGACATCTGCAGGATTCTCCTTGCCAGATACATGATGCCATTGTTCAAAGTTAGACAATTGTTGAATTCTGGACACTCTATTAGCTACAAACACCTGCCAATGCGAGGAAGGTTTGGCAATCCATGCCAACGTGATGGCTGAGTCACTCCAAAAGTAAGTTTTGCTAAATCGGATTTTCAAAGATTGGCGGATTTTGACCGATAATTCAACCGCCAGAAGAGCAGCACAAAGTTCCAGTCGTGGCAAGGATAAGGATTTAAGAGGGGCTACCTTTGACTTAGCGCAAATTAAATTGGAAAAGAAATATGACTGGTCAAAATTGCGGCAAACAATATATGCACAACACCCATAAGCTTTCAATGAGCTATCGGCAAAGATGTGAAGTTCATATCCTCCACAAGAGGGAAAGGGAATAATCACTCGCGGGATAATGACATTGGAGTGATCTTCCAAACTATTTCTATAAGAAATCCAATTTTTTTGCAACTCTGAAGGAACTGGTTCATCCCAACCAGTTTTCAAGGACCAAAGGTCCTGCATGAAAAGCTTTGCTGTGACAATAATTGGCGCCAAAAATTGGAGAGGATCAAATATCTTTGCAATCTCAGACAAAATTTGCCGCTTAGTTTGCGGTTTGATGTCACTGAGATTAATTTTGAAAAAGAAAAAATCCTTTTGAGGACTCCAATAGATGCCTAGGGTTTTGATAGAATTACTTTCTTGAAGAAGCTCTACTGAGTCGTTATAGACTGAAGTTAATGGAAATTTAGAAAGAAATTCTTCCGAATTAGAGTTCCACTTGCACAAGGAAAATCCGCCTCCCAAAAGCAAAGCTGTCAAATCTTTAGAGACCTGTAGTGCTTCAGATACTGACTCAAATGAATGAAGAAAATCGTCAACGTAAAATGATGATTTTAACACTTCAGAAGCCTTAGGAGAATACAACGGGCCATCCTGTTCAGCAAGTAATTTCAACGTACGTATGGCTAAAAAAGCAGAGGGCTTTAGTCCATAGGTTAAGGTTTTTAGCCGAAAAATCTTGACAGGTTTAGTAGGCTCGTCGCGCCAAAGAATTCTCTGAAGGTCGCACTGTTGTTGATCGACCAAAATCTGCCTATACATTTGCTTGATATCAGATATCACTGCGATAGGGAGCAAGCGAAAATTCATCAAGACAGAAGAAATGTCAGATTGAATAGGAGGGCCTGATAATAATGTGTCATTCAGAGAAGTACCATTGGCATCCAATGCAGAGCCATTAAAGACCACTCTTATGTTTTCCTTTAAAATCTCATTCTTCCAAACTGGATGATGATTGAGGTAAATGACTTCAGATGGGGTATAAGAAGCATCATCTTTCTTGGTAACAACCTCCATGTGATCAAGTGCCTCATATTCCTCCATAAACGTGGAGTATTGAGTTTTAACAACAGGGTCACGTTTAAATTTGTTTTCCACAGCATAGAGTGCTCTAAGAGCCCTAGGGTGTGTTTCAAATAAAAGAGGTGGATTATCCACTCGGGGCATTGTTACGACAAATCTACCCTCTGAATTGCGTTTGGTCGTTTCGCGAAACTGTTTTTCACACATTTCATTTTCAACCGAGAAAGGTGAAACTGAATCTATAGTTTCGATTTTCCAAAATCTTTCTAAGTTATAATCGAGACTTGTATTGACAAAATGACATTGAGAGAAATTTTGAAATGACTTACGAGGGACTTGACCCGTTACTAACCAACCTAGCTTGGTATGATGAACAAACACTCCTGTTGATATTTTAACCTTAGAGCTAAGGAGACATTGCCAAAATACTTGGGCACTGAGAAGTATGTCTACCGGAGCGCTCGTATTAAATGTTGGATCCGCCAACTGAATGTTATGAGGAAATTGCCACGTTCTAACTTCAAAAGAATTACTAGGGGTGTTACTGCCAATAGTATCAATGGCAAGGCAATTCAACTGCAATGTTGTGTTACAATTCACAGCATCTTTGATGTGAACACGAACAAAATGCAAAGATTTAACATTGCTATTGTTAATACCGGTAACCTGAATTAATGTAGGTTGCTTGGGAAGACCAAGTTTCTTAATGAGACGCTCACTTATGAAGTCATGGGTGGCGGCATTATCCAATAGGGCACGTGCTTCAAGCCATCTACCAGAAGAGTCTTGAACTTTTATTAACACGGTTGATAGTAGCACCTGGGAACTACGAATTGAGCTAGAGCTCTGAGTATAAGATTGCGCATTAGCTCCTGGGGATGCATCTTTAGAACATCCAGGGGAAGGAGCCTGACGTGGCTTTTCAAACCTATGAAGCAAGGTATGATGTTGAGCCTTGCAATGGGAGCAAGTATTTTTAGATAAGCAATCAGGCACCATATGCCTAGTTGACAAACAGTTGTAGCAATATCTTTTTTGAGCTATTAATTTGCGTCTTTCATCGGTAGAAAGGGCTTTAAAGGCAACGCAGGAATATAACCTGTGAGGTGCTTTACAGAGAATACAATCAATTGAATTATGCTGAACAGTAAAGACAGCAGATTTGTTTATTTTTGCACCGACTGATTTCACAACATTAGATTTGTTATCTGCACTTCCTGACATATGACAGGCTACAGCTGACAAAACCTGACATCTATTATTCATAAACGTAAGCAATGAATCATAGGTATATGACGTGTCATTTGTTAGTTCCCTCTCCCATGCCTTTAAGGTTGATGAATCAAATTTAGAAGTAACCAAGTGAATCAAGAATAGATCCCAATGCTCGACCGGTTGGTTCAACCGTGCCAATGCTCTGACATGTAGTTGGACCGCGTCACTCAAGGCTCGCAGTGTTGACAAGCTTTCAGCTCGCAAGGTGGGCAGGTTAAATAAGGCTTGAATATGCCTTTGTAAACATAATTTTTCATTGCCATAACGGCCTTTAAGAAGCTCGATAGCAATGTTATAGTTTTCTCCTGTTAAGGGAAGTTCTCTTATAAGTTGAAGGGGTGGCCCCTGCAAAATGGATTTTAAGTAATGAAATTTCTGAATTTCCGGAAGTGTGGCATTATTATGTACTAATGAACTGAACAATTCAAAGAATGATTGCCACATCTCTTCCTTTCCTGAAAAGTGCGGAATTTCAATTTTAGGTAGCAATGGTTTGATACCGTTCCCATGGTCGCTAATTCTTCCTTGAGTTTCTTCTACCTTCAACGCCAGGGTCAAAGTTGTAACTAATGCCACAGCCTGAGCATGTGTATCAAAGTAATTACTCTCTACTTCTTCCCTATCTGATTGATGTTCTGGACTTTTGATTTCAATTTCAAGTTGCACGAGATCATATGTCTCGTACGCCTGTTCAAAAGCTTTTAAACGCTGGGATATAATGTCAAGGTTTTGTTCCTCTTTCGGTAGAGTAGCTAAATATTTTTGAAAACGGGTGAGTTGACCTTTGTAGGCCGCCCGAGAGTTTAACAGTTTATCATCAAGTATTGGTGGCATGGCTGGAAAAGTTGGAACAACTCACTCACCAAAGCTGCTTGTGGCACCAGACAGACCTGCTCTCCGGAAAGAAACCAGTTGTACAAATATGCTGGGATTGTTTCCGCCTTCCCGCAGATCTCCCGCGCTAGCCACAATGTACTGAAATGTATAGAACAAATATTAGATTGCACCAGTTTTTTGAATTGAATTTGCGGTCTCAGAATGAAGGTTCTGGGTTTGATCCGGGGTTGAGGTACCATGGAAAGGGGTGTACCAAGTGGATTTGGTACATCCTAGGGGATTTAGACAGAATGAAGTTTCGGACACAAAAGGTGATAATGAAGGACAGAGCGGGAAAAGACCAAAAAGTTAAGATTTAGATTTGAATGATATTTATTAAATATAAAGCGAATATGTCGCCAGGAATGATAGCTTCAAAGAAATTACTTTAAAAACTGACAATAAAAAATTAATAACAATTAAAAGGTACTTGTTTCTCCAGGAAACGTAAATAGAGCAGGGATTAACTTTAAAGTATTAAATATAAAATTACTAAAAAAGAAGCATAATAATTTAAATTCATTCCAAAGTGGATTAAAATGAAATACTCTTCTGACGGAAAGAATCCGGGCAGAATAAAGGACGTGAAAGGGTACCACCTCTTCTAAGGTACGATACAAGAAGTATCAGGCCGGCAGTCGGAGGTCCTCAGTAGCTGGCGGCAATAGTGCGCCCGCTCTGGCGGTGCGAGGTCATTCTGGCAGGTTCCAGGGTTCCGGGTTCGGAACTAGAGTAGATGATGATAGGTTCTCCCAAAGATAGCGACCAGCATAGAGAGGCTCTTGGTAATACCTCCTGCGGCTGGTGAAATGATGTTCTCAGAATTACGATTTGCAGAGTAGATCCATGTTGAAGATTTTTGGTTGAAGTGCAGGCTGATGAATTTAGACTGCCCGGCCAGGCCGCCAAGTCCAGCAGAGAGATTATGCCGGCTGAGAAGAGACTCCGGCAGCCAGAGGTACCCCGAGAGGGCAGTAACCCCAGCAGGGATGTTGGTGAGCAGATGTGATCCGTTGAGAAGAGTGGACAAGAGTAGGCACTGTAGGCCGGGAGACCTCAGGCTATATAGCGGTAGTGACGTCAGCGCGCGGAACCTTCTAGCATGAAGGTGTGGCGAGAGCGCAGCCAATCACAGCACAGCCCCATGCACAATGCGAGCGTCACCGCTGGAGAGAGCTCAGTGCTCGTGAGAAAATGTGACGGTATAGTACGTCTAGAAAGACACTACAGAAAACAGGTGAGTAGACATGAATATTACAGAAAAGCAATTAAATTGAAACACCAATATTAAACAAATCAGAACACCGCGTTCAGACTGCAATTCACGAAATTAAAATAATGGGGCAGAAAAATTGAACGTGTGTTTCACACCGTAAGGGAAACATAGCCAACAAAAAACATTCGCAAAGCGAACACCCTTTAACCAATACATAAACAAAAAATAATAATGTCATGTCATTTTGATCAGATTATCATGTTCAAACCTGTGAATATTCGTTGAGTTCATAGGGTTCAATGTTCCTCATTTTTCTACTAGAAAGCGCTATAGAGTTTAAGGAGATTAGATATCTAACATCTAACCTCCTTGACTTTCATAGTCAAGGAACAACTAAATTCGACATGGAAGCTAGCCTCTGTGTGTCAAATAACCAAGCTTTCACCCGGCATCCGAGGCCTTACGATATTAATATTATTATTAATATTGTATTATTATTAAGCCTCCGTGGCTTAGGCGGCAGCACGCCGACCTCTCACCGCTGGGTCCGTGGTTCAAATCCCGGTCACTCCATGTGAGATCTGTGCTGGACAAAACGGAGGCAGACAGGTTTTTCTCTGGGCACTCCGGTTTTCCCTGTCACCATTACATTCCAGCAACACTCTCCACTATCATTCATTTCATCTGTCATTCATTTAATCATTGCTCCAGAGGAGTGCGTCAGGCCTCGGCAGCCGGCACAATTCATATCCTCGACGCTAGATGGGGCTTCATTAATTCCATTCCTGACCCGGTCGGAGACTGGAAGCAGGCTGTGGATTTTCATTTCATATTATTATTATTATTATTATTATTATAGGGAACGACATGTCAGTTAAATTAAAATTTTTGTTTTTTACTAAATCCAATATGGCCTTGTACTTTCCCGGTAAACAACCAATATGGTGTTGTACCGGTTGCCAATACATAGTCATTAATCAAGAAGGCAATCATCGTCCTAGTCATGTAGAGGTAATGAATTTTTTGTCCATGAGTTTTCAGTAGTGGTAAAATGGAATAGCATTTTATGTTAGGCTTACCTGAGTTTTAAATAGTTCACTGCCTGGAAACAATGGTTGCACTTTACTGCGTCTCTGGTTTTCAGCGACTGCTACGGCGGTAAGGCTTTTCTTTCCAAGTTTCTAGAAATAAATAAAATAAAATATGAAACAAAAAATGAAACAAGTAATTAAAAAAGTAATCCCACCTTCACTTGCAGTGGCTTGTTGCTGTTTCCTTCTAGTGGGCTCAAAAGTAAACTGGTTTCTTGTATCTCAGACATGTAAGGTATACCGGTTATCTGCAAACAAATAAATTAAAAAATCAATAATTACCTAATCAATAACTACAAATTTAAGGTTCATTAGCATGACATTATTAAAATAATCATTCATAGGTACTTACCAGAAAATAAAAGGATTTTTCTTCCACAGCTCTACTGAATACGTCCGTGTGCTAAAATGGCAAGTGCATGACTAACGCAATCGTTATCAGTTAGCCTAGCAACTGGAAAAGTTGTATTTTCTCAGCTTTTTGTCCTTGAATGGTTCTCTGTCTCTTTCGCGCATGTGTTCCCACGCCTCTTCACATTCCTCAAGCTGAATAAGATTCGTGTACCTTATACTAGTTTCATGTTTTTAATAAGGAACCAAAATGGCTACCTCTTATATATCGGTAGTCCTACTGTCTCAGAACCAAAATGGCGGCCTCTGCTTAAACAGCACACCTGCTAGCCACCACGAGGCAAGTAAGCTGATACCACACTTCCTGCTGACGCAGACATTCCTGCATCGTCAGCACCAGCAACAGCTCTCACGAGTCCTCTGCCTAGGTACAATATTCAGTCACCAGTGAACTGGACTGTGTGCGTGTTAGCATTCAAAACATGTGTGTGTGTCATATTATTATTATTATCAAACATTTTACTGTAATAATAATTACTAGCAAGCGGCCATCCTCAATACGTGATCATGTTAACCACATACTTTAATCCTAAAACACATGACTTTACCCAGTTGAATATTTAGTTTATATCATTTCAGGCCAATGACCTTACCGTTTTGGCTCTTTGCTTACATGCACATGACTTGGTCGAGCAAATATATATAAGGTCGATACTGGAGCAGATGAGGACCAGTCAGGCAGGATTAACTGCCGAAGTTGAAGCCCTACACACTATTACACATGAAAACACTAAAAAGATAGGGAAAGAAATTAAGGACACTACGGCAGCTTTGAAGGAAGAGAGTAAGTTGGCGCAAGGAGAGACCTAGAAAGCGCAGGAGGAGATTAAGACAGCCTTAGAAAAGACACAGGATATGAAGTTAATTATGGACTAAATTAGTATGTACGCCAGGGATATAAGCAGATAGTAGCGATATAGTCAGCGATGGAGCTTCGTTAAAGGAGTTTGTTCATGAATGTCTACTTGATGAGCGAACATGAGACTTGATGTACAACTGTATTCTAGTGCATTATTGTCAGACATGAGCTCGACATTAACACCAGCGACTACAGAACGATGTTCATATTCCATCTATATGAATGTTCGTTATGCGAGTGAGGTCCACGACAAGGTTAGTGAACACTGCTACCGGATCTGGAAGTCTAGAAGCTCAAGATAGAGTATTATAAAATACTCAGTTGTTACATCTTCCAAAGATTCGCGTTGGATCCTAGCTCGTCTTTCGAAATGGGAAGCTGAACTTTTGACACTGCTCGTTGTTTTGATGAAACTGTACTGTGAAGGAGTAAGAAGAGACATGAAGATTATCAAGAGGTCCAGGGTAAACCCGGTCACAATGAAGATGATGATTGGAGGCCCGCAGTTCGATCCCGGTCGGAGCTTGCTGTTTTCCAGTAGGGGAATTCGTTCCTTTCCTGAGGTCACGAGTTCTTGGAGACGAGCTAGGATCCAACCCGAATCTTTGGAAGATGTAACAACTGAGTATTTTATAATACTCTATCTTGAGCTTCTAGACTTCCAGATCCGGTAGCAGTGTTCACTAACCTTGTAGTTAGAGCTTTGTAGTGACATTTTTGAGCAAATCCTTTATCCATATTTCGACACAATATTTATGCACTCCATGCATGGTCATTTTATTCTTCGAGATTATTTGTAGTGATCGTCTTTCGACGCTTTTAGCTTTGTTTGTTTGAAATCCAGTTTCTGAACTGAGATTTTTCTTGTTCAAGGAACATGCATTTTGTCATTTCCTTTAAGGAATAGTAATTTATTTTCGACGTTTATGAATTCATTTTGAATTCAGGTGATAGACATTTTCGTCTATGTTATCGATTAAATTAAATTTTATTAGTTTAATTTGGGCATTTTATCCGTCGAGAAGAGACATCAAGAGAGAAGATATTGGTAGTGATATATTGTGAAATATCATGGCATCATTTGGAAGAGAAACATTTAATGTGGAAACGATTATTATCGTCAGGACTCATAAACATTCGTTCAGAATGGAGATAATACGAATATGACTAATTGTATGTTATATTGAAGAAAGCCATGAACTTTCAGTCATTTAAAATAATTTGAAGTTGAATCTTCTTGGAAGGTTTAGTATTATCCGACGTTAGGGAAGTTCTTGTTTGATATCCTCGTCATGATTGATTCTTGTTGGACACACATATGTAATTTTGTGATTAAGTATTTACGAGGAGTAATATAATGTCACGTTGTAGACATCATATTCCTTCATCGGTAAAAGTTGAACCCAGAAGGGTGAAGTTAAGATTCAGTATTTTTTATTAAATGTATGCACAACAGTTTAAATTTATCTGAGTAACGTTTTAAAAGTAATAGTGAGGAGGTCTGTATCGATTAGTCCAAAGGTCGTTAACATGTATAGATTAATGGTTTAACAATTGATGTTATTGTTCATTAGACCAGCGATTGGTGTGTCAACGCTGAGGAATTATGCCCTTTTTGAGAAATGCCAGTTTGAAAGAAGTGAAGGTGACAACCCTTTGATAGTGGTTATATATATATATATATATATGTAATTCCGTATGTAGTTGGCATACGAGGGTGTTGCGAAGGTGTTTCCGCATTTTATATTATAGTCATTGCGTGGGCATGACCAGGTTTGGCAAGGCACAAAGGTGTGAGTTGATAGTACTCCTTATTTTACACACGGCTTTGGATTAGAGAAGACAGGAGGGTCACGATTGAAATTGAAACGGGAAATGGATATTGACATCTGTTATGTTGTACTCTTATTAAGATTATTAAACCCAAGTATGTAACGACATATGTTTCACCTTGAGTGGTCGAAAGTATTTAATCTATTATGACACCAGATCAGAAAGGAGAGAATGGTGGTAGTATTTCTGAAGCTGTAGAAGCTTATGAGGATCCCAGTTATTTGTATTTGACATAACTGTGAGATCGGAGCTCAGGCTCATGTGTATATAGAAACTACTTATTTTAAAGGATTATAGCCTATGCTATTAGTATCATTGTAAATTCATTCAGCCTTAACTTTTTTTATATGCCAATCGAGTGTATGGTATGTTAGGTATAGGAAGTTTATTGATTGTTTAGCGTAGTGGTTAGCGTATGAATATTGATGTGACTGGATGTGGTTTGTTTCTTGTTCAGTGTGAATGAAATGAACTCCATTGGGACGTCACAATGCGAGAGTATGAAAGTAATGGTGTATAGAAGTTTTGTTTGATTAGCGTGTAGGATGTGTGTATGATTCGCGTATTTGTCTGACGTGAATCTGTCCCATTTTAACATAGCTTGTGATTCGATCGAGAGGTGTATTTGAAGGCAAGGTTGGAATAGCGAGGGTTTGTTTAAAACTCGTTTCCATCCAAGGACACTGCTCGGCCGCGCACAAATGTGGAGAGTTGTTGCGGACCGACAGGCCAGCAGCTTTTAAACCAGCCAGCTCTGGGAATGTAACGGAGTTTGTTATGTCATCCGAACCGTGGCGAAGGTCGCGTGCTCTTAGCGCCCAGATGTTCATTGTGAAGCGTGCCAGAGAATGTAAAATACACAGGGGTTTCTAATTGATGTATAGCTTGTTGTAATGACACAAGCTGCCCCAAAATTTGTCACAGCGTTCGTGGAATGCAGTATTATCAGTGGCGTAAATGTGAAGAAGAAAGAAAGGGAGTGTGTTTTTATTTACTGTATGAATGTATAGATTTAGTTTACACCTTTGTTATTAAATTGTTTAGTTTATTAGAAGCCGCGTCGTTTTGATTTATTTTAGATATAAGGAGATGCAACTGTGAAACCCTTTATAGGTCCAGAGGCTGACCACGAGATCCCCGAGAACGAAAGATAGGTGTTCTACTTCGAGCTAAGTGCATTTTATGTAATTCACAGTTGTGTCGTAATTTCCGCCACGTATATTCACGAGGGTCTTGTTGGAGTGGATCCTTGACTAGTATTTGCGCCGGAGCTGTCAGGGTCTACGAATCCAGCCTTGCTCCGGATATCTAACAGACCGCCTCTGGAATATACGGGGACAGTACAAATGAGGTCAATTGGTCAGGTATGGGAATGTGTGTGTGCTATATGATATTCTGCGAAAATAATAATAATATCGTATGGCCTCGGGTACATGGTGCAAGCTTTTTTAATTGACACCCAGAGGGTAGCTTGCATGTCGAATTTCGTCGTTCCTTCGAATGCTATGAAAGTCAAAGAGGTTAGATATCTAAACTCCTTGACACTACAGCGCTTTCAAGTAGAGAATGGAGGAACTTTGTGTTGGCGGAAAATCCCGAGATTAATTTTGCCATTGAACACGGCCTACTGAATTCAAATGGGTTCTTTAACATGCCAACAACGTATGACATGAGTATCGTGATTTTTTCCGCCTTCAAAAATCACTTACCATGGCCAGGGGCGAACCTGCAATCTTGGGGTTGGTAGTCCGACACTATAACCACTCACCCACCGTGGTAAGCATATTCTGCGAAGAGGTAGCAGGATTCGGACATTGCGATCCAGTTTCCGTTGCTCCTCATGCTTCAGTAAACGTACCTGAGGGACGTGTTGCTGATATGTGGATCTTGACACCCATGGGTGGTTGGTCAAGAAAATTTGATGTTTTATGATGTATTTTACGCGATTTCAGAGGCTTGCAGTTTCTGCTGACACACTATGGCACATTTGAGCTTGACAGACCTATGTACTCAGATCTCTGAATGTTGATAAGGAAGCAGCGTGCGCGCTGTACTTTCCTTTAACTAATTGGTAGATTGCTTGCCTGGCAAATTCTAGCTTGATTATGATGTTAATTGGGATTGATGCCCATGCCCGTATTTAAATATTTCAGTCCGTATTAATCGAAGTGTTACTTGAAATTTTTGTATTCAGCCCGCTGGGGCATTTAAATTTTGTTGTTGTTGTTGCTTGAATTTTTGCCAAGCATTGTAAAATGTCAGTTTAAAGGTCGCAGACGGCGTGCCGATATCCTTGTTGTCACGTGGGTGCTCTGTTTTGTTTTGCATGACTTAAGACCGACTGATCGGCAGTCAAGTAAGTGTAAATATACAATTCGTGTATGATTGATTTTATGTAAGGGTAGGCTATGTCAGTGTATTTATATTTTGTATTAGCCATTTAGTGTGTATTCCCATAATTATCATGATTTTCCAACTCGCAGTACGGGGTTCACGACTCAATCATATGGTCGATCGGAAGTGAATTCCCGTCTAGTACTCAAATCTTTCTTTGTCCGAGCGCGCGCACAACACAATAAACATGTTTTTTTCTAATTTTTGTATTTTTGATATTTTTTTGTTTAAACTGTAATATTCTTTGAGGTGATAGTTTTGTATCCCTCGTTTACAACTGTTTAAGTTGATTTAGGAGGTAGCTTTTCATGGGCTGGTGCTTGAACCAGTTATTTTATTTTACGGCTATCGTGGGCTGGGGATACGTTGTGAGCAGGCGCAAGCGGGGCTTTCCAAGTTCCCAGCTGGCTTGTTGGCTTGGTGTTCGCTGTCCAGGGGTCGAGTGTGGGTTAATGGGTCACTTGCACGTCACGTGTGGCGGGCCATTGACTCATTGCATCACACGGGGGTGGATTATTTTACTGTTATGTTATTAGTCCGTATTAAATTGTTTTGTTTTAACCTGTCATATTTCATTTATGGCTTTAAGTTCCCTTATGAATCCTGGAAATTTATAAGAAGCACGTTCTCCTCTTTGTACTTTGTATGGACCGATCACCCCCGAATGTCTGTCTCGTATAGTGCTTCTTTTCCAAAGGTACAATATATAGAATTAATGTTCCTAATATATTCTCATCTGCCTATTGTCAGCACAGGCACTAGTACTGCGAACTATAAACAAAGAAAAAATATTATACCTAATTATTTCCTGTTCTTGAATTCAATGCTTCAATTTTTTCCATATCAAAGATAACGTTTCATGATTTACACACACTAATTGGTATTTTACTTCACCTCAGGTTCTCTTATATCAATTGATCTGGTCATCCTGGAATCAATAATCTCAGGTAACAAGAATTTCTCGTTGCAGAATGTCAGTTACATAAACATTTTTTGTCTCCAGAACTTTTCGTCCCTCTTTATTGTTTCTATCTGAATGTCCTTAGGCGTCCATACCACAAAATAACATATTTCCCGCTATGTTATTTCCAACTAGCCTTGGTTATGGAAATAAAAATCATGTGAGTGTTAGAGAGTTATCATTCTGTTCTCTTCTGAATGGCACTGTTCTTGACATTCTGCAGCCTTTTTTTTTGTTTTGCTTACGTTCTGTCAAACAAAATCCCTTTAGCTATTTGCAGGCTTCCAGTATGGTCATATTCCGCGCAGAATAAGGGCACTTGACTTCGACCATAGCGTTGTCTCCCATTAATCCATCTGGGGAGGCACCTAAAAACCCATAAGTTTTATGTACGAGAAGGCCACATTCTTCGACTTTTCTACCGATTTCTCCTCTAAATTTCGATTTGCATTTCGCTCATTATCACAGTCATACTGCATTGCTTTTGAGTGAAATTCGCCATACAGAATATTTTTTGCCACTGCAGCCCATTTCGAAGTAGGTTTCCTCTAGCATACTTACCCAAAATTGGATGCCGTAAGTCTGTCCTTTCTACCTGTGTGCCACTTTTCATTTTCCCTTTGGTACTGCGCCCGAATTCCTCTAGAGTACAGTCCCAAATCCGCACAGATGGTAAATGGATCGTGCGAATGACAACACCCGGCTATGAGTTGAACAACTCTCACCGGACTGATGACTAGGGAACCCTAGGAACACATATATACATCTCTAACTATACTACTAACTAGTTGCATACACTACAGAAAATATAAACAAATAATAGTAGAGCATTAACGAGCAACTCGGCTCTCGGGGGTTAAGATAAGTCGTCGATCATCTGTGTGCATCTAGCTAGCGGTATCGTTCTAGAGTAATTAAGCATTGAATCAAAGAAACAGTTCTAAAAACTCAGCAAGAATAAAAAAGGCATTGCCATTTATAAATAATAAAATATCACATGACAAAAATTATCTTCCCTTCACCAAGAATAAATTAGAATAATTAGTTTTGCCTCACATAGGCCTTATGCGCTTAATAAGTGTCTTTCTTGCACCTTTATACTATTTCAACAAGTATCTCTTGCTTAATAGTATTTAAATATACATAGTTTAATTAATGACAGTAGTGTCTGTCCTACCTGTTTACTAAAGTTAGGCTTTAACGCTCATCGCAACAAATATACTACCTACATAACACAATCAGTCTTCAATTTTTAAATCTTATGTTCCTAAATAAAATAAAAGTAATAATTAATACTAAAATAATAAAGTATTTACATTTTATACATGATCGCGTACCACACGATATAAAATAACTGTCTCTAATTCATCAGAGTTCATTTCATCACTATCCTCCTGTCTTATCATCTTTCTTTACGTGTAACATCATCTTTCTGCGTATCTCACACCATAAACTAGTCAAAATAGGTGTTTGTGTGTCAATTCCATCTGAATCATAAATACGAACAGTGAAGTTAATATTTCATAACTTTAGTGTACAACTTTGGTGTTTCAATAATTAATAATAAAACAAACTAACAATGCACGACTGTTCAGATAAGCTCTTCAACCGAAAATCGAGTGGGTGTGGCATAAATCCTCACTCCCACACTCCTCCTCCAAATACAAAATATGACTTCTCTTGCTCACCACAAAATATAACAAAACCTTTCTCCAATTACTCACGTTGCATATTATCGCGGCTTCAGTTACGCCTTTATCAATACAAATGCATTTCATCAACCTTCCTTTTCTTAGCACGTTCGCAAAAACTTCTATCGTTCCATATCAACTACTTTCATCAAAGTATGATATTTAGTATTCCTACTAGAAATTACAACAGTAATGACGTTCATGAATACATCTCTCCCATTCCTACAAACTCCTCTATCGATTATACATCTCGTGCAATGTCCAAATACTTTCCACATAATTCCTCCTTCGCTTCACATATTACTATGTTACAATTTATCGCTTAATTCTGATTTCAAGTCAGCTTGTGTCTGTTATAAAAATAACAATAATCATCCCTCACGTTTATGTTCGTAATAAATATTTATATCTCTCCTTCCATCTTACAGTATCGTTTCATGATAAATATACAACCATAACATTCTATAATAACGTTTCTCGTTCAGTTATGCCTTTTACTATCGCATACTGTTCTTTTCTGTACACCAAAGTTCTGGGTTTTACAATGTCATTACATTACTTGCATACAAAAGTTACCTGAATGCCAATATTGAATACTTCTGTTAACTATATCGTTCTATACATCGTATTTCGTTTCTGAAATGAATAAACTCTTCACTTATGGGATTCTCTGTCCTTCCATTCCTCACTTCAAGTAATAAACTATTTACTTTCATAAACTACATGACTATATTCTTTCTCTGATACATTACTTATTTATTTCTCACAAAGTTGTGCTTCATTACTATTGTTTCCAAACATATATATTATCGTTCTTCAATATTTCCACAAATATACAACATTCTCTAATATATCATCAATTCTAATGAGTTCTCCAATGTTACAATAAATCTACGGAGTTCTCGAATGTTACATAAATCTACGGAATAAACGTTCGCAACAGCAACGAAATCGTTCGTAAGTAAAATTTTAACGGTCTAAAAATGACAATGAAAAATACTAACGATGTCTAACATCATCGATCAAGACTTCAAAATACGTCCGAATGACGTATGAAAATAACTATCGCAATTACTAAAATTTACTAAAACTTTCAAAACAACAATAATAACATAGGTTAATAAATGCAAATATGTTGGTCAATATTCTGGAATAACGTGAACAAAGTCTAACTACAGATATGAAAAATGCACTCTTCTACCTTCTTTCTGAGATCGTTGGTGACAGACCTGATGACTCCTCTGTCCTCGTAACGTCACCTTATGGTTTCTGGAATGCTGCCTGCTGCTCCAGTCTGGCTGTGTTATGTCACCTCGGCCTTGAGTGGACTGCATTAAAGTTGAACGACCTGGTGTGCTGTCTCCAGAACAGATTATCAGCTGGCTTCCCGCTTGCGACCCACTTTTCTCGTACAAGATGATGACTCGTCCTCACCTCTGCTCTGCTGGCCTCGCGTCCATCAGTCCTGGGTTCCTTGTCGTCTCCATCACGCATCCACTCGTCTTCTTCTTCTCAGATCTAGATGTTCTTTGAAGTCGGTAGTTTGCATAGTTCTTTCCATCATGAAAAATCACCTCCATGTCGTGAAATTCCTTTGTAGTAGCTTGCAACGTTATGTTAGCGAAAACTGCGGTGGTCTGCAGTTCGCTATGCATACTGCTATGTCATCCTGGTCATTTCTGAATCTCACTGGTTCAGTATAGTCCTATCTTCCCATCATGGTGAATTTAAAACATCATTCTCACCGCGCAATTGTTTGTAGTCGTAGTTCTTCCCCTTCGACCTAAATTCTTAATCATTATTGTCTAGATTGTTGAATTGCCAATGGTTTAAGTCTCCCTTCTTCAGACTTTCGTTCTGCGTAGTTACGTGTTCGATGTTCAGTTTGTAACTTGCAGCGTTTTCTCTCGTCGTAGATTTCTTCTTTTAGAATATGATGAATAACTTTTCTCAATACTGTCGACTTGTAATATTAATCGTTCGTTTTCATTACTGCTTGCTTCATCTTGAAGTCTCCAGTTCACAAAACCTTTGTCTAATACTTCTGAAGAGTGAATACAATATACGTCTTGTCTTCTCGACGGTCCATGTAGAAAGATCCTCGCTTTCTAGCGTCACCTAGCCTCCTCGGGTAGATTTCCCTCGTAAATCTGATCAACTAACCTCCAACCGCTATGAATATTAACAAATTCATACATAACTTCCCTCTCAGTCTTTCAATTTAAAATCGGTTTTGCCAATTAAATTTCTGTTTCTCTGCTGGTGAATTCAATGTGCAACACTCTTATAAAATATTAAAATAAAGATTTTTATATTTGTTCCTTCCTTAGTATTCAAACTATTTTCCAATTGGTTCTCGCCTCAAAGTGGCGCGCTCTTGACAGGCGTTGGTTTCCCCCTTTCTTGATACTGGCGTGTTTCTGACCTCAATGCCACCTTCGCTCTCCCCTCGCATCAAAAACAGGTTTCTCACCGCGCACATCGTTAAAAGTGTCGAGTTTGCAGAACAGTATCTCTATCATTCGCTCATGGTTAAAAATTTACCAAATCTTAAAATCTCCATTATGCATGAAATAAAAATATTTCTTCAGACGAAAATTTTCCCAAATGCTTGTATTAACGTTCTCTTCCATCTAGACTGCTAATTTAGTCGAAAAATATGCCATTTTTCTGATGTGGTCCGTGGTTCATACCTCATACTATCTTCTCCTCTCTCCTAGACATGATTTCGAGTGCATTTCCCCATTCGACCTTAATAGAAAGTATAAGAATGGACTTTCTGTTACTACATATCGTTACTAATCATAGATATGCTGTCGAAATTGTGTCTCTATTGAATCTTGGGGTAAAATTTCTTTAACTTAGAATGATTGTATTTCCCAATAATACGATTATCGCTCGCTCTAGCTATGGCATAACAATTATTTCCATAAACCTTCGCTACTTTGAACGGTCCTTTGAAAATATTACTGAATTTTACAAATATCTTCTTCAAGACGTCAGCCTTCACATTTGTTCTCGTCAGAACCAAGTCTCCTTCTCTCAGTGATCTGCGGAATCGCTTGCCACTCGTTCTCTTCAATCGCTTTTCTGCGGACTTGTTGAGATGTTCTCTGGCTTCTTCTATCCTTCTGTCCATCGTTATCTCTATATATTCCTGGATATCTATGATTTCATCCTATGGTCTTCTAGGTTTTTATTTATAATGCAGTACTGTTGGAATCTCATTCGTACTCTCATGACGAGTGCTATTCATGCAGTATTCTACCAGTGGTATCACCTTCACCCAATTCGCATGATTTTGAGAACTGTATAAGCGAATGTACTTTGATAACTCCAAAATCGATCTTTCAATAGGATTAATTTGTGGGCTTCTTACAGAACGATAAATATGACTTATATCCAATCTCTCCATAGTTTCTTCGAATTCTGCAGCTGTATATTGAGTTCCATGATCCGTTATTAATTTCTCTGGCTTTCCTTGCTACGGTATCACGTTCTTCTCTAAATGCTTCAAAACTGCTTTTGTTGTTGCTTTCTGCATAGGGTTTACCATAACGATTTTCGAAAATACATCCATGGTGACAAATACATATTGATTTCCTCGTAAGCTCTTCGGTGCAGGCCCGAAAATGTCGTGGCTGAACAATTCCAATGGCTTCGTTGGTATAATAGCCTTCGGTTTCTCAAATAGCAACTCTGAATTGTATTTGTTCTTCTGGCAAAGTTCACAAGATCGTATGACAATAGCAATGGATTCTCGCATGTTAATCCAATAAAAAAATCCTGGGCAGTACTGTAGGTTTTGTCTAACCCTCCATAACCTATAGACTTGTGTGTTAACCATACAACTGGTACAATTAATTCTGGTGGTATCACTACTCTGATCTTAGTATGACCCACATCCACATATTTACAGACCTTGTCTCCCTGCAATACAAAGTGTCTGGATTTTCTTCTCATCTCCTCGTAAGTAGCATTCTGTACATTTTATCCGATACATGTTTCTCAGAAATGCGTCCTTTCTTTGAAAAGTTGAGATTCTGGCTAACTTGTCCATTGTTGCCTGGTCTTCGTCATCAGTTTATATGATATTAACTCTGACGTTAGTCTTGGCTGTTGGGTGTCTCGACAGGATATCTGCTAACAGATTATCCTTGCCTGGCACGTGACTAATGGTTGCATTGAACTGTTGCAAGAACATAGTCCATCTAGTCATTTTGTCACTAGACAAATCAGACTTCAGCATGAATTCTAATGCCTTATGGTCAGTTCTAATAATTATAGGATGGCCTATCAATAGCTTCTTCCAATGTTGTAATGCATTTATGGCAGCTAAAGCTTCTAGCTCTGTAGTGTAGTAATTCACCTCGTGTGACCTGAGCTTCCTACTATGATAAGCTATGTAGTGGTTGTTCCCCTCAGAATCTTTCTGATATAATACAGCGCTTATTCCAATCCTAGATGCGTCTGTTTCCACAATGAATGTCCTCTCAAAATCAGGATATTCCAACTTAATGTTGTTTTTAAGCATCTCCTTAGCTTGTACAAAGGCATTTTCTACTGTAGTGTCCCATTTACATCGATTATTTTTCTTTAATAGTTCGTGAAGTGGAGCCATCACTTCCGAATAACGTGGACAATGACTACTCAAAAATTGGCAAAGACCTAAAAATGCTCGAAGATCCTTAATCTTCTTAGGTCTAGGAAATTCCGAAATTGCTTGAATTTTGTCATTGTTTGGATGATAACCAAATTGATCTATGGTGTGTCCTAAAAATTTATTTTCTCCTGGAAAAAGTGACATTTGTTGAAGTTGACTTTAATATTTGCTTCTCTCAAGTCTTCAAATAACCTTCTCAGATGCAATAAATGCTGCTCTGGCGTTTCTCAGGAAATTATCAAGTCGTCGACATAACATATGACACACTTCTTTACCTCCTCGCTCAGCTTATTATCGAGAGCTCTTATAAGTGCTGGGGGCTCGAGTTCACTAAACCAAACGGAACCCGACGAAACGTAAAACTAGTTTCGTTAAATAGAAAACAAGTATAGCATCTGCTGTCTTCAGTCAACTCAATTTCGAAAAAGCTGGCCGTCAGGTCGATGACAGAAAAGCAGGTCTTTCCAGGGAATTTTCTCAGTAATTTCCTTATCTTAGGTGGCCGGTCTTGTTCCTTCATCGTTAACATATTGATTTGACGGCCATCTAAACAAACCCTCAAGCTTCCATCTGCCTTCTTCACCACAGTGATTGGGTTTAAATAAGGAGTAGCCTGCTTCTGAATAATACCATCCCTTTCCATGCCTTTAATAATCTCTGCAACTTCTTCGTGATATTTTTAGCCTACTTTTCACATTTTGCAAAAATGAGGAAAAAGTAGACTTATGAGATCGGGCAAATGTGCGTCTGCCTGTCTGTCTGTCTGTCTGTCAGTCTGTCTGTCTGTCTGTCTGTCTGTCTGTCTGTCCTTCTGTCTGTCTGTCTGGCTGTGTGTGTGTCCCCCCCCTATCAACTCCTAAACGGCTGCAGCAATCAAAACCAAATTTAGTATGAGTAAAGATGTGCACCGGAATATCTCACGTCCATATTTGAAAATGATGTCAGTGCTACCAACTGCTGAAAAAACGCACTAGAAATTTGAGCTCCATGTTGGATATCTTGCAAGGTATGCATGGGAGCTATTCCAAAATTGGCACACATGCAGATAATACTATTTCAGTTTAATTTCCAAGAGGCCAACAATGACAGTGTTGCCAAAATAATTTTAAGACTTCTGATAGGTCCAATGTTTAAATGCATATAACTTCTACACTATCAATTGGATTTCAACCAAATTTTGTATGTAACATCTGTACATAAACATATATGAATGAGCATATTCTTAATAGCCAACAGGGCTACCAACTGTTAATAATTGCTCTCTCTATTTTTTTTATCCAAATACCAATATATCAGAAAGTATGCAAGTCAACAGCTTTACACTATGCACTCGTATATTCTGACATTTTAGATTAATTTGGAGTAACTTATATACGTCAGTTCTACCAACATGATTATAAGCCTGCTGATAGTACCAATTTTTAAATACATGTAACTTCTATACTATCAGTTGGATTTCAACCAAATTTCGTATGTGCTATCTGTACCATAACATATATGACTATAAGTATTGTTAAGAGCAATCAGGGCTGACAACTGTTAATAAATGCTGTCTATATTGTTTTTACACTAATATCAATATACCAGAAAGTATGCAAGCCAACAGCTCTATACTTTGCACACGTATAGCACCTGACATTCTAGATTAATTTGGAGTAATTAATACAAGGCAGTGCTGCCAACATGATTCTATGCCTGCTGATATGTCCAATTTTAAAATACATGTAACTTCTATACTAACAAATGGATTTCATCCAAAATTGGCACAACAAGATATAATAATATTTCAGATTATTTCTGCTTTTACGCGTGCTGATAGATCCAGTGTCTAACTGCATGTAACGTCCATTGGACTTCAACCTAATTTTCTATTCTGTACCTTAAGACATGGAACTAAGAATATATTCAGTCACCAGGGCTGCCAACTGTAGTGCTCTATTAGGCTGCATTATACCAGGTATATTTTGAACTAATTTGATATTTCGATATTACAAACTTAATTTCGTCATTATTCTAGATAGGTTCATATACTGTAGAATAATCATTGGCATGAAAAGTAGGCTGTATAGTTCTTCACGGAACTTCTTGTTAAATCTGATAATTCCATTCTTTAGGTCAATGACAGCTCCTGAATGTGTAATAAAGTCAATACCCAGTATTGCATCAAAACTAATGTGACTGAGCACTATGAATACCTGTTCATATCTCTGCTCGTTTATATAAAATTCCACCAATGCTTCTACTTTACACTTCATAGCTTTGTCATTAAATACTCCTCTCACTTTTATAGTGGATACAGGCAATGCAGGTAATAAATTCTCAGCTTCTAACTTCTGGAAACTACTCTCAGATAAGATTGAGGCTGTAGTACCAGTGTCTATAAGGGTTTTTAAAGTGTTCTCCCCTACTTCCATATGGATTATAGGTATTCTGGCTGTATTTCCTTTCTTCGGCTCCTCTCTCTCGTATAACAATTCTTCATCGGTGACCTCGTATAGTTCGCTGATGGCGATCTCATGCCTCGTTATTGTGTGGTTTACGTCTTCATCTACCTTCGTTTCTGATTTGGCGCTTTTTTTTTGTCCATTCCTGTCGTGGTTTGGGCCTTCTCGACTGGTTCCTGGTTGAGGTTCGTCACTCACTTGTGCCTGTTGTTGGGGTTGTTCCTTTCTTTCTTCTCTATCTCTCTGATTTCTTCTGTAATCCTGGCTTCTCTTTCTCGTTCTTCATAGTATCGTTGAACATTCCCATCATCTCTCCATCTGCTCCTCTGATAGTTGTTCCTCGGTTGTTGTTGTTGTTGTTGTTGTTGTTTTATAGGACTCTCTGTTGTTGTTGTTGGTTTTCATCGTTCCAGTTCCTATATCTGGAATACCTTCTTTGGTCTCCTTCATTCTGCCTGTCGGGGTAGTTATTTATTTGAGATCCCCTGTTATTATAGTTGTTATTTTGGTATCTGGACCCTCTTTGTCTGTCGTTCCAGTACCTATTTTTATATGGCCAACCTTCTCTGGCTCTATTGTAGCCTGGATCATACCTGGTCCTACCATAGTTGTTATGCCTTATTGGTCCTGTCCTAGCTGGTGTTACATCAGTCTGTTGTTGCTGATCAACCAACACTGTGTGTACCTCTCTGTTTTCATGCCTATTTCTCGTATTCTGACTGTTGGTTTGTCCTTGAGATTGCGCTATAGAACTTGTGTGGTCTAATCTTCGCAGCAACTCAGCCATGTCTTCTAAAGTATTGACATTAGACGAAATCAGGTGCTTCCTAACCTCGGCTGGTAACTGTCTGGATATGACGTGTATCAGCTCCAGTTCTGCCAATGGTGTATGAAGATGTTGCAAGCGGGCTAATTTGTTAGTGAAGTAGCTCGCATAACGTGTCGGTACAGAGTAAGGATATTTCTTCGAATATATTTCTGCACTGATGTCTTGTTGCAACTCTTCGCTCCAGAATCGTTTTAACAATGCCTCAGCGAATTCGTCGAACGAAGTATAGGTATATCTAAACGCTCTATGCCAAATTAACGCTTCTGCTGACATGTACTTCTCTACTACTCTCATCTCTCTCTCTCTCTAGGAATTTTATTCTCCTCCAGGTAGTAATTCAACGGCGGTGACGTTTCCTTCCCCCGTGAACTTATCTGGTTTCTCCTCATGGCTTTTAATCACTACCACAATCTCATTGTTCCTACTGGGAGATTGATCATATGCCCTACCTAGCATGTCCAGTTCTCTTATATTCCTCTCGGTGTGTTCCGTTCCAAAAGTGTTATGGCGTGACCTACTAAACATTTGAGTGTCTACGCTCTCCTTATCCTCTTCCTGTTCACCTTGGCTGACTCCTAGTTTGTGCAATTCTCCTCTCAGTT
Organism: Meconema thalassinum; assembly: GCA_946902985.2. Lineage (NCBI taxonomy): Eukaryota > Metazoa > Arthropoda > Insecta > Orthoptera > Tettigoniidae > Meconema > Meconema thalassinum. The sequence goes on from OX336392.1 coordinate 36,804,099, forward strand.
TACTGTCTCTTTCTTTAAAGAAATCGTGTAGATCCTTTTTCATGCTGGATGTATCCCTCATCGACAGTGCTTTCATCTGTTCGTTAAGATCACCTATCTCTTTCTCCTGCTTAGACTTGACCTTAGCTATTTCAGTGTTGACCTCATCAACTAATTGTCTAATTTTATCTAATTTTTAAGTTAAATTCTATCGGTTTTGCTCGTAATTTCGCTAATTGTTGTAACATGGGATTCCTCTAAAGAGTCTATTCGTTTCGTAAATTCCTCTCGCAACCCAGTTACATGAATATTAGTCCTACTTTCTATGTCCTTAACCTCTTTCATTATCTTACCATGCATCTCATAGATGTACTCACTACTACACTTTAACACATCTTCTTTCAATTTTAACACAGCTTCAACAATACATTTGTTTTATCCACATTTATGCCCTCAGATATCAATTGTTGTTGATTTGATACCTTTTGTTGGAGCTCACCAACTGTACCAGTTAAGGTAGTCAGCTGATTCTGTAACTCACCTTGGGACCCTGAAATCGTGTTGAAATGGTTTGTGTTGTCAACCTTTATAGTATCTATGCAACTTTGTAGAATTTGCTGTATCTCTTGTTTCATGTTGTCCATACTATTTTGTAGCTCTTGTAGTCGTTTCTCTGCATCTTCTTGTGCCTTTTCTTGTGCCTTTTCCCACAGTTCTTTGGCCTCCCTTTGCGCCAATCGACTTTCTTCTTGAGCTAGTCTACTCGTTTCCTGTGATACTCTTCCTTCATTCTGCGCTTTCTCTAGGGCTTTCTTTATTTCCTCCTGTGCTTTCTTCGCTTGTACTTGTGCCAGTCGATTTTCTTCTTGCGCCTGTCTACTTTCTTCTTTCGCTTGTCTACTTAATAATTTTCTTCAACATAGAATACATCTTCATTTTATTGGTGTTGTTATACAGTTCCACAAAAGCAATGCTAACATTCACACTTACTCACTTGTGTCTGGTGCATGCGCTGTAGACGCTCGAACAAACGTGTCTTATCGCGCTGGAAACAAACACTTTTCTCACGCTTCACAAAAACGTTTATTTCTTCTGAAATATTCTTCTCAATCTTCTCAAAGTTCGTAATATACTAAATACGATAGCAAGCTACAATCTGTAGTCGAAATAAAGTCTCTGAAGTGGATCAGACCGAAGTAATTGCAGCATATAAGTTCATCACAACTTCACTTAGTTTCAAGGCGCGGTAATCTCCTAACTCTCGCCTCGCTTCTACCCTGTCTCCACGAGTCAACCTTCTACAAGCTCGGTGAAACACTCGGAACTCCTCTCTCTTCCGCAACACACGTATGACCTCTCGAACATTCTGATAATAAAGAGCCTCGATGCTTGGCGTCTCCTCTCCAAGTCTATCGATTCTGGCCGCCTTTTTGCGTTCCCCCTCAAATTCGCGTGGGCTCTAGCAAATCGCTTATTCCTTCCAATAGAGACCTGCTATCGACTTATAAAATTTTTCCAATATTTTATTATCATATTCTTCTCTTTACCATTATATAAATTCACTCTCAAGGGGCTTAAATGTGTTAAATATCCATAAAAATTTAGTTCCTGGAACTCCCGTCTTCTCTAAAATTTCTTCTGATTGGCTGTAAGCTCATATCCAATCGGATAATTTATAACAATGTTTAAACAATTCTTGGGATTATTCGCTGTTGCTAGGTCGATTCTAAGCTTCTGGAAACTTCCATTGCGCAATACAATCACGTGACGGAATTTCCCTCCTACTCAACGTCGCCTCTAGACAGGTTTCTGCCAACTTCCAGCCTCAATATTGCATGGTTAAATTTTATCATGGGCTTCGGAAAAATATTCCCATTTTCATCCCAAATAATTCATTTAACGGGGGCATTCCTCTCCCATCTCAAATTAAAAACAGTTGTAAATTATTTTTAATCACTTCGAATCAGGACCTTAGACATGTCACTGAACTCGAAAATGAATTATACTTTTAGCCTACTTTCTTAAAATATTTTTTTAAGTTCTTTGCGTTGTATTTTCCCAAAATGACATTGTTCTCTTCATCATTCAGCTCATAACAATTATTTCCATAGACAGTTTCTATTCGGAACGGACCAATAAATATAACTTCGAACTTCGGGTATATGTTCTTGCTTACGTCCTCTTTGGCAGGTCAGTGCAATAATACTGTTACGTGCCACCCCTAGTGGCACTTTTGTTAACTGGATTACGGTGGGTTGAAGCACAACACAGTTTGTTTCTTTAAAGAAATAATTAACTTTATTGCGGCCAGAAAATTACACTACTCATCAGCAATTACAGACAATTAGATCCTTACTCCAGTTTCCTCAAGTCTCTTCCTTGAGCGCTCTTGCCCCTTTCACTTGTCAACAAGCCACAGAAGTTAACCCGTCTTAATGAGTCCGGTGGCCTTGACAGAAACTACCTGCACCTCTTCCTCATGTACACCAACTAAAGTTACTTACGGTAATCCGCTACCCGCTGTATCGCTGTCCACAAGCTGGGGAAGCAATGTCACTGGATTTCGTAACTCGCACGGCACTTCGTCACCACACTTCTGTCGCACTCGCTCAAAAACACACACCCACAGAAAACTCGGTCCCCTCACTGTTGAAGCCGCTTATATAGCAGGCTGGTGACTCAATGAATTCTAGAATCGTCCAGGACACACGGCTTCTCGACATTTCCTTTGCTGGCGGGGTCACGAACATTCTGGACCATCCCTTTCACTTCGCAGTCCGTTGCGTAACGCGCACGTAATACACTGAGGCGGAGCACACACAGCCAGGGGGAGCCGTGACTCATGCGGCGAGCGACAAAACAAACTCACAGCCGTAACACCACCCCCATCCTAAAAGGCTGATCATCCCGATGAATCATTGGTCCGTCTGTGTCCCTCCGTAGGCTGCCAGGCGATCTCGATGCACAATCTTCATCTTTGCACTCGGGCTACGCTGGATCCTGTTGACGACATCGTTGAACCGTTTCACGACTCGGTACGGGCCCTCCAAGAACTTCTGCAGTTTGGGTGACAGGCCTTTCTTCCGTAATGGGTTGAAGAGCCAGACCAGGTCGTCCTCGTGGAATCCGCCGGCATCCGTCTGTTGGTCGTATCGGGTCTTAATTCGGTCGGTCTCGATCCGCAGTTTCCTCCTCGCGAACGCGTGCACGTCCTCCAGTTGGTCGACCAGTTCTTGACAAAACTGGCTTACCGGGACCGGATCATTCCCAGGTCGGCCGAAGGCAAGATCGACAGGTAGACGGAGCTCCCTCCCAAACATGGCCCGGGCTGGTGTGCACCCGGTGGCTTCATGCACGGCGGCGCGGTAGGCTAGGAAAAATAGTGGAAGATGTTTGTCCCAATCCCTCTGGTGCTCGCTGACGACTATTCGGAGATGGTTCTCGATGGTGCGATTGAATCGCTCTACCATCCCGTCGGACTGAGGGTGTAGCGGCGTTGTCCTTGTCTTCCGGATTCCCAGCAGCTGGCATAGGTTCTGGAACACCTGCACTCGAAGTTCCTCCCTTGGTCGGAGTGCAGCTCCAGGGGTACTCCGTACCGGCTGACGAATTCCTTCACCAGGGTCTCTGCAATCGTCGCGACTTCTTGGTTAGGGAGCGCATACGCCTCCGGCCATTTGGTAAAGTAGTCGTTGACGACCAATATGTAGCGGTTCCCCGCCTCGCTTAACGGGAATGGCCCAGCAACATCGATGGCCACTCTCTCCATGGGGCCGCCCACGTTGTAGGTCTTCAGTGGACCCCGTCGTCTTCGTCCTGGGCCCTTGCTGGCTGCGCAATCGTGGCACTTCGAGCAGTGGTTCGCTAAGTCAGTTCGGCATCCGATCCAGTAGAACCGCTCTCTCAGCTTCTCCAGGGTCTTCTTTATCCCTAGGTGTCCACCAGATGATCCTCCATGGACTTCCTTCAGGACTTCCTCCGTCATAGCTTTTGGAGCGATGACTTGTTCCCGAGATGACTTCCCGTCGGTGCTCTCCCAGGCGCGGCAGATGAGGCCATCCCTTACAATCAGCGAGTCCCACTGCGCCCAGTAGGACTTAAACTTTGGGCTGCAGTCACTCACAATGTTCCACCCGGGTCTGGGGACACAGGCCCTCTTCCATTCGGCTATCAGTCCCAGGTCATCATCTTCTGCTTGTGCCCACGTGAAAGATTCACGGCTCCAGCTCCCCTGAAGTTCCAAGGTAGTCCTTCGGCACTGTATCCCGGTGTTCTCCTCTCTTCTGGTACAGTAGGTGCAATCTTCGGGGCACGGTCTTCGTGACAGGGCGTCGGCGTTAGAGTGCAGTTGGCCTTTCCTGTGCTGGATCTCAAAGTTGTACTGTTGAAGCCTCTCTAACCACCGCGCGAGTTGACCCTCGGGCTGCTTGAAGTTCAGGAGCCACCGCAGGGATGCGTGGTCGGTCCTGATGAGAAATTCTTGCCCGTACAGGTACTTGTGGAAGTGTTCAATGGTCTTCACGATGGCGAGCAGCTCCTTCCTGGTGACGCAGTAGTTCCTTTCGGGCTTTGACAAGGTTTTGCTGAAGTAGGCCACTACTCTCTCCTCGCCGTCCACTACTTGCGACAGGATCCCCCCTATACCAAAATCGCTGGCATCGGTATCGACGATGAACCTTGTTCCAGGTCTGGGGTAGGCCAGAATAGGTGCGGTGCACAGAGCCTGCTTGAGTTGTTCGAAGGCACCGTGGCATTCTGCTGTCCACGTGTAGAGTTGGTCTTTCTCAGTTAGTCGATGCAGTGGTTTGGCGATGTCGGCAAATCCTCTCACGAAGCGACGGTAATAGGTGCAGAGTCCCAGGAAGCTTCGTAGTTGGGATTTGTCCTTCGGAACTGGCCACTCCCTCACAGCTGCGGTCTTCTCTGGGTCGGTGTGCACCCCCTCCTCGGAGACGATATGCCCAAGGTACTGGACCTGCTTCTGGAAGAGCTGACACTTCTTGGGGCTCAACTTCAGCTGGGCAGCCCGTAGCTTCATCAAGATCTCCTTCAGGTTGCTGTAGTGCTCCTCGAAGCTTTTTCCCAGAACGATGACGTCGTCTAGGTTGACCAGGCAGGTCTTCCAGTGTAGTCCCCTCAGAATGGATTCCATTAGCCTTTCGAAGGTCGCAGGGGCGTTGCACAGACCGAATGGCATGACGGTGAACTGCCAGAGCCCGCTGCCCACAGAGAACGCCGTTTCCTCGCGGTCCTTAGGGTGAACCTCCACCTGCCAGTAGCCACTCTTCAAATCCAAGGTGGAGAACCATCTTGATCCTGATATGGTGTCCAGCGTGTCGTCGATCCGGGGTAGAGGGTAGCTGTCCTTCTTCGTGACGTCGTTCACCCGCATGTAGTCCAAGCAGAACCTGGTGGAACCGTCCTTCTTCTTCACTAGCACGACCGGAGAACTCCAAGGACTATGTGATGGCTCGATCACCCCTTGCTCCTTCATCTCTTCTACCATCCGGTCGACTTCGGCTTGCTTGGCGAGCGGGACACGTCGGAATGGGGCCCTAATCGGTGTGCTGTCCCCAACGTCGATTCTGTGCTGGACCAAGCTTGTCCTACCGAAGTCTTTGCTCCCCACGGAGAAGACATTCCGGAATTCGCGTAGCAGGTCCTGAAGTTGGCGTGATTGCTCCTCGTCTAAATGGTCCTGGGATCCTTGGTACAGCTTCTGTAGTTCTTCTGGCAGGGCGCGTCTTCTTCGGTTGTGCGTCTGCAGGTGTCCGTCCGTCGTGTCTGTGATGCGGGCAATCCAGGTAACGGGCTCGCAGACACCTAGGTTGGTGTCCCGGTGAACCGTAATATCGTAGTCGTTCAGGTTGGACAGGCGGACGTACGGCCGAGACGTCGTGTTGATGAGAGTCTTGGCAACTAGCAATCCTTTTGTCTGGATGTCCTCATATTTTGGTTCGATGACAGCCGCCACTCCCTCAGCTGTTCCGTCGACAATTACGGCAGCGCTGACTTCCGTCCTGGCGGGAACGATGACGTCCTCTCTCAGCCTTACTCCTCGTGCGGCGACGGCCTCGTGTGCTGGTCGCAAAGCAAGTTCCTCCCTTCCGAAGTGCAGAGTGTTGGTACTCAGATCCAAGGTGATATTGTTCTGGTCCAGGAAGTCCAGTCCGATGATCACTTCATTTGATACGTCAGCCACAAGCACTGGATGCTTTATCGCCCGTCGACCAATGACGAACTCCAGTGATGCTTCGCCATGTACCGGTGCGGTCTCTCCGGTCGCGGTTATTAGCTGGAGGTTCCTCTGTGTGGGTTGCACTCTCCACTTCGGGATCACGGTGGGGCTGACGATGGTCCTCGATTCTCCCGTGTCGCTTAGCATGGGCCAGCTCACTCCTTTGATAACTCCGTAAACCATCAGGCTGCTATTGTCCCTCCGTAACTTCGTCACATGGACTTGGACTGCCGTGGCTTGACGACTGTCACAAGCCAACCTTTGCCCCCCAAGGCTGTCTAATACTCGTTTCCCTGGGCCGCGCGGTTTTCAGACGACTGACTTCCCGTCGGATACCCTCGGCGGCGGCGATCACCGCAGTCCTTGCTCAGGTGGCCTTTCTTACCGCAGGTCCAGCAGGTCGGTAGTCCTCTTCCGGGCCGCCTCTCCGGTTGTCTTCCGGCTGTGTCGTTGCAGGTAGTGCCGCGACTATCGAAGAAACGGCTTAGCGCCTCCATCAGTTCATCGGCCAGGGTCTTGGTCTCGTTGGTTTTTGCTGGTTCGTCGACGTCCACTTGACGCACCCGCGCGTGCATTCTAGATGCCTGTTTCGCCGTCTCGAACTCAAGTGCGTGGCTCAGCGCATCTGCCAGGGTCTTATTGCGCGCGAGTCGCAGCGCCTGTTGAGTGTCAGAGTCCCGTAGTCCGTCGGTGAAGGTCTGCGTCGCAATCTGTTCCAGAAAGTCGGCCGGCGCTGTTGGGTAGGCAAGCCTTACGAGGCGTGCGATGTCCATCTCGAACTCCTGCAGGGTTTCCGCGTTCTTTTGTACCCGGGTCCGGAGCTGCATCTGGTAGGCCTGCTGAAGATGGCTATCCCCATAGCGGGACTCCATATGGCCGATCAGTGAAGCGTAGTCCTGGGATCCAGTCGGGATGGCCTGAATGACGTTAAGGGCGTCCCCTCTCAGCGCTACAATGACAGCTGTAGCCTTTTCCGTGCTGTTCCAGTTGTTTATGGAACAGGCTGCCTCGAACTGACGTAAATAGGTGCTCCACGAGACCTTTCCGTCGAAGGTTGGGGTTTCACTCTGCTCTGTCCCGTTCCTGATGTCCCCGGTGTACCTGTGGGCGGGCGTCGGCGCAGCTCGGCAACTTCCTCTTGAAGAGCGTTGAATTTCTCTTCCACCCCCGTGAGTGGGCGTTGGCGCAGTTCGGCAACTTCCTCTTGTAGGGCTTTGACTCTCTCATCCACCCCGGTCGGCGGGCGTCGGCACAGCTCGGCGACTTCCTCTTGTAGGGCTTTGAATCTATCTTCCATCCCTGTCGGCGGGTGTCGGCGCAGCTCAGCAAATTCTTTTTGTAGAGCGTTGAATCTCTCTTCCACCCCCGTCAGCGGGCGTCGGCGTAGCTCGGCAACTTCTTTTTTAAGGCGTCGAACTTCTTTTCCACTGCCGTGACTTCCTCACGCAGACCCAGTTCTAATTTCTTCAAGTCCTGTGCTAACTTATTCTGCCCGTCTTCCATCTTCTTCTGGCCGTCCTCTATCTTTTTGGTTAAATTCTTCTGGCCATCATCTAATTTAGCAGTTAGGTCCTCGGCTAACTTCTTCTGGCCGCCTTCTAGTTTGGCAGTTAGGTCCTCGGCCAACTTCTTCTGGCCGTCCTCCATCTTCTTCTAGCCGTCCTCCATCTTCTTCTGGCCGTCCTCCATCTTCTTCAGGTCCTCCGCTAACTTATTTTGACCGTCTTCCATCTTCTTCTGGCCGTCTTCTAATTTGGCAGTTAGGTCCTTGGATAAATTCTTCTGGCCGTCTTCTAATTTGGCAGTTAGGTCCTTGGTTAAATTCTTCTGGCCTTCTTCCATCTTGGTTTCCATGCCACTTAACTTTTCTAGCAATGCTGCGAATTGCTCTTTCATTTTAGATGTTTGTCTTGTAAGGGGCATGCGCTCACAGGAAAATTTAAAAAAATGACCTGCTCGGGTTTTGAAACCAGGACCGTCAGGTGTTGTGCTTGTGCTTGAGTTCGTAATCCGGCTTCTGACACCAGTTGTTACGTGCCACCCCTAGTGGCACTTTTGTTAACTGGATTACGGTGGGTTGAAGCACAACACAGTTTGTTTCTTTAAAGAAATAATTAACTTTATTGCGGCCAGAAAATTACACTACTCATCAGCAATTACAGACAATTAGAACCTTACTCCAGTTTCCTCAAGTCTCTTCCTTGAGCGCTCTTGCCCCTTTCACTTGTCAACAATCCACAGACGTTAACCCGTCTTAATGAGTCCGGTGGCCTTGACAGAAACTACCTGCACCTCTTCCTCATGTACACCAACTAAAGTTACTTACGGTAATCCGCTACCCGCTGTTTCGCTGTCCACAAGCTGGGGAAACAATGTCACTGGATTTCGTAACTCGCACGGCACTTCGTCACCACACTTCTGTCGCACTCGCTCAAAAACACACACCCACAGAAAACTCGGTCCCCTCACTGTTGAAGCCGCTTATATAGCAGGCTGGTGACTCAATGTTTTCTAGAATCGTCCAGGACACACGGCTTCTCGACATTTCCTTCGCTGGCGGGGTCACGAACATTCTGGACCATCCCTTTCACTTCGCAGTCCGTTGCGTAACGCGCACGTAATACACTGAGGCGGAGCACACACAGCCAGGGGGAGCCGTGACTCATGCGGCGAGCGACAAAACAAACAGCCGTAACAATACCATGTCCCCTACTTCAAAGGGCTTACTGAATCTCTTCCCTTCCACCCTCTTCATGCGCTTATAGGCCGCCTTCTGGAGCTTTTCCTTCGCTCTGTCTATCCTCTCCTGTCTTCCTACATCTGGATCTTGAGGAATAAAATTAAATGTGTTGTCCCATGGTCTTTCTGACTTCCTTCCTAAATTGAAACTTCTGCCATGCTCTCTTGAACTGTGGAGTTCAGACATTCTTCAATGATAGGCACATACTTAACCCAACTGGAGTGATCATTAGGGCAGAAAATGCGACAGAATTTGCTAAATTCAGCCATATATCTTTCACTGGAATTTGATTCAGGATATCGCACGCTGGAAAATATGTGTCGTATCCCTAATCTTTCCATATCTGCTTCAAATTCCGCTGAGGTAAACTGGGCTCCGTGATCAGATAACAAATATTCTGGTCTTCCAGCCTTCCGAAAAACAGAATTTTCCAACCTGTTCACTACATTTCTTGTGTTTGCATTCTGCATTGGGTCCATCGTAACAAATTTGGAGAAGACATCCACCGTTACTAACAAGAACTGGTTCCCTTGTTAACCCTTAGGACGGGGGCCAAAAATATCCGCCGCCATCAACTCATGTGCTTTGGAATGTATCATAGGCCTTGGTTTACCCTTCAACAACTCAGATGTGAATTTCCCTCTTCGACAGTCATCGCATGATCTTATTATCCTCGCAATAGCGGATCTCATGTTGGTCCAGGTGAATCTCTCTTTGAGTGTACTGAGAGTCTTATCCAAACCACCGTGTCCTATTGAGTGGTGTGCTAACCACACTAATTTCGAGACCAAATTAGGGGGCACAACTATGCGTAGTTTTGTATGCTCGGCGTCAATATACTTGCATACTAGATCTCCTCTCAAAACAAATTGGCGCGATCGTCTTTGGCTTGCGATATAATCATCATCTGCTATGTCCATTAAACCTTTTAAGAACCTGTACATTTTCCTTATTGGAGCGTATCTCTTCTGTGATACACCGATTCGGGCTAATCTCCTAACGGTTTCTAGATCTTCTTGCTCCAATTGTACATGATTAATCTGCACATTTTTAATTTGGGTTTCTCGATAATGCATCAGCCAGTAAGTTATCTTTCCCTGGCTGGTGGACAATAGTAGCGTTAAACTGTTGAGTGAAAAGGGCCCATCGTGTTAACCTATCTCTCGACATTTCAGTTTGAAGCATAAACTGCAACGCCTTGTGGTCGGTCACGATAATGATCTGATGACCAATCAAGATCTTCTTCCAAGCCTGAAGAGCTGTAATAAAGGCTAACGCCTCCAGTTCCGTTGTAAAGTAATTCTCCTCATGTCGTTTCAACTTTCTACCAGTGAAAGCGATATAGTGCCTTCTTCCATCCTCATCCTTCTGGTACAGAACAGCACTTATACCTACGCGGGAGGCATCGGATTCGATATAAAATATACGGTCAAAATCCGGATATTCCAACTTGACATTTTGCCTCAACATCTCCTTCGCGTTTTCAAAAGCCTCGTTGGCGGCACTCGTCCACTTCCAACGATTGTTTTTCTTCAGTAACTCATAAAGAGGTGCCATGATCTCAGAGTATTTCGGACAGTGACTGCAAATAAACTGGCAAGCTCCCACGAACTCGCGTACTTGCTTGACCTTGGTGGGCTTAGGGAATCTAGTTATAGCCTCTACTTTCTCAAGGTTTGGGTGGTAACCTTCCCGATCGATGGTGTGACCAAGGAAATTGATTCGTTCGTGCATGAAGCGGCACTTTTCGAAAAGTTTACGTAAATGCACCATGTTTTCCTTAACATAAGGAGACGATACGATCAAATCATCGATGTAACATATCACGTTTTTCTTGACCTCATCAGTGAGCTTACCATCAAGGGCTCTGATTACCGCTGGACCGCTCTTTACTATGCGTAAAGGTAGCCTTTGGAAAACCCATGAAGTCTGGTCGAAGAGAAAACCAGTGTACTGTTTACTCTCCTCCTCTAACTCAATCTGATAAAAGGACGCTGTTAAATCAAAAACGGAAAAGCATGCCTTTCCTTTGAATTTCCTTAGGAGACCACGAATTTTCGGGGGCCTGTCTGCCTCGGGAAGAATTTTCAAGTTGATTGAGCGTGCGTCGAGACATAGGCGTAGCTGTCCGTTATACTTTTTCACAACGGTAATGGGGTTGATATATGAAGACGCCTGATTCCTAATAACACCATCTGCTTCCATCTTTTTGATTAACCCTCTTACTTCTTCATAATATTTCTCTGGAATGGGGTATATCCGCTTCTGATAGGGGGGTTTCATCAGTCAATCTAGCTTGCCACGGTGGGTGAGTGGATAGCGTGTCGGTCTACTAACCCCAAGATTGCAGGTTCGCCCCTGACCGTGGTAAGTGATTTTTGAAAGGCGGCAAAAATACGATACGCATGTCATACGATGTTGGCATGTCAAAGAACCCATTTGAATTCAGTAGGCCGAGTTCATAATGGCAAAATTAATCTCGGGAGTTTCCGCCAGCACAAAGTTCCTCATTTCTCTACTAGAAAGCGCTATTGTATTCAAGGAGATTAGATATCTAACATCTAACCTCCTTGACTTTCATAGTCACGGAACTACGAAATTCGACATGCAAGCTACCCTCCGGGTGTCATATAGCAAAGCTTGCACCAGGCACCCGAGGCCATACGATATTATTATTATTATTATTATATCAGTCAATCTAATCTTGTACTTATAATCCTTGATTAACCCAGGTTTGTCGTCAAAAACTTCCTTAAATTCCTTAATTAATTCTTCAAATTCCTCTTGAATCTCTTCAAATCCTTCGGCTTTGAGGGTAGGCCTCTCTCTAGCACTCTCTACCTCCTCCCCTATAATCTGTATCTGGACCGTCATTCAGTTCCTGTTTTTCTAACTCTTCTTTGTTAATCATTTCCTCACTAAATTTAATGATCCTATTCTTCATATCAATAATGGCTCCCACCTTTGTGATAAAATCAATACCAAGCACTATGTCAAAATTTATCTTGTCCACCACAATGAAAATATGTTCATAAGCACGTGCATTTATTTCAAAGTTCAACAAAACTTGAATCTTACACTTCACAGCTTTATCTTGAAAGATGCCACGCACTTTCACAGCAGATGCGGGCAAAGCCGTCATCTTGTCACTACCCAATAATCTCTGGTAACACTCGTGAGATAATATAGACATAATAGCTCCCGTGCCCATCAAAGACTTTCATGTCTGATCATCGATATTTATACATACAATTGGTAATTCTTATGGCCTTTCCTCTCTTACGATCTCATCTTCTAACAATAGATCTTCATCCGTCAATTCGTATACTTCATTTATTAGAATCTGGTGCGGTGTAGTAGTATTTCTTTCTCCATCTAGTTCCGTTTCGAAAATGAAGTTTTTTTTTTGTTCCTGAGTGTCATTCTCACGGATTCCTTGCTGGCTAGTACCGGGTTTAGGATCCACGCTCAAGCTTGAAATACTTCCGTTTCCACCTTCCTTTTCCCTTAGTTCCTTCAAGAATTGCCTTCCTTCTTGATGGCGTTCGTCATAATTCTCTTTAGTCATATTCTCAATTCTTTGTAGTCTATCGTGGTTCTGGTTCTGATTATTGCGATTGTTTCGACCTTTATAATTATTATTTATTTATTTATTTATTTATTTATTTATTTATTTATTTATTTATTTATTGCCACAACAGTGCAGTGCCCCAATTACAGTAGCAAACAATTAAACAATTGTTTACACACAGATAATACTTGAAAATACATTAAAATACAAGATAAAATACATTAGAATACAAAATAAAAATTGAAAATTAAAAATTGATAATTGAAAATTAAAAATTGAAGATTAAAAACTAAAACTTAAATTTAAAAAAAAGAAATTGTTGACAAGGAATATACACAAGTTCAAGTCGCAATAACAGTAAATGAAGCATGATTTTTGTTCCTATTATTGTTCCTATAATTATTATTGTTATGGAAGAAACCGCTCCTACGATTCTCCTAATAGTTTCCACGTCCTTGTTGATGTTAATAGGGACGGCCACCATGGAATCTCCTATACCTTGGTTTGGGTCGCCTATCTCAGAAATAAGTATTTCTCTCTGGACCTAAGTTTCACTCCAGATACTGTATTTTATTTGTGTTGTGGGAGTGTAAATGTAATTGTATTTTTTGTGTTTTTGTTGTGGTTTGCCATGATTTAATATCATTAAACTCAGTATTTCGGAATCTGTTGTTTTATTCATGTAGAGTAGTTACCTGATAGACTCAAATCCTGAACAAGTGATCGTACGGTGGGCTGAACGCCCCATACATCGGAAGACCGAGAGCCAGCTGGGATACGAACACATGCTCCATAGAATGACGCAAGGGTACATGGGAGAGATGTTATTGTACTTGGATTGATTCGCAGGTACTACTAAAGTCGGCTAAGATATTAAATGGTAAAAGCAGATATAGCAACAAAGTTAAAGCACATTAGGAAAGGCCGCGTCCCATATTTGTTAAGCCTACACGTTCAAATAAATGTTGATAATCCCCATTGAGACATTATTAGATGTACAACCCTTTCATTATCATGGCAAGGGCCAAAGTAGGGCATTCAGCAATAAAAACCATTCCCTGACGGTGTTTACTAATAATTGTGAACTTGGCCGATGTCTTGCATTGGGTTAGCCAGACCTCCCTTACATTATTATGTCGCCCGCAAGTGGGGAAAAGCATGATTCGATCACATACATAATTATCATGGCGCCCGAAAGAACGTGTGGCTTATGGGATTCAGAAAACCCTATAATAATAGTATGGTTTCCATGGGGGAAAACCATAATAGTTATCTATTCCCTCAAACTGCGTTTGAGTAAATGTGAGTCTTTATAATATACTCAGATATTAGACATTGTTGTCAGACGAATAAATGTACAAATGGGAACGTACGTCTAAACCCATTTCATAGGTGTATTCACAACACTGTGCTAGAATAAATATTGTTGTTTGTGTGACATCTGAATTCTTTCCCAATATAACGCACCTATATGTACAGCACAGGCCCACCTATATCTAAAATACAGAAATACAGGATGGCCGGTACTGAGGGGATACTGAAATGTATCGCAGGGCTGAGGGGGCATTTTGATGCTACTCATGCCAAAATCAGGGAAAATGCGAAGGCATTTCAAGATGATATAAGCCAAAGGGTGGCTACAGTAAACACTCCGTTGGAAAATAACCAAATCAAGGTCAATCGAAGATTATATGCTAATCTACTAGAGGTCAATAAAAAATTGATGATGTTAAAGAATCTATTAAACTAGAGGTAACTCAAAGCGTTACTAGCGTGGTTTCAGAAATGCAGGCAGCTAATGACAAGCGTTTTGAATCCATAGAGGTAAAGCTTGAGAGTAATTTGCAAGCGTGTAGAGATTCACAGCAAGAGTTTAACGATAGATTAGGCGTTATGTCTGTAGAACTCAAAGATATTCAGAATCAAAACGAAGCGAACAATAAGTGGCAAGAGAAACAATTTAACATGTTCACTCATAACGTAGACCAGAGGCTAGAAGATAGTCAAGCCAAATGGGATAAGGGTATGGCAGGTTACGCAAGACCAGTAGATGAAGAATTAAAGAAGCAGGATCAGAATATCATTGACCAATGCAAGGAGATAAGTGAGATAAAAAACTACTGTGAAAGAAAACAAGGGAACAGCACTAAACATGAAGACGCAGGTTGGTAAAGTCCAGAAAGAATTAGAGCAAACTCAGAATGACCTGGCAGTCATTCATAAACGGCAAGTAAGTAAGATAAGAACTCAAATCTCCAGTATGCATGGTCACATCCAAAAGGAAGTCACAGGCTTAAGGGAAGAGCTAGAAGTTAGGGAAGGAATGAAGACAGAAGCCAATGACAAAACGCTTGCCGAGGTGAAAGAAGGTTTAGCTGGGGAAATTGCCCACATAAAGGAGAGCCTTAAAGATGTTAAACAGAAAATCTTTTCTATGGCAGAAGAAAGTCGTGATCGCCTAAGAAGGATAGAACAAGAAGTATTAGCTCGTTTAGAAAGAGCAGAAAATAGGCACAGCCAGATGGAAACTAGGATGATCACGCCGGAAGAGTCCATGTTGCGGAATCCTAGATCCAGTGAAGGATGAGTGGATAAAAATAGAAGAAATAGATGGGCAGATTTAGAAGTGCAGCCCACTTCAAGAAATACAGCCATGCCAAGCTACAGCCCGTATATCACACCTGGTATACCGATTGCTACGTCCACACCGCATGAAAATGCTGTACAAAATCAAATAGTCACTGTTATAAGGGCTAATGACGAGAAACCGAGAAAGTACTCTGGGAGTAACTCAAATATGTCACCCAAGAATTGGCTCAAAGAGGTTTCCGAATATTTAAATGACACAAAGGTACCGACAGAGCGAAGATTAAGAGCTATTGAAACACTTACTGAAGGCGAATGTGCACTATGGTTCAGAAGCTTTCGCTACACGTTCGACACGATAGAGGAGTTTCGCCAGGCATTTTTAAAGAGATACTGGGATCGGAGTATACAGCAAAATCTAAGGTTGGATCTGTACTCCAGACGTTATAGTACAAATAACCCTACGAAGTATGCTGAATTTTTCATAGCACAAATGTCGTTTCCGGAAGCTAGATGAAGCGCCCCGATAGGCAGATCTCTGCGTAGCGATAGCCAAACAGCTACCATACGAACTCCAAAGTCTATTAATCTCTGCAAATGCCAAAACAGCAACTGAGATGGAGGAGGTCCTCAGACAACTTGATCTTACCACTACTCAGCAGATGAGGCAGAGTCGGAATACGGAACAAGTCCACATGACTAGTCCACAAACCGAACTGACTAGGGTGCAGAGTAAAAACAAATCTACAAGCACAGAAACTGTAAGGTCAGACTGGCAACAAGAAGAAAAAGGAAACCGGAATTGGAGGCCAGCCTACAGAGGAAGTTCAAACCGCGGTAATCGAGGGAAAAACCTTGGAATCAGCGCGACACAAGGGATCGACAGCCAGACAATAGAAGAATTTATGGCCGATACGGGAGTAACCAACAATGGAGACCCCAAGAACGAAGTCACGGGTTAGATGAAGAAGCAGAGGAACGGTACCACGCATCACTCAGATATATGGAGGAGCGTGGAGACGAAAATAAGGAGTCACAAGTTCATTGGGATGAAGCTATCAAAAATAGAATGCCACCCGACATCTATAAAAACGATGAGGGAGCGAAAAGTCTGGAACTTCAACAACATGAAAACAGACTGAGGAACTCTGGAAGAAACGGAGCAATAGAAAAAAACGACAAAATTAAATGACCATAAAGGAGACAGAAAAACGTGTTGGAATGCAGTAAATGTGGTTGACTGGATTGCCAAACCTGAGGAACTCATTGAGGACCATGATGAAGGCCCGGTCATCGTAAAAAGGGAACTACCCATTATTATTGTAAACATCGCAGGCATGAAGATAAGGAGTCTTCTTGACACTGGCTCGACGGTATGTTTAATAACACAGGCACTATATAATGAAATTGAAAGAAAGACACACGTCTTGAAAATACCTATTTCAAGCGTAAAAATAAAGGGTGTAATACCAGATAAGGTAATGGTATTCAAATACCAAGTATTCTTAGATTTACAAATAGGGAACTCTATCTTCTCACAGAGTTTTCTACTGGTGAATAAGCTACCAATTAAACTTATTATGGGAGCGGATTTCAGAAGAGAATACAAGGTTATAATAGATTTCTCACAAGACATTGTTATGTTTCGTGTGAGTGATGAAAATGAGAATTTAGAGATCTCATTAAAACACAGTGAAGCGAGACCAGAAGAATACGTATGGCATACATACGGAGATATGACTGGGGAGGCAGTGTTGACCACAGAAGCCATCGAGGGAGAGTTGGCAACATTGCCCGCAGACATTGAAAAGGATCTCGAACCAGAATTCGGAACATGTCCTGAAGAAAAATTAGAGGAAGCTAAAATTGGTCCAGAACATAAGTAGATGTTAAGGAAACTGTTGTCTGAACAAAGAGGAGTCTTCGATTCGAGACCTGGCCGAATCAAGAACTTCCAATATGCCTTCCAAGTTAGTGACTGGACACCATTCAGACAAAAGCCCTACCCAGTTGCCGAGAAGCATTATTTAAAAGTTAAGGAAGCCATACAGGAAATGCTGGAGGCAGGCGTCATTGTAAAGACAGCCACACCTTATGTCAGTCAACTGGTAGTTGTACCTAAACCAGACGGAAGTGTCAGGATATGCCTAGACCTGAGATACTTGAATTCTAGGGTCATACCTGAATTTGACCATGTGCCACCCATAAAGGAGATCCTCAGGCGATTCAAAGGAAAGACTGTATTCACAAACCTGGATATTACAGCGAGTCTTCACCATATTGAGCTGGAGGAGAAAACAAGCTTACTTACCGGATTTTTATTCGATCAGCACACGTACTCATTCCTTCGTTTACCATTTGGGTTAAAAACAGCGGGTTCAGCACTGATACGAGCGCTTGGCCGAAACCTGTCTGAAGAAATCAAGGCAACAACCATAAGCTACGAAGATGACATTCTGCTAACATCGGAAACAGTGGATGAACATATCAGAGATCTACGCAAGTTATTAAATAACCTGAGTCAGGCTAACTTCAAGGTTAATCTAAAGAAGACTAACTTTTGCCAGAGAGAAGTAAAATTTCTAGGCCATGTAATAGATGCACACGGAGTAAGACTGAGCCCTGGAAAATTGGAGGTCATTAGAAATTCCCCTAGACCAACGAAGGTGAAGAACGTAAGTCAGTACTTAGGCGTTATTGGATTCTTTTCGAGCAATTGCCCGAAATATACTGAGACCGTAGCACCACTCCAAGATTTATTGAAGAAAGGGGGAAGGTGGCAGTGGACTGAGAAATGTGAAGAAGCCTTCCTGAGGTCAAAATAGATGCTTTTAGATTATGTGAAATTGGGATATCTGGACTACACCCAGAAATTTATTATCCAAACTGACGCATCGCTTATAGGCATTGGGGCAATGCTTTATCAGGAAAATGTTGACATGCCGGAGGAGAAAATTTGTATTGCTTTTATAAGCAGGAGACTGAAATCCAATTAAAGAAATTATTCGGTCACGGAGATTGAACTCCTCGCAATACTATATGCTCTCCAGTATTGGCGAAAGATCATATATGGATTTCGGGTCGAGTTGAGAACAGACCATAAAGACCTAACATTTCTGTTAAAGACTGACTTGTCGAGTCAGAGATAAACGAGATGGTCCTTATACATACAGCAATTTCAAGTGGAAATCGAGTATTGCCCGGGGAAGGACAATGTCATACCTGACTTGCTAAGTAGATATCCGACAGCTGATGAAGAGGAAGCTCTTGCTATCGAGATAGAAGATAGAGACCAGAAGACCTTGGACGACTTGAGAAACATCACTCTAATTCAACGTGAAGATCCCTGGATACGGATGATGATTGATTACTTCGAGGGAACGGTTGTCAGAGGAACCCCGATGTATATAGAGGCCGAAGCACTGTCAACAGAGTATCTATGGTTTAACCAGATGCTACACAAATGTAGTGATGCAGATCATACTCGACCCAGAATTGTTATTCCTTCAGCGTTGCAAAGAAGATTAGTGTGGTTAGCACACAGAGCTTTTGGATATCCGGGGGTAGATAAGTGCGTGCCCTGTTGAAAGAAGCATTTACTTGGCCTAAACTGAGAGAAATAGTCAGGAACACAATCAGGACTTGTGATATGTGTCAGCGAGTAAAGCCTAACTCGTTTTTAATGAGGCAAAAAACCATAACGCTCCTGCCAGAGAAGCCATGTCAGCTTATGGCACTGGACAACTTCGGCCCTCTGCCGAGAGGTAGATGGGCAAATAAGCACATCCTAGTGGCACTAGACGTGTTTTCTAAAATGGTAGTCCTATGTCCCATTCAAGAAAACCAGTACGAAGCAGGTACTTAAAAGACTGAAGGAAAGAGTCATTACTATACTAGGTACACTGGAAAACATACAGTACTGTACGGCCACGGAAGTTGTTTCACCAGTGTAGAATCCCGCAGGGAGTTGGAAAATCTGGGAATAAGACAGATTTTGTCACAGTTCGACACCCGGAAGCCAACAGTGCAGAACGCGTCTTGAGAGAATTACAGAAATATATGAAAATATACTGCCCCACAGAAAACTGGAAGTGGATAGATGTACTGGACATCATCGAGTATTGTATTAACAATACAGTGCATGAGGTGACAGGAGACGTACTCGTGAGCCTACACCTTGATAGAAGACCGTAGAGGCCATGGAACAACGTCATTCAGACACCTGTAGACGCACAGCCAGCACGCGAATTGAGGATCAGGAGGACATTCGAATATCTCAAGAAGCAAGCGGACAGACGGCAGCGGAGAAACAGAGGAAACGCTAACATATACCACTACTCGTAGGCGACTATGTTTTGGTGAGAAAACTAGCCAGCTCAGACCCAGAGAGCAGGAAATACAAAAAAAAAAAAAAACCAAACTTCCACGGCCCCTATGTTATTATAAGAGATTTGCAAAATAACGCCTACAGAATTAAACATAATGAGAAGGGAATGGAAGTTGTGATACGCGCAGCCAATCTCAAACTTTATTTTCCAGCTGAGGAGTTTGAAGCTGCAGACGAACAAGCTACACACACCCAAGTGTATGGGGAGTCATTATGTATGCAAGCAGAGAGTCTATTGAAAGACCCATACCAGTTAGAAGAGAGGCAAGGCAGCCAGCTCGCCGAGATTGGGGAAGAAGGAAAAGAATGCAACTGTCAACTTAGGGAGTTTTATGGGCACCTAGTGGAAGCAGCAGGCGAACTCCAAGCTATGAATGAAGCCTTGAGGAAAGAGAATGCCATCATTCGAGAAAGACGGCAGACCCAAGGGCGAGGGGAACGAAACGACCCACCGCACGGGATCACTGACCGCTTAAAGTAAACATCGTGGACGAGGCTGATGCAGTCAGCATGAGGTTTGAAAGAATTCACTTGCCAAATGAATTTTTCAAACTTTGCTGGGGAAACTTGTACCCAATGGGACGAGGCTGACTGGCATCGAACCCTGGGTCTCTGAGGAGGAAGAATCATGTCTATGATTTTCCCGAGAACCGAACCATTGATCTCTGAGTGGGAACAACCACAGTGAACCCGAGGGACAATGATATGGTAATATAATGTGATAATAAAAGCTTAATTCCACATCTGGAACTGGAATTATAAGCAATGCTAAGACGGAATATTGTATGAACTGCAAGCCAGTATACTAAAAATCTAGCAAAGATCCAGAAAAGCGAGGCAACTTGACAGGTGACATATTGAGTTTGAAAGTGGGAGGCGCAGACTGACTCCAGTGGACTATTTCTTAGCGTCTCTGGGGTAGCAAGACAGTGAATAATGGCCGTAAAAATCCCCGGTGGACAAGGGCGAGAAGCTGGGAGGGGATGGTCATTGAGAGAAATTAATTAATTGCGGGGGAACGAAGCATTCTAATGGGATCATACTTACACCCAGATGCTTATATTCAAAGAGAGCTAATTTAGGGATGTCAAAAGGAAAGCAATTAATATTAATTAATTGAGCGAAGCAATCACCGGCACGCAAGTAGATCTGAAACCTCCGTGAAAATACGATCAGGAATCATGCATTACCTTGTCGGTAAACGCGATGTATCAGAAAAGAGTCACTCCTGATGTGAACGAGGACTACATTTTGTCAGAATCCTTTATATGGACGATGGAGCTGGGTAGAGTCAGTTCTTCTTTGACTCAGCTCGTGAGGCGACATGCTGTCCGTCGACATGAGACAAGTGCGCGCAGTACGCAAGTTCATTATAGTCAGTGTCATACCGACAGACAATGAAAGGTGAATTATGCAGCCTATTAAAGTATTTCTGCATTAACATTATGAATAGTCTACAGCAGACAGATAATCAGGTATTATACGCGAACGTCATTCAGTACAGCGTAGGAAAATTGCATTCTGATTGTGATAGACAATGAACTTATCCACAGGGATAATTATGATCTTTAGAGTATCATACAGTAAAATAGTAAAGTATACTACAGACCATGGGAACCAGAAAGGAATCACAGGAATTTGTGATAAATGCTTAAGGAGCACACGATAGAAGGGAGAAGATAGGAACACAGTAGGAGACGGGAGATGAAACACCTACTCGAGATAGACTTTCTGAGGAGACAAGCGGATATCAGGATAGTGCAGCATCGCAGATCTGAAATCACGCAGTAGCGGAAAGCCAAATAAGGCGTCGTGTGTACAAATCGAATGTATAAAGTGGTGTAAAAAGGTGATAATATAAAGTGTTTTAAATTTGTGTGATAAAGAAAATGTGTTATATTTTAAAATGTGAAATGTGTGTTTTACGAGCTGGAATCAACATGTTCAAACCACATCAAATGTTATTTGTGAAAAGTGTTAAGATGTACTAGAAGGCATCATGATGGTGGGCAACGTGTTGTGCTATTGGATAAATCCAGCCCGCAAGAAAATGTGAGCACCATCCGAAAATGTTTCTATGATTTTAGAGCTCACCATACAACATATCATTCCATGAAATTCTACAAGAATTTGCAGTAATTAGTATACGAGTTCACATGCCTCGTATTTCAGAAAAATATTGGTTTGAGAATGATAAACTTACGAAAATTAATGCGTAAGATGTTGGTCAAAATAACTATAACGTTAATTGATAATAATAATAATAATAATCAGAGGTCAAATTCGAAAATAAATGTAAAATCGGCATGTTGATGCCTTAGAAACGTGCAGATTGTGTCATGTCCGATAAAGGAATAAGATATATTAGAGCGAAAAAGAGAGTTTTCTGTGCAATTGAGATGTTAAATAATGATAATTGCTACATTGCTAAACTTGAAAGCCAATAAGGCATATAATATCATTGCCAGTTAAATTATACCTTTTATAGAGCTAATGTAGAGCCTTGGTATAATAATTAAATTCAGGGAGGATATGAGTGCATTATGAATCGAGTCATCTAACAGAAATGTTATTTTTAGCCGAAATAAGCGTGCCCATGTAACGTAGAATCCAGAGATTTACGTAAATAATTGCAGGGATCATCCAAGTGGCTCACGCGTTGGAAAGTCTAGTGGGCCAATCTACGAATCGACAATGTATGTGTATATCCTGAGAGCGTACCTATTATAAAAACAGAGTTGGGCCAGATATGGCATCTGTAACCCACTGTTAGCATATTCATGGCTACCAGGGATAACTGTGTTACCCTGTGTGGGCTAATATAATTGATCTGCTCGTGGAGGTATGACAATTCTTCGTGGAGGAATCATTATGATTTCCTAATATATTCGTACCTTTGCAGCGAGATAAACAATGGAACTCGACTGGCACTCATCTAGAGCCACACATTGCATCCTTAATACGGCGAAGTTAATGGAGACCCATCCCTTGCTAAGAATATTAATTGAGAGCCGGATTGAGCCAATTGAATACCCTAAATGTAGGTATTAAATATTTAGATCGATTCCGTTCATAATGACACATCCAAATCATTGCCCCATGGACAGCTGCAGTGTAGAGATAGGCAAATATCAAGTTTGGTTTACAAGTTTAAAAACTCGGTCACGAGGACCAGTCGTAGGGTGAAGGCCGGAGTAGCCATGGTGAAAAGGGCGGGGCTTAGCGAGCCTACCGTTCACGCGGCGGGGTAGGTAACTGACCGCCGTCCCTTTTTAAATAAGTACTGGAACACTGAAACCTCTAATCTCATCTCTGGAAATAATTGAAAAATGCTTGATATTATGGTATTAAATGAATTACATGCATCATATCTATTCGGATATGTTGTTGGATCATAGAAATCGGATAATATTTGGCCAGGTTAGTGTCCGATGACATTTTAACTGCGCCATATAGTGAGATGCATTTGTAAAGAGTAATTACCCAGTTTATGCTAATTAACTCTGGCGGGTAGCGATATTGCACGAAATGACACATCTGTAACGGTAGTAACGACATGATAAGACCCAAATGATTGTTGTATGGTGAAGATAAATCATTAATTATGTGTATTTTGGAGGGGAAGGTTACTCATAAAAGCGTTTCAAATCTATGGGGAAGAAAAACGATTGTTCACAAAAACAAAGCAATGTTAAGCAAAGAAAATGAAATGAAATTAATATTATTGAAACATAAGTAAAGATAAATATTCCGATTCAGAACGGACAAATATTTGGATCTAGAATGATTACGTACAGTGAGTATTCAGTGATAACTTGTGTTTTATTAAATTGTTGTGTTGTGATATGCTAATTAAGATTAATTAAGTGATGTGAAAGACACTATGAACATTCGTCAATGTCAAAAATATAGGTTTTGGGTAGTGTAGGATATATTTGGGTGCGGAAGGGGGCGCCAATCATCATAAAGACTCATAACAGATGTTGTAGCATGCCTGAGGAGCTCAGTGCATATGAGTGGATCTAATCTTTGTATTAGTGAAACAGAGCTGCGGTGTGCAGATGAAACAGATTAGGGTTTGTTTTATTGTTTGGAATCATCATCTGCGCATTCCAGATATTTTAGTTGTGTTGTGGGAGTGTAAATATAATTGGAATTTTTGTGTTTTTGTTGTGTTTTGCCATGATTTAATATCATTAAACTCAGACCGGGTGAGTTAGCCGAGGTCGTTGCGGCATGACTGTTGGCAGTCGCTCACATCCGGGAGGCGAGGAGGTTCGAATCCCCCCGCCGGCAACCTTGAAGATGGTCTTCTGTGGTTTTCCATCTTCCTTCCAGGCAAATGCCGGGGTTGGTCCCCAACTATAGGCCACAGCCGCTACCTTCCAACTCCTCTACCCTCCCATCCAACATTCCTCCCCAACGGTACTTGTAGCTCACCCTTTGGGTGTCCGTCTCGAAGCAGCAACAAAACTGGCGAGCCGAACATGTCCTCGGACACTCCCGGCACTAAAAGCCATACGCTAAAAAAAAACTCAGTATTTAGGAATCTGTTGTTTTAGTCAAGTAGTTACCTGATAGACTCAAATCCTGAACATGTGATCGTACGGTGGGTTGAACGCCCCATACCTCTAAAGACCGAGAGCCAGCTGGAATACGAACACATGGCCCATATAATGACGCAAGTGTACAGTATGCATTTTCATAATTTGTTTATTGTAATAAAATGTCCTACATAAATGAACTTTTATTATTACTTTCATGAAAATTGAAGTAACTTATAGTGATTGGCCTCACGGAGTCGTTTCAGACCTCACGAAATAGAAAAAAGGGAATTAGAGTAAAAAGAACCAAAGACCCATACGAATCACCAAATTAAATGTATGTATGTATGTATGTTTGTATGTAGGTCTATGTGCGTGCGCATTTGGCCTCCTTTAAATCGATAATAGCCTGGCTCCATTGATTAGAATTTTTCACAGTTTGTGGTATTGTTTGTTATGTCTAGAAGACGATACCTAGAGTTGGACGTCCGCATCGGATGGTTTTTAGAATAGATATTCCCAATAAACCTGAACACGAAGATATCTTGACCACCTTCCTTTTCTCAAATATCAAGAACGTGCTAACTACAAACCAGTCATATCTTTCTACACAGTATTCAATTTCGCATCGAGTGTAACCAGACGCTGCTCTGCGGTAAAGATTATGCCCTACAAAATATTACTCAAGTCGGAACAATATGTTTTCTGTTCGGGAGTTTAACCTCAAATATCTCTAAAAAAAAGTTACCTAGAAGGGAATCCAGTGCTGTCAGCATCTATCCTAGGTGTGTTTTAACGGTTTTTCCACAGTCCCTCCAGGTAAATGCCGAGACAGTACCGTACGTGTAGTTTCAGGGCACCTGCCCCATCCCTGACTCTAATACAGTTACACAAATAATCAACTACACGGGACTGATGATGATAATAATAATAATAATAATAATAATAATAACGTTATTGGTTTTACGTCCCTTTAAACTACTGCGGCATTTAGAGACGCCGGGGTGCCGGAATTTTGCCCCGAAGGGGATTTTTAACGTGCCAGTAAATCTAATGACACGGCTCCCTCGCATTTGCGCACCCTCAAATGCCAACTGGCTGTACCAGAATTCGATCCTGCAACCTTGGGCACAGCAAGAACGTTACCGCTGAGCCACGCAGCGAGCCAAAGGGACTGATGACCAAGATGTCCCAAGCTCCTACAATGTATTATTATCAACAAGAATGTTTGAGGAAGTAAGATAGGAATCTGTACAAACACATTATGTCAACGTTACAGTATATAATGTGACACTACTACTGTATAAATTTATTGCTCAGATATTGTTCCAGGACTAGGCACTTGTACATGTAACTTGCCGAACTATAATATGACAAGAGGAAGACAACTTCTTCCTGACGTCTAATCGTTCCCTTCTTCCTCGGCCCTGTCAGCGTGTTCATCATTTTTCTTGCGCAAGAAATCGACCCCCTTTTCAAAACAATTCCCAAACTAATGCTGTCGATTCCATTCACCCGACTTTATTTCTGAAAAATGCATTGGAATCAGGAAATAAATCTCCGTTTTCATATTACCAGGTTTTTTCACATTTTAGGCAGAGATATAAAAAACTGTTAGTAACTTTTTTGTTTTTGACATTTTGGAAAATGCATCGAATTAATATCAATTCAATTGCAGACTAGTATACATAGTGGTTTTCATATCGCAAATACGAGCTTTCGTTCAAAAGAAAACTGAAAAAAAGAAATTGTCTCACTTTGGTGCTGCTATGTGGTGTCATAATTTACAAACTAAAAAACGGGACATATAGCCTTAAGGAAAGGAAAATTATGCGAAAGATCTTAGGGCCCAGAATTAAAAATGGCATACACTATTCCAAACCCAACTCTGATGTATATAGGAAATTTTTTAAACTTACCGATACCATGAGAATGAGTCGAATTCAATTTTTGGGCCATTTGGAAAGAATGAATCTTACGAGACTACTTACCGAATCCACAAATTTCTGCAGAACAAATGTACAAGACCAAAGAGGTACAAATAGGTGGATAGTGAACTAGTGGAGATGGGATCGCCAGATCTGATGAATAGAAATATAAACAGGAATATTGTTCACACAAGGGGAGTTGAGGAAGATCAGAAGAAACCAACACGACGAGCATTGTCGGAGGTACAGAATCTACAACAATACATACATATGAAGAGCTGTTGGGCAAGGAGGAAGGCTCAGAACAAGAATGCACTGTCTTACACTGTGTGAGGTTTCAGAGTACTAATTGTTGTTGCTTCAATTGTGACGACTCAAAGCACAACAGAGACATACAATATGGTTAAACAGAATTTATTTGATATGCATAGATACAGAGGATCCTCGTACAGATTACAAGCAGTTGTTTAATATACATAAGTTGTTAATAGTTGTGGTTGGTTGTGTTGGTACTACAATCATTCACTAGTGGCTGTCTTTTTATCTTCCTGTTCAGGCTTCTCGTGTCCTTTGGTTTCTGTATGCTTTGGCTGCTCTGGTTCAGTTGGTTCCTCTTGCCCCTCATCTTTATCTTCCTCGTGCTCCTTCTCTTCATCTTCAGTGGGGGCGCTCAGAGCCATGCACACCAGCGCTCCTAGGAAAAGGGCCAGAACCTGGAACAATCAACGTGTGACGTCAGTGTAGGACACAAGTTACTCTGCGTTTCAGGGGCATAAGCAGAGGAGGTGAGGGAGGAGTCACTGATGGAGCTGCACCCCCCCCCTCCCCCTTCCCAGAAATGCTCCAAAGATTCCCAAAAACATGAGACTTCAAATAGTTTTCTGGCGTTTTTCAACCGTTATTTAGTTGATTGTAACATCTCTTATATAAAAACAAGTGTCCTGACTGACTGACTCATCATCGCCCAGCCAAAACTATTGAAGTTAGAATCATGAAATTTTGGGGATATGTTCGTGGTAAGTCGAAAACGCGCACTAAGGAAGGATTTTAGGATATTCAGGTTCTAAAGGGGTGTTAAGGGAATAGACCTGCATTTCATTGAATAACAATATCTCCCGATTGGTTTCATTGGGAGATGTGATACTCGGCATATACACTCATCATTAAAAATAAGAAGACATGTGTCTGAGGGTTTTTCGATGTGAAGTATATTATGAGGTGAAAGGGGTGAAAAGTGGGGGTTGAAGGGGTCCTAACGGAGCGTGTATCTCTTAAACGACATAGGCGAGGAGTTTGATACTCAGTGGAAAAAAATCAGCTTAAAAAATAAGTAAATAGGTGTTTGACCGTTTTTTCATAAATCCAACTTAAGGGGCCAATAGGGAGGGGTGAAATTCTGGGGGGGGAAAAACAGGAATGAAAGTGTCCTAACTGATTGACTGACAGACTCACTCATCAAACTCAGGGGAAAAAACTGCTTAAAAATAAGTAAATAGGTGTTCGACAGTCTTTTTCATAAACCCAATTTAAGGGGTTCTTGAGGAGGGGTGAAATTCTGAAAAAAGGAAATTGAGAGAAAAAGTCCTGACTCACTCACCATCATCCAGCCAAAATTATTGAAGTTAGACACATGACATTTCGGGGAATATGATCATTGTATGTCGGAACCGTCCACTAAGGGAGGATTTTCGGATATTCAGGGAGTCTTAAGGGGGTTAAACCTGCATTTCATTGAATAACAATAACTCCCGATTGGTTTCATTGGGGGATGTGTTACTCGTCACATGAACACATAAAAAATGAGAAGACATGTGTCTGAGGGTTTTTCGATGTGGTGTATATTATGAGGTGAAAGGGGTGAAAAGTGGGGGTTGAATGATTCCTAACGGAGCGTGTATCTCTTAAACGACATAGGCGAGGAGTTTGAAACTCAGCGGAAAAAATCAGCTTAAAAGATAAGTAAATAGATGTTCGATAGTTTTTTTTTCCTAAATTCAAATTACGGGGCTCATGGGGAGGGGTGAAATTCTGGGGGGGGGGGACCGGAAAGAAAGTGTCCTAACTGATTGACTCTCTCACTCACTCTTCAAACTCATGGAGAGAAAACTGCTTAAATATAAGTAAATAAGTGTTTGACAGTTTATTTTTCATAAATCAAATTTAAGGGGTTCATTGTGAGAGGACAAATTCTGAAAAAAAAAGAATGAAAATGTCCTGACCCACTCACTCACTCACTTACTCACTCACTCACTCACTCACTCACTCACTCATCATCGTCCAGCCAAAATTATTGATGTTAGAAACATGACATTTTTGGGATATGTTCGTTGTATGTCAAAACCGTACACTAAGGGAGGATTTTCGGATATTCAGGTTCTAAAGGTGTCTTAATGGGGTTAAACCTGCATTTTATTGAATAACAATATCTCGTGAGTGGTTGCATTTGTGGATGTGATACTCGGCATATAAACTAATCATTATAAATAAGCAGACATGTGTCTAAGGGTTTTTCGATGTGGTGTATATTATAAGGTGAAAGGGGTGAAAAGTGAGGGTTGAAGGATTCCTAACGGAGCGTGTATCTCTTCAACGACATACGCGAGAAGTTTGAAACTCAGCGAAAAAAAACAGCTTAAAAATAAGTACATCGGTGTTCGACCGTTTTTTCATAAATTCAATTTAATGGGCCAATGGGGTGGGGTGAAATTCTAAAAAAAAAAAGGAGAGAAAGTGTCCTGACTGACTGACTAACTCACTCACTCATCAAACTCAGGGGAAAAAGACAGCTTCAAATATAAGTTAATAGGTGTTCGAGCGATTCATCATAAATCCAATTTAAGGGGCGCATGGGGAGGGCGTAAAATTCAGGTAAAATAATTGAAAGAAAATGACCTGACTGACTCACTCACTCATCATCGCCCAGCGAAAACTATTGAAGTAGGAAAAATTAAATTTTGGGAATATTTTCGCTCTATGTCGCAAACGTCAACTAATGAAGGAATTTTGTTTATTCGGGTTCTTAAGAGGTGTTAAGGGGGTAAACGTGTATTTCATTCATTAACGATATCTCACGAGTTGTTTCTTTGGGGATGTGATATTCGGCATATAAACTAATCATTAAAATTAAGCAGACATATGTCTAAGGTTTTATCGATGTGGTGTATATTATGAGGTGAATGGGGTGAAAATTGGGGGTTGAAGGATTTTTAACGGAGCGTGTATCTCTTAAACGACATAGGCGAGAAGTTTGACATTCAGCGGAAAAAACAGCTTAAAATATAAGTAAATAGGTGTTCAACGTTTTTTTCATAAATCCAATTTAAGGGGCCCTTGGAGAGGGGTGAAATTCTGGGGGGAAAAAACAGGAAAGATAGTGTTCTAACTGATTAACTCACTCACTCATCAAACTCAGGGGGGAAGAACAGCTTAAAAAGAAGTAAATAGGTCTTCGACCGTTTTTTAAATCATAAATCCAATATAAGGGATTCATGAGAGGGGTGAAATTCTGAAAAATAAATGAAAGAAAATGTCCTGACTTACTCACTCACTCATCATCGCCCAGCCAAACTTATTGAAGTTAGAAACATGAAATTTTGGGGTTGTGTTCGTTGTATGTCGAAAACGTCCACCAAGGGAGGATTTTTGGATATTCAGGTTCTAAAGGGGTGTTAAGGGGGTAGACCTGCATTTAATAGAATAGCAATATCTCCCGATTGGTTTCCTTGGGGGATGCGATACTCGGCATATAAACTCATCATTAAGAATAAGAAGACACATGTCTGAGGGTTTTTCGATGAACTGTATATTATGAGGTGTATGTGTGAAAAGTGGGGGTTGAAGGATTCCTAATGGAGCAAGTATCTCTTAAAAGACAGAGGCATAAAGTATGATGATGATGATGATAATTGTTGTTTTAAGGGGCCTAACATCGAGGTTATCGGCCCCTAATGATCTGGGTGATAGCAAAAATGATAATGAAATGGAAACCAGAACAAAATTATCGAAGATGGAAAATACGTACAAAAAGGAACTCACATAGAAACAACTCACAATATGGTCCTACAAAAGGGAATTTAGAACGAAAAGTTGCACAAAAGAATAGATTGAAAAAGACCCACAAAACGTAGGCTAGATTCAAAATACGTACAAAATGCAAAGTAGCGCCGAAATACTTACAAAATGCAACTGAAATTCAAAATACTTACAAAATGCAAATGAGATCGAAATTACGTACAAAATGCAATTGAGGTTCAAAATACTTACAAAATGCAATTGAAATTGAAAATACACAATGCAATTCAGATTGAAATATCCCAGTTCCAATCCAAATTATTCACAAAGTGCAATTGAAATTCAAAATACTTACAAAATGCAATTGAAATTGAAAATGCTTACAAAATGTACGGTAGATTCAAACGACTCATGTGGATTGACAATACATACAAAAAGCAATTTAGATTGAAAATACTTGACAAATGTAATTTAGATTCAAAATACCCACAAAATGCAATTGAGAATCAAAATATGTGCAAAATGCCCACCAAACAAAATGCAATTTAGATTCAAAATTCGTGCGAAATGCGGTTTTGGTTGAAAATACTTACAAAATGCAATTGAAATTCAAAATACTCACTAAAAGGCCCGGCAACCTGCATTGAAAGACTTACTAAAAAGCAATTTTGATTGTCAATCTTTACAAAATGCAATTGAGGTTGAAAACAATCGCGAGATGTAATTTAGATCGAAAAAACTTACAAAATGCAACATAGATCAAAAATGCCTTTAAAAAATCGCTAAAAGGGAATTTAGATACACGGTGATTCGAGTAACAAAAACAGTACGGGAATCTTAAAGAGAAAAGGAAACAGAAGGAAAAGAGGAGAGGAGAGGGGAGAGAGGAGAAGGTCCGCCCCAAAGGGAAGGGACAAAAAGGGGAAAACGGACCCAGCTCAGGAATCCCTCGGGGTCGCCAACGCCCGAACTCACCAGCCGTGAGCCCCTGAGAGTGTAGCATTATCGACGGTGCACCAGAAGTGGTGGGGCTACATACACCCTGCCTCCTTAAGGGCCTTGAGCACAAGGCAGGAGGTAAAAGGAAAAGAACAAGAAGGCTGACCCCTCACAGAAGGAGGGTATCAGGAAAGATGAGACAAGGGCCAATTAAGGCGGGAAAGTGAAAGACTCCCTAGGCCTCGGATAACCTAATACTGTCGGGGTCGGAAGAGAACAAGAGTTGACCAAGGAAGGTCGACAGGAAAGAAGAAAGAGAGGAGCCCGGCACAAGTAAGTGGAAGCAATGCCGGACTCAGCTGGGGCCCCGTGGTCGCCAACCCACAACCCACTAGATGTGAGCCCCTGGGGGGCATAAAGTATGAAACTCAGGGGGAAGAATCAGCTTGAAAAATAAGTAAAAAGGTGGTCGATCGTTTTTTTTTTCATGAATCCAATTTAAGGGGCCCATGGGGAGGGCTGAAATTCTGGAAGAAAAAGTCCACTAAGGAGGGATTTTTGGATATTCACTCTCATCGACCAACCAAAACTATTAAAGTTAGAAGAATGATATTTTGGGGATATGTTTGTTGTGTGTCGAAAACGTCTACTAAGGAGGGATTTTTGGATATTCAGGTTCTAAAAGGGTGTTAACGGGGTTAAACCTGCATTTCATTGAATAAAAATATGACACAACTATGACGCGAGCGAAGCCGCGGGTACCTGCTAGTAACAAATATAGTCATGTCTGTTATGGTGTGTGAAGTCATTTTTCAGTGTTGCCTTAGTAAACAAAAGTTCGGTGCTTTGCAGTCGGTCAACACGATTGTACCCAAATGTGATGGGTTATTCCCTAATCCTGAGATTAATAAATAAACTCGAATGACCAGTTTCACCCGTAATTTCAGACATATTTTATATCCTAATTGTAATGGATCTGATGATGATCGCTTGACGATCGAAACTGGTCATCCTAGTGTATTTATTAATCTCATATATTTATTTTTGGAGTTTGCGTGTGGTAGGGTGGCCAGTTCCTTACCACTCCTCCTCCTGCCATAGCATCCGGCAGGTTCACATTTTGCAACACGAGGCTGGGAGACCCCGCACCAGACCACACCAAGACTTTTAAATTATTGGCAGAGCCAGGGATCGAACCCGGTACCTCGAGGGTGACAGCCAACAATGCTAGCCTTTGATCCACGAGGTGGTCTCAGTTTAATTACTAAATAAGTGTATATACTGTAAATTTATGCAATTGATCAAATCACAGTATTCCAATATTTGGGAATAATAAGTGCCTGTCAGAAATCAAGAAAAGAATAGTGGTAGCAAAACAAGCCTTCCGAAATAAAAAGAACCTCAGTTTGGGGACTAGAAAGTCATTTCTCAAGACCTTTGTTTGGAGTGTCTTACTGTCATCATCATCATCTGCTTGGGACATATGCCTCTCCATCGCCTTCCATCCTCCCACCACCCTTCACTCCTCACTCTGTCCCTCTCCTCTCCTTCCTTCACACCCACAATCCACCTATCTCTTGGTCTCTCGCCCTCCATTGCCATCTCAACCTCCTTGGTATCTTGCCCTCCTGCATTCTCCTAACATGTCCGAACCAACTCATTCTCGACTTCTCTATGCTCTCTTGTAAGGGATTCTCTCCACAATCTCTCATTTCTTACTCTATCCCATCTTGTTAGCCTATTTTCAATTTTGAAAAAATAGGCTTATGAGATCACCTTTTGTCCGTGTGTGTGTGTGAGAGAGAGGTGTGCGTGTCCCCCTAATAACATCTAAACGGCTGTAGAGATGTCAATGAAACTCGGTAGGTTCATAGCACTATTCCGGAAGACCCCGACCGTGCCCTTCAAATTTTGTTACGTCTCACCAATCCAACATGGCGGCTGTGCGAAATATTTCACCAGCATTCAGTACCTCCGAAACTATTCCCGATATCACCCTGGAAATTTTTACTGTGATAAAGGGAACTACTAAAAGTTCACCTATGTGACATTTAAAAAACTGGTAACTACAAAACCAACATGGCGGCCACGCGAACTTGCAACTTTTAAATAGACGTTTCTCGCGATTTAACCAACCAAACGCAATAAAACTTGGTACAGTATATATTTATACACATTGTAATGCACCGACATCTAACTTGGTTCAATTGTTTACATAACCACAAGATGGCGGATGTGCGAAATATTTCACCGGCATTCTATATTGTTGTATCCGTAGGGGATACATACCCTCACCCTACAATGTACATCCCCAGGGGTGGAAACAACCACCATCCCCTACATCATACTTTTCGTCCCCAAACACTCGGACATTTTCTAACACATTTTACACCGTCTATGAACTGCTTTAACCCCGATAACCTCAGGTGAGCTTCCGAATGAACTCTCTCGACCTCTCTAGGTGTACCGACCTAATTGGAATGCGCAATTCCGCACACACAGCAGGCCACAGGCTATAAAGTCGGCAGGCACACACGTCTCCAGATGATTCTAGAAGAGTGACTCCACGTCGGGCTGCCATCTGGGTAAGTGTATTAGCGAGTATCTTCACACACACACACACTTCCACACTTTCTACCCTTGATTGCTTGTACTGTGACGCATCTAGATCGGTAGCACTAAAGCTGATCTGAGAACTATAGGAATATCTATTAAAATCATTAGTCTCTAGCTCACTGGTCTTTTAAATAATTTAATTAGTTAACAAGATCCTACCCCTAAACCTTACCCAAGTAGAATCCACTAACATTGATTATTTAATTGTCTGAACAGTCAGTTGGCGCACCGTCACGGAGCTCGCGTCAGCGTATTTGTTGCAGCCTTCTCCAGCCTTTACGCGCTGTCTGCAAGTTGAGCAGCGCCGCAGCACTCTAGATTACTATCCGTTAAACAAACCCTTTCACCGCCATCACACCCTCGAGCTACCCCATTAGTCTGAACACCTGGGAGCTCTCCCTAGAGCTACGTCCACGCCCCTAGACAGCTCAGGTTCATACTACCCGCTCCACACGAATCCACACATTCCCTAACACCCTAAAATCACACCCCCTCAAACACAACATTGTATAGGGCACACCAGAACCCATACAATATCTCTGAAACTATTAGCGGTATCGCCCTGAAATTTTGTACGGAGATAAAAGGCACTACCGGAAGTTCATCAATAAGACTTTCAAAAAACCGGTTAACTACAAAACAAACATGGCGGCCAAGCGAATTTGAAAATTTTAAATAGACTTTTCCCGCGATTTAAAGTTCCAAACGCAATTTAATCTGGTACAGGAAATATTTATACACATTGTAATGCACTGGTATATAATTTAGTTCAATTGTTTACATAACCTCAAGATGGTGGCTTTGTGAATTTTAAAATTAAGTTTTTATTTCTTGTGTCGCAATCATGCGATCGAAGTGAAAGTTTGAATAATGAACCTACGCAATAATATTCCTTTAATGGTACATGACTCTATGGCCTATACATTTAACAATCCAACATGGCGACCAACCGAAATATTTAGACGGCCCTGAATATCTACGAATGTATTATAGCAATCAAACTGATTTTTTATGTTCATAGGTGCTATGAACTTAAGTTCACCTATAGGACTTTAAATAACCTGGTGATCACAAATCCAACATGGTGGCGATGCGAAGTATAAATATTCACATGGACGTTTCTCGCAATTTAACCATCCGAGTGCAGTGAAACTTGGTACAGTAAATCCTTATACGAATGGTAATCCACTGGCATCTAATTTATTTCAATTGTTTCCATAACCACAAGATGGCAGCTGTGCGAAATTTTAAAATCTCGTTTTTACTTTTTTGTCCTAATCATGCGATTGAAATTTGAATGCTACACGTACACAATAATCTTCATGTAAGAGTACATAACTCTATGACCTATATATATAAAATCCAACATGGCGACCATCCGAAATATTTAGTCGGCTCTCAATATCTACGAATCTATTACAGCAATCAAACTGAAATTTTGTATGTAGATAGAGACAATTAACATAAGTAGGATATATGAAAATAGGCAGTATAGTTCTTCACGGAACTGCCTCTAATCTGCTTCTCTGAAATTTCATTTCGTAAGCCTTGATCCTGTTCAGTTGTATCTTTTCATAACCCACGTTTCTGATGCGACATAATGCGTTCGATACAATGCCCGTTTGCTCTTCTGGGGTACGTCCCTGCACCATACCAGACCTTAGTATTTAAGTAACCTTGACCCGACCTCTCACACTCCGCAGGAATCCATGGGGCTTGCCTTCCTCTCTCACTGATCTCCATTCATTTCTACCACGGTTGGTTGGTTCCTCAGTTTAGGGGCTGCGACAACGCGGTCATGTAGCACCGTGTACTTTGGGTTTGCGTAGAATCTGTCTGATAAGCGGTGTTAATTGTGATGACTGTATTAGTTTGTGTAACTGTTTTTTAATTCAAGTAAGGACTGCAACTTTGAATTTTTCAAATAGTTCCTACTTTTGCCGCCAAACTCCACCGTCAACGACTACTAGGCCTAGTTCAGAACTTAGCTACTAGACGCCACCGCAGTCGGCTCTTGGCAACGAACGTAGAAACCTAAGAGCGTTGTTTACATTCTTAACCTATACAATTTTGCTTCACACAGGTGTAATTAGTGGAAGGTTCTTTAACATGCCTTAAATCTATGACATTGGACCGCCGGCTTTACTTCCCCTCCGAAGGAAGGCATACTGAGGGATTTTAACGCTCTTAAAAAATCCGACGACTTCGGCCGGGGTTTGAACCCGCTATCTTGGGTATAGCACTTAACTAAGACCTTGCGTTAATATAACAACGTATAGGTTGCGCTGTTGACCTAGTAGATAACAAAAGAGGGGCAAAAGACATCGCTGTTAGTCCCCTTAAAACAACAATAACTAACTAACAAACATTGGTTGTCATGGTTACCATGTTGTCAGAGATTTGGTGTCAGTAATTAAAAATTGACCCCCAATCCATAATTATTTTAATATCCATATTAAACATAAAGAACTCAAAATTTAATCAAACTAGGGTTTGGGGCCAGGCTATCTCCAGTCTCGGTAGACGAGTGCATTCCGTCAGCGATCCTTGAAATGGTTTCCCGGTTTCAACTCAAAGCAAATATGACGGCTTCATCTAACAGGTCACTTCCATCCATATTCTTCCCGAGTTTCACTCAACTACAATCATCTCCCATTAACTCCTTTCATGAGGTTAGCGTCAGGAACCGCTTCCGGCCATAAAATTCCCCTACCACATAGAAATGCATCGCATCTCATCCCCCCCCCCCCGTTGAGACGGCAGTAAAATTGGCCTACATACTGTACATCAAACTAGGGTAGCTATTGCTTTACATTTCTTTATAATTATAGAAAGAGCTACTTACCAGGTATTTGGCCATGTTGCAGAAGTTGTAGGACTAGGCACTCTTAACACTGAAAGCTGCAGAGGATGTGTGGTGACTGCTGAGGGCTCATACCTTATATACCCAACACTTGGGACACCATATTCAATGCTTACATAACATCTTATTATCTGGGGAAATGTTCTCCATATATTCACTAACAACCACTTGTTGGTACCGCACTTGATTACCCCCAGAACTCATAACGAAGATATTATCCAAGCGATGAAAACACCGCTAGGTCAGAGAATATTCTAAAGACAATTGGCTGTAAAGGTGGCTATACTACGAAATATTTCGCACCATTAGCAGGAAGTTACAGAATCGCTATATACAGCTTATTTAATTTTACTTTTACGATTACTTCATGAAGGACACATTGTTAAGCAAACTTTAAGTGGTGAATGACTGACGACACAGTGCAGAAATGGTGGTCGTGAGCCAACAACACTTCGTGCTTCACTACAAACTTACTAATCTTAATAAGCAAATTCGTTTTAATGGCTGATACATCTGGATCATGTTAGGCAGATAGCGAAAATGAAAGAAATGTAAATTACTCCTCACTACCGACATATATCCAGCTTACGTACTAAGAGGAGTAATGGACAAATCGAAATTACTTTACATTTTTTATATTATTTATTTCGTGTGGCCTCCGGAGAGACCGAGTGCAGGTCTTTCTAGTCAACGCCCGTGGGCAACCTGCGCGTCAGGATGAGAGATGGAATGGATGAAGATGAATGAAACTGGGCAATCATGTGGAAGGAAGCAACCGTGGCCTGTGATTAGGTACCGTCCCAGCATTGGCCCAGTGTTGAAAATGGAGAAACCACGGTTAAACATTTCAAGGACGGCCGACGGTGGGGATAGAACCCAGAGAGCTTGGCCCCATGACCTAACGCTGCGCTTTAGCCAGGAGTAATAATAAGTGAACTGAAATTCAGGGAAAATCAATCATGTCAGCTCAAAGAGTGAGGATTGAGGGACTGGTGAATGTAGTAGAGCTATAACAGGCAGATAGGGGAAAGGGTCCGCCCTCAAATCAGTGGAAAAAGGGGAAATATCGGACCCAGCTCAGAAATCCCTCGGGGTCGCCAACCACCCGGATCGTTAGCCATGAGTCCTTGAGGGTGTAGCACTATCCACGGCGCACCACGAATGGTGGGACTGGTACTTACATCCATGAATACAAAGAAGAATGAGGGTACCAGTAAAGAAGAGCCATGGGTACATTAAGGAGATTTGTTTTTATTTAGCATATGGCTTTTAGTGCTGGGAATGTCCGAGGACATATTCGGCTCGCCAGAGGATGTAGCTGCTTCAATGCGGACACTCATAGGGTGAGCTACAAGTTCCGTTCAATTTCAAGTAGTTCCAACTTTTGCTACCAGATGTCACTGACACCTGATGGTGAAAGTTGGAACTTTGATAGAGCGATTCAACGAAATATAACCTTCAAATTTAGCTTCACATAAGTTTAATTAGTGGAAGGCTCTTTTACATGCCATAAATCTATGACATGGGACCACCGGGAATCAAACCCGGTCTACCTTGGTGAGAGACAAACAGCTTGACCGCTGGGTCAACGAAATTGGGTACAGTGGTAGCACTAGCAAAGGAAACCCCAGTGTCTTGTTTTATATCGCCGCCATCTTGATGAAAACGTAATGGCGGCCACCCAAATGATAAAAGCTTAAATCAAATTATGACCAACCTAATCACCTGATCTCTACCAAATTTTGCAACATCATGCTTTTATATATGACGAACCATTTGACTAAATTACAAGGTCATCAGCACAATACTTTGCGGATGGCGGCCATATATGTGTGCAAATCGATTCTCCCTATCTAATCAAACACGGTTGAACCGAATTGAACAAAATTTGGTACAGAGGTAGCACTAACAAGGGGCACCTCAGTGTCATGTTTTATATTTCCCCCATCTTGACGAATCCGTAATGGCGGCCACCCAAATATTAAAAGCTTCAATCAAATTACGACTAACCTAATTATTTGATCTGTACCAAATTTTGCAACAACATGCCTTTTTGTGGGAAGCATCTTTTGACTGAGCTACAAGGTCATCAGCCCAATAATTTGCAGATAGCGGTCATGTGTGTGTGCAAATCAATTCCGCATATACATTCAAGCACGGTGAAACCGAACTGAAAGAATTTTTTACAGAGGTAGCACTTGCAAAGGGCACCTCTTAGGTCTATTCATGTTTAAAATCCGTACAGCACGTTGTATTTCAAGCTACTACAACCAACATTCAATTATACTCCTTGAAAAGGACAACGAGTTATAACAATACTAATGCACTTAGGAGAAAATAGGCTATATGTTCTTTACTGAACATCTTGTTCATTATGAAACAGTTTCTCCCACCAATCAGAGCTCAACAGTTGTTTGACCAATTAGATAATTAGATGCGCTGAGTTCTACGACCTTCTAATTTAAATTTCACTGCCTGGCCTAGTGTCATAGTAGGGTAATTGAGGAGGCCATGGTCAAATACAAGGTATTCTCTGCGTCCCATTCGCTCTGTTCAGTACATAAAACTGGCGAAATCTCGACAGATATTTATGAATATTTATGTTCGAACATAAAATAATTATAGTAATTATCGTCAAACATAAACAGTCGTTTGCAACTCGCCTATAATGGTAATTAAGACACTCGTATGGAAATTATAAAACTCGTGTACGCTCGTTTTGTACACATTCTCGTGTCTTAATTATTGCCATTATAGACTCGTTGCAAGAGCCTCCGTGGCTTAGGCGGCAGCACGCCGGCCTCTCACCGCTGGGTCCGTGGTTCAAATCCCGGTCACTCCATGTGAGATCTGTGCTGGACAAAACGGAGGCAGACAGGTTTTTCTCCGGGTACTCCGGTTTTCCCTGTCAAAATTTCATTCCAGCAACACTCTCCACTATCATTTCATTTCATCTGTCATTCACTAATCATTGCCCCAGAGGAGTGCGTCAGGCCTCGGCAGCCGGCACAGTTCATACCCTCGCCGCTAGATGGGGGCTTCATTCATTCCATTCCTGACCCGGTCGGAGACTGGAAGCAGGCTGTGGATTTTCATTTCATAGACTCGTTGCCAAATGTACTATTTTTTTATTTTAATTTATTTTATTTTGTTTTATTTTGATTTTGTTTTGTTTATTTTGTTTTATTTTTATTTAGTTTTATTTAGTTTTGTTTATTTTGTTTTATTTTGTTTTATTATGATTTTCCTGAAAACAAACACAAAACCAAAAACAAGAAACACGAAGCAAAAAGCAAAATTCAAGCACAAAAGCAAGAGCAGAAGCCAAAAAAGCAGAAACACAAAACAAAAACCAAATTCAAAAACAGCAAAAGCAGAAAACGAACATGAAACCAAAACAAAAAACATGAAGCAAAAAGCAAAATTCAAACACAAAAGCAAAAGCAGAAAACAAAAACACAAAAACTCAGAGCAAAAAGCAAATTTCAAAAACAGCAAAAGCAGAAAACGAACAAAACAAAAAACATGAAGCAAAAAGCAAAATTCAAACACAAAAGCAAAAGCAGAAAACAAAAAACAAAAACTCAGAGCAAAAAGAAAAATTCAAAAGCAAAAGCAGAAATCAAAATCAAGAAACATAAAGCAAGAAGCAAAATTCAAAAAATCAAAAGCAGAAAACAAACACATAACCAAGAAAGAAAGGCAAAAATAATGTTCAAAAGAAAAGCACAAAGCAAACACAAAACCAAAAACACAAAGCAAAAAGTAGAAAACAACAAACACAATAGATACTTGAGGCAAAGTCCAGAGAAATGTGTCTCATGAAAATGATTCTTATTCTCAAGTGGATTAACTTGACGACTCATACGGTATTTGCTTTCGTGTCCGTGTTACAAGCATTATTTGTGGTGTGCATAACACAGACCGCTTCACTATGTAGGTTGGTCATTTGTGTTGATAAAGTGTACGTTACTACTTATAGTTCCCTACAGAAGTTGCTCAAAATGGCTACCACTAGCTGCATTGAAGGCGTGTTTATGCGCCGCATCATTGACTGTCTCACACGCGTCTGTCGTATCTGCTGACATCCTTGCTCTATTCGCTGACGCAGCATGTCCACGTTATGAATAGGTTTATTTATTTGATCGTGTCAGAGACCGAGCAATTACATCTGGTACTACAAGAAAACCATGAAATTCCTGTATACATTGCATAATTGATTATTGGTAAATTATGCAACGAACCTATAATGGCAATAATTAAGACACGAGTATGTTTATAAAACGAGCGTAAGTGAGTTTTATAATTTCCATACGAGTGTCTTAATTACCATTATAGGAGAGTTGCATACGACTGTTTATGTTCGACGATAATTATAACTTTATTATATGTTTTAACATAAATATTCATAAATATCTGTTGAGATTCAGTCACTAGAATTTTGTGATCGGAGTACCAGCGCTGGGTAGGATATCTCTGTTTTCCAAGCTCTCTGACTGACCAACGCATGCGCTCTGTGTGCTTGGCAGTTTATTTACGCGAACATAATGGACGGTGCACTTTCGGTAATTTATATAGACATGTTGTATTTTGAGCGCATGCGCGAAGGTATCCTTACCTAATTGGTCACACAACTGTTTCTTGAGCTCTGATTGGTTGGAGAAAGTGTTTATAATGAAAAACAGTGTTATAACGAGCCTCGTTATGATACAGTTTTCTGACACATAATGTTTACAAGGCGGCTTCGGTGGCGTAGTCGGTAGCATACTGAGCTTCTATGCCCAAGATCGTGGGTTCAAATCCGGCCGAAATCGTCGGATTTTTTAAGAGCGTTAGAAATCCCTCACTATGCCTTCCTTCGGAGGGGAAGTAAAACCGGCGGTCCCATGTCATAGATTTATGGCATGTTAAAGAACCTTCCACTAATTACACCTGTGTGAAGCTAAATTGTATAGGTTAAGAATGTAAACGACGCTCTTAAGTTGCTACGTTCGTTGCCAAGAGCCGACTGCGGTGGCGTCTGGTAGCTAAGTTCGGAACTAGTAGTCGTTGACGGTGGCGTTTGGCGGCAAAAGTAGGAACTATTTGAAAAATTCAAAAGTCTGCAGTCCTTACTTGAATTAAAAAACAGATACCACACACTAATACAGTCATCAGAATTAACACCGGTTATCAGACAGATTCTACACACACCCAAAGTACACGGGGCTACATGACCACGTTGTCGCAGCCCCTAAACTTAAGAACCAACCAACCATAATGTTTACATTTCGACATCGTCGAACATAAATATAATTATGTTATACACGCACTCATACTCAAATCAAATACTGAGACCAGAATTTTGCCAACTCGCAAGCTTCAGGTGTTCCGTCCATCAGATTCCGTGGAGAACATGTGATGGGACACAACCAACGAGGAGGTGACTTATAGTCTGCTCCTCACCACACTCACACAAAGTCGAGTCACAGGCAAATCCCCACTTATTCAAGTTCGTCTTTGACCTCTCCACTCCTGCGCGCAACCTGTTGAGGGTCTTCCACGTCGACCAGGTTTCTTCGTGTGCCGCGGGCAGATGTTGAGATGGTAGCGTCCATCCTGCAGAGTCGTTAGATCTGGAGGTCCAACAGAGCAATCTAAATACTGAAGGAGAGACTGTCAGATTTTCAGTGGCTTGAAGAAAACTTCTTCTTGATTTGAGTCTTTGAGCAGCAGGTAAGTAACCATACAAAGGATGGGTCAAAGCTTTAGATTTCTCTAATCTGGCTGCCGATTCACGACGGATATCTGGAGGTGAGATACCCGTTAGATAGTAGATTTTATCAAGCGGCGTAGGGTGAGACAACCTGTAATAAGACTGCAGGTCTCATTTAATGCAATGTCTACCTGCTTAACGTGTCTAGATCTGTACCAGACAGGACATGCGTATTCCGCTGCTGAATAGCAAAGGGCTATGGCTGAAGATCTTATGGTGAGAGGCTGTGTTTCCCAAGTTGTACCGCACAATTTACGTAAAATAGTGTTTCTTGCTGATATATTTCGCTTGGTGCGTGCGTTCTGTAGGTGAGTGCACGGTCAAGAGTAACTCCTAGATATTTTGGAGTAAAACAGTGCACTAATTCTATGCCTTCACTGGTCACCTGCAGTTTATGCATAGGTGTGGCATACACAATGGCCTTTAAAAGACCCCATAAGTAGAAGTCTAATGGGTTGATATCAGGAAAAGGAGCAGACCAATGGCCAATCCATTTGTTTGGACTTGAGAAGCGACGAAACGTGCAAGTGGCCTGTGTGCCCTCCAAAAATGACCTACTAGGATCGTGCCGCCGTCTGTGTTATGCACACCACAATCAATGCTTGTAACACGGCAACGAACGCACACACATCATATGTTCACAGGACATGTTTTGCTTGTTGTCAGGTCCTCTATCGAATCCCCGGAGCTTTCCAACTTATACCTTGTTACGAGCACGAGAAGTACCGCACCACACAACTCTCCATTTTACTTACTTGAGCCAGAATTATAATTGATATTCGAGAGGTGCAAGTTATATCAATATCATTAAATATAGCTGAATTTACCTTAATACTATCTATTACCATAGAAAATTTCAGGGAGATACATATAATAGTTTCGGAGATATAGAATGCCGGTCAAATATTTCGCCTAGCCGCCATGTTGCTTTTATGAAAAAATACAAGCCTTACAGTAGTCGCATATGATGTGTAACATCTGACACTAGAAGAAATCTCACGTGAAATTGTTCATACACCGGTATTTTATACTATTATTGGCACAAATATTAATATATTGTAAAAGGGAGTGTTGTACAGATACTGCAGTTTATAATACGGAACTCATTTTATTAGATGATTTGTAGCTTCCACCAGCACTAGCCTAAATAAAGAATACGATATGGATCAACTAGATTAATAGACGCGACACCGCTCAAAACCTTAAATTCCTTATAAACAGGACCTCTTGATTCACAGACCAACACGTAATTTCATATGGATTGTGTTAAAATGAGTCATATTGGTATGATAAATATCGTTTAAAATGATAATCTGGTAACAAAGATATCTACCCCGTCCGGGATTCGAACCAGAGATCTCTAGATTCACAGTCATAGGCGCTAAACTAATGGCTATTTCGACTACGCAAATATTG
Source organism: Meconema thalassinum (assembly GCA_946902985.2). Taxonomy (NCBI): domain Eukaryota; kingdom Metazoa; phylum Arthropoda; class Insecta; order Orthoptera; family Tettigoniidae; genus Meconema; species Meconema thalassinum. Next base: position 36,847,672 of record OX336392.1, read on the forward strand.
TGCACAAGAAGGTGGCTTATTTCCACGTTCCAATAATACTGCATTACGGAATTAAGTTTCATTTATATTTTGCTTGTTTCGATAATGTTCCTGAGTGGCATTGAGTTTAAAATGCCTTATGAATAGGCCCTCTTGTGAGTAAAGAGAATGTATTCAGTAATAGTTCATGAAGGCTTGCTCAATTCTCGTATAACCACAACGATTGTATTATATTGATGACTGCATTACCGTTATGTGGGTTAATATTTGAACAGCCATTGGGCAAAAACATAATACCGGCAATGCCGACTACTTACAATGTTTGATATTAAGGCATTTTACTATATAAATACTGATACGAAACCGGGTGAGTTAGCCGTGGTCGTTACGGCATGACTGGTGGCAGTCGCTCACATCCGGGAGGCGAGGAGGTTCGAATCCCCCCGCCGGCAACCTTGAAAATGGTCTTCTGTGGTTTCCCATCTTCCTTCCAGGTAAATGCCGGGGTTGGTCCCTAACTATAGGCCACAGCCGCTACCTTCCAACTCCTCGTCCTTACATTCCCACTTTCCTCCCCAACGGTACTTGTAGCTCACCTATTGGGTGTCCGTCTCGAAGCAGCTACAAAACTGGCGAGCCGAACATGTCCTCGGATACTCCCGGCACTAAAAAGCCATACGCTAAAAAAAACTGATACGAAGACTTCGAACATGTACCATGTGATTTGATTCAATCACTTGACACCAGAGTTCGCATGAGCGTTTACCGTTCAGTATGTCATATACATTCCACATGGCCGAGAGTACGTCATGGTGTCAATTTCCGACACCGCGCGCTCATTGTTTCTCTTACCATTGCCAGCTCGATCGATCGATCCAGTTGGCAGTGCGTCTTACACTTCCGTTCGATCCACCACTGTCAGCTAGCACACTTCCGTTCGAGCACACTTCCGTTCGATTGAATGGAGGTGTGCCAACTGGTGCCACCTTGATCGTTCCGATCCACTTCCGTCCCATTTTTGAAAATCACTCCCACAAAAATATCCAGCAACTGAGTGGAAAGATGTTAGACATCAAAAAATTAATTAGATGCCAGTAGATTCAATCTTATATCAGCATTTATCGTACCATGTTTTACTGCAGCCAGTTTATTAAATCTCGTGAAGATGCCATTTAACCTATTGTAAATTCGCTTGCTGCCAAGTTAGTTTTATACTTAACATGTTTTAAGCGTCTCATTATCTATCGCCATACAAAATTTCAGGATAATACCTGTAATGGTTTCGGAGATATAGAATGCCGGTGAAATATTTCGCACAGCGGTAACGTTCTCGCTTGCTGGGCCCAAGGTTGCAGGTTTGTATCCTGTCGCAGTCAGCTGGCATTTGAGGGTGCGCAAATGCGAGGGATCCGTGTCAGTAGATTGAATGGCACGTTAATGATCCCCTTCGGGGAGACATTCCGGCACCCCGGCGTCTGTAATAGCCAGAGTAGTTAAAAGGGACGTAAACCCAATAACATTATTATTATTATTATTATTATTATTATTATTATTATTATTATTATTATTATTATTATTATATCAGAAATATATAGACTTATCCTCGTATATACAGTATAACTGATAATACCAAGGACTAGCGCGGACTAACCCTTCGTGGTCCCAAGTGGTACGAACTCAATATTGTGGCTGGCTGGCTGGCTGGTATTACAGTATATCCACCAGAGTCACTGCTCAACATCTACGCACCAAGAGCTCCCCCCACATAATTCACAGAGCACGCATACAGGTACCAATCACACACTGTGCATGCCCATCACCAACGCATTATTAGGCCTATTTCTTACATCGCCGAAATCCCCCTGTCACGAACTTTGGGTGTGTGTAGAATCTGTCTGATAACCGGTGTTAATTGTGATGGCTGTATTAGTGTGTGTTATCTGTGATTCAGGTGGAAGGACTGCAGACGATTAAAAGTTTCAAGTAAATCCTACTTTTGCTACCAAACGCTACCGTCTACGACACCTAGCTGCGGACGTGGCTACAAAATGCCATCGCAGTGAGCACCTGGCGGCGAACGTTGGAACTATTATAGCGTTATCAAACTAACCTACAAAGTGTAGTTAGTGGAAGGTTCGTTTTCATGCCATAAATCTATGACATGGGACCTCCGGCCTTACTTCCCCTCCGAAGGAAGGCATACTGAGGGATTTTTAGACTATTTTCAATTTTGAAAAAATAGGCTTATGAGATCACCTTTTGTCCGTGTGTGTGTGTGTCCCCTAATAAAATCTAAACGGCTGGAGCAATTTCAATGAAACTCGGTAAGTTCATAGCACTATTCCGGGCGACCCCGACCGTGCCCTTCAATTTTTTTTACGACACACCAATCCAACATGGCGGCTGTGCGAAATATTTCACCAGCATTCAATATCACCGAAACTATTATCGATAAGACCCTGACATCTTGTATGGTGATAAAGGGAACTACTATAAGTTCACTTTTGTAACCTTTGAAAACCTGGTAACTAAATACAAACATGGCGGCCAAGCAAATTTGCGATTTTTAAATAGACGTTTCTCGCGATTTAACCAACCAAACGCAATGAAACTTGGTACAGTATATGTTTATATACATTGTAATGCATCGACATCTAACTTCGTTCAATTGTTTACATAACCACAAGATGGCGGATGTGCGAAATATTTCAAAGGCATTCTATATCCCTGAAACTATTAGCAGTATCTCCCTGAAAGTTTGTACGGAGATAAAGGCCACTACTAGAAATCCATCTATAAGACTTTCAAAAACCGGTTAACTCCAAAACGAACATGGCGGCCAAGCGAATTTGAAAATTTTAAATAGACCTTTCTCGCGATTTAATGATCCAAACGCAATGAAATCTGGTACAGGAAATATTCATACACATTGTAATGAACTGGTATCTAATTTAGTTCAATTCTTTACATAACACCAAGATGGCCGCTGTGCGAATTTTAAAATTAAGTTTTTTATTTCTTGTGATGTATTCATGCGATCGAAGTGAAAGTTTGAATAATGAGCCTACGCAATAATTTTCCTTTAATGGTACATGACTCTATGGCCTATACATTTAACAAACCAACATGGCGACCATCCGAAATATTTAGACGGCTCTGAATATCTACGAATCTATTATAGCAATCAAACTGAATGTTTTAATGTTCATAGGGGCTATGAACTTAAGTTCACCTATAGGACTTTAAATAACCTGGTGATCACAAATCCAACATGGCGGCGACGCGAAGCATAAATATTCACATGGACGTTTCTCGCAATTTAACCATCCGAGTGCAGTGAAACTTGGTGCAGTAAATCCTTATACGAATGTTAACCGATTTTTGAAAGTCTTATAGATGAACTTCCAGTAGTGCCCTTTATCTCCGTACAAAATTTCAGGGTGATACCGCTGATAGTTTCAGTGATATAGAATGCCGGTGAAATATTTCGCACATCCGCCATCTTGTGGTTATGTAAACAAGTGAACCAAGTTGGATGTCGGTGCATTGCAATGTGTATAAACATATACTGTACCAAGTTTTATTGCGTTTGGTTGGTTAAATCGCGAAAAACGTCTATTTAAAAGTCGCAAATTCGCGTGGCCGCCATGTTGGTTTTGTAGTTATCAGTTTTCCAAAGTCACATAGGTGAACTTCTAGTAGGTCCCTTTATCACCGTAAAAAATTCCAGGGTGATATCGGGAATAGTTTCGGAGGTATTGAATGCTGGTGAAATATTTCGCACAGCCGCCATGTTGGATTGGTGAGACGTAACAAAATTTGAAGGGCACGGTCGGGGTCGTCCAATATAGTGCTAAGAACGTACTGAGTTTCATTGAAATCGCTCCAGCCGTTTAGAAGTTATTAGTGGGGACACACACACACCTATTGTGTTCAACATAGCCGGCTGTCTGCACTGGTAAACAAATATTTCGCAATCCAGATCCGTATAGGTAAAGCCCTGCGCAAAATTTTTCGCCATACGGTTATAGTTTGCATGGCAATGCGGATCAGCTGCGGATAATGTTTGGAGTCAATTTGCGGTTAGTTTTTAGAATATCATTACTAGGACCCGTATGTTGATGACATATCATATTTTTAGCCTATTTTCGTAGGCTCATGAGATCACCTTTTGTCCGTGTGTATGTGTGTATGTGTGTGTGTGCGTCCATGTGTGTGTCCTCCGTAATAAAATCTTAAAGGCTCGGGCAATTTCAATTTAAATCGGTAAGATCATATTACTGTTTTAGCCAACCACGACAGTGCCCTTCAAATTTTATTACGTCTCACCAATTCAACATGGTGGTTGTGCGTAATATTTCACCGGCATTCTATATCTCCGAAAATATTACTGATATCCCCCAGAAATTTTATACGGTGATAAAAGGCACTCCTACGGAATATTTTCCTTTAATGGTACATAGCTCCATATTAAAATCCAACATGGTGACTATCCGAAATATTTAGACGGATCTCAATATCTATTAATCTATGACAGCAATCAAACTGAAATGTTGTATGTTTATAGAGGCAATAAACATAAGTTCACCTATGGGACTTTCAATAACCCGGTGAGCACAAATCCAACATGGCGTATATGCAAAATTTAAATATGTAAATTGACTGGTTCTCGCAATTTAACCATCCGAGTGCAGTGAAACTTGGTACGGTAAATGCCTATACACATTTTAATCCACTGGCATCTAATTATTTTCATAACCACAAATTGGCGGCTGTGCGAAATTTAAGAACCTCTTTTAAATGTCTTGTGTCTTAATCAAGCGATTGAAGATAGAATAATACACCTACACAATAATCGCCATGTAATAGTACATATAAACGGGCACAATATATAAAAATCCAACATCGCGGCCATCTGAAATATTTAGACGGTTCTCAATATCTACGAATCTATTACAGCAATAAAACTGAAATTTTGTATGTTGAGAGAGTCATTTAACATAAGTATTTGTTACCGTTTGGTTTTTTCATGGCAAATTATAGATGATGATTTAGGCTAATCTCATTCAAACCATATCATTAAGCATAATTACGTCGCTTGTCTAACAACGAAGATTTGATCAATAGTACTTCTATTCTTCTATAGATCCGGGCCAAAGGGCCTAAATGCAGCTAATGGAGTGGTCTGTCCGCAATTTCAAGCAGACAGTGTTACTCGCAGGGTACCAAAGTGTAAGAATACGAATTTTGATTCTGATCGCAGAAACGGTGTAGATTTGGACCAAAGGGCCAAAATGCAGGGAATGGGGTGGTCTGTCCGAAATTGTAAGTGGACAATGTTACTCGCAGGGTTCCAAAGGGAGGGTTTACATTTTTTGGTCCAGATCGATGAAACGGTGTAGATTTGTGAGAAAGGACCTAAATGCAGGGAATTGAGTGGTCTGTTCGCAATTTCAAGCAGAAAGTGTTACTCACAGGGTACCAAAGGGTAAGAATACGAATTTTGGTTCTGATCGGTGAAACGGTGTAGATTTGGACCAAAGGACCAAAATGCAGGGAATGGGGTGGTCTGTCCGAAATTTATGTGGACAGTGTTACTCGCAGGGTTCAAAAGGGTAAGTATACAAATTTTGGTTCAGATCGGTGAAACGGTGTAGATTTTAGCAAAAGGGCCTAAATGCAGGGAATGGGGTGGTCTGTCCGAAATTTAAAGTTAGCAGGGTTACCCGCAGGGTTCCAAATGTTAAGTATACAAATTTTGGTTCAGATGAATCGGTGTAGATTTGTATACAAAACAGACAAACAGACAGAGAGACAAACTTTGTGCTTCATATATATAGAAGATAGATGAGGGCTGGAAGTACTGAAAACAATGGTTCACTAGTTGAATAAAGATGTGGTATTAACTATTAGCTATATTTGTACTTATGTAATTTGTAACTGCGATTCTAACTCGACGGTAAATAATAAACCTCCGATAGAAATGTTGCCGAGCTCGTATTTTTTGTTTGTCAACAGCAACTATATTATTGGACAGTCTAGTCCTATATTTTAGGTTGGTAACAGGGCTTGAATCTAAATTACTTTTTGTAAGTATTTTCTATCTAAATTGCATTTTGTAAATATTGTCAATTCTAATTACAGTACAGTAAGTATGTAGTTAGTTTTAGTTGTAAGTATGTAGTTAGTTTGTGTATTAGATATGTCATTGTTCTATTAGACTATGGGGTGTGAGTGCGTCTGGTGGCAGTTGCATTGTTTATTAGATATAGTTCATTGTTTCATTAGACTGTGAAGTGTGAGGGTGCATGTGAGAGTGCCTGGTGACAGACTGTTTTAGTGGTAGTATTTGGTGTTTGGTGGAACTTGAGTATTTTTTTTCGTTAGTAGAATATTGGTATTTAATTGTTAGTAGAAGGTTAGTATTTTTGTTAGTAGAACTGCTCTTTATTTATTCTGAAAGGGAGTAGCAGCCTTTCAGAATAATATTGATAATATAAGTCAACTAATGGCTACACTGCGTTCTGCTGCACGGCTGAAAGCAACGGGAAACTACAGCCGTAATGCTATTCTCGAGGATATGCACCTCTCTATGCATAATTGCATGTGATGATGGCCTCCTCCCTTGTAAAATTTCAATCCGGAGGTAAACTAGTCCCCCGTTCGGATCTCCGGGTGGGGACTACTCGAGACGGGGTTAACATCACAGAAGTGACAAAGAGGAAATCTGACATTCTACGGGTTGGAGCGTGGAATGTTAGAAGGCTGCTAGGAAGTGGAAGGTTAGAAAACTTTGAAAGGGAAATGGATAGGTTGAGGTCGGATTTGGTTGTGATTAGTGAAATGCGCTGGCAGGAAGAAATGGACTTTTGGTCAGGAGACTATAGGGTCATTAGCACTAAATCAAACAATGGCCAAGCAGGGGTTGGTCTCATATTGAGTAGGAAACTTGGACAGCGGGTGGAATATTTTGAGCAATATAGTGAACGGATTATTGTAGCAAAAATCATTACTAAACCTACGTGCACCACAGTGGTACAAGTCTATATGCCTACCAGTCAAGCTGATGATGAGGATGTTGAAAAGGTCTACGAAGAAATAGATGAAGTTCTGAGGTATATCAAAGGTGATGAAAATGTTATAGTAATGGGAGATTGGAATGCTGTGGTAGGAAAAGGGAGAGAAGGGAAGAGAGTAGGAGATTTCGGATTAGGGGAAAGGAATGATCGAGGAAGCAGGCTGATGGAATTCTGCACCGAGCATGATTTGGTCATAGCTAACACCTTATTCAATAACCACACTAGAAGAATATATACATGGATGAGACCAGGCGATACAGGACGTTACCAAATCGACTTCATTATGGTCAAGCAGTGGTTTCGAAACCAGATTTTGGATTGTAAAGCATATCCTGGTGCTGACATAAACTCTGACCACAATCTGGTTGTAATGAAATGCAGATTAAAGTTGAAGAATCTGAAGAAAAGTCAAAAGCCAAAAAGGTGGGCAATAGACAGACTGAAAGTAAAGGATGTAATCGAAAGATTCAAGAAGAGTATAAAGGAAGGACTAATGAAAACCCCTAAACAAACTTCAATTGCAGACGAATGGGCACTTTTGAAGAATGAAATAACAAAATCCGCAGAAGAAAACATTGGTAGGAAAGAAAGAATAGGTAGAAAACCGTGGATCACTCAGGATATACTAGAATTGATGGATGAAAGTCGGAAACACAAGAATGTAAGAGATGAAAAGGGGAAAGAAGAATACAGACGTCTGAGAAATGAGGTTAACAAGAAGTGCAAGGAAGCGAAAGGAGAGTGGTTTGAAAGAGAAATGTGCAGGTATAGAAGATTGTCTGAAATTAGGAAAAGTAGACACAGCTTATCGAAGGATGAAGAATACTTTTGGGGAAAAGAAGACTAAGTGCTGCAATATTAAGGACACAATTGGAAAGTCTCTAACAGATAGGGAAGAAAAGGTTGAGAGACGGAAAGCTTACATAGAGTGCTTGTATAAGGGAAAGGAGATTGAGAATCGTGTAATGGAAAGGGAGGAGGAAATTGATGACAGAGCATTGGAGGAATTTAATGGGAACAAAGCACCAGGCATAGATGATATACCGATTGAGTTGCTACGCTGCATAGGAGATGAAGGTCTGATCAGGTTATTTCACTTGGTGTGTAGGATTTATGAGACTGGTGAGGTACCCCCTGATTTCAAGAAGAATGTTATCATCCCTGTACCAAAGAAAAAGGGAGCCGACAGATGTGAAGATTGCCGTACAATCAGCTTGATTACTCATGCTTCAAAGATCCTGTCTAGAACAATTTACAAGATGATGGAAAGCCAGGTAGAAGCGGAGTTGGGTGAAGACCAGTTTGGTTTCAGGAGAAATGTAGGAGCAAGGGAAGCTGTACTAAGTCTTAGGCTGATTTTGGAAGGTAGAATAAGGAAAGATAAGAGAACGTTCATGGCTTTTGTAGACTTAGAAAAGGCTTTGGATAACGTTGATTGGACTAAATTGTTTGACCTTTTGAAAACGATTGGAATAAAGTACAGGGATAGGAGGGTGATATACAATCTATACAGAAACCAGACAGCAGTAATTCGAGCTGAAGGATATGAGAGAGAAGCTGGTATTCAGAAAGGTGTAAGGCAAGGCTGCAACTTATCACCCATACTTTTCAATCTTTACATTGAACAAGCAATGAAGGAAATTTGAGAAAAATTTAAAGTGTTCGTGAAGATTCAAGGAGAAATAATTTCAACTCTGAGATTTGCTGATGACATCGTCATCTTGGCCGACAAGCCTGAGGATTTGAATGAGTTTATGAATGGTATGGACTCCGTCTTACGGAAAGAATTCATTATGAAAATTAATAAATGTGAAACAAAAATACTGGAATGCAGCCGAAATAAATCAGAAACCTCTATGGAGATCAAATTGGCAGGTGAAAAGCTGAAGGAAGTAGGAGACTTCTGTTACTTAGGAAGCAGGATAACCAGTGATGGACGAAGCAAAGAGGATATAAAAAGTAGGTTGGCTCAGGCAAGGAAAGCATTTCTACAAAAAAGGAATCTGTTGACATCGAATATAGATTTATTTATCATTAAGTCATTTTTGAAAGCCTTTGTCTGGAGCGTGGCGCTCTATGGAAGTGAAACTTGGACAATTGGTGCAGCAGAAAAGAGGAGAATTGAAGCATTTGAAATGTGGTGTTACAGGAGAATGATGAAGATCAGATGGGTAGATAGGGTTACAAACGAAGTGGTATGAAGACGAGGGGGAGAGGAGAGATGTTTCTGGCGACTGCTAACGAAGAGAAGAGATAGGTTAGTAGGACACATACTAAGACACCCAGGAATAGCAAGCTTAGTTATGGAAGGAAGGGTCGAGGACAAGAACTGAAGGGGTAGACCAAGGTTAGAATATGTTAAACAGATTGCCTCGGATGAAGGGTGTAGTAGCTATGTAGAGATGAAACGATTAGCTCAGGACAGGGAGGCATGGAGTGCTCTATCAAACCAGTCAAAAGACTGAAGACTCAAACAACAATTTCTATTCTCGCGGAACCCACATTGATAATATGCCCCTACTATTTCCTCATAGTACATCTGCAACTTCTTTAATAGCACATTGGAGAACACTCCAGTTAATATTATAGATGCAAGGCTGAGTTTTACAATAGTTGAGGTTTCGGAGGAGTATTTTTTGTTGCTTCAATTGTTATGACATAAACCTCAACAGAGGCATACATTATGGTTCAACAGAATTTATTTGCAGTGTATAATTACAGTGGATCCTCGATCAGATTACAAGCCGTTATGTGGTATACAAAAGTTGTTAATAGTTTTGGTTGGTTTTGTTGGTACTACTGTCATTGATGAATTGCAGGGTCTTTTTGTTCTGACAGCGTGGGTTCCTCGTGGTTTTCATGTCCTTGATGTTCTTTTGGTTCCTCGGGGTTTTCGTGTCCTTGATGCGCTTCTGGTTTCTTGGTTTCAGAAGTTGTGGACTCTTCTCCTTCTTCCTCCGTGGGGGCGCTCAGAGCCATGCACACCAGCGCTCCCAGCAGAAGCGTCAGAACCTGAAACATTCAACAAGTGACGTCACAAATTACTCCGCGGTACAGGAGCATATCCTCTAAGATTCTTAAAATGTTAATTGCTATGAATTTTCAGATGAATAAGCAACCATGATGTGCTGCAGGGGCGTATAGTTTTATTTTGGGGGTGGGGGTATGTCCGGGGGTTTGGGGACGTGGAATAACTCCCATTGAAACGGGGCTATAGTTTGGTGCAAAATGATAAGTTTTCAGGCTTCCTGGCATTACTTTTTCAACCAATTTGTTTATTCGAGTGCAATAATTACAGAGGGATATCATTAATAAGCAGCGCATATAAAGTATTCTCAAGAATAATCAACAACAGACTAGCATGCTATGCAGAAGAAATTCTTGGAGATCACCAAGCAGGATTTAGAAGCCAAAGATCTACAACAGATCATATTTTTGTCTTAAAGCAAGTAATATCCAAATATTGGGAGTTTAACAAAACAGCCCACCTTCTTCTTGTGGATTTCAACAAGGCATACGATAGTGTCAATAGGAAAAAATGTGGAAATACATGCAGCGGAATGGAATACCAGAAAAACTTATCAGTATGGCAAAACTGTGCACAGAAGGGTCCAAATGCAAAATTAGAATCAATAATGAATATACCGAAGAATTTAATGTCAACACTGGAGTAAGACAGGGAGATGGACTCTCGCCTTTATTATTCAATTTTGCTTTAGAAGAAATATTGAACGAGTAAACCATCTCCACCCAGGCCTTGAAGTGGGAAACAAAATAAACATATTAGCTTATGCTGATGACATAACACTCATGGAAGAAAGCGAATACGATCTAAAAATACTCCCAGAAACTCTTATTGAAGAAGCCAGGGAAGTAGGTCTAATGATAAATTAACAAAAATCAAAATATCTAGTTGTAGGAAGGAATGCAGCACAAGTACAAAACCCCTTAACAGTTGCTTCATACGCTTTTCACAGATGTACTGAGTTCAGATATCTGGGGATTATCATAGACCAGAATAATATGGAAGAAACAGAAATAAAATCAAGAATTCTCAGTGGCAACAAAAGCTACTGGTCTCTGCAAAATCTCTTAAAGAGTAAAATTATATCTAGAAAAACTAAAGTGAGAATTTATAAAAGCATTATACTTCCTGTTGTCACGTATTGCTCAGAAACCTGGGTATTGTCCAAGCAAACTGAAAGGAAATTAGTAACTTTTGAAAATAGAATACTACGACGCATTTTCGGACCGATAGTAGAAAATGGCCAGTGGAGAATTAGAAAAAATAAGGAATTGCGGGATCTCTACAAAGAACCGGATATCGTGGCCCGTGCCAAAAGCCAAAGACTGCGCTGGGCCGGTCATGTACATAGAAGAATTAGAGAATTGAATTTAAGAGCAGTTTTGGAAGGTGAACACAGAGGCAGGCGACCATTGGGACGACCGAGACTTCGCTGGTGGGACCAAGTTCAGAAAGATATGAGAAAAATCCGAGTCACGGAAGACATAATGGATGATCGAGAAAGATGGCGCCGTGCTGTTGGCGAGGCCAAAAACCCGCTTAGGTTTGAATTGCCATCTAGGTATGGTAGGATGGTTTGGTTAATGTCAAACACAACTAAGACAATTTTATGTTACTGTTTATTAATTGCTCACTTTATAGTAGTTAGAAAGAATTAACATTATTGTTCTGATTTACAACTTACACTATAATATTATAAAGTCAAGTTTTCTTGAAGCATTACCAAATCGGTTTATATCTTCGTCAGTGTTCTGTATGCCTCTGTGAATAGATACCAATGCTAGACCGTTGAGACTGTTTTCAGAAGTAGACTTTCTTAAGTATGTTTTCAACCTACTAAAACCCGGAAAAGTCCGCTCGGTGGTAGCCACAGAGACAAGCAAATCTGCAGAAAGTTTGATAAGGGTGTAAAAGCTAGGGGAAAATACAGTACATTCGTCACACACTTCAAGGGCACTTGTTGCTGTTCTTGGTAGGTTCATAAGAGCGAAGGCACTGGAGAGGTTGTGTTATCACACATAAGATCAGAGCAAACTGATTGTCACACTGTTGACGTCACGGTACCGTCGCCTCTCTTTGCAACGTTGCCATATATCGCTTGGTAACAATAGTAGGCTACATAAGTATGTTGGATTTCGTCCTATTTTTATTTATGAAAAAAAAAGGCTTATGAGATCACCTTTTGTCCTTGTGTGTGTGTGTGCGTGTGCGTGTGATGGTGTGTCCCCCCCCCCCCCCCCTGAGAACCTCTAAATGGCTGGAGTGATTTCAATGAAACTCGGTAAGATCTAGCACCGACCCCGACCGTGCCCTTCAAATTGTGTTACGTCTCACCAATCCAACATGGCGGCTGTGCGAAATATTTCACCAGCATTCAATATCTCTGAAACTATTACCGATATCACCCTGGATTTTTTTACGGTGATAAAGGAAACTACTAGAAGTTCACCTATGTGACCTTTGAGAAACTGGTAACTACAAAACCAACATGGCGGCCAAGCGAAGTTGCGACTTTTAAATAGATGTTTCTCGCGATTTAACTAACCAAACGCAATGAAACTTGGTACAACGAATATTTATACACATTGCAATGCACTGGTATCTAATTTAGTTCAATTGTTTACATAACGTCAAGATGGCGGCTGTGCGAAATTTTAAAATCTCGTTTTTACTTCTTGTGTCCTAATCATGCGATTGAAGTTTGAATGCTACACGTACGCAATAATCTTCATGTAACAGTACATACTCTATGGCCTACGTATATATAAATCCAACATGGCGACCATCCGCAATATTTAGTCGGTTCGCAATATCAACGAATCTATTACAGCAATCAAACTGAAATTTTGTATGTTGATAGAGGCAACTAACATAAGTAGAATATATGAAAATAGGCATTAGTTCTTCACGGAACTACTTGTTAAGGTTTTAATTCATTAGCAATTATTATTTTTTCTTCTTCCTGGCGTTGTTCCCAATTATTATTTGGGGTCCGCCACTCTGCACCTCGCTCTCCATTTGTTGCGGTTTGCTGCATCTATAGGACGAAGACCTACGATGCGCATATCGTCGTGTAGGGTATCCATCCAACGCCTTTTTGATCGTCCTGGAGGTCTTTGTCCATCAGGCACGACAGCAAGTGACTTCCTTACAATGGACTCTGTATTTGCTCGGGCTACATGCCCGTATCAACGCAACCGAGTCTCTCTCATTTTGGCTGGAATAGGGGCAATTCCAAGAGTATTGCCGACGTCTTCGTTCTTGATATGTTCCAGCCTTGTATTCCCAAGGACCATCGTAGCATCCGCATCTCCATTGAGTGCAAGGCTTGTTCATTTTTCTTTGTATTAGGCCAGCATTCGGCTCCATATAAAGCAACAGGGCGGACGACTGTTTGATAGATCTTAGTTTTGAGGCGCAAAGGGATCTTGCGGTCACAGAGATCGTCTGTGATCTGGCGCCACTTCATCCACGCAGCATTCACTCTTGTACGGGCATCCGAGACTGTGTCACCATCAGGTCTCACAACGGAGCCAAGGTATCGGAGATGTGAAGCCTTTGGTAGTGGGGTGCCATCTACTATGATGGTCCCATCTGTCTGGGAACCACATTCTAGGTACTCAGTCTTAGTAAGCTTGAGCCATAGTGGCCCCCACTCTCTTATATACGCCACTGAAGTGCTGAGTTATTTTCACACATTTTAGTCCCATTCCTCACCGAGGTCCCTAAATCAATTTAACACATTCTCCCTTCTCCCACCGGTTCCATAAATGTTTTATATTACATTGGGTTACATTTTACACTCATGTGCTCAAATAAGTGTCCTTTAGGAGCACACCAGGAAAATAATTTCGGTGCAAATAGTGGATATGGATATTGAGCCACTGAGCTTAGGCTCATGTGATATTTTTCATTGCAACGCATTTTTGATGCATCATCTTAGAACACACCCACCGACCAGCAGCATGGCTGTATGCCGTCATACTTTCGAGTTATTAATGGTCACACTTTTGACTTTGAAGAACTCCATTATATTTTTATCTGAGTCCTTATTAACATGTTTCAACTTTCTACAAGGCTCAGATCTTTACATTTCGTCATTCTGTATCATCGAAACATTCTGGAGAATGTTACTTTTTTTTGGTAAGGTATTATCATCCCAGACACCCGAACCGGAACCAATCAGTCGCCAGAGTATTTGCTAGATCCAGCAACGAAGGACAGAGCTCCTCGCACTCGTGTATGGTTATCCATCCTAATAGGATGTGTTTTTAAGTCCGTCTTGAAAGACGATGGAAACATTCCGCCTGTAGGCGAAGGAAGTTATCAATTTGCATCCGGCATTAATTAGCACCAACCAGTGAACCGAGTGAACATTAAAGCCAGTGTAGGCTTGTGCTGCAATTATTTTGAATTTATCAAAAAGTGAGAATATTTTCAGAACGTGGAACACCTCATTTTTAGCCACGTGCTTGTGTAAAAATCTATGTCTTCGTGTGAAACGAAATATATCAGTAACAGTGATCTGATGTTTATTGAAGTGCATTATTTCAACACTAATAATCATAAATGTTACTATGACCGCAAGAGCGAGTGAATTTTTCTGTGGATCACATCAATGCCACGAGATCTAATAAGCATAGAATCTGTGAAGTGAAAGCAGATAAGTGCATGGCCAATTTTTACTATTTTCTGCGCCGTGTAACTTCAGTGAGCTTGTTATCACAATTAGAACTAGCTTCAGTGAAAGCAGTGCTACAAATTTCAATATTTTCCAGTGGTTATTTATCTACAAAAATGCTTTACTTTAATGACCACGTGTTCGACGCATTTCACCGCATATCATCCATGGGAATGATGAGATAAATCCCCATGATGTGAAGGAGCGTTCTTAAGAACTACAGCATGACAGAAGGTCCAGGAATATAGCACGAGAGTGGGAGATGAACGTGCCAAACTGAGGAATATGACAACCACTATGATGGGAAGGAGTCAGATGACATCACGACGTCAACGTCGGGGATGAGTTAAGGCTATGGTAATGGATAGAGCCTATGATGAAGGCCCAGTTTGGACAACCCTTGTCCGGAGACCGGTGGCCCATTTGTATCTCTCAATTCGTTGGAATAAGCGAGATATAGACGTCCTAATCTTGTGAGTTTGTTCATTTCTTTCCATGTAAGGTTCTTTTGTGGTATAGTTTAGATTAGATTGTAGAATCAACCGAACTTCTTTACGACCCAATGGGTAGGGTTTGTAATGTTAGAACTAATTATGTCATTCACTTTCAGAGATTGTTAGTCACCCTGTGATTGAACCCTGTTCATTCAAGGTGCATTCTGGTGGACATCGCACAGATGTTAATTCTATCCCTACTAAACGGGACTGTAGTCTTTGATACTACTTTGGTCAACCGTTATGCGGGTGATTTTGTGTACAGTTTACTTTGACATGGCGAATGGACGTCATGGTCAGTGTTATTTTATAACACCCCTTTAGTTAAATTTTTGTCACGCCACTGATTTCGTTAGAAAAGTTCGTATCGCTTGATAGTCGACAGAAACTATCAGTTATGTAAATGTAATATTATCTTTCATTAAGATGAGCTATGAAGCCATCCTGTTCAAGTGTAGAACATAGTCAGGGAAGTAATATTTGAATGCAGTTTAGCATCGAACCCTGTACTCAACGTATCATTAGCGAACTCAGCGAATGTGAGATTTTGCGCCCTTTATTACGTTTAGTTGTGTCAGGTAATTCGACACATATTTGTTTGGTTATTGAATTCAGAGAAGTTATGAAGGGACATATCTGCAGATTGCAAAGACTTTCAGAATAAGTGTCATCACTATCTTTTACTTTTCTTTGATTTGAAAGACATGCTACGTCTTTGTGTATAGTTTTATGGCGTGCTTTTAAGCTTAATGTTTGTTATATTTGAATGTTATACTGGGATTAAATAACGAGGCCAGTTTTCTAATGGACTTTCTTTGGAGAGAACTGCCTACATTCAGTCTATTGTGTTACAACCGTCCGAGAGGTGACAGTAAGTTAGGAGTCTAGCTCAAGTCACGGACAGTTGATACTAGTTCCCAGGATGCAACGAGAGCACACTCATACTGTGAGAGAGATTTACCACACTATTGACAAATTAATGCTTGATGCATTATTTACTGTTAGATTGTGTATTTCATTGGTAGGTCAAGGTCTAGGCAGTCATCTTGTGACAATCATATGTTTTCTGTTATGATGGATTGATTGGCAAACGCCATACGCTTGTATCGCTACTACAGCGAATACTTCTTAACTCTGTTTGAGAGTATAATTACATTTTATGTCGAGGTGTATTTGTTGTGTTAGAGGCTAGTGATAGACGCTTGTGTTACAGGCTATTCATCTATTTAGTGCGTGTATTGCACTGTGTCCAGAATTCTTTCGGTAGACTTGGTATTTATAGGACGTAACTGAAGTGTTTGCCAGGCCTACCCGAAGTAATTTAAGTGAGCTGCGAGCCACTAATAACTTCTGTTATTGTTTGTCCGAGCGTGGAGAGCTCTATGAAGGTGTATATAGCAGAGATTTGATCTTGCACGAGACGCTACTGCTGATCCCAAGGCATTTAGGAATGTCAGCACTACCACCATAAACCAACGATAAATTAAACCGACAAATTAATAATCAAGCGCATAATTATTATAAACAAACAATAACTAATTGTTTATTGTTCCTAAACATGATCCATTTGCATTTTGGACCTGCTGACCGACGCCTTGGTGTTGTTTGCATATCCTGATGGAAATAATCTAGGACAGACGACACTATTTTTGATCGACGCAGTGTTTGCTTAACCTATAGTTCGTAGCTGGTGGAGCTTGAACCTCATGCGACATAAGTCGTGGTTTTCACTACGCAATTGCCAACATAAAGGACACACACTTAGATGACACTGGTTTACAAAGAGTAACCCAAGGTGTAGGCAGGAATATAACATTTTATGGTCTTGTTGGTTACTTATTATTGTACTGTATAAATCCCAATGTTTACCGTACTGTGCTGATGAGCACTTAGTTCATAACAGTGTATTTATTACTCAGCAATTCTTCTAGGTTTGTGCCATGTCTTGTGTGGGGTTTCGCCTAGGACACCAAGCTGGCTCATCGGCGGGCTCTTGGCCTATGGAAGCCTTCATAGGGAGGTTCAGGCTGCTTGAGCGTTTAGTTCTCGGAGCCAAGAAGTGCAGTTGCACTCTATATAAAGGGAGGTAGCACGCAATTCGTTACTCATGTGGGGGTCCGGGCGGGAACACCAAGAGCCCGCCGATGAGCCAGCTTGGTGTCCTAGGCGAAACCCCACACAAGACACGGCACAAACCAAGAAGAATTGCTGAGTTTTAATTCACCGGCCGTAAAGCCAATATACCAGTGTATTTAATGTTTTTTATGGCTTGTCACGTACCTGTGTTGTAATTGTTTTGTCTTACGGACGTCATCGCCGTAAATTTTGTATTAAATGTCAGGAATTAGCTAAATTGTTTAAAACTAAATGTAAGTAAGGAAATGGTATCATCCTAACTTAGTTTTGTACTTGCTACGCTGTTAAATGTAAATTCCGTTATTAGCTTGATCTTTGTAACTTGACTTAGGGTTTATTGCCGTACCATTTTCCTAGCGTTGCTGTTGTTGCTTAACTTTGTAAATTAATTCCTTCGCGAGGGTTTACCGTAGTTTACAGGTAGGGCCCTGTTCTTTATTTTTCTATATTTATTAGTTTGCGGATTAGCCGATAAAACCCCTCCGAACTAGGATAGGTGCCTGCATATTTTAAATAAATATTTTTACAAGTTTTACATAAGCCTGGATGTTTCTTTTCTCAGTCTAGCTTTTTAAGGTGTACTTTCTTAGGCCGTCTATGACCTTAGCTACCATGTTACCACGGATCCCTTGGATCATGGATTCTCGTGCCGTTGTGGCCTATAAGAAATTCACCTGATCCTCCAGGCACATGGATCGGGCAGGTGAGATGTTTATGATGTCATTTAGGTTGTTGGCAACCGTGACAGCTCCTCTGACGGGCACAATATACTGTAGATAGAGACTGCTTTATTTACAGTCCAGCCGCTGAATGTCCGGCTCTGACGTTTGGCGATGGTGGGAGAAGAGGGGTAAAGGAACAATATAGCCAACTTACGGCAGTGAGAAGCTGTTAATAGAACCTTGAAACTAGCCATCATTGTACAGTACTTCTTCTCTGGCGTCTTCACATTGTGTCGTGAAAGTTCCACACCCCATTTGCAATGTTATGCATCATTTTGTTATTCCGACATTTTGCGAAGAGAAACCCTAAATTCTAAATCGCAGTGGAATTCCGCTTATGTTGTCGAAGTCACATATTACCATGAAGAATGTTGTCACCTGTACCAATCAGCGGTATTCCCGGAATGTTGTCACCTGTACCAATCAGCGGTATTCCCGGAATGTTGTCACCTGTACCAATCAGCGGTATTCCCGGTAAGCAGGTCTTTAAATTTAGCTCGATGTTGCCATTATTCTCCTCTGTGGTCCAGTTGCCCTTTGTGTTAGTGCAGGTGTGTTGTTTTATTGTCTTGTGTGTGCACAATTACCGGTTAACTGTGTGTAAGTATGGTCAGCGGTTCGTCAGAATTCATTTAAATACATGTGAAATATTTTATGTAGTCCACGATGTTTTAAATTTAGCAGTACAGATCCGGGAACGCTGCCTCCCTCCCTCATGAGAAATGTCAGAGCCCCACACTCGGCGGCTGGACTGTAAATAAGGTGACTGGCTAATCAATCATTCACTAGGGATGACAATCAGAATTTTAGGGTGAATATATACCCTACGCCCCATCTTGGGTATGATAAAGGTTCAGAATGGCCACTAATACTTGGTTTGCTGTCAGCCATTACAGCTCACAGAAGTCAAACATAAGCCAAGCTTTGGCATCTCTTTGAACAAATGAATAGGGAAATTTCATCACCATAGAGATAAAAAATGTGAAGTGAATGGTACTATGGACTATGACTAAAGATCAGGTAAGTGTGGTTGGTTGGTTCGTACCTCAGTTTAGGGTCTGCAACAACGTGGTCATGTAGTCCCGTGTACTTTGGGTGTGTGTAGAATCTGTCTAATGTATGTATGTCTACCACTTATTATTCCCGTTTTTTCCAACGGGGTCGTGGATGAGATGCGATGGAAGTCATTGTGGCGATGGTTTTTACGGCCGGATGCCCTTCCTGACGCCAACCTCATGTGAGGAGTTAATGAGAGATAAAATGAATGATGGTGAAAGAAAATGGGCAAGGATGTGGAAGGAAGCGGCCGTGGCCTGTCAGAAGGTACCGTCCCAGCATTTGCCTGGTGTTGAAAATGGGGAAACCGTGGAAAACCATTTCAAGGATGACCGACGGTGGGGCTCGAACCCACGCGTCTACCGAGTCAGCAGAGAGCTTGGCCCCATGACCTAATGCTGCGCTTTAGCCAGCGTAGCCACTACTGCCGGTATGTAGAATCTGTCTAATAACCGGTGTTAATTGTCATGGCTGTATTAGTGTGTGTTATCTGTTTTTAATTCAAGTAAGGACTGCAGACAATAATTTCAAGAAGTTCCTACTTTTGCTACCAAAGGAACATCGAACCATAGATATGATTTTCATATCTAGATTATAAATACCAGTTAACCTTTCGCGCCTTGTTGCGCCTTGTCGCAGCCCCTGAACTGAGGAACCAACCAATCATAGAAAGAGCCACTTACCAGGTATTTAGCCATGTTGTAGGAGTTGCTCTATTAACACTGAAAGCTGCAGAAGATGTGTGGTGACTGCTGAGGATCCGTACCTTATATACCCAACCATCTTCAATACTTGCATAACATCTTATTATCTGGGGAAATGTTCTTCATACGGTATATTCACTAACATCCACTTGCTGATACCGCACTTTATTACCCTCAATGCACTCATGAAGATGCTGTTTCCAAGAGTTTAACCTATTATGACAACTTCCCCAGGTCAGAGAATATTTAAAGACAATTGGCTGTAAAGATGGCTATTCTACGGAATATTTCGCACCGTTAGAAGGAAGTTGCAGAATCACTAATGATACAGCTTATTTAATTTTACGTTTACGATTATTTCATGAAGGACACTTTATTTGCATATTCAAGAAGTGAAAAGTTGACGAAATGGCGTAAAAATTAGGGTGGTCAGCCAACAACGCTTCGTGTTTCAAAATGTATAAGGTGCGTTCAAAAAGTAACGAGCCAGAGGCATAATTCCAGAAACCAGTACCTGTATGTTAGAAGTATTGGCCCTGGCTGTTGAGGCACTTGTCCCACTGTGACTCGAGGCGGTGAATGGCTGTCTCATAAAATTCCCTGGGCTGCGATGTGAACCAGTTCCGTACGTACAGCTAGACGTCGGCGTCCAAGGTGAATCGTTGGCCCAGCAGAGCCCTTTTCAAGGGACCAAACATGGCGTAATCACAGGGAGAGAGGTCTTCACTGAATGAAGGGTGGCCGAGAACATCTCATTTGAATTTCTGCAGGAGTGCCGCGACTGTGTTGGCAGTATGAGGTCGTGCATTGTCGTGGAGCGACCACGGCGGCTATGGCGTTCACTGTCACTCGGCGGTCCTGGGTAATTAGTGCATCAACCAGCTGGACGTTGTCATCGGTAATGCAGGGGAGTGCCCCAGACCTGGCATCATCGGCTAACGACACCCGTCCTTCCCTGAAGCGCTTGTGCCACGCCTTGACCCTTGCAAGGGACATGCAGTGTTTGCCGTACACGTGTGACATTCGGCGATGAACACCTCTTTGCTCTTCGTTTGACGCCTCCATGCCACTGTTTGCAATGCGACTGGCAGCGTTGGATGATTGATGCATGCTGCTGCTCGCTTTGTATCGTCACGTGACGTGCACGCTTGCCTTCTATCTACAGGCTGTGACCTTCCACGCTCTGGTCGGAACCACACCTCGTTACACACGCCACGATTAGCCGATGTCGTCACCGGTTTGCGCATTCCACCCTCCAGCTCGTTACTTTTTGAACGCACCTTATAAATTGGTGGTGATGGAGATTGCTGATTTAAGGGGTGAAACATCTAGGTAATCGGCCCCTAATGTTGAGGGATAGCGTAAACCTCAAATGAACACTACATACTACAAGACGTATTGGGGAAACAACTGGGTTAAGAGTACTAAAAGACAGGAAAAACAATCCTGTCCTCAATCCTCAAAGAGTGGGGGACTATTAAAGAAGTAGAGCCATGAAAGGCAGATAGGTAGGGGAAAGTTAATAGTTGACGAAAGGGCGTAAAGTAAGTGGGCCCAGCTCAAAAACCCTCGCGGTCACCAATTCCAGGGTTTATCAGCCGTGAGTCCTTGTGGATGGTGCACCATGCTATAAGTGGTGAGGCTACACACACACTACCTCATTTAGGGGTGTGTTCCGAAGACAGCAGATAGGCTACCATAAAATCAAAGAAAAATTCTGACCCCTCGAGGAATTCCGCGCGAGACTGAATAAAGTAGGTGTTTCGATGACGTAATATCGAGACTTACCGAAATTTTAAACAACTAGAGACATTTCTCTCCCTTCATTCCTGACTTATATTATTCCACAATAATTCGTCTTCCGTATCCTGGCGCAGTCAGCTGGCATTTGAAGGTGCGCAAATGTGAGGGAGCCGTGTCCGTAGATTTACTGGCACGTTAAAAATCCCCTTCGGGGCAGAATTCCGGCACCCCGGCGTATCTAAAAGCCAGTGCAGTTAAAAGGGATGTAAGATCAATAACATTAATTATTAATTAATAATTCGTCTTCAGTCTTGACCCAATTGTAAGCAGTAAGGGGACCCCGAAAACCACATTTTAAGGCCCTAAAACCAATAGTGTTTGATATATCTGAAGAGTTGTCATCCAACTTTCCATCTCTCTCTGTAAGAAGCATTGCCACTCCATTTTTTACATTTCTGTGAAACTTTGCAAATGGCTATAAGGTTATTACGGAATCAACTAAAACTGTAAAAAAAATACACGTGCGATATGTAGTACAGAAGGTCTATTATATCTCCGAAAGGCAACGTTATTTTCAAAAATTCCTGTATTGAAATAGTATTTTTTGTGACTTTTGGGAATTTAGGTCATTGGAGGATAAAAACCTGAATTTTTTGCAAGCCTTTATAATTTATTAAAGGGGTCTTCCAGTGGATGGGGACTTGACACAACGGTGAGGATCAGTTTTTATGTGACGTATATTTCGTTTCGTCTACGAGGTTTTCAATTTTATTTTCACGACAGGAAGTAGACGTTAGGTAAATTTAGTTTGGGAGCACATTTTAACTAATCATTTTTCTTTGTCGACAAATAGGTTCCAAGCCCTTAACCATTGCAACAGTAGCTCAATTGATAAAGTCTGTTTATTAATACTGAAGACCGTTCGAAGAATGGGTACTTCTGCTAGTATTAATATAAATACACTGCCCTCCAAAAAAAACTTCATATTTTTAAAGTAATCGTAGTCTAAGGGAGCAAATTTAGTTTCATTTTCAACATTTCATTACAGAATAAGAGAGAGAATATTTCTAAGCAAATTCCAAAGACATGGTATGATTATTATGAAAACGTTTCCCAGCCTGATAAACGCTTATGGGAGACGTATTCAACGCTTCAGCTCTACAGCCATCGTTCAGCAATGCTATTGCCTTCACACAGTCCATGGGTCTGTGATGTTCAGGAGTTGTGTATGGCTCAGAAACCTCTCAGACAATTCTCAGATATTCATGAATCAGCGTCAAAGATGCAAAGGCGACTAAAAATCCAAAATAAGAGTTATATTATTGGCGCGAAATGAGTATGAAATGCGCAGGAGCGTTCATCATTGTTTCAGCGAATTACAATTGCGTTAACAATAACCTGAAGGTGTTATTCATTGTTGATTCTAACTTCAGTAACTATCACCGAACACTGGCCAATCAATAAATATTGGAAAACGAATGGCAATTATTTGGCCCGGATAGTTATGTGTTTAAATATTTATTTTAATTTTACTAAATCATTTCTATTTCTTTACATATTTTTGCCGTTTCTTTTCAATAAACACATAATCTGGCGTATTTATTCATAAGTACATATTTGCTATATTTGGTGGTATCTTGTACTCCTTAAATGACCGCTGCCCACCCTTAGCAATTCCAGTAATTTGCTTCTCTATTTCGTGAATGCACTGTCAGTCTCTGTATTATAGTGGTATTTCAAGACAGGAATTCCCCGGTCATTAAGTATAACAGGGGGGCTGAACTCAACAGTCTCATTAAAGCCTCCAATAGTCCTTACCTTGACAGAAAATAGTACAGAGATGGCCAAATTGTTAGGGTAAAGCTCAACCGAATCAAATTCTTTATTGCAAATTAAGATACAGTACATTAAATACGAGATATTATTTGAGACCGATTATCCTTTGCAGGACATTTCTTGGTTGTAATTTGTCATGAATTCTCGAAATGTGCTACAAGAGATCTTTTACGAACCAACATCACATTCATTTAGGCTTTGTTGTTAACTTTAAAGTGCTTTTATATTATTTATATTTTCTATTAAACAATAGACATGAAATTACGAATCTTAAGAAAGCAAAACGGTGTGTTGTCGGAACTAAATTAAATCTGTCGTCGTATATTATTTTGTAACGAGTAGTGTGTGCCATACAACTATCCTAAATAGAAGAAATTATTTCACACAAATCATCGACTGGAAATCATTAATGTAATTAATTTCCAACAGCGTTAGCTCAATTGGTTGTCTGGTGAGAACGCCACAAAAACACATCCTCTTCATCAGGATACAGGAAATCTATATATTGTTGAAGATTCTGTGAACCAATTAACAATAATAAATCTGGCTCTATTTAGCTTTACCATATTATTTTGGCCACCTGTGTACTTGAAATTACAGTGGTCTGCGAAACTTGTGGGTATTGACAGAGTGCGATGAAAGTTTTTGAAGTGACCTTTTCTTCTGCTCTTTAAAATGAAATTCGAAAACAGTGCATACCAGGTTTCATATCGCGCATTTGCAGTAAGTATTATGGGATTCGAAAGCTGAGGCAAGCCCAGGCTTAATAAGTGGGAACATTTGTACTGTGGACAGGATTGTGGATTATTCAAGCAGCTGGACGTTTCAACTGGGGGACAATAAATATGACAAAAATTTAAGAACATATTTTGGAAACTTAATCAGATATTTTCCACTTTTAAGAACTTGAATAAATACAAATTTCTCTAAAGTTAAACACAAAAATATCCAGGCCCTGGTAATTATATACAATGTGGAACTTAACTAAGCTTTCTACCAATATGAAGTGTTACGCTTTCTTTTGGAGGGCAGTGTAGTTCTATTTTCGGAGTGGTAATGCTATAGTATTACATATCAAAACAAGTGGTTCCGTGAAGAACTATAGAGCCTATTTTCATATATCCTACTTATGTTAATTGCCTCTATCAACATACAAAATTTTAGTTTGATTGCTGTAACAGATTCGTAGATACTGAGAACCGATTAAATATTGCGGATGGTCGCCATGTTGGATTTTAATATATGTAGGTCTTAGAGTTAAGTACTGTTACATGAAGATTATTGTGTACGTGTAGTATTCAAACTTCAATCGCATGATTAGGACACAAGAAGTAAAAACGAGATTTTAAAATTTCGCACAACTGCCATTTTGTGCTTATGGAAACAATTGAAAATATTAGATGATAGTGGATTAACATTTGTATAAGGATTTACTGTACCAAGTGTCACTGCACTAGGATTGTTAAATTGCGAGAAAGGACCAAGTGAATATTTATACTTCGCGTCGCCGCCATGTTGGATTTGTGATCACCAGGTTATTGAAAGTCCTTTACGTGAACTTATGTTCATAGCCCCTAAGAAAATTAAAAAAATCAGTTTGAATGCTGTAATAGATTCGTAAATATTGAGATCCATCTAAATATTACTGATGGTCGCCATGTTGGATTGTTATATGAATAGGCCATGGAGTCACGCACCATTAAAGGAATATTATTGCGTAGGTTCACTATTCAAACTTTCACTTCGATCGCATGATTACGACACAAAAAATAAAAACTTAATTTTAAAATTCGCACAGCCGCCATCTTGAGGTTATGTAAACAATTTAACTAAATTGGATACCAGTGCATTACAATGTGTATAAACATTTCCTGTACCAAGTTTCATTGCGTTTGGATCATTAAATCGCGAGAAAAGTCTATTTAAAATTTTCAACTTCGCTTGGCCGCCAAATTCGTTTTGTAGTAAACCGGTTTTTGAAAGTCTTCCAGTAGTGCCCTTTATCTCCGTATATAATTTTAGGGTGATACCGGTAATAGTTTCAGAGATATAGAACGCCGGTGAAATATTTCGCACTGCCGCCATCTTGAGGTTATGTAACCAATTGATCGAAGTTAGATGTCGGTACATTACAATGTGTATAAACATATACTGTACCAGGTTTTTTTTTGCGTTTGGCTGGTTAAATCGCGAGAAACGTCTATTTAAATGTCGCAACTTCGCTTGGCCGCCATGTTGGTTTTGTAGTTACCATGTTTTAAACGTCACATAGGTGAACTTCTGGTAGCTCTCTTTATCACCGTAAAATATTCCAGGGAGATATCGGTAATAGTTTCGGAGATATTGAATGCTGGTAAAATATTTTGCATAGCCGCCATGTTGGATTGGTGAGACGTAAGAAAATTTGAAAGGCACGGTCGGGGCCACCCGGAATAATGCTATTATCTCTCCAGCCGTTTAGAAGTTATTAGGGGGGGCACACACCATCTCACACACACACCATCACACACGCACACACAGACAGACACACGGACAAAAGATGATCTCATAAGCCTATTTTTTTATAAATGAAAATAGGCTAACTAGGGGCAGATGACCTGGTAGTTCCGCCCCTTAAAACAACAACTAACTGACTAACATGTCAGAACTAGCCACACTTTTAATGATTTTGCCGCGCCTTTAGCGAGGTAGCTTTGGAGGGCCGCGATCGTTCGTGATTGTCTTTATGGATTTTTGGTAGTCATCGTTTAGAGTCCTACAATACCGGCCCCTTAAACGTTTCTTGTTACAACAAATAAAACACTGTGTGTTGTGAGATTTTAATACACTAATATTGTTCTTCAGTTAATGTCAAGCCGAGAATTCCATAAAATATTATCTGGAGTTTCGAATATTACGAAATACAACAAAGATTAATTTTCAAGAAGAAAACAAGTAGTTCTGTGACGAACTAACGAGCCTATGATTAATCTATATAGACCTATCTAGAATAATGACGAAATTGAGTTGGTAATACTGAAAATTTTAATTCGTTCGAATTATACCTGAAATAGTATATCCTAATGGAGCACTGTAGTTGGCAGCCCTGGTGACTGAATGTATTCTCAGTTCCATCTCTTAAGGTACAGAATGCACGTAAAAAATTTGGTTAAAGTCGAATGGATATTATATACGTAACATGCAGTTATACATTGGATCTATCAGCGTGCTTTAAACCATGTTGGCAACAATGCCATGCACGTGTTGCTCAGAATTCATCTGAAATATTATGATCTATTATTGTGCCAATTTTGGATGAAATTATTTTATTAGTACAGAAGTGACATGTATTTAAAAATTGGACCTATCAGTAGGCTTAAAATTTTGTTGGCAGTACTGGCGTATATTAGTTACTCGAAACTAATATAGAATATCTGGTACTATAAGTATGCAAAGTTTCTAATACTTTCTAATACTTTCTAATATAATGATATTAGGTTAAAAATAGAGAGAGAGCCTGTATTAACATTTGGTAGTACTGATTGCTCTTAAGAATACGCTTTGTCATATCTGTTATGGTACACAAAACACACACAAAATTTACTTGAAACCCATTCATAAAAGTTACATGCATTTAAAAATTGAGTCTATCACCAGGCCTCGAATCATGTTGGCAGCACTAACGTAAATTAGTTACTTCAAATTAATCTAGAATGGCAGGTACTATACGTGTGCAAAGTTTTGAGCCGCCGGCTTGCATACTTTCTGATATATTGATATTAGGTTAAAATATATAGAGAGCATGTATTAATAGTTGGCAGCACTGGTTGCTATTAAGAATACGCTTTGTCATATCTGTTATGGTACACATAGCACATACGAAATTTGGTTGAAATCCTATTGATACTATAGAAGTTACATGCATTTAAAAAATGGACCTATCAGCATGCTTAAAATCGTGTTGGCAACACTGTCATGCATGGGCCCCCGAAAATTAATCTGGATTGTTATTGTCTGTGTACGAGCCAATTTTGGAACAGCTCGCATGCATGCATAACTTTTGAGCTCAAATTTCAATTATAATTTTTCAGCAGTTGGTAGTACTGATAACATTTTAAAATATGTCCGTGAGATATATTCAGGTATAGATCTTTACTCATACCAATTTTGGTTTTGATAGCTGCATCCATTATGAGTTGATAGTGGGGGACATACAGACAGAAAGAAGGACAGACAGACAGACACACATTTGCCCGGATCGATCTCATAAGTATACTTTTTCCTCATTTTTTACAAAATGTGAAAATTAGGCTAAAAAATCTTCTATTAATATCGGCCAGTTACTCTTCTGTCAGGTATAAAGGGTCTAATTGATATACATGTCCTTTTAACTGGCGATAGAAGATGGTATTCTAAGCAAACATCTTCACGAAATTTAGTCGTGTCTTAATTAGTGTAGGTGAATTAAATCACAAAAATCGTCAGTCAATGTTTTGGAAAAGCAAATAGGCTGGATTCCCCACGCAACACAGCTGATTGTTCCCCTCCAGCCATCCCTCCAACGCTGTGGCATAAAGTGCGTTTAAACAAATAAACAAAGTCTCATCGGGGCCGCATAGCAATAAAGACGGATGGGTGGTCTCCTAGTTATAATAATAATAATAATAATAATAATATCGTATGGCCTCGGGTGCCTGGCGCTAGCTTTGTTAATTGACACCCAGAGGGTAGCTTGCATGTCGAATTTCGTTGTTCCTTTGAACGCTATGAAAGTCAAAGAGGTTAGATATCTAAACTCATTGACACTACAGCGCTTTCAAGTTGAGAATGGAGAAACTTTGTTTTGGCGGAAAATCCCGAGATTAATTTTGCCATTGAACACGGCCTACTGAATTCAAATGGGTTCTTTAACATGCCAACCACGTGTGACATGAGTATCGTGATTGTTGTCGCCTTCAAAAATCACTTACCATGGCCAGGGGTGAACCTGCAACCTTGGGGTTGGTAGCCCGACACTATAACCACACACCCACCGTGGCAAGCGTCTCCTAGTTCTTAGACTATATAAAATAAAATTCATATGTATTGTACCTAAAGTGAAGTCAGAACCGTATTGTCAGGTGAATCATATATTAATAACTGCGTGCCTGGTCAATACTAGAAAGAAACTTATATTATTCTGTCTAACATGTGGATTCTTAATTTTATGTTTGTCTTTTCTGAATAATAAATTTTTCGCCGATGATGGATTCTTCGAAATCTGAAACATGTTCGAAAGAATAATACATTAGATGACTCTTTCTAGTATTGACTAAGCGTACAACGTTTTATCATCAAAGATTATAATTGTTAAGTTAAGGATTTATTAAACCAGGACACTTTCATTATTACTAAACGCATTTACTATAAGCTGTTTTAAAGTTTCATGAAAATCAAATGTATGGTTTCAGAGATATTTATTAGATAAACTATGCGCCGAGCTTGCTGTGGTTTAACACTAGGTTGCTCATAACAACCGGTTATCAGTAGGCCACGGATTTTTAAGAAACGTTTTTCCTCGAGGATATAAGGCTCAAGGAATTCCTACCAAGTACACGCGCTTATACAGCAGTAATAGAAAGAAGGAAACAGAAGGAGAAAGAGATACATAATGGATTTTTTGGGACAGATGCCTTGTTTAATAGGCAATGGACCAACACCAATCAAACGCAAAGGTACAATCGTAGGGCTCGCGATTCATGGTTTCCACCATAAAATGTGTGTAATTACTAAATATCACCAAGCAGATGACCAATGCATGTGTAACATATGTGGCGAGAGGTGTGAACTTTATCACTTCAAGAAATGTAAAAGCAGGTCAGGGTCTCGTAATCTCTCTATATATAAAAATGAAAGTTTGTATGTTTTTTCTGAATTTCTACGGAAATTTGCGTTATTAACGCGTTTCAGACTGTTTTATGACGGATGCTTGCAAAAATATTTTGTTTGTCTGTCTGTCTGTGGACAACTTCGTTCCCTTATAACTCGAGAACGGCTGGGTGGATCAAACGTACAATTTGGTACAGATATCCTTCAGAGGCACGACACTGTTCATTGATGTAACTCTTCTCGGCACCTATCATAAAAGAGGGCCTACCCCCTTAAAATACTTGCTGAAATAGGCGTAAAAGGGCGAGACAAAGCTTATTTTCTTCCCCTCAATATGAGAAACGAAACTCGGGGGCCCTACCACATTTTAAGGCCCTAAAACCAACAGTTTTTGAGATATTCTCAGAAAACTAATTTCATTTGATACAATAATGAAAGAATGCAAGCGGTAACCATGGCAACAGAATCTCAGAGGTCCATCTATTGCTGTAAGATGGAATGCAATTCCATGTATTACATTACTGAGATAGTTCAGTTAGTTAGTTGTTGTTGTTGTTGTTGTTATTGTTGTTTTACGGGGCGGAACTACGAGGTCATCTGCCCCTACTGAGATAGTTTGCAAACGGCTATAAGGTTTAATGGAATCAAATTAACCTGTAAAATGCATCAATATATATAATGCGCTTAAAGGGGTCAAGGGGTACTCTAGAATTTTTTCACGCGTTGTACACGTCCGGGTGTGGTACGGAAGGTCTATTATATCCCTATCCCTATATTGTTATATTATTATTATAATTATAAAAATTGTTATTATTATTATTATTATTATTATTATTATTATACTACGGCCTGCAATGACGAGACAAAGATCATTTTCAGCCCCTTGGTGCCAGACACAAAACTCATAGCCCTTAAATAGCCGTATAGGGTCCCCGAGAACTACATTTTAAGGCTCTAAAACCAAAAGTTACTGACAATGAGATATTCCCAGGAAACTAATTTAATTTGATAAACTAATGACGGAATGCAAGCCAGTAAGCATCACAACTGTATCTCAAGAGGTGACATCCAACTTTCCAACTATTTCTGCAAGAAGTAATGCCACTCCATTAATTACATTTCTGTGAAAGTGTGCAAATGGCTATAAGGTTATCACGGAGCCAACTAAAACTGTAAAATTCATCAATGCGCTTAAGGGGGTCAAAGGGTATCCTAGATTTTTTCACACGGTTTGCACGTGCGATATGTTGTACAGGTCTATTATATCTCCAAACAGCAGCATAATTTTCAAAACTTCCTGAATTGAAATAGTATTTTTTGCGGCTTTTAGGAAAGTTGGCCA
The DNA here is from genome assembly GCA_946902985.2 of Meconema thalassinum. Classification (NCBI taxonomy): domain Eukaryota; kingdom Metazoa; phylum Arthropoda; class Insecta; order Orthoptera; family Tettigoniidae; genus Meconema; species Meconema thalassinum. Next base: position 36,878,316 of record OX336392.1, read on the forward strand.
TTGGAGGCTTAAAAACCTAAATTTTCATGCACCATAAGCCTTTATAATTTATTAAAAAGGTCTTCCACTCGATGGGGACTTGACACAACAGTGAGGGTCAGATTTTATGTGACGTGTATGCGTTTCGTCTACGAGGTTTTCAATTTTATTTTCACGTCAGGAAGTACACGTTATGTAAATTTAGTTTGAGAGCATATTTAAACTAATCATTTTTCTTTGTCGACAAACATGTTCCAAGCCCCTAACCATTGCAACAGTAGCTCAATTGATTACGTCTGGTTAGTAATACCGAAGACCGTTCGAAGAATGGTACTTGTGCTAGTGACCTCATAAATGCAAGCAAATGAACAGTACAATTTTATTGTGATCTAATGTAAATATGTGACCAAGTATTGCAAAACATTCCTTGGCCATTCGGCCGCAATAAATTCATTATTATACCCTCAAAAAAAGGCTTATTATGTTTTCTAAGTGGATCAGTATTGCTAACATCAATAATTTCCTGTTTTTCTTCGTTTAGGCCACACGCTGAAGTTTTACTTTAAGGTACATGCTTCACAAGAGTTTACTCTATAAGAAACAACTTACAAGAAAACACACATTTATTTATTTTTTGCTATCGTTTTACCCTCCAGGGTTGGCTTTTCCCACGGACTAAACGACGGATCCCACCTCTACCGCCACTGAGGGCAGTGTCCTGGAGCTTGTCAGGGATACAACTGGGGTGTGTGACCAGCACTACGCCCAGGCGGCCTCACCTGCAAAGCGAACAGAGGGCCTGATGAAGAGATGGGAAGAGTGGGACGGTTAGGCAAGGAAGTGAGAAGGAGGCGGCCATGGCCTTACAGTAGGAACCATACCGGCATTTGCCCGAAGACGAAGTGGGAAACCACGGGAAACCACTTCGAGGATGGCTGAGGTGGGAATTGAACCCTCTCTACTCATTTGGGCCACCCGAGGCTGAGTAGACCCCGTTCCAGTCCTCATACCAGTTATTAAAATCCGTGGCAGAGCCGGGAATCGAACCCAGGACCTCCGGGGCGGCAGCTAACCATGCTGACAGCTACGCTACGGAGGCGACTGAAAACACACATAGAATATCATATTCTATCTTCTTTTATTTATTTGACGATTTAAAATAAATGAAATACCAATAATAATAAATGAATATAGGCTGCATGTGCCGTATTATGGCCTTCTCCGGAGTTAAAGCTTTGTTATTAATATTTCTGTGAAAACAATTTAAAATTGTTAAAAACAGATCTGAAACAAATGTGGGCTTTAATTTTATGTTAATAAAATAATTTTGCGAAAATGACATATATCCAAATAGTTGGCATTTGTGCGAGTATATTCCTATAAATTAGTTTAAAACATTTATGCTATTGACATGTTAAAGAACCCATTTGAACTCAGTAGGCCGTGTTCATAATGGCAACATTAATCTCGGGAGTTTCCGCCAACACAAAGTTCCTCTTTTCTCCACTAGAAAGCGCTACAGTGTCAAGGAGCTTAGATATGTATCCTCCTTGACTTTTATAGCGTTCTAAGAAATGACAAAATTTGCATGCAAGCTGACCTCTGGGCGCAAATAACAAAACTTGCACCCGGCACCCGAGGCCAAATGATATTATTATAATTATATACCAGGTGAGTCAGCCGCCCCTTATAATTTTAGTTTTCGGCCACACTTCCAACGTCTGATGCCAATATGGTCGAAAGTTCCCCGTCATTAGCCAAGCCACAATGACCCTAAACGACTTTACAAGATTTATGACGACTTGGAAGCAAGACCTTCACAAAAACATGTGTGCAACAAGTGATAATTCATAGCATCTAACTATCATGCGGGCATGTACAAAGAACATGCCAATGATACGGTTTCAGTTGGATACGAAATTGACGCTGGGTTCGGTGGCTTACTGATAAAGAACGTGAATGAACCTTTGAAGCGGAAAGCAATATCACATACACTTTCAGGCAAGATACAGGGATGAGTAGTGGTGGTGCAATGGTCCAAGTGCGTAGAAGATAGCGGACCTGTTTCTGGAAGGTGGGTTCGAAGCCCACCACCGCTAAATATTTTTATGCACATTTTGAGCCTTGGGGATCAAATACAAGATGATGATGATAATTGTTGTTTTAAGGGGCCTAACATCTAGGTTATCGGCCTCTAATGGTTTGGGTGTTCATGGAAAATGAAGATGAAAATTTAAGTAAATCTAACTACAAACGTACACAATTGGAAAAGAAAAGGAAAACAAAAGAAGGGTAAGGGAAATAAAAGAAAGGGTGAAAAATGCCCTCAACCCACGGAGAATGAAGATTGAGGGACTTTGAAAGAAGGAGAGCCATGAATGGTAGGGAGGAAAGGGAAAGAGGAGAGGACCCTCCCCAAAGGCAATGGAAAAAGGCAAAAACTGGACCCAGTTCAGGAATACCTAGGGATCGATAGTGGTTATAGTGTCGGACTACCAACCTAAAGATTGCAGGTTCGCCCCTGACCGTGGTAAGTGATTTTTGAAGGCGACAAAAATCACGATACTCATGTCATACGTTGTTGGCATGTTAAAGAACCCATTTGAATTCAGTAGGCCGTGTTCATTGGCAAAATTAATCTCGGGATTTTCTGCCAACACAAAGTTCCTCCATTCTCTAGTTGAAAGCGCTGTAGTGTCAAGGAGTTTAGATATCTAACCTCCTTGACTTTCATAGGGTTCAAAGGAAAGACGAAATTCGACATGCAAACTACCCTCTGGGTGTCAATTAACAAAGCTTGCACCAGGCACCCGAGGCCATACGATATTATTATTATTATTATTATTGATAACTCTCGAACTCACCAGCTGTGATCCCTTAAGGGTCTAGCATTATCCAAGGTGCACAAGAACTGGTGGGAATACACACACCCTGCCTCCTTGAGGGCCTTGAGCAGAAGGCAGGAGGTACCTGAAAGAAAAACCCTCGAAGAATGAGGGATCAGGAAAAATGAGAGAAGAGCTAATTGAGGGTGAAAAGGAGAGACTCCCTAGGCCTTGAATACCCTAATACCGTCGGGGCCGGAAGAGAACAAGAGTTGACCAAGAGAGGTCGACAGGAAAGAAGACGGAGAGGAGCCAGGCACAAGCAAGTCGAATCAATGTCAGACTCAGCTCCTGTCCCATGGTCGCCAACCCACGTCCCATCAGATGTGAGCCCCTGGGGGATCAAATACAAGAACATGGCGATCAAATAACCACCGCTTCTTGGCTGCACACTGTGTCAAGCCAGTACACATTAAACCCTAAATAAACACCGCATGATATTGAGTCAAATGTGGCACGAATGCCCTTGTATATTATTCCCAAAGCTTAAAATGTGCATACAAATACTTGGCGGTGGTGGGATTTTAACCCAGCTCCCAAAAACTGGACGGTTAACTTCTTCGGAGTTAGACCATTGCGCCACGGATACTTGTCCCTTCTGCTTGCCTGAAAGCGTATGAGATGTGATACAGCTTTCCGCTTCGAAGATTCATTCATGATTTTTATCAGTAAGCCACCGTACCTAGCGTCAATTTCGTATCCAACTGAAACCGTATCATTGGCATGTTCTTTGTACATGCCCGCATGATAGTTAGATGCTATGAATTATCACTTGTTGCACACATGTTTTTGTGAAGGTCTTGCTTCCATGTCGTCATAAATCTTGTAAAGTCGTTTAGGGTCATTGTGGCTTGGCTAGTGACGGGGAACTGTCGACCATATTGGCATTAGACGTTGGAAGTGTGGCCGAAAACTAAAATTATAAGGGGCGGCTGACTCACCTGGTATAATTCGCTGGGGCCATCAAGGACCACGTTAAATCTTGTTGCATTTGACACTGAACTTGGCGTTCTTCAGAGCCCAGATTTCCCTCATTCTACGTCTGTGGGCTTGCTTGCGCTCCTCTGTCCAAGGAGCATCGTGTCTTCTCTTCGGTTGCTCGTCTCGGGTTAGCCCGTTCGTCAATAATTTCTTGCGGAAGATATCACTGTTAAGGGCGTCTTCAGCTGAGATATGTATCATTTGCAGGTCTTCTTTGCTATTTCTAAACCAGGGAATTGTGTTTTTGGGGTTTGGATCAAAAAATTAAGATCTCCTTAGTTAACCTTCTTCCGTCCATTCTTTTCTGGTGACCGTAAAATCGTGCCCGTCTTTCTCGGATTGAGTCGGCAATTTTCTCTATTTTGCTGTGGACTTCCTCGTTGGATCTCTTTTGATGGATTCCATTTTTGTTCTTTGATCCCAAGATTCCTCTCACAAATTTATCGTTTCAAATGATCTTGTCGACTTCGTCGTTATGCTTGTGTCTACCGTTATGCGTTACGGTTACGGCGTGTATGACGTCATCATGTTGTTCAGTACATATGCACCGAGTCTGAGTTTACTGCTGGGGTCTGGCGATATGTGATACGGAGACGGCGAGTGCGTGACGTCAGACAGGAATACAGGGTGACTCCAAAAGAAGTGTACAAGATGTCAGAGAAGAATACAGGGTGACTCCTAAAGAGGTGTACAAGATGGCAGAGAAGAATACAGGGTGACTCCTAAAGAGGTGTACAAGATGTCAGAGAAGAATACAGGGTGACTCTTAAAGAGGTGTACAAGATGGCAGAGAAGAATACAGGGTGACTCCTAAAGAGGTGTACAAGTTGTCAGATAAGAATACAGGGTGACTCCTAAAGATGTGTACACGATGTCAGACAGGAATACAGGGTGACTCCTAAAGAGGTGCACAAGATGTCAGAGAAGAATACAGGGTGACTCCTAAAGAGGTGTACAAGATGTCAGATAAGAATACAGGGTGACTCCTAAAGAGGTGTACAAGATGTCAGATAAGAATACAGGGTGACTCCTAAAGAGGTGTACAAGATGGCAGAGAAGAATACAGGGTGACTCTTAAAGAGGTGTACAAGATGTCAGAGAAGAATACAGGGTGACTCCTAAAGAGGTGTACAAGATGTCACACAAAAATACAGGGTGACTCTTAAAGATGTGTACACGATGTCAGATAAGAATACAGGGTGACTCCTAAAGAGGTGTACAGGATGTCAGATAAGAATACAGGGTGACTCCTAAAGATGTGTACACGATGTCAGATAAGAATACAGGGTGACTCCTAAAGAGGTGTACAGGATGTCAGATAAGAATACAGGGTGACTCCTAAAGATGTGTACACGATGTCAGATAAGAATACAGGGTGACTCCTAAAGAGGTGTACAAGATGGCAGAGAAGAATACAGGGTGACTCTTAAAGAGGTGTACAAGATGGCTGAGAAGAATACAGGGTGACTCCTAAAGAGGTGTACTGGATGTCAGATAAGAATACAGGGTGACTCCTAAAGATGTGTACACGATGTCAGACAGGAATACAGGGTGACTCCTAAAGAGATGTACAAGATGTCACACAAGAATACAGGGTGACTCCTAAATACATATACAAGACGTCAGATAAGATTACAGGGTGACTCCTAAAGAGGTGTGCAACATGCCAGATAAGAATACAGGGTGACTCCTAAAGAGATAGACAAGATGACAGATAAGAATACAAGGTGACTCTTAAAGAGGTGTACAAGATGGCAGAGAAGAATACAGGGTGACTCCTAAAGAGGTGCACAAGTTGTCAGATGACCCCGTAGTTCCGCCCCTTAAAACAACAATAACTAAGATGTCAGACTCAAATACAGGGTGACCCTTAAAAAGGTGCCCGCGCGGGAAGTCTAAGTTAATGGGTAATGGAGTCTGTTGAAAGAGCCCTGCTGAGCCTTTCTAACATGTGTAGCATTTGTAGCATGCGTCATTTGAGATGATATAAAGTCTACTCTCCCAGACTGACTGTATCTTTTGCGTTATTTTTTCTCCAGTCCGTCAAGGAGTCCTTTGTTCTCATTTAGAGATAGTGTTCCGGCTGCATATAGAACTACTGGCTTCTGAACTGTTTCATAGTGACGTGTCTTGGTGTTGTGCGGGATGTTTGATAAACTACGGTATGTGGGAATGATCTACATCCGCTGTGAGGATTGTAAAGAGCTATAACTACGACACACGGAATAGTGTGTTGGAAGATCTGATGTGGAAACTAATCTCAAAGTGAGGAATCTCCAAAGGCTTCCCAAACTATCACTTTTTGATGTAATACAATCTGTTCAAACTATTACTCTGAAGATCATTTTCTTGAATTTCAGTTGCCTTTATAATAGCACAAGCAACCCCCTCCGGCTTCGCCCGGTATCTTAAACGGGTTACCCGGCGTAATCCTAAAAGACGCACGGATGGCAGAGCCCAGATACAATTCAGAAAAGCCGAGGGGAAACAGCGAAACTCCAAACACAAATACTCTTCTCTGAAGTCTTAACTCAACACGACTCGATAGTTTGATGCTAGCTGAAGCTGGGTTAATAGGCTCGCTCACTAACTAGCTCGTAAACTCACTCCAAAGCTACAGGAGTGTGCCCAGTTTCCCAAAATTACATTTATACTTTCCACGGCTTAATGCACTAAATATGTTTGCAAGGCGGTGAAATTACTCCCAATGTTTAACCAAGAGTCTTAGTTATGCTTGCTTTTAAGAAACTCAAAGTAAAATGATTTTATACAATTCCCACTAACAGAGAAGCTTTGCTACTGCAAAATGCTACACGTTTTGTTTTGATGACTTCACTCTACTTTCCGTGTGGATTTAGAGCTCAGTGTTTTGGAGTAACTTTACTGATGATCCGCTCTTGAACTATTCAAAGATTCATGAACTATGGATTGAAATCACCTGACTTAGAGGGTATATTCCAAAGTCAATGAAAAAATAGAAAATGAGCCAAGCTCAGGTATTCCTCGGAATCTCCAATTTTGAAAGTTTCCAGACACAATTCGTAATGGGGAAAGGTGTAAGTCGATAAGGGAGAAACATTACTAAGTAGGTTACAAAAGTTCCCAGCAGTTGGTCAATAAAATGGTTTTGAGTAAATGACTGACAGTCTGAAAGACTAGGCTTTATAGCATTTTAAATGCTACATCAACTCAAAGTCCGTTAGCAAGTGCAAACCAAGGTCAAAGGAGGTAGCTGGCTGGATGACTTCATGCTCACAGGAGCACGCGGGGAAAGGAGGAAGCTGAAGCAGTACTATGGCGTCACACACCTAAGTGCATTCTCTGCACAATTCGTCCCGTCGCCGTAACGCAACGCCAGACCACAGCGTAACGACGAAGTCGACATGATCATTTAAAATGACAAAAACACTTAGAGTGGGTGATGTTTTAAAGATAGAGATATGCTGTCGTGGACTTTCTAGTACAACTTTTCATGCTGAACAATTCCTACACTTATAGTAAATAGGTATTTTTAACGGTTTACCCAGCGTAAGCTTAAAAGGCGCACGGACGGCAGATATTTCTTCGACTCGATTCATTTAAATCGTTACTGCTCGGCTTCCTCTGGTCAAAAATAAATGATTTTCCACACAAACCTTCCTTGAGCAATCCTTTACAGACTGGTGAAAACCGCATCAAAATCTATCCAGTGGGTCTCAAGAACACTCGTTTCATCCAAGAATGGGCGTTTTTGTTTTATACTATGTGGAGATTTGTCACATGAAACGTTATCAGATTTTGTTAGAATGAAAAAGCAACTCTTACTGAAGTGCAATCACACCACCACCAAGTTTCTCGTCTACCAAGAATAATGTAGGAATTACGTTGCACTTTGGTTACAAAATAAGGTCCTATAAATTACCAGCTTACTGACATGACCTCAGGGCATTACACAGACAATACATTCATTGAGTCATTAAGTTAGTAATGTTCCATTATACAGACGATAGTTAAATCTTCTAAGGAGCTGTTAAAGTAAATTTAGCCTCAGTGAGGTGCTGTTTGGAGTATTTATACAGTGCATTGGTTTGTACTCTTCAGTTGGTACTCATCATCAGCACGAGAACAGCACAATCATGAACTATCTGGTGAGTAGTTTTAAATAAATATAATCAGTGATGTAACCACGTGGGCACGAATTATCTATTCGGTGTGATAGGGCACAGTCCCGGGCCCCGCAACTACTCAGGAACAAGAAGGGGACATCTGTACTGTTTTCAGTTTCCCTTCTGTGCAAAATATAGTCAACAAATAGAGGAAAAATATTTCATAGTTCTACAATTCTGCTTGGAAGAGTTTCAGAATAGATTGTGAGAAATGTTTTTAAATGTGTGCCTTTTGCTCTTCAGTCGGTGAGCTAAATCACAGAACGATTTGTGGCTTCGGTGGCGTAGTTGGTTGCATGCTGAGCCTCTATGCCCAAGGTCACGGGTTCTAACACGGCCGAAGTCGTCGGATTCTTTAAGAGCGTTAAAATCCCTCAGTATGCTTTCCTTCGTAGGGGAATAAAACCCGGAGGTCCCATGTCATAAATTTATGGCATGAAAAAGAACCTTCCACTAACTACACTAGTGCGAAGCCAAAATTTGTAGGGTAGGTTTGATTAATGCTCTTAATTTACAACGTTCGTCACTGGGCGCTGATTGTGATGGCATCTAGTAGTAGCGAAGTAGTTAGGTGTCGAGGTTGGTAGCATTTGGTAGCGAAAGTAGGAGCTATTTGAAATTATCGTCTGCAGTCCTTACTGGAATTAAGAACAGATAACACACACTAATACAGTCATCACAATTAACACCCGTTATCAGATAGATTCTACACACACCCAAAGTACACGGGGCTACATGACCACGTTATTGCAGCCCCTATACTAAGGAACCAACCTACCAACCAATTTCTGTATAACTTTTACCATCTTGAACTTGAAATATTTCCGCAACATGAGTGTCTAATCACGTTGCTTCACTGGCACACAAGTCATGCCGAAAATTTAGTGGCTTGCTGCCAAAGTGCTGCAACTTTCATTCGCCCAAGATCTATTAAGATTAATATTAAATTTACCACTCAGGCAAGAATCAATGCATACAGAAGAAATCAGAAGATATCAGGAGAAATACTTGCAAATCTGTAAACTACTGAAAGTGAAACATACTACATATCATCCAACCTTCGAAAATATGAGGAATTATGTTACTGAATGTCATGGGAATATGTAGGGCAGCGGCAGGGGAGAATGTATGGCAAGATATTGCGAATAGGTAGGACGTAGGTAAAATATGTACCAGTAGAGGAAGAAACGACCTTCAATATAAAGTAGTTGTGCCATTGAGGAGAATAAGGTGGGATAAATATTTTTTGGGGGAGTGAGGTCTTATAAGAGAAAATTTCTAACAATAATGTAGTTCTTTTAGGCAGATTTCATTAGAAAGCTAACTATTGCAATGGGTCCCATGTTTCGACTTCCGGAAAATGTCGACATATCTTCGCGTTTCACATCCCCCAGACCCCAAAACCACCGTCAGTTCAAAAGTTTATATATAATTTATGTATGTATGTATATATATATATATATATATATGTATATATATGTATATATATGTATATCAGTTTCTTGTGGACACGATAACTGCCGTAATTTTTCACCAATCACTTTGAATTTTTTACATAATATGTATCCCTATAAAATCTCGGTCGAGTTCGTTAATGGGCAAAATCGGTCGAAGGGGGTGAAAATGGGGGGCTTTTTTGAATAATTGAAATTTCGCTATAACTCTGTTAATACGTGAAATATCGAATCCATTCAAAGTTCATAATATGTGTCGGATAAGTGCCAACAATTTATGTCAAATAAGTTGTTTGATAGCACCAACCATTGACCAAAGGGGTGGAAAAAAGTGGGTTTTTCGGGAAACATTAATCATATCTCTCTTAATAGGCACAATATCAAAACCGTACAAAATGGACAATATTCCCCTAATAATTACCTAAAACTTTTGTCTGAAAGAATTTTTGATATGACCCACCATTACGCCAAGGGATGAGAAAAATGATTTCGGAATTATACGAAAATGCCAAGAGCTATCAGAGGTTGCCATGGCAACACTACTAAATTGATGAGGGATGAGCCGTTGCCATGACAACGCACTTGCACGAGATCAGATTCAGTATTTCCATCTGACTAAGCCGGCCCCGTGGTGTTGGGGTAGCGCGCCTGCCTCTCACCCGGAGTCCCCGGGTTCGATCCCCGGCTCCGTCAGGGATTTTAAAACTGACGTGAGGGTTGGAACGGGGTGCACTCAGCCTCGTGAGGACAATTGAGTAGCTGTCTGACAGTGAGCACCTCGATCACGAATACCAATATTAACGGCCGAGGGGACCCGACGCGCTGATCACGCGTCACCCCAATATCTGCAGGCCAAATGGCTGGGCAGCGGTCGCTTGGTCGGCCTTAGCCCGTCATGGGCTGGATGGTGCCAGGGGTTGACTTTGACATGTGACTAAGTGGGAAGTGGCTTCGGTGACGTAACTGGTAGCATGCAGAATGTCTATGCCCAAGGTCGCGGTTTCAAAGCCGGCCGAAGTCGTCGGATTTTCTAAGAGCGCTAAAATCCCTCAGTATGTTTTCCTTTGGAAAGGAAGTTCCAACGTTCGTTACGAGTTGCTGGTTGGGGTGGCATCTAGTAGCCAAAACCACCGTCAGTTCAAAAGTTTATATATAATTTATGTATGTATATGTGTATATATATATATATATATGCATATCAGTTTCTTGTGGACACGATAACTGCCGTAATTTTGCACCAATCACTTTGAATATTTTACCGAATATGTATACCTATAAAATCTCGGTCGAGTTCGTTAATGGGCTAAATCGGTCGAAGGGGGTGAAAATAGGGGGCTTTTTTGAAAAATTGAAATTTCGCTATAACTCTGTTAATACGTGAAATATCGAATCCATTCAAAGATCATAATATGTGTCGGATAAGTGCCAACAATTTATGTCAACTAAGTTTTTTGATAGCACCAACCATTGACCAAAGGGGTGGGAAAAAGTGGGTTTTTCGGGAAACATTAATCATATCTCTCTTAATAGGCACAATATCAAAACCGTACAAAATGGACAATATTCCCCTAATAATTACCTAAAATTTTGTCTTAAAGAATTTTTGATATGACCCACCATTACGCCAAGGGATGAGAAAAATGATTTCGGAATTATAAGAAAATGCCAAGAGCTATCAGTGCTTGCCATGGCAACTCTACTAAATTGATGAGGGATGAGCCATCAGACGTTGCCAAGATAACGCACTTGCACGAGATCATATTCAGAATTCCATCTGACTAAGTGTGAAGCGGCTTCGGTGACGTAACTGGTAGCAAGCATGCTGAATGTCTATGCCCAAGGTCGCGAGTTCAAAGCCGGCCGAAGTCGTCGGATTTTCTAAGAGCGCTAAAAATCCCTCAGTATGCTTTCCTTTGGAGGGGAAGTTCCAACGTTCGTTGCGAGTTGCTGGCTGCGGTGGCATCTAGTAGCCAAGTTCACAGGTAGGTGTCGTTGACGGTAGTACCTGGTAGCAACATTAGGAACTACTGCTTGAAATTGACCGTCTGCAGTCCTTACCTGAATTACAGACTAATACAGCGATCCCTAAGTACACGGGGTTACATGACCGCGTTGTCGCAGCCCCTAAACTGAGGAACCAACCAAAATCTCTGCGGGAGATATAATTTTGCGTGAAGAAGTAACAGACCGTTACATAGTTATACATCAGTGTCGAAACCTTGCATAAGGACAGTGTGACCACAAGTATAAAAAATGGACCCCAAATGACAAGAAGGTTACCGTTCTCATAAGACAATAAAATGTTTAAAATAAGCATAAAATGACGAAACACAAAGTTAATTAAGCTCCAATTATAAAATACCTTCTCGCAATAAATGAGGTCTGATCCTTCTACGAAAATCTGCATATTCTGCCTATTTTCGCCTATCGCCAAGTTTGTCCGGTGAAATCTACCTCCGCCTTCCGGCGTGCCGAGAGGACTTTTTTATATACTGTATATGGTTCTGGCTGCAATTGCGTCATCCATTCCTCAGTTACGGCACGGTGAATTACCAGCAACTCAACTCGGTGCTGAGGCTGTTGGTCCGTGTTCTTGTTACCCATCGCCACCGGGCACAGCTCACACCCAGCGTGTAGGCTTTTGAACTATAGTGTTTCCGTTTGGCCAAGATACCCAGAGGATTATGGGACTTCTCGGAACTCAACTTAACGTCACTCACTCACCCGCTCGCCGGACCGACCGGTGGTGTCCAATGGCGCACCTACTGGCGCTGCTCCGCAGGACTAAAACTTTTCCTATTTCAAGTTTAAATTTACAATTTTTAAGTTGCTTAACACGAAGCCTCCGTGGCTTAGGCGGCAGCGCGCAGGCCTCTCACCGCTGGGTCCGTGGTTCAAATCCCGGTCACTCCATGTGAGATCTGTGCTGGACAAAACGGAGGCAGACAGGTTTTTCTCCGGGTACTCCGGTTTTCCCTGTCAAAATTTCTTTCCAGCAACACTCTCCACTATCATTTCATTCCATCTGTCATTCATTTAATCATTGCCCCAGAGGAGTGCGTCAGGCCTCGGCAGCCGGCACAGTTCATATCCTCGCCGCTAGATGGGGGCTTCATTCATTCCATTCCTGACCCGGTCGGAGACTGGAAGCAGGCTGTGGATTTTCATTCATTTCAAGTCATAGGGGAGCACCGGGCAAAGTGAATAAACTAACTTTATATGAGTGTATCTATGTAATTACGTACGACAATGACATGCAATTTACTGTAGTTGTTCATTGTTATCTTGCCATTTAATCGCTGTATGAAACATAATCAATTGTGAAACTATTCTTAATTCGAATTCAGTATTAAGTAATTATGTCAAATTATTCACTTTGCCCGTATAGCCGGGCAAAGTGAATAACGGAATGCATTGTTTAACACATGAGAATATTAATACTAAGCAACTGTACATTTGGCAGAAACTCAATATTGCATATAAATGAGAAGCACTTTTGTTTTTCAATAGGCTTTATAACGTTCACAGTTCACCTGATATAACTAAAGCAACAGAGTTAATAGGATTTGTCCTACAATCCCAGGTTTCTTCGCACCAGCTGTCCTGATCACTGCTTCGTTTGAAATTGTAAACCATCTGTAAGCAAATATTACAATATTCTGATTATTATTGATATACCTCAGTACTTATTTCAGGGTATTTAACCCTCAACTGGTGACGTGGTTTCTGACAGACTCTGAGAGGGAGATAATTGTACACCCCTAAGGACTCATTGCGAAGCGAGACTTGTTTGCAATACCTTCTCATCTCTGTCTAAACATCTGTTCAGCCTCATTTCGTCACCTTCAGTCTTATCGTTCTCTTCTCACGAGGTCGACACATTCTTAAGTGGCTTCGTAGACACCACGTCACCAATTGTGTAACATTTTACCATGTGGGAACGCATAATCTTTGATAAGTATTCCTAACAAGATAATACATTAATAGTCACCATTAAGTAATTAGTGAACGAAGTATTCAACAACATTCACCCAAGCGGCAAAGTGAATAAATATCCACTTCGCCCTATTCACTTTGCCGAGCTGTGTGCCATTATGGAAAACGTGACTGGTCGCTTAAATGTAGTGTAGCAAGAAAGCAAACAAAGTGTGGAGGGTTGGAACAACACAATGTAATCACTTTCAAAATAGTTATACCAATCAATGAATAATATTGAGTTTCCTACCTTGTTAAAATTTTAAGAAATGCTATAAAAATCTGCAAACGCTTCTAGTCTCACACTGTCAACCACTGTAGTCTTTGTATTACTGATTCTTATATCTCCAACAGATGGCAGCGCTTCCTGCAGAAGCAACTCGGTGTCATCTGTCGTGATATTCTATAACTTTTACATATTCACTTTGCCCGGGTTATTCGCTTTGCCCGGTCGTCCCCTATATGATTGTATTGCAACTACTAGTCTTAAAATGTCAAACAAAGAAAGTTACTATAGACGACAGTTTAAGAAGTAGGAAGTCTGCATGTGGACTCATTTTCTTTAGAATTTTATGTAGAATTCAATAAACTTGAAAATCGTAAATTTAAACTTGGAGTAAAAGAGTTTTAGTCCTGTGGGACAACACCAACAGTGAGTCATTGTTCGCCACCGGCCGGTCCGGCGAGGGGGTCGGGAGGGTGAGTGGGTGACGTCAGTTGAGTTCCGAGCGTGGCCGACGAATTCGTCGGCCACGAGTTCCGAGAAGTCCCTTAATCCTCTGGCTATCTTGGCCAAACGGAGAGACTATAAGTAATGTAGTGTACCTGCTGCTAGTTTGAGTTCGCTCTCCGACATAGGTGTGTGTGTGTCTGATGCAGCCCACTTACTGTAACTGTACATCTCTATCAGCATGAATCGTTGTAATCATAATTCCTAGCGTTAAGATTTGCATTTAGGTATGAATGTTTAATAATGTAGACATACCTGGAAATATAATTTACTGTGTAAGCGCACTGTTATTGGGCCCTGTTGTGTGCCATTAACAAATATATAAACCCAATAAACATCACGGCTATAAACAATGTACAGCAGGTAGATTACATCAAAATGTATTCCTTAAAATATAAGATCGAATACATTGAAGCTGGTCGAGTGGTTAGAAATATCAAAACATAACACGTTCCTAATCGCTATTATGTTCCTTTTGTTTAAAGCAGCAAACATTTCACTCTCTGAAGTGAGAACATAGAAATATTGTTAAAATAGTCATAACAGTGTGTTTCTATTTGCGTTCCATAATTATAATAATAATGTATGTATTATTACCGATCTCAAAGGGGTCCGGGATGAGATGCAATGAAAGTCTATGTGACGGATGGGTTTTACGGCCGGATGCCTGAAAGATGAAATGAATGAAGGTGAAACCAGGCAAGGATGTGGAAAGAAGCGGCCGTGGCCTGTTAGAAGGTACCGTCCCAGCATTTTCCTGGATTTGAAAATGAAAACCTATTTCAAGGACGGCCGATGGTGGGGTTCAAGCCCATGTCTACCGAGTCCGCAGGGAGCTTATCCCCATGGTGTAGCGCTGCGCGTTAGTGAGCATAGCTACCGCTGTCAGTATAATGAGTAAACTCTATTAATTTTAAAATCCTCCCATTTATTGTGCAATCTACAAAACTGCATTAGTCACCAAATATGAGTGTTTCTGAGTTAAATCGTAAAGGGATGGGAAATTTGTAGGCTTAACAAAATGTGTGGGGCGGGGCCGGGGCAGTTAGTCGATTAGTTTCATTAATGGAGTAATCGATTATTTGTAACAAAACGATTAATCGATTGTGGGATTTATTGTTTGAATATTCAATCGATTAATCGGTAGCTCGAAATATGATTGTATCGTCGATTAATCTATCTTCTTCGCTGCTTTCACCACGCTCTCTCAGACATTCAATTAATTAAAACGTATTGTATCATATATTTTTAAATAAAGTAAATTTTTCTGACAGTTAGACTAAAACAAATAAATTGTAAACATGGAACAAGATCTTTGCTGAAAACTCTTCGTTTTCTTTTTTTGGAAACCCTTCCCATTGGATTGCTGTTTGTCCTTCTACAGTCACTGACTCTTATTTGGTTATTGTTAACATAAACAAGGAAGGACACTTTGTATATTTGGGCAAAAAGTAACTTTTATAGATTTCTATACAACATTCCGAAAATAAGCCTAACACAACTTAAGCTGTAACCTCTCATTTAAACTATTTTTCTTATCTCGTGTTTACTAATCGATAATTGGCTAGTCGATTAATCGTATTCAATTAATTTCAAATTATTAATGGATTAACCGACCATCGCCCATTGGCAGCTCTGGTGCCAGGCGGAAAGGTTTTATTAAATGGTGGTTGTTGTTGTTGTTTGAAGGAGCAGGAACAGCGACGTCATCTGCTCCAGTTTGAGAACCACCGTTCTAAGCAGAATATCAATGTTGTACTCAGTTGAAGCTGTGATTAATATATCCCTTGTATTGTGTGGTTTCAGTTCCTCGCCCTCATGGTGTTGGCCTGTGTATGTCTGGCTATGGGTCAGGGACCACCACCACCACCAGGTGGGCAATCACCACCAGAGGGGCCACCAGTATCAGGGGTGCAAGCAGAGCCATCTCCACAATAACCAGGACGACGATAATAAGAACCAGGAGCATCCAACTGATCTTTAGAAACATGTACACACTTATTACTCAATTATAGTTATTGCAAGCAAAGGGAGTAATTCTTTACTAACGTAACTGACCCTAAGTGGACTTGGCCTTAGACTCAGTCTAGTGATCAAGTTCAGTTGTCAACAATAACTCAGATCACCTAACTGCAGCCTCGGCGATTGTTACCAGATACTTCTGATTCAGATGATATTTCACCCACAGGTCCAATACTTATGAGGCACAGTGTCTCTCATCTCTTAACAACACCCCTTCCCTGAAATCCTTACCTTCTACACCCGTCATGGCTTCTGAATAGACAGGAATAATGTTGAGTAAGACTTGGGTCTGTACCTAGAGTCAGGATTTGAACTGGAATGTCCTGCTGTGAGGTAAGTGCGCCACCACGGGGCACATTTCATCTGTGTAATGGAGAGGCACTCGTTCAGATATTCCCTAAAGCCAATTCTACGAATCAGGAACACATTTAGTGTTCCAAATTTGGATTCTAACAATCCAGTAAGTGATTTTCAGCGGCAGTAGTAGTTGTAGGTGTTGCTTCATTTATGGGTTTAGGAGATCTTGGTCATCAGTCCCATGTATTGGTGTAATTATTACTTCCTGTTGACCTTCCTTAGTCAACTCTTGTTCTCTTCGCATAATGAATGTACAGTGAGGGCCTCCCTATAGAACGGAGCCTCATATGCGCCGTGTGACGGTCGGACACTGTGTCTAGCCACCTGTCGGGAAAGGTGCTAGTAGCAGCGTAGCGCCCAACTAGTTTAACATATTTTCACTTTTTAACGTATTTAATAATCATCAGAGTATTTGCTGGAAATGCTGTCCTTCATTTTCTAAACACACATTGCACCAACATAGTGAGCCCAACGGGGTTAGGCTGACTGGTGTCGAACGTGGATCTCAGAGATAGATGAGCTCAGAATAGAGGTTCCAGCAAGGAACGAACACGAGATCTTTTGAGGGAGTTTAAGTTATAAAAACCCCTAGAGAGAATACATACTAAATCACTGTTGTGATATGAACTAATGCTGACATTATTTATCATCATGATCCCGCAGAGGACACGGCAATATTCAGGAAGAAATGCTGTCTTTTTTATTTCTTGGCCATGAAAGGCAATATGCCAACAATTTTTAAGTTTACTAAATGTGCCAGAGTCGATAACATTGGTCGAACGCGCTGAACGGGTTAACGACAGCAGTGGGAAAATCCGGGGACTAACTGAAAATATGGTATATAGGCTTTCAAGGCCGGTGAATTAAAACTCAGCAATTCTTCTAGGTTAGTGCCGTGTCTTGTGTGGGGTTTCGCCTAGGACACCACGCTGGCTCATCGGCGGGCTCTTGGTGTCCCCGCCCGGACCCCCACAAGAGTAACGAACTGCGCTCTACCTCCCTTTATATTAGGTGCAACTGCACCACTTGACTGCGAGAACTAAAAGCTCATGCAGCCTCAACCTCCCTATGAAGGCTTCCAAAAAGAAATGACACGAATTATGAACACTAAATACAGCTTTCAGTGGGTCGATACACAACTATTCCAAATACTAGAATATGTGGGGAAAAATCTGGAATAAATTACATGTGATTAAGATTTATGTATAGACTAATGTTACGGACAAGTGAATAAGAAGAAGAGGAAGAAGAAGAAAATGAAGAAAACTATGGGATGACGTTCCACAACTTGAGGTAAGTATCAACTATAGATCTTTGTACACATTAGTATTAGACACACAATATCTTACGTTGTAGTTTCAGCTCTTAAACATTTCAACAGAGAACTTGTACAGTCCAGTCGCTGAGAGTCTGGCTCTGACGTTTGGCGATGGTGGGAGAGGAGGGGTAAATAGAACAGTGTAGCCAACTTAGGGCAGCGAGAAGCAGTTAATAGAACCTTGAAACAAGCCATCGTGTTAATTCTTCTCTAGCGTCTTCACTTTGTATCGTGGAAGTCCCACACTCCTTCTGCAATTGTATGCATCATTTTGTTATTCCGATATGCCTCCGTGGCTTAGGCGGCAGCACGCCGGCCTCTCACCACTGGGTCCGTGATTCAAATCTCAGTCACTCCATGTGTGATCTGTGCTGGCAGACAGGTCTTTCACCGGGTACTCCGGTTTTCCCTGTCAAAATTTCATTCCAGCAACACT
The DNA here is from genome assembly GCA_946902985.2 of Meconema thalassinum. NCBI lineage: Eukaryota > Metazoa > Arthropoda > Insecta > Orthoptera > Tettigoniidae > Meconema > Meconema thalassinum. The sequence goes on from OX336392.1 coordinate 36,896,598, forward strand.
CTCCACTATCATTTCATTTCATCTGTCATTCATTTAATCATTGCCCCAGAGGAGTGCGTCAGGCCTCGGCAGCCGGCACAGTTCACATCCTCGCCGCTAGATGGGGGCTTAATTCATTCCATTCCTGACCCGGTCGGAGACTGGAAGCAGGCTGTGGATTTTCATTTTCATTTTGTTATTCCGAGATTTTGCGGTTACAAAACCTATATTCTAAATCGCAGTGGACTTCCGCCTGTGTTGGCGAAGTAGCTGTTGTCACCTGCACCAATCAGCGGTAAGCTCGATGTTGCCAGGACTCTCCTCTGTGGTCCAGTTGCTCTCTGTGTTAGTGCAGGTTTGTTGTTTTATTGTCTTGTGTGTGAACAATTACCGGGTAACTGTGTGTAAGTATGGTCAGTGGTTCGTCAGAATTCATTTAAAACATGTGGAATATTTGGTTTTATATTTCGCGGTACAGAACCGGCAACGTTGCCTCCCTCCCTGATGACCAATGTCAGAGCCGGACACTCGGCTGTCGTTCTTTTCCTCATACAGGGTCATCGAAAAATAATACCAACATTTCAAAAAATGATAGCACTGAAACCCTTCATGTTAAACGTGTAATTCTTTCACTGAACGCCAAATGGTTAAAGTAAGTTTTGTTTTGAGGGGACGTGACCTTGCTATGCGCACAATAGATGCGCAGTGGCCAAGGTCGGCCGGGGGCGTGCGCGCCAATGACTGCACGCCCGACAAACTGCACCTGATTACAAAGCTGTCATTCGGTGGTTTAATCAGTTTAAGGTAACAGGGACTGTAGAGAAAAAATCTATTCCAGGCCGACCACCAACATCAGCATTGAACGCACGCTTTCCCAATGGCTGGATTGGTACGTGCAATCATTTCAGGAGTAACTGTCAAGATGGCGGCAGAAATTCGCTCCCGCAGGTGCTCCAAATCCCGAATTTTTTCTGCATACACAATGTTTTTAATGTACCCCCAGAAAAAAAATCCAAAGGGGTTAGATCAGGACTTCATTGGCGCACGCGCCCCCGGCCGACCTTGGCTACTGCGCATCTAGTGTGCGCATAGCAAGGTCACGTCCCCTCCAAAACAAACCTTACTTTAACCATCTGGCGTTCAGTGAAATAATTACTCGTTTAACATAAAGGGTTTCGGTGCTATAATTTTTTGAAATGTTGGTATTATTTTTCGATGACCCTGTATTATCTGCAGTTTACAATTCTACTGTAGTTTTCGGGCTCATTGCTCAAGTGTATCACAGCAATAGAAGCTACACCTTCATAGGTTAGTTTGGGGGAGGAAGATTGTTTAGCCTACTTTCGATCCTCACAGGGCCAAAATGTGTGTGTCTGTCTGTGTGTGTTTGTGTGTGTGTGTGAGTGTATGCGTGCATGTCTGCCCCCCCCCCCCCCCCCCTATCAATTCAAACACGAAGAAAACGAATTGAACGAAATTTGATACAGAGGTAGCACTAACAAAGGGCACCAAAGTGTGATGTATTATATTGCCGCCATCTTTGCCAAAACTTAATGGCGGCCACCCAAATGTTCAAAACTTAAAAATAAATTACGACCAAACTAATCATTGGATCTCTACAAAATTTGGTAAAAACATACCTACATATAGGACGCGTCCTGCGCCCAAACTACAAGGTCATCAGCTATACAATTTCAAGATAGTGGACGTTTTAATCATACAAGCATTATAACCCAGAACTTAGGACCCACCAATTCCGATTATCGAACCGAGGGTGGTTTAGGCTACCCTAAAGGACGTGACCCGTTGGTTATTATAATTTTATTTTATAACTAGCTGTTTGGGGCAGATTACCTCGTAGTTCCGCCCCTTAAAACAACAATAACTTACTAACTAACTAACTAGCTGTTATTCCCGGCGTTTCTCAGGATCAAAATTGGATATTAAGAGATCGTACCTTTGCTCGAATTGTCGTATTGTGTGCAACCCGGAGGAAGGTCGTTGTTATAATGAGCAATATTATTGCCACTCAACGTCCTTGTGCGTGCTTTTTATCTGATCAAAAATTGTGTTGAAGTTGTTAGATAGGTGGGTACGACGGCTCTCTACTGCTTATAGCTTATAGATTAAGCCTGATGTTTCGCTAATATTCTGAATATTTAAGGAGCCTGTGCATTAGTAATCAAACTATTAATTTTCTTTTTCTTAATTGTATTAGCCTTGCGTTTTTTGTTAAACAGCAACATTTCAAGAGGATAATGGTAGTCCGCACATAAACGCTTAGAATCCCAGCTTCACAATAATATATGAATTTGATTAGGAAAATAACGATTACCAAACATAATACCTACTAAATATCATCTAAGAATCTAAATGTCCACCTACACTTAAATAAGAACTACTCATACGAGTGCAGTGACACCTTGTGGCAACGAGGCAAACTAACCCTATTCAGAACACTATATCACCAATATGACCAAATCTGGAGGTGAAAACCATACACCAAAAGGACCCAGGTTCTATGTGATTAAAGAATTTGACGACAAAAATTAAAGTATTCGTAACAAATCATATCTGACGCTATATTTACCAAAACTCGCCTTCTTGAAATGTAATCAATATTGAAACATCCGTACACGAAAAGCAACACTCGTAGTATTGAAAAAAAGATTCAAAAACAAACATCCTTCCCCCCACCCATTACTTGATAACTTCCACCCCACCCCCTAGCTTGCCCTCACCCCTGCCTTCTTCTTTTTCCTGATTCTCCTGAACGTTCGATTTCCAATTCGACCTCAGGGGTGTCGGCCCTTCTGGCCTGCCCTTAGTGCAGCGAGTTTCTTTTAGGCGCAGAGCCTGCTCCTGGCTACATTTCTCCAACTGCAGATCTCCGAATCCCTCTTCAGTGCACACCACCAACTTCGTTGACCCTCTACAAGTTCTCCGTCTTCGCCCCCCTTTGTTTTACAAGTGCTCCGTACCCCTTTCTACTAATTAGTGCTCCGACACAGTGTCAATTCCAACGTGCTTCTCTGTGCTCCCCAGTGCTTCGATTATTGACGTAAAACCGTCTATCTAGTGCACGATCAAAGTGTCCATTACAAACAGTTTTGTATTTACTCTACGAACTATATTTTGACTTTTCCTTCATTTTATGTTCATATATCTTGTTTTCTTTTCCCCCGTTCTAGGACGAACATTTTAAAGAACTTTTGGACTTTTATTTAACTGTGTAAAGAACCACACAGTCACTGTATATATTTATTTTGTATTTTACCCACCTTATATGTCTGTATATGTTTTTTACTTAATAAACGGGGATTATTTGGGGGGTTACTCCTTGGTGGGGTGTGGTGGGGGCCTTTTCCCTGGGGGGCTTCCTGGATCGCGGTGACCTCTGCGCCAGCAACTTCAAATATGTCTTTTATATACGTGTGCCATAGCACACTCCCCTCCCACATAAATTCTTTTTTCACACGAATTACTTTCCCCTACGGCCAAAGGGCTACTTGTTTAGCCGAAGGCCCGCCCTCGCCCCTATCGGGGCGAGGGAATGAAATAACCTTAAATAGATAGATAGATAACAAACATCCCAACCCCCGACTAAACGTCCCGCCCCCTCTCACTGAAAACGTGAAACCCCAACGCCACTCCAGGCACTAAAAAAAAACTCACAAATCTCTTTCTTTTATTTCTTTCTTTCTTTATTTATTTCTATTTTTCTTCTACAACACAGCTCTCTCTCTCATCTATACGACCATCTTCCACATCACACATCTCCCCCATCTCCAACGCAATCCTCCACCCCATATATATTTTAAAAAAACTCATTTCAACTCACATATCATTCTTTTCTTAACTTACATTCTATCTCTCCTACAACACTGCTCTCTCTTTCATCTCTACGCACATCCTCCATGTCACCCATTACCTCCACCTCCAACGTAATTATCCATCTCATTAAAAAAAATCATACAAACGAACACAATCACTCTCCCTCATCTCATCCCCTCACCCCTTCCACATCAACACTCAAACAACCTCTTACTTCTCCCCTCTCTAGTTCTCTCAGCACCTTTTATCATCTCCGCAAAAATCACCAACAACCCCTTCCCAAAATACATCATCACCCTTTTCAAAAAAAACTCGAAATTTAGAACTACTTTACTTTCACAAATGTCCACAATATAAAGTTCAAACTTTCTCCAACTCTCTCACTTACAAAGCAATCAATTCATGAACCACAAAACTTCAAACCTCCCAACTCAAAAATTACAATAGTACAATGCACAAAAGAGCAATTTTTCTCCAACTTACCAACTTTCAAACCTAAATCTTAGCCAAGAGGTCAAAATATTTCTCCCTCTCCAATTTATCCAATACACCACCACCCTTCTCCTACAACTCTATAACTTCCAATACAGTCCCCTCCTCTGGCCCAAGAGATGGAGCGGCCATATATAGGGGCCCGCCCACCCTTTCCTGGGTGGGAATGAAATAAGAAGGAAGATTGTAGTTTTACGTGACCGTGAATCTTGTGATTATGAGCCACGGGACCTCCTTTTTACGTGGAATCCGAACCACAGGACATGGCATTTCACTTCGAAAATCTCACATGCATTGAAGGGAATCGAACCCGGACCGCCTTGGTGAGAGGCACACAGCTAGACCGCTGAGCCACCACGCCCCTGGGAATGAAATGACCCGATATATATATACAAACAAAAAAGAGGCAAATAAAGCATGGATCAAAGCAAGATGAAATACTATATTTCCAGCTCATACTACAAAATAATGATGCCTCACCGATGATGCTAGTCCCCATCCTCGTGAGGCCGCCCTTAAATAAAATAACAAACCTTTCGGGGCATGCAAATTCAGTGTTTTAGCCTCCAATTTATAACTTTTATAATTAATTGGAAAAAAAAACTTTTTCATTACAGGAAGTAAGAAGAATAATCTTGCTGTCTAGAGCTATAACAGAGCTTTCGTACAACATATCACACGATTAACTCAAAGATAAATGTAATGGGGCACCCCTTGGTCCCCTTAAGCGCATTGAATGTATTGCTAAATTCTACATCCTAAAGTGATTCTGGGATGTACGGATAGCCATTTGCAAATTTTGAACAAAATCTGTTGTTGTTTGAGTCTTCAGTCTTTTGACTAGTTTGATGCAGCTCTCCATGCCTCCCTGTCCTGAGCTAATCGTTTCATCTCTACATAGCTCCGACACCCTACATCGGAGGCAATCTGTTTAACATATTCTAACCTTGGTCTACCCCTACAGTTTTTGTCCTCGACCCTTCCTTCCATAACTAAGCTTGCTATTCCTGGGTGTCTTAGTATGTGTCCTACCAACCTATCTCTTCTCTTCATTAGAAGTCGCCAGAAACATCTCTCCTCTCCCACTCGTCTTAATACCTCTTTGTTTGTAACCCTATCTACCCATCTGATCTTCATCATTCTCCTGTAACACCACATTTCAAATGCTTCAATTCTCCTCTTTTCTGCTGCACCAATAGTCCAAGTTTCACTTCCATAGAGCGCCACGCTCCAGACAAAGGCTTTCAAAAATGACTTCCTAATACCTAAATCTATATTCGATGTCAGCAGATTCCTTTTTTGTAGAAATGCTTTCTTTGCCTGAGCCAACCTACTTTTTATATCCTCTTTGCTTCGTCCATCACTGGTTATTCTGCTTCCTAAGTAACAGAAGTCTCCTACTTCCTTCAGCTTTTCACCTGCCAATTTGATCTCCATAGAGGTTTCTGATTTATTTCGGCTGCATTCCAGTATTTTTGTTTTACATTTATTTATTTTCATCATGAATTCTTTCCGTAAGACGGAGTCCATACCATTCAAAAACTCATTCAAATCCTCAGGCTTGTTGGCCAAGATGACGATGTCATCAGCAAATCTCAGAGTTGAAATTATTTCTCCTTGAATCTTCACTCCCACTTTAAATTTTTCTCTAATTTCCTTCATTGCTTGTTCAGTGTAAAGATTGAAAAGTATGGGTGATAAGTTGCAGCCTTGCCTTACACCTTTTTGAATACCAGCTTCTCTCTCATGTCCTTCAACTCGAATGACAGCTGTCTGGTTTCTGTACAGATTGTATATCACCCTCCTATCCCTGTACTTTATTCCAATTGATTTCAAAATGTCAAACAATTTAGTCCAATCAACGTCATCAAAAGCCTTTTCTAAGTCTACAAAAGCCATGAACGTTCTCTTATCTTTCCTTATTCTACCTTCTAAAATCAGCCTAAGACTTAGTACAGCTTCCCTTGTTCCTACATTTCTCCTGAAACCAAACTGGTCTTCACCCAACTCCGTTTCTACCTGGCTTTCAATCCTCTTGTAAATTATTCTAGACAGGATCTTTGAAGCATGAGTAATCAAGCTGATTGTACGGTAATCTTCACATCTGTCAGCTCCCACTTTCTTTGGTATAGGGATGATTAAATTCTTCTTGAAATCAGGGGGTACCTCACCAGTCTCATAAATCCTACACACCAAGTGAAATAAACTGATCAGACCTTCATCTCCTATGCAGCGTAGCAACTCAATCGGTATATCATCTATGCCTGGTGCTTTGTTCCTGCTTAAGTCTTCCAAAGCTCTATCAAATTCTGATCTCAATATTAAATCTCCTTTCGCATCCTCATCAATTTCCTCCTCCCTTTCCATTACATGATTCTCAATCTCCTTTCCCTTATACAAACTCTCTATGTAAGCTTTCCATCTCTCAACCTTTTCTTCCCTATCTGTTAGAGGCTTTCCATTTGTGTCCTTAATATTACAGCACTTAGTCTTCTTTTCCCCAAAAGTATTCTTAATCCTTCGATAAGCTGTGTCTACTTTTCCTAATTTCAGACAATTTTCTATACCTGCACATTTCTCTTTCAACCATTCTTCTTTCGCTTCCTTGCACTTCTTGTTAACCTCATTTCTCAGACGTCTGTATTCTGCTTTCCCCTTTTCATCTCTTAAATTCTTGTGTTTCCGCCTTTCATCCATCAATTCTAGTATATCCTGAGTGATCCACGGTTTTCTACCTATTCTTTCTTTCCTACCAATGTTTTCTTCTGCGGATTTTGTTATTTCATTCTTCAAAAGTGCCCATTCGTCTGCAATTGAAGTTTGTTTAGGGTTTTTCATTAGTCCTTCCTTTATACTCTTCTTGAATCTTTCGTTTACATCCTTCTCTTTCAGTCTGTCTATTGCCCACCTTTTTGGCTTTTGAATTTTCTTCAGTTTCTTCAACTTTAATCTGCATTTCATTACAACCAGATTGTGGTCAGAGTTTATGTCAGCACCAGGATATGTTTTACAATCCAAAATCTGGTTTCGAAACCTCTGCTTGACCATAATGAAGTCGATTTGGTAACGCCCTGTATCTCCTGGTCTCATCCATGTGTATATTCTTCTATTGTGGTTATTGAATAAGGTGTTAGCTATGACCAATTCATGCTCGGTGCAGAATTCTACCAGCCTGCTTCCTCGATCATTCCTTTCACCTAATCCGAAATCTCCTACTATCTTCCCTTCTCTCCCTTTCCTACCACAGCATTCCAATCTCCCATTACTATAACATTTTCATCACCCTTGATATACCTTAGAATTTCGTCTATTTCTCTGTTGAGTCGTTTTCAATTGATGGAGGAACAGACAGTCAGACATAAGGACTGAAGTACAATTTTATACACTGTACTAGCTGTTATGCCTGGCGTTGCTCGGGATTACAATTGGATATTAAGAGATCGTACTTTTGCTCGCATTGTCGTAATGTGTGCAACCCGGAGGAAGGTCGTTGTTATAATGAGCAATATTATTGACACTCAAAGTCCTCTAGCGTGATTTCCATCTGATCAAAAATTTTGCTGAAATTATTAAATAGGAGGGTACGACGGCTTTATACTGCTTGTAGCTTATAGATTAAGCCTGATGTATCGCTAATATAACTGAATATTTAAGGAGCCTACTTCAGTCATTGTATGCATAATTATTCTAACTAACATATTTTAAGGGCCAATGAATTTATTTTTCTTAATTGTATTAGCCTCGCGTGTTTTGTCGAACAGCAACATTCGAAGTGGATAATGGAAGTCCGCAAATAAATGCTTAGAATCCCAGCTTCATGATAATATACAGTATATACGCATTTGATTATGGAAACATTGAATACCGAAAATAAGAAATACATACTAAATATCATCTAAGAATCTGTATGTCCACTTACACTGTAATGGTTAAATAGTGTCCCATGTTGGTAGCGACAAATGTAATGGTTTCTACAGCCATCACTTTGAGCGACAAGTGTAACGTTTTGCTAGCCCCTAACTGTTGGGAGATAAATGTAACTGTTTACCTTTGCCTAAGCTATGTTGTTTTAATGGGCGCCAAGACTTCAACGCAATGCTGAAATCTAAATTTGTATTTAACAACGTCTAGCTCTGGTAGTACACTTTCAAGAATCTAATCACTCAGATCGTGGTATGATTTGATCATTAACCTAACAAACAATTGTATCAGGAGAAGGAATTGGTCTATATCTAATGCTACCTACTGAAAGCAAAGATTGCATTGTAAAAGAAATGAATTTATTATATAAAACAAGTATAGCAAAATTAATAATAATAATAATAATAAGTTTAAAATTTAAGTAAAAATGTAGACTTTCACGACCGGCGTTGAAATAGGAATCTCTGTTTTTCGGGCTTATAGGTCGTGTTCCAAGGACATTTTGTCGTCCTGACGTTTCGCTGAATACTGCGTTGGAGCGTTGCGATTTTAATATTACCGATAGAAAATTACGTGAAAACGGAGTCTGATAAATTGATTTTACTCTTATTTCCAAGCTATGAAGTTACTGAATTATGAAATATAAAACAAAGAAAAATGAGAGATTGCGTATTTCCGCGTCATTTGCGCTTACCACTGGAAATTGCTAAAGCATTTCCCTCGTACTGGATGATGCTGTGTGCTTCCCACAGTCTCCTGGAAGTCGCCATCTTCTTCGTTATTTGATGATATTCTGGTAGATTAGATAATTCTATGGTCCGTACCTCGGACCCAAACACTCGTATAACTACACTGGTTAAGTTTCACAAAGATAGTCGCTAACTCCACTGAACATCGGAGCGACTCCCGCGTGAACCATACTCGTTAAGTTCTACACAGATAGTCCTCGTTTCACGGCGCGTCGAACGATATATCCACACGTTGGCTCCCCCACCATGGTACCGTCTTCCAGCTTACGTTGTCTCCACTGATTGGCTGAGCACGCCGCTACTTCCCCTCCTCTGGTTCATTACACACGGCGCGCGAGAGGGAGAAGTCGATTTCCGTTCCAACAATTCGCCTTTTCTTGACGATGCGACCCAAGCTTGCGTCATACTTCTCGACAGGAATCAGCTTGTATTTGAATTCCCAGTGAGTCATGTCTCTCAATATATCCTAACTGACGAAAACTCCGTAAAATTCCGTAATCATGTAATTTTCTTTGATATTGTCGTTCGTAATAATTTGCTTGATAGCGTTTTCTAAGACATAGAAAACCTATCTGAATGCTAATAATTTTTATAAAATGCTCCGAAAATACCTTAATAATAATTATAATAAATTAATAATAATAATAAATTAACATGAACAATTCTCTTGGCTGAACAATTTGCCGCGTAAATAATTATAGAATGGCTTCCAACTGACTTATGCCAGTTGCATAAAAACCCCTCGAAAAACACGTTACATATTCGCCTCGGATCATCGGATGATTTACCGTGACGACGGTCCATTATCCGATTATCCCAGACACGTTAATAAACCCCATCCAACATACATATTACATAAATGAAATCACCCTAAATTACAGATATATACACTCATAATTTTTCTTCACGCACTTTGCGTCAAAGTTTGTTGTCACTATGGATTGCACTTTGCAACCAGTCCAATGTTTTACATATAGAGTAGTGTTCCACGGATATTTCCGCCTCTCAAATTGCTCTATGTTGGAGAAATAGACATAATTAATGTGTGAGCACTATGTATTTATGATGTCATATCACACGCATTGAAGGTGTTCTGATATATTTATATCACCATAGAACTTCCTAATTTCACTGGAGGTCCCTTCCTTATGGTGAAATTTAATCTCACTTATCTCACTGAGCACACGATCACACTATTGTGGCAGCGCATCGTGACCATAATACTTAATCTCTCTTTGAAGTAGATTAAATTAATATTGACTTCTGAAAAAAAAACAGTAAGTGCGCATTACATATAACACCAAATATTTCTGTGCCGTAATCGCCCTGTCTTCTTAAGTTCCCGTAGACCATATTCTACTTAATACTAGTTCTCAACACAGACCATTTCTCCTCACACAAATAATACCTTTGTACAAATTACCTTAAATTACACACTTACAAATCTTACATGGCGAGGCCGTAAACAGAAATCACGTGTGCTGATATGTATGAGTTTCATGAAGGACTGTCTCGCATTCTGATGGCCCATCGTTTGCCTCGTGGACGCCTTAAGCAAAAATACCCTGTTCAAGCGCTCACCCATCTCTTGGAGGCAAATGGGAATTCACCAGTGCTACCAAATTCTGGCCTTGGTGTATCGAGACATTTTAGTGCTCAAGAGCATCCGACAATCCCGTCATATTTCCCTGTACCTTAAAAACTCTCATTTACTTACATACTACCCCCCTGTGTGACTTCTGATACGCCTGCCTGGAAGACCATCACCTCCCACGCACCAAATACCACACTTACTCATTTGATAGGCTGGCTCGCCAGCTAAACACACTTGCTTTATGACACATATTTTCGTAGACTATGTATATTATACGTCCCGTATAATCTGTTTCCCTCACTATTCTCCAGCACATATGCTGTTTTGCCAATACGTTTGGAAACTATAAATGGGCCCTAGTAGAGATAAAAGAACTTGGACATGACTTTCTCTAGCTTATTTGACTGTTTCGGCACTCTAAGTAAGACTCTGTCTCCCGGCTCGAATAGGTCAAATTTAGTTTCTTTTTGTTGGCGAATTCTCTTTTGTGCTGATTTAGATAAATTCTGTTTCGCCAACTGGACAATGTAATCCATCCCCGGTTGCTTACCCTCATTTAATCCCAACACCCTCGCTAGTTCATTTTGTGGTCTTTTTCCGAAGTGAACTTCGTATGGCGTCAATTTCGTGCTCTCATGCTGGACAGAATTCAGCCAAGTCTCGACCTTGGGAAGATGTCCAACCCTGGCCGCATGCTTGTCATGCACTAGAGTCCGAAAAAGACGAGCCACTTCCCTTAATGGACGCTCTGCAGAATTACCCTGAGGGTACCTTACAGAGGAATTAACGTGTGTTATACCAGCTTCCTGCATACTGGTTCTCCATTTCTTTGCAGTAAACTGTGGTCCACTGTCAGATAGTATCCTGAGAGGAAGGCCAAACTCAGGTACATACTTATTAATGATCAGACGGCTACACGCTAGTCCCGTGGCTTTCCTTAGCGGATATAGCTTGACATACTTACTAAAAGCGTCAATAACTATAAAAATGTACTCGTAGTCGTACTGTCCTTTAACGATCGGGCCAAATAAATCCACACACAGTAGTTCGCCGGGACTACTGGTGAGAACTGCAGATCTCTCCCCCACTAAATATTTAACTGGATATTTACTCCTTTGACAGGTGTCACACTTAGCTAAAATCCTCCTAACGTCCCTTCCCATTTTACTCCAAATTAAGTCACGACCAATTTCATAGAAGACCTTGGCAGCACCAAAGTGTCCTAATTCCCTATGAATGAACCAAATTAGCTCCTCCCGCAAAGTGGCAGGAACACATATTGCCCACCGAGTATTCCTACATTTCCTTGCAAGAAGCCCATCCTGCATCTTGTACGTGAACCGTCCTACTTTCACATACTCTTCTTCACCTATTTCCAACCTAGCCAGTGGCTCCTTTAACTTAACGTCATCACGTTGCTCCACTAGCATATTTCTCAGTGTCTGTAACGATGCCCTGTTGCTACTGTCCACACATGCACATATTAAAATACCGTCCTCTGCTTTAACCACAGGATAATCCCTACATAAATTAGTGTCCCTCGATAGCATGTCTGCAAGAATGTTATCTTTACCTTTAATATATTTTACTGTGAATTCGTATTCCTGCAGAGCAAGAATCCACCTACTAACTCTGTTAGAACTGAGTTTACAAGTCCTCATATACAGTAATGCATGGTGATCTGTGTGGATCTTAAATTTCCCCCCTACCAAATACATTCTAAATTTCCCTAAACTGAAAACAATACCTAAAAGCTCTAACTCAGTAATCGTGTATCTTTTCTCTGCTGCAGTCAGTCCTCGCGAGGCTAAAGATACAATGCACAGATTACCCTCATCATCTTTCTGACATAATACTCCAGCAATGCCTATATGTGAAGCATCTGTCATAACCACATATTCCTTATCTTTTAACAGATATTTCAGCACTACAGCTTTCTCAAAACCTTCCTTCAGCGCTCTAAAAGCCTGATCATGCTTGGACTCCCATCTCCACCGAGTCCCACTTTTAAGCAATTCCCTGAATGGTTCTACCAACCCTGAGTATTTAAGAACGAACCTCCTGAAAAAGTTGCAAATTCCCAGGTAAGTTTTTAACTGTTTAACATTCTGTGGAACCTCTGCGTTAAGTATCTTATTAACCCTACTTTCCTCTGGTGTCACACCTCTACTCGACACTCTATGACCTAAAAATGTCACTTCCGACTGACAGAATGACGACTTAGACAGCTTCAAAGTGAACCCTGCCTGATCTAACTTCTGAAAAACTATATCTAAATGACGTAGATGCTCCTCAAAACTGCGTGAACTAATTACCATATCATCTATGTAAATGGTTACAAACTCTCCTGTGTCATCCCCTAATGCGATGTTTAAAGCCCTAATTAAAGCTGCTGAACTACTCTTTAACCCATAAGGTGTTCTACAAAATTGATAAAGGTTATATCTATGACTAAAAGCTGTAAATGGTCTATCTTCGTACATAAGTGGCACTTGCCAAAAACTGGAACTCAAATCTACACAAGTGAAATACTTCTTCCCCTCAAATGTTTGCATTAATTCCTCTATTGACATAGATTTCAGCTGATCTGAACTAATTCTACTGTTAACCAAACGAGCGTCTAAACAAATACGAACAGTACCGTCGGTCTTGGGTACCGTGATCAAAGAATTAACATATGGACTGTTAGAGTGCTCAATAATCCCATCTTCAAGCATCTGGTTAATTTGTGCCTCAACTGCACTCTGATAAGCGAAAGGTACAGGATATCTATGTCCTGTGAATACTGACCTATCAATAACGTTCAATGAATGTGTATAGCAATTGGCCATACCAATGCGATCCTCAAAAACTCTCCTATTACACCATAACACATCATAGAGCCGAACACACTGTTCATCCTCTATATTTCCCTGAAATGCAGCCTCACGTAACGAATCCTCTAGACTTCCGTTCGTAATCACACTGCCCACAAAACATGGAGAACCCCGCTCTACGGCTGGCGATATCTCATTTAAAGTACAAATCACACCTACAATACTACTCCTCTGAATATGGTCATTGAACGCTACTTCTACTTCAGAATCTCCCCATTTAAATTTCAAACTCCCTACATCATAACATAAGTTACCAGACACTCTACTTAGCCACTCTGAACCCAAGATAACACTGAATACTAAATTTGGAATTACAAGACAAATCTGCTTCTCTACATGATTATTAATTTTAATGTCTACTAAAACTTCCTTAGAAATTACTTTAGACCTCCTCCCAACAGCTGTGATAACAAAAGTGCTTTTAATTGGCATCTCCTCAAAATTTACTCCAGTTCCTTTCATTTTATCATAAAATGCACTACTTATGCAACTCTTCATACAACCACTATCAATTAAAACATCTGTGTACGCCTCGGACACGTTAAATTTAACTATGGGGCTCTTACTAACCACTTCCTGAATAATACCTTCATCATTTAGTTCATGTAATAATTCATTTCTTACATTTAGGTCATAGGGTTCCTGTATAATTGTATGGACAGGGCATGCTACAGACTGAGATTCTGACCTTACTTCGCAGCCTGGTTCGCGTTTAAAGAGCCGCTACAGCTGGCCGTAGTACTACTTACTACTGAACTGGTCTGGTTGTTCTGGGCTGTGTTGTCATTGTTTGGCTGTATATTACTACCACTAGGCTGTCCTCTTCCTTGACCCCTATTCTGGTTGTAATTATTGTCAATATAATTTCTCCCTTGATTTCCCCTGAAATCATTGTTCCTCCCTTGATTTCCCCTGTAATCATTGTTCCTCCCTTGATTTCCCCTGAAATCATTGTTCCTCCCTTGATACTGATTACCATAGCCATTTCCTCTGTTCTGATTTAGCTGATTATTATTATTTCTATTTTGAGCGTTGGCCCCTTCGCCACCGTTCCCTTGAACTTCTTGATGCCTGGCTTCATTAGGTCTATTATTATTATTACCCTGGTTCCGATTGAAATTGTCCTCATAACCCCCTCTCCCTAGTGCATCAAATGTGCTTAACAAATTTTCTACTTGTGATATAGTCTTTACATTCTGGATACAAGCAGCCTCCTTGATCCTATAGGGAAAGTGCCTAAGTAGCAACCTTACCACATCACTTTCCTCCTTCAAGCCATCCAGATATTTACACACTATTACCTGCCCTAAAAAGTATTCGGTCATGGTGGAGCTTCCTTTAGGGTTATATTTACCACACACTACTCCCTCACGATGCTGCGACTGAATAACCTCATTCCAGAACTTTTCACAGAATTTCATTTTAAAATCATTAATATCAGTAAACTTGTCTCTGTAGACAGCAAACCAATTCCTCGTTTCCCCCACAAACACTTGTTCTAAAATTTCAACTACCTGGCACCACTCAATACTACCATTTTCCAACCTCTCCCCGAATTTATTTTCTATAGTGTTCATGAACTCCATTGGGCACCCCTGTCGATTGCTGAACTTACCCAGTTCTACCTCCCTGTGTGTGCTATTCACAAAAACTGGCCTATTCTGACTATTTTCTTGCCTGATCCTAGCTTTTAATTTTAATTCTAATTCTGCTATTTTCTCCTCAGCCTTCCTCTCAATACTGTTTACTGTTAATTTAATGTTTCCTTCTGATTCATCTACTTTATCATATAGCTTTGCTTGTTTCTCCTCAATCTTGATAATGCTCTCTCTATTACTCTCTCTTAAATCATTTACTTCTGCAACTATTTGCGAGTGGACTTTCTCAATTCTACCCCCCAGCTGTTCCTTAACCTCTTTAGTTGCTACCTGAATTTTGTCAATTTCTCCCCCCAATTGCTTTTTGACCTGCTGTGTTTCCAGTTGCACTAGTTCTTTTAAATCTTCAGCCTGTGTACTGATTCTAATTTCTAACTCCTCCTGTACTTTTCCTAATTTCTTGTCTACATCTGCAATGATCTCTTTAACCTTCTCTTCCATTACTCCTCTGATTTCTCCTCTAATCTGCTCCATTTTCACACTAATTTCCTGGTTGTTCTTATCTAATTTTGCATTATTCTGTTCTAATTTTTTATTTAAAGCTTCTGTACTTTCTTTATTTTCTCTACTGTTTTGTTCTAATTTTGCATTATTCTGTTCTAATTTTGCATTTAAAGCTTCTGTACTTTCTTTATTTTCCCTACTGTTTTGTTCTAATTTTGCATTATTCTGTTCTAATTTTGCATTATTCTGTTCTAATTTTGCATTTAAGGCTTCTGTACTTTCTTTATTTTCCCTACTGTTTTGTTCTAATTTTGCATTATTCTGTTCTAATTTTGCATTTAAGGCATCACTACTAACTTTGTTCTGATACATGAACTCGAGAAGTAAAGTTTTTAATTCTGGTTGGCCGCCTACACTCCCTGTTTCAGTATCGGGATTTACCTCCGCTACCCTGGTACTACCATCACTCGACATACTGCTCGTATCATCACTCTCCAGTTGATGACCACTACGTAACCTCATCTGTCTTTCTTTCTCATCCCCCATAATGATATACACTGATAAAGACAAATAACCCCCAAAATACAGGCACAGAAATATATACCCTTCTCCTTCCACAAATGTTATTAGGTTTTCATCCCCAAGTTGTCGGCGACAATTGTAATGGTTAATTAGTGCCCCATGTTGGTAGCGACAAATGTAATGGTTTCTACAGCCCTCACTTTGAGCGACAAGTGTAACGTTTTGCTAGACCCTAACTGTTGGGAGATAAATGTAACTGTTTACCTTTGCCTAAGCTATGTTGTTTTAATGGGCGCCAAGACTTCAACGCAATGCTGAAATCTAAATTTGTATTTAACAACGTCTAGCTCTGGTAGAACACCTTCAAGAATCTAATCACTCAGATCGTGGTATGATTTGATCATTAACCCAACAAACAATTGTATCAGGAGAAGGAATTGGTCTATATCTAATGCTACCTACTGAAAGCAAAGATTGCATTGTAAAAGAAATGAATTTATTATATAAAACAAGTATAGTAAAATTAATAATAATAATAATAAGTTTAAAATTTAAATTGGAGCGTTGCGATTTTAATATTACCGATAGAAAATTACGTGAAAACGGAGTCTGATAAATTGATTTTACTCTTATTTCCAAGCTATGAAGTTACTGAATTATGAAATATAAAACAAAGAAAAATGAGAGATTGCGTATTTCCGCGTCATTTGCGCTTACCACTGGAAATTGCTAAAGCATTTCCCTCGTACTGGATGATGCTGTGTGCTTCCCACAGTCTCCTGGACGTCGCCATCTTCTTCGTTATTTGATGATATTCTGGTAAATTAGATAATTCTATGGTCCGTACCTCGGACCCAAACCTCGTATAACTACACTGGTTAAGTTTCACAAAGATAGTCACTAACTCCACTGAACATCGGAGCGACTCCCACGTGAACCATACTCGTTAAGTTCTACACAGATAGTCCTCGTTTCACGGCGCGTCGAACGATATATCCACACGTTGGCTCCCCCACCATGGTACCGTCTTCCAGCTTACGTTGTCTCCACTGATTGGCTGAGCACGCCGCTACTTCCCCTCCTCTGGTTCATTACACACGGCGCGCGAGAGGGAGAAGTCGATTTCCGTTCCAACAATTCGCCTTTTCTTGACGATGCGACCCAAGCTTGCGTCTTACTTCTCGACAGGAATCAGCTTGTATTTGAATTCCCAGTGAGTCATGTCTCTCAATATATCCTAACTGACGAAAACTCCGTAAAATTCCGTAATCATGTAATTTTCTTTGATATTGTCGTTCGTAATAATTTGCTTGATAACGTTTTCTAAAACATAGAAAACCTATCTGAATGCTAATAATTTTTATAAAATGCTCCGAAAATACCTTAATAATAATTATAATAAATTAATAATAATAATAAATTAACATGAACAATTCTCTTGGCTGAACAATTTGCCGCGTAAATAATTATAGAATGGCTTCCAACTGACTTATGCCAGTTGCATAAAAACCCCTCGAAAAACACGTTACAACACTTAAATAAGAACTACTCATTCGAGTGCAGAGAAATCTTGTGGCCAAGAGTCAAAGTAAACCTATTCAAAACACCATATTGCCCAGATGACCAAATCTGGAAGTTAAAACATACACCAAAATGACGCAGGTTCTATGAGATGAAAAATTTGACGAAAAAAACAAGATGTTCAGGAAAGAACATATAGCCTACTTTCTCCTAAATGTATGGGTATAGTTATAACTCTTTGTCTTTATCATCGCCTAATTTCTTCCAATTCGAAGTGCAAATTGGCACACTGGATTTGAGGAGTGGCGTTCAAATAATTTACCCCAGCATTTTGCAATTTCATCAGTAAACACTCCAAACAACGTAGGTATTCAGTTTATTAACACCGACTACTTACAATAATTTAAACTTCGTTGCTCTAAACGTATCACTGGGAGAAACATATTTAATATAACTATTACACAGCTAATTTGTAATCGCGCACGGCTAACGAGAAAGACAGGCCATGGCGCGTAAACCAAACCCTTCTGTGACGTAGGCAATGTACCGGTACTGCTTGATGAACCTTGTACGTTTAAGTCGAGAGCAATTCATAAGCAGCAGAAATGCAATTTTTTATATCAATCTTCATAAAATGGACGCAGTTTAGATGTTCCGTGTGTTTTCAAACACGATAAATTATACTGTATAGATTTGCAAAACTACGCCTATTGAAGTTACTCCTTACAAAAATCCACGCGAACTAGGATTCAAGGGTTCGTTGTGTCTTTAATAGCTGCAACGAACAGGCTACATTAAGTCGAGTTGTAGATTCTGTGACCTTCGTTGTGAGTTACATTATGTGCACATTAGTATAATTAGATCAAAGAATCTTGCAGCACAGTATAGATACCATTAACTTATTGTTGTTTCAAGGGGCGGAACATAAATTAATTCGTTTATAGAAGAGATCTGCGGAATACACTACCCACCGACTAACGACTTGTATCAATACCTTCTTTTATTTATTTATTTATCGTATGGCTTTTAGTGCCGGGAGTGTCCGAGGACATGTTCGGCTCGCCTGAGTCTGTAGCTGCTTCCAGTGGACACCGTAAAGGGTGAGCTACAAGTTCCGTTCAATTTCAAGTAGTTCCAACTTTCGCCACCAGATATCAATGATACCTAGTGGCGAAGACAAGTGATAAATGAATACGAACGTTTATACAGGTTCAATGATGTTGACAAGATGACTAGGTACCACACCGGCAGTAAAACGAAGACCAGGCAGTGGTGCAACAGAACTACATTGCTGACGTCACGAAAACTCACCAGAGCCAGTCATTCTCGTTGGCCGTGATAATCGCGTCTTATCTTGGGGATGTGTACCCTCTATCGGCAAAAATAATAACCTTCGCAATTATACTGTAGACATGGGTTCACTAACTGGCCGTAGAGAGCATAGCTCGCATCTAGAAGGCTGTGGTTACCAATAACATAGTTCAAGTAATTACTCTTAGATGTCACTCCGGTGGTGAATGTTGTTTTAATTAAATATATATTTTCCATTTCAAAATGCACCATATAATGCTTTATTTTATAACGTCTCAGTACTCAAGAAATAATAAATATAAAAAATCAAGAAAAAAAGTCTAACTCTGATAGGATTTGAAACACGGCCAGCCTGATGAAAGACTAACGCGCTGACCACTCAGCCAATCGTGCACACTATAATAGATCGTTAGGAACCAATACATATACCACGTTATAGCAAATCATGACTTGGACTAAACGTTTTCTTTACTGGAGTATATTTTAAACCGAGTTCATTTCATAGAAAGTTCATATATTTGTTACCACTAGCCTATATTGCATGCAACATACTGAAATTAATAAAATAAAGGTCAGAACGAGAGATCAGCTGCCATCTTGTCAAATAACCGAGACGACTCAGCTTTTTAAAATCACTTCTAGACTATAATATTAAAATATAAACTTTTAATTTCAAACGGGCCACGTCGTTTCAAACAGATTAAACGATTCTTGGTTCGATAGTCGGAACTGGTGGGTCCCATGTTATGGATTATAAAGTTTGCATAATTCACACCGCCGCCATTCTGAAATGGTACGGTTGATGACCTCGTAGTTTGGGCACAAGATGCGCCTCATATGAAGGAACGTTGTTACCAAATTTGGTAAAGATCCGATTATTAGTTTGGTTGTAATGCATTATTACGTTTTGACCATTTGAGTGGCCGCCATTAAGTTTTGGTAAAGATGGCGGCAATATAAAACATGACACTGAGGTGCCCCTTGCCAGTGCTACCTCTGTACCAAATTTCGTTCGATTCGGATTCACCGTGTTCGAATTGATAGGGGGGGGGGACAGACATTCAGAGTACACACTCATACACACACACACACACAGACTCACACACACACACAGACAGACACACAATTTTTGGCCCTGTAGTGATCTCATAAGTCTACTTTCATTTTTTCAAAAATCGAAAGTAGGCTAATAATATGATAAGTAAGAAATTGTATCTGATCTAAATTTACCAAAACTCTCTTTCCTCAGGTGAAATCAATACTGACACCCTCATACACGGAAAACAACACTCGTAAAATATTAAAAGACCCTAAAACAAAACAAAAGAATCAAATAAAGTATGATTATAGTCATGAACCACAGACCCAACGGTGAGAGGCCGGCGTGCTGCCGCCTAAGCCACGGAGGCTTCTATGTAGTAAAATTTAAATAATCTTTCTTAAATATTGAACACCCGTCGTTTAACGTCCTCATGCTACTGTACATTTGGAAGTGAATTATAGTGTGCTAAAAATACATCAAACTTTGTAGCAATAGTCATCTCCGCTGTGAGTAATATTGTGCAAACTATGTATCATGCTATGATTCTTAGGGCCGGTTGTTCCATCTCCTTTTATACGTCATGCAAACTCCGGTTGGGCAAATCTCCTGCTATCGCCTAAAAACCGTTGCTCCATCTCTTGTTGTTGTCATGGCCTGGCAAACTCTTGTTGTTATGCTCCTAAACGTCTGGTAAAATAACACCCCGAGCGACTTCTGTTAGCCGACAACAGGAGATTTTCATAATCCAACATGTCGTCACGCGAACAGAAGCCTCGGACTACTCCCTTACAATTACCCCCCTTTTAAAAGAATTGACGAGAGTAGCACATGGAAACTATTGTTTTCTGGCAAAGCATAATGGTAACAATATGTGAGTGGAATGTATATCGACTGAATGTGCTGATATTAATTGAATGACAAATTTAGGTTAGAATGATTCGTCCCGTGCCGCCTTGTTTGTTTTGGTTCACGTACGAGTATCTGTAAAAGGGCCTGGATAATAAATCAGCTCTAATTCCAATGATACATACCGGTTTTCGTATATAACAGGTAAGCTTCATTTTAATCCTGATACAGTAAATGTTAGGCTTGACTATTGGTGTTAACACCGTAAGTAATACAGTACGATTGATATTGTACAACCCATTTTATTTCCAGTTTCGTGATTGTGATGATACGGTACTGTGCCTCGGATGACAGAGATAATTCTGTGCTATTAGGCCTAGGTTAGTTTGTCTTGTCTGTACTGCGTGAAACAGTGTGTAATGAGTATGTGAAATTAATCAGTAAGTTAATGCTTATAATGATGTTGGTGTTCTTTTAGTTGTAACTACACATTATCTGGAACACTTTATTGAGATTCAAAGATTTCTAACCAACTTTTATTCACAAACAAATATGTTAACAACAATTCACAGAATAGTAAAACCAAAGAGTTTTGTACATAGGAACGAAACGTTACCAACCTTAACATTTACAATTTTCTCAACATACTCCCACCTAATTTACAATTTTCTCAAAATTGGAAATTATCAAAGTGTCAAACAGGTGTACAATGTATGTCAACTGAATTCCTTCTCCTCTGTAACATGAAATCAAAGATCTAGTCTTTTAGGAGGGGCCACTTTTCTTCCTGCTCTTGTCCTCAATTCTTCAGGGGATTTGGACACATCCTTGTCATCATCGTCCATGAAGTGGGTTTTTTCTTGGTAACTCTCGGTGCAGGACTGGACCTCCAAGGGGTAGACTCTCTGTATAGGACGTACAACAGTACCACTGCTAGTCTTTAGTTGAACCACCCGGACTCTTCCATCTCGCCCTGGAATGAGCTGCTCAATTCTTGCCAAAGGCCAATCTATTTTCTTCCGATTGTCCGATCCTATTATAACCACCTCTCCAATTATAGGCTTTCTAGTTTCGCGCCGCTTGGTCCAGGTTAACTGCCCCAGATATTCTGATCGGAAGCGTCTTCTTAGCTCTTCTCTCAGTCTTTGCAGATACCGAATTTTCCGAGTGATGCTTGCTGACTCAATGCAGTCCAGGTCAGGAACTCCTGTCTCTCGTACTTCTTGCAGTAGCATGGATGGGGTCAATGGAATAGGATCTCTATTATCTTCTGCCGTATAAGTCAATGGTCTTGCATTAATCACTGCTTCACAGTCAATAAGTATGGTCTGAAGCTCATCCCAAGACAATGAAGCCTTCCCCAATGTCTTCCGTAAAATTTGCTTCACCAGGCTCACCAATCGTTCCCAGAAGCCTCCCCACCACGACGCCGTAGGCGGATTGAACCTCCAAATTATGCGTTCTCCAGTGCTGTAGGTAACGATTTTCTCCCAGTCTAACCTTTCAAGAGCATTACACGTTCCTCGAAAATTTGTTCCATTATCACAGATGATCACTTTAGGTCGACCACGCCGTGCGATAAAACGCCTCAGTGCTCTTATGAATGCTTCAGTTGACAGAGACGGAACTAGTTCCAGATGTACAGCTCGGTAGCAAGCACAAGTGAATAGAGCAACCCATGTCTTCGATGAATCACGAATATACAAGGGTCCTGCCAAATCTATTCCAATGACTTCGAATATGGCCGCATCGTTAAATCGAAGATCTGGCAAAGGAGGAGACTGAGTGTCTAAGTTTTTTGCTTGAAAACGTCGGCAAACAACACATCTCTTGACTGTTCCCTTCGCCAACTGGCGTCCTTTAAGGATCCAGAATCTCTCGCGTAGCAAACCTAGGAGAGTTGCTGGACCGGGGTGATTGTTTTTACAATGCACTTCTTCTGCATACCTCTTGACCAACGGATGTTCGGAATGTAGCACGGCTGGTAGTTTGAACGGACCCTTATCCACACGTTCGACTATCCGTGTCTTGAGTCTAATTATGCCCTTTTGATCTTGGAATACTTCAAAGCTCTTAAGTCTCTGATCGTCTGGGAATTCGAAGGACTCTTTTTGAATGAACAAAACAATTTTGTCTTCGGCTGTAGCCACCTCATTTGTCGATAACGGACCACTTCTTTTAACTTCATTGCGTCGACAGTTGTTTAGAAATCTGTAGATCCATCCCACCATCCGCACAATTTGTTCATATTTACTGAACCGGTGATACAGCCATGTCGTATTATGAGTGATGGCAATAAGGTTATGTTCGTTTACCACTTCATAGCGTATAGAAGATTCAGGCCAGTTTTCTTCTCCTTCAACAAGCCACTTAGGCCCTTCCCACCATTTGGATTCGATTAGTTGTGCGACAGTACATCCTCTTGAGGGTAGGTCTGCGGGGTTCAAATCCCCTGGTATGTGTCTCCAGCTTCGTGCATCAGTGAGCTCCCTTATCTCCTTCACTCGGTTCCTAACAAATACTGTCTTGTCTCCGTTGCCAAGAATCCAGGCTAGTACAGTACTTGAGTCGGTCCAACAATAAACTGCTACTTCTTTCCAACCTAGACTTTCTTGAACTGATTTCAGCAGACGCGCTCCAATAAGAGTTCCTAATAATTCCACTTGAGGGATGGTCAGGGGCTTAAGCGGTGTTACTCTTGCTTTAGCTACTGCTAACCGAAGATGTGCCTCTCCCTGATAACTGCTCCTGATAAAGACAACAGCTGCATATGCGTTTTGACTTCCATCACAAAATACGTGTAGTGAGATGTCCTCCTCATTGCCAAGGTGACGTATCGCCTCAATTTCTCTTAAGTGAGGCAAGTCCTTTAGCCACTTCTCCAACCGCCGTCGAGTATCTTTGTCGATAGGCTCGTCCCATCCCAACTTTCTGGTCCATAACTCTTGAATTAACAGTTTCAGCCTAATCGTTACTGGAATGGTTAGTCCAATCGGATCGAAAATGCGGTGGATTATTGAAAGAATAGTCCTCTTCGTCAAATCTCCTATTTCACACGATCTCTCCCACCAATCCATATTGATCTTCAGAGTATCGTCTTGGCGATTCCACCTAATGCCAAGCAGTGAAGACTCCTGAGAAGATCCGTCTCCGGTTGACTCCCATCCCCGAAGGTCGAACCCGGCCCTCGCCATGATAGTCCTTGAAAGGTAAACGAATTCCTCAACTTCTTCTGCTCGATCGAGGCTTGTCACCAGATTGTCAACATAAAAATTGTTCTTCAATGATGATGCAATTTTCGCCTCCTTTGGATCAGTTGATTCCATATATTTTTCCAGGTGGTAGCCAATTACTGCTCCAAGAAGAAACGGGCTACTGGTAACACCGAACACCACTCTGGCATGACGAAGGACTTGTAGGTCTTTCTCACTATTATTACCATACCACAGGAACTTCAGGTAGTCTCTCTCCTCTGGGTGTACACTTATCTGTAAAAATGCCTTCTTGATATCAGCTGTGATGCCTATCTTTCGTTGCCGAAACCTCAAGAGTAGTTCGGGTATGATTTCAATAAGGTTAGGTCCTTCTTCAAGGCAGTCGTTCAGTGATGGCAAACCTCTCTCCTTCGCCGATGCGTCGAACACGGGACGCACTTTCGTAGTTGTACTATTTTCCTTCAGCACTGGACGGTGAGGAAGATAGTGTCCAGTAGATAGATCCCTCGCCATTTCCACAATGCCTTCTTTCACCCAATCTCGTAAACTAGTGTCATATTCTTCATAGAGACCAGGCTTTGCCTTTAATTTTCGGGTCATTCGAATCAATCTGCCTTCTGCAATCCCTCGATTGGTTGGAAGGTCTGGAGCATCTCTCCCCCATGGAAGACGTACCTCGTATCTGCCATCTACAAAAGCAACCGTATTTTTGAAATACCTCAGTGCTGACATCCTCTTCTCCTCCTTTGTGGTGTTCTCTACAGGATCGGTTACCCCAATGGTCTCCATTTTCCACAGATCAGATACGGGTAGCTGAGTAATACTGAGTGCAGTGACTGCATTCGCAATACTTGCATGCTTCGCTAGCTCCTTTTTTCCCACGGTGTCTACTACCTTCTTCTTCCCCGTTACCGTCCATCCTAAACAGGTTTCAATGGCTACCAGTCCAGAAGGTAGAGTCTTAATTTTACCTGTCCACAACTTTCCCGCAATGTCAGAACCTATCAAGATGTCAATAGGAGCTACAGAATCTCTGCACATCGGAATGTGTTCTCTTAGTAATTCTTCCCTCACTTCTTTCCTGACTTCTACTGATGGAATCGTAGCTGTAATTGTCCTTTGGTCTAACGCTACGAAATTGCATGCAAAGTCGTTATTCAAGCTGAGTAAGTGCACCTTGTAACATCGGTGCTTAACTACCCCTGTTGGCTTACCACCAAAAAGAGAATGGATAATGCTCTCTTCCCCAATCGGAGAGTAGTTCATTTCTTCAGCCAAACTACTAGAAATATACGAACGTTGGGATCCACTGTCTATCAGTAACCTGGCCTTCCTGATTTTGTCACCATTCTTAACGTAAACTAACAGAGTCTGGAGATAGACCTCCGTTTGAGAGCTAACTGACAAATTGCTTTCAATAGATGAAGTATTAAACAAGGAAACCTCTTCTCTTTTGATCTCAGAATTCTTCCCCTCAACACAACCTTTCTCTTCTGCTTGATACTTCTGAACAGCTGGACATAATAATGGTACATGTCGTCCACGACAAATAACACATCGTGCTCGACACTGCTGTGCAGAATGGCCTGCTTTGGTACAAGAAAAACAGCGCTTATCTTTATACAGAACATCTTTTCGGTTTTCAAGGGACATTTTTTGTGCATGGAGACATTCTGTGGAACAATGATTCACCCCTTTACAAAATACACACTTCTGAGTGTCAGATTCAATGCTCAGACTGGCAAGATCGATCGCAGAAGCAAAATTAACTTTGTCCATATCATGCGATTTTCCTGGACTCTTAGCCTGGTTGTAGGAAAGGGACTGATTATTTGCCATTGCGACTCTCTCCTCCCCTTCTACTTCTCTCTTCAAAAACAACATTAAATTATCCATCTGTTCCTTCAGTGTCCTATTGGGTTCATTGGAACGTTGCCACACCTTCAGTATGTCTGCGGGCAGACACGATTCTATTAGCGGAAACAATAATGCGGCATAATTATTCGAGAACACATTTAATGACTCTAGTGCCCGTAATTGAGTTTCTAGTTTGTCATACAAAATGCTGATCTTGACCGTCTTCCTTTCCATAACTAAACTCAGTAGTTCCCGTACATAATACTCGATAAGGAGATCATTACGTCCAAATCTGTCCTTAAGTGTTTGAATGGCCTTTCCGTAATTTTCGCCTGAGGGAGGGAAACTCACAACAACCGCGCGTGCTCGAGAGTTCTCTTTCGTGGCTTGAATCAAGTACTGAAATTTTTCCTCCTTACTTAACGACTGACACTCGTCAATTTGTGAGAACTGTGACCAGAATGAGATCCAACCGGCTATTTCCCCGTCATACTTATTCAATTCTAATTTCGGTAGGCGAAGAGATATTTCGTTTCCCGAACGATCGCCAACACAACTAGATGAAGTATGAGCAGCGCTATTCCTTGTTATCAGATCAGAGGCCTTACCTTTAATGCTGTGGTAACGTAAGGTATACTCCTCTGCTTTCTCCATTTCCGCCATCAGTACTTCTTCGATCTCCTCTTCCTTTGTTTCAGCACAGATGTTTTCACAAATCTGACTGTCCAGCTCCGATAACTCGTGTCTTCTTTCTTCGAGCACTAATAAACGCGCACTTATTAATTGTAAATCTGCATCTCTCTGCGTCAGTAGTTCGTCTAAAGCACTGCAAGCTTTCGTGAACAATGTGCGGATAACCGCTCTCCTCTTAGTTATTTGTGTACCCGCCATAATTACGGGCTACGGATGTAAACAACAGGATACGGTATACTGGATTATACAGGCACAGTTATACTCGCTACTATCAAATTGTAATTCAACAAAGTTTATACACGCTTGTTAAAGTCCTGTCACGGTCGCCATATGTTCTTTTAGTTGTAACTACACATTATCTGGAACACTTTATTGAGATTCAAAGATTTCTAACCAACTTTTATTCACAAACAAATATGTTAACAACAATTCACAGAATAGTAAAACCAAAGAGTTTTGTACATAGGAACGAAACGTTACCAACCTTAACATTTACAATTTTCTCAACAGTTGGCCTAAGCCCAAAGTTGTGTTGGTAATGTAGGCTATGTTGTATCATAGGATCACATGTGCTTTGAAAGTTTACTAGAAACATGCCCTGATGTTGTTGAAAATAACTTTCATTATTCAGTCAAGTGTTTCCCCGAGTTACGGTATTGAAAGGGAGGTGAATGTTGTCGTTTCAGTAGCTCTACTGAATCTGAAGTCACCCAATTGATGCCAGTTTCAAGGACAGAACCAGTTCAATGGGCTACACGAGTATAATTTTAGTTTACCAATGGAATACTTAACACATGCCCTCCTCAGAAATATATTACACATATATATATATATACATATAGGCCTATGCAGGGCATGAAAACAATAACAAACCATTGAGTGTTATGGAAAGACAATTATATCATTGAAAGGTTACCGTATGTAGGAAGTAGTAGTAGTAGTAGTAGTAGTAGTAGTAGTCGTTATTGTTGTTTTAAGGGGCAGAACTACGGAGACATCTGCCCCTATTATGTAGGAATAGTCTGCTTCATGATTAACAAATTCCCAGGCAGCATTCAGTTTATGAAAGGATATGTTGATTGATATGTTGATTTACAGGGAACCAAATGTTATAATGTTGAGATATGCATACTGTAACTTAGTAATTGTTTAAAAAATACAGGGCATTTCTGTATGAAGGAGGGTATTATTCTTGCAGTAAGTGACTGATTTATAAGTAACAGTGAAGGAGACAAGAACCCACGATAACATTTTCTTAAGTGCTGAAATTAGCCATAAATACCTTCTGTAATGATTCAAATTAGATATGGAAATGATATAATTTACTCCTCCAATGTCTATAACACATTGCTAGGTTAGATCGCTGTCTGGTCGAAACCTTTGCCCACTGCCAGGTCACATCACTGCCTGGATGAAATTACTGCTTTTGCTACATGCAAGGGGGTGTGGGGCGTAAGCACCAGGTTAGGTTTGTGTTTGTGTGAGGGCCCCAACGGTGTACACTCAGTCATCCTAGAAGTGGTTTTCGGTGGATTCCCCACTTCTACTCCAGGCAAATGCTGGTATGGTTCCTGACTTACGGCTACGGCCACCTCCGTACCATTCTTATCACCAATTTACAAATACACACAGTAATGCAGCATTCACAATAGCACAGGTTATCATACAAATTCCACACACACAAATACACGGGGCTATATGACCGCGATGTCGCAGCCCCTAAAATAAACTACTTCTATTTCCCCCCTGTAGGTTATTTTAATAAATATGATTTTGGTTTTACGTTCCTTTTAGCCACTGCATCTTTTAGAGATGCCGGGGTGCTGGAATTTTGCCTTGAAGGGGATCTTTAACGTGCCAGTAAATCTACTGACAAGTCTCCCTCGCATTTCCGTACCCTCAAATGCAAACTACCGCATCTGCGTCTGGATTCAATCACGCAACCTTGAGCACAGCAGGCAAGAACGGTACTGCTAGGTCACATAGCCAGTCATAGGTTGTATTCTTGCGATAGCTTTGTATCTGAGCGTTTTGATAGCTCATCTGTCGTGACTTGGGTGGTGGTTGGATCCTTGTGTAAATATGTCTATGAGGGTAGACTTCCAATATACCTTGTGAGACAGGCTGCGGTCTTGGTTACCAACACGTTATGACATGGAATGCAACGGTTCGTTTCCAGCTTCATGGTGAATTGGGATATCTAATGTGAAACGTTTTCGACAGATGTCATGGCTGTTCCATGTGGCTTCATTTATTTGCCTTCCCTTGGCATTCTATACGCATCGTATTTGAAGAATAACAAGTTGATAATACAATAAATGTTCATTCTTAAGCATGTGTAACAGCTTATTGTATGTTATTTGCAAAAGTTATTTGAACTAAAGAGCAAAATGATCCCACATAGTACCTGTGCGCTATCTGTTGGTGCTAGTTCAGGTTATCCCTATTGAGTATTTTCGTGGATTATGCTTAGAAGACTGAGGAATTCTGCCAGAGCTACTTTTCCGAGTTTCTATATCAGGGATTTATCGTCTACGAAACGGAACCAAGTTGTGGCCTCTCTTTTGTAGCGTTCTGTAGAGCGAACTTATAGGACTACCCATAGCTTCTCCATCTATTTGCACATAGAAACAGTTATTCCATTGAAAATATGTTGTAGTTACACAGTGGGGGAATAGGCCTAGAGTAGCAAAATCAGGCAATTGATAGTGCTGATGTGAGATTTGGTTTCTTTAAGCCGAACCTTGGTTAAAAGTTACGCCACGTCTAATCTATTGAGAGTGTCTCCTTGCCAAGATATTTTGCTAGGCTGTTTGGCTCAACCTGTTACTACTACAACCACTCTGACTGCTGCAGCCACTAAGTGAATTCTGTATCACTATGTACACTACTGCTTCAGAAGTCAATTTTAGCTCATTTTCCTTATGCATGCCATCAGATGTTATTACCTTTTTGTTACTAGAGTGAACCGCTTAACTATTAGTAAGTGTTAGCTGCCCCTAGCTTCTTTTTCTCCTGCCTAATAATTTGTGTTTTGTTTCAGAACCACCATTGGATTATTGCTATCTTGTGATAAACCCAAATATCTCCCGTTCAAGCTTGACATCTCGTGTTTCTTTCACAAGACCTAGAGAAAGCTGAAGAAATACATTTATTTTGCTTTGTGATCAAGATTCGAATATTAAGTGCATCACTGGTGTTTGCTGTTTTGAGGGGTGGACATCAAGGACATACATTCCTTTAACACAGAGTTATGCCTAGTGGATAGGAACCAAATATAAGTTAAACATAAAAATAAACCAAACTATTAATTTATATACTAATTTACTTTCAAATTGTAAAATATTTTGTTTTTAAACTCAAGTAATCACTTGTCAGTAATTAACCTGCTCCACTTTCCCCTATAAATCTGATAATAAGGTCAACAGCCATATCAACATTGGCTAATAGGAGATTGCACATTTTTCTAATGTTTCTTCGTTGAACAGCAAATTTATACACTTTCCTATTGAATGCAAATGTGCAACTGGACATCTTATGATAAGTGTTGTAAATTTACTATAGAAATGAATAAAATTATTGTTTCCCAGAAAAATTGTTTTTTGTTGTTGTTATGAGTGCTTGCTAAAAAGGGTAAAAATCAATTTCCAATCGGGTATTCCTTTATTTCTTCCTGGTCTCCATATGATGCCGGCCTTCTGACATTTATATTTCCTTGTGAACTTTTAAAATTTATGTCCTCTCATAGAACAAATACAAGATTCTGAGTCATGATGAGGTAAGTCATACTATTGTACTTTTAATGGTTTTGTGGATATTTCTCTCTGTACAGTAGGGTGGGTCAAAAACGTTTAGAACTTAAATAGTGAAATGAGTTTTGTATTTAAGTCATCAATACCCATCAAGTTCATTCCATATTTTTATGGTGATGCAAATGATCTAAAGTGTGTTGGTAGTGTGCTTACTGTTATTATGTCGTGTCTGCAACAACATCT
Source organism: Meconema thalassinum (assembly GCA_946902985.2). NCBI lineage: Eukaryota > Metazoa > Arthropoda > Insecta > Orthoptera > Tettigoniidae > Meconema > Meconema thalassinum. Next base: position 36,927,147 of record OX336392.1, read on the forward strand.
TCCATATAAGGCAGATAGACACCATATCCTTAGTACTGAAGCCACTGGAATTTTAAATCAGTGCCCTGTGTCATTGCAGGGTTGAGAAATATAGCAGGGGTTTACAAAAAATATTACCAGAGGCATCAAAATTCCACACGGTAACAAACGGTGGCTCCACAAGAAAATTATAGGATGGACACTACATATTTTGAAGTTGATAAGGACTCAAATTAGCAAGTTACCTTGTTCATTAAATTTTAAAAAGAAATTCATTCCACTCTCATTCTGGTGTGGTACTGGAACAGTATTGTAAAGATGGAAGTCTCCCAAGTTATGTTAAATTTGAAGACTTGAACCAAGCCGGTGGGCTCAATTATTTTGGTTGATTAGTTGCTCAGTTTAGGGGCTGCGACAACGCGATCATGTAGCCCCGTGTACTTAGGGTGAGTGTAGAATCTGTGTGATAACCGGTGTTAATGGTGATGACTGTATTAGTGAGCGTTATCTGTAATTCAGGTAAAGACTGCAGAGGATGCATTTCAAGTAGTTTTTGTTTTTGCTACCGTCAACGACACCTAGCTGCAAATGTGGCAACTAGATACCCCGCAACCAGCACCTGGCGACGATCGTTGGAATATAATTGAGCGCTAATCAAATTTCACCTAGAAATTGAGCTTCACACAAATGTAGTTAGTGGAGGGTTCTTTTACATGCCAAAAACTTATGAAATGGGCCCGCCGGCATTACTTCCCCTCCGAAGAAAGGCATACTGAGGGAATTTTAACGCTCTTAAAAATCCGATGACTTCGGCCGGGTTTGAACACGCGAACTCGGGCATAGAAGCTCAGCATTCTACCAACTACGGCACCGAAGGCGCATCAATGATTTTACAACACGGGTCGCTTATGGGTATTGCTTTCAAAGGTCTGCACCAAGACTGAGTTCATTTCAGAGATTGCCATACTCCAAATGAATGCTTCCAAAACGCATTTTCGTGTACATACATATTTTATAACCTAATTGTTTTTGAGCATTTGTATTCGAGGCTAAAAAGATTACTGTCATGGTCTAGCAGTAAGTAAGGTAGTGTTCTTCTCGGCCTGGGTTCGATATTTTCACGATAAGTTTTTTAATCTTATTATGGTAGTTGTAACTGGGTGTATTTAGTCTCATACTCTCGGATTTCAATTAGATGCGAACATTGGCTGTGGTGTAGTGACCATGGTGATCAGTATCGGTATTTGAATCACGTATAGACTACACAGATTTGTCCTTTTTGAAATTCCCGTTCGAAGTTCGTCAAATTCATGACAATATTATCTAAAATGTTGTTTCGTGTATCTTCTTTGTCGGTATATTTACGTCATAGAATAGATAAGCGATCATTATAGTATTCTTTACTCCTTGGTTTTACCTTACTTTTACTGATCAGAGGATAGAGTTTCTCTTGCCAACAGCTGAAAACATTCTCGATCATGGCCTACTATAAGGTGCGGTGGTTTGTTAGACAAAACAAGTTTTAAATAGTTGGTGCAACATGTAAAATACCAACAGACGGTTAGTAACCAACAGGCTGTTACACAACCGGAGTTTGCATGACGTATAAAAGGAGATGGAACAACCGGCCCTTAAACACATCAATATTTCTAAGTTCATGCCGTGTCTTGTGTGTGGTTTCGCATAGCAACACCGAGATGGGTAACCAGCGAGCTCTTGTTGTCAATTTGGGAACCCAAAAAGGCCTAGCGAATGGTGCTCTACCTAAATCCTTATCTAGTGCACCTGCGGTACTTAACTACGAGAGGTAAACGCTCAACACCTTTCACCTCCCTATAAAGGCATCCAAAAAATTGGATATTGGCAATCATGGCCAAGCAATTAAAATGCAGGTACATTTATAGGTTAACGCCGTGTCTTGTGCGGGGTTTCCTTGGTCGTGAAAAAAGAATTACCAATTTTATTGAAATATGTTAGCGCAATTGACCAGTGAGATTTATAAGGCAAACTAAATAAACTAATGAGTGAGTCGGTAGAATACGTCACAGTAGTCAGTGAATTTAGGTTGCACATAATGGTAGAACACGACAAAAAGCAGTTAATAATTAGCAAACAGAAGAATTCAACTAACAAAAAATAAATCTATAAACAGTAAGAAAGCATACCGTACAAAATAGAAACAATAATACCTTGGTAAACCGTCGTAAAGATCCAAATACTCACATACAATAAGCCACGCAGAGACTATAAAATTAGACTCAAAATCAGACTCAAAATCACGATCGTTTTCGACCTCATAATCCACCTATATAAATAAAACAGTTCATGTTCGCGTGTAGCAATGGAAGGAGCAATATTCGGTGGGAACCACGAACCCCGCGTTTTAAGGTCCTAAAACGAACGGTTTTCGAGATATTGCAAGAAAACTATACCCGCTCTGCGAAATTGATAAACGTTGTCATGCCAACGCCATTTCACGAGGTCTCATTCTGCTGTCATTCAGTCTCTGTAAAGCCCGTATCACACGACAATCGCTAGCATGGAAGCTGCTACGACAGCTGCCATCACCTGGCATAAGTTTCCTTCCATGCTCGCCGGCATGCCTCCTTGTGTGGCTGAAATGTATCACACGTTAAATAAATGTACCTGAGCACATGGAAGGTTCCATAGCAGAAACATCTGTTCAAATATGGAGAAACGTAGGAGATTGATTCTCGGTGCCGCTGCACTAATGATTGGCAATATGCAGACAACCAGAAGCAGGAAGAAGAGAAAACTACGCACGATTTGGAGGAGTGAGTGGCTTGAAAGACGTGACAGTGGCCGTGGAGTTCTCGTCATGCTGCAGACCGAGTTACAGTAACTTTTTAAGCACTGTGCAAATTGACCGGTTTAAACTGCCACATTATAGCCTATACAGCATCGGTAGCATTATAATACCAACAAAGTGATTTGGGTAAAACGTCTGTGGTTTAAAGGCAGCTTCTTTCTTTAACTAGTTTCCAAATAGGTCAATTAATGGAGATATTACAAATATCTGGCATAAAACAATAAAATTTAAAGACGAAGTGTTGTACAGTAATGTATTGGGTTAGAAAAATCTCTATATTTTATCCATAGATATACATTTTGTAGGAAATTTTAAACTAAAAAAAAATACCCGGTTATTCTTGTTAATGCCGTTATCATTCCATGTAAAAATAAAAAATCAAAGGAGCCTAAAAATCCTACCTTTTAATAATATTGTGTTTTGAAATAATTAACAGACATAACTGAACAATTTTTGTAGCAATGAATAGCACTATTTCTACCCGATTTCTTGTGCTATTTTTTCCAGGGCATCTTGGCGTATAATTTTGTTATGATACACCGGCAGTTTAGTGTTATAAAGGCATGGATTACTTTCGTACATTTCAATAAGCGAAGAAAGAACCTCATTTGCCCAAGGTCGTGACATCTTGTGTAGAAATACGTTGCCTTCGATAAAACGATTAACCAAGATTACTTGGAGATGCTACCGCTAGGATCTCTGCAAAGGCATTCTGATTGGCTCAGGTACTGAACCCTCCATACAATCTTCCAGCGAAAATAGCACCGGACCAGTTACTGAGTTGCCATGAAGGCTGTCATAGAAGGCAGAATCTAGCATAGAAGGTAGAAATCACACGGTGCTAGACGCGGCTATACCAGCGTGTATACCCGTACTGGTAGCAGCTTCCATGCTAGCGAGTGTCGTGTGATACGGGCTTAAGAGATAATAATTGCATGAAGGAATAACAGACTGTTAAACAGATAGACGTCAGTGTCGAGACTTTCGTACGAACAGTGCCACCATCCGTATAAAAGAAAATACCCTAAAATATGGTATTGATTCTGACCGCAAAAGAGAAAAATCGTGGAAAATAATTACTTCTTCTGGAAGTAATGAGATTAATCTTGCTGTATAGAACTATAAAAGACCTTTCGTACGACATATCACACGAGTAAATTTGAAGGCAAATATAATAGGGCACCCACTGGTCCCCTTAAGCTCATTGGATGTTTTGTTGAAATTTACATCCTAAAGTGATTCCGGGATATTCTTATAGCCATTTGCACATTTTGAACGAAATCTGTTGATCCGTTTTCAATTGATAGAGGAACAGTCAGACAGACAGAAAGACAAAAGTACAATTTTATATATATAGGGATATATGGATATTCTACTGTAGCAGTGACTTAAAAGAGCTAAGCCGTCTCTGCCACATGACAAGATGTCAGCTGACCTCTCGTGCCTGCCTTATATTTCAGTAGTTATATTATGTTGCATGCAATGTAGTCTACTGATTGAAATAATATTAACTGTGTATGAAATGATTTATTATAATGAAGGTACAGCGTACAGTATACTACACTGAATAAATCGTTTATTGTAAGTCATTATTTGCTAACACGTTGTGGTCTATCTAAGTCAGTTGATAACACTGAGGTTTTATGTACAGTATATGTTTGGCTCTGTGGTGTAGCGATGGTCTCTCATGCGGTCAGCAGGGGCTCGAAACCGACTAGAGTTAGCGTTTCTTACTTGAATTCTTTTATATTTATTGTTTTATAATTACTCAGACGTTGTAAGATTAAGCGATATATTGTGCATACGTTTTACAATGGAAAATATGTATTTCATTAAACGTCCGGGTTGTTGAAACTGGATTTTGATGGCGGCTGAAACCGTAGTGAGTAGTTTCTGAGAGTAAACAGTGTTAATATAATCCGTGGCCTACGTTATACGTATATAACGTAGGCCACGATATAATCACAGACCAGAAAATACTGAGGTACAGTGGGTGGCTTTGCAAATCCCTGGCCCCCTGAAGTACCGTATATTACAATTGTGTTATAGTTCCAATTCTAGCCATGACCACGCTCCAATTACCTTGAAGTGACATAAGGAAGAGTGCGCAGTTCCTTGTATATGAATGGTGGAAGTTGATCCTTGCTTAATAATGGCTCCTACCGGTTTCTAGGGGTATCTCAATATGTCAGATCCCGATACGTAAATGTCCTGGCCAGGGAAACCTTTCTGATTGAGGACTTAAGAAAGCAAATGCAACTGCAACAAACTCGGGCTTGCAAGGAACTATGACGAGAACTAGAGGAGAAAAGGGACTTGATCGAGGATAGTTTCTGAACTACCGATGCTATGGTACATAAGGAGAGGACGAATGAGGAATACGAGTTGAGACTCCTGATGACACACTTTGCGATACATGGTTTTCATCATCATATTTGTGCCAGGAAATTTTTTCACCAAGCCAATCACGAGTGTATATGTGTTCTACGCAGTGAACAGTGTGATATTTACCACGCGATGAAGAGAAAGAAAATAATATTACTAACTCAATTTTGCTCTTCTTGAGTTACGTATCACGTAATGTACAGACTTTGCACGTTGAGCGCAATAATTGTTTTCCAGATGTTCGCTCTCATAATGGTGACAAGTCTGTGTCTGGCTGTGATCCAGGCTGACCCGCAAGGAAAAGTTCCATCGCCAAGGCCACCAACATCAAATGAATTGGTGTAAGGAACAGCCATCTCCAGGAACATCCAACTAATGTATCTTACAAATATTTAATGCAGCCAATGGCCATAGCAATACACAGAAAATACAACGGAATCAATCCTCTCTAGATCACAAATCCTGGTCGCCACAGAAGTCCTTCAGCGACAACCCCGCTCACATCTCCGTGCGTGATATCTGTCATAGAGACCCCCACACAACGGACAGGTGCACTGTTCTTATGGAACTTGGTAAGCTTTTGTCTCACACTCTCGAAAGTGGAAGCCATGTACTACAAAGAGTCCAGGTGTGGTGGAACTCATAGTCGGGGCCTTTCCACTCAGAGTTTGACATAGCTTCTGTTGAATAAAAATCCTCCCAAATAGCCTCACCCTTCGATTGTAGCTTGTCTAAAAGTTCACTAAAGGAGACAGTAGCTGGCAAGAGCTGTTCGTAGCTGTTCGAAGAAGAAGAGTTTCCAGTAAGCGCATAAGTCAGTCTTGATGGGGTGCATTTTGATACGCAGAGAATTGTCTTGAGAAAAGCCAATTTAACTTGCTCAATTTTCTTGAGGTTGTTTTTGTTGAGAGAATCCCAAATCAATTCATTTCTATAAGACACAATAGGAATTATCTTCCTGGATAATATTTCCATTGCAGTATGTATGGACATTCTTCTGAGCAGTTTGACCTCATTCATCGCTATTAATACCATTGAGTTCGGAAGGGAATCAATGGAGAAAAGGAGATATAAAAGAGAGTCCAGTGATAGAAAGTTAACGATAACTACCTACCTGCTGATATGTGAAGAACTTGTTTATTCAAGCGACTTTATTCTGCTCATGCGTACGACGATGATGTTATTTCGAACACTTCAGTGTGTGCATTTATCTCCTCGAATGGCGTAAATATTGGAAGTCAGGATCCGGACGTCGCAATATTTAAAAGGGAGAGTGAGGGAGTGTGAACCATTTTCCTGGTTCAGCAGAGTCCAAATTTCTATTCCATCACTTCTATTACACGATGTGACTATGGTATTTAAATATCTATTCCCTTATTATTATTAATTCATGTATTTAATTGCACAGTCCTCCGCTGTACTTTTCTCTTTCTTTAATTCTCTTATCGATGCCATCTGGTGGCATGAATTAGGCATCTCTTTCTATTCTTTTCTCGTTCACAATGGACGACTAACCTAACTTTCTGATTTCTCCGATTTTATCGGAAGTTTTCGCTTCCAACTCTTTTGAAAAGTATACATATTGAGATGAGGTATTAACGTATTTGGATTTCTTTTCGTTCGTTTATTTGTGTCGCTTTTCGCCTTACGAAAACACAACAATATCTCGGTAAGTAGTCGCCATGTTCCTTTTCTCGATATGCATTAATTAGTGAACTGTTACGTGCGTCTTGTACGAGCATGTTTCGCTCTTCTGTATATATTTTTTTTCTCCGTTTCCCATGTGTTTATGTTTTTGGTCCCTTTCCCCTTTTCATATTTATTCTTGAGTTCAGTATTTCGTTGGGTGTTGTATATCTTGAACTTGGCGTTGGGCATACATGCATGTTTTGGGATCCCGTGTGTGTGTGTAGTGTGTGCTTCAGCCTCCTTGCATTTCATGCATTTTCGGGATGCTCATATTACTGCTATGATGTTCGTCTGGTTTCGTCTGTGCCTGGTGTAAGATCTTTTGGTCATTGCATATTACTTCGGTATTGCTATGCGCCTGAATCTTAGGACAGACCTGTACTGTCGCATCATATACTTCTGTCTTTTCTGACCGAAGCAATGTCGTGATTTTACCCCCACTATCTACTGCACTCAAGTTCCTTTTCTTTTGTGTCTTTGAGTGAGATTGCGATTGGTTACGCAAATCTTTTTCTCATGACCCTTTTCTCCCATTTTCCTGCCTATTCTGTTTAACGGTGTGTTTATGCACGATTTTCTCTAATATGTAGTTCGTTCTCGCCTCAATATGTATTCTTATTCCTTTCTTTCTTTCTTTCTTTACCAAACTCGGGAGCTTCTTTTGGGACTGTAACGCCTACTTTGTTACAGTCCAGATTTTCACACGACTCTACGTCAGCTCCTATTCTTCTTTACTTTCCCAACGTCATTTCTTTATATCCCTACTCCCTTGCGGCAGTAGACGTATCTTGATGTGCTCCACTTATTTTAGTTCATCCTAGCTTGTTATCGTTCCACTCGCTTCAATCTTTTGCATATTTGAAATACATGTCGTCTCGACAATTTCTCACTTATCCCTTATTGTCTTTTGTGTCCGCCTTTCTTTATTTTCGTTCTCGGCTCATGTTTGGCGAGATACTGTCATATGTAGGGACTTGGTTGAACTTACTCTCATAACGAGGGTACGTTCGTCCACGACTCTGGGGTGCCCAGCTCATCATCTTGAGTCCTGGCACGGTAGTTTCGCAAAACAATGGGCCCAGCACGAAACTGTTCTCCTCTCTCTTCCACCGCCGCCAGTTTTACATCCTTCTCAAGAAGATTGCTGCTATGCCTGGTGTCTCCTACACTCAGGTAAGTGCGAACCTAGTTCATCACTACGTTTAGGTTGGTGCAGGGGGAAAGGCTCTAAGGCTGTGGCCGGTAATGAGTTGTTGTTGTTTGAGTCTTCAGTCTTTTGACTGGTTTGATGCAGCACTCCATGCCTCCCTGTCCTAAGCTAATTGTTTCATATCTACATAGCTACCACACCCTACATCGGAGGCGATCTGTTTAACATATTCTAACCTTGGCCTAACCCTAAAGTTCTTGTCCTCGACCCTTCCTTCCATAACTAAGCTTGCATTTCCTAGGTGTCTTAGTATGTGTCCTACCAGACTATCAATTCTCTTCATTAGCAGTCGCCAGAAACATCTCTCCTCTCCCACTGGTATTAATACCACTTCGTTTGTAACCCTATCCACCCATCTGACCTTCATCATTCTCCTGTAACACCACATTTCAAACGCTTCAATTCTCCTCTTTTCTGCTGCATCAATAGTCCAAGTTTCACTTCCATAGAGTGCCACGCTCCAGACAAAGCCCTTCAAAAAGTCTTCCTAATAGTCTAACTGAATCTATATTCGATGTCAACAGATTCTTTTTCTGTAGAAATACTTTCCTTGCCTGAGTTAACCTACTCTTTATATCCTCATTGCTCCTTCCATCACTGGATATTTTGCTTCCTAAGTAGCAGAAGTCTCCTACTTCCTTTAGTTTTTCACCTGCCAATTTGATGTCCGTAGAAGTTTCTGATTTATTTCGGCTGCATTCCAATATTTTTGTTTTACATTTATCAATTTTCATCATGAATTCTTTCCTCAAGACGGAGTCCATACCATTCAAAAAGTCATTCAAATCCTCTGGCGTGTCGGCCAAGATGACGATGTCATCGGCATATCTCAGAGTTCCAGTTATCAATACCACGATTAATGGAAGGATATTTCCCATAATTTGTACGCTGTGGTCGGACCTTGATCTGCCCCGCTCAGGTAGGTGGGATTTCCCTGACGTTAGCTTAGTTCTCCCCAGGCTGGCCGATTAGTGTAAGTGTTAAACATAGCGTATAGTCTGGATTTTGTCCTATCTTCCAGAGATTCCCACCCTAGTTTGTCTATCAATCGAGTTACACTACTTCTAGGATTAAAATCGTTGAGCACAAACCTAGCAGCCTTCCTTTGTACCATCTCCAGCTCACTGATGAACCCTACCTGATATGGGTCCCAAACCGCCATGGGCGCACGCAGTATATTTTCCAGTGTGTATGGGGGGTGGGGGTGGGCGCAAGTAAGAATTCTCGTTTCATTACCCTCCTCCCCCCCTCGCCAAAAAAAATCGTTTCAATTTGTTACTTGCTTCGTGAAATTCATTATTTGACTGCTCTGAAACCATTGGCTACTTTGTTGCAAGTATAGGAGGAATATTTTGTTTGAGTTTTTGTCCTTAAAAGTTCGCTTTTCTTCGTGATTCATCGTAATAATGTTCAGTTCTTAAAAACAGGCCAACACTAGTGGTATCGACAGAAATAAAAATCAAATACCGTAGTCCAATAAAATGGTACTGTTAATCCAAGTCACCAACTTTCTAAATAACTGGATATATTAAGTATTAAGTTAAATTAAACTGTGGAAATATCCCTACATCTCAATCATACCAATTATTTCAATACCACTGTTTCCAAATACGGTACGGTATCTAGTTTGTACTGGCCGTTACAGCATATCGTCACGTTCTTCCTCTTCTACACGATCAATCGGAAATACGGTACTTGCTCTTATTAGAATCATAAAACACTTGTTGACTACGAAGTGATAAACTCGTAGCGTGAGACTATGGATTTAGTTAAAGTTAGTTTTGACAGTACAAATATTTCGCTTGATTATTACTAACCACTCATGTAGATATACCACGTACTTCTTACTACCGGTAAGCCTCCGTGGCTTAGGCGGCAGCACGCCGGCCTCTCACCGCTGGATCCGTGGTTCAAATCCCGGTCACTCCATGTGAGATCTGTGCTGGACAAAACGGAGGCAGACAGGTTTTTCTCCGGATACTCCGGTTTTCCCTGTCAAAATTTCATTCCAGCAACACTCTCCACTATCATTTCATTTCATCTGTCATTCATTTAATCATTGCCCCAGAGGAGTGCGTCAGGCCTCGGCAGCCGGCACAGTTCATATCCTCGCCGCTAGATAGGGGCTTCATTCATTCCATTCCTGACCCGGTCGGAGACTGGAAGCAGGCTGTGGATTTTCACTTCTTACTACCGGTACTCGCATTCTCCAGTGGTGGTGGTGCCACTTGACTGAAACCAGAGGAATGATGATACGAACGTAAAGAAACCACTGCTATCAGTGTTACACATTGAGCGTTATGCTCAAGCTTTCCTCTGTTTATGAAAATAATAGACGATAGAAAGAAACTAACAGATATTGAACAATTCCGTAGAGTAGAGTTTTCTAAAATTATCAAGTGATATTTCGCCATATTATTTTTCTCAAATGTAAGACATATCGGTACTGTAAGATCGAGTGCGATTTACATAGGATGATTACTTTTTACAGGCCAGTGAGTATTCATTTGTACCCGTGACGTAAATAATATACTGTCTAACGAATTAATTAATTAATTTGGAGTTAGATAAACTTATGTACTGTATGTTAAGGCTAGCCTTAAGGAGGGGAAAATTAACCTTCTTATATTCAATATCTGGCATGGTTGTAAATGTTGTTGCTTTATTTGTGAACAGGTTTAAACTTCACCCCTTGTACTTGACTCGGAGATAAATTCCGGTTTATGTCCCGTGTGGTGTCAGTAACTAACGAGTGTGTATAAGTAATGTTATTTCAGAGTACTGGTACCGTAGTTTTGAGATGAGTGCCCCGGAACATGAAACATGATAAAAACATGGTATTTTCCTGAAGGTAGTGTTGAAAATATCATACTAGGGATGGCTGCTGTCAGCGTCGGCAATGAAATTTCGAATATTCAGGTAACCAGTCCTCATCGTGGAGCTTATTGAGGTACTCAGTTACCACAGATGGGCTTAAGTATCAAATTACTACATTGTGTACTTTCATACAATGCATGCCACGTATAGATTTACGTCGAATTGGTGATATTTTGGGAAATTATGTTAGTAGATCTATGGTAATCAGGTCGTCCAGATTATTGTAGGAGCCTGGAAGAGAAAAGGTGCTACTCACGCAGCCGTTTAACTTAAAACCTACATTCTTATACCCTTCATTTATAAGTTTAGTTAGTTGGTTATTGTTGTTTTAAGGGGCGGAACTACGAGGTCATCTGACCCTATATTTATGTTTCTTTTTTACACTATTTCCCAAAATTGTCAGGCTAAGACCTAAATATGCATGTTGTGATTTTTATAGTTAAGTTACTGATGATATTTTTTGAATTTGTTGAAGTACCGTATCCCTTGCAATTTGCTGGTTGTTACGATTAAACATCAAGTCGAGCTTAATCTTTATTCTGTGAATATTAACTGTCTAACCATTACGTAATATGCAGAGAACGAATGAGTGTAATCACTAATTGTAGCAAAACTGTTCTTCAGCAAGTATTATATTTTTCTTTAATTCAGATTTTTGAGGTGTGCCAGACAGGCTTAATGCGCCCACCTGCCGCTATATTTAACGTTGCGCCCGACGGAAGGTTAAATATCTGAGGTATTTATGGTATATTGACTTTCACGGCCAGTGAATTCAAACTAAGCAAATCTTCTAGTTTTGTGCCGTGTCTTATCCCGCTGATGAGCCTGCGGCGTCCTAGGCGAAACCCCACACAAGACAAGAAAATTGTTGAGTATTGAAGTATTTAAATTTAGCACTAAATTAATTAGAATACTGTAAGCACTTTTGCAAAAAAATATGTGTTTTAAGTCTGATCTTCATGTCGTTTTACTTTTTAAGATCCAGGGTGGGGTGGGGGGTGAATGGCTCCTACCGAGCCCCCCTCCTGCGGGCGCCCATGCTATGGTTTCCACTTTAGAGCGTGTGAGACAAAAGCTTACCAAGTTCCATACGAACAGTGCATCTGTCCGTTGTGTGGGGGTCTCTATGACAGATATCACGCACGGAGATGTGAGCGGGGGTTGTCGCTGAAGGACTAGTGTGGCGACCAGGATTTGTGATCTAGAGATGATTGATTCCGTTGTATTTTCTGTGTATTGCTATGGCCATTGGCTGCATTAAATATTTATAAGATACATTAGTAGGATGTTCCTGGAGATGGCTGTTGCTTATACCAATTCATTTGGTGCTGGTGGCCTTGGCGATGGAACTGTTCCTTGCGGGTCAGCCTGGATCACAGCCAGACACAGAGTTGCCGCCATCATGAGAGCGAACATCTGGAAAACAATTATTGCGCTCAACGTGCAAAGTCTGTTCATTACGTGATACGTAACTCATGAAGAAAAAAATTGAGTGAGTGATACTCTTATTTTCTTTGTCTTCATCGCGTGGTAAATATCGCACTGTTCACTACATAGAACACATATACACTCGTGATTGGCTTGGTGAAAAGATTTTCTGGCACAAATATGATGATGAAAACCATGTATCGCAAAGCGTGTCATCTGGTGTCTCAATTCGTAATCCTCATTCGTCCTCTCCTTATGTACCATTGCATCGGTAGTGCAGACACTATCCTCGATCATGTCCCTTTTCATCTCTAGTTCTCGTCATAATTCCTTGCAGGCCCGAGTTTGTTGCAGTTGCATTTACATTCCTAAGTCCTCAATCAAAACGGTTTCCCTGGCCAGGTTATTTACGTATCGGGATCTGACATATTGTGATACCCCTAGAACCTGGTAGGAGCCATTAGTAAGCAAGGATCGACTTCCACTATTCGTATACAAGGAACTGCGCACTCTTCTTTATGTCACTTCAAGATAATCGGAGCGTGGTCATAGCTAGAAGTTGAACTATTACAAAAGTGTAATATACTTCAGCGGTCCAGGAATTTGAAAGCCACCCTCTGTACCTCAGTATTTTCTGGTCTGTGATTATATTAACACTGCTTACTCTCAGAAAGCGCTATGTAATCTTAGGATATTCCCGGTAAGGACGATATGCACAATCTGTGATCGAACACCACTGCTCAGTACGGTTTCAGCCGCCATCAAAATCCAGTTTCAACACCCCGGACTTTTAATGAAATACATATTTTCCTTTGTAAAATACATGCATAATATAACGCTTAATTTTATAACGTCTGAGTAGTTATAAAACAATAAATATAAAAGAACTCAAGTAAGAAACGCTAACTCGAGCAGGTTTCGAGCCCCAGCTGACCGCATGAGAGACCAACGATCTACCACAGAGCCAAACATATCCATAATACCTCAGTGTTATCAACTCTTAGATAGACTACAACGTGTTAGCAAATAATGACTTACAATAAACGATTTATTCATTGTGGTATACTGTACCTTCATTATAATAAATCATTTCATACACAGTTAATATTATTTCAATCAATAGACTCTATTACATGCAACATAATATAACTACGGAAATATAAGGCAGGCACGAGAGGTCAGCTGCCATCTTGTCATGTGACCGAGACAGCTAAGCTCTTTTAAGTCGCTGCTACAGTATAATATAAAATTATAATATCCAACGAGTCACGTCCTTTAAGATAGCCTAAACCACCCTCGGTTCGATAAACGGAATAGGTGGGACCTAAGTTATGGGTTATAATGCTCGAATGACAAACACAGCCACCATCTTGAAATTGTATGGCTTATGACCTATTAGTTCGGGCGCAGAACGCGTCCCATATGGAGGTATATTTTTACCAAATTTTGTCAAGATCCGATGATTAGTTTGGTCGTAGATTATTTTTATGTTTTGAACATTTGGGTGGCCGCCATTAAGTTTTGGTAAAGATGGCGACACTGTTGTGCCCTTTGCTAGTGCTACCTCTGAACTAAATTTCCTTCAATTCGATTTCGTCATGTTTGAATTGACAGGGGGAGGGAGACATACACGCACACACTGACACACACACACACACACACAAACACACAGACAGACACACATATTTTGGCCCTGTGTACCGTTGTGTTGATCTCATAAGAGCGGCTTCGGTGGCGTAGTTGGTAGCATGCTGAGCTTCTATGCCCAAGATAGCGGGTTCAAACCCGGCCGAAGCCGTCGGATTTTTTAAGAGCGTTAAAAATCCCTCAGTATGCCTTCCTTCGGAGGGGAAGTAAAGCCGGCGGTCCCATGTCATAGATTTATGGCATGTTAAAGATCCTTCCACTAATTGCACCTGTGTGAAGCTAAATTGGATAGGTTAAGAATGTAAACAACGCTCTTAGGTTTCTACGTTCGTTGCCAAGCGCTGACTGCGGTGGCGTCTAGTAGCTAAGTTCTGAATTAGACCTAGTAGTCGTTGACGGTGGCGCTTGGCGGCAAAAGTAGGAACTATTTGAAAAATTATAAGTTGCAGTACTTAAAATTAAAAAACAGATACACACACTAATACAGTCATCACAATTAACACCGGTTATCAGACAGATTCTACACACACCCAAAGTACACGGGGCTACATGACCGCGTTGTCGCAGCCCCTAAACTTAAGAACCAACCAACCAACCAACCAACCGATCTCATAAGTCTACTTTCATTTTTTTTGCAAAAATCGAAAGTACGCTAAACACTATCGTCCTCCCCCAAACTAATCTATGGAGGTGTACCTTCTATTGCTGTGATACACTTCAGCAATGAACCCGAAAACTACAGTAGAATTGTAAACTGCCGGTAATATGAGGAAATGAACTACAGTCCAGAAGTGTCCAGCTCTGACATTTGTCATCAGGGAGGTAGGCAACGTTGCCGGTTCTGTACCGCGAAATATAAAACAAAATATTTCACATGTTGTTGTTGTTTGAGTCTTCAGTCCTTTGACTGGTTTGATGCAGCTCTCCATGCCTCCCTGTCCTGAGCTAATCGTTTCATCTCTACATAGCTACCACACCCTACATCCGAGGCAATCTGTTTAACATAATCTAACCTTGGTCTACCCCTACAGTTCTTGTCCTCGACCCTTCCTTCCATAACTAAGCTTGCTATTCCTGGGTGTCTTAGTTAGTGTCCTACCAACCTATCTCTTCTCTTCATTAGCAGTCGCCAGAAACATCTCTCTTCTCCCACTCGTCTTAATACATCTTCGTTTGTAACCCTATCTACCCATCTGATCTTCATCATTCTCCTGTAACACCACATTTCAAATGCTTCAATTCTCCTCTTTTCTGCTGCACCAATAGTCCAAGTTTCACTTCCATAGAGCGCCACGCTCCAGACAAAGGCTTTCAAAAATAACTTCCTAATACCTAAATCTATATTCGATGTCAGCAGATTCCTTTTTTGTAGAAATGCTTTCTTTGCCTGAGCCAATCTACTTTTTATATCCTCATTGCTTCGTCCATCACTGGTTATTCTGCTTCCTAAGTAACAGAAGTCTCCTACTTCCTTCAGCTTTTCACCTGCCAATTTGATCTCCATAGAGGTTTCTGATTTATTTCGGCTGCATTCCAGTATTTTTGTTTTACATTTATTAATTTTCATCATGAATTCTTTCCGTTAGACGGAGTCCATACCATTCAAAAACTCATTCAAATCCTCAGGCTTGTCGGCCAAGATGACGATGTCATCAGCAAATCTCAGAGTTGAAATTATTTCTCCCTGAATCTTCACTCCCACTTTATATTTTTCTCTAATTTGCTTCATTGCTTGTTCAATGTAAAGATTGAAAAGTATGGGTGATAAGTTGCAGCCTTGCCTTACACCTTTCTGAATACCAGCCTCTCTCTCATGTCCTTCAACTCGAATGACTGCTGTCTGGTTTCTGTACAGATTGTATATCACCCTCCTATCCCTGTACTTTATTCCAATCGATTTCAAAATGTCAAACAATTTAGTCCAATCAACGTTATCAAAAGCCTTTTCTAAGTCTACAAATGCCATGAACGTTCTCTTATCTTTCCTTATTCTACCTTCCAAAATCAGCCTAAGACTTAGTACAGCTTCCCTTGTTCCTACATTTCTCCTGAAACCAAACTGGTCTTCACCCAACTCCGTTTCTATCTGGCTTTCAATCCTCTTGTAAATTATTCTAGACAGGATCTTTGAAGCATGAGTAATCAAGCTGATTGTACGGTAATCTTCACATCTGTCAGCTCCCACTTTCTTTGGTATAGGGATGATTACATTCTTCTTGAAATCAGGGGGTACCTCACCTGTCTCATAAATCCTACACACCAAGTGAAATAACCTGATCAGACCTTCATCTCCTATGCAGCATAGCAACTCAATCGGTATATCATCTATGCCTGGTGCTTTGTTCCTGCTTAAGTCTTCCAAAGCTCTATCAAATTCTGATCTCAATATTAAATCTCCTTTCGAATCCTCATCAATTTCCTCCTCCCTTTCCATTACATGATTCTCAATCTCCTTTCCCTTATACAAACTCTCTATGTAAGCTTTCCATCTCTCAACCTTTTCTTCCCTATCTGTTAGAGGCTTTCCATATGTGTCCTTAATATTACAGCACTTAGTCTTCTTTTCCCAAAAAGTATTCTTAATCCTTCGATAAGCTGTGTCTACTTTTCCTAATTTCAGACAATTTTCTATACCAGCACATTTCTCTTTCAACCATTCTTCTTTCGCTTCCTTGCACTTCTTGTTAACCTCATTTCTCAGACGTCTGTATTCTGCTTTCCCCTTTTCATCTCGTACATTCTTGTGTTTCCGCCTTTCATCCATCAATTCTAGTATATCCTGAGTGATCCACGGTTTTCTACCTATTCTTTCTTTCCTACCAATGTTTTCTTCTGCGGATTTTGTTATTTCATTCTTCAAAAGTGCCCATTCGTCTGCAATTGAAGTTTGTTTAGGGTTTTTCATTAGTCCTTCCTTTATACTCTTCTTGAATCTTTCGTTTACATCCTTCTCTTTCAGTCTGTCTATTGCCCACCTTTTTGGCTTTTGACTTTTCTTCAGTTTCTTCAACTTTAATCTGCATTTCATTACAACCAGATTGTGGTCAGAGTTTATGTCAGCACCAGGATATGTTTTACAATCCAAAATCTGGTTTCGAAACCTCTGCTTGACCATAATGAAGTCGATTTGGTAACGCCCTGTATCTCCTGGTCTCATCCATGTGTATATTCTTCTATTGTGGTTATTGAATAAGGTGTTAGCTATGACCAATTCATGCTCTGTGCAGAATTCTACCAGCCTGCTTCCTCGATCATTCCTTTCACCTAATCCGAAATCTCCTACTATCTTCCCTTCTCTCCCTTTTCCTACCACAGCATTCCAATCTCCCATTACTATAACATTTTCATCACCCTTGATATACCTCAGAATTTCGTCTATTTCTTCGTAGACCTTTTCAATATCCTCATCATCAGCTTGACTGGTAGGCATATAGGCTTGTACCACTGTGGTGCAGGTAGGTTTAGTATTGATTTTTGCTACAATAATCCGTTCACTATATTGCTCATAATATTCCACCCGCTGTCCAAGTTTCCTACTCAATATGAGGCCAACCCCTGCTTGGCCATTGTTTGATTTAGTGCTAATGACCCTATAGTCTCCTGACCAAAAATCCTGTTCTTCCTGCCAGCGCATTTCACTAATCCCAACCAAATCCAACCTCAACCTATCCATTTCCCTTTCTAAGTTTTCTAACCTTCCACTTCCTAACAGACTTCTAACATTCCACGCTCCGATCCGTAGAATGTCAGATTTCCTCTTTGTCACTTCTGTGATGTTAACCCCCTCTCGAGTAGTCCCCACCCGGAGATCCGAACGGGGGACTAGTTTACCTCCGGATTGAAATTTTACAAGGGAGGAGGCCATCATCACATGTAATTATGCATAGAGAGGTGCACATGTTTTTAAATGAATTCTGACGAACCGCTGACCATGCTTACACACAGTTACCCGGTAATTGTGCACACACAAGACAATAAAACAACAAACCTGCACTAACACACAGAGCAACTGGACCACAGAGGAGAGTCCTGGCAACATCGAGCTTACCGCTGATTGGTGCAGGTGACAACAGCTACTTCGCCAACACAGGCGGAATTCCACTGCGATTTAGAATGTAGGTTTTGTAACCGCAAAATCTCGGAATAACAAAATGATGCTTACAATTGCAAAAGGTATGTGGGACTTCCACGATACAAAGTGAAGAATTACAATGATGGCTAGTTTCAAGGTTCTATTAACTGCTTCTCACTGCCAAAAGTTGGCTACTTTGTTATCTTTACCCCTCTTCTCCCACCATCGCCTAACGTCAGAGCTGGATACTGAGCGGCTGAACTGTACAAGTTCTCTGTTGTGATAATTAAGAGCTAAAACTACAACATAAGATATTGTGTGTCTACTAGGTCTACTAATGTGTTCAAGGATCTAATGTTGATACTTACCATAAGTTGTGGAATGGCATCCCATAGTCTTCTTCATCTTCTTCACTTGTCCGTAACATTAGTCTATACATAAATCTTAATCACATGTAATTTACTCCAGGTTATTTTCCACTTACTCCAGTATTTGGAATAATTGTGTATTGACCGACTGAAAGTCAATTGTTCATAATTCGTGTCAACACCATATTTTCACTGAGTCCCCGGATTTTTCCACTGCTGTCGTTAGCCCGTTCAGCGCGTTCGACCAATTTTATCGACTCTGGCATATTTAGTGAACTTGAAAATTGTTGGCATATTACCTTTCATGGCCAAGATATAAGAAAAAGACAGCAATACTTCTAGGATATTACCGTGTCCTCTGCGGGATCCTGATAGCCTCATTTTCCGAGGAGTTAAACAACTCTTTTCTTTTCCACTGCGCCCCCTGCCAAATTAAAAGGGCATAGTGTGAGTAGCTCCACCAAGCATAGTTCGTCCTGGATGGTTCTACTCCCTTAAGGGCTCACGGCTGGTTTCAGTGCCTTTGGGGGTAAAACCTCTCCTTTTGGCCTTTCATGGCTCTTCCAAGTCCCAGCCCAGGAATCAGATTTTTTGTAGGATCGTAAAACACATCTTAGACCTTTGTATATCGTAATGCAGTGAGGACAGATCTTTGCTTGACCATGTGGCGCCACTTGTCTAGCGATAATACAAGAGCAGGATGGGAAGCCCCAAATACTGGCTTTGCATTTATTACATACGGAGCGGGTAAGATACCTTAGTTGAAATAATTAAGACTTGTGGTGAAGAACTGTAGGCTGTCTCGTATCACGTGAACATGGTTAGCTATAGGGAAAAAAACAACGAATTTTCCTAGAGAAAACTTATCTTCTTCCAGTGAATGTGTTGGTATGTTTCAGCAACGTGCGATTTTCACTTGTTGGGGAACCTCAAACAAAAGCTACACAGAAACACTCCGCGCACTCTGGAGGCTCTCGAGAACGACATATCATTGAGGATGAATCACAGCGAGTGTATCAAAACTTCCTAAATTGGTGCAATGTGGTGTTTGGAAATTGAAGGACAGCATTTCCAGCATCTACTCTGAAATTCATGGAAGTAAATATGTTTTTTACATTATTTATTTATTTAAGCGTATGGTATTTAGTGCCTGCGTGTCCGAGGACATGTTCGGCTCGCCAGAGTTTGTAGCTGCTTCTATGCGGACACCCATGGGGTGAGCTACAAGTACCGTCGCGTGTGGAGTGTTGTGTGGGGAGGAAAGTGGGAATGTAAGGACGAGGAATTGGAAGGTAGCGGCTGTGGCCTATAGTTAGGGTCCAATCCCGCATTTGCCTGCAAGGAAGATGGGAAACCACAGTGCACCATCTTCAAGGATGCCGACGGGGGGATTCGAACCTCCTTACCTCCTGGATGTGACCGACTGCCTACAGCCACGCCGTAATGACCACGGCTAACTCATCTGTTAGTAAATATGATTATTAAATACGTTAAAACGTGTAAATGTGTTGTACTAGTTGGGCGCTACGCTGCTGCAAGCGCCTTGCTCGACACGCGGCTAGGCACAGTGTCCGGCCGTCACACGGCGCTTGCGAGGCTCCGTTCTGTAGGGAGGGCCTCACTGAACATTCATTATGCGAAGAGAACAAGAGTTGACCAAGGAAAGTCAAAAGGAAGTAATAATTACACCTATACATGGGACTGATGACCAATATCTCCTAAACCCTTAAATGAAGCAACATCAACAATAACTACTACTACTGCTGAAAACCTCTTAATGGATTGTTAGAATCCAAATTTGAAACACTAAATTTGTTCCTGATTCGTAGAATTGGCTTCAGGGAATATCGCAATGTGTGCCTCTCCATTTCAGAGATGAATCGTGCCCCGTGGTGGCGCACTTACCTGACAGCAGGACATTCCAGTTCAAATCCTGACTCCGTTTACAGTCTCAAGTCTTACTCAACATTATTCCTGATTATTCAGAACCCATCACGGGTGTAGAAGGTAAGGAGTTCAGGAAAGCCGGTGTTGTTAAGAGGTGAGGGACACTGTGTCTCGTAAGTATTGGACCTGTGGAAGAAATTCCATCTGAATCAGAAGTATCTGACAACAATCGCCGAGGCTTACCTGACCTGACCCATGCGTGCGAAGCCGGCTGAGCCGGCTTCGACGCGTGTGCTTTTAGCCTTTCACCCCATCTAGGGGCCATGAGAGCTTTATCAAGAGGACTTTGGGGATTGACTTAAGGAATATTAATATTTGGGTAATATTTTGGGAATCAAATTGGCTCTACCTGGGGTAGGGGATGAGGGGAAGGAATAGGAATTTGGAGTTTGGTAAGGTTGGGGAAATGTTGAATGCAGCAGCATATAGAGTCAGAGTGAGCCATGCGGCTCTTAGATGTTAACAATAGCGGGAGACAGAAGTAGTAGCAAGAGCAGGGGCAACAATAGACGAGGCATTACGTGCAGAGGTGTCTGGGTAGGGCGATCGAACCCACGGCCCGCAGGACACCATCCCGCGTAAGCCGGCCGTGGCCAGCCACGCGAGCAGGCGTGCAGCGACGCGGGGCAAGGAGGGAGTGTTTGGCAGATGTTTTAGAGGGAGATCGTGGCTAATTGCTGGAGTACTTGGAGGAATTGTGTCAGGGCTGAGTTCTGGTTTCGAGAAGGCGGGGCAAAAGTGAGTGACATGAGAGAGGGGATGGAAGTGTTGACCTGTTGTCTGTATTTTAACTGCCTGCGCTTAATAGCTGTCTTAATGTATTGGCAACCAAGATAGCTAGCTGCATGTCCCCCACCACAGTTGACGCACTTAGGGCAGTCTCGTGCGACCTTACAGACTGAGTGATGATGAGAATCGCCACATGTGTTGCAACGGGTCTCGTGGGGACAATTAGAGGCGTTATGGTCCAATCTTTGGCAGTTAAAACATTGTATAGTGAGTGTAGAATGTGGTTTGGGAGGGGGGCGAAAAGTCACCCGTGTACTTTGTTGTGGGACTGAGTTTACTGTGTCTAAGGGAAGAGGGGAAACAAGTGAGGGGCCATTCTCAGTGGGAGAAACGACCGGGCTAGAAAGTGTGTGATCGCGTTGTTCCAGAAAGGCCTGAGTGCTCTTATGTTTCCTCCTAGTTTTCCTAGGGGGTTTGATAAGAGCTCTAGATGTTTGAGACCAGGTGTCGGTCGTGTCAGGGACAGTTTGTGAGGCCTCATGGAGAACCTCTGGAACATCTGTTTGCGTGGACTCGGAGCCTACTAGTGTAGGAACCTCATCCGTGTCTCCTGTTTGTGTCTCCGAATCTTCCTTTGTTGTGATGTGTCGTGTGATAACAATGTGGGAGGGAATAGCAGGATGACTGGAGAGTGCATGGCAGACAATGCCAGTGTGTTCTCTCGTCATGGGAGTGATAGAGATGAAACCGTTTGTAATCTCCTCTATCAAAGCCACACTGTCAACAATGGGCGAGATTACACTAACAATAGCCGCTCTGACAGAGCTGACAAAAGAGTCTCTGCCAGGAGGGCGAACAATAATTGCTATGCCAGCAGAAAACTTGTCTACAGGTGTTATGTAGAGCATCAGATCATTCATGTCCATACAGGAGAACTTGTTATGTATGATTGTTGTAAATGACTCTCTGCA
This sequence comes from Meconema thalassinum, assembly GCA_946902985.2. Taxonomy (NCBI): domain Eukaryota; kingdom Metazoa; phylum Arthropoda; class Insecta; order Orthoptera; family Tettigoniidae; genus Meconema; species Meconema thalassinum. The sequence goes on from OX336392.1 coordinate 36,949,279, forward strand.
GCATTGTTCTATGTTAGGAGAGACTGCAGAGGCATTGTCTTGAGTGATTGTTGTAGACGCTGAACTGCAAGAGTATGCTGAATTGGGGGAACCTGCAGGTTCTTTGTAACCTACCATCCAGCTTTAAGACATGTTGTGTGAGTGAGTGAGAGGGAGGGAGATCAAAGCCCTTGGCAGATCGTGAAAGCGAAGAAAATTCAGTCTCGGTCGCTCAGGGTTAAACCAGTTATAACAGTTGGTACTGTGACAGTGAGCGCGCCGATAAGAATTCAATATAAAATAAAGTAAAATAACAATTAATTAATTGCTGCGGAGAGAGGATGTGTTAGGTTTGATTTAACTCGAGGGCGAAAGGATTTCTTGACTTGGACTGAAATAGGGTGGGCTTGGTGCTTGACAATGGGTAACGGCTGGATAAGGTATTGTTGAATGAGTTAGGGAGCGGAGAGGAAACGTTGGCTGAAATAGGCTTGGCTGATTAGCTGTTGGATCATCAGTTGGTCATCAGATTAGCGATAGCGGCGGAGCTCGAAGCGATGGCGTGTAGCTGGCGTGAACCTGACAATCTGTCCTGGATGGATCAGTAGAGTTCTGAGCTGGAATGGATCTCGTGTGATCTGTGATGTCTGTGAGATTCAGTTAGGTGATCAGAGTTATAGTTAATAACTGAACTTGATCACTAGACTGAGTCGAAGGCTTTGGGTCAGTTACGTTACGTTAGTAAAGAATGATTTCCTTTGCTTGCAATAACTATAATTGAGTAATAAGCGTGTACATGTTTCTAAAGATCAGTTGATGCTCCTGGAGATACTCATAGGTGCTTATTAACGTCGTCCTGGTTGTTGTGAGATGGCTCTGCTTGAGAAGGTAATCCGCCAGATGACACATCTGGTGGGTTTGGTGGTGGTGGTCCCTGTCCCATAGCCAGACATACACAGGCCAACACCATGAGGGCGAGGAACTGAAATCACACAATACAAGGGATATACTAAATACAGCTTCAACCGAGTACAACATTGATATTCTGCTTACAACAGTGGTTCTCAAACTGGAGCAGATGACGTCGCTGTTCCTGCTCCTTCAAACAACAACAACAACAACCATTTAATAAAACCTTTCCGCCTGGCACCAGAGCTGCCAATAAGCAATCTTCGGTTAATCCATTAATAATTTGAAATTAATCGAATGCGATTAATCGACTGACCGTTCGTTCAATTATACGACTAATCGATTAATAGATTAGACCAGCCAAAGATTCGACTAATTGGTTAGTAATCACGAGATAAGGAATGAAGGTTAAATGAGAGGTTACAGCTTAAGTTGAGTTACGCTTATTTTCGGAAAGTTGTATAGGAATGTATAAAAGTTACTTTTTGCCCAAATATTCCATGTGTCCTTCCTTGTTTAAGTTAACAATAACCAAATAAGAGTCAGTGACAGTGGAAGGACAAACATCAGTCAGATTGGGAAAGGTTTCGAAAACAGAAAACGATGAGTTTTAAGCAAAGATCTTGTTCAATGTTTACTATTTACTTTATTTTAGTCTAACTGTCAGAAACATTTACTTTATTTAAAAATATATGATACAATAAGTTTAAATTAATTAAATGTCTGAGAGAGCGTGGTGAATGCAGCGAAGAACATAGATTAATCGACGATACAATCATTATTCGACCAACCGATTAATCCATTAAATGGCCAATCTATAAACCACAATCGATTAATCTTTTGTAAAATAAATTGATTTTTGGTTCGATTAATCGATTACTCCATTACTGAAACTAATGGACTAACTGTCCCAGCCCCGCCCCCTTTACGATTTAACTCAGAAACACTTATATTTGGTGAATAATGCAGATTCGTAGATTGCACAATAAATGGGAGGATTTTAAAATTAATAGAGTTGACTCATTATACCGACAGCGGTAGCTATGCTCAGTAACGCGCAGCGCTACACCAAGGGGCTAAGCTCACTTCGTACTCGGTAGACGTGGGTTTGAACCCCACTGTCGGCCGTCCATGAAATGGGTCTTCATTTTCAAATTCAGGAAAATGCTGGGACGGTAAGGCCGCTTCTTTCCAGATCCTTGCCTAGTTTCACCTTCATTCATTTCATCTTTCAGGCATCCGGCCGTAAAAATCAACCGCCACATAGACTTTCATTGTATATGATCCCGGACCCCATTGAGAACAGGAATAATACATAGGACCTACATTATTATTATTATTATTATTAATATAGAACGCAAATAGAAACACACTGTTGTTACAATTTTAACCATATTTCTATGTTCTCACTTCAAAGCTGTTTTAAACAAAAGATACATAATACCGATTAGGAACGTGTTATGTTTTGATATTTCTAACCACTCGACCAGCTTCAATGTATTCGATCTTATATTTTAAGGAATACATTTTGATGTAATCTAACTGCTGGACATTGTTAATAGTTCATTGGGTTTATTTATATACTCGTATTTATTGATGGTACACAATAGGGCTCAGTTAGTGTATGCCCCAATATCAGCGCGCCTGCACGGTAAAATATATTTCCAGGTGTTTCTACATTATTAAACATTCATACCTAAATGCAAATCTTAACGCTAGGAATTATGATTACAACGATTCATGCTGATAGAGATGTAAAGTTACAGTAAGTGGGCTGCATCACACACACACACACCTATGCCGGAGAGCGAACTCAAACTAGCAGCAGGTACACTACATTACTGAAGTCCCCGTGCTTCGCTACACGTCATAAATAAATTAAAATGTGAAGGTGACAGTTAAAAAGGGGGATAGGCGAGGTGCTGCGCAGAGGGAGATTAAGGATGGAACATTTTGTCCAACTACACGGATCGGCGTTGACCGTGTTTTATAGCACAAATTTAGGTTTTACTCACTAACCGTTGGAGATACCTCTCGGATAGAAAATGTAATTTTAAACCTCGTATATGCCATCAAAGGTTTGCTATTTCTTAGCGTTCTCTTTTTATTTGAAATGGAAATATGAAAGTTTGAAACCAAAGTTTGTAGTGACGTCACTAAAATGGTCGGCATCTTTAGATAGGACAAAGTATTGAAATCAAAAGTAGCCTATATGTTAACCAGGTATATCAGCTACTTCCATGTAAAATTCATGTAAATCGGACCAGTGGTACTTGCGTGATTGAGTAATACACAGACACACACCATCTCATTTTTAGCCTCGCTTCGCTCGCGTCATAGTCATGTCATATTGTTATTCAATGAAATGCAGGTTTAACCCCGTTAACACCCCTTTAGAACCTGAATACCCAAAAATCCCTCCTTAGTAGACGTTTTCGACACACAACAAACTTATCCCCAAAATATCATTCTTCTAACTTTAATTGTTTTAGTTGGTCGATGAGAGTGAACATACAAAAATCCTTCCTTAGTGGACGTTTTTCTTCCAGAATTTCACCCCTCCACATAGGCCCCTTAAATTTGATTTATGAAAAAACGGTCGAACACCTATTTATTTTAATTATTTATTTATTCATTTATTTATTTTTAAGCTGATTGATTTCCTCCGAGTTTCATACTCCTCGCCTATGTCGTTTAAGAGATACACGCTCCGTTAGGAATCTTTCAGCCCCCACTTTTCATCCCTTTCACCTCATAATATACACCACATCGAAAAACCATTAGACATGTGTCAGCTTATTTTTAATGATTAGTATATATGCTAAGTATCACATCCCCAAATGAAACCACTCGTGAGATATTGTTATTCAATGAAATGCACGTTTACCCCATTAACACCTCTTTAGAACCTGAATATCCAAAACTCTTTCCTTAGTGGACGTTACCGACATACAACGAACATATCCCCAAAATTTCATGTTTCTAACTTCAATAATTTTGTCTGGGCGATGATGAGTGGGTCAGTCAGGACATTTTCTTTCATTTATTTATGAGAATTTCACCCCTCCCCATGAACCCCTTAAATTGGATTTATGAATAAAACGGTCAAACACCTATTTACTTATTTTAAGCTGATTTTCCCCCTGAGTTTGATGAGTGAGTAAGTGAGTCAATCAGTTACGACACTTTCTTTCCTCTTTTTTCCCCAGAATTTCACCCCTCTCCATGGGCCCCTTAAATTGGATTTATGAAGAAACGGTCGAACACCTATTTACTTATTTTTAAGCTGCTTTTTCCGCTTAATTTCAAACTTTTCGCCTATGTTGAATAAGAGCTACAGTACATGCTCCGTTAAGAATCCTTCATCCCCCAATTTTCACCCCTTTCACCTCATAATATACACCGTATCGATAAACCCTTAGACATATGTCTGCTTATTTTGAATGATTAGTTTTACATGCCGAATATCACATCCCCAAATGAAACAACTCGTGAGATATTGTTATTCAATGAATTGCAAGTTTAACCCCCTTAACACCCCTTCAGAACATGAATATCCAAAAATCCATCCACAGTGGACTTTTTCGACATACAACGAACATATCCCCAAAATTTCAAGTTTTTAACTGCAATAGGTTTGCTGGGGGATGATGAGTGAATATCCAAAAATCCCTCCTTAGTGGACTTCCTTCCCCAGAATTTAACCCCTCCCCATGGGCCCCTTAAATTGGATTTGTGAAAAAACGATCGAACACTTATTTACTAATTTTTCAAGCTGATTTTTCTCCCTGAGATTCATACTTTTTGCCTCTGTCTTTTAAGAGATACTTGCTCCGTTAGGAATCCTTCAACCGCCACTTTTCACACATACACCTCATAATATACACCACATCGAAAAACCCTCAGACATGTGTCTTCTTATTCTTAATGATGAGTTTATATGCCGAGTATCCCATCCCCGAGGAAACCTATCGGGAGATATTGTTATTCAATTAAATGCAAGTCTACCCCCTTAACACCCCTTTACAACCTGAATATCCAAAAATCCTTCCTTAGTGGACGTTTTCGACATACAACGAACATAGCCCCAAAATGTCAAGTTTCTAACACCAATAATTTTGGCTGGACGATGATGAGTGAGTGAGTAAGTCAGGACATTTTCTTTCATTTATTTTTCAGAATTTCACCCCTCTCATGAGCCCCTTAAATCGGATTTATGTAAAAAACGGTCGAACACCTATTTACTTATTTTTGAACTGTTCTTCCCCCCTGCGTTTGATGAGTGAGTGAGTTAGGACACTTTCTTTCCTGTTTTTTTCCCCAGAATTTCACCTCTCTCCAAGGGTGACTTAAATTGGATTTATGAAAAAACGGTCGAACACCTATTTAATCATATTTTAAGCTGGTTTTTTTTCGTCGAATTTCCAACTTCTCGACTATGTCGTTTAAGAGATACACGCTCCGTTAAGAATCCCTCAATCCCCAATTTTCACCCCTTTCACATCATAATATACACCACATCGATAAACCCTTAGACATATGTCTGATTATTTTAGTGATTAGTTTATATACTGAATATCACATCCCCAAAGAAACAACTCATGATATATCGTTATTCAATGAAATGCACGTTTACCCCCTTAACACCTCTTTAAAACCCTAATAAACAAAAATCATTCATTAGTTGACGTTTTCGACATACAGCGAACATATTCCCAAAATGTCATGTTTCCAACTTTAATAGTTTTCGCTGGGCGTGATGAGCGAGTGAGTCAGACAGGACATGTTCTTTCAATTATTCTTACCAGAATTTCACCCTTCCCCATGGGCCCCTTAAATTGGATTGATGAAAAAAACGCTTGAACACCTATTAACTTATTTTTAAGCTGTCTTTTTCCCCTGAGTTTGATGAGAGAGTGAATTATTCAGTCAGTTAGGACACTTTCTCTACTTTTCCCCCCCAGAATTTCACCCCACCCCATTGGCCCCTTAAATTAATTTATGAAAAAACGGTCGAACACCGACTGACATATTTTTAAGCTGATTTGTTTTCGATGAGTTTCAAATCTATCGCCAATGTCGTTTAAGAGATAGGCCTACACGCTCCGTTAGGAATCCTTCAACCCCCACTTTTCACCCCTTCCACCTCATAATAATACACCACATCGAAAAATCCTTAGACACATGTCTGCTTATTTTTAATGATTAGTTTATATGCCGAGTATCACATACACAAATGAAATCACTCGTGAGATATTGTCATTCAATGAAATGCAGGTTTAACCCCCTTAAAACCTCTTTAGAACCTGAATATCCAAAAATCCTCCCGTAGTGTACGGTTTTAACATACAACGAACATATCCCCAAAATGCCATGTTTCCAACTTCAATATTTTTGGCTGGGCGATGATGAGTGAGTGAGTGAGTCAGGAAATTTTCTTTCAATTTTTTTCTTCAGAATTTCACCCCTCCCGATGAACCCCTTAAATTTGATTTATCAAAAAAAAACTGTCGAACACATTTTTAAGCAGTATTCCCCTCTGAGTTTGAAGAGTGAGTGAGTCAATCGGTTAGGACACTTTCTTTCCTGTTTTTTTTACAGAATTTCACCCCTCCCCATGGGCCCCTTAAATTGGATTTATGGAAAAACGGTCGAACACCTATTTACGCTCCCTTAGGAATCCTTCAACCCCCCCCCCCTTTTCACCCCTTTCACCTCATAATAGTACACCACATCGAAAAACCCTTAGACACATGTCTGCTATTTTTAATGATTAGTTTGAATGCCGAGTATCACATCCACAAATGAAACCACTCGTGAGATATTGTTATTCAAGTTTAACCCCCTTAAGACCCCTTTAGAACTTGAATATCCGAAAATCCTCCCATAGTAGACGGTTTTGACATACAATGAACATATCCCCAAACTGTCATGTTTCTAACATCAATAATTTTGGCTGGGAGATGATGAGTGAGTGAGTGAGTTAGTCAGGACATTTTCTTTCAATTTCCTTTTCTCAGAATTTCACCCTTCCCCATGAACCCCTTAAATTTGATTTATGAAAAAAAAAAATGTCGAACAGCTATTTACTTACTTTAAAGCAGTTTTTCCCCCTGAGTTTGATGAGTGAGTCAGTCAGTAATCAGTTAGGACACTTTCTTTCCTGTTTTTTTCCCCAGAATTTCACCCCTCCCCATGGGCCCCTTAAATTGGATTTATGAAAAAACGGTCAAACACCTATTTACTTATTTTTATGCTGATTTTTTTCCGCTGAGTTTCAAACTCCTCGCCTATGTCGTTTAAGAGATGCACGCTCCGTTAGGAATCTTTCAACCCCCACTTTTCACCCCTTTCACCTCATAATATAAACCACATCGAAAACCCCTCAGGCACGTGTCTTCTTATTTTTAATGATGAGCTTATGTGCCGAGTATCACATCCCCCAATGAAACCAGTCGGGAAATATTGCTATTCAATGAAATGCAGGTCTACCCCCTTAACACCCATTTAGAACCTGAATATCCAAAAATCCTTTCTTAGTGGGCGTTTGCGGCCCGTGAGGAAGCTGCATACCAAATTTCATTCCAATCCTTTCGGTGGTTTCTGAGATTTCATAATGAATGAATGAGTGAGTGAGTGAGTGGTATTTGACAAATATATAGTAGATAGATTGTTATGCTATACTCGGTTGACAGTGCTGTGCGAGCAGTTGAGTAACTAACGGAATTTCAAGTAAAGATCCTCATTTTCTATACCTGTAGTGGCGAGCGCATCTCGCTTCCAGTCGGCCGTATCTCGACTTGAACTATGTTGCCATGGAAACGCCCTGCCTTGCCATTCCTTCATGAGTTAATTTTATGATTTGATTAGCCTGTGCTTGAGTGCAAAAGGGCCGAAATCAGAAGAATGAGAAAGACTATCGAAAATGCATGTAGCCAGCGGTTCCTTCTGGGTCCTAAACTATGTGTATGCAAAATTTGGTTGAGATTGGTGGAACGGTGTAGATTTGTATACGGAACAGACCCACCCACCCACCCACACACATAGAGACTTTCACTTTTATATATAAGATTGATATCTAAATGCAAATCTTAACGCTAGGAGATTATGAGTATAACGATTCACGCTGATAGAGAGGAACAGTTACATTATTGGGCTGCATCAGACACACACACACGATTATGCCAGAGAGCGAACTCAAACTAGCAGCAGGTACAGTACATCCCTTATAGCCTTTCGGTTTGGCCAAGATAGCCAGAGGATTAAGAGACTTCTCGGAACTGAACTCACGTCACTCACTCACCCGCTCGCCGGACCGGCCGGTGGCGAACAATGACTCACTTACTGGCGCTCTCCCACAGGACTAAAGCTCTTTCATTTCAAGTTTAAATTTACAATTTTCAAGTTTATTGAATTCTACATAAAATTCGAAAGAAAATGATTCCACACGCGGACTTCCTATTTCTTAATAAATTCTACGTGAAATTCGAAAGAAAATGAGTCCACACGCCGTCTTCCTACTTCTTAAACTGTCGTCTATAGTAACTTTATTTGTTTGACACTTTAAAACTAGTAGTTGAAATACAATCATATATGACATGTAATAAACAACTTGAAAATTGTAAATTTAAACTTGAAATACGAAAAGTTTTGGTGCTGTGGGACAGCGCCAGTAGGTGAATCTTTGGGCGCCACCGGCCGGTCCGGCGAGCGGGTGAGTGAGTGACGTGAGTTCAGTTCCGAGAAGTCCCTTAATCCTCTGGGTATCTTGGTCAAACGGAAACACTATTGGCAACTCCAGCTATCTGATATGACATCTAGCGGTAAAAATGAGAAACTTACCAAGTAGGGTACATTTGTCACGTGGTGACTGTTTGTATATGGTTTCTTGTATTGGTAAACAGATCGTGGTAAATTGTTCGTGTCTTTATACATAAGTAATAAGTTTTACTCGTTGATAGAGTGAAAAATGAGTAAAAGCAAAGTGTATTGCTCAGTTTACGGCTGTAAGTCGTTGTATAAGAGGGCTGCGGATATACGTTTTCATCACTTTCCAAAAGATCCAAATAGCAATAGCCGAAATGTGATGATACCTAATAATACCTTTCCACCCCGGGAAGGATCTAACACTTGTCGAGGTAGACAGACAGAAGACCTGCGACGTAAAGCCAGCTAAGGTTATTCAGTTTAAAAACAGCTGTTACGATGGGCGCGCTGGTAAGATTGAAGTTACTTGAATAATTAATTAAATAATTAATTAATTAATTAATTATTGGTAGGGAGAAGGGATGAGTTTAACTTGTATTGAAACTCGTGGGGCAACAGGAATTGCTTGATTTGGATGGTTAAAAGGTGGGTTTGGTGTTGAATATTTGAATGGTAGCGGAATCACTCATTCTACAGTGCCCACGGGGAGGCAAATTAGGCCTATATGACTCGTAGTGGAATAGCTCGAATATCGAAGAACATAGCGATTACGAGGTGTAGGCTTGGCGGAAAGGCTGGCGGATCATCAGTTTGACATCAATTCACGATATAAGTCGGAGCTTGGAACAGTGGCGTCTGGTTTGCGTGGATGCTAGTCTCGGAATGATAAAAGTAACACAGCTTCGGTGTGTTATTTATTTGTTTATGTACCGTATTCTCTATTTGAATGTCCTCGGCGTTGACTCAGGATCGACATTTACATTATATTGCACATAATAGTACCAAAATTATGTCCGAAGTGTAGCCCTGTGTAAATTTGAATCAGCTGATCTACATCACCCATAAAAACTGATGCTTGATAATATGCAAATGACACCAAAAAATCCAGTGGAACACACAAATTAGATAACGTGTATCGCACAGTTATACATATGAAAAATCCACAGCCTGCTTCCAGTCTCCGACCGGGTCAGGAATGGAATGAATGAAGCCCCTATCTAGCGGCGAGGATATGAACTGTGCCGGCTGCCGAGGCCTGACGCACTCCTCTGGGGCAATGATTAAATGAATGACAGATGAAATGAAATGATAGTGGAGAGTGTTGCTGGAATGAAATTTTGACAGGGAAAACCGGAGTACCCGGAGAAAAACCTGTCTGCCTCCGTTCTGTCCAGCACAGATCTCACATGGAGTGACCGGGATTTGAACCACGGACTCAGCGGTGAGAGGCCGGCATGCTGCCGCCTAAGCCACGGAGGCTCGAGTTATACATATATACAATTAAAAATAACTGTCATTACTTTAGAGACCATATTTACTGATTATAACCGAAAAATAAAAAGTGTTCCATATCAAACACGTGTTATTGAGTATTTTAAACCCTACTTATCCAGACCGACCGCAGCGCCCCAAGTGTTAGTTTGAGTTGCCAATAGTTCAAAAGCCTACACGCTGGCCGTGAGCTGTGCCCGGTAGCGACGGGTATCAAGAACACGGACAGAACATTTACAGCACCGAGTTGAGTTGCTGGTAATTCCCGGTGCCGTGTCTGAGGCGTGGATGACACAATTGCAGCCAGAACCATATACAGTATATAAGAACTACGTTATTGTTTGAAATTTTCTCTTATAAGACCTCACTCCCCCAAAGGAATATTTATCCCACCTTATTCCCCTCAATGGCACAACTACTTATATTGAAGGTCCTTTCTTCCTCTACTGGTACATATTTCACCTACGTCCTACCTATTCCCAACATCTTGCCATACATTCTCCCCTACATATTCCCATTTTTTTATTTTTTTTATTTTTGTCCTGAGAGGCCGTGGGCGACCTGCGCGTCGGGATGAGAGATGGAAAGGATGAAGATGAATGAAACTGGGCAAGGATGTGGAAGGAATCGGCCGTGGCCTGTCAGAAGGTACTGTCCCAGCATTTGCCTGGTGTTGAAAATGGGAAACCACGGAAAACCATTTCAAGGACAGCCGACGGTGGGGCTCGAACCCACGCGTCTACCGAGTCAGCAGAGAGCTTGGCCCCTTGACCTAACGCTGCGCTTTAGCCCGCGTAGCCACTACTGTCGGTCATATTCCCATGACATTCCGCAACATAATTCCTCATATTTTCGAAGGTTGGATGATATGCAGTATGTTTCACTTTCAGTATTTTACAGATTTGCTGGTATTTCTCCTGATTTCTTCTGTATGCATTGATTCTTGCCTGAGTTGCAGTGGTAAAATTAAAAATAATCCTAATAGACATTGTGCGAATGAATGTTGCTGTGCTTTGGCAGCAAGCCACTCAAATATTCGGCATGAGTTGTGTGTCACCGTTATTAGACACTCATTTTGCAGAAATATTTCAAGTTCGAGATGTTAAAAGTTATACAGAGATTGGTTGGTTGGTTCCTAGTTTAGGGGTTGTGATAACGCGGTCATGTAGCGCTGTGTACTTTGGGTGTGTGTAGAATCTGTCTGATAACCGGTGTTAATTGTGATGACTGTATTAGTGAGTGTTATCTATTTTTAATTCAAGTAAGGGCTGCAGACGATAATTCCAAGTAGTTCCTACTTTCGCTAGCAAATACTATCGTCCACGACACCTAGCCGAGAATGTCGCTACTACTAGATGCCATCACAACCAGCGCCCAGTGACGAACGTTGGACCATAAGAGCATTAATCAAACCTATCCTACAAATTTTGGCTTCGCACTAGTGTAGTTAGTGGAAGGTTCTTTATCATGCCATAAATCTTTGTCATGGGACCACCGGCTTTACTTCCCCTACGAAGGAAGGCATACTGAGGGATTTTTAACGCTTTTAAAGAATCCGACGACTTCGGCCGGGTTAGAACCCGCGACCTTGGGCATAGAGGCTCAGCATGCTACCAACTACGCCGTTAGTAGAGCAAATAGTTTTGTGATTTTAGGTCACCGACTGAAGAGCAAAAGGCACACATTTTAGAAACATTTCTCACAATCTATTCTGAATCTCTTCCAAGAAGAATTAAAGAACTATGAAATATTTTTCCTCTATTTGTTGACTATATTTTGCACAGAAGGGAAACTGAAAACAGTACAGATGTCCCCTTCTTGTTCCTGAGTAGTTGCGGGGCCCGGGACTGTGCCCTATCACACCGAATAGATAATTCGTGCCCACGTGGTTACATCACTGATTATATTTATTTAAAACTACTCACCAGATAGTTCATGATTGTGCTGTTCTCGTGCTGATGATGAGTACCAACTGAAGAGCACAAACCAATGCACTGTATATATACTCCAAACAGCACCTCACTGAGGCTAAATTTACTTTAACAGCTCTTTAGAAGATTTAACTATCGTCTGTATAATGGAACATTACTAACTTAATGACTCAATGAATGTATTGTCTGTGTAATGCCCTGAGGTCATGTCAGTAAGCTGGTAATTTATAGGACCTTATTTTGTAACCAAAGTGCAACGTAATTCCTACATTATTCTTGGTAGACGAGAAACTTGGTGGTGGTGTGATTGCACTTCAGTAAGAGTTGCTTTTTCATTCGAACAAAATCTGATAACGTTTCATGTGACAAATCTCCACATAGTATAAAACAAAACAAAAACATTCTTGGATGAAACGAGTGATCTTGAGACCCACTGAATAGATTTTGATGCGGCTTTCACCATTCTGTAAAGGATTTCTCGAGGAAGGTTTCTGTGGAAAATCATTTATATTGACCAAAGGAAGCCGAACAGTGAATCGAGTCGAAGAAAAACCTGCCATCCGTGCGCCTTTTAAGCTGGATAAACCGTTAAAAGCATCTATATTGTGATCGCTCTTCAACACAAACAAATATAATTGCCGCTCATATACACAATGAGAATGAAATAGAGAACACGAAATCTTTCCTCCCGGGCAGAAGGACAATAGAACTTGCTTATGGCAACACACCTCCCCCCCCCCCCCTCTTGTAGAAATAATAAATTGAGAGAATAATTATGGAAATCACAAAATAACAACTACGGAGTAGAATGATAGAAAGAAAAGTTATTTTATTCAATGAATCAATATATAGATTACTATACGGAATGTGCCGTACATTACATGTTACAATGGCTACCTAGGCTTACTTGTGGTTGGGGTATTATGTATATTCTGATGCACTTTATGCTCCGCAAACTTGCCTTGTATTTGACCATGGCCTCCTCGATTACCCTACTATGACACTAGGCCAGGCAGTGAAATTTAAATTAGAAGGACTTGGAATTCAGCACAACTAATTATCTAATTGGTCAAACAACTGTTTCTTGAGCTCTGATTGGTGGGATAAACTGATTCATAATGAAAAATAGTGTTATAATGAGCCTCATTATAGTACAGTTTTCTGACAAATAATAGTCAGTCTCGAACATAAACAGTAGTGTGCAACTTGCCTATAATGGTAATTAAGACTCGAGTATGTTTATAAAACGAGCGTAGCGAGTTTCATAATTTCCATACGAGTGTATTATACGCTAGTTGCATAATGTACTTAATGCCTTAATATTTGTCAATGATAGTTACCACACTTACTAAGTTTTCTGATAGGTTTTGTTTTGTTTTTGGAAAGTGTATGTGGGTGTCGCTGTAGGTTTGGTAGTGTTTTGTAGATTTGGATCTGATGATGCTCGATGGACGAGCGAAACATCTCATCCCTTCTTCAATAGTCCATATGAATATCTCTTAAACACATGTAATTTATTTCAGGTTATTTTCTTGGAATTAATTTGTGTTGACCGACTGAAAGTCACAATATCAAAACGAAACGAAACACAAAACCAAAAATAAGCAAAAAACACAAAAGAAACACAAAAGAAACAAACAAAAATAAGAAATCAAAGACATAACGAAAGAAACGTGAAACTATACAAGTGATAGATAATATATGCCTGCAAATTGTATCATACAATAGTTGTTATTGTGGGTATATAGCCCCGTGTAGTTGAGTGTGTGTGTGAAATCTGTCTGACAACTACCATCCGGATTCTTAGGTTTTATCCTATTATTTTCCTTGCCATTTAATGAACCAATTTCAGAATATACGTTTCACACTTCATGTTGCTAAATATATGAACTTCACAGGACCTAAAATGCCTTTATGGGCAGATTACCTCGTAGTTCTGCCCTTTTAAAAAACAATAACTAACTAAAATGCCTAAATAAGGCGTTGCAATCTAATATTCCTAAATCGCTGTTTTCACTTCTTCACATGACAAATACGTCTTTACCCGAATTAAGAGAACATTCTTTGGGCATTAGTGATCTACTGCAAAATAGATAGATAAATAAATACATCATACTAATATATAAAAATGAGATGGTGTTTCTCTGTCTGTCCGTGTGTTAATAACGCAAGAACCACTGGTCCGATTTAAATGACATTTTGCATGGATGTAGCTGATTTACCAGGTTTACATATAGGATACTTTTGATTTCGATATTTTGCACTATTAAAAATGGCGACCATTTTAGTGACGTCACTACACCCTTTGATTTCAAAATTTAATATTTCCATTTCAAAAACGAAGAGAGAATGCTAAGAAATAGCAAACTTTTGATGGCACACCCGAGCTTTAAAATTTAATTTCCTTTCCGAAAGGTCCCTATTACTTTTCGTGTATCTCCAACGGTTAGCGAGTAAATCCCACATTTGTGACGTCACTACAACCTCTGATTTCAAAATTTCATATTTCCATTTCAAATAAAAAGAGAACGCTAAGAAATAGCAAACTTTTGATGGCATATAAGAGCTTTAACATTTAATTTTCTATCTGAAAGGTCGTTATCACTTTTCGTGTATCTCCAACGGTTAGCGAGTAAAACCTAAATTTGTGCAATAAAACACGGTCAACGCCGAGCGGTGCAGTATATCTTAAATACAGGTGTATCTTAATTATACCGACAAAAAATTAGGGACTCTCTGCGTGTTGTGTTAAAGACGATGCCGCAATCGGATTGGCGGAGAAAGTTTCCCTTCGAGAAAATGAGGTTATTTTGTTACTTCCGGGCGCGCGATTCAAATCTACGAACTCGCCGTATTTGCTGAGCCACAGTGCAAGCCGCTGGCCACTGCTGTGCTTCAGGCGGAGACAGAGATAAACTGGTGCGACAGACGCACTCGCTTACTCAGCCCCAGTGGGCAGTATACAGTTTGTTCTACACACATTTGCTACTACTTGTGCGGCATACGTTGGTGAGAATGGATTTATAGCGTCCGGCACCCTAATCGCCGCCAGCCTCATCATTCAACCTTTGTATCAATTGACAGGCGACTGTGTGAAGGAGGGAGCTTCGTGCCTCAGATGCATAAAACTGGCAAGACGTCGTCGGTACGGAACCCCAGAGTTTGAAGAGGCTGTAATAGAAGAAATAAATGATAATCCTTTAACCAGTACGAGTTCTAACGCGTCGAATGTTGGCGCTTCTCATATGACGGTGTGGAGTGTTTGGAAGGACCAGGAATTCTACCCTTGTCGCTAGCAATCGGTGCAAGAACTAACACCTCTGAATTACCCACAACGCCTAACATTTGCAACGTGGGTCTACAGCTAGGTAAATATCCCATTGTCATCATTCCTTTTCATAGATGAAGCTACATTTACGAGAGAAGGCGTGGCAAACTCCAGAAATCGGCATTTTTTGGCGGATGAAAACCCTCATGGAACAGTGGTTCGCTCATTCCAGAATTCCAGAATAGGTTTGTATTTGAGCCGGCATTGTACCACTGCGAACTGTGGATCGAAGTTGGAGGGGGGCATATTGAACATTTCCTGTAATCAAACCATTGGGTGTATTGTTTCTTTCATTCTGTATTTCATTCCATTAACAATGTTGTGAGTAAATAAATGCATGATTGTACAACGGCATCTTTGCGTATGTCAAATAATCAATTTATTGAGACAAACAGACGAGAAGAGAAACTATCGGATACATTTCATGACTGACAAGTGTGTCTTTATTACTGTGTGTCCTTGTAGTCTACTGTGTGTGCGATTACGGCTGCTTACAAAACAAGTAAACAAATTTGGATATTGCCTCAACGGGACAAGGGCAATTCTGCGCGAGGCGAACGAGGAATCTTGCGCACTCACGCCAGCATATCTCTGTATCCTTCTATCATACTCCCTTCCCGTGCCTGAAGCACAGCAGTGGCCAGCGGCTTGCGCTCTCGCTCAGCAAATACGGCGAGTTCGTCGGTTTGAATCGCGCACCCGGAAGTAACATAGTAACCTCATTTTCACGAAAGGAAAATTTTCATCCGTCAATCCGATTGCGGCATCGTCTCTTACATAACACGCAGAGCGTCCTTGATTATTTTGTCGGTATAATTAAGATGTACCCTTTATATAAAAATGAAAGTTTTTCTGTTTTTTATGAATTTCTACGGAAATTTGAGTTCTTTACGGGTTTCAGACTCTTTTATGATGGATGCGCGCGAAAAAAAATTGTCTGTCTGTTTGTTTGTTTGTTTGTTTATCTGTGGACAACGTTGTTCCCTTATAACTCGAGAACGGCTGGGTGTATCAACGTAAAATTTGGTACAGATAACCATCAGAGGCATGTCGCTAATCATTGCTGTAACTCTTCTCTGTACCTCTCATAATAGGGGGCCTCCCCCCTTAAAATACATACTGAAATAGGCGTAGAAAGACGAGACAAAGCCCATTTTCAGCCCCTCAATGAAAAAAAATCCACAGCCTGCTTCCAGTCTCCGACCGGGTCAGGAATGGAATGAATGAAGTCCCCATCTAGCGGCGAGGATATGAACTGTGCCGGCTGCCGAGGCCTGACGCACTCCTCTGGGACAATGATTAAATGAATGACAGATGAAATGAAATGATAGTGGAGAGTGTTGCTGGAATGAAATTTTGACAGGGAAAACCGGAGTACCCGGAGAAAAACCTGTCTGCCTCCGTTTTGTCCAGCACAGATCTCACATGGAGTGACCGGGATTTGAACCACGGACCCAGTGGTGAGAGGCCGGCGTGCTGCCGCCTAAGCCACGGAGGCTTAGCCCCTCAATATGAGAGATAAAACTCAGGGTCCCCGAAAACCACATTTTAAGGCCCTAAAACCAACCGTTTTTGAGATATTCCCAGAAAAATAATGTCATAATAAACTTTTGAACGAATGCAAGACGGTAACCATGGCAATAGAATCTCAGAGGTTCATCTATTGCTGTAAAACGCAATGCAATTCCATTTATTACATAACTGAGAACATTTTCTAACGGCTAAAATGAACCAATTTGGTTTCTAAAGGAACCAAATTAAGCTGTAAAATACATCAATACGTATAATGCACTTAAGGGGGTCAAGGGGGTAATCTAGAATGTTTTCACGCGATTTACACCTGCGGGTGATGTACGGAAGGTCTATTATATTCCTATCCCTTTATTGATGATGATGACGATAATTGCTGTTTTAAGGGGTTTAACATCTAGGTTATCGGCCCCTAATGGTTTGGGTGATCGTAAAGATGAAAAAGAAGTGTAAACTATAACTAAAATTAACTACTAACTTATATACCAGAAGAAGAAATGGAAAACAAAAAGAGAATATGGCAAATAAAGGACAGGAGGAAAACAAATACCCTAAACCCTCGAAGAATTCGGGTTGAGGGACTTGGAAGAAAGGAGAGCCATGAAAGGCAGATAGGAAAGTGAAAGAGGAGAAATTCCGCCCCAGAGGTAATGGATAAAAGGGGGAAAACCGGACCTGTTCAGGAATCCTTCGGGGTCGCCAAGTCCCGAACTCACCAGCCGTGAGCCCCTGAGGGTGTAGCAATATCCAGGGTGCACCAGAAGTGGTGGGACTACATACACCCTGCCTCCTTGAGGGCCTTGAGCAGAAGGCAGGAGATAATATGAAAAGGAAAAGACGGCTGACCCCTCGCTGAAGGAGGGTATCAGAAAATATGAGACAAGGGACAATTAAGGCGGGAAAGGAAGAGACTCCCTAGGCCTCGGATTCCCTAATACCGTCGGGATTGGAAGAGAACAAAAGTTGACCAAGGGAGGTCGACGGGAAAGAAGACGGAGAGGAGCCCGGTACAAGTAAGTGGAAGCAATGCCGGACTCAGCTGGGATCCCGTGGTCGCCAACCCACGTCCCACTAGATGTGAGCCCCTGGGGGTATCCCTATATTATATTATAGAATTATTATTATAATATTATGGCGTACAACGACGTGACAAAGTCCCTCAGTGCCAGAAACAAAACTCGGGGGCCCCAAAGGGTCCTCGAAAACTATATTATAAGGCTCTAAAACCAACAGTTTCTGAAAATTTTCCAGAAAAATAATTTAATTTAATTTAACAAACTAATGAAGAAATGCAAGTCGGTAACCATGACAACAGTATCTCAAGGGGTGACATCCAACTTTCCATCTATTTCTGTAAGGAGCAAAGTCAGGTCATTTATTACATTTCTGTGAAAGTTTGCAAATGGATATAAGATTATCTCGGAACCAACTTAGACTGTATAATTCATCAATCCAAGGGGTAACCTAGAATTTTTTCACGCAATTTTCACGTGTGACATATCGTACAGTAGGTCTATTATATCTCCAAACAGCAAACATTATTTTCCTGAATTGAATCAGCATTTTTTTTGCGGATTTTAAGAATTTGGGCCATTTTACTCTAAAGAACTTGAATTTTCAGTCACCTCAAGCCTTTATCTCTCTCTATATAAAATGAAAGTTTGTCTGTTTTTTCTGAATTTCCGCGGAAATTTGCGATATTTGCGCGTTTCAGACTGTTTAATGATGGATGCGCGCAAAAATAATTTTTTTGTCTGTCTGTCTGTATGTCTGTTTGTTTGTCTGTGGACAATTTTTTGTGTCCTTATAACTCGAGAACGGCTGAGTGGATCAACGTAAAATTTGATACAGATATCCTTCAGAGGCACGACACTAATCATTGATGTACCTCTTCTCCGTACCTCTCATAAAAGGGGCCCTACCCCCCCCCCCTTAAAATACATGCTGAAATACGCGTAGAAGGGTGAAACAAAGCTCATTTTCAGCCCCTCAATGTGAGAAGCGAAACTCCCGAAAACCATATTTTAAGGCCCTAAAACCAACAGTTTTTGAGATATTCCCAGAAAACTAATTTCGCTTAATAAATAAATTAATGAAAGAAAGCATGCCGGTAACCATGGCAACTGAATCTCAGAGGTCCATCTATTTCTGTAAAGACGCAATGCAATTCCATATATTACATTACTGTGAAGGTTTGCAAACCGCTATAATGTTTTAACGGATCCAAATTAAGCTGAAATATTCATCAATACATACAATGCGCTTAAGGGGTCAAGGGGTACTCTAGAATTTTTTCACGCGATTTACACGTGCAGGTATGGTACGGAAGGTCTATTATATCCCTATCCCTATATTGTTATATTATTATTATTACTATTCTTATAATTATAATCATTATTATGGCGAACAACGACGAGACAAAGCTCATTTTCAAACCCTTGGTGTCAGAAACAAAACTCGGGGCCCCTCAAGAGCCGTAAAGGGTCCCCGAAAACTATATTTTAAGGCTCTAAACCCAACAGTTACTTAGATATTCCCAGAAAACTAATTTCATTTAATAAACTAAAGAAGGAATGCAAGCCACTAACCATGACACAGTAACTCAAGAGGTGGCATCCAACTTTCCATCTATTTCTGGCATAAGTAATGCCACTCCATTTATTGCATTTCGGTGAAAGGTTGCAAATGGCTATAAGGTTATCACGGAACCAACTAAAACTGTAAAATTCATCAATGCGCTTAAGGGGTTCAAGGAGTACCCTAGATTTTTTTCACACGACTTACTCGTGCGATATGTCGTACAGAAGGTCTATTATATCTCCAAACAGAAACATTATTTTCAAAAATTCCCGATTTGAAATAGTAGACAGTTTTTTTGCTGATTTTAGGAATTTGGGCCATTGGAGGCTAAAATAACTGAATTTTCATGCACCACAAGCCTTTATAATTTATAAAAGGGGTCTTCCTGTAGTTGGGCACTTGACACAACGGTTAGGGTCAGTACGTATGTGACGTGTATTGCGATTCGTCTACGAGGTTTTCAATTTTATTTTCACGCCAGGAAGAACACGTTAGGTAAATTTAGTTTGAGAGCACATTTTAACTAATCATTTTTCTTTGCCAACAAACAGGTTCCAAGCCCCTAAACATTGCAACAGTAGCTCAATTGATAACATCTGGTTATTAATACCGAAGACCGTTCGAAGAATGGGTACTTCTGCTAGTAATTTATAAAAGGGGTCTTCCTGTGTATGGGGATCTAACACAACGGTGATGGTCAGTTTTTACGTGACGTGTATTGCGTTTCATCTACGAGGCTTTCAATTTTATTTCACGTCAGGAAGTACACGTTAGGTGAATTTAGTTTCAGAGCACATTTTAACTAATCTTATTTTTTTTTTCGTCATATGGCTTCATCGAAGGATGATTTTGTTTGATACTGTGTGGTAGATATACCCATATTTGGATATCTGGGTGATATGTTGTAGACAATAGAATTGTCTCTCTGTTTTTCTGTGTATCTTTATGTACTCCTATAATCGTGTTCGGATGCTTGGTGTATCGTAAAATTAGGTATGCTATCCATGAGAGTCAATACACCAATCATTTATAAAATTCTTCACCGTACTTTTCCTACAGTAGAAGGGTGGATATAGGGAAAAACTTATCAAAATACATGCTAAAATAGGCGAAATATAAAAATTTTCCTAGAAGGACGACCAAAGCATATGTTGCGCTTCTCAATGTGTGACACAAAATTCGGGAGTCTAAAAGGTCTCCGAAAACCACATTTTAAGGCCCTTAACAGTGTGTGTGATATTCCCAGAAAACTAACTTCGTTCTGATAAACTTATGAAGGAATGACAAACCGCTAACCATTGCAACGGTAGCTCAATTGATAATGTCTGGTGTTAACATCGAACGCCGTTCGAAGAACGGGTACTTCTGCTAGTCTATATATATATAAATAAATTGTATGTGATAGTTTGTCTGTCTGTCCGCGGGTGTGTATGTCTCCTATGCGTTCATATACCAATCAACCGATTGCGATGAAACTTGGGTGAGATGTTGAGTACACTCCAAGGAAGGTTTCTGACTTAGTAAATCCATTTTACAATTGGTAGCGAACGCATAGATTCAACAAATGAGCAACGATGCGCGAAGCGTTTCAACCCAGTCCCGTATGTGTTCATATACCATTCGTCCGATAGCGATGAAACTTGGGTGAGTTGTTGTATACACTTCCGTGAAGGTTTCAAAATTAGTGAATACATTTCACAGTAGATAGCGCACGAGTAGATTCAACAAATGAGCGACGACACGCAAAGCGTTTCAACAAAGTCCCGTATGCATTCATATACCATTCGTCCGATAGCTATGAAACTTGCGTAAAATGTTGTGTACACTTCAGGGAAATTTTCTGGCATACTAAATCCACTTTACAATAGGCAGCGCACGAGTAGATTTCACAAATGTGCTACGGCGCGCGAAGCATTTCAACCAAGTCACGTATGCGTTCATATACCATTCGTCCGATAGCTATGAGACTAGGCTGAGATGTTGTGTGCACTCCAGGGAAGGTTTCTGGCTTAGTAAATCCCTTTAAAAATTGGTAGAGCACGAGTAGAATCAACAAATGAGCGACGACGTGCGAAGCGTTTTAACAAAGTCCCATATAAGGTCATATACCATTTATCCGATAGCGATGAAACTTGGGTGAGATGTTGTGTAAACTGCAGGGAAGATTTCTGGCTTAGTACATCCATTTTACAATAGGTAGCGCGCCAGTAGATTCATCAAATGAGCGATGACACGCGAAGCGTTTCAACAAAGTCCCGTATAAGGTCATATACCATTCGTCTGATAGTGATAAATGTTTGGTGAATTGTTGTGTACACTCCAGGTAAGGTTTCTGGCTTAGTAAATCCATTTTACAATACGAAGCGCACGTTTAGATTCAACAAATGAGTGACTACGCGCGAAACGTTTCGACAACGTCCCGTATACGTTCACATACCATTCATCCGATAGCGATGAAACTTGGGTGAGATGTTGTGTACACTCCAGGGAAGGTTTCTGGCTGAGTACATCCATATTACAATACGTAGCGCAAGAGTAGAATCAACAAATGAGCGACGACACGCGAAGCGTTTCAACCAAGTCCCGTATGCATTCATATACCATTCGTCCGATAGCTAAGAAACTTGGATGAGATGTTGTGTACACTTCATGGAAGGTTTCTGGCTTAGTAAATTCACTATACAATAGGCAGCGCACAAGTAGATTCAACAAATGAGGGACGACGCGCGATGCGTTTCAACAAAGTCCCGTATAAGGTCATATACCATTCTGCCGTTAGCGGTGAAACTTGGGTGAAATATGGTGGACACTCCAAGGAAGGTCTCTGGCTTAGTAAATACATTTCACAGTAGGTAGCACACGAGTAGATTCAACAAATGAACGACGACACGCGGATCGTTTCAATACAGTCCCCTATGTCTTCATATCCCATTAGTCCGATAGCGATGAAACTTGGGTGAGATGTTGTGGACACTTACGTGACGGTTTCTAACTTAGTAAATACATTTTACAGTAGGTAGCGCACGAGTAGATTCAACAAATGAGTGACGGGGCGCGAATCGTTTTTAAAAAAATCCGGTATGCTTTCATATACTATTCATCCGATTGCGATGAAACATTGAACATTTATTTTGTATACGCCAGGGAAGGGTTTCGACTTAGTAAACCCATTTCACAATAAGTAGCGCATGAGTAGATGCAACAAATGGGTGACGACGCGCGAAGCGTTTCAACAAAATCCCCTATTGCGTTCATATAACCTTCTTCGATTGCGATGAAACCTTGATGAGTTATTGTGTACACGCCAGGGAAGGGTTTCGACTTAGTAAATCCATTTCACAATAGGTAGCGCACGAGTATAAGCAACATATGGGTGACAACGCGCGAAGCGTTTCAACAAAATCCCCTATGCGTTCAAATAATCTTCTTCGATTGTGATGAAACGTTGATGAGTTATTGTGTACACGCCAGGGTAGGGTTTGACTTAGTAAATCCATTTCTCAATAGGTAGCGTACGAATAGAATCAACAAATGAGTGACAGCGCTCGAATCGTTCAAACAAAATCCCGTATACGTTCATATGGCATTCAACCGATTGCGATGAAACTTTTGAAAGTTGTTGTGCACGCTCCCACGAATGATTCTAAATTAGAAAATCCATTTTACGATAGCTTAGAGGCAGTTAACGGAAATTGAAAAACATGTTGTGTATCCAAAAGCACTTCAAGAAACAGAATTTCAACGCCAACACTTTCTTTGATTGGCATTGCAACGCATGCCGGGTACAACTTGTTAAATATAAATAAGACTGGCTGCGTGGCTCAGCGGTAACGTTCTCGCCTGCTGAGCTCAAGGTTGCAGGATCGAATCCTGGCACCTTCGTCTGGCATTTGATGGTACGCAAATGCGAGGGAGCCGTGCCAGTAGATTCACTGGCACGTTAAAGATACCCTTTGGGGTAAAGTTCCGGCACCCCGGCGTCTCTAAAAGCCAGAGTGGTTAAAAGGGGCGTAAAACCATTAGTCGAACATTACTATTAAATATAAAGAATATTAATTTCACAGTTTTGCCGGTTATTTAGTATGCGCGCCAAAAAACCACGTGTGACAGAATACGCAACTCTAAGCGCGTGACAAATGCAGGGTTAGTAAAATAGAGAAAGGTGTTTGAAGTGCGTAACGTCTAGGTCATCAGCCCCTAATGATAAGTGAAAATGAAAATCCACAGCCTGCTTCCAGTCTCCGACCGGGTCAGGAATGGAATGAATGAAGCCCCCATCTAGCGGCGAGGATATGAACTGTGCCGGCTGCCGAGGCCTGACGCACTCCTCTGGGGCAATGATTAAATGAATGACAGATGAAATGAAATGATAGTGGAGAGTGTTGCTGGAATTAAATTTGACAGGGAAAACCGGAGTACCCGGAGAAAAACCTGTCTGCCTCCGTGTTGTCCAGCACAGATCTCACATGGAGTGACAGGGATTTGAACCACGGACCCAGCGGTGAGAGGCCGGCGTGCTGCCGCCTAAGCTGAAAATGGGAAACAGTATTACTACAACAGTTGCCTCCTAGATAAAAGAAGAATGAACATCAGAATAAAAGACAAAGAAAACAAGTAGTTCCGTGAAGAACTATACAGCCTATTTTCATATATCCTACTAATATCAATTGCCTCTATCAAAATACAAATTGTCAGTTTGATTGTTGTAATAGATTCGTAGATATTGAGAACCGTCTAAATATTTTGGATGGTCACCATGTTGGATTTTTATATTATAGGCCTTAGATTTATGTACTATTACATGAGGATTATTGTGTAGGTGTTTTATTCGAACTTCAATCGCACGATTAGGACACAAGAAATAATAGCGGGATTTTAAAATTTCGCTCAGCCGCCATCTTGTGGTTATGAAAATAATTTAAATGAATTAAATGCCAGTCGATTAACATTAGTATAAGCATATACCGTATCAAGTTTCACTGCACTTGGATGGTTAAAACGCAAGAAACGTCCATTTGAATATTTATACTTCGCGTCGCCATGTTGGATTTGTGCGCACCAGGTTATTGAACGTCCCATAGGTGAACTTATGCTTATAGCCTCTATACACTTACGAAATTTCAGTTTGATTGCAGTAGTAGATTAATAAATATTGAGAACTGTCTAAATATTTCGGATGGTCACCATGTTGGATTTTAATATATGTAGGCCATAGAGTTATGTACTATTAGATGATGATTATTGTGTACATTCATTATGCAAATGTTGATTTCGATCGCATGATTAGAACACAAGAAATAAAACCATAAGTTTCGAAATTCGCACAGCCGCCATATTGAGGTTATATAAACAATTGAACTAAATTAGATACCAATGCATTACAATGTGTTTTAACATTTGCTATACCAATTTTCATTGCGTTTGGATCATTAAATCGCGAGAAAAGTCTATTTAAATCATTCAACCTCGCTTGGCCGCCATGTTCGTTTTGTAGTTAACCGGTTTTTGAAAGTCTCATAGATGACCACTTGCAGTAGTGCCCTTTATCTGCGTACGAAATTTCAGGGTGATACCGCTAACAGTTTCAGAGATATAGAATGCCGGTGAAATATTTCGCACAGCCGCCATCTTGAGGTTATGGAAACAATAGAACAAAGTTAGATGTCGGTGCATTACAATGTGAATAAACATATACTGCACCAAGTTTCATGGCGTTTGGTTGGTTAAAACGCAAGAAACATCTATTTAAAAGTCCCAAATTCGCTTGGCCACCATGTTGGTTTTGTAGTTACCAGGTTTTCAAAAGTCACATAGGTGAACTTCTAGTAGTTCCGTTTATCACCGTACAAAATTCCAGGGTGATGTCGGTAATAGTTTCGGAGATATTGAATGCTGGTGAAATATTTCGCAGAGCCGCCATGTTGGATTGGTGAGACGTAACAAAATTTGAAGGGCATGGTCGGGGTCGGCCGGAATAGTGCTATTAACTTACAGAGTTTCATTGAAATCGCTCCAGCCGTTTAGAAGTTATTACGGGACACACACACACACCATCACACACACACAGACACACACACGGACAAAAGGTGACCTCATAAGCCTATTTTTAGCCTACTTTTCACATTTTGCAAAAATGAGAAAAAAGTAGACTTATGAGATCGGGCAAATGTGTGTCTGTCTGTCTGTCTGTCTGTCTGTCTGTCCTTCTGTCTGTCTGTCTGGCTGTGTGTGTGTCCCCCCCTATCAACTCCTAAACGGCTGCAGCAATCGAAACAAAATTTGGTAGGAGTAAAGATCTACACCTGAATATCTCACGGCCATATTTGAAAATGATGTCAGTGCTACCAACTGCTAAAAAATCGCAATTGAAATTTGAGCTCCATGTTGGATATCTTGGAAAGTATGAATGGGAGCTATTTCAAAATTGGCACACGTACAGACCATAATATTTCAGTTTAATTTCCAGGAGGCCAAACATGGCAGTGTTGCCAAAATGATTATAAGCCTCCTGATAGGTCCAATTTTTAAATGCATATAACTTCTACACTATCAATTGGAATTCAACCAAATTTCGTATGTTGTATGTGTACATAACCAGATATGACTGAGCGTATTCTTAAGACCTACCAGGGCTACCAACTGTTAATAAATGCTCCTAATTTATTTTATCCAAATACCAATATATCAGAAAGTATGCAAGCCGTCAGCTTTAAACTATGCACACGTATAGTACCTGACATTCTATATTAATTTGGAGTAACTTATATACGTCAGTGCTACCAACATGATTCTAAGCCTGCTGACAGGTCCAACTTTAAATACATGCAACTTCCATACTATCATTTGGATTTCAACCAAATTTCGTATGTGTTATGTGTACCATAACAGATATGACTATGCGTATTCTAAGGAGCAACCAGGGCTGCCAACTGTTAATATGTGCTGTCCCTATTTTTGTTTCCCTAATATCAATATATCAGAAAGTATGCAAGCCAATAGCTCTAAAATTTGCACACGTATAGTACCTGGCATTCTAGACGAATTTGGAGTAACTAATATACGTCAGTGCTGCCAACATGATTCTAAGCCTGCTGATAGGTCCAATTTTAAAATGCATGTAACTTCTATACTAACTAATGGATTTCATTCAAAATTGGCACAACAATAGATCAGATTATTTCAGATTATTTCTGACCAATACATGCATGACATTGTTGCCAACATGATTTTACGCGCGCTGTTAGATCCAATGTTTAACTGCATGTAACGTCCATGCGATTCATTGGACTTCAACCAAATTTTGTATTTTGTACCTTAAGAGATGGAACTAAGAATATATTCAGTCATCAGGGCTGCCAACTGTAGTGCTCTATTAGGATACATTATGCCAGGTATACAGTATTTCGAACTAATTGGAAATTTCGATATTAGCAACTTAATTTCGTCATTATTCTAGATAGGTTCATATTCTGTAGAATAATCATTGGCATGAAAAGTAGGCTGTATAGTTCTTAACGGAACTTCTTGTTTTTATTTTTTTTCATAAATGAAAATAGGATTGGGGGACTTGGAAAAAAGTATTGATATGAAAGGCATATAAGAAAGGAAAAGAGAGCAAGATTCACCCAAAAGCACCGGGAAAAGATCGGACTCAGCTGATTACATCCATCGGGGAGCGTAGCGCTCTCGTGGTGGGACTTCAAATCCAGGGTAATCCAGGGTAATTAAATGCTCGTACAACAAATTATTTTAGGTATTATGACGTGTCTGTAGAAGTTTCGCCCTGATGTTCTGATTGTCTTCGTCAACAGACCTCAGTGCATTCTGTCTGGACCCTTTGTGGGACAACAATTACTTTCTATATCCCGTCTATGAAGGGTATTACAGTGCTTCTGCGTAAAGGAGTTTCGTAAGATCTTTCAGATCCTTTAACACAGGTTGGTTCCCTATGAGGGCACGGAATTGAGAGTTTGAGGGCATTTCTCTTCCCTATCTCATATGTTCCTTCTTTTCCATTCTGTGGTTGGCGACCACGGTAGCCCAGGTGGGTCCGGCATTCTTCAACTTACGTTTCGACCTTCCATTGTCAACTCCATTCTGTTCCGACCCTGATGGTATTCGGTTGTACGAGGCCTAGGGTGTCTCTCATTTTCCCTCCTTAATTGCCCCTGTATATTTGGCTGAGTTCATTTGAATCCAGAACCTCCAACAATATGTTGTGAATTCTTCTCTCTTCTTTTTCATAATCATACATTTGCAATGATTGTAATGTATCTGTCGATTTATTTTCACCCCAAATAATGCACATATAAACCACAGAGAAAACCCTTACTGGCTTACAATTGGGTCAAGACTGAAGCAGAATTATTGTGCAATAATATAAGTCAGGAATGGAGTGTGGGAAACGGCTCTGGTTGTTTAAAATCTCGATGTCTCGATATTACGTCATTGAAACACCTACTTTATTCAGTCGCGCGCGGAATTCCATTCCGCAGAAATGCACTCTCCAAATAAAGTTCTCACTGTTGTCGAACGATTGGGACATAAATGAAAAGTTTAAATGTAGTAAATGTGAACAATAAAATGGCAGCTCATTCTCATTCTTCCTGATACCCTCAATCTTCGAGGGGTCAGAATTTTTCTTTGCTTTTCTGGTAGCCTATCTGCAGTCTTCGGAACACAATCCTAAATGTGGTAGTGTGTGTGTAGCCTCACCACTTATAGTATGGTGCACCCTCAATCGTGCAACAAGCACAAGGTCTCACGGCTGATGAACCCGGGAGTTGGTGACACCGAGGGGTTTTTGAGCTGGGCCCACTGACTTTAGGGCGGACCCTCTCCTCTTTCCCTTACCTATCTGCCTTTCATGGCTCTAATTCTTTAATAGTCACTCTTTGATGATTGTGGACAGGATTCTTCTTTCTGTCTTTTAGTTCCTTAAACCCAGTTGTTCTCCAATACCTTTTGTGGCATGTAAGTTAGAAAAGTCAGTAGTGAGAAGAAGAAGGTCTGGTAGTTTTCATTTGAGGCTTACGCTATTCCTTGACATTACGGGCTGATTACCTAGATCTTTCACCCCTTAAATCAGCAATCTCCATCACCACCAATTTACATTTTGAAGCACGAAGCGTTATTGGCTGACCACCCTCATTTCTACGCCGTTTCGTCAACTATTCACCACTTAGAGTCTGCTAACAATGTGTCCTTCATGAAATAATCGTAAAAGGAAAATTAAATTAGCTGTAGCCTATATAGCGAATCTGTAACTTCCTGCTAAGGTGCGAAATATTCCGTAGATTAGCTACCTTTACAGCCAATTGTCTTTAGAATATTCTGTGACCTGGCAATGTTGTCATAATAGGTTAAACTCTTGTAAAACAGCATCTTCGTGAGTGCATTGAGGGTAATAAAGCACGGTATCAACAAGTGGATATCAGTGAATATACCGTATGAAGAACATTTCCCCAGCTAATAAGATGTTATGCAAGTATTGAAGATGGTGTCTCAAGTGTTGGATATATAAGGTACGGACCCTCAGCAGTCAGCACACATCCTCTGCTGCTTTCAGTGTTAAGAGAGCAACTCCTACAACATGGCTAAATACCTGGTAAGTAGCTCTTTCTATGATTACAAAGATATATGTGAAGCAATAGCTACCATAATATGTACTGTAGGCTAAGTGTACCTACTGCCGTATCAACGGGGTGGGGGATTATATTGATTTCTCTGTGGTGAGTGATTTTTGCGGCCGGATGCGCTTCCTGACGCTAACCACCTCAGAGGCGTTAATGGAAGATGAACTGTTGCAGTTGCTTGAATCTTCAGTCTTTTGACCGGTTTGATGCAGCGACCATGCCTCCCTGTCCTGAGCTAATTGTTTCATCACTACATAGTTACCACATCCTACATCCGAGGCAATCTGTTTAACATATTCTAACCTTGGTCTATCCCTACATTTCTTGCCCTCGACCCTTTTTTCCACAACTGAGTTTTTCTATTCCTGGGTGTGTTCTAGTTTATATGAAAGAAAATGAACCAAACCTGGATGCAGCCGTCTTGACATTTGCTTGCAGTTGTAAAAGGGAAACTAATTCAAAGACGGCCGACGGAGGGGTTCGATCCCACTCGCATAACAAAACATGGCCTTGTTCGATGGAATTCGAAAATTTGTTTCACTTCTCTTTAGTTGGTTGGTTGGTTCCTCAGTTTAGGGGCTGCGACTACGCGGTCATGTAGCCCCGTGTACTTTGGGTGTGTGTAGAATCTGTCTGATAACCGCTGTTAGTTGTGATGACTGTATTAGTGTGTGTATCTGTTTTCAATTCAAGTAAGGACTGCAGACATTTTAATTTTTTTCAAGTAATTCCTACTTTTGCCGCCAAACGCCACCGTCAGCGACTACTAGCTCAGAACCTGGTTACAGACACCACTGCAGTCGGAACCTAAGATCGTTTGTCAAATGTTTAACCTAACCTAATTTAGCTTCACATAGGTGTAATTAGAGGAAAGTTCTTTAACATGTCATAAATCTATGACATGGGACCGCCGGCTTTACTTCCCCTCCGAAGGAAGTGATACTGAGGAATTTTTAACGCTCTTAAAAAATCCGACGACTTCGGCCTGGTTTGAACCCGCGACCTTGGGCATAGAAGCTCAGTATACTACCAACTACGCCTCTTCATTGTGCAGTGGCAAGCATTGTTGGGTGTCACCGTGGAGGCCCGGGTTCGATTCCCGGCTCTGCCAAGAAATTTAATTCTGGTCTGAGGGATGAAATGTGGTACACTCAAATTTGAGGAACAACTGAGAAGAGGTGGGTTCGATTTCTACCTCATACATCCTAGAACCCTCCAGGGGCTCACATCTAGTGGGACGTGGGTTGGCGACCTCGGGACCCCTGCTGAGTCCGGCATTGCTTTCACTTACTTGGCCGGGCTCCTCTCCATCTTCTTTCCTGTCAACCTCCCTTGGTCAACTCTTGTTCTCTTTCGACCCCGATGGTATTAGGGTATCCGAGGCCTAGGGAGTCTCTTCCTTTCCAGCCTTAATTGGCCCTTGTCTCATCTTTTCTGATTCCCTCCTTCTGCTACTGGTCAGCCTTCTTTTTCTTTTAATGATATCTCCTGCCTTCTGCTCAAGGCCCTCAAGGAGGCAGGGTGGGTATGTAGCCCCACCACTTCTGGTGCACCCTGGATATTGCTACACCCTTAAGGGCTCACGGCTGGTGAGTTCGGGAGTTAACGATCCCGAGGGATTCCTGAGCTGGGTCGGTTTATTCCCCATTTTCCACTGACTTTGGGCGGCCCCCCTTCCTCATTCCCTTTCCTATCTGCCTTTCATGGCTCTCCCTCCTTCCAAGTCCCCCAATCCTCATTCTTCGAGGGTTGAGGGCATTTCTTTTCTTCCTGTCCTTTATTTGCCTTATCCTTTATTTGTTTACCATTTCTTCTTCTAGTATGTAAGTTTGTAGTTAGTATTAGTTATAGTTTACATTCTCATCTCATCCTTCACTATCACCCAAACCATTAGGGGTCGATAGCCTAGATGTTAGGACTCTTAAATCAACAATTATCATCATCCTAGAAGTGGTTTTCTGTGGTTTCCCCACTTCTACTCCAGGCAAATGCCGGGATGGTACCTAACTAAAGGATACGGCCGCTTCCTACCGATATCCTACCTCAATTACAAATACACACACTGGTACAAGCATCGCAGTGACACAGGTTATCAGACAAATCTTATACGTACCCAAGAACACGGGGTTACATAACCGTGGTGTCGCAAAGCCCCTAAAAGAATTAACAACAACAGAAAGGTTAACTGGTATTCATCGTCTAGATATGAAAATCATATCTATAGTTCGACGTTCCTCAGTACAGCGGATGAACTTTCTTTATTTTTTTTCTTATTTGAACATTATTATCGTAATTTTCTCCATCACCCAAACCATTAGGGGCCAATAACCTAGATATTCGTTGCCACAAAACAATAAGTATCTACGTTAACTAACAACATTTGCTGTGATGCAATGAAAGGTTGAAACAAAATAAAGATGAATTAACGCCAAACATTACCGCTGTTATAAATGTAACGATCTTTAGTGATATTGACGATACGATTCGTCACTACGCACGCGCCTCTTTAGTTACACATTCCTGCTGTTGAGGCGATGTTATTTGAAAGAAGACTTACCTTCTCTTTAGTCAGAGTCCATACAACCATTGACTTCACATTTTCAATCTCTATGGTGAAGAATTTACACTATTCATTTGTTCAAAGCGATGACAAAGTCTGGCTTATGTTTGACTTCTATGCGCTGTAACGGCTGACAGCAGACCAAGTATTAGATTGAGAAGTGGCGATTCTAAACGTTTATTGTGATGATGATGATGATTGTTGGTTTAAGGGGCCTAACATCTACGTTATCGGCCCCTAATGGTCTGGGTGATAGCGTAAATGACAATAAAGTAGAAACCAGAACGAAAATTAAGTGAGAAGGAAAATACTTGCACAAAGGAAATCAGATTGAAACTACTCACAAAATGGAGAGCGGTAATAATTTCAAAAGGGAATTTAGAACGCACAAAATGTTGGTTAGCTTCAAAATAGATACAAAATGCAATGTAGAGTCGAAATACCTTACTCACAAAATGCAAGTGAAATTCAAAATACTTACAAAATGCAAATGAGATTGAAAATACGTACAAAATGCAATTGAGATTCAAAATACTTACAAAATGCAATTAAAATTGAAAAAACATAATGCAATTTAGATTGAAAAACGCGCATTTCAGATTCCAAAAAATCACAAAGTGCAATTGAAATTCCAAATACTTACAAAATGCAATTGAAATTGAAAAGCTTACAAAATGCATTGTAGATTCAAACTACTCAATTGGATGGACATTACTTACAAAACGGAATTAAGTTGAAAATACCCACAAAATGCAATTGAGAATCAAAATACTTGCAAAATGCCCACCATACAAAATGCAATTTAGATTGAAAATACTTGCAAAAAGCGGTTTAGTTGAAAATACAAAATGCAATTGAAATTCAAAATACTCACAAAAATCCTATCCCCTATATTGAAAGACTTACTAAAAAGCAATTTAGTTTGTCAATCCTTACAATTGAGGTTGAAAACACTCGCAAAATGCAATTTACTGTCGATCGAAAGGACTTACAAAATGCATCGTAGACTGAAAACACCTACAATATGGAGTGTAGATGCAAAAAAATCGCTAAATGGAATTTAGATACACGGGGAGCCAATTAACAAAATACTGTGCGGGAATCTTAAAGAGAAAAGGAAATATAATGAAAAGAAAACAAGAGGTCTGACTCCTCGAAGAAGGAGGGATCTGGAAAGATGAGACAAGGGCCAATTAAGGCGGGAAAGTGAAAGACTCCCTAGGCCTTGGATACTCTAATACCGTCGAGGTCGGAAAAGAACAAGAGTTGACCAAGGGAGGTCGACGGGAAAGAAGACGTAGAGGAGTCCAGCACAAGTAAGTGGAAGCAATGCGGGACTTAGCTGGGGTCCCGTGGTCGCCAATCCACGTCCTACTAGATGCGAACTCCTGGGGGGAAAACGTTTATTGTGCTCGAGAGGGGGTGTAGGGGATACATCCCCCCTAAAAAAAACTTTAGCCAGCCACTACATAAGGTAGTCTTTATCTATATCCATATACACCATCTTCCCCGAAATTATTTTACTGGTGCGCCCCTGAAGGAAACTTATATGAGCACATGTGTGTAAAATGTAACCCAATGTAATATGTAACATATGGAACGAATGGGAGAAGGGAGAATATGTTAAATTGACTTAGGGACCTCGATGGAGAATGGGGTTAAAATGTGTGAGAATAACTCAGCATATCACACACAAAAAAGAACTCTCAGGTAATATTTCATTTTGAATTAATACTTTCAAAACCAATATACTTATCATGTACTATTGTCACTAAGCGATATATGGCAACGTTGCAAAGTGAGGCGACGGTACCGTGACAATAACATAACCTCTTATTACTCTCCAGTGCCTTCGCTCTTATGAACCTACCAAGAACAGCAACAAGTGCCCTTGAAGCGTGTGACAAATGTTTTTCCTCTAACTTTTATACCCTTATAAAACTTCCGGCAGTTTTGCTTGTCTCTGTGGCTACCGCCAAACGGACTTTCCGAGTTTGAGTAGGTTGAAAACATACTTAATTAAGAAATTCTACTTCTGAAAACAGACTCAACGGTCTATCATTGGTATCTATTCACAGAGGCATACAGAACACTGACGAAATTATAAACCGATTTGGTAATGCTTCAAGAAACCTTGACTTTATAATATTATAGTGTAAGTTGTAAATCAAAACAGTAATGTTAATTCTTTCTAAATACTATAAAGTGAGCAATTAATAAACAGTAACATAAAATTGTCTTAGTTGTGTTTGACATTAACCAAATATAAAACATCACAACACATTGGTTCAAGAAGTGATGCCAGATAGCCTGAAATCTCATCATTTTGCACCAAACTATACTCCCTTTTCTTTGGGAGTTATTCCACGTCCCCAAACCTACACATATTCCCCCACCCCCAAAATGAAACTCTATATACGCCCCTGTACCACACGATGGTTGTTTATTCATCTGAAAATGCATAGCAATTAAGAGGTTAAGAATCTTAGAGTTTATGCTCCCGTACCGCGGAGTAATTTGTGACGTCACTTGTTGATTGTTCCAGGTTCTGACGCTTCTGCTGGGAGCGCTGGTGTGCATGGCTCTGAGCGCCCCCACGGAGGAAGAAGGAGAAGAGTCCACAACCAAACCAGAAGAGCATCAAGGACACGAAAACCCCGAGGAACCAAAAGAGCGCCAAGGACAAGAAAACCCCGAGGAACCAGAAGATCATCACGGACACGAAAACCACGAGTAACATTCTGCCATAACATGAAGACCCTGCAATTCATTAATGACAGTAGTACCAACAAAACCAACCACAACTACAGTATTAACATATTTTGTATACTACACAACGGTTTGTAATCTGAACGAGGATCCTCTGTAATTATGCACTGCAAATAAATTCTGTTGAACCATAATGTATGCACTGTTTCTGTTTAAGTCGTCACAATTGAAGCAACAAAAACTACTCCTCCGAAACCTCAACTATTGTAAAAAGACCTTGCTTGCATCTATCTAAAACTAAGTGTCCTGACTGACTCACTTACTCACTCATCATCGCCCAGACAAAACTATTTAAGTTAGAAACATGAAATTTTAGGGATATGTTCGTTGTAAGTCGAAAACGGCCACTAAGGAAGGATTTTTGGATATTCAGTTTCTAAAGGGGTGTTAAGGGGGTTGACATGCATTTCATTGAATAACAATATCTCCCGATTGGTTTCATTGGGGGATGTGATACTCGGCATATAAACTCATCATTAACAAGAAGTTCGGTGAAGAACTAAAGAGCCTACTTTTCTTAAAATTAAGATGCATGCCAATGATTAATCTACAGTATATGAACCTATCTAGAATAATGACGAAATTAAGCTGGTAATATCGAAATGTCAAATTAGTTCCAAATATACTTGGTATAATGTAGCCTAATAGAGCACTACTGTTGGCAGCCCTGGTGACTGAATATATTCTTAGTTCCATCTCTTAAGGCACAGAATACAATATTTGGTTGAAGTCCAATGGACGTTACATGCAGTTAGACATTGGATTTATCAGCACGTGTAAAAGCATGTTGGCACCAATGCCATGCGTGTGCTGGTCAGAAATAATCTGAAATATTACGATATCTTGTTGTGCCAATTTTGGATGAAATCCATTTGTTAGTACAGAATTTACATGTATTTTAAAATTGGACCTATCAGCAGGCGTAGAATCATGTTGGCAGCATTGACTTAATTAATTATTCCAAATTAATCTAGAATGTCAGGTGCTAAACGTGAGCAAAGTATAAAGCTGATGGCTTGCATATTTTCTCATATATATTGCTATTAGGGTTAAAATATATAGACAGCATTTATTAACAGTTGGCAGCCCTGATTGCTCTTAAGAATACTTATAGTCATATCTGTTATATTACACATAGCACATACGAAATTTGGTTGAAATCCAACTGATAGTATAGAAGTTACATACATGTAAGTAGGGGAGCAGTGCCGATTCTAAGCCACCCGGCGTTGCTCAGGCGGCGTTCATATTAAATAATTAATATCTGGCCAACCCATGGTCGGATTTTAACAAATGAGGTGTCGTTCGACTCTAGCTGATGTCCTCTTTGCTATGGACCCTGTATGATATTATGAAAAAAATGATTTTGTTTTGTTTTCGAAAGTAGGCGATAGTTTGAAAGCCAAACATGATAGAATGTTGAGCAATAGCTTAAACGAACGTTCTCTATGTCATTTATTTTTTATAATAAAACGCTTTTATTTTTTACATTTTTTAAAGTTTAATTTTGAAATTATTATATTTTGGAAACTAAAGAGTTTACAAATAAATTTGTTTGACATAAATCAATGGTCCTGACCTCCTCTACCCGCAAAATAAATTTCAAGCCTCTAGGAATAAAACTGTGCAGTAGTGTGGTAAGGGGCGTTCTGAGCCACCCCCTACTTTCGTATAAACTTTGCCGATATTTCCCGAACGCGTGGTCGGATTTTAACGAACGAGGTATTGTTGACGTTGGGAGGACGTCCTCTTGGCTATGAATGTATGTTGGTATTAAAAAAAATGAAAATTCTTGTTTTTTGGATTGGCGCTATTTTGGAAACGGTGAATTGGAAAAAATCTTATTCAGGCGGACAGCAAGTTTCAAGGGTGTAGGAGGGGAAAAAATGACAGCCTACTTTCTCGCGAACATTGGTGATCATTGGCGAACGGATGCTTGGATTTTAACAAATGAGGTGTCGCGTGACTCGAGCTGACGTCCTCTTTCCTATAGACCACTCGTTATATTTTTCAAAATTTTTTTGATAAATTTTGTTTTCGAAAGTAGGCGATAGTTTGAAAACCAAAAATGATAAAATGTTATGCCATAGTTGAAACGAATGGTCTCTAAGACCTTTATTTTTTTTATAGAAATACGTTTTTTATTTTGGAGATTTTTTCAAACCCCTTAAATTTTGAATTTTTACTATTTTGGAAACTAACACGTTGACAAATAAGTTTGTTTGACATAAATGAAAGGTCCCTACCACCTCTACCATGAAAATAAATGTCAAGTCTCTAGGACAAAAAACTAGGCATTTTAATTTTTTTTAATAAAAAAAAAGCATGTTTGTAGACAGAGAGCCGGTAGCGCTTGATGTATGTTCCTACGAGGCTATGACTGAGCATGGTGAATACTGGAAATGGCTATTTCGACGGGGGTGATGTATGGCAAAACGAGGGGTTGCATTTCGATATTTTTTTCCTATGACGAATGAATGAAGGCGAATATTTTGAAATGTTACAAGCATGCTAATATTTTTTACCCCTGAAGGGGGTCTTTAACGTTTTAGTTAACAGTGATGATCGAGATCGCTCTCTGACACAACTGACGGTTGTAGGATATGGCCAAGTGATTCTTAGACGTTGGCGATCTCGGTGACCGTGCCCGGAGGGAATGAATTGCTATTTTGGTGGGCTGGTGGGGCAGCTTACGACGGTTGGTTTTGTGATATTTCCTATGAAGGATAGCGGTGAATATTTGAAATGTGTTAAGTGTGCTAGGAATATTTTTAACCCCTGAAGGGGATCTTTAACATGCTAGTAAACGGTAATAAGCGAGACTGCTGTCTGGCACAGTAAATGGTTTTAGAATATGGAAACCTATAACATTTGCTCGACCAAGTCATGTGCATGTATGCAAAGAGCCAAAACGGTAAGGTCATTCGCCTGAAATGTTATAAACTAAATATTGAACTGAGTAAAGTCATGTGTTTTAGGATGAAAGTATGTGGTTAACATGATCATGTATTGAGGATGGCCGCTTGCTAGTAATTATTATTATTACAGTAAAATGTTTCAGAATAATAATAATAATAAGAAGAAGACACACATGTTTTCAATGCTAACACACACACACACAGTCCTGCTCACTGGTGACTGAATATTGTACCTAGCCAGAGGACTCGTGAGAGAGACTGCTGATAAGACAAAAAATGTATACGTCAGAAAAGCCAATATGGCCTTGTACTTTCCCCAGTCAACAACCAATATAGTCTTGTACCGTTTCTCAATACATGGCCATTATTCAAGAAAGCAATCATTGTACCAGTCATGTACAGGTAATGAATATTTTTTTTGTCTATGGTTTTTCATTAGTGGTAAAATGACATAGCATTTTTAAGTTAGACTTACCTGAGTTTTCAATAGTTCACTGCCTGGAAACAATGGTTGCACTCTACTGCGTCTTGGGTTATCAGCAACTGCTACGGTGGTAAGGCTTTTCTTTCCAAGTTTCTAAAAATAAATAAAATAAATCGCTATAAATACCTAAATTCAGGTTAATACATGCATTTCATGAAATAAAATAAAATAATATAAAAAAAAAGTGAAACAAGTTTGTTTAAAAAAATAATCTCACCTTCACTTGCAGTGGCTTGTTACTGTTTCCTTCTAGTGGGCCCTAAAGCGCAATGGTTTCTTGTATCTCTGACATGTAATGTATACCGGTTATCTGCAAACAAATAAATAAATAAAAATCATTAATTACCTAATCAATAACTACAAATTTAAAGTTCATTAGCATGACATTATTAAAATAATCATTCGTAGGTACTTACCAAAAAAATAAAAGAATTTTTCTTCCAAAGTTCAGTTCAGAGCTCTACTGTATACGTCCGTGTGCTATAATGGCAAGTGCATGACTAACGGAATCGTTATCAGTTAGCCTAGCAACAGAGAGAGTTGCATTTTCTCAGCGTTTTGGCCTCGAAATGTTGTCTCTTTCACACGTGTTCCCACGCCTCTTCACATTCCTCAATCTGATTACGATTCGTGTAACTTATACTAGTTTCATGTTTTTAATAAGGAACCAAAATGGCTGCCTCTTATACATCGGTAGTCCTACTGTCTCAGAACCAAAATGGCGGTCTCTGCTTAAACAGCACATCTGCTAGCCTCCACGAGGGAAGTAAGCTGATATCACACTTCCTGCTGACGTAGACATTTTTTGTCTTATCAGCAGTCTCTCTCACGAGTCCTCTGGCTAGGTACAATATTCAGTCACCAGTGAGCAGTACTGTGAGTGTGTGTGTGTTAGCATTGAAAACATGTGTGTCTTCTTCTTCTTCTTAGTATTATTATTATTATTATTATTAAACATTTTACTGTAATAATAATAATTACTAGCAAGCGGCCATCCTCAATACATGATCATGTTAACCACATACTTTCATCCTAAAACACATGACTTTACTCAGTTCAATATTTAGTTTATAACATTTCAGGCCAATGACCTTACCGTTTTGGCTCTTTGCATACATGCACATGACTTGGTCGAGCAAATGTTATAGGTTTCAATATTCTAAAACCATTTACTGTGCCAGACAGCAGTCTCGCTTATTACCGTTTACTAGCATGTTAAAGAGCCCCTTCAGGGGTTAAAAAAATTCCTAGCACACTTAACACATTTCAAATATTCACCTCTATCCGTAATAGGAAATATCACAAAACCAACCGTCATAAGCTGCCCCGCCATCCCACCAAAATAGCAATTCATTTCTTCCGGGCACGGTCACCGAGATCGCCAACGTCTAAGAATCACTTGGTCATATCCTACAACCGTCTGTTGTGTCAGAGAGCAATCTCGCTCATCACTGTTAACTAAAACGTTAAAGATCCCCTTCTGGGGTAAAAATCTTAGCCTGCTTGTCACATTTCAAAATATTCGCCTTCATTCATTCCTCATAGGAAAAAAATATCGAAAAGCAACCCCTCGTCTTGCCATACATCTCCCCCGTCGAAATAGCCATTTCCAGTATTCACCATGCTCAGTCATAGCCTCGTAGGAACATACATCAAGCGCTACCGGCTCTCTGTCTACAAACATGCTTTTTTTTAATAAAAAAAAAAAAAAATGCCTAGTTTTTTGTCCTAGAGACTTGACATTTATTTTCATGGTAGAGGTGGTAGGGACCTTTCATTTATGTCAAACAAACTTATTTGTCAACGTGTTAGTTTCCAAAATAGTAAAAATTCAAAATTTAAGGGGTTTCAAAAAATCTCCAAAATAAAAAACGTATTTCTATAAAAAAAAATAAAGGTCTTAGAGACCATTCGTTTCAACTATGGCATAACATTTTATCATTTTTGGTTTTCAAACTATCGCCTACTTTCGAAAAAAAAATTATCAAAAAAAATTGAAAAATTTAACGAGTAGTTTATAGGAAAGAGGACGTCAGCTCGTGTCCGACGACACCTCATTTGTTAGAATCCGAGCATCCGTTCGCCAATGATCACCAATGTTCGCGAGAAAGTAGGCTATCATTTTTTTGCCTCCTACACCCTTGAAACTTGCTGTCCTCCTAGAGGGCATACCCACCTTTCTTTAGCGTCAAACAAACTTTTTTTCCAATTCACCGTTTCCAAAATAGCGCCAATCCAAGAAACAAGAATTTACATTTTTTTAAAATACCAACATACATTTATAGCCAAGAGGACGTCCTCCCAACGCCAACAATACCTCGTTCGTTAAAATCCGACCTCGCTTTCGTGTAATATCGGCAAAGTTTATATGAAAATAGGGGGTGGCTCAGAACGCCCCTTACCACACTACTGCACAGTTTTAGTCCTACAGGCTTGAAATTTATTTTGCGGGTAGCGGGGGGTCAGGGCCATTCATTTATGTCAAATAACATTTTTTGTAAACTCTTTAGATTCCAAATATAAAAATTTCAAAAATTGAACTTTTCTAAAAAAACGTTTTATTATAAAAAACAAAGGGCATAGACCGTTCGTTTAAGCTATTGCACAACATTCTATCATGTTTGGTTTTCAAACTATCACCTACTTTCGAAAACAAAAAAATTCATTTTTTCTTATAATATCATACAGGGTCCATAGCAAAGAGGACGTCAGCTTGAGTCGAACGACACCTCATTTGTTAAAATCCGACCATGGGTTGCTCAGATATTAATTATTTAATATGAACGCCGCCTGAGCAACGCCGGGTGGCTTAGAATCGCCACTGCTCCCCTACTCATGTATTTAAAAATTGGTCCTATCAGCAGACTTAGAATCATGTTGATAGAACTGACGTATATAAGTTACTACAAATTAATCTAAAATGTCAGGTACTATACGTGTGCGTAGTTGAAAGCTGTCGGCTTGCATACTTTCTGATATATTGGTATTTGGATTTTAAAAAAATAGAGAGAGCAATTATTAACAGTTGGCAGCCCTGGTGGCTCTTAAGAATACGCTCAGTCATATGTTTTTATGTACACATATTACGTACAAAATTTGGTTGAAATACAATTGATAGTGTAGATGTTAAAAGCATTTACGAATTGGACCTATCAGAAGGCTTAAAAATATGTTGTCAACACTGTCATGTATGGCCTCCTGGAAATTAAACTGAAATAGTATTATATACATGTGTGCCAATTTTGGAATAGCTCCCATGCATACCTTCCAAGATATCCAACATGGAGCTCAAATTTCTTATGCATTTTTCAGCAGTTGGTAGCACTGACACCATTTTCAAATATGGGTTTGAGATATTCCGGTATACATCTTCACTCATACTAAATTTGGTTTCGATTTCTGTAGCCGTTTATGAGTTGACAGGGGGGGGGGGGGGGACACACACACAGACAGACAGACAGACAGACAGACAGAAGGACAGACAGACACACATTTTCCCAGATCGATATCATAAGTCTACTTTGTCCCCATTTTTGCAAAATGTGAAAAGTAGGCTAAAAATAAGAAGACATGTGTCTGAGGGTTTTTCGATGTGGTGTATATTATGAGGTGAAAGGGGCAAAAGTTGGGGTTGAAGGATTCCTAACGGAGCAAGTATCTCTTAAACGACAGAGGCAAAAAGTATGAAACTCGGGGGGAAAATCGTCTTGAAAAATAAGTAAATAGGTGTTCAACCGTTTTTTCATAAATCCTATTTAAGGGGTCCATGGGGAGAGGTGAAATTATGGAAGAAAAACGTCCACCAAGGAAGGATTTTTGGATATTCACTCTCATTGACCAACCAAAGCTATTCAAGTTAGAAACATGAAATTTTGGGGATATGTTTGTTGTATGTCGAAAACGTCTACTAAGGAAGGATTTTTGGATATTCAGGTTCTAAAGGGGTGTTAACGGGGTTAAACCTGCCTTTCATTTAATAACAATATCTCACGAGTGGTTTCATTTGGGCATGTGATACTCGGCATATTAACTAATGATTTTAAAAAAAATAAGCAGACACGTGTCTAAGGGGTTTTCGATGTGGTGTATATTATGAGGTGAAAGGGGGAAAATGTGGGCGTAAAGGTTTTTTACTTGTGTAATTTTATGATGTTTCCTTTTTTTCAT
This sequence comes from Meconema thalassinum, assembly GCA_946902985.2. Classification (NCBI taxonomy): domain Eukaryota; kingdom Metazoa; phylum Arthropoda; class Insecta; order Orthoptera; family Tettigoniidae; genus Meconema; species Meconema thalassinum. The sequence goes on from OX336392.1 coordinate 36,991,267, forward strand.
AGGAATTTAGACATGGATTTTGTGTTTAGTCAGTGTGTTAAAATACTGTATCTCACTTATTTCCTATTTTCGTTTGTGGTCGGAAACCGTGTTGTGATTTTGAGTCGAATTTTTTAGCCTACTTTCGATTTTTGAAAAAAATGAAAGTAGACTTATGAGATCACTACAGGGCGAAAAAAAAGTGTGTCTGTGTGTGTATGTGTGTGAGTCTGTGTGTGTGTGTGTGTGTGTGGTACTCTGAATGTCTGTCCCCCCCCCCCCTATCAATTCGAACACGGTGAAACCGATTGGAATGAAATTTGGTACAAAGGTAGCACTAGCAAAGGACACCTGAGTGTCATGTTTTATATCGCCGCCATCTTGACGAAAACGTAATGGCGGCCACACAAATGTTCAAAGCTTAAATCAAATTACGACTAACCTAATCATCCCATCTCTACCAAATTCTGCAACAGCATACCTTTATGGGGGCAGCATCCTTTCACCAAACTAATAGGTCATCAGCCTAATAGTTTGCGGATGGCGGCCATCTTTGTGTCAAAATCGATTACCACTATTAATTCGAACACGGTCAAACCGAATTGAACAAAGTTTGGTACAGAGGTAGCACTAGCAAAGGACACCTCAGTGTCATGTTTTATATCGCCGCCATCTTGACGGAAACGTAATTGCGGCCACACAAATGTTCAAAGCTTAAATCAAATTACGACTAACCTAATCATCCGATCTCTACCAAATTTTTCAACAACATACCTTTATGGAGGGAGCATCCTTTGACAAATCTAATAGGTCATTAGCCTAATAGTTTGCGGATGGCGGCCATCTTTGTGTCAAAATCGATTACCCCTATTAATTCGAACACGGTGAAACCGAATGGAACGAAATTTGGTACAGAGGTAGCACTAGAAAAGGCCACCTCAGTGTCATGTTTTATATCACCGCCATCTTGACGGAAACGTAATCGCGGCTACCCAAATGTTAAAGGCTAAAATGTAATTACGACCAACCTAATAATCTAGTCTCTACCAAATTTTGCAACAACAAATCTTTATGTGGGAAGCATATTCTGACCAAACTGCTAGATCATCAGCCCAATAGTTTGCAGATGGTGGCCAAGTATGTGTGCAAATCTATTCCCCCTATCAATTCAAACACGGTGAAACCGAATTGAACGAAATTTGGTACAGAGGTAGCACTAGCAAAAGGCACCACAGTGTCATGTTTTATATCGCCGCCATCATGACGGAAACGGAATGACGGCCACCCAAATGTTAAAAGCTTAAATCAAATTTCGACCATCCTAATAATTTGATCTCTACCGGATTTTTCAACAACATGCCTTTTTGTGGAAAGCATCTTATGACTGACTACAAGGTCATCAGCCCAATAGTTTGCAAATAGCGACCATGTATGTGTGCAAATCCATTCCCCAGATCAATTCAATCGCGGTGAAACCGAATTGAATGAATTTTTTTACAGAGGTAGCACTAGCAAAGGGCACCTCATATTCATGTTTAATATCCCTATAGCACGTTGTATTTCAACAAGCTACTACAACCAACATTCAATTATACTCCTTTAAAAGGACAAAGAGTTATAACAATACCCATGCATTTAGGAGAAAGTAGGCTATATGTTCTTTACTGAACATCTTGTTTTATACATACAATGCGGCGTAACGTTGGGGTGATTTTGATATTTATTTGCCCTTGTTGTGCTATATTATCTTTATTGTCTGATTGTTTACGGTCTTTACCAAATTATTATCATTATTGTTACGTGCAAAGCCCGTACCAACGTTTTTAAAATGCATCACCCCTATATACTTGTGTTCCCTGCCATTTAAAGCGCCCGCCTGATGGCTTGGTTCCGCTAATGAACTAGAGGTGGCAGCATCTATCGACGTCTCTAGCCGGAGTTGTATCTTCGACCGCTAGAGTGTGTGAGTGGTGTCTTCTGATCTCATCCTAATCAAGACATATTTGGAAATGTAGTGTTGTACGTCATTGAACAGAGAACTATATATACATCATTCCGCCAAAACATTTTAATGGTGTCGTGTGAATATTATTTGGTTTTCACATTGTCGTAGTGTGTGTGTCGAATTGGGATTGGTCCAATTTAAATAAACCTGGTGCATGCTGGGTGGCCTTCTTCGCTTTTGTCATCCATCTTGTGAATAATGAGTTGTGACTAATTGCTGGGAGAAGAACTACGCCTATTGTGAATCTCGCCAAGGGGGCGAGGGCTTTGCCCACGTCCCCGCTAACTTGGGAATATATCCCAGTATTTGATAGATAATACATGAAGAATTATCTGGGCAACTATCATCTGTAATAATCGTGAAAATGTTTCCTTGGGCCTTAATATGGAAAGGCGATGTTTGGTGTGCATCTCTTCGACAGCGACTGGCAGCCATCTGCTATTTTAGTTTATTTTTGGTGATATAAATCCTTTAAGGATATCTAAGTAGTGTTAAAAAATTAGGGTCTCCCCTAAAGGTATGTTTTGGCATTTTATTTATTTTAAATTATTGGAGCTCCATATTTTGCATTGTGTACTGAAAGTTTTTTGTTCTGAAAGTTGACTTTGGCCTTGATATGTCACCTTTAAAAATGTAAAACTTTGTTGAACAATATAAGTCCGGGGAACACTTCTGTGTTTCTTCTTATTTTATTATTTAGCGCCTGGCTAAAGCATTTTTTTCTTTTTATTACATTCTAACACTGACCAGACTAATCTATGGAAAAGTAGGCCTAATTTGATCATTAGTCGATCGGTTTTTATTTTTGATCCGTTGCCTTTTAAAAACATTTTGACCTCGTAATGTCTAGAGTTTGTTTATATCTTGCTGTTTTCTCACTGGAGGAATTTTTTTAAATGTAAAATTAAGCGTTTCACATAAATACGTACTGTTGTACCTTCAACTGTTCTTGGTCGCCATGGTAACTTGTTGACAGAAGTGCATTATGGGTTTTTGTTTCTGGCGTGTTTTGAAGTGCACGTTCTTGGGTCATGGTGGTGTTGGTTAATTTATTTTGTTTTTAAATTATCCTTTGGTTTTCCTTTTTTTGGAGTTTTCTTTTTGTACTCCTACGTTATTCTTTCGGTACCTTGTTTATGGTAAAACTTTGCACTATTTACTTTTTTTTTGATTCTCCAAGGCCCTCATGGTTCAGTTGGGAGTATGTCAGGTGCTTATTTAGTGTTTTTTTGGTTTGTAGCTTTCTTTCTCTTACCTCAGGTAATTGTTAATTGATATCGACCGTTATTTTTTTTTATTCTACAGTGAGAATTCTAGCTGAGGTTTTATTTTATTTTTTTGTAATTTAATGCTGGCTGATGCATGTTCTGTTTTCTGGTGGAGGTGTTCTTTTAAATTTTAACATTAAATATTCTTTTAATATTAAGCAACTGTTGTGGCATCTTTTCGTTGGTGGCAGTCCTGTCGGTTATCAGACCGTGTCTGTAGACGAGCCTGTGGGTCTTCTCCACCTTCCACCCCTTTAGGTGTTCTTCTGTTGGGGCATGTCATCTGGCGGTGATCTTGCAGTTAGCGCTGCGGACCTCTGAAAAAAGGTAAGTTGGCCCACCATCCATTCCAGAACCTAGGTGGTGGTCGCAATTATTATTAAACGATAAATCGAACATAGCATTCATGATTGAGACCTTGCTAAGTGTACAATTACAATTTTCGCGGGCGAAGCCGCGACGGAAATGCTAGTCTGTAATAGTAACTGGTGAGTTTTCTGTCATCTGGCTGCTTGAAGTATTGACCACTTCCTCGTGACGTGGCTGTCACCCCTTAGGTTCGGGTTCAATTCCTCCCATTGCCAAGGAATTTAATGAGGCTTGAACGGGATACACTCAGCCTCGTGAGGGAACACTGAGGCGAGGTGGGTTCGAATCTCACCTCAGCCATCCTGGTAAGTACCAGGATGATCCTAAATTAAAGCCATCTCCTACGATTACGTGCCGAGTGCGACCGTGCCGGATGCGACCCAGCAAAATTCGTGGCTGTAGCGACCCTGCTAGAAGCTTACAGTTCCCCATGCGACCCATTGTTCGAGAGAAGAATGTTTACGGTGCACAGTGGGTCAAAATCCAAATCTAGGGGGACAAAATTACGTTTTAATCAAGAATTAACTGTGAAAGCAACGTATATAATTTGTTTACTTCGTAATAAACATCAGTTAAGAACTTTTTTAAGCTATGTCTACACATGCAAGAAATTGTCTATGACTAGGAGTTGGATAGAGCATTCAGTTACCTCTTCAGAACAATTTTCTATCCCTAATTTACTTTTAACAAAGTCACAAAGTTCCACTTTTGACATAATCGTCGAACCCAGTGCTTCAAACTGTTGTAAACGTATGAGAACTGGTTGCGTGGCATCTTCTAAAACGTAAAATAACTAAGTAAGTTGCAAAACGATGCAAAAAAATCTTATAACAGGCGTAAACTACAAGACTTCTTCTACATTTTTACATTAAGTAGAAAGTGACGCAGAGTGACGCGACATACTAAAAAAAAAATAAGTGAAAATACAATTTTAAAAATAATAGTAAAATATTATATAATGCAAATATAGCTAAAATTACGTAACAATTACGCCCATTAATAACTGAAACTCGTTACAATGATCATACATTCAGCTGCATGTTCCATCTTAAAGCATCACACTAACCACAAAGACAACCAAACCACAGCCACTTACATTCACCCTCCAATTCTGACTGCTCGAACAGTGGTGACAGATTTAAACAAAGATGCGTTTGTATCCCAGAATAGTGAGCGGCAAGTATATGAGAATGCTGTAGAAGTAATAAATTTTGATTTTTTAATTATGAAAATAAATAATTTTGTCCTCCTAGATTTCGATTTTGACCCACTGTGCGGTGGGCTGTTTTAACTTAATTTCTCTCTCTTTATTCTTTTAGCCGATTCCGACTCTCCGTGACCCCATGACCAATTTCTTCTGTCCTGTACTGCCTCCCGAAGATTTTCCAAGCTGGAATTTAGTGCTTCTGTGATGCCAACCATCCATCTCATTCTTTGCTCCCTCTTCTCCTTGTGCCTCCTATCTTCCCGAGCATTAAGGTCTTCTCTAATGAATTGTGTCTTCTCATGATGTGTCCAAGTAGCTCAGTTTTTGTTTCAGGATGAAGCACTCCAAGGAACACACTGGTTTAATTTGCTGTAAAACTGACTTATTTGTTCTCTTCGCAGTCCATGGAACTCCAAGAACTTTTCTCCAACACCACAATTCGAAGGAATCTATTCTACGGCGTTCAGTTTGTCTTATGGTCCAGGTCTCACATCCGTACATCACAACTGGAAAACCCTATACGGATCTTTGTCGTTAATATCCTTAAGATATTGTCCAGATTTGAAAATGCCTGTCTACCAAGTCGCAATCGTCCTTTGATTTCTTGGCTGCAGTCACCATCAGCAGAAATCTGTGAGCCAATATAGTTCAAAACAGATAATATCTCCATTTTTTCTCCTCCTACGCGCCATGAATGGACAGTTGTAGTTAACATAATTTTTGTTTTCTTGACATTCAAATTTAGTCCAGCCTTTGAACTTTCCTCTTTCACGTTTAAGAAACATGTACAGTCTGCCAGAGCCCCATATTACCCTAGAGGCCTGTCTATTAGCATATCTCTAGTTTCCAGCTGTTACCACATGGAGGTTTGGGGTTGGACTTTAAACAATCATATTACTTTTTTTGCTTTATATTTATTAGCCTATTTTCATTTTATAAAGAAATAGGCTTATGAGATCACCTTTTGTCCGTGTGCGCATGTGTGTGTGTGGTGTGTGAGTCCCCCTAATAACTTCTAAACGGCTGGAGCGATTTCAATGAAACTCGGTAAGGTCACACCACAATTTCGGCCGACCCCTACCGAGCCCTTCAAATTTTATTACGTCTCACAAATCCAACATAGTGATTGTGCAAAATATTTCACCAGCATTCAATATCACCGAAACTGAAATTTTGTACGGTGATAAAGGGCACTACTAGAAATTCGCCAATGAGGCTTTCAAAAAACTAGTAACTACAAAACCAACATGGCGGCCAAGCGAATTTGAGACTTTTAAATAGACTTTTCTCGCGATTTAACCATCCAAACGCAATGAAACTTGGTACAGCAATTTTTTCTACACATTGTAATGCACTGGTATCTCATTTAATTCAATTTTTTACATAACCCCAATATGGCGGCTGTGCGAGATATTTCACTGGCATTCAATATCTCCGAAACTAATAGTGATATCACCCTGAAATTTTGTACGGTGATAAAGAGCACTACTACAAGTTAATCTATCTAACTTTCACAATCCTGTAAAGTACAAAACGAACATGGTGGCCAAGCGAATTTGAAACATTTTAATAGACTTATCTCGCCATTTAACCATCTGAGCGCAGTGAAATGTGGAACAGTAAATAGACATATTGTAATGCACAGGCATCTAATTTAGTTCAATTGTTTACATAACCTCAAGATGGCGGCTGTGCGAAATTTTAAAATTAAGTTTTTGTTTCTTGTGTCGTAATCATGAGATCGAAGTGAAAGTTTGAATAATGAAGCTACGCAATAATTTTCCTTTAATGGTACTGGTACTGTTCCCGTGCTCGCTGGTCAACCAAAGCGTAGCTGGATTTTTGAAAAGTGAACGTCCCGGCTAAAGAGCATATCACAGTCCCGCCAGTGAGTTCTCCAAGATTATACACAGCAAGCTTGAAACATGTTATGGATAAAATGAACTAGCTTTTATACGTAGGTGTGCAAACTTACCTGCTTTTCTCGGTGCTTTGTCGAAAGGAAAAAAGACATCCTATCTATTTTAGGCTGTTCCATAACATTTCTCATTTATAGAAATAAAGTAACTCCGAACAAACGTGTAGAGTAATATAAATTTATTAAAAAACTAAATAACAATTCAAAATCTACGTAACACCCTAAATTTAAATATTCATTTACGCCACTGTCATTCAAATAAAAATTCCCTACATTTATACATGCGTAAACTGTTGAAATTTAAAGACGCTTTGCCGTCTACAAGTGTTGAAAATAAATCTCAAAACATTTTATACTGCTGATCCTACACAGCGAACATTCCATTTAAATAATTGGCATACTTCAGTCGCGTGTCTGAGAACACATCTGGACTGGTTATGTCATAGCCTTCTCGTCTGCTCTCCTCACCACAGGTGCGAGATTTTCGTTCATTTGTTTCTCGACCCTCACACAGAAACGGGTCTGCTTACTTCTCAGCTGTTGTGGTCGATACTGGACTCACAATGCTAGCAAATGAACACGCAAAATGCAGTTCTTGCGTTTGATAAAATAAACTTTACAAAAACTGTCATATCTCTTCAAATCCTAGTTGAAATCCATTCATACTTTAAACACTCATTCTTACAATTGCGATCGTTGTTCATGACCAACGATGCTGGCACACATACTTTTTTCACAATAAAAATCAAACGCTCATTTAAAAAACATTCTCTCCTTCTAACTATACCCTATGTCAAAAACATTTTAAAATTATTATTATTATTATTATTATTATTATCGAAAATAAACAACCCTTATTATTAAAAATATATATTATACACTATATACAAGTGTCTATCGCCTCTAAGACTTGTTTTTGAGCGATACGACCGCGTTAGTTTCATTATCAACGCTCCTTCTCATGATAGTATTAATTTACTATAGCCTTCTATTTATAATACTAGACCACTTTCTTGTCATATCAAGTTAAAAGACATTATCGGTATCTCAATGACCGATCATTCAAGATGGGTACATTGTCGTTACAATTCCAGTTTAATAAAGTTAATAATGATTTAGAGAACAGGGACATCTTTCCTAATGGAAACTAATCTTTCCTAATGGAGTTCCGCCAATAAACGGCATTTGCGTCTCAGATCTAATCACATGAGAAGACTTCACTGACTCTCTTTAAAATACAACAATGCTACTTTTATACAATCCTCAGTAGTTCATGACAAAAAATACGGTAATCCCCTTCGTATTACAAACAACTATTTATGGCAAAAACCTCCATAACTCCACTATAAAAATGTCACTAACACTCTTGTTCTCAACAATGGTCCCACTGTACTGGTATAGCTCTCCTAGCTTAGATCTTATTGTTGTTGCAACAATACAACATATCAATGAACAGCGTTATCTGTTCTACAATAACATTGATCGTTTCCAAACGATGGTATTAATAGATCTTTCGTGATTTACTAAACAAATTTACTCAGACATAAAACACCACTAGAAGACCCGCGCTGCTCCGCAGCATTCACTTCAACAATCCTACAGCACTTCTGTCCATATGACATTTGCATGTCTTCATGCTAGTGATCTGAACAGATATTTACGGTACCGTCGCTTTTGAGTAAATGATGAAGTTGACTTATGAGATCAAATGTGTGGGTGTCTGCCTGTCCTCTGTGTGTGTGTCCCACTATTTACCCTGCGTAAGCTTAAAAGGCGCACGGACGTCAGGCCGAGGTGAACAGCTAACTCCGAACACATAAGCTATACTCTTCTCTGAAGAATTAACTCGACACGACTCGGCAGTTTGATGCTGGCTGAAGCTAGGGTGATAGGTCGCTCGCAATCTCGTAAACTCACTCTGAAGCTAGTAATTTAAATTTCCACTGAATGGAGATTGTTGGAAGAAATGAAAACGTAAAAACACTTACAGTGGTCGATGTGGGAGCTGTCGCGGACTTTCTTGCAGAACTTTTCATGCTGAACAATTCTCAGAGAATATCGATTTATTTAAGACACATGGACGTTAGGTTTTTCTTCAACACAATTCACTGAAATCGTAAATGCTCGGCTTCGTTTGGTCATAAATAAATGTTTTTCTACCTAATCCTTCATCAAGAAATCCTTTACCGAATGGTGAAAACCGCATCAAAATCCATCAAGTTGCTCTCGAGATTACCCATTACATCCAAGAATTGGGAACTTTGTTTTATACTAAGTAGATAGAGATATCCACACATTTTAAGGCTACAGCGGTACAATTTGGTGTTTTGTCTACTTATGAACAATGGTATAGATTTAAAATAAAAGATGGGTTTCTTATATTTGAATTTAGAGATGTAACACTTGGTTAAATAATAGAGGTGTGGAAATTAATAGAATTAAATAAATAATTTTAATTAGTCGTAATTACTTTTATTCAAAATCATTTTATTGACCAACTTCTTTTGTTGTCCTACTTAGTAGCTTACTCTCCCGTGGAATTACAACTATTCCCATAAGGAATTCCGTCTGGAAACTTTCAGATTATTGGATTCCGAGGAATATCTGAGCTGGGTTCATTTTCAATTTTTCATTGACTTAAGAATTCAAGTCAGGTGATTTCAATGCATATTTCATGAATCTTTGCACAGTTCAATAGCGTTCATCAGTTAAAATACCCCAAATCCCTCCGCTCTAAATTCACACGTAAAGTAGAGTGAAGTAATAGAAACGAAACGTGTGGCATTTTGCATTTGCAAGGCACCTCTGTTCGTGGAAATTCTAAAAAATCATTTTAATTTGAGTTTCTTAAATGAAAATATAATTAGGAGTCTTGGTTAAACATTTGAAGTAATTTCATCGCCTTTAAACATACTTAGTGCATTATACCGTGAAAAGTAAAAAATGCAATTTTGGAAAACTGACATCGAATCTAATAATTTGCACATCTCTGTAAAGACAGCTATCGCCTCCACCCCTACAGATAGAATAGTAAGTAAAGGCGATTGATGAGGAATGAAAAGATAACTCACACAGAAGGAATTAATATTTATTAAGCTGTAAATTTGATTGAGTATATCTTTGTTATAGAACTGAGGGAATGAAATAACAGGATGTAGGATAGTAATCACCGATGTAGGACAATAGTAATTTTTTACCATTACCACAGGACAGTTATCGTATTAGGGATGCGGACGTCCTTGTATAATTGTTATTTAATCTGTGCCCCATTTGGTGATGTCTGTGCTCCTCCGCAACATTAGTTTCAAAATTGTAATAGTACTTCCTTCCATTCGGCATTTACTGTTCGCTTGCCTTTTGGTTCTATTTGAACTTTGACGTCATGAAAGGATTCTGCTCGCGATATTGCGGCATACAGTAAAGTTGTCCGTGGCTAAACACCGGTTGAGGTAAATAAATGCCTACTTGATCTAGTGTTTGACCTTGAGCTTTATTGATAGTTATACAAAAAGCCAAACGTACTGGAAACTGCCTCCTTTTGAAGGAAAATGGGATAGAAGTATCTGATGGCGTAAGGTCAAGGCGAGGGAGTAGGACATTGTTTCCACCATTTACGCCAGTAATAATTTCCAGGTGTAAGCAATTGTCATGCATCTTCCAAACCAACAGTCTAGTACAGTTCAACAGACCTTGGGTAACATTAATATTTCTCAACAAAATCACAATTGAGCCTTCTTTTAGTCGAAGGATATGAGGTGGCAATCCCCTTATGCCTATGCTGTCTAAAAATTATATTGGGAAATGTAGAAGTTCACTCTCATCTTCAGTAATCAAATTATTCACACTGATGTAAGTTCTCGATGATCTTGGGATTAGGTCTATAATTTTGTCATTGATTTCTTTATAATGTTAATTTTTAGGTGCTAAAATCGCTATTTTTGAAAAGCGTGAAATATTTTTCAGCGTGGGACTAATTCTGAATTTTCTCCATCGACGTGAGGGTATTCACCGTTACCAATTTGTATGAAGAAGTTTGCAAAGTCACGTTGATCTGTATCCGCTCGCATATTTTTGTTGAGTTTAAAAATTTTGAATATAGGCCACAAAGGAGAGAACCTTACTGACATTTGGACTGATGCTGCTTTAGATGCGTCAGGCACAACATGCAATACCTGCCTAAAATCTCCACCTAATATGATAATTTTTCCTCCAAAAGGCACGTCGTTATTCATAATGTCCTTGAGCAACCGATTTACACTCATCAACGCGTGCTTATTAGCCATAGAGGCTTCATCCCACATGATAAGTTTTGCTGAACGAATATAAAAAGCTTCCTTGCTGTTAACTTTTATTCCTGATACAGAACTTTCATGCAATAGAAACTACATTTAACCCCCAAATTTGTGCAACTGTGAATCAAGCATTGGTAAAGAAATGTTTTCCCGGTGCCCCCAGGACCGTCAATGAATTATGCATTACTCATCCTTTCATTGCTGGTTTGTACTGTCCCCGTTTACCTGGATAGTAGGCTGTCAGATATCCGCCCCCTCAATCGGATTGCCAATTATCAATCGCACCGGCACAGTTACATCAATGAAAATGGCACTGACAGACACTATCGAGATAAGAGCACAGAAATTCACAGGAAATCATTGTGGAACACACCAAAATAGACGGGGGTGCATACTTACCGTTGCTTACCTCTTAATTATCTCGGGGTTTGAGTTGACAACAGGATCACTAAAAGTCTGTTCACACAATAATCTCCGCCATGACATTTAAAAATGAACCAGAAACGAAGACGAGAACTTTGAACTGTACAAAAGCTTTATTTCTAATAAAGAAGTCTGATTTTCCTAACACAACAAAATATACGTGGCTATCAGTAGCCCAAGTCAATCTGACTACGTCCTCCAGTAGGACTTGCAAAATTATTATACAACATGATATATAAAACATTTTAGCTCCCAAGAGCTCCAAATACCGTAATATTTATAACACTATTGGATTGGAAAAGGACGTCAGGGTGTGACATATATAGAGCATGTGTTTCCTTTTAATAAACAAGAGAATGGTATTTATAGTCGCAAGGCCGGAGTGTACGACCTCACTCTCTGAAAACCATATGTTGACACAGCTGCGGGCTACCTTCCAGCCTGACGCATACTGGTCAAATGCACTCCCTTCTCACACGCTATGTTACGTAAGAATCCAGCCTGCACTCTCAAGCTTTTAAATGTCTTACAAGACAACTCACATTATATTTACGCAAATCTTTCAAGTACTTTGATCACATCCTAATGGATCATTACATAAATTTCATAAACTTGTTAACTTCAATCCAAATGTTTAACTAGCTCTTAAATGTTTATAACAAAATCACATAAATTATTTATAACAATTAGAAATTGTTTATAATATTTGTCAAAGACAATAAAAAAAATATTATAAGCACGCCTTTAACATCACTCTCGTTTCACATTATTTTCAAAAATATTTACAACAATTATTTACAATATTAACATTTAAATTGTTTAAATTATTAATTTAATAAATACATTAGCCACATGTTCATTCGGTTGGTAATTTTATAATCCTGTTTAATATAATCGACCAATGAAGGTTAGTTATACATTTTAATGTCACAATCCGGTTTTAATAAAGTTTTTAATAATGATTTGTGACGGCAACCTTCATTCATAATCTTGTCTCAAATTCTTTCAAAACTCGTGTTAATTATAACAGTAAATCACTTGATTAATTTTCAACGAACTATAACAATCTTACTCCAGCGGAAAATCCTTCGCTAACAAGTTAATGCACAATCTGCATTAAAAAATATGCCCAAAATCATCATATATTAATCTATATGGCATTTACAACTTTCACATCACTTACAAAACTTCCACAAATAATTCTTTAACATTTATTCCTGTGGGAACTTCCTTCATATTCAAGGGCATTATATCTCAGCGACTTTCAACACGCGCTGCACTAGCGATTATACATTCATAGTTCCACTTAAAAATTTTTATAATCATAAATAGTTTCAAAACTGTTTTTCGATTTAACCTTCGTAGATTTCATTCATGAACTGAAATGAAGTCAAAACTTGCCAATCACAAACAAATTTAATAGTGAATACGCTTATATACGCCTATCTGGTCTATCAAAATTTAAGATTAACATCTTAAAAGAAATTGTAGTATGAAAATATTATCTTCAAAATAAAGTGCGACTAAACTGCAAAGTAGTCGAATAGAATCCAATTAGACTGGGGAATGCAAACATCGTTATATAATTCTCTAATTGAGAAAAACTCCTAACAAAAGTACTTGACTTTAATGCATTCAATAATTCATTATTAACATTACTCTTTCACAAAAGTGTCTATGATGCAATGTTCATTCATAACTGACGATAAATGTCTGTGTTGCAATCAATACAAATAACGACTAGTATTTCCAAGATCGTCGATAACGTAAGAGATTTTAACGCTCTAAAATCATTTAAATGTTCTTCCTTCTTGATGATGACAGAAAATTGTTCAAAGTAATTAAACTGGGGTTGAATTACTTTAATAAAATGACACGCTGTCTGAATTTAAATCTGCCATAAAAATCATTAACTTACAGTCGAATCGTGACTACAAAAAAAAATATTAATTACTGAAAAATCTAAATATCAGTCTCAACTGATTCAAAATCGTTAACTATGCCCATGACATAACAATGTCTTAATAAATCGTCGAAAAATGCAAAATACAACAAGGTGTACTGAGAATAAGAATCTCAACAAGAAAATAAGGCAAAATACATGAGGATAAAAATATGGGAAAAATGGTTGCTCAAACATTACTAGGTTACTCAAATACAATAAACGTTCACGACTACCTTATCTGCCGATTGACGTTCCAGAGGAAAATTCCCCAAAGAAGACTGCTGATGGATCCATTTCACCACGTTAAAGCTGAGCTCCATCCTCGAAATAGGAAATAGCACCCTCGGAGAATCGAACTGCTTCCTTCTCCGTGAATCGCTCTGCTCCTCGAATACGAATAGACATCCTTCCGGCAATAATCTTCTTTGTGAGTCGGGACTACCCTGACCTCTCTTGAAAAATTCCCTGAAGTTCCAGTAGACAGTCATCATGACGTTTTGTAGAAATTTCCGAAGAAATTATTCATATTCAGAGTATGAAATTGTTTCTATGGCTGTTCGATGGTATTCAGCCTTTACTTACGAAACATGGGTGTAGATGGTATTCACCGCATGTTCGCTTGTGTGGAATAGCAATTAGCGAAGTTCCATGTCGCTATCTTACTCCATTGAAGTATGTCCCAATTGCAATAAGCCTTCTTAGCCTTCCATTTGCACTTCAGTTGTAGTGTCAGAAGAACAAACTGCCGTATTCAAATGCTCCATTATACTGTATCGTTCTGTAAGCAAGCAATCTGAAGTCTTTCTACTCCACTCACAGCGTTAGCCTTGCGTTGATTCTGGCTTATACAAAAGCGTTTCTCTAGTGGTGAGATAATCACTTTTGCCAGTCGTATATAACAGCTAATATCTTTTAAAGTACTCGGTCGAAATTGTTCAGCCTTTCTCTATAATTGCATGTAGTACTGCACAATACAATTATGTTATCGTAGACCGCTAACTGTTTGAAGCTAAACTTTTATAAGCTTTCTAAGGTCCGTTTCAACTTCACCTAGTTTGACCTGTATCTCGTTAACATAGTGGCCTCGCCACGCGTTATAAAAACGATTCTTTTCACTTGCTGTTCACTTTGATGTCTCACTATATTGAATGTATAATAAACTGACTTTCACAAATACTTCGATGATCTGAGCATTAGATCTCAGAATGATCAGCGAACGAAAGAGAAGAGAAGAGACTCCTTTCTTCTGCGCAAGCCCTTTTATTACCTTCTCGAGGGGCGTTACCATCCCTTCCAAAGCGTGATACTGCGTCATCGCTAGAACTTCCAACTTCGTTAATACATGACGGATTTTCAAAATTCAAAAACTGAAAATAAATTTCATCAAAATTCCAAATCAATGCTTTTACTGCAAATGGATTTCCACAATTCTGCATTCAAAAGTCATAAAAATACCATAGTTTCAGCAATCTCCGTCTTCCTTTAAACTATCGTTCATTGGTTCATGCCTCTCCTCCAATAGCATAGTTTCTTCCTCAGCAGAATTCCTCGTTTCCTGCGACTGCGTCGTACATCTTGGAACATTCTGGACTAAAATGCTGACGTCACTGAGAATCTCAGCTCAAGTAGCTTGCTGGCATAACATTTACGTCATCCGTGCTTACGTCATGACTACCCACGTCATAACTATGACAGCCATAACTCTAATCATAATTTCAAATATAGCCACCGTGGTTTCTACATAATTCAATTACGGGGGCATTCTCCTCCCAACTCGTTTTAAAAACAGTTGCAAATTGTTTTTAAACTCAATGTTACAAGTATCTCAACTCTCTTGAACACGAAATTGAATTATTACTGGCTTACTCTAGTATGATATTTCCTCTATGTTCCTTAATCATATTTTCTTCTACTCTGGGTTGTATGTGGTTAATGTATTCTTTCCTCTCTAATTCCTCTTCTGACCAGTGTTTCTATTCTCTAAGTTCTGCTGGCTCGTAGAAGGTCCAGGATCGATTACAACATCTTGCCTTTTCCTTTGATTGTCAGCTTCTTTATCCCTTAATTCTTTTAAGTATTGCTGGCTTTCCTTTTCTCTTTGCTGATATTGCTCAGGTGTCATAACCTGACTTTGAGTATTCTGGTTTCTATTTTGGTTTTGGTTATTCCTATTATAGTTACGATTATACCCATTATTGTTATAATATCTGCCTCTTCCATTATAGTTTCCTCGGTTGTAGTTCCAACCTCTCCTCTGTTGATATGGTCGGTAACCTTGTGATCTGTAATTTCTAAACTGATTATTCCTGTGAGGACCTACATTGTCAGTTTTCTCCTCCTCTGGCTTGTCAGTTTGTTGGACTTGGTCCATGTATACCGTATTGATTTCCTTATACTCTTGCCTTTGACCTTTCTGGACTACGTTAGGCATTGGACTTGTGTAGTCTAACCTTCTTAGTAATTCATCCATGCTGGATAAATCCCTGATGTTGGACGAAATTATAAGTCTCCTCACCTCAATTGGCAGCATACGAGAAATCGCATCTATTAGTTGCTCCGTGGACAATGGTGGTTGCAAAAATCTCAAGCGGGACAACTGACTCGTAAAGAAATCAGCGTACCTCGTTGGAAGAGTACCTGAGTATTTTCTTGAATAAACCTCCGCTCTTAACGAATTCTGCGCTTCTATGGACCAAAATCGTTTGATTAATGCCTCTGCAAACTCGTCAAAGTTGCTGAATGTATATCTAAAAGCTCTAAACCATTCAAGGGGTCCTCCAATCAGATATCTCTCTACTATCTTCATCTCTCTCTCTCTGGGAATGTGAGCTTCGATGAAATAATCTTTGAGATTCCTTACATACTCTATAGGTGTCAAACTATCAGTGTTACTGAATTTTTGTGGTTTGTCCTCGAAATTCCTAATGACCGTCACGTTCCTCGGATATGAATCCGGATAGTTTTTCCCACTATCTCGATAATTCCACTCAGATTCCATATTCCTCTCGTCATCCTCCTCTCTGAATCTGGATACACGTTCTTCAGGAGTCACGTCTCTTTCTTCTAGATCTAGGTGACATCTTCTGGTATGCTTCCTGTTCAATTCGCAAGCTAAGCCTTCTGTATCCTTGTCGGTGATTTCTGTTAAGACTTTCTTGACTATCTCTTCCTTGTAGTTCTCCATTAAACTAGCCTCTCCTAACTTCAAATTTTTCAGTTTACTCGTCGTTTCATTTACGTCAGAGACAACTTTATGAATTTGATCCTCTAATGTAGATTTTAAAGTTTGCATATCCTGATCTAGTTGTGTTCTATCGTCAACTTGTTTTTCGGATAGCGAATTTATCCTGACGCTTAAATCTTTTCTAATCTGTACTACCTCATTATTAATTTCTATCTGCGTACTGGCAAGTTTTCTCTCAATCCTTTCCTGAATTTGGGTTACATGTTCCCCACTTGACTTATTCCACTCGTCTTTCCATACCGCTACGTTTGCTGTTAACATCTCGGCTATGTCTACTTCGATATCCTCTTTTAATACTCTATTGTGGTCTAATACCTGTGTTCTCATAACCTCTACGTCATACTTCAACTCTGCTAAAGACGTTGTTGTTCTAACCGATTCATCGACTAACCTAGTCGTTAATGCAGTTATATTCCGCGTACAAAGAGTTTTTGAGTTTTCGATTTCTTCCCTGACTTTATTGACATCAGTTTGGACTTTAGTGATATCTACAAAAACTGTGTTGACCTCTACCTGAATCTTAGTTACATCACTTTGCACCTCAGTTATATCCGCATGAATGTTGTTAATGTCTACCTGAACATTGGATACATCTGTCCTAGCTTTTTGAATTTCTTTCTGGACTTCCTCGACTTTGTCTTGGACAGTCGCTACATCGTTTTTGACAACAACAACTTCGGCTCTAGCACAAGCAATATCCCCTCGGACATTAGCTACATCTAAATTTAACATTGTAAGGTCTCTCTGTACCTTAGACACATCATTTTTAACATCATCAACACTTTTATGCACAATAGATACATCTTTATGGACATTAGACACGTCTGTACGCATGTCCGTTACAGTATTTTCAATTCCTAGGGTATTAATCTGTAAACGCGACATATTATCCTCCAAATTAGCAGCACTAGTTTGGATACCCTTCAAACTTTCATCCATGCTAGCTTTCAAATTAGCAGACAAAGTACTAGCATTCTCCTCCATTCTTGCATTTAAATTAGCATACATCTCCTCTAACATTTTCTTCAAACTTTCATCTGTCATTACAATATTATTATTCAAAATGGATTGCTGTAGGGACATACATCAAAAGAGCAAAATAACAACGTTTGAGCAACACTTTTCACCATATATATAATTTTTGATCAATTTTCTGTCTTAAATCTAACTTATAACTACCTTATAATTAATATTCGAAGATGCTTCATGTTGAAACAAACTCAAGCACATGTTCAAATTTCTCTGGCTCATTTTAAAATATCCTAACACAAATAATTTACATTTACAATCCAAATAATTTAATTTTATCTTTAATATGACTAAAGTGTCATAAGCCGGTCAAATAAAATAAGATTCCAGATTATAGGCGATTTTTCTAAGTTTCCTGCCCATTTAACCTTTCTCAAGTTGTATAAGATCTGATCTTTTCTGAGTGTAATTTTCCTAATACAATACAACATTTAATTCCTATATAATCACACTCTTAAATACTACAATTGGCCTAGACATCTAACAAAGAATCAACCTCTTTATTTGAGTCTAATCGAACCTCACGTTCTAGGTTTGTCAATCTTTCTGGTGTTCAACCTGGTAATCCAGTTTTTGTTGAACTCGTCCCACATATTAGGTGCGAATCTTACTGTTGACTCAGCCCCACGCTCTTGGATCGCCAATCTTTCTGTCCCCGTTTACCTGGATAGTAGGCTGTCAGATATCCGCCCCCTCAATCGGATTGCCAATTATCAATCGCACCGGCACAGTTACATCAATGAAAATGGCACTGACAGACACTATCGAGATAAGAGCACAGAAATTCACAGGAAATCATTGTGGAACACACCAAAATAGACGGGGGTGCATACTTACCGTTGCTTACCTCTTAATTATCTCGGGGTTTGAGTTGACAACAGTATCACTAAAAGTCTGTTCACACAATAATCTCCGCCATGACATTTAAAAATGAACCAGAAACGAAGACGAGAACTTTGAACTGTACAAAAGCTTTATTTCTAATAAAGAAGTCTGATTTTCCTAACACAACAAAATATACGTGGCTATCAGTAGCCCAAGTCAATCTGACTACGTCCTCCAGTAGGACTTGCAAAATTATTATACAACATGATATATAAAACATTTTAGCTCCCAAGAGCTCCAAATACCGTAATATTTATAACACTATTGGATTGGAAAAGGACGTCAGGGTGTGACATATATAGAGCATGTGTTTCCTTTTAATAAACAAGAGAATGGTATTTATAGTCGCAAGGCCGGAGTGTACGACCTCACTCTCTGAAAACCATATGTTGACACAGCTGCGGGCTACCTTCCAGCCTGACGCATACTGGTCAAATGCACTCCCTTCTCACACGCTATGTTACGTAAGAATCCAGCCTGCACTCTCAAGCTTTTAAATGTCTTACAAGACAACTCACATTATATTTACGCAAATCTTTCAAGTACTTTGATCACATCCTAATGGATCATTACATAAATTTCATAAACTTGTTAACTTCAATCCAAATGTTTAACTAGCTCTTAAATGTTTATAACAAAATCACATAAATTATTTATAACAATTAGAAATTGTTTATAATATTTGTCAAAGACAATAAAAAAAAATATTATAAGCACGCCTTTAACATCACTCTCGTTTCACATTATTTTCAAAAATATTTACAACAATTATTTACAATATTAACATTTAAATTGTTTAAATTATTAATTTAATAAATACATTAGCCACATGTTCATTCGGTTGGTAATTTTATAATCCTGTTTAATATAATCGACCAATGAAGGTTAGTTATACATTTTAATGTCACAATCCGGTTTTAATAAAGTTTTTAATAATGATTTGTGACGGCAACCTTCATTCATAATCTTGTCTCAAATTCTTTCAAAACTCGTGTTAATTATAACAGTAAATCACTTGATTAATTTTCAACGAACTATAACAATCTTACTCCAGCGGAAAATCCTTCGCTAACAAGTTAATGCACAATCTGCATTAAAAAATATGCCCAAAATCATCATATATTAATCTATATGGCATTTACAACTTTCACATCACTTACAAAACTTCCACAAATAATTCTTTAACATTTATTCCTGTGGGAACTTCCTTCATATTCAAGGGCATTATATCTCAGCGACTTTCAACACGCGCTGCACTAGCGATTATACATTCATAGTTCCACTTAAAAATTTTTATAATCATAAATAGTTTCAAAACTGTTTTTCGATTTAACCTTCGTAGATTTCATTCATGAACTGAAATGAAGTCAAAACTTGCCAATCACAAACAAATTTAATAGTGAATACGCTTATATACGCCTATCTGGTCTATCAAAATTTAAGATTAACATCTTAAAAGAAATTGTAGTATGAAAATATTATCTTCAAAATAAAGTGCGACTAAACTGCAAAGTAGTCGAATAGAATCCAATTAGACTGGGGAATGCAAACATCGTTATATAATTCTCTAATTGAGAAAAACTCCTAACAAAAGTACTTGACTTTAATGCATTCAATAATTCATTATTAACATTACTCTTTCACAAAAGTGTCTATGATGCAATGTTCATTCATAACTGACGATAAATGTCTGTGTTGCAATCAATACAAATAACGACTAGTATTTCCAAGATCGTCGATAACGTAAGAGATTTTAACGCTCTAAAATCATTTAAATGTTCTTCCTTCTTGATGATGACAGAAAATTGTTCAAAGTAATTAAACTGGGGTTGAATTACTTTAATAAAATGACACGCTGTCTGAATTTAAATCTGCCATAAAAATCATTAACTTACAGTCGAATCGTGACTACAAAAAAAAATATTAATTACTGAAAAATCTAAATATCAGTCTCAACTGATTCAAAATCGTTAACTATGCCCATGACATAACAATGTCTTAATAAATCGTCGAAAAATGCAAAATACAACAAGGTGTACTGAGAATAAGAATCTCAACAAGAAAATAAGGCAAAATACATGAGGATAAAAATATGGGAAAAATGGTTGCTCAAACATTACTAGGTTACTCAAATACAATAAACGTTCACGACTACCTTATCTGCCGATTGACGTTCCAGAGGAAAATTCCCCAAAGAAGACTGCTGATGGATCCATTTCACCACGTTAAAGCTGAGCTCCATCCTCGAAATAGGAAATAGCACCCTCGGAGAATCGAACTGCTTCCTTCTCCGTGAATCGCTCTGCTCCTCGAATACGAATAGACATCCTTCCGGCAATAATCTTCTTTGTGAGTCGGGACTACCCTGACCTCTCTTGAAAAATTCCCTGAAGTTCCAGTAGACAGTCATCATGACGTTTTGTAGAAATTTCCGAAGAAATTATTCATATTCAGAGTATGAAATTGTTTCTATGGCTGTTCGATGGTATTCAGCCTTTACTTACGAAACATGGGTGTAGATGGTATTCACCGCATGTTCGCTTGTGTGGAATAGCAATTAGCGAAGTTCCATGTCGCTATCTTACTCCATTGAAGTATGTCCCAATTGCAATAAGCCTTCTTAGCCTTCCATTTGCACTTCAGTTGTAGTGTCAGAAGAACAAACTGCCGTATTCAAATGCTCCATTATACTGTATCGTTCTGTAAGCAAGCAATCTGAAGTCTTTCTACTCCACTCACAGCGTTAGCCTTGCGTTGATTCTGGCTTATACAAAAGCGTTTCTCTAGTGGTGAGATAATCACTTTTGCCAGTCGTATATAACAGCTAATATCTTTTAAAGTACTCGGTCGAAATTGTTCAGCCTTTCTCTATAATTGCATGTAGTACTGCACAATACAATTATGTTATCGTAGACCGCTAACTGTTTGAAGCTAAACTTTTATAAGCTTTCTAAGGTCCGTTTCAACTTCACCTAGTTTGACCTGTATCTCGTTAACATAGTGGCCTCGCCACGCGTTATAAAAACGATTCTTTTCACTTGCTGTTCACTTTGATGTCTCACTATATTGAATGTATAATAAACTGACTTTCACAAATACTTCGATGATCTGAGCATTAGATCTCAGAATGATCAGCGAACGAAAGAGAAGAGAAGAGACTCCTTTCTTCTGCGCAAGCCCTTTTATTACCTTCTCGAGGGGCGTTACCATCCCTTCCAAAGCGTGATACTGCGTCATCGCTAGAACTTCCAACTTCGTTAATACATGACGGATTTTCAAAATTCAAAAACTGAAAATAAATTTCATCAAAATTCCAAATCAATGCTTTTACTGCAAATGGATTTCCACAATTCTGCATTCAAAAGTCATAAAAATACCATAGTTTCAGCAATCTCCGTCTTCCTTTAAACTATCGTTCATTGGTTCATGCCTCTCCTCCAATAGCATAGTTTCTTCCTCAGCAGAATTCCTCGTTTCCTGCGACTGCGTCGTACATCTTGGAACATTCTGGACTAAAATGCTGACGTCACTGAGAATCTCAGCTCAAGTAGCTTGCTGGCATAACATTTACGTCATCCGTGCTTACGTCATGACTACCCACGTCATAACTATGACAGCCATAACTCTAATCATAATTTCAAATATAGCCACCGTGGTTTCTACATAATTCAATTACGGGGGCAGTACTAACCCCAAAATTTCTGTAATTATAGCCGTTTGGTTTCCATTTGCTTGGTTTATCATCCGACTTAATTGATCCTCATTAAGTTTTGGATAATTCATTGGTAAATTTGTCTGAGGGAAATTATCAATAATAGCTGGCAATTCGAGAGAAATAATGGGAAGACCATGGAGCTTTAATGTATTAGAAATATGTATAAGAGTGAACTGATATGCAATGTTAGGTTCGTGAAACTGCAGATAATCTTCTGATAATGAATTCTTGAAAATGTCCCATAACTATCTTACATTTGAAGGGGTCTGAAAGATACATATGTAAGAAAACAGTTGTCGTAACTGAGAAGGCATCTGAAATTGTGCTTCTGCCAAACAATGCTGCCATTCAGAATCGT
This sequence comes from Meconema thalassinum, assembly GCA_946902985.2. Lineage (NCBI taxonomy): Eukaryota > Metazoa > Arthropoda > Insecta > Orthoptera > Tettigoniidae > Meconema > Meconema thalassinum. The sequence continues at coordinate 37,013,904 of OX336392.1, forward strand.
CAATCAGCGAACCTCGCTCCTTAGCTGTATCATAAAAAGTAGAATAGACAACTGTTGTATGTTCGTAGATTCTGGAAGCCGGTAGCACCTATGACGTGAAGCAATAACAGGCGTAAATAATACCTTTCTGTTTCTGTAGGCGAAACATTATACATTCGGCTTATAGTTTGGGAAACATGTTTTCTTTTTTGCCACTGGCAGTTGCTCTTATTCCATATGTAATATACTGGTGTTTCAGGATATATATACGGACTTCTGGCTTGCGAATCGTGATTTAACTTGAACTACGCTTGTAATTCCGTATTGCGCAACTGTGCTTGAAGTAAAATATCAGGAGCGTTATCACTTTTAAAATAGATATTTTGCAAGTTTGGCAAGTGAACTGCTAATCGCACGATAGAATGTGACTGTCCATGCATGTGAAATGAAAATATCCTGAATGCGGCTTCTGTTGGACCAACATATTTAGGAAAGAAGTAATTTCATCGTAGTTTACCGTTTCGCCTTCACAATGCCTTAACAATGCAGCGGTCATGACCTTTATACACATACTTGTGGATTTTAATATATAAGATATTTGTGGATGTATTTAAAACACTCCGAACACTTGAGCATATTTCAACATTAATATGAGCTTGCACATAAAGTAAAACAAATGGATTGTAGAGAACAATGAATCGACTATCGATTTCAATGTCAATGCCTCGAATTGTTTTTATAATAATCCATCCATTATTTCTTCTCCTATACGAAGGATAACCATTGGCATTATCTTTGGTCTCTTCCTGAAACTGTTTAGGGAAATCGTTCTTACATACGCCATCTTTCATACAGACTGAAGAAGGATTCAAAGATCCGCGAGGTCCATGTACCATATGACGCCTTACTAACTCGTATAGCGCTTCATACTCGAGATCTGGTATTTCGGCTGACACCACACTGTCAATGTCAGAAATTTCTCGAAACTTACAATCTTCCGTTAATGTTAAGAGTAAATGGATGTGCGGGAGAACTCGTTTTTGAAATTCCACTGTATATAGATGTGCTTTTACCGAAAATTTCCTTAACATTAATCAATCGTAGCAATTCCTTTACTTTGCAATGGAAAACTCTCACATCAATATCAGGCATATTATTAGCTGTTTCCCAGAAATGAATGCTGTAAAATATTTCTGGCCAGCCCGCATTATAGGTGAACGTAAGAATAAATCTGGCTTTCCAAACTTCCTCACTATCGTCATCGCATCCTGATAATTTTGCAATATTTTCCTTTGGCTACCTGTAAAAGAAGATGGCAAAACTACAATACGACCGACTCTGAGGTTTTCATTTACTGCTCGTACATGCAAGGCGTCTGCTAAACCGGCATATGTATCAACTCGGAACTTCGTTTGTTGATGACGTATATATTTTAACCGGTCACCTTCCATACGACAGTAGTAATCCACGAATAAAATCCATTTTGCAAACTTGAACAGCGACAACTAACTCAACATGACCTCCAAGAACACCATTCATAGACATATACATTTTGTAATCATCGCTCGTATTGATAGCAGTTTCGTACATATCGTTGTTGCCAACAATAAAGGAAGAATAATTATTCCACTTGTCTGTAACATGTTTTACAATTCGCTTTCTAACCTGTGTAAATAAACTCTGATTGTTGTACTCTCAATATGCCAATGACCTGAACCGACAACTACCGTCACCTTTAATCTTTATAACATTTGTAATTGTGTGTCGCCTCTCATTCATCATAATATGATTCATTGTATTGATTGAGCACACAACCTATAAGGACGAATGATGAAACGAAAAGAAGACAGTTTGTAGCTGGTGAGACCAAAGACTATATAACAGAAAGATCGGATACACAATACAAAATGGCGGTTCCAACATTCGACTGCAGCGGCATCTTCGTGAAATTAGTTGTCTTTCGTATACAGTATATGTTGTCATTCAAACAGATGTTGACATGACAGTGGTATTAGCAAGATGACTGCTGATTGTGCATGAGCATTTCAGTCTCAAAGTAATCCATTCTTTGAGAAGTTTTAATTAAATTATGGGCACAGAATCCCCTTCTGCTTATTGTAGGCCTATGGTTACATGCGACATTAGCCACCGAGTGGAACCGGTGGAAGTTAACGATATCATTATGGATACATGCGACATTAACGCCCGAGTGGAGCAGGTAGAAGTTAACGATATCATGACGTAATTAGGGAACTCGCTGTTAATATCAAGTTAGATTTATTATTGAGGCGGCGTAGAATATCATGATACAGTGTTAGTCCTTGTCGCCTAGCGACAATATGTCCGTCAAGTCATTCGATTCTATTTTCGTGAGACCTTGAAGGAAGTCATATTCGCAATTATTTTAATACTCGAATGATATAATCAAGTAAGGTGGGTACCAATCGACGGTGCATGACGGGCATTACATTTTAAGACAACAAACGTCGTCGTAGCCCAAATATTTCCCGAGATATTTCAGTTTTAGTAAAGGGTGAAATTTTTTGAATACTATTTTAATATATAAGATGTCTCCAAATATTTAATAAAAATATACATGTTTCCTCATTCTGGTCATTTCAAAAAGTGCACAGTTGTAAAACTACATTGACACATAATGCAGTGTTACATGTGTGCCTTGATAACATCTTGTGTTATCTTATCGCTCAATACGGATCGATCGTAACCAGAAAAAGTTTTAACTAACCTTTCCTAGGATCGAATAACCTATCTTTCAAAAGATATGTCTCAAATCATTTATATTTAATGAAGAGCAAAGTCTTCCTTCAATGCAATATAGTTTGTCATTAACTGAATGTATCTTCATTCTACACAAAGAATGTTCATAACTATTCACTTTCACGTTGTATTCATAACGAATGTAACTTGCTTAGATCGTCGAATTCTTTCTAATGATAGTGATATTTCATATTATATCACTCGTCGGTTTCTTCTTCTAATTATTATATATTTCTTCTTACAAAAAGAACACCTAAGTTCAATTTAAACAAAATGAGTTTAATGAATGTCCTAGTCTAAAAGTCTGAAGTCTGAAGTCTTGAATAACAATCGAAATCGTAGAATAATGACTTCATTAACGATTTTCCCAATGGAAAATAAATTTCTCAAACAATAACTTCAGTTCAGAAACTGAATCAAGAAATATTTTAACTAGTCTGGATGATAAACTGACTTTCATCTTATACAATCTTGAAGAATAAAATTTACTAAACATCAAATTGAAAATACATGAAACAAATATGGAGAATTGTTGTTCCGAAATGCCATTAACACACTCAAACAAGAATAATTATAGAAAACATCTACCTTGATCTTGTAGAAAATTGAAGTTCATTGTCGGGTATCAGAAAATACCCAACTGGTTAGTCATCCAGGTATGATTTGTTGAAATCAAACCCTGTCCCCTCCATCGGATACGAGCTGCTTCCTCGAGAATGGAAAGGATTCCTTCTCGGCATATTCGTCTCCCCCTGGTATCGACCTTCGTTCTTCGGACTCGAGTTCCATCTCGAACCATCATCAGGCTGATATCTTCCGTCTTCCGTTGATGCTTCTTCAATCGCCGACATCTCTAGAAGTTCCTCCATCATATTTGAACAATTTATTCTGGATAGCATCATCGTTACAAAATAAATTCGTAAGTTGAATGTCGATTCACTATCGTAGATGGTAAAGTTCATTTGGTTGGTCAATGAAAGATTATATCCGCTCATAGTCGAGAAGGAATGTACGTGGAAATACATTAAATGTACTGGATGGAAGTGTACATAATGTATCATGTTGTCTTGGCATTCTATTTATCTAAATGTTATAGATCTTCTCATTGTTTCTTAACGCTGTTCCATTATTGCTATCACAACTCTATCTTGATATATCCCAAACGCGTAACAGTTTAATACATCATCACACAAATACTTAAAAAGTCGTAAACTATTTCCTCAATTGTCTGTAGCCATCATAATGTTCATACACAATAAAGTCTCAATGTTTATACAATATCACTGTACTTACTTCGAGCTGCAACGTGGACTTGCTTGGGTTGAAGTCGCACTGCACTAAAATGATATTCTCCGTTCGGAGTTGAGTAACTTTGTCTAACAACACAAAGCCTCAAATATCTCGGAAAATAATCAATGGATTTTACTGAATCTTCTTGTGGTGAAGCCTTATCACTGGACAAGTAAAATGATAACTCTTATATTTCGACAAAGTCGAACACTTGTCCGCTATTAAGCAAATTGTCCGCCGCTCAACTTCGCCTAGATTGAAGCGGGGCTCTCGAAAAATGTTGGCCGGTAACACCGCTGCCTATAGTGTCGCGTACAACCTCACACTGTATCACGTCTACGGTAATGAATTACCTCAGGACGATACGTCTTGTCGCTATGAAGTCAGTCGAGAGAAGAACACTCTTGGCTGTCGTTCCCTCTTCAACTCGTCTGAAATTCGCGCCATTGCTCATCCCGCGCAGTTAGTGGCGCGTACTTATAATAATGCTTATTAGAGTGAAATTCTTCCGTTAAACATCATTCAAAGTGGTAGTAATATCTTCTTTTAATTTTCTTCATGTCTTCAATGGAGTAAAATTGTTACATATGGCTTAAATGGCATAGTTAATCACATTAACTAGGTGAAAATCCATGTCTGCTTCCATAAACCCTCCTCTCATTGGCTGAAAGCATATATCCAATTATATATTTTATAACAATTAACTGGTAATATTTAGCGCAATTTCCTTGTTGCTATGCACTTTCCAATGATCGAGAATATTCTGGACGTCTCTGATCACGTGATGGGTTTCTCCCATTGCTTGCGTTCGTTAACAAATCTCGCTTCGAGCCAACTTCCAAGATTCATATTTCAGTCTTAAATTTTATCATGGGCTCGGATAATAACATCATTTTCATCATAAATCATCCAAATTTCTGGCGCAGCACATTACTCTATGGCCTATACATATAACAATCTAAAATGGCGACAATTCTAAATATTTAAACGGTCCTCAGTATCTACGAATCTTCTGCAGAAATCAAACAGAAATTATTTATGTTCATAGAGGCTATGAACATACGTTCACCTATAAGACTTTCAATATCTTGGTGAGCATAAATCCAACATGGCGGCGACGCGAAGTATAAATATGTAAATGGACGTTTCTCGCGATTTAACCATCAGAGTGCAGTGAAACTTTGTACGGTAAATGATTATACAAATGTCAATCCACTGGCATCTAATTTATTTCAATATTCTTTTCATAACCACAAGATGGCAGCTATGCGAAATTTTAAAATCCTGTTTTTACTTCTTGTGTCCTAATCATGCGATTGAAATTTGAATACCACACGAACACAATAATCTTCATGTTATAGCAAATAAATAAAAGTACAACATGGCGACCATCTGAAATATTTAGACGGTTCTCAATATCTACGAATCTATTACAGCAATCAAACTGAAATTTTGTATGTTGATAGAGGCAATTCACATGAGTAGGATATATGAAAATAGGCTGTATAGTTCGTCTTCACGGAACTACTTGTTTAATCTCTGGTCGAGCTTTTTGAAGACCTTTCTCCTTTTTGTTCCACTTTCTCCTAGTTCCTACGATTTCAAAATTAATGATATCTCCATAGTTATTACTTTAAGATTCTCTACCAGGAAAGAAAATGCTGGGTGTCGTTCTTCCGACTACGGCAATTAATTTGAAGTTCCACCCCTCTACTGCCTTGTCGCTGCTCATGAACATTCCAAATACTCCGTGTTATGGTAGGGTGTTCTACTCTCTGCTCCATGAAGTAGTCAAATACTCCGTGTTATGGTAGGGTGTTCTACCCTCTGCTCCATGAAGTAGTCAAATATTCTGTCATTGCCTCCTGGAGCGTCCTCCATAATAATTAGCCAGGCATCATCAATATGTCGAGGTCGAATATGCGGTAACACTGCACATCTTCTGCATGTCTTTGCAACATCTTGATTTTCTTTATATTCCGATGTAAGGAATAAAGTACAGGGATAGGAGGGTGATCTACAATTTATACAGAAACAAGACAGCAGTCATTCGAGCTGAAGGACATGAGAGAGAAGCTGGTATTCAGAAAGGTGTAAGGCAAGGCTGCAACTTATCACCCATACTTTTCAATCTTTACATTGAACAAGCAATGAAGGAAATTGTAGAAAAATTTAAAGTGGGAGTGAAGATTCAAGGAGAAATAATTTCAACTCTGAGATTTGCCGATGACATCGTCATCTTGGCCGACACGCCTGAGGATTTGAATGAGTTTTTGAATGGTATGGACTCCGTCTTGAGGAAAGAATTCATGATGAAAATTAATAAATATAAAACAAAAATATTGGAGTGCAGCCGAAATAAATCAGAATCCTCTGTGGACATCAAATTGGCAGGTGAAAAACTAAAGGAAGTAGGAGTCTTCTGTTACTTACGAAGCAAAATAACCAGTGATGGACGAAGCAAAGGGGATATAAAAAGTAGGTTAGCTCAGGCAAGGAAAGCAGTTCTATAGAAAAGGAATCTGTTGATATCGAATATAGATTTATGTGCTAGGAAGTCATTTTTGAAGGCCTTTGTCTGGAGGGTGGTGCTCTATGGAAGTGAAACTTGGACAATTGGTGCAGCAGAAAAGAGGAGAATTGAAGCGTTTGAAATGTGGTGTTACAGGAGAATGTTGAAGATCAGACGGGTAGATAGGGTTACAAACGAAGAGGTATTAAGACTAATGGTAGAGAAGAGATGTTTCTGGCGACTGCTAATTAAGAGAAGAGATAGGTTGGTAGGACACATACTAAGACACCCAGGAATAGCAAGCTTAGTTATGGAAGGAAGGGTCGAGGACAAGAACTGTAGGGTTAGACCAAGGTTAGAATATGTTAAACAGATTGCCTCGGACGTAGGGTGTGGTAGCTATGTAGAGATGAAACGATTAGCTCAGGACAGGGAGGCATGGAAGGCTGCATCAAACCAGTCAAAAGACTGCAAACTCAAACAACAACAACAACAACAAGGTCTATTGTTTGGATTTTCCGCCATATACTTTGTCTGAAATGAAATGTAGGCTATATCCTGAGATGTGTGTGTGTGGTAGGACACGTTCATTTGCAGAAATCATTGCTACTTCAAAATCAAGTTTCACTGTGGAAGCCTTTCATGAAGAAAAAGATTCATTTATAGCCATTAGCATTTGGAAGTTCGTGTCCTCAGTTTTATCAGGGGGGGAGAGCAGGGAAGACGTTTGTTTCTGGACCAGAACTTCCAATGTCCACGCGAATGGAATACATTTGACAAAACTGGTAGGGGCAACTTTTAAATGTACCGTAGGAATAATAAGTCACGTCCAGCTTCTCTAACAATTGCAAAGTATTTTCATCTCCGAAAATGATCATTCTCCTGTCCCTTGTGGTTTTATCGGCCAATAAAATACTTCTTCCAACTGACAATGTTAATAGATAATCAGGAAGAATAATTTCATTACTTGATTCAGGATTTTGATCAGTCCCGACATACAAAAAACTTTTCTTGGAGTCATATTTCGGCACTTCAGTCACGAGTTCAAACCCTTGAGAATAGAGTCCTGAAAATACTTCTTTACAGTATACATCACGTTTACCGACACTGACAAACTTCCTTTCTTGCTGTATTCCTACAGTTATGCCTTACGTCGTGAAACCCCGTGATTGACGACAAATCGTGCAGTACATAAAGTGCGTTGGTGACAACAAGCTCACCTCGGCCTTATCACTATTTATCACTATTTACGATCACGAGAGCTGTCCGTGGACTGCATGTAATGACACTCACCATTCTTCGCGTCTCTCTCTCTCTCTCTCTCTCTCTCTCTCTCTCAAGAATGGACAAACGGAACACACGACCCAAAACATTGTTTTCTTTAATCAAGGTTGTTAAATGTTGTAATATAATACACATATATATTAAATAAGCATTACATAATCAAATACACAAAATTAGTACTAGATATTGCTGACATATCATATAGGCTTATGACACCAGCAACTTACAAATGCTTTTCATTTGAACGACCCTTTGCCAGGATTTTTTATTTGTGTGTACCTTCTGATAACATTCACTAAATTTTCGTCATAATTGTAATATGTGAACAATTCTTGTTTTATCAAACTAATGGAGCTTCTGTTTCTAACATGTCTCCATTTGATATTCATGACAGAAGAAACTCTCCGTAAAAGCATTGGACTGGAAAATGCTGAGTATTAGGCCTAACTTCACAAGAACTATGATATTCGTTAATTTTGTTGCCCCTAATAAATCTATAACATGTATCCAACTATCTGACCCAGACATAGAAATCATTTTCTCTTTCAAACTCGCACCTTTATCACCAGAAAACAAGCTAGATAATACAACAATTCTGAAGCGAGACATTTGAAAATTGGTGCGAAATTGAATATATTATCAAATTAACACAAAAAATGTAATATTTTGCGTTCCGTTAAAGATTGAAACGGAACGCGGAACAAGACAAGAAAGAAAGGAATTGTTCCTGGTAAAACGCAACGTCTGGCAACACTAACAGTATGTGGCCCACGAGGTGATTCCTTCTTCTTTTAGGTAGATTTCATTTGAAAGCTAACTATTGCAATGGGTACCATGTTTCGACTTCCGGAAAATTTCGACATATCTTCGCGTTTCACATCCCCCAGACCCCAAAACCACCGTCAGTTCAAAAGTTTATATATAATTTATGTATATATGTATATATGTATAACTGCCGTAATTTTGCACGAATCACTTTCATTTTTTTACATAACATGTATCCCTATAAAATCTCGGTCGAGTTCGTTAATGGGCAAAATCGGTCGAAGGGGGTGAAAATGGGGGTCTTTTTTCGAAAAAGTGAAATTTCGCTATAACTCTCTTAATACGTGAAATATCAAATCCATTCAAAGTTCATAATATGTGTCGGATAAGTGCCAAAAATTTATGTCAAATATGTTTTTGATAGCACCAACCATAGATCAAAGGGGTGGAAAAAGTGGGTTATTCGGGAATCATTAATCATATCTCTCTTAATAGGCACAATATCAAAACCGTACAACATGGACAATATTCCCCTAATAATTACCTAAAACTTTTGTCTGAAAGAATTTTTGATATGACCCACCATTACGCCAAGGGATGAGAAAAATTATTTCGGAATTTTAAAAAAGTAGTTCCGTAAAGAACTATACAGCCTATTTTCATATATCCTGCTCATGTTAATTGCCTCTATCAACATACAAAATTTCAGTTTAATTGTTGTAACAGATTCGTAGATATTGAGAACCGTCTAAATATTTCAGATGGTCGCCAGGTTGGATTTTTATTTTTGTACTATTATATAAAGATTATTGTGTACGTGTGGTATTCAAACTTCAATCGCATGATTAGAACACAAGAAGTAAAAACGAGATTTTAAAATTACGCACAGCAGCCATCTTGTGATTATGCAAACAATTGAAATAAATTAGATGCCAGTGGATCAACATTTGTGTAAGCATTTAACGTGCAACGTTTCACGGCACTCGGATAGTTAATTCGCGAGAAACGTCCATTTAAATATTTATACTTCGCATCGCCGCCATGTTGGATTTGTGCTCACCAGGTTACTGAAAGTTCTATAGGTGAACATATGTTCACAGTCTCTATGAACATAAAAATTTCAGTTTGGTTGCTGTAAAAGATTCATAGATATTAAGAACCGTCTAAATATGTCGGAAGCTCGCCATTTAGGATTGTTATATGTATAGGCCATAGAGTTATGTACCATTCAAGGACACTTATTGCCTAGGTTCATTATTCAAACTTTCACTTCGATCGCATGATTACGACACAAGAAATAAAAACTTAATTTTAAAATTTCGCACAGCCGCCATCTTGAGGTTATGTAAACAATTGAGTTAAATTAGATGGCAGTACATTACAATCTGCAAAATCATTTACTGTACCACATTTCACTGCGCTCAGAGAGTTAACTCACGAGAAAAGTCTATTAAAATATTTCAAATTCGCTTGGTCGCCATGTTCGTTTTGTACTTTACAGGTTTATGAATTATACATAGGTAAACTTATATTAGTACCCTTTATTACCGTACAAAATTGCAGGGTGGTATCTGAAATAGTTTCGGAGATATAGAATGTCAGTGAAATATTTCGCACAGCCGTCATTTTGAGGTTATGTAAACAATTGAACTAAATTAGACTCCAGTGCATTGCAATGTGTATAAATATTTGCTGTACCAAGTTTCATTACGTTTGGATAGTTAAATCGCGAGAAAAGTCTATTTAAAAGTCTCACCTTCGCTTGGCCGCCATGTTGGTTTTGTAGTCACCAGGTTTTTGAAAGTCTCATAGGTGAACTTCTAGTAGTGCCCTTTAATACCGTACACAATTTCAGGGCGATATCTGTAATAGTTTCGGAGATATTGAATGCTAGTGAAATATTTCGCACAGCCGCCATGTTGGATTGGTGAGACGTAACAACATTTGAAGGGCACGGTCGAGGTCGCCGGGAATATTGCTATGAACTTACCGAGTTTCACTGAAATCGCTCCAGCCGTTTAGATTTTATTAAGGGGACACACACACACACACACACACACACACACACCTCGCTCTCTCACACACACACACACACACACACACACACGGACAAAAGGTGATCTCATAAGCCTATTTTTTCAAATTTGAAAGTAGGCTAAAAATGCCAAGTGCCATCAGAGGTTACCATAACAACGCTTTTAAATTGATGAGGGATGATCTATCAGAGGTTGCCAAGACAACGCCATTGACGAGATCACATTAATTTTTAGCCTACTTTTCACACTTTTCAAAAATGAGGAAAAAGTAGACTTATGAGATATATCCGGGAAAATGTGTCTGTCCTTCTGTCTGTCTGTCTGTCTGTCTGGCTGTGTGTTTGCCCCCCCCCCCCCCCTATCAACTCATAAACGGCTGCAGCAATCGAAACCAAATTTAGTATGAGTAAAGATGTATACCGGAATATCTCAGGCCCATATTTGAAAAAGATGCCAGTGCTACCAACTGCTAACAAAACGCACTAGAAATTTGAGCTCCATGTTGGATATCTTGGAAGGTATACATGGGAGCTATTCTAAAATTGGCACACATGTAGATAATACTATTTCAGTTTAATTTCCAGGTGGCCATACATGACAGCGTTGCCAAAATAATTGTAAGCCTTCTGATAAGTCCAATTATTAAATGCATATAACTTCTACACTATCAATTGGATTTCAACCAAATTTTGTATGTAATATGTGTACATAAACAGATATGACTGAGTGTATTCTTAAGAGCCATTAGGGCTGCCAACTGTTAATAATTGCTCGGTATTTTGTATCCAAATATATCAGAAAGTATGCATGCCGACAGCTTTAAACTATGCACACGTAAATTACCTGACATTTTACATTAATTTGGAGTAACTTATATACGTCAGTTCTACCAACATGATTCTAAGCCTGCTGATAGGACCAATTTTTAAATACATGTAACTTCTATACCAACAAATGGATTTCATCCAAAATTGGCACAAAAAGATATAATATTTCAGATTATTTCTGACCAGCACTCGCATGACATTGTTGCCAACATGCTTTTACGTGTACTAATAGATCCAATGTCTAAATCCATGTAACGTCCTTTTGACTTCAACCACATTTTGTATTCTGTACCTTAGGAGATGGAAGTAAGAATATATTCAGTCACCAGAGCTGCCAACTGTATTGCTCTATTAGGCTACATTATGGCTAGTATACCTTATTTCGAACTAATTAAGACATTTCGATATTACCCACTTAATTTCGTCATTATTCTAGATAGGTTCATATACTGTAGATTAATCTATGGCATGAATCTTAATTTTAAGAAAAGTAGGCTCTTTAGTTCGTCACGGAACTTCTTGTTCCATCTGACTATGAGGGAAGCGGCTAACTGGTAGCATGCTGAACTTCTATGCCCAAGGTCTCTGGTTCAAAGCCGGCCAAAGTCGCCGAATTTTCTAAGAGCGCTAAAAATCCGTCAGCATGCTTTCCTTCGGAGGGAAAGTTACAACGTTCGTTGCAAGTTGCTGGTTGCGGTGGCATCTAGCAGCCAAGTTCACAGCTGGGTGTCGTTGACGTTAGTATTTGGTACAAAATTAGGTACTACTACTTAAAATTGACCGTCTGCACACCTTACCTGAATTACAGACCAATACAGTCATCACAATTAACACCGTTTATCAGACAGATTCTACACACACCCAATGTACACGGGATTACATGACCACCTTGTCGCAGCCCCTAAACTGAGGAACCAACCAACATCTCTGTGGGAGATAAAATTTTGCGTGAAGAAGTAACAGACTGTTAGATAGTTACGCATTAGTTCCAAACCTTGCATAAGGACAGTATGATCTCAAGTATAAAAATGAACCCCAAATGACAAGAAGGTTACCATCCCCATAAGACAGTAAAATGTTAAAAATATGCATAGAAAGACGAAAAAATGTTAACTAACCTCCAATTGTAAAATACTTTCTCGCAATAAATGAGGTCTGATCCTCCTACGAAAACCTGCATATTTTGCCTATTATAGCCTATCCCCTAGTTTGCCCGGTGAAATCTACCTCCTCCTTCCGGCGTGCCGAGGGGAATTTTTTAAATATTTAACGAGGCATCTTCTCTCTCTCCCACTCTTCTAAAGACTTCCTCATTTGTGACCATTTCTTGCCAGCTGATTTTCATAATCCTTCTATAGCACCAGATTTCAAATGCCAGTAGTCTTTTACACTCTCTCTGTCCTATTAGAGGCCGATAGCCCAGATGTTAGGCCCCTTAAAACAACAAATATCATCAACATCATCTCTCCTATTGTCCAAGATTCGCTGCCTTACAACGCACGCTCCATACATAGGTCTTCAACATTTGTTTCCTCAAATCAAGGCTTATGTTATTTGCAGTAAAGAGGTTCTTCTTTTTATAGAAAGCGTTCTTGGCCTGGGCAATTCTACTTAATATCTCTCTGCTGCTTCTTCCATCATTCGTTATTTTACTTCCCAGATAATTAAACTCTCAACTTGGTGCTCCCGTCATACGAGCCCTAGGATCATTCTTTAATTCAAATTCTGTTGAAAGAACCGGAATAATAGAGTTTACATTACAAGTTTTCACAGACAGATATTTTATCATTTTGTGAAATTGTATTTTTAATCTACAGTTATTTTATTTATTTATCGTATGGCTTTTAGTGCCGGGAGTGTCCGAAGACATGTTCGGCTCGCCTGAGTCTGTAGCTGCTTCCAGCAGACACCGTTAGGGTAAGCTACAAGTTCCGTTTAATTTCAAGTAGTTCCAACTTTCGCCACCAGATATCAAGGATACCTATTGGTGAACGTCGGAACTTTAATAGAGCGTTCTGGCGAAATCAAACCTAGAAATTTAGCTTCACACATATATAGTCTGTGGAAGGATCTTTTTACTTGCCATAAATCCATGACATGGGACCGCCGACTTTACTTACCCATCCGAAGGAAGGCAAACTGAAGGATTTTAACTCTCTTAAAAAAATCCGACGACTTCGGCCGGGTTTGAACCCGAGACCTTGAGCACAGCAGTCAGCATGCTGCCAACTAAGCAACCGATGTCACTAAAGACTTACTAAAAATCAAAATGTGGTGTTGAGTCAAGATATTCACAGAATGGAATTTAGATACACGGGGAGGCCATTCACAAAAAAGTGCGGGAATATTAAAGAGAAAAGGAAATATAATTGAAAGAAAAAGAAGGCTGATCCCTCGAAAAGGAGGGTATCAGGAAAGGTAATGCAAGGGCCAATTAAGGCGGGAAAGTGAAAGAGACCCTAGGCCTCTGTTATCCTAATACCGTCGGGGTCGGAAGAGAACAAGAGTTGGCCAAGGAAGGCCGATAGGAAAGAAGACGGAGGAGAGCCCAGCACAAGTAAGTGGAAGCAATGCTGGACTCAGCTGGGGCCCGGTGGTCGCCAACCCACGTCCCACCAGATGTGAGTCCAGATGTAAACATAGGCTATTTGGACATCCCTGTTTTATGAGTAACCCGAAAGATGTACTCATTACACTCGACTTTCCACACGTAAATGTATCTTATCTGCATGGGTCATGCAAGCAGTTGCACCATGACTGGTGTGCGGTGAATCCCTAGCTATTTCAGTACTTCTGAGTTAGAGAGAGAGTGGGTATTGTTATAACTCTTTGTCCTTTTCAAAGAGTATAATTGAATGTTGGTTGTAGTAGCTTGTTGAAATACAACGTGTTATACGGATATTAAACATGAATATGAGGTGCCCTTTGCTAGTGCTACCTCTGTGAAAAAAATGTCATACAATTCGGTTTCACCGTGTTTGAATTGATTTGGGGAATCGATTTGCACACATACATGGCCGCTATCTGCAAACTATTGGGTTGATGACCTTGTAGTTCAGTCAAAAGATGCTTCCCACAAAAGGGTATGTTGTTGCAAAATTTGGTAGAGATCAGATGATTAGGTTGGTCGTAATTTTATTTAAGCTTTTAACATTTGGGTGGCCGCCAATACGTTTCGGTCAAGATGGCGGCGATATAAACATGACACTGAGTTGCCTTTTGCGAGTGCTACCTCTGTACCAAATTTCGTTCAATTCGGTTTCACCATGATTGAATACATAGGGGGAATCGATTTGCACACATACAAGGCCGCCATCCGCAAAATATTGGACTGATGACCTTGTAGTTCAGTCACATGATTCTTCATACATAAAGGTATACTGTTGCAAAATGTGGTAGATATCAGATGATTAGGTTGGTCGTAATTTGATTTAAGCTTTCAACATTTGAGTGGCCGCCATTACGTTTTCGTCATGATGGCGGCGATATAAAACATGACACTGAGGTGCCTTTTTCTAGTGCTACCTCTGTACCAAATTTCGAACAATTCGGTTTCACCGAATTTGATTTGATAGGGGGAATCTATTTTCAAACATACATGGCTGCCATCTGCAAACTATTGGGCTGATGACCTTGTAGTTTAGTCGAAAGACGCTCGCCATATAAATATATGTTGTTGCAAAATTTGGTAGAGATAGGATGATTATGTTAGTCACAATTTGATTTAAGCTTTGAATATTTGGGTGGCCGCCATTGCGTTTCCATCAAGATGGCGGTGATATAAAATATGACACTGAAATGCCCTTTGTTAGTGCAACCTCTGTACCAAATTTCGTTCTATTCGGTTTCACCGTGTTAGAATTGATAGGGGGTGGGGACAGACATTCAGAGTACACACACTCACAGACACACAGACTCACATACACATAGACAGACACACAATTTTTCGCGCTGTGTTGATCTCATAAGTCTACTTTCATTTTTTTGCAAAAATCGAAAGTAAGCTAAAAAAAAGGGCTACAAATAGAACTTAAACTAACTTTCGTATTTGACTTTCAAAAATCTGATAGGCTTAAGAGCAACATGGCGGCCATGTGAATTTCAAATAATTACAATTACTTTTCTCACGATTTAAACACTCGATTACTATGAAACTAAGTTTGGTAAATATTTATGCAATGGTTAATAGACTGGCAATAATTTAATTCAATTGTTTTGATAAAGTAAACATGGTGGCTGTGAGAAATTTTAAAAATATGGTATGATTTCATGTGTCCTAATCAAACTAAAAGTTTGTAATATTGGTCCACCATAATAATCTTCATCTACTGGATAACTCTATGACTAACGTGCTGTAGTCCCATTTTACATTAAAGAAATATGTAGACTAATATTTCTATGATGAGAAAAAATGCAAGTGCAACGATCTTCCGGGAATTCATTATTTCTTATTAGCCTACTTTCGATTTTTGCAAAAAATGAAAGTAGACTTATGAGATCACTACAGGGCGAAAAAAAGTGTGTCTGTCTGTGTGTGTGTGTATGTGTGTGAGTCTGTGTGTGTGTGTGTGTGTGTGTGTGAGTGTGTGTAATCTGAATGTCTGTCCCCCCCCCTATCAATTCGAACACGGTGAGCGCAAATTGAACGAAATTTGGTACAAAGGTAGCACTAGCAAAGGACACCTCAGGGTCATGTTTTATATCGCCGCCATCTTGACGGAAACGTAATGGCGGCCACACAAATGTTCAAAGCTTAAATCAAATTACGACTTACCTAATCATCCAATCTCTACCAAATTTTGCAACAACATACCTTTATGGGGGCAGCATCCTTTGACCAAACTAATAGGTAATCACCCTAAGAGTTTGCGGATGGCGGCCATATTTGTGTGAAAATCAATTGCCCCTATTAATTCGAACACGATGAAACCGAATCGAACGAAATTTGGTACAAAGGTAGTACTAGCAAAGAGCACCCCAGTGTCATGATTTATATCACCACCATCTTGACGGAAACGTAATGGCGGCCACACAAATGTTCAAAGCTTAAATCAAATTACGACTAACCTAATCATCCGATCTCTACCAAATTTTGCAACAACATACCTTTATGGAGGGAGCATCCTTTGGCAAATCTAATAGGTCATTAGCCTAATAGTTTGTGGATGGCGGCCATCTTTGTGTCAAAATCGATTCCCCCTATTAATTTGAACACGGTGAAACCGAATGGAATGAAATTTGGTACAGAGGTAGCACTAGCAAAGGGCACCCCAGTGTCATGTTATATATCACCGCCATCTTGACGGAAACGTAATGGCGGCCACCCAAATGTTCAAAGCTTAAATCAAATTACGACTAACCTAATCATCCGATCTCTACCAAATTTTGCAACAACATACCTTTATGGAGGAAGCATCCTTTGACAAATCTAATAGGTCATTAGCCTAATAGTTTGCGGATGGCGGCCATCTTTGTGTCAACATCGATTACCCCTATTAATTCGAACACGGTGAAACCGAATGGAATGAAATTTGGTACAGAGATAGCACTAACAAAGGGCACCTCAGTGTCATGTTTTATATCGCCGCCATCTTGACGGAAATGTAATGGCGGCCACACAAATATTCAAAGCTTAAATCAAATTACGATTAACCTAATCATCCGATCTCTACCAAATTTTGCATCAACATACCATTATGGAGGGAGCATCCTTTGACCAAACTAATAGGTCATTAGCCTAATATTTTTGATCTCTCCCGGATTTTGCAACAACGTGCCTTTTTGTGGAAAGCATCTTATGACTGACTACAAGGTCATCAGCCCAATAGTTTGCAAATAGCGGCCATGTATGTGTGCAAATCCATTCCCCAGATCAATTCAAACACGGTGAAACCGAATTGAATGATTTTTTTTACAGAGGTAGCACTAGCAAAGGGCACCTCATATTCATGTTTAATATCCCTATAGCACGTTGTATTTCAACAAGCTCCTACAACCAACATTCAATTATACTCCTCGAAAAGGACAAAGAGTTATAACAATACCCATGCATTTAGGAGAAAGTAGGCTATATGTTCTTTACTGAACAACTTGTTTTTAACATATATGCGTTCATATTTGGATGTTTTGGAGTTCAAATTGAACTAGTTTTGCATGTCCAATTCGTCCCTCCGCAGGATTGGACCAAGATCTAGAAAGACAATTGGGATGAGATAATAGGCATGGAAATATGCAAATCAGCTAACAAAAGTTAAAAAGGCGTATACCTGACATCAAATTAGCCTACTTTCGATTTTTGCAAAAAATGAAAGTAGACTTATGAGATCACTACAGGGCCAAAAATTGTGTGTCTGTCTGTGTGTATGTATGTGTGTGTGTGTGTGAGTCTGTGTGTGTGTGTGTGTGTGTGTGTGTGAGTGTGTGTACTCTGAATGTCTGACCCCCCCCCCCCTATCAATTCGAACACGGTGAAACCGAATTGAACAAAATTTGGTACAGAGGTAGAACAAGCAAAGGGCACCTCAGTGTCATGTTTTATATCGCCGCCATCTTTACCAAAACTGAATGGCGGCCACTCAAACGTTCAAAACCTAAAATCAAATAACGACTAACCAAATTATCCGATCTCTACCAAATTTAGTAATTTAGTAATTTAGGACGCGTCTTGTGACCAAACTACAAGGTCATCAGCCGTACCATTTCAGGATGGCGACCGTGCGAATTATGCAAACTTTATAATCCATATCATGGGACCCACCAGTTCCAATTATCGAGCCGAGAATCGATTTAACAGTTCTAAAGGAAGAGGCACGTTCGAAATTAAAAGTTTATTTTGTAATACTATAGTGCTGAAGTGATTTTAAAAAGCTGAGCCGTCTCGGTAAGAAGACAAGATGGCAGCGGATATCTTGTGCCTGACTTATATTTCACTAATTTGAGTATTGCATGCAATATAGCGTACTGATACAAAATAAATAAACTTTGTATGAAATGCTTTATAAATAAATAATATACTCCACTGATGATCTGCTAACAAGTTATATGTAAGTAATTTTATATAGAACGATGTTCGTTGGCACAAATGGCTCCGTGGTAAAGCGTTGGCCTATCACTCATATGCCTATGGTTCAAACCCCATCAGAGTTTATTTTTGCTTGAAATTTTATATATTTATTGTTTTGTAATGATTCAGACGTTTTAAAATTAAGCATTATGTTTTGCATATTACGGTGGAAAATATATATTTAATTTTTTTTTATTTAGTAAATTTACCCTCTAGGTTGGTGGTTCCCACGGACTCAGCGAGGGAACTCACCACTACCGCCTCTATGGGCAGTGTCCTGGAGCTTGGAATATCTGGACGAGATGTATACAACTGGGGAGCTGTGATCAGCACTTCGCCCAGGCGGCCTCACCTGCAAAGCGAACAGGGGCCTCATGAGGGAGGGGAAGGGATGGAAGATTGGGATGGATAGGCTAGAAAGAGGCAAGGAGGCAGCCGTGGCCTGACAGTAGGTACTGTACCCGTAATCCACGTGGTCTTACCTGTTGCAATCCGATGGAAAGGCTGGATCGTAGATTCTAGAAGTTCCCGGCTCAAATGACCTCTGAAAAACCTACCAACTAGGATCAACCAGGGATCAGGATACGTCGATATAAAAGAATGCGGTACGAAGATGCCAGTGGTGTATAAAATTACGATGAAACGAAGCTCAAAAGAACTCGAACAAGAGACTCTAAAATAAAATAAAAATATCTCGGGCGTTAAGTTTAAGCAAACTCAAAGAAAACCACCCACTGGTCCTCCTAACGCACTCCCCTTTTCTGATATAAAACACTAGTCGTTCTAAGATTCTTTAAAATTAAATTCAATTTATTGACTGATTAATGGTGAATGTCCGTCAATTCGACACAAAGTTAAAGAAAAGCTTCTTTAAATCAAATAATGAAAAATGTAGTTTTAAATAAATGCCTACAATAAGGCCCCATCTTACTGTTCATATCAATCGCTGAACAAATAACAAGAAAAATACAATATTACATTATATACTGATGTTATACCCTTAAAGATTTATACAAATTTTACACTTTATATACAAGTTACATCCTCAATTAGGATTTTGTTTAAAACGCTGCCTATCTTCATTTAATTTTACAAGTATGTTTCATGGTTATCATTTCCTTAATTCGATGTATTCAACAATCAATTAAGATAATCAAATAGTGTTACATGTTGTGAAAATAGTTTATTAACTATTTATAAGCTTCAAAGAATGCAGTATATTTTTACTAAAATTACTGAAATATCACATGTATTATGTTGCATGAATTAGTTAAAGTTGTCAAGAAGTATCTGTGTTACTTGAATATGGGTGTCATGATATAGACAATTTATCTCCGGCAAATCCTACTAGGCGAGAATAAAACGTAGGGTCACTTGCATAAAACAAGCATACAAGAAAAACATTCGTGATTCCAAATCACGAGAACTACAACATCAAATCCAAAAAAGGTGATAGCTCAAAAGCTAATTTCACTCTTTCTAAAACGCAATAACTACGTTAACGTCTTCTCAAAAGACTACAAGAACAATATCCAGCATTAATATTGACCATCCAATGATGTCAAATATTTGCTGCACTAACACAATAATTCGTATGCACAAAATTGCAATACCTCAATTCAGCTTTCCAAAGCTGTCAAGAATTAAACCCAAATGTTATTAAACTTGAAACCTTTCAGAAATTGCTCTGAAAATATCATGCCCCATCATAAACGAATATAGAAATGCCACATATTACTTCCTTTCTAACTTCATTAAACAAGAAGCAACAATTTGTTAGATAAATTGTATTATTCATTTCCACAATAATCGTCTTTAAAGTCTACGACAAATTCTGTTATAATAGTGTGAGTAGTTAAATTTGATTCACAATTCCAATATATTTATATATATATATATATATATATATCCATAATGACTTATATGTGAGAGAAAAATTGTAAATAGACACTCAAAATAGTCGTTTCAGTTTCGCCTATCCAAACTCGAAAAATGGCTCAACTACTCAGAAGAAAACACGTGAGACTTACATCATGGAAAGGAGTCTATTATCATATCAATAGATACACGCAAACCATTAAATCAAACGATGATCTATCCAAGAGTCTTCCCAAAAACGAATTGAAATAATACAAGCAAAAACTGAACGAACAAAAATATTACATTTAAAGAAAAATCTTTAATCAATAAAAATATGTGAAAGTAGGCTGCAAATGCCTTGGCAATCAATTCACAATTGTTTTCGCCGGACGATTTCCATAAATCCATAAGCATGGAAAAGAACGATGAGAATGCACTATCATTTCTAAAAGAAAGAATTTCTACTAGAATGTCATAAGTCCAAACGAATAGTATCACTGAAATAATTTTGGAATAGTTCAAGTGCACGAGTGTGTGGCCATCTTCTTCCTAATTGCTATTCTTATACAAAGATATCGTCGTCTTGATCCTAATTATGCTGCATATATCTTCCCAACAAAATTGAATGCTTGGTTTTATTTCCAAAATTTTAAAAATAAAAGCAACAAAGTAATGCTCTAAATAACATCACGTTTACTGTTAACTACATAGAAAATTACACTCTCCGACAGAAATGATAAAAAAAGAACCAGATCTAGCCTTCGAATGAAATTCATGCTAATTAATAAAATATTGGTGAAAAGAATCGAACTAAAGGTGACAAGTTCTACTGTCTACAAGAGAAGAAAAGTGTTCCAGCTACCTTGGGCGAAGTTCTGGTTGAAATTGAAGAATATATAGGAATATACATTCCTGTCAGGAATCGAACCATCATCCCTGAGAAGTTCATGGCTGGATCTGCAAGTCGCCGAACCAACTTCCTCCTAACCCGAAAACTACTGTCCACGAAACGGAGTTCCTGCATATTGCTTGCACAAGGCTCCCTCGACGTTATCAGTAAAGTAGCTTCCTTTCTTTGGAGTTGTTTCTTCATTCTTGGCTACTTTAAGATCACTGGATTAGAACTAACGTTCCCAACATTTTCTTTCTCTTCATTGTAGAGTTCAAAAGGATGTCATTCCAAATGATCAACTCTGCTACTGCATTACATTCCTGAACGATATGTTTAGCACATCATTACTCCAATAGCTTGTTTCTCACAAGAATATCCAGTCATAATGTTCTTGATAATAATGCTTTTTTGCATTTCAAACCAATACGTAGCAGATTTCCTCATCGAAGTCTGTATTAACAAGGTCCATGTGTTGGCCAAGCTCACTCGTTCGAATCGCGCTGCGTGTAGAAAGCACTCGTATAACCGCGTGATACACGGAACTTCCTTATACGAACGATAACATGTTCACTGCATAAGCTGCTCTACTCAAGTGTCTGTCGTCTCAAAGCTGCTGATCCAAGACCCAGCTGGGAGTCTACCCAAGATGCATCACACCTGTATCGAGGTGGACAATCGAACCCAATCGATTATCATTTCATATATCCCTCAACTAGTTGCAATGGCAAGTCCATGAGCATGTCCTGTGCACGTGATCAGGAGCGTGGCGGGGTAGTCTATCCATCTCCTTAGTGCATCAGAAGCAAACTGTGGCTCAAAGTCTACAGTCAAAATAATGTCAAGCAATAACTTCCAAATACGTCTCGCTGTCATATCAGGGTTCCAATAAATAGCAAAATACTGTCTCATCCTCCTCCCAACCTAGCTAATAAAAGTGTGCGAATACTTTTATTACACCATTCTAGGTATTCGTCAATGAACAGAATTTTGCGTTTTATTCCACTTTCTTGAAGTACTTTCTGTAAATCCCTCGACGTAAAGTGCATAATGCTCTCTTTCTTGTTCGACCTGATTTATTATATTTTCTAAAACTTCTTCCCTGATCAAATTTTCCACATCCTCATTGGAATCAATATGTTCATGTACTATCTTCCTAATAGTTTTCTCTGGGAACCTGATAATTCTCCTGTCCATGTTAATGGTAATTCTGGCACGAGTAATAAAATCAATCCCTAGAATTATTTCAAAATTAATATTTTTGAGCACCACAAAAATATGTTCAAAACATCTTTAATTTATACTGAACTTCAGCTGGACTTGTAATTTGCATTTCATCGATTTATCTTGAAATAGTCCTCTCACTTTGATCGATGAAGCTGGCAATGTGGTAAATTGTTGTTCCTTTTCTAATTTCAAAAAGCAATCTTCGGACATGATTGAAATGACCGCTCCCGTGTCTATAAGAGACCTGCAATGTTGATTGCCCACAGAGATTTCAATTATAGGCAATTCAGCACGTTCACTCACAATTCCTTCCATTTCTTCGAATAACAAATCTTCGTCCGTGACCTCATAAACATCTTGTATAATTATATCAAATGGAGACGGCTGGCTGTTTAATCCTACCGGGATTTCAAAATTGGCGTTTTTTTCCTGTGAACCCCTTTCATTATCACTAGTGTGATGGCTAGTGTTAGGTTCTGGTTCACTTTCTGTGTCCCTTCGATCCTTCCTTTCTTCACGCCTATCCCTGTCCTTTCTAGACTGTTCTCTATCTTCCTGGTTATAATAGTTTTTGTCTCGATATTTTTTATATCTGGCAAACCCTTGTTGACCTCTATTCTGTTGCTGATACTGGCCTTGTCTATCCCTATTATCATAGTATCGGTTATTGTTCTGATAACCTCGATACCTGTTATTCCTAGGTTGGTATTGTTCTCTTTCCTGATTACCATTCATGTACCTGTCATTCCTATTTCTACTTTCGTAAGGTTTATACCTTTCTTGAATACGATCGGTTTGGTTAGGTCTATTCCGATCTCGATCGTACCTCTGTTGGTAGTTTCCATATGGTCGTTGGTTGTTTCTATCTTCAAATCTTCGACTATACGTCCTACTGTTCCTCATCGGACCTTCCCATCTAGATCCTGTCCTATTTGACCTTTCTGTTTGTTGAGTTTGATCAACGACTACCGCGTTCACGGCCTTAGTTTCCGTCCTTTCGCTTTTGACTATGGTAGGTGACATAGAAGTGTGGTCTAGCCTACGCAGCAAGTCATCCATTGCCGCTAAATCCTCTACGCCTGATGAAATTAAATTCCTTCTAACTTCCACCGGTAACTGGCGTGAAATTGTCTCAAGAATTTCCTCCTGTCTCAATGGGGGTTGAAGATATCTAAGGCGGGCTAACTGAGATGTGAAGAATTCAGAATAACTGGTGGGTCCAGTACTACTATATTTCCTTGAGTAGACTTCCGCCCTCACTGCGTGTTGTATCTCTATCGACCAGAATCTTTTAATAAATGCTTCCGAAAACTGTTCGAAGTTATCGAAAGTATATCGGAAAGCTCGGAACCAATTTAAGGGTGCATCTGCCAGATGCTTCTCAACAATCCGCAGTTCTCTGTCCCTTGCAACATGATGTTCCGCAAAGTGATCTTGTAGATTTCTAATGAATTCTATAGGAGTCAAACCCTCCGTATTTGAAAACTTCTTAATTTTCTCCTCGTAATTTCTCACAATCGTGACATTAGATCTGTCATTAGGCGTTGACATCCTAAAATCTCTGGGATTTATTTCTGACGTAGCCTCATTCGGGATCTCTGATCTAACATGACCCTGTTCTGTCTCATGTGCCTTATTCAACCTCGCTAAATAGTTCCTAGCTGGCGTTGTGGTATCCATCCTGTCCCTTAAATGGTGTACCTTTCCTTCCCCATCGGAATTTATAGGTTTCCCCAACGTTTCCAATTGTGACTTGATTTCCGTTCTTAATTTATTTATGTCTATATGATCCATTAACCTGAACGTTTGAAACTCTTGTCTGATCTCGTTTAATTCTGACGTTTTCATTTCACGCTCTGAGTTTAGATCTATCTTAACTTGATCTACTTTTAGAATTACGCCTTTAATCTGCGTTTCTAAATCCTCCCTAAGAACAGTAACGCTTTCGACCTGCATAGTCTGAACTGAATCGATTCGTTTATCAGTGTCTATTCTAGCCTGGGAAATATCTTGGTTAAGTCTTAATTCTGTTCTGTTAATCTTTAATTCAAGATCTGACTTAATGCTTTTAATGACATCTGCATTTATTTTCGTGATTTCCCCCCTTAAGATGGTCACTTGATCGTTAACAATGGCCTTGAGATCGATCTCAATATCTTTTCTCAAGACCTTGTTGTGATCTTCAACCTTTTCTTTAAGTTGGGCCATATCACCCTCTAATTTGGTTAGAGTTTCTTGCGTTGCACTTGCTTCGTTTGAAAACTGCAATTGCAATGCATCTAAACTAATTTTATTTTCTTTCTGATTACTATCTAGTTCCGATTTAATATTTCTAACATCCTCCTTTATGGTAGAAATACTAGCTCGTATACTAGTTACAATGACTTCAGTTGAATCTATTTTGCTTTCTGTTGAATTTATTTTACTCTGCATTGCAGTAATATCAACTTGAGCTGAATCAATTTTACTTTCTGTTGAATTTATTTTACTCTGCATTGCATCTAATTTGCCTTCAGTTGAATCTATCTTTACTTCTAATGATGCAACATTAGATCTAACATGACCAACTTCTACATTAACACTGCTAATGTAAAGTTGAACAAGCTTGACATCGGCTGTCACACTGTCGATGCCTGTTTCTACATCTTTTATCTTTTCCTTTATATCTTTAGCGTTAGCTGCAATCTTACGATTACTGTCTTGAAGATATTTGAGAGACAAGTGCATTTGACTCTTGTCCCCCACACATTCCTGAACTAATTCAGTATTCTTATTGACAATGGAGTTAATATTGTCAAAGCTAGCTTGGGAATTACTCCTTATCTCAGCTAATTCATGGGCGTGACTACCCATCTTCTCCTGCATTGCCATCAACATATTGTCAATGTCTTCCATTGACACAGCTGTCATGGTAAATACAATTGTAGAAAACACAGGAATGCAATACATAAATAGCAGAATTGACACATTTAGAATGACCCTTTTCACCAATACAAGCATTGAATTTTGTTTTGCTTCTAAACTTATTATATAAATAAAGTCTATAAGAAAATAGGAGGTATGCAACGACGGTGATTTATATTAGAAACGGTTTAAATTAAAATTGAAATGATGAATTATTTATATTATTATTAAAGAAAGTGATTCTATTATTACAGATGATCTAATAATAATCATCGCCGGTAACGAACACAAAATGGCCGACAAGCATGGAGTGAAAAATGGCCCCATGTCATGTCCCATCTGGCCACGCTGATCCATAAAAATTTCCTAGAAATCTCTTTTATGGTCATGTCGTAATCAATCAAATTACTTTTTACTTGGCACGCACAAAACAAATAAATTTAAGCAATGGCGATAATTCTATCTGTATGCCAGGTAGATTGAGAAAACTCATCTTCACGATTTGAAGAAACGTGAATTCCCAACGAATTCGACGTGTATAATCGTAGCAATGCCAAAGAAAATTTTGCTAACGACTACATCGTTCGAAAACTGCTAAACTCAATAATCTCATAAAATGGATTCTCACACATGGGTTTAGCATTGGAGAAATCGAGAATGCCAATTCGATAGCCCCATAGATTGGGTCGCCATATATAGATGTACCCGTAATCCACGTGGTCTTACCTGTTGCAATCCGATGGAAAGGCTGGATCGTAGATTCTAGAAGTTCCCGGCTCAAATGACCTCTGAAAAACCTACCAACTAGGATCAACCAGGGATCAGGATACGTCGATATAAAAGAATGCGGTACGAAGATGCCAGTGGTGTATAAAATTACGATGAAACGAAGCTCAAAAGAACTCGAACAAGAGACTCTAAAATAAAATAAAAATATCTCGGGCGTTAAGTTTAAGCAAACTCAAAGAAAACCACCCACTGGTCCCTCTAACGCACTCCCCTTTTCTGATATAAAACACTAGTCGTTCTAAGATTCTTTAAAATTAAATTCAATTTATTGACTGATTAATGGTGAATGTCCGTCAATTCGACACAAAGTTAAAGAAAAGCTTCTTTAAATCAAATAATGAAAAATGTAGTTTTAAATAAATGCCTACAATAAGGCCCCATCTTACTGTTCATATCAATCGCTGAACAAATAACAAGAAAAATACAATATTACATTATATACTGATGTTATACCCTCAAAGATTTATACAAATTTTACACTTTATATACAAGTTACATCCTCAATTAGGATTTTGTTTAAAACGCTGCCTATCTTCATTTAATTTTACAAGTATGTTTCATGGTTATCATTTCCTTAATTCGATGTATTCAACAATCAATTAAGATAATCAAATAGTGTTACATGTTGTGAAAATAGTTTATTAACTATTTATAAGCTTCAAAGAATGCAGTATATTTTTACTAAAATTACTGAAATATCACATGTATTATGTTGCATGAATTAGTTAAAGTTGTCAAGAAGTATCTGTGTTACTTGAATATGGGTGTCATGATATAGACAATTTATCTCCGGCAAATCCTACTAGGCGAGAATAAAACGTAAGGTCACTTGCATAAAACAAGCATACAAGAAAAACATTCGTGATTCCAAATCACGAGAACTACAACATCAAATCCAAAAAAGGTGATAGCTCAAAAGCTAATTTCACTCTTTCTAAAACGCAATAACTACGTTAACGTCTTCTCAAAAGACTACAAGAACAATATCCAGCATTAATATTGACCATCCAATGATGTCAAATATTTGCTGCACTAACACAATAATTCGTATGCACAAAATTGCAATACCTCAATTCAGCTTTCCAAAGCTGTCAAGAATTAAACCCAAATGTTATTAAACTTGAAACCTTTCAGAAATTGCTCTGAAAATATCATGCCCCATCATAAACGAATATAGAAATGCCACATATTACTTCCTTTCTAACTTCATTAAACAAGAAGCAACAATTTGTTAGATAAATTGTATTATTCATTTCCACAATAATCGTCTTTAAAGTCTACGACAAATTCTGTTATAATAGTGTGAGTAGTTAAATTTGATTCACAATTCCAATATATTTATATATATATATATATCCATAATGACTTATATGTGAGAGAAAAATTGTAAATAGACACTATCAAAATAGTCGTTTCAGTTTCGCCTATCCAAACTCGAAAAATGGCTCAACTACTCAGAAGAAAACACGTGAGACTTACATCATGGAAAGGAGTCTATTATCATATCAATAGATACACGCAAATCATTAAATCAAACGATGATCTATCCAAGAGTCTTCCCAAAAACGAATTGAAATAATACAAGCAAAAACTGAACGAACAAAAATATTACATTTAAAGAAAAATCTTTAATCAATAAAAATATGTGAAAGTAGGCTGCAAATGCCTTGGCAATCAATTCACAATTGTTTTCGCCGGACGATTTCCATAAATCCATAAGCATGGAAAAGAACGATGAGAATGCACTATCATTTCTAAAAGAAAGAATTTCTACTAGAATGTCATAAGTCCAAACGAATAGTATCACTGAAATAATTTTGGAATAGTTCAAGTGCACGAGTGTGTGGCCATCTTCTTCCTAATTGCTATTCTTATACAAAGATATCGTCGTCTTGATCCTAATTATGCTGCATATATCTTCCCAACAAAATTGAATGCTTGGTTTTATTTCCAAAATTTTTAAAATAAAAGCAACAAAGTAATGCTCTAAATAACATCACGTTTACTGTTAACTACATAGAAAATTACACTCTCCGACAGAAATGATAAAAAAGAACCAGATCTAGCCTTCGAATGAAATTCATGCTAATTAATAAAATATTGGTGAAAAGAATCGAACTAAAGGTGACAAGTTCTACTGTCTACAAGAGAAGAAAAGTGTTCCAGCTACCTTGGGCGAAGTTCTGGTTGAAATTGAAGAATATATAGGAATATACATTCCTGTCAGGAATCGAACCATCATCCCTGAGAAGTTCATGGCTGGATCTGCAAGTCGCCGAACCAACTTCCTCCTAACCCGAAAACTACTGTCCACGAAACGAAGTTCCTGCATATTGCTTGCACAAGGCTCCCTCGACGTTATCAGTAAAGTAGCTTCCTTTCTTTGGAGTTGTTTCTTCATTCTTGGCTACTTTAAGATCACTGGATTAGAACTAACGTTCCCAACATTTTCTTTCTCTTCATTGTAGAGTTCAAAAGGATGTCATTCCAAATGATCAACTCTGCTACTGCATTACATTCCTGAACGATATGTTTAGCACATCATTACTCCAATAGCTTGTTTCTCACAAGAATATCCAGTCATAATGTTCTTGATAATAATGCTTTCTTGCATTTCAAACCAATACGTAGCAGATTTCCTCATCGAAGTCTGTATTAACAAGGTCCATGTGTTGGCTAAGCTCACTCGTTCGAATCGCGCTGCGTGTAGAAAGCACTCGTATAACCGCGTGATACACGGAACTTCCTTATACGAACGATAACATGTTCACTGCATAAGCTGCTCTACTCAAGTGTCTGTCGTCTCAAAGCTGCTGATCCAAGACCCAGCTGGGAGTCTACCCAAGATGCATCACACCTGTATCGAGGTGGACAATCGAACCCAATCGATTATCATTTCATATATCCCTCAACTAGTTGCAATGGCAAGTCCATGAGCATGTCCTGTGCACGTGATCAGGAGCGTGGCGGGGTAGTCTATCCATCTCCTTAGTGCATCAGAAGCAAACTGTGGCTCAAAGTCTACAGTCAAAATAATGTCAAGCAATAACTTCCAAATACGTCTCGCTGTCATATCAGGGTTCCAATAAATAGCAAAATACTGTCTCATCCTCCTCCCAACCTAGCTAATAAAAGTGTGCGAATACTTTTATTACACCATTCTAGGTATTCGTCAATGAACAGAATTTTGCGTTTTATTCCACTTTCTTGAAGTACTTTCTGTAAATCCCTCGACGTAAAGTGCATAATGCTCTCTTTCTTGTTCGACCTGATTTATTATATTTTCTAAAACTTCTTCCCTGATCAAATTTTCCACATCCTCATTGGAATCAATATTTTCATGTACTATCTTCCTAATAGTTTTCTCTGGGAACCTGATAATTCTCCTGTCCATGTTAATGGTAATTCTGGCACGAGTAATAAAATCAATCCCTAGAATTATTTCAAAATTAATATTTTTGAGCACCACAAAAATATGTTCAAAACATCTTTCATTTATACTGAACTTCAGCTGGACTTGTAATTTGCATTTCATCGATTTATCTTGAAATAGTCCTCTCACTTTGATCGATGAAGCTGGCAATGTGGTAAATTGTTGTTCCTTTTCTAATTTCAAAAAGCAATCTTCGGACATGATTGAAATGACCGCTCCCGTGTCTATAAGAGACCTGCAATGTTGATTGCCCACAGAGATTTCAATTATAGGCAATTCAGCACGTTCACTCACAATTCCTTCCATTTCTTCGAATAACAAATCTTCGTCCGTGACCTCATAAACATCTTGTATAATTATATCAAATGGAGACGGCTGGCTGTTTAATCCTACCGGGATTTCAAAATTGGCGTTTTTTTTCCTGTGAACCCCTTTCATTATCACTAGTGTGATGGCTAGTGTTAGGTTCTGGTTCACTTTCTGTGTCCCTTCGATCCTTCCTTTCTTCACGCCTATCCCTGTCCTTTCTAGACTGTTCTCTATCTTCCTGGTTATAATAGTTTTTGTCTCGATATTTTTTATATCTGGCAAACCCTTGTTGACCTCTATTCTGTTGCTGATACTGGCCTTGTCTATCCCTATTATCATAGTATCGGTTATTGTTCTGATAACCTCGATACCTGTTATTCCTAGGTTGGTATTGTTCTCTTTCCTGATTACCATTCATGTACCTGTCATTCCTATTTCTACTTTCGTAAGGTTTATACCTTTCTTGAATACGATCGGTTTGGTTAGGTCTATTCCGATCTCGATCGTACCTCTGTTGGTAGTTTCCCTATGGTCGTTGGTTGTTTCTATCTTCAAATCTTCGACTATACGTCCTACTGTTCCTCATCGGACCTTCCCATCTAGATCCTGTCCTATTTGACCTTTCTGTTTGTTGAGTTTGATCAACGACTACCGCGTTCACGGCCTTAGTTTCCGTCCTTCCGCTTTTGACTATGGTAGGTGACATAGAAGTGTGGTCTAGCCTACGCAGCAAGTCGTCCATTGCCGCTAAATCCTCTACGCCTGATGAAATTAAATTCCTTCTAACTTCCACCGGTAACTGGCGTGAAATTGTCTCAAGAATTTCCTCCTGTCTCAATGGGGGTTGAAGATATCTAAGGCGGGCTAACTGAGATGTGAAGAATTCAGAATAACTGGTGGGTCCAGTACTACTATATTTCCTTGAGTAGACTTCCGCCCTCACTGCGTGTTGTATCTCTATCGACCAGAATCTTTTAATAAATGCTTCCGAAAACTGTTCGAAGTTATCGAAAGTATATCGGAAAGCTCGGAACCAATTTAAGGGTGCATCTGCCAGATGCTTCTCAACAATCCGCAGTTCTCTGTCCCTTGCAACATGATGTTCCGCAAAGTGATCTTGTAGATTTCTAATGAATTCTATAGGAGTCAAACCCTCCGTATTTGAAAACTTCTTAATTTTCTCCTCGTAATTTCTCACAATCGTGACATTAGATCTGTCATTAGGCGTTGACATCCTAAAATCTCTGGGATTTATTTCTGACGTAGCCTCATTCGGGATCTCTGATCTAACATGACCCTGTTCTGTCTCATGTGCCTTATTCAACCTCGCTAAATAGTTCCTAGCTGGCGTTGTGGTATCCATCCTGTCCCTTAAATGGTGTACCTTTCCTTCCCCATCGGAATTTATAGGTTTCCCCAACGTTTCCAATTGTGACTTGATTTCCGTTCTTAATTTATTTATGTCTATATGATCCATTAACCTGAACGTTTGAAACCCTTGTCTGATCTCGTTTAATTCTGACGTTTTCATTTCACGCTCTGAGTTTAGATCTATCTTAACTTGATCTACTTTTAGAATTACGCCTTTAATCTGCGTTTCTAAATCCTCCCTAAGAACAGTAACGCTTTCGACCTGCATAGTCTGAACTGAATCGATTCGTTTATCAGTGTCTATTCTAGCCTGGGAAATATCTTGGTTAAGTCTTAATTCTGTTCTGTTAATCTTTAATTCAAGATCTGACTTAATGCTTTTAATGACATCTGCATTTATTTTCGTGATTTCCCCCCTTAAGATGGTCACTTGATCGTTAACAATGGCCTTGAGATCGATCTCAATATCTTTTCTCAAGACCTTGTTGTGATCTTCAACCTTTTCTTTAAGTTGGGCCATATCACCCTCTAATTTGGTTAGAGTTTCTTGCGTTGCACTTGCTTCGTTTGAAAACTGCAATTGCAATGCATCTAAACTAATTTTATTTTCTTTCTGATTACTATCTAGTTCCGATTTAATATTTCTAACATCCTCCTTTATGGTAGAAATACTAGCTCGTATACTAGTTACAATGACTTCAGTTGAATCTATTTTGCTTTCTGTTGAATTTATTTTACTCTGCATTGCAGTAATATCAACTTGAGCTGAATCAATTTTACTTTCTGTTGAATTTATTTTACTCTGCATTGCATCTAATTTGCCTTCAGTTGAATCTATCTTTACTTCTAATGATGCAACATTAGATCTAACATGACCAACTTCTACATTAACACTGCTAATGTAAAGTTGAACAAGCTTGACATCGGCTGTCACACTGTCGATGCCTGTTTCTACATCTTTTATCTTTTCCTTTATATCTTTAGCGTTAGCTGCAATCTTACGATTACTGTCTTGAAGATATTTGAGAGACAAGTGCATTTGACTCTTGTCCCCCACACATTCCTGAACTAATTCAGTATTCTTATTGACAATGGAGTTAATATTGTCAAAGCTAGCTTGGGAATTACTCCTTATCTCAGCTAATTCATGGGCGTGACTACCCATCTTCTCCTGCATTGCCATCAACATATTGTCAATGTCTTCCATTGACACAGCTGTCATGGTAAATACAATTGTAGAAAACACAGGAATGCAATACATAAATAGCAGAATTGACACATTTAGAATGACCCTTTTCACCAATACAAGCATTGAATTTTGTTTTGCTTCTAAACTTATTATATAAATAAAGTCTATAAGAAAATAGGAGGTATGCAACGACGGTGATTTATATTAGAAACGGTTTAAATTAAAATTGAAATGATGAATTATTTATATTATTATTAAAGAAAGTGATTCTATTATTACAGATGATCTAATAATAATCATCGCCGGTAACGAACACAAAATGGCCGACAAGCATGGAGTGAAAAATGGCCCCATGTCATGTCCCATCTGACCACGCTGATCCATAAAAATTTCCTAGAAATCTCTTTTATGGTCATGTCGTAATCAATCAAATTACTTTTTACTTGGCACGCACAAAACAAATAAATTTAAGCAATGGCGAAATTCTATCTGTATGCCAGGTAGATTGAGAAAACTCATCTTCACGATTTGAAGAAACGTGAATTCCCAACGAATTCGACGTGTATAATCGTAGCAATGCCAAAGAAAATTTTGCTAACGACTACATCGTTCGAAAACTGCTAAACTCAATAATCTCATAAAATGGATTCTCACACATGGGTTTAGCATTGGAGAAATCGAGAATGCCAATTCGATAGCCCCATAGATTGGGTCGCCATATATAGATGTACCCGTAATCCACGTGGTCTTACCTGTTGCAATCCGATGGAAAGGCTGGATCGTAGATTCTAGAAGTTCCCGGCTCAAATGACCTCTGAAAAACCTACCAACTAGGATCAACCAGGGATCAGGATACGTCGATATAAAAGAATGCGGTACGAAGATGCCAGTGGTGTATAAAATTACGATGAAACGAAGCTCAAAAGAACTCGAACAAGAGACTCTAAAATAAAATAAAAATATCTCGGGCGTTAAGTTTAAGCAAACTCAAAGAAAACCACCCACTGGTCCTCCTAACGCACTCCCCTTTTCTGATATTAAACACTAGTCGTTCTAAGATTCTTTAAAATTAAATTCAATTTATTGACTGATTAATGGTGAATGTCCGTCAATTCGACACAAAGTTAAAGAAAAGCTTCTTTAAATCAAATAATGAAAAATGTAGTTTTAAATAAATGCCTACAATAAGGCCCCATCTTACTGTTCATATCAATCGCTGAACAAATAACAAGAAAAATACAATATTACATTATATACTGATGTTATACCCTCAAAGATTTATACAAATTTTACACTTTATATACAAGTTACATCCTCAATTAGGATTTTGTTTAAAACGCTGCCTATCTTCATTTAATTTTACAAGTATGTTTCATGGTTATCATTTCCTTAATTCGATGTATTCAACAATCAATTAAGATAATCAAATAGTGTTACATGTTGTGAAAATAGTTTATTAACTATTTATAAGCTTCAAAGAATGCAGTATATTTTTACTAAAATTACTGAAATATCACATGTATTATGTTGCATGAATTAGTTAAAGTTGTCAAGAAGTATCTGTGTTACTTGAATATGGGTGTCATGATATAGACAATTTATCTCCGGCAAATCCTACTAGGCGAGAATAAAACGTAGGGTCACTTGCATAAAACAAGCATACAAGAAAAACATTCGTGATTCCAAATCACGAGAACTACAACATCAAATCCAAAAAAGGTGATAGCTCAAAAGCTAATTTCACTCTTTCTAAAACGCAATAACTACGTTAACGTCTTCTCAAAAGACTACAAGAACAATATCCAGCATTAATATTGACCATCCAATGATGTCAAATATTTGCTGCACTAACACAATAAATCGTATGCACAAAATTGCAATACCTCAATTCAGCTTTCCAAAGCTGTCAAGAATTAAACCCAAATGTTATTAAACTTGAAACCTTTCAGAAATTGCTCTGAAAATATCATGCCCCATCATAAACGAATATAGAAATGCCACATATTACTTCCTTTCTAACTTCATTAAACAAGAAGCAACAATTTGTTAGATAAATTGTATTATTCATTTCCACAATAATCGTCTTTAAAGTCTACGACAAATTCTGTTATAATAGTGTGAGTAGTTAAATTTGATTCACAATTCCAATATATTTATATATATATATATATCCATAATGACTTATATGTGAGAGAAAAATTGTAAATAGACACTATCAAAATAGTCGTTTCAGTTTCGCCTATCCAAACTCGAAAAATGGCTCAACTACTCAGAAGAAAACACGTGAGACTTACATCATGGAAAGGAGTCTATTATCATATCAATAGATACACGCAAACCATTAAATCAAACGATGATCTATCCAAGAGTCTTCCCAAAAACGAATTGAAATAATACAAGCAAAAACTGAACGAACAAAAATATTACATTTAAAGAAAAATCTTTAATCAATAAAAATATGTGAAAGTAGGCTGCAAATGCCTTGGCAATCAATTCACAATTGTTTTCGCCGGACGATTTCCATAAATCCATAAGCATGGAAAAGAACGATGAGAATGCACTATCATTTCTAAAAGAAAGAATTTCTACTAGAATGTCATAAGTCCAAACGAATAGTATCACTGAAATAATTTTGGAATAGTTCAAGTGCACGAGTGTGTGGCCATCTTCTTCCTAATTGCTATTCTTATACAAAGATATCGTCGTCTTGATCCTAATTATGCTGCATATATCTTCCCAACAAAATTGAATGCTTGGTTTTATTTCCAAAATTTTTAAAATAAAAGCAACAAAGTAATGCTCTAAATAACATCACGTTTACTGTTAACTACATAGAAAATTACACTCTCCGACAGAAATGATAAAAAAGAACCAGATCTAGCCTTCGAATGAAATTCATGCTAATTAATAAAATATTGGTGAAAAGAATCGAACTAAAGGTGACAAGTTCTACTGTCTACAAGAGAAGAAAAGTGTTCCAGCTACCTTGGGCGAAGTTCTGGTTGAAATTGAAGAATATATAGGAATATACATTCCTGTCAGGAATCGAACCATCATCCCTGAGAAGTTCATGGCTGGATCTGCAAGTCGCCGAACCAACTTCCTCCTAACCCGAAAACTACTGTCCACGAAACGAAGTTCCTGCATATTGCTTGCACAAGGCTCCCTCGACGTTATCAGTAAAGTAGCTTCCTTTCTTTGGAGTTGTTTCTTCATTCTTGGCTACTTTAAGATCACTGGATTAGAACTAACGTTCCCAACATTTTCTTTCTCTTCATTGTAGAGTTCAAAAGGATGTCATTCCAAATGATCAACTCTGCTACTGCATTACATTCCTGAACGATATGTTTAGCACATCATTACTCCAATAGCTTGTTTCTCACAAGAATATCCAGTCATAATGTTCTTGATAATAATGCTTTCTTGCATTTCAAACCAATACGTAGCAGATTTCCTCATCGAAGTCTGTATTAACAAGGTCCATGTGTTGGCTAAGCTCACTCGTTCGAATCGCGCTGCGTGTAGAAAGCACTCGTATAACCGCGTGATACACGGAACTTCCTTATACGAACGATAACATGTTCACTGCATAAGCTGCTCTACTCAAGTGTCTGTCGTCTCAAAGCTGCTGATCCAAGACCCAGCTGGGAGTCTACCCAAGATGCATCACACCTGTATCGAGGTGGACAATCGAACCCAATCGATTATCATTTCATATATCCCTCAACTAGTTGCAATGGCAAGTCCATGAGCATGTCCTGTGCACGTGATCAGGAGCGTGGCGGGGTAGTCTATCCATCTCCTTAGTGCATCAGAAGCAAACTGTGGCTCAAAGTCTACAGTCAAAATAATGTCAAGCAATAACTTCCAAATACGTCTCGCTGTCATATCAGGGTTCCAATAAATAGCAAAATACTGTCTCATCCTCCTCCCAACCTAGCTAATAAAAGTGTGCGAATACTTTTATTACACCATTCTAGGTATTCGTCAATGAACAGAATTTTGCGTTTTATTCCACTTTCTTGAAGTACTTTCTGTAAATCCCTCGACGTAAAGTGCATAATGCTCTCTTTCTTGTTCGACCTGATTTATTATATTTTCTAAAACTTCTTCCCTGATCAAATTTTCCACATCCTCATTGGAATCAATATTTTCATGTACTATCTTCCTAATAGTTTTCTCTGGGAACCTGATAATTCTCCTGTCCATGTTAATGGTAATTCTGGCACGAGTAATAAAATCAATCCCTAGAATTATTTCAAAATTAATATTTTTGAGCACCACAAAAATATGTTCAAAACATCTTTCATTTATACTGAACTTCAGCTGGACTTGTAATTTGCATTTCATCGATTTATCTTGAAATAGTCCTCTCACTTTGATCGATGAAGCTGGCAATGTGGTAAATTGTTGTTCCTTTTCTAATTTCAAAAAGCAATCTTCGGACATGATTGAAATGACCGCTCCCGTGTCTATAAGAGACCTGCAATGTTGATTGCCCACAGAGATTTCAATTATAGGCAATTCAGCACGTTCACTCACAATTCCTTCCATTTCTTCGAATAACAAATCTTCGTCCGTGACCTCATAAACATCTTGTATAATTATATCAAATGGAGACGGCTGGCTGTTTAATCCTACCGGGATTTCAAAATTGGCGTTTTTTTTCCTGTGAACCCCTTTCATTATCACTAGTGTGATGGCTAGTGTTAGGTTCTGGTTCACTTTCTGTGTCCCTTCGATCCTTCCTTTCTTCACGCCTATCCCTGTCCTTTCTAGACTGTTCTCTATCTTCCTGGTTATAATAGTTTTTGTCTCGATATTTTTTATATCTGGCAAACCCTTGTTGACCTCTATTCTGTTGCTGATACTGGCCTTGTCTATCCCTATTATCATAGTATCGGTTATTGTTCTGATAACCTCGATACCTGTTATTCCTAGGTTGGTATTGTTCTCTTTCCTGATTACCATTCATGTACCTGTCATTCCTATTTCTACTTTCGTAAGGTTTATACCTTTCTTGAATACGATCGGTTTGGTTAGGTCTATTCCGATCTCGATCGTACCTCTGTTGGTAGTTTCCATATGGTCGTTGGTTGTTTCTATCTTCAAATCTTCGACTATACGTCCTACTGTTCCTCATCGGACCTTCCCATCTAGATCCTGTCCTATTTGACCTTTCTGTTTGTTGAGTTTGATCAACGACTACCGCGTTCACGGCCTTAGTTTCCGTCCTTCCGCTTTTGACTATGGTAGGTGACATAGAAGTGTGGTCTAGCCTACGCAGCAAGTCGTCCATTGCCGCTAAATCCTCTACGCCTGATGAAATTAAATTCCTTCTAACTTCCACCGGTAACTGGCGTGAAATTGTCTCAAGAATTTCCTCCTGTCTCAATGGGGGTTGAAGATATCTAAGGCGGGCTAACTGAGATGTGAAGAATTCAGAATAACTGGTGGGTCCAGTACTACTATATTTCCTTGAGTAGACTTCCGCCCTCACTGCGTGTTGTATCTCTATCGACCAGAATCTTTTAATAAATGCTTCCGAAAACTGTTCGAAGTTATCGAAAGTATATCGGAAAGCTCGGAACCAATTTAAGGGTGCATCTGCCAGATGCTTCTCAACAATCCGCAGTTCTCTGTCCCTTGCAACATGATGTTCCGCAAAGTGATCTTGTAGATTTCTAATGAATTCTATAGGAGTCAAACCCTCCGTATTTGAAAACTTCTTAATTTTCTCCTCGTAATTTCTCACAATCGTGACATTAGATCTGTCATTAGGCGTTGACATCCTAAAATCTCTGGGATTTATTTCTGACGTAGCCTCATTCGGGATCTCTGATCTAACATGACCCTGTTCTGTCTCATGTGCCTTATTCAACCTCGCTAAATAGTTCCTAGCTGGCGTTGTGGTATCCATCCTGTCCCTTAAATGGTGTACCTTTCCTTCCCCATCGGAATTTATAGGTTTCCCCAACGTTTCCAATTGTGACTTGATTTCCGTTCTTAATTTATTTATGTCTATATGATCCATTAACCTGAACGTTTGAAACTCTTGTCTGATCTCGTTTAATTCTGACGTTTTCATTTCACGCTCTGAGTTTAGATCTATCTTAACTTGATCTACTTTTAGAATTACGCCTTTAATCTGCGTTTCTAAATCCTCCCTAAGAACAGTAACGCTTTCGACCTGCATAGTCTGAACTGAATCGATTCGTTTATCAGTGTCTATTCTAGCCTGGGAAATATCTTGGTTAAGTCTTAATTCTGTTCTGTTAATCTTTAATTCAAGATCTGACTTAATGCTTTTAATGACATCTGCATTTATTTTCGTGATTTCCCCCCTTAAGATGGTCACTTGATCGTTAACAATGGCCTTGAGATCGATCTCAATATCTTTTCTCAAGACCTTGTTGTGATCTTCAACCTTTTCTTTAAGTTGGGCCATATCACCCTCTAATTTGGTTAGAGTTTCTTGCGTTGCACTTGCTTCGTTTGAAAACTGCAATTGCAATGCATCTAAACTAATTTTATTTTCTTTCTGATTACTATCTAGTTCCGATTTAATATTTCTAACATCCTCCTTTATGGTAGAAATACTAGCTCGTATACTAGTTACAATGACTTCAGTTGAATCTATTTTGCTTTCTGTTGAATTTATTTTACTCTGCATTGCAGTAATATCAACTTGAGCTGAATCAATTTTACTTTCTGTTGAATTTATTTTACTCTGCATTGCATCTAATTTGCCTTCAGTTGAATCTATCTTTACTTCTAATGATGCAACATTAGATCTAACATGACCAACTTCTACATTAACACTGCTAATGTAAAGTTGAACAAGCTTGACATCGGCTGTCACACTGTCGATGCCTGTTTCTACATCTTTTATCTTTTCCTTTATATCTTTAGCGTTAGCTGCAATCTTACGATTACTGTCTTGAAGATATTTGAGAGACAAGTGCATTTGACTCTTGTCCCCCACACATTCCTGAACTAATTCAGTATTCTTATTGACAATGGAGTTAATATTGTCAAAGCTAGCTTGGGAATTACTCCTTATCTCAGCTAATTCATGGGCGTGACTACCCATCTTCTCCTGCATTGCCATCAACATATTGTCAATGTCTTCCATTGACACAGCTGTCATGGTAAATACAATTGTAGAAAACACAGGAATGCAATACATAAATAGCAGAATTGACACATTTAGAATGACCCTTTTCACCAATACAAGCATTGAATTTTGTTTTGCTTCTAAACTTATTATATAAATAAAGTCTATAAGAAAATAGGAGGTATGCAACGACGGTGATTTATATTAGAAACGGTTTAAATTAAAATTGAAATGATGAATTATTTATATTATTATTAAAGAAAGTGATTCTATTATTACAGATGATCTAATAATAATCATCGCCGGTAACGAACACAAAATGGCCGACAAGCATGGAGTGAAAAATGGCCCCATGTCATGTCCCATCTGACCACGCTGATCCATAAAAATTTCCTAGAAATCTCTTTTATGGTCATGTCGTAATCAATCAAATTACTTTTTACTTGGCACGCACAAAACAAATAAATTTAAGCAATGGCGATAATTCTATCTGTATGCCAGGTAGATTGAGAAAACTCATCTTCACGATTTGAAGAAACGTGAATTCCCAACGAATTCGACGTGTATAATCGTAGCAATGCCAAAGAAAATTTTGCTAACGACTACATCGTTCGAAAACTGCTAAACTCAATAATCTCATAAAATGGATTCTCACACATGGGTTTAGCATTGGAGAAATCGAGAATGCCAATTCGATAGCCCCATAGATTGGGTCGCCATATATAGATGTACCCGTAATCCACGTGGTCTTACCTGTTGCAATCCGATGGAAAGGCTGGATCGTAGATTCTAGAAGTTCCCGGCTCAAATGACCTCTGAAAAACCTACCAACTAGGATCAACCAGGGATCAGGATACGTCGATATAAAAGAATGCGGTACGAAGATGCCAGTGGTGTATAAAATTACGATGAAACGAAGCTCAAAAGAACTCGAACAAGAGACTCTAAAATAAAATAAAAATATCTCGGGCGTTAAGTTTAAGCAAACTCAAAGAAAACCACCCACTGGTCCTCCTAACGCACTCCCCTTTTCTGATATTAAACACTAGTCGTTCTAAGATTCTTTAAAATTAAATTCAATTTATTGACTGATTAATGGTGAATGTCCGTCAA
Organism: Meconema thalassinum; assembly: GCA_946902985.2. Taxonomy (NCBI): domain Eukaryota; kingdom Metazoa; phylum Arthropoda; class Insecta; order Orthoptera; family Tettigoniidae; genus Meconema; species Meconema thalassinum. The sequence goes on from OX336392.1 coordinate 37,054,639, forward strand.
TTCGACACAAAGTTAAAGAAAAGCTTCTTTAAATCAAATAATGAAAAATGTAGTTTTAAATAAATGCCTACAATAAGGCCCCATCTTACTGTTCATATCAATCGCTGAACAAATAACAAGAAAAATACAATATTACATTATATACTGATGTTATACCCTCAAAGATTTATACAAATTTTACACTTTATATACAAGTTACATCCTCAATTAGGATTTTGTTTAAAACGCTGCCTATCTTCATTTAATTTTACAAGTATGTTTCATGGTTATCATTTCCTTAATTCGATGTATTCAACAATAAATTAAGATAATCAAATAGTGTTACATGTTGTGAAAATAGTTTATTAACTATTTATAAGCTTCAAAGAATGCAGTATATTTTTACTAAAATTACTGAAATATCACATGTATTATGTTGCATGAATTAGTTAAAGTTGTCAAGAAGTATCTGTGTTACTTGAATATGGGTGTCATGATATAGACAATTTATCTCCGGCAAATCCTACTAGGCGAGAATAAAACGTAGGGTCACTTGCATAAAACAAGCATACAAGAAAAACATTCGTGATTCCAAATCACGAGAACTACAACATCAAATCCAAAAAAGGTGATAGCTCAAAAGCTAATTTCACTCTTTCTAAAACGCAATAACTACGTTAACGTCTTCTCAAAAGACTACAAGAACAATATCCAGCATTAATATTGACCATCCAATGATGTCAAATATTTGCTGCACTAACACAATAAATCGTATGCACAAAATTGCAATACCTCAATTCAGCTTTCCAAAGCTGTCAAGAATTAAACCCAAACGTTATTAAACTTGAAACCTTTCAGAAATTGCTCTGAAAATATCATGCCCCATCATAAACGAATATAGAAATGCCACATATTACTTCCTTTCTAACTTCATTAAACAAGAAGCAACAATTTGTTAGATAAATTGTATTATTCATTTCCACAATAATCGTCTTTAAAGTCTACGACAAATTCTGTTATAATAGTGTGAGTAATTAAATTTGATTCACAATTCCAATATATTTATATATATATATATATATCCATAATGACTTATATGTGAGAGAAAAATTGTAAATAGACACTATCAAAATAGTCGTTTCAGTTTCGCCTATCCAAACTCGAAAAATGGCTCAACTACTCAGAAGAAAACACGTGAGACTTACATCATGGAAAGGAGTCTATTATCATATCAATAGATACACGCAAACCATTAAATCAAACGATGATCTATCCAAGAGTCTTCCCAAAAACGAATTGAAATAATACAAGCAAAAACTGAACGAACAAAAATATTACATTTAAAGAAAAATCTTTAATCAATAAAAATATGTGAAAGTAGGCTGCAAATGCCTTGGCAATCAATTCACAATTGTTTTCGCCGGACGATTTCCATAAATCCATAAGCATGGAAAAGAACGATGAGAATGCACTATCATTTCTAAAAGAAAGAATTTCTACTAGAATGTCATAAGTCCAAACGAATAGTATCACTGAAATAATTTTGGAATAGTTCAAGTGCACGAGTGTGTGGCCATCTTCTTCCTAATTGCTATTCTTATACAAAGATATCGTCGTCTTGATCCTAATTATGCTGCATATATCTTCCCAACAAAATTGAATGCTTGGTTTTATTTCCAAAATTTTTAAAATAAAAGCAACAAAGTAATGCTCTAAATAACATCACGTTTACTGTTAACTACATAGAAAATTACACTCTCCGACAGAAATGATAAAAAAGAACCAGATCTAGCCTTCGAATGAAATTCATGCTAATTAATAAAATATTGGTGAAAAGAATCGAACTAAAGGTGACAAGTTCTACTGTCTACAAGAGAAGAAAAGTGTTCCAGCTACCTTGGGCGAAGTTCTGGTTGAAATTGAAGAATATATAGGAATATACATTCCTGTCAGGAATCGAACCATCATCCCTGAGAAGTTCATGGCTGGATCTGCAAGTCGCCGAACCAACTTCCTCCTAACCCGAAAACTACTGTCCACGAAACGAAGTTCCTGCATATTGCTTGCACAAGGCTCCCTCGACGTTATCAGTAAAGTAGCTTCCTTTCTTTGGAGTTGTTTCTTCATTCTTGGCTACTTTAAGATCACTGGATTAGAACTAACGTTCCCAACATTTTCTTTCTCTTCATTGTAGAGTTCAAAAGGATGTCATTCCAAATGATCAACTCTGCTACTGCATTACATTCCTGAACGATATGTTTAGCACATCATTACTCCAATAGCTTGTTTCTCACAAGAATATCCAGTCATAATGTTCTTGATAATAATGCTTTCTTGCATTTCAAACCAATACGTAGCAGATTTCCTCATCGAAGTCTGTATTAACAAGGTCCATGTGTTGGCTAAGCTCACTCGTTCGAATCGCGCTGCGTGTAGAAAGCACTCGTATAACCGCGTGATACACGGAACTTCCTTATACGAACGATAACATGTTCACTGCATAAGCTGCTCTACTCAAGTGTCTGTCGTCTCAAAGCTGCTGATCCAAGACCCAGCTGGGAGTCTACCCAAGATGCATCACACCTGTATCGAGGTGGACAATCGAACCCAATCGATTATCATTTCATATTTCCCTCAACTAGTTGCAATGGCAAGTCCATGAGCATGTCCTGTGCACGTGATCAGGAGCGTGGCGGGGTAGTCTATCCATCTCCTTAGTGCATCAGAAGCAAACTGTGGCTCAAAGTCTACAGTCAAAATAATGTCAAGCAATAACTTCCAAATACGTCTCGCTGTCATTCAGGGTTCCAATAAATAGCAAAATACTGTCTCAGTACCATCCCGGCATTTGCCCGAAGACGAAGTGGTAAACCACGGAAAACCACTTCGAGGATGGCTGAGGTGGGAATCGAACCCCCTCTACTCATTTGGACCACCCGAGGCTGAGTAGACCCCGTTCCAGTCCTCATACCACTTTTCAAATTTCGTGGCAGAGCCGGGAATCGAACCCAGGACCTCCAGGGCGGCAGCTAACCATGCTGACCGCTACGCTACGGAGGCGACGTTATATATTTAATTAAAACATAATTCACCAGCAGATTTTCTCGAGACATCTAGCAGCCAAAAAGGTAACTGCACGCCGACCTACTTATTAACTTCAAGATTTTATTGAAAAGTTTGTTCTTATGGCCACTAGAATGCACTCGCCCTGTTAGGGTTATATTGTTCGATACTTCTCCACTAGATGTCACGACTGGTCTACGTGGGACTCCATTGGTTAGTACCGTATACCATTGGCATTCTATGCGCATCGAACTTGAAGAATGGCTAGATGATACTACGATAAATTTTTACCTTTTATTTTAAAGGGTTTGTAACAGCCTATTGTGCGTTATTTGAAAATGTTATTTGAAGTAAAGAACAAAACGATTTCACATAGTAACTGAATTCTAGCCGTTGGTGCTAGTTCAGGTTATTAATTAATACTTTTATTTCAGGCAAATAGCAATCGAAAATATCCACATAGTTTGTATACACACGTCTCTGTAGGGTCATGGAAAGATTTGTTAATTCAATTAGGGTTGTGAAAGCCATGCACAACCAGACGTGTAAAGACATGCCTCAACTCAAAGTTGGATGTTGCCCACGGCAGGTCGATTATGTAATAATAACAATAATAATAACGTTATTTGATTTACGTCCCTTTTAACTACTGCTGCTTTTAGATACGCCGGGGTGCCGGAATTTTGGCCCGAATGGGATCTTTAACGTGCCAGTAAATCTACTGACACGGCTCCCTCGCATTTGTGCACCCTCAAATGCCAGCTGACTGCGCCAGGATACGAACCTGCAACCTAGGGCCCAGCAAGCAAGAACGTTACCGCTGAGCCACGCAGCCAGTCCGGTCGATTATGTCTCCAGATCCATAACATTCTTGAGATACTTCTTATCTACCTTTCTTCAATGATGGTAGTAGTTTTTTCTAGGTTGTGGCGTTTGGTAGAGGTAAATAGTTTCTAAGGTCTTCAACCAAGAAATGATTCTATTATACTCTTTGATAATAACAACGAGTTATAACTATACTCATACATTTAGGAGAAAGTAGGCTATATGTTCTATACTGAACATCTTGTTTTATCTTATTACGCCTGAGCGGGAGAAAACTGACTAAGGCCTATATTTACTGATGGCTCAGAATGGTGGGTGATGACCACCAGCGAAGAACATTGGTTGAAAAAGATATTTGAGATAAAAGGGATCAGGATGGATGCAGAATTAGGACAGGGATGTTTGGTCAGCCAGATATTGCAGATATTTATTTCACAGGGTAACGTATGTTCTTATAAAGGTAATTTATCTTTGTTATTTTTATGTACCGGCTGAGGAAGAAGGAGTTTTACCTTCGAAACATGTACCTGTGAGTAGGTTCAATATAAGTATTGAAAAGGCAGAATCCCTTTATTTTCTTTCTAATATATCGTTAATCAATACGGACCTCAATTGCTGACATTATGAATCGAATAGTTCTATTAAAGAATGCTTTCCAGTCGGTCGACACAAATTGTGACCAGTTACATTTGGCGGGAAACAAGTATTTATACAGGGCCTTTCATATAAAATAAGAGCGCCAAGCGGCGGCGTTGTTAACCGCAGCTGCGGTCACCTTGGCCGAGCTTGTGGCGCGCCAAGGCCCCCTGCTGTAGTATTGAAAGCGCGCGCATAGTACATACGAGGGCTGGTGTTTTTTTTCCGATGGACTGTATAAAAATAACAGATTGGCATTACCAAACTTGACCTTGCAATAAGCGTGCAGGTGTTCAGTGGCCAGTCTAAACATCAAGTGCTAACATGGTGAGACATGTAACATTGCAACATCGTATTTTTTATGTAAAATTTATTTTTAAGTACGATTCGGCTCGGCGGGCACGTGATGCATTTGTTCAGCAATTTCCTGATGAAGTGCCACCTTCACTAGCACAGATTCACGTAATTGCCAATAAGTTTGACACTACTTGCTCGGTGCTCAATAATAAACATGCCCGCACACGAACAGTTTTAACTGAGGATGAGCTAGATGACATTGGCGAGAATCATGAAAGGTCTCTGAATAAATCACTCTGAAAATTAGCACAGTTGGGGTTTCGGTTTCATCAACAATAACTAACTAACTAACTAAAGTAAGATTTCAGCATTGTACACACGCTAGCAAGGCCGCTGCATCATATAGGATTGTATATACGCTTAAATCAGGGGGCTTGGCGCGCCACAAGCTCGACCAAGGCGACCGCAGCTGCGGTTAATAAAGCCGCCGCTTGGCGTCTTATTTTATATGAAAGACCCTGCATACACTAACCTGAAAGAAATATTACATGGGATATTTATCACAAAATAGCACGCTTTTATGTACAAAATTGGGGGAGGGGGTAATTAATTGGACTTCATGTTTCGATGAGCGATTTACACTCCACTGCAGCTGGGAAGCAACTGTGTGGCTAACTCCCAGCCATCCTTACACCCCCCTGTACCGACCCCAGGCGGAGAAGCCGCGGGCAGTCTGTTCGTCTGCACGGGAAAAATCCAGTCTGACTACTTTCAGGATAGACTCTGTATATTTGTGCATGAGTGTAACACATAAACGATCTGATGATGATCACTTGACCACGGCTGGATGCCCTTCCTGACGCCAACCATTACAAAATTGGTAGTGTGTAGCCAAATGTGTGGGTTATATTTGGTTGGTTAGAAACGTTCTATCAAGTACCAACGTTTGCCGCTAGATGGCACAGTGGCATCTGGTAGCCGAAGTTGGAACTACTTGAAATTGGACTTGCTGGGAGCCCTCTGGCGTACAAATATCCTGCTATGGCCATTGACTGCAATTCACAAGGAATTCATTGGCTCAAAATGGTCAAGTCGCCTCCGTAGCGTAGCGGTCAACATGGTTAGCTGCCGCCCCGGAGGTCCTGGGTTCGAATCCCGGCTCTGCCACGAAATATGAAAAGTGGTATTATGGAACGGGGTCTACTCAGCCTCGATTGGCCCAAATGAGTAGAGAGGGTTCGATTCCCACCTCAGCCATCCTCGATGTGGTTTTCCGTGGTCTTCGGGCAAATGCCGGGATGGTTCCTACTGTAAGGCCACGGCCGCCTCCTTCCCACTTCCTTGCCTAACCGTCCCACTCTTCCCATCCCTTCATCAGGCCCCCTGTTCGCTTTGCAGGTGAGGCCGCCTGGGCATAGTGCTGGTCATACACCCCAGTTGTATCCCTGACTCAAAAAAATGGTCAATTTCTATTTTGATTTTGATTTTCAACTTAAATAAATCTCACATCTTTCCTGAAGAATTTGGTGTATCAATTATTGTGCTGAAGTGATATTTGATGCAATAAAATTAGGTTTAAACAGAATGTTTTAAGGCTATATTGTAGCTACTAGCCAAATATATTCTTGTGTTTTCCGTGTCATATGTTTTTGAAATTTTATGTACCATTTCCTCAGGAACTATCTGATCAATGTATTTGAAACTTGGTAGTCTTTAAGACCCTGTATAGATCTACTATTGGATGTAAATTTATTCAGGTATTTTGATTAGTCCATGGAGCCCAGCTTGAAAAGCACTGACAATTTTACAGAAAATTTCTGTTTTCAACTAGGTTGTAAAAATAAACTCAACTCCTGTGAACAATAGGACAATACTTTTACCTCAGAAACGTCACGGAACTCCTTGTTTTAAGTTTAAAAAATCTCCCATCTTTCCTGAAGAATTTGGTACATCAATTATTGTGCTGAAGTGATATTTGATGCAATAAAATTAGGGTGTTTCAGAAAGAATATACGTATTACAAAGTATTATTTTGTCCAAACTATCGATCGCTGCGCCTCGGCTAGGCTATTGGAGAAATGAATACATAGTCTAGTTTATATTAATAGCCGCTAGATTTCAGTTGTTTCTGCTTTGCTTGGTAACCGTCATATGTTTAAAATGGCTACTCCGCAGCAGAAATCTTTTTGTGTTCTCGAGTTTGCGAAGTGCAATTCCGTGATTACAGTGCAAAGACGTTTCAGGTTGAGGTACCAAATTGATCCTCCGAATGGTTGGAACATTCGCAGATGGTATCGATAGTTTGTAGATAGGCCTACTGGATGTTTATGTAAAAGGAAGAATCCTGTCCGTCCTCATGTTTCTGAAGAAAATGTTGCACAAATTCAAACTGCATTCCTACATAGTCCTTCAAAATCAACTCGTCGTGCCAGTCGGGAGTTACAACTACCTAAAACAACAATTTGGCGTGTTTGGAGGAGTCGGTTGGTTATGAAGCCGTACAAGTTTTACAGCTGTTACAAGCTCTGCGTCCTGATGACAAACACAAACGTGTGGCATTTTGTAACGAGATTCATGATGCTATTGACAATGATAACACTTTCGCAAAACATTTAGTGTTCGGTGATGAAGTGACTTTCCATGTTAGTGGTCAGGTAAACAAACACAATGATCGAATTAGGGGCCTACAGAACCCACATGCAGTCATTGAACATGTGCTTTGTGCGATATCACGATCATCTGTTCACGGCCCATTCTTCTTTGACGGAAACACGGTTAACAGCCAGCAGTATCTCGCTACGTTACAAAACTGGCTGTTTCCGAGGCTGCAGGAAGACAACTTCATTTCTCACTGGAGTCGCCAAGTGCGTGAATATCTGAATGAAACCCTACCGAACCGTTGGATTGGTCATCAAGGAGCTGACGACTTAGCATGTCTCAGCTGAGCTCCATGGTCACCGGATTTGACACCCTCTGACTTTTCCTGTGGGGTTTCGTTAAAGACAACGTTTATGTGCCACCATTCCCACAGAACCTGGAAGAGTTGAAGAACCGGATCCGTACAGCCATAACATCAGTGACGAAAGGCATGCTTGCCCGAGTATGGGAGGAATTTGAGTATCGGTGTGATATTGTTCGTGTCTCTGATGGAGGACATGTGGAACATACGTAATCTAAACTTGAGAGGTTCGTAAATATGTGTGTAAAGTTTCATATTCGTACGTCTTAAAGTTTAATAAATATATGCATGCAAAATACGTATATTCTTTTTGAAACACCCTATTATAAATGCAAAATTTGTTGGGTTTGGTTTGAGTGTTTTCTCATATTATTATTATTAAATATAAAAACAATACAGGAACCCTATTTTACCAGAGGTATATTAGGGTAGTAGATTAAAAACAAAGCAAATACAAATATTACTATCATAGTTTACAAAAAATGTTGTTGATGAATGTGAGGACAATACTTTTACTTCAGTAGCTCAAAAATGGTTTAAATAGTGACACGCGCGGTGACCACCACCCGACGCACACAGTCGATGGCAAGACCGAGGAACCAAATAGGTTCTCCGCATGCGCGGAATGGGGACCGGCCATGGATCTAAAACCTATGTTGTGTACCATTCGCATTTAGAACTAGATGGAGAACCAATTAGGAATGACCACATTATTCGAGTAAAGGTTGAATAAAATAAAATTTAATTATCAAAAAACAAGACATAGCAGAAGGGGAAACGAGGGGTGCATGAAATGGTAAGATGAGGGATGATGGACCTGAAATAAAATATGTACACATCACATCAAACAAAGTAAATACAAGTATAAAAATAAATCAGGTAATAAGAATAAGAAAACCGAGAGATGCCTAACGTGTTGTAGATTGGAGGTCGATTAAAGATAAACTCAAATTAATAAACGGGGTAGATTTAAAACAAATTAACAATAATGTAAATAGTACTTTCTTCCCACCACAGGCTGACTACAAACGTAGTCAGGAGAAATCTTCTAGGAAGCTTATGTAGTCAAGTTACCCAAGAATAGGAAAATCCCGCCCTTAAAAACAAAGTATGTCACTCCACAAACATAACCAAAGAGCAATACGTAAACCCAACACACGCAAATGACGAACAAACCAACAAGTCTACATTTATGACATACAAATCCCTTAAAACGAAAGCTTACTACAGACACACCCAAAGAAACATAATAGTACATTATGTAACGAGCCTTTAATGGCTATAATTAAGACACGAGTATTTTTATAAAACGATCGTATGCGAGTTTTATAATTTCCATACGAGTGTCTTAATTATCATTATAGGCGAGTTGTATACGACTGTTTATGTTCGATGATAATTATAACTTTATTATATGTTTTAACATAAATATTCATAAATATCTGTTGAGAGTCAGCCACAAGAATTTTGTTATCGGAGAGCGAGCGCGAGACATATCTCTGTCTTTCAAGATCTCTGGACGACCGACGCATGCGCTCTGTGTGCTTGCAATGCCATATTATGCAGGCCATATGTTTACATCTGCTGTCCCTCAGTAATATTGTCACCGGAGTCGTTTGAAGGCTGTGTAGAAATTAGGGTTGATGATATTAAGGTACAGTGCTATTTCTTGTCTCATATTCGCCAGTTTATTTACGCGAACATATGGACGGTGCGTATTCCATGTCGGTAATTTATTATAGTTCGATGTTGTGTTTATGTCCGACATGTTGGATTTTGAGCGCATGCGCGAAGGTATCGTTACCTAATTGGTCAATGAACGAGCTCTGATTGGCTGGAGAAACTGTATCGTAATGAAAAACAGTGTTATAATGACCATCATTATGATACAGTTTTCTGACACGTAATAGTGAGGGTCGAACATAAATTACAAAATGACTTCACATACTTCCTGAATAAATCTCCTTTTCGGAAGAAAGCACGAGACTCGATTATCTAACGGAAGACAAAATGGGAGTCGATTGCAGTCCCGGACACATACAATAAACACACATTCCATCGTCTCGAAAGGCTAACCCATACATCTCATTTAATAAGCGTAATGAGTTCACGTGTTGTTTCTCGACTGAAGCAGCGCAAAACAAGAACAGGAAAGACATGACCCTTGGCTTTCAGTCGAGCCCCACTTAAACGAATAACATTACCCCGCCCTTAATATCACGTCTAGAACCGTAATTATAACATGAACAGTGTTTCGGACACAGACATAGGCGATGCAAGCCCAGTCCTCAAGGAAAGAAAAAACCAAAATAGGCATTCTTGAGGTGCACAAATGACTGGCATCTAAATAAAACAACCCTTAAAGAAGCAACCAAATAGATGTGTGTCCCAACAATACAGATATATAGACACAAGGTCATCCAATGCGATGGACACACACCCTTCTCCATCAAGACACGTTAACTAAAACTAAAATAACTAATCCCCAATAGCACTCCAGAGCACCCACATACTCCCAAGGAATTGGAAATTAGTTAGAAACACTTCTCATGATTAGAATTACGTTTCGTGACGAACACACGCAAAGGACACGTACAGAATAAGGAAAAACTAAAAGAACAGAAACAACAACAAACCCTTAGACATAAAACCCAAATAACACCACGGTTGCTCATCACGCATTTCTATATAAGAGGGAGGAACAAGTACCAACAGAATAACCAAACATAATATAAACGACCTCCCATCTAGAAAGGGGACAAGTTATCACTTGAAAGTAGGTGGACAATATTATATTAACCTAACTTCACGTTACACATATCCATGCATGTTGACACCTCAAAATACATAGGTCTAAGGACTTAGCTTTTCCAGAGACGGTCCGAAGATCTCGTCGACAGCTTCAAAATACATATGTATATATTTTCATGCTACAACCATGTCTACATTTAAATAAGCATGTCGAATAGAATTGCGAGCGAGGACGTTGTACACGTATTTATATACAATTTCCGAACTTCATTTTAATTTATTTTGCGTCTTACAGATTTTTAACTAGACATCATGGTTCTCGATTTTCATCTCCTCGTCATAACAATTTAGGTCTGATAACAATCGCCGAAGTCGTGTTCCTTCGTTATAGACGGATTCTTCATCGCGGGCGTTTTCCATTTCAAGACGAGCCGAAATTACGATCTTTTAGATGTTTTTAGAAATGACCGCTAGATGGGCACGGCGTCAAAATATCGAAAATAGAAACGGTACAAATAGTATGCATGCAAAAAAAATTTTGGTCTGGTTTGAGTATTTGCTCAAAAAAAGGGACATGAGTTAAGGGAATTTTTAACAATACATTTCTTAGTAGGATATATAGGCCGAAGCTGGGGCAGGGGCTAATGGGCAAGATGGCCGCCGCGCACAACTGCCCTATGTTATTCTTATGGAGAGGTCAGTCATAGCTGGGGCAGGGGCTAATGGGCAATATGGCTGCCACGCGCTACCACACTCTTTAATGGCGGGTGTTTCAAATCATTATTTATTTGTTTTTAATTTATAAATTTTTATGTATTTAATATTTAATTTATTATTTTTTAGCACAGGGCTAATACACAAAATGGTCACTGCACACAACCACTTACACATATAACATGCTAACCTAACCTTACCTAACCTAACCTAACCTAACTTCACCTAACCTAACCTAACCTAACTTTACCTACTCTAACCTAACTTAAAAGTGCGAGCAAATAAAAAGTGAGAGCAAAAAGTGTGAGCAAAAAGTGAGAGCAAATGTGAGAGCACAAATAATAAACATAGTTATAACCTAACCAAACCTAACCTAACCTAACCTAACCTAACCTAACTTCACCTAACCTAACCTAACCTAACTTTACCTACTCTAACCTAACTTAAAAGTGCGAGCAAATAAAAAGTGAGAGCAAAAAGTGTGAGCAAAAAGTGAGAGCAAATGTGAGAGCACAAATAATAAACATAGTTATAACCTAACCACACCTAACCTAACCTAACCTAACCTAACCTAACTTCACCTAACCTAACCTAACCTAACATAACCTAACGTCAAAGTGGGGGCAAATAAGGGAGCAAAAAGTAACAGCAAAAACTGTGAGCAAAATAATTGAGAGCAAAAATTAAGAGCAAAAGAGTGGGAGCAAAAAGTGGGAGCATAAAAGTGGGAGCAAAAAGTGAGAGCAAAAAGTGGGAGCAAAAAAGTGGGAGCAAAAAGTGAGAGCAAAAAAAGTGAGAGCAAAAAAGTGGGAGCAAAAAGTGGGAGCAAAAAGTGGGAGCAAAAAAAAGTGGGAGCAAAAAGTGGGAGCAAATAAGTGGGAGCAAAAATGTGAGAGCAAAAAAGTAAGAGCAAATGGGAGAGCACAAATAATAAACTTAGTTATAACCTAACCTAACCGAACCTAACCTAACCCACAGAAACCTCATTTAAAGATTTTAGATTTTACGTTTTAACATTATACATTTTAACATTTTAGATTTTGATTTTTTCATTTTACATTTTTTAGATTTTACATTTTTTGATTTTTTAGTTTTAGTTTTTTTTAGATTTTACATTTAAGTTTTTAATTTTAGATTTTACATTTTCCGAAAAGAGTAAACTACAAGGTCACATACCTAACCTTACCAAACCTAACTTTACCAAACCTAACTTAAGCTAATCCAAACACACATGCAACTATCCTTATGCTAGTCTTATAGCCAGGCTACTGTACAACATGATCACTACCCCAACCGGGTATTTTTTTTCGTTTTGTTGTTTACACATTTGTCAATTTTCCAATTTCCCATTTTCAGTTTTTTTAAATGTCAGTTTTAAGTTTTTCAATTTCATAATATGGAAACATGGAATTTGCATTTTGTTGTTTACACATTTGTCAATTTTCCAATTTCCCATTTTCAGTATTTTCAAAATGTCAGTTTTTAATTTTTCAATTCCATAATATGGAAAATGGATCTTTGCTTTTTGTTGTAGTAGGGGGTAAGGCGGTTTCTTCCCCCCCCCCTCCACCACCTCTACCTGTGACGTCAAAAACGGCGGGAGTTTTGAAGCGGTTAAAACCGCCTAGTTTCCAAAATATGCAAATTTCAAAATTGAACTTTTTTCAAAAAAATGTAAATAATAAAAAAGTTTTATTATAAAAATAAAGGACATAAAGGCCATTCTTTTAAGCCCATAGAACAATTTTTAGAATGTTTGGTTTTATGAAAAATCGCCTACTTTCCCAGTTGAACTTTTTTCATTTTTTGTCATACAGACCTGGAACTTGGTTTACAGGTAGAGGGGATAGAGACCTTTCATTTATGTTAAACAAACTTTTTCTAGAATTCCTAGTTTCCAAAATAGTGACCATTTTTTCAAAATTTTATTTTTGTTGACCTAGTGACCTGAGACTTGGTATGGGAATAGAGGGGTAAAGACCATTGATTTACGTTAGACAAACTTTTTTGTAGAATGCCTAATTTTGGAAATATAGCCCATTTTCAAAATTTTATTTTTGTTGACCTAGAGACCTGAGACTTGGTATGGGGATAGAGGGTGTAAAGACCATTGATTTACGTTAGACAAGCATGTGTGTAAAATTCCTAATTTTGGCAATATAAGCCCATTTTCAAAATTTTATTTTTGTTGTCCTAGAGACATGAGACTTAGTGTGGTGGTAGAGGGGGTAATGACCATTGATTTACGTCAGACAAATGTGTTTGTAAAATTCCTAATATTGGAAATAAAACCCATTTTAAAAATTTTATTTTTTGTCCTAGAGACCTGGGATTTGGTACGGTGGTAGAGGAGGCAATGGCCATTCATTTATATCAAACAAACATTTTTGTAAACTTTTTAAGTTTGGAAATATAACCCATTTTCGAAATATGTTTTGGAAAATATGAAAAATACACTATTTTTGGACTGAGAGTGGTATAGAAGTTGGTGTTGGAGTTAACTTATGTCTTTTCAGGATTTTTAGTTTAATGATATAGCCTACTTTCCAAATTTTTTTAAAAAAATTTGAAAAATACACTACTTTTTTGACTAGGCATGGGATAGAGGTAAGTGTAAGAGTTGGGAGTCATTGATAAACCTTAGAGTACTTTGGATTTTTTTAAATTTTGTGTGTTGTTGTTGTTGTTGTTGCTGCTTACAATCATGGCTGTAAGCATTATGCAGCCATAAAAAAGGACTGACATACTTCCCAAGACCAAATAAGCCCCCACAAACAAGAGCAAATATGAAAGAGCTAATACAAAAGCCAACAGAAAAAGGCAACAAAAAACTGACAAAAAGCCATGTAGCATGCTGGTAGTTGAGTGAGTTGTTATATTAACCGATAGGTAGCAGGCTGGTAGTTGAGTGAGTATTTATATCGACCGCTAGATAGCATGCTGGTCGTTCAGTGAGCGAGTGTTGAAATGGAGCGCTAGGTAGTATGCTGGTCGTTCAAGTAGTTCTCATAGTCACTGCTAGATAGCGGAAACATACTTTGCGTGTCGCATTTGACTATTTGGTAAAGTTTTACCGAGTGAAAACGTGCTCGTATATGCTGTGTATTTAAATTTATTATACAATTAAACACTAAGTATTTTGAACTAACATGTATAGCCTTGTGTAGTGAATATAGAGGGTCTTTAACAAAAAAAAGACTGTCTAACACATGAGTGTACAGCCTTTTGATATGCAGTAAGTACCTGATAACCTTGAGTAGGCTATAAGAATATTTTCAGTTGACTACTACCTGTCACAGTGTTTACATTGTGAAAGACCGTTGAAACAACCAGTCTTTAGTCTTGTCATATGCAGTGAGCAGCTGTTACCCTTAACTAGGGGTATATTAGAGGACCCTTAACAAGAATATCACCAGTTGACTACTACTACTCACAGTGACCACATCGTGAAAGACTGTCAAAACAACTATTGTACAGACTTGTACTACACAGTAAGTAGCTGTTGGTCTTGACTATGATATATTAGAGAACCCTTAGCAAGTATATAATCAGTTGACTACTACTTGTTACAGTGTTCACATCGTGAAAGACCGTCTCACTGTCCAGTCTACAGCCTTGTCATACACTGTAAAGAGCTGTTGGTCTAGACTAGGGGTATATTAGAGCACCCTTAACAAGAATATCACCAGTTGACTACTACCTCTCACGGTGTTCACATCGTGAAAGACCGTCTCACTGACCAACATCTAGCCCTGTGATACGCAGTAAGCAGCTGTTTGCAGAAATCAACATTCATAATGGAAGAACCCATTCCTAGCTACATGTGTAAAGAGTGTGGGAAGACTTTTCTTCGAGACTATCATAGGAAGCGACATGAAGTATCGTGTGGTGAATTCCATGAGTGCAAGACCTGTGGTAGTACATTCAACAATGTGTACAATGGACGTCGGCATGAAGAATGTTGTAATGTTGTGTCGGCAGCTAAAATACAAAAAGCAGAGCCTACAAAACATTACCTACTGTCATTGGTCCCTGACAAAAATGGACTTATTGAATATGAGACATCTTTTGAAGGTCGACTTAAATCCTATTTCATTCGTTGTGATACGTGTAGGGATTTAAATTCATACCTTAAGGAGTCCAAACAGCAAATAATACAAGCTATGCAGAAAAAACTAGCAATGCACAAGTCGATAAAAGTTAATCTTGTGGCTGAATGTAGATTCATTCATACATCTACCAATGAAATTACAGATCGTGCTTTTAAAACCGAAATCAGGCCCTATTTTTGGAAACGGACTTAAGTAGTTTCTTGGAAACACAATTTACAAAGTTAACTACGGAAATGGAAGAATCTGAGCTAAAAGGCAGTAATTGGGCTTTGTTAGCAGTGGAAGGAGTACGATTGAAAATAAATAAGTACAATCCCTTGCGTGGCAGCACATATATTCCATTACCAGCAGCTATACAAGCAAGAAAAGCCTGCATTAATCCTCAAAACTTTAAGGACGAGAGGTGTTTTATGTATGCCATTTTAGCAAAACTGGTTAAAACTGATGCTAAACGCGTTAGTAAATACAAGGATCTGGAAAACAAGTATGATTTTTCAGTAATATCATTTCCTACATCGCTAGCTGACATTCCCAAATTTGAAAAAGCCAACGATATATCCATTAATGTATTTGGATTGGAACAAGACAACAAATTGTTCCCTCTAAAGGTTGTGGATCAAGAGCTGCAAGACCATCGCGACCTCCTTCTGCTAAGTTCATCATCCGGCCAGAACCACTACGTCTTTATCAAAGATTTTGATAAACTAGTAGGACATCAGATTACTCACCATGGACATAAGATATATACGTGTAAAGGGTGTTTTACTCACTTCGATAATCGATATGGTCAACAAGGAATAGAAAAATTGAAAGAACATAGAGCTTTGTGTGTCCAGCATGACATTGCTAGGGTTGAAATGCCTATTAAAAACCCCATTGTCAAATTTTTAAACGTGGAAAAAATGCTGAGAATACCTTACGTTATCTATGCTGATTTTGAAAGTATACTGTTACCCTATCAAACATGTCTACCCAATCCTGAAGCAAGTTATACAGTACCATACCAGAGTCATGCTCCTATGAGCTTTGGTATATACGTTAAACCCTCACCTGCTGTGGAACACATAAAGACAAACCTTCCAAGCCAACCTCTTATTTATCGTGGACCTGACGTTGCAGAAAAGTTTATGGACTGTTTGATTTCAATAGCTAATGAAATTGATCGCCTTTACAGCTTAAATGTTCCAAAGGCTTTAACTGAGGATCAAGAAGCAGAGTTCCAATGTTCTGAAACCTGTTATTTGTGTCAAAAACCGTATACCAAAGAGGATTGGAAAGTTCGAGACCATTGCCATATTACAGGGGATTACCGTGGAAGTGCTCACAATAACTGTAATTTGAGGTGTAAAACACGTAACCCCGTTCCTGTATTTCTACATAATATGAGTGGCTACGACGCAAATTTCATTGTAAAGCAGTTAGGATGTACTACTGAGAGAGTGGATGTTATCGCTAACTCCAAGGAAAAGTACATTTCCTTCACCAAATATGTAGGAAATGTTAAGCTTAGATTTGTGGACACGTTTCGGTTAATGCCGAGTAGTTTGGAAAACTTAGTTTCCAACTTAACATCATACCCTGAAACAGACAAGTACTTTGGAAAAGAAAATGCAATGCTCATGACTCGTAAAGGGGTATTTTGTTATGACTACATTGACTCATGGGAAAAGTTAAGTGAAACGTGTTTACCTCCGAAAGAGGCATTCTTTAACAAATTAAGTCAAGAAAATGTTAGTCAAGAAGACTATGAACATGCCAAAAATGTCTGGAAACAGTTCAACATTAAAACTCTAGGGGAATATAGTGACCTCTACCTAACTTCAGATGTACTCCTTCTTGCAGACAGCTTTGAAACGTTTAGAAACAAAACTCTAGAAACACACCGAGTGGATGCTGCACACTTTTTTACTTCGCCTGGTTTAAGTTTCGAGACAATGCTCCTTTACACAGGAATTGAACTGGAATTGATACAGGATTACGATCAGATTCTTCTAATCGAGTCTGGAATACGCGGAGGCATATGCCAGGTGTCTCATCGGTATGCTGAAGCTAACAATAAATACATGGAAACCTATGATTCTGAGAAACCATCGCAGTTTATTACCTATGATGATGCCAACAACCAATACGGGTGGGCTATGTGCCACTCCCTTCCTTATGGTGGATTTCAGTGGGTTTCTCCAGATACTGTTGCTCTAGAAAAACTAAAGGAAGACGATCCTGTGGGATACATTCTAGACGTTGATGTTGATTACCCATCTGACCTTCATGATCTACACAACGATTTACCTTTCCTACCTGAGTGTACACAACCTTAGGATTCGTCTCTGAAAAAACTAATTCCTCATCTTGGAAATCGAAGGCGATATGTTGTTCACTACATGGCATTAAAACAGGCTTTAGATCATGGAATAAAATTGACAAAAATTCATCGTGTGTTAAAGTTTAAGCAAAGACCTTGGTTAAAGACATACGTTGATTTTAATAACAACCTTCGAAAACAAGCCAAAAATGATTTTGAGAAAAATCTGTGCAAATTATTCAACAATGCTAGTTTTGGAAAAAATAATGGAAAACATCCGTAAAGGAATAGACATACGTCTTGTGACTGACAGCAAAAAGGCAGAAAAACTAATAGCAAAGCCGACATTTATTGACAGAACCATTTATGGTTCCAACCTAGCTGCTTTCCACATGGCTAAACGTAACATTGTATTCAATAAGCCTATATATATATATATTGGAATGTGTATACTGGATATTTCAAAAACTCTCATGTATTCCCACCACTATGATGTCCTGCTACCCTATTATGGAATGAACAATCTTAAACTCATGTATATGGATACCGACTCGTTCATTTATTTGGTTAACACCCAAGATGTATATCAAGACAAGTTGGATTTCCTAGAACACCTGGACACAACAGATTATCATACTAATCACATATGTTACTCTACATCAAACAAGAAAACGTTGGGGAAATTTAAAGACGAGGCTTGTGGACAAATTATAAAAGCATTTGTTGGACTTAGAGCTAAAATGAACGCTTTAGACATAAATGGTAAAGAAATCAAAAAGATTAAAGGTATTGACAGAGGTGTTGTCAAAAATTGTATAAGCTTTCAAGATTATAAGGATTGTGTCATGAAAAACAATATAAAAAGAATACCCATGAACATTATCGCTTCTAAACAACATGACATATCATCTATAAGACTAAACAAAATTGCTTTGTGTCCTGGTGATGATAAAAGAGTGATTGATGCTGATGGTATAGGTACACATGCCTATGGTCATTACTCAATCATTGACCATGCTTAAAGAGTTAAGTTATGAATATCAAAATCTTCTGCCTGCAACTAGCAAATACATAAAACAAAACAATTTAGGAAATAAAACAATAGCACTACAAAAATAAAAAAATAAAATAAAAAATAGTATTCATAATCAAAAATAAATAAAATAGAAAACAAAATAAAAAAGAATATATATAAAATGTATTATGTGTAAATAGTGTACATGTATTTAAAATAAAAATATTTTATGGCCACTGCTTGTACATTTCTAATTACTACCCGCCTCTCCCCACTCTTAATGCAAAATGCAAACATGTAAAACACAAATTGGAAAATCCATGTTTCCATAATGTTAAAATAGAAAAAACATTAAACTGAAATTTTAAAAACTGTAAACGGGAATTTGGTAAATTGACAAATGTGTAAACAACAAATTGGAAAATCCATGTTTCTATATCATGAAATTGAAAAACTTTAAACTGACATTTCAAAAACTGTAAATGGAATATTTTGAAATTGATAAATGTGTAAACAACAAAAAGCAAAAATCCATGTTTCCATATTATGGAATTGAAAAACTAAAAACTGACATTTTGAAAATACTGAAAATGGGAAATTGGAAAATTGACAAAAGTGTAAACAACAAAATGCAAATTCCATGTTTCCATATTATGAAATTGAAAAACTTAAAACTGACATTTAAAAAAAATGAAAATGGGTAATTGGAAAATTGACAAATGTGTAAACAACAAAATGAAAAAAAATACCCGGTTGGGGTAGTGATCATGTTGTACAGTAGCCTGGCTATAAGACTAGCATAAGGATAGTTGCATGTGTGTTTGGATTAGCTTAAGTTAGGTTTGGTAAAGTTAGGTTTGGTAAGGTTAGGTATGTGACCTTGTAGTTTACCCTTTTCGGAAAATGTAAAATCTAAAATCAAAAACTTAAATGTAAAATCTAAAAAACAATAAAATACAAAAAATCAAAAATGTAAAATCTAAAAAATGTAAAATGAAAAAATCAAAATCTAAAATATTAAAATGTATAATGTTAAAACGTAAAATCTAAAATCTTTAAATGAGGTTTCTGTGGGTTAGGTTAGGCTCGGTTAGGTTAGGTTATAACTAAGTTTATTATTTGTGCTCCCCCATTTGCTCTTACTTTTTTGCTCTCACATTTTTGCTCCCACTTTTTTGCTCCCACTTTTTTGCTCCCACTTTTTGCTGCCACTTTTTTGCTCCCACTTTTTGCTCTCACTTTTTGCTCCCACTTTCATGCTCCCACTTTTTGCTCCCACTTTTTTGCTCACAGTTTTTGCTGTTACTTTTTGCTCCCATATTTGCCCCCATTTTGACATTAGGTTATGTTAGGTTAGGTTAGGTTAGGTGAAGTTAGGTTAGGTTAGGTTAGGTTAGGTTAGGTGTGGTTAGGTTATAACTAAGTTTATTATTTGTGCTCTCACATTTGCTCTCACTTTTTTGCTCACACTTTTTGCTCTCACTTTTTTTTTGCTCGCACTTTTAAGTTAGGTTAGATTAGGTAAAGTTAGGTTTGGTTAGGTCAGGTGAAGTTAGGTTAGGTTAGGTTAGGTTAGGTTAGGTAAGGTTAGGTTAGCATGTTATATGTGTAAGTGGTTGTGTGCAGTGACCATTTTGTGTATTAGCCCTGTGCTAAAAAATAATAAATTAAATATTAAATACATAAAAATTTATAAATTAAAAACAAATAAATAATGATTTGAAACGCCCGCCATTAAAGAGTGTGGTAGCGCGTGGCAGCCATATTGCCCATTAGCCCCTGCCCCAGCTTCGGCCTATATATCCTACTTTTCTGTAAGATTGTTTTTGTAAAGCTCTCTCTCTCTCTGACACAAAATATTCAACATAGAAGTTTCAAATTCTACCCAAATAATGTTGAATGTACTCCGAATATACCTAAAGAAAATTCAAGGAAATATTTATTGCAGTTTCTGAGATATGTAAACATCGGAAGCTACATTCTTCTATAGATTCACACGTCATGGTTCCCTCAAAGCTCTCTAGTTAGCTGATCGGCGCAGCATTGAAGGACCATCAGAGAATAGGCGCACCTGACAGCTGTTCTTGAGCCATGGAGTTACACACCAGCTCTGACGTTGTCGGCTGAAGGTCAGTCACGACTCTGACGGAATAGCCCACTACTCTTGGAGAGATGTTTTGTATTCTTAGATGAGGCCGACCGTGTCCATGACACTGCAAGCATGGCATCACCAGACATTTGTAACCACTGCGAAGGTCTCACAGCCGTGAAAGACACTTGCTTTCTACAAGGCCACACCGTATACCTTTGAGAGGCAAACAGAGGATTGATTGTTGTTGATTCAATTACGTGGTCTTGTACCCCGTGTACTTGGGTGTGTGTGGAATTTGTCTGATTTTTTATTTATTCGTGTCAAAAGCACCTACAATGGATGAAGTTAATATGGACAATAATGCATA
The DNA here is from genome assembly GCA_946902985.2 of Meconema thalassinum. Classification (NCBI taxonomy): domain Eukaryota; kingdom Metazoa; phylum Arthropoda; class Insecta; order Orthoptera; family Tettigoniidae; genus Meconema; species Meconema thalassinum. Next base: position 37,075,751 of record OX336392.1, read on the forward strand.
ATATTTACGTGAACATATTTACACATTTACATATTTACGGAGCCTCCGTTGCTTAGGCGGCAGCATGCCGGCCTCTCACCGCTGAGTCCGTGGTTCAAATCTCGGTCATTCCATGTGAGATTTGTACCGGACGAAACGGAGGCAGACAAGTTTTTCTCCGGGTACTCCGATTTTTCCTGTCACCAATTTCATTCCAGCAAAACTCTCCACTATCATTTCATTTCCTCTGTCATTCATTTAACCATTACCCCAGGGGAGTGCGACAGGCTTCGGCAGTCGGCACTGTTCACATCCTCGCCGCTAGATGGGGGCTTCATTCATTCCATTTCCTGACCCGGTCGGTCGACTGAAAGCAGGCTGTGGATATTCATTTACATATTTATATTACTTGACAGTTCATCTACACTGCTGCGCCGAGAAGTTAGCAACCCCTATTGCATTTAGTGTTGCACGTACCAAGTCTTCCAATGTACAAGTTGTTGGACAGTGGCTACACTGCTGCGCCTAGAAGTTAGCAACCCCTATTGCTTTTAGTGTTGTACGTACCAAGTCTTCCACTGTGCAAGTTGTTGGACAGTGGCTACACTGCTGCGCCTAGAAGTTAGCAACCCCTATTGCATTTAGTGTTGCGCGTACCAAGTCTTCCAATGTGCAAGTTGTTGGACAGTGGCTACACTGCTGCGCCTAGAAGTTAGCAACCCCTATTGCATTTAGTGTTGCACGTACCAAGTCTTCCAATGTGCAAGTTGTTGGGCAGTGGCTACACTGGAGAAGGTGGGAGGATGTCTGCATTACACCACATTCACACAGCGGCGACTGTATTAGTGTGTGTAGTTGTAATTCAGATGAGGATTGGGAAGGAGACTGCTGTGGCCTTAATTTAGAAATCATCCCGGCATTCACCAGGAGTAGAAGTGGGAAACCACGGAAGACCACTTCCAAGATGGTTGAGGTATGAATCGAACGCGCCTCTTATCAGTTTTGCCTCACGAGGCTGAGTGTACCCCGTTCCAGCCCTCAGACCAGAATTAAATTCCTTGGCAGAAACCCGGGACTCCGTGGTGACAGCCAAGAGTGTTAGCCACAAACGCAACGAGGCGGATGCAAACAGAGATTGTTGTTGTTGATGTTGTTGCTGTAGTTTTTGTTGCTGCTGCTGCTGCTGCATGTAGCGCACAATTTTCATTAAATTTTTCAAAGATCCACGTACATTATTTCAAGCTTCCTAAAATCTAGGATATCGGCACGTAATTCATGTAGAATGGGGTAAGAGATCCAAGTAAGAATTAAGCAAACGAGAACGACCTTCATTAAAATGAAAAAGCTCTTCAGTAACAACAGTTTAAGTGTAGATCTTAGGCTGCGAATGGTCAGGGGATATGGATTTCCCATACTATTGGACTGTAACCCAGGCCTTGTGCAAGAAGCTGGAGGCTTTCGACATGTGAGTGTGCGTATCTCGTGGACTGAAAGTATGAGCGATACTGAGGTGATGGGAAGATTAAACAAGAAGACTGAAGTGCTCCTTTCCATCAAGAAGCGGAAACTCGAATATTTCGGACACGTGAGGCGGAATGAAAACAAGTACATAGTTCCGTGAAGAACTATACAGCCATTTTCATATAAGTTTTATCCTGCTTATGTTAGGCTAATTGCCTCTATCAATATATAAAATTTTAGTTTGATTGCTGTAATAGATTCGTATATATTGGGAACCGTCTAAATATTTCGGATGGTCACCATGTTGGATTTTTATATATGTAGGTCTTAGAGTTGTGTATAATTACATGAAGATTATTGTGTAGGTGTAGTATTCAAACATCAATCGCATGATTAGGACACAAGAAATATAAACGAGATTATATAATTTCGCACGGCTGCCATCTTGCGGTTATGAAAACAATTGAAATAAATTAGATGCCAGTGCATTGCAATGTGTATAAACATTTGTTGTACCAAGTTTCACTGCGTTTGGATGGATGAATCGTAAGAAAAGTCTATTTAAATGTTTGAACTTTGCTTGACCCATGTTCGTTTTGTAACAGGTTTTTGAACGTTACATAATTGCACTTTTAGTAGTGCCCTATATCACCGTACAAAATTTCAGCGTGATAGCGGTAATAGTTTCGGAGATTTAGTAATTTGGTGAAATAATTCGCACAACCGCCATGTTGGTTTGGTGAGATGTAATACAATTTGAAGGGCACGGTCAGGGTCGGCCAAAACGGTGCTATGACCTTACCGAGTTTCATTAAAATTACTTCAGCCGTTTAGAAGTTATTACAGGGGGAAACGCACACATACGCACACACATACTCACACATGGACAGAAGGAAAATAGGCTAAATAAAAAAATACAGAATTCTACAGTTGGTGATTCAGGGGAAGATCTCAAGACATCGAAGACCCGGCCGAAGGAGAATCTCGTGGCTGAAGAACCTCAGGACCTGGTATGAGTAGAGCACAACGACCCTTTTCCGTGTGGCAGACTCTAAAACTAAAATAGCTATGATGACCGCCAATCTTAGATAGAAGAACGGCAAGAAGTAGAAGAGGAAGAAGAAGAAGAAGGATATAAAAGCAATTTGCTTTCCCCACTTTCTTAGGATTCCTAGATGCCAAACACATCTCAACAATCCAACATGGCGGCTGTGCGAAATATTTCCCCGGCATTCTATATTTCCGACACTATTCCTTACATCACACTGAAATTTTGTACGGAGATAAAGGGCACTACTAGACGTTCACCTATGTGACTTTCAAGAACCTGTTAACTACAAAACGAACATGGCGGCCAAGCGAAGCTGAAACATTTAAATAGACTTTCCTCGCGATTTAACTATCCGAACACTGTGAAACTCGGTACAGCGAATGACTATACAAATTGCAATGCACTGACATCTAATTAAGTTCAATTGTTTACATAACCTCAAGGTGGCCGCTGTGCGAAATGTTTAAACTAAGTTTTTATTTCTGGTGTTCAAATCATGCGATCGAAATCAACGTTTGAATAATGAACGTACACAATAATCCTCATCTAATAGTACATAACGCTATGGCCTACATAATTATATTAAAATCCAACATGGAAACCGTCCGAAATATTTAGACGGTTCCCAGTATCTATGACAGCAATCAAACTGAAATTTTGTATGTGTATAGAGGCTATAAACGTAAGTTCACCTATGGGACGTTCAAAAACCTGGTAAGCACAAATCCAACATGACAGCGACGCGAAATTTAAATATTCAAATGTACGTTTCTCGCGATTTAACCATCTGAGCGTAGTGAAACTTGGTACGATATACAATGCTTAATCCACTGGCATCTAATTCATTTAAATTATTTTCATAACCACAATATGGCGGCTGACCGAAATTTTAAAATCCCGTTTTTAGCCTATTTTTATTTTATGGAAAAATAGGCTTATGAGATCACCTTTTGTCCGTGTGTCTGTGTGTGCGTGTGAGTGTGTGTGTGTGTGAGGTGTGTGTGTCCCCCCTAATAACCTCTAAACGGATGGAGCGATTTCAATCGAACTTGGTAAGATCATAGCACCATTCCGGCCGACCCCGACCGTGCCCTTCAAATTTAATTCTGTCGCACCAATCCAACATGGCGGCTGTGCGAAATATTTCACCAGCATTCAGTATCTCCGAAACTATTACCGATATCACCCTGAAATTTTGTTCGGTGATAAAGGGCACTACTAGAAATTCACCTATGAGACGTTCAAAAACTACAAAACCAACATGGCGGCCAAGTGAAGTTGAGACTTTTAAATAGACTTTTCTCGCGATTTAACCATCCAAACGTAATGAAACTTGGTACAGCAAATGTTTATACACATTGTAATGCACTGACGTCTAATTCAGTTCAATTGCTTACATAACCTCAAAATGGCGGCTGTGCGAAATATTTCACTGGCATTCTATATCTCCGAAACTGAAATTTTGTACGGTGATAAAGGTCACTGCTAAAAGTGTAACTATGTACCTTTCAAAAACCTTGAAAGTACAAAACGAACATGGCGGCCAAGGGAAATTGAAATATTTTAATAGACTTTCCTCTTGATTTAACCATCTGAGCACAGTGAAATGTGGTACAGTAAATGATTATACATATAGTAACGCAATGGCATCTGATTTAGTTCAATTGTTTACATAACCTCAAGATGGCGGCTGTGCGAAATTTTAAAATTAAGTTTTTATTTCTTGTGTCGTAATCATGCGATCGAAGTGAATGTTTGAATAATGAAGCTACGCAATAATTTTTCTTTAATGGTACATAACTCTATGGCCCATACATATAACGATCCAAAATGGCGAGCTTCCGAAATATGTTGACGGTAATCAATATCTACGAATCTTTTACAGCAATCACACTGAATTATTTTATGTTCATAGAGGCTATGAACATAAGTTCAACTATAGGTCTTTCAGTAACCTGGTGAGCACAAATCCAACATGGCGGCGACGCGAATTATAAATATTAAAATGGACGTTTCTCGTGATTTAACCATCCGAGAGCAGTGATCATTTGCACGTTAAATGCTTATATAAATGTTAATTCACTGGCATCTAATTTATTTCAATTGTTTTCATAACCACAAGATGGCAGCTGTGAAAAATTTTAAAATCTCATTTTTACTTCTTGTGTCCTAATCATGCGATTGAAGTTTGAATACCTCACGTACACAATAATCTTCATGTACCGGTAATAGTACATGCATAAAAATCCAACCTGGCGACCATCTGAAATATTTAGACGATTCTCAATATCTACGAATCTATCACAACAATCAAACTGAAATTTTGTGTGTTGATAGAGGCAATTAACATGAGTAGGATATATGAAAATAGGCTGTATAGTTCTTCACGGAACTACTTGTTATTTCTTGTGTACTAATCATGCGATTGAAGTTTGAATAAAACATCTACATAATAATCTTCATGCAATAGTACATAACTCTAAGGCCTATACATAGAAATCCAACATGGTGACCATCCAAAATATTTAGATGGATCTCAATATCTACTAATCACTTACAGCAATTAAACTGAAAATTTGCATGTTGATAGAGGCAATTAATATTAGTAGGATATATGGCAATAGGCTATTTAAGTTTTCACGGAACTAGTTGTTCAATTATTTATTTGTATACATGCACAAGTTATAATATAATATAATATAAAAGTATCGTGATATTATCAAATAAAAGCAATTCATCAGCAATTTTGTGTCAATTAGTTTACTATGCGGTAAATTCCCCCACGGAATTTTCTGCGACCACCGAAGTCCATGACTAGCGTCACTTTTCTTAAACCAACTTAGGGAAAATTAATTACAACAACTATTACAAATAAATTTTCACCGATTTTGCCCAGTCTTAGTACAAAGGAAAGTAATTTTAGTTTTCTCAGAAACTTTACTCATGTTAAATATGCACTCTCTTTAAGATCGCCATGTGAAATAGTGACTGGCATTCTTGGCTGTCACCCCTGAGGTCTGTGCGCGATGACTGGCTCTACCAAGAAATGTAATTCTTGTCTGAGGGTTGGAACGGGGTACACTCAGCCTCGTTAGGTGAAACGTTGGTGGTTCGATAACCACGTCAGCCATCTTAGAAGTGGGGTTTCCGTGGTTTCCTGATTCTACTGCATTCAAATGCCGGAATAGTTTCTAGGAAAATGCTTACTCCCCAATCATAGTCTCAATTACAAATACACACACTACTACAGACATCACCACAACAAAGGTTATCAGACAAATCCCACACACCCAAGTACACGAGGCTAAATGACCACGATGTCGCGAGCCATTTAAATCCAATATATTATACCTCAAGCCTCCGTGGCTTAGGCGGCAGCACGCCGGCATCTCACCGCTTGGTCCGTGGTTCAAATCCCGGTCACTCCATGTGAGATCTGTGCTGGACAACACGGAGGCAGACAGGTTTTTCTCCGGGTACTCCGGTTTTCCCTGTCAAATTTAATTCCAGCAACACTCTCCACTATCATTTCATTTCATCTGTCATTCATTTAATCATTGCCCCAGAGGAGTGCGTCAGGCCTCGGCATCGGCACAGTTCATATCCTCGCCGCTAGATGGGGGCTTCATTCATTCAATTCTGACCCGGTTGGAGACTGGAAGCAGGCTGTGGATTTTCATTTTTTCATATTATACCTAATTTATGAAGATGCTAGCGAAAGTTGACACTACTTGAAATTGAACGGAACTTGTAGCTGACCCTATGGGTGTCCTCTTGAAGCAACTACAGCCTCTGGTGAGCCGAACATGTCCTCGGACACTCCCAGCATTAAAAGCCAAACGATAATTAAATAATAATTTAAGCCCAAATATGGGATATAATGTCACTATTTCTTATTGTAAATACTTTGTATTCTGCTATCTTTACTTTACCTTCCAGTGTATTAGCAACATTATATTCTGTCACATGAAAGCATTAAGTTTTACAAACATTTAACTGTGCTTTTCACAATCAGCATGCTTGACTCAGTAATGGTTGGTTGGTTCCTCAGTATAGGGGCTGCGACAACGCGGTCATGTAGCCCCGTGTACTTTGGGTGTGTGTAGAATCTGTCTGATAACCGGTATTAATTGTGATGACTGTATTATTGTGTGTTATCTGTATTTAATTCAAGTAAGGACTGCAGACGATAATTTTAAGTAGTTCCTACTTTCGCTACCAAATGCTACCGTCCACGACACCTAGCTTTGAACTTGGCTACGTACCACTAGATGCCATTGCAACCAGTGCCCGGTGAAAACGTTGGAACTTAAGAGTATAAATCAAACCTAATGTACAAATTTTGGCTTCACACTTTTGTAGTTAGTGGAAGGTTCCTTTTCATGCCATAAATCTATGGCATGGGACCACCAGCTTTACTTCCCCTCCGAAGGAAGGCATACTAAGGGATTTTAACGCTCTTAAAAATCCGACGAAATCGACCGGTGTTGAACCCGCGACCTTGGGCATAGAAGCTCAAACGCTACCAACTACGCCAACGAAGCTGCCGATGATGTAGTCTAATGTTATTATCAGGGCTCGGATCGATATGCTCGATAAAATCTCCAGATATGTTCGAAAACCAAGTGATTTATGCTCGATAGATATGCTCGAAATACCTATTATATGCTTGATAGATATGCTCGAAAACACATTATATGCAGCTAAATATGCAGAATATGCTCGAAAAACACCGTTAAAACTACTATAGAAAGGAAAGTGAAACGAAAAAAAAACAATATGTTTATATAGGAACATTATTTTCTACTTGTATGTACATTATGATACACTGCTATATACTCGCATTCAAGTTTCAAGGTCTGTATATACATGTATATGAGAAGATTTCTTATAAAAGTTACAGTTTAAAAAAGTTCATTTACAAAATGTTCAGAATTAGGCGAGTCAATGAAGTATATCTGCATTGGTCTGTACAACAAGATGATTTTTTCTATGTTTTCAGTTTTGAATGATTTTTCTTAAATCAGCCAATAACAGTTTCAATGTCGAGAACGATTTTTCGACGTCAACTGACATTTTTTTTTTTTTGGTCGTGTAGCCTCCTGAGAGGCCGAGTGCAGGTCTTCCTATTCGACGCCCGTGGGCGACCTGCGCGTCGGGATGAGAGATGGAATGGATGAAGATGAATGAAACTGGGCAAGGATGTGGAAGGAAGCGGCCGTGGCCTGTCAGAAGGTACTGTCCCAGCATTTGCCTGGTGTTGAAAATGGGGAAACCACGGAAAACCATTTCAAGGACAGCCGACGGTGGGGCTCGAACCCACGTGTCTACCGAGTCAGCAGAGAGCTTGGCCCCATCACCTAACGCCGCGCTTTAGCCAGCGTAGCCACTACTGTCGGTGTCAACTGACATGAGAGGTAAATACTTGAATGATGCTGCTTCTTGTGCAGAGTAATTCGGAAAATCCTCGGACGTTGCAGATTCGCCACGCAGCATCCTCTCCAAGTCCAACGCTGCACACCAACCGGGATTTCAAGCCTGCACGAACTCCAACTTTTGTTTCATGGTTTCCCCAGTCTCTCCAGACCACGAGTCGGCTTCTTGGATGACTCCTTGTATTGTAGCGACCACTTCGACCAACTCCATCCCTCGCGATTCCAACTTTAGGATGGCCTCAAGAATGACGCTCATGTAGGCTCATGTAAAACACTCAGAGATTTAGACATCGCGTACTTAGAAATCACAAGAACTCGATAGGATACGATTACAAGCTGAGAACTGAGAGTAGAATGCAGAAACTTCACTTGACTGGGTCGGATCTTCCACCTCTTCAAGGGAAAAGCCACCTAAGCAATACTAGTTCCCAAAATAGGCACACCACTAAAATACGTCACAACCCCATTTCAAAGTGAAAGGATACTTGGGGCTTCGAGAGCTTATCTGACGAGTCGCACTCGAATCCGGCAGAGGCAATTAGGGAGTGTGAATGACCTGTTAAAACTTGCGGTTCTATTATTCGCACCAGATAGGCTTTTCATTAATTATTTCTGTTTTCGAACCTTAAGGAGGGTCAGGGCTCGAATTCAGGGGGGAATTTCGAAGAAAAACAAACTATTTAGACGAAAACTACAAGAATATGCATTTATATGCTTCTATTCTGAAAACCGCGGTTTTATGCATTTATATGCTCGATAAATTTCAATTCTGTTGGTCCCAGAGAGGTGAAATACCACCGAAAGGCTTCTTTCAATGTGTAGGCCCTATTATTCAGGGAAAAAATATGCAAATACAGTATGCTCAAATCCGAGCGCTAGTTATTAACAATGGAATGGAATGCAGCAAAGAACCAAAATGGCGAACGCGTATACCTAGTGTTTATAGCGCCTTAGGCTGTACCACCTGTACGAGGCTAGTAAGCTCAGCGAGAGCATAGAACATGTGTCACCATCTAGTGAGATACTCATCAACTGCATGGCCCAGATTTAAAAGAAGAAAGGCGCTTAGCCAATAACGTTGAAACGAGGAAATATTTTGGTAATTTTAATGGGAGTAACCCAAGTGTGTACGGTAATGATTATTAGCGCATCGGGAGAGAATGGGTTCGAATCCCACCTTGGCCGACCTTAAAATAAAATTAATGGTCATAAGATTAGCCCAAGCATGACTATGAACGTCTCAGAATGGTTAGGGTAGGCCCAAAATCAAGAATCTTGCCCCAGATTGTAATGGAAATACTGTATCTTGGATGTTTGGTTCCTCAGTTTAGGGACTGCCACTATGCGGTCTTGTAGCCCCGTGAACTTTGGGTGTGTGTTGAATCTGTCTTATAACCGGTAATAATTTTGATGGTTGTAATAGTGTGTGTTATCTGTAATGCAGGTCAGGACTGCAGGCTATTGATTTCAAGTAGTTCCTACTTTTGCTACCAAATGCTAAGATCAACGACACCTAGCAGCGAACTTGGCTACTAGATGCCACCGCGACTGGCATCTGGCGGCAAACGTTGAAACTAATAGAGCGTTTATCAAATATAATCTACAAATTTAGCTTCACACAATAATTGTAGTTAGTGAAAGGATTTTTTAATGCCATAAATCTATGACATGGGCCCAACGGCATTAGTTCCCCTCCGAAGGAAGGAATACTAAGGGATTTATAACCCTCTTAAAAAATCCGACGACTCTGGCGGGGTTTGAACCCGCAATCTAGGGCATAGAAGCTCAACATGCTACCAACTACGCCATCAAATACTGTATCTCGAATTTGACTTCTGTTTATTTTTTTTTTTCGGGCGGCTGTTATTAAGGAATTAATATCTTCTACAATACAGACGCAATGATCAACAAGGATTGGATGAAAGAGGAATACGAGATGAGACACCTGATGACGCGCTTTGCGATATACGGTCTTCATCATCGTATTTGTGCCAGGACATCCTTTCACCAGGCTAGCCAGGAGTGTATATGTGTTCTGTGTAGAGAACACTGCGATACATATCACGAAATGGAGTGCAAGAAGAGAACGGTTTCTCTGATTCAATTTTGCTCTGATTCTTGAGTTAAGTGTTACTTAGCCTGATTATTTGGCCCACGGGGCGCAATGAATTCGTTATTAATACACGTTTAAAGAAACTTTTCAGAATCGTAAAGCAAACTTTTCGAATTTTATTTTTGTGTAACTATAATGTAATTAAAGGCAGCTCTACTATCAGAATGATTAATTTACAATTCAAGGGGTAACCAAGATGTGTTTTAAAGAAAACATTAGAATTTCTTGAGATCACCTAGCAACTACCACAATAACTATTAACATTCGTGTTTTGATGTTCGCTGCTAAATATATTAGTTTATCACTATTATACCAAGAAATATAAGATATTCTTTCAGCAATGCGAACATCATATATATTATTTCAGTAGTATAGATCCCTCCTGCGGCGCTCACAAGAGACCGATCGTGACAAATGAGCATTCAAATGAAAGAGAATAGACATTATCAGTGACGTATTGCACTTTAATTACATAAATATCTACAATTTCTGTAAAAAAATACTTTAAAAAAATATATGAAGTGTGTGATTTGCAGATACTGTTGCTGTAGGAAAATTCGCCCCATAATTGCTGTCCACTTCAGATTTTGGCCACTGTGACGCCTACTTCATGTCATTTTAACATTATGAGGTCTTTCCTTTACAATTTTGCATGGATTTCAGAAACAGTAAATCAAAGGATTGAGTACTTAAGTCGTATAATTTCATAAATATCGAATAACCGCTGAGTGTTATGATGATCCAATTTTCAGTGATTGCCTTCTTGAGTTAGGAAACGTAGAACTTGGAATTCTGACTGAAATGTAAATAGTGTTCTATAATCATTTGGTTGATATAAAACCATAACAACCTTTCTCCTTAGGTCTCTCATTATAAAACTATAGGGGAAAGTATGGTTTATGAACATGCGAGAGTTCACGCCCGGGTCCGCTAGTATATTAATATTTGCATAAATGTCATGTAATGGAAAAGCGAAGAAAAATTTGGGATGTCAAACAAATTTCCACGAAGGGATTGCAATTAAGGCGTGCACGAGAGCGTCGTAGATAACATTTACAGTTGATGATTTACAGGTGCTGGGGTGATATTCTTCGTAAAAATAGTGGAAGCAGTAATACTCTCGGCATCTTGCACGTGATATAGACGCTGCATTTTTAGCCTATTTTCAATTTTGAAAAAATAGGCTTATGAGATCACCTTTTGTCCGTGTGTGTGTGCGTGTGTGTGTGTGTGTGTGTGTGTGTGCGTGTGTGTGTGATTCGTGTGTGTGTCCCCCCCTAATAAAATCGAAACGGCTGGAGCGATTTCAATGAAACTCGGGAAGTTCATAGCACTATTCCCGGCGACCTCGACCGTGCCCTTCAAATTTTGTTACGTCTCTCTAATCCAACATGGCGGCTGTGCGAAATATTTCACTAGAATTCAATATCTCCGAAACTATTACCGATATCGCCCTGAAATTGTGTACGGTGATAAAGGGCACTACTAGAAGTTCACCTATGAGACTTTCAATAACCTGGTGACTACAAAACCAACATGGCGGCCAAGCGAAGTTGAGATATTTAAATAGACTTTTCTCGCGATTTAACTATCTAAATGTGATGAAACTTGGTACAGCAAATGTTTATACACATTGTAATGCACTGGAGTCTAATTTAGTTCAATTGTTTACATAACCTCAAAATGGTGGCTGTGCGAAATATTTCACTGACATTCTATTTCTCCGAAACTATTACAGATATCACCCTGCAATTTTGTACGGTGATAAAGGGTACTGATACAGGTATACCTATGTATATTTCATAAACCTGTAAAGTACGAAACGAACATGGCGACCAAGCGAATTTAAAATATTTTAATATACTTTTCTCGTGATTTAACTCTCTGAGCGCAGTGAAATGTGGTACAGTAATTGATTTTGCAGATTGTAATGCACTGCCATCTAATTTAATTCAATTGCTTACATAACCTCAAGATGGCGGCTGTGCGAAATTTTAAAATTAAGTTTTTATTTCTTGTGTCGTAATCATGCGATCGAAGTGAAAGTTTGAATAATGAACCTAGGCAATAATTGTCCTTGAATGGTACATAACTCTATGGCCTATACACATAACACTCCTAAATGGTGAGCTCCCGAAATATTTAGACGGTTCTCAATATCTATGAATCTTTTACAGCAACCAAACTGAATTTTTTAATGTTCATAGAGACTATGAACATATGTTCACCTATAGGACTTTCAGGAACCTGGTGAGCACAAATCCAACATGGCGGCGACGCGAAGTATAAATATTTAAATGGACGTTCCTCGCGAATTAACTATCCGAGTGCCGTGAAACGTTGCACGTTAAATGCTTATATAAATGTTGATCCACTGGCATCTAATTTATTTCAATGGTTTGCATTATCACAAGATGGCTGCTGTGCGTAATTTTAAAATCTCGTTTTTACTTCTTGTTGTCTAATCATGCGATTGAAGTTTGAATACCACACGTACACAATAATCTTAATGTAATAGTACAAAAATAAAAATCCAACCTGGCGACCATCTGAAATATTTAGACGGTTCTCAATATCTACGAATCTGTTACAGCAATTAAACTGAAATTTTGTATGTTGATTGTGGCAGTTAACATAAGTAGGATATATGAAAATAGGCTGTATAGTTCTTCACGGAACTACTTGTTAGAATTAGGCTACATGATTGTTTCAAGGTTGCTATAGAAAAACAACATGCATACGTGGCTCATGCCTCGCCCAACCCGCACCAAAAATGATATTAGGCTATTTCTAAGCGCTTGACCATCTGGAGCTCCCATGTCTATCACTTCCATTGCTGACCAAACCCTGCATTTGCCATAAATTTGGATGAAATTGGTGATGACGAGCGTAGCGTAGAGTAATGCTCTACCCACAATGCGCAGTCGGCAGTCGGCAGTTGAAGTCAGACCCGTGCTCTCTTATGGAGTTGTATGTCAGTAGTAGATAGTTGACAATCGGCAGCGTGTAGTCGGCTGTCGCCAAATTTTATCTTTGACCGCCAACTGCATATTTAAGAGCCAATCAGAAAAGATCACAAGCTGACCTCACTTGGTCGTTTTCCCAATCGTCATCAGCTGTGTAGTTGACTAGTTGTATTCGCGGTATATTCTTCGCATAATTACAGTAGCCTATATAAAAAGATGATGACTGAATGTACTGACCTTAGGATAGAAGATATATTCACTGATCTTGAGAAGGAACGTCGTTGTATGTATGACATGTGTAAGCCCAAGTATTTTAAAGGAAACTGTTCATTGATTATAATGTTTTCCTTTGTAGCAAATGTAATGCAGTGGAAGGTAACGCTGAACGAGAGCTCATTGTACGATAAAATTTTCTAAAGTTGGGCCTACCGGTAGTGAAATTAGCCAAAATTCATTTTCTAATGACGAAAAATAAATAAGGAAATGATGTAGTAATAGATTGAACGTGTTGTGAGCCCTCGGGCGTTCAATCAAAAATGACGAGCTACACAAAAACAATTCTGTTCAAAAATCAGTAGGCCTAATTCAGAGTTGGATTTGTTATTAATTATTTACAAGATGTACGAGAATTTTTCCTCAATTTTAACAATGCTGTACCAGTTAGCAGCAATAAAAATAAACAGTACAGCTCCAAGTCGTCCATCCTTGCAAATTTTAGGTTAGGTTATCGCCAATTGTCAACTTTCTCAAGGAATAAATGAAAATCAAGTTATTATTTACTCCTAGCATTTTAACGACTGCGCATTGTGGGTGGCTAGGTTGTGAACTACCCTCTTCCGATTGGAGCTACGGACTGTCAACTACCAGCTAACGACTGCCGACTGCGCATTGTGGTTAGACCTTAACCCGTGCATCTAAGCCGTCGTGCATGATGACTGAGCCTATCAGCTCTAGGGCCTTGAGAGCTTTAGCTTTAACTATTTGATTCCTGAGAGCATTTGCTTGGTGGGGAGCGGTTATTTTATTTATCGTATGGCTTTTAGTGCCGGGAGTGTCCGAGGACATGTTCGGCTTTCCTGAGTCTGTAGCTGCTTCCAGCGGACACCCTAACGGGCGAGCTACAAGTTTCGTTCAATTTCAAGTAGTTCCAACTTTCGCCACCAGATATCAATGATACCTAGTGGTGAACGTTGGAACTTTTATAGAGCGTTCTGGCGAAATCTAACCTAACAAATTTTGCTTTACACAAGTTTAGTCTGTGAAAGGATCTTTTACATGCCATAAATCTATGACATGGGACCACCGGCTTTACTTTCCCTCCGAAGGAAGGCATACTGATGGATTTTTAACGCTCTTAAAAAAATCCGACGACTTCGGCCGGGTTTGAACCCGCTATCTTGGGAGCGGTGATTACCTATGTCTGGATTGACCAGAGTATGGCTTGGTGCTCTAGGCACATGAAAGTACAGAATGAATAGAGATTGAGATAGAGAGTAGTTACGAGTCCATAGTGGCTAGTTTGTAGTATGAAAGGAAGTGGAAGTTATTCTATCAAGATGCGTGGTCGCTTATGGCGAGCCTCGATGGCCTGGTAATAATCCATAGATCTAATGAGGGGGTTGGTGTTTGAGATAGCTTTCTTATATAGTTTTGATGCCTGTTTTTTGATGTTCTCCATGTTCGAGTCTTTATGGATTTGAGCATTGCTTTGGTACCATTCCGAGTTGGTAAGAGCACGCAATACCTTGTTTTGGACGACCTGTAGCTTTTTTTTCAGAATTCTTATTTATTGGTAAACAAATGACCTACAGTATGTAACATTGAAATCTTATTTTTACATCTCTGAATGAAATAAACGTTCACTTAAAGAGTTCACCAGAAGTTCTCCACTCATATTCTGAACCGTTGTAATCATTTCTTGCATATCCATATTCCCCATTAGTGTCTTACAACCTGAAGTTATAAATAGGAATGCTCTCTAATGCTTCGTTACTCTTCTTAGCCATATCATTGAGCCCTGAGGACGCCACTGTAGATCGAAACAAGCTTTCTTCTTCAGCTGTTCTATGTTCACATTTCCGCCGTCGTCCATCACGTTAAAAGCTTGCATCATGTACGAAATAAATCATTTGGTATTGTTTTGTATATCTTTGAATCTAACATCTTTATAGAACTGGATCAAATCTTTCCGAGTTGTGTTGGTTATTGAGAGGCAGTTTTCAGTGTTTGCAACGAAACTTCTCTTCAGTACTGTTTCAAAATTCGGCCTCAGACTGGACTGGCATATTCCATTATTGGACGTACAATGGTACAGTATGCTAGGAATTTGCTTTAGGCAGTCAGTGTACTCTCGGCCTTACGTGTAGGTCAAAGTTGTGCTTTTGCTTTAATAGCACGTGACGTAGCGGTATCGGTGGCGTAGTTGGTAGCATGCTGAACTGCTGTGCCCAAGATAGCGGGTTCAAGCCCGGTCAAAGTCGTCAGATTTTTAAGAGCGTAAAAAATCCTTCAGTATGCCTTCCTTCGGAGGGGAGTAAAGCCGGCGGTCCCATGTCATAGATTTATGGCATGTAAAAGATCCTTCCATAGACTAAACTTGTGTAAAGGTAAATTGTTAGGTTAGATTTCGTCGGAACGCTCTATCAAAGTTCCAACGTTCACCACTAGATATTATTGATATCTGGTAGCGAAAGATGGAACTACTTGAAATTGAACGGAACTTGTAGCTTACCCTAAGGGTGTCCGCTGGGAGTATCTAACGACTCAGGCGAGCCGAACATGTCATCGGACACTCCCGGCACTAATAGCTATACGATAAATAAATAAATAAATAAATAAATAAATAGCGCGTGATGTAACTTCCTGTGCGAATGTTAGTCTGCGATCTAGCGGGATACCCAGGTACTTAGTAGTGGGCTGCCTTCTGATCATCTCGTCAAAGGCATCAGGATCATTAACGGCGGCGTGCTCGACGAGTAGGCGCGGTCCCCTGGCAGCCAGCCCAATGGGACAGCTTTGCAAACGTAATAGGCTACACGATGCAAGCAAAACACAAAGCAAGATTCATTAGAATATAAATGAAGAGATTTGGGAAATAATCAAAATAATAAGCCCAATGGGCAAAGCATACAGTAATAGCGAAGTCGATTTTCACAGATGGGTGAATAACAGAACAAGAATAATGTCGTTTTCTTAAAGCAAGAAATGAGTTCAAGTAGACAAAGGTTTGATTAGCATTACCGGTCCGATTAAGCGGTGAAATACACTCATTAAGCGAATTGGATAGACTGCCGAAAACTCGCCCTAACGTGGACCGAAGGCCGTTAAATGCCGGGTTATCGGGAATTTATTTTTTATTTATCGTATGGCATTTAGTGGCGGGAGTGTCCGAGGACATAATCGGATCGCCAGAGGCTGTAACTGCTTCTAGCGGACACCCTTAGGGTGAGCTACAAGTTCCATTCAATTTCAAATAGTTCCAACTTTCGCTACCAGATATCAATGATACCTAGGGGTGAACGTTGAAACTTTGATAGAGCGTTCCAACGAAATCTAACCTAGAAATTTAGCTTCACACAAGTTTAGTCGATGGAAGGATCTTTCACATGCCATAAATCTATGACATGGGAATGGGGTTAGAAAGAATAAGTACGAGTGTTTCCTCAGAAAATACAGTACTGTACTTGTATGTATTGTTTGCCTGATAATACAACAGAGAATTAACTGCCCAAATACCCTTGAACAAAGGAAAAGTACCGTACGTACTTTATGGAGGCATAGAGCCTTTGCAACATGAAAATTAATGAATACACAGTGTACAGTCATTTATCTGATAAGACAGACCTCGTAAAAATACTTTATGAAGGCATAAAGCTGTCTATAATGAAAAAGATTAACTAGCTGACTGCAAAAACTGACTACTTTTTAAAGAAATGCGTAATGTCCTGCTGTCTTCCGCACTGCGCTCTGCGTTTTGCTGCTTCATCACGAAGACGACGAAGGAACATTAAGTCCATTGCCGACGCACCTTGTTCAAAATACTGAAGGGCGGTTTCGACAGCCTTTAATCCCTCAATATTTTAGGAGCTTGTACGGTGGAGTCCTCAACGTCAACGTCTTCAACATTTTCCAGCATTTCTTTCATTAAATTTGACAGCAGCAATATTTTCTACATCGGACTTAATGTCTTGCTAGGTATTATTCTGGAACCACTGTTCGACATCATTTTCATCGGCTTCTGAACATCCAGAAACTCTTCTCAGGAGGCCGAGTAAGTTTACATTTTCTGCATCATCATCATCTTCAACGAACTCATTTCCCTCAGAACTTCTTTTGTCCTGCCAGGCTGTGGCCGAGTTATCCCGACTGCCGGGTTATCGAGTGCCGAGATTTCGGGACTCAACTGTATATACTTGAAACTAGCAACCCACCCCGGCTTCGCCTGGAAACAGTTATGAATGCATTACGTGATATGCGCTTTCTTTCCGATGTCAATGAACTAAGACCTATATCCGTTTTACGTCTCGGCATGATGGGTTTATATCATCTACTGGACTATTATATTATCGTGGAGATGCATGTGCAACGAATTCTTGTAAGACGTAATTTAAGAATGGCGAGATGCATGAAACACAAGTCCCCCTTCCGTTCAATCTAAAAGCACTTATATTGGGCGATGTATTGACGATAGAGATATGCTCTCACAGACATTTTTGTAGAACTTTTCATACTGAACAATTCTTACACTCACAGTATACTGATATGTTTAACGGTTTGCCCAGCGTAAGCTCAAAAACGCACGGACGCCAAGTTTCTGCTTGGCTTCCTCGAGAAATCCTTTACAGAATGGTGAAAACCGCATCAAAATCCATTCAGTGGTTCTCGAGATTACCCGTGACATCCAGGAATCGGGGACTTATTTTTATACTAAGTAGAGCTATAGATTTTATTTCTGTCTTTCAAACTTGACCCAAATATACGACTAGGGGGCGTGGTGGCGCAGATGTCTAATTGTTGACCTCTCACCAAGGTGGATCGTGTTTGATTCCCGGTCATGCATGTGGGATTTTCGAAGTGAAATGCCATGTCCTGTGGTTCGGATTCCATGTAAAAAGGAGGTCCCGTGGCTCATGATCACAAGATTAACTGTCACGTAAAACTACTGGCTTCCTTCCTTTTCCTTTCAAATATACGAATGCCTCGAAGAGTCTCGGGTTCGATTTCCAGTCCGTTAAGGATTTCAATCTCCTTAGGTTCATTTCCTTGGCTCAGGGACGAGGTATTTGTGCTGTCTTCACCATCATTTCATCGTCATTAGGGCGCGCAGACCGCTCACGGGCGTCAACTAGAAAGACCTGAACTCGGCCTCCCAGGGGGCCACATGACATTGTTATAAGGTACTTGAGCCAAAAAAGGCCCGGTTCCAAATAGCAGAATATTTGAAATTCTACAAGATTCTTAGCATTTCTGATAGCTACCAGCCTTTACCGGCAAGACTAGAAACTACAACTGTTGAAGCGAACGATTCCGCGATGTTAGCTTCAGTCGAGTGGTAAATGGCGACCGAAGCTCTTTTTGTTGCTATTTCTAGGTATTTTAATAAACCTTCTTCATGTTTTTGAAATTTAACACACATAGGCCTAAACCTAATTTCACAGAATGTGATTTTTAGATTAATATACTGTATTTATATTTTCCGCTTAATGTGCATTTCTTTATGTCTTCCCATTTACATATGGGAATTATTTGGAACGGATGTTCCTACTGAGGCCCGTTACACACATTTTAAATATTGTATAATCACTAAACTATTTTCCAGTGATTCTAATTATCAACCCATGTTTTCATTACCAGGACAATGTTCAGATTTTTAGCCTACTTTCGATTTTTGCAAAAAATGAAAGTAGACTTATGAGATCAACACAGGGCGAAACATTGTGTGCCTGTCCGTGTGTGTGAGTCTGTGTGTGTGTGTGTGTGAGTGTGTGTGTCCTCTGGATTTCTCTCCCCCCCCCCTATCAATTAAACACGGTGAAACCGAATTGAACGAAATTTGGTACAAAGGTAGCACTAGCAAGGGAACCTCAGTATCATGCTTGACGGAAACGTAATGGCGGCCACCCAAATGTTCAAAGCTTAAATCAAATTACGACTAACCTAATCATCCGAACTGTATCAAATTTTGCAACAACATATATTTTTATGGCGAGCGTCTTTTGACTAAACTTCAAGTTCATCAGCCCAATAGTTTGCAGATGGTGGCCATTTATGTGTGCAAATCGATTCCCCCTTTCAATTCAAACACGGTGAAACCGAATTGAACGAAATTTGGTAGAGAGGTAGCACTAGCTAAGGGCACCTCTGTGTCATGTTTTATATCGCCGCCATCTTGACGAAAACGTAATGGCGGCCACCCAAATGTTAAAAGCTTAAATCAAATTACGACCAACCTAACCATCTGATCTCTACCAATTTCTGCGACATTATACCCTTATGTATGAAGAATTTTCTGACAAAACTACACGGTCATCAGCCTAATAATTTGCGTATGGCGTCCATGTATGTGTGCAAATCGATTCCCCATATCTATTGAAACACGGTGAAACCTAATTGAACGAAATTTGGTACGGAGGTAGCACTAGCAAAGGGCACCTCATATTCATGTTTAATATCCGAATAACACGTTGTATTTCAACAAGCTACTACAACCAACATTCAATTATGCTCCTTGAAAAGGGCAAATACCCATGCATTTAGGAGAAAGTAGGCTATATGTTCTTTACTGAGCATCTTGTTTCCCTTTCTAGTGAAAATACAAAAATTCATTAAACGTTAAGTTGGCACATTTACCTTATTATTAGTAATATTGTTGTTGTCGTTTTAATGGGCCATATCTACTGAACCTTATGATTAGTATTCTACTACTACAGTATCTTATCGGTTCCTAATGATGATGATGATGAGGGAAATGATTAGCACTACTACAGTTTACCTCGTGAGGTAGAGACACCTTGGCTGTCACGATGAAGCTCCAGGCACGATTCTTGCTCTGCCAGGAAATGTAATTCTGGGCGGGCATCAATTCCACTCGGCACTCCAGATAGTCGCCAGAGGAGTCCCTCAACTCCGCTCGGTCGCCGTCTCTTTATCCTTATGATTTCTTAGAACGATACATGCACACTTCTACCATTGATTATAATCAATGCTTCTAATATAACTAATATAACTTCTAATAATGATAACAAATTAAATATAACTTCAATAATAGGAGATTTTAATTCTTCTTCATTCCACCCGTCAAATGATGACAGATGAATTATATTAAAGGGTATAACCTACCGTGGTCAGTTATATTTCAGCAGTACAATAACCACTGCTTCAGTGTTTACATTTTTAAGTTTACTCAAATAAGTGGAACAGCTAATTTCAAAACATAGAGTAGAATTGTTTAACTTTTTGTTGTTACTTAGTCTACTCCTCATTTAACAATTTCTTAGCACTTGTAAACTGATAAGAACAGACAAGATGATTGCATAGAAAAAGTGGTGTTCAGACGATATCTTAAATCCGAATAGCTGTTACGGTAAACAAGCCTATAAGAGTTAGAATTCATAACTAATTTGTTGTGTGTGAATGCAGCTGATTTTTCCGTTCTAGGCTGGAAAACAGTATTTTCAGCATCCGCAGCTGATATCGAAAGTATTATTTTAGGTACAAATTATACACCTATTATTATCTAAATTTAATTTTATAATGTCTGACTAGGTTAAAAAACATACAAACATTTAATTATGCACATGTTAAAATAATGCATAAATTTTGTAGAAAAAAAATAGAAAATTTTTCAGACCTATTTAAAATAATATTATGATGAATTTTAAATCACTTGTATTTTCTGCCATATAGCGTGAGTTATAATGAGCGGACTTGACTTCAGAGCGTTTGACCAATGGCACAACAATGTCTTGCCAACACCACCACGCCATCGGTCAAGCGCTCTGAAGTCAAGTCCGCTCATTCGTTAGATCAGATATAAACATAATACATAAAGAACTAGATATTAATCCCTGTTGTTAAATAAAAATATGGACAGGAAATTTAATAAAATAAGAAAAATCAGCATCTTAAAATCACATAAATGTTTACTTCATTTCAAACTATAAGAAAAAACATTAGATGAAACTCGTTTCATCCCCTAAATATTTTGTGAGAAACATACTTCACAAGATCTGATCTACTCATTGCTTGGTTTTCGGACTGCATGAGCTTGTTTTCAATGAATTCTTTCCTCACACGACTATTCTTGTCTTTGCTCGACACCCGCCTACTGCTGTTAAGTAGAATGTACGTGTCTGTATGTGATGTAGGCCCTTGGTATGCGAGCAGGAGGGTTATGACATTTGTTTACGTCATTGGGGATAACCCCTTTGCCGACCCCTTGCCAAAGCCTGACCGGAGTTGAGGAACTCATTTTTGGGTCCCTTGGAGGACCGAGTGGAATTAAGGAAAATCGAGGGGAATTGATGTTCGACCGAAATTCTGGCCTGAGGGCTGGATCGGGGTACACTCAGTTTCGTGGGGGCAGAACTGGGAAGAGGCGCGCTTGATTCTCACCTCAGCCATCCTGCACGAGATTTCTCGTGGTTTCCACTTCTACTCTAGGAAAATACCGGGATGGTACCTAAATTATGGTCACTGCCACCTCTTAACTAAATCCTGCATACCACGGAGGGTGAGTGGTTATCGTGTCGGTCTACCAACCCCATGCTTACAGGTTCCCCTCTGGCCATGGTAAGTGATTTTTGAAAGGCGACAAAAATCACGACACGCATGTCATACGTTGTTGGCATGTTAAAGAACCCATTTGAATTCAGTAGGCCGTATTCATAATGGCAAAATATTAATCTCGGGATTTTTCCGCCAACATAAAAAGTTCCTCCTTTCTCGACTAGAAAGCGCTGTAGTGCCAAGGAGCGTATTGACTTTCATAGTGCTCCAAGGAATAACAAAATTTCGACATGGAAGCTGCCCTCTGGATGTCAAATAACAAAACTTTCACCCGGCAACCGAGGCCATACGATATTATTATTATCTAAATCCTAGCTCCAATTACAAATACACACACTATTACAGCCATCACAGTGTCACAGGTTATCAGTCTGAACTCACAACGAGAGGGAAGCAAGTGGAAACAATTTCGGCCCATCTGCAGCCCCGTTGTCACTAAATTTTGACCCACTAGTTGTGAACGCTAGGGAAATAATAGTGGGCAAAAATGAAATCACTGTAAAGACACATGAATTTGATGATTTAATTCGTGAGATGAGAGACGTACATAATTGTACACATTAATGATGATGGTCTTGGTCTCCACTTCCCCCTGTGTTGGTACTCCCGTTGCCATGGTGGCCTGGCTCGTGGTGAGCGTGAGCAAGGGCCGCGCACACCAGCGCTACAACCATCACAGCGAGCACCTGGAACATGCCATTGTTATTGTTAATGTTGAGCAACATGATTGACAACTAATAATATAATGTGACATGAAAATGACCATGTTAGCGCTGTTCCTCATTGACGATGTATAATAAGTCCTGAAGATCATAAACCTTGAGTCAATATTAATGTGGCCTTCCTCAGCGCAGATAATAATATGAACACTTACAGTGGTCTACATGAAACATTTCACCTTAAAAGAAGGTTGTTCTCAAAACTATTTCTAAAAATTAATCGTCTAAAAGCTAAAAGACACATACACTACAATTAAACAAATAGTTCCGTGAAGAACTAACCAGACTATTATCATATATCCTACTTATGTTAATTGCAACTATCAACATACAAAATTTCAGTTTGATTGCTGTAACTTAATAGATTCGTAGATATTGAGAACCGACTATATATTTCGGATGGTCGCCATGTTGGATTTTAATATATGTAGGCCATAGAGTTATGTACTATTAATTGATGATTATTGTGTACGTTCATTACGCAAATGTTGATTTCGATCGCATGATTAGAACACAAGAAATAAAAACTTAATTTTCGAAATTCGCACAGCCGCCATCTTGAGGTAATATAAACAATTGAACTAAATTAGATACCAGTGCATTACAATGTGTATAAACATTTGTTGTACCAAGTTTCATTGCGTTTGGATCATTAAATCGTGAGAAAAGTCTATTTAAAACCTTCAAATTCGCTTGGCCGCCATGTTCGTTTTGTAGTTAACCGGTTTTTGAAAGTCTCATAGATGAACATCCAGTAGTGGCCTTTATCTCCGTACAAAATTTCAGGGTGATACCGCTAATAGTTTCAGAGATATAGAATGCCGGTGAAATATTTCGCGCAGCCGCCATCTTGAGGTTATGTAAACAATTGAACGAAGTTAGATGTCGGTACATTACAATGTGTATAAACGTATAATGTACCAAGTTTTATCGCGTTTGGTTGGTTAAATCGCGAGAAACGTCTATTCAAATGTCGCAACTTCGCTTGGCCGCCTTGTTGGTTTTGTAGTTACCAGGTTTTCAAAAGTCATATAGGTGAACTTCTAGTAGTTCCCTTTATCACCGTAAAAATTTCCAGGGTGATATCGGTAATAGTTTCGGAGATATTGAATACTGGTGAAATATTTCGCACAGCGGCCATGTAGAATTGGTGAGACGTAACAAAATTTGAAGGGCACTGTCAGGGTCGTCCGGAATAGTGCTATAAACTTACGGAGTTTCATTGCAATCGCTCCAGCCGTTTAGAAGTTATTAGGGACACACACACACACGAATCACACACGCACACACAGACAGGCACACGGACAAAAGACGATCTCATAAGCCTATTTCTTCATAAATGAAAATAGGCTAAAAATAACAGATCTTTTACAAAAATATGTTAAATCCGAAAGAAATAAATCTTGATATAAAACCAGCTTGAAGAAGAAACCGTGATGTGGATGTTATGAAGAGAAAGATTTTAGGATAAGATTGAATTTGTCAGAATGGGTATAATTATGTACAAATGTGAAGAAGCCTATCGTTGAGATAAATATTCCAATCTGTAGATAGGGCAATATATCAAGACTAGCGGAGCCGTGAGAGAAATCTCGCATGTTCATAAACCAAACTTTCTCCAATAGGTTTATATTGAGAGACTTAAGAAGAAAGGTTGTTATGTTTTTATTTCATCCAAATGATTATAGAACACTATTTACATTTCAGAATAAAGGAAAGACCTCAGATTGTTAAAATTACATGAACAGGCGTCACAGCGGCCCGTGGACAGCAATTGAAAATCCACAGTCTGCTTCCAGTCTCCGACCGGGTCAGGAATGGAATGAATGAAGCCCCCATCTAGCGGCGAGGATGTGAACTGTGCCGGCTGCCGAGGCCTGACGCACTCCTCTGGGACAATGATTAAATGAATGACAGATGAAATGAAACGATAGTGGAGAGTGTTGCTGGAATGAAATTTTGACAGGGAAAACCGGAGTACCCGGAGAAAAACCGGACAGCAATTATGGAGCGTATTTTACTACAGCAACAGTAACTGCCAATCGCACACTTCGTACATTTTTTTAAGTCATTTTGTAAGGAAATTATTGATATTTATGGAATTAGAGTGCAATTCATCACTGCTAATGTCTATTCTCTTTCATTTGAAAGCTCATTTTTACGATCGGTCTCTTGTAAGCGCCGGAGGAGGGATCTATACTACTGAAATAATATATATGATGATTTCTTTCTTTCGCGTTTAACATATTATATTTGTAACAAATCTGTTTTTTTTATTATATATTTAATTTTACTGAATGTGGTGTATTTAGTGTAACATTAGGTTTTTGCATTTTAGAATTTCATTATAATGAGCTACTCATAATTATACAAATTAGTATTGCCAAATACAGCATATAATATATTTCATTCAATCTTTGTAATGATACCCATTTCTTTAAATTATTTCTCAGGTTCAGTCATAGGAAATTATTGTTCTTCGTAATCAGTAATTTATATATTTGACACAACGATATCTTCATTAATATCCTTAATTGAACTTTTAGCTGAAGAAGGCTTCTTTACCAAGCCGAAATATGCACAACAATTGAACAATTGAATATTTGTTTCTTAATTTGTATTGTTTGGTATAGTATTTTTAAGAATTATTTCAAAGGCTTTGCGACATCGAAGTCATGTAGCCCCGTGTACTTGGGTGCGTGAGGATTTTTTTTTTTTTGTTACTGTGATGTTTGTACTACAGTGAGTTTCTCTCATCTGTTGGCCGTCCGACGCGCCCAGCTTATCTGCCTCCCGTTGACTCATCTCTTCCCGCTCAGCATAGCATAGTTTCTATGTCGAAACATAGGCTACCTGTGAAAAAGGAACCAAGCTTTGTCCGAGAAGAATATTAAGCGTGGATCAATTGTTTCACCATGAACGTTTCGCAACATCCAATTACAAAAACTTACCCGCCTATCACGATCACGTGGATGCAGTTCGTGTATTCATGTGTGGCTTCACTTTGAACACTTTCGTAGCCTGCCAACCTGAGCTCTTCGAAACCCCGACTTCTTGTCCAAGTCGTCTTAGGGATTTGGTATGCGTATGTTCTAATTTCTCTGCGATTTCATTTACTTCTTCCTCATTAAGTATATGTTTTTAATACTTCGCTTCTTATCAAATAAAGAATCAGTTCCCCTCAAGTTGTTTACGAGTTTCCGCACAGTCTCTCTATGTCAGAGTGATAATGGGGGGCGCCGACTCTCATTGAAATATGTATATTTCATATTCAGTAACAAATATTGCTATCCTCATATCCATGAACCATCACAGACAGGAAGCCCCCACGACCATTCGAGACTAATAAACTCGTACATTTGCTGTCTTATTTCACAAGAACTGACCAGTAGATCCTGCCACCAGGAATTCTGAGAAAAAGTTGTAGGATAACTTTTCCCACACAGCACCTTTTAACCCGCAGCGATATCTCCTTACCAAACACATAACAACCAATAATGACAATAAGCCACTTGACAATGTAACCGCCACTTCTTTACAAGAATAGATTCTTCTATTTTTACAATTGTTGACTCGAATTCAGCCAGACCTTTGCAGTCAGTTCAAATACAGTGAGTGAATAGGGGAATTCTAGTGCGTGTTCAGTTGAAGGAGCTCGCCCGATTCACAATAAACTGGTACAAGTAACGCCATTGCCCGTGGATAAGCAGTGGTAAAAAGAGACCCCATTTAAGTGATAGTGCTTGCCCTCCTTCAGAAAGATGAATAATAGGGGGGGGGGGAGGGATCTACATATTTCATTTTTTAGGAGGAAGGTGCGACAGAAGCAGTTTGAGAACCCCTGCCCTATGTGGAGGGTGCAAACCTGGAAAATGTGTAATGAAACGTCTAACGACTTCCGTGCAAGACTCGGTTTTCACATAATTATTGTACATAAATACCCTTTCCTCTACCGTGTACACATGTGGGGGAAATTATGAGAATTATACCCCGAAGTAACACTTCACAACTTGAGAACAATTGGAGCGATAGATCAACACTAATACACGTTCTAAGCACGGACGAGAACTGCGAAGTGCGCGCTGTTTAACAGAATAGTACACTATGCAACGACCCTATTATGGCAATAGTTAAGACACAAGCATGTTTATAAAACGAGCGTAGCTTGTTTTATAATTTCTATACGAGTGTCATAATTACCGTAATAGGCGAGTTGCATACGACTGTTTATGTTCGACGATAATTATATCTATTTTATGTTCGAACATAAATATTCATAAATATCTGTCGAGATTTCACCAGTTGTATGTACTGAACAGAGCGCATGGGACGCAGAGAATACCTCGTATTTGACCATGGCCTCCTGGAATACCTCACTATGACACTCGCCACGCAGTGAAATTTAAAATAGGGGGCCATGGAAGTGAGCGCAGGTGCGATGCTATCCTTACCTAATTGGTCACACAACTGTTTCTTGAGCTCTGATTGGTTGGAGAAACTGTTGCATAATGAAAACTAGTGCTATAATGAGCCTCATTATAGTACAGTTTTCTGACATTTATAATATTTACATTTCGCCAGAGTCGAACTTAAAGTGTATTACGCTGTACTGTAGTGTAGTATGTGTATTTGTAATTCAGATAGGATTTGGCTAAGAAGCGGTCGTGACCTTAAGCTAAGTACCATACTGGCATTTGCCTGGAGTGGAAGTGGGAAACCACGGAAAACCACTTCCAGGATGGCTGAGGTAGGAATCCAACCCGCTTGAGAGGCTGAGAATCCCTTTTCCAACCCTCAAACCATAATGAAATTTCTTGGCAGAGCCGGGAATCGAACCCTGGTGACAGGCAATAATGTTAGCCAGTACGCCACGAGGCGGACAGGAGCTGTATACTTACCAAGTACCTTGCCATCGTGGAGTTGTAGTGAGCAGTATGAGGCCAAGCTAGTTACGTGCGCTTTATATAGTAAGACTATTGGACAGCATCACCGATAATGATGCAATCTTGTGGAGTAATTCCACGTATTGCACTTCTTGCACGTGCCCTACAACACTTTCCTTAACAGCAAACAGGTCTCGTAAAACACGTTGCTCTTTTATTACTTCGCTTGGTTAGGTCAATTACAAGAATATATTCTGCTATCTTTGATCACTAATTAAATTAACTAAGGACACCTGTTAATACTATAATGTTTATTGTTTTAACGTGCTTTCAACTCTTCAATGGGGTCTTCGGCAGCATGCGTTGCTTTGCTCTAACTCACTGTACGGTACATTTTTAGCCTACTTTTTACATTTTGTAAAAATGAGGAAAAGGTAGACTAATGAGATCGATGCGGGCAAATGTGTGTCTGTCTGTGTGTCCCTCCCCCCCCCCCCCCCCCCTATCAACTCCTACACGGCTGCAGCTATCAAAACCAAATTTCGTACGAGTAAAAATAGCTGAATATCTCACGGCCATATCTGAAAATGACATCAGTGCTACCAATTCCTGAAAAATCACAATTGAAATTTGAGCTCAGTGTTGGATATATCAGAAGTTATACATGCGAACAGTTCCAAAATTGGCACACACAGAGATGATATCATTCCAGATTAATTTTCAGGAGCCCATAAATGACAGTGTGGCCAACATGATTCTAATCCTGCTGATATGTCCAATATTTAAATGAAATAACTTCTATGCTATCAATTGGTACCTGGATTACACTTTCCAGTACTGAACTGAGCATCAGCATTCCAGAAGTACAAACAAGATGGTATCTGTTCCACAAAGGCCTTTTTCAAGGCTAACTATAATTACGTTTAATACAGAGGGACTTTCATTCCCAAAAGAAGAGCTCCTGAGTGAAATATGTCGAAGTAACAACTGTGGCATACTTTGCACACAAGAGACCCACAGAGACAATCAGCTACGACGTCCCAAAATTGCTGGCTTGAGACTTATTGCCGAGAGACCTCACAGACAGTACGGAAGTGCTTCATTTGTTCGACCTGATCTTCAAATCGTGTCCACTTCCATCTCTGAACACGAGGATATGGAAATATTAACTGCTGAGCTGAGTAATTGCACCGTATCTTCTGTATACAAACCACCAGGTGCTGCTTTTTCCTTTGCTACCCCTGATAGTTTCCATAAACATAGTGTCAATTTTGTAGTTGGTGAATGCTCAAGACGATGATAATGGAGAAGAGGTGTTAAAATGGGCCGATACCGTCCAATTAACCCTCATACATGACAGTAAACTTCCTCCATCCTTCAATAGTGGGCGTTGGCATCGTGGATACAATCCAGATCTGATCTTTGCCAGTGAGCACATCTGCCAACAATGCATGAAGACAGTATGCTCTCCAGTTCCTAACTCTCAACATCGGCCTGTGATGTGCCAAGTTACTGCATTAGCCCAACCGATCACTATACCCTACCGTAGAAGATTCAACTTCCGTAAAGCTAATTGGGAGAAATTTAGTTCTACTTTGGATAGTTTTGTAGCTGGTATCCAGCCAACGCCAGATGAATACGATACATTTGTGAATGCAGTGAAGAAGGCTTCACGGTTGTCGATGCCTCGAGGGTGCTGGACACAATACTTCCATGGCTTAACACCTAAAACAGCTGATCTGATGAGTAATTATCTTTCACTCTTCGAAGATAATCCATTTAGTGACGAAACCATTTCAGCAGGAAAAGAACTAATATCCACCATAGCATTGAACAAGAGAGAAAGATGGTTGAAACTTATGGAGGAAACTGACTTCTCTGTTAATAGTCAGAAGGCTTGGAGGCTGCTAAAGAAATTAAATAATGATCCAACTAAGAGTCCCACACATGCAAACATCACTGCCAATAAAATCGCATCACAGCTCATAAATAATAGCACACCAAGATCGTCATTTAGAAAATCAGATTTCAAACTTCAGGATAAGGTACACAATCAGAACAGTGAACTCACAAGACCATTTGATCTTCATGAACTAGAAGCTGCCGTCCGTACATGTCGGAATGGCAAGGCAGCAGGACTGGATGATATTTGTGTTGAACAAATTAAACATTTTGGCAATGTCACGAAAATTTGGCTTCTAAATCTTTATAATCACTGCATTGCATTTTTCAAGCTCCCAAAATTATGGCCCAAGGCTCGTGTAATAGCTATTTTAAAGCCTGGTAAAGTACCAAATGATCCTAAAAGTTTCAGACCAATCTCTCTTCTTTGTCATCTTTATAAGATCCTAGAGAGAATGATCCCGAATCGTTTAACTCTTGTAGTTGATCCTCTTCTAATCCCTCAACAAGCTGGGTTCAGGCCAGGCAAAAATTGCACTTCTCAAGTCCTACACCTTACTCAGTTCATAGAAGATGGTTTTGAAAGGAAAAAGATCACAGGTGTAGCTTTTGTTGATATCTCTGCTGCATATGACACCGTAAACCACAGAATACTGTTACATAAACTCTATAACCTAACGAACAACTATGGATTCACTAACATGATAACTACACTTCTTCAGGATCACCGGTTCTTCGTCGACTTCCAAGGACATCGCAGCTGATGGAGAACTCAGAAGAATGGATTGCCCCAGGGAAGTGTATTGTCTCCTATTTTATTCAATGTGTACACTAATGATCAACCACAGCCTCAAGGGTGTAAAAGCTTCATTTACGCTGACGATCTTGCTCTTTCTGCCCAATCAGAACAGTTTGAAGTTGTAGAGCATACACTCAGTCGTGCTCTCAAACAGCTGGGTACTTACTATGAAAGGAACCAACTCATGCCCAATCCTAATAAGACTCAGGTATGTGCCTTCCACCTGAAACATAAACAATCTACTCGGAAACTTGAAGTATTCTGGAATGGTATGTTAGTGGATCATTGTTTCCATCCCAAATATCTAGGTGTCACCTTGGACCGTACACTCACATTCAAGGAGCAGTGCTTTAAGCTAAAACAGAAGATCTCTTCGAGGAACAGCCTCCTCCCTAGACTGGCAGGGACTAACTGGGGCACCCATCCCCAAACGTTAAGGTCAACAGCATTGGCCTTATGCTATTCAGCAGGAGAATATGCCAGTCCTGTGTGGTACAAGTCAGCCCATGCAAAGCAGGTGGATGTAGCCTTAAATGAGAGCTGCAGGATTATTACAGGTTGCTTGAGGCCAACTCTCATCAGTAAAGTGCACTATCTTGCAGGGATTGCTCCACCTGACATCAGAAGAGAAGTGGCTGCAAACAACGAAAGAAGTAAATCATCTGCTATGACCTCACACCCACTCTTCGGATATCAACCTGCTGAGAGGAGATTAAAATCGAGAAAGAGCTTCCTAGCAACTACTCAACCATTACAAGGAACAGCAGCAACAGCTCGAGTTACCGTGTGGAAGGAGAGGACCAGCAGTCTGTCTAAATGGATGGAACCAAAGGAATCTCTACCTCCTGGTCACACAGAGAACTGGCTAATCTGGAAGTCCCTGAACAGACTGAGGGTGGAAGTTGCAAGATCCAGGGACAACTTATATAAGTGGCATTTTACAACCAAGACAGTCCTGTGTGATTATGGCGCAACCCAGACAACACAACACCTCTTCTCCTGTCCATTGTGCCCGTACAGCTGCACAATGAATGACTTGACTGAAGCTCATTCAAGTGCTATCGAAGTGGCTAAGTTATGGGCAGAAACTGTTTGAAGTCGTCTGTTCAACACATACTTTGTACTTCTGACACGAATAAATAAATAATTGGATTTTAACAAAATTTTGTATGTACTTTGTATACGATAACAGATAAGACTTTGCGAATTCTTGAGTGCCAGCAGGGCTGCCAACAGTTCAAAAATGCTCCCTCCAATATATCAGAAAGTATGCAAGCCAACAGCTCTACAACTTGCACACGTATAGTATCTGACGGTCTAGATTAATTTGAAATAACTGATACATGTCAGTGCTGCCAACATGATTCTAAGCCTGCTGATAGGTCCAATTTTTAAATACTTGTAACTTCTATACTGAACCCGCTGAGCTATGGTTCATGTGATATTTTTTATGACAGAACATTTATGATGGGATGTTGTACCTTTGAACACACCCAGGAAGCCACGTGGAGCTGAGAGCTCACGCGATACTCTTTGAAGTAGCGTTGAATTGCACTTTTGACTTCGGTGAAAAATGCTAATTATTTATCTGAGATCTTATTAATTAATTTTATTCTTTCACAAGACTCAGAATATTCCATTTCGTCATGCTGCATTATTAAAACATTTTTGAGAATGTTATTTTAGCTTACGGTAAGGTAATACCCTTGCAGATACGCAAATAGGAACGTAAGTAGTCGCTCAACGACTTCGGTTTGACGACCTACTTTCTTGAGACACCCAGTGCCTTGCACTACGTCTGGAGAATCCACCCAGTATAGGCGTGTAATCGTATTTGTCCTGTAAGACATAGAAGAATATCCGCTTGTTAGCGTTGAATTGGTTATCAGGTGCCATCGTGCACTGGCATATTGTAAAATACTGTTATTTATGCACAGTGAGCCACAGAAACATATTGGAAGACAATTATTGGCAAGTATTAGTGAACTATATAATTTTACCGGAACACCACATTTTACTACCCACGTGTTTGTGGAGGGCCAAATGCCTTGTGGAAAATATACAGGTAAACGTGTTGCAACTACTTTAAATAAGTGTGATTATGATAGTGTAACATATTTGGATTGCCAGAGTGAAGTTTTTATTTCCAAAACGACGTACATTTTACCGATGCTGCGTGATAGAAAAGTAGCGTCATTAGCACGTGCAGAATCATGGAGCAGTGCTAGCTCACGTATCTATTCACATCCACGAAATTAAGGCTGTGTTATCAATTACTATCAAAGCCTACAACACTTACGACGAACATTATATTTTTGGAAAGTGAAAGAATGAATTTCATAATTTATTTCACCGTCAACGTGACCAGACTATTCTACACCAAGTTTGAATCAGTCATCATGGGCTAATACCATCCTGGTATGAGGGTGATGTTTCTACGAGAACTAGCATGATGGTGGAGCTTGCGGAACCGAGGACGAGAAGGAAGGAATCCAAAATGCCATTTCCAGGCATATCCAGCATATCCACGGAGTTGTCGACAGGGACGAATCGAACCCTGGTCTTTGGAGGAGTCCAGATGGGAATACTGATGAGGATAATACCGTTCCAGAGATCCAGAGAGGAATTTGTACAACCCTGGTTATTGAATAGAGGGCTGAGTGATAGCTTCTCCATGTCGTGAGTTTTTGGACATCCCTTCTCTTGTTCTAGTTCTGGTGGTATATTAGATTTAATGTAGTTTGTGAATCAACCGCACTCTGTGTCAGCCATTTTTCTAGGCAGGGATTGTATCTAGTTTAATTTAATGTCATTTATTTCAGTATAGTGAGACACCCTTGGGTCTGACATTTTGGTTAACCCTGGTGCAGCTTGATGAACGTCGTAGAACGTCAAAGCCTATCTTTTGCTAGATGGGACCTCAGTCATTTGAGGCTATTTTCTTCAACCCTGTTTGGGGTGATTTTTCAAGTCTTTGCTGACTTTAGTTATGACAATCAGATGTCATGGTTACTTCTTTAACTGCATTCTTTGCAGCCAGTTTTGATACACCCCTGACTTTCGTTAGAACAGTCGTATCAGTTAGGCAATCGACTGTAATTGCCAGTTTTGTAATTGCATTATATTTTCATTTTGAATAAGCTCAGAAGCTATTCTTGGTCAAGTGTGAACCTAACTATTGGAAGGAACGTTTTGTTGCCTAGCTTCGAACTCAGTTTCCAACGTATCATTAAGCAGATCCTGTCTGGAATCTGCGTCACAATTATCATTTTGCTTGTGTCATGTAAGACACGTTTTTATTTGATGTTGTACTAGCAACTACTCAATTGTATTTTGAGAGCAAAGAGCTCCAGTAATTGTAACATTACTATCATTAAGACGTCTTTGGCAGAAAGACGGAATTATATTATTCTATTCAGATTTATTGCGTGTTTTTATACACGGATTCTTTAGAGGTTCATAACCTATGGTAAAGTTTTTTATGAACAGGCCAGATGTATAGTTTTATTTTGATTAAATCGCCGGCCTTGAATAATGTGTATTTTGTGTCGACCGAACGCAGGAATGTGGTAGCCTGCTGGTGACATAAACTGGTTTTGTAATCCAGTGCCCTTGAGAGCACGCTTCATTTGTTTGTGAGACAGAACTACTTTGACAAGAGACAGAATGTAATTGCATTCGCTCTTTCTTTCATTGCAACTTAGCTTATGTAACCCAGTTTTCAACCCTGTCTCAGATTACATGTTTTATAGATTGCTTTTTGTTAGTTGAGCGCACTTCTTGCGTGTACCGTTTTGACGTGTACAATTAGGTCAGGTTTTCTATAGTGAGTTGCAGGCGACCCTGTTAAATGCAGGAATTTATTGTATGAAGGTACTTGTGGTTACCTTGTCCGGGAGGGTTCCCGTTGACTAGATGTTATTGGAAGGTAACTGTTGTGGACAGGCCTATCTCAGAGTTATTGAATGCGAGCTTTGCGCCGCTGGTAACCCGTGTTATTGTGTGTCCGAGTTGTTATTGCTCGTTGATCTTATTCCGACTGTTGAGTCGAGGCTTTTTGGTGGAGAAGGATCTCAGTGTAGACACTCCGTGCCCGAGCTATTGTCAGTATTATTCGCCATAAACCAACGATGAACCTAAACCGACATCTTAATAATAAAACGCATAACTTTGGTAAAACAAAAGCTAACTAATGAATTCTATCTATCTAACTTTGTTCTGTTGCATTTTGGAACTGTTGACATAGCCGTGCAGTTGAAGGTATTTCCTTGTGTGGAAATGACTAGGACAGTTGACACTTTTGTAGCGACCTGAAGCATGCGCGAACCTAGAGTTCGTAGCTTGTGGAGCTCAGGCCATGCGATGTCAGACGTGGTCTCAACTACGCATTCGTCACCGTAACTACACACATTAGATGACTATGGCTTACAAAGAGTAAACCAAGGTGTAGGCAGGAATTTAATAAAAATTTGTTTCTATTTCATTACTTATTTATGATGTACAAGTGTGTAAATCCTACATGTTACCTTATTGTGTGCTGATAGCACGTAGTTATTAAGGATAATTAAATGTTTTTCATGGCTTTACACTTAGATTTGTTGTAATTGTTTTCTGTTACGGACGTCATCGCCGTAAATTTTGTTATTAACTGTTAGGACTTAGCTAGATGATTAACGTTAAATGTAAATGTGGAAATGGTATCATCCTAACTTAGATTTGTTTTGCTACCCTGTTAAATGTAAATTCTGATATTAGCTTAATCTTGTAGCTTGAACTAGGGACTTGCGTCGTACCATTTTCCTAGTATTGATGTTGTTGCTTTATTTTTGTGAGATAGATCTTTCGCGAGGGTTTTCCGTAACTTCTCAGGTAGGGACCTGCTCTTTATTTTCTTTTGTTTATTAGCTTGCGGACTAGCCGATCATAACCCTCCGAACTAGGCTAGGGGCTTGTGAATTTTAATAAATTTTCACGGTGTTTTACTTAAGTCTGGATGTTTAATTTCTCAGTCTAGTTTTTAAGGTGAACCTTTCCTTAGGCAGTCTATGGCCATCGTCACCATGTACCACGATCCCCATGGACTACAGTGTCTCGTGCCGCTTAGCCTATTAGGAAGTTCACCCGATCCTCACGGTAATCTTATTCGACTTATGGGATGTTAGAAAAGTCATTGTGACTCGACTAACGGTCTCATAGAAAATGGCGCCCAACTCATGTGCCGACGTTAACGTGGTGACCGTCAGTACCATGTTACTTTGGAGGATCTTAATGTTGATTAATGGTAAATTGACAGGACTGGGACGAACTTAGAAAGTCGTACTGCGGGCGGCGATAGGGTGGACACTGGCTTGATGCTGCTGCCTGCTCCTCCACCAAACGACTGCTCCCGACAGCCCGACCCCGCTCCTTATATACACCGCCTGGGACAGGCAGATCAATTGACCGTATGGCATTCATGTTTGATAGAAGTCCATGGGGTGAGGCTTTAGTGTTAGATAAATGATGGATAGGGTTTTCTTTGATGATGCCTCATCCTGAGTAAATGTAATACTTTGCTTTGCTCGTCGTTGTCTTTGTAAATGTAGAATCACTTAGTTTGCATACTCCAGCTGTACTCGTGATATTTATATAAATGAAACAAGCTTTATACCACCAAGTAACTAATCATAGCTGTAAGTTCTAGTAGAGATTGATCCCTCACTTTCTCATATATATTTCTTGTCAAATGGATGAGGAAACGATTCGTCGTGTGTGTGGAGAGATGATGGCAGGTGTGAATGCTAATCTCCAACAAATTACTGCTGACCTAGGTGAAGTCCGGGGTGACTTAGGTCAAAATTCTCAATCTATAAACAATGTTAGTGCTCATGTAGACCAAGTAAGACAGGACTTGGAAGTAAACACCCAATCTATAAACAATGTTAGTGGTCATGTGGACCAAATGAGATTCGATTTAGAGGTATACACCCAATCTGTTAATAATGTCAGGACTGATTTAACCCAAGTCAGGGCTGATATGGACGCATTTAGGGTCGAAGCCAGAAATGATCTCGCGGCAGTTAGGGTTGATGTCATGCGACACCATCAGGAGGCTAACCAGCGTGTAGATTGCCTAATAGGCCAAATGAATAGAGCTAGGGAGGATGTGCAAAACCGACTGGAGGAGCACACGGCTCAAATTCAAACCACCATAAATAGAGTCCAGATAGACATGAAAGCTGACCTGGAACACACTCGGGAAGAATTCGGGACTCGATTGACGCACGTCGAGAGATTCATGGACACTGTAAAAAAGGACATGACAACCATGAATATCGGATAAGTTCTCATGAGAGGAGCTGCAAATGCTGTGAACAACAATGTTAGGACGATCGTTGACGGCATGTTAGAGGTCAGAGACGAACTAAACGTTATCAGGAGAAACATTTCTGAACTAAAGGAAACCGTAGCAAGTCTACACGAAACAGTGAATGTTCATCATGAGGATCATAACATCGACCTCATGTTATTAAGAGGGGACCTCAACGAACATAAGACCATAGTAGAGGCTAAGGTAGCCGAGGTCAGAGACAACATGTCAAGAGTCGAGGGAGAGATCGATTCTTTACAAAAGCGATTTGAGGAGGTCACAGTAAACGAAAGGTTAGACCTTAGCCATAACCTCAGAACGGCCATACGCGAGGTAGACGCGAACCTCAAGGGAAAGGTCGAACGAATCGAATTACAATTGAATGACTTAGGCAACAAAGTCGCAGCCAGAACTATTCAAGGACTTGAGGCCATAGAAAGACGTCTTGACAGAATTGAAACGACTCCTAGGGAGAGACACTTACACTCACAAATGGGAGAATTTCAGGAAACACCCGTTTCTCAATCTGAAGGAATGATGCCAACTCATTTTCAGCCCAGCGCACCTACAGAACCACAACCTTCACAATTCACTGGTTTAGCGCCGAGCCAGGTTTTGAACTTTAACGCCCATCCCTTTCAACCAGCACCGAATCAGCTTAATAATGAGATAAATACACCTACGCATGGCTACACGCAGAACACATTTAGACCCGCGCATACGCAGGGAAATGTGACGATAATACGTTCGAGAGAGGAGCAACCAGCTCGCTTCTCCGGAACTGGAAGTGGTGTTACTCCAGTGGAATTTCTAGCCAATGTCGAAAGCTATCTGAGAGATACGATGGTAACTCCAGAGAGGGAACTCAGAGTCATAGAACGTTTGCTTGAGGGGCAAGCCAGTACCTGGTTTAGAGCATTCAGATACTCGTTCACAGGCTACCAGGACTTTAAGGAAGCATTACTAAGAACGTATTGGTCGAGTGACATTCAGCAGAGCATCCGAGCTGAAATGTATACTCGTAGATACAGCTCGAATACGCCTACTCGTTATGCGAACTACTTCGCTATACAGCTTGCGAAGCTTCGTTGTCTTCAGCCTCCGTTGTCTGAACAAGATTTAGTTAATACCATTGTTTGGTAGTACCCTGCGGACGTACAACGTGTGTTGATCGCTGCAGGGGCATCCACGTTTCAGCAATGTGACCAGATTCTGCGACGCTTGGATGCGAACACGGAACAGTTCCCGACACACCGTCAGCAGAGGGCTGACAGGCGCGAGGAAAGACACATAAACTTGACCACTGTCGATAAGGTAAGCCAGACTCCGCAACAGACACAAACACAAGAGAGTTCTGGGCATCGTGATAATAACTACAACTATCGTAGGAGGGAATGGAACAACGCTCCATATGCTCGAGATCAACATGATGACCGTCGTAGTCATTGGAATCGGAGATTCGACCGAGGGACGAATGATAACCAACGTCACGAAAATTACCACCGCGGGAATAACGGAAGAAACCAACAGCACGGAAGTATCCGAAGGGACTATCGATACGCTAGAGGATATAACCGAGATCGAGACCCTAGATACCAGCCAGACAGAGATTGAAAAGGAAGAGCACGGGAGAGCCGTGAGTACCTCCAACAACTAAGAGAGCTGCAAATCCAAGAAGAGGGAGAACGGAGCCCAACTTCGAGGGAAAATAGAAATTCGGCGCAGGAGACGGAGCACAACCAGCCCACCAGTACTTCTCGCCAGGATAATAAAAAAACGCCGAAAAATTAACAGATTCTTGTCAGGTTGAGCACCGAGTAACTGCTACCATATTACTCTGGGAGCCAATCCAAGAAGACTTGTTGGACGAACGACGAACGACGAACCACAATTATGAGTTGACCCGTCTGCCCAAGATAGTAGCCACATTGAACGAAGTCAACGTAGTCATTCTCATTGATACTGGGGCAATGATTAGTGTTATTTCCGCCGACTGCCATGCCAGATTAAAGGCCAACTCTGAGGTGACAGAGCTGCCTGTTTCAGCTGTAAGAGTCAGAGATGTCATACCTGACCGGGTTGTGACGTGCAAAATCCAGATTCTTTGTACTCTGAAGATTTCAAATCACGTGTATTTGCACGAATTTCTTGTAATGAAGGGCTTGCATCATGACGCCATACTATGCGCAGACTTCATTAGAAAATATGATGGTATCATTGACATGGGCCGTAACACGGTAGAGTTCAAGCCGAACGAACCCATTCAGATGAACCTAGTTGAAGAAGAACCAAAATTCCTATCCGAAGTCGACGTAGTCGAAAACTTGAATGGCAAGGAAATTGACGAGACACTCGATGCCGACGAAGAGGCAGAATCATTATCAGCACCCACACGAGAGAATCTTGATATAATATTGAATGAATACAGGGACATATTCGACACCACACCTGGTGAGATATTAGACTACGAATACGACCTTGTGCTACTGGATGATTCCCCATTCCAGAAGAAAATTTACCCGATTGCTGAGAAACATCGAGAAGAAGCTGCTAAGAAGATCCATGAGATGGAAGCAGCAGGCACAATCAAGAAATCTCCGACTCCTTTCTTGAATCCCATAACGCCTGTGGTTAAGGTAGATGGAAGCTTGAGACTTTGTCTCGATGCCAGAGCCTTGAATGAACGCCTAGCTCCTGAGCACGACAGACCGCCCAAGATTAGAGACATTCTCAGGAAGTTCAAAGGAAAAAGGATATTTTCATCATTGGACTTGGTTCAGTCTTATTACCATATCAGATTATCTGAGCATACTCAGAAATATACTGGATTCCTGTTTGATCAGACTACTTATGTCTTTCGAAAACTACCATTTGGATTGAAAAATGCCGGAGCCGCTTTAATCAGAGCACTTGATGCCAAGCTGACTCCTGAAGTGAAGCAGAGAGTAATATGTTATGTGGATGACATAATCATAGCTTCAGAAACAGAAGAAGAGCATTTAAAGACATTGAGCCTTGTTTTTGAGAATCTTCGACAGGCGAATTTTTAGGTCAAATTTGACAAGTGTCGATTCTTTCAGAAAGAAGTGAAATTCGTATGACACATAATCAATGGAGAAGGATACAGACCAAATCCGGCAAAGATTAGAACTTGTACGACATTTGGCACGATGTAGGAGACGCGGTGAAAGAAAACTTAATGAAGTTACCAACCATATTGTATGACCTCATCTTCACACACTCTCAAACGTCGTACTCTGGCAACCATTCACAAGGAATGAGCAACCAGGCGGGTAGGATACCCGAGATGTGGATTTGGGCCTCGTTATACCAAGGCGTGGGTCTGGGTAATGCAAATCAGATGGTAGACGAATGCCCATGGGTTATAAAAATACGTAAATGGAAAAATGTATTGAGAAAACAAGGAAAATACAACGACATGTGGAAAACAACACTGGCATAAATAAAGAAACACTCCTAACTGTAACCTAAACCCCACGTGGTCTTGTGAATCCACGGTCACGGGAGGCAATCACAACCTTAGTATCAAAAACATATTCCTTGGATAGTAAGAGATTTGTCCCTGCAAATGGGCCTAAAGCAAGAACGCAACTTAAATGTGAAAGTATAATTACTGAAACGAAAATGAAATGCCAGGAGGCATTTTGGGAGAACCCGAGAGCAGAAACTCAAAACAAGGTAAAACATGGTACATCAAAACAGAAGGTACCGGAATAAGGAATTCAGGTTAAATAAGAAAAGACTAAAGGCTAACTACTGGCCCTGAGCGAAATTGCTCCAAACGACTACTACCGTGACCGTTGTCCACATAATTAAATTGTTGGCGGCCGCCTGACCATGAGGCAAGCCGTTTCCAAGTGTAGGCCACATTCAAAAGCAATGCGCCCATTTGTCCACCTATCCTAATTAGCCCTCCAAAATATAACATTCAAAATATAATTCAGAACTAAACAATCACAATTAAATTAAATTATATCACACACGGCTTAAGAGTTCTGTCAATGTTGTTCGATACAAGGAAACTGGTTGTGAAGGCAAGCCGCCATTGGCTATGTGCCTGGCAGTTCATACTAGTGCAAAGTTTTTGATAGATAAGTCAATTAATCTTGAATCGGTTTGTTTTCCTCACGGCGACACTGTGAGTTGATAATTATTATGTAGTAATGGAGTTCACAAGAGTTATTGCAGAAAAGATCAGAGGCTTTACCTTAATTGCGATGGTAGGCCACATGGCCTGTATAGAATGCCGAGCCCGAAGAGCTCGGACGAGAACACTCTTGTCCGCTGAATGGTTCAGGAGCTTGTGAGAAGAGAGACGCTCTCAGAGAACGCTGCAGGTGAGGCGACAGGGAGTCGCGCGCGCCTCGCGGAGGATTTAGGAAGTAGACACTACCAACTGCAGTCGGTCCTCAGAGTCACGGAAAACACCTCGCTGGCCCAACCACAAGGACAATTCAGTTGGCAGGCCGGGCCAGGCTTACTCAATATGCAAGTCACTGCGCGCGGGATCACGCCATTGGTTCATTTGAACCGGCCGGGCCAATAGCGTTAGAGACAGGGCCAAGACGGAGTCCAGCTAGCCCGGAATAGTCCATTCGTCCAGGCGGGACAGTTCATTTGTAGAGCCGGAACAGTTCATTTATCGGGGAGAGGGGAGGACATCGCCAGCGGCGGGACATTCAAATACGAGTGAAACACAAGTCACGTAGAAGGCCGCCCGGGTAGCCGCGGGCAGGGGCAGAAATGTGTGCCAGTCTTTGGAGTGGCACAGCCTCCCCCTCATAAGGCCGACAGTGGGGGTGAGCCAGCAGGAAGAGGGCTCCCCCCTGTAAGTTCTCTTGAGGATGGCTTGGTTTGCCCACAGGCAAAATAATGTTTGTTCATGCGTCACTCACTGCACCAGGAATTCGAAACAGCAGGAAGGAAGAAGTGCCCAACTAATGATGTCGTGAAGACCCCTGGGCTTGGCAAGAAGGAACACCAACAGCACCATACCACCATACCAGGTGACCACCATACCAGCACTCGAACATCACCATAGTACCACTCCAGTCGTTCAGCATCCAGGGTCGACATCGGGTAAGAGATCACCATCCGCACCGACCAGCAGGCATCAGGATCACCATCAGATGGAGGATGACGTCATGACAGTGACCTTGGCACAGGTCACCACCAACTCCAGAGATGAGGGGTGCCACCCTCACACTGGACCACCACTGAAACAGCCAAGGACAAGAGCAGACACAGCACGCAGAGACGCAACACATGGTTGGGTTGGCCTCTACACCAGCAGGGTCGAAGAATGCCACTGGTCTGAGAGGGACCAGGGCGAGAGCTTGAGCAACTTCCGTAGCACATGTTAGGACTTTTCACTGTGCGAGCAAGGACTTGGCAATTCACTTGCCTTAGTGATACGAGATCACATTCACTTTCATAGGGGCGATGCACACACAATGCACACGCAAACTTTAGGTTTAGCAGAATTACGTTAATGTTAAGTCACTAAAATAAGAAGAAACACTGGACAGCGTTCTCTTGAACTTTTGTTACCTCCACTTCACTGGAGTTAGTAACTACACAGAACTGGTCCCCAACCAAAATCCTAATGTTACAATGCTATATGGAATAAATGGAAAATCTTTATACATTTTTCACCGTAGTGATAAAATACTGAGATGAGGTCGCACGAAAGAAATCTAGGGGAACCCACGACCACAGGAATGGCTCAGCTCTCACAATACAGGGGAGATCATTAAACAGTTACCTTGTCACCACACAGATTACAACTGGTGTCAACAAATTTCCAACATTTACATTTACAATCTACCTTTTACATTACATTACTTATACATCAAATGCCCTCTAGCACACGGAACGCAGGACAGGAAACACACCTACACGGAACGCAGAACAGGAAACGCACCTACACGGAACGCAGAGAACAGAACAGGAACTCACACTTCTCTACAATCTTTACCACTCACCAACACAAAGACAGGAACAGTGACTCAAGGAACAGAGACCTCACCAACTCGACCCAACGTGTCATCTTCCACGACACCAAGGCGCCTGCGAGCAAATGCAGGGCAACCTTCATCACCACCGCAACGTAACAGGTACAGTCACCATCACACGATGCGCACTACGCACAAGGGACTACTCAACAGTTCTTAACTCTCCACGCTACAGACAGCGCACAGACAAAATTCAACGAGGAAAGGGGTCCGACACCAGGGCTGCGAGCAAATGCAGTAATCCCT
Source organism: Meconema thalassinum (assembly GCA_946902985.2). NCBI lineage: Eukaryota > Metazoa > Arthropoda > Insecta > Orthoptera > Tettigoniidae > Meconema > Meconema thalassinum. The sequence continues at coordinate 37,118,476 of OX336392.1, forward strand.
GATATCCACACACACACCAGAGCAAGAGTACTACGACTCAGAACATATCCATGTTCACCTTGACAACTCCAAAACAGAACGAAGAAATAGGCCACAAGGGGCATAGAAAGACCTCAAGCAGGTCCCGCTAACAAGAATGAAAACTTGAAAAGAAAAAACCAGAAGACCCTTTATGCCTATCTCTAGATGAGATCTCTCCTCGGCGAAAACTGACTCACGATGTACTTGTGGAGATATTGCACAATCACTGCAATTGAACACGACAGAAGCACAACTTCAACTCCACGTCTGTCGACACAGCGTCATACCAAAACATCACCACACACACGACTCCAAGAACTCTACACGATACCAAAATACAATAAGAAATCACTGTTGCCAAATCACAGCACAGGAAAGCTACTACAACTCACACTACACCTCACGTTCTGCGTTCTCAGCTTCCTCGACTTCTTCTGCCTCACGTTCACCAGCACGTTTACAATATGACAAGTGGGTGCGAAAAATGCGCCTTCTTTCATTGTCCTCCAATAGGACAGTAACGTCGGTAGGAAAGGATAAGATTCTATATGGGCCACGGAATTTTGGCATGAGCTTGCCACTTACTTGGTGACCAGGAGTTTTCCTCCAAAAGTTTTTGACATACACAAGATCGTCAACTTTAAATTTATTCTGACCACGACCTTGATTGTACCTCTGAGCCAACTTGTCATGAGATATCTTGATAGCACGCTGAGCTTCCTTCCAAATTTCATGGACGCGCTCAGGACTAGGCTGATCGGGAAGAAGTTCGTTAAGAGACCAAAGGTTAGACAACGGAGAATTTGGCACGAATGCGTGCATCAAGGAAAATGGGGTTTTACCATGACTTTCGTGCTCAGCAGTATTGAAAGCATAGGCCAACCAATGCAATGAGGAATCCCATTTTGCATGATTGTCCCGATGATACGCGATTAACGCGGCTCTCAAATTCCTATTGACCCTCTCGGCCAAACTAGGATTAGGATAATACGGAGTAGTCGTAACATGAGAAATTGAATACTCGAAACAGAAGTTACGGAACTGATTAGAAGTAAAGGTACGAGCATTGTCGGAAATGAGGTACTGACAGGGACCAAATGAAGTAAAAATGACTTTCAAACATTTAATGACGGCAGCAGTGTTGCTCATCTTGGTGGGAAAAATCCAGCAAAATCTCGAGAATCCGTCGACACAGACTAGCGCGAAGCGGTTACCTAACCTGGATCTCGGAAAAGGCCCGACGAAGTCAATATACAACCTCTCCATAGGTCGCAACACGGGTTCAGACGCTAGAAATCCCATTCTACCGTTGACAGCAGGTTTGCTCACGTTGCAACTACGACAACCCAAAACAAATCTTTTAATATCTCGGTCCATATACTTCCAAGTAAAGGATTGCTTTACCTTTTGGCGAGTCTTGAAGACTCCTAAATGACCACCCACTGGTGACTCATGGAAATATCTTAAAATTGCATCCACTAATTGGACAGGCAAGACGACTTTCGGTTTCTTGTCATGCCTGGCAACACAGCATAACACGCCTGACCTGAGAAAGTAAGGTTTTACAACCTCACCAGCATCTAATTTGGAAATAATTAATTTTAACTCTTGATCTTCCTTCTGATGAATGACTATATCCTTAAACAAAAGGGGAGAATTGCTTAACATGTGTTGAGCGGAACAAACACCAACAACATCCGGTTCCACAAGAGCAGGTTCCGGTCTCTTAAGGGGAGATTCTTCGTACATCCTACTAAGCGAATCTGCAATGACATTGTCTGTCCCTTTTATGTGTCGAACGGTGAAATTGAAAGATGAAATACGAGTCGCCCACCGAGCGATACGCCCAGTGTTCCTCGGTCTGGCCAAGACCCAGCTCAGGGCTTGGTTATCGGTCTCCAATTCGAACGGCACATGATCGACATACATCCTAAACTTTTCCAAGCCGAACATGACAGCAAGGCCTTCGAGCTCATATACAGAATAGCGAGACTCGGGAGCAGTCAAGGTCCTTGAAGCGAAAGCAATAGGACGACGACCCTCGTCACCTTCCTGTAAGAGAACAGCTGCAACGGCGCCTAAAGAGGCATCAGTCTGTACAATAAATTTCTTGCTGAAATCAGGAACAGCGAGAACTGGAGCATTACACAAAGCTTCTTTTAGCTCATCGAAGGCGGCCTGTTGAGACTCACCCCACTCAAACAGAACCTTCTTCTGACGTAGTTTATTCAAAGGCATAGCCTTACTAGCGAAATCAGGGATAAATTTTCGAAAGAAATTGGCCATGCCAACGAAGCGAGCCACGCCCTTGACATTGACGGGTCTCTTGAAGTCACGAATGCCCTGGGTGCGAGAGCTGTCGATCGACACACCAGCGGCCGAAATAACATGCCCCAGAAAGGAGATTTGAGGTTTAGCGAAAAATACCTTCGAAAGCTTCACAGTTAGCCCAGCGTTCTTCAAACGCTCGAACACTTCACGAAGATGACGAACATGATCTTCAAATGTCTTACTGTACACAACGACATCGTCCAAATAGTGGTACAGATACTCAAACTTAATGCCAGCGAAAACCTTATCCAACAATCTGCTTAACACAGCGCCTCCAGTAGTGAGGCCAAAGGGAAGCCTATTAAATTCAAAGAGATTCCAATCCGTCGCGAAGGCGGTAAGATGCTTACTCTCCTCGGCTAAGGGAACCTGATAGTATGCCTGGTTCAGATCGATGAGACTATAGTACTTAGCATCCTTGAACCACGAAAAACATGAGTGAAGATCAGGAAGGGGGATAGATTCCATCGCCACCTTCTTATTGAGCCTCGGTAATCCACAACGGGTCTAAAACCACCATTCGGTTTGGGCACTAGAAACATAGGCGATGAGTATGAAGAAATAGAGGGGCGAATAACTCCATCAGCCAACATCTGATCAATTATCTTCTTAAGTTCTTTCATCTTAGGCGGACTAAGTCGGTAGGGAGGATGCCTAACTGGAATATTGTATGACATGACAATCTTGTAAGAGATCAAATCAGTGACACCTAGCTTGTCGGTAAAAACTTCCGGAAAACGAGAACACAAATCACGTATAATCGTCGCTTGACCATCAGAAAGATCGCTAAGATCCAGGTCGTTGACACTACTTGACAACTCGGGAACGTCTTCATCGCTGATGTCCACCGCACTGGTGCCAACATCTTACCTCTCAGTAGCAGAAAACTTTAATTTTAACTGCGGACAGAAATTAAACCAAAAGGTTTCTCTTTTAATGTCCAGCGACAAACCGGAATGCGAGAAGAAATTTGCGCCTAAAATCACAGGGCAAGACAAATTGGACACGATCCAAAACGGAAACTTCCACGCAAAATTATGAATCTTAACCTTTAACTTGACAACCCCTAGAACGGTTAGTTGAGAATTATTAGCTGAAACTAAACGAACATCAATTTTCGAGAGAGGGGGAAATTTGCACATGCCTTTCATGGCCCTATACCATTCCTCACTCATCAGTGACGCAGCACTGCCAGAATCCAACAAGGCTTTAACGTTGGCATCATTGATCAAAATACCAGCAATAGGTGCAGGTAATAAGGAACTCACAGAAACCTTCGAACAGCCTCCGATTCTATTATCGTTTGCATTGACAGCTGATGATATCGGTATCCCATCACGATGCCCGGTTTCCGGATGTCATTGCGGAGGAGCATTACACATGCGGTCTGAATGACCGAAACGACCACAGGCGTTACATTTCACAGAACTGCTATTCACTCGACCTCGAGCTTCTTGACGGTTGGAACCTTCGTCACGGTTAGTAGCTTCTTGGTGTCTGACATCACCTCTACCATTTGCAAGACCTTGGAAGCGGACATTCCTTCCAGAATTAAAATTTCCAGAGCTCCTGACTTCTTCGTTACGAACAGGACTACTCTGAGGCTGATTACTCGACCACCGACCTCCCGAAACTTGAGGCTTACGATTTCCCCAATTACCTTGACTACCCTGGGAACGAGCATTGTTCCAACGATTAGAAGAACCTTGCGGTTTGTATGAATTAAATTGTGAGGGTTGATCAACAGAACCTCTACCATAATCAGACTGGCGTACGGACTCTCCACGTACGGCAAAAGCACACAATTGAGCAATAGTGCTCGGGCGAGACCCTAAGCATAAAAATGAACGATAGTCTGGCGTCACACCATCCAAAATGTGTTCCACCATCTCTTGCTCGGTGAAGTTAACAGAAAACATCTTAGCCAGCTTTAACATATCTTGCATGTACACATCCAACGATTCACCATACTTCTGTACACGATACAAATGACGTTGAATTACAGTACCCATCTTTCTATACGGAATGAAATTTAGCATTACTTGCTCACAGAACACTTCGATACCTGTGTTACGGGACATAGCCTCGACAACCATACTTCTCATCATACCAGAAGTGAACGGGAACATAAGTTGGTACACCTGAGTATAACTCACACCAAATACAGCAGCATACTCATAAATTTCTACCAACTCACGCAGAAAATGAATAATACCATCGGTGGTATCAGTATTCATATGCTTCAACTTAGCTACACAATCAGATAGAGGGTGGGCGAGGTTCCCAAAATTACGGTTAGAAAAAACTGAATGACTAGAACCCGGACCTCTCTGTTCGCCACGAACAGGTCCACTATCATCACTCGGGCTATTGAAATCCCGACCTTGAGGCTCTACACGAGAAGAAAATCTGTTCTTGTTACACCAAACTTTATCTTTAGGCCAACGGAAATTAAGAGGTTTGATACCTAACAAAGGAGGATAATTATTACTAGAAACGTCTTGGGGAGCACTTCGTCCCGGAGTAGGATACATGCTCCGACTGTGGATATTGACTTCTTGAACACCCCTCGTACTGGGCGTAAGAACAGAACAGGCAGGACTAGAAAAGGCACTAGAATAAGAATACGTTACTCCACCATTGGAGTTACTCGTGGTGTACACAGGAGTTGTGCTACACGCGGAACGAGGCATTTCAGTTGACATGAACAACTCTCTAGCACTCGATTGCAAAATTTCAGAAACGGAAGAATTACAATTGACATCACCGTTAGAATGGTTTACAGCGGAAACAGAATGAACGGACACTGGTACACGAAAACTAGAATTAGTACCCAAATTATTTATCCATGAAGCGTTTGACACTTCAACCAAATTTGCGTCGGACGATAATACTTGGTTAGAATTTAACCGGCTAAACTCAGTCGCTAAAACACTATCGACTGGTTTTCTCTCATTGACCTGAAGGTATTGTGTAGACAATCTGACAACACTTGCGTTGCCACCAGCATCGACACTACTGGCTGGCAACCCTGACATGACACGTGACCTGCCTACAGCAGCTCTTTCACGATAAACATAAGCAGAATGATCCACAGGAGGGAGAGAAAAAGGATTAGCAACGTCTACTTCAGACAAAGAAACTACTGGCAACTCAGTACTATTATCTACTGTAACACTATTGTTAGTAGAAACCGGAAAGACATTATTGTGGTCAACAGATTGAAACATACTAGCATTATTTGAAACTTCACAACTCAATCTAATTGCATCTAACAGATTAGCGGTACATGTTGGAACATAAGGCTGATTATCACCTTCACTGGTAGGGAACCTTATTTCATCACTGTCTACACTGACTGCACGGAGTGCTTCTGCACCATTACAACCACTAGAATTTTCATCGAAAACTTTATTTGCACATTCGGCTATCATGCGCTGAATTTCAAAAATATTGGCTAGTTCCTCGTCAGAACGATGAGACGAAACAGATAAAACATCTTCGCAACGAGTGAACAAGTACTGCAGACGAGCACGCAACTTTTTATATTGGGCAGACGTACCATACTCCTCAAGCAAAAAGAAATTAATGAGATTAGCACAAACTTCTACTCTATGGAAAATCTGTGACTCACCAATTGCAAATTCTGCCTCGGACAGCACAGGCAACAATACAGGGTCCTTAAGGGCAGGTTTCAGAACTGCTCGAGCCACCTCCGTGCTCGCGGGGACCTCCAAATTCCTGATCTCCAATTCAAATTGGATTTCTTCATGATCCAAATACTTTGGATCTGGTACGTGCCGCACAATGACAATAGCATGAAAGAAAAAACCAAAAAATGTCAAACACTTGAATTTTACAACACCTCAAGTTTAACGGTTTAATTTTCCACATGAAACTTTAACACAAATTTTACTTATTTGCCGATGGTAGGAAGTTATAATTACAAAAAGAAGGATTCCACACTTCAGTGTTTTCATCCTGATAAATATCAGGGCAGAGTCGATAATATTGCCACGTGGCTTCCATCTACCACCAGCGGTAGCAAACCAGACAAAATCGACAACTAACGCTCTGCTTCACTTACTGTACGACATTTGGCACGAAGTAGGAGACGCGGTGAAAGAAAACTTAATGAAGTTACCAACCATATTGTATGACCTCATCTTCACACACTCTCAAACGTCGTACTCTGACAACCATTCACAAGGAATGAGCAACCAGGCGGGTAGGATACCCGAGATGTAGATTTGGGCCTCGTTATACCAAGGCGTGGGTCTGGGTAATGCAAATCAGATGGTAGACGAATGCCCATGGGTTATAAAAATACGTAAATGGAAAAATGTATTGAGAAAAACAAGGAAAATACAACGACATGTGGAAAACAACACTGGCATAAATAAAGAAACACTCCTAACTGTAACCTAAACCCCACGTGGTCTTGTGAATCCACGGTCACGGGAGGCAATCACAACCTTAGTATCAAAAAACATATTCCTTGGATAGTAAGAGATTTGTCCCTGCAAATGGGCCTAAAGCAAGAACGCAACTTAAATGTGAAAGTATAATTACTGAAACGAAAATGAAATGCCAGGAGGCATTTTGGGAGAACCCGAGAGCAGAAACTCAAAACAAGGTAAAACATGGTACATCAAAACAGAAGGTACCGGAATAAGGAATTCAGGTTAAATAAGAAAAGACTAAAGGCTAACTACTGGCCCTGAGCGAAATTGCTCCAAACGACAACTACCGTGACCGTTGTCCACATAATTAAATTGTTGGCGGCCGCCTGACCATGAGGCAAGCCGTTTCCAAGTGTAGGCCACATTCAAAAGCAATGTGCCCATTTGTCAACCTATCCTAATTAGCCCTCCAAAATATAACATTCAAAATATAATTCAGAACTAAACAATCACAATTAAATTAAATTATATCACACACGGATTAAGAGTTCTGTCAATATTGTTCGATACAAGGAAACTGGTTGTGAAGGCAAGCCGCCATTGGCTATGTGCCTGGCAGTTCATACTAGTGCAAAGTTTTTGATAGATAAGTCAATTAATCTTGAATCGGTTTGTTTTCCTCACGGCGACACTGTGAGTTGATAATTATTATGTAGTAATGGAGTTCACAAGAGTTATTGCAGAAAAGATCAGAGGCTTTACCTTAATTGCGATGGTAGGCCACATGGCCTATATAGAATGCCGAGCCCGAAGAGCTCGGACGAGAACACTCTTGTCCGCTGCATGGTTCAGGAGCTTGTGGGAAGAGAGACGCTCTCAGAGAACGCAGCCGGTGAGGCGACCGGGAGTCGCGCGCGCCTCGCGGAGGATTTAGGAAGTAGACACTACCAACTGCAGTCGGTCCTCAGAGTCACGGAAAACACCTCGCTGGCCCAACCACAAGGACAATTCAGTTGGCAGGCCGGGCCAGGCTTACTCAATATGCAAGTCACTGCGCGCGGGATCGCGCCATTGGTTCATTTGGACCGGCCGGGCCAATAGCGTTAGAGACAGGGCCAAGACGGAGTCCAGCTAGCCCGGAATAGTCCATTCGTCCAGGCGGGACAGTTCATTTGTAGAGCCGGAACAGTTCATTCATCGGGGAGAGGGGAGGACATCGCCAGCGGCGGGACATTCAAATACGAGTGAAACACAAGTCACGTAGAAGGCCGCCCGGGTAGCCGCGGGCAGGGGCAGAAATGTGTGCCAGTCTTTGGAGTGGCACAGAACTGTTGCTGCATTTCCAACGCCAACCCGTGTGAAACACGTGAGACAATTCTTAGGAATTCTCCAATTCTTTGCTGCTCATTGTGAGAAGTATTCCGAGACTGTCGCACCTCTGCAAGTTTTACTGAAAAAGAACTGCAGGTGGAACTGGAATGATGAATGCGAGATAGCTTCCAGGAGAGCTAAACAGATGCTAGTGGACTCAATTCAGTTAGAATATCCAGATTATTCCCGGAGCTTTATTCTAGAAACTGATGCATCTGCCATTGGTATAGGAGCCATTTTACTGCAGGAGGATGATGAGAAGAAACGTCATTACATCGCTTTCTTAAGCCGACGTTTAAGAGCACATGAATCTCACTACTTCACGACCGAGATAGAAGCACTTGCAATAATTTACGCACTTGAGTACTGGCAGAAACTTCTGTTAGGCCAGAGGATTATTGTGAGGACCGATCACCATGCACTGACCTTCATCTTAAGAACAAGACTGGCAAGCGACAGGATCACACGTTGGACGCTGTTTCTCCAACAGTTCGATTTGGATATAGTTTATCGACCAGGCAGAGAGAATGTATTGGCCGACATCCTCAGCGAGAATCCTGAAGCTACTGTTAATGCCATAGACATCGAGGGAGAATGCGAGGAACACCTTCGCCGACTTCGTCATCTACCCGAAGGGCAGCGACGTGAGGAGGAACTCAGGCACATTATCCGTTCCTGGCACGAAGAATGGATCCACAGGATGCTCATTATGCGAGAATTGCTGCTGTTGCAGATAATTACTTGATTTATCATCGTGTCTTATACAAGTTTGTGGATGAGGACCACACTCAACTGCGTGCAGTTATTCCTAGGAGATACCAAGAATCTGTTATTCTTATGGTTCATCTATCCATTGGTCATGGTGGAACAGACAAAACCATTGCAACCATCAAGGCATCTTTTACATGGAAAGGGTTAGGAGCCACCGTTAGACAGTGTTTACGTGCTTGCGACGCATACCAGCGGAACAAGTACACGTCACACTTGCTGAAGGAACAACCTAGACCAATAATCCCAACTCAACCTAGAGAGTTATACGCACAGGACCTGTATGGCCCAATACCTAAGGCTCGTCGTGGGAATCGATACATCGTTGTAACTATTGATGTGTTCACGAAATATACGATGCTTCATCCGATTCAAAAAGCCACTGCACATCAGATTATTCAGATGATTAGACGTCAAGTGATACCTGAGGCAGGAAAGCCACAATTCCTGTTGACTGATCACGGATCACAGTACACCTCAGCAGAATTTGCCAATGCTATGAATGAGCTTGAAATAGGTCATGTTTTATCATCTATTCGTCATCCAGAGAGCAACCCAGCAGAATGCGTAATGTCTATTATCGCAAAATTCTGTCGATTATATTGTCAAGAAGAACACTGGCGATGGACTGAAGTCCTAGTCACTATGGCAAAATGTATTAATTCAACAGTCCATGAGAGCACTGGTCAAATACCTATGGTCTTGCATTTGAACCAGATGCCGCTGAGAATATGGGACCGTGTGATTGTAAATCCACCTTGTTTACAACCATCACATGCCAGCAGACTTTTAGATGCAAGGGAAACTATGGACAGACAAGCTGCCAAGCGCTTGAGAAGAACTAGACGCCAGAGATTTAGAGAACCACTAGTTGAGGGAGACCTTATCCTCGTAAGGAGACCCGGAATTTCAAGTCCTATAGACCGCATATATGGAAAATTTCTATCCTTATATTATGGCCCTAGTCGTATCCGACAGCCTTTGAACAATGGAAGTTATGTAGTAGAAGACATCAGGACAGGAGAGCGCATTGGAACCGTTAATGCAGCCAATCTGAAAAAATATCACTCTTGAATGAATTTCAAGTCAAATAAAAATGTCGTCCCAACATTTTATTTGAAACAACTGAGAGGCAGATGAACCCACTGAGCTATGGTTCATGCGATATTTTTTATGACAGAACATTTATGATGGGATGTTGTACCTTTGAACACACCCAGGAAGCCACGTGGAGCTGAGAGCTCACGCGATACTCTTTGAAGTAGCGTTGAATCGCACTTTTGACTTCGGTGAAAAATGCTAATTATTTATCTGAGATCTTATTAATTAATTTTATTCTTTCACAAGACTCAGAATATTCCATTTCGTCATGCTGCATTATTAAAACATTTTTGAGAATGTTATTTTAGCTTAAGGTAAGGTAATACCCTTGCAGATACGCAAATTGGAACGTAAGTAGTCACTCAACGAATTCGGTTTGACGACCTACTTCCTTGAGACACCCAGTGCCTTGCACTACGTCTGGAGAATCCACCCAGTATAGGCGTGTAATCGTATTTGTCCTGTAAGACATAGAAGAATATCCGCTTGTTAGCGTTGAATTGGTTATCAGGTGCCATCGTGCACTGGCATATTGTAAAATACTGTTATTAATGCACAGTGAGCCACAGAAACATATTGGAAAACAATTATTGGCAAGTATTAGTGAATTATATAATTTTACCGGAACACCACATTTTACTACCCACGTGTTTGTGGAGGGCAAAATGCCTTGTGGAAAATATACAGGTAAACGTGTTGCAACTACTTTTAATAAGTGTAATTATGATAGTGTAACATATTTGGATTGCCAGAGTGAAGTTTTTATTTCCAATACGACGTACATTTTACCGATGCTGCATGATAGAAAAGTAGCGTCATTAGCACGTGCAGAATCATAGAGCAGTACTAGCTCACGTATCTATTCACATCCACGAAATTAAGGCTGTGTTATCAATTACTATCAAAGCCTACAACACTTACGACGAACATTATATTTTTGGAAAGTGAAAGAATGAATTTCATAATTTATTTCACCGTCAACGTGACCAGACTATTCTACACCATGTTTGAATCAGTCATCATGGGCTAATACCATCCTGGTATGAGGGTGATGTTTCTACGAGAACTAGCATGATGGTGGAGCTTGCAGAACTGAGGACGAGAAGGAAGGAATCCAAGATGCCATTTCCAGGCATATCCAGCATATCCACGGAGTTGTCGACAGGGACGAATCGAACCCTGGTCTTTGGAGGAGTCCAGATGGGAATCCTGATGAGGATAATACCGTTCCAGAGATCCAGAGAGGAATTTGTACAACCCTGGTTATTGAATAGAGGGCTGAGTGATAGCTTCTCCATGTCGTGAGTTTTTGGACATCCCTTCTCTTGTTCTAGTTCTGGTGGTATATTATATTTAATGTAGTTTGTGAATCAACCGCACTCTGTGTCAGCCATTTTTCTAGGTAGGGATTGTATCTAGTTTAATTTAATATCATTTATTTCAGTATAGTGAGACACCCTTGGGTCTGACATTTTGATTAACCCTGGTGCAGCTTGATGAACGTCGTAGAACGTCAAAGCCTATCTTTTGCTAGATGTGACCTCAGTCATTTGAGGATATTTTGTTCAACCCTGTTTGGGGTGATTTTTCAAGTCTTTGCTGACTTTAGTTATGACAATCAGATGTCATGGTTATTTCTTTAACTGCATTCTTTGCAGCCAGTTTTGATACACCCCTGACTTTCGTTAGAACAGTCGTATCAGTTAGGCAATCGACTGTAATTGCCAGTTTTGTAATTGCATTATATTTTCATTTTGAATAAGCTCAGAAGCTATTCTTGGTCAAGTGTGAACCTAACTATTGGAAGGAACGTTTCGTTGCCTAGCATCGAACTCAGTTCCCAACGTATCATTAAGCAGATCCTTGTCTGGAATCTGCGTCACAATTATCATTTTGCTTTTGTCATGTAAGACACGTTTTTATTTGATGTTGTACTAGCAACTACTGAATTGTATTTTGAGAGCAAAGAGCTCCAGTAATTGTAACATTACTATCATTTAGACGTCTTTGGTAGAAAGACGGAATTATATTATTCTATTCAGATTTATTGCGTGTTTTATACACGGATTCTTTAGAGGTTCATAACCTATGGTAAAGTTTTTTATGAACAGGCCAGATGTATAGTTTTATTTTGATTAAATCGCCGGCCTTGAATAATGCGTATTTTGTGTCGACCGAACGCAGGAATGTGGTAGCCTGCTGGTGACATAAACTGGTTTTGTAATCCAGTGCCCTTGAGAGCACGCTTCATTTGTTTGTGAGACAGGACTACTTTGACAAGAGACAGAATGCAATTGCATTCGCTCTTTCTTTCATTGCAACTTAGCTTATGTAACCCAGTTTTCAACCCTGTCTCAGATCACATGTTTTATAGATTGCTTTTTGTTAGTTGAGCGCACTTCTTGCGTGTACCGTTTTGACGTGTACAATTAGGTCAGGTTTTCTATAGTGAGTTGCAGGCGACCCTGTTAAATGCAGGAATTTATTGTATGACGGTACTTTTGGTTACCTTGTCCGGGAGGGTTCCCGTTAACTAGATGTTATTGGAAGGTAACTGTTGTGGACAGGCCTATCCCAGAGTTATTGAATGCGAGCTTTGCGCCGCTGGTAACCCGTGTTATTGTGTGTCCGAGTTGTTATTGCTCGTTGATCTTATTCCGACTGTTGAGTCGAGGCGTTTTGGTGGAGAAGGATCTCAGTGTAGACACTCCGTGCCCGAGCTATTGTCAGTATTATTCGCCATAAACCAACGATAAACCTAAACCGACATCTTAATAATAAAACGCATAACTTTGGTAAAACAAAAGCTAACTAATGAATTCTTTCTATCTAACTTTGTTCTGTTGCATTTTGGAACTGTTGACATAGCCGTGCAGTTGAAGGTATTTCCTTGTGTGGAAATGACTAGGACAGTTGACACTTTTGTAGCGACCTGAAGCATGCGCGAACCTAGAGTTCGTTGCGTGTGGAGCTCAGGCCATGCGATGTCAGACGTGGTCTCAACTACGCATTCGTCACCGGAACTACACGCATTAGATGACTATGGCTTACAAAGAGTAAACCAAGGTGTAGGCAGGAATTTAATAAAAATGTGTGTCTATTTCATTACTTATTTATTATGTACAAGTGTGTAAATCCTACATGTTACCTTATTGTGTGCTGATAGCACGTAGTTATTAAGGATAATTAAATGTTTTTCATGGCTGTACACTTAGATTTGTTGTAATTGTTTTCTGTTACGGACGTCATCGCCGTAAATTTTGTTATTAACTGTTAGGACTTAGCTAGATGATTAACGTTAAATGTAAATGTGGAAATGGTATCATCCTAACTTAGATTTGTTTTGCTACCCTGTTAAATGTAAATTCTGATATTAGCTTAATCTTGTAGCTTGAACTAGGGACTTGCGTCGTACCATTTTCCTAGTATTGATGTTGTTGCTTTATTTTTGTGAGATAGATCTTTCGCGAGGGTTTTCCGTAACTTCTCAGGTAGGGACCTGCTCTTTATTTTCTTTTGTTTATTAGCTTGCGGACTAGCCGATCATAACCCTCCGAACTAGGCTAGGGGCTTGTGAATTTTAATAAATTTTCACGGTGTTTAACTTAAGTCTGGATGTTTAATTTCTCAGTCTAGTTTTTAAGGTGAACCTTTCCTTAGGAAGTCTCTGACCATCGTCACCATGTACCACGATCCCCGTGGACTACAGTGTTTCGTGCCGCTTAGCCTATTTGGAAGTTCACCTGATCCTCACGGTATTCTTATTCGACTTATGGGATGTTAGAAAAGTCATTGTAGTTGTTGACTCGACTAACGGTCTCAATACTAACAAATGATTTCATCCAAAATTGGGACAATAATAGATCGTACTGTTTTAGATTAATTCTAAGCAACACATACATGACACTGTTGCCAACATGATTTTACGCGTGCTGATAGATCCAATGTAACATTTCATTTCTGATATATACGGTATATATATGCATTGGCATGAATCTTAAATTTTAAGCAAAGTAGGCTTCTTAGTTCGTCATGGAACTACTTATTCTTTACGAAAAAAAAAGTATTAGTAATTGAAGTTCAACTGTAAGAATAACAATTTTTAAATTACAATTCTAACAAAACTGGACAAAATCATTTATGAAAGTGATTATTCATGTATTTAACTCAATAAATGCAATTTCTATAAGAAATATCAGATATATTGTACCGGTACTAAAAGTTTTATTATTAAAATATTATTATCTTGAATTTTCATGTAATGCCAACTGTTATATTAAGTCATGAAGTGGTCTCAGTTTAAAGTCAATTGAATCTGTTATTTTTGAAGTCAATAATTCAAGTTGGAGTTGTTGATTATTATCATTTATTACGTCTATATTGCTCTTGGCTCATGTTACGGTTAAGATATATCTCGTCTTGGTGTCTTCTACTTTAAATTACATGTTGTATTTTGGTGGTGTGTGTTTATGTTTCCCTTAAATTAACGGAATAATGTATTTAAATGTAGCCTTTGATGTTGAAATACGTCGCGATCGCAGTCTACATGCATATAGATTTCCTTAGTAAATGTGTCTGCCTGTTAGGTTGTCAGCCCTGAGGCTGGTTGGATCCTCAAAAAGTACCACCACATATTACGTCGGTAGATACCCACAGCACTATAATGAGGCATACTAGGCAAGGTAAGGAGTGAGGTAGTTCGGCATTGCTTTCCTTATTGAGTCAGAACAATCGCACCGACCCTATGAGCAGAACCTTTCACAGCATCCAAGGCACTGACTGTGCCCTGAACGTAATAACTCAGCACCACCCATACCTCAGTAACTTCTAGAAAGGTTTTTTTTTTTTTTGATAGCACCCCAACTGGGAAATAGCAATGGATTAGGTTTAGGGCACTCAGTGGACTGTAATAGGACGATATGGAAGAGACCAAACGTTACTTGACTAGTGTTGATACATTTATTTGATTATTATAAACATTTAGATAAATAGTAACAATTATTTGCATTATAAGGATGATTTAAAAGAGGTAATTCAAAGTGCCCGTTTCTCCAGGAAACTCAAAAACAACTTGCAAGTAGCATTGACTAGGAAAAAAAATGAATTGCCAAAGTTGATTACATGAAGAAAGACTAATAACAGGCTACTCGATAAAAAAAATCATAGAGAAAAATCCATGACAACCAAGTTAGAAGTTTTAAAGGCTTTGCCTTGTATTATGTAAAATAAGTTTGATTTGTTACCAAGAGTTCGATACTTGACACAGAGAGTATCTTCCATAAATAATCCTGTGGAAACCCCGCTGACAATAGCAGGAAGCGATGATGATTGCCCGGGCAGGGCAAGTTAGTTCAGCGTGATTCCAAGGTCCGAGTGTAGACCATGAATTGGCTGGCCCGCGTAGAGCGGGTCATGAAGTCCGGTAAAGTTATTCTCCAAGAAGCCGTGATGTGGCTTCCAAAGGCGATGGATGGCAATTCCTCCAGCGAAACGTAACCAGCAGTGCCAGGCCTTTTGGGAATTACCTGGTTAGCAGGTACGAGCAGTTACGATTTAATCGTGCCGAGTTGTAGAGAGTTTAAGTGACGAAGCTGTCGCCTAGATGAAGGTTGTTGACCCCGGACTGCCCAGCCCGGCAAAGTCCAAGCAGGGAGGCATGCTCCGTAGATAGCTTCAGGTCAAACAGTGTTGGTAAACAGTGCGCCGACCTAGGCTGCACTGACGTGGTCAGACAGCCGTGGGCAGGTGTAGACAGACACAGCAGAACGGCGATGAAGAGAATATATAGTGGTAATGACGTCAGCGCGCCGAACATTCCAGATGGGGAGGAGGGTTGTCAAACAGCCATTCAACGCATAGCTCCATGCATATTGCGAGGGTTACCGCTGAGATGAGCACAGTACTTCATGAGAAAGTGTGACAGTATGGTGCGTCTAAAAAGACACTTCAGAAAAAGGTGAGTTGACAAGAATAATAAAGAACAACAATTCAAATGAAACATAAGTTAAATAAATAAATAAATAAACAGAACACCGCGTTCATACTGCAATTATAGCGAAATAAAATAATGGGGCAGAATGATTGAACGTATGTTTCAAACCGTACGGGAAACAAAACCTACAAAAACATTCGCAAAAGCGAACAGCTTCCATATAATCACAGCCATGAGTGAGACTGAGACATCGGTGAAGAGCCATATTTTACTCTAGCCTGTGCCAACAGACAAATGCAAAATAATTAATACGAAGTTAATACGTTTATTATTATATTCGTTCAGCACCCTAAGGAGCACGTGGAACCATTAAATAGCACTGGAATTCTTCAGCATTTTGAACTTCTTATTCGCTCAAAATGTCTTCGTTCTTTCACTCTGGGCCTGCCATCTTTCTTGTGTCCCTGAGTTTTGTAGTTTCAAGCTTTTCTCGGATGGATTCTTGGGTGCAAATTTGTGGGTGTTGATCTTTTGTGTGTATGTAGTCCTTGTTGTAGACATTGGATCAATGTCGACTTCAGTAAGGTCCATTTGTGTATCTACTAGCCAGCGAATTTTAGTTTTAGAGAATATGTGTATTAAACACATTATCCATTATGGTTAATGTTTTTGCTTCATATCCTTGATCACACCACCAAGAAGTCCAATGGTAAGGCGTAGACTTTGTTTATGGTCTGAATATTGTGTTATTAAACAACGTGTTCTGTTTTGTTAACTTTCCTCAGCACACCGTTTAAACTACTATAAACCTACCATCACCCTGGATTCTCCGTCCGGGGGGGCGTGGTGGCTCAGCGGTCTAGCTGAATGCCTCTCACCAAGGCGGTCCGGGTTCGATTCCCGCTCAATGCATGCGAGATTTTCGAAATGAAATGCCATGTCCTGTGGTTCGGATTCCACGTAAAAAGGAGGTCCCGTGGCTCATGATCTCGAGATTAACGGTCACGTTAAACTACAAACTTCCTTTTAGATTCTCCGTCCCGGTTTGGAGCTGAGTATCCACGATGATGATTATGATATATTGTTCTTTTAAGAGGCCTAACATCTAGGTTATCGGCCCCTAATTGTGTGAGTGATAGTGCAAATGATGTTGAAATGCAAACTATACCGAAAACCAACTGCAGACTATCAACTAAACCAACTACAGACTTACAACTAAACCAAGGGGGTGTGGTGGCGCAGCGGTCAAGCTGTTGGCCTCTCACCATGGTAGACCGGGTTCGATTCCCTTTTTTTTTGTTTTTTTTTCGTGTAGCCTCCTGAGAGGCCGAGTGCAGGTCTTTCTAGTCGACGCCCGTGGGCGACCTGCGCGTCGGGATGAGAGATGGAAGATGAAGATGAATGAAACTGGGCAAGGATGTGAAAGGAAGCGGCCGTGGCCTGTCAGAAGGTACTGTCCCAGCATTTGCCTGGTGTTGAAAATGGGAAACCACGGAAAACCATTTCAAGGACAGCCGGCGGTGGGGCTCGAACCCACGCGTCTACCGAGTCAGCAGAGAGCTTGGCCCCTTGACCTAACGCGGAGCTTTAGCCCGCGTAGCCACTACTGTCGGTGATTCCCGGTCAATGCATGTGACATTTTCAAAGTGAAATGCCATGTTCTGTGGTTCGGATTCCATGTAAAAAGGAGGTTCCGTGGCTTATGATCTCTAGATTGACGGTCACGTTAAACTACAATCTTCCTTTCCTTCCTTTTCAACTAAACCAACTGCAGACTTACAACTAAAACTAAGTACCTGTTTACATATTAGAAGAACAAAAGGGGACAAATGAAAAAGGAAATAATGGAAATAAGAGTCAGCGGAAGAAACGCCCTCAACCCTCGATGAATGAAAACTGCGGGGCTCTGAAAGATATTGAGCCATGAAAGGCACATAGGAAAGGGAAAGGGGGGAGGGTCTGCGCCAAGGGCAATGGAGAAAGGGGGGAAAATGACCCAGCTCTCAAAGTCGCCAACTCTAGCTTTAAGCCCTAGAGGGTGTAGCACTCTCCATGGTGCACCATAAGAAGTGGGGTACACACACTGTGCCTCCTTGATGGTCTCGGGCAGAAGAGGAGCTAGGTGCGTATTGTTTTATTATTTTATTTTATTTTTATTTAGTCAATTTACCCACGGACTCAGCGAGGGGACTCACCACTACCGCCTCTACAGGCAGTGTCCTGGAGCTGGGAACATCGAATCGGAAGGGATACAACTGGTGAGGTGGGATTGGCACCTCGCCCGGGCGGCCTCACCTGCAAAGCGAACAGGGGCCTCATGAGGGAAGGTAAGGGATGGTTAGGACGGATAGACAAGGAAGAGGGAAGGAGGCGGCCGTGGCCTTGAAGAAGGTACCATCCCGACATTTGCCCGAAGACGAAGTGGGAAACCACGGAAAACCACTTCGAGGATGGCTGAGGGAAATCGAACCCCTTCTACTCATTTGGGCCACCCGAGGCTGAGTAGACCCCGTTCCAGTCCTCGTACCACTTTTCAAATTACGTGGCAGAGCCGGGAATCGAACCCAGGACCTCCGGGGCGGCAGCTAACCATGCTGACCGCTACGCTACGGGGGCGACATGTATTATCTTCCTGTAAGTATATTGACAATCTTTGGGAATACTCTAGAACGTCTTCAGGGAGACCATCCCAATCAACAATAATTTGTTCTATTTATGAAAGGATACTTATTTATACCATGAAATAAATTGCATGAGATCAATAAATACACTTCGATGACCAGTTTCGATCGTCAAGCGATCATCATCGGATCATTTACACTTGGGCTATTAAATCTCTGTCTACGTTTGGGTGATAGTAGTTACAATATGTTCACTTATTCAGTCGACGTAGTAGTTAACTAACAGAACTACTGTAGTCAATATCTGTTAGTTTTCTCTACTTAGTATAAAACAAAGTCACCGATTCTTCAATGTCACGGGTAATCTAGAAAACGACTGGATGGATTTTGATGCGGTTTTCAGCATTCTGTAAAGGATATCTCGAGGAAGGTTTCTGTAGAAAAAAATATTTATGGTCAAAGGAAGTCAAGCAGCAACGATTTCAGTGAAAAAGTCGAAAAAAATCTGGCATCCGTGCGCTTTTAAGCTTACGCTGGGCAAACCGTTAAAAATATCAATATAGTATGAGTGTAGGCATTGTTCACCATGAAAAGTTCTACAAAAATGTCTGCGAGAGCATATCTCTATCTTCAATACATCGCCCACTATAAGTGATTTTAGATTGGAGGGAAGGGGTTGGTTGGTTGGTTTCTAAGTTTACGGGCTGCAACATCGCGGTCATGTAGCCCCGTGTACTTTGGGTGTGTGTAGAATCTGTCTGATGACCGGTGTTAATTGTGATGACTGTATTAGTGTGTGTTATCTGTTTTTTTAATTTAAGTACTGCAACTTAGAATTTTTCAAATTGTTCCTACTTTTGCCGCCAAGTGCCACCGTCAACGACTACTAGGCCAAGTTCAGAACTTAGCTACTAGACGCCACCGCAGTCGGCTCTTGGCAACGAACGTAGAAACCTAAGAGCGTTGTTTACATTCTTAACATATCCAATTTAGCTTCACACAGGTGCAATTAGTGGAAGGTTCTTTAACATGCCATAAATCTATGACATGGGACCGCCGGGTCGGCTTTATTTCTCCTCCGAAGAAAGCATACTGAGGGATTTTTAACGCTCTTAAAAAATCCGACGGCTTCGGCCGGGTTTGAACCCGCTATATTGGGCATGATGGAAGGGGGATTTGTGTTTCATGCACCTCGCAATTCTTAAATTACGTCTGACAAGAATTTGTTGCATATGCATCTCCATGATAATATAATTAATAGTCCAGTCAGTTATTTTAACCCATCATGCCGAGACGTAAAGCGGATATAGGTCGTGGTTCATTGACATCGAAAAGAAGTGCCTATCACATCTCGTAATGCATTCATAACTGTTCCCGGGCGAAGCCAAGGCGGGTTGCTAATATGTGAAATTTTGTTAAGATACAGAAAGTGGTGACTGACCTTCAAATTTGCTTGCTTATTGTGATTGTTATTAAATGGTCAGGTTAGAGTGGATTGTATACTTAGCTGCTTGAGTGGTGCGCAGTCCGGATGAGAGCAGTTGACCTCGTCATTGCCTGCACTGAACTGGGAGGAATTTCATGTGTACGAGCATTTCCACATCCCACATTCCAAAATGTCTGCGTTCATCGAATATGTAACATAATTGTGATGCCAAGTCTAGAACCTCCTAACGTTGTGTAGTCTATGTTACGTACGTTTGAATATAAGCTAGTTAGTTAGTCATTGAGGTTTTAACCTTTTAAGTGCTGAATTATTTCATTGAGATATTAAAAATAATGTAGATCCCGCGAATTTTAACTTATCAGGGAATTAATAAGCTTAAAATGTCTAGTGTAGTCTATAGGTATTGGGCCTTTTTCACTTTTTTCCTAATGCAAAATCAAAAACCTACTTTTATATTTAGTTTTATTTTGAAACAAATTTGAATTCAAATTTCTGTGCCCACGCTAGCATTATCTTCACAGCAGGTGAAGGACCCAAAAGAAATTTATTTCCTAAAATCAGTAGGCAAGTAATTCTTGTTGCTTCTCACTAGGACAAACATTGATATTCTTTGATTCGAAATCACAGCGCAACGAGAAGAATGTTTTATTGTTGCGCTATGCTTGTTTGCATTTCAGATGAACTGCAGCTGTAGAGGGCTGACGTCCACAAAATGCTCTGTTTGCTACTTCTGGTATCAAAAAATCCAAACTAAAGTAGTACTAGAAATGTCCAACAGATGGCAGAACATGCCCGAAATCGACTCGGCACAGGAGGATGAACGAGGACTGTGAAAAAAATGAATTTCTTGTGCACCGCCGTGTTTCTCCTCCAAGCAATCAACGGGTTAAGGGGCGGTACAACGAGGTCATCTGCCTCTAGAACAGGGTTCCCAACCTGGGAACGTGGGACATTATCAGTGGAGGCGTGAAGTGATTTCCACTTTTTTTAAACTCGAATAACTTATTACCATTTTGTATAATAAACATTTTTCGAATCTCTCCAAGTGATTGTCGCGCCAAGTCAATCGTTCAAAAGGACTGGTAATTGCCAACAGTCTGTGGAGCCCCTAGGTTGGAGATGAAATAAGGAAGTTGCTGATCAAGGTTGAGAGCAGATGCGTGAACAAGACCACTTAACGCACGTTTAATTGCACATTTTGTGGACTTACTTGGGTGGAAGTAAACTAGGACCTGTCTGTTAGGTATTCAGCCTTCGGATTGGATCCTCCAAATCTACCGCCGTTAGATTATGTGGCTAGATACCCACAAGAACCAAAGGTAGCGCTATATTGAGGCGTACTAGGCAAGATGAGGAGTGAGGTATTTTGCCATTGCTTTCCTCACTGAGTAAGAACAGCAGTACTAACCCTATGAGTAGAACCTTTCACAGCATCCACAGGCATTGACTGTGCCCTGAATGGCGTTACTAAGCACCGCCCATACCTCAGTATGTTCCATATAATCACAGCCATGAGTGAGACTGAGACAGCGGTGAAAAGCCACATTTTACTCTAGCTTGTGCCAACAGACAAATCCAAATGTACTGCAATCATCAAGAGATGGCAAACAGGCCAAAACTATGACATTACGCGACATATTACAACTCGTCAACGATGCAGTAGTTGCTTTCATTTTCCAGTATTATTGTTACATACACGGTTTAAAAATTTTATAATTATTCTACACACATCAAAAAAAGTTTTGCATCACCTCGGTTCCAAGAGTTCCGGAACCTTTAAATACAAAGGGAATAGAGATCAACACAAACAACATTTCAGCTCGTTTTATTGCTCATAAGACCCACACATTGCATGTTGTACCATCATACAGCTAGACTTTCAGCATTTGTGGTCCAGATTGCAGTACACACCACTACCTCTAATACCCAGTAGCACGTCCTCTTGCATTGATGCATGCCTGTATTCGTCGTGGCATACTATCCACAAGTTCATCAAGACACTGTTGGTCCAAATTGTCCCACTCCTCAACGACAATTCGGCGTAAATCTCTCAGAGTGGTTGGTGGGTCAAGACGTCCATAAACAGCCCTTTTCAACATATCCCAGGCATGTTCGATAGGGTTCATGTCTGGTGAACATGCTGGCCACTGTAGTCGAGCGATGTCGTTATCTTGAAGGAACGCATTCACAAGATGTGCACGATGAGGTCGAGAATTGTCGTCCATGAAGACAAATGCCTCTCCAATATTCTGCCGATATGGTTGCACTATGGGTCGGAGGATGTCATTCAGGTATCGTAAAGCCGTTTCGGAGCCTTCCATGACCACCAGTGGCGTACGTCGGCCCCACATAATGCCACCCCAAAACATCAGGGAACCACCACCTTGCTGCACTCGCTGGACAGTGTGTCTAAGACGTTCAGCCTGACCAGGGTGCCTCCAAACACGTCTCCGACGATTGTCTGGTTGAAGGCATATGCGACACTCATCGGTGAAGAGAACGTGATGCCAATTCCGTGGGGTCCATTCAGCATGTTGTTGGGCCCATCTGTACCGCGCTGCATGGTGTCGGGGTTGCAAAGCTGGACCTCGCCATGGACGTCGGGAGTGAAGTTGCGCATCATGCAGCCTATTGCGCACAGTTTGAGTTGAAACACGACGTCCTGTGGCTGAACGAAACGCATTATTCAACATGGTGGCATTGCTGTCAGGGTTCCTCCGAGCGGCAATCCGTAAGTAGTGGTCATCCACTACAGTAGTAGCCCTTGGGCGGCCTGAGCGAGGCCTGTCATCGACAGTTCCTGTATCTCTGTACCTCCTCCATGTCCGAACAACATCGCTTTGGTTCACTCTGAGACGCCTGGAAACTTCCCTTGTTGAGAGCCCTTCTTGACACAAAGTAACAATGCGGACGCGATCGAACTGCGGTATTGACCTTCTAGGCATGGTAGAACTACAGACAACATGAGCAGCGTACCTTCGTCCTGGTGGAATGACTGGAACTGATCGGCTGTCGTACCCCCTCCGTCTAATAGGCCCTGCTCATGCATGGTTGTTTACATCTTTGAGCAGTTTTAGTGACATCTATGAACAGTCAAAGGGACTGTATCTTGGATACAATATACACAGTCAACGTCTATATGACGGAGATCTGGGAACCGAGGTGATGCAAAACTTTTTTTGATGTGTGTATTATGTAGTTTTATTAGGTTAGGTCTATATCCTCCACGTCAGTTTATCGAAGAGGTTATAGAAGTGACAGGGGGCGGGGGTAGGGGGCGATGACCACCCGTATCTCTAAAGGGGGGCGTCATCTGGCAAAGGTTGGGAGCCATTGCCCTAGAACATAAGCTAAAACATTTATTAATGTATAAAGTATCGGCCTTTTTTTTTTTTCATAAAAATATATGGTAAGTTCAAGCTATTAAGGTCAAAGGGAAATATAACAATGAAGAAAAAGGTAAGAAAGAAAGAAAGAAAAAAAGAAAGAAAGAAAGAAAGAAAGAAAGAAAATTAAACTCGCAGTTGAAAAAATACCAGAAAATGTGACCACTGTTCGGGCAGGTGCGTTTAGAGGCGCTGTTGCGGAACGACGAAGAGATATCTTAGTTCTACACGATACATACACAGAGCCACCTGTGCGCCTAAGTCTGAACCTGAACAGCGCCTCCCCATCTAAGATGAAAATTTGCCGCGGTTGAGGCGCGACCCCATTGGTGCAAATTCCCGGACAGCACGAGTTACGGGTTCGGATCCCAACTGCGCTCACATTTTATGCCCCTTCCAAGGAGAGTTATGTCCTTAAAACATTTCTACAGAGATCAAAGAAAGTTTTGCATATTGCAAGTAAATTGGATCAAATATAAGTTAATACACGTGCTTTATACGACAACTGTTTTATTTATTTATGTAGCGCATGGCATTATACAAGAAACACAATAATAATAATAATAATAATAATAATAATAATAATAATAATAATAATAATAATAATAATAATAACAGATATCAGCCTTATTACGACCTTATGTCCAGTCTATTATCTCCAATCCAGGCAGGCGCGGATCTAGAGTTTGGCTTTGGTGGGGTCAGAGAATCGAAACTGTTAAGAAAAATGGTATCACTAACAACGCAATCACAAAATAACCAAACGTACAAAACCAGACCAATTTTTTGCAAGCTACATGGATAGAAATTTGATGCGTTTAGCACACCAAAAGTATTCGTACAAATTGCAACGGCGTGTTTTGCGACTTTTACATCTAGCTTGAAGAAAAGTATCAAGGTATGTTACAGTTTCGGGAAGTCGAGTTGGTACCGACAAAGGGAGAAAGTCACAGCTTAAATTGCCAACCAAGCTTGCAGTTTGGACGTCGGCAAAATTTTTGGGTGCGAAAAAAGCCCCAAATTCCTATCCGTACATTGCTGCACATTCATCGTGACATCACTATAAACATCGATTCGGTAATCACAAGGTTTGCTAAACAAAATAGACGAGTTGATTTTGTTATATAAATAATAGTTTTTATATAACAGGTATGAAGTTGTAAATATGTACAGTTGTAACAGAACATAATAATTGCAATAAAGATATTTTCAGTATTGAATAAAATGAAAAAAAAAAGTTTTTCAGTTTAAATTCGGTAAGTTTTATTTGACTGGTTATTGTGTTTTCGTGTTTTGAGTTTGGAAAAAAATTGTTCTCCGTTTGGGGGTGGGGGGGACATGACCCCCGTGACCCCCTCCCTTGAATCCGCGCCGGAATCCAGGCTCGATGGTGTAGCACTGAGAAAGTCGTTAGGGTCACCTAGGTACGCTCTTAATTTGCAATCTTTGGCAATGTGCCTGGTGGTCTGGTTCGATGTACCACAATCACAGCAGTGGTCTGGCCGCTTCCCCCTTTAGTGCAGGTTGTATGAACAAACTCCATGTCCGATAACAGTGCACGGTACACACAAACCATCATGTTATCTTAGAGGTAACACACGAGCCAATGTGCAAAATCGAAATGTCGTCACACAGCAATGAAAATACGGCATCATGCAATATGCAAGACTATTTGTGACCAGTAAAAATTAAACTCGCTGTTACTGCGTTGTAAACAATTCCAAGCTACCGATCGGATAGCGGTCGGCAGACATCTCAAGGTCGAACAGCTTCACATCTGAAGACCATTATAGGAATTTTGGTGGGAACTTGTAGCATATAAATGTGCCGTTCTTGATTGCTTCATATATCCCGTAGCGAAGCCATGCGCGTTAAATTCCTCCCTACGATTGCGATGGAGTGCTACGACAAATCCGGAGATCCGAGGTTCCAATCCCCGCGCTGACAGCTGCTTTTCTGTGCGTGGTTTACCCACACTCTCTCCAGACAAATGACGGAATAGTACCTTGTTTGAAGTTCCGAGGCACCTACCCCATTCCTGATCCTGATAATTACAGTATGTATGTATTTATTTATCGTATGGCTTTTAGTGCCGGGAGTGTCCGAGGACATGTTCGGCTCGCCTGAGTCTGTAGCTGCTTTCAGCGGACACCTTTAGGGTGAGCTACAAGTTCCGATCAATTTCAACTAGTTCCAACTTTCGCTGCCAGATATCAATGATACCTAGTGGGGAACGTTGGAACTTTCATAGAGCGTTCTGACGAAATCTGACCTAACAAATTTAGCTTCACACAAGTTTAGTCTGTGGAAGGATCTTTTACATTCCATAAATCTATGACAATGGACCACCGGCTTTACTTCCCCTCCTAAGGAAGGCATACTGAAGGATTTTTAACGCTCTTAACAAATCCGACGACTTCGGCCGGGTTTGAACCCGCTATCTTGGGCACAGCAGTTCAGCATGCTACCGACTTCGCCATCGAAGCCACTTGATAATTACAGTTACATACACAGTCACCAGAGAAACATAGGTTATCAGACGAATTGAATACACATCCAAGTAGCCTACACAGGGTATATGACCAAAATGTCCCAAAGCACAAAAATAGATTATTAATAACAACAACAACGATTCCCACCACAGCCATCCTCGAAGTGGTTTTCCGTGGTTTCCCACTTCGTCTTCGGGCAAATGCCGGGATGGTACTGTCCCCGTTTACCTGGATAGTAGGCTGTCAGATATCCGCCCCCTCAATCGGATTGCCAATTATCAATCGCACCGGCACAGTTACATCAATGAAAATGGCACTGACAGATACTATCGAGATAAGAGCACAGAAGTTCACAGGAAATCATTGTGAAACACACCAAAATAGACGGGGGTTCATACTTACCGTTACTTACCTCTTAATTATCTCGGGGTTTGAGTTGACAACAGGATCACTAAAAGTCTGTTCACACAATAATCTCCACCATGACATTTAAAAATGAACCAGAACGAAGACGAGAACTTTGAACTGTACAAAAGCTTTATTTCTAATAAAGGGTATGATTTTACTAACACAACAAAAACAACGTGACTATCAGTAGCCCAAGTCAATCTGACTACGTCCTCCAGTAGGACTTGCAAAATTTATCGTACAACATGATGTAAAACATTTTAGCTCCCAAGAGCTTCAAATAACGTAATATTCATAACACTATTGGATTGGAAAAGGACGTCAGGGTGTGACATATATAGAGCATTTGGTTTCCTTTAATCAACATGAGACTGGTATTTATAGTCGCAAGGCCAGAGTGTGTACGACCTCACTCTCTGAGAACCATATGTTGGCACAGCTGCGGGCTACCTTCCAGCCTGTTGCATACCCGTCAAATGCACTCCCTTCTCACGTGCTAAGTTACGTAAGAATACAGCCTGCACTCTCAAGCTTTTAAATGTCCATAAGACAACTCACATTATATTTACGCAAATCTTTCAAGTACTTTGCTCACGTCCTAGTGGATCATTATGTTAATTTCTTAAACTTGTTAACTTCAATCCAAATGTTTAATTAGCTCTTAAATGTTTATAACAAAATCACATAAATTATTTATAACAATTAGAAATTGTTTATAATATTTGTCAAAGACAATAAAAATATTATAAGCACGCCTTTAACATCACTCTCGTTCCATATTATTTTCAAAAATATTTACAACAATTATTTACAATATTAACATTTAAATTGTTTAAATTATTAATTTAATAAATACATTAGCCACATGTTCATTCGGTTGGTAATTTTATAATCCTGTTTAATATAATCGACCAATGAAGGTTAGTTATACATGTTAATGTCACAATCTGGTTTAATAAAGGTTTTAATAATGATCTGTGACGGCAACCTTCATTCAAAATCTTATCTCAAATTCTTTCAAAACTCGTGTTAATTATAACAGTAACTCACTTGATTAATTTTCAACGAACTATGACAATCTTACTCCAGCGGAAAATCCTTCGCTAACAAGTTAATGCACAATCTGCATTAAAAATATGCCCAAAATCATCATATATTAATCTATATGGCATTTAAAACTTCCACATAACTTACAAAACTTCCACAAATAATTCTTTAACATTAATCCCTGTGGGAACTTCCTTCATATTCAAGGGCATTATACCTCAGCGACTTTCAACACGCGCTGCACTAGCGATTATACATTCATAGTTCCACTTAAAATTTTTATAATCATTAATTGTTTCAAAACTGTTTTTCTATAACCTTCGTGGATTTCATTCATGAACCGAAATGAAGTCAAAACTTGCCAATCACAAACAAATTTAATAGTGAATACGCTTATATACGCCTGTCTGGTCTATCAAAATTTAAGATTAACATCTTAAAAGAAATTGTAGTATGAAAATACTATCTTCAAATAAAGTGCGACTAAAATGCAAAGAAGTCGAATAGAATCCAATTAGACTGGGGAATGCAAACATCGTTATATAAATCTCTAATTGAGAAAATCTCCTAACAAAAGTACTTGACTTTAATGCATTCAATAATTCATTATTAACATTACTCTTTCACAAAAGTGTCTATGATGCAATGTTCATTCATAACTGACGATAAATGTCTTTGTTGCAATCAATACAAATAACGACTAGTATTTCCAAGATCGTCGACAACGTAAGATTTTAACGCTCTAAAATCATTTAAATGTTCTTCCTTCTTGATGATGACAGAAAATTGTTCAAAGTAATTAAACTGGGGTAGAATTACTTTAATAAAGTGACACGCTGTCTGAATTTAAATCTGCCATAAAAATCATTAACTTACAGTCAAATCGTGACTACAAAAATATTAATTACTGAAAATTCTAAATATCAGTCTCAACTGATTCAAAATCATTAACTATGCCCATGACATAACAATGTCTTAATAAATCGTCGAAAAATGCAAAACTCATCAAGGTGTACTGAGAATAAGAATCTCAACAAGAAAATAGGGCAAAATACATGAGGATAAAAATATGGGAAAAATGGTTGCTCAAACATTATTAGTAAACTCAAATACAATAAACGTTCACGACTACCTTATCTGCCGATTGACGTTCCAGAGGAAAATTCCCCAAAGAAGACTGCTGATGGATCCATTTCACCACGTTAAAGTTGAGCTCCATCCTCGAAATAGGAAATAGCAC
The DNA here is from genome assembly GCA_946902985.2 of Meconema thalassinum. Taxonomy (NCBI): domain Eukaryota; kingdom Metazoa; phylum Arthropoda; class Insecta; order Orthoptera; family Tettigoniidae; genus Meconema; species Meconema thalassinum. Next base: position 37,147,044 of record OX336392.1, read on the forward strand.
CCTCGGAGAATCGAACTGCTTCCTTCTCCGTGAATCGCTCTGCTCCTCGAAGACGAATAGACATCCTTCCGGCAATAATCTTCTTTGTGAGTCGGGATATCCCTGACCTCTCTTGAAAAATTCCCTGAAGTTCCAGTAGACAATCATCATGAAGTTTTGTATAAATTTCCGAAGAAATTATTCATATTCAGAGTATGAAATTGTTTCTATGGCTGTTCGATGGTATTCAGCCTTTAATTACGAAACATGGGTGTAGATGGTAATCACCGCATGTTCGCTTGTGTGGAATAGCAATTAGCGAAGTTCCATGTCGCTATCTTACTCCATTGAAGTATGTCCCAATTGCAATAAGCCCTCTTAGCCTTCCATCTGCTCTTCGGTTGTAGTGTCAGAAGAACAAACTGCCGTATTCAATTGCTCCATTATACTGTATCGTTCTGTAACCAAGCAATCTGATGTCTTTCTACTCCACTCGCAGCGTCAGCCGTTGCGTTGATTCTGGCTAAACAAAAGTGCTTCTCTTGTGGCGAGATAATCACTTTTGCCAGTCGTATAAAACTGCTAATATCTTTTAAACTAATCGGTCGAAATTGTTCAGCTTTTCTCTATAACTGCATGTAGCACTGCACAATACAATTATCTTATCGGTGACCGCTAACTGTTCGAAGCTAAACTTGTAGAAGCTTTCTAAGGTCCGTTTCAACTTCACCTAGTTTGACCTGGATCTCGTTAATATAGTGGCCTCGCCACGCGTTATAAAGACGATTCTTTTCCCTGCTGTTCACTTCGACGTCTCACTATAATGAATGTATAAGAAAAGAACTTTCACAAATATACTTCGATGATCTGAGAATGAGATCTCAGAATAATCGGAGAACGAAAGAGGCTCCTCTCTTCTGCGCAAGCCCTTTTATTAACTTCACGAGGGGCGTTTCCATCCCTTCCAAAGCGTGATACTACGTCATCGCTAAAACTTCCAACTTCGTTAATACATGACGGATTTTCAAAATTCAAAAACTGAAAATAAATTTCACCAAAATTCCAAATCAATGCTTTTACTGCAAATGGATTTCCACAATTCTGCATTCCAAAAGTAATAAAAATACCATAGTTTCAGCAATCTCCGTCTTCCTTGAAACTATCGTTCATTGGTTCATGCCTCTCCTCCAATAGCATAGTTTCTTCCTCATCAGAATTCCTCGTTTCCTGCGACTGCGTCGTAAATCTTGGAACATTCTGGACTAAAAGCTGACGTCACGGAGAATCTCAGCTCAAGTAGCTTGCTAGCATAACATATACGGCATCCGTGCTTACGTCATGACTACCCACGTCATAACTATGACAGCCATAACTTTCCTTATAATTTCAAATATAGCCACCGTGGTCTCTACATAATTCAATTACGGGGGCATTCTCCTCTCACCACGTTTTAAAAACAGTTGCAAATTGTTTTTAAACTCAATGTTACAAGTATCTCAACTCTCTTGAACACGAAATTGAATTATTACTGGCTTACTCTAGTATGATATTTCCTCTATGTTCCTTAATCATAAATTTCTTCTACTCTGGGTTGTGTGTGGTTAATGTATTCTTTCCTCTCTACTTTCTCTTCTGACCAGTATTTCTATTTTCTAAGTTCTGCTGGCTTGTAGAAGGCCCAGGATCGATTACAACATCCTGCCTTTTCTTTTGATTGTCAGCTTCTTTATCCCTTAATTCTTTTAAGTATTGCTGGCTTTCCTTCTCTCTTTGCTGATACTGATCAGGTGTCATAACCTGACCTTGAGTATTCTGGTTTCTATTTTGGTTTTGGTTATTCCTATTATAGTTACGGTTATACCCATTATTGTTGTAATATCTGCCTCTTCCATTATAGTTTCCTCGGTTGTAGTTCCAACCTCTTCTCTGTTGATACGGTCGGTAACCTTGTGATCTGTAATTTCTAAACTGATTATTCCTGTGAGGACCTACATTGTCAGTTTTCTCCTCCTCTGGCTTGTCAGTTTGTTGGACTTGGTCCATATATACCGTATTAATTTCTTTAAACTCCTGCCTTTGACCTTTCTGGACTACGTTAGGCATTCGACTCGTGTAGTCTAACCTTCTTAGTAATTCATCCATGCTGGATAAATCCCTGATGTTGGACGAAATTATAAGTCTCCTCACCTCAACTGGCAGCATACGAGAAATCACATCTATTAGTTGCTCCGTGGACAATGGGGGTTGCAAAAATCTCAAGCGGGACAACTGACTCGTAAAGAAATCAGCGTACCTCGTTGGAAGAGTACCTGAGTATTTTCTTGAATACACCTCCGCTCTTAACGAATTCTGCGCTTCTATGGACCAAAATCGTTTGATTAATGCCTCTGCAAACTCGTCAAAGTTGCTGAATGTGTATCTAAATGCCCGAAACCATTCAAGGAGTCCTCCAATCAGATATCTCTCTACTATCTTCATCTCTCTCTCTCTGGGAATGTGAGCTTCGATGAAATAATCTTTGAGATTCCTTACATACTCTATAGGTGTCAAACTATCAGTGTTACTGAATTTTTGTGGTTTGTCCTCGAAATTCCTGATGACCGTCACGTTCCTCGGATATGAATCCGGATAGTTTTTCCCACTATCTCGATAATTCCACTCAGGTTCCATATTCCTCTCGTCATCCTCCTCTCTGAATCTGGATACACGTTCTTCAGGAGTCACGTCTCTTTCTTCTGGCTCTAGGTTACATCTTCTGGTATACTTCCTATTCAATTCGCAAGCTAAGCCTTCTGTATCCTTGTCGGTGATTTCTGTTAAGACTTTCTTGACTATCTCTTCTTTGTAGTTCTCCATTAAACTAGCCTCTCCTAACTTCAAATTTTTCAGTTTACTCGTCGTTTCATTTACATCCGAGACAACTTTATGCATCTGTTCCTCTAATGTAGATTTTAAAGTTTGCATATCCTGATCTAGTTGTGTTCTATCGTCAACTTGTTTTTCGGATAGCGAATTTATCCTGACGCTTAAATCTTTCCTAATCTGTACTACTTCATTGTTAATTTCTATCTGCGTACTGGCAAGTTTTCTTTCAATCCTTTCCTGAATTTGGGTGACATGTTCCCCACTTGACTTATTCCACTCGTCTTTCCATACCGCTACGTTTGCTGTTAACATTTCGGCTATGTCTACTTCGATATCCTCTTTTAATACTCTATTGTGGTCTAATACCCGTGTTCTCATGACCTCTACATCATACTTCAACTCTGCTAAAGACGTTGTTGTTCTAACTGATTCATCGACTAACCTAGTCGTTAATGCAGTTATATTACGCGTACAAAGAGTTTTTGAGTTTTCGATTTCTTCCCTGACTTTATTTACATCAGTTTGGACTTTAGTAATATCTACGAAAACTGTGTTGACCTCTACCTGAATCTTAGTTATGTCACTTTGCACCTCAGTTATATCTGCATGAATGTTATTAATGTCTACCTGAACATTGGATACATCAGTTCTAGCTTTTTGAATTTCTTTTTGGACTTCCTCGACCTTGTCTTGGACAGTCGCTACATCGTTTTTGACAACAACTACTTCGGCTCTAGCACAAGAAATATCCCCTCGGACATTAGCTACATCTAGATTTAACATTGTAAGGTCTTTCTGTACCTTAGACACATCAAATTTAACATCATCAACATTTTTATGCACATTAGATACATCTGTGCGAATGTCAGTTACAGTATTTTCAATTCCTAGGGTATTAATCTGTAAACGCGACATATTATCCTCCAAATTAGCAGCACTAGTATGAAGAACCTTCAAACTTTCATCCATGCTAGCTTTCAAATTACTAGCATTCTCCTCCATTCGACTAGTATTCCTAGCTTCCATCTCCTTCATACTACTATTCAAATTAGCAGACATATTACTAGCATTCTCCTCCATCCTTGCATTCAAATTGGCAGACAAATTACTAACATTCTCCTCCATTCGACTATTATTCTCCTTCATGCTTTCATTCAACATCTGCTTCATACTGCGATTCATGTTAGCAGACATCTCCTCTAACATTTTCTTCAAACTTTCATCTGCCATTACAATATTATTAAAAAATGGATTGCTGTAGGGACATACATCAAAAGAGCAAAATAACAACATTTGAGCAACACTTTTCACCATATATATAATTTTGATCAATTTTCTGTCTTAAATCTAACTTATCACTACCTTATAATTAATATTCGAAGATACTTCATGTTGAAACAAACTCAAGCACATGTTCAAATTTCTTTGGCTCATTTTAAAATATCCTAACACAAATAATTTACAATCCAAATAATTTAATTTTATCTTTAATATGACTAAAAAGTCATAAGCCGGTCAAATAAAATAAGATTCCAGATTATAGGCGATTTTTCTAAGTTTCCAGCCTATTTAACCTTTCTCAAGTTGTATAAGATCTGATCTTTTCTGAGTGTAATTTTCCTAATACAATACAACATTTAATTCCTATATAATCACACTCTTAAATACTACAATTGGCCTAGACATCTAACAAAGAATCAACCTCTTTATTTGAGTCTAATCGAACCCTACGTTTTAGGTGCGAATCTTTCTATTGTTCAACCTGGTGATCCAGTTTTTGTCGAATTCGTCCCACGTATTAGGGTGCGTCAATCTTACTGTTGACTCAGCCCCACGTTCTTGGGTCGCCAATCTTTCTGTCCCCGTTTACCTGGATAGTAGGCTGTCAGATATCCGCCCCCTCAATCGGATTGCCAATTATCAATCGCACCGGCACAGTTACATCAATGAAAATGGCACTGACAGATACTATCGAGATAAGAGCACAGAAGTTCACAGGAAATCATTGTGGAACACACCAAAATAGACGGGGGTTCATACTTACCGTTACTTACCTCTTAATTATCTCGGGGTTTGAGTTGACAACAGGATCACTAAAAGTCTGTTCACACAATAATCTCCACCATGACATTTAAAAATGAACCAGAACGAAGACGAGAACTTTGAACTGTACAAAAGCTTTATTTCTAATAAAGGGTATGATTTTACTAACACAACAAAAACAACGTGACTATCAGTAGCCCAAGTCAATCTGACTACGTCCTCCAGTAGGACTTGCAAAATTTATCATACAACATGATGTAAAACATTTTAGCTCCCAAGAGCTTCAAATAACGTAATATTCATAACACTATTGGATTGGAAAAGGACGTCAGGGTGTGACATATATAGAGCATTTGGTTTCCTTTAATCAACATGAGACTGGTATTTATAGTCGCAAGGCCAGAGTGTGTACGACCTCACTCTCTGAGAACCATATGTTGGCACAGCTGCGGGCTACCTTCCAGCCTGTTGCATACCCGTCAAATGCACTCCCTTCTCACGTGCTAAGTTACGTAAGAATACAGCCTGCACTCTCAAGCTTTTAAATGTCCATAAGACAACTCACATTATATTTACGCAAATCTTTCAAGTACTTTGCTCACGTCCTAGTGGATCATTATGTTAATTTCTTAAACTTGTTAACTTCAATCCAAATGTTTAATTAGCTCTTAAATGTTTATAACAAAATCACATAAATTATTTATAACAATTAGAAATTGTTTATAATATTTGTCAAAGACAATAAAAATATTATAAGCACGCCTTTAACATCACTCTCGTTCCATATTATTTTCAAAAATATTTACAACAATTATTTACAATATTAACATTTAAATTGTTTAAATTATTAATTTAATAAATACATTAGCCACATGTTCATTCGGTTGGTAATTTTATAATCCTGTTTAATATAATCGACCAATGAAGGTTAGTTATACATGTTAATGTCACAATCTGGTTTAATAAAGGTTTTAATAATGATCTGTGACGGCAACCTTCATTCAAAATCTTATCTCAAATTCTTTCAAAACTCGTGTTAATTATAACAGTAACTCACTTGATTAATTTTCAACGAACTATGACAATCTTACTCCAGCGGAAAATCCTTCGCTAACAAGTTAATGCACAATCTGCATTAAAAATATGCCCAAAATCATCATATATTAATCTATATGGCATTTAAAACTTCCACATAACTTACAAAACTTCCACAAATAATTCTTTAACATTAATTCCTGTGGGAACTTCCTTCATATTCAAGGGCATTATACCTCAGCGACTTTCAACACGCGCTGCACTAGCGATTATACATTCATAGTTCCACTTAAAAAAATTTATAATCATTAATTGTTTCAAAACTGTTTTTCTATAACCTTCGTGGATTTCATTCATGAACCGAAATGAAGTCAAAACTTGCCAATCACAAACAAATTTAATAGTGAATACGCTTATATACGCCTGTCTGGTCTATCAAAATTTAAGATTAACATCTTAAAAGAAATTGTAGTATGAAAATACTATCTTCAAATAAAGTGCGACTAAAATGCAAAGAAGTCGAATAGAATCCAATTAGACTGGGGAATGCAAACATCGTTATATAAATCTCTAATTGAGAAAAACTCCTAACAAAAGTACTTGACTTTAATGCATTCAATAATTCATTATTAACATTACTCTTTCACAAAAGTGTCTATGATGCAATGTTCATTCATAACTGACGATAAATGTCTTTGTTGCAATCAATACAAATAACGACTAGTATTTCCAAGATCGTCGACAACGTAAGATTTTAACGCTCTAAAATCATTTAAATGTTCTTCCTTCTTGATGATGACAGAAAATTGTTCAAAGTAATTAAACTGGGGTAGAATTACTTTAATAAAGTGACACGCTGTCTGAATTTAAATCTGCCATAAAAATCATTAACTTACAGTCAAATCGTGACTACAAAAATATTAATTACTGAAAATTCTAAATATCAGTCTCAACTGATTCAAAATCATTAACTATGCCCATGACATAACAATGTCTTAATAAATCGTCGAAAAATGCAAAACTCATCAAGGTGTACTGAGAATAAGAATCTCAACAAGAAAATAGGGCAAAATACATGAGGATAAAAATATGGGAAAAATGGTTGCTCAAACATTATTAGTAAACTCAAATACAATAAACGTTCACGACTACCTTATCTGCCGATTGACGTTCCAGAGGAAAATTCCCCAAAGAAGACTGCTGATGGATCCATTTCACCACGTTAAAGTTGAGCTCCATCCTCGAAATAGGAAATAGCACCCTCGGAGAATCGAACTGCTTCCTTCTCCGTGAATCGCTCTGCTCCTCGAAGACGAATAGACATCCTTCCGGCAATAATCTTCTTTGTGAGTCGGGATATCCCTGACCTCTCTTGAAAAATTCCCTGAAGTTCCAGTAGACAATCATCATGAAGTTTTGTATAAATTTCCGAAGAAATTATTCATATTCAGAGTATGAAATTGTTTCTATGGCTGTTCGATGGTATTCAGCCTTTAATTACGAAACATGGGTGTAGATGGTAATCACCGCATGTTCGCTTGTGTGGAATAGCAATTAGCGAAGTTCCATGTCGCTATCTTACTCCATTGAAGTATGTCCCAATTGCAATAAGCCCTCTTAGCCTTCCATCTGCTCTTCGGTTGTAGTGTCAGAAGAACAAACTGCCGTATTCAATTGCTCCATTATACTGTATCGTTCTGTAACCAAGCAATCTGAAGTCTTTCTACTCCACTCGCAGCGTCAGCCGTTGCGTTGATTCTGGCTAAACAAAAGTGCTTCTCTTGTGGCGAGATAATCACTTTTGCCAGTCGTATAAAACTGCTAATATCTTTTAAACTAATCGGTCGAAATTGTTCAGCTTTTCTCTATAACTGCATGTAGCACTGCACAATACAATTATCTTATCGGTGACCGCTAACTGTTCGAAGCTAAACTTGTAGAAGCTTTCTAAGGTCCGTTTCAACTTCACCTAGTTTGACCTGGATCTCGTTAATATAGTGGCCTCGCCACGCGTTATAAAGACGATTCTTTTCACTGCTGTTCACTTCGACGTCTCACTATAATGAATGTATAAGAAAAGAACTTTCACAAATATACTTCGATGATCTGAGAATGAGATCTCAGAATAATCGGAGAACGAAAGAGGCTCCTCTCTTCTGCGCAAGCCCTTTTATTAACTTCACGAGGGGCGTTTCCATCCCTTCCAAAGCGTGATACTACGTCATCGCTAAAACTTCCAACTTCGTTAATACATGACGGATTTTCAAAATTCAAAAACTGAAAATAAATTTCACCAAAATTCCAAATCAATGCTTTTACTGCAAATGGATTTCCACAATTCTGCATTCCAAAAGTAATAAAAATACCATAGTTTCAGCAATCTCCGTCTTCCTTGAAACTATCGTTCATTGGTTCATGCCTCTCCTCCAATAGCATAGTTTCTTCCTCATCAGAATTCCTCGTTTCCTGCGACTGCGTCGTAAATCTTGGAACATTCTGGACTAAAAGCTGACGTCACTGAGAATCTCAGCTCAAGTAGCTTGCTGGCATAACATATACGTCATCCGTGCTTACGTCATGACTACCCACGTCATAACTATGACAGCCATAACTTTCCTTATAATTTCAAATATAGCCACCGTGGTCTCTACATAATTCAATTACGGGGGCAGTACCTACTGTAAGGCCACGGCCGCCTTCTTCCCTCTCCCTTGCCTACCCATCCCAATCTTCCTCTCCGTTCCCTCGTGAGGCCCCTATTTGCTTTGCAGGTGAGGCCGCCTGGATGAGGTTCTGATCCCATCTCCCCAGTTGTATCCATTCCTACCAGATGTTCCCAGCTCTAGGACACTCAGGGGCGTATATACAATTTTTCGGGGGGGGGGGGGCTGGCTATCCTGGAAAATTGTGAGTATTCTCAGGGGATTGTCACCGCAAAATACCCAGAAATATCAACCATTACCTTAGAGCATATAACTTTGTGTAATTATTTTAGATAAGATTCAAAGTTTATATAGCCTACAATTACTGACAATCCAAAAAATGTTGTAAAATACAACACAACACAGAAATAAAATTTTATACTTAATGAATTTTCTATTGGCTATAACTCAGTCATAAAAACAGAAGGATTGTATGCTTCAGAGTGTCTAATTTTAAATAGAAACAGGGGAGCTGCAAGAACTCGAGAAAAAGGAAAGGAAGATTCTGAGGAAAATTATGGGACCTCAGAAGACTTCTGATGGAACTTGGAAGAAGAGGAAAAACAAGGAGCTCTACAAGTGTTCTGGAAAGATCACGGACACAATGCGGAAAAGAAGACTGAAATTCTATGGACACCTCCTGGTAAGATTGGACGAGAACCGACTGACCAAAAAGATCTTCAAATACATCATGGGATTAAAGGCCACCTCTAAGTGGGTAGAAGAGGTCAAGAGGGATGCAGCAGAAGTTGGAATTACTCCAGAGTTGATCTACAAAAGAAGTGAGTTTATAAGAAAGGTAGACAGTTTAAAATCCTTTGCAGAGAAACCAATTACAAGGAGACCCATGCGAATGATTTCCGAGGAGGAGAGAAAGATAAGGAGCTAAAGAATGAAGAGGTTCTGGGAAGAAAAGATAAGCCTTAAGTTCTATGCGGTCCATAGTTGGCTGAATTCGGAAGAAGAAGAAGAAGAAGAAGAAGAAGAATTTTCTATTATGGCCTATGGAGTATGAATGGAAAATATCTAAATATTTATCAATTTACTAAGCAGAAAGGTAATTAGTTTTTTGTTTTTACAAGTTGATAATTTATTTCTCAAAAGTACCGTACTGTGGAATTCACAGTTTTGCCTCATAAGGCTGAGTGTACCCCGTTCCAGCCCTCAGACAAGAATTAAAATATCTTGGGGGAGCCGGGAATCGAATTTGGACCTTCGGGGTGGCAGCCAAGAATGCTAGCCACTACACCACGAGGTAGTCTAATTTCAATCTTAATATTAATATTGCTTGCCACGGTGGGTGAGTGGTTAACGTGTCGGACTACTAACCCCAAGCTTGCAGGTTTGCCCCTAACCGTGGTAAGTGATTTTTCAAAGGTGGAAAAAATTACGACACACATGTCACACGATATTGGCATGTCAAAGAACCCATTTGAATTCAGTAGGCCGTGTTCATAATGGCAAAATTAATATCGGGAGTTTCCGCCAACACAAAGTTCCTCATTTCTCTATAGTGTTCAAGGAGCTTAGATATCTAACTTCCTTCACTTTCATAGTGCTTCAAGGAACGACGAAATTTGACATGCAAGCTAACTTCTGGGTGTCAAATAACAAAGCTTGCACCCGGCACCGAGGCCATACGATATTATTATTATTAATCTTTCTGTAATATTGTTTATAACTTGGCCTATAAGTTAAGATTAGGGTACAACCAAATTTACAATTATTTTATGCTCCTACCAAAGCAACACTTCCTTAATTTTTATTGGCTTTTTTCGGGGGCGGGGGCGGGGGAGTTGGAACCCCTTCAGTACCCCCTCATATACGCCCCTGAGGACACTGCCCGTAGAGGCGGTAGTGGTAAGTTCCCTCGCTGAGTTCGCGGGAGCCACCAACCTGAGAGTAAAATGGATTTAAACAAGTAGTTTCATATATCCTACTTATGTTAATTGCCTCTATCAACATACAAAATTTCACTTTGATTGCTGTAATAGATTCGTAGATATTGAGATCCATCTAAATATTTCAGATGGTCGCCATGTTGGATTGTTATATGAATAGGCCATGGAGTCACGCACCATTAAAGGAAAATTATTGCGTAGGTTCATTATTCAAACTTTCACTTCGGTCGCAAGATTACGACACAAGAAATAGAAACTTAATTTTATAATTCGCAATGCCGCCATCTTGAGGTTATGAAAACAATTGAACTTAATTAGATACCAGTGCATTACAATGTGTATAAACATTTTCTGTACCAAGTTTCATTGCGTTTGTATCATTAAATCGCGAGGAAAGTTTTTTAAAACTTTCAATTTTGCTTGGCCGCCATGTTCGTTTTGTAGTTAACCGGTTTTCGAAAGTCTTACAGATGAACTTCGAGTAGTGCCCTTTATCTCCGTACAAAATTTCAGGGTGATACCGCTAATAGTTTCAAAGATATAGAATGCCGGTGAATTATTTCTCACAGCCGCCATCTTAAGGTTATGTAAACAATTGAACGAAGTTAGATGTCGGTGCATTACAATGTGTATAAACATATACTGTACCAAGTTTTATTGCGTTTGATTGGTTAAATCGCGAGAAACGTCTATTTAAAAGTCGCAACTTCGCTGGGCCGCCATGTTGGTTTTGTAGTTACTAGGTTTTCAAAAGTCACATAGGTGAACTTCTAGTAGTTCCCTTTATCAACGTAAAATATTCCAGTGTTATATCTGTAATAGTTTCGGAGATAAAATATTTCGCACAGCCGCCATGTTGGATTGGTGAGACGTAACAAAATTTGAATTGCACGGTCGGTGTCGCCCGGAACAGTGCTATTAACTTACCGAGTTTCATTGAAATCGCTCCAGCCGTTTAGAAGTTATTAGGGGGGACACACACCATCACACATACGCTCACACAGACAGACACACGGACAAAAGGTGATCTCATAAGCCTATATTTTCATAAATGAAAATAGGCTAAAAATAAAATAAAAACAACAACAACAACGATTGCTTCACAAGGGCAAATAAAGGAATTCAAGATATGAAGAAAATAGGTTTATTTGAGGATTTTCACAGATGGTATGTACTGTACAGTACTGCACAATGGTGTTGAGTATTTTATCGACAGGTCTGTCCAGGACCGCCGCCTCCACCGCCACCTCCTCCACCTCCGTAGTCACCTCCAGGTGCGCCAGCAAGTCCAGAGGCTCCTGGTGAACCGGGGATGCCATAAGCACATAAACTTCCTGCTCCTCCAGCTCCACCCCCACCACCACCTCTACCATAATCTCCATAGTAAGCGGCAGGCCCTGCTGGCCATTGACTCAGTGCTACGGACAGCACACTGGACATCACCAGCGCAAGAACCTGCAACACAAAACATGTAGCAGTAAATGACATGAGCGATAGTGAAAAGGTGTTGGTGCCTCCCCGAAGATTGTGACCTACAGTAGAGTTATGAAGCAACCGGGCGTTCGCGTTCCCTGGGCAACGGCGAAAACGCCGGTTAATCCTTTCACTCCGGAAACATCATCTAGGTCCTCTTCAGGACCACAGTTGACCATCAAATCAGTGAATATAGATGGTATATCATCGTCAAAAGAAGAACTGCTACGAGATCTATCTAGGCAAACCAAGTGCGATGTACTGTGCATACAGGAGACCAGTGGCGGCCGACATACTGTTAGGCTGGGAGAGCGATCACAGAATTTTTCCCGCACCTTTTTATAAGTTGACAGAGGAAAAAAGAGTACCGGTAGGCCAAGAATCAAGTTACTTTTATATGCAATGAAAATATCGCTACTCGATATTCTTGATGTCAGATCCCAAAGCTGCCCTCAACACTTGTTTTTATCATTTGGTACCGGTATTACAACAATGATTTCATAGGGTAGCAACACTGAGAACGTGATGTGAAATTGTTCTTCTTCTTCTTCTTCCTTTGGTCTGATCCTTCACTCTCTTATCTTCCTTTACCTGACATCTCATCTTCTTCCTACTCCTTCTCTTTGCTTTCCAACTCATTCTTTTATCTATTCTCCTGGTCCTCTTTGTCTTCATTCTCAACCACTTCTCTCTTCTTCCTTTCCACATTTTCCACCTCTTCCTCGTCTGTCTTGTCTTACTCAACAGTTCCTTTCTCTTCTTCCACTTTGTTTTCCCGTGTTTCTTCTTCACCTTATCTTCTTCTAGTATGTTGTCTTCTCCATGGCTCACTCTTGCACGTTCATCATCATTAGCCTCTTTTTCTTGATTGCTACTGTCTTCATTACCAACCTCATCAGATTCTCCTTTCTCTTCAGTTTCTTCCATTTCACCTTCTCCGTTATCCGCTTCTCGTTTCTCTTGTACCTTTTCCTTTCTTTCACCTGCCTCCTTTACTTCAGTTTCTTCCATAGCACCTGCTTTCTCACGCCCTTCTGTTTCACCTTCTTCCTTATCCGATTCTCCTTTCTCTTCTGCCTTTTCCTTTCTTTCACCTGCCTCCTCTCCTTCAGTTTCTTCCATATCACCTGCTTTCTCACGCCCCCCAGATCACTGATAATTTTCTTGCTTTCCTTCAAGTGAATCACTTATTTCATTCACTTCCTCCTCTTTTATATTATCCTCCACTTCTTCCTCCTCTACAGCCACTTTCCAGGATTCCAACTCCATACTACTATTAAGTACAGACTTATGTTCTTGTACTTCTTTGCTTAACTCCTCAATCTTAGCATTGGTTGCTTCAGCCTGCTTCTTTACTGCTTCGTTTACGTACACCTTTACAGATTCTACCTGCTTACCTATAGATTCTATTTGCACTTTCATAGACTCTCCTTGCTGACTAACTTCTCCTATTTCCTTACTCATACACTCTTTCACTGATCCTATTTCCGTACTTAAAGACTCTCCTACTGATGCTATTTCCGTACTTAAAGACTCTATTTTCTGGCTTACTGACTCTTCCATCTCTGTGAACTTGCTAAGCAGCATTAGTAGCATAACCCGATTCATATCCTCCTCCATTTCTTTTTCTACTTTCCCTTGTTCGTGCCCGACGTTGGGTGCCAATTGTAACCGTTCATTCTCACTATACCGGGGTTGTGGTTGATTATACTCACAATGAGGGAGAGCAATTAAAAAGAATCATCTCTTCCATTTATTCCTTTTCATTTGACACTAATCATCAATCACTAACACTTCACTTCTCGGCATCTTATCACGCAATCCGACCAAGTCAACAGATACTCACATGGCTTCCTACAATCTCCAAAGATAAAACGGACAGATATTCTAATACAAAATCTAGCAGTATGGACTTTAACAAGAATAGACATAGATATATCTAAAAACAAAACAGCATCGTAAATGGAAATATAAAAAGAATATACAAAACATCTAACTTCATAGGCAAGGCCACCTGCCATGCCACACCGAGATGCAAACTGCCCTCCCAGCAAGCGCAATTTTCCCTACCCAATCTCCTTGCAATCAGAATGGTTGCACTCTCAAGAGAAAGTTTTCCGCTGCCGTTTTTAAAATAGCGTCCACAGAACTCATTTTGAAACGCAGAAATACTTAATCACACTGAGACGTAAGCATAAAAAAGACAGTCAAGCCTTAAGGAGTTTCATCTCTAGAGCACAGCAGTAACAAGAATTATTATTATTACTATTATAGAGACATCATGAGAATATCACTCACGGCACAAGCACTTCCAAACCACAGTCGCACCGGTAAATTTAAAATAAAACACTACTTAATGATTTACAGATTAATTATCACCAACACAGAGATTACAACTGCTGAATATTACCACCGCACTCAAGACCCTTCAGCACGAAAGCGAAATAGCTCACTGGTGCCAACCTCTTCACTGACCACAGGAGGCTAGCCAGAGGTCGGTGTTATACTTCACCATTGCAATATGAATCGAGATTCCTGATCTCAGATGCTACACTTAAATGAAAAACCACAGCCTACTTCCAGTCTCCGACCGGGTCAGAAATGGAATGAATGAAGCCCCCATCTAGCGGCGAGGATAGGAACTGTGCCGGCTGCCGAAGCCTGTCGCACTCCTCTGCGGCAATGATTAAATCAATGACAGATGAAATGAAATGATAGCGGAGAGTGTTGCTGGAATGAAATTTTGACAGGGAAAACCGGAGTATCCGGAGAAAAACCTGTCTGCCTCCGTTTTGTCCAGCACAGATCTCACATGGAGTGACCGGGATTTGAGCCACGAACCCAGCGGTGAGAGGCCAGCGTGCTGCCGCCTAAGCCACGGAGGCTCGCAAGATGCTACACTTAAATAATATTATATATTTTTTGTCTTCAAAGATAAACAAAGGGATTATTGTTATTTAAATTTAATTTTTATTATATGCAACCATGGAGATTTGATTTATTCATTCATATACTTTATTTGCTAATGAGGTGATTCCCCGGCTGGGCGCAAACTCGTAGAGGAGCCAGGGGAGATGAGATATTTACCGGTGCTACAGAGCTGTACGGACTCCGCCCGGCTTAAAGACAACTGCCCGCACACCGCGTCCACAGATTACCCCTCGGGCAGCCGACAAGCGCGCCAGTCTCTTTACTCCCCTTACGTCTCAATCCCCTCGCCCGGGCTCAATCTTAGGGCGGAAAGCCAAGAGTCCGTAACTCCATACTGACCAGTGAGCTGCGCGCTAAGCATGATACCACCAAACACCGTCTTCCAGATGGATAGAACTACAGTTTTACATTGACATGTAATTTTCTTAGCATTATTAGAGTTCAATTTTTGACTTAAAATATCAAGAGAAAATGACGATCCCTTTTCGTTCTCTAGGAAGGACACCGTCCTGGAGTCCTTATGGGCCAGCCGCTACTGCAGGAGACTCATAGAGGCTGTGAAATGCGCCGACCGAAAATAAGTAGAATGCGATTAGCTCTCGAAAGAGCTCATTTCAAATACGGAAGAGCTATATTTGTCCAATATGATATACAGGTAATATCAACAACCTCGTATGAGGCAAATGATCTTGAAGTTCTAAGTCTGGAAATCAGAGGCTGTACTATCACATCCATAAACAAACCACCAGGTGCTGATTTCAAAACCGATGTACTCGATAAATTTTACAATCAACATACACAAGTAGTGATTGGTGACATTAACTGCCACAGAACCATGAGCATGATGATGAGAATGGGGTAGCATTGCATGAATGGGCGGAAGGCAATCATCTAAGCCTTATGCATGATCCTAAGCAGCCTGCATCTTTTAACAGCGGCAGATGGAACCGCGGATATAACCCAGATCTGATATTCAGCAGTGAAAACATCTTACAACAGTGCATAAAAACAGTCTGCAACCCTATTCCAAATACACAACACAGGCCTATCATGCGCGAAATATACGCAGCAGTTGGACTACAGACAGTTTCGTTCAGTAGGAGGTTTAACTTCCGGAAAGCCAACTGGCCGAAGTTTACAGATATGCCGGATACTGCAGTTTCCACTATAGAATCTACACCTGAATCATATGATACTTTCATGGAGGCTGTAAAGAGATGTTCCCGAATGGCCATTCTTCGGGGTTGTCGAACATCATACATCCCCGGTCTTACTTCAGAACCTACTGCTCAATGTTGTTGTTCTTAGAGTCTTCAGTCTTTTGACTGGTTTGATGCAGCGCTCCAAGCCTCCCTGTCCTGAGCTAATAGTTTCATCTCTACATAGCTACCACACCCTACATCCGAGGCAATCTGTTTAACATATTCAAACCTTGGTCTACCCCTACAGTTCTTGTCCTCAACCCTTCCTTCTATAACTAAGCTTGCTATTCCTGGGTGTCTTAGTATGTGTCCTACCAACCTATCTCTTCTCTTCATTATCAGTCGTCAGAAACATCTCTCCTCTCCCACTAGTCTCAATACCTCTTCGTTTGTAACTCTTATCTACCCGTCTGATCTTCATCATTCTCCTGTAACACCGCATTTCAAACGCTTCAATTCTCCTATTTTCTGCTGCACCAATAGTCCAAGTTTCACTTCCATAGAGCACCACGTTCCAGACAAAGGCCTTCAATATATCGAGTATAAGGTGTTATTTGAAGAAGATCCTTTCGGCGAGACAACATTGGCGGCTGGGAATAAACTCGTCACATCTCTGAAAGAATCTAGAAGGGATTCTTGGATTAAAAGTATAGAAGAACAAGCTGTACCCGGCATGCGTTGCAATGCCAATCAAAGAAAGTGTTGGCGTTGAAATTCTGTTTCTTGAAGTGCTTTTGGATACACAACATGTTAACTGCCTCTAAGCTATCGTAAAATGGATTTTCTAATTTAGAACCATTCGTGGGAGCGTGCACAACAACTTTCAAAAGTTTCATCGCTGTCACTCATTTGTTGAATCTACTCGTACGCTACCTATTGTGAAATGGATTTACTAAGTCGAAACCCTTCCCTGGCGTGTACACAATAACTCTTCAATGATTCATCGCAATCGGATGAATAGTATATGCACGTATAGGGGTTTTTGTTTAAACGATTCGTGCGCTGTCACTCATTTGTTGAATCTACTCGTGCGCTACCTATTGAGAAATGTATTACTAAGTCGAAGCCCTTCCCTGGCGTGTACACAATAACTCATCAAGGTTTCATCGCAATCGAAGAATGTTATATGAACGCAATACTGAATTTTGTTCAAACGCTTCGCGCGTCGTCACCCATTTGTTGCATCTACTCTTGCGCTACTTATTGTGAAATGGATTTACTAAGTCCCCTTCCCTGGCGGGTACACAATAACTGATCAATGTTTCATCGCAATCGGATGAATAGTATATGAACGCATACCTGATTTTGTTTAAACGATTCGCGCTCCGTCACTCATTTGTTGAATCTACTCGTGCGCTACCTACTGAAAAATGTATTTACTAAGTTAGAAACCGTCACGTAAGTGTCCACAACATCTCACTCAAGTTTCATCGCTATCGGACTAATGGGGTATGAAGACATAGGGGACTGTATTGAAACGCTCCGCGTGTCGTCGTTCATTTGTCGAATCTACTCGTGTGCTACCTACTGTGAAATGTATTTACTAAGCCACAAACCTTCCTTGGAGTGTCCACCATATTTCACCCAAGTTTCACCGCTAACGGCAGAATGGTATATGACCTTATACGGGACTTTGTTGAAACGCTTCGCGCGTAGTCCCTCATTTGTTGAATCAACTTGTGCGCTGCATATTGTATAGGGGATTTACTAAGCCAGAAATTTTCAATGACGTGTACACAACATCTCACCCAAGTTTCATAGCTACGGACGAATGGTACATGTATGCATACGGGACTTGGTTGAAACGCTTCGCGTGTCGTCGCTCATTTGTTGATTCTACTCTTGCACTACATATTGTAATATGGATGTACTCAGCCAGAAACCTTCCCTGGAGTGTACACAACATCTCACCCAAGTTTCATCGCAATCGGATGAATGGTATGTGAACGTATACGGGACGTTGTCGAAACGCTTCGCGCGTAGTCACTCATTTGTTGAACATAAACGTGCGCTTCGTATTGTAAAATGGATTTACTTAGCCAGAAACCTTTCCTGGAGTGTACCCAACAATTCGCCAAACATTTATCACTATCAGACGAATGGTATATGACTTTATACCGGACTTTGTTGAAACGCTTCGCGTGTCATCGCTCATTTGTTGAATCTACTGGTGCGCTACCTATTGTAAAATGTATGTACTAAGCCAGAAACCTTCCCTGGAGTGTACACAACATCTCACCCAAGTTTCATCGCTATCGGATGAATGGTATATGAAATTATATGGGACTTTGTTGAAACGCTTCGCGCGTCGTCGCTCATT
Source organism: Meconema thalassinum (assembly GCA_946902985.2). Taxonomy (NCBI): domain Eukaryota; kingdom Metazoa; phylum Arthropoda; class Insecta; order Orthoptera; family Tettigoniidae; genus Meconema; species Meconema thalassinum. The sequence continues at coordinate 37,165,495 of OX336392.1, forward strand.
TGTTGATTCTACTCGTGCTCTACCTATTTTTAAAGGGATTTACTAAGCTAGAAACCTTCCCTGGAGTGCACACAAAATCTCAGCCTAGTTTCATCGCTATCGGACGAATGGTATATGAATGCAAACGTGACTTTGTTGAAATGCTTCGCGCGTCGTAGCTCATTTTTTGAATCTACTCGTGCGCTGCCTATTGTAAAGTGGATGTACTAAGCCAGAAAATTTCCCTGCAGTGTACACAACATTTTACGCAAGTTTCATAGCTATCGGACGAATGGTATATGAATGCATACGGGACTTTGTTGAAACGCTTTGCGTGTCGTCGCTCATTTGTTGAATCTACTCGTGCGCTATCTACTGTGAAATGTATTCACTAATTTTGAAACCTTCACGTAAGTGTACACAACATCTCACCCTATTTTCATCGCTATCGGACGAATGGTATATGAACACAAACGGGACTTGGTTGAAATGCTTCGCGCATCGTCGCTCATTTGTTGAATCTACGCGTGCGCTACCTATTGTAAAATGGATTTACAAAGTCAGAAACCTTCCTTGGAGTGTACTCAACATCTCACCCAAGTTTCATCGCAATCGGACGAATGGTATATGAACGCATAGGAGACATACCCACAGACAAACTATCACGTTACATTGATTTTTATTATAGACTTGATCTATCCAGAAACAGCCATAAAGCGTGGAGATTATTGTAATGACTTAATAATGACCCAACTAGATCCAATGCACATTCCAACATCACTGCAGATCAGATTGCCCACCAGTTACTCATGAATGGGAAAGAGAGTCACAGAATTAAAGTAACTAAAATACACCAAGAGGTCCAGGCGCAAAGGTGTGATCTTACACTCCTATTCGAGATATCAGAACTAAACAAGGTTATCAAGGAGAACAAATCTGGTAAAACACCCGAGTTAGAAGACATCCGTAGGGAACAAATTAAGAATTTCGGGCCAGCGACAAGAAAGTGGAACCTGCAGCTTTTCAATAATTGCCTGAGCAAGTGCCAAATTCCAAAGATCTGGCGAAAGAGCACGGTGATAGCCCTTCTCAAACCTGGCAAGGAATCAAACCATCCTAAGAACTTCAGGCCAATTAGTCTTCTGAGTCACCTCTATAAACTATTTGAACTATGATTTTGAATAGAATTCTACGTGTAATTGACCCTCTTCTCATACCAGAACAAGCAGGATTTCGACCAAATAAAAGCTGTACAGGGCAACTTTTAAACCTTACTTAGTTTATAGAGGATGGTTTTGAGACTCGGCAGGTGACAGGCGTGGTCTTTGTGGATCTTTCAGCAGCGTACGACACTGTCCATCATCGGTTACTCCATGCCAAGTTGTACAGTATGACCAAGGATGTATATCTAGTAAGACTTATCAGCACTCTCCTTCAAAACCGCAGGTTTTTTGTGGACTTCCAGAGCCAACGCAGTCGTTGGTGAGCACAGAAAAATGGCCTACCTCAGGGAAGCGTCCTAGCTCCAATTCTCTTCAACATCTATACCAACCATCAGCCACTGTCCCCAGACACAAGAGGCTTCTTGTATGCAGACGACCTAGCCCTTGCTGCGCAGAGCGCAAGTTTGGAATCAGTGGAAAGAGAACTGACATCTGCCCTGAGAAATCTATCAAGTTATTACAGTTGGAACTAACTCAGACCAAATCCATCTAAGACACAAGTATGCGCCTTCCACTTAAGGAACAGGGAAGCTCACCGTCAGTTACGCATAGGATGGTCAGGTATCCGATTGCCGGATTGTCACACCCCTAAATACTTGAGAGTAACCCTTGATAGAGCTCTTACATTCAAAACCCACTGAAAGAATAATAAAATGAAAATCTCCACATGAAACAACAACCTGATTCGCAAACTAGTAGGGACACAATGGGGCTCACATCCAGAGACTATTCACACTTCTGCAATGGCATTGTGCTTTTCTACTGCTGAATTAATTTGCTTCCCCAGTTTGGTACATGTCACCTCATGCCAGAGGGTAGATAAGAAACCTGTAGGTTGATAACAGGTTGCTTAAAGCCTACCCCAACAGATAAGCTCTACCACCTGGCTGGAATAGCACCACCTTGTGTACGCAGATAGGTGGCTGCCAACAGGGAGAGGCTGAACAGCGCCCACCCACTGCATGGATATAACCCTCCTCAGCAACGGCTCAGGTCCTGGAAGAGCTTCTTGAGGACATCTGAGATGCTTACCGTGTCACCGTAGAAGGCAAGGCTGGATATATGCAAGAAGACGACCCCTCACCCCTGCGGTTGGATGCCAGTAGCTGAAGAACTATCACCCGGACACAACGAAAGCTGGTTGGTGTGGAAATCCCTTAACAGGTTGCGATCAGGAGTTAGAAGATCCCGAGACAATCTGAGGAGATGGGGCCTCAGTACAGGTGACACGTCTTGCGAATGTGGACAAGAACAAACCACAAGACACAAGCTTCATTGCCCTCTTTGCCCTTCATCTTGTGCAGAGTAAGATCTCCTGCTAGCCACTGTGAGCGCCTTGGATGGTGCTCAGAATTGGGCACGTGTTATATAATTAGACAGTTTTACCGTTATATGTATTGTGCCCTTTCAGCAAGAAATATGCAAATCACAGTATGCCAGCATTGCTCAATTCGGGATTTTCGGGGTTGTAGTATGTTCTCCCACTCTGTGACTTACACATTTTGGATTAAATAGAGGATACACTTGCAAAAATAACAACAAAATCCACTCCTATTTCAAAACATTTAATTAACCCAAAATTATGGCGCTACAAACAATAAAACAAATAAACTACTGACCAAAATCTTTCTACTTGTTCAAAGTGAACAAGGAATAACAAAAGAATTAAACAAATATTATATTAACACACAATGGTTTCCTTTAAACCAACAACTCATAATTATTTTTACTTCCATAAAGTATCTATCTTAAAGTTCCATATAACTACGAGCTCCTTTGGCTCGATACTTTCCAATAATAATGGTGTAATCCTTTTGTACACCTCAAGAACTATTTTTATCTTTTCTTATCATCAAAACAAATATCTAATTACATTTAAAATACATGTTAATTCTCTACTTAAATATTTGGGAATTTCACATGTTCTCAGCATTTACCACCTCTCTCAAGTCTTACAAATTCACCATAGTGATCGGGAAAATACTTGTGTACCCCAGAGTTATAAAGATTACTTGACATAGTCAAAAACTATGATTACTCCCTGAATCTAGTTATCTTCCTTTAACTCGTGGAATCCTACTTCCATACAACATTACAATAGGGATTGTTATTTATTTTATTTGTCTTATAAGACCATTATCACATAAGAAAACTACGATCTGAACTGGCAAGCGATAATATCAATCTACAAGGACCTCGGTTCAACGCCCGGGTCATTAACAACTTTTAAACACTCACGGTGTATTATTACTTCTTACAGACGGCCTTCCCCAACCCTCATGCTACTAGGGTCTGGCCATATACTTGAGCGAGATTTATGACTGGGAGGGTGACTTCCCATTTGGTCTGCGGGTGGAGCGATACTAAATGCTTTTAAAACAAATCTTCCTTTCCTTTTCAGTTCTCTGGAGAGACCTGGCATTCTACTTCTCTTTTTACTTTCAACAATATTATTGGGCTCATAAACCACTTTCGTAACCTTGGCATTTATTAATTATGAAAGGTCCTCATTGATTGGGAAGAGTAATACACTTTTTACGACGAATAATTAGGGGCTTCAACAACAAGAGGATTCTAGGTTCGAATCTCTTAACATGCCTCGGGAACTATTCCCACATTGGAGGACTTATACAAAATGCGATTTAGGGTCGGCCGTGGCCTACATGACCTACGCTCAATAATACCATACATTTGCTCCCTTTTACATAATAACACACACATGGCCTCGTGATCTATGTCACTATTGCAGGACTTACAACATATCTCAATTCACCGCAATCAACTACCCTTCATAAGTAATTTACCAAGTACATTTAAATTCTACGCGTTCCTAGCGTGACATTTTATTTTAATTGCGCTCCATTGCGCCATACATTATTTTACAGCCTAGCGTCTTCCAAAGAACTGATAAATTCCATCTTAACAATTGATACATATCTCAATTTTTATATTAATCTTTTCCTTTGACAATAATCGCTCTATTTTTTTTAAAGAAAATGCATTAACATTATGTCTTATACTTTTATTAAGGCTCCAACGCTCTTATTTTCATATCATTCAATTTGATCTTTATTTAATTTCCTTTATATTATTATTATTATTAATACGCTTGCTTTTATAACATTCGTCAAATACACTGACATTTTATTCATACATTTCCTCTACAGGATTTATTCTTTCACATAATTATTTATTACTTCTCAAAATTCTATTTTTGTTCAGACCGCGTTCTTATTCCGTTATTAGTTATTTAGAAACATCCCTTTTACTCAAAAACTCCGGTGGATTTGTACACAAACACTCCCCCGACACCAAAACATAATGAAAATCTTTACTCACATGTTTAAGGTCGTTTCCTGACCTTCCTTCTCGTGCGATGCGTCATTTGGCCCACTCTTTTAAATTACTCCATCTTGTACAAATTCATTGCATGTACAGACATATCTTGACACATATTTAACACGTATACATTTAACACTGATAACATTTTAAATACACTGGTGTATCCGTTTAGAACACACAATAAAAACACTGAAAATATATTACTTTTAACACAACATCTTGATATATTTACACTTCACAAATTTTGATCACTAGGCCGCTATTAAGCCTATCACACGTGACCTCTTGATCTCCCGTCTCCAAGGGTGAAATTTAGTAATGTCGGCTTCCTATCCTCTCCGAATATGAAAGTCTCGAATCATCTACTTCTTCCCTGCAATAGCACTCCTTCGAATCCCTTTCTTGACGATCGGCTATTTCTCTAGCTTGAACGGCTCCCCTTTTAGATCCTATTTATTGATCTTAGCGAAAGTCTGTTCTGTTCACGGTCCCCTCGATAATCTATCGGTGTCCTATGGATTTTTTAGCAACTAATACTTCTCGAATCTTAGTGCTTTTGAATAGTTCGTCTGCTTTCTTGAAACAATGTCTATAGTTTCTTTCTCTTCTTCGCTTATTCGGTTCTCGCACTTCTAATCTTTTAGAATACTTTGCGAACTTTATTCTGTCTTGCCCTGCTCGGGTTCTTTAAATTTGATAAAATGTTTATCTCGCTGTTCCGGTACTTCCGTACGTTCTGATACTTTTGGTCGTTTACTTAAAGACCTATCGCCCTGAGTCCTAAGTTCGCAGCCTGCTTTGACTGTATTTTATGAACCTTTCACTGTTAATTTTATACTGTTGGACCTAAATCCTGTAACTAGGATTTTCCTAATTTTCAACACGACGATACTGTAATTTTATTTCTTTGCAACTCCTTACGGATCACGTAAGTTATTGACACCGCGACGCCCTTGGCGGTCGGATATTAGCTATGCGATGTGATACAGCGTTTTTCCCCTCAAGGAAAACTTGTATACTGTCTTCGATGTGTTTCAGCGTGACGCCCCCTCACGGACTGTCGGAATTCTGTGTCTGATGTAGCACAGTGACGCGCCCTCAGGCCGTTTGATAACTGCATGTACTGATACAGCGTGACGCCCCCTTCTCGGGCTGTCGGAATGACTGCATGACGCGTAGTGACGCCCCCTCGGGCTCTTGAATACTGCCTGTACTGATACAGCGTGACGCCCCCTCTCGGGCTTTCGGAATGACTGCATGATTGGCTTGGCGAGGCCAGGAGTTTTATACTCTATAGTCAAAAAAAGATAAAATCCTAGTCCTTTTCGTGACCAACTTTTGAAATAATTGTCGCACAATTATAAAAATTATATCTCCAGAAAGCTCGTCTTCCAAACGTCAAATGATCTCATTGCGCATAAGAATCGATCGTGCAATTCTGAGATATTAATTAATTTTTAGTCTTTAGCTGCGTGGGTGGTGCTGTTCATTTTTAAATTCCCCACTCCTCTAGTCTCAGTGAATCCCCAATGACGTATGCTGCGTTTGCAGTTCTTTCCTGTGCGATTATTACAAGCTATTTCTTTACACAAAAATTTCTAATCCGAAATGATTCACAGTACTGTATTTATTTACTTATTTTTATTCCTGCAAGTGGGTTAAATTTAATTATTCTTCTACTGGCACAGCAGCGCTGTTGCCGTTTTATTGCAAGCTAAGCTGGATTTCCGAGTCACGCTTCTCTGTCTTACAGTGAAAACTTTCCACTCGTTCTATTAATATCCATGACTGGCTCCTTTTCAATGTCAAGAGGCATGATCTCATCTCCTGAACACCTGGTCCAGCGGCTTGCGCAACGTTAGGCTAGAATCCTTGCTTGAAATTTCTCTATGTTACATTAGAAACTGTATGTTTCTTTCATTCCTTTCACAAATTATATGGATTAGACCCCTTTTGAGCCAATGGTACATGGGTTCATCTCACCCCTCCTTAGGTAAATAAATTTTCGAAAAATTTTGAGGAAATTTATTTCAATTATTCATAAAAATCTTATTTTTCCTTTAAATGTCGAAGCCATCATAACGTTCTCCGTACCTTCTGTTTCTTTATTTCTTTAAAGTATCTTTTCCTCTCTGGCTTGTCTTTGGGTCTCCTTAAAAGTCCCATTCATTCATTCCCCCTCAGTGACGTCTTCACTCAGGGTCATAAATTTCTTGTCACGTTTGGGTGTTTACGATTCTCCCCTAGCCTGGCGTATACTCTCCAAACTTGAGTCAAACAGTTTGTTTCTTTTCTTTTTTCTTAAGACGGACTTCCTGCCTGTCTGTTCTCTTTTCTCATTACGTACTGTCAACCTAATGACCTATTGTTTATACCTTGCGGGTGCAAATGGCTTTACCCGTCACTTCATCATTATTATCTTCAGACTTCAGGTCTGTAAAATGTCATTTAATTTTTTTTAAGAGTTCGGTCTATCCTCACCTGACTCTTCCTGGTTTTCTTCCACCTTCCTCATCTCTTCTTGAGATGGTATTTCAAACAAAATTATTTTATTCCCCTTATTCTTTAACGGTTGCATATAGCTTAACCCGTTGGCTACATTGGAATAATCCTTTTCCTTCATCTCACATCGAGATGGCATTTTCAAAGAGTATTTCTTTTTCCGACTCTTCCAATTCCATAGATCCTTCAGATCTCTCTCCTGTCTCTTCCTTCTATTATTCCCTTTCTTTTTACGAAGTTTCCAACTGAAATATGCCTGTGCGTCCTCTTTCTCCAAGGCATTGTACGTTGTCTCTCCTCCTCTCTTAATTTCCATGGCGTATCTATTTTCTTGTAAACCGACTACCAATTGCGGTTTTCCTCTTTCCTGACTTTCTTCAATGACCCTTCTTCTTTTTTCATTATTTCCAACAATCTCATATTTTCCTTTGAGGTTTTCTGGGCTCTCGTTTGGATCTGTTTCCATTTTTCTTTTCTTTCTTTGGCAATCCTGATACTTTAATAGTAATTCAAGGATCTGTGCTTTCAATTTTCCTTCTTCTTCTTCTTCTTCTTGTATCTCATCTTTCTTCACCTCCTGAATCTCTTCGGAGTTTTCTTTTTCAATTTCTGTGAGATTTTGAACCTCTGCTTCTATCGGTGCTTCGAAGATAGTTTCCATTATCGTTTCATTCACTTTCTCCATTTCTTCAGGAATTATTATTTCCGTTTCCCCAGCCCTCAATTCTTTTGTTACCTCCTGTTCCAAGATTATTTCTTGCTCTTCCAGCTCCACCTTTTCATCAAAATGTTCTTCTTTACTTGGCAGCTCATTTTCATTTCGGCTGTCCTCCTGGTCTGGAATTCTCATTTCCTCTTGAGTCTCCATTTGTTCTTCAGGAAGGATCTCAAGGCCTTTCTCAGTTTCCACTTGACTCTTATACAATCTCCTCAAGTGGTCTTGGACCTGATTTACTTCCGTATTGGTTTTTCCGACCTGGACCTTTAATGTTCCGATGGTTTCCTGAACCTCATTGATACCCTGGCTAATTTCATCTATCTTATGAGTACTTTCCTTATTTTCTTCATTTCTTTGTTTTCTTTCTTTCTGGAGATGCTCTTCGTATATACCGATTTTTTTATTTATTTCCTCCCCGTGCCTTTTTAAGTTCTCATCTACCTGCCCGGTAAACCGCTCAAATTGACCTTTCATGTCCCGCGCATCCTTTCGGTTTTGATTTTTCATCTCAGTTACTTCGGTCTGAACTACACCGATTTTATTCTCGAGGGTCCCTACTTTCTCCTCAACCTTTCCAAATCGGGTTCCTAGCTCATTCACACATTTTTTTATCTCATCCCGGGATGTTTTACAGATATCGCTGTTAGATTCTATCTGAGTTTTTAATTCGTTGTACACCCCTTGGATCTGGGTTACAAGTTTCTTTTCACAATCATCACCCTTTTCTTCCATCTTATTTAATTTAATTTCCATGGAACTCAACTTTCCATTCATAATTCCAAAATTTTCTTGACACTCAGTTTGGGAATCTACCATACTGTCCTTCAAGGTCTTTATTTGGTCTTGCCATTCTGACTTAAGTGCCCCATTTTCATTTTCAATTTTACTTGTGATTTCCCCTTTGATCTCACTTAACTTCTTCCCAAACTCAGTGTCAAAACCCTGAAATTTGTTATCTATTTTCTTTTCTATCTCAGCCTTCAATGTACTATTCATATTGATACAATCGGCTTGGATAGCTTCTAATTTAACCCCCATGTTATCACTATTAGTTTCGATAGCTTCTAATTTAGTTCCCATGTTAACACTATCAATTTTAAGAGCTTTTAAATTATCATTTATAGATCCTAAATCCCTTTTATTTTCACTCTGTTGGCTATCCAACTTATTCTAACTCTCATTTATGTATTCGAACTCTTTTTTATTTTCATCCTTTTGGAGGCCCAATGTATTGTCTATTGTTCCCAATTTATTGTTTATGGCCTCCAAGAGCCGTTGCATCTCTTCACTCAATGCCATCTTATTAGAATATAGTGGGCTACTCTTGCCACATCGCTAGTACATGCTTGAGAGATGGTAATCTGAACCATTGTGTCCCAAATTTTTCAAAAATTTACTTTGGTATGGGTATTTACTACAACGTACCCTTTTAATATCTTTATTCATACTCAGAACTTTCTGGAAGCATTTAAAAATCAGAATTTCGAAAAACCATTTTTTTTTCAAAAATTGAAAATTTTGATTTTTCGAGAAAACTCGGGTTTTTCCTAGGAAAACTCATCCCCACGTTGGGCGCCAAAATCGAAGATTTGCTAGGGGGTTGTTTAATTCAGGGCTGCTCGGTGTGAGTTTCCAGGGACGCATGCGGTCAGTTAACATTATACGTTGTAGCTACTCCTATCATTACTTTACATTAAATGAAATGACCGTCTTTAGTGTTCCTCTAGTTATTAATCCAAGCACATTACTTTATATACCCCCATGTGCCCTTTCAGCAAGAAATATGCAAATCACAGTATGCCAGCATTGCTCAATTCGGGATTTTCGGGGTTGTAGTATGTTCTCCCACTCTGTGACTTACACATTTTGGATTAAATAGAGGATACACTTGCAAAAATAACAACAAAATCCACTCCTATTTCAAAACATTTAATTAACCCAAAATTATGGCGCTACAAACAATAAAACAAATAAACTACTGACCAAAATCTTTCTACTTGTTCAAAGTGAACAAGGAATAACAAAAGAATTAAACAAATATTATATTAACACACAATGGTTTCCTTTAAACCAACAACTCATAATTATTTTTACTTCCATAAAGTATCTATCTTAAAGTTCCATATAACTACGAGCTCCTTTGGCTCGATACTTTCCAATAATAATGGTGTAATCCTTTTGTACACCTCAAGAACTATTTTTATCTTTTCTTATCATCAAAACAAATATCTAATTACATTTAAAATACATGTTAATTCTCTACTTAAATATTTGGGAATTTCACATGTTCTCAGCATTTACCACCTCTCTCAAGTCTTACAAATTCACCATAGTGATCGGGAAAATACTTGTGTACCCCAGAGTTATAAAGATTACTTGACAAAGTCAAAAACTATGATTACTCCCTGAATCTAGTTATCTTCCTTTAACTCGTGGAATCCTACTTCCATACAACATTACAATAGGGATTGTTATTTATTTTATTTGTCTTATAAGACCATTATCACATAAGAAAACTACGATCTGAACTGGCAAGCGATAATATCAATCTACAAGGACCTCGGTTCAACGCCCGGGTCATTAACAACTTTTAAACACTCACGGTGTATTATTACTTCTTACAGACGGCCTTCCCCAACCCTCATGCTACTAGGGTCTGGCCATATACTTGAGCGAGATTTATGACTGGGAGGGTGACTTCCCATTTAGTCTGCGGGTGGAGCGATACTAAATGCTTTTAAAACAAATCTTCCTTTCCTTTTCAGTTCTCTGGAGAGACCTGGCATTCTACTTCTCTTTTTACTTTCAACAATATTATTGGGCTCATACACCACTTTCGTAACCTTGGCATTTATTAATTATGAAAGGTCCTCATTGATTGGGAAGAGTAATACACTTTTTACGACGAATAATTAGGGGCTTCAACAACAAGAGGATTCTAGGTTCGAATCTCTTAACATGCCTCGGGAACTATTCCCACATTGGAGGACTTATACAAAATGCGATTTAGGGTCGGCCGTGGCCTACATGACCTACGCTCAATAATACCATACATTTGCTCCCTTTTACATAATAACACACACATGGCCTCGTGATCTATGTCACTATTGGAGGACTTACAACATATCTCAATTCACCGCAATCAACTACCCTTCATAAGTAATTTACCAAGTACATTTAAATTCTACGCGTTCCTAGCGTGACATTTTATTTTAATTGCGCTCCATTGCGCCATACATTATTTTACAGCCTAGCGTCTTCCAAAGAACTGATAAATTCCATCTTAACAATTGATACATATCTCAATTTTTATATTAATCTTTTCCTTTGACAATAATCGCTCTATTTTTTAAGAAAATGCATTAACATCATGTCTTATACTTTTATTAAGGCTCCAACGCTCTTATTTTCATATCATTCAATTTGATCTTTATTTAATTTCCTTTATATTATTATTATTATTAATACGCTTGCTTTTATAACATTCGTCAAATACACTGACATTTTATTCATACATTTCCTCTACAGGATTTATTCTTTCACATAATTATTTATTACTTCTCAAAATTCTATTTTTGTTCAGACCTCGTTCTTATTCCGTTATTAGTTATTTAGAAACATCCCTTTTACTCAAAAACTCCGGTGGATTTGTACACAAACACTCCCCCGACACCAAAACATAATGAAAATCTTTACTCACATGTTTAAGGTCGTTTCCTGACCTTCCTTCTCGTGCGATGCGTCATTTGGCCCACTCTTTTAAATTACTCCATCTTGTACAAATTCATTGCATGTACAGACATATCTTGACACATATTTAACACGTATACATTTAACACTGATAACATTTTAAATACACTGGTGTATCCGTTTAGAACACACAATAAAAACACTGAAAATATATTACTTTTAACACAAAATCTTGATATATTTACACTTCACAAATTTTGATCACTAGGCCGCTATTAAGCCTATCACACGTGACCTCTTGATCTCCCGTCTCCAAGGGTGAAATTTAGTAATGTCGGCTTCCTATCCTCTCCGAATATGAAAGTCTCGAATCATCTACTTCTTCCCTGCAATAGCACTCCTTCGAATCCCTTTCTTGACGATCGGCTATTTCTCTAGCTTGAACGGCTCCCCTTTTAGATCCTATTTATTGATCTTAGCGAAAGTCTGTTCTGTTAACGGTCCCCTCGATAATCTATCGGTGACCTATGGATTTTTTAGCAACTAATACTTCTCGAATCTTAGTGCTTTTGAATAGTTCTTCTGCTTTCTTGAAACAATGTCTATAGTTTCTTTCTCTTCTTCGCTTATTCGGTTCTCGCACTTCTAATCTTTTAGAATACTTTGCGAACTTTATTCTGTCCTGCCCTGCTCGGGTTCTTTAAATTTGATAAAATGTTTATCTCGCTGTTCCGGTACTTCCGTACGTTCTGATACTTTTGTCGTTTACTTAAAGACCTATCGCCCTGAGTCCTAAGTTCGCAGCCTGCTTTGACTGTATTTTATGAACCTTTCACTGTTAATTTTATACTGTTGGACCTAAATCCTGTAACTAGGATTTTCCTAATTTTCAACACGACGATACTGTAATTTTATTTCTTTGCAACTCCTTACGGATCGCGTAAGTTATTGACACCGCGACGCCGTTGGCAGTCGGATATTAGCTATGCGATGTGATACAGCGTTTTTCCCCTCAAGGAAAACTTGTATACTGTCTTCGATGTGTTTCAGCGTGACGCCCCCTCACGGACTGTCGGAATTCTGTGTCTGATGTAGCACAGTGACGCGCCCTCAGGCCGTTTGATAACTGCATGTACTGATACAGCGTGACGCCCCCTTCTCGGGCTGTCGGAATGACTGCATGATGCGTAGTGACGCCCCTTCGGGCTCTTGAATACTGCCTGTAGTGATACAGCGTGACGCCCCCTCTCGGGCTGTCGGAATGACTGCATGATTGGCTTGGTGAGGCCAGGAGTTTTATACTCTATAGTCAAAAATAGATAAAATCCTAGTCCTTTTCGTGACCAACTTTTGAAATAATTGTCGCACAATTATAAAATTTATATCTCCAGAAAGCTCGTCTTCCAAACGTCAAATGATCTCATTGCGCATAAGAATCGATCGTGCAATTCTGAGATATTAATTAATTTTTAGTCTTTAGCTGCGTGGGTGGTGCTGTTCATTTTTAAATCCCCCACTCCTCTAGTCTCAGTGAATCCCCAATGACGTATGCTGCGTTTGCAGTTCTTTCCTGTGCGGTTATTACAAGCTATTTCTTTACACAAAAATTTCTAATCCGAAATGATTCACAGTACTGTATTTATTTACTTATTTTTATTCCTGCAAATGGGTTAAATTTAATTATTCTTTTAATGGCACAGCAGCGCTGTTGCCGTTTTATTGCAAGCTAAGCTGGATTTCCGAGTCACGCTTCTCTGTCTTACAGTGAAAACTTTCCACTCGTTCTATTAATATCCATGACTGGCTCCTTCTCAATGTCAAGAGGCATGATCTCATCTCCTGAACACCTGGTCCAGCGGCTTGCGCAACGTTAGGCTAGAATCCTTGCTTGAAATTTCTCTATGTTACATTAGAAACTGTATGTTTCTTTCATTCCTTTCACAAATTATATGGATTCGACCCATTTTGAGCCAATGGTACATGGGTTCAGGATAGCAACTGTTTCCGACACGAGAAATAAATAAATTATCATTTTAAGGAGCATAACCTCTGGCTCCTATGATACGAAAATATAAGGTGCGTTCAAAAAGTAACGAGCCGGAGGCCGGAATGCGCATACCTGTGACTCCATCGGCTAATCGTGGTGTGTGTAACAAGGTGTGGTTCCGACCATAGCGTGGAAGGTCACAGCCCGTCGCTAGAGGGCACGCAAGCACGTCACGTGATGATACAAAGCGAGCAGCAGCATGCATCAATCGTCCAACGCTGCCAGTCACATTGCAAACAGTGACATGGAGGCGTCAACCAAAGAGCAAGGAGGTGTTGTTCGGTTTCTGACAGCGGAAGGAGTAGGGGGAACGGACATTCATCGCCGAATGTCACAAGTGTACGGCGAACACTGCATGTCCCTTGCAAGGGTCAAGGCGTGGCACAAGCGCTTCAGGTAAGGATGGGTGTCGTTAGCCGATGATGCCCGGTCTGGGGCACCCCCCTGCATTACCGATGACAACGTCCAGCTGGTTGATGCACTACTCATTACCCAGGACTGCCGAGTGACAGTGAACGCCATAGCCGCCGTGGTCGCTCCACGGCAATGCACGACCTCATACGGCCAACACAGTCGCGGCACTCCTGCAGAAATTCAAATGGCAGGTTCTCGGCTACCCTCCATACAGTCCAGACCTCTCTCCCTGTGATTACGCCATGTTTGGTCCCCTGAAAAGGGCTCTCCGGGGCCAACGATTCACCTCGGACGCCGACGTCCAGCTGTACGTGCGGAATTGGTTCACATCGCAGCCCAGGGAATTTTATGAGACAGCCATTCACCGCCTCGTGTCACAGTGGGACAAGTGCCTCAACAGCCAGGGCCAATACTTCTAACATACAGGTACTGGTTTCTGTAATTATGCCTCCGGCTCGTTACTTTTTGAACGCACTTTATAAAAATGAAATGCAAAGTATAACCCGCCTCGTCAAACACTAAAGAATGTGGTTTAATCACTGCTAAAACGTACATGTTTCGGTGTTCAATGACACCTTCGTCAGCGTAGATTGAATTTAAATTATCTTAAAGCTAAGTTTACAAAGATTAAAGAGAAAATGGATATCCTTACAAAATACTATCAGAAATGTAAATAAAACAAGATGTTCAGTAAAGAACATATAGCCTACTTTCTCCTAAATGTATGGGTATTGTTATAAATCTTTGTCCTTTTCAAGGAGTATAATTGAATGTTGGTAATAGTAGCTTGTTGAAATACAACGTGTTTTACGGATATTAAACATGAATATGAGGTGCCCTTTGCTAGTGCTAACTCTGTACAAAATTGCATTCAATTCGGTTTCACCGTGTTTGAATTGATATGGTGAATCGATTTGCACACATACATGGCTGCTATCTTTAAACTATTGGGCTGATGACCTTGTATTTCAGTCAAAAGATGCTTCCCACAAAGAGGTATGTTGTTGCCAAATTTGGTAGAGATCAGATTATTAGGGTGGTCGTAATTTGATTTAATCTTTTAACATTTGGGTGGCCGCCATTACGTTTCCGTCAAGATGGCGACGATATCAAATATGACACTGAGTTGCATTTTGCAAGTGCAACCTCTGTACCAAATTTCGTTTAATTCGGTTTCACCGTGTCTGAATTGATCGGGGGAATCGATTTTCACACATACATGGCCGCTGTCTGTAAACTATTGGGCTGATGACCTTGTCGTTTGGTCATAAGATGCTTACCACATAAAGGTATGCTGTTGCAAGATTTAGTAGAGATCAGATGATTAGGGTGTCGTAATTTGATTTAAGCTTTTTACATTTGGGTGGCCGCCATTACGTTTCCGTCAAGATGGCGGCGATATAAAACATGACAATGAGGTGCCCTTTGCTATTGCTACCTCTGTACCAAATTTCGTTCAATTCGGTTTCACAGTGTTTGAATAGATAGGGGGAATTGATTAGCACACAAACATGGCCGCCATCCGCAAATTATTTGGCTGATGACCTTGTAGATTGGTCAAAAATATTTAATATGAAAAGGTATAATGTTGCAAAAATTGGTAGAGATCAGATGATTCGTTTGGTCGTTATTTGATATAAGCTTTCAACATTTGAGTGGTCGCCATTACGTTTTAGTCAAGATTGCGGCAATATAAAACATGACACTGAGGTGGCCTTTGCTAGTGCTACCTCTGTACCAAATTTCATTCAATTTGGTTTCACCGTGTTTGAATAGATAGGGGGAATCGATTAGCAAAAAAACATGGCCGCCATCCGCAAATTATTGGGCTAATGACCCTGTAGATTGGTCGAAAAATATTTAATATGAAAAGGCATAAAGTTGCAAAAATTGGTAGAGATCAGATGATTCGTTTAGTCGTAATTTGATTTAAGCTTTCAACATTTGGGTGGTCGCCATTACGTTTTCGTGAAGATGGCGGCGATATAAAACATGTCACTGAGGTGGCATTTGCTAGTGCTACCTCTGTACCAAATTTCGTTCAATTTGGTTCCACCGTGTTTGAATAGATAGGGGGTATCGATTATCACACAAACATGACCGCTATCCGCAAATTATTGGGCTGATGACCTTGTAGATTGGTCAAAAAGTATTTAATATGAAAAGGCATAACGTTGCAAAATTTGGTAGTGATCAGATGATTCGTTTGGTCGTAATTTGATTTAAGCTTTCAACATTTGGGTGGTCGCTATTACGTTTTCGTGAAGATGGCGGCGATATAAAACATGACACTGAGGTGGCCGTTGCTAGTGCTACCGCTGTATCAAATTTCGTTCAGTTCGGTTTCACCGTGTTTGAATAGATAGGGGGAATCGATTTGTACACAAACAGGGCCACCATCCGCAAATTATTGGGCTGATGACCTTGTAGATTGGTCAAAAGTTTCCTCATATGCAAAGGTATAATGTTGCAAATATTGGTAGAGATCAGATGATTCGTTTGGTCGTAATTTGATTTAAGCTTTTAACATTTGGGTGGCCGCCATTACGTTTCCGTCAAGATGGTTGCGATATAAAACATGGCACTGAGGTGCCCTTTGCTATTGCTACCTCTGTACCGAATTTCGTTCAATTCGGATTCACCGCGATCGAATTGATAGGTGGGGGGACCGACATTCGGAGTACACACACTCACAGACACACACAGACACACAGATAGACACACAATTTTTCGCCCTGTGTTGATCTCATAAGTCTACTTTCATTTTTTGCAAAAATCGAAAGTAGGCTAAAAAAGCTCACAAAAAGAATTAGAAACCATATGATTGGTTCGATTACATGTTTCGCCAATATATTAGCAACATCGTAGCAACATCATAACTGACAAGTATGTTTCTTCTGAATATGTCAAGGTTAGACCTCATCAATGAGATACAGACTGCCGTATCCATTAAGGTGGATTTGTAGTCTTATTACGTCCGATAATATTAAACCACACTGAAGTGGAGGATACATCATACAGCAGCGACGTCTGATTCACTGTAATCGAACCATTGATATGGTTTAATTCTATTTTTGAGCTCTCCTTTTATTTACAATTCTGATAGTAGTTTGTAAGGGTATCCATTTTCTCTTTTATCTTTGTAAACTTAGTTTTAAGATTATTTAAATTCAATCTACGCTGACGAAGGTGTCATTGAACACCGAAACATGTACGTTTTAGCAGTGATTAAACCACATTCTTTAGTGTTTGACGAGGCGGTATAATAATATCAGTCAACACGGATATTAATTATTACCATCGTCATACTGTGCCCGTTTAGACCGGAGTCCGCACGACCACATATGCATTTTACCAATAATCAGTCAGCACGAGAGTCAAAATATCCCGGGGCGCCAGATGGGTTAAAGCAAATCGCAAAAACGACATCAAATGAAAAAAATGCTTTACTGATTTTTGGCTCAATGCAACAATAAGGATAGAAGGAGATTCAACTGGGCATAACACATCATGTAAAATTATCTCATTTTATTTTGAATTTAAAATTGACTGCAAAAATGCTCAAAGCAGCATCATTCATGTGTGGCGACCCACATTACTATTTACACAATGTACAGAAATTTTCCCAACACATTGGACAATTATTTTTGGAAACACAAGTCTGATTATTAGTCCTGTAGACTGTGTTCCAAAATTATATTCATTATTCATGATTAAATCCAGTTCAAATTTAATTGTCTTTACTGGAAATACTGTAGTTCACTGTTTGAATTTTTACATAACATTAACACTCGTAGAATAATTGTTCATAGAATTTTTAACTTTCACTTATTTTTCCAGTTTCAAAAAATATTGTCAAAAAATATTATTATCTTTGAATCAACACAAATTATGTACACATATTAATAACAACATCTGAAAAGTATTTGACCTTGAGCATAGCATTGAAGAACTGTGCTAAGCACAACAAAATTAATTGTTCTTCTGACATTAAACGTTTCGAGAAGTGACTCGATTATGAACTTCAAGTTCCTAACAAAATATATGATTTCTGAATCATCAACTTGATCAATAAATTGTTGAACCATTCAACTAATTGACTTTCCACTTGGAATCATTATTATGAAAAAAATATATATATGGCCATTTTAGTAAGCCTCCGTGGCTTAGGCGGCAGCACGTCGGCCTCTCACCGCTGGGTCCGTGGTTCAAATCCCGGTCACTCCATGTGAGATCTGTGCTGGACAAAACGGAGGCAGACAGGTTTTTCTCCGGGTACTCCGGTTTTCCCTGTCAAAATTTCATTCCAGCAACACTCTCCACTATCATTTCATTTCATCTGTCATTCATTTCATCATTGCCCCAGAGGAGTGCGTCAGGCCTCGGCAGCCGGCACAGTTCATATCCTCGCCGCTAGAGAGGGCTTCATTCATTCCATTCCTGACCCGGTCGGAGACTGGAAGCAGGCTGTGGATTTTCATTATGGCCATTTTAGTAACTTTCACAACTTGCAATTCTTCGACAGAATGCGGAAATAAGAATTGTAGCTTCATAATAGTTCATTTAGTTCATGGCACTAGGATTGAAAACATCCTCCAAATTATTCGTGGTTATAGAATTATTTTTAATTGGCAGTGGCCCATTCTATTATTTTCATAAGAACACAATATTCCAACAACAACGGCAAAGGTCTTCCTCTGAAGAAGAATAAACTACACACATCAAAAAAAGGTTTGCATCACCTCGGTTCCAAGAGTTCCGGAACCTTTAAATACAAAGGGAATAGAGATCAACACAAACAACATTTCAGCTCGTTTTATTGCTCATGAGACCCACACATTGCATGTTGTACCATCATACAGCTAGACTTTCAGCATTTGTGGTCCAGATTGCAGTACACACCACTACCTCTAATACCCAGTAGCACGTCCTCTTGCATTGATGCATGCCTGTATTCGTCGTGGCATACTATCCACAAGTTCATCAAGACACTGTTGGTCCAAATTGTCCCACTCCTCAACGACAATTCGGCGTAAATCTCTCAGAGTGGTTGGTGGGTCAAGACGTCCATAAACAGCCCTTTTCAACATATCCCAGGCATGTTCGATAGGGTTCATGTCTGGCGAACATGCTGGCCACTGTAGTCGAGCGATGTCGTTATCTTGAAGGAACGCATTCACAAGATGTGCACGATGAGGTCGAGAATTGTCGTCCATGAAGACAAATGCCTCTCCAATATTCTGCCGATATGGTTGCACTATGGGTCGGAGGATGTCATTCAGGTATCGTAAAGCCGCTTCGGAGCCTTCCATGACCACCAGTGGCGTACGTCGGCCCCACATAATGCCACCCCAAAACATCAGGGAACCACCACCTTGCTGCACTCGCTGGACAGTGTGTCTAAGACGTTCAGCCTGACCAGGGTGCCTCCAAACACGTCTCCGACGATTGTCTGGTTGAAGGCATATGCGACACTCATCGGTGAAGAGAACGTGATGCCAATTCCGTGGGGTCCATTCAGCATGTTGTTGGGCCCATCTGTACCGCGCTGCATGGTGTCGGGGTTGCAAAGCTGGACCTCGCCATGGACATCGGGAGTGAAGTTGCGCATCATGCAGCCTATTGCGCACAGTTTGAGTTGAAACACGACGTCCTGTGGCTGAACGAAACGCATTATTCAACATGGTGGCATTGCTGTCAGGGTTCCTCCGAGCGGCAATCCGTAAGTAGCGGTCATCCACTACAGTAGTAGCCCTTGGGCGGCCTGAGCGAGGCCTGTCATCGACAGTTCCTGTATCTCTGTACCTCCTCCATGTCCGAACAACATCGCTTTGGTTCACTCTGAGACGCCTGGAAACTTCCCTTGTTGAGAGCCCTTCTTGACACAAAGTAACAATGCGGACGCGATCGAACTGCGGTATTGACCTTCTAGGCATGGTAAAACTACAGACAACATGAGCAGCGTACCTTCGTCCTGGTGGAATGACTGGAACTGATCGGCTGTCGTACCCCCTCCGTCTAATAGGCCCTGCTCATGCATGGTTGTTTACATCTTTGAGCAGTTTTAGTGACATCTATGAACAGTCAAAGGGACTGTATCTTGGATACAATATACACAGTCAACGTCTATATGCCGGAGATCTGGGAACCGAGGTGATGCAAAACTTTTTTTGAAGTGTGTACTATCATGACAAATCCGGGTTCTAGCAAAATCAAAGTCTTAATGGAATCCGTAAACAAGGTTGAAATAAGAACTGATGGTTTTTAAGAAATAACCTTCGGGTCATTCATACGACGAAATGTGTAGTTCCAATACTCCTTCTATAAACCTGAGCCATCGAACCTGCTATTTGATTGATGCTCGAAAAAACCTCTTCATTCCTGCGACTTAAACATGCGCACCTGGGAATGGCATTTCAACTACTCCACACACATAAATTTTCTTCCCAAAATTTATACAATAAATCAAGCCTCTGCTTGTTATCAACACTGGAAGATTTATAAACTTACAAGTTTATTTTATTTTACCATTCAGTTCAACCCGTGAATTTACCATATTTATGATATTCTTTATTTCATTTTCGAATGTGTATCTACGTCATGATTTTATATAAATACAAAAATATCCTATTTGATACAATTATCAATTGCTTCCCGTTTCATGCCTCTCCGTGTTATCTGAAAAATATACTTTGCTCATTGCAAATATTAACTGTTCAACCAGTACTGTAACGTTGGTTGAATGCGGGCTTGCGCTAACCACTCTCCTTCGGAAAATCACCTGTTCCAAACTAGAAATGATTAAACTACTTCATAGGCTCTCTCTCAATAAATGTGATTATTAGAAAATATAAGATCCAAGAATTATTTAGAAAAGTTATGAAAATCATTATTATTATTATTAGTGGATTATTATTATTATTATTTGTTATATTATTTTAAATATATTTAATTATTATTTCATTATGTGAGAATCCACATGTTCGAATCTTCGAATATGGATAAAATATCCATTCCTCAACAACAACAAAAATAACTTTTACAGTTACATCGACGGTTTTCCGTGACTTCCCTAAAATATGAAATATTCAAATAAATGTTCGTTATGCTCGGTCATCGATCCTAAACTGTTCTGAGTGCTGAAAATACTCAGAATAACTCTAATATGTCTAGCGTAAATCATTGCAAGATTTAAATACGAAGACAAATAAATGTGTTGGTCATCTGCAGAAAAATGAGTGTGTTCCAATTAGCTAGGCATAATATAAAGTCAAAATGTGGCTTACATTTCTTGATGGTCTTGAAGCGTAGTGAACCTGGTCTGTACCAGATTTATCCAGAAACATGCCCTGTCGGACACGCACGTCTAATCCTTGTATCGGCCGCCATTATATACCCACAATCCGTCTAACAAGACATAGTGGTAATATCTCTTGACGTTTGAAGTAACTGTTGATCCATTTTAATATTGGCTCCTGTTAAAACCACAGCCGTTCGCTTAAATGGGGTCAGATCTAAGTGATCTATTCTCAAATATGTCAGTTGTAACATAACTCACGGTAATCGTTTCAGTACAAGAAAACACTGACAGTCTAACCAATCAACGGCTGTTCTGAAGATCGTTCCCTGAGCATGGCTTCTCACCATCTATCATGCGCGAAGCAACTTATAGTTTCCCATCGTCGGCTAATGAACAACACCGTTATAGACTGGCCTTCAATATACTGAAAGATCGGAGTGGTTATTAAGTTACAAATATGAAACTGACTGAATTGGACTAAAATATCCAAGTATTAGATTATTACTGGTCTGTGACAAAGTACTAATTCTAGACAAAGTCTAGCATATGTCCATGTAGAAATAAAAATATTTCACCAGTGTCCGTTGAAAAATAATCAATCACCTTAGTGATTCTCTCTGCCGAAAACTTACTAAGTTCCACATGTTCGCAGCACTTTTGTGACTATCACAACTTTGAAAATAACTTCTGCGTAGATCCGGCAACCATGTGCCTTGGCTCAGCGTAGCAGCACCTTGCTAGGCAAGTGCTTGTGTCGAAGTGAGCTGAAGTTGCTTGAGCCGGCCGGCTTTTATTCAAAACGGTCAGGGTCACGCTGAATCAGCTGAAATCTAGAAATCCTCATATCTCTGGTATCCCTGGTCCGATTTACTTGATACTAAGTGCATTCTCTTTCATTTGGCCGTGCCAGTAATCTGATCCAAGTCTCAAGTCTCTACTCCATGGCTAACTATTTAATCAATAAATAGTCTCGACCTCTGCTATTACTTGCTACGTCACTTGACATGCTCTTAGCTGCATAAAATTTCCAATTGCTTCTAGAAGCAATGGAGCGCGATATTCAAATATCTCAACTTTCAAAAGCGGCTGTAGCCTTTCCCTTGATATCTAGGTGTCTGAATCTTGGAATACCCATTCCTAGAGTTGGGCACAATACTGGTTAATGTTTACTAGAAGAACAAATGAAAAACTAAACAAAAATGTGGTAAATAATAGACGGGAGGAAAATTAATGCCCTCAACCCTCGAAGAAAGAGAATTAAGGGACTTGGAAAAAAAGGAGAGCCATGAAAGGCAGTTAGGAAAATTAAAGAGAGAAGAGAATCAGCAAGCATCAAAGACACTGGAAAAAGGGGGAAAACCGGGACCAGCTAATTTCTTGGGGTCACCTACTCACAAACTTACCAGCCGTAATCCCTTCAGGATGTAGCACTATCCTGGGTACACCAGATATGGTGGGGCTGCACCCACTCTACCTCCTTTAGGGCCTTGTAGACCTACAGGTCTGACGTTTGTTTTTGGCCGGTTGCCGTGAAATCCCCGCATCCTGTGTGCTAACCAATCAACCTCCTTCCTTCCTTCTGAGCGTCCGTGCGTGCGTGCATGCAGTTGTTACTGCGCATGTTCACAATAAGGAGGCTTGCTGGCTGGCCGGAGACCTCTACGCAACAAGCAAGCACCGGCCAAAATCAAACGTCAGACCTATACAGAAGGCAGCAGATACGAGGAAAATAAACGAAGAAGTCTGACCCGTCGAAGAATGAGGGATCAGGAAGGATGAGACAAGGGCCAATAAAGGCGGGATAGTGAAAGATACTGTATAGCCTTTAAGGGCTGATACGGTGTGTAAGGGATGAGGGGTGTAGAAGTGTGTGAAGGTTGGTTATAGGGGGTGGCTTTTACAATTGTGTTATGGGGAGTGGTTGCTGAAGTGAGAGGTAATATGGGAAGGGCTTCCGGATGCTCAGGATGTTTGGTTTACACGGGGTTGGAGCGTTTTAGTTAATAAAAGAGCGTCAGGCTACTTGCCTGCGTGCGGGCGGTACGTGTGCGAATGTAAAGTGAGCGGAACTTGCTGACCGGTACTTTGCTGCAGGTTGGACGACGAACTGCTTACCTAATGAATACAGCTAATTAAATAATACCGGACCCTACTAGGTCAGGGTGGGAGGGTAAGGGGGTTATCGTGCAATTAAATAAACAAACAGACCAATGATGCTAGTGTTTAGGCAGTTTAATTATTACTGCAATGTGTGAAGTGCTATGACTTCACTAGTCAGCTTCAGTGCTTATGTCTTTGGTGTTGAACAAATACATAGTGTGATAAGGGTTGAGTGTAGGGTGTATGTGTAAGGATAACTCTCGTGAGCACACTCACCTGGCGTCTGTCCGTGTCAGGCCATAGTGATGCAATAAGTGTGGTGTGTTTTGTAGTGTTGGAGATAGGGTCTGAAAGGTGTGTAGAGATATGGGGGAAGATAGTGTAGTTTAGGGGGTGCAGCCCTCTAAGATCCCTAGGGGATCTTAGGGATGCAACAATACGCTATGCCTCGGGCATTCATATACCGTCGGGGTCGGAAGAGAACAAAAGTTGACCAAGGGAGGTCAACAGGAAGGATGACAGAGAGGAGCCTGGCACAGGTAAGTGGAAGTAATGCCGGACTCAACTGGAGCCCCGTGGTCCAAACCCATGCCCCACTATAATGAAAATGAACCAGCCTATTACAACTAACCACTGACTTAGTAGGAACTTGTTGTTTTTAGGGCGTATGACCTTTAGTGCTCCGAGGATCCGAGGACATGTTCGGCTCGCCAGAGTTTGTAGCTGCTCCTAGGTGGACACCCATGGGTGAGCTACAATTACCGTCACGTGTGGAGAGTTGTCTGGGGAGAAGAGTGTGAATGAAAGGACGAGGAATTGGAAGGTGGCGGCTGTGGCCGATAGTTAGGGACCAATCCCAGCATTTGCCTGGAAGGAAGATGAAAAACCACAGAAGACCATCTTCAAGGTTGCCGACGGGGGGATTCGGACCGCCTTGCCTCCCGGATATGAGCGAATGCCAGCAGCCACGCCGCAACGACCACGGCAAACTCACCCGGTATTATATTATATGATCCATATGGGATTAACTATAAATTACCAAATTCACATGGAACCACCTACAGGATATTGGGGTTAGTCAAGATTCCTTAGTAGGAATGTTAATAGAATCATCAATAACTGTGAATTAAAATTCACTGGCAGTGAAAGCAAATATACCGTCTTTTTGGAAGCCTTGAAAGGGAGGAGGGGACTGTTTGAGCTTTTAGTTCTCGCAGTGAAGAGGCGTAGGTGCGCTTTATAAAAATGGAGGTAGTTCGCAGTTCGCTACTACTGTGGGGGTCCGGGCGCGGATACCAAGAGCACGCTGATGAGCCATCTTCGTGTCCTAGATGAAACCATACACACGACACGGCACAAACCTAGAAAAAGTGCTGAGTTTTAACTACTGTAGTTGACAACCATCAATTTTCAGACCACCCAAACATTACATCCAACTGAACCTGGACGAAGGAGCGCAGAAAGAGTCTTAGCTATATTAATATGAAGAGGTTTTTGGAGGAGATTTGCCGATGACATCGTCATCTTGGCCGACAAGCCTGAGGATTTGAATGAGTTTTTGAATGGTATGGACTCCGTCTTGAGGAAAGAATTCATGATGAAAATTAATAAATGTAAAACAAAAATACTGGAATGCAGCCGAAATCAATCAGAAACCTCTATGGACATCAAATTGGCAGGTGAAAAGCTGAAGGAACTAGGAGACTTACTTAGGAAGCAAAATAACCAGTGATGAACGAAGCAAAGAGGATATAAAAAGTAGGTTAGCTCAGGCAGGAAAGCATTTCTACAAAAAAGGAATCTGTTGACATCGAATATAGATTTAGGTATTAGGAAGTCGTTTTTGAAAGCCTTTGTCTGGAGCGTGGCGCTCTATGGAAGTGAAACTTGGACTCTTGGTGCAGCAGAAAGGAGGAGAATTGAAGCGTTTGAAAAGTGGTGTTACAGGAGAATGATGAAGATCAGATGGGTAGATAGGGTTACAAACGAAGAGGTATTAAGACGAATGGAAGAGGAGAGATGTTTCTGGCGACTGCTAATGTAGAGAAGAGATAGGTTGGTAGGACACATACTAAGACACCCAGGAATAGCAAGCTTAGTTATGGAAGGAAGGGTCGAGGACAAGAACTGTAGGGGTAGACCAAGGTTAGAATATGTTAAACAGATTGCCTCAGATGTAGGGTGTGGTAGCTATGTAGAGATGAAACGATTAGCTCAGGACAGGGAAGCATGGAGAGCTGCATCAAACCAGTCAAAAGACTGAAGACTCAAACAACAACAGAAAGCCTGATCAGTTAGATTCAATCGCGCTCAGACTGGCATAACAAAAACCCGAATGAAATCAACACGGCTATCCAACCGAATATTTGCTTTTCTCCCTGAGAAAAAGACAAAGTGGCCTGGTTCAGTGAAGTAGAGGAAGATCTGTTGGAGATTGGCATAACATGAGAAGATATCCAGGAGCGTGGCCCACTTGGGGAAAAACTTCAGAAACATCGGATTTTTCAACCTAATCCGAAACTAAACAAGATGTTCAGTGAAGAACATATAGCCTACTTTCTCCTAAATGCATGGGTATTGTTATAACTCTTTGTCCTTTTCAAGGAGTATGATTGAATGTTGGTTGTAGTAGCTTGTTGAAATACAACGTGTTATACGGATATTAAACTTGAATATGAGGTGCCCTTTGCTAGTGCTACCTCTGTACGAAATTTCAATCAGTTCGGATTCACCGTGGTTGAATTGATATGGTGAATCGATTTGAACACATACATGGCCGCTTTCTGCAAACTATTGGGCTGATGACCTTGTTGTTCAGTCAACAGATGCTCCCCACAAAAAGGTATGTTGTTGCAAAATTTGGTAGGGATCAAATGATTAGGTTGGTCGTAATTTGATTTAAGCTTTTAACATTTGGGTGGCAGCCATTTAGTTTCCGTCAAGATGGCGACGATATAAAACATGACACTGAGTTGCCTTTTGTGAGTGCTACCTTTGTACCAAATGACGTTCAATTCAGTTTCACCATGTTTAAATTAATAGGGGGAATCGATTTGCACACATACTGCACATGGCCGCTATCTGCAAACTATTGGGCTAATGACCTTGTAGTTTGGTCAAAAGATGTTTACCACATAAAGGTATGTTGTTGCAAAATTTAGTAGAGATCAGATGATTAGGTTGGTCGTAATTTGATTTAAGCTTTTGACATTTGGGTGGCCGCCATTACGGTTTCGTCAAGATGGCGGCAATATAAAACATGACACTGAGGTGCCCTTTGCTAGTGCTACCTCTGTACCAAATTACGTTCAATTCGGTTACACCGCGTTTGAATAGATAGGGGAATCGATTTGCACACATACATGGCCGCCATCCGCAAATTATTGGGCTGATGACCTTGTATGCTGGTCAAAAGATTCTCCATACATGAAGGTATAATGTTGCCAAATTTGGCAGAGATCAGATGATTAGGTTGGTCGTAATTTCATTTAAGCTTTTATCATTTGGGCGGCCGCCATTACGGTTCCGTCAAGATGGCGGCGATATAAAACATGACACTGAGGTGCCCTAAGCTAGTGCTACCTCTGTACCAAATTTCGTTCAATTCGGTTTCACCGTGTTTGAATTGATAGGGAGAATCGATTTGCACACATACATGGCCGCCATCTGCAATCTATTGGGCTGATGACATTGTAGTTTCGTCAACGGACGCTCGCTATACAAGTATATGTTGTTGCAAAATTTGGTAGAGATCGGATGATTAGAGTAAGTTAGTCGTAATTTGATTTAAACTTTGAACATTCGGGTGGCCGCCCTTACGTTCCCGTCAAGATGACGGCGATATAAAACATGACATTGAGGGGGGGGGGGACCTTTGCTAGTGCTACTGTACCTCTGCACCAAATTTTGTTGAATTCGGTTTTACCGTGTTTGAATTTATATGGGGGGAGGGGGGGGACAGACAGACATTCATTCAGAGTACACACACACAGTCACACAATTCTTGGCCTTGTGTTGATCTCATAAGTCTACTTTCATTTCTTGCAAAAATCGAAAGTAGGCTAAAAACCGGGAAGGCGTGGACGACGGAGAGAAAGATGCAACATCGATTGCGTATGAAAGATAACTGGGCCAATATTAAAATGCAGATGAAGCAGTTGACATGACGTGGTCCTTAGTTGGTCGTAACGGAGCGAGAAGAAGAATAGCAACAACAACAAGAAGTTTCGTGACGAACTAAAGAGCCCACTTTTCTTAAAATTTAAGATTCATGCCAATGATTAATCTATATGAATCTATCTAGAATAACGTCGAAATTACGTTGGTAATACCGAAATTTCTAATTAGTTCGAAATACTATATACTTGGCAGAATGTAGCCTAATAGAGAACTACAGTTGGCAGCCCTGGTGACTGAATATATTCTTAGTTCCATCTCTTAAGGTACAGAATACCAAATTTGGTTGAAGTCCAATGGATAGCATGGACGTTACATGCAGTTAAACATTGGATCTAACAGCACGCGTAAAATCATCTTGGCAACAATGACATACATATATTGGTCAGAAATAATCTGAAATAATATGATCTATTGTTGTGTCAATTTTGAATGAAATCCATTAGTTAGTATAGAAGTTACATGCATTTTAAAATTGGATCTATCAGCAGGCTTAGAATCATGTTGGCAGCACTGACGTATATTAGTTACTCCAAATTAATCTACAATGCCAGGTACTATACGTGTGCAAAGTTTAGAGCTATTGGCTTGCATACTTTCTGATATATCTCAGAAGGTTACATTTGGTCATTATCTGGTTCTTGCAATTAGGTCTTCAATTGTCTGTATCCACAAATTTAGCGTATTAATAAATCCTTGAATCTTTCCCTTACTAGACAGTATATTTTCGTTTCTACCTTGTATTATTCTGTTTATTTCGTTCAAGTGTATGAAAATATTGGAAATATATGTCAAATGAGATACCAATTCATCATTTGCAAATAAATGTACCATACCATACATACCATGTCCCTCAATAGTCAAAAATGCAAGTACCTCCTCATTAAGTTCAAACATTCGCTTTAACACTTTACCTCGAGATAACCATCGTACTTCTGTATGGAGAAAAAGTGTAGTATGCTCTGATACCATTTCTTGACACGAAACGTTAAAAAGCCACATATTTTGAGGGCGCGATTTGATGAAGTTCACGACTTTTACTACTTCGTCCATCACAATTTACAGAGGAGATGGCAAAGACTTAGCAGGAATTGTCAGTTCGCAAGTTAGGATTTACTTCGCGTAATATACCCACGAATCCTTTCACTCGGCCTGTCATATAAGCGGCTCCGTCTGTACAAACACTAATGCAATCCTCCCTTGTGAATTCATTACGGACCACACATTCATTAGGCGTACTGTGCCCAACTCTAGGAATGGGTATTCCAAGATTCAGACACCTAGATATCAAGGGAAAGGCTGTAGCCGCTTTAGAAAGTTGAGATATTTGAATATCGCGCTACATTGCTTCTCGAAGCAATTGGAAAGAATATACCGATACTTGCATGTCAAGTGACGTAGCGAGTAATAGCAGAGGTCGAGGCTATTTATTGATTAAATAGTTAACCATGGAGTAGAGACTTGAGACTGGGATCAGATTACTGGCACGGCCAAATGAAAGAGAATGCACTTAGTATCAAGTAAATCGGACAAGGGATACCAGAGATATGATGATTTCTAGATTTCAGCGTGATGACGCGTGACCCTGGCAGTTTTGAATAAAAGCCGGCCGGCCGAGGCATCGATAGCTCATTCCAACACAAGCACTTGCCGAGCAAGTTGCTGCTACGCTGAGCCAAGGCACATGGTTGCCGGATCTACGCAGAAGTTATTGTCAAAGTTGTGATAGTCACAAAAGTGCTGCGCTACGAGGTGGAACTTAGTAAGTTTCCGGCAAGGAGAATCACTGAGGTGATTGATTTTTTTTCTACAGACACTGGTAGAAATATTTTTATATTTCTACATGGACATATGCTAGACTTTGTCTAGAATTAGTACTTTGTCACAGTCCAGTAATAACCTAATACTTGGATATTTAAATCCATTTCAGTCAGTTTTCATATTTGTAACTTAATAACCACTCCGATCTATCAGTACACTGAAGACCAGTCTATCACGGTGTTGTTCATTAGTCTACGCAGGGAAACTACATGTTGCATCGCGCATGGTAGATGGTGATAAACCATGCCCAGGGAACGATCTTCAGGACAGCCGTTGATTGGTTAGACAGTCAGTGTTTTCTTGTACTGAAAAGATTACCGTGAGTTACGTTACAACTGACATATCTAAGAATAGATCACTTAGATCTGACCCCATTTAAACAAACTGTTATGGCTTTGATAGAAGCCCATATTAAAATGGAACAACAGTTACTTCAAACGTCAAGAGATACTACCACTATGTCTTACTAGACGGATTGTGGGTATATAATGGCGGCCGATACAAGGATTATACATGCTTGTCCGATAGGGCATGTCCATGGATAAATCTGGTACAGACCAGGTTTACTACGCTTCAAGACCATCAAGAAATGTAAGCCACATTTGAATTATATTATACCTAGCTAATTGGAACAAACTATTTTTCTGCTGATGACCAACACATTTTTTCATCGTATTTAAATCTTGCAATGATTTACGCAAGACTTATTAGAGTTATTCTGAGGATTTTCAACACTCAGAACAGTTTAGGATCGATGACCGAGCATTTCGAGCATTTATTTGAATATTTTATATTTTTGGGAAATCACGGTAATCAGCCGATGTAACTGTAAAAGTAAATAATTATTTTTTGTTGAGGAATGGATATTTTTTCCATATTCGAAGGTTCGAACATGTGGATTCTCACATAATGAGATGATAATTAAACATATTCAAAATAATATAACAAATAATAATAATAATAATCCACTAATAATAATAATAATTTTTATAATTTTTCGAAATAATTCTTGGATATTATATTTTATAATAATCATATGTATTGAAAGAGAGCCTATAAAGTAGTTTAATCATTTCTAGTTTGGAACAGGAGATTTTCCGAAGGAGAGCGGTTAGCGCAAGCCCGCATTCAACCAACATTTCAGTTCTGGTTGAACAGTTAATATTTGCATTGAGCAAAGTATATTTTTCAGATAACACGGAGAGGCATGGAACGGGAAGCAAATGATATTTGTATCAAATAGGATATTTTTGTATTTATATAAAATCATGACGTAAATACACTCGAAAGTGAAATAAAGATTTTCATAAGTATGGTAAATTCACGGGTTGAACTGAATGGTAAAATAAAATAAACTTGTAAGTTTATTAATCTTCCAGTGTTGATAACAAGCAGAGGCTTGATTTATTGTATAAATTTCGGGAAGAAAATTTATATGTGTGGAGTAGTTGAAATGCCATTCCCAGGTGCGCATGTTTAAGTCGCAGGAATGAGGAGGTTTTTTCGAGCATCAATCAAATAGCAGGTTCGATGGCTCAGGTTTATAGTAGGAGTATTGGAACTACACATTTCGTCGTATGAATGACCCGAAGGTTATTTCTTAGAAACCATCAGTTCTTATTTCAACCTTGTTTACGAATTCCATTTTAGACTTTGATTTTGCTAGAACCCGGATTTGTCATGATAGTAGTTTATTCTTCTTCAGAGGAAGACCTTTGCCGTTGTTGTTGGAATATTGTGTTCTTACACAAGTAATAGAATGGGCCACTGCCAATTAAAAATAATTCTTTAACCACGAATAATTTGAAGGATAATTTCAATCCTAGTGCCATGAACCAAATGAATTTATTATGAAGCTATAATTCTTATTTCCGCATTCTGTCGAAGAATTGCAAGTTGTGAAAATTACTAAAATGGCCATGAATATAAATATATTTTTCATAATAATGATTCCAAGTGGAAAATTGAATAGTTGAATGGCTGAACAATTTATTGATCAAGTTGACGATTCAGAAATCATATATTTTGTTAGGAACTTGAAGTTCATAATCGAGTCACTTCTCGAATGTTTAATGTCAGAAGAACAATTAATTTTTGTTGTGCTTCGCACAGTTCTTCGATGCTATGCTCAAGGTCAAATACTTTTCAGATGTTATTAATATGTGTAAATAATTTGTGTTGATTCAGAAATAATATTTTTCGACAATATATTTTTGAAACTGGAAAAATAAGTGAAAGTTAAAAATTCTATGAACATTTATTCTACGAGCGTTAACATTATGTAAAAATTCAAACAGTGATCTACGATATTTCCAGTAGAGACAATTAAATTTGAACTGGATTTAATAATAAATAATTTTGGAACACAGTCTACAGGACTGACAATCAGACTTGTGTTTCCAAAAAATAATTGTCAAATGTGTTTGGAAAATTTCTGTATATTGTGTAAATAGGAGTGTGGATCGCCACACGTGAATGATGCTGTTTTGAGTATTTTTGCAGTCAATTTTAACTTCAAAATAAACTGAGATAATTTTACTTGATGTGTTACGCCCAATTGAATCTCCTTCTTTCCTTATTGTTGCATTCAGCCAAAAATCAGTAAAGCAATTTTTAGCCTACTTTTCACATTTTGCAAAAATGAGGAAAAAGTAGACTTATGAGATCGATCCGGGAAAATGTGTGTCTGTCTGTCTGTCTGTCTGTCTGTCTGTCTGTCTGTCTGTCTGTCTGTCCGTCTGTCTGTCTGTCTGTCTGTCCTTCTGTCTGTCTGTCTGGCTGTGTGTGTGTCCCCCCCTATCAACTCCTAAACGGCTGCAGCAATCAAAACCAAATTTAGTATGAGTAAAGATGTGCACCGGAATAGCTCACGTCCATATTTGAAAATGATGTCAGTGCTACCAACTGCTGAAAAAACGCACTAGAAATTTGAGCTCCATGTTGGATATCTTGCAAGGTATGCATGGGAGCTATTCCAAAATTGGCACACATGTAGATAAGACTATTTCAGTTTAATTTCCAGGAGGCCAACCATGACAGTGTTGCCAAAATAATGTTAAGCCTTCTGATAGGTCCAATGTTTAAATGCATATAACTTATACACTATCAATTGGATTTCAACCAAATTTTGTATGTAATATCTGTACATAAACAGATATGACTGAGCGTATTCATAAGGCCACCAGGGCTGCCAACTGTTAATAATTGCTCTCTCTATTTTTTCATCCAAAAACCTATATATCAGAAAGTATGCAAGCCAACAGCTTTAAACTATGCACACGTATATTATGACATTTTAAATTAATTTGGAGTAACTTATATACGTCAGTTCTACCAACATGATTATAAACCTGCTGATAGTACCAATTTTTAAATACATGTAACTTCTATACTATCAGTTGGATTTCAACCAAATTTCATATGTGCTATGTATACCATAACAGATATTACTATTAGTATTGTGAAGAGCAATCAGGGCTGCCAACTGTTAATAAATGCTGTCTATATTTTTTTTTACCCTAATATCAATATATCAGAAAGTATGCAAGCCAACAGCTCTATACTTTGCACACGTATAGCACCTGACATTCTAGATTAATTTGGAGTAATTAATACAAGACAGTGCTGCCAACATGATTCTATGCCTGATGATATGTCCAATTTTAAAATACATGCAACTTCTATACTAACAAATGTACTTCATCCAAAATTGGCACAAAAAGATATCATAATATTTCAGATCATTTCTGACCAGCACACGCATGACATTGTTGCCAACATGCTTTTACGCGTGCTGATAGATCCAATGTCAAACTGCATGTAACGTCCATTGGACTTCAACCAAATTTTGTATTCTGTACCTTAAGAGATGGAACTAAGAATATATTCAGTCACCAGGGCTGCCAACTGTAGTGCTCTATTAAGCTACATTATACCAGGTATATTTTGAACTAATTAGATATTTCGATATTACCAACATAATTTCGTCATTATTCTAGATAGGTTCATATACTGTAGAATAATAATTGGCATGAAAAGTAGGCTGTATAGTTCTTCACGGAACTTCTTGTTTCATTTGATGTCGTTTTTGCGATTTGCTTTAACCCATCTGGCGCTCCGGGATATTTTGACTCTCGTGCTGACTGATTATTGGTAAAATGCATATGTGGTCGTGCGGACTTCGGTCTAAACGGGCGCAGTACGAAATATTTCTTCACCAGTTGCTCGCTCGGGTAGCTCTTTGTAAAAAGAGGAATTAGTTGCAATTGCAGCCCCATCATTATACTGTACCTCATGTAGGAAAGAAGTAGTGTGCAACCCCCAATATCGGTGGACTCGTCGATCTGAAATGAGAACATTCGACTGCTCTTTATTTTCTCCTTCATAATGCCTTCGATGTCACTGGACATGTCACTATCTCGGCGGCTGATTGTGTTAGCTGAGACAGGAAGTTTTGAAATGTCAGTAGCAGCCTATAAACCCAGGACTATTTCTTACCATTAACAACGTTTCTGCTATTGCGTGTGGTTTCTTGGCCTTTACGATAAGTTCAGCAACCTGTACCTTTTGCGAAACACGTACCGACGTAGTCATGAGCGTCACTTGTTTATTTCTTTTGTTCCAACGACTGACGAAAATAATTCACATCCTTACTTAATACAGAGGATTTTTTTGTTGACGTTTCAATTTATGGGGAGTCATAGCACTATTACTGAGTTGTTCACCACGCACAACACACTCGGGTTTGGGCATGTTTTGTCACCAAGCAAAAGAAAACTATATTGCCGGTTAACAACTTTCTGTTTCTTGTTTTCGGGATGGATAGTTTCACTACCTGCACTTGAGGATGGACTACTATGCACAAGGAACTTATTCATATCGAAAATGGAAAGAAAAAGTAGTTTATTAACATTGTAATAGTAGATAGTGAGATTGGTATTGCATAGCAATCGCAATATTCTCAACAACTGCAGAGCATAGCTTTGATAGAACTGCACTGAAATACTGTAATATTAGAACAAGGCAATGAAGTAATAAAAGTGAGGGACATATTTGGTAATCCCCGCAAGTTTAGTTAAAGGCACGTATAGGCAGCCGTACACAAAATATGCGGCGTTACAAAGAACTCTCTTGTTATCGGGTGTTGAACTCATAGTCTATTAAAACACCGGCCGTGAAAGCCAATATACCATCTTTTCACAGTCTATTATTGTATGGTGCGGCGCTTTCTCTGCGGCGACCACACAGCATGACGCCTTCAACCCATCGAACCGGCCCAATATTACATACGAGAATACAAATACCCTAAACGATATTGTATAAAAATATTGAGTAAGTAAATTACACTTAATTTCTACAAAAACATATTTTTTTATTAATTCAGCCAATGGCCATTTTTATTTTATTTTTTTGAGGACGGGTCAGGGAAGGGATTATGGAAGGAAATCGGCCGTGGACCTATGGAAGGATCCGTCCCGGAATTAGCCTGGTAGTGAAAATGGGAAACCACGAAAACCATTTTCAGGACGGCCGAGGTGGCATTCGAACCCACGCTCTCCTGATGCCTGCGAGACACGAGGTAGCGCGTTAGCGGTCACGGCCACGTAGGCCGGTTCTACAAAAACATAACAGTTATCAACAAGTATTAAATAATAAACAAGCGCCTTCTTACATAAAATCGAAGTACGCGGCACACTTTGGTACACCGGTTGCGGAACACTGCCATAGAGTGTGAATCCAAATGAAAAAATTCCTCTCGGCACGCCGGAAGGCGGAGGTAGATTTCACCGGGAAAACTAGAGGATATGCGAAAATAGGCAGGATATGCAGGTTTTCGAAGAAGGATCAGACCTCATTTATTGCGAGAAAGTATTTTACAATTGGCGCTTAATTAACTTAGCTTTTCGTTTTTTATGCATATTTTTAACATTTTATTGTCTTATGGGGACGGTTACCTTCTCGTCATTTAGGGTCCATGTTCATACTTGTGGTCACACTGTCCTTATGCAAGGTTTCGACACTGATGTGTAACTATCTAGCGGTCTGTTACTTCTTCACGCAAAATTTTATCTCTTGCAGAGATGTTGGTTGGTTCCTCAGTTCAGGGGCTGCGACAACGCGGTCATGTAGCCCCGTGTACTTTGGGTGTGTGTAGAATCTGTCTGATATACGGTGTTAATTGTGACGGCTGTATTAGTCTGTAATTCTGGTAAGGACTGCGGACGGTCAATTTCAAGTAGTAGTTCCTAATTTTGCTACCAAATACTACAGTCATCGGCACCTAGTTGTGAACGTGGCAACTAGATGCCACCGCAACCAGCTACTCGCAACGAACGTTGGAACTTCCCCTCCAAAGGAAGGCATACTGAGGGACTTTTAGTGTTCTTAGAAAATACGACGACTTCGGCCGGCTTTGAACCCACGACCTTGGGCATAGTTCAGCATGCAACCAGTTACCTCACCGAAGCCGCTTCCCACAGAGTCAGGTGGAAAAATGAATGTGATATCGTGCAATGGTGTTGTCATGGCAACGTCTGATGGCTCATCCCTCATCAATTCAGTAGTGTTGTCATGGCAACGTCTGATGGCACTTGGCATTTTCTTCTAATTCGGAAATCATTTTGCTCATCCCTTGGCGTAAGGGTGGGTCATATCAAAAATTCTTTCAGACAAACGTTTTAGGTAATTATTAGGGGAATATTGTCCATTTTGTACGGTTTTGATATTGTGCCTATTAAGAGAGATATGATTAATGTTTCCCGAAAAAAACACTTTTTCTCACCCCTTTGGTCAATGGTTGATGCTGTCAAAAAACTTTTCAAGCATAACGTTTTGGGCCTTATCCGACACATAGTATAAAATTTGAATGGATTCCATATTTCAAATATTAAGAGAGTTATAGCGATATTTCACTTTTTCGAAAAAAGTCCCCATTTTCACCCCCTTCGACCGATTGTGCCCATTAACGAACTCGACCGAGATTTTATAGGGATACATATTATGTAAAAAATTCAAAGTGATTGGTGAAAAATTACGGTAGTTATCGTGTCCACAAGAAAGTGATAAAAATTATATATAAACGTTTGAACTGATGGTGGTTTTGGGGTCTAAGGGATGTGAAACGCGAAGATATGTCGAAACTTTTCGGAAGTCGAAACATGGTACCCATTGCAACAGTTAGCTTTCTAATGAAATCTACCTAAAACAAGAAGTTCCGTGAAGAACTATAGAGCCTACTTTTCACGCCAATGATTATTCTACAGAATATGAACCTATCTAGAATAATGACGAAATTAAGTTGGTAATATCGAAATATCTAATTAGTACAAAATATACCTGGTATAATGTAGCCTAATAGAGCACTACAGTTGGCAGCCCTGGTGACTGAATATATCCTTAGTTCCATCTCTTAAGGTACAGAATACAAAATTTGGTTCAAGACCAATGGAGAGCATGGACGTTACATGCAGTTAAACATTGGATCTAACAGCGCGCGTAAAATCATGTTGGCAACAATGTCATGCATGTATTGATCAGAAATAATCTGAAATAATATGATCTATTGTTGTGCCAATTTTGAATTAAATCCATTAGTTAGCTTAGAAGTTACATATATTTTAAAGTTGGACCTATCAGCAGGCTTAGAATCATGTTGGCAGCACTGACGTATATTAGTTACTCCAAATTAATCTAGAATGCCAGGTACTATACGTGTGGAAAGTTTAGAGCTATTGGCTTGCATACTTTCTGATTTATTGATATTAGGGTAACAAAAATAGAAACTGCATTTATTAACAGTTGGCAGCCTTGGTTGCTCTTAAGAATACGCATAGTCATATCTGTTATGGTATATAACACATACGAAATTTGGTTGAAATCTAATTGATAGTATAGAAGTTACATGTATTTAAAGTTGGACTTCTCAGCAGGCTTTGAATCATGTTGGTAGCAGTGACGTATATAAGTTACTCCAAATTAATATAGAATGTCAGGTACTATACGTGTGCGTAGTTTAAAGCTGTCGGCTAGCATACTTTCTGATATATTGGTATTTGGATAAAGAAAATAGAGAGAGCAATTATTAACAGTTGGCAGCCCTGGTGGCTCTTAAGAATACGCTCAGTCATATCTGTTTATGTACAGATATTACATACAAAATTTAGTTGAAATCCAATTGATAGTGTAGAAGTTATATGCATTTAAACATTGGACCTATCAGAAGGCTTAAAATTATTTTGGCAACACTGTCTTGGTTGGCCTCCTGGAAATTAAACTGAAATAGTCTTATCTACATGTGTGCCAATTTTGGAATAGCTCCCATGCATATCTTGCAAGATATCCAACATAAAGCTCAAATTTCTAGTGCGTTTTTTTCAGCATTTGGTAGCACCGACATTATTTTCAAATATGGACGTGAGATATTCCGGTGCACGTCTTTACTCATACTAAATTTGGTTTTGATTGCTGCAGCCGTTTAGGAGCTGATAGGGGGGGGGGGACACTCACACAGCCAGCCAGACAGACAGAAGAACAGACAGACAGACAGACACACATTTTCCCGGATCGATCTCATAAGTCTACTTTTTCCTCACTTTTGCAAAATGTAAAAAGTAGGCTAATAATAAAAACAATATAGTACATTATGCAACGAGCCTATAATGGCAATAAACAAGACACGAGTATGTTAGTAAAACGAGCGAAGCGAGTTTTATAATTTCCATACGAACGTCTTAATTGCCATTATAGGCGAGTTGCATACGACTGTTTATGTTCGACGATAATTATAACTATTTTATGTTCTAACATAAATATCCATAAATATCTGTCGAGTTTTATGTACTGAACGGAGCGCATGGGACGCAGAGAATACCTTGCATTTTACCATGGCCACCTCGAATACCCCACTATGACACTAGGCCACGCGGTGAAATTTAAAATAGAAGGCCGTGAAACGCAGGTGCGATGCTATCCTCACCTAATTGGTCACACAACTGTTTCTTGAGCTCTGATTGGTGGGAGAAACTGTTTCATAATGAAAAATAGTGTTATAATGACCCTCATTATGATACAGTTTTCTGACATATAATATTTACATTTCGACATCGTCGAACATATATAAATGTCTGCACTAACTTACAAACCCATTGTCAGTTGTAGCTCTTCGGTGGGTCACCACGATTATACCATGTTTATAATACTAGCAGTAGTGCCCGGCTTCGCCCGGTGGATTTATTTGTTTTATGGATGATAATGAATACTACTACAGAACTGGAGCGCTCAAGCATAAGGATCGGAAAGCACCAATAACCTCAGTATACTGCACCAACACCATCGCCCTTATACAGAGGCATACTATTGTCATGATGATAAATGTTTTAAGGGGCCTTAGAAATCTTTTTTGCACTAATTACTCCTCATTTCTGCAATTTATTAGCAATTCTGCACTGGTTTGGGCGAGGTGACGCAGCCCAGGCAACAATAGACTTATGTATTATTGAAGCTGTTCGGGAGCGCTTATTCTTCCGACTTACTGAACAAAAATCAATCTATAAGGTTACCTGAGAGGTGTAGCCTAATGCTACATAGCCTAAACTATTCCTCTTGAATCTGGCTATCATATACAAAAAGAATTTTTCGAATCCGACTGGTAGCTCCAGAGATTAGCGCGTTTAAACACACAAACAAACTCTTCAGCTTTATTATATTCGTATAGATATGAACAATACGTAAACACCACTCCTGGAAAAAAGTACATGTATTAGTGTTGATCACTATTACAATGGGGAAAATTTTACGATTACGCATTTCGACCATCAGATCTTGATCACTGAGTTGAGGTATAAATGTATAAAGTGCGTTCAAAAAGTAACAAGCCGGAGGCTGGAATGCGCAAACCGGTGACGACATCGGCTAATCGTGGCGTGTGTAACGAGGTGTGGTTCTGACGAGAGTGTGGAAGGTCACAGCCCGTCGCTAAAGGGCACGCGTGCACGTCACGTGACGATACGAAGCGAGCAGCAGCATGCATCAATCGTCTAACCAGGACCAAGGCAGTAGGCCGTTCGACATGCTTCCTGGTGTGGTTGAAGACTGCGGGGCACCCATTGGGCACACACTTTCCGCAAGTGCAGTCGTTCCTTCATGATGGTGCGCACACTTCCGACGCTCAATCCGACCACGGCGGCTATGGCGTTCACTGTCACTCCGCGGTCCTGGGTGTTGAGTGCATCAACCAGCTGGACGTTGTCATCGGTAATGCAGGGGGTGCCCCAGACCGAGCATCATCGGCTAACGACACCCGTCCTTCCCTGAAGCGCTTGTGCCACGCCTTGACCCTTGCAAGGGGCATGCAGTGTTCGCCGTACACTTGTGATGAATGACCGTTCCCCCTACTCCTTTCGCTGTCAGAAACCGAACACCACCTCTTTGCTCTCTCTTCGTTTGGCGCCTCCATGTCACTGTTTGCAATATGACTGGCAGTGTTGGTCGATTGATGCATGCTGCTGCTCGCTTTGTACCGTCACGTGACGCGTGCCCTCTAGCGACGGGTTGTGACCTTCCACGCTCTGGTCGGAACCACACCTCGTTACACACGCCACGATTAGCCGATGTCGTCACCGGTTTGCGCATTACAGCCTCCGGCCCATTACTTTTTGAACGCACCTTATATGTTATCTAAACACATAAATGTTGTAGTGGGTACAATTGGTGTTTATATTTTGATTCGCAGTTTGAATCTCGTTATGTCAGGTTAGTTAGTTTTCTTTATACGGGTACCGGAAATACGTAAGAATATTATGTACGTGTGTACAAAATTTAAGAACAACACGATATAATAAATAAAATTAGAACATGCACTTAAATTCTATTATGATATTTGAATTGCAGCCAATGGCCATAGCAGGGTATTTTAATGGAACGCCCCAAACAAGTTCAATTTCATGTAGTTCCAACTTTGTCTACCAGAGATGCCATTGTTACTGACACCTAGCGGTGAACGTTGGAACTTGATACAGCGTTTCTAACCAAATAACCTACAAATTTAGCTACACTCTACCAATTGTAGTGGCCTTTACTTCCCCTCCGAAAGATAGCATACTAAAGGATTTTAACGCTCTTAAAAATCCGATGACTTCAGCCGGGTTTGGACCCGCGATCATGAGCATTGCACTTCAGCATGCTACCGACTACGCCACCGAGGTCTATTCTACTGGGTGTAACAAAAATATACGGCACAAAATGCAGGACACATTCCTCACACGTAGACGAAGAAACGTAGCAGAATACCGCATGCAACTCTTGCTCACAGGAGATGTTCAATACTCCCTCAATGCGCATTGACACATGCATCAACCCGCCGTCGTAGTGAATCTCGGATGCGCTGATGAATCCCTGGAGTACTGCGTATGGTTTCAGAACCTTCCATAATACGGGCGCGGAGACTCTGAACACCTTGTACTGGGGTTGATACACAAGAACGTTCAAATGCCGCCAAAAATAAAAGTTCATTGGGTTTAGGTCCGGAGAGAGTGGAGGGCAGAAAAGTGGTCCACCTCTACTTATCCATCTGTCACGAAATCTGTTATTTAGAAGCCAACGGAGATTACCACTAAAATGAGGAGGTGCTCCATCGTGCATGATGTAGGTTACATGTTTTGTCTCACAACTAAAGGCACATCTGCTAAGTCGCATAGCAACAGGGCCATATAAAACAAAACACTGGCGGTGCACCTACGATAATGGCAACGTAACCAGACGTAACCAAGAGTGCATGTTCCCCACGATTCCGAAGTTTTGTTCTTGTGTGTTTACCATGCTTATTCATTTAGAGACATTGAGGTGTAACATGGGAACAAAGTGTTTCCAGACCCATGTTCATATAACATAATTTCTTCGTCAACGTGTGAGGAATGTGTCCTGAATTTGTGCCGTACATTTTTGTTACACCCTGTATACTGTAAATGGACTTATTTTAACGGAGCTTTGGTCGTAGCCACTTCTATCCCCTCGCCTTCTAACTCACTGATTACAACATTTATGTACGTACGATCTGACGATGACCACATGAAATTCGAAACGCGTAATCCTAAAAATTGCCTCATTATGATAGTGATCATAACTTATACATGTATTTTTACGCTGGAGTGTTATTTACTTATTATATTCACGCCTACCACCAGCCAACTGAACTCGACCGCAGATTGCGCGGAGGTAGAAACCGTAACAGAGTACATTAATTCATGCTAATTTCACCAGCAAATCATGATTAAAGAACTTATCTATCCTCAGGAGATGCTGACAATGTTCTCCTTCAGCTGACAGACAGGCGTTGTACCGTGTAAATAAATTAGCGTTTACACGTTGTAATTCCCTTCTGTTGTGAGGGATATCTGCTGCCGTATATTGTTCTCCAGCTCCACTAGAGTACGGGTAATTGATCTGTATTTTAAATTACCCCACAATTCATTATCAAACAGGCTCAGGTGCGTGCTTCTATTAATTACAGTAAACCCCCAGGGGGGAACAGGAGTAGCTACAAATGTAACGATGTAACCTCCAAAGATTTAAAATTGAAGTGTTGAGGAATGTTGGTTATTGTCATTCGTCAGCTGAGAATATAGGCCTTTTATTTTGTGCGCAATTTGCGGAGTGAGTTCGGTTGGTTGGCGGAGGAGGCGCAGCTGGCCGCTGGCCCCGCTCCAGCAAAAATATCACCCTGTATTACAGTATATACATTGTAACCCCACCCAGTTACTGGGCAAATTCGTGTTGACCGACTGAAGAGTTACAACTGACAGTTTGTGTTGGCAACACTGAAAATATGGCTTCAAAACTTTACATTACGAATGC
Source organism: Meconema thalassinum (assembly GCA_946902985.2). Taxonomy (NCBI): domain Eukaryota; kingdom Metazoa; phylum Arthropoda; class Insecta; order Orthoptera; family Tettigoniidae; genus Meconema; species Meconema thalassinum. Next base: position 37,207,656 of record OX336392.1, read on the forward strand.
ATTCGTAGATTAGCACTCTTTCACTTGAAAATAGACCCATAAGTCACGCACGTTGATTGTCTAGTTGATTATGGCTATGTCAATAAAAGGTTGAGCACCTGTATATAAAGTGTGAAGCACTCACCAAGTACGTTTTCATGATGTTCCCGGCTCCTCTCGACTGTGTGGCAATATCCCAGGAAGACACTCTTTTATATAGTCTACCCCGTAACTTCAGATCCGCATTCAATGTCAGGGAATTTCCTTCCTCGAAATAGAATTATGTTTACTTTTAAAATATGTTCATCTGAGTTGAGCAGAGATTATGATGAAATCAAGTAATGCATTCAACACCAGCATTGTCTTCATTTACGGTAATTAGTGATACAACCTGCGCGATAGCATGTGACACGCATAGCATCCCAATGTGGAAAATTACAAAAAGAGAAACTTGTAGCTCACAAGGATGTATGACAGTGTATGTTTTCAGACTGATGCATTCACTGTCAGATAATTATACCGGATATATTTCTTTAACCTTGTGTGCTACCTTGCGGTGTAGCTTAGCTGTCAACCCTGAGGCCCGGGTTCGATGTTGGTGATGGTGATTGTTGTTTTAAAGGGTGAATATTCTAGGTCATCTTCCCCTGATAGTTTGGATGATAGTGACAATGACATAATATTTTTTATGTTCGACCCTAACTATTATGTGTCAGAAAACTGTATCATAATAAAGCTCATTATAACACTATTTTTCATTATGAAACAGTTTCTCCCACCAATCAGAGCTCAAGAAACAGTTGTGTGACCAATTAGATAAGGATACCTTCGCGCATACGCTCAAAATCCAACATGTCTATATAAATTACCGACAGTCCACCGTCCATATGTTCGCGTAAATAAACTGGTGAATATGAGACAAGAAATAGCACTGTACCTTAATATCCCCAAAACCAATTTCTACACAGCGCGTGGTTTTGAAACGACTTCGGTGACAGTTTTACTGAATACTGGTGCACAATCTGAACATATGGCATTGAAGCACACAGAGCGCATGCGTCGGTTGTCCAGAGAGCTTGGAAAACAGAGATATACTACCCACCGCAGCACCCGATCATAACATTCTAGTGACTGACTCTCAACAGATATTTATGAATATTTATGTTAAAACATATAATAAAGTTATAATTATCGTCGAACATAAACAGTCGTATGCAACTCGCCTATAATGGTAATTAAGACACTCGTATGGAAATTATAAATCTCGCATACGCTCGTTTTATAAAAATACTCGTGTCTTAATAATAGCCATTATAGGCTCGTTGCATAATGTACTAAATTGGTCTTACGTCTCTTTTAACTACTGCGGCTTTTAGAGACGAAGGGGTGCCGGAATTTCGCCCCGCAGGGATCTTTAACGTGCCAGTAATTCCCACTGGCACGGCTCCCTCGCACATGCGCACCTTCGAATGCTAACTGACTGCGTCATGGTTCGATCCTGCGACCTTGGGCACAACAGGAGAGAACATTACCGCTGAGTCACGCAGCCAGTCGAGTGAAAATATTGATGAAATTAAAGCTCTAACTAAAACTACTGAATTGTAAATAACTTAGATACTACACAAAAGTGAGCCTCCGTGGCTTAGGCGGCAGCACGCCGACCTCTCACCGCTGGGTCCGTGGTTCAAATCCCGGTCACTCAATGTGAGGTCTGGGCTGGACGAAACGGAGGCAGACAGGATTTTCTCCGGGTACTCCGGTTTTCCCTGTCAAAATTTCATTCCAGCAACACTCTCCACTATCATTTCATTTTTCATCTGTCATTCATTTAATCATTGCCTCAGAGGAGTGCGACAGGCTTCGGCAGCCGGCACAGTTCATATCCTCGCCGCTAGATGGGGACTTCATTCATTTCATCCCTGACCCGATCGAATGACTGGAACAGGCTGTGGATTTTCACTACACAAAAGTAGAGCAATAAGGGGAAAATAAATGACAGGCGGTAAATATGCCCTCAACCCTTAAAGAATGAGAATTGAGGACCTCGGAATCACGTAGAGCCTTGAAAGGCGAACGGGAAAGTGAAAGAGGAGATCGTCCACACGAAAGACAATGGGAAAATGGAAAATGGGCCCAGCTCAGGAATACCTCAACTCTGAAGCTCACCAGCCGTGGACCCTTGAGGGTGTAGCACTATCCAGGTTGCACCTTACTACCCTACCACTAGACGTGGAGCGAGGCTGTTGTGTATACGTTACGTCATCTCGCCTCGTTATGGCTGCAGCGAGCGGTTGCGGGGCAAGAGGGGGCACGCATGTACAGTCATACCATGACGAATAGAAATACATAGTGTTATCACTGACCGAGTTCAAGCGCGCCCCGCTCGGCTAGCGCTAGCGGCGCAGATCCCCAACGCTACACGGTCAGCCGTTCAAAAGTGGGATACGCGCTGGGCTACGAAAACCTCTTTACGAAGGCTGCGGTTACGCTGATTATAACTAATTGTTTGTTTAGACTTATGAATAATACTGTCAAAAAGTTATTATTAATATTCTCAGTCCTCATGTAGTACTATCTTTTAAAACCCTCCGTTAGTCGGGCATTCGTTTGACAGCTCAATGGTTCGTTTTAGTTTTAATATCAAGTCAACAGTTCAAGTTATGATCTTATCGTCTCGTGACATCTTACACCAAACCTTAGTAAGCATATTCCTAGAGTTATGAAACGATGTGCCTAAAAATAACTCTCCACGTGTAACATTTTGTCAGCGTGGGATTGATAGTACCAGCGCTCCCAATATCAGTAAGGAGATTGCGCCTTATGATGCAGATGAAGCGTGTCACCTTCTGCTGAAAGACAACGAATAGCTAGTTCATGATTCAGCAATTTCAAAGGAATTTGTGACTCTGATACTGAAGACAAAGTTGAAACAAGATCCGTAGATCAGGAGGACGGTAACGGAAGCGAAGAATTGGATGGCCGTTTATTTTATTGGCAGGTTGGCCATTATTATTATTATTATTATATGTCCGTCTCATTCTTGGCTATCACAGTGGAGGTCCGGGTTCGATTCCCAGCTCTGCCAATAAATTCAATATTGGTCTGAGGGCTGGAACGGTGTTCACTCAGCCTCGTGAGGCAAAACTGATAAGAGGCGCGTTCGATTCCTATCTCAGCTATCCTGGAAGTGGTTTTCCGTGGTTTATCACTTCTCCTCCAGGCAAATGGCGGGATGGTACCTACCAGAAGGCCACAGCCGCTTCCTACCCAAATCCTACCTCAATTCCAAAAACACACACTACTACAGACATCATAATGACAAATTCTAAACACACCCAAGCACATGGGGCTACGTGACCACGATGTCGTTAAGTCCCTAAAAATCAACAACTATTATTATTTTAGGCCTATTTTTATTAAGACGGATTATATATTTTTTCGTTTTAGGTAAGGATGGCACGAAGTTGAACAAGTAACCATGGAAAGCTGCCTCCATTCCGTATCCTACTGGGCGCCTTTCGTGATTTTACATCAGTGGATAGATATTTCGGTAAATTTTGAAAAATGTGAGGTACTGATCCTCGTTTAAATTTCCACTTCACGCGAGGAATTTCCACGTTCTCATAGTTCACTACGAAACAGTCCGCCTTCATAATAATTAAATCTTCCGAAAAATGCACGTCACAGATTCTATTTTCGGTCGACAATTGCTTATCTTTGCTCGGAATAACTCTCGCCCATTTCGCAAACAGATTTGTTTCTTTTGGCGGTGAGAAAAAATGTCTACCGTCAGATTTTCTTCCTAACCCGATTTACATCCAGAAACGAAACATTACGACATTTTCCCGAAACAGCAGAAAATTTAGTTGTTTGCACACACAAAGCACTGCACAGGCATTCGTAAACTATTACAAAGAAACAAATTCTCTCGCATAATATGACTTCTCGCGCACAGGATATTACAGTACTAACCTCGTGGGCTACTTGTCACACCTACTTATGGTTCGGCGCGACTTCCGCGCCACACACTGGCTGGACCATGAACTACAATGCTTAAGTAGCGGAGTGATGACACTGTTTATTTCTATTCGTCATGGTCATACAATGGGAACACACCGCACAGCGCACGAATCATGCACACAAACGACATGCGATGAGGTTTCACTGGTGACGACTGCATTTCTATCGCAGGCGTGAGGCTGGGTGGAGAGCGTTCGTTCCGATTTCTGCCACCGGTAACAATTCGCTGGTAGGGTAGTACATGGTGGGGCTATACACACCCTGCTTCCTTTAGGGCCTTGGGCAGGAAGCAGGAGGCAGGAGATACCAGGAAAAACAAGTACTGCTCGGGTCTAAGGTGCGTGGACCTGAGAGGAATATGCATCGCAGACTATGAGTAGTGGTGGTGACGAGTGATGATGAGGTTTCTCGGTCCTTGCGTAGTAACAGAAGCAAATACATTAGTCGGTGACTCAGTCACTCATTCACAACGCCACACTGGTTTCAGAAAAGACCCTATGTTAGCAGTATTGGAATAGACGAGAATGTCAGGTAACACGGCGGGCTGTCGACAGGCTTCTCAATTCTCGCCTGCTCCTACCCTGCCTCTGCCCTTCATCCCGCAAGTTCACAGAGCTTGGAACCGAGCAGTAGTTCCGTAAAGAACTAATTAGCTTATTATCATATATCCCACTGGTCTTTTCCATTAAAACTCTCCCGGCTATTAAAAGGATTTCCATGTGATGTACTAAATAGCTATTGGATCACGACCATCACATTGGTTGGTTCCTCAGTTTAGGGGCTGTGACAACGCGGTCATGTAGACTGTGTATTTGGGTGTGTGTAGAATATGTCTGAAAACCGGTGTTAACTGAGTCGACCAGTAGCAAAAATCGTTTAACCCACTTGTGAATAAGGATCATGTCGTAAAATTATTTATTTAATTTAATTATTTCATTTTATTTTGTTTTGTTTCCTTTTATTTCGTTTTATTTTGTTTTAAATTGTTTTTTTTAATTTTTTTGTTTTTGTTTTGTTTTATTTTATTTTGATTTGATTTATTTTGGTTTTGTTTATTTTGTTTTATTTTATTATTATTTTCCAGAAAACAAACACAAAACCAAAAACAAAAAGCACGAAGCAAAAAGCACAATTCAAAAACAAAAGTAAAAGCATAAAACAAAAAACAGGGAACACAAAGCAAAAAGCAAAATTCATAATAAGCAAAAGCAAAAAACAAATTTCAAACCAAAACCAAGAAAGAAAAGCAGAAAGTAAAATTCAAAAGCAAAAGCTCAAAGCAAACACAAAACCAAAAACCAAAAACACAAAGCAAAAAGAAAAAATGTAGAAAACAACAACATATAAGATACGTGTAGCAAAGTCCAGAGAAACGTTTTTCATGAAAATTATTCTTATTCACAAGTGGATTAAACGGGTTTTGCAACTAAACGACAGACATTAAATTTTCAAGTAGTTCCTACTTTTGCTACCAAACGCCACCGTTAACGGCAACTAGTTCAGAACGTGGTTACTAGATGCCACCGCAGTCGGCTCCTGGCGAACGTTGGAACCTAAGAGCGTTAGTTAAATCTAACCTATAATTTAGCTTCAGTCTATTTAGTGGAAGGTTCTTTTACATGCCATAAATCTATGACATTGGCCCGCCGACTTTACTTCCCCTCCGAAGGAAGGCATACTGAGGTATTTCTAACGCTTTTAAAAATCCGACGACTTCTACCGGTTTGACCTTTAGGCCTACATTGAGAAATTATGTGCTAGAATATATAACTTTCAATATCGGTGATTAAGGCATCTTTCTGTCAGGGGAGCATAACTTAAGGAAAGTCCAATGCATGACCTCAATGATTTACGGAAACTAAGCTACAGATTATAGGCTACTGCCATTAGATTGTGATTATTAGGGCTCGGATTTTTAGGTGCTAAAAATCGGGAAGATATGTATTTTTTATGTATTAAATATACCTGAAATATGTGCCAAAAAAGTAAAAATATTTTATTATAATTTAGTTTGTTAATGTGATTATAAACAATATGCAGTACACATGAATGCAATTTATTCTGTGTCCAACTGACTGCTGAAGCATGACAATACACAACGAGATACATCTTCAGGTTGTCCATCACAAATGACCGACGATTATCGCGAAACACTTCTTCTGAAGGCGCGAAACTGCGGCAATATGTTTCTTGCCCTTGAGGTGTTGTGTAACTTGAGATCGCTGTTCAGCCTTGATTGCTTTCCCACATGGTTGTCAGAACAGAACGCCCCCATCAGAAATAAAATTATCTTTAAATTCTGCAACATACTGCTGCAGACGATAACTTGTAGTTGCATTTACTTTAGGCATCGTAGAACTGCCTTTACACTTCACAGTGCTATAGAAATGGACTGCATGTGAGTGACACTGGTTCCTGGTAGCTGGTGGTGGGGGGAATTCCCGGCCTCCACAGTGAGTGGCACGAGGCGACAAATTAAGAATAACACAGTTGCTAGCTGACATACGCTCTGCATGAAGATTAGATAGCTCACAGGTTCTTCTTCCCCTTTGAAGTAACACACAACAAAAATACTGATTTTTTAATGTAAATATTATGTCTTTTTATGTGCTAGTAAGTGAAAAACAAGAATTTATGTATTAATATAAAAATTGCTTAAAATATGTATTTACATTAAAAAATATTTAGTTACCTAAAAATCCTAGCCCTAGTGATTATTATAATATCTTAACATACAAATCTCTTCTTCAATCGCTTGAATAGGCTACAAGAAATTTTTAAAAATAAGGTTTTAAAATTTCGAACTGAAGTCTACTTGAATTTTTGGAAACAATTCAACATCATTAGATGTCTCTGCACTAAGCTCTGAATAAAGATTCTCTGTGCCAAGTTACATTGCACAAAGGTGATTAGATATCCAGACAACTTATTTTAAATATTTGAAAATAACGCAATTTCATTTTTCTGTTCCTTACATATCTGCCCTTACTTAACAGTTCTCTAACTCCTTACAAAATTTTAATTTGATAGCTTAAATAGTTTCGAAGATATTGAGAACCGGTGAAATGTATCGTATGTTGGATTGTTTTATAGTATACTCGCTCGAGTGTCGCTACTGTCGTTTTTGGATGTCACGGGTGACCCTCTGGATGGACATTGATGCGGTTTTCACTATTCTGTAACTCGAAGAAGATTTCTGAAGAAAATAATTTATTTATGATCAAAGGAAGCCTAGCAGTAACGATTTCACTGAAAAAGTCGAAAAAACACATGGTGTCCGTGCGCTTTTTAAGCTTACGCTGGGCAATCCGTTAAAAATAGCTATGTACTAACCACGCGTCTTTGAGAGGTGTACCACATCCAAGTGAAGAGCCCAATGGTACACTGGGGCGAAGCGCTGGCAACTGTTTTGAGTTAACCGGACCATTTTATCAAATTTCATTGTGAATTTGTTAATATTAGCCTAAATCTCTATCTACAAGTATGGGTGATAGCACAGTAGAACCCGTGTTGTCCACCCACGGCTGGTCCGCCGCTCCGGTTGTTCCGACCGTGCTCGAGCGGAACTTGCCCCGACTCGTGTTCTAGAGCTGGAAACATCTGGTCGGAGGGGATACAACTGGTGAGGTGTGATCAGCACCTCGCCCAGGCGGCCTCACCTGCAAAGTGAACAGGGGCCTCATGAGGAAAGGGAGGAGGGGAAGATTAGGATGGATAGGTAAGGAAGAGGGTAGGAGGCGGACGTGGCCTTACAGTAGGTACTGTGCCCGAATTTACTTACTTGTTGTATCCCACGAGGACAGCCGGATCGTACAACCTGAAAATCCCCGGCTAGGAAAAATCCCAAGTCCTACCAATATGTGAATGGGATAAAAGGGCACAACTATATCCAACAAGGTGACATTAGGAAAGACCATGGCCAAAATAGCAAAACAGCTCAGGGAACCAGAGATTTCCACAAGTTGAGCACCTCTGGAGCGTATAATACTCCTAAACACCCAGCGATGGCCTGCTTAATACAACCTTCCATCACCTCTATAAAGCACCACGCATGAAAAATTTTAAAAGAGAAATAAGTTTATTCAATAAAGAATGACATGAACAAAATAATTCCTGCATCCTTCTTGAAAAGTAATTGAAATTACCCCTCAAATATGGTATTAATCCTGAATACCAGTATCAATATAACTGGCAATGCAAAAAATGGCATTAATCTGGTGTCCAACTTTACACAAATATACGAAATGTATATACAATATGATCATAATAATCAAAAACACTAAATTCATGAATTAATATTGGTCGTCGGCTATCTACTAAAATTATCGACCTAATTTTCATAAGCATTGTCGAAGTAACAATAGTTTCTAGCTCTATCAAAAATACGTATATCTTCCCCTTTTAATATTATTTACTAACAAATAATTAAATTATATACATATGATACATCACATGAATTACACCTCACGTGTATTCTTTCATTAACTTTGAACTTGACTTGTTGCAACCTCTCCATTCTCAGATTCATTGTCATAATTTGGTTGCACTTATCTTAATCATAATAAAATCTGACAAACATTTAAGCTAATCAGAAGTATAAATTCTCTTATTCGTTGCGAAAATATCAATAATAATTGATAAATAAATTTGCTTTCATTTGTTTAACTACTTTATCGGGAATAATCTAACTATATATCACGTTTGTAACCCAGTGTTATGCTCAGATTAATCATCAGAGTGCTGAATAGTCAGATGCTACACTCAAACATCTGGCTCATAATTCCATAATTGGATTGACCTCAATAAATCTTTAACGTAGATTATCACATAATCTTAAATACTTGCTTTCACTAGCAAAATGTAATAGTATTTATACCACTTAACAGTGTATTCATAAACAACAACAATTATAGCAATATCCATGATATGCTCGACGATTGATACACCATTCTACTGGTGTTCCTATACCATGTAGATCCAGAAATTATCTGCATTACATCTCAGTGACCACAAAATCAAAGAATGATCTGCATTACACCTTAGTGACCACAAAATCAAAGGATGATCTGCATTACACCTCAGTGACCACAAAATCAAAGGATGATCTGCATTACACCTTAGTGACCACAAAATTAAAGAATGATATACTATAATTATTCAATACCGCACAAAAATAGTGCACACTCTTCGTGAATAAAATGTAAAACAAATTACACTGTGTTCAAAACGTAGATAACATAGTAGAAAAAATACTCTATTAAGCTTCAAGCCTTGCCTTACATTGTTTCATTACATTTGGTCTTAATATTTATTTATCTAGACTTTTCCAAAGTCTGAAATAGGAATTGCTTGTAAATGAGCGTTGATGCTTCCCAAAATCTCTCTAATTTAACGTAGAATTATTTATAATATCAGCATATACAATGCTTCTAACTATCAGAAGTCACGTAGAAAAACGTGGTCTAGATCAAAGTGGATATTGATCAAAATCAACTATAGAAGGTCTCCTCCCATTCAGAAGAACTAAAGAATGTTTAGCAGTACTTCCTACACCATGAATCCAGCAAACAGAAGTATGTTAAAGAACTATTGATCCCTTAGGCTGTACTGGTAACATCTCTTGCTCTTAAGAGTAAAATGAAGTCTTCCAGGAAAACAATAATTAACAAAAATTATCCACCAAGTCTAATAGCTGAGAACTTCTATGTCCAAATGACATGTAAAAATCACACAACTATTTTCCTCATACAGAAAATTAATTTCATCAATGTTGGCTCATACTGGAGTGTATAAAAGACACTCCCGTCATCAATCAAAATCAAAGTGCTCAAGTTGTACGCAAATCGCTGTGCAATAGGCACGAAATAGTTCCTAGCTCTATCAAAAATACGTATATCTTCCCCTATGATGTGTCTTCCCGACAATGAAAATATGCATGTAATAAAAAAGGAAAAACTACCAGAATAATCAAATATAATTGCCAAAACTATAGCGATGGATGAGTTTGATTAAGTCAAACCTAAATCCGGTTGACCAGGAAGTCACGACAAAGTATCGAACCTAGAACTCTGTCCAACCATGCTACATTTCAAGAACAAAAATAATGGCAACTATGGTTACTTTTGAACACCCACTAAGCCACTACTTAATATAAGTTACTGTATTTCTTCTACCTTCTGCCGGGCTTCGTTGCGATGTTAAAAAGGATATTAATATGTCATGGTATTCCTCTTCATTCTCCACCAAGACGTAATCTCCATCCATCAGCAATCCGGATCTCGAACTCGGGAACTCCATCCACTCCAAGTCTCCCGACTCCAGCCTCGCGGTCGCCCGTGCCACGAAATGGCGTCCGGATACGATTGCACGCACTCGCGTTTCCCTTAAGAAAAGTAACAGTACATAGCAGCTAAGAGATATTCGTTTGTAACCATCTGTTATGCTCATCCCTATTGGAGATGCGTAAAACATTTTCTCATACAGTTGCTCTGTCGAGACATGAATAACATGTTCTTGTAACACATGTTCAAACTGGTCACTTTAAAGAATCTCCACTATGCCGTGAAAGTAGTGCTTATGTCATATCTTAACCTTCCATGGCTATCATGACTTCGTAATGTTCATATATTCCCCCCGATGTCTGAATAGACAACATGGTGTTCGGGAAAAAGTACAGTTCTAACCCACATATAGGGTATAATTAACAATCTGTTCCGAGATTCAATACCAGGTGTACAATGAGTAGAATCTCACGCTTGGCAAACTGTTCGTAATGGCGTCACTCGTCAGCGTGTTCACTGCAGCAAGAAAGTATCAATGCGCACTGCATGATAATGGCGATTGTCTTTGCCTAATAGCTTGAACTCCGAACACGACACTTAAAATATTCATGATTCATACTAGTGCACGCAACATCGCCCAGTATGTTATTTTCTTCAAGTCCATTTACTTCACGTTCATATAATTCGACACGACTCAACTGTAACGAGCACTCCCGTGATTTGTAAATTTCCTACTTGGAATCACATTATGATGGTGGGTCGCTCCGCATCAAAACCTCCTACCCCACTCTCTAAGGTATCTTAGTTCGAGGTTGTGTAACGTGTTTTTCGAGGGTATTTTACGCCACTGACATAAGTCAGTAGGAAGCCATTCTATATTTATTTACGCGGCAAATTGTTCAGCCATGAGAAGTTTTCATGTAACTTATTATTATTATTAACTTATTATTATTAAGGTACTTTTGGAGCGTTTTTTTTATAAAATTATAAGCATACAGATAGGTTTTCGATGTTATAGAAAACACTATCAAGCGAATTATTACGAACAACATTATCGCGGAAAATTATATGATTACGGAATTTTACGGAGTTTTGTCAGTTAGGGTATTGTGAGAGAAATGAGTCACTGGGAATTCGGCTACAGGCTTATTCTTGTCGAGAAGCGTGACGCAAGCGGGGTTGCTGCATCAAGAAAAGGCGAAATGGCCTGGACCGGTAATCGACATCTTCGTCGTGCCGAGTGTATTGACCCTGAGGAGGGGAGTATCGCGTGGTGGCTCAGCCAATCAGTGGAGAGTGGGCGACTTGAAGACGGCTCCGGAGAGGGGATGCGACAAGTGCATATATTGTTTGCACGCCGTGGAGGCAAGGCGACAATCTTTGTAAAACTTGACCGTTGTGGTTGCACGTGTGGTTGGTTCCGGTGTGACCGGACCATAAGTTAACATTTCTACAAGTATCTCTTCAACTGACGAAGAAGATGACGACGTCCAGAAGGCTGTGGGAAGCTCTCTTCAACATCCAGTACGAGGGAAATGCCACAGCAATTTCCAATGGTAAGCGCGAATGACTCAGAACTACATAATCTCTCGTTTCTTTGTTTCATATTCAGTATTTCAGTAACTTCATAGCTTGGGTACAATAGTAAAATCATCAGTAATTCATCCGACTCCGTTTTCACGTAATTCTCTGGCGGTAATTTTCAAATCGCAACGCTCCAATTTAAATTTAAAATATATTATTATTATTATTAATTTTGCCATACTTGTTTTTTTTAATAAATTCATTCATTTTAAACATGCAATCTTTGCTTTCTGTAGGTAGTATTAGATATAGACCAAATTCCTTCTCCTGATACAATTGTTAGTTGGGTTAATGATCAAATCATACCACGATCTGAGTGAAAAGATTCTTGAAGGTGTTCTACCAGAGCTAGTTCAAAGTGCAAGGCAGGGCTAGTAAAAGCGTTACACTTGTTACCCAACGTAAAGAAACAGTTACACTTGTCACGCAACAGTGAGGGTAGTAGAAAACGTTTCACTTGTACGCTCAACGTGGAGCAAAGTAGAAACAGTTACATTTGTCACCCAACGAAGAGAAAACCGTTTCACTTGTCGCTACCAACGTGAGACCGAAAACCTAATAACATTTGTGGAAGGAGAAGGGTATATATTTCTGTGCCTGTATTTTGGGGGTTTTTCATTTATCGGTGTGTATCAGCATGGGTAGTGTTGAGGAAGAGATGAAGTTGCGTAGTGGTCACCAGTTGGATAGTGAAGATACGAGCAGTATGGCTAGTCTTGTAAATGAAAGCAGTACAGGGATGTCGGAGGTAAATCCCGATACTGAGGGGGGTAATCAAAACAGTCAAGCAGGGTTAGAGAGTTTGCTTCTTCAGTTTATGCAACAAAATAAAATAAGTACAGACGCTTTAAACGCCAGACTCGAACAAAATAGTAGGGAAAATAAAGAGAGTACTGAAACTTTAAACGCTAAACTTGAACAAAACAGTAGGGAAAATAAAGAGAGTACAGAGGCTCTAAACGCTAAATTGGAACAGAGCAGTAAGGAAGTGAGCAATAAATTAAGTAAGAAATTTGAGGAGAACAATCTAAAATTAGATAAGAAATTCGAACTGATTAGAGGTGAGATCAGAGGGGTGATGGAGGAGAAGGCTAAAGAGATTATTGCAGATGTAGACAGAAAATTAGGAAAAGTACAGGAGGAGTTAGAAATTAGAATCAGTACACAGGCTGAAAATTTAAAAGAACTAGTGCAACTTGAAACACAGCAGGTCAAAAAGCAATTGGGGGGAGAAATTGACGAAATTCAGGTAGCAACTAAAGAGGTTAAAGAACAGCTGGGGGGAATAATTGATAAAGTTCATGCAGAAATAATCACTGAAGTTAATGTTTAAAGGGAGAGGAATAAGGAAAGCATTAATGAGATTAATGAGAAACAAGCTCAGTTAAGTGGTCAAGTTGAAGCATCGGAAGGGAGCATTAGGTTAACTGTAACTAATATTGAAAGAAAAGCTGAGGAGAAAATTGCTGAATTAGAACAGAAGTTGAAAGCTAGAATTAGGCAGGAAAATAGTCAGAATAGGCCAGTTTATGTGAATAGCACACACAGGGAAATAGAACTAGGCAAATTCAGTAATCGGCAGGGTTGTCCAATGGAGTTCATGAATACAATAGAAAATAAATTCGGGGAGAGGTTGGAAGATGGTAGTATTGAGTGGTGCCAGGTAGTTGAGATTTTAGAGCAAGCGTTTGTAGGGGAGACAAGAAACTGGTATGCTGTCTTCAGAGACAATTTCGAGAATATTTCAGATTTTAAAGTTAAATTTTGTGAGAAATTTTGGAATGAGGCAATTCAGTCTCAGCATCGTGAGGGAATTGTGTGTGGGAAATATAACCCGAGAGGAAACTACACTATGACCGAGTACTTTTTAGGACAGGTATTGACGTGTAAATATCTGGAGGGTTTGAAGGAGGAAAGTGATGTAGTCAGGCTATTACTAAGACATTTTCCATATAGAATCAAAGAAGCTGCCTGTATCCAAAATGTTAAATCTATTTCACAAGTGGAACATTTATTAAGTACATTCGATGCTCTGGGAAGAGGTGGTTACGAGGAGAATTTCGGTAGGAACCAGGGTAACCATAATAACAGGCCTAATGAGAATACGAATCAGGAAGTTCAAGGGAACAGTGGCGAAGGAGCCAGCGTCCAAAATAGGGGGAACCAAAATAATAATAATAATAATAATAATCGGCAAAACCAGTACAGTGGAAATGGATATGGTACGAACTACCAAGGTAGAAATAATGATTTCAGGGGAAATCAAGGCCAAAATAATGAATTTAGGGGTAACCAAGGGAGGTATAATAACAATAATAATTATAACCAGAACAGGGGTCAAGGAGGGAATCAGCCCAATGGTAATAACGGACAGAGAGATACCGCTAACACAACCCAGAACAACCAGACCAGTGCAGTAGTGAGTAGTACTGCACCAAGCGGTAGCAATACTTTATACACGAACCAGGCTGCGATGTAAGGTCAGAATCTCAGTCTGTTACATGCCCTGTCCATACACTTATACAGGAACCCTATGACCTAAATGTAAGAAATGAATTATTACATGAACTAAATGATGAAGGTATTATTCAGGAAGTGGTTAGTAAGAGCCCCATAGTTAAATTTAACGTGTCCGAGGCGTACACAGATGTTTTAATTAATAGTGGTTGTATGAAGAGTTGCATAAGTAGTGCATTTTATGATAAAATGAAAGGAACTGGAGTAAATTTTGAGGAGATGCCAATTAAAAGCACTTTTGTTATCACAGCTGTTGGGAAGAGGTCTAAAGTAATTTCTAAGCAAGTTTTAGTAGACATTAAAATTAATAATCATGTAGAAAAGCAGATTTGTCTTGAAATTCCAAATTTAGTATTCAGTGTTATCTTGGGTTCAGAGTGGCTAAGTAGAGTGTCTGGTAACTTATGTTATGATGTAGGGAGTTTGAAATTTAAATGGGGTAATTCTGAAGTAGAAGTAGCGTTCAATGACCATATTCAGAGAAGTAGTGCTGTAGGTGTGATTTGTACTTTAAATGAGATATCGCCAGCCGTAGAGCGGGGTTCTCCATGTTTTGTGGGCAGTGTGATTACGAACGGTAGTCTAGAGGACTCGTTACGTGATGCTGCATTTCAGGGAAATATAGAGGTGGAACAATGTGTTCGGCTCTATGATGTGTTATTGTGTAATAGGAGAGTTTTTGAGGATCGCATTGGTATGGCCAATTGCTACACACATTCATTGAACGTTATTGATAGGTCAGTATTCACAGGACATAGATATCCTGTACCTTTCGCTTATCAGAGTGCAGTTGAGGCACAAATTAACCAGATGCTTGAAGATGGGATTATTGAGCACTCTAACAGTCCATATGTTAATTCTTTGATCACGGTACCCAAGGCCGACGGCACAGTTCGTATTTGTTTAGACGCTCGTTTGGTTAACAGTAGAATTAGTTCAGATCAGCTGAAATCTATGTCGATAGAGGAATTAATGCAAACATTTAAGGGGAAGAAGTATTTCACTTGTGTAGATTTGAGTTCCAGTTTTTGGCAAGTGCCACTTATGGACGAAGATAGACCATTTACAGCTTTTAGTCATAAATATAACCTTTATCAATTTTGTAGAACACCTTATGGGTTAAAGAGTAGTTCAGCAGCTTTAATTAGGGCTTTAAACATCGCATTAGGGGATGACACAGGAGAGTTTGTAACCATTTACATTGATGATATGGTAATTAGTTCACGCAGTTTTGAGGAGCATCTACGTCATTTAGATATAGTTTTTCAGAAGTTAGATCAGGCAGGGTTCACTTTGAATCTGTCTAAGTCGTCATTCTGTCAGTCAGAAGTGACATTTTTAGGTCATAGAGTGTCGAGTAGAGGTGTGACACCAGAGGAAAGTAGGGTTAATAAGATACTTAACGCAGAGGTGCCACAGAATGTTAAACAGTTAAAAACATACCTGGGAACTTGCAACTTTTTCAGGAGGTTAGTTCTTAAATACTCAGGGTTGGTAGAACCATTCAGGAAATTGCTTAAAAGTGGGACTCGGTGGAGTTGGGTGTCCAAGCATGATCAGGCTTTTAGAGCGGTGAAGGAAGGTTTTGAGAAAGCTGTAGTGCTGAAATATCCTTTGAAAGATAAGGAATATGTGGTTATGACTGATGCTTCACATATAGGCATTGCTGGAGTATTATGTCAGAAAGATGATGAGGATAATCTGTGCATTGTATCTTTAGCCTCGCGAGGACTGACAGCAGCAGAGAAAAGATACACGATTACTGAGTTAGAGCTTTTAGGTATTGTTTTCTGTTTGGGGAAATTTAGAATGTATTTAGTAGGGGGGAAATTTGAGATCCATACAGATCACCATGCATTACTCTATATGAGGACTTGTAAACTCAGTTCTAACAGAGTTAGTAGGTGGATTCTTGCTCTGCAGGAATACGAATTCACAGTAAAATATATTAAAGGTAAAGATAACATTCTTGCGGACATGCTATCAAGGGACGCAAATTTATGTAGGGATTATCCTGTGGTTAAAGCAGAGGACGGTATTTTAATATGTGCATGTGTGGACAGTAGCAACAGGGCATCGTTACAGACACTGAGAAATATGCTAGTGGAGCAACGTGATGACGTTAAGTTAAGGGAGCCACTGGCTAGGTTGGAAATAGGTGAAGGAGAGTATGTGAAAGTAGGACGCTTCACGTACAAGATGCAGGATGGGCTTCTTGCACGGAAATGTAGGAATAATCGGTGGGCAATATGTGTTCCTGCCACTTTGCGGGAGGAGCTAATTTGGTTCATTCATAGGGAATTAGGACACTTTGGTGCTGCCAAGGTCTTCTATGAAATTGGTCGTGACTTCATTTGGAGTAAAATGGGAAGGGATGTTAGGAGGATTTTAGCTAAGTGTGACACCTCTCAAAGGAGCAAGTATCCAGTTAAATATTTAGTGGGGGAGAGATCTGCAGTTCTCACCAGTAGTCCCGGCGAACTACTGTGTGTGGATTTATTTGGTCCGATCGTTAAAGAACAGTACGGCTACGAGTACATTTTTATAGTTATTGACGCTTTTAGTAAGTATGTCAAGCTATATCCGCTAAGGAAAGCCACGGGACTAGCGTGTAGCCGTCTGATCATTAATAAGTATGTACCTGAGTATGGCCTTCCTCTCTGACAGTGGACCACAGTTTACTGCAAAGAAATGGAGAACCAGTATGCAGGAAGTTGGTATTTCACACGTTCATTCGTCTGTAAGGTACCCTCAGAGTAATTCTGCAGAGCGTCCATTAAGGGAAGTGGCTCGTCTTTTTCGGACTCTAGTGCATGACAAGCATACGGCCTGGGTTGGACATCTTCCCAAAGTCGAGACTTGGCTGAATTCTGTCCAGCATGAGAGCACGAAATTGACGCCATACGAAGTTCACTTCGGAAAGAGACCACAAAATGAACTAGCGAGGGTGTTGGGTTTAAATGAGGGCAAGCAACCAGGGATGGATTACATTGTCCAGTTGGCGAAACAGAATTTATCTAAGTCAGCACAAAAGAGAATTCGCCAACAAAAAGAAACTAAATTTGACCTATTCAAGCCGGGAGACAGAGTCTTACTTAGAGTGCCGCAACAGTCAAATAAGCTAGAGAAAGTCATGTCCAAGTTCTTTTATCTCTACGACGGCCCATTTATAGTTTCCAAACGTATTGGCAAAACAGCATATGTGCTGGAGGATAGTAAGGGAAACAGATTATACGGGACGTATAATATACATAGTCTACGAAAGTATGTGCCATAAAGTAAGTGTGTTTAGCTGGCGAGCCAGCCTATCAAATGAGTAAGTGTGGTATTTGGTGCGTGGAAGATCTGGTCTTCCAGGCAGGCGTATCAGAAGTCACACAGGGGGGTAGTATGTAAGTAATTGAGAGTTTTTAAGGTACAGGGAAATATGACGGGATTGTCGGATGCTCTTGAGCACTAAAATGTCTCGATACACCAAGGCCAGAATTTGGTAGCGCTGGTGAATTCCCATTTGTCTCCTAGAGATGGGTGAGCGCTTGAACAGGGTATTTTTGCTTAAGGCGTCCACGGGACAAAAGATGGGCCACCAGAAGGCGAGGCAGTCCTTCATGAAACTCATACATAACAGCACACGTGATTTCTGTTTACGGCCTCGCCATGTAAGAGTTGTAAGTGTGTCATTTAAAGTAATTAGTACAAAGGTATTATTTGAGTGAGGAGAACTGGTCAGAGTTGTGAACTAGTATTAAGTAGAATTTGGTCCACGGCGATTACGGCACAGAAATATTTGGTGTTATATGTAATGCGCACTTACTGTTTTTTTTTTTCAGAAGTCAATATTAATTTCGTCTAATATACTGAGAGATTAAGTATTATGGTCACGAGGCGCAGCCACAATAGTGTGATCGTGTGCTCAGTGAGATCAGTGAGATTAAGTTTCACCAGAACGAAGCGACCTCCACTGAAATTAGGAAGTTCTGTGGTGATATATATATATATATATATATATATATATATATCAGAACACCTTTGATGCGTGTGATGTGACATCATATATACACAGTGCTCACACATTATTGATGTATATCTTTCCCAACATAGAGATATTTGAGAGGCGGAAATATCCGTGGAACATTGATCTAAATGAAAAACATTGGACTGGTTGCACAGTGCAATCCAAAATGACAACAGACTTTGACGCAAAGTACGTAAAGAAAATTATGAGTGTATATATATGTGATTTAGGGTGATTTATTTGATGTAATATGTATTTTGGATGGGGAGTTTATTAACGTGTCTGGAATAATCGTATGATGGACCGTCGTCACGGTAAATCATCCGATGATCCGAGGCGAATATGTAACGTGTTTTTCGAGGGTATTTTACGCCACTGACATAAGTCAGTAGGAAGCCATTCTATATTTATTTACGCGGCAAATTGTTCAGCCATGAGAAGTTTTCATGTAACTTATTATTATTATTAACTTATTATTATTAAGGTACTTTTGGAGCGTTTTTTTTATAAAATTATAAGCATACAGATAGGTTTTCGATGTTATAGAAAACACTATCAAGCGAATTATTACGAACAACATTAACGCGGAAAATTATATGATTACGGAATTTTACGGAGTTTTGTCAGTTAGGGTATTGTGAGAGAGATGAGTCACTGGGAATTCGGCTACAGGCTTATTCTTGTCGAGAAGCGTGACGCAAGCGGGGTTGCTGCATCAAGAAAAGGCGAAATGGCCTGGACCGGTAATCGACATCTTCGTCGTGCCGAGTGTATTGACCCTGAGGAGGGGAGTATCGCGTGGTGGCTCAGCCAATCAGTGGAGAGCGGGCGACTTGAAGACGGCTCCGGAGAGGGGATGCGACAAGTGCATATATTGTTTGCACGCCGTGGAGGCAAGGCGACAATCTTTGTAAAACTTGACCGTTGTGGTTGCACGTGTGGTTGGTTCCGGTGTGACCGGACCATAAGTTAACATTTCAACAAGTATCTCTTCAACTGACGAAGAAGATGATGACGTCCAGAAGGCTGTGGGAAGCTCTCTTCAACATCCAGTACGAGGGAAATGCCACGGCGATTTCCAATGGTAAGCGCGAATGACTCAGAACTACATAATCTCTCGTTTCTTTGTTTCATATTCAGTATTTCAGTAACTTCATAGCTTGGGTATAATAGTAAAATCAGTAATTCATCCGACTCCGTTTTCACGTAATTCTCTGGCGGTAATATTCAAATCGCAACGCTCCAATTTAAATTTCAAATATATTATTATTATTATTATTAATAATTTTGCCATACTTGTTTTTTTATGATAATAAATTCATTTCTTTTAAACATGCAATCTTTGCTTTCAGTAGGTAGCATTAGATATAGACCAAATTCCTTCTCCTGATACAATTGTTAGTTGGGTTAATGATCAAATCATACCACGATCTGAGTTAAAAGATTCTTGAAGGTGTCCTACCAGAGCTGAAGGTGTTCTACCAGAGCTAGGTGTTGTTAAATATAAATTTAGATTTCAACATAGCGTTGAGGTCTTGGCGCCCATTAATACAACATATCTTAGTCAGAGTAAATATTTCAAAGTGCAAGGCAGGGCTAGTAAAAGCGTTACACTTGTCACCCAACGTAAAGAAACAGTTACACTTGTCACGCAACAGTGAGGGCTATAGAAACCGTTTCAGTTGGTCGCTAGGACTGTAATATATGTATCTATTCATTTTTTCCAACTTCTCATAATCACATAAACACTTGCATTTACATTCCAGCATTCTAGCAAGATGTTTGATAATTTATTATATTACTGCATAAATCGCTCTGATTTGCAAATAAACATTATAACCCCACACAAGACACGGTACAAACCTAGAAGAATTGCTGAGTTTTAATTCACTGGCCGTGAAAGCCAATATACCATCTTTTTTGGAAGCCTTCTTAGAGAGGTTAAGGCTGCTTGAGCTTTTAGTTCTCGCAGTCAAGTGGTGCAGTTGCACCCAATATAAAGGGAGGTGGCGCGCAGTTCGTCACTCCTGTGGGGGTCCGGACGGGGACACCAAGAGCCCGCCGATGAGCCAGCTTGGTGTCCTAGGCGAAACCCCACACAAGACACGGCACAAACCTAGAAGAATTGCTGAGTTTTAATTATAATCATTACTCAGCTGATTTTACGTCATGAATACTGTAGTCCAATAGTGTCATAGCATGTCCATTTCTTCTCACGGCCATCGTATACGTTCGCGGGACATCGGCTACCCTCGGCTCCCATCTTGGCCTACATCTGAGATGCGATGGTGACTCGCCATATGATCCCACACAAAGTACCACTAGAAAGTCGTCAGCCAGTGGCGCGCAGGCCATAAATTAATGGTACAGTACCATCCCGACATTTGCCCAAAGACGAAGTGGGAAACCACGGAAAACCACTTCGAGGATGGCTGAGGTGGGAATCGTACCCCCTCTACTCATTGGGACCACCCGAGCTCGTTCCAGACCTCATACCACTTTTCAAATTTCGTGGCAGAGCCGGGAATTTAACCCAGGACCTCCTGGGCGGCAGCTAACCATGCTTACCGCTACGCTACGGAGGCGACTACTCATTCCTTTGATTTGCTGTTTCTGAAAGCCATTCAAAATGATAAAGGATAGGCCTCAGAAGGTTAAAATGGCATGAAACAGGCGTCACAGCGGCCAAAATGTGAAGTGGACAACAATTATGGAGCGTATTTTCCAACAGCAACAGTATGTGCAAATCGCACACTTCGTACATTTTTTATGTACCAGTATTCTTTAAAGAAATTATAGATATTTGTGATATTAGACTGAAATTCGTCACTGCAAATGTCTATTCTCTTTCATTTGAATGCCCATTTATCACGGTCGGTCGCTTGTGATCTCCGCAGGAGGAATCTATACTAATGAAATAATATACACTAGCGATCCGTGCGAGAAATCTCTCATGTTCATAAACTACACTTTCCCCGGCGTCCCTATGGCCATAATGCGAACTGAACAGCAATGATGTCGCGTATTTTCCTCCAGCAACAGCATTTGCAAATCGCACACTTCTTACAAAAATTGATATTTTTGAAATTAGAATCCAATTCGTCAATGCTAATGTGCTGATTCCATTGATTGACATTGGGGGGCGTGGTGGCTCAGCGGTGTAGCTGTATGCCTCTCACCAAGGCGGTCTGGGTTCGATTCCCGGTCAATGCATGTGAGATTTTCGATGTGAAATGCCATGTCCTGTGGTTCGGATTCCACGTAAAAAGGAGGTCCCGTGGCTCATGATCTCAAGATTGACGGTCACGTTAAACTACAAGCTTCCTTTTCATTGATTGACAGCTTAGCTGTAACACTCGCCGTTATTCGATATTTATGAAATTATACGATTTGAGTACTCGTTCCTTTGATTTACTGTTTCAGAAATCCATGCAAAATGATAAAGGAAAGACCTCAGAATGTTAAAATGACATGAAACAAGCGTCACAATGGCCAAAATGAGAAGTGGACAGCAATTATGGAGCATACATTCCTACAGCAACAGTATTTGCAAATCGCACACTTCGTACATTTTTAAGGTAATTTCTTACAGAAATTATAGTTATTTATGAAATTATAGTGCAATTCGTCATTGCTAATGTCTATTCTCTTTCATGTGAATGCTCATTTGTCACGATTGGTCACTTATGCACGCCGCAGGAGGGATCTATACCACTGTAATAATATATATGATGAGTATTGTGCTGACAAGTCTAGAACCTTCTAACGTGGTGTAGTCTATGTTACGCATGTTAGAATATAAGCTAAAAGATTTATTATCTCTACTTAGTATAAAACAAAGTCCCCGATTCTTGAATGTTACGGGCAATGTCGAGAACCACTGGATGGATTTTGATGCGATTTTCACCATTCTGTAAAGGATACCTCGAGGATGATTTCTGTAGAAAATAATTTATTTATGATCAAAGGAAGCCGAGCTGTAACGAATTGAGTGGAAAAGTCGTAAAAAAACTGGCATCCGAGCGCTTTGTAAGCTTACGCTGGGCAAACCGTTAAAAATATCTAAATACTATGAGTGTGAGAATTGTTCAGAATGAAAAGTTCTACTAAAACGTCCCGGAGAGCAAATGTCTACCTTCAATACATCGCTCACTATAAGGGTTTTTACGTTTTAATTTCTTCCAACCATGTCCATTCTACTACTGAGGCGACAGTTTACGAGCTAGCTAAGGGGGAGTCTATCATCCCTGTTACAGCCTAGCTAGCGGGCGAACCTATTGTGCCAGATACAGCCAGAAGCAAACCGTTGAGTCGTGTTGAGTTAAGACTTCTGAGAAGGGTGGTTGTGTTTGGAGTTTTTCTGGAAGTGCAACTCGGGTTTTCTTCATTTCGCCTTTGAAACACAGTCAAGGTAAGAATAGACGGAAGGGGGATTTGTGTTTAATGCACATCGCCATTCTTAAATTACGTCTGACAAGAATTCGTTGCACATGCATCTCCATGATAATATGATTAATAGCCCAGTCAGTGATTTTAACTCATCATGCCGAGACGTAAAACGGATATTGGTTGTTGTTCATTGACATTAAAAAAAAGGTCTTATCACGTTATGCATTCATAACTGCTCCCGGGTGAAGCTGGGTCGGGTTGCTAGTTAATGTATAAAGTAAAAGTAAAAAGTAACAGGTATTCTGCCCGAAGTCAGGTCCAAGCCTTCAGCCAGGAGTTTACGTGCGGAAGTTGGGCAGGCGCGTTTCACTCCTCCGAATGTGCGCCAACAGCACGTGGTCCCACCGAAACTGGCATACCATCCAAGTTCCAACCACGTCCAATGCTGCTTAACTGCGTAGTTCTGATTGGATTCGGTGTTTCAACATCGCCAGGCCGTTGGCAATGTATAAAGTATCGGGATTTTTTTCCCATAAAATATGGTAAGCTCAAGCTACTAAGGTGAAAGAGAAATATAACAATGAACAAGTAGTTCCGTGAAGAACTATACAGCCTATTTTCATATATCCTACTAATATTAATTGCCTCTATCAACATACAAAATTTCAGTTTGATTGCTGTAATAGATTCGTAGATATTGAGAACCGACTAAATATAGTGGATGGTCGCCATGTTGGATTTTTATATATGTAGGTCTTAGAGTTGTGTACTGTTACATAGAGATTATTGTGTACGTGTAGTATTCAAACTTCAATCGCATGATTAGGACACAAGAAGTAAAAACGAGATTTTAAAATTTCGCACACTTGCCATCTTGTGGTTATGGAAACAATTGAAATAAATTTGATGCCAGTGGATTAACATTCGTATATGGTAAGGATTTACTGTACCAAGTGTCACTGCACTCGGATGGTTAAATTGCGATAAACGTCCGTGTGAATATTTATACTTCGCGTCGCCGCCATGCTGGATTTGTGATCACCAGGTTATTGAAAGTCCCCTATGAACATTTAAAAAAATCAGTTTGATTGCTGTAATAGATTCGTAGATATTGAGAACCGTCTATGTATTTCGGATGGTCGCCATGTTGGATTGTTTTATGTATAGGCCTTCGAGTCCTGTACCATTAAAGGAAAATTATTGCGTAGATTCATTATTCAAACTTTCACTTCAATCGCATGATTACGACACAAGAAATAAGAATTTAATTTTAAAATTCGCACAGCCGCCATCTTGATTTTATGTATACAATTGAACTAAATTAGATACCAGTGCATTACAATGTGTATAAACATTTGCTGTACCAAGTTTCATTGCGTTTGGATCATTAAATAGTGAGAAATATCTATTTAAACCTTTCAAATTCGCTTGACCGCCATGTTCGTTTTGTAGTTAACCGGGTTTTGAAAGTCTCATAGATGAACTTCCAGTAGTGTCCTTTATCTCCGTACAAAAGTTTAGGGTGATACCGGTAATAGTTTCAAAGATATAGAATGCCAGTGAAATATTTTGCACAGCCGCCATCTTGAGGTTATGTAAACAATTTAACAAAGTTAGATGTCGGTACATTACAATGTGTATAAACATATACTGTACCAAGTTTCATTGCGTTTGGTTGGTTAAATCGCGAGAAACGTCTATTTAAAAGTCGCAACCTCGCTTGGCCGCTATGTTGGTTTTGTTGTTACCAGGTTTTCAAACGTTATATATGTGAAATTCTAGTATTTTTCTTTATCACCGTACAAAATTCCAGGGTGATATCGGTAATAGTTTCGAAGATATTGAATGCTGGTGAATTATTTCGCACAGCCGCCTTGTTGGATTGGTGAGACTTAATAAAATTTGAAGGGCACGTTCGGGGTCGTCCGGAATAGTGCTATGAACTTACAGAGTTTCATTGAAATCACTCCAGCCGTTTAGAAGTTATTAGGGGACACACACACACACGCACACCTCACACACACACACACGGACAAAAGGTGATCTCATAAGCCTATGAAAATAGGATAAAAAGAAAGAAAATAAAACTCGCTGAAAAATGAACGGAAATTAAACTTGCAGTTGAAAAAAGAAGCCACCTGTACGCCTAAGTCTGAACCTGAACTGCGCCTCTCCATGTAAGCTGAACATTTGCGGCGTTTGGAGCGTGGCCGCATTGGTGCAAATTCCCGTACAGCACGAGTTACGGGTTCGAATCCCAACTGCCCTCTCATTTTATGACCCTTCCAAGGAGAGTTATGTACTTAAAACAGTTCTAAATTAAACTAGCTGTTAGTGCGTTGTAAACAATTCCAAGCTACGGATCGGATAGCGGTCGGCAGACATCTCAAGGTCGAACAGTTTCCCATTTGAAGACCATTATAGGAATTCTGGTGGAAACTTGTAGCCTATAAATGTGCCGTTCATGATCGCTTCATATATCCCTTGGCGAAGCTATGCGCGTTATATTCCTCCCTACGGTTACGATGGAGTGCTGCGACAAATCCGGAGATCCGAGGTTACAATCCCGGCCCTGACAGCTGTTCTCATGTGCGTGGTTTACCCACACTCTCTCCAGGAAAATGCTGGGATAGTACCTTATTTCAAGTCCCGGGGCACCTGCCCCATTCCTGATCCTGATACGTAATTACAGTTACACGCGAAGTCACCAACAGAAGCGTAGGAATTGAACACACACCCAAGTACACGGGGTTGATGACCAAAATGTCCCAAACCACAAAAATAAAGTAATAACAACAACAACAACGATTGCTTCACAAGGGCAAATAAAAAGAATACAAAATATAAACAAAATAGATTTATTAGAGGATTTTCACAGATGGTAAGTAATGTACACTACTGTACAATGGTGGTCTAGGACCTCAGCTATCAGCTAGTAGTTGAGTATCTTATGGACAGGGCTGTCCAGGACCTCCGCCTCCACCCCCACCTCCTCCACCTCCGCCGCCTCCTCCCGCGCCGTCAGCGCCAGGTGCACCAGCATGTCCAGAAGCTCCTGGCGAACCCGGGATGCCATTAACACAGGGACTTCCTGCTCCTCCACCTCCTCCGCCACCACCTCCACCACCCCCACCCCCACCAGCACCTGCAGCTCCCCCATTGTTAGCGACAGGGCCTGCTGGCCATCCTGCCTCCCATCCACTCAGTGCTACGGACAGCACACTGGACATCACCAGCGCAAGAGCCTGCAACACACAACATGTAGCAGTCATCTGTCCTTAAATGACATGGCCGACAGTGATGATGATGATGATAATTGTCATTTTAAGGGGCCTAACATCTGGCCCCTAATGGTATGTATGACAGGAAAATGAAAACAAGTAACTTGGTTCCGTGACGAACTAAAGAGCCTACTTTTCTTAAGATTTCTCAGGATTTGGTAGCACTGACGTCAATTTCAAATATGGCCGTGAGATATTCAGGTATAGAACTTTACTCTTACCAAATTTGGTTTCGATAGCTGCAACCGTTTAGGAGTTGATAGGTCCTGACAGACAGACAGGAGGACAGACTGACACATACACATTTTCCCGGATCGATCTCATAAGTCTACTTTTCCTCATTTTTGCAAAATGAGAAATGTAGGCTAACAAGAAGTTCCGTGACGAACTAAAGAGCCTACTTTTCTCGAAATGTAAGATTCACTCAAATGATTAATCTACAGTATACGGACCTAATTAGAATAATGACGAAATTGAGTTCGTAATATCGACATTTCTAATTAGTTCGAAAAACAGTATACCTGGCATAATGTAGCCTAATAGAGCACTACAGTTGGCAGCCCTGCTGACTGAATATAGTGTTAGTTCCATCTCTTAAGGTACAGAATATAAAAGTTGGTTGAAGTCCAATGGATAGCATGGACGTTGCATGCAATTAGACATTGAATCTATCAGCGCGCGTAAAATCATGTTGGCAAAAATGTCATGCATGTGTTGGTCAGAAATAATCTGAAATATTATGATCTCTTGTTGTGCCAATTTTTGTTGAAATCCATTTGTTAGTATAGAAGTTACATGTATTTTAAAATTGGACCTATCAGCAGGCTTAGAATAATATTGGTAGCACTGACGTATATAAGTTACTCCAAATTAATCTAGAATGCCAGGTACTATACGTGTGCATAGTTTAAAGCTGTCGGCTTGCATACCTTCTGATATTTTGGTATTTAGATAATGTAAATTGAGAGCATTCATTAACAGTTGGTGGCCCTGGTGGCTCTTAAGAATACGCTCAGTCATATATGTTTATGTACACATAGGACATACAAACTTTGGTTGAAATCCAATTAATAGTGTAGAAGTTATATGCATTTAAATATTGGACTTATCAGCAGGCTTAGAATCATTTTGGCAACACTGCCATGCATGGCCTCCTGGAAATTAAACTGAAAAATTAGTATCTATATGTGTGCCCATTTTGGAATAGCTCCCATGCATATTTTCCAAGATATCCAACATGGAGCTCAAATTTCAATTGCGGTTTTTCAGCAGTTGGTAGCACTGAAATAATTTTCAAATATGGTCTTGAGATATTCAGGTATAGATCCTTACTCTTACCAAATTTTGATTAGATTGCTGCTGCCGTTTAGGAGTTGATAGGGGGGGGGGGCGCACACACACAGACAGACAGACATACATAAGGACAGACAGACATACAGACAGAAAATAGGAACAGGACTCATTCCAGGTTCCGTATTGACCATGTTTACATGAAGTATAACATAATTTTCTCACCAAATCAATACTTTACTTACATAAAAATTCTACATGTACATGTTTCGGAAACCCATTTTGTTTCCTTCCTCAGCCCACTTTTTGGTGGAAAACATCATACAACATCGAAATCCTCACCAAATAACAACAAAAAAAAACACAATTCAAAACCATGTTACGGGCCGGATTGGACTAGCTCAAGGGCCGCAAAGAAACCACATTATCAGTTACTGATAAAGCCATCGAACGAGTTCATTGGTATAAATATCTAGGGTGCTACCTGAATGACAAATGGGACTGCAGCCATGAAATCAAAGCTCGCATTGAGCAGGCCAGGGGTGTCTTTATCAAAATGAAGAATCTGCTGTGTCACCGAGATCTTAGTATGAGAACAAGACTACTTGCCCTCAAGGGCAATGTATGGACACGAGGGGTGGACGTTAACCAAAACCTTGGAGAAGAAGTTGGAAGCATTTGAAATGTGGCTGTATCGTCGCTTGCTTCGTATATTGTGGACCGACAAGGTGAGAAACACAGAGGTGCTGGATCGGGTGGGCTAACAAGAACCGACTCCAGCAGCTAATCATGGAAGGCAAGATTGAAGGACGGCGCAGACCAGGGTGGCAGAGGATCTGCTGGCTCAAGAATTTGCGGGAATGGTTTAAACTTGACTCATCATCTCTGTTCCGAATGGCAACCTCGAGGCAAGGGATTGCAATGATAATCGCCAATCTTCGACGCGGAGACGGCATATAAAGGAGAAGAAGAAGAAGAAGGTCCGCCATTGGCTCGCGGACCGTACTGCTCGGTTCCAAGCTCTGTGAATTTGCGGGATGAAGGGCAGAGGCAGGGTAGGAGCAGGCGTGAATTGAGAAGCCTGTCGACAGCCCGCACTGTTACCTGACATTCACGTCTATTCCAATACTGCTAACATAGGGTCTTTTCTGAAACCAGTGTGGTGATACGAATGAGTCAGTGAGTCACCCACCAATGTATTTGGTTCGGTATGCACGGACCGAGAATCCTCATCACTCGTCAACACCGTTTCTCATAGTCCGCGATGCACATCCCTCTCAGGTTCATGGAGCTTAGACTCGAGCAGTACTTTGCCCATGATTGATCTAGGTCATCTGTCCGTAAATCACATGGGCGATAGTCAAATTTTGGTTATGATGATGATGATAGTTATCATTTTAAGGTGCCTAGCATCAGGTCCGTAATGGTATGTATGATAGGAAAATAAAAGTGAAACGGAAGGTATAACTACAGACAGACAGACAAGAAGAGCAAATGAAACAACAAAATGAGGGAAATAATAGACGGTAGGAAAAATGCCGTCACCCTCGAAGAAAGAGAATTAAGGGACTTGGAAAAAAGGAGAACCATGAAAGGCAGTTAGGAAAAGGGAAGAGACGAGAGAATCAGCATAAACACACTGGAAATAGGGGGGAAACCGGACCAAGCTCTGGAATCTCTCGGGGTCGCCTACTCTCAAACTTACCAGCCGTGATCCCTTGAGGGTATAGCACCTGATACACCGTGCCAGGGGCCTTGGGAGAGGGTTATCACTATCAAGGGTGCACAGTAAGTGTTGGGGTTACAGACACCCAGCCTCCTTTAAGGCCTTGTACAGGTCTGACGTTTGTTTTTGGCCGGTTGCCGTGAAATCCACGCATCCACTCAGGGGCGGTCGCAGCCAGAACTTTTGGAGGGGGCCCTAAGCCCATAAGGAAGGGGGGGGGGGGAGGCATCCGTCCTATTTTTATATACAGTAGGCTATCTTTAATTTTTACTGGTAGCATGTCGCATAATATCATAAGGACTGAAATTCGTATAATAACCTATTAGTTTTATAAAAATCGAGGAGAGGGTCGAATAGATTCTAGAAAGAGAACACACATAATAAAATTTAAATCTGTTTATTGCAGGTATCTGATCAAAGAACAAAATCCAATCGCCTTGTCTTCATTTTGGCAAACCGATCAATTACTTTCTCCACACTGACTTTCGTTGACCGATGGCAATGTAACAGAGCCAGTCCGGTTAGCCTTTCTTCCGGCATTCGGGACCGTAGCCAGTCCTTCAGCCGTCGCAATGTCGGGAGTGGCGTTACTCACAGGCAACGTCGCCAAACCTGCAGGAGAGTGTTGACTGTAGGTGTCAAGCTTTGAGAAGCAGCTACCATTGACTCAATTGCAGTTGATGGCAATTTCTTCCCTGCCGACTTCAATCTCAACCATCGCTGTCTCCATACAGCATACTCTCCCTGCAAGTGGCGCCAGTCGGAAATTAGCAAAGGCTGATACTTGATACGAAGAGCCTCCAAACATTGCACCACTGTTGGGTCCAGCCGGTTTGTCAACGCAGATTGCAGGCATCAAGTCAAATGCAGCCAAAGATTCATTTGGAAATTGTTCCTTGAGATCCTGCACCACATGCTCGATCAAAATGAAGACAGTTCGGCGGTAGAACTCTTCGGGTGCGTCAATGTCAGCTGGAACGTTGGCCCGCTTCCTCCTGCCTGCTCTTCGGGGCAACGCCACCTCAAACTCCAGTTCTTCCGCAAAATATTATCTCGAAGTACGGTTCAGCATTCTCACGTGCAGACGAAAGCGCCTCGATGGTGTCCATGACACCCGTGGAAGCCATCACCAAGTCCAATGAATCGTCCTGACGAAGAAGGCTCAAAGGCCGGATTTTAACTAGGACGTCGCACAGACACAACATTGAAACCACAAATTGCGTATCACACAATGATTGAATGAGGGATTCAGCTGCACTCGATGTGTCGCTGTCCTCCCATTCACTCCACCTCGTCTCACACAGTTTGCCAAAGTCTTCGCCCAAAACTGACAAAAAAAAAGCTTTGTATCTTTTAGGAGATGATCTAGCAAAGTTAATTGCATTTTTCATCAATGCTGTACCATTACGAGTGGGCACTACTTTTGAAGTTTTCGCTAAGCTGCTGTTAAGGGCGTGATTGTAGCATGGACACCTAGAACCGCAGGGTGCCGCTTTTAAAAGTTCCTGTACTGCACCTTTCGTTTCCGATGACATCACCGAACAGTTATCCGTGCCTACCCCAACACAAAGCTTAAGATCGAGTGAGAGCTTTGTAGTGAGATCTTGTACAACGTGACCAAGAGCAAAGCCTGACAATTTTGGTTCCCCGCCTTGAATATCGTCCTCCCTAATAGACTCGTAGGCGTCCGCAAATGTCAAAATATCTTCGTGGACGTAGTGAAGTGACAATGCAAGCTGTTCTTTTATGGAAATGTCTGATGTCTCATCGAACATGACGGAAAACATGCCTGCTACTTTCACCTTCCGAACAATGGTTTCTGGGATTTCCTCACGACAGCACTTAATCAGTTCATTTTGTGTTCTATTACTAATATAGGTAGCCCGTGCTGATGCATTTTCAAGGTGGCTACGAAGAGTTTCGTCGCCGCTTTCGACTCGAAACTGAAGGAGTTCACGGAAGTTTCCTTCATTTTCTAAGGGGTCTGAAGGGCTGGTCTCACTCTGACAGGCAGGTCCTGTGATGTCAAAATTGGAACTGTCAAGTCAAACCTTTGCTCTCTTCCCTCTCTCTCCTCTGCCTTTCACTTTCTCATTTTCCTTTTTTTTCTTTCTATTTTTGGAGACCCCTTGGGACCGCCCCTGCATCCACTGTGCTAACCAATCAATCCTTCCTTCTGAGCGTCCGTGCGTGCGTGCAAGTATGCAGCTGTTACTGACTTGACGTTACAGACAGCTAGGCACAGGGCTGCGAGTAGCGTAGAAAGCCGAAGTTATACGATTGACTTCGCATCACCACATGGTAGCTTTACGATTGCTTACGAAGTGAGAAGCTTATATCCTCTCTGTTTCAAAATAAATCATGTGATTGTGCCGGAGCTTATCTATATTTACGACACAATACTTTTTTTTTTTAGTAGTTTACCCTCCAGGTTGGTGGAACCCACGGACTCAGCGAGGGAACTCACCACTACCGCCTCTACGGGCAGTGTCCTAGAGCTGGGAACATCGAATCGGAAGGGATACAACTGGTGGGATCGGCACCTCG
Organism: Meconema thalassinum; assembly: GCA_946902985.2. NCBI lineage: Eukaryota > Metazoa > Arthropoda > Insecta > Orthoptera > Tettigoniidae > Meconema > Meconema thalassinum. The sequence continues at coordinate 37,239,285 of OX336392.1, forward strand.
CCGCACCTCGCCCAGGCGGCCTCACCTGCAAAGCGAACAGGGGCCTCATGAGGGAAGGTAAGGGATGGTTAGGATGGATAGACAAGGAAGATGGAAGGAGGCGGCCGTGGCCTTGAAGAAGGGACCATCCCGGCATCTGCCCGAAGACGAAGTGGGAAACCACGGAAAACCACTTCGAGGATGGCTGAGGGGGAATCGAACCCCCTCTACTCATTTGGGCCACCCGAGGCTGAGGAGATCCCGTTCCAGTCCTCGTGGCAGAGCCGGGAATCGAACCCAGGACCTCCGAGGCGGCAGCTAACCGTGTTGACCGCTACGCTACGGAGGCGACTTGTAAAATACTGTAGTGTAATATTCAACATTTCATATTCTCAGAATACATTATATTGAAGTACCTCCATTTTCTGTTCTTTGCAAGTCGTCCTGTCGGTCTAGGGGTACGATTCCTGCATCGTGTTCAAGAGGTGCTGGGTTTATATCCCGGAAATGTCCAGCATTTTACTTTTTGTTTTATCTCTTGAAAAGATTCAAAAAGTGTATAAAAGAACATTAGGAACGTTCTTTTTTTCGTGCGAGACTTGTACATATACCTCTAATATAAATACATAGTTTGAGGTCAAACGCTTCTTTTTTTTTTTTTTTTTGTTTTCTTTTCGTCGGTTTACCCTCCAGGTTGACTTTTCCCTCGGACTTAGGTTGGTTGTTTGGTTGGTTCCTCAGTTTAGGGGCTGCGACAACGCGGTCACGTAGCCCCGTGCACTTTGGGTGTGTATAGAATCTGTTTGATAACCGGTGTCAATTGTGATGGCTGAATTAGATGCAGACATTATGTCCTTACTTGAATTAAAAACAGATAACACACACTAATACAACCATCACCATTGACATCGGTTACCACACAGATTCTACACCCATCCAAAGTGCACGGGGCTACATGACCGCGTTGTCACAGCCCCTAAACTGACGAACCAACCAACCAACCAACCAACCTAAGTCTGAGGGAAAAGCCAACCTGGAGGGTAAACCGACGAAAAGAAAAGAAAAAAATTACGATCTTTACATTAGTCGCATATGATGTGTAACATCTGACATGTTATTCGAATAATTCCATATTACTCGCATTTTTTTAAGAATGAACTCAATAGTGCTACCTTGTGCCAGCAAACATGAAAGGATTCTCCAATGCATCTGCAGTAGTGACATAACTTACCTGAAACTGTATGCGGGAGCAATCCACTGGCTATTTGATGCGAGCTGCGATTTATACCGGCCAGTTAGTGAACCCATGCCAGCGGTGTTGTTGAAAATGGCCTCTTATTGCCGATATAGCGCACTGCCAAGTATAGGCGCGATTAAAAATTAGGTGTGCAGTTGGTATATTAAAGGCGTTTCTCCCAGTGATACGTTTAGACCTACCAAATAGCTTAATATGATAACAGTGGAAACTCTCACGACACCGATTAAGTTATGCGTGCCATCTAGCGGTTCGCGCAGACAACTACGAACTCGATTTCAATCCGCTGGCAAGTTTATCTGCACATGTTAGAAGTGTAACTATTGGGCTATGTATGGGTGTTTTCATTGCAAAATACAAAGAGATTAAGTGATTAAGCTATTTGGACCAACGAAGTTTCAATTATTGTTAGTAGTCGGTGTTAATATACTGAATTCCTACGTTGTTTGGAGTGTTGGTTGATGCGATATAGCACTCGAGGTATCGAGTGCTTACATTAAATAAGAATACAGCAAAAGTATGAAGATTTAATAAATCGTAATTGTTTTCAGCAAATATGATATAATGAATATTTTCACACCAAAGAACGACAATTTAAAGATGATTTATTGAAGCAATTTCTTTAATGGGGCCTCCAAACCTTGAGGTAAACCGTATGCGATTTACATTCCACATAGTCACATGTCTTACAGTACGTCGTTGTACCGATCTCCACCACCGCGCGTGCTCATTATTTCCGTCCCATCCACTTCCGTCTCTTTTCCAAAATCACTCCCACAAAAATAGCCAGCAACCGAGGGCCACAAAAATATCCAGCTACCGAGTGGAAAGATGTTACACATCAAGAACGAAGCGTTTGACCTCAAACTATGTAGGCTATTCATATTAGCGGTATATGTACAAGTATCGCACGAAAAAAAGAACGTTCCTAAGGTTCTTTTATACACTTTTTGAAACTTTTCAAGAGATAAAACAAAAAGTAAAATGCTGGGCATTTCCGGGATATGAACCAGGCACCTTTCGCACTCAATGCAGGAATCGTACCCCTAGACCGACAGGACGACATGCAAAGAACAGAAAATGGAGGTATTTCAATGTAATGTATTCTGAGAATATGATATGTTGAATATTACACCACAGTATTTTACATTTAGTAAGAGTTCACTTTAGACCATCCTTTGTATAAAAACTTTTAAAAACTGAAATTACCTGATTTAATGGTCGGGAGGATATCAGGAGAGGATTGAGAATTGGATGTTCACTGCTCCGCTGCAATAGACCCACCATCCCGCCCAAATAGCAACACGACTTATATCGTTGAAATCGAAGTTCTGACCTCCATCTTTCTCACTGAGTCAGTAATGCCAACCCCACGCGTTTGGTACTATTTCGCACGTGATTTATGAAATCACTATACTCAGTGGAAAGTGGACTCAATTACAGTGTTTATTTATGTATTTATGTATTTATAATGTTTTACATACATAAACAGACCTAACCTGGGGCTTACGCCCCAGACCCCCTTGCTTGTGATACTAGCAGTACCTTTCCGCAAGACAGTGCCTAACTTAGTAGCGAAGGCGTGTGGTGAATTTCTTTATTCAAGTTGGTAACGTAGTCACTTGATCGTCTTTCGGGTGTCACATGACTGTCCAAGATGGCGTCCGTAAGTGAAGGAAAATTGTATTATTTCCGTGAAATAACAATTATTGCGGTGCAGCAGAGGCTATTGAGTATGAAGAGATTGTGAAACGACTCCCAACAACTCCCCGAAAGGTATGTATATCATAAATGATATATTTTCAATAAGCTAAGGTGTTAAAAGTGATGAAAAGGGAGGATGGTCTAAAGTGAACTATAAATTTTTACATTTAGTAAAGTGTCGTAAATATAGATAAGCTCTGGCACAATCACATGATTTATTTTGAAACTGAGAGGATATAAGCTTCTCACTTCGTAAGCAAGCGTAACGCTACCATGTGGTGACGCGAAGTCAATCGTCTAACTTCGGCTTTCTACGCTACTCGCAGCCCTGTGCCTAGCTGTCTGTAACGCCAAGTCTGTTACTGCGCACGATCACAATAAGAAGGCTTGCTGGCTGACCGGAGACCTCTACGCCACAAACAAGCACCGGCCAAAGACAAATGTCAGACCTGTACAGAAAGCAGCAGATACGAGGAAAATAAAAGACGAATTTGCCCCACGACTGGGCGGGGTACAATGTATATAATATATATAAAATACGTAAATAACACTCCTGGGAAGAAGTACATGTATTAGTTTTGATCACTATTATAATGGGTCAATTTTAGGATTACGCGTTTCAACCTACAAGTGGTCATCTTCAGATCTTGATCACTGCGTGGAGGTATAAATGTATGCACAATGTTATCTAACCACATAACTGTTGTACTGGGTACAATTGGTGATTATATTTTGATACTAGTTATGTCACGTTAGTTAGTTTTATTTATACGGGTACGTGAATTACGTAAGGATATTATGCACATGTATACAAATAAGAACAATAAATTAGTACATCATGCAACGAGCCTATAATGGCAATAATTAAGACACGAGTATGTTTATAAAACGAGCGTATGCGAGTTTTATAATTTCCATAGGAGTGTCTTAATTAGCATTATAGGCGAGTGGCATAAGACTGTTTATGTTCGACGATAATTATTATAACTATTTTATGTTCGAACATAAATATTCATAAATATCTATCGAGATTTCGCCAGTTTTATGTACTGAACAGAGCGCATGGGACGCACAGAATACCTTGTATTTCATCATGGCCTCCTCGATTACCCCACGATGACACTAGGCCACGCAGTGACATTTAAATTAGAAGGCCTTGGAACTCAGCGCAGGTCAATGCTATGCTTATCTAATTGGTCAAACAACTGTTTCTTGAGCTCTGATTGGTGGGAGAAACTGTTTCATAATGAAAAATAGTGTTATAATACCATCATTATGATACAGTTTTCTGACATGTAATAGTCATGGTCGAACATAATAGTACATTATGCAACGAGCCTATAATGGCAAAAATTAAGACACGAGTGGGTTTATAAAACGAGCGTATGCGAGTTTTATAATTTCCATACGAGTGTCTTAATTACCATTATAGGCGAGTTGCATACGATTGTTATGTTCGACGATAATTATTATAACTATTTTATGTTCGAACATATATATTCATAAATATCTGTCGAGATTTCGCCAGTTTTATGTACAGAACAGAGCGCATGGGACGCAAACAATGCCTTGTATTTGATCATGGCCTCCTCCATTTTCCTACTATGACACTTGGCAACGCAGTGAAATTTAAATTAGAAGGCCTTGGAACTCAGTACAGGTGCGATGCTATCCTTTATCTAATTGGTCCAACTGTTTCTTGAGCTGTGATTGGTGGGAGAAACTGTTTCATAATGAAAAATAGTATAATAATGACCATCATTATGATACAGTTTTCTGACATATAATAGTCAGGGTCGAACATAAACAATGTTATCTAACCACATAACTGTTGTACTGGGTACAATTGGTGTTTATATTTTGATTCTAGTTATGTCACGTTAGTTAGTTTTATTTATACGGGAACGTGAATTACGTAAGAATATTATGCACGTGTATACAAATAAGAACAACAAAATATATGAAATAAACAAGCAGTTCCGTGAAGAACTATACAGCCTATTTTCATATATCCTACTTATGTTAATTGCCACTATCAACATACAAAATTTCAGTTTAATTGCTGTAATAGATTCGCAGACATTGAGAACCAATTAAATATTTCGGATGGTCGCCATGTTGGATTTTTATATATGTAGGTCTCAGAGTTATGCACTATTACATGAAGATTATTGTGTACTTCAATTGCATGAGTAGGACACAAGAAGTAGAAACGAGATTTTAAAATTTCGCACAGCTGCCATCTTGTGGTTACGGAAACAATTGAAATAAATTAGATGCGAGAGGATTAACGTTTGTATAAGAATTTACTGTACCAAGTTTCACTGCACTCGGAAGATTAAATTGCGAAAAGTCCATGTGAATATTTATACTTCGTGTCCCCGCCATGTTGGATTTGTGATCACCAGGCTATTGAAAGTCCTTTGGTGAACGTATGTTCATATCCCCTATGAACATTAAAAAAACAGTTTGATTGCTGTGACAGATTCGTAGATATTGAGAGCAATTTAAATATTTTGGATTGTTAAATGTATAGGTCATAGAGTCATGTACCATTGAAGGAAAATTATTGCGTAGGTTAATTATGCAAACTTTCACTTCGATCGCATGATTTCGACACAAGAAATAAAAACTTAATTTTAAAAATCCCACAGCCGTCGTCTTGCAATTGAACTAAATTACATACCAGTGCATTGTAATGTGTATAAACATTTGCTGTACCAAGTTTCAATGCGTTTGGATCATTAAATCGCGAGAAAAAAAACTATTGAAAACTTTCAAATTCGCTTGGCCGCCAAGTATGTTTTTTTAGTTAACCGATATTTGAAAGTCCCATAGATGGACATTTAGTAGTGCCCTTTATCTCCGTACAAAATTTCAGGGTAATACCGGTAATAGTTTCAGAGATATAGAATACCGGTGAAATATTTCGCACAGCCGCCATCTTGAGGTTATGTAAACAATTGAACGAAGTTAGATGTCGGTGCATTACAATGTGTATATACATATACTGTACCAAGTTTCATTGCGTTTGGTTGGTTAAATCGCGAGAAACGTTTATTTCAATGTCGCAAATTCGCTTGGCCGCCATGTTGGTTTTGTAGCTACCAGGTTTTCAAACGTCACATAAGTGAGCGTCTAGTAGTTCCTTTTAACACCGTACAAAATTGCAGGGTGATATCGGTAATAGTTTTGGAGATATTGAATGGTGGTGAAATACTTCGTACAGCCGCCATTTTGGATTGGTGAGACGTAACAAAATTTAAAGGGCACGGTCGGGGTCGCCCGGAATAGTGAGTGCTATGAACTTGCCGCGTTTCATTGAAATCGCTCCAGCCGTTTAGATTTTATTAGCGGGGACACACATACACACACACACAGACACACGGACAAAAGCTGATCTCATAAGCCTATTTTTAGCCTACTTTCGATTTTTGCAAAAAATGAAAGTAGACTTATGAGATCTAAACAGGGCCAAAAATTGTGTGTCTGCTTGTGTGTGTGTCTGTGTGTGTGTGTGTGTGTGTGTGTGTGTGTGTGTGTGTGAATGTGTATACTCTGAATGTTGGTCCCCCCTATCAATTCGAACACGGTGAAACCGAATTGAACGAAATTTGGTACAGAGGTAGAACTAGCAAAGGGCACCTCAGTGTCATGATTTATATCGCCACCATCTTACCTGAAACGTAATGGCGGCCACCCAAATGTTCAAAGCTTAAATCAAATTACGACTAAACTAATCATTCGATCTCTACCAAATTTTGCAACAACATATATTTATATAGCGAGTGTCTTTTGACTAAGCTACAAGGTCATCAGCCCAATAGTTTGCAGATGGCAGCCATGTATGTGTGCAAATCGATTCCCCCATCAATTCAAACATGGTGAAACCGAATTGAACGAATTTTGGTACAAAGGTAGCACTAGCAAAGGACACCCCATTGTCATGATTTATATCAACGCCATCTTGACGAAAACGTAATGGCGGCCACCCAAATGTTTAAATCTTAAATCAAATTACGACCAACATAACCATTACATCTCTACCAAATTTGGAATATTATTCCTCTAGGTGTGAAGAATCTTTTGACCAAACTACAAGGTCACCAGCCCAATACTTTGCGGATGTCGGCCATGTTTGTGTGAAAATCGATTCCCCCTATGTATTCAAATTATACCTCTATGTATGAAGAATCTTTTGACCAAACTACAAGGTCACCAGCACAATACTTTGCGGATGTCCGCCATGTTTGTGTGAAAATCGATTCCCCCTATCTATTCAAACACGGTGAAACCGAATTGAACAAAATTTGGTACAGAGGTAGCACTAGCAAATGGCACCTCAATGTCATGTTTTATATCGCCGCCATCTTGACGAAAATGTAATGGCGGCCACCCAAATGTTAAGAGCTTGAATCAAATTACGACCAATCTAATCATCTGTTCTCCACCAAATTTTGCAACATTAGATCGTTATATATACCGTAAAGAATCTTTTGACCAAACTACAAGGTCATCAGCCCAATAATTTGCGGATGGTGGCCATATATGTGTGCAAATCGATTCCTCCTATCCTTTCAAACACGGTGAAACCGAATTGAACGAAATTTGGTACAGGGGTAGCACTAGCAAAGGGCACCTCAGTGTCATGTTTTATATCGACGCAGTCTTGACGGAAACGTAATGGTGGCCACCCAAATGTAAAAATATTAAATCACATTACGACCAACCTAATCGTCCGATCTCTACCATATTTTGCAACAACATACCTTCATGTGAGAAGCGTTCTTTGACCAAGCTACAAGGTCATCAGTCTAATAGTTTGCATATGGCTGCCATGTATGTGTGCAAATCGATTCCTCCTATCAATTCTAACACGGCAAAACCGAATTGAACGAACTTTGGTACAGAGGTAGCACTAGCAAAGGGCACCTCAGTGTCATGTTTTATATCGCCGCCATCTTGATGGAAACGGAATGGCGGCCACCCAAATGTTAAAAGCTTAAATCAAATTACGACCAACCTAATCATTTGATCTATACCAAATTTTGCAACTACATATCTTTTTGTGGGAAGCATATTTTGACTGAACTACAAGGTCATCAGCCCAATAGTTTGCAGATAGCGGCCATGTTTGTGTGCAAATAGATTCCCCATATCAATTCAAACGCGGTGAAACCGAATTGAATGATTTTTTTTTGTACAGAGGTAGCACTAGCAAAGGGCACCTCATATTCATGTTTAATGTCTGTATAGCACGTTGTATTTCAACAAGCTACTACAACCAACATTCAAGTATAGGACAAAGAGTTATAACAATGCCCATGCATTTAGGAGAAAGTAGGCTATATGTTCTTTACTGAACATCTTGTTTCATAAATGAAAATAGTCTAAGAAATAAAATTAGAACAAGCACTGGAATTATATTATGATATTTGAATTGCAGCCAATGGGCATAGCAGGGTATTTTAATTGAACGCCCCAAACGAGTTCAATTTCATGTAGTTCCAACTTTGTCTACCAGAGATGACACTGTTACTGACACCTAGCGGTGAACATTGGAACTTGATAGAGCGTTTCTAACCTACTAACCTGCAAATTTAGCTACACTCTACCAATTGTAGTGGTAGGCTCTATTACATGGACTTTACTTCCCCTACGAAAGATGGCATACTGAAGGATTTTAACGCTCTTAAAAATCCGATGACTTTTGCCGGGTATAAACCCGCGATCTTGAGCATTGCAGTTCAGCGTGCTACTGACTACGCCACTGAAGACTATTCTATTATGTAATACTAGCATTATCCGTCGCTGCTTCGCCCACGAATTTTCTAGTTGTAAAGAGTACACTTAGCAAAATCTCAATCATGAATGCTATGACTGATTTATCCTTGGTATGAATAATCAGACTTTATCAATTCAGCTACTGGTGCAGTGGTTAGGGGTTTGTCATTCCTTCATAGGTATATCAGAGCGAAGTTAGTTTTCTGGGAATATCACAGACACTGCTAATTTAAGGGCCTTTAAATGTGGTTTTCGGAGACCCTTTATAGTCGGGTGAAAAAGACCTTTGTACCACACTCACACGTGAAAATTGCGTGAAAAAATTCTATAGTGCCCCTTGACCCCCTTAAGCGCATTATACTGTATGTATTGATGAATTTTACAGCTTAATTCGGTTCAGTGATAACCTTATAACCGTCTGGAAACTTTCACAGTAATGTAATAATTGGAATTGCATTGCGTCTTACAGAAATAGATGGACCTGTGAGATTCTGTTACCATGGTTACCGTGTTGCATTCTTTCATTATTTCATTGTAAATATACATGTCTTAAGGTATTTATTTAATTGTGAGGCATTTAAAGAGTAAGTGAGTGCGTTTTGCTTACGCATTGGAACCTGTACGTACCCCATATGAGTAGGTTGGTGTTAATGGGACCTTATTTTCGATACAAAACTGGAATGGGACCTTAGCAGAATAATATAGGGAGGGATAATTACTTATTTCAGCGGAGCTGTTAGTCGTAGCCACTGCTATCCTCTCGGCTGCTAACTGACTAATTACAACATTTATGTAGGTAGGATCTGATGATGACCACTTGAAGGTCGAAACGTGTAATCCTAAAATTGGTCCAATATAAGAGTGACCATAACTAGCGACCGGACATTTACGCATGAAATTATGCACTAAAAATGTAGAAAATATGCACTTAACAATAAGCCAATCTTATTCACTCACTTTATACATGTATCATTCACTGCAGAAAGAAGCACACAATAGATAATTGCAAGTTTTTCAATGTTTTCAGGAGACAAATTACGTCTATTTTAATCGTTTTCAGTGCATAAATGTCCGGTCCCGCCATAATCACTGTTACCTGACACCCACTGTTTTTATACATACTTTCTGATGTTCTTCTCATAAGGCATTTTGAGTTAAGGATGTGCAGACTAAGAATAAAGTAACACAGTAACTGAAAGGAAAAAAAAACTCCTCACAAAACTAACCCCGGGCTACTGGCTGTCGAGATGGTGAAAGGAATGTCCCACTCAATTTCCTTCTTCAAATAGCCAGGCAGCACTGCGTAAAGTACGAGTACTGTTATCTCGTTATCTGTTGCTCAGAAAGTTGCATTCAACACGCAGGCGAAACCTATTTTGTTCAAGATGTTTTAAATTACGGTATACTTAATTTTAACTGTGTTTGCTAAAATATGCTGTTATGTTCAGAATATGCAATACATCCAATACACCCTCAAAATATGCATTTCCATATGCGCATAAGCATATTCAAGAAGTCCGGTCCGTAATCATAACTAATACATGTATTTTTTTCCAGGAGTAGTGTTTACTTATTATTCATATATAGTATTATATACTGTACATTGTAACCCCACCCAGTCACTGTTGACCGACTGAAGAGTTACAACTGACAGTTTGTGTTGGTAACACTGAAAATATGTCTTCAAAACTTTACATTACAAAGGCATTCTTAGATTAGCACTCTTTCACTTCAAAATAGACCCATAAGTCACGCACGTTAGTTAGTTATTGAGGTTTTAAGGGGTGGAACAACGAAGTCATCTGCCCCAGTTACGCACGTTGATCATCTAGTTCAGGGATTGCCAACCAGTGATACGCGGGGCGGGAAAGTTTCAGGGGGTATGCGTGGGTGATACGAGCGATAGACTAGTAGGCCTAAGGACCTCTGTGAGCGTGACCAACGGTTAGCGAGTAGAACCTAAATTTGTGCTATAAAACACGGTCAACGCCGAGCAATGTTATGTTAGTCCCTACCTGAACTTTTTATTTATAGAGGTGGTTAGTGGGGTCTGATATTATACTCTTTGTTATTGTAAGTGAGTATTTGCATCATTACGCTTTTTTACAATGTTATAGTGTTTTCTACTTTGCACGGTACGCTTTCTTACTTTTTATAGATTTGTTTTTTGTTAACTGAATATTTCTGTTGGCCAATATTTATCTGCTTTTTGTAGTTTTTACCAAATTCACAGACGAATGTGTCGAAGTCTACCGACTGTCTCATTAGTTTATTTAGTTTTCATAATTATTCTTACTGCGAAACTTATTTCAATAAAGTTGGTAATTTGCCTTTCACGGCCAATGAAACCCCGTACAAAACACGGCCTAAACCTAGAAAAGTTGTTGAGTTTTAATTGAATGGCCCTAATATTGAATATACAATCATTTTGGAAGCATTTATAGGGAGTTGAAAGACTGTTTTAGCGTTTAGCGCTCGCAGTCAAGTACCCGGGGTGTTTTAGATAAGAATTGAGGTATCGCACAGTTTGCTGCTCCTTTGATGAACCATCTCGGAGTTACTAGGCAAAATCTCGCACAAGACACGGCATAAACTTAGAAAATTTGATGTGATTAAAACTGATTTTGTTATTATTACTTGGGATGATTAAAGTTTGTTCCGTTACTGTTACTCTTTATCATGACATGGTACGTAGTTTCCGCAATATTACTTACTGCGGATATAACAATTGCTACCAAGTTTGATGTATCTTTAGCATACTGTTTATATGTTTAAATATAGTATGAAGACGTTAAACAATAGGTGTTCAATATTTAAGAAAGTTCATTTAACTTTTACTACATAGAAGCTGATATTTATTTCCAATATAAAAACGCACTTTCCTGCCTACAAAGCGGAGGCAGACAGGCTTTTCTCCGGGTACTCCGGTTTTCCCTGTCACAATTTAATTCCAGCAACAATCTCCACTATCATTTCATTTCATCTGTCATCCATTTAATGATTGCCCCAGAGGAGTGCGACAGGCTTCGGCAGCCGGCACAGTTCATATCCTCGCTGCTAGATGGGGGTTTCATTCATTCCATTCCCTGACCCGGTCGGTCGGCTGAAAGCAGGCTGTGGATTTTCACTTTCCTACCTCTGATTAATAATTGGGTGAGTGAAAATGCATGTAGTCTACACATGTACTGTAGTTGGTAACATGGAAATAACATAACTACATTACGAATGTGTGATTATATATATTAATGATTTAGGCCAGCAAATACTAAAAGACGTTGGAAGAAGGGGTACTTCAGTTAGTTTTAAATAAAAATTAGCAAGAAAAATGATGTATGTATGTCTACCCCTTATTATTCCCGTTTTCCAACGGGGTCGGGGATGAGATGCGATGGAAATCTTTGTGGCGATGGTTTTTACGGCCGGATGCCCTTCCTGACGCCAACCTAATGAGAGATGAAATGAATGATGGTGAATGAAACTGGGCAAGGATGTGGAAGGAAGCGGCCGTGGCCTGTCAGAAGGTACCGTCCCAGCATTTGCCTGGTGTTGAAAATGGGAAACCACGGAAAACCATTTCAAGGACGGCCGACGGTGGGGCTCGAACCCACGCGTCTACCGAGTCAGCAGAGAGCTTGGTCCCATGACCTAATGCTGTTCTTTAGCCAGCGTAGCCACTACTTAGCAAGAAAAATGATAAAAATCTATATATATTTATTATTGTCTTGTTAAAAGGTTGAAAAAACAACGAAATTCCAGTGAAGTTTCCTGAGTAATTTAATGACAATAAAACAAGCCATTGGGCACTTTTCCGACAGTAAATATATGTTTATAAAAATACAGGACTGTTGTACGCCAAAATTTCTAAATATTTCAAGGGGTACGCAGTTGCTAAATGGTTGAGCACCCTGTATATAAAGTGTGAAGCACTCACCAGGTACGTGCCCATGATGTTCCCGGCTCCTCCCGACTGTGTGGCTACGTCCCAGGAAGACCTCACTCCTTTATATACCCCGTAACTGGAGTGATCTTCAGTTCCGCATTCAATGTCAGGGAATTTATTTCCTCGAAATAGAATTATATTTACATTTAAATTATGTTCATCTTGAGTTGAGCATAGAGTATGATGAAATCAAGTAATGCATTCAACACCAGCATTGTCTTCATTTACTGTAATTAGTGATCCAACATGCGCGATAGCACGTGACACGCATAACATCGCAATGTGGAAAGTACAAAAAAAAAAGAAACTTGTAGCGCACAAGGATGTAAGCTAGTGTGTGTTTTCAGACTGATGCATTCACTGTAAGATAATTATATATTCCTTTAACCTTGTATGCTACCTTCGGTGTAGCTTGGCTGTCAACCCTGAGGCCCGGGTTCGATGATGGTGATGGTGATTGTTGTTTTAAAGGGTGAATATTCTAGACCAGGGGTTCTCAAGCAGTTGGTCGCGACCCCCTGGGGGTGGTCTTGGGAGGTTGCGGGATACGGAGAAAAACTTAAAAAAAAATAGTTATTACTGAAGTATTTTATTGTAAAAACAAGTAGTTCCGTGAGGAACTATACAGCCTATTTTCATATATCCTACTCATGTTAATTGTCTCTATCAACATACAAAATTTCAGTTTGATGGTTGTGATAGATTCGCAGATATTGAGAACCGTCTAAATATTTCAGATGGTTGCCATGTTGGATTTTTATTTATGTACTATTACATGAAGATTATTGTGTACGTGTGGTATTGAAACGTCAATCGCATGATTAGGACACATGAAGAAAAAACGAGATTTAAAATTTCACACAGCTGCCATCTTGTGGTTATGAAAACAATTGAAATAAACTAGATGTCAGTGGATTAACATTTGTATAAGCATTTCCACTGCACTCGGATTGTTAAATCACGAGAAACGTCGACTTAAATATATATACTACGCGTCGCCGCCATGTTGGATTTGTGCTCACCAGGTTATTGAAAGTCCTATAGTTCATAGCTTCTATGAACATTAAAAAAATCAGTTTGATTGCAGTAAATGATTCGTAGATAATGAGAACCGTCTAAATATTTCGGATGGACGCCATTTTGGATTGCTGTATGAATAGGCCATATAGTTATGTACCATAAAGAAAAATTATTGCGTAGCTTCATTATGCAAACTTTCACTTCGATCGCATGATTACGACACAAGAAACACAACCTTAATTTTAAAACTTCTCACAGCCGCCTTCTTGAGGTCATGTAAACAATTGAACTAAATTAGATGCCAATGCTTTACAATATGTATAAACATTTGCTATACCAAGTTTCATTGCGTTTGGATGATTACATCGCGAGAAACGTCTATTTTAAGGTCGCAAAATCGCTTGGCCGCCATGTTGGTGTTGTACTTACCAGGTTTACAAAAGTCTGATAAGTGAACTTCTAGTAGTTCCCTTTATCACCGCACAAAATTTCAGGGTGATATCGGTAATAGTTTCGGAGATAATTAATGCTGGTGAAATATTTCGCACAGACGCCATGTTGGATTGGTGAGACGTAATAAAATTTGAAGGGCACGGTCGGGGTTGGCCGATATGGTGCTATGACCTTACCGAGTTTCATTGAAATACTTTTTTTATTCTATTAATGAGAAACTTTAGCTTGTTTGGAATTAACCAATTTTTGAATGTCTGGAATGGTTTTTATAACACACAAAACAATGTCATTTTCCAGTGACAAACGATTTCTTGATTTGTTTTTTAAATTTACCGTTGTGGAGAATCCTTGTTCACACTTGTAAGATGTAGAAAATGGCATCAACGTTTTTAACGCTGTTGTGGACAGTTCTGGGTATTCCTTTTTGATACGTATCCAGAATTTGTCGGCACAACAAACTTATTTTTACTGACTGATCACTTGAAATCTCTAACGTTAGAACTAGAACAGAAATACTCAGCCTAAAAACGGGGTCGCAGAGTCTAAAATGTTAAGATCTCCTGTTCTAGGTCAACGCAGTCATGATGGTTTTGGGCTCATCAGATTACTGAAATAGCCATAGGTGAACTTATATTAATAGCTTCTATCAACTTACAAAATGTCAGTTTGATTGCTGTAATAGATACGTCGATGTTGAGAATCGTCCAAATAATTCGGATGGTGGCCATGGTGGATTGTTCTATACATAAGCCATAGAGTGATGTACCATTAGATGAAGATTATTGCTTAGGTTCATTATAGTTTTAACAACAAATTGTATATCCGCCTTAGTCAATACATAAACGAAAATAAATTATAATTACACTTGCTCCTGGTACATGTTTCGGGGATTAATTGCTTTTATCCCCTTCATCAGCCAAGACAAATATTCGAAGAAAGATATAAGATAGCGTAGCACTCAAAAAATAAATGGCTATTTAACTTAATATGGTGCACCATATAAGTAGGTCACAGGAAAATGTTGAGCAAAACTATAAACATATATGTGACAGTGAAGATATTCAGCCATCAAAACACAGAGAATCAGTGGACAGTTAATTCGTAAATCCGCTCCAAAAACACTGGTCGAAGCTTGAATTGGCAAAAATCACAATACTTCACCATATGGACACAACCAATGAAGAAGCCTTATGCTCAACAGGTCCAAAATCAAATGCCTGCATATGAACTAGACGAGCGTGGAAGGAACAACTTCAAATAGCAATGAGGTTAGCTCAATGCATAACCTGAAAGAAGCAAAGGAAAAACAAACACCATAATAAAAGGGACCAAGGGGAAATTTATAGACTGAAATAGTTATGAACAACTATAAAAATTAAATTATAATGATATAGAACGAATGCAAACTTAATAATATTCGAAAAACTTACTTCAGGTTAAGTCAAGGTATCAATTTTGAAGAGATTGTCTTATGTTTTTGGAGCGGATTTACGAATTAACTGTCCACTGATTCTCTGTGTTTTGATGGCTGAATATCTTCACTGTCACATATATGTTTATAGTTTTGCTCAACATT
Source organism: Meconema thalassinum (assembly GCA_946902985.2). NCBI lineage: Eukaryota > Metazoa > Arthropoda > Insecta > Orthoptera > Tettigoniidae > Meconema > Meconema thalassinum. The sequence goes on from OX336392.1 coordinate 37,254,996, forward strand.
TTCCTGTGACCTACTTATATGGTGCACCATATTAAGTTAAATAGCCATTTATTTTTTGAGTGCTACGCTATCTTATATCTTTCTTCGAATATTTGTCTTGGCTGTTGAAGGGGATAAAAGCAATTAATCCCCGAAACATGTACCAGGAGCAAGTGTAATTATAATTTATTTTCGTTTATGTATTGACTAAGGCGGATATACAATTTGTTGTTAAAACTATTTAGTACGTCAATACGGAACCATCATGGAAACTAGTTTAAATAATAGAATAGGTTCATTATGTAAACATTCACTTCGGTCGCATGCTTGTGGCACAAGAAATGAAAACTTACTTTTAAAATTGCACACAACCACCATATTGAAGTAATGAAGACAATTGAATTAAATTAAGTGCCAATAGATTGAATCTTGTATAAACATTTACCGTAAAAAATCACTGCACTCGGATGATTAAACCACGAGAAATCCCATTAAAATAGTTTTACTTCGCTTGGCCGCCATGTTGGTTTTTTACTTATCAGGGTTTTGAGAGTCACATAGGTAAACTTATAGCAGTACTCTTTATCGCCGTTCGAAGTGAAATGCCATGTCCTGTGGTTCGGATTCCACGTAAAAAGGAAGTCCCGTGGCTCATAATCACAAGATTCACGGTCACGTAAAACTACAATCTTCCTTTTCTTTATCGCCGTACAAAATGTTAGGGTGATATCGGCAACCGTTGTGGAGGTATAGAATGCCAGTGAAGTATTTCGTTTGGCCACCATGTTGGATTGGTGAAACATATTAAAATTTGAAAGGCACGGTCGATGTCAGACGAAGTACCTGTTTGTTCTTACTGAGATTCGTTGAAATCGCTCCGGCCGTTTAGATTTTATTAGGGGCACACACACGCGGACAAACAGTGATCTCATAAAAAAAAATCATAGGGAAACATAGGCTAAAAGGAATAAGGGAAATAAACGACCGAAAAAAGGAAGCCCTGAACTCCCGAATAAGGATGTCTGAGGGACTGGGGAAGAAGCAGAGCAATTTATTTATCGTATGGTTTTTAGTGCCGGGAGTGTCCGAGGAGTCTGTAGCTGCTTCAAGCGGACACCCATAGTGTGATCTACAAGTTCCGTTCAATTTCAAGTAGTTCCAACTTTCGCTACCAGATATCAATGATACCTAGTTGTGAACTTTTGATAGAGCGTTCCGACGAAATCTAACCTAACATTTTAGCTTCACACAAGATTAGTCTGTGGAAAGATCTTTTACATGCCATAAATCTATGGCATTGGACCGCCGGCTTTACTTCCCCTCCGAAGGAAGGCATACTGAAGGATTTCAACGCTCTTAAAAAATCTGACGACTTCGGCCGGGTTTGAACCCGCGATCTTGGGAACAGCAGTTCAGCATGCTACCAACTACGCCACCGAAGCCGCCTGCAGAGCAATGAAAGGCAGATAGGAAAGGGGAGAGGGACCACACAAAGGGACAACAGACCCACAAGAAGAATCCCTTGGGGTTGCCAACTCTGTAGCACTATCAAGGTCGCACCATACATGGTGGGGCTACATACACCATGCTCCCATCAGGGCCTTGTGCAGAAGGCAAGAGATACCATCAAAATGCTTCGAAGAGGTCTGACCACTCGAAATATGAGGGTAAAAGGAAAGATGAGAGAAGAGCCAATTATGGCGGGAAAATGTAAGACCACCTAATGCCGTCGTGATCGGAAGAGATCAAGAGTTCACCAAAGGAAGTTGGCAGGAGAGCTGAAAGAAAGGAGCCTGGCACAAGTAAGTTGAAACAATGCTGGACTCAGCTGAGGTCCCGTGGTCGCTCCAATCCTCGTCCCTTTATTCTTCATCCCCTTGGGGGAGGATTTATAGTCTACTCTTCACAATTTGCAAAAACGAGGAAAAAGTAGACTTATGAGATCGATCCGGGCAAATGTGTGTATGTCTGTCTGTCTGTCTGTCTGGCTGGCTGTATGTGTGTGTGTGTGTGTGTGTGTGCCCCCCCCCCCCCCCGTCTATCAACTCCTAAACGGCTCCAGCAATCGAAACAAAATTTGGTAGGGGTAAAGATCTATACCTGAATTTCGGTATTACCAACTTAATTTCGTCATTAATCTAGACAGATCCATACAGATTAATCATTGGCATGAATCTTAAACTTCAAGAAAAGTAGGCTCTTTATTTTGTCACGGAACTTCTTGTTTGTTTGGTTTTTTTGTTGTTTTTTTTGTTCTTTTGTTTGTTTGTGGTTGTTGTATTTTTATATTTTATTGAACAGAAAAACTTACAGTAGTGATCACGTGCAGGGTATCCTACGACATCGCAAGTTGTCACTCATGTTGGCTGGTTCCTCAGTTTAGGGGCTGCGACAACGCGGTCATCTAGCCCCGTGTACTTTAGGTGTGTGTAGAATCTGTCTGATAACCGGTGTTAATTGTGATGACCGTATTAGTGTGTGTTATCTGTTTTAATTCAAGTAACGACTGCAGAAGATAATTTCAAGTAGTTCCTACTTTCGCCACCTAATGCTACCGTCCATGACACCTAGCCGCGGACTTGGTTACTAGATGCCATCGCAGCTTGCACCTGGCGGCGAACGTTGGAACTTAAGAGCATTAATCAAACCTAACCTGCAAATTTTGGCTTCACATAAGTGTAATTAGTGGAAGGTTCTTTTTCATGCCATAAATCTATCACATGGGCTCACCGGCTTGACTGAGGGATTTTTAACGCTCATAAAAAAATCCGACGACTTTGGCCGAGATTGAACCCTTGAACGTAGGCATAGAAGCTCAGCATGCTACCAACAGGCATTTCCCATGAGTTCAGTGGCCAAATTGTCAAGGATTATCATCTGTTAGAATTGTGTGAAAATCAATTCAAAAAAAATTAAATTTTTGAACAAATTGATACAGGGATCTGCGAGCTCTATGTTGGTTACAAAACGGACTAGCAATGTACTGTACTCATAAATGTCAACAGAATGTTGCTGCATCCATCAACAGTATCACGTCGACTTCAAGTCAAGCCGTACCGCCAAACGTTATACATGACGTCCCAAAAAGGGAATGTGCAGCAGCAATGGTTCACTGTATAGATGACCACACATGTGTCACAGTATATTACATTGGTAAAATACTGACAGCTACAATCTCAGGTGTTCTTCACCAACGAGTATCACTCAAAGGAAATGTGAGAGCGACTTCTAAGCAACCAGGTCGCTGAAGACTCGGTAAAACAATAATATTATCAGCCGCTATGTATATATTTTGTATGGCATGAAGATGCAATATACAATTATTTACATACACAGTATTTACAAGTAAATGTATTATACACAGATTGAGACCTTGATCTGCAAGTACCTTCATTGTTGTCAGAGCTGGATGTCTAATTTCTCTAACCATTCTACAACAGCTTCATCACTAGCTTGATGAATCTCCTTCATTGTACCATTGAACCTTTCGAGTGGGCAATCAATAGCGAAGTGACTGATGGTCTGAGGCACATCTGCACAGTTGCAGAAAGGATTCTTGGCAATTTTCCATTTATGCTTCCAGAACTGACATCTACCGTGTTGAGTTCGTATACGATTCAGCGACGTCCAGATTTTCATGGGAAGGTCGAAACCTGGGGGTTGCTTAACTGGATCCGAGATAAGACCTTATCTGTCTGATTTTGAAGTCATCCACTCGTTGCGCCAAGCTTCATTCAATTGAAACTGCTCTTGGACCAACTTCCTTCCTTGTGTCCAAGAAGGATTCTGGGATTTCAGCCTGAGATCTTTAGGTGAGCAGTCTAGGTGTATTGGTAGGAGATGAGTAAGCTTGGTGATCCTAGCACAAACCTAGAAAAATAGCTGAGTTTTAATTCACTGGCCGTGAAAGCCAATATACCATAATATTACTTTAGTTCCGAAGAATGCTCAATCATGGTAGCGTTGGAGGGTATGAGAGGGATCAGCACCAACGCCACATCCGCATTATATCTATTGTGATACTCGTTACTCCCGAAGTGAGGTTTCAGAGCTATGCTAGAGCTATCTAGCGGTCACAAGTGAAATCACTCGATCCAGCCAATCACAGCCAGCCATTCTGATCGATAATAACGACAAATGGAGCTTCCTACGCTATGTCACAATTTAGCAGGCGACATCAGGAACGAAACTCGTTTTGTCGCTATTTACCGATTGAATGGCTGCCTGTAATTGGCTGGTTATAGAGATTTCACTTCTGACCGCTAGATAGCTCTAGCATAGCACTGAAAAGTCAAGTCGGAAGTAACGTTGGCATCACTATAATAATATTTTTGGGTCAGGTTAAATTTTCATGAGTCCGCCTCGAGTCGTTGCTTAGTGGCTACCATTTTTGCTGTCACCGTGGAGGCCCGAATTCGATCCCGGCTCTGCCAAGAAATTTAATTCTGGTCTGAGGGCTGTAACGGGATACACTGAACCACGTGAGGCGAAACTGGGAAGAAATGGGTTCGATTCCTACCTTAGCCATCCCGGAAGTAGTTTTCCGTGGTTTCCCATTCCCACTTCAGGAAAATGCCAGGATGGTGACTAACTTAACGTCACGGCCGCTTCCTACCCAAATCCTCAATTACAAATACACACACACAATAGTACAGACGTCACAGTGGCACAGGTTATCAAACGAATTCTACACACACATACGCAAGTACACGGGGCTACATGACCACGATTTCGCAAAGCCCTTAAAATTGTCATCATCAACAAAAACACCTAGTGGTTGGTTGGTTCCTCAGTTTAGGGGCTGCGACAACGCGGTCATGTAGCCCCGTGTACTTTGGGTGTGTGTAGAATTTGTCAGATAACCGGGGTTAATTGTGATGGCTATATTAGTGTGTGTTATCTGTTTTAATTCAAGTAAGGACTGCAGACATTCAATTTTCTAGTAGTTCCTACTTTTGCTACCAAACACCACCGTCATCGACAACTAGTTCTGAATTCGATTACTAGATGCCACCTCAGTCAGCTCCTGGCGACGAACGTTGGAAACTAAGAGCGTTAGTTAAATCTAACCTATAATTTAGCTTCACACAAGTGTAATTAGTGGAAGGTTCTTTTAAATGCCATAAATCTATGTCACTTCCTCTCCGAAGGAAGGCATACTGAGGAATTTTTAAAGCTCTTAAAAAAATCCAACGACTTCGGCCGGTTTTGAATCCCCGACCTTTGGCACAGAAGCTCGGTATGCTACAAAATACGCCACCGAAAACGCTCAACAACACCTAATTTTCATGTAACAGATGTTCTTTCTTAACCCTAGGAGATGAAGAACACTATGGCCTGACTGGAAATTAAACCTCAAGACCGTTCGATCAATGCCTAGCATGCTAACCGCTCAGCCTCAAAGCCGAACTTGATGAATGATAAAGGATAATCGCGGTAAAACACACAAGTTGAGAGGACTTGATAACCTTGGCCTTGCCTGTCAATACAGGCGCCAGCTATGTGCCAGTCTCAACCCATGGAAAGTCCATGCAGTACCTTAACGTGATCGGATGTTGTGCTCTGGTATTCCGTAAAAGTACATGGTTAAACCCGAGACGAAGAACGAATACCAGATCTGACATTGTCGACTTTTATCTGTGAGTTACTGTCAGCTCACCGCCTTTCCAATCAGTTATTCTCGCATATTGTGTAATACATGCGATGTGATGTGCATCTCAAGATGTGTAACGCCTGTAATGTTAGCTCATTATGTAAATTGTTGTTCTGCCAGTGGTTTACCTTGGGACTCCTTACCTTCATCACACCCGGCATTCCCCGCCAGGGAGTCACAGTGCACTGGGGCAAATAGCAAACCTACGTCCAAAGTGTACGTTTCAACAAAGAAATGAATAAAGGTAGGTTTTATTTATTAAACATGCATACATCCAAGGCCATGGGACCAAGCTATCTCCACCCTTGAAATGGTTTCCCAAAATCAACTACTGTCAAATGACGGGAAAGAACGTTCTAAAGGGCCACGGCCGCTCCCTTCCAAGTCCAAGTCAGTTTCATTCTTCTCTTATTAACTCCTCATATACGGGGATATCGCCAAGAAGGGCAGCAAGCCGTAGAAATAGCTTGCCTCACAGAAATTAATCGCAACCTATCTCCAATCCCATTCAAACAGGAATAATATGGACCATCCCCATCCACCCATCCATCTATTCATCCATCCACATCCATCTATCTATCCAACTATCCACATCCATATATCCATCCGCATCCATCCTCCCATCCACCTATTTATTCATCCACATCCACCTATCCATCCACATCCATCTATCCATCCATCCACAACCATCTATTTATCAATCCATATCCGTATATCCATCCATCCACAACCATCTATTCATCCATCCACAACCATCTATTCATCCATTCACAACCATCTATCCATCCATCCACAACCATCTATCCATCCATCCATCCACAACCATCTATCCATCCATCCATCCACAACCATCTATTCATCCATCCACAACCATCTATTCATCCATCCACAACCATCTATCCATCCATCCACAACCATCTATCCATCCATCCACAACCATCTATCCATCCATCCGTAACCATCTATCCATCCATCCATCCACAACCATCTATCCATCCACAACCATCTATTCATCCATCCACAACCATCTATCCATCCATCCACAACCATCTATCCATCCATCCACAACCATCTATTCATCCATCCATCCACATCCATATATCCATCCGCATCCATCCTCCCATCCACCTATTTATTCATCCACATCCACCTATCCATCCACATCCATCGATCCATCCATCCACAACCATCTATCCATCCATCCACAACCATCTATCCATCCATCCACAACCATCTATCCATCCATCCACAACCATCTATTCAACCATCCACAACCATCTATCCATCCATCCACAACCATCTATCCATCCATCCACAACCATCTATTCATCCATCCACAACCATCTATTCATCCATCCACAACCATCTATACATCCATCCACAACCATCTATTCATCCATCCATATCCGTCTATCCATCCATCCACAACCATCTATCCATCCATCCACAACCATCTATTCATCCATCCACAACCATCTATTCATCCATCCACAACCATCTATCCATCCATCCACAACCATCTATCCATCCATCCACAACCATCTATCCATCCATCCACAACCATCTATTCATCCATCCACAACCATCTATCCATCCATCCACAACCATCTATCCATCCATCCACAACCATCTATCCATCCATCCACAACCATCTATACATCCATCCATATCCGTCTATCCATCCATCCACAACCATCTATTCATCCATCCATATCCGTTTATCCATCCATCCACAACCATATATCCATCCATCCACAACCATCTATCCATCCATCCACAACCATCTATACATCCATCCACAACCATCTATTCATCCATCCATATCCGTCTATCCATCCATCCACAACCATCTATTCATCCATCCACAACCATCTATCCATCCATCCACAACCATCTATTCATCCATCCACAACCATCTATCCATCCATCCACAACCATCTATCCATCCATCCACAACCATATATCCATCCATCCACAACCATCTATTCATCCATCCACAACCATCTATACATCCATCCACAACCATCTATTCATCCATCCATATCCGTCTATCCATCCATCCACAACTATATATCCATCCATCCACAACCATCTATTCATCCATCCACAACCATCTATCCATCCATCCACAACCATCTATTCATCCATCCATGTCCGTCTATCCATCCATCCACAACCATATATCCATCCATCCACAACCATCTATTCATCCATCCACAACCATCTATCCATCCATCCACAACCATCTATCCATCCATCCACAACCATCTATTCATCCATCCATGTCCGTCTATCCATCCATCCACAACCATATATCCATCCATCCACAACCATCTATCCATCCATCCACAACCATCTATTCATCCATCCATGTCCGTCTATCCATCCATCCACAACCATCTATCCATCCATCCACAACCATCTATCCATCCATCCACAACCATCTATTCATCCATCCATGTCCGTCTATCCATCCATCCACAACCATATATCCATCCATCCACAACCATCTATTCATCCATCCATGTCCGTCTATCCATCCATCCACAACCATATATCCATCCATCCACAACCATCTATCCATCCATCCACAACCATCTATTCATCCATCCATGTCCGTCTATCCATCCATCCACAACCATCTATCCATCCATCCACAACCATCTATCCATCCATCCACAACCATCTATTCATCCATCCATGTCCGTCTATCCATCCATCCACAACCATATATCCATCCATCCACAACCATCTATTCATCCATCCATGTCCGTCTATCCATCCATCCACAACCATCTATCCATCCATCCACAACCATCTATCCATCCAAATTCATCCAACTAGTTATCCATACACATCCATAAATCCATCCATGGATGGGATTGGAGATAAATTGCGATTAATTTATGTGTGGCAAACTATTTAAATGATGTTATATACAGGGTGTTTAAAAATACGGGGCATAACTTGAGGTATGTATTTGTTATATGTAGAGTTACAACATGTGTCCGGAAATGCTTCATTTCCGAGTTATGGCCTTCACAACACTGAATTTCACCGGAACGTTTTTCTTCCACAGGTCATTGTCATTAAAGAAGATGTTCAAAATGTCCACCTCCTGCTTGAATACAGACCTCACATCGACGTATCATTGACTTGGGAACACGATCCCAAACTCCCGGAGTATTGCGTATGTCCTCACACGATGCCACAATTCGATTCCGAAGGGTTTTCACATCAGGCACCGGAGACGACGAATAAACCAATGATTTTAAATGGCCCCACAAGTAGAAATAGAGAGGGTTCAGATCAGGTGAGCGAGGAGGACAAGCTATCGGGCCACCTCTACCTATCCATCGATCAGGAAACATTCGATCCAAGTACCGGCGAGCCGACTGAAGTGTGCAGGAGCGCCATCATGCATGATGTGAGCGTGTTGATGACGGATCAGTGGAGTGTGGAGTATCGTCATAAACATGAGGTAAGGTGTTTTCCAGGAAGTTTGTGTACGCCTGCCCCGTAAGTCTGATACAAGTACATGGGGTCCAACTAATCGATCACCAATGATACCGGCCCCCATGTTGAGGGAGAACCACACCTGATAATTATGGTTCATAACGTAACCATAGCAACAACTAAGAGAGAGTAAAGCTCCCATTACTGGGCCACCACAAAGAATCCAGTAAACACATGTACTAGACTCTTTGCAGTACGTCATAAAAGGATCGTTACACTCTTAATATCTCCTTTGACGGCAACGACCTGCGGAAAAACGTTCCGGTGAAGTTCAGTGTTGTGAAGGCCATAACTCGGAAATGAAGCATTTCCGGACATATGTTGTAATGAACTATTTTGATTCATTCATTCATTCATTCATTCATTTATTTGCAATTGGGGGTGTGTCCCCCGGTGGCAAATTGGATATACATAGCAAATAAATAATTATACATAACAATTCAATAACAATTATACAACAATTAAACTGGAGTACTTACACAAATAGTCAGTCTTTTCTTAAACACACCTATATGTTTGGGAAAAGGCTCTAAGACTGCGGCAGGTAGAGAGTTCCAGTTATCAATGGCTCGGTTTACAAAAGAATATTTACCATAATTTACCATAATTTGTTCGCTGTGGTCGGCCTTTAACTTTGAAAGGATGATCGGTCCTACCCATGTAAGTGGGCTTTCCCAATCGTTTGCTAAGCTCACCCCATGCTGGTTGATTTGTATATGTGTTGTACATAGCGCAGAGTCTAGATTTCATCCTCCTAGCCTCCAGTGATTCCCACCCAAGTTTCTTTAACATACGGCTCACACTGCAAATACATACCTGAAATTATGCCACCTATTTTTGAAACACCCTGTATATACATACACCCAAGAATAGGAGGCTAAATCACAACGATGTACAAGCCCCTTAAATGAAACAACAATAACATTCATTTCCATATTCATTTCCATACACATGCTTACCATTATGGCCAGATGACCTAGGTATTACGTCCTCTAAATCAACGATAACCACCTCCAAAGTAAGATCGAAACAGTTCCAGTGCTTCCAGACTGGTCAGTGTACCCGATAGCAATTTCCTCCATTTTCTGACAAGTTAAAAATGTTGACATGGTGCGGTTTGGAATCCGCCACCTCCTCAATTACTGTACAATATATCAAATTGCATGGCTTCCGTTATTATATTTAGTTGCCTTATTGACAATTGATATTTCAACTTTCAGTCGATCTACACAATATAATTCCAACTACTGGGGCACGCGTAACAAGATAAGCACATATAGCCTACTTTCCCTAAAGGTACGGGTATAGTTATCACTAGGGCTCGGATTTTTAGGTAAATAAATATTTTTTAGTTAAATACATAAATTAAGCATTTTTTTCTATAAATACATAAACTCCTGCTTTTCACTTGTTAGCACATAAAAATACATAATAATTAGGTTTTTTTAAAATCAGTATGCTACATCTTTAAGTTTATTGCATTTTTGTTCTGTGTTACTTCAACGGGAATGAACCTGTGAGCTATCTAATCTTCATGCAGAGCGTATGTCAGCTTGCAACTGGGTTATTCTTAAATTGTCGCCCCGTGCCACTCACTGTGGTAGCCGGGGATTTCCTTGTCCATAGCCATATTGCACCACGTACTAACCCTCCCCCTCCCCCCAGCTACCTGGAACCAGTGTCACTCACATGCAGTTAATTTCTGGCACTGTGAAGTGTAAGGCAGTTCTACGATGCCTAAAGTAAAAACAACTACAAGTTATTGTGTGTTACAGAATTTAAAAGATAATTTTACTTCTGGTGGGGGCGTTCTGATCTGTCAACCATGTGGGAAAGCAATCAAGGCTGAACAGCGATCTCAAGTTACACAACACCTCAAGGGCAAGAAACATATTGCAGCAGTTTCGCTCCTTCAGAAGAAGTGTTTCCCTAAAATCGTCGGTCATTTGTGTTGGACAACCTGAAGATGTATCTCGTTGTGTATTGTAATGCTTCTGCAGTCAGTGAGACATAGAATAAATTGCATTCGTAAATACTGCATATTGTTTATATTCACATTAATAAACTAAATTATAATTAAAGACTTTTACGTTATTGTCAAATATTTCAGGTATTTTTAATACATTTAAAAAATCCCAATTTTTACCACCTAAAAATCCGAGCCCTAGTTATAACTCGTTGTCCTTATCGAGTATAATTGAATGTCCTTGTGATGAGCATTAAATGTTGTATCCTGCATAAGACATCCACCTATTCAGCCATAGGAATTAATTGAGACATTAGAAAAGTACGCCCATCCACCATCTTGAATATATGGAATCGTTTATCTTGCGTCTTCAGCAGGAAAAGCCTTTCATGTGAGACTATCTGTTTGCTGCGTCCCTTCATTGTACTTGTATTAAATAGTGGATTGTCGATATCAGTGCCTCATATACAGTATATTGAAGATGACTGCTACGTGCTATATGCAGTTTGATAGTCATATGAAAGTGAGGTATCTTATCTGTTTCTCCCCTTTTACAAAGTTTCGTGTTAATTCCGCAATTCGGCCCTGACTTATTGATTTTGAAGTTTTAATAGTATGCTCAGCCACAGTCTTGAATATATAGCTGGGGTGTTCTTTTACATTGGGCATACAAGCCCATATATGGCTCTATAATGCTAATTTGTGGTATTTTATCTTTAAAGGGTTATATATAGGACGTACTACGTTCCAATCCTGACGTATGCCTGAGAGACCTGGGTTATGAAAGGGAGGGAGCGAAGCAGAATACAGGCTAGTGAGATGAAATTCTTGAGAAACAGTATTGGAGTGACAAAGGTGGACAGGTTAAGAAATGAAAAGATCAGAGAATTAGTCAAGGAGGGAGCATTACAGGATAGGATAGAGGAATCAAGGCTTAAATTGTATGGGCATGTTAAGCGAATGGATGGGAGGAGGATACCCAGGAGAATACACGAGATGAAAATAGAGGGAAAAGACCAAGAGATACCGTAAGTGGGTGAAAGGTGTGGAGGACTGTGTGCGAAAGAAAGGAGAAGACTGGACCAAGGTGGTGACGGAGAGATGGTTGGAGGACAGAAGACGATGGAGAGGCTTATGATCCAAACAGTCCCGGCCAGTGGCTGGAAACTGTGCAAGATCATGATGATGTATCTATAAAACATATTGAACTTTTGTTTGTATATTTTATAATTACATGATGGCCACTGCACGCTAAATACTACTATGAATTATGGTAGCGAGGTCTTTAGTATGGAACTCCTCTCTCGCTAAATTTCGCGTTAATTCTGCTATTATATCCTGAGTTGATAATATTCAAGTTTTAAGAATACACCCAGCCGCCATCACGAACATGATTTGGTCATACGTATGAAGACACTGTTAATTTTCGTTGTTGTATCATAAAAATTCTTTGAGTTATTCATTATCATATTCTATATTCTCAAGATAGCCACCTCCCGTTGTATCCAGTGTCTTATTCTTATGGCGTATTTCAGCAAGGTCTTTTATATGATACCATTTCTTACTAAGTTTCGTTTTAATGCACATTTACATTCGGAATGATGCACTTTTAGGTCTTGATATCACGCCCGGCCACCATCTTGAAAAATTAGTCGCTGTTATTTTCCTTTGGGCATACGATACTGCATATAGGTTTGTACCACACTACTAATTTTCGTATTTGTAGTTCTAAAACATAGAAAGTAAATTATGAAATTTGAGGATGGCCGCTGCGCTTTATATTCAGTGTGATAAATATATCACTAACGCTACTGACGCCTCTTATATAATACTCCTCTTCTACTAAGTTTCGCCTTAAGTGGGAAAGAACATCCTGAGTTACTATGTATACTTAAATAGTACGCTTAGCCTCCATCTTGAATCTTTGGAGTCGCTGGTCATTAGCTTTGAGCATACGAAGCGACTTGTATAGTTCTATTTCGTTACGAAAGAAAAATCGTGAGTTTATAATATTGTATCGCAACAGCATAGCTAAGCTTAATAGGAGCGCATATTACCAAGGAGACTGCGGCTACTAAACTGACTGTACCTGTCAATCAGCCAGGCTGACAGCATGCCACATGTAAACAAAGAATACTTTCCACCTCGGCCACCGACACTTGTATCTCGAAAGGCCAATACTACTACGACTACAACGAGAGGCGTACTATACAGGGTGATTTTTTCCACCGTGTACAAACTCTAGGGATTGATCGCGGAGAGGATACGGATCAAAAATGGTATAATGGACGTATATCCGGAAATGCATGGTGATCATGTTAGGGACCAGTCTTCCTTCCACGTTGCCTAACAGGCCGGAACTATCGGCGTTTCTTGCGGGTGACTTTACCTCCCTAGCTGGAAGACATAGCCTACCATTGATGATTCGCAGGGTTATGTGGCTGCTACATGATGGTGCTTCAGGCCACTTCGCTGTTAACGTCCAGACGTATCTATATTGTGTCTTCCCTGGTCAATGGATCGGATGGGGAGGTCCAGTTGCATGGCCTGCTCGTTCACCAGATCTCAACCCGTGCAATTTCTGGTTATTGGGCCATCTCAAAAGTATCGTGTATGCAGACCCCATTCCAGACGTGGAGACACTGGAGCAGCGTATTAATGCTGCCTCTGACACTGTTCGGATGCAGCCTGGCCGATGTGAACGTGTTAGAGGGAACATGCTACGGTGCGTACACGCAAGCGTGGAGGCACATGAAAATCATTTTCAACACGTACTGTCACTGTGTCTACATGGCACAGCGCGTATTAGACCGCCGCGTCGTCTCTGTAACAAGGGATGATCTAATAAATGGTCCCTAACAAACAAACCATGCATTTCCCGACATACGTTCATTAGAAGTTTTCTGATCCGTATCCTCTCCTCGATCAATCCCTAGAGTTTGGACACTGTATTGTTTTACACCCAAATGCAGTACATGACACAACATAATCTCCTTGCAACTTTATGCACTTTTGCCATCGATGTGTCAGTCTCTCCAGACCTTCCTGAAACCAATTTTTTCGGAGTGCTCGTACCCATGCCTTGACAGCTGTGTTCAGTTCTGCAAAATCCGCTAAACGGCGACCATGCAATGGAAGCATGGGGACAGTCCACCTCCAAGGAAATGTCGAACAATGCCATCAGTTGGCTCGCGAATGGCGACAGTGTTCTGGGACACAACGGGCATCATCCTCATTGACTGGCTCCAATTGAGGGCTACGATTAACAGTTCAGCAAATGTTGCAACCCTTAACCGCTTACGTCGTGCCATTCAAACTAAGCGAACAGGAAAATGGGCTATAGGTGTGCTTCTGCAACATGACAATGCCCGCCCCCACTCTAGCCGAGAGACCACCGCTGCCATTGATGAAATGGGATTCACGGTGCTGCCACATCCACCATACTCTCCCGACTTGGCAACAAGTGAGTATCACCTCTTCGGGAACATGAAGAAACCTCTGCGTGGTCGCTGTCAAGACATGGGTAAGCAGCACTCCAAAAGAATGGTTTCAGGAAGGTCTGGAGAGACTGACACATCGATGGCAAAAGTGCATACAGTTACAAGGAGATTATGTTGAGAAGGTGGACGTAACAACTGATGTGTAATGTACTTCATTTGGGTAGAGAGACAATATAGTACGCCCCTCGTACTAATGCTACTCTTACTTCTAATACTACTAACATATGAAGAACACACAAATACTACAATACGCTGATGATACGATATTGGTATCAGTTCATAAGGATTTTAACAAGGCAGAAAATTTCTTGCAAGCAGACTTCAATGTGCTACAGACATGGGCACATGATCATGGCTTAATAATTGTTGTTGTTGTATGAGTCTTCAGTCTTTTGACTGGTTTGATGCAGCTCTCCATGCCTCCCTGTCCTGAGCTAATCGTTTCATCTCTACATAGCTCCGACACCCTACATCCGAGGCAATCTGTTTAACATATTCTAACCTTGGTCTACCCCTACAGTTTTTGTCCTCGACCCTTCCTTCCATAACTAAGCTTGCTATTCCTGGGTGTCTTAGTATGTGTCCTACCAACCTATCTCTTCTCTTCATTAGCAGTCGCCAGAAACATCTCTCCTCTCCCACTAGTCTTAATACCTCTTTGTTTGTAACCCTATCTACCCATCTGATCTTCATCATTCTCCTGTAACACCACATTTCAAACGCTTCAATTCTCCTCTTTTCTGCTGCTCCAATAGTCCAAATTTCACATCCATAGAGCGCCACGCTCCAGACAAAGTCTTTCAAAAATGACTTCCTAATACATAAATATATATATTGATTGTCAAGAGATTCCTTTCCTGTAGAAATGCTTTCCTTGTCTGAGCCAACCTACTTTTTATATCCTCTTTGCTTGGTCCATCACTGGTTATTTAGCTTCCTAAGTAACAGAAGTCTCCTACTTCCTTCAGCTTTTCACCTGCCAATTCGAAGTCCATAGGAGTTTTCGATTTCTTTCGGCTGCATTCCAATATTTTTGTTTTACATTTTTTTAATCATGAATTCTTTCCTCAAAACGGAGTCCATACCATTCAAAAACTCATTCAAATCCTCTGGCGTGTCGGCCAAGATGACGATGTCATCAGCAAATCTCAGAGTTGAAATTATTTCTCCTTGAATCTTCACTCCCACTTTAAGTTTTTTCTCATTTCCTTCCCTAATAATTATCGGTGCAAAAACAACAACAATGCACATTCGGTCTACAATTATTTTAATTAAAATGTTACATCCTTTAAAAATCCCTCAGTATGCCTTCCTTCGGAGGGGAAGTAAAGCCGGCGGTCCCATGTCTTAGATTTATGGCATGTTAAAGAATCTTCCACTAATTACACCTGTGTGAAGCTAAATTGGATAAGAATATAAACAACGCTCTTAGGTGTCTACGTTCGTTTTTATTTATCGTATGGCTTTTAGTGCCGGGAGTGTCCGAGGACATGTTCGGCTCGCCTGAGTCTGTAGCTGCTTCCAGCGGACACCCTAAAGGGTGAGCTACAAGTTCCGTTCAATTTCAAATAGTTCCAACTTTCACCACCAGATATCAATGATACCTAGTGGTGAACGTTGGAACTTTGATAGAGCGCTCTGACGAAATCTAACCTAACAAATTTTGCTTTACACAAGTTTAGTCTGTGAAAGGATCTTTTACATGCCATAAATCAATGACATGGGGCCGCCGGCTTTACTTCCCCTCCGAAGGAAGGCATACTGAAGGATTTTAACGCTCTTAAAAAATCCGACGACTTCGGTCGGGTTTGAACCCGCTATCTTGGGCACAGCAGTTCAGCATGCTACCGACTACGCCACCGAAGCCAAGAGCCGACTGCGGTGGCGTCTAGTAGCTAAGTTCTGAACTTGGCCTAGTAGTCGTTGACGGTGGCGCTTGGCGGCAAAAGTAGGAACTATTTGAAAAATTCTAAGTTGCAGTCTGTACTTAAATTAAAAAAACAGATAACACACACTAACATAGTCATCACAATTAACACCGGTTATCAGACAGAATCTACACACACCCAAAGTACAAAGTACATGACCGCGTTGTCGCAGCCCCTAAACTTAAGAACCAACCAACCAAAAATACATGACTGTGATTGCATGGCAAGTAACAACAATAACCATGGAAACTGTACATCAGTAAAAAATGTAACTGTTCAAATACTTAGGTGTGTATATCGATTGTAATGTCAGGTCGGACAAGCATATTAATCACGTTACTTCCAAACTAAGAATAATTTTAAGTAAATTTTTCCATCTGAGGCAAAATATGCCTACCTCAGTGCTAAGAATGACATACTATGGATTAGTGGAAAGTATAACTCGATATGGAATAAAGGCTTGGAGACTTGCTTCAAATACATATTAATAGAATTACCAGCATTCAGACACGTTTCCTAAAATTCGTTGTAAGACATGGTGAAAGGCATGGATTACTCACCAGTGATATTGTTCTCCAATTGCCAGGTAATGCCTTGTGGGTGCCTAATATATTTTATGATAATTATGGAACATTTTTAAACAGTACTTTCAAAGAACATTTCAAACGATCAACGGGAAACAAGAATAATATTAAGAACTCACATTTTGTAATTCCTAAAACAAATAATGAATTTAGCAAAAATCATTAGCTTACATGGTACCATTTCTATTTAACAAGCTATCACATTCACTGCTGGTCTTTGAGAGTATGGAAAAAAGGTATAAACAATTGGATATTAAGTAACTCCTTAAACTAAGTGGACAACTGCTTGTATAAGTAATATACTCCTATTCATAGACTGTACAATATGAAACGAGAAATTCATTGAACATGATAGTAACATTTGTATTTTAAGTTAAGTCTTTAAGATAGTAACGGCATAACTGTTGTATTGCTTCATTGTATTAACATTAACATATTATTTTCATTTTAGCCATAATTAATATTTTTGTGAGGACATTGAATATTTTTGTGAATTATTATTTGCGGCACTATTTAAAATAACTAGCAGTAGTGCCCGGCTTCGCCCGGTGGATTTATTTGTTTTATGGATGATAATGAATACTACTACAGAACTGGCACATGATACTTAAACTAACAGAAAAAAAGTATTTTAAAAATATAACTTTTTGTGGTGGTGTGGAGGTGGGGGTGATAAGTAGTACAGTATAATGGACGTAACATTCAGGTCATTTTCCCGTAATGATAATGATAATAATGAATAGGGAAACGGCTATTTACTAACTACAGTACTGACACATGTAATTTACAAACGAATAGAAAAAAAGTCCTCTCGGCACGCCGGAAGGCGGAGGTAGATTTCACCGGACAAACTTGGGGATAGGCGAAAATAGGCAGAATATGCAGGTTTTCGTAGAAGGATCAGACCTCATTTATTGCGTGAAAGTATTTTATAATTGGAGAGTAATTAACTTTGTTTTTCGTCATTTTATGCATATTTTAAACATTCTATTGTCTTATGATGACGGTAACCTTCTTGTCATTTGGAGTCCATTTTTATACTTGTGGTCACACTGTCCTTATGCAAGGTTTCGACACTGATGTGTAACTATGTAACGGTCTGTTACTTCTTCACGCAAAATTATATCTCCCGCAGAGATGTTGGTTGGTTCCTCAGTTTAGGGGCTGCGACAACGCGGTCATGTAACCCCGTGTACTTTGGGTGAGTGTAGAATCTGTCTGATAAACGGTGTGATTTGTGATGGCTGTATTAGTCTGTAATTCAGGTAAGGAATGCAGACGCTCAATTTCAAGCAGTAGTTCCTAATGTTGCTACCAGATACTACCGTCAACGACACCTAGCTGTGAACTTGGCTACTAGATGCCACCGCAATCAGCAACTCGCAACGAACGTTGGAACTTCCCCTCCAAAGGAAAGCATGTTGTTGTTGTTTGAGTCTTCAGTCTTTTGACTGGTTTGATGCAGCTCTCCATGCGTCCCTGTCCTGAGCTAATCGTTTCATCTCTACATAGCTACCACACCCTACATCCGAGGCAATCTGTTTAACATATTCTAACCTTGGTCTACCCCTACAGTTCTTGTCCTCTACCCTTCCTTCCATAACTAAGCTTGCTATTCCTGGGTGTCTTAGTATGTGTCCTACCAACCTATCTCTTCTCTTCATTAGCAGTCGCCAGAAACATCTCTCCTCTCCCACTCGCCTTAATACCTCTTCGTTTGTAACCCTATCTACCCATCTGATCTTCATCATTCTCCTGTAACACCACATTTCAAATGCCTCAATTCTCCTCTTTTCTGCTGCACCAATAGTCCAAGTTTCACTTCCATAGAGCGCCACGCTCCAGACAAAGGCTTTCAAAAATGACTTCCTAATACCTAAATCTATATTCGATGTCAACAGATTCCTTTTTTGTAGAAAGGCTTTCCTTGCCTGAGCCAACCTACTTTTTATATCCTCTTTGCTTCGTCCATCACTGGTTATTCTGCTTCCTAAGTAACAGAAGCCTCCTACTTCCTTCAGCTTTTCACCTGCCAATTTGATCTCCATAGAGGGTTCTGATTTATTTCGGCTGCATTCCAGTATTTTTGTTTTACATTTATTAATTTTCATCATGAATTCTTTCCGTAAGACGCAGTCCATACCATTCAAAAACTCATTCAAATCCTCAGGCTTGTCGGCCAAGATGACGATGTCATCAGAAAATCTCAGAGTTGAAATTATTTCTCCTTGAATCTTCACTCCCACTTAAAAATTTTCTCCAATTTCCTTCATTGCTTGTTCAATGTAAAGATTGAAAAGTATGGGTGATAAGTTGCAGCCTTGCCTTACACCTTTCTGAATACCAGCTTCTCTCTCATATCCTTCAGCTCGAATGACTGCTGTCTGGTTTCTGTATAGATTGTATATCACCCTCCTATCCCTGTACTTTATTCCAATAGATTTCAAAATGTCAAACAATTTAGTCCAATCAACGTTATCAAAAGCCTTTTCTAAGTCTACAAATGCCATGAACGTTCTCTTATCTTTCCTTATTCTACCTTCCAAAATCAGCCTAAGACTTAGTACAGCTTCCCTTGTTCCTACATTTCTCCTGAAACCAAACTGGTCTTCACCCAACTCCGTTTCGATCTGGCTTTCAATCCTCTTGTAAATTATTCTAGACAGGATCTTTGAAGCATGAGTAATCAAGCTGATTGTACGGTAATCTTCACATCTGTCAGCTCCCACTTTCTTTGGTATAGGGATGATAACATTCTTCTTGAAATCAGGGGGTACCTCACCTGTCTCATAAATCCTACACACCAAGTGAAATAACCTGATCAGACCTTCATCTCCTATGCAGCGTAGCAACTCAATCGGTATATCATCTATGCCTGGTGCTTTGTTCTTGCCTAAGTCCTCTAATGCTCTGTCAAATTCTGATCTCAATATTAAATCTCCTTTTGCATCCTCATCAATTTCCTCCTCCCTTTCCATTACATGATTCTCAATCTCCTTTCCCTTATACAAGCACTCTATGTAAGCTTTCCATCTCTCAAGCTTTTCTTTCCTATCTGTTAGAGGCTTTCCATTTGTGTCCCTAATATTACAGCACTTAGTCTTCTTTTCCCCAAAAGTATTCTTAATCCTTCGATAAGCTGTGTCTACTTTTCCTAATTTCAGACACTTTTCTATACCTGCATATTTCTCTTTCAACCATTCTTCTTTCGCTTCCTTGCACTTCTTGTTAACCTCATTTCTCAGACGTCTGTATTCTGCTTTCCCCTCTTCATCTCTTAGATTCTTGTGTTTCCGCCTTTCATCCATCAATTCTAGTATATCCTGAGTGATCCACGGTTTTCTACCTATTCTTTCTTTCCTACCAATGTTTTCTTCTGCGGATTTTGTTATTTCATTCTTCAAAAGTGCCCATTCGTCTGCAATTGAAGTTTGTTTAGGGGTTTTGATTAGTCCTTCCTTTATACTCTTCTTGAATCTTTCGTTTACATCCTTTACTTTCAGTCTGTCTATTGCCCACCTTTTTGGCTTTTGACTTTTCTTCAGTTTCTTCAACTTTAATCTGCATTTCATTACAACCAGATTGTGGTCAGAGTTTATGTCAGCACCAGGATATGTTTTACAATCCAAAATCTGGTTTCGAAACCTCTGCTTGACCATAATGAATTCGATTTGGTAACGCCCTGTATCTCCTGGTCTCATCCATGTGTATATTCTTCTATTGTGGTTATTGAATAAGGTGTTAGCTATGACCAGCTCATGTTCGGTGCCGAATTCCATCAGTCTGCTTCCTCGATCATTCCTTTCACCTAATCCGAAATCTCCTACTATCTTCCCTTCTCTCCCTTTTCCTACCACAGCATTCCAATCTCCCATTACTATAACATTTTCATCACCTTTGATATACCTCAGAATGTCATCTATTTCTTCGTAGACCTTTTCAACATCCTCATCATCAGCTTGACTGGTAGGCATATAGACTTGTACCACTGTGGTGCACGTAGGTTTAGTATTGATTGTTGCTACAATAATCCGTTCACTGTATTGCTCATAATATTCTACCCGCTGTCCAAGTTTCCTACTCAATATGAGACCAACTCCTGCTTGGCCATTGTTTGATTTAGTGCTAATGACCCTATAGTCTCCTGACCAAAAGTCCTGTTCTTCCTGCCAGCGCATTTCACTAATCCCAACCAAATCCAACCTCAACCTATCCATTTCCCTTTCTAAGTTTTCTAACTTTCCAGTTCCTAGCAGACTTCTAACATTCCACGTTCCGATCCGTAGAATGTCAGATTTCCTCTTTGTAATTTCTGTGATGTTAACCCCCTCTCGAGTAGTCCCCACCCGGAGATCCGAACGGGGGACTAGTTTACCTCCGGATTGAAATTTTACAAGGGAGGAGGCCATCATCACATGTATTTATGCATAGAGAGGTGCATATCCTCGGGAATAGCGTTACGGCTGTAGTTTCCCGTTGCTTTCAGCCGTGCAGCAGAACGCAGTGTAGCCATTAGTTGGCTTATATTATCAATATCTTAACCGTCTATAAGACAAGTAAAGAATTGATTTATTCTGAAAGGCTGCTACTCCCTTTCAGAATAAGTAAAGAGCAATTCTACTACAAAATACTAACCTTCTACTAACAATTAAATACCAAAATTCTACTAACGAAAAAAAATACAACAAATACTACTACTAAAACAGTCTGTCACCAGGCCCACTCACATGCACCCTCACCAGACACACTCACACACCACAGTCTAATAGAATACTAGAATATTATAACAGAGGTTTAAAAACGATAAAGTTACTTTCCTTAGATCAAGTGTAAAGGAAAGCATACTGAGGGATTTTTAGCGCTCTTAGAAAATCTGACGACTTTGGCCGGCTTTGAACCCGCGACCAAGGGCATAGAAGTTCAGCATGCTACCAGTTACGTCACCGAAGCCGCTTCACACTTAGTCTGATGGAAATCTGAATCTGATCTCGCGCAAGTGCGTTGTCATGGCAACGTCTGATGGCTCATCCCTCATCAATTTAGTAGTGTTGCCATGGCAACCACTGATAGCTCTTGGCATTTTCTTATAATTCCGAAATCATTTTTCTCATCCCTTGGCGTAATGGTGGCTCATATCAAAAATTCTTTCAGACAAAAGTTTTAGGTAATTATTAGGGGAATATTGTCCATTTTGTACGGTTTTGATATTGTGCCTATTAACAGAGATATGATTAATGTTTCCCGAAAACCCCACTTTTTCCCACCCCTTTGGTCAATGGTTGGTGCTATCAAAAAACGTTTCAAACATAAATTTTTGAGCTTCATCCGGCACATAGTATGAACGTTGAACGGATTCGATATTTCACATATTAAGAGAGTTATAGCAATATTTCATTTTTTCGAAAAAAAAAGTCCCCCATTTTCATCCCCTTCGACCGATTTAGCCCAGTAACGAACTCGACCGACATTTTATGGGTATACATATTCGGTAAAAAATTCAAAGTGATTGGTGCAAAATTACGGCAGTTATCGTGTCCACAAGAAACTGATATACTGTGCCCAACTCTAGGAATGGGTATTCCAAGATTCAGACACCTAGATATCAAGGGAAAGGCTACAGCCGCTTTTGAAAGTTGAGATATTTGAATATCGCGCTCCATTGCTTCTAGAAGCAATTGGAAATTTTATGCAGCTAAGAGCATGTCAAATGACGTAGCAAGTAATAGCAGAGGTCGAGACTATTTATTGATTAAATAGTTAGCCATGGAGTAGAGACTTGAGACTTGGATCAGATTACTGGCACGGCCAAATGAAAGAGAATGCACTTAGTATCAAGTAAATCGGACCAGGGATACCAGAGATATGAGGATTTCCAGATTTCAGCTGATTCAGCGTGACCCTGACCGTTTTGAATAAAAGCCGGCCGGCCCAGGTAACTTCAGCTCACTTCGAAACAAGCACTTGCCTAGCAAGGTGCTGCCATGCTGAGCCAAGGCACATGGTTGCCGGATCTACGCAGAAGTTATCTTCAGATTGTGATAGTCACAAAAGTGCTGCGCTACATGTGGAACTTAGTAAGTTTCCGGAAGAGAGAATCACTAAGGTGATTGGTATTTTTCTACGGACACTGGTGAAAAACTTTATTCCTTTATGGACATATGCTAGACTTTGTCTAGAAAGTACTTTGTCACAGACCAGTAATAATCTAATACTTGGATATTTTAGTCCAATTCAGTCAGTTTCATATTTGTAACTTGATAACCACTCCGATCTTTCAGTATATTGAAGGCCAGTCTATCACGGTGTTGTTTATTAGCCGACAAAGGGAAACTATATGTTGCTTCGCGCATGATAGATGGTGATAAGCCATGCCCAGGGAACGATCTTCAGAACAGCCGTTGATTGGTTTAGACTGTCAGTGTTTTCTTGTACTGAAAAGATTACCGTGAGTTATGTTACAACTGACATATTTGAGAATAGATCATTTAGATCTGACCCCATTTAAGCAAACTGTTATGGCGTTAATAGAAGTCAACCTTAAAATGGATCAGCAGTTACTTCAAACTTCAAGAAATATCTCCACTATGTCTTGTTAGACAGATTGTGGGTATATAATGGCGGCCGATACAAGGATTAGACGTGCGTGTCCGACAGGGCATGTTTCTGGATAAATCTGGTACAGACCAGGTTCACTACGCTTCAAGACCATCAGGAAATGTAAGCCACATTTTGACTTTATATTATGCCTAGCTAATTGGAACGAACTCATTTTCAGCAGATGACCAACACATTTATTTTTCTTCGTATTTAAATCTTGCAATGATTTACGCAAGACATATTAGAGTTATTCTGAGTATTTTCAGCACTCAGAACAGTTTAGGATCGATGACCGAGCATAACGAGGATTTATTTGAATATTTCATATTTTTGGGAAGTCACGGAAAACCGTCGATGTAACTGTAAAAGTTAAATTATTTTTTGTTGAGGAATAGATATTTTATCCATATTCGAAGGTTCGAACATGTGGATTCTCACATAATGAAATAATAATTAAATATATTTAAAATAATATAACTAATAATAATAATAATCCACTAATAATAATAATAATGATTTTCATAACTTTTCTAAATAATTTTTGGATCTTATATTTTTCTAATAATCATATGTATTGAGAGAGAGCCTATGAAGTAGTTTAATCATTTCTAGTTTGGAACAGGTGATTTTCCGAAGGAGAGTGGTTAGCGCAAGCCCGCATTCAACCTACGTTACAGTTCTGGTTGAACAGTTAATATTTGCAATGATTAAAGTATATTTTTCAGATAACACGGAGAGGCATGAAACGGGAAGCAAATGATATTTGTATCAAGTAGGATATTTTTGTATTTATATAAAATCATGACGTAAATACACATTCGAAAGTGAAGTAAAGATTATCATAAGTATGGTAAATTCACGGGTTGAACTGAATGGTAATATAAAATAAACTTGTAAGTTTCTAAATCTTCCAGTGTTGATAACAAGCAGAGGCTTGATTTATTGTATACATTTTGGGAAGAAAATTTATGTGTGTGGAGTAGTTGAAATGCCATTCCCAGGTGCGCATGTTTAAGTCGCAGGAATGAGGAGGTTTTTATTTGAGCATCAATCAAATAGCAGGTTCGATGACTCAGTATTATAGAAGGAGTATTGGAGCTACACATTGCGTCGTATGAATGACCCGAAGGTTATTTCTTAAAAACCATCAGTTCTTATTTCAACCTTGTTTACGGATTCCATTAAGACTTTGATTTTGCTAGAACCCGGATTTGTCATGATAGGATTTTATTCTTCTTCAGAGGAAGACCTTTGCCGTGGTTGTTGGAATATTGTGTTCTTATAAAAATAATAGAATGGGCCACTGCCAATTAAAAATAATTCTATAACCACGAATAGTTTGAAGGATGTTTTCAATCCTAGTGCCATGAACTAAATGAATTTATTATGAAGCTACAATTCTTATTTCCGCATTCTGTCGAAGAATTGCAAGTTGTGAAAGTTACTAAAATGACCATGAATATAAATATTTTTCTTAATAATGATTCCAAGTGGAAAATTGAATAGTTGAATGGTCCAACAATTTATTGATCAAGTTGATGATTCAGAAATCATATATTTTGTTAGGAACTTGAAGTTCATAATCGAGTCACTTCTCGAAACGTTTAATGTCAGAAGAACAATTAATTTTGTTGTGCTTCGCACAGTTCTTCGATGCTATGCTCAAGGTCAAATACTTTTCAGATGTTATTAATATGTGTAAATAATTTGAGTTGATTCAGAAATAATAATATTTTTTTGACAATATTTTTTGAAACTGGAAAAATAAGTGAAAGTTAAAAATTCTATGAACATTTATTCTACGAGTGTTAATGTTATGTAAAAATTCAAACAGTGAACTACAGTATTTCCAGTAAAGACAATTAAATTTGAACTGGATTTAATCATGAATAATGAATATAATTTTGGAACACAGTCTACAGGACTAATAATCAGACTTGTGTCTCCAAAGATAATTGTCCAATGTGTTGGGAAAATTTCTGTATATTGTGTAAATAGGATGTGGGTCGCCACACGTGAATGATGCTGCTTTGAGCATTTTTGCAGTCAATTTTAAATTCAAAATAAAATGAGATAATTTTACATGATGTGTTATGCCCAGTTGAATCTCCTTCTATCCTTATTGTTGCATTGAGCCAAAAATCAGTAAAGCATTTTTTTCATTTGATGTCGTTTTTGCGATTTGCTTTAACCCATCTGGCGCCCCGGGATATTTTAACTCTCGTGCTGACTGATTATTGGTAAAATGCATATGTGGTCGTGCGGACTCCGGTCTAAACGGGCACAATACACACATATATATATATATATATATATATATTGCTTCCTGGAACATTGGGACATTGACAGGTCGCATTCGCGAATTGGCAGCAATCCTAAAATCTCGTTGCGTAGATCTGGCTTGTCTACAAGAGACACGGTGGAAAGTGCAGAAATCTAGAGATATTGGAGAAGGGTATAAGTTGATCTATCATGGTACGACTAATAGCCAGGGAGTCGCTATTGTAGTGAATGAAAAACTTCGCAACCAAGTATCAGCTGTACATCGCTACTCCGATCGTCTCATGTCAGCAGTTATCGACAACCCAACTCGCCGTATGCATATATTTTCAGCGTATGCCCCACAGGCAGGCTGTGATGAGACAGCTAAAGACACATTCTGGAACGAACTTCAAGATGCCGTTACAACGTGCAATGAAGAAGACCTATTTCTACTTTGTGGAGATCTTAATGGACATGTTGGCAGTACCAGCGAGGGGTATGAATGCCATGGAAATGTTGGCTATGATCTCAGAAATGAAGACGGGAACAGGATCCTTGAATTTGCTGAAGCAAATGATCTAATTATCACTAACACCTTCTTTAAGAAACGCAAATCACACTTGATCACCTACACTAGCGGAGGGCACAATACTCAGATTGACTATGTACTACTTCGTAGCAGAGATTTCCCAATTGTCATAGACACTAAGGTCATACCATCTGAATGTTTAGCCCCTCAAAATAAACTGCTAGTTACCGATCTTAGAATGAAAGGTTACATAAGAAAACCCTATGTGAAATGTCATGCCAAAATCAAATGGTGGAAGCTACAAGACCATAAAGTGGCATTCAGTGAGAATAGTGTGTTCCCTCCAGTTGATTCTGTAAATACGGATTATACTTGGGCATCATTCAACAACTGCGTAACTAGTATAGCTCAATCTGAGCTTGGTGTAACACAGCCCGGCACACGTAGAATTGGTAAACAGACGTGGTTGTGGACAGACAAGGTACAGGAAATGGTGCATGAAAAAAAAAACGCTTTTAAACAGTTGCGAACATCACCGACTGAGGAGAATCTTCTGAAATACAAAGCCACCAAGAAGAAGGCAAAAAGAGCAGTTGCTGAGGCTAAAGTAGATCACTACAAACATTTATATGATCAACTGACAACTAAAGACGGAGACAAAATTATCTACCGACTAGCCCGAGCACGGTGTAGAGCAGGTCAGGATATAGAACACTATATGTGTGTGAAGGATAAGAATGGTCGACGACTTCACGATAGCAAG
Organism: Meconema thalassinum; assembly: GCA_946902985.2. Classification (NCBI taxonomy): domain Eukaryota; kingdom Metazoa; phylum Arthropoda; class Insecta; order Orthoptera; family Tettigoniidae; genus Meconema; species Meconema thalassinum. The sequence continues at coordinate 37,282,273 of OX336392.1, forward strand.
ATGATTCTGCACCGTTGGCGAGAGTATTTTAGTGAAGTATTCAACACTGAATTCCCTCACCCACAAATACCCGACATCTATGTTACAGCTGGACCAGTACCTTGTATCACTGAAGATGAAGTCAAAGTTGCCATTCGTAGCATGAAAAATGGAAAGGCCCCAGGGCTAGTTGACCTTCCTGCAGACATCTGGAAAATTGAGGAACTTACTGACAACGCGACCACCTGGCTGACAGAGTTCTTCAATTCAATTATTCTCTGTGGTCAAATACCTACAGATTGGTCAACTAGTATCACAGTACCTATCCTTAAGGGTAAGGGTGACCCAGCTGAATGTACCAAATACCGTCCAATTAGACTTCTCTCCCACACTATGAAAACATTCGAACGTATCCTAGACAATAGGCTGAGGAACATCGTACAGCTCTCAGCAAATCAATGTGGGTTTGTCAAGGGATGTGGCACGATAGACGCAATCTTTGCTGTGCGTCAGCTGGTGGAGCAATTCCGAGAGAAGAGGAGGCCACTACATCTTGCTTTCCTTGACCTCGAGAAGGCATTTGATCGAGTACCACACCAGATGATTTGGTACGCTCTCCGAGATCATCAAGTTCCAGAAATGTATATAAACTGGATAAAAATGCTGTACAACAACACCAAAAGCCACGTGCGATGCCCTGCAGGACTCACTGACAGCTTCCCTGTGACAGTTGGGGTTCATTAAGGCTCAGCTCTGTCTCCCCTGCTCTTTGTTATCGTCATGAATTCCATAACGCGAGACCTGCAGAAGTGTGTCCCATGGACATTGCTATACGCTGATGATGTGATGCTTGTGGCAGACTCCAGGAAGGATCTTGAAACCCAAGTGCAGACATGGCATGATCGTCTGCAAGGATTTGGTCTTCGTTTGAACATCCACAAGACTGAATACCCCGAAACGATTCCATCCCCTGGAACTATAGGTATTAATGGAGCTCCTCTTACCAAGGTAAATACATTCCGATACCTAGGCTCACGATTGAATGGCGACAGCTCTGTGAATGAAGATGTGCGAGCACGAATCAATGCGACTTGGATGCGATTCAGAGATGTCACCGGTGTTCTTTGTGATAAGAAGATGCCTATCCAACCTAAAATCAAAGATATACCGCACAATGGTGAGACCAGTTGCATTATATGGTACCGAGTGTTGGCCAGCACCTAGAAGTGCTGAGCACTCGCTTCATGTCATGGAAATGCGGATGCTGCGAAGATCATTAGCCATTTCTCTGCTCGACCATATCCCCAACACAACGATTCGACATACAGCTGGCGTGGCTCCAATCAATGAGAAAATGCAGGAATGGAGACTCCGTTGGTATGGGCACGTTGTCCGTGCACCACAAAGTTCAGTCATCGGCTCGGCCTACCATCTAACGGTCGACGGCCAGAGAAAGCGTGGGAGACCAATGCGGTGGCTCGACACCATTAACGCCGATTTACGATCAAGAAACTTGAAATCACGCGAAGCATTAGATCGCAAGAAATGGCGTGCATTGATCCAAAAAGCGGACCCCGTTCCTACGGGATGACGCTAAGAAGAAGAAGAAGAAGATACACACATATATATATATATATATATATATATATATATATACATAAATTATATATAAACTTTTGAACTGACGGTGGTTTTTGGGTCTGGGGGATGTGAAACGCGAAGATATGTCGAAATTTTCCGGAAATCGAAACATGGCACCCATTGCAATAGTTAGCTTTCTAATGAAATCTACCTAAAATATTACCATCAACGACACCTAGCTGTGAACTTGGCTACTAGATGCCACCGGAACCATCAACTCGCAACGAACGTTGGAACTTCCCCTCCGAAGGAAAGCAAACTCAGTTTTTTTAGCGCTCTTAGTAAATCCGACGACTTTAGCCGGGTTTGAACCCGCGACCTTGGGCATAGAAGTTCAGCATGCTATCAGTTCCGATACCGAAGTCGCTTCCCACAGACAGCTGGAAAACTGAATGTTATCTCGTGCAGTGGCGTTGTCATAGCAACTGCTGATGGCTCATCCCTTATCAATTAAAAGTAAAGTTGTCATGGCAACCTCTCTTGGCACTTGGCATTTTCTTATAATTTAAATCATTTTGCTCACCCCGTGGCGTAATGGTGGGTCATATCAAAAATTCTTTCAGACAAAAGTTTTAGGTAATTATTGGAGGAATATTGTCCATTTTGTACGGTTTTGATATTGTGCCTATTAACAGAGATACGATTAATGTTTCCCGAAAAACCCACTTTTTCCCACCCCTTTAGTCAATGGTTGGTGCTATCAAAAAACTTTTCAAACATAAATTTTAGGGCCTTGTCCGACACATAGTATGAACTTTGAATGGATTCAATATTTCAGATATTAAGAGAGTTATAGCGATATTTCACTTTTTCGAAAAAAGCCTCCCATTTTCACCCCCTTTGACCGATTTTGCCCATTAACGAACTCGACCGAGATTTTAAGGGGATACATATTATGTAAAAAATTCAAAGTGATTGATGCAAAATTACGGCAGTTATCGTGTCCACAAGAAACTGATATACATATACATAAATTATATATAAACTTTTGAACTGACGGTGGTTTTGGGGTCTGGGGGATGAGAAACGCGAAGATATGTCGAAATTTTCCGGAAGTCGAAACATGGGACCCATTGCAATAGTTAGCTTTCTAATGAAATCTACCTAATATGATTAGAAAGAGGAGTACGGTATGTGAAATAAAATACACTGCCTAGGGCCTATATCTCATTGGCTGTTAGAAAAATAGACACCAATAGTGTCATCTTTTGTCGCATAGAACCGTAGGAAAATAATCAGAGTACTTTGGAAAACCTCAGCTGTCCCAAGCTCCTAAGGTAGCAATAGTGGCAAAGCGCTGAAGGATAAGGATCGGAATAAATGGAAGTAAATTTGAAAGCACAAACGCTTATTACGGCTGATGACCTATATGTACTGCACCAACACCATTGTACTTATACAGAGGCATAATATTTTCACGATGATAACTGTTTTAAGGGGCCTAAGAAATCCTTTTGCACTAATTACTCCCCGTGACTCCAATTTATAAGCAGCGCAAGTTGTAACTATTTTTGCAATTCTGCACCAGAACACCGGTAGTGGCAACGTGATGCAGCCCGCATTGCCAGCCAAAAATAGACTAATTAAAATATTTTTACAGTTTCACTAATACGGACATTAATGGTTCTATGGCATTGAAACATGGTTTTCAAGTTCATTTTGTCTGTTGTTCTAAATATAGAGAATGGAGGGAGTTGTCCAAAATATCAAGTGGACAGTGTTACCCGCAGGCTTCCAAAGGGTAAGTACATTAAGTTTGGTTCAGATCGGTGAAACGATGTAGATTTGTGCCAAAGGGCCTAAATAGAGTGGTCTGTCCGAAATTTCACGTTGACAGTGTTACGCGTCGGGTTCCAAAGGGTTCCTAAGTATGTAAAATTTGGTTCAGATCGGTGAAACAGTGTGGATTTGTGCCAAAGGGCAAAAATGCAGTGAATGGAGTGGTCTGTCCGAAATTTTGTAGACAGTGTTACTCGCAGGGTTCCAAAGGGTAAGTATAGACATTTTGGTTCAGATCGGTGAAACGGTGTAGATTTGTGCCTAAGGGCCTAAATGCAGGGAATGGAGTGGTCTGTCTGAAATTTCCTGTAGACATTGTTACTCGCAGGGTTCCAAAGGGTACTGTACCATTATTCTCATGCACGGATTGTAGTGTATTTGAGCGCGAGATTTGTTTCGAACGCAGCACGGCGTTTGGCTCGCTGGGAGAGTCATAGCAGCTGGGAGAGATACCGCTATGTCACTTCCGAGCCATGCCGAGGACGACCGAAGGTCAGTTCGGAGTTCTGACGTCATGAATATGTGATATGTATTGATTCGATGTATTGACCGACCACCAGGAGATTATTTTACGGATTGTAAGAAGAAAAGAGACTTTCATTTATGCTTTTTAGCATTGTATAAGATGATTTAATACTGTATGATGTTTATGAAGAGATATTTTCATCTATAAACTTTGAGGAATATGTAAGCCATTTTGTCATGCGCCAATGACATGGATTAATGATCTACGCAGCGTGAGAGAGGGGGTAGATTACCCTTCACGAAAGTGTTGACTGCCAGAGCAGAACAGATTATATTGTGTCTCTGTAATAGACAGTTCGCCTCGCTTACTTACTAAATGCAATCGCAATAACACGTATCGGAAGTGCAAGTTCGTTTCGAGCGTGCGCGAAGGCTTAGGATTATACGCAGAGTCCAGTGGCGAACAACTCTGACGTTTTTTCACTCAGCAGTGATTATTTCAAACACTATGCAGTGTGGAACTTGTAATATTCATACAAGCTAATTCTATGGAAGTTCACGTATGAACTCAGGCATTGCTACAACAAGCATGCATTGTATAACGAGCAGCATTCACATTCGAGAGTATTGTGTTTCACGCAGTTGAACATTGTTTTTTTGAAACAGTGCATTTTATACGGACATAAGCACATAGTGATGCAACTTCGTTTGATGAACATTATATTTTATTCCTCTTGTTTTCACGACATGTTTATAAACAAGATGTCGGGGGGAATGGTTCAAAAGTGTTGTAATTCTGTAACGATGGCAGGTTAAGCCCTATAGACATGAATACTACGATGTGAGCGGCACAATGAACATTTCTAATGGACGAATACTGCCATTGTCTAACGTGAAATCGAGTGTCATAGTAACAGCTGATTTCGGTTAAGCATATATGCACTCTGTGAAATGATTGTGTTGAAGTGGAACTTTCGTTTCTGTTGGACGCGAATGTCGCATTACTACGGTTTGACGAGCGCTTTTTCTGCATCGGGATGGACTATACCTGGAGTGGTAGCAGCAGCTGGAGTTTTCCAGATGACCATGTGGAACCAGTGGGTTGGAGAATGGGGTAACGGGGATCGATCCTCTCGGACCAGGAGGATCCAGGTCATTTCCATGTATGAAGGAGAAATGATATGGGAGGCATATCATTGTTTTCTGTTCCATCTGCGACCGGCGAGAAGGTACAGAACATCCAGCTCTATTAATAGTAGTAAGGCATAGGCATTGTACCGTTTTATTTGCTGTCAATTTTCGTTTTCTTTTTATTATCATAGTCGATGGATAGAGTATAGGCATGACGTCCTAATCATGTCTGATTCTATTCTCGACTGGATTTAGATCCCCATAAGGAATGCACCCTTTTTCAGTGTGTTATTGCACGTTTAAAATTAACTTCTAGTAATTTAATATGGGAACTTCTTTATCGTAGAGAAGAGGAACGTGGTGAGAGAAGACATTATTAATGTTTCGTATTTTGTGATAGTGCTATGAACACTAACTGATGTCTATTCATGACATGATTTTCACACTCTCATATTTCGCTCGATCTACATTTATAGTGATCTTCACAAATATTTTTTCGCTTGAGAGTTGTGTTCTGAACATTTACAACGATTTTATAGGAAATTTAGAGCTTACTGAAAGCATATTTTTGTGTGATATTAGGATCTTTTGCTTTTGGTAGGAAATATTTCTTATTTCTGGTGGACAATAGAAACTAGTAAGGTTTTCTAATCGACTTTTACTGTGCTAATTGTCATGATTACCTTGGTCGATGGTGTAGGAACTTTATATATTTTCTAGAATCCATTCGAGTAGGATTATTCCTAAATTTAGCTTGATAGATTTTGATCCTTCATTGAACTTCATATTTTTGGCACATGATTCTCATATATTGTAGTAAAGCTTATTGAAATTAATTCTTGATGGAATTTTCACGCATTTTGAACGCATAGTCTACTGACTGACAGCATTTTGAGAAAACATTCATCCTTTTTATCAACGAAAACCCCAGATTAATAAATGTGGAGGCATATCTTTCATGAGATTTGTGACTATTATAAAACTAACGTATAGCATAGTTGATAATTCTAATAATGATTTAAATAAATAAGTGATAACATTTTTCAACATTTTATATGAATTGTAATGATACTATATAATTCCAATAACGCAATTCCATTTGCAAAGTAAAGCTATGAATTATATAAGCAATGAAATTCATCGTTCAGCAGTTTGGGTGACATGTAATAACAAGAATATTGATAATGAAGTTTATTATGTTAATAAATGATCAGTGGAGTACATTTACAAAATGAGTAAGGCCGATTGGAGGCACCATTAATGTGTGTTATAATTATATGAATATTATGTGGTATTAATGAAATCCATGTATGAATGGATAGTCTATATGTAGTCAAGAGTGACTTATGCTGATTGAAGCATCACAGTAGCGGAATTAATGGCAATATTGTGTTATCTGGAAGCATACATTTCAATGCATGAATAATTAATGATTTGATTAAAGGATTTTCACTATCCTGATTTTTGGAAAATTACCACAATGCTTAAAAAGTTACGTAGTCTTCCCTACTTATTGATTTGAAGATTGCTCTTGATATTAAATGAATTTTCCACTTCTATATGCGAAAGTTATTGGATCTGAGTGACGCCAATTTAATCCTGAATTATTATGAAACTACAACGTATATTACACTCATGGAGGGTGTACAAATCATAAGGACTGCTCATATAACACTCATAGAGGTGTTACAGTACAACTGTAAATATGTATAGAAATTTATTTAAGGGTCATTATTTGTGTATAGGTAAAAACTGCATATGAATTTGAAACCTTCAGATATTTGATCCAGCAGGAGTATTTTTGGATCATTGTTGAATGGATCATTTGAATCCATTTGTGTATCATATTTGTGATTTTATCAAGATGGAGTTTTCCCAGTGATGACAGTGGGCTGTATTCTTTTCGTGTTAATCTTGACATTTTGTTAGAATGTCCTTCGTTTTTCTCAGAATTTGATCTGAGGACAAAGTACTTCTTACTGTGTCAGTTTTCCTGAATAAATTTTCTTCAGTTCATTTTAATTCTACGATTGTGATGATTTATAGAAGTGAATAGAGGTCACGTTAAGAAAGCCATTGCTGGGTATTTCAGGGTGTTCCTAACACCTGAGATTACGTCTTTTCCTAAATCTCGTGTTCTCTTGAGCTGTTCTTTTTGTTAGCCATGGTTTTTCTTAACGTTTCCTGTTTAGGTTAACCTGTGCCCTATTATCCCTGTCACTTATTGGTAGTATCTGGGGGTTTGCTAGCCGAGATTTTCCAGGTTCTACGATCCAGTGATCTTCGTGGGATTTCGACTACCTGATGGTAGGTAATTTCGGGGACAGTACTTATACAAATTTTGGTTCAGATCGGTGAAACGGTGTAAATTTGTGCCAAAGGGCCTAAAAGCAGGGAATGGAGTGGTCTGTCCGAAATTTCATGTAGACAATGTTACCCGCAGGGTTCCAAAGGGTACGCATACAAATGTTGGTTCAGGTCGGTGAAACGGTGTAGATTTGTATAAATAACAGACAGACAAACAAACAAACAAACAAACATTGAGTTTTATATATACTGTATATACAAGAACGCAGGTTATCACAAACATTCTACACACGCACCCATGTACACGGGGCAACATGACCACGATGCCTAAGCCCCGCAAATGAAATAACAACTGTCTACACATAAAAACTGTAAAATGGTGATAGGAGAATGTAGGAATGATTGCCACTATTTTTCTCTGACAGGATAGCATTACATTACATTTTGCTAATATGCTGATTAACTGTGCTTACGATAGCATAGAGAATACTACAGTCCAATACAATCCTTGATTGTCAATCGGTCAGTTTTCCCAGGTGTCCTTTAGCAAATTTTACCGGACTATCATGATACAGAGTAAATCGTTGTTGCCTAGTGACAACCTGTCCATCAATGGTGCGGCGTTGACTATCATGATACAGTGTTAGTCGTTGTCCGTCAAGTTATTAAATCGGTGAAACGGTGCAGATTTGTATAAATAACAGACAGACAGACAAATCAACATTGAGTTTTATATATATAGATTGTAAGGTGAGAGGTTGGACTGTATACGAGTAAATTTAATTGCTTTTGTTAACATATTGTAATTATAATTGGCATCTGCCGACAAGCGTAAGCTTGGCAGATCCAAAAAATGTAAAATTTGACATAAATAAACAAACAGTAAACTGTAAACTAACTACTAACATACACGTGCCTAAGTTATATATTACTGTACGAGAAGAAATAGACAAAGATAATGGGGATTAGTGAACCATCCGCGTTAAATCGCTAACCACGACCACGATGGGAAGTTGCAGTGTGTGCAGAGATTGAGGGTTCGAATGCCGGCATTGACAGCAGCTATCCTGAGTGTGGTTTCTTCCCGGGTTTTACCATCCTCCAGACAAATGTCGGGATAGTACCTTATTTCAAAACGCGGGGCACCTACATCATTCCCATTACAGTTACACACATACTACAGTCACCGCAGGAACACAGGTTATTGAAAACAGAAGAATTGATGGCCAAGATGTACCAACCCTTAAAACAAATTATTAACAACAACAACAACAACAATAACAAGGAAAAAAATTAATGAAACATAGGGAAGATACATTCTCACACTAAACCTCTTGGTGAATAGTTTGACTTTATGAATATGGTACAGGTGATTTCTTGTGTTTCTTACGTTTGTAATTTCTTAGCTTTTTGGTATTGTTACAATAGCTCATTATTTTTTAAATCATTAACCCTTTTTTATATAATGTACTTCAGGATATTTTATATATGGATCTTTGTTGTCAGCCTTATTTGAATAAATACTTTTGTATACGGTATAATTGCTCAACTCATAACAAGCTGAAAGATTAATCCTAACATCTTGTACTATGAACTAAATATTTATTATTTATCGTATGGCGTTTAGTGTCCGAGGACACGTTCGGCTCGCCAGGGGCTGTAGCTGCTTCAATGCGGACACCCATAGGGTGAGCTACAAGTCAGTTCAATTTCAAGTAGTTCCAACTTTCACTACCAGATGTCACTGATACCTAGTGGTGAACGTTGGAATTTTGATAGAGCGTTTCAACAAATCTAACCTAGAAATTTAGCTTCACACAAGTTTAGTCTGTGGAAGGATCTTTTGCATGCCATAAATCTACGACATGGGACCGCCGGCTTTACTTCCCCTCCGAAGGAAGGCATACTGAAGGATTTTAACGCTCTTAAAAAATCTGACGACTTCGGCCGGGTTTGAACCCGCGATCTTGGCCACAGCAGTTGAGCATGCTACCAACTACGCCACATGCTAACAGTATATTATCAAACATGCTTGTTTCTAAGTGTGAATTTCTCTAACTCGTGAGATGTATGGATTCAGCACTTCTCAACTGCGAACACATTGCATCAACTTCGTTATATCTCGACACTACCTCTTCCGCTCTACTGCTATCCAGGGATTGGTTCACCGGCTTCAATTTGCATTCCCAGGAAGGAGTTCTTTTATTATTGTGAATTACAGCAAGTGAAATCGTCAATTGAAGTGATAGAAGCCTTTTTTTTTTCAGTGTTGCCAAATTCTATTACAGAAAGCTTTCCAGTTGGTCAACAGAAACTGTGCCTAATTACATTACATTAGTCCACGTTGGGGGAGTGGTTATTGTGTCAGACTACCAACCCTAAGTTTGCAGGTTCGCTCCTGGCCGTGGTAAGTGATTTTTGAAAGGCGACAAAAATCACGGCACGCATGTCATACATTGTTGGCATGTTAACCCTTTACAGGGCAAAACTATTTTATTTTATTTTTATGTGTTATTATATTTAAATTTATTTAAATTATTAGATTTTTGTTTCTCGAATTGTAATGTTTATATTGGGTTGGTGCATAAGTCCGTAGCGTTTTCCACACGCTTATCCACAACAAGTTTATAAGTTTATTAAACATATCAGAGAGGAGTTATCATCAGTAACATAGTCTCCTTCACTATCTACAACAGTCTGCCAACGCTGTGGTAACTTTTCGACTCCGGGCCTGTGGAAATCGCATGGTTTTGAGTTGCAGTATTCGTCAAGCCATGTTCGGAGCGCATCTTCACCCGGTAAGGAAGTTCCTTGAAGGTTGGACGATAGAGAGCGGAAAAGGTGAAAATATGAGGGCGCAAGATCGGGCGAATAAGGTGCGTGCGGAATGATTTCCCAGCCCAACTCTTGTATAGTGCCTTTTGTCAGGTTAGCAGAGTGCGGGTGGGCGTTATCATGGAGGAGCATCTCTTCATGCAGTCATGCTGGTTGTTTTTCTTGTACGAGGAGTTGCTTGTTTGGGCTTAACCATTATTTTCTTCTCCTTAAGTTAGCGCAAAGACACCATTTCTCGTCACCAGTATCGATACAGGATAGGAATAGTCGTTGTTCCCGAGCCAGTCGATAACGAGCAAGCCGAGATGCACATATGGCCACCCGCTGATTTTTGTGATTTTGGCTTGGAGCATGCGGTGCCTATGCTCCGGTTTTTTGAACCGTGCCCATTGAATTCAAATGTCGCACAATGGTGGAATGTTCAGATTTCATCACATTTGCCAGTTCTCGCGTACACTGAGTGGATCATTGTGAATTAATCCATTTAAACTATCTTCATCAAATTCCGACAGCCTTCCTGAACGTGGGGAGTCACTAAGGTCATAACGACCCACCTTAAAACGAGAAAACCACTTTCCTGCCGTGCTCTCTCAAGTAGCAATGTATTTACACTGCGCAAATGTTTCTGGTCACCTGCGCTGTTTTCGTACTTCTATTGGATTCAAAGAGAAGAATATGTCGGAAATGTTCCATTTTCTCCACTTGGAACTCAATTTTCTAGCGTCCACGGCTCCACTCACTATCTGCAGATGACAAAACTTCAATATGTAAACTCAAGAGCAAACATTGAACTACAAAGCAACAATAACAGCCGATAAATAAAACCATAGCAACCAGAATACCAACAAGCAAAACAAAAACGCTACGGACTTGTGCACCAACCTAATATATTTCTTTTTAGCCTATTTTCATTTATGAAAAAATAGGCTTATGAGATCACCTTTTGTCTGTGTGTGCGGGCGTGTGTGTGTGTGTGTGTCTAATGGTGTGTGTCCCCCTCTAATAACATCTAAACGGCTGGAGCGATTGCAATGAAACTCGGGAAGTTCTTAGCACTATTCTGGACCACCCCGACCGTGCCCTTCAAATTTTGTTACGTCTCACCAATCCAACATGGCGGCTGTGCGAAATATTTCACCAGCATTCGATATCAACGAAACTATTACCGATATCACCCTGGAATATTTCACGGTGATAAAGGGAACTACAAGAAGTTCACCTATGGGATTTTTGAAAATCTGATAGCTACAAAACCAACATGGCGAAGTTGCGACTTTTAAATAGACGTTTCTCGCGATTTAACCAACCAAACGCAATGAAACTTGGTACAGTATATGTTTATACACATTGATATGCACCGACATCTAACTTCGTTCAATTGTTTATATAACCTCAAGATGGCGGCTGTGCGAAATATTTCACCGGCATTCTATATCTCTGAAACTATTAGCGGTATCACCCTGAAATTTTGTACGGAGATAAAGGGCACTGCTGGAAGTTCATCTATAAGACTTTCAAAAACCGGTTAACTACAAAACGAATATGGCAGCCAAGCGAAGTTGAAAATGTTAAATAGACCTTTCTCGCGATTTATTCATCTAAACGCAATTAAACTCGGTACAGGAAATGTTTATACACATTGTAATGCATTGGTATCTAATTTAGTTCAATTGTTTCTATAACCTCAAGATGGCGGCTGTGCGAATTTTAAAATTAAGTTTTTATTTCTTGTGTCGTAATCATGCGATCGAAGTGAAAGTTTGAATAATGAACCCTTACAATAATTTTCCTTTAATGGTACATGACTCTATGGCCTATACATTGAACCCTTATAAATCTGTCGATGAATAAGTCTTCATGATTTTATTATTATTATTACTGATGCCCAGGCAGTACATGTTGAAATTGACAAAGGGAAGGCAAGGTAGTGTGTTGCAATGATTACAACAGAAGCAAGCTTGGTAGTTATTCCTGAAGACGACCGGTTAAGCCGAGTCCAAGGACAAATTCTGTACCAACGCGCACCTAAATTGGAGTCATTATGGGAGTTTCAGGAGTAAAGTTTCAACCGATCCAGGATTGAATCAGCCAATCAGAAGAGACCACGCCAAAGCCACGCGGTGAATTGCGTACCCTGGAAAAAGGCGCGGAAACGCATATCTAAAGAACCGCCGATCCGAATTAATTCCGCATAAGTGCATTGAGACGTTTGGATAAAATGAAGAAGATTGATACTAGTCCCAAGTTTATGAGGTGAAAACTCCAGATTATTTTTACAAATTCTCCCCAACCTACCCCATTCTGTCAGTTTCCAATAAATTGATCGGTGATGAGCTGTTTAGGACACAACTTTATTGAGCTCTGGTGAACAACGTTCACGTCAGTCTGCGTCACGATTTTTCAAGCTCTAATGAGCATACTTCACTAACATTTCATTTTGTGCTCAAGGGAGCAGAGTTCACTTTTAGCAGTGAAGATCTCTAGGCGAGATAAGAGCTGCATGATAGACATGTTTAAGACTTGTTTTCAAGCCAGTTGCGATGAGTTTGAAGTGTGTAATTTTATGTAAATTTTTGTATTATATTTTTGAGTGATATTTGTGCGTGTGTTAAGCAAATGCTGAGTTAGGGCAAGTCTACGATCAGTAATCGCATAGGACATTATTGTGAGTGAAAGTAGCAGCTCACAGCGATTATAGCTAGGCAATATTATTAACATTGAACATTTCTGTCCAAGAAGCTACGCCAAGATGTCTGATGTTTGGTCGTGTGTTGGAATGATGTGCATCGCTTCTACAACTACGTCGACGATGGAGGGCAAGATTTCCCGTAGGGAAATGCACCGGGATGAAGGTTAAATTCTGCAAGCTGAAACGGTGATGTACAAACATTGATTTACTCAATATGTAGTTGGATAAGACGCGGGAACGTTGTAAATAGTTTATTCATTTGTTTTTCTTGTGTTTAGATTTTTTTTTGTGTGCCGACACTATTATCTTTAAATGTACGTTGGCGCGTGGCCAAATTTGTTTGTTGTATATTTTTCATTGGAGTCATATTTAGAGTACACGGCGTGTGTATTTGATTTTATCCATGCGAATGCGAAACTCGTTACATTCGATAAGTGGTGCTTTATTAAAGTTCATATTTTTTTTAGGAAAGGGGGTAATTATTGTAATATGTTTGATGAACAGGTTTTATTCATACTAGGGTTGCCGAGCGCAACAAATTAAGATGTAACTGTAGAACACCTTAGTTCTAATTTTTAAAGTTTTTTTTTAGTCCTTTTCAGGTTCTTTAGTCACGGACTAGATTGGAAGTGCAAGTTGGTGGAAAATATTTTATGTCATTTATTTCAGGTTTCTGTCAAACCCATACGTGTGATTCTGTGTGTGTTCTTGTGTCAGGTGTGTGTATTGATTCTTCGTGATGAGGGGTAGGGTGTGCTACCGCCCTCATATTGTTGTTGTTGTATTTTTGATGGAAAGGCAGAGCGCTCTTGGAGGCTACTGTACTTTGTCCAGTGCTGATTCTTGGATTTCCTAGGGGAAATGCTGAGATATTTTATTCTGACACACACACACGTATATTAGGTGCTTTGGGAGCACGCTTCTTCGAGACTCGAACCCATGCCACGGCAGGTCGAGGTTATTGACACGTGGGTTGACAGATGTGCAGATTTCCACTTAGCGCCCGTCTAGGTCTGTTGACTCATCTTTTAGGCAGTACAGCTGACCGACTGATCCCTATAAGCTATCATTAGCAAACCTGTTCTTTTGTGATGGTCGATGGACCATAATTAATTGGGGAGTTCGCCATGTCTGTTACGAATTATCGCATATCGTATGAATGGAATATTGTTTTATGATGTAAATGTTGGCTTTGAGCCTAGTGATTTTTCTATGACTCATTTCATGTTAGTTTGTCTGTTGTGACACCTTGTGGTGTAGTTGTATTTACTTGTAAAAATGGCAAGCGGTCATATGTGTTTTTCTTTTGTTGGTCACGTGTTAATTTACTTGTGTTGATTTTGAAAAGTCCTAATTTTAGGCATTAATGTTTGTGCTACGGCAGTTCTTTGATTCCAATTTCATGCGGAAATTATTTGTTGTTTTATTTAGTGTAGGAAGTGTCGGATTAATTTAAGTAGTGTATAGTTGGTTCCCCGCGTCTGTCTAGCTCTAAACAATGCAGATTCGTCCTCTGAAGGTTTACCGGATGGTGACGAATCTCGCATTTATTTGTACTCATCGTAAAGCATGTAGAACAGCTGCACACGTACACAATGTCATTGAAGTATTTGGGACATTTGGTCCAGTTTACAATCTCTCCTGAGATTAGGCCTAGTTATGGCAAGTAATGAATTCAAGTGGGAGTCATTTGGGAGATTTTGTTTGTTTATTTTTATTTGTA